>OY728142.1:1880290374-1885290374 GCA_963277665.1 Viscum album
ATCATAAAACATCCCACAGATACTTCACAGGCACCAGGTATAACTATTTCACCACCTATAGATAGTGAGCACGGTGCTATAAAATCTGGTTACTCTATTTCAAATCATAATTCCAATGTTTTGTTTAATGCAGTACTACATGAAATCTGATTATTTATGTTGATGACATGATTACAATTTGTAAGAACATGAGCCTCATAATTATTGTAAAATCACAAAATAATGGTAAGTTTGAAGTGAAAGACTTAGGCAAAGCTAATAAAACCTTAGGCATTGAAATTGTTAGAGATAGACCAAATAAATTTTCATACTTATCTCAAAATGGTTAAATATTGAATATTAAAAATAGACACATGTTTGAATCTATCAAAATTTCCAATGTACTCCTAGTAAAACACTTTAAATTTTCTTCAACACAAAAACCCATTGCGGATTATGATATTCAATTTAGGTGTAAAATCCATTATGATAATATTTTTTGGTAGCATTATGTACTTTGATTTCTATGCAAACAGGGCTTGTTTGTTATGGACAAAGATGCAACTGGAGACCTAGTTTTCTTGAAGAGTTTCCATGAAGGGTCTTCACTTTAGAGGAGGCTAGCTCTGGTCTGTATTTGGTAGTTGCTTCCATGATGGTTCCCACAACCGTTTGACTGAATTTCACACCAAACCAAGCCCTGCTAGTGACTCTTTTTCGATGCACTATAAAAATCCCATGGCCAACCCACCAAAATCAAACCAGCTATTCCAGGGCCATTTCCACTCTCACTAAAAAATCCAAACTCAAGCCCTACTACAATTCCAATCTCCCACTTCAATTTAGCCACTATGAACTCCTTTCCAGTCCCCCACCATTTTTCAATCCACCTAGGCAACCCATCCACAACTTGACCACCAATCAGGCCTACCCACCTCTCAACTTCTAAGCCACCAACCCCACATTTTACACCAGGCATCCCACTTTAAAACCATTCCAAACCTCACCCAATTCTAACCAATTAAACCATACCCCTTTACATTTGAATCCATCATCTAAATTCCTGTTCCAACTCACTTAAGGGGGGCGGGATGTCCAGCAGGGGGCAGGGCTGTCCAGCAGGGGGGAGGGCTGTCCAGCAGGGGGGAGGGCTATCCAGTAGGGGGGAGGGGTGTCCAGCAGGGGGGAGGGGTGTCCAGCATGGACTTAACTGGTTTTTTGGCACCCAAAAATAAGGAATGATATTGTCTCATGCATAGTAACCGCTCTTAAAATTGATCAAAGGACCTTACATGCTGACATGGATCTATTTGACAGAGTAATGGTTGAAATAAACCTTGACTCAAAACATCCCAGCTCAATTAACTTCAATTCCAATGAATACAAAACTAAAGATATAGTGGAATATGAGCGAAAACCCCCATTTTGGGATCACTATAAAATCATAGGGCATACTATCTTGAACTGTAGGGTGATTAGGAAGCAGGTAATACAACCATCTGAGAATGAATGGAAGGAAATGAGGAGACCTAAAAAAGAGAAAGCCCCCATGATAGACATGCCTGAAATATCCAAAAAGAAATATGAAGTTTTGGTCAAAAAAACTCACACTTTGACTCACATAAGAGATAGTTCAGGAACCAAATGGGTGGATGAAGTGGAGGAAGAAGAAAACTCTATTAATGATCAAAACCTCTCAATTGAAATTACAAACCTTTTACTAGACACTATTAGAGTATCAATGGAGCAGGAAAAGATTTCTAGCTATCAACATGACCTAGAAAAGCATAATCTCTAGCACCCAATCTTGGATGGAGGGAATTTTTATACTAATGAACTGAAGAAACTAACCTGTACTCCTAGTACTTCAATCCACAGTAATGATGTTTTCACTAAAGAAAATGATGTTGCTGACACTCCATACTTAAGTGCCAAGAAGACCCATATTACTTCCACACCTAAATTAGGTATGCAAAAGGAAAATCAGGAAACCCCCTAGTCTTTTAGCTCCATGGTGAAACCTGCCTCCATAGACCTAGAAGCTCGAGCAGGCATGAAAAAGATTCCAGCACCTGTTTTATATGACAATTCAGTTTTGGTTCTCGTACCCTAACATATGTAGGTTTTTAATGTTCCCCCAGAGCAGAAGTAGAATCTCTCTCAGAACTCTATCGAACAACAATCTGCTCTAGATCCTGTTATTCCAGGTACTTCTTCTCCTCTTTCTTATGCTACTAATAACTATTCCATTCTGTCTAAAAAACTGCGTTATGATCAAAATGAATCTTCCTCTGATTTTTTCTCTAAGAGTTCTGGTTCTCTACACTGATGCAACCTGACCACTACTATCCCATCCCATATTGCTAAAAAAACAATGCCTCTTTTATGAACAGTAGCCTGGTTTTAACTACAGGTGACTCCACAATGGGAAAGTAGCATGAGACCAAATCACATGTCCATAATCCTGGGTCTGGGGGGGGGTCTGTCCTGGGGTGTCCAGAGTCTGGGGGGGCAGGACTGGCAGGGGTGTCCAGGGTCTGGGGGGGTCTGTCCTGGGGGGGGGGTCTGTCCTGGGGTGTCCAGGGTCAGGGGGAAGGGGTGTCCAGTAGGGGGAGGGGTGTCCAGCAGGGGGAGGGGATGTCCAGGCAGGGGGAGGGGTGTCCAGCATGGGGGAGGGGTGTCCAGGGGTGGTCCAGGGGTGTCCAGGGTCTGGGGGGGGGTCTATCCTGGGGTGTCCAGGGGCAGGGGGTAGGGGTGTCCAGCAGGGGGAGGGGTGTCCAACAGGGGGGGCTGTCCAGGCAGGGGGAGGGGTGTCCAGTATGGGGGAGGGGTGTCTAGGGGGTGGTCCAGGGGTGTCCAGGGTCTGGGGGGGTCTGTCCTGGGGTGTCCAGGGTCAGGGGGCAGGGGGGCAGGGGGCAGGGGTGTCCAGCAAGGGGAGGGGTGTCCAGCAGGGGGGAGGGGTGTCCAGCATGGGGGAGGGGTGTCCAGGGGGGTGGTCCTGGGGTGTCCAGGGTCTGGGGGGGGTCTGTCCTGGGGTGGGGTCTGTCCTGGGGTGTCCAGGGTCAGGGGGAAGGGGGGAAGGGGGCAGGGGTGTCCAGCAGGGGGGAGGGGTGTCCAGCAGGGGGATCTAATATAACTCTTGAAATCTCATTCATGTGTTTCCAATGAGTTCTTCGACTGATGTAATAGTAGAAAGCATAAACCATTTAACAAAAAGAGATCTGACCCTCGTTATGGAAGGTGCAAGTGATAAGCTTGCAAGTCAGGTTTCGTGTCCTCAAAGCACACAAAATTTAGAAAAGTTCTTAAACCATCCCTACTGTTTTGTTTACATCCACATTGCCCAAAAACTAATTCCCAGCTCACCATAAGCCTGACAAGGATAATCTCTCTCTTTTATCTAGTTCCGATACCACCATCACTAGCTGGTCCATTATGGACACTTAATGAGTAGGTTTTCACTGAAGGTAACCTTACACCCTATGCTACAACTCTATTCTGCTATGACAATAATGAGGAAATTTCATTTTGCCAATAGGGGGGCTATCCAGCAGGGGGGCTGTCCAGCAGGGGGGGGGGCTGTCCAGCAAGGGGGCTGTCCAGCAAGGGGGGTGTCCAGCAGGGGGAGGGGGTCCAGGGGTGGTGTCCAGGGGGTGTCCCGGGGTTTAGGGGGTCCAGGTGGTGTCCAGGTGTGGTGTATAAGGGTGTCCAGTGGGGGTCCAGGTGGTGGTGTCCAGGGGTGTCCAGTGGGTGGTGTCCAGGGGTGTCCAGTTGGGGCATGGGGGCTGTCCAGTGGGGTGCAGGGGGCAGGGGGCAAGGGTGTACAGCAGGGGGAGGGGTGTCCAGCAGGGGGAGGGGTGTCCAGCAGGGGGAGGGGTTGTCCAAGTAGGGGGGGAGGGGTGTCCGGCAGAGTGGGGAGGGCTGTCCAGGGGGTGAAAGGGGTGTCCAGTGGGGCTGTCCAGTGGGGTGCAGGGGGGCATGGGGGACTAAGGGGGGCATGGGGGGTGCAGGGGGGTGTTTTGTTTCATGTGGATTTGTGGGCTCACCAGATTGGTTGTTCCATTTTGAGGTATTGTAGTTTAAGGGTAGTGATAACCCCTATGACCCAAGTATCTTCAAAATCTTGATCATTTGTATTTCTCATCCTCTAAGATATTTCTATAGGTTTCCTCTGGTGAAAACCTTGATCGACATTGCTGCTTTGCGTCATCAGAGCTCTTTCCATACCTATCTCTCCTTTAACTCATATCATTTCTTGTTTTATAGTGGAGATGACGTCCTTCCTTCAAGGAAGAAGTGAAGACCCTTCTTGGTGATAGTTCCACAAGTGCAGAAATGAGAATATGAACTTTTGGATCCTGGTGCAGATGGGCTATGGGGGGGGATGGTGCAGGTGGGCTGGGGGTTGTAGGGGGCAGGGGGGACTGGTAGGGGGTGGCAGGGGGGACTAGCAGGGGGCTGGGGGCAGGGGGACTAGTAGGGGGAGGGGGGTAGGCTGGCAGGGGGACAAGCATGGGGGCTGGAAGGGGGGTGGAAGGGGGCAGGGGCATGGGGGACAAGCAGGGGAGTGGTAGGGGGGACTAGCAGGGGGCAGGGGGGGCTGGCAGGGGGGTGGTAGGGGGGACTAGCAAGGGGCAGGGGGGGCTGGCAGGGGGCAGGGGGGCTGGCAGGGGGACAAGCAGGGGGACAAGCAGGTGGGTGGCAGGGGACAGGGGGGGGACTGGCAGGGGGTGGCAAAGGGGGACTAGCAGGGGGTGTGGCAGGGGGCAGGGGTACTGGCAGGGGAGGGGGATAAGAAGGGGGGTGGCAGGGGGCAGGGGGGACAAGCAGGGGAGTGGCAGGGGGGACTAGCAGGGGGCAGGGGGGCTGGCAGGGGGGTGGCAAGGGGGGACTAGCAAGGGGCAGGGGGGACTAGCAGGGGGGATGGCAGGGGGACAAGCAGGGGGAAAAGCAGGTGGGTGGCAGGGGGCAGGGGGGACTGGCAGGGGTGGCAGAGGGGGACTAGTAGGGGGTGTGGCAGGGGGCAGGGGGGACTGGCAGGGGGGTAGGGGGACAAGCAGGGGGGCTGGAAAGTGGGTGGTAGGGGGTAGGGGGGACTGGCAGGGGGTGTCTGCAAGGCAGTGGGGAGGAGGGTGGGGGGGGGGGTCTGCAAGGCATAGGGGAGGGGTGCAGGAGGTGTTCAGGGGGGTGTCCAGGGGGTGTCTAGGGGGGTGTCCAGGGGGTGTCCAGGGGGGTGTCCAGGGGGTGTCAGGGGGTGTCCAGGGGGGTGTCCAGGGGGGTGTCCAGGGGGTTGGGGGTATTTTTTTTTATGTATGTGCACACCCTATAGCCATAGTTTTAAATCGTGGCTATTGGTTTATTGCCACGGTTTTTAACCGTGGCTATAGACCCAACTCCACGGTTTCCAACCGTGGCTATAAATCTTGTCCAGCATCTAATATAGCCACGGTTGAAACCATGGCATTAAGTATACAGCCACGGTTCCAAACCCTGGCTCTATACCTAAAGCCACGGTTTCAACCGTGGCTATAGGTTTATAGCCACGGTTTGGAACCCTGGATCTAGGTCTGGGCCTATAGACACGCCAAACTTAGCCACGGTTCCTCAAACCGTGGCTATTACCTATAGCCACGGTTTGAGGGCCTATAGACACGGTTTAGAACCGTGGCTATAGCCCGAATTTCTAGTAGTGCGATGGTATTTCAAATCATCATAGATTGGTGAATTTAAGGACCTCAAATTTACACTTGATTGTGATTGATGACCTCAATCACTATCTATAAATATTTACGTTTTTCCTCCAATTATATGTCTCTAATTTCCACCAATGTTCTCTGAATAGAGATCATAATTTGGTGGTGACCCTTTCATTTCTCTTTTCCTCTTATTACGACTAAATTTTATCAACCCAATTTCCGATGTGGGTTTTACAAAAAATATATTTTATATATTCAACCTTTTATTTTCGAAGAACAATTTCAAATTGCGAGGACGCAATTTATTGAAGGAGGGTAGAATGTAACACCCCAAGATTTCATAGTGTGTTATTTCTTTAAAATAATTCAATAACTTGCACTACATGCAACACCGAGTCCAAGCGCATCATGACTTACCAAACAAGCCTTTCAAAAGAGGTTATGAATAGTATTAACTAAATTTTAAACTTTATATAATCCTTATAATTTTAAAATCCATATTATGAGTTTCTTAGACATAATGTAAGAAAAAATTCATTTTCAATAGTGCACTTTTACCACCTTTTAATAGTGAACCCTTTTTAAATCCAATATTTTAAACTTTTATATATTCTATTTGACTAAATAAATTTTCTTTGGGGACATCAAAATTTTACAATGAAACATCCCAAGCTTCTACGGTACGCTTCTCTTTGAATAATGCAATAGCGTGTGTTGTACGCAACATCGAGTTCTAACACACACCACAACCAATCAAACTAGTCGTTATGAATAGTAATACCTACTTTTTGAAATTTTATAAATTATATCTCTCAAAATAGACTTCATTTTTGGATTTGGAATATCAAAATTATCCTAGGGTGAAATTTTGTTACTTTTCGGATAACTTTCATATTTTGATGAATAGTGAAAATTACTAAATTTTAATTAAAAACAACTTTTTTAATCAAAATAACTAACAGTGATAAATTATGAATTTTAGTGGTCTTAAAGTATATTTAGAATATATTTTTACCATTTAATACAATTTTGGTCATTGTACATAATTTCACAATTAAATCGAACATAAACAAGTATCAATCTTTTGATAGTTATTATATCTTAAAAACACGCTTTTTGTTTTGACAGTGGGAATTAATTTTAAATTAATTTCTTCCACTTCTTTGTTTTGAATTTGGAAAAATGGATTCCATATTTGGAATCAGGATGTTTAAATTGTGTAAATAGGTAACTTTTATTTTTAGACATTTTGAATAATTATTGCGGTAAATATTTTATTTACCATGGTTACGGGTAAATCCAGTAAATAAGGGTTAAAAAATAATATTATAATAATACTAAATCACCTTATAACGTGTCCTAACCTTATTGGTGGATATATTTCCGACCATGTCCATCTTTGGTTCTATTCTGGGACCCCATGGAGCCACTTGTAGGGGATAGGGACACTTTATTTTAATTAATTTAAAATAAGTACAAAAATGACATAAGCATATATCGTTTAGAAAAACAATTTTTACATAAGGTTATATATGTTGGATGTTCGACTATAAAAATTAATTAGAAAGATAAAAATATTTCCTACATAATTATATTTTATTTATAATTTTTAGACATTAAAGTATTTAATTTATTTATGACACAATGATGATTCAGTAATTACCCAATTAATGAAAAATTAGAATAATTGATATTATAAATACACAAATAAATATAATTTGGAACTTTTTATGAATTAAACTAATTTTATAAGTTAATATGAAATTTTAGTATTGATTTAATTAACTTTTTTCGAAGTAATCATTCTGTTATGATTTTTAAAAAAATCAATTATTGAATAGTGTCAAAATTGACATAAAAGAGTTTTTAAAACAAATATTATATTATTAATTGATATTAAATTCTTAAAAATATAAGGTTCGGCCAATATACTTATATCATGATATATGTATCCTTAATGTACCACTTGGGGGTATCTTGGAGGTATATGGTAAGTTTATTAACCATATTATATAACAATACAAAGAGACATTGTAAAAGTGAAACTAATTAACTAAGAGTTAATACTTAAAGATAAGGTTAATATAAGGACCCAAACCTGTCTAAATTATATTGGTTGAGTGGTTTTAGACCCATCCCCACCTTAACCTTTAAATAATAAACATTTTAGCCATTAGAAACTGAATATTAATTTATTATAAATTAATATTTCTAGCATTTCCAAAGGTGCCCCTCACCCCTCTTATAAAAGGGAACTCCTCCTTCTCATTTATTCACACCTTAAAAGCCTTTTGGTTCAGAAAAACACTGCCCAAATACTCTCTAAACGTCCCTCAATACAACCTAGAGGCCTTATTTTGATCTTAAAGCCAACCTAATGAGCCCTTTTGATCAAATCAAAATGAAGAACCCGAAGAAGAGGTAATGATTTCACCACCCTTTTTCAAGTTCCTTTCTTCTTCCACTTCTTCTTCCTTTGTTGTTACCATTATAAAATAATAACTCCAGTATCATATATATACTGTGATGTTATAATAAATATGATACAACCATATTCACTATTATATCCACCCTTTGAATAACATGTCACCATACGTGCGTACGTACGGCTTACCGTCTCCACGTCGTGGTGTAATTGTTATTCAATATATTATTATGTGGATGAGTATAATAATGATGTGTAACTCATCTAAATAATAAATATAACATGATAATGATTCTTTATATATGATATACCATCCAATTATATATTATTTTAATATCAAAAGAATAATATTATCGCTCGTGTGTACGTACGGACTACCGTCTCCACGAACGCGATGAGATTCATTCTCCATCGTATCCATTCAATTATAATTCTCATTTGATGATTAATAATAGTATCTAAGGACTTGATATCATTCTGTATATGATTAAGATACAACCTATCCATTACAAAAATGGCTTACATAACAAAACATATAAAAGAAAACGGGTAAGTTAACACCTAAAACGACAACAATTCTAAGATATTATTAACAAAGTAATGTTAAAAGATCATATATGATATCATATTAATGTATATGATTATTGAATAATTTAATAAAAATTATTTCACCATTATACAGGAGGTTAACCTACCCCAACCAAATAAAATTACAAGGTAAGGGTTTATTTCGCAATCTCTTCATTATCCGAAGTTGTTTATACGTAATAATCTACTGGGATCTCTTTATCATCCACATCCATGTTTCTTAAAAATGAATTTCAAAACATTTTTACTATTTACTAGAATATGGGTTAAAGTAATTTATACCCTTTTTTGACTTTTTATAAGAGGTTTATAAAGTAATCTTTCCGTCGTTTTCCAAACAAGGTGCTTTTTAACCTTTTCGACAAAATTAAGGTAAGAATGTTTTTTTTAACTTATACGGAGGGTGCGGCTATTTACCGCCGTTATAAAATTGTCAAAGATTCCCTTACAAGTTTACAATGATATTTTAAAAGTAAATGTTTTATTTTATAATTATGTGACTTTTAAATTATTTCAAAATTCATATTTTAAGAATTTCGGAAATGTACTATTTATCAAAATCAGAATTTTAAATGTTTTAAAGATTTACCCTTATAAATATTTTTAATTAATGTCCATGTCTTCAAAATGGTTTTCAAGGATTTATTTATATGTACATGAATGTTTTTAAAATTTTAATTCCTTTCCAAAGTTTCAAAGTGGTATGGGACACTTTGATTCAAAAATCTCTTTTTAATTACTTCCTTTATAAATGTGTGACTTTTAAAAGATTTCAAAAAAAGGAGATATTTCTCTCAAATAGTTTTGATTCCATCTATGTCAACATCCTTTGATGGATGTTATGATTATATGAAGTTGATTTATTATTATACAAAACTTCCATAATGTATTGAAGGTTTTGTGATACGTTTGATTGTGGATGTGTTATTTTTATACCATTCATGGTTTATGGAGAAAGTATTGACATTTTGTATGCTAGTTTTAATACGAATGTTTATGTTATGTTTAAACCTTTTCATATGGGAATGCATTGGACTTGGTAAGTGACGGGTGGAGCCCGCTATAGCTCCTCGATGCATCGTTATGTCTCATGAGACAAACTAGTGTCTTGGCACAAGGCCTTGACAAAATCTTATTTGTAGTCTTGGCACGAGGCCTTGGCTATTTGGTTATAATATTCTGGCATTATGCATTCCATCATTATGAAAGTGGTTATTGATATTTCATGTGATTATTCGATTAGTAGAATATCTATGTGAATAAGTAAATGGAATTATTTCATTTTACTTTTTCCATACTATGTTGAGGTTCAAGTTTAAAAGGATTTTGTTTTAGTTATGCATTGCCTTAAATGTTTATGTTTATTTTTGAAAGTTTTCGCTATATTGTTATCCTTACTGGGCATTTGAGCTCACCCCTTTTCTATGTTTTATTTTTCCCAGGATGTGAAGAAGTAAATTATGAATGACATGCATGGATATTATGAGGGGATAATAGTGTGGACTATGGAGACATTATGTTGTTATAGTAGTTTTTCACTTTATGATGTAATTTAAAACTTTATGAATATATCTAGTGTTTACAAGGCTACTAAACCAATCGGTCTTTTGAGATTTGATCTTTCTTGTGATCATGCCAATGTTATGTAATAATGCACCGACTATGGGTAACTGGGGTCGAGGCATTACAGATTGTTTTAAATATAATATATTTTGTTAAATAAATCATATAAAAGAATCAATAATTAATTTTATCATTTTTTCACATAAAATTCAATAAATATATTATTTTAAAAAATGATTTTTCATGCATTAAAGAGCTTTACTAATTATTGAGTAACTATTTAATAATAAATAATATTTATCAAAAATCATTAAAGGTAATTTTAAAATGTGGTTATTCGGATTCAAATTAAAAATTATTGTGAGTAATTTGTATTAGTCATGTTCATAAAATATTACTAATTTCATATAAAACTTTCCTTAAAACAATGGGTAATGTATAATGAAAAGTGAAAATTAAATTAAGTTTGGTTAAAAACCATTATTACAAAAAAAACAATGGGTGTTACATTCTACCCCACGAAGAAATAATTTTTACCTCAAAATTATATATCCATGTTACGAGGAACTTAGGATATATCTACCTCATTATATCCTAAGGTTCTAGTATAGCATCATCAAGGCTCATTTTATTTTCCACAAGACATAAACCGTGTGATTGGTATAGTTTCATTTCAAATTCTCTAAATGATCAAGAATCACCAATGGTTTTTCATCATAATAAATATCATGATCCATTAGTATGACCAATGAGTTCGTTACATGTGAAGGATCAGTTATATACTTCTTCAGGATAGATACATGGAATACATTTTAGAGTTGATAGAGGTTTATTGGAAGCACCAATCTCTATGCTAACATCCCGACATGATTGATAATTTTGGAGTAACTAATATACCTAGGTATTAGATTTCTATTTAATCAAAATATCATTACCATTTTCCACGTATAGATTGATGGAAAAATATTTTCACCAATTTCAAATTATAAATCATGACATATTTTTTCAACATATTTTTTCTCATGACATTATGTTTTCATTAATTGATTAATAATTTTGTAAAACCATGCTTCAATTTCTTTAGTTATCAATAGTATATATTTTTTCCTTCCAAATATTCATCCAATTACGTGGGAGTTCTATAATTCCTTACATAGAGGGATTCATGAGGATCCTTTTAAATGATCATTTGAATAATATTTTTGTTAGAAAACTTATCATCAAGATTTTTTTGATCCCAAACACTATTGAAATTCATATAATATGTTATCAAAATATAATTTAATGTTTGAATTGTTCTCTCTGACTAACCATACGTATGAGGATGAGAGATTTTACTGAAATTACTCTCCATATCAAAGTCATAATAATGACTTTTCAAAATCATTATGGTAATCTTTGGAGCCCAAATAGATATTATAGAATGTGTATCTCTTTGAATCATTACCAGGTACATAATTTATATAATATAAATCAAACCAAGAGATATGTCTTATTAAATATTGATGAAGTTTAAAGACTATTTTAGTTGTTGAAAAAAACCTCATATAGAATTATTCTAATTTCACATTTAGAGAGTCTAATGATAAAATCCATGGTAACATTTCCCATTATCATTATAGTTGGTAAATTGTTGCAACATCATCGTAAAATTTTGTCTCTGTGTCATGAGATTCTAAAATACCGAGCACCAAGATACAAAGTCTATGATCTATCACTTTATGATTTACAATAAGTAAAAGTATTTGAATTCCATATATATATTTTCACCTCCATGATGAATATTGAATTATCCACTAAGGGAAAAATATAATAGATCCTTATTAAAATATTGTATTTATGAAACAGATAGACGATTCATGAAGCTTATTATCCTATCAAAATTATTGTTCAACTTTGGAACATTTCACAATTTCTTTTTAGCACCATATCAAGTTATGTGCCTCTTTTTTTCTCACATGGAAATATGTTTTTATGCTTATTTGAGAATGATAATACTTATCCCCTTTAAAAATGATTTAATGATCCATCCATTGAAATTACGTATATATTGGATCATTTTTATCCTCATATAATATAAACCAACCTGGTCCTTTTGACTTAGTTGATTAGAGACCTTGTTCATATGACCCTAGTGGTAATTTATTAAGATGTAATAATCTTTAAACAACTAAAACCTGATTATCTATGGAATATTCATTTCCTACATTGAAAATATATACGAAAATTTTCAAGATCAGTATATAAAAAACAAATTTCCCTATAAAGGGAATTCCTCAATATATTTAATGAAAAAAATAACCATAACTACCTCTAAATAATGAGTGGGGTAATCTTTAAAATGTACCATAAATTTTCTTGAGGAATAATATATAAATATACTATTCTCCATGATAAAACATCCCAATCCAATCATGAATGTACAATAATAGATTTAAAAACCTTTTCCCCTATAGTGTAATGTAATTTCAGGTCTAATAAATAATAATATATTATTTTTATTGAATTTACCTTCCATTAATCTATCTTGAGGAACTTTTCTCCCTTACATTTTAACATGGTGAGTTGATTTGAAAATGACAAGATATTATCTGAAAATCAAAAAAAATATCCGACTAAACTATGAAATATATATATATATATATATATATCATTCACTGTGTTTAGTATGGGACAACGTTTAATACACTCTATCATTAATGGATTAAGAATTATACCAAACATGAGATTATAGTTCCCAGAAATCAATCTTCTTATAGAAAAAATTGAATATTTGAATATTTAGTGGTAATTATCATTTTTAAAGGACATCAATGTAGTTATAATTTGATCTTCACCCTCTTTTATTATACTTTAAAAGATAATCATATTGCCAATTATTATTACCCAAATTAGAATAAGAAAATATCTAAATAATTTAATCATTAATTCAATGAATATATCATGGGAATTTGAAAGAATGATTGAAATCACTATATAATCATAGTGCCTATACCATGTACATAATTTATTAATTTCAATACCCATGTTCTTGACCCTATGTTGAGTATATCCCGAAGAAAGGTTAGTCATGAAAATGAATTGAGACACACATAGTTGATCAAAAACTACTTATTAGTGATTTTGATATTATTCTACTCCTGATAATCAATATAGAGTCATGTTGATCAATAACTCATTTTAACAAAATGAACTGGTGTACCCGACAATGATTCAATTTCATGAATCCAACATTCTTCAAGGTTCAACTGATGTTTCTTCTTTATTTCCACCAATCAATCTGGTCCATTCTAAACTGAGTATTTGAAAAAAGTGTGACATTGTGTATGAGTAATTTTGAGAACTCAACATCATGTTTTGATGTAAGAGTAAGAAAATCCACATAAAATAAATACATAAACTCTTAAAAAAATTTAATATCATCAATTTTGTGCTTATCTCCATCCATGTAATATAAAAACCCATTTTAGTGGGAATCAAGGACTGTAAAATGGATTTCATCATATATAATTTTATCATGTATCATCACACAAAAAATGGTCACAATTGGGTTTGGAATATCAAATATTACATGAAATACTCAAAAACGATATGGGATTTATATAAATAATAAAATAAATGCATGATATAACATCAAATTCGAGACAATGTATAATAATAATATTTTTACAAAGTAAATTCCCAAAAAACATCAACTTTATAAGAACTATAGAATTGATATGTGATTATAATAACATTATATATTTTCATTAATAATTCAACATAAAATTTTTGAGATATTATTTTGATTCCGTTATAAAATTATTTAGATATAAATTAGTTGTTAGATATAGAATAAAATAACAAAATATGAATTATATAGTGGATGATAAGTGTACCTTTCACCATATTTTTATCTTAGATATCAACATAAATAAAAATAATGTGATATTTACCTTTGTCCTATTACCTGATAGGTTGTTGACATAGATTACCATCATTAACCTTTTTATTTATTCTATATTTATAATGATTCCATTAACAGTTGTATTTAATAAATTTTAGTCTAAGTGGTTAATTATTGAGAATATTATTCATTTTCATTAAATTTTCTAAAAAATTAATTGCCTTCCAACTTTCACAGTCTTGATGACCTTCCCAAACAAATTAAAATCCCCACCCAGTTACATTTTAGAAGTTCCCCCTCATGGTTCTTCCAACATCTATTTCATATATATCTCAGGAATTTCATTACAAAAAATTATTTTATTAGTTTTCACGAGACACCATATTCTTTTTCCCATATGAACCATTGAAATGGTGTGGATCTCCAATTATCCATTCCATAATGATTTCATTCTGAAAATTTATTCAAATCTACTACATTATCAAATTGAAAATTCTTTTTAGAGGCTGTTTTTTAGACCACAAAATAATCAGACAACATTACACTAAGGAAGGATTATAATACTAGAATCATACCTCATGTGTCTTGTAAAATATTCCACACAGTTACCAACACATTCATCATCATTAATCATCGAATTAAGGAACTATTTACCCATATTTATAAAATGAAGACATAGATAGTAATTATTTAACAATTATATCACAAACTAGTACCACTCTATAGAGTCAATTTTCTCATGTTACCTCATGTTTTTTATTGGAGTCCCCCGCTAATCTTCATTACCATCAAAATAAAAAAAATATAATTCTCATTATATAAATATTGGATATTGAAAATATAATATTAGTGGTAATGATCCATTTATAATCAAACGATGGATAAGAGGAACCACTAAAAGGGGGTGGGTGTTGCCTCATGAAGAACTCATCAGAATAATGTTCAAAACATTTCATTATTATTTGATCAACAAGATTCATATCTTGAAAATTCTGTGTGAGAATAAAAACCAATATTTATTAGACCTCCCAAATTAGATTGTTCCTATAGGAAAAATCATATCAATTTAAATACCTTTTATCATTAACATGTATTATTTAGTTTCTAATCAATGAATCAAAAAATTGACTATGAATCTATAATCATAGTGGGATTCCAAATATTCATGAAAAAAATCATTGTACATCAAAACCATGAATAATTATACTCATTATAATATACCTTAGTTTTATCAATGGTCATTCATGGTGTTTATTTGATCAATCCCTTAATGATGATTTTTATTGTTTTTTTAATTCCTAGAGCATATCCCATGGTATTTTCAAATGATAATATTATAAAGGAAGATTATATTCTACCAGTTGATGATTGTGACTATCCCAATGCTTTAATTGTTTTTACTATTACCCCTAGGTATAACAGCGTGATATAGATGTCCAATGTTAGTAGATCGATAAGGATTTATTTATTTTAAATACAGTCACTCAGTCCTTAAAACTGTATAATTTACTTTTATAATAAATTGACATATCTTAAGCTTATCTATATGGTTTTATGTCGAAATAAGGATGATAATTACTATTTTAATAGTTATTTAGGGGAAAATATCTATTATTCAACTCCACCAACATACTCTCTACAAGCATGGTGATTTTCACTAGTAGGACCTTTTACTAGGAACTTCCAAAACTGAGAAGATTTTGTTGATAACTATACAACAAGGCTTTTATAAAACCTTATGGTTTTTTTACAAAGAGAAATAATTACACATCTAAGTCTGAGAATCTAAAACTCCATCACCACAATGAATGATTATGTGTAGAAGATACTATAATAAATATATAGATATTAATTTGTGTGTGAAGGACATATTTTGATAATCATTGCAAAAGAAAATGAAATATGTTGTTAATATTTAATAATATATAGTAGTATTTAAAAATTCATTAATATTTTCATAGTCTTGATTCAAAAATTTAATGAGAAAAAAACATAAATATTAATCAAAAGTCATTCCTCCAAACTATAGCTCTGAATTAAATGATACACAATTAATTTACAAGCACACATATTTTCCTTTTGTATGAATTTCTGTATATCTATATTTTAGAAAATGTATTTATAAATATTTGTACTGATGGATGGATTGATCCATGAAAAAAACAAAATAAGTACTACATCATAAATAAAAACATATTTGAATTCAAATAATTCAATAAGAGTTGTAACATGACATATAAATTGGAGCAATTTAACCCACTGTGTTCAAGAAATTGAGTAACTCGAAATAATTCATGGAATTGATATTTTCATTCAGTGATATCGTCATGGAAATAACTGATAATATCATTAATTAAATACTCTATCATTGAGAATTCAAATTTTAAATTCCATAGTGTGATGTCAAACACCAGAAGTAGGGAATGGACCATACGGTTTTCCATAAAACTATAGATGATAAGCCATACATAATTTCTTCAAAATGTAGAGTTTCATCCAAAAATATGTTCATCGATTCATACATTACCTACAACATAGGTTATCTGATCTATATGTTTTATTAATAATATATGGTTCCCAACTCATATGTTATAAAAATTAATATAGTGTATGAATTGCATTTTAGATATAATTTTAAATAAATCCATTATACTTAAACAAATATTCCCACAGAGATCAATGACATGTCTATACATCCAAAATAAATATTAATATTCTAACAAATATCATTTTAAAATTATTCAATTCAAAAAATTTATCATTAAAATAGATTTGGATGTTTTTGAGAATCACAATGAAAAATAAATAAAGTAAATTTTTTAATCAACACAATCATAACAATACCCCCCCCCCCTTTTATTGATTTCAAAACCCATATCAAAATACCTAAAAAGTAATTATTAAAATTATTTCAATTTATAGAATAGGTAATTTATTCAAATATGAATAAATAAATTACCAGTATATTTCTCTGATGTATCTCCATTATTATAAATATATTAGCTAATATTCTCCCCTATTAATTTATCCCCCTTATGAGACAACCCAAAAAAATGTTTTTAAATATATTATCTGATTACTTATTGTAATAACCCCCCCCCCCACACACACACACACACATTCATTATTTCTTTTAAAAAGGATAAAATAATACAATAACAGAGCCATGAATATAAATAAGATATTATTCAATGAATAATAAGTAGTTGAATTGAATTTATTATAATAATGACTTAATTTTAAAAAATTAATATTCTAAAATAACTCCCCACAAGACATATATTTTTTGGAAAATATTACAATCAACAAAACATATTTTCAATGAATAATGGGTTTTCAGATAATATTTTAAATTTTATATTAATGTAATACATTTAAATTTATTAATAAAATTCTTTATTATGAATATTAGTATGCTAATTTAACAAATGTTATAAAGTAATCATCATTACATATATGATTATGTAATATAACCATTTACATAAAATATTATGAGCATTAAATGTAAAAAATTATAATCTTTTTATGACAATTATATTTACTGATTATAATATATGTTCTAAATGATATATAAAATATTTCATAAACTAGATATATGATTATAAATGAAAAAATATTTGGGACTTTTGATATATTATATAGATTATCCAAACAATCCAAACATTGATCTTTTTCACATAAATCTTCTATTGCATTTGACAATTGTTCTATTATAGTTCTTATATATTTAGATATTTGATACAAAAAAAGGGTTACAAATTCTTACTCTAAAAAATTATATTATTGATATTTAACTTATTTAAAAATTCCCTTTTTTGTTTAGACCATCTTTATTAACATTTCAGCACTGAAAAAATAAAAATATTATTTTGAAATTTAACTTATTGTACATTCTAAAACTGACATTGTAGTGTATTAAAAATATATTTTGTGACATGAAATTTTTATATCTCTTCATACAACTATCTGGATGCATTTAGATCATCATGAAGCATCACTTTTTATTCATTAAAAGTATTATATATTAATATAATCTCTTCATAAGAAATTATAGCTTTAGTAATTTCATGTGATGAAACTTATTTTTATATATAACCATGAACATCGTTATGTTTTTAATAATAAATTTAAAATAAATCAATTACATATGAATCCATTTGGTATCATAATAGATTTGATAAAGGATAACCATTTGTTTTCATTTAAGAACTAATTTATTCTAAATATGATGATCATGTTCAGTTCATTAATCTAAGAGTAATTTTGTAACTCTTTAAAAATATATATTGAACAAGAAATATAAATAATGTAACTAGTTCTAGAAGAAAACTATAATTTTTTATTGAGAAAAAAATGTTTGTTTCTAACAATTTTTAGATGGCGCATCACATTCTATAGTCATAAATCCAAAATAATCAATATAAATTTTATGTTTTGAAAATAATATTTCAATATATAATTCTATTTCGATTGAAAAAATTATGTAAACAAATAAAAATAGTATGATTATAACTTCTAAATATGGAAATATATTTCAATGATTAATTAAGGAATATAAATTTTCATAAACATATATAAATATTTTAAGATTAATATAAACTATGTTTTTAAAATATAATTTCATGGATAAAGAAGATTTTATCATTAAAATTTCTCTCTCATAATATATAAAATAGTTAATGGAATAAAATATATATGTGAAAATAGTATTTAAATTCTTCCTAATTTATTTATTTGAGTTCTAATGTTATTCATAAAATGAACAACATTAGAATTGATCACTACTTTTGTTGAAATTTCAATATAATACTCAGATGAGAACATTAAAAATATTACAAAATATTTCATAGGTGTATTCATTAAAAAATTTAAATACATGTTTATATTTGTACACATATGCGTGTAGGTATAGCGGTGTTAACATGTATGGTTTTAGGCAACCATATCTATTTATTTTTTATAGGTGTTATACTATTAATGGATAATAATTCTTTTTAACTATAGAAATTATTAACACTAATAAAATTATCTTTTTATAAAGAGATAATAAATTTCATAATTTCCATTAATACCATAATAGAAAAATAACAGTCGACATTTTTTTCTATTTTAACCCAGAAGAAAATATTTTTCATATAATTATGGTATTGCACCATAACTGCCATAACCATGTTTTTCTTTTTGATATATATTTTTGAAAATGCTATGATTTAGAAAATTTTATACTTTGATAAGAATACATGAATCCTATTTTAATCAGTCAAATATTCTTAACAATAGTATAATTTTAACTTCATGTATATCACAACAAGCGTTGTGTATATTATATATTAAATTTTCATGTTACTTTATAAAAATTTATTTTTCTATAAAATTATTAGAATAAGATTTTAAAATAAATCTATGATTTGTTTTTTTTTTGAATTATAATTATATTGCATCATTAAACAATATATATAAATTTTATTTTAAGAAAGTTTTTCTGAATTTTATTTTTTATAGGAAGTATATTTGCACATGAATAACATAATCCATATGACATTGAATCCCAAAATTGTTTTTATAATCATCCTCTACATTTGTAGTAGATTATTCATTTAATATAGATGTTTCAAAACATATTTTCATTAAAACATTTTTTTATTCTTTTTATAATTATATATCTCATAATCTTTAGGATATTTATATTTTTTCTATTCTTTTTTCATGAAATATCAATGACTAACATTATTATATTTTTTCCATCCTAATTTTTTATAGTTTTTGTAATATTTTACAGTGATCTAGGAAATAGATTTTTGAATTTGTATATATTTAATCAAATGATAAATCAAAATTATTTATAATTTTTCCTTCATATTATTTTAAAGAAATATAATTTTTATCATCAGATTGCATCTCATCTTCATACATCAACCATTTAACAATCAATTAATCTATTTTAACTTTTTTAACCTATGTGGGTTCTAGAATAATTGAGAATATAAATTTCCATTTACAAGGTACACAAATATGTTATTTAAATGATTGATTTAATAATGAAATATTATCTCCAAATTCATTAATTATATTTAATTCTTTGTTTCATCTTTTACTCATTTGATTGATTCTATCTCCATCACTAATTATGATATTATAATATTTCATCATTATAGTAGTGCATTATTTTTTTTTTGATATTTTATGTTCTTTCATTTGAAATAAAAATTGTTTTCAAAATATTAATTTTTTTTATATAATTGATATAATCTATCAAAATCATTTTTTCATAATCCATATAGAGTAGCATTTTTTGTTTAATGGAGATTATATTTTTTTTGAATCATGACAAAATTTTTCATGATATTCTTTAGGTATGTGATAAGGCCTAAAAACCATTAAGTAAATTCATATTCAAATATTTTTGAAATATATAATTTTGTGATATTTCTATAATTCATTATTTCCACGATTTCTTTATGGTTCATAGATCAGTCACGTAGCTTCTATAAGATCAATCATTCAATAATTTTTCAATATGATAATCATTAACATGGACATGTTCGAGCTAAATGAATTCTATCAAATTTTGTAAGATACAAGAACTCTTATATCACTTTTGATTCTCATTTTTTTATTCTTTGATACAATTTTTGGCATCACATAGAATGATACAATCAATTAATAAAATACAAATTCTTAGTGTCAGATTGGAACACAATAACATTCAATTGTTTTTAAACAGTACATACCTATTTAAAAATTCTTTGGATATGACATTTTAGCTAATAATTATTATAAAGAAGTAACGTGAGGGTAGGTTTCATTTTTCCTCTTTAAAAACGTTGAAAATTTTTCAAAATAGGACTCTTTATAAGTAATGATTATTTCCTTTTCTCTTATTGTTTAGTGAGTAACTAAAATAAATAAATAAATGAACACATTGTTTTATATTGGTTCAAGATACAAAGATCACATGGTCAATTTCACATAGTCTCTAACTACAAAAATTTATATTTTCACAAATAAGTAATATTATTAGGTACATCCAAAATTTATTTCAAGTATTTGGTCGAATTACTATTAGGATTTTAAAAGGCCTACTAATTCATTTACATGGAACCATAAATCCAAATATTGGTCCAATAAGATGATAAATCCTCCCCACCATGACTAATTCTGAGTATATGGAACTCTAATAAATCAATATAAAATTATTTAATTAATAAAAACATGGTTTTCTAATGGTTTGAGTAGAAATTGATATATGTTTTAATCTTCAATAACATAGAAAAATAGAAAAATAATATTTAGTATTTTCACAGGATATCATAAAAAATGGTAGAGAAAACACTGGTTAGATGAGTAAACATGTATGTCTCAAAATTATAGTTATGAAGTCAATGATAAATTGTTTATTAAAAAGAATTTATATATTCCTTTTCAATGAATATATTTACACATATATTTTAGAATATGATCCAATAAATATTTTTACTAATTGTTGATCATCTTCTTGAAATACTAAATCCATAAATACTAGATAATAAATAACAAGTATCAGAATTTAAATCATTCACATATATTTTTTAAATCCCATTCAAAAAGGGATGATTCAGTCACTTGAGTACAAGCCATTGAATCAGTCACAAATGATATTTTATGAGATATTTAATTTCGGTGAGATCATTTCAATAATCAATGTTAATATATTTAATTTAAAACGATAACATTTGACAATTATAATGTAGAGTTCCTTCTTGTGACAACAAACTCTAAATGTACGGTTCAAAATGTAATATTCTTCACAAAATTATGGTTATTAAACCATAAGTTTGTTCTTAAAATGTAGGGTTTATTAAAAATTTTGGGCTACTGATCGATAATTTTCCAATAGAATTGGGTATTTTATCCATATTTTTTATGTATAAATAGGGTTTCATAACCATACATTATTCTTTAAAATAAGGGTGTAAAAAAAATTTCCTGAATAATTTCAAAGTTGCCCAAAATATTTTTAAAAAAATTCTCACACATATTAAAGAGTACTATATGAATCCATAAAAAACAGTATTCTAATGATTATCATTTTCTTGAAATTCACATAAAATACAATTTATTGGTAACATAAATGATTCGATTTTTTGAACATAAAAATAAAAATAAAATAAAATAATATTTAATGAATAAATTATCAAAATAATTTTATAACTAATTTTTCCTAATCCAAGTTCTAAATTTTAATTAAACCATTTCTATAATACCAACAATAATGGAACATGATTTTCTTATGTATATATTACATATTTTTAAATAAATATTCAATATATATAATATATACATGCTTATGGATATAAATGATTTGGAATATTGGAGACCACACACCCAATATTATAATTTAATGAGATATCTTCAACATATCCCATAAAGATATTAATATTTGGTATTGTTCATAGACAAACCATACTTACCATTTTCATCATATCCTGGGGTGAAAAAATATAAGAAAGGGTAATCTAGTATTCTCAATAAGGGTAAATATGAAATATATCAATTAATAATCATATGAAAGCATAAGGCCACAATAATGTTATCATATTAGGAATGTAACATGAAATTTCATCTAAAATATATTATTAATAATAAACATGAACCACAAAATTAAACATTAACATTTCCAAATACCTGAACAATAAGAGTGAGAAATCATCATAAAACATTGATGAACCATAAATTCATGTCATATATGTATAGAACCATGATAAGTGTAAATAAATTTGTATGTAAATATTATAATATAAGAATATTATATCATATTGTATCACCCATAAAAAATTATTTCCCATTTGATGATGGATTACACATCATAAACTATATCCAATATTGGATCCAGTACATCATCTATTTTCCATTTATGTATCATGAACATTGTCTTTTTCCCATCACTATATTATTTTCTATAAAATATTATAAAAATAATTTCATGGAGATACAGGTCACACATATCGAATTAAAAAAACATATATATTCAATAAAAACATAAATAAATAATTTTATTATAACCTATGAAAAGAATATGGTTTCATAAACATTCCATTATAGAATAGATTAGAGAATGGAAATGGGTATAATAAAAATCCATTCAATTCATCGGGGCATAACACTTGTAAAGGGGACATGATTCATTTAATAAATTTCATCATAATCACAATAGATCAATATAAATAATATGTATGGTAAAATTGGACCAAAACCCTAGTAGAAATTAAGTAACAACAAAGGATCATATCATAGATGGAAAATGATATTGAAATATCATTATAAATATTTCTTCTGGTAAATAACCATTTGACCATGATATAATTGTTGGAAATATGAAATAATATAAAAATTTTATGATTTTTTAAAAAAAAAATTAAACTTGTAAAGGATTATATAAATCATTGATATAATTTATTTGGGTAAAATACTATTCATGTCATATATGTTCAATTACAGATTCAATAAAAAATTGGTAAATACTCAAATAACCCTTGTTCACAATATTGTAAAATGATTTATTTTAAAATGTATGGTAAAAATTCATTAATGGATAAAACATTCTCTAAAAGTCTCTATATAATACATAATATAATAATTAAAACTATTTTATAAGACATAGACATGAAAGAAAAAGGTCACTGACCCACAATATAAAGAATATTAGATTTTTATTCAAAACATTATATTGGAATATTGAGTTCATAAAGAGATTGGGATTATATAAAAACATATATTATATGTAAATAAAAATAGAAGACTAAAATTGATGATGTTATTGAGTGATTTATCATAATATTTAATCAATTGACTGTGTATTTATAAAAAATCTTGATAATAAATGAGATTTTAAAATCCAACTATTTCCACTTTTAGAAAATTTGAATTTTAATCACCATGTATGTTATATAATTTTAAATATTGTATATCCCATTGTATTCTTGATATGAATCATTAAACATAATTTTATGACATTTTAAATACCACAAAAATAATCATGTGGTGTATAAGGAATGTGTCCAAGGGAAATAAAATTGGAATGAATATCCCTTAAAACCATGGTAAATAATTAATCATAAGCCCCAATAATGAATAAAATTAAATTAAATTTTATATATAATGGATGTAATTATATTAATGATATAACATTTCAATGGTTTATTATATACACTTCACAGAAGAAACAAGTGGTGAATTTTTCATATACATCGGAGAATAAAAGAGTGTCTAGAAATCCCTTACGTTATAAATAATATTCCTTCATACATATTTGAACCACATTTAACATCCTGACCCGGAGGCCATTGAACGATGCCACGAGCTGGTTGGCCACATGCTCTCAAGCACCCCACCCTGTATGACAGAGGGTGCTGACTAGCAACAAGGGTCTAGTAAGTCAATCTTGGGGAGACTATACTCTCTATTATCATAATAATTTACCAGCGGAAGTAACCAAGAAATAGCTAGAACACATATTAATACAAAAGAACAATGTTACTAGCAATCAAACCAGAAAATACATTACTCATCTAAAAGGGAAAAACATGATATGACAATGCAAGTACCAAATGTCTACAATGAAACTGAAAATAAAGACACAAAGAATCCAAACAGGTCACGACCCATGTCTGGTTCCCTCTTTCATGCTCTAACCCCAAATATCAATCTAACCAGTTCCCTTTCCCTTGTCTTGTCCAGCAACAACAATGACTATTTGGTTATCGGTCAGGAATCCCAAGTAGGGTGTGAGTACAACTCAGTAGGTCACCACCAACGGTGTCTAAATCAAATCCAGTAAAAATTAATGTACTCAGTTGGATTAATAATAAAATAAGGAAATAGAGGAAACAATTATATTTATCCAACTAACCTCTCTTTAATAACATAAACATTCCAGATTCCGAGAACAACCAAACACTTATGTTTATGGATAGACAAAAGAAACCAAAGTAAAAAATAAATGAAAGAGTTTAGAATGCCTTGTCTAACACACATGTGTGTATTTGAAGCATCAATCCCTGTCTCACAACCCCATGGGTATTTGGAGCATCAGTCCTTGTCCCATATATATCAATTTCATGTATATAATTTGGTCTAGAACTCCATGTATTGAACCCTTGTTGGTGTTAGAAGCATCATCTCGTGTCCTATAACCATTTTTAAATTAAACATCCAATTCACATATACCACATTATTCAAATGATTAGTCATCCTTATCTTTCCATCTAAACTCTCACCCTTATATAATAAGATCCATAATCCCCAAGGAAGCACATAACCAAACCAGCAATTGATTACCTACACCATGAAATTTATACAATTGCATACACAAAACAAGATGAGACTATGCGGTTCGATTTTATACCACATGCCTCAATTTGTTGACGGACACTATCCCAACAAAAATCCTCAAAATCCGAGTGGCATGACGTCGTCAACCAAAATTCTGAATCTGAATCCTTAAAACCAAAATTAAGATCAAAGGCATGAGATCATTCAAGGCTAGGTCTAGATCCACAATCCTAGATCTATCACTCGGCTCATAGGTTTAGATATATAGAAATGTTGGAAATCTACCATAAAAATATTAATGGGGAATAGAGGAAAGGACGGAAGGAACAATAGGATGAAAACCACTTATCGAGAGAAGAGAGGATCTTCAATCTGATCCTTCAATCTCGAGGAAAAGTTTTTGGATCGCCTTTGGATCTCTCTAAGAGGCTTTGGAAACACCTAGAACTGATCAAGGCCAAGCCAAGGTTAGAAATATAGAAATACCTCGGGTCAAGTAGTTTTAAACAAGATTTTTGGAAATAAAAATTGCTTGCATGGTTCCCTGGATAGTGGTGCATGGTTAGGCAAACTATGCCCAAATCGTAAAGAACTTTCTATCCCTGCATGGTTGGCACGGTTTGGTCACACAGTTTTCCAAATCATGCACAAACTGTGCAGACCTCTCTATCAAGTTTTTTATGGTGTGCATGACTTGGTCGCATGGTTTTTCAAACCATACGAAAAATGTTCACAACCCACTGTCCTTTATATTTCTTTAAATGTTCACCCAAACGCACCCCAAGTCACTACACCCACTCAATGGTACTTAAATACATCAAAAATTACCAAAATACGTGCCTAAGATAATGATTTTTTAATATAATATTATCATTATATATATGCTCCATAACATAATGAAGTTTTAATATAAGTTTTTAATTTATTTTTCAAAATTTTAATGTTTTTATGACTTGAACAAAATATGGTTATAGGAAATGATAACTCTTTGCTCTTGATGGTGGTGAATCTGTATAGGATAGATGATGCTTTCGTTTTTAAGATAAAAAGATATGATAATAGATTTTATGATATATATTCCATTAACATAATTAAATTATAGTATATATATTATACATTAGTGATAATGTTACATTTCATATTGTATGTTATGCGTGGATAAGAAATGAAAATAAATTAAAAGAAAACAAGGTAGGGTTTTACCTCTTGAGTTTAGTCTCCTTGAGAACCTCCTTAAGCTGAAATAAAATTATCTTCTAGTGATACCAAAAAACACGGGTAATAGTATTTAGAGAGGAATTGGGTGGAATATAAGAAAAATACAAGGATTAGAGTGTGTGAGGAGAAGAGGTGGTGAGGAGTGGCATTTATAGGGGAGGATATGGGTATATTTTGATTTTCTTATTAAATATTTTATTATCATGGATCAATAATATCAATAGTGATGATTCAACTAACTATATTTAGTAAATATATAAGGAGAGATATATATAATGGTTATTACACTATTAATACATCAACAATTACTCCAAAATTCCAATATTTATCTTCTATAGTAAATTATTGTTTTTCTCTATACACTAAATATTCAACTCTTTAATAAAAATCCAAAAAATTCACCCTAATCATTTTCAAAGTTTAGATTTAAAAAATGTACTCCATTTTATGAATTGAATTTTATAAATATGAAAAATGATTTTTTAAACCCACATTTATTAAAAAAATAATTATTTTAAAAGTATAATTGATTTTATGAAATTTTTAAAAATTAAATATGGTCTCATAAAATTAACTTATAATCATAAGATAATGAAATTAAAATTACTGAATATATTTTATGAAAATATATTTTCCTTTTAATAACATTACATAAATATAATATTTTATATTAGTATTTATGAATTACAAAATTTTAATATTTTAATGTTACATTTGTAAAAATTTACTTACATATATAATGATATGAATATAGATTATATTCTCATTCATAAGATAAATAATTTTTTTTAATATTTCATAGTTTAGGTGACTATTCTATTTAATGGTTTACTATTCATTATATTCACATTAATATTCCATCTTTAATGTTATTTTCCAATTTTTTAGGATAATTAATTTATATTAATTAAAATTATTTATTTCCATTTTAATCTAAATATTTTTTTATAATATTCTCAATGTTTTTAAAATCATTTATACAATATCATTAATACGGGAAATTTGATTGATAAAATTAGGGTTCTTTATACGGTACATGTGGTATTATTATTAAAATTTTATAATAATATCATTAATTATATGTATAAACATTAAATCCATCATTATGTACATCCCTGAGAGGTGGTTGTGGAAAAAATAGCATAGGTTTGTGAGACAGATGTCTGTCAAACACATGAAGGATGATTACATATCCAATTTTTTAATGTCTAGATTCCGGGTACCACAGAAAGTTTCCCCGTACTCTGTTGGTAACAAGGCCTCAAGAAAAGTTTCCCAAACACCAGAGGCTTCCGAATAGCACTGATGGACATGGTTGTGATTGTGGGGAAACTAATTCCTCATTGGCAGAGTAACGCAGCGGAATAGAAATAATATACAACAACGGAAGCATTAATACCATACAAAAAGTAATTATCAGATGACTATAAGTAATGATAAACTACAACACATGCACACACTCACAAATATACAATGATGCATGTCCCATGTATGTAGAAAATAATAAAAACAAGAAACAATGATAGAAAACAATATTAAATCCAAGTATAAAGGAAAACAAGTAAACAACTCATGCACCATCACAAGCCTCAGCTTGGTCCCATGATCTCTAGCTCCACATCAATAAAGTACCTAATGTATAAGGGCACATTCCCTTATCTATACATACAACAATATAATCTGTTCGGGACCATAATTCTGACCCAAATAATGTGTGAGATAAATACCAGTATTTAACCACCAATGATATCTTCCTAACTGTTAGTGAATATATATGTCATACAATATGAAAAATGAAGTAATAAATATGGAAGTAGTAAAAAGTAAATAGTCCTACATTTTTTACTACATTCAATAAAATTTACTAAATAAACCACTAGACAATCACATGCAACCCACTGGGATGGGCTCATATTCTAAACCATCTTGATCTGCTTAAACAAAGACTCTCTAAAGAAGAACTCATTGTCAATTACATTGTTGTCTTTTATCGATAAACTACAGACACTCTTGGGCAGCACTCAGTGTCCAATTCCCCCAATGGTTTCACAACATTGAACTACAAACACTCTGAGGGTGCACTCACATCCATCACCCCTATGGTCCCTAAATGTGAAATGTAACACACTCTATGGAATCCCTCAGCGTTCATTCACCCTATGGTCTAACTACACTATGTTCCCAAAACCCTATGTAAGTCAATATTGGTCAAACAATATCGATCATCCAAAGTAGAAGACAATAATCTATGTGGCTAAATAGCTACAAAGCATTCAACAATCATGTCAGAAAGTTTCCTTCCATCCTAATAGCACTATGCAAGGAAAATAGAGCATCCTAACAGGAAATTATAGACCCAACAGCCAATATCATATCAACATGGGAAAACACATCCATATAAATGTAAATAACCCTATTATCAATTAAAACCCCATACCCAAGAAAACAAGGCATATCAGGCATTAACGTGGTTAAATTCTTTGAACACGCAATACCCTAAACTATGGTATTGGGAAATTTGTCACATATAATTCAAAGAAAATCTACTGAAAGGAAAAAACAACCTATATCTATGTGGTATGATCGATATAATGAAACATCAGCCACTTAATCGACCTAGAACATAGTTGATCTATAAAAACGTCACGAACGATCAACCAATAATATCTCATGAAAGGGGATAAATCAATAGGAGATGCTCTATAAGAACGAATAATTCAACGAGGCGATTCAACTGAAATAGTAAATGGTTGATTCAGAGAATGGGCGGTCGGTCGGGTGCTCGGTGAATATTTCATGATATCTGTTTCTCTTGGACAAGATGAGGCCACAAGAATACATTTCTGTCAATTAGATGTGACCCCAATTTGATTTAAAAAATAAATAGAAAAGTACATGGCATGTTCATTTAATATACAAGCCATGTATAAGAATTAATCAGCCTCTTATTTAGGAATTCTCAAGGTCACCCCACACAACCATGTACTCAGTCGTTACATATCCTTGTACATGCCTGTTACAAAACAAGTACACACCTACCTATGGAAATCGGGAACACAACATCTACTCCTATGTACACGGCGTGTACATCTAAAATTTCTAGAAACTCGTTTTTTATAAAAAACACCAGAGAATAGTATCAATACCTAAATAGAAGATATAGGTTCTTACAAATATACCCGATTAAATAAATGTGTCCCCAAATTTCTCTATGAAGGTGCCGAAGAAGATTTCTAAAAAAACTTTGACCACTACGATCTCACATCGACCTCTCTCTCCCAAGTCTTATATTATACTTTCTCGTTCTGCCATAACACACGTACAAGTGGAACAAACCGGCCATAGATAACATTCAAACTATGATCAATCATTCTAATAGATGCTCCCATAATAAGACATCCACCTCTAACTCAGCCTCCTCGGGTTTAAAAAAAATGAGACGAGTATGAGAAGTATAGTCATAGATGATAATGTGTAAAATGTCTTACATATCTTAATAACTCAAAGGTAACTGAAACCAATAGGAAAGAGACCTGACTCTATCCAAAACCTCAAATGGCATGATTTATCTCAGTGAAGTTTTACCCTATATACAAATCCTCGTATTTCCCAACCGTGGTACGAGTCATTGAAAAACCATATCTCTAACCTCGAACTCTAGAGTTCATCTCCATTGATCAGAATAATACTTATGTTGTAATTGTGCAGTGTCCATTTTCTTCTGAATCAACATTATCTACACTATGGTCCCCTAGAAATGACATGGTCCTAGAATAGCTGCCTATCCTAACTCTAGCCAATGTAGGGGTGATCAGTATGGCCTACCATACAAAGCATCATAAGGTTCCATATAAATAGTAGCATGAAAAATTTTATTGTGGGAAAACTCCACTAGTGGTATGTGTTTCTCCCAAGAACCTCCAAAATCTAGGACACATGCTCGAATCATGTACTCAAACACTTGAATTATACGCTCGAGCATGCCATATTTCAGGGGATTGAATGATGTACTCAGATATACCTATGTACCCAAAACCATTTGTAGTATATACAAGACCTGATAAGTAAAATAGGAATCCTGGTCTGAAATGATGGATTGCAGAACCCCATGTAGATGTACAGTCTCTCAGATTTACAACCTTCCCACCACATCAACACTGAAGGTCTCCTTGATTAGTAATAAGTTTCAAACCTTCATGGGTCTGTCAATGACAACCCAAAAAACCTCATTCCCTTTAGATGGCCTAAGTAAGATGGTCACGAAGTCCATTGAAACATCATTCCACATCCACTCAATAATGGTTATCTACTACAAAAGACATGTTGGTCGATAATTCTCCACCTTTACCTGCTGATAGGTGGAACAAATCATGACAAATCCTGCAACATCTCTCTTCATTCCTTAGATACAATACTGATGGCGTAGATCTTGATACATCTTGGTGACACTAGGATGAACTACCCAAACTGAAGAATGAAAATCATGCATCATCTCCACACGTATGTATGATGACACCCATACATGTACATGAAAACAAAAGATCTCATCATCGCCTATGGTCCACCTAGGAATATGGTCCTCACCTGACACATTTTCCTATATAACTAGGCTTTCACAATCTAATAGATCCCTCATTCGCACTAAATCATATAGAGTAGAGGTAACATCCACCAAATAATGAATGTATACCCCTATCTTGTCATGCTACTTCAAATTCATCTCAGAGAACATAACCATATGCATCCACTCACTACTAGCCTCATGAACTTCATGTATCTGAGTTCTCCTACTCAGCGCATCATCCACTATGTTTTCTTTCCCATGCATATAAAAGATCTCAATTTCAAAGGACTAAAGGTATTCAACCCTCATTTGCTGTATCAAGTTCATATCACGCTCAGTGTGGATATACATGAGACTTTTTTGGTCATTGAAAACCAAAAAATGATATCCCAATAGATAATTTATCCAACAACATAAATCATTAAAAACATTGGCCAACTCAAGACCGTCCATCTGGTTATTCCTCTCATGTGACCAAAACTCCTAAGTCCCATGCGCAATGACTCCTTCCTCCGACATAAGCACTGCTCCTAGAAAGATACATGATGAATCACAATGAACTATATATGTCTTTATTGGCTCTAAAAACTCATTATCATTTTTGAATTCAACCACCCTTTCAACACCAAAAAGTCTAAATTGCATGAAACCTTCCACAAGTACTCCACTTCCTTCTTTTCCATCCCCGTTAGTGGTGCAGGTAAGTGTGAAAAGTCCTGTATAAAACATATATAGTAACCATCTAGCCCAAGAAAACCCCTTACCTCAAATATTTTCATCAAATTCTCCCAATAAACTACTATATCAATTTCTCTAGGTCTATTAATACTCCTGTCTCTGAAATTAAATGACCCAAGAAGTGAATCTAGTCCATCCAAAAGTGGCATTTTGATAGCATAGAATATAATTGCTGCTCTCTTCGTGTACTCAAAACGATCTCAACATGGGTGGCATGGTTTTTTCGTGTGTGAGAGAACACAATGATATCTTCCATGAATACAGACACATAGGAATATAAGTATGGATGGAACACTTGGTTCATGAATGCTATAAAAAATGCAGGTGCATTCATGAGACTGAACAGCATAACAACATTCTCATATAGACCATACCTACTCTGAATGGAAGTAAAAGGATTATCATATATTCTAATGCACAAATAATGATAACTGTATCTCCTGTATATCTTTGAGAACACCTAGGCTCCTCATTGATGATCAAATATATCATCAACCCAAGACCAAGGTAATCAGTTCTTGACTATAAAATAATTAATCTTTTAATATTTGACACAAATGCTTTGGGTACCACCTACCTTCATCGCAAATAGGAAAGGAAAACCCCAAGTATAATAACTCGATTGGATAAAACCATTTTCCTGTAACTATTCTAACTACTTCTTAAGCTCTTTTTACTGTGGTTCATCCATCTTATAAGGATTTATAGACACTGGTGATGCTCCTAGAACATGATCAATAGAAAAGTCCACCACTCACTCTAGAGGAAATCCAGAATGAACATCTCGAAATACGTCTCTGAAGCGATCTAACATTAGTGGAAAGTCCACCTGTGAAGTTCCCTGGTTATCAAGATATAGACTAGAAATCTGGGTTCTAACTCCACCCTCCCCTTGATGCTCGGGTCCCACTATGCATTCTTAGACATCCCAATCGGCCTTATGTAGAAACGAATTTCCCCTTGTGATGTAAAGCTCACCCAATATAAATAGTAGTAAAAAATAGCCTTATAGGGAACAAAACTGACCATTTAGATAATGACATCATATACTATCATCTCTATGACTTAGCGGTCCCATAATAAGTGACACCAGCAAACCTCAAGAGGGAACATCTTGCATTGACGTGCATTAGCCGTTCTAGTCCACGACGGTGTTTCCAGCATCAAGATATCAATAGATATAAAGATACATGTCCGAATCCTCTCCACAGTAGCAATAGATATGAAACTATGGTAATCCACTGTATAGAAAAGTGTACAAAAAAAAGTTAGGAAACTACAATCATAACACTAACTGTGGATGGTATGAGATCATGCACCAGCTGGGTCTTCTATAATGAAATAGTCTGAACAATACCGTACACATGTGACCCTTCCTGACCACCCGAAGCTGATCCTCTATATGGATGTCGAAAACCCAATGTCTGAAAAAAATGTCCACGACCTCCACCTTGGGTTGAACGTCCTGTAGAAAATTATCACTAAGTCTAATGTGAAACCGGTGGTCCTTCTCTTAAATGTGTATTTATATATGAACCCCCATCACTAGTTGTGGGTGAGAATAGCTGGAGTAAATGATGAAGATGAAGCATCTTGCCGCAAGATCAGTACTCCACTAGGTCTTTAGGGAAATGTGAAATTGAATACTCGCTCTTCCTGCACTGGTAGCACACCTCATAGCCACCAGAATAAGTTATCTTCCTACTCATATCCCTTCTCTTAGGATCCCTATGATGCTTCATTCTATCATTAGGATACATTCCAACTTCTGATGTTGAGCCACCCCAGTTCCCAGCATCAAAATCCTTCAGGTTTTTCTCTATTATCAGAGCATGTTTGACTATAGAAGTAAATGAAGTCAACCTAATGATGTTCAACAATGATCTAATGTCATAATTGAGTCTATCCTCAAAAATCGTCGCCATGAATTATTAATCACCGCCTAGAAAGGTTGTGAAGCACTCCAGATCTGTGAAGTGAGAAGAATAAAGCATTAATGAGAGAGTACGTTTCTACAAAATCATGAACTATTGGGCTCAGTCGGCCCTCAATCTATCCAAGTAGAAGTTTTCATAGAAGGTATGTTGGAACTCATACCAAGACATAACATGTTGGTGTCATTCCTATGATATAAAATCACACCATCTCTTGGTGTAATCTAGGGAAAAATTCTTAGGGAGCTTCACCTTCTTCTTTGGAGGCATCTCTAGATGCTCAAAAATTTATAGCATGGCTTCCAACCATGACTCTGCATCATGATGTCCTCCATCCCTTGATAACAAGAAAGGAAAATGATGTTGAAATGCTTGTTTCAACTCTTCCATAGACAGGACATGATGTACTTCTCCTCTGAAGGTTTTCATAATCCTCACGATACCTTCTTGGAACTTTGCATCGACATTGATATCCAGAATGATGGCTGGTTCCAAGACAAGCACAACTGGATGATCACCTAGTAGTCACTCATTTTCCACATTTGGTGTTTGATCACTTTCATGTATCTGGCGTAAAATTAGGGGGCGTCTCAGTTGCATCACTCTATAAGGTCATGTGCACACCTTAGTTCAAGATTCTCAAGGACTAGAACATAGAAGTGCAAAAAAGGAACATGATAAAGAAAATGTTTATGTTTTTCAAATCATGGATTCATGTCGTGTATTACCTCGACACAACATTGTCCCTTAATCCTTTACATGGTCGTGTACATCTTTGAAAACTGATCATGTAAAACCCGTACAAATGGCATGTTCGTTCCATGGACATGACGTTTACATAAATGGATTTCCCCTGCTTGAGTTACTCTACACGGCTAAGCCACATGGTTCTCCGTGAACAATACTACATGTCATGTTTGTGACAGACACATATTGTACTAGAAGGAATCCTATGATCTGTTTCGTTAGTCACACGGTTGGTTACACGATCGACTCCACACAGCGTGTTCAATATGGATAGTGCACGTACCACATGATTTCCATGCACTCGTGTAATTAGTCACCTAGTCAAATACACGAACTACTATACATAGTGTGTTAATGCTGGATACAACATGTAATACAAGTGTTTCATCCACCTGTGTCATCAGTCATGTGAAAGGATACATGGCCACTACCACAGGGGGTGTACATCCGGTACACCTGTGTTCCACCACAGATTTTTCATCCCCATGTTTCTGCTCACACGTTCGGTCAAACAGTTAATGACTACTCAATGTGTACATACAGTACATGGGTTGTATATAATAAAACTTGTTCATTCCCATAGAGAATGATACATGGCATGTATTTTTCATTACACGACATTTATTTTGATTTTTCCATACATTAATCCTCGGAAAATACTCTCGATCTCCATAAAACACTGAAAACGTATTAAATTTCCAAATTCTGATTCGTGGGGGTCCATACTCCCCTCGAATCAAAGCATGAAATATTATTCATATATGTCACAAAGTATAACAGTGAAATCAATCACATTATCCACCAAATTCCTTTCCATGAGGGCCCATAACACCTAAGAGACCAAAGATTATTGTTCATTCAAATGAGACTTTAATCATTAGCAATACCCTAACAAACAATAGTTATTTTATCATGGAATCTATCACAACAACATACATATCTGGAACAACATCTATCACAACAACCTTCAATATGTAATACACCACAAATGGCATGATAAGAATAAAAGACATGTGATCCCTATCAAGTTCCTATATGATGCATAAGATGACATGCCCTCATCTCATTGGGATTCAATGGAAATAAAACCTCAATAATATCTATAATAACATCAAAAAGTATTTGAATCACACACTGAAGAAATAAAATCAACTGGAATAATTGAAAAGAAATAAAAATTGAAATATTTGAGGAAATTTGGTTTTCCATATACACAATTTAGCTACTCTCAGGCACATCTTATTACTAATTACCTATTCCTTCCGATCAATGGCTATAGGCTCCATCCAGTAATTCAAGATGAAAAGAATTCATTTGAATCCACTTTGTAATTTCTTAGTTATGGGTGCCTCTAAAATGTGTCTCATACCCGGTCAGTCACATTCCCTCAAGCACATATCCCCAAACTCCCAAGGCTGCTGAATAATAGCAAGGTACTTGGGTGTGACAGTCAGGAATCTATTCCGTCATTGGTAGAGTAACGTAGCAGAATGGAAATAATATAAACATTAGAAGCAGTAATACAATATAGAAAGTAAACAACAGAAGACTGGAAGAAATAAACAACTACATCATAAATATATATATATATAATGATTCACATCACAAGTATATAGGAATGAAGCGCATAATTCACAATGTTGGAATACAATACTATATCCATGTTCATGTAAAACAAGTAAACAACTCCAACAACATTGCATTCCTCAGCTTGGTCCCATGCTCTCCAACTTCATTTCAATTAAGTACATGATGTTTAAGGGAACTTAACTTATCAGTACAAGCAACAATATAATCTTTTTTTCCCAATAGAATAACCCAAACAGTGTGTGATGCGAATCCCAGTAAGCAACCACCAAATGATATGTGCCTAACTTTCAATGAATATATATGGCAGGAAGTATGAAAAATGATGTAATAAACAAGTAAGTACTCAAATGTATACAACCCTATATATTTAACTACCTTTATATACATTTATTAAATAAACAACCAAACAATCAAATGAAACCCTCTAGGGTGTACTCACGATCTAACCACTCTGGTTTTGCTTAAAAAAATTCTCTTTGTGGATGAACTTACCATCTATTCCATATGGGGAGGCACTCAATGTCCAATTATCCCTATGGTCTCGCAACATGGAACTACAGACACTCTAAGGGAGCACTCAAATACATCCCCCCTTTTTTCTCACAAAGTTAAAAGTAACGGGCAATATGGGAAATCCTTTAGCGTATATCTTTCCTATCGTCTAACTACAATAGGTTCCTACAACCTTGTGTAAGTCAATTGTGAACAAATCATATCATGTAGTCAAAATATAACACAATATAGTACCTGGATAAATAGCTACAAATCACACCACAAGCATGATAGATAATATCACTCTATCCAAACAACACTAGGCATGGAAAACATAGAATCCTAAGAGGTGAATCTATACACAATGGAAAATATTAGATAATCATTGGAGAATAATCTATAGCAATTTAAATAAATGTATATACCATTAAAAACCCATAATCAAGAAAACAAGACATATGAGACATTAACATGGTTACATTCCCTAAACACACAATTCCGTAAACTAAGGTATTGGTAATTTTTTATCATAAAATTCAATAGAAATCTACAGAAACCCACAAACCACCTAACTCGACAATTTACGATCGATATAATTGAACCTCAGCCTTTGAATTGACCTAGGACATTGTACATATATAAAAACGTCATGAACTATCAACTAAGGATATATCATGAAAGAGGAGAAATCAAGAGAAGAGGCTCTTGAAGAAGGAATAATTCACTAAGTCGTTTCCCATAGAATTGATGGTGGTTCATTTAGAGCACAGATGGTGGGTCTGGGGCTCGAAGAATAATCGATGGTATCTGTCACTAATGGATGAGAAAAAGATCAAAGAGGATGTTTCTGTCAATTAGACGTGACCTCGGTCCGATTTAACAATTAAAATAGAAAACTGCAAGATGTTTTTATTAAATTTGCACGTTGTGTACATGCCTTAACTGTGTTCCACCTTTCGCGGTCTCCAGGTCACCCCACATGACAACGTACTTGTCCATAACATGTCCAGTTCATGTCTACATTCGGTGACTGGATATACTGCGTGTACTCCTATGTACATGACCTATACTTCTTAAATTTCTAGAAACTCCTCTTTTCCTCAAAAACACCACATAACAAGATCCATACCTGAAAAGAAGATCTGGTTAATTACATATTTTTTTGAATGTGGGGATGGATATAGGATAATAAATGTTCATAATAACATCTCATTATAGAAAATATATTGTTGTTATTATTTTATAATATTTTAAAAAAAAATTAATTTGTTAAAAAAAAGTAAAAAACACATTGATAAAAAATCCACTTGTTAAAAAACATATCTTGGATTATGATAAATCCATACTATATTTGATTTATAATGTCAAAATAGCTTATAATTATTGGGGAAGGAAATATGGTTATAGTTTATTCATATATTTTGTAATCAAAATGGGTTTTGGTTTGTGAAGAAGAATGTAGAGGGGTCAAATTTTATAACATAGGTGAGTGGAAAAAATTTAATTATTAAAAAAAAGGTGTAACCTTTTTTATCAAAAGTTTTTAGAATAAATAATGGGACATTATAGAATTATAGAGTCTATAAGGTCCAAATATTCCCAGTATATTTTTTGAACATGTTTGTAGTTAATTTTACCACATATCTTTTTTGTGTGTCAATTGGTAAACCCTTTTAATCATTATCTATGATAATTAATATTATTTTTAATATTAATTATGTTAAAAAATAATGTCATAATTATTAGATAATATAAATTATTTAGATTCCAAATATGTAAACCATTTAAAAAAAATATCATTCACATATGTGGTAAATATTAATTTCAAATTTATATAAATGATGTGATGAAAACCCATCTTTCCCAAACAAAAAATTTAAGATTATTAAAAGGTTTTAATATAATAATACATTATTAAATTTATTAAAATTTCCTAAATTTTTTGAATTGAAATAAAATTTTACTTGTTATTATTTTAAAACAATAATAAAATAATATTTACCTTGTAAATTGTTTTAATAAAAAGTAAATTATGTAATAAAAACCACAGTTGTTAACTATTTGTGGAAAATATAACTTATCTTACTCATTTTTAAAAATACTTCCCTGAAAATTTTGATGTACTGATTCAAAAAATGAATTTCATTTTTTCAAATTAATATTATACATATAGAATAAATTATGTTTAAAAAAAGTATGAAAATGTGAGAAATTGTTTTATTAGAAAAAATATTGTTTTTAAGTACAAAATAATATTTTTTCATGACTATTATCTTGAAAAAATTCTACCTTAATGTCAAAATATTGAATGAATTAATAATGTATATATTTATCACTAAATACATCAGTAAATGTGTTTTTTGTTTTGAAATTTATTGAGGTTAAAAAAATTTCTGTATATTTTTTTATCAAAAAATAATTTCATTTATTATCCAGTAGTTTTTTATTTCTATTTCTATTAGTTGTTCACCAAGGAATTAATTTTATAGAAAATTTTAAACAATATATTTTAATAAAATTTGTTAATATTCATCATAAACACCATTATATTGACATGGTGATAACTATCCTTTAATATTTTAATATCATTATATGTTTCATTAAAATTTTGTCTTAAATGTTACACAATCTAATATCAACGATGTCCACAAAAAAAAAGATAAAATTAGAGATACATAAAAAAATTGTTTTATAATGACTACGTTTATTTGAGAATATATTTAAAAAATTATTTTTTATAAAATAAGTAATTAATATTAAATTCCTTTTATATCATCATAATATTCATAAATAAAAGAAGATTAAGATGAAGTATGTTACCTCACATTCATAAATTTAATTTAGTCCCTATAAATACTATATATATTTCTTATATCAATTATTTTATTTCCTAATCACATTTACCATGTAGAATACCTCAGGCATAAAATATTTATATTATTTATTTAAATGACATATTTTAATACTGAATCATTTCATTCTATGTCGTTTGTTTTAGGGACATTATGATCATTGACTCAAAATGGATTCATCAAGTTATGCAAGTTCAAAAAAATCAATATTCCATCATCTCCAGTGTAATAATATTGGAAGATTTAAAATATTTATAATTTAATTATTACAATAATATAATCAATGAATAATGATTCTATTAAATGAACTACATTATAATATGGATAGTAGTGGGCCATATGTAGTCATAAGTAACATTTACAATTTTCAATGACAAATATAGAATGAATGTAAGTATTATTTTCAATTTTAGGATGATAAAAATAATATTAATTTAATATTATCTATTTATATACATTTATAAATATAATACATTTCATACAGTGAGGAATAAATAATCACATTACTTCGTAGAGGCAGTAGTCTATATGTACGGATGAATGATGTTACAATTTCTTAGTGAATGGATTGGTGAAGGATAAATGTTAAATTATCCTTTATTAATGATAATAATTTAATTAGTATAATAATAATTTAATATATTTCACATATATTCATGAATATTTTCCTCATTACAACCCATGTAATGCGCTAGTGAAAAATGAATCACATAACCTCATGAGGCAGTTGTCCACTGTATACAAGAGTAATACTGCTATATCCCCCATAGAATATAAATTAAAAAAAATTATATGATATCATACAAAATATATTATAATTTTTCATCACATAAAATATATAATTTTAAATCCACTATTATAATAATCATTCAGAGGTGATTGAAAAAAAATCGAATTACATCACCTCTCATGGTGGTAGTCTGTCATATATAGGAGGGATGGATCTTAAAGTTTTACATAAATGGTGTTTAATTTAAGATATTAAATTAATATAATAAAATCTCCAAATATTATATATAATTTTTTTAATATATCATAATAATTTAATAATATTTTAAGGATCTCAATGATGAAATAAAATAATAATGTTGGGATAATGACAATTCTAATTCTCTGAAAAACATCTATATGTTAGAACTAAAATACCACATAGGAAAGATTTTGGATCAAAACATGGGCTCTATGAATTGGGAATAGGATAGAGAAGTTATTTTGGTGAGTATCAGTCTAGCCCAAGGTAATTGATGAAGTGAATATTAGAAGAGATTTTGTGGCCTATTATATGTGAGATATGTTGTACTCATGAAATGTTTGAGAATTAAAAGTGATATATATGTTTTTAGTAACAAAAAGGCCCCAAAATAAATTATTATAAACACATAGAACATATATTTTCTATATATATCCATCCAATATATACTAGGAATGTTTCTTGTTCAATGTAAAGCATATCATTTTATTTTTCACCACAATAAATATTTTCTTACATTAACTTCAGTAAAAGGATTTTAATCATTTATTATTCATTGCGAACAAATGAAATATTACATTAAAATACCAAATAGAATTTCATGATAAAAAATATATAATCTATTTTAAAAAATTCAATGAATATAAGGGGCATAATTTCTTTTAAAAATAAACTAGCAGAGGTAATGAAAAAAGTGTTTTTTCAAGAATTATATTTCACATGAAGAAGAGGATTTTGCATTAACTTTACAACATGTGACTATAATTATATTAATAAAAATTAATATTTATAAATATATAATATATTTATATAAATTATTTTTTTCTTCATTAGGGGTAATTTTAATTAATTAATTGGAGAAACATTGTAATCTTTAAAACAATTTCAACAAAAAATGATTTTCAGAACCAAAAAATTAACATATACTAAAAATAAAAAATAAATACTATTAAAATAAATTTAGTTAAATTAAATATATATAATTAAAAATTATATTACTTGAAATAATATTAATAATATAATTTTAATTATTAATTAATTATTTTATTGAAAATAAATGAAATTAAACATTTCGTTATTTTTTAATATTCCCATATATATTATAATTTTTTTAAAATAACAAAATTAAATCCTAAGATAATTGTATATATTATTATTTCAAAATTAAAGGTCATTTATCAAATAAATTAGAAAAAAAATTTAAAAATTAATTATAATATTTTCACTCAAAAAAAATTAAAATTATTTTTAAAATACCAATTCTTGATGAATAATAGTGCCTTACAAAAAATATATTGATTATTTTCTCTAAATTATTCCATTAATTTATATGTATTATTTAATTTATATATATAATTAACAAATTATTTAATAATATTTTTACCATCTAATTAAACAGCTATATAATTACAATAATATTTAAAATGGCATTATTTGATTATTCATTATATCTCATTGTTCTGTGTCTTGTAGGCTATCTAGCATAGCTTTAATTTTTTAATAATATTGTGGAGGAACATTCTCTCACACATTAAAAAATTAAAACCTCGCAATTATATGTTAATCCTGATAATCAAATGATGCATGTATTAAACTAACATTCTTATAATCCTGTAATGAAAAAATGGTAATAATACATGCTCTTGATAAGTGAAAAAATGAATAAATGATGTTTATCTGGAATAAAATATACATGGATTCCATATAGGAGAAAAACACTAGTATGTGATGATTTAGACATTGAATGAAATATTAATACCCAAATAATTATGGATATTGATATAAAACATAGATCACAATAATGTGAATAATCATGAGAGTTTCGTTATACACAAAATAATAAACCAAAGAGGTTTGTGAAAGACCAACATTACCCCAGAAACCAACATAACATTATTAACATAACACTAAAAGTGTTTTAACATAATGAAGAAGCCAAAAATATTTAAACATGAATGAAAACCAAAATGGTCAGCACCATGTAAGATATTTCACATAATGAAGAAACCATTAAACAATGAAATAAGGCATTAATCTGAAATATTCAATAGTAATAAAAAATGTTGAAACTAAATAATTACATAAATAAATAACCCTATATCTCAAATAAATTCAATAAACAGAACATTAAAGTGTGTTTTAACATTAAATTTTATCTCATTCTATACAGATTATATTCCCTAAAGTATAGTGATATTCAGTTGAAATTAGTGTAATAACTTAGTTACTAAATCATTTATCAATCCAATGGTTATATATATGATAAAACATTGTTACCAAAATAACTTCAATATCCAATATCATATAATCCCCAATTTTTATCAATTCCTTAAAAAAATTATCCAAATAATGAAAAATCATTCATCATTTTAAAAAATATATTCAAATATATTTTGACCCAATAAAATGTCTCCTAAAATTTCATTTATCATTTTATGACCAATTCTCTAAAAACATCAAAACATGTGTTGAAATATTTTATCATCCAATAAGACTTAATATAATATTTCATGATTGTATCTATATATATTAATAAATATTATCATTAAAACAGAATAATAAATATTTTCTTTAAACCTTCTCTAATAACCACTTTAATAACCCCAAACTCACACTCTCAGAAAAAGATTTGAAATCATAACCATTTTATTTCTCACATTTATACTGATGGATGTGACCAAATTTTCACCATCATATCATAAAACATCAAGTGTATATATTGTATCAAATTAAATATCAATATATATATATATATATATATTTGGATATAATTATAGATAATTATAAAAAAAACTCTTACATATATGATACCCATTTATCCATGGGAGTATTTCTGCTACTAAACCATTTCTTTTCTTGTTTTACTTAAATAAATCACTATCATCATTATGAAACACCTGAATACATAAATCATTTTGCTTTTTTCATCATAATAATGGGAAATAACATAAGAAAATTGAGATCAGATGCTCCGTATGGTAAACATAATTATTACTAATTCAATTTCATCAGTTAACATAATGAGATCTTTAGTATATGATTACATAAAACATGTGCATGGGATTAACATAAAATAACTCACACACATAGAACATATATTAATAAACATGTAGAATGGAATAAATAAATATCTAAATCAAGAGTTATATGAATCAATTATCACGAGCCTTTTTGTGTCATTCTTAATCAAACAAGTTATTAAAAACCTATAGAATTTATTATGAATACATGTTAGTTTTTAGGGACATCATATTTTTATAAACCTTACAGAATACTAACAAATTAAATAACCATAAATTTGACTTAAATACATAAATCATTAGAGTTATATCTAGAAGTAAAAAATATATATGACATATTGGTCTCACTCATGAGCTATAAAAGATCTCAACCCATAATATAAACATTATCCATGAAAGAACACATCAAAAAAGTACACTAAACAAGAATTCCATAATAAAATATATAATAAAATTCTTTTTACATTCATAACCTAATTAAACCATGAAAACTAAATGTTTTCCATGAAAATAATATTAAAACATGAATAAATCATGGAGAATAATGAGTTTCCATGGATGTAACTTTGAAAAATTATTAACCTATGGATAATAATTGAGATCTATGTTATCCTCTTTGAAATAAACATAATCCAACCAATGAAAGAATGTGGATGGTATCATTACAAACTACCCACATTGGAGAATAAGTAACATCATTGGTTATTAAAGTCTATGAATGTAAATACATTTAAAATATCATATAAAACAATCTTATGAAAATTAACATTTTTTAATTTTAGATGTATCAAAGAACGTAATATTATCCATTAAATGATTTGTAAAGATCAATTGGTTAATTTATTTAGTGAAATATTTTTATCACTTTTATGTTTTTTATTAATGAATAAAACATTCTAAAGTATTAAAAGTCATTTTTATTTCAAATTACAAGTTAAAATTAGTGAGGGGGATTTAAAATAATGAGTGGGAATAACGTTATGAAAATCAACCCATGTTTTAAATTGAAAATATACATTTTTCTATTATTTTTCAAAGGGACCCAAAGTAAAACATTTCAAAATTGTTTTGAAATTTCCTTATTAAAACCATTTTAAAATAATTTCAAAGATTATGAAACATTTATTTAGTAAATAAATTGTGTTTATAAAATAAAAGTCAAGATTAAAAATAATAAAACATTGATATAAATGTTAAAGATTCACGATAAAAAATAATGATACATGATCGATTTTACATAAAATGAAAATTCATTATATTTTATAAATAAATAATGGAGGAAAACTGAATTAAACAAGTAAACTCAATCCCTAACTATACGATAATAAAGGATATGTTCCTTAATAAAAAACTATCATATGATTTCCTATAATAGATCATTGAACATAAATAATCGTGAAGGAATAATGTTTTGAAACATGAATCTTTTTTAACATTGGTAAGTATTCATCCCAATACCAATAAAATAATAACATCAAATGTGACATCAAAAATGGAAATAATGATAACCATGATATATCAAATACATATAAAAAATTTTCAGGTAAAATATAATATAATAAAAATTCATTATATAAAAATTCATATAATGTCAAATAAAAGAAATATGTTATATATCCAAATAAATAGAAATTAAGTTATGATTTTTTTATCACATGGTCACATTTATGTGACATCCATTTAGAGGAAATACTTTTAATTGAAAATTAAAATAATATAATATATGATAGATTCAATATATTTCATTTAAAATTATTATTTTATAGATCATATAAATTATAATAGGTGTATAAATCATAAATATTTTTCAATGAAGGTAAATTCTGATGAGGACTCTAACCTCAAGGATATATATTCTATGTAACTACCTTAAATCCAAGATAATACCATTATATAAATTATTTTTTTCATAAAGAAAAATAAATTATTATCAATATTAATTAAATAATTTATTTTATTTATTTGGGTGAGATATTTGAGTACTTAATTAGTTAGTTCATCGCCTTATTTATTTTTTGGAAGAAGTTCGATTCACTCATTCCAAATTTTCGTAGATTATTTTCAAATGTCAATGTGGAAATTATATCATAATATCATAAAATTCAATTAAAAATTAATTATTAATATTAATATATTATACCTTTAATGTTATAAATTAATAATGGTTATGAAAAATGAACTATGTTACAGTCATGGGATGGTATATCATATGTCAACATGAGTAATGATTCCATTTTTACATATTATGATGAAATGAAATATAGTATTATTTATTATTTCATTACCTATACTTATATATAACCTCTATGAGATGTTGTGATTAGAAAATAAGAACATTTCTTTCATTGAGTTTGTAGTCCACACATATGTTCAAATGACACAATCACTTCACATTGAATGAACAGATAAAAAATAAATTATATATAATATATTAGTAATGAAAAATATATCATTAATATCAAAATTATTTATTATATATAGCATATATTAATTACAATTATCTTTTTTTCATTCCATGTAATGTGTTAGTGAAAAATGAAACACATTGATTTATGAGGAGTTAGTCTGCCTTAAACATGAGCGATGTTATCATATACCCCATGGAATGGAAATTAACAAGGAATTAGTGATACCGTAATTAAATTCATATATTTATTTTTCAAATATCATATATATATATATACATACTTTAAATATATTATTTTATCAATCATCGAGAGGTGATGGTGAATATTGAATTACATTGGTTTATAAGTGGTCATCCCTCCATACAAATGATTAATGTTTTAATTTAGATTTGTATGTAATTTGAGATGTAAATTGATTATTATATTAATATAATGATATCTCATTATATGAGAGATTGTGGTTTTATTATATCTGTATAATTATAATTTCTTTAATGTTTTTGGAATGAGAAAAAAATGCTCAGTTAAGAATGATACCACTTCTTCAAAAAACCATCTATGGTTAGAACAAAATAATATAATAGGATGGATTTATGATATTAAAATTTTATATATGTAGTGATAAGGAAATTATTGATGTTATTTGTGAATGGATTTTCTCAAAAAAAATTATTTTATGTCTTGAGGAGGATAGTAGAGTGGGTGGCCTTTTATAAGTGAGTAAAGTGACACACATGTAATTATTGAAATGAAATATAGATAACCATTTTTCACATGGTAAAATGATAAAAAGAATTATTATTATAGATAAATATATATTATAATTTAATAACATGGCCCCAAACAATAGTAAAGATAGTATTATGGGTAATTTTAACTCTTATCATTTTACTTTAACCTCCAGATAAAAATTGTTGTCACATTAAAGGCTATACAAGATTATTCTATTTTCAGAATTCATTATGAAAAGAAATTAATTTGACCATACTATGAAATATAAAATATTATGATTCTTCATATTTTTTATATTTTACCATATTAAATTTACATAAGTGTAATAATTTAATTCAAAATTAAACACACTCCCATGATCAAAATGTTGTTATCGTGTATTGTATTTTTCAAGAAAATGATTACATTATATAAACTATATGTCTAGTAATAATAAGTATATTATAATAAATTAAAATGTATAGATATATAATATATACCTTTAATTTGGTTCAATATTAATGGGGGTATATATTAATTAATTAAAATGAAGAAACATTATTCACATTTAAACATTTTTTAGAAAAACGTGTTTTTAAAACCAATAAAAAATCATATAATATAATACTATAAAATTATGAATAAAATGTAATTTATTTGATTCAATATTACTAAATAATAGTAATGTTAATCTAAATCATATTCAACAATTAGTTTTTTCTTTAATTTATTAATATATTAAATATAAATTCAATTATTATAAATAGAAATATATTCCATTTTCAGAAGAAAAAAATTAATAATTTATAAAACGTCAAAATCTCACTATAAATTAATTTTAATTTCTACATTTGAAAAATAATTCCAATTTTATCAAAAAATATTCTATGTTTACTACATATTTATTATGGTATTTTCCTATAGAAATAGAAAAAAAAATATTTTGGGGAAAACACACATTTTTTTAGAATAATATGGATTCACAAAAAAAATGATTCATTGTTTACGATTAGTTAATCAGTAAATTTATATTTATTATTAAATATATATGTGTGTGTGTATCTGAAATTATTTAATTTTACTCATACCCACAAATTTAATGGTTATGTAAAAAAATTCATCTTGAAAATAATATTAATTCATGGTTCACTTAAACATGATGTGGTCTGTATTGAATTATATCAAGAATAACATTCATTTTTATTAATCTACTGGTGTTATAGATGAGATTTTATTTTAGATATTATAACGTCGGAGTTTCAATGAATTTTTCAAAGGAAGAATTTTCATAAACTAACCTGGTTCGACCCCAAATCGGTCACCTTAGCTAATCCATGTCATCGTTTCATATGTGTTTCTAATCCATATAGGCATGAAATAAGTTTTTGAGATTGTTAATGTAAAAAAAAGTATTATTTCACCCAATAATAACTTCAAATATTAAGATAATAATTAATACCAAAGCATAAAAAATTATAGAATAAATAATTTATTCAAAATGTACATCATTAATTCAATATTAAAAATAAAAAAATCTATAAAACCGAACCTCACACAAAACTAGTCAACCAAAACATCTCAATGTGACCCTGAGTGTCACTCTACTGTAATAAGACTAATCATCACCCACAACATTCCTAACCATTCATAGACCATAACAAAAAGGAAAAATTAAGAGAAAGTTATTGGTTTGAGTATTAAAACTCTGTAGGAATGCATAAAAAATATTATTATAATGAACTTCCTTTAAAATAAAAAAAAGCAGAAACATCAAGTTTGAAATAAAATATATCAAATTAATATTCTCTATATATTTTAAATTAAACAAATATCATGGACTATGGTCATTTTTTCATTAAAGACCAAATTAATTTTCCATGAAAGGGATATAAGAATTAGAGAGAATAACGAAGAGATTTTGTTTCAAGGAGAGTAAGGATGTGAAAATAAGTTTTCAAAATAATTCACATAAAAACATAGGAAAAAATTTCACCACATCTTGAATCAAAACAGACTCTGTATGATTTAATATATTAATCATTTTACTCGGGAAATGAAAATTTATCAGATAAGATTAGTCAACCATTATTGAATCTCAATCATACTTATTAAGTAACTTTTTTAAAATTGGGGTGCGAGGAACCTAGGATCTCGTGAATAATATAGAACATACTAATACATGTGAACTCACTCTACATTGAATGCCCCACTCGATGAAAAAAATGTTTCGTAACATGCTCATCAACACCATACATGATATAAACTGATGGGCCAAATCCCTTGGAAATAATAATGAATATCCCCTTACAATGGGAGCCTAGATAGTGTGTAACATAACTAGTGAAACAATCATTCTTATAAAATTCAATAGATATGTTAGGTTCTCAATGTTAATACTATATTAGAGGTGAGAGCCAACAGATTCCAACAAAGAACACAATCACATACATATATATAATAATTTTCAAAATAGGAATCACCCCATGCCACACTAAGGGCCAAACATTGTCCCCATAACTCATAGGTCACGAAGGAGTCAATGAAGAGGATCACCCATTACAAGAAATGTAAATGTGATACAATGATTCCACTGAGATAAAGTACCACCCATTCAATATTAATATAAAAAGGAACTGAAATTTTCCATGGAGTCCTTTCATGTTAAACAATTCCTCTATTATTATAATATTTTCAAATGGTCCATTAGAAATTATTAACAAAAAATAACTTCCAAAGAACCAAATCCACTTTTCTAAATGGGTGTAATCACATAATTTTAAACATAAAAATTATTTCAAAATCTTCTTTAAACAATAACATCACACATTCAAGATAAATTGATTATTAAAAAAAATAATTGACCAGTAACAATTATCACATGCTGAAAAATTATTAAATTTGAAATACAGCATTCAATTAAATACAAATCAACATTTTATCACCAATTGATCAACCCAAATCATCATTACACATATCATAATTATTTTAAAATAGCCAGAGCATACAATATATACCACAAAGAAAATGAAATATCAATGGTCACATATAATAGAATAGTTTGTGTGAAATATTTAACAATACATTTCCATTTTTGACATAATATGGTATAAACCACAAATTTTCACATAAAACAATAACATCAATTATCAAAAAACCATTTGAGCATAAAATGGAGGTGTGATAGGAAGGATCCAAATAATCTTAAATTATAAAGGCATGTAAAAAGGGAGACCTACTACAATCTCGATACTCTTCAACAATGAAAACCTTAAACAATCTTCCAAGGATCCAAGAAAAAATATATACCAAGAAGTACCATAATAAAATAAAACCCCTATATAATCTAAGGGAGAAAGAAACCCTATTTGAACATGACCATAGGAGTAAAAGAACCCTGAAGAAAATGTTTGTAGAAGGAAGAGGGAGGATACAAAGAATAATTCCAAGATATATTTACCCTAAAACATGAAGAAAAACATAGAATCAAACCAAGGTAGGACAGAGTAATATTTGTGAACCAAGGAGGAGCCCCCATAGTGTCTCACAAACTAGAGGCAAAGAAGAGATGTCATTTGGGTTAAAAATCCTGATATAGTAGAGTTCTAATTTCAAAACATTGTTGATCAGGGTAGCTTGAATGGTCTGGCTGCACAGTTTACCAAACGGTTCCCCAACTATGAACCCCATTATGGAACCACATTGGCACTATAATGGTTAGTACACATAGTTTGAATAATTTTCACCTACAATGAGAAATGGATATGTCTCTAGATAGTGGGTTCCCACAAACATTAATAATAGTTTGACTAATTTTGTATAGGTTTTTATCCCTCAACTATAATCACTCTAAGTCTGGCATAGTTATTTAGATCATGCCATATGTTTTTCATAATCCTTGCACAGACCATGTTCCATGAGAAAAACATGCAAAAACACACAATATAATCCAGTAAAACCTGAAATCAGTGAGCAAAAACCATGGCTATAAGATAAATGGGTTCATAGGCCAGAAATGAAAATCATTAGCCAACAATCCTCTCTATCATTAATGCTTTCCACCCTTGGAAATCCATGTCATTTTCAAGTTTATTGATCTAATACTAATGTTTTCCAAAATTTCATAATCCAAAAACTTATGAAAATATTTCACGAACATTTCAAAACAAACGTTACACCACCTTCCCAAAATAGAACAACAAACCAAAACCACATCACAAGAAATAATGAAAATGATCAATCTATAAAATCCACAACCATGACTAAAAAAGATAGTCTAGCATTGTTAAAAACCCAATTATCAGAAAAGCCCTAATGAATCTATGAATTAAAAAAACATCAAAATAAATCCACTTCAATTAATCCAATATAGAACCAAAATCTTCACACAAGATTCCATGGAAGACTCCATGTTATATGAAACAATCTGGGAACAACCACATCGAAAGAGTAAATGAAAATCCCACAATGGGTTTCCCAACCAATAATATCCATCTAGATTGAAATGATAAAGTGGCACAATAGAAGATCATTCCATTATAGAAAACCAACCCCACAATAATTGTTCTTATAAAAAAATCTAAAGATAAGAGGCAATTAAACTGAGATAAATAAACTTACAATAGAAAAACAAAAGATATCTCCATTCCTACACTGATGAAAATACAAAACCAATTTACCTCACACAACTAGGATTTATAAATGAATTCAATCATCACTCTAGGGAATTTTTCATGTGACCAAATGTTTTAACCATATCCTACCTTGTATCGAGAAGCTAGAAATCTCTGGTCATGAAGTATAAAATTGAAAATATACCCATTGGAGAAAAATCCATTTATAACAAATAATGATTCACAATTCACAGAAGAAGAAGACAATAGAATTATAAAATGATTTATCAGGAGTTATAAAAAATCCCATTACCATCACATGAAAAATAAAAAAAACTAGGAACAACATCCAAATATGTAAAGAAGTGTCACAATGGAATGCAAATTTAAACTGAACCGAAAGAGTAATATACAATAGAGAACTGGTACCACATCACTTCTTGAGATCACCCAAAACAAGCTATTGGAAGATTCCTTAACACTAACAAGAAATTCATGTCTTCTTTGAACATGGATATGAACAATTATTATGATCTGTCTTGCCACACTGATGAAAAAACACACATTCACACCCCGAACAAGTTGATGAATGATTTGTAGGCCTTTAAATCCTATATCTAGATACAAAATATTCAGACTATTTCCCCACAACATTACTAGAATTCCCTTCACCACATAATTATTAAAGGAGGAAGTAAAACATTTTGAATCATATCCATCACATCTTGAACGCAAATATCATTTCTTAACCACATCAGAAAAGGTGGTTCAGTCAATCTCGAAGACCATCAATTTCAAATTTGGTTCAATACGACACTCAAAATTTTATGATTTTGTGGAATCATATTCAATATACATTGGATCATATTGTACTAGGTCTATAATGTTACAATATAACTCCAAATATAACCGATCAACATTCGACCAAAAACAATTCTCAATTCCATTACATTCCTTCACCATTTAAGATTTTTATTTTTTAGATGAAATCCATCGTGATGGAATCCTAGTTAAGATCATTATAAGGATTATTTTAACAAACTGACTTCCCCATTTACATCGGGAACCTTCATGTGTAATGGTAAAAAAAATACCATTAAGGGATAGGGAAACACAATAAGGCTAAATATAATTTCATTTTCCATATCCACATTGCCTCTTCGAGAGGATCCTCATTACCATAAAAGAGTTGTGGAGTTATCATTTGAAACTGAAGGTCACAATCCTTAGGTTGATCCATAGGAAATCAAAATAATGTGGAACAACATTTTTTACACCTTGAATATCCATATAATATTTTTTGGGGAACATAATGTGTACCAATAAAACCCTATAGCTCAATCAAAACCATCTTATCAATAAAATTTCTCAAACTATAAATAATATCACAGGAAACTTTCCCCAAACATAGGAAAAAAATCCACCCAACTATAATCTATCAAAACATAAAACTTTTCCACATTATAATTATTTCTATAAAATTAGATAGTGGATTTAAGCACATGGTAAAAGAGTTTCATTGATCTTCAGGCATGCACATTCAATGCCACTGTGGTCATTCATCAATTAAACCTAATCTAGGCAGTCATCTTCCCACATCATTATGAAACTATTTTTAACACATATCCATCCTTTTTAGAATCTATGGGGATACAAAAGGTCAAAAAAACATTCCCATTCTAATATTTATTCATAAACTCAAAAAATTATCTTTTTCCAGAACATAAATTATTCATTCCAACAACTTATTCCAATAAATCCAAGAAATAATTTAACAAAATCCAACATACAAGGATTTATTTAAAATAAAAAATAAAAACTCACCTTCCATCATTCAAATAAAAAATATTTTCTATTTAAAATTTATTTTCACACTTCAAAATCAGGATTTACCAAAATAAATTCCAAATTTCAAAGGCACTCAGAGAAAATAAAAATGGGAAACTAATGTCAATGGGTGACATAGATATATATGGTTTGAGGCCATATGTGGATAAAAATATCATATAGTTTTTTATAGGGAATTATTCCAGGATATATATGGATTCAAAGGCACTACAATATCATCAAGGCCACTAGTCCAACCCCTTTACATATTCCAAAAACAATATAATCCACAAGGACTAAAGAGACAAAATATATACGGACATGCTATGGAAACTGAAGGATTTTATAGAATTTTTATTGTTATAATATAATTTTCTAGACCATTATCTTCCTTTAATTTGTGTTAAATATGGAGATTTAGGTTTCCAATAATGAAAATATATCTTTTTCATTACATTGCAAAATTTCTAATTTTCCATGTTTTCCCACATCATCTTATCCCATCGGTGTCTCACAGTACTGGTGTCCTGCTAGTGGTGTCTCTCCCTAGTGGTGGATCAATTGGAGATTTCCCTATAGTAGAAGATTGATGATGTTATATCATATAGTTGTTCATCACTATGGTGATGGCTCAACCAGGTGGTTTCTCTCCCTAGATGTGTCTTAATCTCACGAAATTAGGTGCCTGTTGATATGGCACCCTGTTAGTTTCTCACTGGTGGTGTCCCATTGGTGGTGTCCTAGCTAGAAGTGTATTTCCTGATAGTTTCTCCCTGATGGTGGATGTTGGTTCATCCTGATTATGTGTCAATACCAATGGTTCCTCTTTACCATATTTTTTACATTTATAAAACTAGTATTGATTTTCCCAATTTTATTAATTTTTTTAAATGAATTCATCTTAATGACTATATAAATGCATTTTAAAGTTGGTTTTAAATGTATTTATTGTATATTTATTTTACTAAGGGTCTTGAGGCTTTGAAATGGTCATTACATGTGGTCATGGTGAGATTCCCTTTTAATGGAAATTTAAAACTGTATCTAATATATGACTTAGATTATGTCTCTTTATAGCTGGAATATACTTCCTCTCATTCATTTCTTATTTAATTCTCATTATATGGGACATGAAGAGTCCATATTCCCATTGGAGTCATGTGTCATGGATATGAAAATTGGTTCATGTTTCCTTGTAGGGTCACTTATTGTACGCACTCTCTTATTTTTGGCACAACATTGATGTGTTGATCATCATTCTTCTCAGTAGTTTTTCCTTCATCCTTCATAATTTTTCATCATTCTTGATGTGTATATAAATGATTTACTTTGTGAATATAGATGATTTTAGATTAATAAATATAATTAAGTTGGTATAAAATTTATATTAAGGGTGGTGTGAAAATTGAAGCATAATATTCTTTTTTTTCCTTCTCGTAGATAGAGTTATTTGTATGGGATAAATACCCATTCAAAATCGAGGACATTGGGGGGTCTATGTTTGAATACTTAATGGATTTTGTCTTGAATGTTGACTATTTTCTATTGAATGATTATATATATAAATAGGTTAAAAAAATTTATTCGGAAAATGAATTAATGCACAATGATCATACAATTTTGGTGATAACACCATTATTAACAAGTGGATATAAATAAGATATGCATAATTAAATATGATAATAGTTAATTAACCGTAAATGTTACCGTGCTTCTTAATATGGGATGTACTATATAGAATCATTGATAGTGATGGATAGAATAGAAAAATTACATAATTTTTTTTATGGATTAGGTAGGATTTTGTTAATGGAATTAAAATTATTAAATGAATTTGTTATAAAATGTGAAGTTAGGTTTTTCACATGATGTGTGGTGTTGTGAATTTAGATGTATCAATAAGGATGACATTTTTAATAGTTGATTATTTCTTTTAGAACCCATATTATGGTCTTGAGTGATTATTATTATATATATTTACATGTATTTCCATGTGATTTTTATATAAACCCCACCATATTGGACCACTTTGTGCCGAACAACCCCATCATCTCGAGGGAGGGTGTCTTTACTAAATATATGGTTTGGAGTAAGGATGGATAGTTACCCACTCATTTCCTCTATATTTTATAGGTGAGGTAAGTATGAAACATTCTATGATGGTCTATGGTATTTTTTTCTCCATATGGTGGTTGTAATAGCCCATGTTTTTCTAGGTTATATTGTTTTTGTCTCAGGTGTCTTCATGTGAGATGTTTTAGAGAATGCGGTTATGGGTGTGGTGGTTTGTTTCCCAAGTCTCTTTGGAATGAGTTTCAATGTTCTTTCATATTTTTCTTATGTATGATATGTGATGTGATGTTTTGTGAGTCCCATGTGTGTGTGAAACAATGGTGTATTGGGAGGCACATATGTGAGTTGGAGGGATGATTTGTGAGGCCCAACAATGTGTGGGTGGGATGAGTTGTGGAATACGAAAGTGATGGGAGTTCCATTATGTATGATGTTTTAAAAAATCAGCATACGAGTGGGAAATTTGTGTAGTGTACCCTATCATCAATGTGCATTATATTTTCTTACATGACGTAGTTTACATTGTGAGTGTGAATATGTGAGGTTGGGTTTGGTTGGTATACTTGTTTAGGTCTTTTATGATTCTTCAATTTTCTCATAGGTGAATTAGTTTTCTTATTTCAAATATACAGAAGATAAATTGGAATTTCTTTTTAGTATACTTGTATGCTCCACCATGGTATTTAAGACACTGCTTAGGTTTCTGGGAAGATTTTGTGGACCATGTTGGACCTTAGTAGCTCAGTTTCATGACAGTTGTTATTTCACTGCATAGATAATCTTTTGGGAATTTACATTGGAGGACATATTGTATTTTTATATATTCTATTTAAACATTAATGTGTTATTTGTTGGTTTATTTATATATTTCGTGGATTTATTTTTGATGATTCGTCTTATCTATAGATTTTTTTCATAAAAAAGATCATTCCTCTCATATTGTGAGATTTGTACACATTGGGTGTTGTCTACATCATGTGTCCTAATAAATGTGAGACTCTGTGTTCATTATCTCTCATTCATCATTACCATTCCTGGAGGAGAATATTTGGAGGGTGGGATAATGAAAGACTAGTATGAAAGGGGATATTTGAGATAATGGATGGAGTTCAGAGATAGAAATATTTGGGATTTCATGGGGTGGTATGGAAACACTTACATTTTACCTTGTTTCAAGACCTAGGGTAGGGAGTGTAGCTAGGACAGAGAATTTTATGGCTCCCAATGATCTAGTGATTTATCTCTAAGCTTATTGAACAACTGATTGAGATGGACGTGCTTATAGGGTCAGGTCATTCTAAAGGTATGTGTATCATAATTACTTATGTTCTTGTATGAATTAGGTTTTTTTTGGAATATTATAATATATTTAAATTATGAATGAATTAAAATACGTATTAATATAAATTCTAACCAAACCAGGTTTAGGAAATCATTATTTACCGTTAAAATATAGCTTCTTGTCATCATATTCATGTGAAACATGCAGTGGAGGATCAACTGGATGATCCAACTGATCATTGTAGGGTTGACCATGTTGAGGAGGTTGATCAGTGGAATATGAAATTTTATTCATTCCATTAAATGGATTTTGGTATGTATGAGTGTAGTGTTTCATATATGGATACCAAGAGTTTCCTAGAGGAGATAAAGATCATTTAGTTTTATATGGTCTCCCATTGGGTAAGGGGTAATTTTAGGGTTAGTCAAATCTGAGGAGCTGCACATCAGTTTTGGATTTTGTATCCTAGTGGTTAGAAGGAAGATAACATATTTTGGGACGACTTATAGATAGATTTAAAATTAAATTACCATTCATCTACCAAGAAGGAGGTGAAATGTTTTGAGCTATTATTCCATCAAAAGTTGTGTAAGTCAGTAAGGGTGTTGAGAATTATGTTTAGGGGCCTTATTTGTTTTTTGACAAACCATTTTCCAGATGGGGATTCTCATGCGATCTACCATGGGTATGAACTTTTCCCTTCTATCCAGTATGGTGTTACTCCTTTTACACTGCCAACGCACCTGGAGGCCATAATATGGTAGAAGAGATCGATAAAATGAACTATCTTAGAGAAATATCCTCAGAGGGGATCTAGAAGAGTTCATAAAGACGTAGAGTTTTTAGTGGCAGATCTATTTCTCTATGACATTCTAGGAATTGAAAAGTAGGGAGTATACCTCAATAAAATCCATTTAATACTTACAGTGCATGTGGTTTTCATGCTTTTCTAGGGGGATTTTTGCCAGTTTTTTTTGGTTTTGGGGATCATGGTCATAACTAGAAATGTTTTTAGTGGTTACCCAAGCTCTGTAGTTTTGAGGTGGATAGGTTCAATGCAATCTATAGCATAATATTCTAGTGATACCATTATAGGAGTAGGGGAAGCATGATTTATCTCCATTTTGGGGAGATTGAGCAACAAGAGGTTGACCTTAGGATGTTGCTTAATTTTTGGGACCAAAAACCAAGTGTGATTTTTTGGTTGGTTGTTAGCAATGAGGTAGATGAGTTGGGTGTTGTATGTCACATGCAGTAGAGGTAGTAGTTCCAGTGGGATCTCAGATCATCAGAGGTATGATCATTTTCATTGTACCCTTGTTTTTGAGTTTTAAGATTTTGGAAATTTAAAATCCTTGGTTAAACCCTCACTAGACCAATCTCTAGGACTATACATAGAGATGATTTCCATTGCCCTGGGGTTGAGTATGCAAGTTATAGGTTATACCATCTTGATATTTGTGTTCCAGGGATGTATACTGATTATGTGACAACATTAATCTCATTAGGTCTCGTCTTAGATTAGAAGTATTCATACACTTTCATCCATGGAATTTAATGGTTGTATTCTATATATTCTGTTATCTTATGCTCCAAAAGGGTATTCATGTTTTCCAAATATGGATATTCAATGGTTGGTATTCATTGGTGAGATTTGTTTTCCGGTGGGTATTCAATATGTGGTGTCCCTTATTTTCTTTATTGAGAGATTTATCCAAGGAATTAGTGGATGCTGAAATGAGGGAGGTTCCTAGTGTCTTTTTTGAGTTCATGATATTATCTCTAAGTATGTTCTGATTCAATCCACTCCCACCTGCCATGATATTTATTATAAGAAATACATACATCTTGGTGATTCTCTTGTTTTTATGGATCTATATTGGATGAAATATTTTGAGTTGTGGGAGTTGAGGATTCAGATTGTGTGTCACCATGGGGTGCTCTAGTGTTCTTCTAAAATATTTAATGCGATGGATTGAGGTGGATCCCGGACTACCAATGGTTTATTCATGTGATAGTCAAAAACCATTACCATATTACAAGGAAATAATATATTTTCCACCAGATTATTGGGGCGAGTTGGTTTTCTATGATTGGTCTACCGTGTGGATATCACTAGTTATGGGTGGAGGATTGTGATGCCATAATGACTAGATTCTGATGAAATTATGTTAACATTGAGTTTCTTATAATTCCATTCGGAGTAAAAACCCCACCAACCATGTTAATTGGGATTATAAACTTAGTGTTTTGTGAGTTCCTATGTCATTTCATCGCTGTATTCATTGAAGATATCATAATATTCTCGAACTCATTGTAAGATCATGTAGAGTATCTAAAAATTCTATTTTATGTTCTTTAATGATAATGGATCTATGTAAATATATCCATGTGTATGATCTAGACATTAGAGGTGGATTTCCATCGGAATTTTTTGTCTCACCAGGGTCTGGTAGTATACACTGCAAAGGCTAAATCTATTGTTTCAGGGGTAGAACTCATGAATGTGGCCAAGGATTGATGTTTCATTGGTCTCGCGATATATAATCAAATATTAGGACTTGATTTACCTCTAGTTTCACCCAATTTGACTACCATGACCAGGAACGACTGAGATTTTTCATGGAGTGATTAGTGTGAGTCAATGATTAGTTACCTGAAGGGTATGTTAGTAAGTGATCTAGTGCACCAGTTTCATAAGGAAGGGGTGATGATTGATGTGTTTGGGGACACATCCCAACTTTTTTTGAGATTGTTTTGATGCGTCAGGAAGAATTAATCTACTATAGGTATAATTAATTAGGTCTACAAGAGCTTCACTATTCCTACGAGGATCTAGAGCTATCAATTATTTAATTTTCATTGATGATATGGAGTCTTTATTTATTGTGGTGTTCTTTGTGGTATTCATTGTTTAGAAGAGTTGAGGTATATATTTTTCTAGAATGGACTTAATCTAAAGAAGTATATGTAGATGGTGTTTCATAAAGAATATCATTTTGAGTTGTCCTTCACCTCAGGAAAAGTGAATTTAGTGGCTGATTATTTGATCATGAAGTCATTGATGGAAGTTATTTGAGAATATGTGCGTACATAGTGAGTGATGGAGGAGTAGACATCCTTTTTACATAGATGAATGTGTGGATGGTGGTAGAGCTTTTTTGATTCAGATGACATCAGAACCATCTCTAATGTATATAGTAGAGGTGTCTCTATGGGGAGACTCCCAGAAAGAGCGGATGTGTGATTATGTTGTCCATGGTGATAGTCTATGTGTAGTGTTAAATAATGTTTGGATTGAAATTTTGTTTCATTTAAGGTTGTTTTGTCAGTAGTAATTCATGATGTAATTCATCATGAGTTTCATATATCTCCCTTTGAGGTGTCGCAAGCAATTTTGAGGATATACAATGGCTTGAGGATATTGACTTTATGTCCTAAGATGAATTGAAAAGTGGATGTGTTTTTGGTGATGTGATTGATTTTCTAGTAGCTAATGTCCATTAATTGTGTTCATGGTGTGTTTTTTTATCCCTACATTGTTTCTAACTATAAATTTGATGAAATATTGATGGATTTCATTATAGGGTTACTTAGAAATCTGGGAGATTGTGATTATATCTGGGTGATAGTGAATTAGTTGATGAAATTGGAACATTCCCTAGTGATTAAGGAGTTCAGTCAAGCAGATACCTTTTAAAAGAGTTATGTGGACAATGTGGTGTGGTTTTGTGGAGTTGTGAGATCCATTATTGTGGATTGTGATTCATGGTTTGTGTCAAGGGTTTGGAAGGGATTTTAGAAGTATTCTAGCTTTCAACAAAGCCTCAACACTACATTCCACCCATTGATAGATGGTAAGAAAACAAATATCCAAGTTTTAGAACATATTATGCAAGTGTGTGTCATTGTCTTTGGTAAATATTGTATGTTCCCGGAGCAGCGGAACCATGGTTGGGACAATACTGAACATTGATTTTTACCATGATCAATGTTTATTTTGGGATTAATACAATGATGAATGTCATTATCCATGGAATATAATCAATGATTTAGATAAATATGGAAGTGGTCTGAAACCTTTAGATGGGATATTTCTCATCATATTTATAATTAATTTAAATAATTTCAAAATGAAAATAAAACCTAGATCTTTAGTATTTTCTTCATCGATGATGTTGATTTTCCAGAATTACCCTTCTATCTTACCCCATTTTTCATGTAAGGATCCAAACAATAATCCCTATAGTTGTGATCCGCAAGTGCTCTGATGGCCTCCTATCAACACCACTCATAGTCTGGGTGTTAGTGTGGAAAAGTTAGTGTCTTGTGTCAGTTGTTCTTGACTGGTTATTCTATGACCATTAATAACTTCTACCATTCTTGATAAAGGAAGGGAGATGATCTGAGAGGGAAATTTTTTATCTCAACAATTCTCAATTCACCAGGTTTGTGGTTACGTACTTCTCACAATAAACGTATGTGTCTATTTATTGACAAGGGGATTTAGTTTCAATATTAAATTTTGTAGTAGCCAATAATTACATTTGAAACATTAGATAAAACTCATTCATTTAATAATAATACCGGGTCATAAATTATGGTGCACCAACTTTCTCAAAATGGAATTATAAATAAAATTCCACGTCACCAAATTATAGAAGCGTTTTTTTTATTTTTTGCAACTAGTTAAATAATTATTTCTCATCTTACCAATAATTATTTTACTATTGGATTGGCCTTGGTCCACTCTAACTCCACATTCATTTATTTAACACCATAATCAATAAATAGATAATTTATTATCTTAATGATATTATTTATTTACAAACAAGTAAATAAATATTTATTAAATGTTCAATAAAATAGATTAATATATTTTACCCACAATCCAGTGAATAAATATTTATTTAATTTATAAAATCATTTTAACAAGAATAATATTATTCTACTATATTGAGAATAATATTTATTAGTTAAATTCATAGAAAATTTAACCAAGACCACCAGAAACACATAGTGTGTGACCCTTTAGGATACTTTCTCATTGGCATTAAGCAGGCTTGCCTAAAGTCCAAGATTATTGTCTTGCAATGGGTCAAGGCACCCAATAGAAAGAACATAATGTTGAAAAAATGACATCCACATATTTTCAAACACTGTGTAATATAACCCTTTTAACATAATATATCATCAATCCGGTTTCATGATAGTTTCATCAACCTTTGTGCTTGATACATCATTCTCAGACTACCTGAAATAAACTCATCATTACACCATGGCCATGGAATTTCATGTAACGGTTCTATTTCAATCAAAGGGAAGAGATATCAACTTCCATAAATAGAAGGGAAAAATCATTCATCAACTTATCTGTTAACATCTTGCCATTCCTGACGCACCCTACATACCCATCTTCCCACCAATTGTCTCTGTGATGGTTTTCGTCTGTATATAAAAGTGTGATTGTCTTGAAATGAATTAATGATAATCGTAATGTATAAGGATAATTACACATGATCTCATATAGAAATATTTGAGGACACCAAAACAAGAGGAATTCCTACTAGCAGGTATGTTCTAATAATCTTTTTTCTTTGAGATTACCAAGTGCGAACTTCATGAGAAGAACCCTCATCTGCTTACGAGTACTCTTACCCGACGTTCTGTATGATATGTGTCCCATCATAGTATGAAATCCAACTGCAGAACTATATTTAATAATATTGTTATATAATTTTAGGGTTGTAGTCGTAGTGGGGATATCCCATGACGTTATCAATGCAACAAAAACACTAGGACATTATTAGACTATAGTCATTAAGAATAATGAAAAATATGTAATAATATGATTAATATTTTCATTCATAAAATATACATGTAATAAATATACAACTAGTTAGTTCTTGGACATCAAGCCTTAAAACACATACTTTGAATAGAGGCAATGTCCTATGAATTTTAGTCTGCTGGATCTCACATGGTGATCATGTTTCTAATGAGTCAATGATTTAGTCAAGGGTCATGCCACATTTTATTCCCTGTAAATACATATCACTTAAACTTCACCTCTATGAGAAAAATCCCTCAATAGATGATATTTAATATGTATGTTCTTCATCTACTGATGCGACCTTGGAACTTTTACGAGAGACACCGCTACATTACTATATGAGTATAATTTGATGGGATAATTGCTGCTAGGTATCACGTCCAGCTCCTGGATGATGCTTCCCATCCAAACTACTTATTTAGCGACGTTAGAATATGTGATATACTCATAATATACTGTAAAATCTGTGATCACACTCTTCTTTGAGATCTTCCAACTCACATTACCTCCATTTGAAATGAATATGTATCCCGTCTGCAACATCATGTCATCATGACCAGTTTGGAAGTTATGAACTACATATCCTCTGATGAATAGTTCCCAATATCCTCCATTAAATATGAAACTATCCTTAGTATTCCTCAGATACTTTAGGATCGTCTTGAATGCCATCCAACAGGAGTCACCTGGGTCAGCTTGATATCTTCCTACCATAGTCAATGCCTAGGCTACATCCAGCCCGGTACATAGCATGGCATACAAGACTAACCCAATCGCGGATATGTATGGAGTCCATGCTATTATTTTTCATTCATAATGTGTCTTCAGACACATTTTCTTAGAATTATGAATGATTCGTGACACTGGAAACAATCCCCTTTTAGATTGTTCCATACTGAATTTCTTCAATATCTTATCAATGTATGTACTTTTATATAGGCACAAAAATATCTTGGATCTATTATGATGGATCATGATACCAATAATATATGTTGACTCATCGAAGTCCTTCATGGATATGAATTGATTCATTAATGCCTTAAAATACTATAATACTGGTATCGCATTTCCAATAAGTAATAAGTCATCAACATATTCTATTAGGAAAACAAATTCACTCACACTAAACTGTTTGTTGACACAAGTGTCACATTCATTAATTATAAAACCAAATTTTTTTATGGCTTAATAAAAATAGATTTTCGATGAAATGCATGCTTTCATTCATCCATTAATGGATTTATACATGTTGCATACCTTATTGGTGTCTTTTGGAGTCAGAAACCCTTCAGATTGTGTCACGTAGACATCTTTCTGATGGTTCCTGTTTAGGAATACTGTTTTGAAATCAATTTTCCAAAACACATAGTCATGGTAAAATGTAATGGCATGTAGAATTATGATGGATCTTAGAATTGTAACTAGTGAAGTGGTTTAATCACAGTCAATTCCTTGACGTTGTTTAAACATTTTTCAACCATTCGTGCCTTATAGGTACTGACTTGTCCTTCCATGTCTAGTTTCTTCTTGAATAATCATTTTGAACCAACATGCTTTACATAAATTATAGGATCTACCAAAATCCACAAGTATTTTTTGTACATGTAATCCATTAAGGAATTATTTTCTTCTTTCCACTTGGGATCATCTGTTCTAGTTACTGCTTCCTTGTAAGTTAGAGGATAATTATTATCAACTAATAATGAGTCACCATCCTGGGTAACTAGAATACTATACCATTATGGTTCTCTAACCTCAATTGTATGCTTACGTAGTACTTGTGTCTCTAGAGAAGATTCTTCTTTCATGGGGATTTGTTGAATCTATTCATGTACAATCTCTTGTGTACATTGATCCCTAACTTCCTCTAATTCTATCTATCTCCCATGATAACTTTTAGGGATGTGCTCACTCTCAATGAATATAGAATGTATTTCAACAATAATGTTCTATCTGAAAGGTTTAATAGGTAATATCCCCTTGTTTCTTTAGGGTATCCTATAAAGGTACACTTCGTTCCTTGGGGTGAGTGTTTTTTAACTAAAGATCCCTTAACATATTCTTCATTACCCCACACATGTGAATTCTATAAAATGGATTTTATTCTACTCCAGAACTCATATGGAATAACATTTATCGATTTAGTTGGAACTTGTATTAGTATTTGTGCTACTATTAGTACCTCATTTCCAAAAAATGGTAATGTAAGACATACATGACTCATCATTGATCTCACCTTGTACAACAAGGTGTGTTTCGAAATTTTTCATACACCATTCCATTGAGGTGGGTAAGGATGTTTGAGATGGGATATGATCCCAAACTCCCATATGTAATCAATGATGTCCTGATTAAGATATTACACACCTCGATCTATGTGGAGTTTCTATATCTTATTACAAATATGGTTCTAAACATCATTCTTGTATTCTTTGATCTTATCAAAGGAATCCAACTTATTCCTAATTAAGTAGATATATCCATATCTACTACAATCATTAGTAAATGTAATGAAGTATGATTACCCATCCCTTTATTCAACTAGAAAATGTCCAAACACATCCGTATGAACCAATTCAGGAATACCTTTGTCCCTTTCACCATTCCCACAAAATGTGGATTTGGTCATTTTTCCATGTAAACATGCACGACATATGCCAAGTTTTTTTAGTTAAATAGAATCGAAATATCCATCTAGATGTAACATTTTCAAGTGTTACTCATTTACATGACCTAGTCGGTTATGCCAAAGATGGATGTGGTATGATTCATTTGATCTATCATTGTCATTGATTTCCATTACATGGTTTGTGTAATCAAGCACATAAAGATCATTGTATAAATGTGCCCTACCAAAACAAATGTCATCATTATAAAAGAATCAAAATTCATTTCCAAACATGAAAATAAATCCATATATATCTATTGTGGATACATAAATTATGTTTTTGGTTATAGAAGGCACATAAAAATCCCTTTATCACAAAGGTCATCCCAATTGGCAATGTGAGGTGTAGTGCTCGATAGCAGTAGTAGCAATTCTAGCTCTATTGGTTGTTCGTAGATCTCCATCCCCTATATTAATATTCCTGAATCTATTTGGTTCATGTATTTGGATACCTATATGAGAACCACATGCTATATCTAATACGAAATTTGTGTAAATGGATAGATTTCATTCGATAAAAAACTCAAACCAATATTCCCCATGCTTCTTAAGCTAGGTGCAGTTCTTTATCCATTGGCCATTCTTGCCACATGCGAAACAAATAGCCTCCTTTTTTCTTGCCTCCCTATTGATCTTCCATTTATTGGAAGGATGTGAGGAATCATTGGGATTAAAGATATTCACATTTAATTTCCTCTTATTCACCATATGTTCAAAAGGTTTTTGCGCTTCATATCATTTCACACATTGCGAATGAGAAAAAGAAGATCAGATAGATGCTTAATAATATTTTTCATGTTGAAATTGATAAAAAAAATTGAACAATATATGAGGGAGTGATGTTAGAATTAGATAGAAACCTAGTTTATTGGGGACTAAAACCCTAGAACCACAGGGTCCTCAATGTAGACAATGATCATGACTACAAGAGGCCTTGTTGGGAAACCCTCTCCAAGCATAGTTTAAAAGTGTTCCTTGGAGATCTCAATTCGTTCATCTATTTATCTCTTCTGGTAAAGGCCATAGAGGTGCTCTCGCATTCTATAATCATCTATGTTTTCGTGAAACCACATGATCTCACTAGACATTGATTATAGCATCAAACAATGAACATCGGCCGCATCATTCATAGGTTTCTCCCAGGTCAGGAAATCCTCACTACTCGCCACTTTGGGAGGCAGATCAGGTAATACTAACTCCAGATCATAAGACTTTCATTCATGGAATAGGATAACCCCAGTCATCTTAAACATTCGTGAAAATTTCTACTGGTGAAGTTGTTTTATTTATCCATAATTAATTATAGGGATACTGTGGTTTACGAGCTTGTCATTTTTATTCTAAAATTAAAAGATATGGTCACTAGAACATTCATGATTATATTTTTTGATAAATAATATTATTAAGTCTCGCACTATTTTATGAATTACCATTAGCCCTCACCATTGAACGTAGAATGTCTAGTTTGCATGAAATTATAGTGTAAGGGATCCATATTCCCCATCGAATAACCCCAAAATTGGTTGTACAAGCTATTATAAGGTATTTAGGTAGGAAGTTCATTTCCAAATGCAGGCTTATAGCTCCTGGATCTATTGAGTGGACTCCCTAATCCTGAAATCAAGACTTTTAATTTCTTCAAGTCTTGCCTATAATATTACACCAATTCTATCAAGGGATACTCTTCTTGATGAAATATGGTTATGTCCACTTGAATCCTTTCATTGGGATTCTTATATAAAAGTATGTGCCCAACAAGGGTTGGTCAAACACATAATTTTATTGAGTTTTTCCCATATTAACTTAACAGAAGGCTTGGTATGACATGATAATTTATTTGATGGATTTTTATCTCTTATGAGTGAATTTATTATTAAAAATATTACATTATTATTAATATTATATGGATATTACTCAAGAGATTAAACATGTCTTGATAATATTTACACATATTTATGGTTTAGATTTGTTCCTTCTTGCATGATTGTTTAATTCATTAATCATGTGACTGTGACAACACATCCCTGGAGATAAACTATGCAACTGACAGAAATAAAATAATGTAAATGGAATAATCATGGGATTTTCTAATGGTTAGTTTAACTTGCATTTGATAAATTGACCACAACCTAGGGGAAAAAACCTTGAACCTTTTGGGTTTGTTTTTACAACATTCCATTGGTCCACCTCTGTATCTCCTGGATAGAATTCATCTCAGCATCATCTTGAATCACCTCCACTCTCTTGGGAGTTACATCCATTAAATATTCCCCTTTTGAACTCCGTTTTAGCTGAGGGGTAAAATGTGGTTTGAAATAATAGAATCCTTGGGCGTGCATTCCCAACAAATTAATAAGGATAATGCTTCCAGGCCAAAAAAATTAATTTAAATAAATAAATTTAAATAAATCATCCAAATACAAATTTCATGGTCATGATCATGATCATCCATACATGAAATAATATTTACACATAAATAAAACTAGAAATAAATTTTTTTAATTATTCTTTTTTAAGATAAATCACACTCGAATCAATTAATTACCATATTTAATTAATCAAAACATTTATCCCAAACCCTTTTATTATTTTCCTTGAGATTATCATCCATCATAATTTCAAACAAAAAAATTCATTTAAAATTATATTTATGTGTAACGTGTACATTGGAGGAAACCTGGTTAATTCCTATTCATAACTACCCAATGATTAAAGATGAACATTACACATATGTTAAATTGAACACATATATATAAAACACCTATCATGTGTTGTGCCTTATCTTTACACCTGCACTATGGTACACATCTCAAGGGTTTGTATAATATAATAATAAATTTTAATAAATATGCATAATTTTTATGTGTACACGGTGAGTAATTCCAACTACATGGCGTGTAAAATAGTTCAACATCCATCTGAAGAACATGCCAGGGGAAAATATGTATGGGTGTACATTGGAAATCTTCGGAGTTCACGTCATGTCTAGTTGGCCACCCGTCGAGTAGTTTCTCATTACATAGTCTCCAGCTGGGAATGCTATGTAGTGGGTACACTTTCTAACCCTAACCCAAATGGACTACACACCATGTCCAGTGGGACACACGACATGTAATCTTGGAACTGTTTTCCACATATTCCTTGTCTAAACATAAAGTCATTAAAACATTGAAAAACTCCAATGACACAGCTTGGTTTGGAAGATCAGACCATGTGCATTGAACCTTGACTATATTGTGTGTACCAACGAATACATGATGTGTGTTCTGGTGTTGTACGGACTGGAACCATGGCACCTATTTATGAGAAACAATGTTATATATTAATAAAAGTAAAAATAAAAGATCGTTTCTATACAGAGAATGAGAAATGAAAGTGGATGAATAGATATGGAAATTGATAATTGATGAAAAATAAACATGACTTTAAAAAACTAAATTATTAAGTGTGTAAATCATCAAATAAATATTTATATAATTATAAACGGTGATGTAACCCCTCTGATACCACTTGAAGGATCCGGGAACAACGAAAGTGTGATTAAGATGACACCCAAATTTTTTTTGTGCCATGATCAAGGATTATTATAGGATCAATACAACATTGAATGAAATACTCCATGAAATATAATCGAAGATTCAGATAATGAAGGAAGAGGCCTAAAACCTTTAGATGGAATCATGAAAATCATGTTAATAATTAATTTAATTAATTTCATAAATAAAATAATACAAGTATCTTTAGTATTTTCTTCATTTATGATGTTGATCTTTTGGAACGACCATACTAGATTATCTCGTTGCACATGTAAGGATCCAAACAATAATAACTATTGTGATGATCAGTATTTTCTATAATGGCCTCTGATCGATACCACTAATTCTCTGAATTCTGGAGTGGCAAGGTGAGTGTCTTGTGTCGCTCGTTCTTGATCGCTTATTCTATGTCCTTGATGAATGTTTCTCGTTCGTGAGAGGGGTGGCATGAGGATTCGAGAGAGAAATCGATTAGCTCAACAATTTTCAAATCACCAAGTGCGTGGTTCGGTACATGGTATAATATATGTATCTGTCTATTTAAGGACATGGGGCATAAATTACAGTATTTAGTTGCATAAAAACAATTACAAACATTCATAACATTACAGAAAACCCAGATATTAATAATAATTTTGTGTCATTATTTATGGTGAACCAATAAGTGCAAAACAAAATTATCATTAAAATATTTCATCACAAAATAATAGTAGTGTTATTTTAATTTCTCCCAACTAGTGAAATAATTATTTATCATCTTTCAAGTAAATATTTTACTATCGGATCAGCCATGGTCCCCTCAAACAACACTTCAATTTATTGAACATCCTAATAAATAAATAATATTTATTTATTTATAAAAAAGTAAATAAATATTTATTAATTTTTAAATAAAATAAATAAATATATTTTAACCACATTCCAGTAAATAAATATTTATTTATTTTATGCAATAATTTTAACTTGAATAAAATTATAATAATTTCTTGATAATAATATTTATTAATTATATTCAAATATAATTTTACCGAGAACACTAGAAACACTTATTGTGTGACCCTCTAGGATTATCTCTCATTGGAATTAGGTGGGATTGCCAAAAGTCCAAGAGTACTATCTGGAAACAGGTCAAGGCACCCAATAGAATATACATAATATCGTAACAACAACACCAACACACGAATGATCACTATGTAATATAATCCAATTTTCATAATATCTAATCAATCAGGTTTCATGATAGTGTCATTAACTGTTGTTCATGATACGCCGTTTGTTTAATACCTGAAATAAACTCATCATTACACCCTAGAAATGGATTTTTATTTGACTATTCTATTTCAATCAAAGTGTTGAGATATCAAGTTCCATAAATTTAGGTACAAATATTTTCTTGACTTATCCATTAATAACATTCCACTCGTGATGCACCCCATGTACCCTACTTATCACCAGTAGTCTGTTAGAAGGTTTTCATCAGTAAATCAAGGTGTGAGGGTCGTGACACATATTAATGACAATCATAAATTATATGGATCATTATACATGCTCGCATATAGAAATTTCTGATGACACCAAAACATGTAGAATTATTACTAGCGGGGCAGTTATCATAAACTCATATCATAGGGATTACGAAGTGTGAACTTAATGAGAGGATGCCTCATATTTTTATTAGTACTCTCACTTGAAATTATGCAAGCAATGTGTCCCATCATTATAAGTCATCCAACTGCAGAACTATATTAATTAATATTATTATAGCATTTCATGGTTCAAATCATAGCGAGAAACTTCCATGAACTTATCAGTGAAACCAATTCTCTTGGACATTATTACATTATAGTCATAGATAACAATGAACGATATGTAATAATATTATTAATATTTAAATAACTTAAATATCCAGGTAATGAAAGTACAACTAGTTCATTTTAGGACACCAACTCTTACAAAATCCAATGTGGACTACTGCCAACTACCTATGAAATTCAGTCCACTAGACCGCACAAGGTGGTCATGTTTCTACTAAGTCAAGGCTTTAGTTAATGGGTTTATAAAATTGTCAAATGTGGAAATACTTCTCACTAGAACATCACCTATCTGAGAAAAGTACATCAATAGATTATATTTTCAAAGTATATTCTTTCCCAGCTGATATGACCTTGGTTCTTTGGTGAGAGTGACTACTGCAGTATTATCACTGTACAATATGATGGGATCATTAATAATAGGTATCACATCAAGTTCTTGGATGATTATTTACATCCAAACTACTTCTTTAGCTGCATCAGATGCTGTGATATTTTTGGACTCTGCTATTGAATTTGCAACCACACTCTGTTTTGTGCCCTTTCAGATCACTACACCTATACTCAAAACAAATATGCATCCCATTTTCAAATTCATGTCATCTTGATCAGACTGGAAGCTTGCATCTTCATATCCTCTAATTACTAGTTCCTGGTCTCCTCTATAAACTAGGAACATATCCTTAGTATGCCTAAGATACATTATTATAGTCTTCACTTCTATTAAATGGAGGTCTCTGAGGTCAGCATGAGATATGCCTACTGCACTCAATGTGTAGGTGAAATCCATCCTAGTACATAGCATCTCATACATGAATGAACCAATTGTTGATGTGTATGGAGTACTTACCATTATATTTCATTCCTCATGTGTTTGAGGAACCATTTTCATGGAATGATGAATTACATGTGATGCTAGCAACAGTTCCCTATTGGATTGTTACATACTGAATTTCATTAGAATCTTATCAATGTATGTACTTTGATATAGGCCCAAAAATCCCATGGATCCATCATGAAGGATATTGATACAAAGAATATATGATGGATCATCCAAGTCCTTCATAGAGAATCATTAATTGAACCATTTTATAACAGACTGTAAGACATGTATCTCGTTTCAAATAAGTAATATGTCATCCAAGTATATTATTTAGAAAACAACTGCACTCCCAATAAACTATTTTTAGACACAAGGCTCACATTCATTCATGAAAAAAATGAATTATTGTATGGCTTCATCAAAATTAAATATCTATTACCAGGATGATTTCATTAATCCATTAATGGATTTCTGCATCTTGAATACCTTATTGTAATCCTTTGGACTCAAAACTCCTTCAAGTTATGTCATGTAGACATTTTATTAAATGATTCCATTAAGGAATGTTTTTTTGACATCCATTTTCCAAATCTAATAGTCATGATTGGCCGCAATGTCATGCCGAATTATGATGGATTTTAGCATTAGAACTAGTGAAAAGTTTTCATCGTAGTCAATTCCTTGATGCTTCTTAAACCCTATTTCACCCAATCGTGCCATATAAGTACTGATTTATCCTTCCATGTCCAGTTTCTTCTTGAATACCCATTTGAAACTAACATGATTTACATCAACTAGAGCATCTACCAAAATCAAGACATGGTTTTGTTAAATGGAATCCATTTCCGAATTCATGGCTTCTTGTCACTTGGTAATGTTTGTGCCACATATTGCATCTTTTTTGGTTAGAGGATAAACATTATCAAATAATAATGAGCCACCATCCTCAGAAACTAAAAAACTAAACTGTTACAGTTCTCTAACCTCCCTTTTACTCCTACATGGTAATTATATCTCTAGAACAGATTCTTCTTTCACGAGGCTTTATAGAATCTAGTTATGTACCATCCCGTATATAGGTTGTGCATCAACTTCATAGAATTAATTCTCTCTCCCAATATCTACTTTGGAGATGTGATCCCTCTAAAGGAAAATGGCATGTCTTTCAATTATAACATTTTTATGAGGGGTTGTATAGGTAATGTCCAATTTTTTCATTGGGGTATCCTATAAAGGAACACTTTGTTCTTCGAGGAGCGAGTTCGTTACCTGAAGATGCCTTAACAAATGATTCTCTACCCCACACATGTAAATTTGATGATGTGGCTTTTCTTCCACTCCATAAATCATATGGAATACCATTTATTGATTTATTTGGTACTTGGATTACTATGTGCACCATTGTTTATAAAACATAACACAAAATGGATAATGTAATAATTTCATGACTCATCATTGATCTCACCATATCCAACCAGGTGAGGTTCCACCTTTCTCTTACACCATTCCATTTATGTGTGTAATTAGGAGTAAGTTTGGATAGGATCCCAAAATCCCGTAAGTAATCAATGATGTCCTGATTAAGATATTACCCCCCTCGGTCTGAGTGGAGTTTCTTAATCTTCTTACCATGATGGTTCTCAACTTCGTTCATTTATTCCATGAATATTTCAAAGGAATCTGACTTATACCTCATTACATAGATATATAGATATCTACTAAAATCATCAGTAAAATTTATGAAGTATGAGTACCACACCCATGTTGTAACTAGAAATGGTCCACACAAATTAGTATAAAACATTTCAAGAATCTCTTTATCCCTTTAACCTTTACAACCAAATGGGGCTTTGGTCATTTTTCCTTGTAAACATGCAGGACATATGCCAAGTGGATTTATATCAAAAGAATATAAACATCCATCTTGATGTAACATTTTTAAGCGTTTCTAATTTACATGACCTATCTACTGATGTCAGAGATGGGTGTGGTATGATTCATGTGAATTGTCTTTGTCATTCATTTCCATTACTTGGTTTGTGTAATCCAACACATAAAGACCATTGTACAAATGTTCCCGACCAAAAAAAATGTTTTATTTATGAAAGAGGTAAAATTCAATTCCAAAAAAGAAAATAATTCAATATGTATCCAGTCTGGATACAGAAATAATTTTTTTGCTTATATAAGGCACATAAAAACCACCCTTTAACACCAAAATAATCCTAGTTGGAAACGTTAGGTGGTGGTCCCTGACAACAACAGTAGCAGGTCAGCCTCCGTTGGATGATCGTAGGTCTACCTCCCCTCTATGAATCTTCCTAAATATATTTGGTTCCTTTATTTGGATCCATATGTTAGCACCACAATCTGTATCTATTAACCAATTAGTTGAAATAGACATATTTTATTCAATAAAAAATGCTCCTAAATCTTCACCAAGCTTCCTAGGATTGGTGTAGTAATATTTTCAATGGCCTTTCTTGACACATGCGAAACAAATATCCTCATGTTACCTTGCCTCGACTTTGATCATCCTTTTTAGGGAAGTCCGTGAAGAAGCTTTGGGCTTAAATCCCTTCTCTTTACCTTTCATCTAATTCACCATAAGGACATAAGGCTTTTGACGCTTTATATCTTTTTCCACATGTTGAATGAGCATAAGAAGACCATATAGAGACTTCTCAATGTTTTTCATGATGAAATTTACAATAAAGATGGACATGCTCTGAGGGAGTGATGTGAGAATGAGATTGGTTCCCTGTTCTTCGGGGAGTCTAAACCATAGAACTTCTAGGCACTCAATGTAGCCAATGAGCTTGACTACCTGAGGCCCAATTGAGGCACCCTCTCCAAGATTACTCCGAAAGAGTTCCATGGAGATCTCAAACCTTTCATGTCTTTCTCTATCCTGGTAAATATCACATTGGTTCTCAAGAATTCTATAAGAAAAAATGTTTTCATGAGATTTAATGAGATAACTAGACATTGATGATCGCATAAAACATTGAACATTAACCACGTCATCCATATGATTCTTATAGAAAATTAAACTCCAATCACTCGCTTATTTGGCAGGTGGATCATGTAATGTTGACTCCATCACGTAAGACTTCCTTTCATGACATAGGATAAACCCAAGGCATCAAAACCATTCCTCGAAGTTACTGCCGATGAGGATTTTTTTTATCCTTAATTTATCGTAGGGATAGTGTGGTTGATGAGCATGCCATTTTTATTCTAAAATCATGAAAACAAATCATTAGTACTTTCTTGATTACATATTATGAAAAATAATATTATTAAGCATCCCACTATTTTATCAAGTCTCAATGGCCCTCAACATTGATCTCAAAATGAAGCATTGCCATGAAATTATAGTGGCATGGATCCATATTCTCCATCACATAACCCTAACAAGGGTTGGTCAAGCTATTATAAGTTATTTAGGTAGGAGTGTCTTTTCCAACTGTGGTCTTGCAGCTTCTTGATCTATTGAGTGGACTTCCCAATCCTAAAATAATGACTTTGGATTTCCTCAACTCTTTCCTCCAATAATACACCAAGTCTAGAAAGGGAAACTCATCTTGATGTAATATGGTGAAGTTCACCTGAGACCATTCATATATATTCCTGTATAAAATTATGTGCTCCAACAATGGTTGGTAAAACACATAGTTTTATTTAGTTTTTCCCTTAGTCATGTAACAGAAGGCTTGGAATGACATAATTTTTAACTTGAGAGATTTTTATCTCCTATGCCTAAATTTAATATTATCATCCTCACATGTCTGTTAATATTAATTTTAACATTCATAATGATAAAACCTGAAACTGACATAAATAAAATAAAGTAAATGGAATGATCATGAGATTTTCAATTGGTTAGTTTATCTCGAAGTTCATAAACTAGCCATGAGCTAGGTGAGGAACACCATGAACCTTTTGGGTTGGTGTTTACAGCATTCCTCCAGTTCCCATGTGTATCTCATGGGATTTGTTTCATCTCAGCTCCTTCTTGAACCCCCTCCACTATCATGGTAATTCCATTCATTACAAATTCCCATTTTTAACTCAGATGTTATTGAGAGGTAAAAAGGGGTTTCACATAAAAGAATCGATGGGCATGCATCCCATACATATTAATGAGGATTAGTCTTGAAGGACAACAAATTCAATTTATGTAAATAAATTAAAAGAAACCGTCAACATACATAGGTCTTGGTCTAGCTCATGATCAGACATACATGAAACTATATTTATGAATAAATAAAACATGCATTCAATTCATTACTCATTCCTGTTTATGATAAATCATGATCGGATCAATTAGTTATCATCTTTAATTAATCAATCCTTTTATCATAAACCATTTTCTGAATTTCCTTAATATTCTCATCTATCATTATTTTAAACCTATAAATTCATTTAAAATAATATTTGTACATAACATGTAACTTAGAGGAAACCCAATAAATTCTTATTCATAACAATACAATGAGTAGAGATGAACATTAAGAAGATGTTAAATTAATAACATATAAATATATATAATACCTATCACGTTTTTTGCCTTAGTTTTACACCCTCATGATTGAACACGTCTCATGAGTTTGTATAAAATAATAATATATTTAAATAAATCAATATAATTTGGATGAGTACATGACATATAGTTCCAACTACACAGTGTGTACTATTGTTCACCATCCATCAGAAGTACATGCTTGGGGAAACAGTGCATGAGTGTACTTCAGAAATCATCAGAGTACACAGTAGGTCCATTGGGTCGCACAGAGTGTAGTTCCTCTTTATAGGGTCTCCATACGGGAAAGACAAGTATGTGGTACATGGTCAAACCATAACTATAAGGGACTACACAATGTGTCCTGTGGGAAACCCAACATGTAATACGAAAACTACGTGCCACCTGTTCCTGGTCAACATATAGATCCATTAAGACTTATTCAAACACCAATGACATGAAAAGGTTTTTCGGGCCAGACCCAGTGCATTGGACATTAACTACATGCAGTGTACTATCGATTAAATGTCGTGTGTTCTGGTGTTGTATGGCTAGGAACCATTGTCACCTCTATATGAGGTCCTCTTTTTTATTTTAATCAAAATTAAAACAAAAAGAAGATTCTATAAGGTTAATGAGAAACAAAATAGTTGGAACAGATCTCAAATTTATATTTTTAGAATGATTATCTTGAATTGAAACAACTACATTATTAAATGAATATATCATAAAAAATAAATTTAAATACTTATAAACTATGTTGTAACCCATCTCATTCCACTTGAAGGTTCCGGGTGCAGTGGATGTGTGGTTGGGATGACATCCAACATTGATATTTACCACGATTAATGATTATTATAGGATCAATATTATGATGAATTCCATTCTCCTGGGAAAATATTAAATGATTTAGATAAAGAAGGAAGATTACTGAAACCATTATATAAGATCTTCCACATCATTTTTATAATTAATATAATTAATTTCATAATGAAAATAATACTCAGATCTTCGATATTTTTTTATTTATGATGTTTATCATCTGGAATGCCCCTTATGGATTATCTTATTGCTCTTTTAACAATACAAAATAGAATCTGTCTACAAGAGATCCACACATGCTCTAATGGCCTCTGATTGACACCACTCATTCTCTGGGTGCTAGCTGGGTGTATAGATTGTCTTCTTTCATTCATTCTTCATCGCTTATTCATTTTCCTTTATGAATGTCAATCACTCTTGAGAGGGGAGGGAATAGGATTCAAGAGAGATATTTTTTTATCTCAACAATTCTCAATTCACTGGGTGTGCGGTTCGATATATGGAACAATTGACGTATGTGTATATTTATTGACATGGAGCTCAGTGTCAATATTTAATTTCATAATATTAATTAAATACATTCATAACCATAGAGAAAACCCATTCTATTAATAATAACATAGTTCCATTATTTATGGTGTGCCGACTTGTGTAAAACAAAATTTTAAATAAAATTAAGCATCATAAAATTATAGCAGCATTATTTTAATTTTTCCAACTAGATAAATAAATACTTATCATCAATAAAATAATTATTTTACTACTAGATCATCCTTGTCCTGCTTGAACACCAATTCCATTTATTGGACACCAGAATAAATAAATAAATAAATAAATCTCTTAAACAAATTTTTTATTAACAAACTAGTAAATATATATTTATTAAATGATCAATAAAATAAGTAAATATATTTTTCCCAGAATTCGGTGAATAAATTTTTATTTCAATTATGACAACTTTTTAACTTGAATAAAATTATTCTACTATCTTCATAATAATATTTATTAATTAAATTCTGATAATATTTAATCGAGACCACTAGAAACACTTAATGTTTGAACTTCTACGATTCATTCTCGTTAGCATTAGGTGGGATTGCGTATGTTCCAATAGTACTATCTAAAAATGGGTCAAGGAAAGTGGGAGAATTAACATAAAGTCACAACAAAAACATCCACATATGAACACTCATTTTGTACCATAATCCCTTTGTCGTAATATCTCATTATGCGGTTTTCATGATAGTGTTATCAACATTTTTGCTTGATAACTCATTCTTTTACTACCTAAAATAAACTTGTTGTTACACCATGGATATTTAATTTTTTGCGACGTTTCAATTTCAATCAATGGATTGAAATATGAACTTAAATAAATGGATGTGACTAATCCTTCCTCAACATATCCATTAATATCATGACACTCACGACGTACCCAAAATACACTACATCCCACCAACTATGTTCTTGACATTTTTCTTCAGTAAATAAAATTATGAGAGTTTTGACATGTATTAATGATAATCTTAATGTACAAGGATCATTTAACATGCTTACAGATAGAAATATTTTATGACACCAAAACATGCAGAATTCCAACTAGCGGGACTATTCTCATAATCTTACATCTTGGAGATTACTATGTGAGAACTTCATGATAGGAAGTCTCATCTTCATACGAGTACTCACACATGAAAATCTATGTGCTATGTGTCTCATCATAGTATTTCTTGTTATCACGATACTATATTTAAGAATATTGTTTTTTAATTTCAATGTTCTCATCATAGTGGTGAGATGGCATGACCTTATCAATGAAAAAAAAAATATTGGAAATTAATACACCATAATAATGTAGATCAATGAAAAATATGTAAAAATATGTTTTATATTTAAATACATTAAATATCCTTGTAATAAAAGTAAAACTAGTTGGTTCTAAGACACCAAATCTTACAAATATTGGTAATGAAACCACCCTTTGGCTTAGTATTATTAAAATAAAAGCTATTAATTTTCTATTAGAATGGATTAATTTTAGAATTCATAAGGAGTACCTTCTCATTATCCGTTTTTCTTGATGGAGGTTTGGGAGACGACTGCTCACTGTCCTAATGTGATGTATATCATTAGAGAGATGTTCAGCTTGTTCAAGTGAGGATAAAAGTAGTGCTGGACAGCAAGAATTTGTATTCTGATAACAAGAGGAGGATGTTGGAGTTCATGGTTGGTGACTATGTGTTATTTAATATCTCTCCATGACAATGGAAGTGGATATATGGAAGAGGGAGTAAGATTTCTCCCATGTTTGATGTACCCTTTGAGATGTACAAGAAAGTTGGTGATGTGGCATATCAGTTGTTCTTTCCCCAATGGTTAGAGAGTCTCCATAATGTCTTTCATGACTTTAATCTTATTCGGATCGTCATGATGACTCCCATTTCATTGACTAGGGAGAGTTAAATATTTAGGGTGATAGGATGTTTGTGAAACGACCGTTACCGATCCATTATTTTTGAGAGAAGGTGTTTCATGGAAAAACCATTCCTTTTGTTTCTGTGTTGTGGAGTCATGGTGTCCAAAAGGAGAGTACATGGAAATGATAGATGTAGATGTGTTTCCAATAACTAGATTCTTTTTTAATATATCCTCAATCTATTTTTCTTTATGACTTAATGTTTGACCCTTGTTGATTGGGAAATGAAATGTTTTCATGGATTCTGATGTCTGCGGTGTGATGTGTGATAAAGTATGGATTATGAAAATTGGGGACATGATTCCTAATCAATAAAAAATAACAGTGATGCGATTAAACCAATGTTGGTGAGTCAGTACTGAAAATAATAGATAATATGTTGATATGGAGAACAAAATTTCATGGTTCGTGTGTTTAGGACGGTGCAGTTTGTTGTGGATATGATGTGTGTTTTTTAGTCGTTTGGAATGACGTACCAACAAATATGATGATATTTACTTATTGGAAGATATCATAAAAGGTGTTCTAGGGTGTACATGTTTCCACTACTTCTTTTCAACAACATGAAAAGGTGTATTATTGAACTTATATGTGTTTGGTTGATAGATGTGTTTCATGTGTCAAGTGATCCTTGACAGTTATCTCGAGGGATGGTTGTTCAAAAAAATAATCTTTTTCCTTTTGAGTTGTTTTTGAATTATTGATGATGAGAATATTTTGAAAGGTACCATATGTAATGGACCAAACCTCTCTATTCCACTACATTATGGGAAATATGCTATTTGAGGTGACCGGGGAAGATAGTGTAACTTTTTCAACACTTTTAAAAATTTAGACGTTTTATGTTTTCCAATGAATTTTTATACCAATAGTTTCTCACCCTAGCATTTTCTTGTTGTTGGTGACTCAACATAGAGGTGGCTCACTGGTGGTATCTCAATGGTAGTAGCTCACTGGAGGTCTCTCATCTGGCGGTGCCTCACCCTAGCAACACCTCACCAGAGCAGTGTCTCACCATGGTGGTGTCTCATGCCTTGTGGTAGGTTTCCCTAGTAGTGTCTCGATGGAAGTATCTCATTTTGTGGTGTCTTTCCTAGTGGTGTCTCCCTGGTAGTGGTAGGCGGTCCATTCTGATGGTTCCCCACTACTAAAAATACCTCTTTACGAACTACATTCCATTTCTTATACCATTGTCTGGTTTTCTATGTTTTACGAATTTGATGATGATAATTTTTATTAAAGGATACATTAATTGATTTTATATTAATTTAAATATTTTTTTCATTATATCTATATTTTCCTATGGTTTTGGAGCCTTTGAAATGGCCAAGCAGTGTGGTGTGGGTATGATCCACCTTTAATAGAAATTTGAAACTCTATATAATTTGTCACTCAGATAAAATCATCTTAAAGATAAAATATCCATACTCTAATGGGTTTATAATATATTCGATCCATTAATAACATGCATAAATAATCACCCCATGAATATATGTTATTATATGATGTGACCTTAATGTGAACTATGATAATTTTCCATGACTATTACTATGTTGCATAATATATGTCACTTCAGATAGTTGTACGAGTATTGATTGAATGTATGAATTACTATTTAATAATTATTGGAATAAAATGTCTTGGGTTTTGGTAACATAATGAAAATGGTAAATAAATTTGTTTGAAATGTTAAATGGGGCTTGTGTTTGGATTTGTGGTGTTGTGCATTTATAGGTAGATGAATGGTGATGGATAGGTGACTTGGTTGATTGTATGAGAAACCATGGCTTGTGCTTGATGGTTTTCTATTATATACAAATATAATTGTATTTACTTGTGATTTATATATGCACCAACCCTAGTTGAGCACTATGTACCGAACAACCCCATCGTCAAAGGGGAAGGGTGTCTTTCCAAAACATCTAGTGAGGATTACATATCCTTGTTTACTAGTTACATTTGAAGATTCATACATAAGTGGTGCTAGTCCCCAACCCAGGGTGTGTTGGAGGTGGGACCCTAGGTACATTATCACACTATATTGATTTGTATCAAAGGAGAGATGGTTTGGTTTGAGGGGATCATGACACAGATATTATTACGAAACAACACCCATTGTTCTGACAATATTCATTTAAATTGAAATCGAAAATAACAAATGGTTCCCTAAAACCATGGTCCGCCAAAGGCTAACCACCTTTGATAACATTTTTCCATGACCCAACCTTGGTCAAACCTAAACCTTTCACCCGATGTGATATGTGGAAAAACCCTAATTGTGTTCCATATCCCCAGAGGTGGGTAACTAGTATCAAGCATCATCAACGTAAACAATGGGAAAGATATCTACCAATAATAAATAAATAATTGAACAATGGAATGATAACCATAGTAGACCAAATGAATAAATCAATAATTCAATCAAACTAAACATCATTTTTACAAACCATAGAATAAATTAAGCAACAAAAACAAAATTCAAACCAAACTAGATGACTACAACTTCTCCATTTGACCTCGAGGGTCACACTACCATGACAATACCGATGATCTCCCATTATGATCAAGACAATTCTAAGACCAACATGACAATATAAATACATGATGAAACTATATGTATGAGTATTAAAACATAGTATTCATTATATAATAATCTATTCACAATGAACATTCTATTAAATCAAATAATCATCAACATTAGTTTTGAACTAAAATATATAAAAATATTATTTTCCATTAATTTTACTTGTGAAAAGAAATTATGTTCCATCTCCCACTTACCATTAAGGTCCAAATTCCTTTTACATTAATGGGACTTTAGAATTTGATATATGAATGATGAATTTTCAATGAATGTAGACTAATGTAGTGCATAATATTTTATATAGAAAATATATCCAAAAATATTGAAAATATTTCTTTACTATTTGAAAGAAACCACACCTCTCTAGAATCATGCAAAAAAATAATACAACAAGGGAAATATAAATATAAAAAAATAGTGGTCAACTAATATTTCACCTAAATCATCCTTAATAAGGGTCTAATTTCTCATAGACATGGTAGGAACTTAGGAGATCATGAATAATCTAGAACAATATAATATATTCTGACTCATCTCAGAATGCATGCCTCACTCGATAAAATAAAATATCCCTAACAAGATCTACCACATCCCTTATAGTACAGATTCAGTGGAAAAATCACATAGGAATAATAATAAATTCCCCCCATATACGGGCCACTATATAGGGTTTCATCTAACTATTTCATCTGTTGTTCTGTAAAAATTCAATAGTAATGTTGCGTTATACATTTCAATATTATAATTGATGGGTTGGCCAACCAATGACAACCAAAAATCCAATCAAAAAATATATATATTAAATCACATAACTGGCATCTCCACAAGACACATAGAGGATCAAACTCTTTCCATATAACATATAGGTCACAAAGGAGTCCATAAGAGGATCTCCCATTCCACACAATGTAAAAGGTTCACAATGATTCCACAGTTAGTACATCCCACACATTCAATATTTAAATAATAAGGATAGGGGATTGTCCTGGGATAGTTTTATTTTAAAAAATTCCACCATGCTTAATCAATTTCTAAATGGTGAATTACAAATTCATCACAAATATAACACTTTAGATGAACTAAATACACCTTTATACAAGGGTCTAAACACACCATTATCCACATATAAATCATTCAAAAATATATTTTAATCACAAACATCAAACACTAAATCCAAAAAAAAAATTAAAATTTCTAAGGAAATCATTAATAACCATCACATGCCAATAATTTATAAAATCCAACTACACATTTCAATTAAATCCAAAACCACATTGGAAACCCATTTGATAAATCAAAAGTATCCATCAACATATAAAAATTATTTTCACGCAGATAAAACATTATTTACATATCATAAAGATCATGAAAAATACAAATGGGAATTTAATCGAACAGTTGGTGTGAAATATTGAATAAATAAGGTTATTTATAAAAAAATAAGTATTAAACCCAAACATTTTATTTCAATAAATCATTTGAATCATCCTAAAACACTATTTAGAATAAAAGGGAGATGTCAAAATAATGAAACTAATGAATCATAAATTTTAAATGGATGTGAAATAGGTATAACTTTCATAAACTCACGGAACTTTTACAACACACACCCCGAGACACAAAAACAAGGTCCTATGACCAAGATATAGCATGAAGTACCTTAACCAAACAAAACCCACCAAAATAAAAAAAATATAGAAACCCTGGATCTACATTACCATAGGAGGTGGACGACCCAAAATAAATTCGATGGAGAAGGATGATAGAGGGGATAAGCTGATAATACCTTGAGATATTTTCCACGAAATAGGCGAAAACATATTTCCACACAAATGGATGATGGATATTTTCTATATAAAATAGGAGGAGGTCCCATAGGGTCTCACACACCCAAGGGAGAAGAGGGGAGGAGTTTATGTTAAAAATACCTAGAGGGTGAAGTTTAAATTTCATAAATTTTTAGATCTACAGAGATCACATGGTTTGGTCTCATGGTTTAACAAACCTTGCGTTGATCATTCGACCCTTAATAGACATAGATGGGCACCAGAATAGTATGGAAACACAATTTTATAACCATGTTTTAGCCATGAGAAATGTAATTTTACAGCGATAATGGCTTCCATAGTGCATCTAGCATGGTTTAAAAAACAATGCATGGACCAAGTTCCCTCAACCAGAATAACTCCATGGCATGTACATTTTCTTGGAGCATTGCACACTATTATCCTAAATCATGCACAATCCATGTGACATGAGAAAAACACCCTGAAACTCAGAACATAATCATATCCCACACAATAAACGAGAAAAAACCCCAATTAAATAACATAAAATGGATCTGAGGACAAACAGAACAATCTCAGTGCGATAAGGATTTTATATGATTCAGGATTAAAGGATATTTGTGACCTAAGTAAATTCCCCCTGAGATATTATTGATCATGTAGGGATGGTATTGTAGCACATAGAGATTCCACAAATCATATTCCAAGATCTAGAAGTGTTGTATGTATCTCAACCAATGATGTAAATGCATGTTCCATTACATTTTCATTACTTGTAGTTCATTAAACTCTTGAATGATCCTTCTTAATAAAAAATGTGTATAAATAGTTGATCATCGAGATAAATATATATTGAGCAATACTAATCACCTGCTTAATGTTATATAGAGTAATATAAAACTACAAGATGATTCATGGAAACCTGAGGATGTAATGAAATAAATTTATCATCATTTATAGTATCCGAGTGTTATAATTTTGAGGGATGAATTCATTTTAAGTGTATTAGAATGTAATAACCAATGATTTTATCATATATATATATATATATATATATATATATTAATATGTTTGGAATCTTATGATATATGGTACACTAAACCTAATGAAAAAAAAATATTATATAATTATACTATATGAACAAGAAAAAAACATATTGATATTTAATTAAAAAAAATTTGAGATGCAGAAAATATATTGAAAATTTTGAATATACTTTTAAAATTTCCGAATCATATTTAAAAATACATTTTCGTAGAAAATCAATTTTTAGAAATTTTTATGAAAAAAATAAGAAAAATGTTTTTAAAATTTTGGAAATTTTATTTCAATAAATTATATTCATATTTTGAGACATAATCTCATGTTTATCATAGACTTCAATTTGGATAATTTTTAAAAAATATTTATTTTTTACCAAACAGTGAAAAATATTGGTTTTTATTGGATTGTTAACTTTATATAAATAGTTTAAAATGATACAATATAAATTAATAGGGTTATAAAAGTACTATTGATACAATTATTTTATGAATAAAATAATTTAGGTCAGCAGATTTTATTTTATATTGAATATCGATATAAAAAACTTTTATATGAGAGAATTTTTTTTGGAAGACCACCTTTTCATCATCTATTTTTGTATAATATTAAAATTTATTAAAAAAATTATATGACATTAATATGATAGAATTGATTTCAAATTTTTTATTTTATAATTAATAATATATAATAATCTAAAATTTATTTTTTGTCATCATGAAAAGAAATAATAATAACAATTTGTCGATGTGATTAATTCTAAAATTTAAATAACAATGGGGTGTTGAAAAATTCCAACCTGCATGTAACTATGTGGTAAAGGCTCCTGATTGGAATTCAAAAGTCCTAGGATTGAATCCGGACAAGAATGAATTTCTGAGTACTGTAGTAGCGGCACAACTCTATTTGTGGAGGCACCGTAGCGGTAAATGTAATGTAGTAGGCTCTTTACCAACATTGATATGGTATTCTAGAAATAATATTCCCCGAAGATTCCTTTGGGAAAAAAAATTAGGATTTCAAGCATTGTATTCATGCCAATTGTCCTTGGGCCTTCTAGATATGTATTGTTTCTCCCTCTATCTAGATATAAAATATGTCATTGCTTTAATTATTAAATAAGGTTTCAACCCCATCCTGTTAAAAAATGGGGGAGTTAAAAATATGTAAGTGTATGATATCCACCTAAAATATTATATGTAATATATTATTACTATATCATGACATCATTATATTCCACATTTAAATCACTATCCATTTGCAAGCATTTATATTGAAAATGAAATTAATTAATTTTATTTTAAAGAACATTCCATGTGGGTCCTCTCCCCCACATAAATAATTACACCTCATTTTTTATATCATTGACACATTAAGATTATTTTCTCCTTCCAAAACATGTAAAAATAAATTCCTTAAATACAAAAGCACAACTTATAGTCCCATGATTTATCATAAGACCATCTATGGATGAATTTTTGAAAAATCCAAAAGAGGTTGTCATAAAAAGAAGTATAGCTTTTAACCATGCATTATCATTTCATATTATATTATGACTCTTGAGATAATAACAATATATGATGAAACATTAATGAAATATACTATATGTTTTAATATTTTATTTTATTTTAATAATCTGTATAAATATTATCTAATATCAAATAAGAAACACAAATGTCGATGGTGTGTACTTCAGACAACATCCTTACGAACAGATATATATTGTTTTCAATCACTATCTATTATGGATTGATAAAATTATAGAGTATATATATAATATTTATGAAATATTTACACATTTTTAATTATAATATCACATTCCTTCAAAGAATCAAATCAGTGGAAAAATATAACATTTCTCAGGCATACGTGTGGACTACCACCTCCCGGAAGTGATGTCATTCATTTAAAATTTGTATTTCACATTGATGAAAATATGGATTTTAGGGATATATATCATATATATTATATGAACTTTATTTTTATTTAGGTGATTTATTATTTACCTTTATGTCATTCCACCAATAAAAAGAATGATCAGAACCATCATGAATTCATACGACTTACCGTCTCCAATAATGCTTCCATTCATTGTTTTATCATAATCTTTTAAGGATAAATCATTAATATATATTTAATATATATTATATTATTAAAATTAATAAAATTATTCCTATGTTTCTCCCTTTTTTAAATTTCAATAAACGAAACTATCTAAAGAAAATATGAAAACAAAATTAAACAGTTAGCCACATGAAATGATGGTTTTAATATCAAATTATTAACTAATGGATATTAAAATGATAAAATTGATATTTTATTTTATTATAAATATCATTGTGATACTAATATACATTTATAATGAATTATAAATTATTATACATGAGGATATATTACTTTTTATGAATGTGAACACGAGGTAAGGTATTTTCGTCACATATTTAGTTTTCTGAGACAAAATGTATATTCAACTGTTATTTAATTTATGCTTTGTAAAAACTAAAAATTAATTTATTTTATTAATATACTTATAAATATAATTAGATATAAATATCCATCTATATTTCAATTATTCTTTTGTATTATGATTTTGTATGTTTTTTATGTTGTAGGGACATTGTTTATAAATAATTTGATTGTTTATGTTTCTATTCACTCAAATTTCAGGATATATATATATTTTCAATCTCTTTAGAAATTATTATATTATTTTTATTTTTAGATAAAACTTTATTTCCTTTTATATTACTCTCTTTATATGCTCAATATATCGAAACACAATTTTAACGAAAATAGACATTAAATGTCTCTTTGGTCAAAATTTAATTTCCCTCCATACCTATGTTTTATAAATATGTTCTCATGCATGATTTTCACATTATAATATTTTTTATTAAACCAAATTTAACCATATTTTTCTATTTATAAATTTATTAAAATGTTATTTCATTGACTTCATCTAAATGATGTAATTTTTAAATATTTTAGAATAGTGTAAAATGAATGTTTTATATAATCATAGACAATATAAATAGAATTTACCACCATTATTTTCCTTAAGAATGATTTAATAAAAAAATTATTGGATTATTATTCATTAAAGATAAAAATGAGATTCTAATTAGTAAATTATTGTGATATGATCAAGGAAATAATAGTTTCTTGATATACATTATGATTATGATAAAGAATATTAATGAAACCAATTAATTTTTATGGTTTGTTATATTATGGAATCTTTATAAATTTTATTTCTTTTTAATGGTTTATAAAATGATGAATGTTATATGATCATATGGAAAACATATATATAATTAATATTATTTTATTGGTTTTCCCAAAATCATATATCCTTCTAATACATTTTGTGAATATTGATATCTCAAAATGAAAATATGACTAGAAATAGTAGTGAACCATGTTTTTTATTGTTATTTATCTATGATTATAGACATTAGTGTGAACCGTGCCTACTATGATGGTTTGGGGGAGATCACTATACAATTTCATAGTCTTGGAATTCATCTTTGACTTCTAATGAAATTTTTTTTATGATTATGTGTATGAAACAAACTCATGTCTTAATATTATGTTTTGATCCTATAGAGTTTATTCTTAATTCCTTTGGGATTTATATATTTTAAACCACCATGATTTAATAAATTTACATTATTTTAATTAATGATCTGTAAGTAATGGTTTTCAAATTTTATGTGCATGTTCTCATATACTTACACTCATGATATATATATTTAGTTATTGATATCTTCATTTTTTACTAATACTAGGAGACTATTATCACCATTTATAATATTTCCCTCCCCTAGGATATCAATAAAGATACTATGATTGATATTTAAATGAAGTGTGATAGTTATAAATCACGTTTTGGGATTGGATGATGTTCATTTGTAAGCCATTTGATTATGTATCAATGTTTCCAAATATAATATACCTATAGAATTTTCATGTTATATAATCATATATATAAATTATATATAAAAGGTAGTGGTTGATATAATAAATTCTATATATAATATTACATATATTCTTGAAAAACACTAGAATACTATCCTCTAAATAATTAATTTATTATCAATTATATAGTTCATTCCAATTATTCATAATTTTAAATATCGCAAAACTTTATATGCATTATTGAACATTGTTTATGTCAATCCTTAGTCATTTATATAGTAATTAATTCCTTATAAATTAAAATTTGTAGTTTGTTATATCTAAATCTACAATATAATTTCATTTATGTATCGAAATAATTGAGAGGATGAGGTGAATACACATGTCAAAAATTTTCCCAACTGAAGAGAACATACACAACATGAATGCTCTTTCCCAAATGATTTTCTGAAAGCGTCATCTTGAGAAATCATAGAGTGTTGCGACAGTGCCTCTTAAAATTAAACCACATTCAATTTTTCATACATTAATATGAAAACAATTTGGTTACATCAAAAAGTTACACATCTTTAACATAAATTCATACTCTATTTATTTTTGCGTACTCATTTACATATGATAAAAAATATTTTCTGTTTTTTGTATCCCAATGATTAGATCTACCTATCATATTTACAATAATTATTCTTCTATAATATAAAATATTATAATAAAATAATAATATGTTAGTAATTTCAACAATGTAAATGATATACTACCATCTCATCATTCAGGTAGGAAAATATTTTAGTTCTTTATGTATGTGGAATTGTTTGACTACAAATTTTTAGTGTATTTTTCTAAAACATTTCCAACACATGTAATGAAGAAAATGTTATTAAAATTTAATTAATGTAAATAAATTAAATTTTAATATATGTTGGGAATAAAAAATATGAATGTAATTATTATTTTTTCATATCATAGATTAGAATATAAATTTCCCACCACACCTTTGTTATACCATTTAGATAGTTATTTTCAAAAAAAATCATTGGTTATGATAGAATAATAATTTTTAAGAACCATAATCCCACTATTATATCTCCCACTATTTCCTATAGTAATCATAACAAACCACTTTCCCAAAATTTCAAGTTGAAAAAGAATAGAGAGATTTTACAACAAAATAAAATGATTAGTTATGCATTTTTAAATAGAATCTTATGAAATAATTAAATCAGTATTTTTTTAAAATTATCATTCGTCATAAGTCTTCCTATTTTATAGAATTTGGTATGCTTTTTCAAGATAAACAATCTATTTTAAATATATTCCTAGCTATATGTCCTATTGAACATAATAATAATAATACATCTTCACTAATTGAATGACCATGATCATCAAAGTTCACTATAACTTTTTCATTAAACAATGACCAAAATTTATCCATTCTAAAAATTTTCACTTTTGGTCACACCCTCCAAATATAATCAAATAATTAAATTGTTTGAAAAATATAATAATTAAAATATTAAATTCATGAATAAGATTGGATTTACCTATAACATATAATATCCATCTAATAATTTTTTTACCTCTTCACACTAATTGATGTCAGTGCAACATTCACATTAATCTCCATTTCAACACCCAAACCATTTTTAGGACAATATAATAAAGGGATTTCATCTGTATTGTACTCTAATAATGTAAATTATGATGATTGTCCATAATCATAATATGTTTTCTAGGGGAAAACATGTTGGGTATTATGTATTCATGTTGATCTTGATGGAACATCTTCAGTCATGGATGTATGAACATTCACATTGATCTCCGATTGTGTTGTATGTTGTTCAATTATATTCCAATCATGATTTTGTTTTTAATAAGGAATATCTATATGGTGATTACAAGAATCCATTTTTTTCAGAATCAATTATAATGTGTAGTCCAAAAAATTAGTATGCCTTGTGAAGCCTAACTCTAAAATTATGCATGGTTTTTTTTACAATGTGAGAAGATAAGAGGGGTATAGAAATTTCACTAACCCTATATATATACTTCAATTATAATTTCATGAATCTATCACAAATTTGAGTAAAAGATAATATTATGAAGAAACATTAATTGATCTTTCATGTGTAACAGAGTGATAAAAATTGAAAAATGTAAGACATTAAAACATTAATATGACCTCAAATGGTTATATTTTTTCTTGAAATATATCAAAAACAAAACTCTAAGAAGAATAAATTGAAAACCAAATTATTATTTAAAAAATTAACATTTTTTAATAAATATTTTATTAAAAAAAGAAAACATATTGATTTACCATTACATGGAAAAAACAATTAATACCCACATCATAAATGTTGTTCAAGAAAAAATGGACAGAAATTTAATATATTTTCTCTAGTTATTCAATACAATTCCAAAAAATCAGAAAAAATGTAATTATTTATTTCATATTGTTTTCATCATCCTCTAAATTCATAAATAAAACATCAACGTATTCATATTCTTCTTCTAGTTTAATATTCTCACATTCTTTGTTGAAATATTTACTCAAAACTTATTTATCAAAAGTTGTCTGGTCACATATATCCTCATCATCATCACCAATTTCAATAAAATCTCTATGATTAAGATGATCCACAACACTCAATTCTAGAGACGCCTCATCATAATAATCCATTAAAACTTGAGAATCATAAAAAAATGTTCATTCTCTATAAATTATCCATTGTAAATAAATTTAATAAATTTAAAACATTAAAACCAAGTAATAATTTCTAAAACAACTATCAATTGTTGTACAAGTCCATATAAATTTAAAAGGAGTCACCAATTTTCCATATTAATTTATCTCAATATAATCATTAAACATCCCATAATATAAAATGTCATCATCAATTCCATTTTCAACATGGAGACATAAACCACATTAAGTTACATTGTTATTGAATTTAGAAACCCTTTTAGAAGTATTTGGAGGGAAATGTGCTAGGTGTTTCAAATCATCTAACAGTCTACCAACCACATCATACAAATTGCCTAAAACACATAAATCATTAAGAAAATAATTATCAATCCATATTTAATTATTAGTCATTACATTAACATACCTATTTAGAAACAAATCATCAAAGTCATTATATATAATATTATAATGTACATAAGAGGGGTGTGTCCAACTCCTCATCTTTCTCTTTACATGTAATTTGTTTTCCCTAAAATTAATGATTATTAACATAATTAGTCATTATAATTATATTACTAAATATTATAATATTAATTGATACATAATCTATTTATGGATCCACCTATTCTCAATTGAATAACACATGTCAATTCTCCTGTTTCATCTCAATATAATTTACGAAAACTCTAGTACAAATCCCAGCTAGACTTCCAATCATTGAAAAGATAGTATACACTTCCACATTTTAAACATATAATACATAATCATTTACATTAATTTTAATATTTAATTTGGTACTAATCCTATTTATATATCTTGAACAATATTTTAGTCATTGTTTTGATATATAACTCTCAGTAATAGAAACATCAGTTTGGGCCTTATTACGAGAAAAATACTTTAAATTCCCCAAATATATATATATAATACAAAATTAATAAGAAGATAAAACAAAAAATTATGATGTAAAATAATATATGTATAAATTTTTAAATTACCTTTCAATGTGATACATCCATCAATATTATACTGGCCCAATTAATCATTCATCATCAAATAGATGCACGCACAAGTCAATCATGATAGTAAAAAATGATGGGGGAAATATAACTTCTAAATTACAGTGTGAGAAAAATTTGATGTTGGACATTCTCATGATCAATGGGATTGATAACCATGTAATATATTTGTCCAAAAAATGATCATAATTCTATCAATATTGCAGACACATTGTTCGAAAACACATTATGTATTTTAGTGGGAAGTAGTTTCTCCACATTGACATGACAATCATGACTTTTCATACCGAATATTTTATCATCATTCATATTGACACATATATAATGGCCTCTCGAATAAAAATCATGCAACTTCATATTCAGTAGACATTTTGAAAAGGTGTCTTTATTTTAATTTTTCAGGGTAAAAATACATGGTTGATCTTTAAACTTCTCATTAGGCCACAAAAACCTTCTTATACCCATTTTTTGGAGATATTTATCAGCCTTAATATGATCTATTTTCCTTCCACATTAATTCAAAAAAATATAAATTTACATTAGAACATTCATTTTTTCCAATATGCACATCAACAAGGTTATGGGTTAATATTTTTTCCTCCTTATTCAGATATTCCAAAAATTATAGAATTTTTTACCATTTTTTGTAGTTGTCCTCATTGTTATTATCCCAAGCTCACATTCCTTTACCATCATGTGTTACTGTCTTTCCAAATGATACATTTATATTTTCTACATGTTTGAGAATATCCAAGTCAGAAAACACACTAAGTGGTTTTTTAAAATCCATATTTCAATAAAAATGTAATCTCATCAATCTAAATTCATGAATTTCACAATGAAATCAATGATTCTCCCATAAAACACATTCTACTATTAGGAAAACAAATTTGAGTTGGGTAAATGTAACAAGTAAGTATACCTAATCTAGTATAATTAATCCATCCAGATAACAAATCAAGTCTGTGAAAGTCACTGATTGTTCACTTTAATGTTGCTTCCATTATAAACATTTCACACATGGATACATCATAGGCTTGAACTCCATACACACAAAACTCATTCAACTCCTTCAAAATAGGTCTCAAATGGACATCTATGTCATTTCCCATCATTTGTTTCCCATGAATGATCATTTAACGAATCATTGATGTTAAATTCATACATATCGATGGGGGTGATTATATGGTATCAATATTATAGTTCATATACTTTATCATGAATTAATTCTACCAAATGTATTAAAACCATCATCTACAAGAACCAATCAAACATTTCAAGAATATAAAGCTAATTGAGGATGTTTGATATGAAATTTCTTTCATTCATTAGAATCTTTATGATGCCTCACTAATTCATCATTAAAACATCCACTTTAATTCTAATTCATATTCTTTGCAGTTTTACAAGAGATAAATAGACATTGAAACATTTTTTATGTTGGAAATAACGTAAAAATATTGTTGTTTGATTAATTTATTTTCAGAAATCATTATCAATAAACCTAGATGTTTTACATATATATCATATTTATTTTTCCTCATCATCCCCGCAATATAACATATAGTCATTATGACAAGAAAGTAGATTAATATAAATAATCCCATGTTTATTGATGATTTTTTAGCCTCTTAAAAAGAGTTGGGGATTTTTTCATTTTCAAAATCATCTCTTTGAAAATCCAAAATCATTGTAATTGTCTTGTTATATATTCCACAAAAACAAATGATGATTTAAAATTTTATTATAAAATGAAATTTGGAGTAATTTTTTAATTCCCAAACCCCAGTTACCCAGAGTCAGTGAATTATTACATAACATTGGCATGATCACAAGAAAGATCAAATCTCGAAAGACCGATTCGTTTAGTAGCCTTGGTAACACCAGATATATTAATAAATTTTACATTACATCATAAAATGAAAACTAAAACAATATAGTATCCATATTCCACACTCTTATCCCCTCATATTATCCCTGTAGGTCATTCATAAATTACTTCTTCACATCCTGGGAAAAATAAAACAGAGAAAAGGGGTGAGCTCAAATGCCCAGTAAGGATAACAATATAGCGGAAACATTCATAAATAAGAATAAACATTTAAGGCAATGTATAACTCAAACAAAAGACTTTTAAACTTGAACTTCAACATAGAATGGAAAAATTAAAATGAAATAATGCCATTTACATATTCACATGGATATTCTACTAATCGAGTAATCACATGCAATATCAATAACCACTTTAATAACGATGGAATGCATAATGCCAGACTATCATAACCACATAGCCAAGGCCTCGTGCCAGGACTACAAATAATATTTTGTCAAGGATTTTTTCCAAGACACTATTTTGTCTAATGAGACCTACCGATGCATCGAGGAGCTATAGTGGGCTCCACCTGTCACATATTAAGTCCAATGCATTCCCATATGAAAAGGTTTAAACATAACATAAAAATTCGTATTAAAACTAGCAGACGAAATGTCAATACTTTCATCATAAACCATGAAGGGTATAAAAATAACATATCCATAGTCAAACATATCACAAAACCTTCAATATAATATGGAAGTTTTGTCTCATAATAAATCAGCATCAAATAAGCTTAAAATCCATCAAACGATGTTGACATAGATGAAATCAAAACTCTTTTTAGAGAAATATCTCTTTTTATTTTGAAATCATTTAAGATTCATATAAAATAAAACATTTTCTTTGAAAATATTCTTATAAGCTTGTAAGGGAAGCTTTGACGATTTTATAACGGTGGAAGATAGCCTCACCCACCGTATAAGTTAAAAAACATTCTTACCTTAATTCTGTCGAAAAGGTTAAAAAGGACCTTGTTTGGAAAACGAAAGAAAGATTTCTTTATAAACCACATATAAAATTCAAAAAGGGTATAAATGAATTTAACCCATATTATAGTAAATAGTAATAATGTTTTTAAATATATTTTTAAGAAACATGGATGTGGATGATAAAGAAGTCCCAGTAGATTATTACATATAAACAACCTCGGATAATGAAGAGATTGCGAAGTAAACCCTTACCTTGTACTTCTCATTAGTTGGGGGTAGGTTAACCTCCTGTATAATGGTGAAATAATTGTTATTAAATTATACAAGAATCATATACTTTAATATGATATCATATATGATCTTTTAATATTGATTTGTTAATAACATCTTTGTATTATCGTTGTTTCGGGTGTTAACTTACTCGGTTTCTTTTATATGTTTTGTTACGTAAGCCATGTTTGTCATGGATAGGTTTTATCTTATTCATATAAAGAATTATATCAAGTCCTTAAACATTATTTTTTAACCATTTTATGATAATTATACTTGAATGTATACAATGGAGAATGAATCTCATCACGTTCGTGGAGACGATAGTCCGTACGTACGCACGAGCGACAATATCATTATTTTGATATTAAAATAATATATAATTGGATGGTATATCATATATACAGAATCATTATCATGTTATATTTATTATTTACATGAATTATAAATCATTATTATACCCATACAAATGATAATATATTGAATAACAATTACACCATGACGTGGAGACGGTAAGTCGTATGTACGCACGTATGGTGACATGTTATTCAAAGGGTGGATAGAATACTGAATATGGTTGTACCATATTTATAATAAAATTAAAATATATATATGATACTGGAGTTATTATTTTAGAATGGTAATAACAAATAATGAAGAAGTGGACGAAGAAAGGAACTTAAAAATGGGTGGTGAAATCATTACCTCTTCTTCGGGTTCTTCCTTTTGATTTAATAAATGGTCACCTTAAGATGGCTTTATGACTAAAGTAGGGCCTATAGGATGAATTGAGGGAAGTTTAGAGAGTATTTTGGAAGGTTTTTTCCGATCCAAAAGGCTTTGAAGGTGTGAATTAATGAGAAGGAGGAGTGCCCGTTTATAAGAGGGGTGAGGGGCACCTTTGGAAAAGATAGAAATATTATTTTATAATAAATTCATATTCGGTTTCTAATGGATCCAAAGTATATTATTTAAAGTTTAAGGTGAGGATAGGTCGAAAACCACTCAACCAATAGGATTTATATAGGTTTGGGTTACTATGTTAACCTTATCTTTAAATATTAACTCTAGGTTAATTAGTTTCACTTTTACAATGTCTCTTTGTATTTTTATATTAAATGGTTAATAAACTAACTATATACATCTAAGAGACCCCCAAGTGGTCTATTAATGATAAAAATATCATTATATAAGTCTCTTGGCCGAACCTTAGGTTTTTAGGAATTTAATATCAATTATTAATATTATATTTCTTTTAAATACTCTTTTATGTCAATTTTGACACTATTCAATAATTGATTTTTGTGAAAATCATAACAGAATTATTACTTCAAAAAAAGTTAATTAAGTCAATTATAACATGTCTTATTCACCTATAAAATTATTTTAATTCATAAAAAGTCCAAAATTATATTTATTTGGGTGTTTATAATATCAATTATTTAAATTGTTTATTAATTTAGTAATTACTGCATCACCATTGTGTCATAATTAAATTAATTTATATAATGTATAAAAATTATAAATAAAATATAATTATGTAGGAAATTGTTTTAGCTTTATATTTAATATTTATAGTCGAAAATCCAACATATATAACCCTATTTAAAAATTGTTTTTCTAAAATATATATGCTTATGTTATTTTTGTATTTATTTTAACTTAATTAAAATAAAGTGTCCCTATCACCTACAAGTGGCTCCATGGGGTCCCAAAATCGACCCAAATATTCCCATGGTCGGACTTGTATCCAAATATAAGGTTAGGAAAAGATTTAGGGTAATTTATTATTATTATAATATTATTTTTTAACCCTTATTTACCGGATTTACCCTTAACCATGGTAAATAAAATATTTACCGAAGTAATTATTCAAAATTTCTAAAAGTAAAAGTTACCTATTTACACAATATGAAAATCCTGATTCCAAATATGGAATATATTTTTCCAAATTCAAAACACAAAAGTGGCAGAAATTAATTTAAAATTAATTCATGTTGTTAAAACAAAAAACGTGTTTTTAAGAGATAATAACTATCAAAATATTGGCACTTGTTTATGTCTGGTTTAATTGTAAAATTATGTACAATAAACAACATCGTATTAAATGGTAAAAATATATTCTAAATATACTTTAAAACAACTCAAATTCCTAATTTATCAATATAAATTATTTCGATTAAAAAAGGTTTTTTTAATTAAAATTTAGTAATTTTCACTGTTCATCAAAATATAAATGTTATCTGAAAAGTTCCAAAATTTCACCCTAGGATAAATTCAATATTACGAATCCAAAAATGAAGTCTATTTTGAGAGATATAATTTATAAAATTTCAAAAATTAGGTATTACTATTCATAATGGTTAGATTGATTGGTTGTGGTGTGTTAGAACTCGATGTTGCGTACAACACATGTTATCACATTATTCAAAGAGAATCCTATCGTAGAATCTTGGGGTGTTACAAATTTTAACATAAATCATACAATTCATGATTCCCATAATTTAATAACTAATAAAATATTGTTTAACACTCATCCTTGTTTAAACCAAGAGATGAGTATGCTCTCCCTTCATCAAGAAAAGTTTCAAGAATAAATTCTCCATTGACCATTTCCTCTTTAAGATCATGAAGATCAATTTTATGTGGAGAAGTCTCATTTTATTGTGCTTTACAGGAAGATAATTCAACATCATTAAATTCTCCCTTCTATAACCATTTGGTGTATTCAATCAAAAAAATTCACCAAAATAGGATTATGCTTCAACTATGGTAAAAAATTTATTAAATATTCAATTGAAACAATTAAATAATATACTCCACTAGATATATTTATGTCAAACTTAGAAATGAGAAATTTAATTAATCCTTCTTTATACAAATAAGTTTTTTTCATCATGTAATCAATGATTTAAACATTTCTAATACATTAACTCATATATAATATATAAATTATATTTCATAGAATATACATAGGAAAAAATAACATTCATTTATCAAAATTCCATATAATAGATAACATCTAATGATAATTCTTACATAAAACACTTTCAAAAAATCATATTTCTTTTAAATATCATATCTATTAATAAAAATAAAAACTACTTCTATTAAAGTTTTTTTTCCATTAAAACACATAAACAACAAATAATTTTATTTAAGAATTCTAGAAAAAAATTATACGTTTGTTAATCATGATAACACATACAACACAATTGTTTGTAAATGATTATTAAAAACTGATCATGGACATTATCAATTATGATAAACTATTGAAAAAAAATAGTGGTTGTTTTGTTTCCCAAAACCGATGAACATCAAATTAAAAATAAAACCCCTTAAAGGGGTGCCACTTATTATAAATAATATTTATTGTATGAAGTTTACTGTAATATAATCTAAATACAATATTATTCACATAAAAATAAAATTGATGGTGATTATGTATAGGAATAAGAGTGAATTTTTTATTTTTATAAATAAGTATTTGTTTCAAAAATTACACAGTGGTTTCCATGATTTCAATAAGCAGAATAAAATAAAAGATGAAATTATAGGAAATGAAATTTAGCAATAATTTTCTAATTCAATATATAGAAACAAATATCCAAATTTAGTATTCCAATTAATTCACTGGTGTTGACCATATCTTATTTGTATAAGCAGTATACTAGAGATCTGATAGAACTTTGTTCTCCTTAGAAAAAACAAAATTTATTAAACCAACGACTTCAATGATGGTTTCGTTGAGGGTTTAGAAGAAATAGGTAATGAGTAAATAATCCCTACAAACTAACTCTTCAAGTGAGGTTCCTCATTTGGAAATGGTATTAGTAGGGAGACCTCAAGGGAGAACCTTCTGCAAGGGGTTTCTATGATTCTTTAGTGAGGATAATTACATGATTTTGTTGGAGTGTCATGGATACTTGTAAACAATGAGTAGAATACTCAATATAAGTAGATTCATTATCTATGATATAGGGGGAAACTTCACCAGCAAGGAGAGGGGGTGTCATCATGCTCAAGAAGGGGATGTCGTCTCAACATGTGAGATAGGGTGCTCTATTAATATAGGGGTTAGGAACATCTGAGAGGGGTGAAGAAGGAATGAGAGTGTTAGGAGGCAGGGGAAGCTGCAAAAATGGATAGGGAGTGGGGGATATTCTAGCTAATGTGGGAGAGGGTAGCACTAGGAGGTGGAGATAGTAAAGGGGAAATATGGTTATCAGGGTTGGTTGGGGTCATATTGGTAATATGGGTTAGGGGAGTGGGGTTATATAGGGGTGTTATTGCAGGTGGGGGTGGGGTGATGGAGAAAGAGGGTGGAGGATGGGTTATGGTTTATCATGGAAATGAGGTGAGGATTTATCATTGCTAGGGGTTGTGCGATATAGGGAAGAGTGGAGTAGAGGGGTGTGGGGTTATTGAGGAAAAGTGGCAAGGGAAGAGGGGTGTAGAGGGATTACAATGGTGGTTGGAGGAAGGGTGATACAAGGAATAGGGGAGAAGATGGTTGAGGGTTCTCGCAGGTTGCTGCAGTGAAATAATATGGAAAAGGGGAGAGGGTGCATGTCTAATGAATATATGTTTGGGAGTTAATAATTTTTGTTTCATTGTAACATCCAAACCACCTCTAATTAGAAGGGGTTATTATTAACCCCTTATAATTTTTATTTAGTGGGAGTTTAGAATAAACGCTTATAATATTATACTGCTTAATATAACCATTTTTGTGATATCTCACTAAAATATCTCCAATTTTTCCAACAATGATCTATTCCTTAGTAACTCAAATTAATAAATTTCAACAAAAACATCGTGAATGGAAACATAAGAAAAGATTTATCTCAAATTTTTATAAAGGGTTAGTAATGAAAATGATTTTTTATATCATGAACATATGTATATTAACACAATACCCTGCATATCAAAAATTTTAAAAATGAACCATTGAATAAAGATTTGATGTTCATAATAAATTAATCATAAGGAAATAAAGAACACAACATATGAAATAATAAAATAGGAATAAGACATGTTATTGTGTAATACACTTAATTTTATAACAAAGTATTCATGTATATGTAGAAACATGTTCACACATTAAGTTAAGGAAATAAAATCAAGACCCCACATTGAATTATGGTAATGCCTTCAAGACGAAACATAATGTCGTGAACATGAAATAAGGATCATTTATAAGATTATTAAAATGCAATCAGGTTCATGAATAACAATTTGAACATATAATAATGTTCACTCATAAATATTCATACTATGAACATGTAATCAGGATCACGCATAAACATATGGACATTAATCTATGAACAAGAATAAAATTGTGAACTTGTAATCAAGTTCACTTATTACATTTATAATCATTATTAATCCATCGTTACCCAATACATTTGAGGTATATAAAGGTCCCACACATCAGGTAATAAAATCATACATATGTGTTCTAGAAATCATTAAGTATATCATAATCCATGAAGAGATATGGGTTTTATAAACAACATATCATAACTTTATAAACGAAATGGATATCATCAACATTTCATCACATAATACACCATGGAAGATAGATTGGTCTCATCACCATTTCATCAAAGAATAACCCATCAAAATAAGTGGTTTTATTAAAAATTGTGAAATTAATACACAAACCATTACTGAAAGGATATGAATAGAGCCTATGGTTAATTTTTTAGAATGGAATTAGTAACATCAACAGATTTAATCCTAGATTTAATATAACATATAAAGATATATTGAAAAAATTTATTGTGAAAAAATTCCTCTCATCCTTTAAAAGGGCTCCGTAAAACATAAATAATATTTGAAATCAATTTTCCTAAATTTAATATTCCAAAATTATAATGAAATATTTGAAATTATTTTTGAAATAATTTTCAATGACAAAATTTAAAGTGGCTATGAAAAAATTTTGAAAACCATTTATTTGAATTTAATTTTCAATCTAATAAATAATGCTTGAAATTAATATGAAAACCACTTTCCATTAAAAAATCTAATGAAGCTGAAATACATTCAAAAAATTATATTTATTTGGAAAACACATTGAAATCATATAAATATTTAAAACATATTAGTACACCATTATTTGGAAATTTAATATAAGAATATTTTCATTAGAATTAACCTTCTAATCATGAAGTGGAACCTTTACAGAAGTTATGACAGGTAAAACTGTACGAGTCGTATGAGGTAAGAAAAACATTAATTGTTAAAAATTAAATATTAAAAAATACATTTATGATAAAGTGATAAAAATATTCCTTTCATATTATTAGTAAAGATAAAAAATGTAAATATTTCTTTTAATTATAGGAGAATTGAATAATATTATTCAAAACCATTTTTTTAACTAGTTTTTTAAGGATCATTGAATTCTGATTGAAGAGAGGGTAAATTTAGGCATTCATAAAAACATTCTTAACTATATTATGTACCAAAGAGTAGAAAATTTATAAAAATATATTAATAAATAATAGATAAACATAGGATAAGGATATTAATAAATTTTTTTGATATATGGATTATAAAATTTCATTAAATGAATCATTATCATAAAAATTCTCAGAAAGTAATGAGATTATTTCAATAGACTCTTACCACTTGGTAACACTGAACAATACTCCTCATGTAATGAAATATAGTTAAATTATTATTAAAATATCATTAATATATGTTGATCGATTATATGTGTTTTCAATGATAGTATATACACCCCATGATAATATATATGTTCAAAATATTCCATGCGTCTCAATGAAGTAAAATTAAAAAAATATTACTTTACTGATTTGGTAAAACAAATTGATTAATAAATCCCCTGAAATAAAGGTAAAATAATAGATATTTATATTCCAACATTATTATGTATAACATTTAATTAATGCATCCATGGGTAGTATACACTACACACAAATGGAATGGGTGGTGAATATAGCTTGTATCTCATAGAAATAAAAATTGAAATGAAATTCCCTTAGAGTGCCACTAGTCTCTCGTAATACTCATTCAAACCTCCAATATAATAAATATAAAATTATTATAAATATAACATAGAACATAATTCATAGATCTTAATACATTATATTGTTTTATTTTTAATTTATATTACCATATTGTTATTAATTCCATGTTAAGGTTACACTTTGGGTAATTTTCACTTAGTTTTTCATCTATGTATTAATATGTTATATCTTTGGCATGCATACATATTTCATGATTTCACTAATATATAGACATGAACGAAATTTCATTTATATCCATTATGTATTTATTAAAAAAATTATTGAATATAGACGTCTGAAATAGAGTACACTGTTCATGGAGACGGTAGAAAATACGTACGCAATGACATTATTTCTATTTGATTTTCGTATTAAAAGAAAGATGGTAAAATAAATTTATTTATAAATATGTATATATATCCCAATTAAAATTTCATGATTATATCATATATTTCATATAATTTCATTAAACCCAACCTTAATTCATTCTATGTGGTGTGTGAACGAATCACATCACTTTATGGGGGGAGATAGTCAACATTTTCTTAATAAAAATTGTAAAGGACCATAAATATCAAGTTAATTTTTTTCATAAATTCTTTGGGATTTTATGAGTACACAGGTTCTGACGGCACTAGATTCCGAGGCCCGGTGTGCCTGGAATCAATTTTTGAAGTTTGGCTCAGATACGTTCAGTGAACGAACGAGCGGGTTTTTCTATCTTTTGAACCGGTTCTAAGAATTGAAATATGAGGGCACCGATGAACTCACAGTGCCAGTATTTTCTTAATATGACTTTTAACGTTTATTCTTTTACTCGGGAGAAAATGTTAAATTTTTTGGTTTAATTGAGAAGTAAATAAAATTGTGTACAATTTTATTTTATTAACCTTAGAAGTTAAACTCTCTCATGAGAAGTTGTTGGTGGGGCCCACAACCACCCAACATCCCATGTGTGGTTATGAGGAAGGTGGGGCCCACCTGAGCACCCATGTTTTCACTTCTCATAACCCTTAACCCCTTTTAAACTCCTATAAAAATTATATGGAAACTCCCCATAAATATTGGTATCCTTTAATTGTGCAACTCTCCCCTCTCTCTTCTTTAATCATGCCAATGCACTTAATCAATTAAGTGAGTTATGTGATTGAATTTTAAAATTGAAATGCATGGCTTGAAGTAATAAAATAAGATAAGCCTTATTTGATTTGGGGTTAGTCTTGTTGTGATAAGTCTTTAGAGGAGATCTATTCTTTTCTCTTAGAATAACATTATCCTCCCGCGAAGAACGACACCTTTCGTTGAAGAACTCCAAATCCCCGAAGGATGATGATGCTCCCTCTTTCCTTTTCTCAGTGAAAAAAAGGGAAGATGTCACTTCCACATTGGATGCTCTTTGTCGACGTCTACAGAACCTCATCCCATGATGCCATTTTCCGCGATGCCCATCATTTGACAACTTTTGTTAAGGTAGGGGTTATCTTCATCCATGATTAATTCATCATTATTCGTTGGTTAAATTTGGATGACTGTTACAAACGTAATAGGAGGAGATCGAACCGCACGAACATGGTTGATTTATCCTCCCTGTTTTCTTATTTAACATTGTTGGAAAGTTGTGGAGAAGATGGCGCAGTACCATTGCACTGTCTGGGAACGAGGAGAACTGCGGCCGGTGCGGGCCGCGATGGTGGTGAGCAGCATCGTCGCGTCGTGCTGGAGAAACCAAGAGAGGTCATGGCCGAAGCAGGCTATAGAGGTGGGGCACGACGCCATCTCGCGGCACCGGCCAAAGAAGAGCCACAGCCTAAGGCCGCGGCGGTCCAGTAGGGGCGGCTGGATAACCGACAGCCAGATATCTCAGAGGGGGGACCACGAAGGTTCCCACTGTAGCTCAACCGGACGGCCTTAATAGCCAGCCATTTTTTGGATAAATGGAGGGTTGAAACCCCCATCCAGTTCAAAGGGTGGACCCCGTAGAGTCCGTTGTTTCAGAAATAGGGGGTGGTGCCCTCTTTCGCACCCCGCTCGGCCACGAACCGAGCCGTGGCCGGCCTCCGAGTTGGGTCGTAGGCCGCGCTCAGCTGCGAGCCAGGCCGCGCCAGCTAGTCTGGGCCGTTCCCAAATGGGCCGGACTCAGACCAGGGTCGGGTCGACCCGGTTCGGGCCAACCCAGGGGGTATCGGGCTGGGTCGGACCGGTCCTGAACCCCCTATTTTTGGGTAGATTTGTTCAAACGCTCATATCATGGGATAAATACCTCTAATCAATGTACCTTTAGTTGTGTTGGAATCTTTGGATCGATATGGTATTTTTGGTATATTACACTCAAGCTTTTGGTAAAGTTTGGGTATGGTCGGGTTGGTTCGAACCCGAAACCAACCGGGCCCTTGGAGAACTTAACGACCGGATGTCCGAATGACATGACGTCGATCACGTTGAATTCCTCTTAGTGAGATAGTTCCATAGGCATACTCTACTCAAGGTTTGGACACATCTAGTGTATGGTCGGGTTGGTTTTAACATAAAAACCAATCGGGTCCCTGGGACGAAAATGCCAATAACTCTCAGACCGGGCGCCTGATTGATGCACCATCTGTCGCGTTGAGTTCCTATTGATGAGGCAAAACTTTGTAATACATCAACTCTAGACATTGTGATAGTTGTTTTATCGACCCCTTGGCTTGTGAAGCTGACCCTCCTGGAATCGAGCGTGCTATGTGCGGGAACACTAAAGCCGGTTGTGACTACGAAGATGATGACGATTGTACTTGGATCCTACATGGGTACAGCAATGAGGACGACTGTACATGGATCCTCCATTAGTTCGGCAGCGATGAAGACTGTACTTGGATCCTACGTGGGTTCGACAGTGATGGTTACTATACTTGGATCCTACATGGGTCTGGCAGCGATAAAATATGTACTTGGATCTTACGTGGGTTCGGCAGGGGAGATAATTCAAAGGCTACATCTATCATCTCCACCCATCTTCGTGAGTCTTATACCTAGGTGAGTTTAGTCTTGATTTTCAATCATTATATTCGATAAGATTGACTTGTTTTCTTGTGTGTACTGGGTTGTGCTTTCCTGTGTTGAATGGGTTGTGCTTTCCTGTGTGGACTGGGTTGTGCTTTCCTGTGTGGATTGGGTTGTACATGGTCTCTTGAGTTGGAGCCAAACTGGAATTGTTAACTTAGTTATATGTATGGGCATATACCTAAGTAGAGTTGGTTGATACTTCATGTTTGTATCTTTCCTTGTGATTTATCCTTTTTGGTTTCTGGGAGACCTTCGGGGGTCTCAGGGTCCCTACTGACTATCATATACTCACCCTTGCACAGTTTATGCCCACACTACGTTGTGTTGGTTTCAGAAGACGGACAACACTGATCGTGGTTTAGTTTTTTGGAGCAAGACGATACCTAGATTTGGACTAACAGGTGGTACATACAAGGAGTGGACGACCAGACCAGAGGAGCTGACAAGACCATTTGTACCCACCCTTCAGGTGGGATAGCCAGAGGATGACTCGATGGTTTCTGATTTACTTTACTGCAGCTGTACTTTATTTTAGTTGTATTGTACTCTCAGTTGGGTTTGTATTCTAGCCCATTTACTTTCAGCACTTAGTTTTTTACTCGGTTTACTTAGTGTTTACTTTAGCTTGTGTACTCTGTGGTGTTTGTTTTCTAATATAATGGCAATGCCTTCCCTTTTATCAGGATTTAAGCCTTTTGTGCTAGTCGTCAGCCCCTGGCCTAAGGGAGGCGGGCTTTAGGAAGTCACAAAATGGGCCCTGAGGACGGGTCGTGACAAATTGGTATCAGAGGAGTCAGTTATACCACAGAACTCAAGACTCTAATAATTTCATCAGAGTGAAGAAATAGTGTTTAGGGTATTGAGTGTGGTTATCAGTACATAGAGTCCAGTGTTGGTGTGGCGGCCGACGTATCCATACACCAGGACCCTAAATTCTGATTTTTCGACTCAGTGCACGAAAGCATTGATTGCATTTGTGTTTCAAAAGTTTTCTTTGTGATTACAATTTTTCATTCACCATGTATGCTATATTAACTGTGTCACACCTATTTCTTTTCAGGATGACCCACGACGGTAGCCAGCTAGGTTTCTGAGTTTCGTGCGTGACGGCAGCCCACCGAGTGATGAGGCCTCGATGCAGGGCCCCATTACAGCGGAGTCACCGGCGGTACCTCTACCCACTAAGCCAACGTTGCAACCAGCCCCAGCAGCTGAGGGTGCATGTCTCCTGAGTGCAATGCATGAGTTTCAACGTCAGAGACCACCCAGGTTCCACGGGGAGATGGACCCTCAGGCAGCCGAGGACTGGCTGGAGGCTGTCGTTTGAGTCTTCAGGTTGGTAGGGACACCAACAGACCACATGGTGATCCTTGCGGAGAGTCTCCTGCACACTGCAGCAGGTAGATGGTGGAGCCTGATGCTCCAGGTGCATGATTAGGATTCTATCCTTTGGTTGGACTTTGAGAGCCTTTTCTGTTCGGAGTTCGTTCCAGCCACCCTCTGTGCGGTGCGCATTCAGGAGTTAATACAACTATGGCAGGGCAGCATGATAATAGCCTTATACTCGGTGAGATTTACTGATCTCTTGCGCTACTCCACGGACATGGTACATGAACCATTCTTCCGGGCCCAGACCATCGAGCAGGGACTAAGGAATGAGATCAGGGCATCGATGATCTCCCTCAACATTCCGACACAGGCAGGAGTACTGGAGCGAGCCCTTATTGTGGGGATCTTCCTTGTTGAGACTATGCCAGCAGTGCGGCCTACCACAGGGTGGAACGTAGTGGAGTCTTCTGTAGCCGGATTTAGACAGATGTCACAGAGATCCAAGCGGACCAGGCCATCAAGTCGGCGATGTCAGGATACTGGTTCGAAGGAGTGGGGCGCACACAGTAGAACTAGTCATGCGAGAGGCATACAGTGTTATGCATACGGCGGGCAGGGCCACATGGCTCGTGACTGCCCAACCCGCCATGCAGAGGAGCAGCAGAAAGTTGAGGGACCACCCAGTCAAAGGTAGAGGTTCGACCATGGCGGTCCGTAGGGAGCAGGTGGATGAGGTAGAGGAGCTGTCCAAGTAGTGGGTGGTGGGAGATGCTTTGAGACTCTACCACCACCACCACCAAGATGTCCACCCCAACCAAAAGGAGCTGGCAGATAGAGAGAGGATCAGCTTCAGTTAGTGGAGTCATACGACCACGACGCACATGAGATGATTCTAGGTACTGTCTGTGACTACTCCACCCTTGATACAGTTCTTATAGACACAGGCGCGAGTCATTCTTTCATTTCCACTGCCCTTGTTCGGAGCTCGAATATTTCAACCAAGCCTTTGGCTTGATCCTTATGGCTAGAGACTCCTACGGGAGCAGACTCGATGATTATGCACCGGTGCTGGTAGTGTGAGCTTACTCTAGGAGGCGAGAGCTTCAGCTGGGATCTTCTTGTAGGAGCGTCAAGGCCTTACGACGTCATCTTAGGCATGGATTGGATATTTATGGTCCATGATCAGATCGACTGTATTAGGCACATGATTCGATGTGTTCGCACTAATGGGAGTAGGTTCACCATCACCGATGAGAAGGGATCCTTTGCAGCGCAGGGTGGACTCACACAGAGGAGAGGATAGCCGATCACTCATTAGTTATCTAGTCTCATCCTAGGAGCAGTTGACGGGCAGAGTTCGAGTTTTCCTATTGTAGTGGATCAGTACGCAGACATTTTTCCTGATGATGCTCCAGGACTACCTCCTCGCAGAGAGGTAGAATTATATATTGACTTGTACCCAGGGACATCCTTGATATCTAGTCCAGCATATCTGATGTCTCCCGCTGAGCTTCAAGAGATACGGGTACAGCTGGAGGACTTACAGAGCAAGGGTTTTATACGACCCAGTATTTCACCTTGGGCTTCCCCTATTTTGTTCGCCAAGAAGGCAGACTGGAGCTTATGACTGTGTGTTGACTACCATAACCTGAATCAGGTAACTGTGATGAACAAGTCTCCACTTTTGAGGATTGACGACCTCTTCGATCAGCTCAAGGGACCATGATGGTTCTCGAAGATAGATCTCAGTTCAAGTTATCATCAGCTCAGAGTTTGAGACGAGGATGTGCAGAAGACGACCTTTAGGTGTTGGTATGGCCACTTTGAGTTCATGGTTCTGCCTTTCATCATAACCAATGCTCCAGCAGTGTTCATGAGTCTCATAAACAGGATCTTATAGCCTTACCTCAATTTATTTGTCATAGTTTTCATCGACGACATATTGATTTACTTGACTACTGAGGTGGAGCACGCCTACCACTTGCAGGTTGTACTGGACACACTCCGAGAGCACCAGATTTATCGTAGGATCTCAAAGTTTCAGTTCTGGATTCAAGAATTCCACTTCTTGGGACACGTCATCTCTAAGGTGGGGGTTTCGGTGGACCCTGTGATGATCGAGCCAGTTCCAGCTTGGGAGCCACCCAGGAGGCGTGATGGAAGTGCGGAGTTTCCTAGGTTTGGCTGGGTACTATCAGAGATTTGTTCCAGACTTCTCCAGAGTTGCAGCACAAATATCAGCTTTGACGAAGAAGGGGAAACCCTTTGTGTGGTCGAATATATGTTATTAGAGCTTCCAGGAGGTGAGAGAGAGATTGACCAGTGCACCCTTCTTAAGGCTACCGGAGGAGGGCGTAGGGTACATAGTTTACTACGATGCATTAGGGACTGGACTAGGGTGTATACTGATGCAAGAGTGGGCAGTGATCGCCTATGGATCATGACAGTTGAGGAAAAATGAGCAGAACTATTCTACCCATAACCTGGAGTTAGTATATGTGGTCTTTTTCCTGAAGATGTGGCGGCACTATCTGATGGGTGAGTTCTTTACAGTCTATTCTGACCACCAGAGTCTCAGGTACATCTTCTAGCAAATGTGCCTGAACTTGATACAATGGAAATGGCTCAAGTTCCTCCTGGACTATGACTTGGAGATAGTCTATACTCCTGGGAAGGGGAACTTAGTAGCTGATGCTCTTAGTGGGAGGTCGGGCATCCATCTACTTTGAGAGGTGATAGAGTAGCTAGTCGTGTTGCACATATCCTTGGTGGATACAGATGGGGAAGCTTTTCTACAATCGCTCACAGTCACACCTCTACTACTTCAGCGGGTCAGAGAGGCACAGTGTGGGGATGTTGACTGTGAGATGTGAAGTGCACAGATATCCTCAGGATTGGCACCTGATGGATTCTTTGTAGGAGGAGAGCACGACGTCCTATTCAGAGGACGTACCATGGTAATAGTTGCATTACATGAGGATGTGCTGAGAGAGTTTCACACTTCCCCTTTAGCGGTGCATCCAGAAGTGGTGAATATGTATCAGGATCTCAGATGATAGCACTGGTGGCCAGGTATGAAGAACATTGTGGAAGAGTTCATTTCACGATGCCTTAGGCGGAGCACCAGGTACCAGTAGGCTTGGTACAACCCTTAGAGGTTCAAGATTGGAAGTGGGATAGGATATCTATGGATTTTGTGATAGGGCATCCACGTACATCTAGAGGACATGACTCCATCTGGGTGATCGGAGACCAACTCCCCAATTGGGCCCACTTTCTACCTATCAGAGAGTAGGGCTCAGTGGAGAGCTTGGGATGCCTCTATATTGAGGAGATCATACGGCTTCATGGTGTTCCATCTTCTATCATATCCGATCGAGATGCTCGCTTTACTTCTCGGCTTTGGAAGGGGTTTCAGGAGGCATTTGGGACGTAGCTACGCATGATCACTACTTTTCGCCCTCAGACAGATGGCTAAACTGAGAGGACCATTCATAATCTTGAGGATATGCTTTGTGCATGTGTCCTCGACTTTGGTCGCAGCTTGGAGGATCACCTACCCATGGTGGAGTTTGCGTACAACAATAGCTACCACTCCACCATCAGGATGGAACCATATGAGGCATTGTACGGCCGACCTTGCAGGTCACCTCTCTGATGGGCAGACCCTGGGGAGTCAGCACTTGTAGGACCATAGATGGTCCAAGTCACGACGGAGAAGGTACAGATCATCCAGAAGTAGATGAGGACTGCTCAGAGCCGACAGATGTCTTATGCTGATAGGAGGCGGAGACCACTAGAGTTCGAGGATGGTGACTACGTTTTCTTATAGGTCTCACATAGACGTGGATTACGGAGATTTGTCCAGGGCGGTATGTTGTCTCCATGCTTCATCAGATAATTCCAGGTTCTCAGCAGGATAGGCGTGATGGCTTATCGCTTGGCTCTTCCACCTCAGTTCCACCAGGTGCACGATGTCTTCCACGTATCTCAGCTGAGGAGATACGTGCACGACCCGATGCATATCATCGATCATGGGGAGAGGGACATCGATGACGGGGTGACTTTTGCGGTGGTCCCGGTGGAGATTGAGGATCGACAGAAGCAGGTCCTATGTGAATAGTCGATTCCTCTAGTGCGCATCAGGTGGCAGCACGGTAACCTCCAGGAGATCACATGGGAGCCGGAGGCTCATATGCATGATCAGTACCATCATTTATTCCCCTAGTTTGTGATATATATTTATGAGGATGTAAAGCCTTGAGGTGGTAGTAATATAAAGAAACATAACTTTCAAGGAAATTTTTTTTTCATAAATTCTTTGGGATTTTACGAGTACGTAGTTTCTGACGGCACCTAATTCCAAGGCCTGGTGTGCCCTGAATAAATTTCCGAAGTTTAGCTAGGGTACGTTTAGTGAACGAACAAGTGAGTTTTTCTATATTTTGAACCGTTTCTCGGAATTGAAATCTGAGGGCACCGATGAACTCACAGCGCCGGTATTTGCTTAAGATGACTTTTACCGTTGATGTGTTTGCTCGGGAGAAGAAGCTAAATTTTGGGGTTTAAGTGAGAAGTAAATAAAATTGTGTACAATTTTATTTTATTAACCTTGGAAGTTAAACTCTCTCATGGGAAGTTGTTGGTGGGGCCCATTACCACCCAGCTTCCCATGTGTGGTTATGAGGGAGTTGGGGCCCACACAATCACCCATCTTTTCACATTCCATAACCCTTAATCCCTTTTAAACTCCTATAATAATTATATGGAAACTTCCCATAAATATTGGTATCATTTAATTGTGTAACTATCCCCTCTCTCCTCTTTAATCATTCCAACACACTTAATCAATTAAGTGAGTTATGTGTTTGAATTTTAAAATTGAAATGCATGGCTTGAAATAATAAAATAAGATAAGTCTTATTTTATTTGGGGTTAGTCTTGTTGTGTTATGTCTTTGGAGGAGAGCTTTTCTTTTCACTTGGAAGAACTTTGTCCTCTCATGAAGAACAACACCTTTCGTTGAAAAACACCAAATCACTGAAGAACAAGGACACGCCCTCTTTCCTTTTCTCCGCTACAAAAAAGGAAGATGTTGCTCACTCCTTGGATGCTCACCGTCGACGTCTATGGAACCTCATCCTGTGACGCCATTTTCCGCGATGTCCATCGTTCGACAACTTTTGTTGAGGTAGGGGTTATCTTAATCCATGTTTAATTCATTGTTCTTCATTGGTTAAATTTGGACAAATGTTACCAATATAACAGGAGGAGATCAGACTGCACAAACACGGTTGATTTCTCCTCCCTATTTTCTTGTTGAACATTGTTGGCATGTTGTAGCGTAGACGGCATGATACCATTGTACAGCGCGGGTACGAGGAGAACTGCGGCCGGAGCGGGCCGCGGTGGTGGGGTGCAGTGCAGTCACATCGCACCGGAGAATCCAAGAGAGGCTTCGGCAGAGGGGAGTGGCGCCGTCACGCGGCGCTTGCCGAAGAAGATCCACAGCCTCAGGCCGTGGTAGTCCAGCAGGGGTGGCCAGACAACCGGTCGTCGGAGCTCTGGGAGGTGGGACCCCGAAGGGTCCCGCGGTAGCTCAACTGGCCGACCTTAATGGCCGGCCATTTTTCAGATAAACCAGGGGTTGAAACCCCTGACTAGTGCAAAGGGCGGACCCCGTTGGGTCTGCCATTTCAGAAACAGGGGGCGGCGCCCCCCTTCGCACCCCGCTCGGCTGCGAGCCGAGCCGCGGCCGGCCTCCGATCTGGGCCGCAGGCCGCACCCTGCTAGGCTGGCCCACGCCATCCGGGCCATGCCCAATTTGGTCGGACCTTTACCCAGGTTGGGTCGACCCGGTTTGGGCTGACCCAGGGGGTATCGAGTCGTGTAGGACCGGGCCCGAACCCCCTATTTTCGGATAGATTCGTTCAAACGCCCGTATATTGGGCTTCAGACCTCCGATCAATGCACCATCAGTTGCGTTGGGATCCTTGTATAGAGGCATTAATTTTGATATATTACACTAAAACTTTTGGTAAATTTTGGGTACGCCCGGGTTGGTTCGAACCCAAAACCAACCAGTCCCTTAGGGCAGAAAAACCTATAACTTAACGATCGGGCGTCTGAATGACGTGATGTCGATCACGTTGAATTCCACCAAGTGATACAATTATATCAGATTACTTTGCTTGAGGTTTGGACACAGTTGGAGTATGGTCAGGTTGGTTCTAACTATAAAACCAACCAAGCCCCTAGGACGAAAAAGCAAATAACTCTTAGACCGGGCGTCCGATTGATGCACCGTCTATCGTGTTGAGTTTCTATTGATGAGATAGAACATTGTGATACATCAACTCTTTACTTTGTGATAATTGATGTATCGTCCCCTTGGCTCATGGAGCGGACCCTCCCGAAATCGAGCGTGCTGTGTGCGGGAACCCTAGAGCTGGCTACGACTGGGACGACGATGACGATTGTACTTGGATCCTACGTGGGTTCGGCAGCGAGGATGACTGTACTTGGATCCTCCATGGGTTCAGCATCGATGACGACTGTACTTGGATACTACGTGGGTTCGGCAGTGATGGTTACTATACTTGGATCCTACGTGGGTCCGGCAGCGATGAATTTTGTACTTGGATCCTACATGGGTTTAGCATGGGAGATGATTCAGAGGCTACATCTATCATCTCCACCCCTATTCGTGAGTAGTATACCTGTTTGAGGTGAGTCTTTATTTTCAATCAATATCTTTGATATGATTGACTTGCTTTCCTATGTGGATCGGGTTGTGCTTTCCTGTGTGGACTGGGTTGTGCTTTCCTTTGTGGACTGGGATGTACATGGGCTCGTGAGTTAGATCCAAACTGGAATTGTTAACATAGGTATATGTATGGGCATATATCTAAGTAGAGTTGGTTGATACTTCATGTTTTTATATTTCCTTGTGATTTATCCTTTGTGGATTCTGGGTGACCTTAGGGGGTCTCAGGGTCCCTACTGAGTATCTTATACTCACCCCTACACGGGATATGCCCGCACTACGTTGTGTTAGTTATAGATGACGGAGAACACTGATCGTGGTTTAGGTTTGTGGAGCAGGACAGTACCCGGAGGTGGACTGAAAGGCGGGACGTACACGGAGCGGACGACCGGACCCGAGGAGATAAGGAGATCATCTGTACCCACCCTTCAGGTGGGATAGCTGGAGGACGGCTCGGTGGTTTCTGATTTACTTTACTGTTGTTTGTACTTTCATTAAGTTGTACTGTACTTTCAGTTGGGTTTTTATTCTGGCCCATTTACTTTCAGCACAAACTTTTGTACTCAGTTTACATAGTGTTCACTTCAGCTTGTGTACTCGGTGGTGTTTGTTTTCTTATATAAAGGTAGTGCCTTCCCATTTATTGGGATTTACGCCTTTGGTGCTAGTCACCAACTCTGGGCCTAAGGGAGGCGGGCTTGGGGTAGTCACGACACGGGCCCTGAAGACGATTTGTGAGAAAAATTATCTAATTTAAACAAAATGGAAAGTATAATTATATATCTATTAAAAGGATTATAGATGTTTAAATTAATAATTTATATAATAAATAACATATATACATATATTTTCTATCGTAATTTCTACCAAGAGAGGTAGTGAAGGAAAAATTAGAAATCAACATACATTGAAACATTAGTTCACCACACACACATACAAGCACTATGTTAATTAACCAATAAATGTATGTGTGTATAATTGAAGGTCAACACCAGAGAAAGAAAAAATCCTAGTAAGATAAGTATTGTTATTCTATTAAAAAATCATTGAATATGAATATTTTTGGATGTGTATAATGAAATTAAAAAAAAGGATTTTGGGGGATGGTGCTACCTTTTAATTGAGTATATCAGTTTCATTTGCACCAAAGATCTTCATTGGAAGACTATATTTCTCAAAGTTATGATTGAACAGGAATGTCAGTATCATTTTATGGATGTTTTTTTTGATATTATCCAATCCTATGTGGTTTTAGAGGTGTAAAAAAGTGGAGGAGATGATGGATTTTTATATATGATGGGGAGTAGAACTCTTCTAAATCAATTAAAGATGACTTCCACCAATTGTTTTCACTTATAAAGTGGATCCAATAATAATAAAATGTATAAATAATTTATTATTGTTTCTAAATATTTACATATAATTTATTTTGGAAAACATTATATTTCATTTAGTTCTAAAAAATTAAGGTTTTTTTTGGTTTGATAAGTAGAAATATACTTTAATGGATGTAATTAATTTTAATTACCTTCTATTATATTTTTGGTAAAAAAAAAATATGTTCAACTTAGTATAAATTAGAAAGTATTCTGAATTCATATATTGAAACCATTATTACAAACTCAAATAACATATTTGGATGATTGTTTTAAATTTAATCTCTTAGTCGGCTCGACAATGAGGTTTTTAAAGTAAAAACATTCAAAATTATGCTATGTGATTATATCTAATTTTATTTGTGAAATTTGTTCCACCTATCTAAATTAGATTAATTGATAAAAATATTATTTAATTACACTTTTAAAATAATTTAAAATTAAATTTATCATTATTAATAAATTATATTAAAAATAAGTTATGAATTAAAATTCAGTATTTTTCATTATTCATTAGAAAATTAAGCATCACATATTAATACAAAAAAATTACCCTAAAGAAATTATTATATTCTTATTTCAATTATTATGTTTATTTGGAATATTAAATATATATAATTCCAAAAATTATATTTAATATTGATTCTCTATTAAATGTCAGTAAAGATTTAATAATAAAAATATAGCGGTGTAGGCATACAATTTAGTTTGTTTATATCTCTTGTGTAAAAAATCTATTTTACTAACATGAAAATATATTTCATTTAATAAATATAATATATATTACATTTTTATTAGTCAAAATTTTAATTAATTTAATTTATTTGGTTAAAAATGGTTCATGAACATAAAACAATAATTATATTTCCAATTATATACAATTTTGTTTAATATTAATTACTAATATATTAGTAACATATGAATTCATATAATATATTTGTAAACCATATGTTTTCTATCAAATTTAACTATATCTATTGACATTAATTTAACTTCTATCTTATATCATTTCATATTAAATAGTAAATTTTTAATAATGTATTATTTTTTAGTAAACCATGGTCATCTTTGTTTCGCAAGCCTTCGATGAAAGAAATGTATACATATAACACCAGATAACCTTGTTATTCAATGGAGAGAAAGATAAAATTTTTGCCTCTTGTAATGATCCATTAACTTGGTGTTGCGTATAATGTAAGCCAAACTGAGCGCTTTAATATGAAATAAACTAATTTCAATGTTGTGTGAAATTAGTAATATAAAAAATATTAAAATAATTTGGAAAAAATAATTCACAAAATCACAGGGTGTTATGTTTGTATCCATTAATCAATATATATATATAATGCTAAAGAATATTGAAATATAAATTAAATTCATCCTCCATTATTCGAATAATTCTTTTGACCGGTAGTGATGGTTTTGTCATAAAATTATTTATCACCTCAATGCATCTGTAATTATCATAAAGAAAATTAGTTGGATAGAGTAAATGATTATCAATGTGTACTTTTAAACAATATTTGGAAGGTTATTTATGGTATAGGTATCATCTTTCTTGGAACAAGAAATCCAAGGATTAAACAATTTGTTCATTAATAATTCTGGGATTATTATCAATGAGATTTTCACAATGATATTATATACTTATGAATTTTTTTCCTCAATTTTATGATTAAATTTAATGTGTTTTAAGTCATTTAATTTGACTTATTGGTTATGAATTATCTTTTTTTAAGAGATTCACAAAATGAAATTATCTCTAGGGGTATTTCATTCTCATTTTTGAGATTAAATGTTGTGTGATTTCAAATATTTACATTATTATTTGATAAATCCTTATCTTATCATCCATGATATTTTATTAGGGATATTGTATATAGATGCATTTCTTTCTTATATTATCGATTAAATGATTTTTTCTTTTATATATTCACCATAGAATATTGATTATTGAATATTTATTTATCATAGTAATGTTATTGATTAAATAGAATTTTTTTCATTTATTTACCATTTGATATTGATAATTAATTATTATTTCATGATAAATTCCACTATATATAACCAATAATAGGAATTTTTACTCCCCCTTATTAGTTTCCTTTATGAAATATATGAAGAATAAAAATTTGAATGTGTTTTCAAGTATAGAAATCATTTTATTTTTTATATATTATGTAATATTTTCCGAATTTAAAATTAGTATCAGGTATGTATATAGTTCCCTAAAACATCCAAATATATTCATACTCTGGGATATGAACCTTTCCATCTATCCCAATTTAATTAAGTAGCATTCTGGATCAAGGATTCTGGATTCTAGATTATTACAAGTTGTATCAAATGATATCTAGTAGAAATTGTGGTGACTGGATAGTGGATAAATTATATTAGAATACATAATCCTATGATATAAATTAATGAAAATTATAGAAAAAATCATAATGATTTAGTAAGGAACATATTATATTGTATTTCAATGAAATGAATCCCAATATCGACACTTTAGGTGGATGTTGTTTTGGATTAGAGGTACAGATGGTTAATAACTCTAAAATTGTTGCATCGAGCATGACCTATTTGTCAACTGGTGCAAGAAAACGGGCCATAATTCCTACATGTTTTGACAATAATGGGGTATATGCTTATGAATATTAAAACTTTCATTAAAATAAGTTATATGTATTTGAAAATAATTATTTCCACACAAAAAAACATGTTTAAGATGTAGTGATTAACAAAGATGAATTTTATTTATGTTATGTGTTACACCATATTTAGAATAATAAATTACAATCTATTCTTTATAATTCGTTGAGATAATACAATTTATTCCATTTTTTTAAACTGAAACTAGGAAAAAAGAAATATCAATGCTATTGTGTAATGTAGTGTTTTATCTTCTAAGGAATATAATTCAAATGTTACTGAAAATGTGAAAAATATTGATATATTAGGGCCTTATAATCAGGTTATGAAAAATAACCTTTCTTGAATGGAGAGAAAAATCTGCATTGATAGTTAACTATGTTGGATCACATTATCTAACATAATCCCCCATCATTATAATGGACTAATAATCCTATGGTAAATGAAAAATATATTATGTTTTTGTAAAAGATAATATTTTCCTTGGGATGAAATTAAATGGAATAGTTTAAAATTTTATTATTTTTTCTAAATGTTGATGATTAAAAATGGAGGTGGATGATCCATGATAAATTAGAAGAATAATAAATAAAACTCATCGAGTGGAATGATTTAATGTGGCATTTTTTTGATAAATAATCCACTCATGAGATAATATTGTTATTAAGATATTATTTATAAGAATAAAAAAGGATTAATACATTAACATTTATTTTTTGGCTATTTTTAAAGGCTACCTCAGTATGGATTAATTATAGAACATGTAGTTCATGATTGAATACCTTATTGAAGGGATGATGACAAGCCATCAATGGGAAGTAGTCTCAAAAAAAATACATATGATGAAGTAGTTTCATGTGAAATCAAAAAAAGAACAAATTATCTAGATCATAAATGGATAATAGAAATTAATTAAAGTATTCATTGAATTAGAACCATTAAAATGTGAAGGAATCGAAAAATAAATAGTTAAAGAATCATTTTACACCATCTAAAAAATGTGTAACGAATAATCCTTGGAAATGACTGAAGGATAAGGGATTTGTTTATAAGTGCCTATATAATGTTAATTTGGATCATGATTGAAAATGGAATAAACAAATCAATAATTTCATGTGATTTAGATGTAAATAAATTGGTTATTATTCACAATAATGTCTCAAACATAAATTTAGACTACCCCATAAAAGTCCAAGGGTAAAGGTCATGGTTACATGATCAACACAACTAAAGATGGATTTCTTTTTATGTGGTAGTAGTTTATTTAATAATTAAATAAAATTTATTTAATGCATTATTTGATTCCATAACCTAATTCTATTTTGTATCTTCCCATTTTTCCAAAACAATTATGAATTTTAAAATTAATTTAGTAAGTGAGTTGTCTATAAAACACCTATTGGGGGGTCTAACTATAAGAATGATTTTTTTATAGAATTCACCACTATTAAACATAAAAATGATTTATTTTATAACCTCATTATCATACTTATGTTTCTAATTGATAAAATAATTTCTATGGATTGCCATTAAAAATATGGGACAAAAATTTATTTCAAGATGAAGGAAATAATGATTCCACATGATGATATCGAATTTATTGAATGAAATTAGCAAAACCATCATATGACTCATGTTTAAATCCTCCCATAATATCTCTATTGAATGTGATTCTTTGATAAGAATAGAAAACAAAATATATATATATATATATATATATATAATGTTATTCTCAAACTAGGGACGTACATATTTTAAAGGAATACATTGATGCTTTTCCAAAATAAATACCTAGATGTCCCCTTGAGCATGAAGATGATTTTTCCACTGATTTAACTTCTGACTAAATACCAACATCAATTAATACCTATATTAACAAAAATGATATTAGTATATTAGAAAACAATAGAAGAATTTTTTGAAATGGATTTATTCACCATATTTTTTTACTATGAGAAGATCTTTTACTATTAATTAAGAATTATTATTGATCCATGAGTCTACACATTGATTACAGGGAAATAAATAAAATATTAAGCTAAATAACAATTATCCTATGACTCACATAAATGAATTGTTAAATCTTCATTATGTAGCCCAATTTTTATTAAAAATTTAAAAATATTTAGGGCATCATCAATTTTTTGTAAATGTGGAAAACATTCTGAATACATCATTCCAAATAGGTTATGTATATTATGAAATTTTAGTAATATATTTGTATTGAATAATAAATCATCTGTTTTTTATTGATCTAATGAAAATTGTGTTAAAGGACTATCATGATGATTTTGTGGTATTAATTATTGATATCATGGTTCATTCTATAATATACAAGGAACATGAGAGTCATTTGAGGATTATTCAAGAGACTCTATGCACACAAGTGTTCTTTGGTAAAATTTGATATGTGATTTGTATCTTTAGAATGTTACTTTTCATGAACATATTGTCACTATAGATGGAATCATATTTGATAATATGATGAATATGAATTTCATAGAATGTACTATATTGACATACATAACTGAAGTAATTAGTTTCATTTTATTAGATGATTAAAATCAGTGATTCATTTAGTATTTGTCCCAATTAGACAACCAGTTAAACAATATTACAAGAAAAGGTTCGATGTCTATTTTGATAATGGAATGTTAATATTTATAAAATAAACTATATATAATATTATTAAAATCTCTAATTATGACTAAACCATATGTAAATGATTGATTTTTCATATACAGGTATTCATTGAATAAGTGTAAAAGTGTTTTTTCAAATAGATAACGATAAAATTATTGTAGATATGTCAACAAAAATTAATATTCACAAATATAACTATCCAATCAATTATCTTGAGTTGACATCTATTACCATTTATTTGATGATATGGAGACATTATCACTGTAGGGATACATATGTGATATACATAGATAATAACATCCAAAAATACAACTTTTCATAGAACGAGATCAATATGAGAGAAAGGTTATGGATATATTTACTCAAGGATTATGATTTATTAATCCACTACTACCGATGTAAATAAAATATATTATTAGATATATTAAGTAGAAATAATCATGGAGTTATCTCACAAATGATAATTTATAGAAACCTAATGTTAGTGGATCTAAAAAATATTGACATGTATATTATTAATGAAATAAAACACATCAAACATTTTTAAATTTATTTTTACATCTTCATTACAAGAAAATATAAAAATATCCCAATATAACCATGAAAAATTAGTGCTATAAATAATGGGAAATTAACAAACTTATTTTATGACGATGGTGTTATGAGACATCAAAATATATTATTTGTTACATATATACCAAATATAAAAAGTAAATTTCATGTTGACGCACATAGATAAAATTCATTATACCCTATTTTAGTAAAAAAATGATATGTTGTGATTTTAGTGATTTTTTATGGTGGTATAACATATAGTGGGAAATTATTGATTATGTATCTAAATTTTTTGATTATAAACAATTCAATGATGTGATATACAATCCTAGAGTATTTGTGGAACAATTTGTAGTGTTATTTGGAAATGGGATAATGTTACTATGTAGTATGTCATGGGAAGACCATAGAATTATTGATATAATGACAAAAGATGTGTTATCATTGATTTTATAACCAAAGCCACATATTTCATTATATATACTATATGGTTTATCCATCGAGCTCCTCACTAGGCTCTATATTATTAAAAAAAATTGAATTAATGGGGAACCTCAGTCAATCATGTTTGATCATGATCCGCATTTGAAATAGAAATCTTGGAATATTCTTTATAAGGATCTTAACACTAAAATTCACTTGATAAATACCTACAAAACTAAATCTGATGGATGGTAAGAAAGGACAATTCATACAATGTAATCCATGTTTATGTCATTCCCACTTGTATTTCAATGTATATAGGATTATTTTGTACCTTTATGATAGTTAACATCTAATAATAGTTTACATTAATATTTTCAAATTTCAAAATATAGATCATTATATGGAATGAAATCACTCATAAAAAAATTGTATGAAGTTGGTTAAAGATTCTAATAGTCCAAGAACATGTTGAAGATGAAGAAAAAAAGTTGATTGTTATTATAGACCACATTAATGTGGCTCAAAGATGGAAAAAGAGTTATGATGATAATTTATGAAATGATTTATAATTGTGAGTGACAAATCATATTTTCTTAAAAGTATCTCAATGTAAGGGTGTTATATGGTTCTATAATAAATTTAAACTGATTCAAATTTAAATTATCCCATTTTAAATTCATAAAATAAGTGGATTTATTTTATATTATTTTTAAATTTCAACATGAAACTCAAAAACATGTTTTCCTTTCCATATATCATTGTTAATAATGTACATGTCATATTGAACACATGTTCTAACTGATGATGAAGTATAATTGGAACTTGATATATTTTACTACGAAGAACTCATATATATTTTTGACCATAAAGTCAATGTATTGAGGAGTCATATGAATTGACTGGTAAATGTAATTTGGGGAAATCACAAAATAGAGGTAGCAACACTATACCCTAGGATGATATAAATAATAACTACCCACATGTATATAGAAGGTAATATCATGGAAATTTCAAGGAAGAAATTTTATTAGGAGGGAATAATATAACAAAAAAATAAATTTTAAATTAAAATAATTCACATCAATATCATGTGACGTGGGAAACAACATTTTTTAAAGAAACATGATACTCCATTAAAATATTATTATTTAAACATGACCATTATAAACTTGTAATTAAATTGGTGGGAATGAGTAATAAAAAATAATTTATCAAAATTTAAGGGTTTACAAATATTTATAAGATAAATTTAAATTATATATATTTATTAGTGATAAAATTAGAACCATGATGAAGGATTTTCTTTCTAGAAAAAAATAAATTGTTTTCAAAAAAAATTCTTGATTTTCAAACATAATTTATAATTACTTTTTACAAATTTAATAATATTTATTTCAATATATAAAAAATAGTTTTCAAATTTTCATTACAAAATTATTGTAATTTTAATATTTTGGATTTATCATAAATGTTTTTTTTTGATGAAATATAAAAAAATACTAATTTTTTCTAATAAGTTTATTTGATTTTAAATTATTTAAATAGCTAATTTAAATTTAAAATTTGATATAATGTAAAATTAGATAATTTAAATTAATATTTTACTAATTTAGTATATTAAAATCATTTTTATATTTAATTATGATATCAAAACTTTGTATTCACTTGATCATTTTCCCATTGAAATCCCACATTCTCATTGCATTTGTGGGATTAATTTAAAATTGTGTTTAGACACTTCTATGAATGAAATTTTAAAAAATGAATTAAATATTATTAATAAGATTAATTTATTTTAGCTAATATGTTTAAAATTATTTTTCATAAAAATAATAATGAAAAAAATAAAAAATAAATTTCATAGTTAAGGTACAAATTCGTTTTGAAGGTTTAAAACTTGAAATATAATGGTTAAAATGTCCTAAAACATTTATTAAATACATTTTACTAACATATATCAACACTATAATGTTAAATTATGTATAATACTCTTTTTTACCCTTTTCTAATATCAACAAAGGGGTATGCATTTCTAATTTAAAAAAATATAGGTGTGCCACTCACCTCACTTGTAAAGGCCACCAACTCATCCCTATTTTTCAGACCATAAAACAAATTTTATTAAGAACATAACAAACCAAATAAAATAAAAAATTACATTTCCTCATCCTATTAGTCATTTTTTATCATAAATAAAATTTAGGAATATATATATTATAATCCTAGTTAGTTGGTTTGTGACGAGGAAAAATTCATATCTATGCATTTTTTTTAAATAATTCTTACACCCCTAGATGTTTTAATAAATTATGTTTTTGTAAAAAATAAACTATATAAATTATATTTAGAAGTTATTTTTATTATATCAATACCAATATTCTCATATTATCCCCTCAAATAGTAATAAAAAACATCACTCATCAATATGACATACTACCGCATGACGAACAGATGTGACACATTTTCCATCATCACTTATAAAGTTGTGTATGATGATGGATATAATGTATATAAATGAAATTTCACAAATTATACACATATGAAGTAATTATATCATATATATATATATATATATATCTTTTCTTTACTTTTAATTCCATGGGGGATATGATAACATCACTCTTCTGTATGGCAGACAACCACCCCACAAATTGATTTGATTTGTTTTCCACTAAATCATTATATGGAAAATAATAATAATAAACATAATGAATATATGTGATATATATGACAATATTTTGATATAAATGAAATTTTTTTCATTTTGATAATATTATATACCATTTTCATTCTAATATTTTCAGCTACTAAACGATGTTAACGTTGTTCATGTTTATATGGACTACAACCTTCATCAAATTATGTGATTGTTTATTTATCACCAAACCATAATAATTATATATAGAAGACTATTTAAATAAATAATTAAGTACTTATATTATATTGATAATGTTATAAATTTATAATATTACATTCCACATTTCCATAATGTTAATTTACAAATGGAAATGCATTTCATGTTTACGTATGACCAACCATCTCCAGGATCATAACATACCTAATTTCTCAAAACAATCATTCCAGATTTCTGATAAAAATAAATTTATTTATAAACATGATAATTATTTTATGATACTTATTTTTTATAGGTTGATATAATTATAACTTAGACTAATTTTCAACCTAATAAAGACATTTTGGACACAAACACCTGATGTTAACATAATTGATTAAATAATTATATACAAAATTAAAACATGTGAAATAAAATGAAAATTACACATTAATTTTTTTCATAATATTTTAAAATATTGACATATGTTTTTTATTTTTAAATATAATTAACGTACTTGATGAGTCACACTCATGGTAAAGGACACCATCCTAATATGATGTCATTAAGGCATATTAAAATATAATGCAACAATTTTAATTTATAAGGTCTATATAATTCCCATTTGACATGTAATGTTTTGATTTATTAATAATTCATGGTATTTTACATTTCAATTTAAATGATTTAATATGTGTTTATTTGAAATGAAAATTACTAAGTGGGAAAAGTAAGTTTTAATCACACTTCCGTTTTGGATTGTTCATATTATCTTGAAACAATCACTTTCATATAGATATTTTTAGTGGAAAGTAAATTTTTCTTAAATATTTAAATATATGTATGATAGATATAATTATTTCATAAAATATTTATCATTTATAGATATAGTATTTCCACTGAAATTTATTTTACTTACTAGTGTAATATTGAAAAAAATTGTTTCTATTAATAAATAAAGGTATTTATTGTTAAGGTATAATGATTCATGAATGAAATAAGACATTAGATATATGAGGATTGATTTGGAACTATAGTGATGAATGGGGAACAAAATTATATATCCCATTGATGAATCATTATGTCTCCTGAAGAAAATAATTTAGCCATATAAAATAGGTTTCAATGTATATTTTTAAATCACAGTTTGAATGTTCTCAAAGTTATACGTTTCATGTTATTAATAAAAATACATCCAATGACTATGTATTTATTTCATTAGATATTTATTTATTATTATTCATAAGCTTTTCACAATGATATTATACTCATATACATTTCTTTCTTAGTTTAATGGATAAACATAATGTGTTTTCTTTCATTTACCATGCCTTATTAATTATGTATTATCATATTATCCATGATTTTTAATCCATGAAATTATATCTGGATGAATTTCATAATCAATTTATAGATTAAATGTACTGTTTTTTTGTTATTTACATTTCTAAATATTTTATGCCTTATATTATTATCAATAATTTTGTCACAATGATATGATCAATAGATAAATTGTCACGACCCGCCCTCGGGGTCCGTGCTGTGACTACCCCAAGCCCGCCTTCCATAGGCCAGGGGCTGGCGACTAGCACCAAGGCGTAAATCCCGGTAAAAAGGGAAGGCATTGCCTTTGTAAATTAAACAAACACCACAGAGTAAGCAAGCGGAAAGTAAACACTAAGCAAAAGCAGAGTACAACTGAAAGTGCGGAAAAGTAAATGGGCCAGTATACAAACCCAAACTGAAGGTAAAGTACAACTCGAAAGGGAAAACAGCAACTGAAAAGTAAAAGCCGCTACACCGAACTGTCCACTAGAAATCCCACCTGAAGGGTGGGTACAGATAGCTCCACTGCTCCACGGGTCCCGCCGTCCGCTCCGAGCACGTCCCGCCCAATGGTCCACCTCCAGGTACCGTCCTGCTCTGAAAGCCTCAGCTAAGGTCAGCGCTGTCCGTCGTCTGCAACCAACACAACGTAGTGCGGGAAAAGCCCGTGCAGGGGTGAGTATAAGCTACTCAGTGGGGACCCCGAGACCCCTGAAGGTCTCTCAAAATCCACAAAGGATAAACCACAAAGAAAGGTACAATCACGAAGTAACAACCGACACTGCTTAGGTATATGCCCATACATATACCTAAGTCATCAATTTCAATACGCTCCAACCTCCGAGCCCAAGTACAACTCAGTCCACACAGGAAAGTAAACGTATTCCACACAGGAAAGCAAAACATAATCCACACAGGATAGCGCAACACAATCCACACAGGAAAGCAAAACGTAATCCACACAGGATTGCACAACACAATCCACACAGGAAAGCAAAACGTAATCCACACAGGATTGCACAACACAATCCACACAGGAAAGCAAAACGTAATCCACACAGGATTGCACAACACAATCCACACAGGAAAGCAAAAAGTAATCCACACAGGATTGCACAACACAATCCACACAGGAAAGCAATAGGTTTCAGCTCACACAGGTATACTTCTTCAAAAGACGATAAAGATGATCACTGATCCATCTAAGTCGTCGGACCCACGAAGGATCGATAGGTAACTAACCCCCCGCAAAAGACCCACACAGGATCGGGCCCACACAGGACCTGTAGGCGCTGGTTCACACAGGACCGCTGAGCGCAAGGACCCACACAGGATCGGACCCACACAGGATCGGGCCCACACAGGACCTGTAGCACAGATCCACGTAGGATCGCTGAGTGCTGAAGTCGTCGTCGTCGAATCCACACAGGATCTCTGTACTATCGGCGTCGCAGTCACAGTAGCAGTAGTAGCAGTAGTAGTCACAGTAACAGTCGCAGCCAGCACTAGGGTTCCCGCACATAGCAAGCTCGTTCGGAGGGTCCGCTCCACGAGCCGAGAGGCTGATACATCAACTGTCACAAAGACCAGAGTTGATGTATCCAAACGTTCCGTAACGTCAACAGGAACTCAACGCAACTGACGGCGCGTCGATCGGACGCCCGGTCTGAGAGTTATTGGCATTTTCGTCCTCGGGGCCCGGTTGGGTTTTAAGGCAAAACCAACCCGACCGTACTCCACCTGCGTCCAAACCTTGGGCGGAGTATGCCAAAAGATCCGTCTCACTAAGAGGAACACAACACAGCTGACGGCACGTCAATCGGACGTCCGTAGCTCAAGATATGAGCGTTTCCGCTCCGAAGGCCCGGTTGGTTTCGTGAACGAACCAACCCGGCCGAGCTCAAAGTAATTCGAAACCTTGAGTGAGATATACCGAAACGACCGTCTCGATTCAAGGATCGCGTTGCCGTAGACGGTTCGTCGATCGGAGGTCCGTGGCTCAAGATATGGCCAAAAGACCGAAAAAGATTCGAAACGGGGGGGTCCGGGTCCGGGCCGACCCGGCCCAACCCCCCCTGGTCTGACCCGAACCGGGTCGACCCGACCCGGATCCGAACCGAACCGGGTCGGACCGACCCGGTCCGCTGAACCCGGCCCGACCGGCCGGCCGGCGGCGCAACGGCGCGGCGGCGCGGCGGCCTGGCGGCGCGGCTGCCTGGCACCGCACGGAGGCGGCAAGCGGGGGGCAAAGCCCCCGCTTTATTGGAGGCGGCGGCGCGGCATAATGTCGCACCTTTTGGAAACCCCCCCCCCCCTTGTGGGGGCCAGCTAAAATAAACCGGGGGGCCGCCTGCCCCCCCAAAAGAAACCGCCCCCCTCTTAAATGAGGGGGGTTTTGAGCTGGCCGGGGGAATTTATTTCCCCCGGCCTTTGACCTTCCGGCCGGCCAACTGCTGGCCGGTTTTCTCCAACGGGACCGGAAATTCCGGTCCCCTTTCCGGCTTCCGACGCCGGCGGCCCGGCCGCCGGTCTCCTCGTCTCGCCGCGGCCCGGAACCGGCCGCGGTGTTCGTCGTCCGGCGCGGTGCGACGGCACCGCGCCCCTTCGCCGTGCATTTGATTTCCTTCGACACGGCGCGACGGCGTCGCGTTCTTGATGATTCTTCCATGGCGCGGCGCGACGGTGCCGCGCAATTTAATCAAACGATTATCTGCGTGGTGCGACGGCACCATGCCACTTTTCTTCCACCCGCAAGATAAAACAACAAGAACGATGGAGGGGGTTCGGCCGTGTTCATGCGGTCCAGCCCCCTCACGTTAAAAGATAACACAATTTAAATATCCTTTCGTTAATCATACTAGAACCACGAACAAGAATAAAAATTAAACAAAAATCAACAACCCCTACCTTGGGTATAGGTTCGAAGATTTGACAACGTCCCGCGGAAGACAACGTCGCAGAGGTCGGGCGTCGCGGTAGTCATTCGTCAAATTCGATGACGAAGAGGTGCGTCCGAAGAGGCACGTCGTTGGCGAAACTTCGTATGTCGACGAATGGAGTCCGAGGAGGAAGCGGTGTTCCCTCTCGTTGACACGTAAGACGAAGAAGAGCGGAGCGGCGTTCTTCGTCAAGTTGAGCGTTCTCGATAGTCGCACGTTGACGTAGTCGTGGAATATCGGTATCGATTCCTTTGACGTCGGAGGAAGAGTCGTTGTCGATGGAGTTCGTCGCGGAAAACCGTCGCGGAAGAGATGATGCGGAAGAAGAAAGTCACGTCGCGGATATGGCGTCGCGGAAGAACCGTGTTCTTCGGCGAAGAAGTTCTTCGTTGAAGAACGGCGTTCTTCGTGTTCTTCGTCGAGGTTGAAGAAGATGAAGAAACAAGAAGAACCTTCCCAACTCTCTCAAGGAGACCAAAACTATAAAATAAGACTCTATCTTATTTTATTAACACAACAACACACTAGAATTTCAAGAGTTTGAAATTCAAAACACACACACAACTCACCTTATTTAAGTCTAAAGTTATAACTTAAGATATCATAACTTATGAGGGAGTTGAGGGGTTTTAGAGGATATGAAGAGGTGGGGTCCGTGTGGGCCCCACCACCCTCATAACCTCCCAAGGGAGGTTGGGTGGTTACCCAACTTACAACAAGAGATATCACTTAGAGTAAAATAATAAAAATTGTAGTGTAATTACAAAGTAAACATCCACAATTTTTATTATCAACACTCGCATGAACGCAACTCCAGAACAGGAGTTCCTAAGCGTTTACCGGCGCTACGGTTCCATCGGTGCCCTCGGAATTCGATTCCGGGCACCGGTTCAAAAGTTAGAAAAAAACCCGCTCGTTCGTTCACTGAACGTACCCGAGCCAAACTTCGGAAATTGATTCCGGGCACACCGGGCCTCGGAATTAGGTGCCGTCAGAAACCGCGCTCTTGTAAAATTCCAAAGAAAATTAAGAAAAAATTTCCCTTGAATTTTACGGGTCTTTACATTACTCCCACCTCAGGGCTTTACGTCCCCGTAAAGATACATCAAAAACTAGGGAAACAAATGAGGGTACTGAGCACGCAACTGAGCCTTCCGCTCCCATGTGCTCTCCTGGATATTCCCATGCTGCCATCTGATGCGCACAAGAGGAATCGGTCACCCATGCAGGACCCGCTCTTGTCGATCCTCTATCTCCACCGGGACCTCCGTAAAAGTCGCCCCATCGTCAACGTCAAGCTCCTCATGGTCAATGATGTGCGTCGGGTCGTGCACGTATCTCCTCAGCTGAGACACGTGGAAGACGTCGTGCACCCGGTGCAACTGAGGTGGTAGAGCCAGGCGATAAGCCACCTCACCAATCCTGCTGAGAATCTGGAAGGGTCCGATGAAACGCGGAGATAACTTTCCGCCTCGGCCAAATCTCCGAATACCACGTCGAGGTGAGACCCGCAAGAAGACGTGGTCACCACCCTCGAACTCCAGTGGCCTCCGCCTCCTATCAGCATAAGGCTTCTGCCGGCTCTGAGCTGTACTCATCCGCCGCTGGATGACCTGGACCATCTCAGGTCCCACAAGAGCTGTGAGATTTCTTCTTTGCAGATAAGAGAAATCTGGTCTCATCCCCTGGATGAACCACATTCTTCGCCTAATACAGTCAATCCTAACATGGATGATACTAATCCATACCAAGGATGACGTCGTAAGGCCTCGACGCTACTACTAAGAGATCCAACTGTTACTCTCGCCTCCAAGGGTTGAGTCACACTATCGGCATCAGTGTGTGGTAACTGGGTCTCCTCCAGTAGATGTCTCACAAGTGACGGTCAAGTCAACAGCCAAAACTGGAAACTCTTAGTAACATCACGAAAAAGAACAGGAACGAAATATCACAAAGGTATGCGTCTTTTATTATTGCAGCTCATAATACAAGACGCTACACAAATGCAACAAGGAACCAGAAGTACAAAGGATGTATTCACTAGTTCTGCTCCTGTCCATCGGCTCCCAGAGCTCCATGATCGAAGGCCTCGGCTGCCTGAAGTTGAGCTCTCGCATGTTCACCTACTCCCTGTGGTCGGGGTGGACCTCCTGGTGGTGGTGGTGGTAGAGCCTCAAAACGTCGCCCACCACCTGCTGCTCGGCCAGCTCCTCTGCCTCGTCCGCCTCCTCCCTGCGGACCGCCACGGTCGAACCTCTGCCTCTGCCTAGGTGGTTCCTCAACCGTCTGTTGCTCCTCTGCATGGCGGGTCGGGCAGTCACGAGCCATGTGGCCTTGCCCGCCGCATGCATAGCACTGTCTTCCACTCGAAAGACTGGCTCCGCGCTGTGTGCCCTGCACTGTTGAGCCAGTGCCCTGAGGTCGTCTGCCTGAAGATCTGGTCTTCCTGGACCCCTGAGTCATCCGTCGACTTCCTGCTGCAGATGACTCTGCCACGTGTCGCCCTGCGGTGGGTCGCTGTGCTGGTGTAGACTCAGCAAGGAAGCTCTCGATCAGAAGGGCCCGCTCCATCACTCCTGCCTGGGTCGGGATGCTGAGGGAGATCCGTGATGCCCTGATCTCGTGTCTCAATCCCTGCTCGAAGGTCAGGGCCCAGAAGAAGGGGTCTCGTACCATGTCTGTCGAGTACCGAGAAAGGTCGGTGAATCTCGCCGAGTACTGAGCGACCGTCATGCTGCCCTGCCGCAGCTGAAGAAGCTCCTGGATGCGCACCGCACGAAGGGTGGCTGGGACGAACTCCGAGCGGAAGAGGCTCTCAAAGTCCGTCCATAGTAGAGATGCCTCATCGTGCACCTGGAGCATCAAGCTCCACCATCGTCCTGCTGTTGCGTGTAGTAGGCTCGCAGCGAGGATCCCCATGAGGTCTGCTCGTGTCCTCACTAGCCTAAACACTCGTACTACTGCCTCCAGCCAGTCCTCTGCTGCCTGGGGTTCCGTCTCCCTGCGAAACCTGGGCGGTCGCTGGCGCTGAAACTCATGAAGTGCGCTGAGGAGACGTGCATCGTCAGCGGCTGGCGCTGGAAGCGTCGGGGGCTCGGCGGGTAGAGCTACCGCCGGTGCCACTGCTGACAAAGGGCCCTGCACCGAGGCCTCGTCGCTCGGTGAGCTGTCGTCACACTCGGCTCTCGGAACCCGAGCTGGCTGCCGTCGTGGGGCCATCCTGAATAGGAAACAGGTGCGCCACGGTCAAACAGTATACCTGGTGAGCTGATATAAGTAATCACAAAGAAAACTTTGAAACACACACGCAATCAATGTTTTCGTGCATTAAGTCGGAAATCAGATGTCAGGGTCCTAGTGTACGGATACGTCGGCCGCCGCACCAACACTGGACTACCTGGACTGATAACCACACTCAATACGCTAAACATTATTGCTTCATAGAGAAAAGATCAGAGTTCGCGGTAGAACCGAACTCCTCTGATACCAATTTGTCACGACCCACCCTCGGGGTCCGTGCCGTGACTACCCCAAGCCCGCCTTCCATAGGCCAGGGGCTGGCGACTAGCACCAAGGCGTAAATCCCGGTAAAAAGGGAAGGCATTGCCTTTGTAAAGTAAACAAACACCAAAGAGTAAGCAAGCGGAAAGTAAACACTAAGAAAAAGCAGAGTACAACTGAAAGTGCGGAAAAGTAAATGGGCCAGTATACAAACCCAAATTGAAGGTAAAGTACAACTCGAAAGGGAAAACAGCAACTGAAAAGTAAAAGTCGCTACACCGAACTGTCCACTGGAAATCCCACCTGAAGGGTGGGTACAGATAGCTCCACTGCTCCACGGGTCCCGCTGTCCGCTCCGAGCACGTCCCGCCCAATGGTCCACCTCCAGGTACCGTCCTGCTCTGCAAGCCTCAGCTAAGGTCAGCGCAGTCCGTCATCTGCAACCAACACAACGTAGTGCGGGCAAAGCCCGTGCAGGGGTGAGTATAAGCTACTCAGTGGGGACCCCGAGACCCCTGAAGGTCTCTCAAAATCCACAAAGGATAAACCACAAAGAAAGGTACAATCACGAAGTAACAACCGACACTGCTTAGGTATATGCCCATACATATACCTAAGTCATCAATTTCAATACGCTCCAACCTCCGAGCCCAAGTACAACTGAGTCCACACAGGAAAGTAAACGTATTCCACACAGGAAAGCAAAACGTAATCCACACAGGATAGCACAACACAATCCACACAGGAAAGCAAAATGTAATCCACACAGGATTGCACAACACAATCCACATAGGAAAGCAAAACGTAATCCACACAGGATTGCACAACACAATCCACACAGGAAAGAAAAACGTAATCCACACAGGATTGCACAACACAATCCACACAGGAAAGCAAAACGTAATCCACACAGGATTGCACAACACAATCCACACAGGAAAGCAAAACGTAATCCACACAGGATTGCACAACACAATCCACACAGGAAAGCAATAGGTTTCAGCTCACACAGGTATACTTCTTCAAAAGACGATAAAGATGATCACTGATCCATCTAAGTCGTCGGACCCATGAAGGATTGATAGGTAACTAACCCCCTGCAAAAGACCCACACAGGATCGGGCCCACACAGGACCTGTAGGCGCTGGTTCACACAGGACCGCTGAGCGCAAGGACCCACACAGGATCAGACCCACACAGGATCGGGCCCACACAGGACCTGTAGCACTGATCCACGTAGGATCGCTGAGTGCTGAAGTCGTCGTCGTCGAATCCACACAGGATCTCTGTACTGTCGTCGTCGCAGTCACAGTAGCAGTAGTAGCAGTAGTAGTCACAGTAACAGTCGCAGCCAGCACTAGGGTTCCCGCACATAGCAAGCTCGTTCGGAGGTTCCGCTCCACGAGCCGAGAGGCTGATACATCAACTGTCACAAAGACCAGAGTTGATATATCCAAAAGTTCTGTATCGTCAACAGGAACTCAACGCAACTGACGGCGCGTCGATCGGACGCCCGGTCTGAGAGTTATTGGCATTTTCGTCCCCGGGGCCCGGTTGGTTTTTAAGGAAAAACCAACCCGACCGTACTCCACATGCGTCCAAATCTCGGGCGTAGTATGCCAAAAGATCCGTCTCACTAAGAGAAACACAACACAGCTGACGGCACGTCAATCGGACGTCCGTAGCTCAAGATATGAGTGTTTCCGCTCCGAAGGCCCGGTTGGTTTCGTGAACGAACCAACCCGGCCGAATTCAAAGTAATTTGAAACCTTGAGTGTGATATACCGAAATGACCGTCTCGATTCAAGGATCGCGTTGCCGTAGACGGTTCGTCGATCGGAGGTCCGTGGTTCAAGATATGGCCAAAAGACTGAAAAAGATTCGAAACGGGGGGGGTCCGGGTCCGGGCCGACCCGGCACGACCCCCCCTGGTCTGACCCGAACCGGGTCGACCCGAACCGGGTCGGACCGACCCGGTCCGCTGAACCCGGCCCGACCGGCTGGCCGGCGGCGCGACGGCGCGGCAGCCTGGCGGCGCGGCTGCCTGGCACCGCACGGAGGCGGCAAGCGGGGGGCAAAGCCCCCGCTTTCTTGGAGGCGGCGGCGCGGCATAATGTCGCGCCTTGTGGAAACCCCCCCCCCCCCTTGCGGGGGCCAGCTAAAATAAACCGGGGGGCCGCCTGCCCCCCCAAAAGAAACCGCCCCCCTCTTAAATGAGGGGGGTTTTGAGCTGGTCGGGGGAATTTATTTCCCCCGGCCTTTGACCTTCCGGCCGGCCAACTGCCGGCCGGTTTTCTCCAACGGGACTGGAAATTCCGGTCCCCTTTCCGGCTTCCGACGCCGGCGGCCCGGCCGCCGGTCTCCTCGTCCCGCCGCGGCCCGGAACCGGCCGCGGTGTTCGTCGTCCGGCGCGGTGCGACGGCACTGCGCCCCTTCGCCGCGCATTTGATTTCCTTCGACGCGGCGCGACAGCGGCGCATTCTTGATGATTCTTCCATGGCGCGGCACGACGGCGCCGCGTAATTTAATCAAACGATTATCCGCGTGGTGCGACGGCACCACGCCACTTTGCTTCCACCCGCAATATAAAACAACAAGAACGATGGAGGGGGTTCAGCCGTGTTCATGCGGTCCAGCCCCCTCACGTTAAAAGATAACACAATTTAAATATCCTTTCGTTAATCATACTAGAACCACGAACAAGAATAAAAATTAAACAAAAATCAACAACCCCTACCTTGGGTATAGGTTCGAAGATTTGACAACGTCCCGCGGAAGACAACGTCGCGGAGGTCGGGCGTCGCGGTAGTCGTTCGTCAAATTCGATGACGAAGAGGTGCGTCCGAAGAGGCACGTCGTTGGCGAAACTTCTTATGTCGACGAAGGGAGTCCGAGGAGGAAGTGGCGTTCCCTCTCGTTGACACGTAAGACGAAGAAGAGCGGAGCGGCGTTCTTCGTCAAGTTGAGCGTTCTCGATAGTCACACGTTGACGTAGTCGTGGAATATCGGTATCGATTCCTTTGACGTCGGAGGAAGAGTCGTTTTCGATGGCATTTGTCACGGAAAACCGTCGCGGAAGAGATGATGCGGAAGAAGAAAGTCACGTCGCGGATATGGCGTCGCGGAAGAACCGTGTTCTTCAGCGAAGAAGTTCTTCGTTGAAGAACGGCGTTCTTCGTGTTCTTCGTCAAGGTTGAAGAAGATGAAGAAACAAGAAGAACCTTCCCAACTCTCTCAAGGAGACCAAAACTATAAAATAAGACTCTATCTTATTTTATTAACACAACAACACACTAGAATTTCAAGAGTTTGAAATTCAAAACACACACACAACTCACCTTATTTAAGTCTAAAGTTATAACTTAAGATATCATAACTTATGAGGGAGTTGAGGGGTTTTAGAGGATATGAAGAGGTGGGGTTCGTGTGGGCCCCACCACCCTCATAACCTCCCAAGGGAGGTTGGGTGGTTACCCAACTTCCAACAAGAGATATCACTTAGAGTAAAATAATAAAAATTGTAGTGTAATTACAAAGTAAACATCCACAATTTTTATTATCAACACTCGCATGAACGCAACTCCAGAACAGGAGTTCCTAAGCGTTTACCGGCACTACGGTTCCATCGGTGCCCTCGGAATTCGATTCCGAGCACCGGTTCAAAAGTTAGAAAAAAACCCGCTCGTTCGTTCACTGAACGTACCCGAGCCAAACTTCGGAAATTGATTCCGGGAACACCGGGCCTCGGAATTAGGTGCCGTCAGAAACCGCGCTCTTGTAAAATTACAAAGAAAAATAAGAAAAAATTTCCCTTGAATTTTACGGGTCTTTACATAAATTTCATTCACAGTTTATAGATTAAATTATGCGAGTTTTCATTTATTTATCCTTCCATATTGATTATTATTTTTCAAATTATGATATTAAATCTCTTGATTTTATGTAATCATTATTTTGTTATTAACTATACCAAATTGATAATGAGTTATTGATTCATGATAACATCTGAGGTATGCAACCCTTACTATGAATTTTACCAAACCATGATTTTTTTACCTTTATATTATATATGAAAGTGAAATAATTGATTGAAATTTCTAGGATAATGATAATTTTATTTTTTTTCTGTTTTATATTTTAATTTCCAATTGTAAAATAGTTATTCATAATTTTTGTGATACTAAAAAACATCATAACTAAATAGTCCATTGTGATTTGACCCTTTTAATAATTATTAGTAAATAATCTAGGATACCATATCTTGGTTTTCTGAGTTAGGTTGGTTATATTAATACTATAAATATTAAGATATTTTTTGTTTCTATTATGTAAGAGGCATTTAATGATATACGAAACATAATTTTATGTCATTGTGTTTGAATTTTGTTGATTTAAATAAAGGTAAATTAATTAAATTAAACAAAATATAAAATCTATCATTTTTATATGAATCAAGGGTTTATAATATCGTACAGATATTCCTAATAGTCTTTATTAATGAATGATTCATGTTTGTGAGGTTGAACCGAATGATCTAGTTGACCACAATATGATTGGGCCTGTTGAAGATGATATGGATTTGAGCAAGGTTTCATGTGAGATCTGGATTCTATAATTGGTTGTGAATGAGTAGGGAGTTTCATATTAGGAGAAAAAGAACTACATGATGGAGCTTTATATCATCATTAGTTTTATTTAATCTATTATTTAGTATCATGTTTTATTGGTTGTTTCTTATATATGGGGAGTACTGTGATGATAGTGGATATTGTATCTTTTGGTGTAAATTGTGGAAAACATTTAATGGTGTGATTTTAAAATATAGTTTCATGTTTTTATTTATTATTTGAAGACATGGTTGTTAAAGATACATTAGATACATTATCTTCGGTAGGGACCTTATGTGTGACTGTTAGCCAGATCAAATATATAGACATTATTTTCACCTTGATCTAATTTCTAACAAGGAGTCTATGGATCAAGGATTGGATGATTTCATGTAACTCATTATCCAATATTCAATGACACTATTTACATTTCGTATTTATTTTTAGTTTCAAAAAAAATTTATATCATTTATAGTATGCTTTCTCTAATAGTTTCTCATGAGTGGGGGTCATTATGGTTCCTAGAGGAAATTATCATTTAGTGTAGGATTTCAAGAATCAGGACCATTGCTGATTCTTTGAATATAGTTCTTCATCATAAGATAACATATAATTTTTATGGGGTTTGAATTTTTTCTAATAGATGTAATCTGTTTTTATGATTAAATTGTATATTTTGTGGAAATTAGTTGCATCAGTGCTCAACCTTCCTTTGGACTAGTATGGATGGGGTGGTCATATTCCTTATCATTCCTAGGAATATTTTTCCAATATTTTATATTAGAAAGGTGAATAATAGTACTAAATCTCTAAAAGTGGATATAGAGATTGTATAGGAAAGATACATCATGGTCCTTACTCTCATATAAATTGGTTGAAAACAACTATAATGGTTTTCATCAGCGGTATGCTAGAGGGGAAATACATGAGATGTTTCATCAAATTAATCTTCCAAAATAGGATATAATAGGGATAATTTGTAGTATCATAAATATGTCATTTTTAGGGGTTTATTAATTATCTGATTCAATTGATTAAATATACATTAATTTCATATCCATTTCTAAGACATGGTGCTCAATGATAATAATTTATCAGTACCCCTAGTGTTGAATGATTAAATTAATGCTCATTAAACTATTATTCATGTGTTATGAGGTTTTGAGATGAAAACGGTGGAAGATTATTTTACTTACGATTTCATTTTTCATTAGACAGAACTATACGATTTCATTCTAATAAACAAATGGTTCAACAATTTTTGAATACTTATTCATTAATACTAAAGGTGAGTTGTGTTCTATAATAAAGGACCCTAGAGAGTGGTATTCAATATATATAGATATTATTATATGTCTCTTGAATATTCAAAGTCATTATTTTCTCAACATGAAGAAATGCCCTATGATTTAGTATAGAAACGTATATTGGAGTTACACAGAATCATGGAAGGTGTTTCCAAATGTTTCTTCTGAGGATATTGTGACACTAGTCATTCAAATATTAACTATGTTAGGTATAACATTACACAATACTATATCAATGATTTTGAGGGATATATAATGGATGGAACTTTCTAATATATGGGATATGAGGATCTAGGTTTTTGATTTGATGATGAGGTTTTTTATCTTCATTAGTGAATATTCATTGGGTTCTCTAATATTATTTTCAATGAAGGTTTCTCATTTTATGACGATATATATAGGTTATTTATGGTGGATAATGGTATCTATCAATATATCATATCCTCTCAAAATTATTGATGATTAATTAGAGTAGTTTATTGGAGAAAGATGACCTTCAATGAACTATCTATAGTCTAGATATCACCGGATAAGATTAAAAGAGGATGATATTGAAAATAATATCGTGAATTTTCTATTTTTTACATTTAATTTCTTTTTTTCACTCTGTTTCATAAAATATTAAGAAGATTTCATAGGACCCATGAAATCCATATTAAAAGAGTTATTTGATCATTTTGTGATAGAGTTCATCGATGAAATACTAATATACTCAGGGTCATATGAGGAGTATGATATTATTATTATGAGTGTTTAATACCTCCTTATATAAGGCAAAATCTATGGAATATTTATGAGATGCATGTTTTTGATGATGGGGTTTCGTTTTCATATTCATATAGTGTCCCATTAAGGTGTTGTAGTTATTCCATAATATATCAAGATCATGTTTTCTAGGGTAGGCCACAAGAATGATATAGTGTTTCATAAAATTAATAATATCATATGTTACAATCACATACATGTGTCTAATTTCACTTCTTATATGGACCCATTAAAATTCATTACCATGAATGTTTAGAAATTTTTTAGGCTAATCACTATGACAAAAAATTTGACTACCTAAAAAAGAAGTGGAATAGTACTTCCATCCCTCTATTTCTAGTGGAGTGAGTAATGTTTGGGTTTTTTATAATGAATTCCATATGGTTTTGGGTTATGTTAGGATGTATAAGAGAATAATGAAAACTCATTTGTTATGGAAGTTATGTACCTTTTGTAACACCTCAAAAAACTAACGTTGGAATGTTTTATAAAATATGGAGAATAAAATGAAACACAAAGAATGTATGGTAATATAATATCTCAATAAATTTAAAAAAAATTATTAAAATAAATATAAATTATAGCATGAAATATATGCGAACCAATGATAGTGTATTATTCATGATCCAAGGATTCTTTTTAATGGCTTCTGTTACGCTCATTATCGAGTTTCACCAAATAATGTTATATTATTTATTTTATATTTTATAATATAATTAGATATTGTCTCACCGTTACCATATTAGTTTTGATTATTATTGAATAACATATTAAAATAAATGGGATACTAAAAATATAAAATGAATTAATTAGATAAAAATTATATATAAATGAATATTCAATCCAAATAAATTTAAATTGAATATATATATACAAAACTATTTTTTCTCATAAAGATGTTTTATCATAATAAATTAAATGAATTAAATTTAAGGAGTGATATTAATGTAATATATATATATATATTCAAAAAAATTGATCTTATATTCCAATAATATATTTCCTAGTTATGAGATAATAAAAAAACCAATATTACAAATAAAAAACCTATATTTTTTTAATTCATTTTAATTCCATTTAAAGGAGAACCTATTTTAAATCCAATTTCTAGCAAACTGATAAATATTATCTATAAAAATTTTTGTAATATTTTAATTTTATATAATAAATATCGTTTGGGGATTATTTTTATTATTTTTTTATAATGATTCATATTTAATGAATATTGAAAAATAGTTAATTTTAATTAAAAATGTATATTTGATGAAATTTTTTTATAAGAATAAATCATATATCAGATTGGTTATAATGTTTATGTATAATTTTAAAAAAAATAAAATGTATGTCATTTTAATGAATTTCACCTTCAAATTCAATAAGAAAATAGGGAAAACATTTTATTTTTTTTACATTATAAACATGCATTGGTGTCCCTTATATGGGTTTGAATTTAAATTAATTTCTACCAATCCTGTTATTTGAATAGTAATAAAATGTATTCCATATTTTTAATCAGAATAATTTATCATTTTGAATATGTTAATCATATTTTTCAGAATTTGTTTTCTGTGAATGTAATTTAAATTATTTATAATTATTAAAATAAAATTTAGCATAACACCAAAATAATCCAACAATATGATGACCAAAAATACAATTAAAATTTTCAAAATTCTATTTTAATTTTTCATTTCTACCATATCCTATCATGACTCGAATTCCATTAATTATTGGTTTTAGTTTCAATGGGAAAATGGGGATGAAAACCTACTATAAAAAAGTTACAACAGTTCCACTCCTTCTCCGCTATAAGGAGGAAGTATCCTCCCATTTAATTACACAATTAACTCCACATTGACTTAAATATTTTCTAAAATAATATCTATTAAAAAACCTCCAATTAACATAGAATAATAAACTTATTCTTAAATCTATTCATGGAATCCAATTTGTGTAAACCTAAAGGAAATACATATATAAATGTTAACCTTCTTCCTCAAGAAATTTAGTTTTATTTGTTTCTCACATATTTCAACTTTCATATTAAATTCATATATAATAAAAATATTATCATAAATATACTTATATGATTTTATATCAGGGGTTATACCTACATTTACACATGTTTTCATCTAATGGGTAAGGAACATAAAATATATGTGTACTAAATACTACAGCAACACGAAACGATGTTGTTCGTTTTTCCACACCACATATTCCTCAAGAGAAATTATTACAGTGAATCTATTTATATATGTTATATACTATATTTATAATGTTCTTATACATCTATAATTTTTTTTATAAAACATTCATTTATGCTCTCAATTTTTTTCAAATACAAGAACATAATTTATGGAAGTTTAGACTAATACATCATCAATGAGAAGTGATTAGATCATGCCATAAATGGAATTTATATTGTATAATTTTAACAATTAAATTAATCTTATATGAAATATATATATGAAAATGGAATTATTTTATAAATATATATAATTTTGATTTCATTGATTTAATATAAAAAAATAATGGTTTTAGTGTTCATGCTTGCATATGACCAACCATCTCCATGAACGGTTCATTCCATTTAACATCACCAAATAATTTGGATAATTATAAGTACATATATATGGAGTAGATATTAAATTTATATAATTATTTACTTTATTAAAATAATGAAACCATGATAAGAACAACATGTAGTAAGTAAAAATATACTTGAGGAACTATGGAATTTACAGCTGAAATAGTTATAATAAGGATAGAGTATTAACAAATGGGTAATAATATATTAAAAGTATATACTAAATGACATTATAAATATTTTTATGGATATATAATAATTTAGTGATATGATTAAACTCATAATACACAAAATTCAGGATGTTCACCCCAATGGAAATTTAAGGTATGTGATTACATCTCAAATTATATTCCCTTGAGACTTACTTGTTGTGTTGGTCATAGTTTCGTTTATATAGTGTACATACATCCCATGGACATGATATATTAGAAATATCATTATTATTATGATATTATAAGTTTCGTTTCATTTTATTCCTACATTTATATTATCATTAAAATATTTTAATGTGGTATGAGATATTTTTAATGTTTAAAGATTATTATCCTTGAGGGACTTTTTAATGAATATCATTTAAATACAACATCCTTTAATGATTATTCAAATTATCTTCATAACATAACTATATTGTTTTGAACAAAATATTTGTAGGTCCCTGGCGCAGTGGAAGCTCATGGGTGGATGTGACCACATGGATTTTTTTCATCAGTAATGATCAATCTAGGATGAATACAACGATAAATGCCAGACTCCAAGGATCGAATCACAGAAATAGTCAACAAATAAGAATAGTCCAGTAACCACAAAGTAAGATCATCACAGGTTGATTATAATTAATTTAATTAATTGAAAAGATGTACCCTTTATGGAATTATTTTTTTGTTGATATTTTTTATCACATTCTAATGTGATTTGTCATTGTGTCACAAAATCCAAGTGTAGAATTTCTCTAGTGGTGATCCACACGTGCACCACGTACCTCTGGACGTCGCCAAATGAATCATCAGGTGCTAGCATAGAGAAGCCTTGGATTTCCATTTTCTGTCTTAGATCTCCTTGATCCAATGGAGGAGGATCTATCTCATTCTTGAGAGCGTTCTTGGAGGAAGAAGTTCTTTCATCCATGAGCGATTTCCCTAGAAATGTTCTGCACAATGATTTAGGAAATTTTTTGGGGTTGTGAGGATATATTATAATCAAGTTTAAGGTTATAGAGTTATAAAAAAAATGAATGTGTTACATGTTTTATTTACTTCATTAACTCTTATTCAAAACCCCCATGTAAATTCATTAATTCCATGATATGCACCCCCACTTATTGTAATAAATATCATTTAACAATACATTTTTATTTCCTAAAAATCCCGACTGGAAAAACTACACGGCGTGTAATCATTAATACACAATGTGTACTTGTTTTTCATTTCCATTCCAAAATGAAAACTACATGGTGTGTACATTCAATGTACATGACATGTATATCTTGTTTTAATTCCCATTCCAAAATGAAAACTACATGGTATGTACATTCAATGTAACTGATGTGTATATCTTGTTTTCATCTTATTCTTCCCCCAACATTAAAACGATTTAGGCCTCCTCGAATAATTATTAATCCAGATACAGGAGTAATCTATATTATACTAGAGATACATGGATACAGTTAGTGTGTGACCCTCTAGGCCTCTCTCGCATTGGCATTAGACGAGCTTGCCTAAAGACCAAGATTACTATCTAGAAATGCGTCATGGCACCCAAGAGAAAGAAGTTGATGCTGCATTAACGAGTCACCTCAAACAAACACTTACTATGTAATTTTTTATCTTTTTTTTAATATCTCATCAAGCAAGATTCATGGCAGTGCCATAAACCTATATACTTTATTCTTCATTCATTTATTTCAAGAAATAAATTCGTAGTGACACCATGGCCATGGAATTTTTGTGACAGTTCTATATCTATCAAAGGGCCCGATATATCTACTTTCATAAATATGGAAGGGACAATTCCTTACTCGACTTATCAATTAACAACATGTCATTCGTGACACACCCAATGTACCTTACTTCCCACCAATTATGTTCGTGATGGTTTTCATCAGCAAATCTATGTGCGGGAGTCATAACATGAGTAAATGATAATATTACTGTCTAAGGACCATTACACATGCTCATATATAGCAATGTATAATGACACCAAGACATGCATGATTACTACAGGCTGGTATGTTCTCATAATCTTCCATCTAGGATATTACCATGTGAAAACTCCACGAGATAGTGTCTCATTTTCTTATGATTACTCACACATTACGGTTTGTATACTAGGTGTCCTATTATAGTATGTCATCCAACTAAAGAACATTATTTTAAAATATTGTTATATAATTTCAAAGTTCTCATCATAGTGGGGATCTTCCATGACCATATTAATGCAAAAAATATTCCAGGACATAATAATATTATATTCATCTGGAATAATAAACAATATATAATTAGTGCACATTCATGTAATCAAAGTATAAGCAGTTCGTTCTCAGGACACCAACTTTAATAAACTCTCACTTGGACTAGTGTAACATCCCAGGTAAATAAAAAATATTACATTTTTATATTTATTAATATTTGTGAATAATATATTAATATTACATTAAAGGGAACACGGTGCTTTATGGAATACCCAATACGCAACAACGAGTTTGTTTGAAATCTTACGTTGCACTCTAATAATAAAATAATATTGTTTTAAATGATAGTTAATGCCTAGCCATTGTATTGGCAGGAATGAATAGAAATAAATAAAATATGATTATATATTTTTGTTAAATGTTTTTACATTTATCCAATAAAAGATAAAGGCTTAAATAAGAAAAGAATTCAATTTTAAGCATAAATACTCTAAAATTCACTAAAAGGTCGATTTATCGCCTTTCGATGGTGAACCTTCTTTAATATATTTTTGGTCACTCTTGTACATTCTTTTGGACTGAATTAAATTCTTCATTAGAATTGGGGCATCAAAATTTACTTTGTGTAATTTTTTGGTATTTTTCTGATAAAGTTCATTTTTTTTAATGAATAGTGAAAAATGTTGTATTTTAATTCAAAACCCGTTTTTATTCTAATTTATTTATATGATTATAATAACTTTTGAATTGGTTTTAAATTCCAATTATAATATATTTTTACCATTTAATCTAATAGTGGTTGTTGGAATTAATTTCACTTTGAAATTGGACTTAAACTAGTGTCAATCTTTTGATATATATTGTTTCATAAAAACACGCTATTTGTTCAGACAACGGGAATTTATTATTAAATTAATTAATGCAACTTATATGTTTTCAATTTTTTAAAATAGACATCATTTCTGAATTCAAAATATCAAATATATCTTAGGGTGAATTTTGGGTATTTTTCTGAAAAACATCAATTTTTGATGAATAGTGAAACCACAAAGTGGTAGTTAAAAAACTAATTTTTCGTTTAAATGAAACTTTACCACTTCTGTGATTTGAATTTCAAAAATAAGACATACATGGTTTTCATTAGGTTGTAAAATTTGGTTCAATGAGATTAAAATAATTTTTTGGTGAATAGTAACTTTTATGTTTTTAATCGTGATTAGAGGTAATTAGTGTAATTGAAGGTAAAAATAATGTTTTAATAATATGAAATGACCTTGACACATGTCCTAACCTTATTGGATGTGTCATGGACGACCAATAATATCCATGGGTCAAATTGGGGACCCCATGGAGCCACTTTGGTAGGAAAATGACATTAATAACTTTTTATTTCAAGTTAAAATTAAAATGTCACAAACATGTATTTTTTTACTAAAACAATTTTTACATGGGGTTATACAAGTCATATTTTTTACTATAAATATTCATTAGAAATATAAAAATATTTCCTAAATCATGACAGTTTTATTATAATTTTTAGAAATTAAATAAATTAATTTATTTGTAACACCGTTATGATGCAGTGATTACCTCATAAATGGACGATTTAAATAAAATGAGAAGATAGGGTGAAATCTAAGTTTTAAACCTGTCAAAAACCAATTGTATTGGTTCATTTAGAAACCTTATCACCTTATCCTCGAAATATATCCGTTTGGGTCCTTTAAAATCCGAAAATAATTTTATAATAAAGTAATATTTTATAACTTTTCAAGAGTGCCCCTCCTCTCCTCTTATAAAAGGCCCCCACCTCTACCTCCTTACCCACACCTCTCACGACTTTGGCTCAACCCAACCCTGCCCATTTAATCTCTTAACATCCCTCTATTCATCATAGAAGACTCACCTTAGGAAGAAATCTCTTAAAGAAACCCTTTTGGTCAAACCAAAGAGAGTTACCCGATTTAAAGGTAGTGTCTTCTCTTATGTTGTTTTGTATTATTTTGCTTCTCCAACCCACTAAACTTTTTTTATTCCTTTATTTTGTAAAATAAATAGTATCTTAAATATACTAGGATTTTTTATAAGAAGTATTCAAGCTAAACTAACACACGCATCCGTCTAATGGTTAAAGAACATACTGCTTCTGTGGATGGAAAATTACTGTCTCACGAAACGATGAGTGTTCCATATTATTTTAACACCTTTAAAGGTGTCCATTATGATGTCACTGTATTTTATATATGATTTATGTGGTATTTATGTTTCATATATGCTTCTTTATTTTATATTTAAAACACACCTTTATTCTTTTCATATTGTGCAAATGCGATAATTTCATATGAGGAAGTGTGGACTACTGCCCCCTCAAGTGATGTGACTCGTTCATGCAATACCTAGAATTTATAAATAATTAAATTAATGAACATATGTGACCTATATAAAATATATATTATACGGTAATTATAATATATATATATATATCATTTATTTTTAATTCCATTAATATGACAAAGAAATGAAAGTAGCGTTCATGCGTACGTACAGCCTACCATCTCCATGAACGGAGCATTTCATTTCTTTTTATCTCCAAATGTTATCGAATATTATAAAATGAATTTTTACTGGATATATATTATATTTAAATCACTAATACTATTCTGGAGATTATTTACTTATAACTACATGGACAATCATTCTCAAACAAGTTCATTTTTGACTCATGTATCAAACATTGACAAAAATGTATGATATGAACTCACATTATTAACCAATTATTATAACATTATAATATGTGATATTAAATGAATAATAATATTTAAAGGAGTACCTTAAGAAATTATAAATTGACCAAAGCTTATTATTCAATAATATAATGAAACGAACAAAACAAGTCGGACTTGAGGTAAGGGATCCTACCTCTCTCGTTCTTTTTAAGTACTCCTTTTTATGTAACTTACTTTAATCTCATCTTTCTTATGTTGGGGTATGTTCTTTTATATTTATAATTCTGTAAATTTTAATTTAATACGATGATAGATCCTATTTGATCTCATAAATCCACTTTTGGAAGTCTTATGTGGCGCTGTTAGGCTGCTGAATTTTCATAAGGGGATTTTCATCTCACTTTTTATTCCCTTGAGATTTATGATACATTTGCCACCATTTCCTTTTATTGGTGTATGTAATTCCCATTATTCAACTCTTTTTGTAATATAATTTCTTTTATGAGTATTTACATCAATTTTTTACAGTCCTTCTTTCATGGGGTGTACGTTTTGAAAGTTACCCGAGTCGGTAAGGGAACCTTTCACCGACCTAATTTTAAAATGCTTGTTTTTTATTTTTATTTTAAATTACATCTTATTATGTTGGGATATGTTCTTATATATCCTTATTGATTTAAATTTTATCTCTAAGTGATGAGATACCCTTTATCCCTCTTATCAAATCTTTTTATAAAATTTGATGCTATGCTGTTAGGCTGTCGAATTTTTACAAGGGAACTTCTTAACCCAATTTCGATTTATTTGGATTAAACTTGTAGTTATTGAATATGTCATCCTATGAATATGTGTTAATGACCTATGGTTGTTTTATACTTAATATCCACTTATATTGGGTGTATTTATATTTTTCACACATAATTATGAGATTGATTTATCCTTAATTTAAGGGTAACTTCTTTATAAGGGATGTCATCTCATTTTACATTTCTATTGAGACTTTATTATTGTTATGCACCAATTCACTCTTATATGGTGTATATACTGTCCTTTGAGATATTATATCATGAATACCTTTATTCTCATGATATTATAATGTTCTGATTAAATGTTATTCCTCAATTATTATATTCAAGTGTCTCTCATTTGGTTAAAACCCATTTAACTAAAATGTCATTTTAAATGTTTTAATGATTTATTCTTATAAATATTTCTCATTAATATCCACGTTTTCAAAATGGTTTTAAGGTTTTATTTATATGGATATTAATGGTTTAAAATGTTAAAAGCTTCAAAGTGGTATTGGACACTTTGATTCAAAAATCACTTTATTAAATGTATAAATGGTTTTGAAAATGGTTTTTAGAGTTGATTCATTATTTCAATATATTAAAATGTTATATTGTTATTTAAAAGTGGGAATGTTATCTTTCCTTTATGCTTAAGTTATGTTCTATTATTATGTAATGGTTCTTGGGCATTTTTTATGAAGATGGGTGGTTCCGTGATAAACTAAGGGCGGGTGAGCCCGATATAGCTCTCTAATGCATTGGGTAACGCGGAGGGGTTAAAAGATAAGGTTTCTCCGAAGAGATTTAGGGAATATACTGTGATAGGTATTCCAAACATAACCATGATGGTTACTCCCTATGTAATAATGTTATGAATGCCTCAAGTTACCTTTATGTCTTATGATTTTATGACTTATTCATAAATCTTATGATTTCATGAGGTATGTTAAAATTCCTATGTTTTATGAGTAATTTATGATTTCATTGATTCTTATGTATACATGGACTGATGTCTTCTTTCCGTATTGTTATAACCCTTACTGATCTTTTTATGCTCATCCCAAGTTTTTGAAATGATTTTCACAGGACATAAAGTTTATTAGGGTCAAGGATGGGATCAAAGAAATGTCAGGCTTTCTAAAACAAGGAACCAGACATTCCTCTTTTATTCAAGAGTTTTTATTTTATGAAAAAAATGGAAACTGTGTAGATGTGTCTACTTTGTAATCTTTGAGATGTAATAGTTATGTCCTAATTCTCTAAAACTATAAACCTGAAAAGATCATCAATGTGAATTATTCATTTAATTCAATAATAAGTAATGTTTAAGCTCGGGTCTTTATAGTTGGTATCAGAGTTCGGTTTAGCTAACTTTAGAGGATAGAGTGTTGTTTAAGAAAAAGTGACAAGTTGTGTATAACCAAAATGGTTATTATATTAGATGGAGTGGTTGTTTTTTTTAATGTTAGAATGAGTTTGGGATAACATGGATAAGTATATCTTGGTGTTTATCTCTCTCTTTATTATATGATGATTTTTTTGATATACTCACACTGTCATTTTCGGTTTTAGTAAATGGATGGATCTAGTAGGCGCCAAAGTGACAATGTTTCTGAAGGAAACTATGGTGGTTCTCTGATTAAGAGACTGGATGAAATGGGGGATTCAATGAGAGATCTTGTGGTTATTCTAAACCAACTATCTGGAGTCATGATCAACCACTTGAAGCTTGGTGAGTTCTCTAATGTATCATGTATGAGAGGACGAACTCGATGTGGATGTTCAGGTGATAATTATAAAGGTAACCATTATGGTTTATATGATCCTTACTTTTGAGGTAATTATGGGTTACTATATGTTATGATGGAAAATGAAAGGCATGAGATAAACTTGAGGTTAAATTATGATATGGTTATTTTGGAAGATTTTATCTCTTTTTGGGGAATGTTTTAAGGATTATATAGTTTTGGAAAAAGGAAAACACGCAGACCATGTGACAACTCGTCTCATCGGACAAAGCTGTAGGAATCAAACCCACAACCAAAGTGCGACTCGTATTTATTGCCTACCATTGGCCTACGTGATTTCCCTGGTTAGTTTGAATAATTATTTTTAGTTAGATGATTTTATGAATCAAGAGTAAGTGGATTTTGGGTTATCTATGGAAATTATTAACCTATCATGGAGGATATGTGATTAGGTTAATTACTTTTCAATATGAGACTTTAAGAGAAACTAATGTTATTTGGAGATAAAGGTTAATTTGTACCTTGGAAGACTATGTGATTAAATCCTTCAAATATTTGGGTTTCAATCTTAGTTTGGTTTAATTTGAATAATTTTATGGGAAAAATTTTTATCGAATAGTCTTTGTTGAACTTTGGATTTTGTTGGAAAAATTATAGAGATTAAGAATAGATTTTCCTTTTATAAAGGATTATCCTTTTGTGGATTATCTGATCTTATTCTAACAGTTTGGTTTTGGTTTTTTTCTAAAGACATGGGAAATATATTTTTCTCTTTTGTTGATTAAGTTATTCTCTAGATGTTGATTATAGTGCTCTTAATGTGAACAAGTCATCCTAAATACTCATCCTTTGGAGAAAGTATGAGTTTGTGTTAGAAATCTAGTAAAACATGAAAGTCTAAATAACAAGTAAGTATGTTCCCTTATGATTTATTTAAGATCATAAATAAATTCCTAAATTAAAAGTAACTTAAAACAAAAATGTTTTCCATTAAATATTCCTACTGGGGAATCAAATACTGTTTAACCCATCACCAGTTTGAGATTTTCTGGTGGTTAACTTTCTCCAAAACATGTTTTCTATCACTCTCCATAAGAACATGACCCTTTGTTTTTTCTTCCATATCCATATTTTCCTACATGGAATCCTAGAATGGGTTAACTCGGGTGACCTTTGTACTTTTCTTTCTTTTAATGTGATAGTTTAATTTACACTTTTTCTGATGTGGGGATTTCAATGAAGATTCCAAGTCCAATTTTAAAATTGTGAGGACGCAATTCCCAAAAGAGGGGAAGGATGTAACATCACAGGTAAATAAAGAATATTACTTTGTCATATTTATCAATATTTTTGAATAAATTATTAATATTACTTTAAATAGAACACTATGCTCGATGGCGTACCCAATACGCAACAACGAGTTTCTTTGAAATCTTACATTGCACTCTAATAATAAAATAATATTATTTTAAATGGTATTTAACGCCTAGTCGTTGTATTGGTGGGAATGAATAGAAATAAATATAATATGATTATATATTTTTGTTAAATGTTTTTACATTTATCCAATAAAAGATAATGGCTTAAATAAGAAAAGAATTCAATTTTAAGCATAAATACTCTAAAATTCACTAAAAGGTCGATTTATCACCTTTTGATGGTGAACCCTATTTAATATAGATTTGGTCACTATTATACAGTATTTTGGACCAAATTAAATTCTTCTTTATAATCAGGGCATGAAAATTTACTTTTTGTAAATTTCTGGTATTTTTCTGATAAAGTTCATTTTTTTAATGAATAGGGAAAAATGTTGTATTTTAATTCAAAACCTCTTTTTAATCTAATTTATTAATATGATTAGATTATATTTTGAATTGGTTTTAAAGTCCAATTATAATATATAGTTACCATTTAATCCAACAGTGGTCATTGGAATTAATTTCACTTCGAAATTGGACTTAAACTAGTGTCAATCTTTTGATATATATTATTTCATAAAAATACCCTATTTGTTTTGACAACGGGAATTAATTCTTAAAATAATTAATGAAACTTATATGTTTTTAATTTTTTAAAATAGACATCATTTTTGAATTTGGAGTATCAAATATATCTTAGGTTGAATTTTTGGTATTTTTCTGAAAAACATCAATTTTTATGAATAGTGAAACCACTAAGTAGTAGTTAAAAAACTAATTTTTCATTTAAACAAAACTTTACCACTTCTGGGATTTGAACTTCAAAAATCCGACATACATGGTTGTCATTAGGATGTAAAATGTGGTTCAATGAGATTAAAATAATTTTTTGGTGAAGAGTAACTTTTATGTTTTTAGTCACGATTAGAGGTAATTAGTGTAATTTTAGGTAAAAATAATGTTTTAATAATATGAAATGACCTTGAAACATTTCCTAGCCTTATTGTATGTTTTATGGCCGACCATTAAAATCCATGGGTCATCTTGGGGACCCCATGGAGTCACTTTGGTAGGAAAATGACATTAATAACTTTTTATTTAAAGTTAAAATTTAAATGTCACAAACATGTATCGTTTTACTATATCAATTTTTACATGGGGTTATACAAGTCATATATTTGACTATAAATATTCATTAGAAATATAAAAAGATTTCATACATCATGATATTTGTTTTATAATTTTTAGACATTAAATAAATTAATTTTTTTATAACACAGTGATGACGTAGTGATTACCTCATAAATGAACGATTTAAATAAAATGATAAGATAGGGTAAAATATAAGTCTTAAAATTGTCACAAACTGATTGGATGGTTGGATTTAGAAACCTTATCACCTTATCCTCTAAATTTACCCTTTTTGGACCTTTAAAATCCTAAAATCATTTTATAATAAAGTAATATTTTATAACTTTCCAAGAGTGCCCCTCCTCTCCTCTTATAAAAGGCCCCCACCTCTACCTCCTTACCCACACCTATAAAGTCTTTGGAACGGCCAACCCCTACCCATTTCATCTCTCCACATTCCTATATTAATCATAGAAGACTCACCTTAGGAAGAAATATCTTCAAGAAACCCTTTTGGTTCAAACCAAAGTGATTTACCCGATTTAAAGGTAATCTCTTCTCTTATGTTCCTTTGTTTTATTTTGCTTCTCCAACCCCATAAACTCTTTTTATTCCTTTATTTTGTAACTAAAACAGTATATTAAATATACTAGGATATTTTTATAAGAAGTATCCGTGCTAAATGTACACACACATCCGTCTAATGGTCAAAGAACATACTGTTTCTGTGGATGGCGAATTACTACCTCACAAAACGATGATTGTTCAATATTCTTTTAACACCTTTAAAGGTGGACATTATGATGTCACTGTATTTTATATATTATATATATGGTATTTAAATTTTCTATATGCTTCTGTATTTTATATTTAAAACAAACCTTTATTCTTTTCATGTTGTGCAAAGGCGATATTTCATATAAGGAAGTGTGGACTACCGCCCCCTCAAGTGATGTGACTCGTTAATGCAATACCTGGAATGTATAAAGAATGAAATTAATTAACATATGTGAACTATATAAAATATATATTATACTTGAATTATAATATATATATATATATCTCATTTATTTTTAATTCCATTAATATAACAATTAAATGAAAGTAGCGTTCATGCGTACGTACGGCCTACCATCTCCATGAACGGTGCATTTCATTTATTTTTATCTCCAAATGTTATAAAATAGTATAAAATGAATATTTACTGGATATATATTATATTTAAATCATTAATAATATTCTGGAGATGATTTACTTATAACTACATGGACAATCATTCTCAAACAAGTTCATTTTTGACTCATGTACCAAAATCGATAAAAACGTCTGATATGAACTCACATTATTAACAAATTATTATAACATTATAATATGTGAAATTAACTGAATAATAATCTTTAAAGGATGAACTTATGCAATTATAAATTGACCAAAGTTTATTATTCAGGAATATAAAGAAACGAACCAGACAAGTCAGACTTGATGTAAGGGATCATACCTCTCTCTTTCTTTTTAAGTACTCTTTTTTTATGTAACTTACTTTAATATCCTCTTTCTTATGTTGGGGGATGTTCTTTTATATTTCTATTGTTTTAGATTTTATTTTAATATGATTATAGACCCTATTTTATCTCATCAATCCATTTTTGGAAGTTTTATGTGGCACCGTTAGGCAGCCGAATTTTCATAAGGGGATTTTCATCTCACTTTTTATTCCTGTGAGAGTTATGCTACATTTGCCACAATTTTTGTTGAGTGGTGTATGTACTTCCAATTATTCTACTCTTTGTGTAATATAATTTCGTTTATGAGTATTTAAATCAAATTTTTATAGTCATTCTTTCATGGGGTGTACGTTTTGAAAGTTACCCGAGTCTGTAAGGGAACCATTCACCCTCCTAATTTTAAAAGACTTGTTTTTTATTTGCCTTTTAAATTACATCTTATTATGTTGGGATATGTTCTTAAATATCCTCATTGATGTAAATTTTATCTCCAAGTTATGACATACCCTTTATCCCTCTTATTAAATCTTTTTCTAAAATTTAATGTGACACCGTTAGGCTGTCGAATTTTTATAATGGAACTTCTTAACCCAATTTCGATTTATTTGGGTTCAACTTGTAGTTATTGAATATGTAATCCTATGAATATTTGTGAATGACCTTTGCTTATTTTATACATAATATCCACTTATATTGGGTTTATTTATATTTTTCACACATAATTATGAGATTGATTTATCATTAATTTAAGGATACCTTCTTTATAAGGGATTTCATCTCATTTTACATTTCGATTGAAATTTCATTGTTGTTATGCACAAATTCACTCTTAAATGGTGTATATTGTAACGCCCTGACCCCAGTTACCCAGATTCGGTGCATTATTACATGATATTGGCATGATCACAAGAAAGATCAAATCTCGAAAGACCTATTAGTTTATTAGCCTTGGAAACACTAGATATATTCATAAATTTTTACATCATAAAAATAAAAACTACAACAACATAGTCTCCATGGACCACACTCTTATCCTCTCATACTATCACTGCAGGTCATTCATAATTTACTTCTTCATATCCGGTGAAAAATAAAACATAGAAAAGGGGTGAGCTCAAATGCCCAGTAAAGATAACAATATAGCGGAAACTTTCATAAATAATAATAAACATTTAAGGCAATGTATAACTAAAACAAAAGCCTTTTAAACTTGAACTTCAACATAGTATGGAAAAAAATAAAATGAAATAATGTCATTTACATATTCACATGGATATTATACTATTGAATAATCACATGCAATATCAATAACCACTTTCATAATGATGGAATGCATAATGCCAGAATATCATAACCACATAGCCAAGGCCTCGTTCCAAGACTACAAATAAGATTTTTTCAAGGCCTTGTGCCAATACACTAGTTTGTCTCATGAGACCTACCGATGCATCAAGGAGCTATAGCGGGCTCCACCCATCACTTACTAAGTCCAATGCATTCCCATATGAAAAGGTTTAAACATAACATAAACATTCGTATTAAAACTAGCATACGAAATGTCAATACATTCTCCAAAAACCATGAATGGTCTAAAAATAACAAATCCTCAGTAAAACATATCAAAAAACCTTCAATACAATACAAAAGTTTTGTATCATAATAAATCAACTTCAAATAAGCTTAAAATCCATCAAAGGATGTTGACATAGATGAAATCAAAACTATTTGATAGAAATATCTCTTTTCTCAAAATCATTGAAAAGTCACACATTTATAAAGGAAGTAATTTAAAAGAGATTTTTGAATCAAAGTGTCCCATACCACTTTGAAACTTTTGAAAAGAAATGTCATTTAAAAAACTTCATGTCCATATAAATAAATCCTTAAAATCATTTTGAAAACATGGACATTAATTAAAAATATTTAGAAAGATAAATCTTTAAAACATTTAAAATTGTGATCTTGATAAAGAGTGCCTTTCACAAATTCTTAAAATATTCATTTTGAAATCATTTAAAGTCACATAATTATAAAATAAGACATTTACATTGAAAATATTCTTATAATATTGTAAGGGAAGCTTTGACAATTTTATAACGGTGGTAAATAGCCGCACCCGCTGTATAAGTTAAAAAAACATTCTTACCTTAAATTTGTCAAAAAGGTTAAAAGTGCCTTGTTTGGAAAACAACGGAAAGATTCCTTTCAAAACGCATAAGGGTATAAATGAATTTAACCCATTTTCTAGTAAATATTAAAAAAAATATTTTTAAGGAGCATGGATGTGGATGATAAAGAGATCCCAGTAGATAATTACGTATAAACAAGCTCGGATAATGAAGAGATTGTGAAATAAACCATTACCTTGTACTTTTCCTTGGTTGAGGGTAGGTTAAGCTCTTGTATAATGGTGAAATAATTTTTATTAAATTATAAAAAAATCATATACATTCATATGATATCATATGTGATCTTTTAACATTGCTTTGTTAATAATATCTTAGAATTATCGTTGTTTCGATTGTTAACTTACTCATTTTCTTTTATATGTTTTGTTACGTAATCCATGTTTTTCATGTATAGGTTGTATCTTATTCATATCCAGAATGATATCAAGTCCTTAAACATTATTTTTAAATCATAAAATGATAATTATACTTCAATATATACGATGGAGAATGAATCTCATCGCGTTCGTGGAGACGGTAGTCCGTATGTACGCATGAGCGACAATATCATTCTTTTGATATTAAAATAATATATAATTGGATGGTATATTATATATAAAGAATAATTATCATGTTATATTTATTGTTTAAATTAATTATACATCATTATTATACCCATCCAAATAATAATATATTGAATAACAATTACACCACGACGTGGAGACGGTAAGCCGTACGTACGCACGTATTTTGACATGTTATTCAAAGGGTGGATAGAATACTGAATATGGTTGTACCATATTTATAATAAAATCGCAGTATATATAAGATAATGGAGTTATTATTTTAGAATGGTAATAACAAAGAAAGAAGAAGTAGAAGAAGAAAGGAACTTGAAAAGGTGTGGTGAAAACATTACCTCTTCTCCGGGTTCTTCCTTTTGATTTGATCAAAAGGGCTCTTTATGTTGTCTTTATGATCAAAATAAGGCCTCTAGGTTGTAGTGAGGGAAGTTTATAGAGTACTTGGGCAGGTTTTGGCCGAACCAAAAGGCTTTGAATGTGTGAATAAATGAGAAGGAGGAGTTCCCTTTTATAAGAGGGGTGAGGGGTACCTTTGGAAAAGCTGGAAATATTAGTTTATAATAAATTCATATTCGGTTTCTAATGGTTCCAAAGTTGATTATTTAAATTTTAAGGTGGGTATGGTTTGAAAAAAACTCAACAAATAGAATTTAGATAGGTTTGGGTACTTATATTAACCTTATCTTTAAGTATTAACTCTAAGTTAATTAGTTTCACTTTTACAATGTCCCTTTGTATTTTTATATTATATGGTTAATAAACTTAAAATATACATCAAAGAGACCCTCAAGTGGTCCATTAATGATATAAATATAATTATATAAGTCTCTTGGTCGAACCTTAGATTTTTAAGAATTTAATATCAATTAATAATATAATATTTGTTTTAAAAACTCTTTTATGTCAATTTTGACACTATTCAATAGTTGATTTTTATGAAACTCATAACAGAATTATTACTACAAAAAAAGTTAATTAAATAATTTTTAACATTTCATATTATCCTATAAAATTAGTTTAATGCATTAAAAGTCTCAAATTATATTTATTTGTGGATTTGTAATATCAATTATTTTAATTTTTCACTATTATGGTAATTACTGCATTATCATTGTGTCATAAATAAATTAAATTATTTAATATCTAAAAATTATAAATAAAATATAATTATGTAGGAAATCTTTTTGTCTTTCTAATGAATATTTATAGTCAAAACTCCAACATATATAACCCTATGTACAAATTGTTTTTCTAAAAGATATATGCTTGTGTCATTTTTGTATTCATTTTAACTTAATTAAAATAAAGTGTCCCTATCACCTAAAAGTGGCTCTATGGGGTCCCAAAAACGACTTAAAGATGCCCATGGTCGGACATGTATCCTCCAATAATGTTAGGACGAGTTTTAGGGTAATTTAGTACTATTATAATATTATTTTTTAACCCTTATTTACCAGATTTACCCTTAACCATGGTAAATAAAATATTTACCGCAGTAATTATTCAAAATGTCTAAATATAAAAGTTACCTATTTACACAATACTAATATCCTGATTCCAAATATGAAATCCATTTTTCCAAATTCAAAACACAGAAGTGGCAGAAATTAATTTAAAATTAATTCCCGTTGTTAAAACAAAAAGTGTGTTTTTAAGAGATAATAACTATCAAATGATTGACACTTGTTTATGTCCGGTTTAATTGTAAAATTATGTACAATGATGACAATTGTATTAAATGGTAAAAATATATTCTAAATATACTTTAAAACCAATCAAATTCATAATTTATCAATATAAATTATTTCGATTAAAAAAGTTGTTTTTAATTAAAATTTAGTAATTTTCACTATTCATCAAAATATAAATGTTATCCGAAAAGTTCCAAAATTTCACCCTAGGCTAAATTAAATATTCAGAATCCAAAAATGAAGTCCATTTTGAGAGAAAAAATTTATAAAATTTTAAAATGTAGGTATTACTATTCATAACGGCTAGTTTAATTGGTTGCGATGTGTTAGAACTCGATATTGCGTACAACACGCGCTATCGCATTATTCAAAGAGATGCGTACCATAGAAGCTTGGGATGTTACATTGTAAATTTTTGATGTCCCCATTCTAAATAATATATTTATTTAGTCAAATTGAGTATATAAAAGTTTAAAATATTGGATTTAAAAAGGGTTCACTATTAATGTTGGTAAAAGTGCATTTTTGAAAAATACTTATTTTATCTGGAAAAAAAAGAATTTGTTACTACATTATGTCTAAGAAGCTCATAATATGGATTCTAAAATTATAAGGATTATATAAGGTTCAAAATTTAGTTAATACTATTCATAACCTCTTTTGAACGGCTTGTTTGGTAAGTAATGGTGTGCTTGAACTCGGTGTTATGTGTAGTGCAAGTTATTGAATTTTTTGAAGAAATAACACACTATGAAATCTTGGGGTGTTACATTCTCCCCTCCTTCAATAAATTGCGTCCTCAAAATTTGATATTCTTCTTCGGAAATAAAGGTAGAAAACAGAAAATATCTTTGTGGGGAAAACCCACATCGGAAATTTGGTTAATAAAATTTAGTCTTAATAAGAGGAAAAGGGAAATGAAAGGGTCACCACCAAATTATGATCTTGATTAGGAGAACATTGGTCGAAATTAGAGACATATAATTGGAAGAAAAACGTAATTATTTATAGGTAGTGATTGAGGTCATCAATCACAAACAATTGTAAAATTGAGGTCCTTAAATTCATCAATCTATGATGATTTGAAGTACCATCGGTTCAACAAAACATAGGGTATTAGGATAACACATTTTTGGTTTTAGGATTCCTTAAATAAAGTATAAGAATTAATTTCTTCATAGAATAAGAGAAGAATAAAAATATATTATTGACAAGTAGAGTTCCATCCTTTAACTAATTTCTACCACAAACTCATCCTTCACTCTAAAAGATAACATAACATAAAACAAATATTCTATTTATCCTATTCATATAGGGTTTCAAAAAAACGAATTTATAATTCATCTACCATATCTTTTAAAAAAACTACATTATTTAATCCCAGACATTACATGGGCCAGTGGTAGGTGATACACCCTTGTCGCACTTCGGTTGTGGGTTCAAGTCTCGCGGCCTTGCCGGACGCGACGGGTTGCTGCCCGACCTCTGGGTTGTCCTTTTATGGCAATCCAAAATAATCCAAACTAGAACTATCCAAAATACTTCAGTCCAAAATTTATAAGGAAGGTAAACACAATGAAGATCCTTTTTTTTTGTCGTGTAATAACATGTGATCACCTTCATCATGTATTCTTTTAAAACACTGCAACATCCTGAATTACCATAAAACCATATTGATTACATTCATGATCCCTTATTCCTTATAGAATAATAGATATACTCCTTCAATCCAAAAATGTTATAAACCCCAACAATGATGGAATATACAAATCATTAATCAGTTTCAAGGTAGTCAAGAATATCCAATATAATTTATCCAAATCAATCATGTATTATTCTAAAATCACTACCTCGGTATCAGAACCATATTATGGTTTATATTTCTCTCAACCATATATTTTCCAAAAATTTAACCTTCTATTGAGTCACTTTTCTTTGTTCCACACAATCTCAAGTCCATAATGAAATAGTACTTCAGTACAATCCTTATATACTCCATAATTATTATAACAAGTACATTGTTGATACAACACTCAAATGACATAATCAACATAAGAACTCTAATTATTACTCTTCATCTGTGGTAGTATCATAACTTGATTATTATCCAAAAGCATCATTTACGGCATAGTCTAATGACTGGGACATAGGTTCGCGTAGTGTCCAAACTCCTTGCAAATGAATCATTGTACATTTGAAACCATTTTCTTACCCATGCAGCCACATACTTTGTGCCCTTTTCCTCCACACTTATAACAAACTCTCATTCCTTTCAGGCAAGTTCCAGGGTGTTTCTTTCCACAGTTATCACATGTGGGAAAATTCTTCTTTCCCCTCTTCCCTTTATCCATCTTTCTCTCTTTCATCCTTTTCTTCTCTTGTTTCCCTTCAAAGCCATAGGACTTAGTAAACTCTTTACTTATCTTATCAACACATGATATTATTTCTTCATATGATGATAATACATGTGAGACTATTTCTCTTATAAATTCTGTCTTAAGACCATGAAATATATGATCCTTCTTTCTCTCTGTATCATGTGCATTGTTGGAGTTCTCATTCCTTCTACTGGGCGCCATTTCTAAACAATGGCATACACTAGATTAATTTATGAATAACAATACCTAATCCCAAACTTGTAAAACACATAACATAAATTAAATAGTTTATGGATATAATCCATAATCATAAAAATGTCTCCTTTGAGGAAGTATATACTCATAAACCCTTCATAATGATTTGTAAAGAAAATGAGAGTTATCCTAAGCATATCCCCCGGGAGTGTCGTAACCAAGAGTGCAGCAAGGCCCGTTGTCGTGCACCAGTTCCCGTTCGAGTCTAGCTCAAAGCGGTGTTTTCGGGTTTTACCCCTAGGTACATCTATGCCAGAGCCGCCTCTACCTGCTCGTATCCAGACAGGGATGTATTGCTCGGAAAACCCACAAAATCTCTACAATACCAAAATTATAGGAAGTTCTTCTATACTAATCCTAAAATTCTATCTTAAATCTATGTGCTCTAATCGGAGTTTATCTAAATCTAGCTTCCAAGGTTTGTACTAAACTTCCTCCGATACCAACTGTAACGCCCCGACCCCAGTTACCCAGAGTCGGTGCATTATTACATAATATTGGCATGATCACAAGAAAGATCAAATCTTGAAATACCGATTAGTTTAGTAGCCTTGGAAACACTAGATATATTCATAAAGTTTTACATCATAAAAATTAAAACTATAACAACATAGTCTCCATGGACCACACTCTTATCCCCTCATACTATCCCTGCAGGTCATTCATAATTTACTTCTTCATATCCTGGGAAAAATAAAACATAGAAAAGGGGTGAGCTCAAATGCCAAGTAAGGATAACAATATAGCAGAAACTTTCATAAATAATAATAAACATTTAAGGCAATGTATAACTAAAACAAAAGCCTTTTAAACTTGAACTTCAACATAGTATGGAAAAAATAAAATGAAATAATGTAATTTACTTATTCACATGGATATTCTACTAATCGAATAATCACATGAAATATCAATAACCACTTTTATAATGATGGAATGCATAATGCCAGACTATCATAACCACATAGCCAAGGCCTTATGCCAAGACTACAAATAAGATTTTTTCAAGGCCTTGTGCCAAGACACTAGTTTGTCTCATGAGACCTACTGATGCATCGAAGAGCTATAGCGGGATCCACCCGTCACTTACTAAGTCCAATGCATTCTTATATGAAAAGGTTTAAACATAACATAAACATTCGTATTAAAACTAGCATATGAAATGTCAATACATTCTCCATAAACCATGAATGGTCTAAAAATAAAACATCCTCAGTAAAACATATCACAAAACCTTCAACACAATACAAAAGTATTGTATCATAATAAATCCACTTCAAATATGCTCAAAATCCATCAAAGTATGTTGACATAGATGAAATCAAAAAAATTTGATAGAAATATCTCTTTTCTCGAAATCATTGAAAAGTCACACATTTATAAAGGAAGTAATTTAAAAGAGATTTTTGAATCAAAGTGTCCCATACCACTTTGAAACTTCTGAAAAGAAATATTATTTAAAAAACTTCACGTCCAAATAAATAAATCCTTAAAATCATTTTGAAAACATGGACATTAATTAAAAATATTTAGAAAGATGAATCTGTAAAACATTTAAAATTATGATCTTGATAAAGAGTACCTTTCACAAATTCTTAAAATATTCATTTTGAAATCATTTAAAGTCACATAATTATAAAATAAAACATTTACATTTAAAATATTCTTATAAGCTTGTAAGGGAAGATTTGATGATTTTATAATGGCGGTAAATAGCCACACCTGCCGTATAAGTTAAAAAAAAATTCTTACCTTAAATTTGTCGAAAAGGTTAAAAGTGCCTTGTTTGGAAAAAAATGGAAAGATTCCTTTCAAAACACATAATGGTATAAATGACTTTAACCCATTTTCTAGTAAATAGTAAAAATGTTTTTAAATATATTTTTAAGGAGCATGGATGTGGAAGATAAAGAGATCCCAGTAGAAAATTACGTATAAACAACCTCGGATAATGAAGAGATTGTGAAATAAACCTTTACCTTGTACTTTTCCTTGGTTGAGGGTAGATTAACCTCTTGTATAATGGTGAAATAATTGTTATTAAATTATACAAGAATCATATACAGTCATATGATATCATGTATGATCTTTTAACATTGCTTTGTTAATAATATCTTAGAATTATTGTTGTTCCGGTTGTTAACTTACTCATTTTCTTTTATATGTTTTGTTACGTAAGCCATGTTTTTCATGTATAGGTTGTAACTTATTCATATCCATAATGATATATAGTCCTTAAACCTTATTTTTAAATCATAAAATGATAATTATACTTCAATATATACGATGGAGAATGAATCTCATCGCGTTCGTGGAGACGGTAGTCCGTACGTACGCGCGAGCGACAATATCATTCTTTTGATATTAAAATAATATATAATTGGATGGAATGTTTTATATACAGAATCATTATCATGTTATATTTATTTTTTAAATTAATTATACATCATTATTATACCCATCCAAATAATAATATATTGAATAACAATTACACCACGACGTGGAGACGGTAAGCCGTACGTACGCATGTATGGTGACATGTTATTCAAAGGGTGGATAGAATACTGAATATCATTGTACCATATTTATAATATCATCACAATATATATAAGATACTGGAGTTATTATTTTAGAATGGTAATAACAAAGAAAGAAGAAGTGGAAGAAGAAAGGGACTTGAAAAGGGGTGGTCAAAACATTACCTCTTCTTCGGGTTCTTCCTTTTGATTTGATCAAAATGGATCTTTATGTTGGCTTTCGGATCAAACTAAGGCCTCTAAGTTGTATTTAGGGAAGTTTATAGAGTATTTGGTCAGTTTTTTGGCCGAACCAAAAGGCTTTTAAGGTGTTAAGAAATGAGAAGGAGGAGTGCCCTTTTATAAGAGGGGTGAGGGGCACCTTTGGAAAAGCTAGAAATATTAGTTTATAATAAATTCATATTCGGTTTCTAATGGTTAAAAAGTTGATTATTTAAAGTTTAAGGTGGGTATGGGTTTAAAAACACTCAACCAATATAATTTATACATGTTTGGGTACTTATATTAACCTTATCTTTAAGTATTAACTCTAAGTTAATTAGTTTCACTTTTACAATGTCTCTTTGTATTTTTATATTATATGGTTAATAAACTTACTATATACATCCAATAGACCCCCAAGTGGTCCATTAATGATATAAATATCATTATATAAGTCTCTTGGCCGAACCTTAAATTTTTTGGAATTTAATATCAATTAATAATATGATATTTGTTTTAAAAACTCTTTTATGTCAATTTTGACACTATTCAATAGTTGATTTTTTTGAAACTCATAAAAGAATTATTACTTAGAAAAAAGTTAATTAAATCAATCATAATATGTCATATTATCCTATGAAAATTAGTTTAATTCATTAAAAGTCTCAAATTATATTTATTTGTGGATTTATAATATCAATTATTTTAATTTCTCACTATTATGGTAATTACTTCATTATCATTGTGTCATAAATAAATTAAATTATTTAATCTCTAAAAATTATAAATAAAATATAATTATGTACGAAATCTTTTTATCTTTCTAATGAATATTTATAGTCGAAATTACAACATATATAACCCTATTTACAAATTGTTTTTCTAAAAGATATATGCTTGTGTCATTTTTGTATTCAATTTAACTTAATTAAAATAAAGTGTCTCTATCACCTACAAGTGGCTCCATGGGGTCACAAAATCGACTCAAAGATGCCCATGGTCATAAAGGTATCCTAAAATAATGTTAGGATACGTTTTAGGGTAATTTAGTATTATTATTATATTATTTTTTAACCCTTGTTTACCGGATTTACCCTTAACCGTGGTAAATAAAATATTTACCGCAGTAATTATTCAAAATGTCTAAATATAAAAGTTACCTATTTACACAATAAAAACATCCTGATTCCAAATATGTAATACATTTTTCCAAATTCAAAACACATAAGTGGCAGAAATTAATTTAAAATTAATTCCCGTTGTTAAAACGAAAAGCGTGTTTTTAAGAGATAATAACTATCAAAAGATTGACACTTGTTTATGTCCGGTTTAATTGTAAAATTATGTACAATGATGACCATTGTATTAAATGGTAAAAATATATTCTAAATATACTTTAAAACCTCTCAAATTAATAATTTATCAATATAAATTATTTCGATTAAAAAAGTTGTTTTTAATTAAAATTTAGTAATTTTCACTATTCATCAAAATATAAATGTTATCCGAAAAGTTCCAAAATTTCACCCTAGGCTAAATTCAATATTATGAATCCAAAAATGAAGTCCATTTTGAGAGATATAATTTATAAAATTTTAAAATTTAGGTATTACTATTCATAACGGCTAGTTTAATTGGTTGCGGTGTGTTAGAACTCGATATTGCATACAACACACGCTATCGCATTATTCAAAGAGAAGCGTACCGTAGAAGCTTGGGATGTTACATTGTAAATTTTTGATGTCCCCATTCTAAATAATATATTTATTTATTCAAATTGAATATATAAAAGTTTAAAATATTGGATTTAAAAAGGGTTCACTATTAATGTTGGTAAAAGTGCATTTTTGAAAAATACTTATTTTATCTGAAAAAAAAAAGAACTTGTTACTAAGTTATGTCTAAGAATCTCATAATATGGATTCTAAAATTATAATGATTATATAAGGTTCAAAATTTAGTTAATACTATTCATAACCTCTTTTGAACGGCTTGTTTGGTAAGTCATGGTGTGCTTGAACTCGGTGTTATGTGTAGTGCAAGTTATTGAATTTTTTGAAGAAATAACACACTATGAAATCTTGGGGTGTTACATATATACTGTCCTTTGAAATATTATATCATGAATACCTTTTTTCTCATGATATTATAATGTTCTGATTAAATGTTATTCCTCTATTATTGTATTCAATTGTCTCTCATTTTGGTAAAAACCCTTTAACTAAAATATCGTTTTAAATGTTTTAATGATTTATTCTTATAAATATTTCTCATTAATATCCATGTTTTCGAAATGGTTTTAAGGATTTATTTATATGGATATTCATGGTTTAAAATGTTAAAAGCTTCAAAGTGGTATGGGACACTTTGATTCAAAAATATCTTTATTAAATGTTTAAATGGTTTTGAAAATGGTTTTTAGAATGGATTCATTATTTAAATATCTTATAAGGTTATATTGTTATTGCAAAGTGGGAATGTTATCTTTCCTTTTTGGTTAAGTTATGTGCTACGATTATGTTATGGTTCATGGGAATTGTTTATGAAGACGGGTGGTTCCGTGATAAACTAAGGGCGGGTGAGCCCGATATAGCTCTCCAATGCATTGGGTAACGCGAAGGGGTTAAACGTTAAGGTTTCTCCAAAGAGTTTTAGGGAATATACTATGATGGGTATTCCAAACATAACCATGATGGTTACTCCCTACGTACGAATGTTATGAATGCCTCATGTTACCTTTATGTCTTATGATTTCTAATAGTTATTCGTAAATATTATGATTTCATGAGGTATGTTAAAATGATTATTTTTATGAGTAATGTGTGATTTCATTTATTCTTATGTAAAAATGGACTGATATCTTCTTTCCGTATTGTTATAACCCTTACTAAGCTTTTTATACTCCTCCCAAGTTTTTGAAATGATTTTCACAGGACATAAAGTTGAGTAGGATCAAGGATGGGATCAAGGAATTGTCAGGATGTCTAAAACAATAAACCATACATGACTCTTTTGTTCAAGATTTTTTATTTTGTGAAAAAAATGGAAACTAAGTAGATGTGTCTACTTTGTAATCATTGAAATGTAATAGTTATGTCCTAATTCTCTAAAACTCTAGACATGAAAAGATCCTCAATTAGAATTATTCATTTAATTCAATAATAAGTAATGTTTAAGATTAGGTCCTTATAGTTGGTATCAGAGGTCAGTTTAGATAACTTTAGAGGTTAGAGTGTTGTTTAAGAAAAAGTGACAAGTTGTGTATAACCACAATGGTTATTATATTAGATGGAGTGGTTGTTTTTTTTTTGAATGTTAAAATGAGTTTGAGATAACTTGGATAAGTATATCTTGGTGTTTATCTCCCTCTTTATTATATGATGATTTTGTTGATATACTCACACTGACATTTTTGGTTTTAGTAAATGGATGGATCTAGCAGGTGCCAAAGTGAAAATGGATTTTAAGGAAACTGTGGTGGTTCTCTGATTAAGAGACTAGATGAAATGGGGCATTAAATGAGAAATCTTGTGGTTATTCTAAACAAACTATCAGAAGTCATGATCAACCACTTGAACCTTGGTGAGTTCTCTAACGCATCATGTACGAGAGAACCAACTCTATGTATAAGTTCAGGTGATAATTATAAAGGTAACCATTAGGGTTTATATGATCCTTACTTTTGAGGTAATTATGGGTTACTATATGTTATGATGGAAAATGAAAGGCAAGAGATAAACTTGAGGTTAAATTATGTTATGGGTATTTTTGATGATTTTATCTCTTTTGGGGGAATGTTTTAAGGATTATATATTATTGGAAAAAGGACAACATGCAGATCGTTTGAAAACCCGTCGCGTCAGACAAAGCTACGAGAATCGAACCCACAACCAAAGTGTGACTGGTATTTATTGCCTACCATAGGACTACGTGATGTCTCTGGTTAGTTTGAAAAAAAAAAATTAGTTAGATGATTTTATGAATCAAGAGTAAGTTGATTTTGGTTTATCTATGGAAATTATTAACCTATCACGGAGGATATGTGATTAGGTTAATTACTTTTCAATATGATACTTTAAGAGCAACTGATGTTATTTGGAGATAAAGGTTAATTTGTACCTTGGAAGACTGTGTGATTAAATCCTTCAAATATTTGGGTTTCAATCTTAGTTTAGTTTAATTTGAATAATTTTATGGGAAAATTGTTTATCGAATAGACTTCGTTGAACTTTGTATTTTGTTGGAAAAAATTTAGAGATTAAGAATAGATTTTCCTTTTATAAAGGATTATCCTTTTGTTGATTATCTGATCTTATTCTAACAATTTGGTTTTGGTTTTTTTCTAAATACATGGGAAATATATTTATCTCTTTTGTTGATTAAGTGATTCTCTATATGTTGATTATAGTGCTCTTAATGTGAACAAGTCATCCTAAATACTCATCCTTTGGAGAAAGTATGAGTTTGTGTTAGAAATATAGTAAAACATGAAAGTCTAAACGACAAGTATGTTCCCTTATGATTTATTTAAGATCATAAATAAATTCCTAAATTAAAAGTAACTTAAAACAAAAAAAATTCCGTTAACTTTTCCTACTAGGGAATCAAATACTGTTTAACCCATCACCAGTTTGAGATTTTCTGGTGGTTAACTTTCTCCAAAACATGTTTTCTATCACTCTCCATAAGAACATGACCCTTTTTTCTTCCATATCCATATTTTCCCACATGGAAGCCTAGTATGGGTTAACTCGGGTGACCTTTGTACTTTTTTTTCTTTCTTTTAATGTGATAGTTTAATTTACACTTTTTCTGATGTGGGGCTTTCAATGAAGTTTCCAAGTCCAATTTTAAAATTGCGAGGACGCAATTCCCAAAAGGGGGGAAGGATGTAACATCATAGGTAAATAAAGAATATTACTTTTTGATATTTATCAATATTTTTGAATAAAGTATTAATATTACTTTAAATGGAACACTATGCTCGATGGCGTACCCAATACGCAAAAACGAGTTTCTTTGAAATCTTACGTTGTACTCTAATAATAAAATAATATTATTTTAAATGGTAGTTAACGCATAGCCGTTGTATTAGCGGGAATGAATATAAATAACTAAAATATTATTATATATGTTTGTTAAATGTTTTTACATTTATCTAATAAAAGATAAAGGCTTAAATAAGAAAATAATTCAATTTTAAGCATAAATACTCTAAAATTCACTAAAAGGTCGATTTATCGCCTTTTGATGGGGAACCCTCTTTAATATAGTGTTGGTCACTCTTATACATTATTTTGGACCAAATTAAATTCTTATTTAGAATCGCGGCATCAAAATTTACTTTGTGTAAATTTTTTGTATTTTTCCGATAAAGTTCATTTTTTAATGAATAGTGAAAATGTTGTATTTTAATTCATAACCTATTTTTAATCTAATTTATTTATATGATTATATTATCTTTTGAATTGGTTTTAAAGTCCAATTATAATATATAGTTACCATTTAATCCAATTGTGTTCATTGGAATTAATTTCACTTCGAAATTGGACTTAAACTAGTGTCAATGTTTTGATATATATTGTTTCATAAAAATATGCGATTTTTTCTGACAACGGGAATTAATTCTTAAAATAATTAATGAAAATTATATGTTTTTAATTTTTTAAAATAGACATCATTTTTGAATTTGGAGTATCAAATATATCTTAGGTTTAATTTTTGGTATTTTTCTAAAAAACATTAATTTTTTATGAATAGTGAAACCACTAAGTGGTAGTTAAAAAACTGATTTTTCGTTTAAACAAAACTTTACCACTGCTGGGATTTGAAATTCAAAAATCTGACATACATGGTTTTCATTAGGATGTAAAATGTGGTTCAATGAGATTAAAATAATTTTCTGGTGAATAGTAACTTTTAAGTTTTTAATCACGATTAGAGGTAATTAGTGTAATTTTAGGTAAAAATAATGTTTTAATAATATGAAATGACCTTGACACATTTTCTATCCTTATTTTATGTTTCATGTCCGACCACGAAAATCCATGGGTCATCTTGGGGACCCCATGGAGCCACTTTGGTAGGAAAATGACATTAATAACTTTTTATTTAAAGTTAAAATTTAAATGTCACAAACATGTATTGTTTTACTATATCAATTTTTACATGGGGTTATACAAGTCATATCTTTGACTATAAATATTCATTAGAAATCTAAAATGATTTCATACATAATGATATTTGTTTTATAATTTTTAGACATTAAATAAATTAATTTTTTTATGACACCGTGATGATGCAGTGATTACCTCATAAATGAACGATTTAAATAAAATGGGAAGATAGGGTAAAATCTAAGTCTTACAATTGTCACAAACTGATTGGATGGTTGGATTTAAAACCTTATCACCTTATCCTCAAAATTTATCCTTTTGGGACCTTTAAAATCCGAAAATCATTTTATAATAAAGTAATATTTTATAACTTTCCAAGAGTGCCCCTCCTCTCCTCTTATAAAAGGCCCCCACCTCTACCTCTTTGCCCACACCTATCAAGTCTTTGTATCGGCCAACCCCTACCCATTTCATCTCTCCACATCCCTATCTTAATCATAGAAGACTCACCTTATGAAGAAATATCTTTAAGAAACCCTTTTGGTTCAAACCAAAGTGATTTACCCGATTTAAAGGTAATCTCTTCTCTTATGTTCTTTTGTTTTATTTTGCTTCTCCAACCCCCTAAACTATTTTTATTCCTTTATTTTGTAACTAAAACATTATATTAAATATACTAGGATGTTTTTATAATAAGTATTCATGCTAAACCTACACACACATCCGTCTAATGGTCAAAGAACATATTGTTTCTGTGGATGGCGAATTACTACCTCACAAAACAATGATTGTTCAATATTCTTTTAACACCTTTAAAGGTGGCCATTATGATGTCACTGTATTTTATATATGATATATATGGTATTTAAATTTTCTATATTCTTCTGTATTTTATATTTAAAACAAACCTTTATTCTTTTCATGTTGTGCAAAGGCGATAATTTCATATGAGGAAGTGTGGACTATCGCCCCCTCAAGTGATGTGACTCGTTAATAAAATACCTGGAATGTATAAAGAATGAAATTAATGAACATATTTGACCTATATAACATATATATTATACTTGAATTATAATATATATATATATATATCTCATTTATTTTTAATTCCATTAATATGGAAATTAAATGAAAGTACTGTTCATGCGTACGCACGGCCTACCATCTCCATGAACGGTGCATTTCATTTATTTTTATCTCCAAATGTTATCAAATAGTATAAAATGAATATGTACTAGATATATATTATATTTAAATCATTAATAATATTCTGGATATGATTTACTTATAACTACATGGACAATCATTCTCAAACAAGTTCATTTTTGACTCATGTACCAAAATCGACAAAAACGTCTTATATGAACTCACATTATTATCCAATTATTATAACATTATAATATGTGAAATGAACTGAATAATAATCTTTAAAGGAGAAACTTATGCAATTATAAATTGACCAAGTTTCTTATTCAGGAATATAAAGAAACGAACCAGAAAAGTCAGACTTGATGTAAGGGATCCTAGCTCTCTATTTCTTTTTAAGTACTCTTTTTTATGTAACTTACTTTAATCTCCTCTTTCTTATGTTGGGGGATGTTATCTTATATTTATATTGTTGTAATTTTTATGTTAATATGATTCTAGACCCTATTTGATCTCATCAATCAGTTTTTAGAAGTTTTATGTGGCATCGTTAGGCTGTCAAATTTTCATAAGGTGATTTTCATCTCACTTGTTATTCCTGTGAGATTTATGCTACATTTTCCACCATTTCCGTTGAGTGGTGTACGTACTGCCCATTATTCTACTCTTTGTGTAATATAATTTTGTTTATGAGTATTTAATTCAATTTTTTATAGTCATTCTTTCATGGGGTGTACGTTTTGAAAGTTACCCGAGTCGGTAAGGGAACCATTCACCATCCTAATTTTAAAAGACTTGTTTTTGATTTTCCTTTTAAATTACATCTTATTATGTTGGGATATGTTCTTAAATATCCTCATTGATGTAAATTTTATCTCCAAGTTATGACATACCCTTTATCCCTCTTATCAAATCTTTATCTAAAATTTGATGTGACACCGTTAGGCTGTCGAATTTTTACAATGGAACTTCTTAACCCAATTTCGATTTATTTGGGTTCAACTTGTAGTTATTGAATATGTCATCCTATGAATATTTTTGAATGACCTTTGGTTGTTTTATACATAATATCCACTTATATTGGGTGTATTTATATTTGTCAGACATAATTATGAGATTGATTTATCATTAATTTAAGGATACCATCTTTATAAGGGATTTCATCTCATTTTACATTTTGATTGAAACTTCATTGTTGTTATGCACAAATTCACTCTTAAATGGTGTATATTGTAACGCCCCGACCCCAGTTACCCAGAGTTGGTGCATTATTACATAATATTGGCATGATCACAAGAAAGATCAAATCTCGAAAGACTGATTAGTTTAGTAGCCTTGGAAACACTAGATATATTCATAAAGTTTTACATCATAAAAATGAAAACTACAACAACATAGTCTCCATGGACCACACTCTTATCCCCTCATACTATCCCTGCAGGTCATTGATAATTTACTTCTTCATATCCTGGAAAAAAACATAGAAAAGAGGTGATCTCAAATGCCCATTAAGGATAACAATATAGCGGAAACTTTCATAAATAATAATAAACATTTAAGGCAATGTATAACTAAAACAAAAGCCTTTTAAACTTGAACTTCAACATAGTATGGAAAAAAATAAAATGAAACAATGTCATTTACTTATTCACATGGATATTCTACTAATCGAATAATCACATGCAATATCAATAACCACTTTCATAATGATGGAATGCATAATTCCAAACTATCATAACCACATAGCCAAGGCCTCGTGCCAAAACTACAAATAAGATTTTGTCAAGACCTTGTGCCAAGACACTAGTTTGTCTCATGAGAACTACTGATGCATCAAGGATCTATATCGGGCTCCACCCATCACTTACTAAGTCCAATGCATTCCCATATGAAAAGGTTTAAACATAACATAAACATTCGTATTAAAACTAGCATACGAAATGTCAATACATTCTCCATAAACCATGAATGGTCTAAAAATAACACATCCTCAGTAAAACATATCACAAAACCATCAATACAATACAAAAGTTGTGTATCATAATAAATCAACTTCAAATAAGCTTAAAATCCATCAAAGGATGTTGACATAGATGAAATCAAAACTATTTGATAGAAATATCTCTTTTCTCGAAATCATTGAAAAGTCACACATTTATAAAGGAAGTAATTTAAAAGATATTTTTGAATAAAATTATACCATATCACTTTGAAACTTTTGAAAAGAAATATCATTTAAAAAACTTCATATCCATATAAATAAATCCTTAAAATCATTTTGAAAACATGGACATTAATTAAAAAGATTTAGAAAGATAAATCTTTAAAACATTTAAAATTATGATCTTGATAAAGTGTACCTTTCACAAATTCTCAAAATATTCATTTTGAAATAATTTAAAGTCACATAATTATAAAATAAAACATTTACATTGAAAATATTCTTATAAGCTTGTAAGGGAAGCTTTGACGATTTTATAACGGCGGTAAATAGCCGCACCCGCCGTATAAGTTAAAAAAAACATTCTTACCTTAAATTTGTCGAAAAGGATAAAAGTGCCTTGTTTGGAAAACAACGGAAAGATTCCTTTCAAAACACATAAGGGTATAAATGACTTTAACCCATTGTCTAGTAAATATTAATAATGTTTTTAAATATATTTTTAAGGAGCATGGATTTGGATGATAAAGAGGTCCCAGTGGATAATTATGTATAAACAACCTCGGATAATGAAGAGATTGTGAAATAAACCCTCACCTTGTACTTTTCCTTGGTTGAGGGTAGGTTAACCTTCTATATAATGTTGAAATAATTGTTATTAAATTATAAAATAATCATATACATTCATATGATATCATATATGATCTTTTAACATTTCTTTGTTAATAATATCTTAGAATTATCGTTGTTTCGGTTGTTAACTTACTCGTTTTCTTTTATATGTTTTATTACATAAGCCATGTTTGTCATGTATAGGTTGTATCTTATTCATATCCATAATAATATAATGTCCTTAAAAATTATTTCTAAATCATAAAATGATAATTATACTTCAATATATACGATGGAGAATGAATCCCATCGCGTTCGTGGAGACGGTAGTCCGTACGTACGCACGAGCATCAATATCATTATTTTGATATTAAAATAATATATAATTGGATGGTATATTATATATACAGAATTATTATCATGTTATATTTATTGTTTACATTAATTATACATTATTATAATACCCATCCAAATAATAATATATTGAATAACAATTACACCACGACGTGGAGACGGTAAGTCGTACGTACGCACATATGGTGACATGTTATTCAAAGGGTGGATAGAATAATGAATATGGTTGTACCATATTTATAATAACATCACAGTATATATAAGATACTGGAGTTATTATTTTATAATGGTAATAACAAAGAAAGAAGAAGTGGAAGAAGAAAGGAACTTGAAAAGGGGTGGTGAAAACATTACCTCTTCTTCGGGTTCTTCCTTTTGATTTGATCAAAAGGGCTCTTTATGTTGGATTTATGATCAAACTAAGGCCTCTAGGTTATAGTTAGCCAAGTTGGGAGAGTATTTGGGGAGTGTTTGGCCTAACCAAAAGGCTTTGAAGGTGTGAAGAAATGAGGAGGAGTGCCCTTTTATAAGAGGGGTGAGGGACACCTTTGGAAAAGCTAGAAATATTAGTTTATAATAAATTCATATTCAGTTTATAATGGTTCCAAAGTTGATTATTTAAAGTTTAAGGTGGGTATGGGTTGAAAAACACTCAACCAATATAATTTAGACAGGTTTGGGTACTTATATTAAACTTATCTTTAAGTATTAACTCTAAGTTAATTAGTTTCACTTTTACAATGTCTCTTTGTATTTTTATATTATATGGTTAATAAACTTACTATATACATCCAAGAGACCCCCAAGTGGTCCATTAATGATATAACTATCATTATATAAGTCTCTTGGCCGATCCTTATATTTTAAGGAATTTAATATCAATTAATAATATAATATTTGTTTTAAAAACTCTTTTATGTCAATTTTGATACTATTCAATAGTTGATTTTTTTGAAACTCATAATAGAATTATTACTTCTAAAAAAGTTAATTAAATCAATCCTAATATGTCATATTATCCTAAAAAATTAGTTTAATGCATTAAAATTCTCAAATTATATTTATTTGTGGATTTATAATATCAATTATTTTAATTTTTTACTATTATGGTAATTACTGCATTATCATTGTGTCATAAATAAATTAAATTATTTAATCTCTAAAAATTATAAATAAAATATAATTATGTAGGAAATATTTTTATATTTCTAATGAATATTTATAGTCTAAACTCCAACATATATAACCCTATGTACAAATTGTTTTTCTAAAAGATATATGCTTGTGTCATTTTTGTATTCATTTTAACTTAATTAAAATAAAGTGTCCCTATCACCTACAAGTGGCTCTATGGGGTCCCAAAAACGGCCCAAAGATGCCCATGGTCAGACATGTATCCTCCAATAATGTTAGGACGCGTTTTAGGGTAATTTATTATTATTATAATATTATTTTTTAACCCTTATTTACCGGATTTACCCTTAACCATGGTAAATAAAATATTTACCGTAGTAATTATTCAAAATGTCTAAATATAAAAGTTACCTATTTACACAATACGAACATCCTGATTCCAAATATGGAATCCATTTTTCCAAATTCAAAACACATAAGTGGCAGAAATTAATTTAAAATTAATTCCCGTTGTTAAAACAAAAAACGTGTTTTTAAGAGATAATAACTATCAAAAGATTGACACTTGTTTATGTCCGGTTTAATTGTAAAATTATATACAATGATGATAATTGTATTAAATGGTAAAACTATATTCTAAATATACTTTAAAACCACTCAAATTCATAATTTATCAATATAAATTATTTCGATTAAAAAAGTTGTTTTTAATTAAAATTTAGTAATTTTCACTATTCATCAAAATATAAATGTTATCCGAAAAGTTCCAAAATTTCACCCTAGGCTAAATTCAATATTCCGAATCCAAAAATTAAGTCCATTTTGAGATATAAAATTTTAAAATGTAGGTATTACTACTCATAATGGCTAGTTTAATTGGTTGCGGTGTGTTAGAACTCGATATTACGTACAACACACGCTATCGCATTATTCAAAGAGAAGCGTATCGTAGAATCTTGGGATGTTACATTGTAAATTTTTGATGTCCCCATTCTAAATAATATATTTATTTAGTCAAATTGAATATATAAAAGTTTAAAATATTGGATTTAAAAAGGGTTCACTATTAATGTTGGTAAAAGTGCATTTTTGAAAAATACTTATTTTATCAGCAAAAAAAATAATTTGTTACTACATTATGTCTAAGAATCTCATAATATGGATTCTAAAATTATAAGGATTATATAAGGTTCAAAATTTAGTTAATACTATTCATAACCTCTTTTGAACGGCTAGTTTGGTAAGTCATGGTGTGCTTGAACTCGGTGTTAGGTGTAGTGCAAGTTACTGAATTTTTTGAAGAAATAACACACTATGAAATCTTGGGGTGTTACATTCTCCCCTCCTTCAACAAATTGTGTCCTCACAATTTGATATTCTTCTTCGAAAATAAAGGTAGAAAACAGAAAATATCTTTGTGGGGAAAACCCACATCGGAAATTTGGTTAACAAAATTTAGTCTTAATAAGAGGAAAAGAGAAATGAAAGGGTCACCACCAAATTATGATCTCGATTAGGAGAACATTGGTGGAAATTAGAGACATATAATTAGAGGAAAAACGTAATTATTTATAGGTAGTGATTGAGGTCATCAATCACAAACAATTGTAAAATTGAGGTCCTTAAATTCATCAATCTATGATGATTTGAAGTATCATCGGTTCAACAAAACATAGGGTATGAGGATAACACATTTTTGGTTTTAGGATTCCTTAAATAAAGTATAAGAATTAATTTCTTCATAGAATAAGAGAAGAAGATAAATATATTCTTTACAAGTAGAGTTCCATCCTTTAACTAATTTCTACCACAAACTCATCCTTCACTCTAAAAGATAATATAACATAAAACAAATATTCTATTTATCCTATTCGTATAGGGTTTCAAAAAAAACGAATTTATAATTCATCTACCAAATCTTTTAAAAAAACAACATTATTTAATCCCGAACATTATGTGGGCCAGTGGTAGGTGATACACCCTTTTCTCCCTTCGGTTGTGGGTTCAAGTCTCACGGCCTTGCCGGACGCGACGGGTTGGTGCCCGACCTCCGGGTTGTCCTTTTATGGCAATCCAAAATAATCCAAACTAGAACTATCCAAAATACTTCAGTCCAAAATTTATAAGGAAGTTAAACACAATGAAGATCCTTTTTTTGCCGCGTAATAACATGTGATCACCTTCATCATGTATTCTTTTAAAACACTGCAACATCCTGAATTACCATAAAACCATATTGATTACATTCATGATCCCTTATTCCTTATAAAATAATATATATACTCCTTCAATCCAAAAATGTTTTAAACCCCAACAATGATGGAATATACAAATAATTAATCAGTTTCAAGGTAGTCAAGAATATCCAATATAATTTATCCAAATAAATCATGTATTATTCTAAAATCACTACCTCGGTATCAGAACCATATTATGGTTTATCTTTCTCTAAAACATATATTTTCCAAAAATTTAACCTTCTATTGAATCACTTTTATTTGTTCCACACAATCTCAAGTCCATAATGAAATAGTACTGCAGTACAATCCTTATATACTCCATAATTATTATAACAAGTACATTGTTGATACAACACTCAAATGACATAATCAACATAAGAAATCTAATTATTCCTCTTCATCTGTGGTAGTATCATAACATGATTATTATCCAAAAGCATCATTTTCGGAATAGTCTAATGACTGGGACATAGGTTCGCGTAGTGTCCAAACTCCTTGCAAATGAAGCATTGTACATTTGAAACCATTTTCTTGCCCTTGAAGTCGTGTACTTTGTGCCCTTTTCCTCCACACTTATAACAAACTCCCATTCCATTCAGGCAAGTTCCAGGGTGTTTCTTTCCACAATTATCACATATGAGAAAATTCTTCTTTCCCCACTTCCCTTTATCCATATTTCTCTCTTCCATCCTTTTCTTCTCTTGCTTCCCTTCAAAGCCATAAGACTTAGTAAACTCTTTACTTATCTTATCAACACATGATATTATTTCTTCATATGATGATAATACATGCAAGACTATTTCTCTTATAAATTCTGGCTTAAGACCATGAAATATATGATCCTTCTTTCTCTGTGTATCATGTGCATTGTTGGAGTTCTCATTCCTTCTACTGGGTGCCATTTCTAAACAATGGCATACACTAGATTAGTTTATGAATAACAATACCTAATCCCAAACTTGTAAAACACATAACATAAATTAAATAGTTTATGGATATAATCCATAATCATAAAAATGTCTCCTTTGAGGAAGTATATACTCATAAACCCTTCATAATGATTTGTAAAGAAAATGAGAGTTATCCTAAGCATATCCCCCGGGAGTGTCGTAACCAAGAGTGCAGCAAGGCCAGTTGTCATGCACCAGTTCCCGTTTGAGTCTAGCTCAAAGCGGTGTTTTCGGGTTTTATCCCTAGGTACATTTGTGCCAGAGTCACCTATACCTGCTCGTATCAAGACAGGGATGTATTGCTCGGAAAACTCACAAAATCTCTACAATACCAAAATTCTGGGAAGTTCTTCTATACTAATCCTCAAAGTCCATCTTAAATCTATGTGCTCTAATCGGAGTTTATCTAAATCTAGATTCCAAGGTTTGTACTAAACTTCCTATGATACCAACTGTAATGCCTTGACCCCAGTTACCCAGAGTCGGTGCATTATTACATAATATTGGCATGATCACAAGAAAGATCAAATCTCGAAAGACCGATTAGTTTAGTATCCTTGGAAACACTAGATATATTCATAAACATTTACATCATAAAAATGAAAACTACAACAACATAGTCTCCATGGACCACACTCTTATCCCCTCATACTATCCATGCAGGTCATTCATAATTTACTTCTTCATATCCTGGGAAAAATAAAACATAGAAAAGGGGTGAGCTCAAATGCCCAGTAAGGATAAAAATATAGCGGAAAACTTTCATAAATAATAATAAACATTTAAGGCAATGTATAACTAAAACAAAAGCCTTTTAAACTTGAACTTCAACATAGTATGGAAAAAATAAAATGAAATAAATCCATTTACTTATTCACATGGATATTCTACTAATAGAATAATCACATGCAATATCAATAACCACTTTCATAATGATGGAATGCATAATGCCAGACTATCATAACCACATATCCAAGGCATCGTGCCAAGACTACAAATAAGATTTTTTCAAGGCCTTGTGCCAAGACACTAGTTTGTCTCATGAGACCTACCGATGCATCGAGGAGATATAGCGGGCTCCACCCGTCACTTACTAAGTCCAATGCATTCCCATATGAAAAGGTTTAAACATAACATAAACATTCGTATTAAAACTTGCATACAAAATGTCAATACATTCTCCATAAACCATGAATGGTCTAAAAATAAAACATCCTCAGTAAAACATATCACAAAACCTTCAATACAATACAAAAGTTTTGTATCATAATAAATCAACTTCAAATAAGATTAAAATCCATCAAAGTATGTTGACATAGATAAAATCAAAACTATTTGATAGAAATATCTATTTTCTCAAAATCATTGAAAAGTCACACATTTATAAAGGAAGTAATTTAAAATAGATTTTTGAATCAAAGTGTCCCATAACACTTTTAAACTTTTGAAAAGAAATATCATTTAAAAAACTTCACGTCCATATAAATAAATCCTTAAAATCATTTTGAAAACATGGACATTAATTAAAAAGATTTATAAAGATAAATCTTTAAAACATTTAAAATTATGATCTTGATAAAGAGTACCTTTCACAAATTCTTAAAATATTCATTTTGAAATCATTTAAATTCACATAATTATAAAATAAAACATTTAAATTGAAAATATTCTTATAAGCTTGTAAGGGAAGCTTTGATGATTTTATAATGGCGGTAAATAGCCACACCTGCCGTATAAGTTAAAAAAACATTCTTACCTTAAATTTGTCGAAAAGGTTAAAAGTGCCTTGTTTGGAAAACAACGGAAAGATTCCTTTCAAAACACATAAGGGTATAAATGACTTTAACCCATTTTCTAGTAAATAGTAAAAATGTTTTTAAATATATTTTTAAGGAGAATGGATGTGGATGATAAAAATATCCCAGTAGATAATTACGTATAAACAACCTCGGATAATGAAGAGATTGTGAAATAAACCCTTACCTTGTACTTTTCCTTGGTTGAGGGTAGGTTAACCTCTTGTATAATGGTGAAATAATTGTTATTAAATTATACAAGAATCATATACATTCATATGATATCATATATGATCTTTTAACATTGCTTTGTTAATAATATCTTAGAATTATCGTTGTTTCGGTTGTTAACTTACTCATTTTCTTTTATATGTTTTGTTACGTAATGTAGAGACCTGAAGCCTGACGTACATTGACATTACATTACTTTTGCAGAATACTTAGTACATAACAAAAACACACACACAAGGATCGTAATAGTTTAGTGTCTTTGGAAACTCGGAATAAAATCTTCTAATCGTGGTGAAAGATCTTCAACATCTCCCATAAAGATCTTCCTTTTTTTACCTAAAACCTTTATTTATATCCTGGGGAAAAGAAAACATAAAAGGGTGAGCTCAAATGCTCAGTAAGGGTAAACAAAAGAAATATCAATCACATCGTATTCATAAGAACATAACATTTTGGAAATCATAACCTGCAAAAGAGAGCATAATTTCCTAACAAGGGATAAATCATGGTAGTGAAATGTAATCACAATAATCATAACTTAAAACATGAAACTTTGTGTCATTCACACATAATCATAGATAATCATTTATTATTAGTCAAGACTCATTGCCAAGACTATCTTAGTGGACAAAGTCCCTTTCTGAATCGAGTAACCCTCGTTTCAGTCCTGTTTCACTGAACCGGTATAACCTACCATTCCAGCCATGTCTATCTCATGAGATATAAAATCTTTACCCAATGCATTGGAGGGAGATATAGGTCCCACCCATTTCATAATGATACCATTCTTATGTGTGCCACAAAATCATAAATCATACATCATTTCATAACCCATGTAATAAAAATGGGATTCTTAAACAACATGACATCATAAAACCATTCATATAAGATAAAGGAATTCATAAACATAATTCCATCACAACATATTCAAATCAATGTAAAAATATGGATAGAAAAATAACCCTTTATTATCTTAGATGGAAAATAATTTTGATAAAACACTTGAAATGAATTCTTGAGGAAAATATCCTTTCTTCTTCAAAATCAATTTCTTTTCACAAAACATCATGCAATTTTAAAAGAAAGAGATTTTATTAAAAATAGTCATGAAATCTTTTGGAGGAAGCTTCATGAAAATAAGGCTTTATAAAACCGTAAAAATCCGTTCGTGCCGTTTAAGTTAAAAAAACATTCTTCGTACTTTTGTCGGAAAAGTCAAAAAGTACCTCGTACGAAAAATGACAAAAGATTCCTTTCATATATTTTACAAAAACTTACCGAAGGTTAAAATTGGATATTAACTATTGTAGAAGGATGGAAATAATATTACATATTGAGGAAACATGGATGTGGATGATAAAATACACCCCAGTAAATACTAAAGTATAAACAATCTCGGATAAAAATGAGATTGTGATATTTCCCTTACCTTAGGTCCGATTTGCTTTGTACGTGTCCGAAGATCCTGTATAATTGTTTAAATAATGTTATTGACTTATTCCAGAATCATACATATTGATATGATATCATATATGGTCATATTCTTAGCTTCTTGTTAGTAATATTTCATTGTTACTTGTTACTCAGGTTTTTATTGCCTTTTGTTCTTATGCGTGTTTTGCCGAATAAATTCTTATTCTTCTTTTAAGGTTATAGATACCTTATAACCAGAATGTTATTAGTGTAACATATATCATATTTATTAATTCAATTCATTTATATAATTATTAGGTAATGATGATCATGTAGAAAGAGTCGCATCACATCGTAGAGACGGTATTCCGTACGTACGCACGAGTGATGATACCGTTCCTATGATCGTGGAATTGTATTGGAGTATATATATATTATTTCAGTATCAATATTACTTTATAATAATCATAAATAATTACTCATTACACCATTATACACATCCTTGTAAGGTGGTGGTGGAAAATAGATTACACCACGGTGTGGAGACGGTATTCCGTACGTACGCACGCGCGGTGATTTCATTTTTCCGTAGGATGGATAGAAGGTGAATTATGGTTGTTTCATATTTATAATAACATATCAGTATGTAAGTAATACTGATGTTATTACTTTATCATGAAACAACTAAAGAAGAATAAGTTGAAGAAGAAAGAAATTGAAAAGATCGGTAATGGATATTACCTCTTCTTTGGAACGCCTCTTTGAATCCTCCACTTAGGGAACTAAGATTGGTCTTTGAAGAATACCAGGACCTCTAGGATTATTCTAGGGAAGTGGAGAGGAGAAAATGGCATGGGTTGGCCGAGCTTGAGTGCTCAAATTGGTGTGAGGAGGATGGGGAGGAGGTGCCCTTTTATAAGGAAGGAGAGGGGCACCTTTGGAATTCTTAAAAATATTAATTTATAATAAATCTAACCCCACATAAAAACCTCCAAAAATGACTCATATTCGAATATTAGATAAGATAAGGTTGTAATATCATCAACAAATAAAATTTAGACATGTTAGGAATTTATTTTAAACATTATCAACATGATTTATCCTTATTTAATCAATTTAATTTTATTTGTGGTAATAACATTCTAATTTTTAAATTATAACAAATAATTACTTATTTGTTGTGAATTGTCCATAATTGGATTCTTAATAAAATTTTAGATCATATAAATTTAAATTTATAATTTTGAAATATTTTTTGATTTTTAATCAATTTTATAATATGTTTTTTTTTATAAAATAACAATAGTGTCAATTTTGACACTATTCATTTATTTGAATTTAAATAAAATAAATACAGAAGATATGTTCGAACTAAAAGTTTTAATAGATTCATAAAATGTCATATGTGTATTAAAAATTATTGGAGCACATTAAATAGTTCATATAATATTTATTTTATTATTTTTGAAACCATTTATTTGGTTTATCTCTTAATAAAATAAATACTACAACATTTTTGTATAATTATTTAATATACTTATTTGTTGCATAAAAATTAAAAATAAAATCCTACGATGAAAATAAATATATTACCTTTAACAATAATACTTTCACTCGAATTTATCATCTTAAAATCACAATATTTAAATTGTTATATTTATTAAATTATGAAGGTGACAACTTTGGCATCATTTAAAATAAAATAATATAAGTGTCATAATCGCTTTTATAAGGCTCTAAATGGTCAAATATTCGACCATTGGATTCTTATGGTTTACATTTACATGGCCAATAAGTTTTGGTTAGGTATTTGTGCATTTTATGGTCACTATTAGTTTAATAAAAACAATATTCTTGATTTTTCTCTAGATAAACAATTTCTGCATCACTATTGTGTCATAATTAATGATAATTATTTAATCCCAAAAACTTCTAAATAAATTATCATGATGTAGATAATTTTTTTAGCTTTCTGGAGACTATTCATGTTCGAAATTTTATGATGTTTATCACTAATTTAAAATTATTATACTTATAAGATTTAAGAGAGTGACATGTTGTCACTTTCTTTGGTTTTAATAATAATTAATTTATTTTCATGGTCAAAAGTCCATAAAATGAATCTAATCCGACCCTTAGTTGATATGGGTTTACTTTTAGCCATCAAATAGAATTTTGGCATGTGTTAGGGTAATTTTATAATATTATATTTACCCTTAATTACCCGATTTACCTTTAACTATGGTTAATAAAATTTACCGTAGTTACTATTCATAATTCCCAAAAATAAAAAGTAGCCTATTAACATAATTTGGACCCACTGATTCCAAATATGGAATCCATTTTTTAAAATTCAATACACAGAAGTTTCAGAAATTAAATTAAAATTAATCCCGTTGTCGAATAAAAACGGGTTTTTGTTTAAAACATTGCAAAAGATTGAATTGATTTAACCTACGAATTCAAGGTAAAATCAATGCTAATGACATTCATTATATTAAATGGTAAAAATATATTATATTTATACATTAAAACCATTCAATATTATAATTTAACCACATAAGATATTACAATGAAAAAAGTTGTTTTTAATTAAAATATAGCGTGTTTTTACTATTCATTAAAATATGAAAGTTATCAGAAAAATATCAGAACTTTATCTAATGTAAATTTTTATATCCTGATTCAAAAGAAGAATATTATTTTTTCAAATTGAACATATAAACATGTCAAAAACTATATTTAAAGTGGGTGTGCCATCAAAAGGCGGTAAAACTGCATTTTTTGAAAAATACTTATTTTACCCGAAAAATTTATTTTGTTCTTATACCATGTTCTAGAAATTTGTAAGATGAATAATAATGTTATAAAATTCAAAATTCAGTTTATACTATTCATAACGGCTAGTTCATGACAATATTATAATAATATAACATTGTTTATTAAAACCCGGTATTGCGTACAACACACGCTATCGAGGAAGGTCGCGATCAGGGTTGCGTGTTGTGAAAGAATCCTTCGTTGTTTCGTATAACAGAATCCAACCATATTTCATTTAATATATATATATATATATATATATATATACTCAATGTTGTGTAGAATAACTATTATCAAAATTATGTGTAACACGGTCCAAGAATAGTGTTGCGTATACTGCAAGCTAATACGGTGTTGCGTATACCGCAAGGTAATATTGGTGTAGAATACAACATAAGACATTAATGAAATTAAAATAATTTTTCTCATAAAATCTTGGGGTGTTACATTCCCCCCTTAAAATGAATTTCACCCTCGAAATTCGTCGGGGTTATAAATGGTTTACTATTTGAAAGTTTCTTTGATAGAAACCCACATCGTAAAAAGGAATACCAAAACCAATCTTTAAAAACAAAAGTATGAACGTAACGGTTACCCAAATAAACTAATCACTGGGTTTCTACATAGGTGAAAATATGGATATGGAAGAGAAATATAACCGTCATGTTCTGATGGAGAGTGGTAGAGAACATGGCTATGGAAAAGCTAGAAATCACAAATCCATAAATTTGTGACGATCTAAGGTACCATCTGATTGATCAGATATAAGAGAACTAGGACAACATTTTTGGTTTTCAAGATCATTTCCCTGAAGTTGAAGAATTTGAATAAATACTTACTTTATTTTGGTACAATCTCACCGTTGTTCGTGCCTTGAACAATTTCCACTTCATCTCTTAAAGAAATGAAGATGAATTTGTCATTCGTGATGTGTTAGCAGATCATGTGATAGAATGATGGGTCATTCCATCTGTCTCAAACAAAAGGTTAGAAAAGTTATCAAAAAATACATAAGTCCATCTATAGTGATATTAATCATATATGGTTCCTAAAATGGACTTTATAATTCATATATCATACTGCTTAATATAATAAAACTAGTTTCTAATAAACAGGTACTTCCTATAGGCCAGTGGTAGGCGATAAAGGCCAGTCGCACTTCGGTTGTGGGTTCGATTCCCACATCCTTGTCCGACGCGATGGGTTGTCGCCCGTCCTACAGGTTGTCCTTTTTCTAAAACTATATTACTATAACATCCCATCAATAATATCGAGAAAACTTCTATCCTTAAACAATACTAACTTATGTCCAACATAATCCATTCCAATCTTTAGGCTTATCCATAATACTACAGTCCACTCTCATAACATAGTGAAAACGGTTACCAGAGATTTAACACCATCTTCGATCCCCATATATCATAAGATATGTTTTGTTGGTCACATTCCAAACATTCAAAGTCCTTAATCATGTATTCTCTTGAATACCTTAGTGAAAACATGAATGCAGTTAAAATTTAACACTTTCCACATACCAAAATCCTCAAAATTCTATATACTCAAACCATGATATCACTTAGTCCTTATATCAATCATGAGCTCATGAATACTGTCAAACATTTCATTTTCTCCTTATCCCTTCATTATGCGCATATCATCTGCTTTCCAAAATATTTGAATCACTTTTCATGGTTACCGGTACCTTAAAATTATTGAAAACCACAATAATACAAAAATATTATAATAAACAATAAAAGTACCTCAACAACATTATTCTTGAATACCAATACATAAACACTTCAATCCATCCTCTTCAATTATTGTCCTGGAATAAGTCCTTCCATGATTTAGAAGTAACTTTTTAGGTCAGGGCATTGAGTTGGGTAATGCCCATGTTCTCCACAAATAATACATTGAAATCCATAACAGTCTGTCACTCTATGACCCTTATCTCCACACAAATAACATCGGTCCCTCCATTTGAGGTATTCTTCAAGGTTATTCTTCCCTTCTTTAGAAATCTCAATCTTCCTTTCTTTATTCTCCTCAACATGCGAACATGCATAATAGTCTATCTTCCTCTTCTTTGATGAATTAGGCATACCACTAAATTTCACCTTGTTAATCATATATCGCGATGACTGATTCGGCATAATCACAATATCTTTCTCTCTAGGCATTACACAATTTTGTTGCTCATAGTCACCAATTTTTCCATTGGATTCAATGTTAACCAAATTCCTTCTGGTTCCCTCCATTAACTAAAACACAAAAATAATTTTGTGAGAGGCAAAAATCATGCTAGAGAAAACAACATAGTAAAGGGGAAGTACACTCAATATCTAACATCTTATGTTAAATTCTAAGATCTTTAGCGTAATTCTAGGACTATAACCTATACATATACTTAACCTTAGGGACATCCCTAGACATACCTTATAAATATCTCTAGGGATCTCACTAACGCTTTCGCATCCTAGTTTCCAAAGGTTGACTAAACCTTTCCTCTGATGCCAACTGTAGAGACCCGAAGCCTGACGTACATTGACATTACATTACTTTTGCGGAATACTTAGTACATAACAAAAACACACACACAAGGATCGTAATAGTTTAGTGTCTTTGGAAACTCGGAATAAAATCTTCTAATCGTGGTGAAAGATCTTCAACATCTCCCATAAAGATATTCCTTTTTTTTACCTAAATCCTTTCTTTATAGCCTGGGGAAAAGAAAACATAAAAGGGTGAGCTCAAATGCTCAGTAAGGATAAACAAAAGAAATATCAATCACATCGTATTCATAAGAACATAACATTTTGGAAATCATAACCTGAAAAAGAGAGCATAATTTCATAACATGGGATAAATCATGGTAGTGAAATATAATCACAATAATCATAACATAAAACATGAAACTTTGTGTCATTCACACATAATCATAGAGAATCATTTCTTGTTAGTCAAGACTCATTTCCAAGACTATCTTAGTGGACAAAGTCCCTTTCTGAATCGAGTAACCCTCGTTTCAGTCCTGTTTCACTGAACCGATATAACCTACCATTCCAGCCATGTCTATCTCATGAGATATAAAATCTTTACCCAATGCATTGGAGGGAGATATAGGTCCCACCCATCTCATAATGATACCATTCTTATGTGTGCCACAAAATCATAAATCATACATCATTTCATAACCCATGTAATAAAAATGGGATTCTTAAACAACATGACATCATAAAACCATTCATATAAGATAAAGGAATTCATAAACATAATTCCATCACAACATAGTCAAATCAATGTAAAAATATGGATAGAAACAGAACCCTTTATTATCTTAGATGGAAAATAATTTTGATAAAACACTTGAAATGAATTCTTGAGGAAAATATCCTTTCTTCTTCAAAATCAATTTCTTTTCACAAAACATCATGCAATTTTAAAAGAAAAAGATTTTATTAAAAATAGTCATGAAATCTTTTGGAGGAATCTTCATGAAAATAAGGCTTTATAAAACCGTAAAAATCCGTTCTTGCCGTTTAAGTTAAAAAAACATTCTTCGTACTTTTGTCGGAAAAGTCAAAAAGTACCTTGTACGAAAAATGACAAAAGATTCCTTTCATATCTTTTACAAAAACTTACCGAAGGGTAAAATTGGATATTAACTATTGTAGAAGGATGGAAATAATATTACATATTGAGGAAACATGGATGTGGATGATAAAATACACCCCAGTAAATACTAAAGTATAAACAATCTCGGATAAAAATGAGATTGTGATATTTCCCTTACCTTAGGTCCGATTTTCTTTGTACGTGTCCGAAGCTCCGGTATAATTGTTTAAATAATGTTATTTACTTATTCCAGAATCATACATATTGATATGATATCATATATGGTCATATTCTTAGCTTCTTGTTAGTAATATTTCATTGTTACTTGTTACTCGGGTTTTTATTGCCTTTTGTTCTTATGCGTGTTTTGCCGAATAAATTCTTATTCTTCTTTTAAGGTTATAGATACCTTATATCCAGAATGTTATTAGTGTAACATATATCATATTTATTTATTCGATTCATTTATATAATTACTATGTAATGATGATCATGTAGAAAGAGTCGCATCACATCGTGGAGACGGTATTCCGTACGTACGCACGAGTGATGATATCGTTCCTATGATCGTGGAATTGTATTGGAGTATATATATATTATTTCAGTATCAATATTACTTTATAATAATCATAAATAGTTACTCATTACACCATTATACCCATCCTTGTAAGGTGGTGGTGGAAAATAGATTACACCACGGCGTGGAGACGGTATTTCGTACGTACGCACGCGCGGTGATTTCATTTTTCCATAGGATGGATAGAAGGTGAATTAGGGTTGTTTTATATTTATAATAACATATCAGTATGTAAGTAATACTTATTTTATTACTTTATCATTAAACAACTAAAGAAGAAGAAGTTGAAGAAGAAATAAATTGAAAAGATCGGTAATGGATATTACCTCTTCTTTGGAACGCCTCTTTGAATCCTCCACTTAGGGAACTAAGATTGGTCTTTGAAGAAGACCAGGACCTCTAGGATTATTCTAGGGAAGTGGAGAGGATAAAATGGCAGGGGTTGGCCGAGATTGAGTGCTCAAATTGGTGTGAGGAGGAGGGGGAGGAGGTGCCCTTTTATAAGGGAGGATAGGGGCACCTTTGGAATTCTTAAAAATATTAATTTATAATAAATCTAACCCCACATAAAAACCTCCAAAAATGACTCATATTCGAATATTAAATAAGATAAGGTTGTAATATCATCAACCAATAGAATTTAGACATGTTAGGAATTTATTTTAAACATTATCAACATGATTTATCCTTATTCAATCAATTTAATTTTATTTGTGGTAATAACATTCTAATTTTTAAATTATAACAAATAATTACTTATTTGTTTTGAATTGTCCATAATTGGATTCTTAATAAAATTTTAGATCATATAAATTTAAATTTATAATTTTTAAATATTTTGTGATTTTTAATCAATTTTATAATATGTTTTTTTTATAAAATAACAATAGTGTCAATTTTGACACTATTCATTTATTTGAATTTAAATAAAATAAATACAGTAGATATGTTCAAACTAAAAGTTTTAATAGATTCATAAAATGTCATATGTATCTTAAAAATTATTGGAGCACATTAAATAGTTCATATAATATTTATTTTATTATTTTTGAAACCATTTATTTGGTTTATCTCTTAATAAAATAAATACTACAACATTTTTGTATAATTATTTAATATACTTATTTGTTGCATAAAAATTAAAAATAAAATCCTACGATGAAAATAAATCTATTACCTTTCACAATAATACTTTTACTCGAATTTATCATCTTAAAATCACAATATTTAAATTGTTATATTTATTAAATTATGAAGGTGACAACTTTGGCATCATTTAAAATAAAATAATATAAGTGTCATAATCGCTTTTATAAGGCTCCAAATGGTCAAATATTCGACCATTGGATGCTTATGGTTTACATTTACATGGAAAATAATTTTTGGTTAGGTATTTGTGCATTTTATGGTCACTATTAGTTTAATAAAAACAATATTCTTGATTTTTCACTAGATAAACAATTTCTTTATCACTATTGTGTCACAATTAATGATAATTATTTAATCCCAAAAAATTCTAAATAAATTCTCATGATGTAGATAATTTTGTTAGATTTCTGGAGACTATTCATGTTCTAAATTTTATGATGTTTGTCACTAATTTAAAATTATTATACTTATAAGATTTAAGAGAGTGACATGTTGTCACTTTCTTTGGTTTTAATAATAATTAAATTATTTTCATGGTCAAAAGTCCATAAAATGAATCTAATCCGACCCTTAGTTGATATGGGTTTACTTTTAGCCATCAAATAGAATTTTGGCATGTGTTAGGGTAATTTTATAATATTATATTTACCCTTAATTACCTGATTTACCTTTAACTATGGTAAATAAAATTTACCGTAGTTACTATTCATAATTCCCAAAAATAAAAAGTAGCCTATTAACATAAATTTTACCCACTGATTCCAAATATGGAATCCATTTTTTAAAATTCAATACACAGAAGTTCCATAAATTAAATTAAAATTAATCCCGTTGTCGAATAAAAACGGGTTTTTGTTTAGAACATTGCAAAAGATTGAATTGATTTAACCTACGAATTCAAGGTAAAATCAATGATAATGACATTCATTATATTAAATGGTAAAAATATATTCTATTTATACTTTAAAACCATTCAATATTATAATTTAACCACATAAGATATTACGATGAAAAAATTTGTTTTTAATTAAAATACAGCGTGTTTTTACTATTCATTAAAATATGAAAGTTATCGGAAAAATATCAAAACTTTATCTAATGTAAATTTTTATATCCTGATTAAAAATAAGAATATTATTTTGTCAAATTTAACATATAAACATGTCAAAAACTATATTTAAAGTGGGTGCGCCATCAAAAGGCGGTAAAACTGCATTTTTTGAAAAATACTTATTTTACCCGAAAAATTTATTTTGTTCTTATACCATGTTCTAGAAATGTGTAAGATGAATAATAATGTTATAAAATTCAAAATTTAGTTTATACTATTCATAACGGCTAGTTCATGACAATATTATAATAATATAACATTGTTTATTAAAACCCGGTATTGCGTACAACACACGCTATCGAGGAAGGTCGTGATCAGGGTTGCGTGTTGTGAAAGAATCCTTAATTGTTTCGTATAACAGAATCCAACCATATTTCATTTAATATATATATATATACTCAATGTTGCATAGAATAACTATTATCAAAATTATGTGTAACACGATCCAAGAATAGTGTTGCGTATACTGCAAGCTAATACGGTGTTGCGTATAGCGCAAGGTAATCTTGGTGTAGAATACAACATAAGACATTAAGGAAATTAAAATAATATTTTTCATAAAATCTCGGGGTGTTACATTCTACCCCCCTTAAAATGAATTTCTCCCTCGAAATTCGTCGAGGTTATAAATGGTTTACTATTTGAAAGTTTCTTTGATAGAAACCCACATCGTAAAAAGGAATACCAAAAAAAATCTTTAAAAACAAAAGTATGAAACATAACGGTTACCCAAATAAACTAATCACTGGGTTTCTACATAGGTGAAAATATGGATATGGAAGAGAAATCTAACCATCATGTTCTGATGGAGATTGGTAGAGAACATGGCTATGGAAAATCTAGAAATCACAAATCCATAAATTTGTGACGATCTAAGGTACCATCTGATTAATCAGATATAAGAGCACTAGGACAACATTTTTGGTTTTCAAGATTGTTTCCCTAAAGTTGAAGAATTTGAATAAATACTTACTTTATTTTGGTAAAATCTCACCGTTGTTCGTGCCTTGAACAATTTCCACTTCATCTCTTAAAGAAATGAAGTTGAATTTGTCATTCGTGATGTGTTAGCAGATAATGTGATAGAATGATGGGTCATTCCATCTGTCTCAAACAAAAGGTTAGAAAAGTTATCAAAAAATACATAAGTCCATCTATAGTGATATTAATCATATATGGTTCCTAAAATGGACTTTATACTTCATATATCATACTGCTTAATATAATAAAACTAGTTTCTAATAAACAGGGACTTCTTATAGGCCAGTGGTAGGCAATAAAGGCCAGTCGCACTTCGGTTGTGGGTTCGATTCCCACATCCTTGTCCGACGCGATGGGCTGTCGCCCGTCCTGCAGGTTGTCCTTTTTCTAAAACTATATTACTATAACATCCCATCAATAATATCGATAAAACTTCTATCCTTAAACAATACTAACTTATGTCCAACATAATCCATTCCAATCTTTAGGCTTATCCATAATATTGCAGTCCACTCTCATAACATAGCGAAAACGGTTACCAGAGATTTAACACCATCGTCGATCCCCATATATCATAAGATATGTTTTTTTGGTCACATTCCAAACATTCAAGGTCCTTAATCATGTATTCTCTTGAATACCTTAGTGAAAACATGAATGCAGTTAAAATTTAACACTTTCCACATACCAAAATCCTCAAAATTCTATATACTCAAACCATGATATCACTTAGTCCTTATATCAATCATGAGCTCATGAATACTGTCAAACATTTCATTTTCTCCTTATCCCTTCATTATGCGCATATCATCTGCTTTCCAAAATATTTGAATCACTTTTCATGGTTACTGGTACCTTAAAATTATTGAAAACCACAATAATACAAAAATATTATAATAAACAATAAAAGTACCTCAACAACATTATTCTTGAATACCAATACATAAACACTTCAATCCATCCTCTTCAATTATTGTCCTGGAATAAGTCCTTCCATGATTTAGAAGTAACTTTTTAGGTCAGGGCATTGAGTTGGGTAATGCCCATGTTCTCCACAAATAATACATTGAACTCCATAACAGTCTGTCACTCTATGACCCTTATCTCCACACAAATAACATCGGTCCCTCCATTTGAGGTATTCTTCAAGGTTCTTCTCCCCTTCTTTAGAAATCTCAATCTTCCTTTCTTTATTCTCCTCAACATGCGAACATGCATAATAGTCTATCTTCCTCTTCTTTGATGAATTAGGCATGCCACTAAATTTCACCTTGTTAATCATATATCGCGATGACTGATTCGGCAAAATCACAATATCTTTCTCTCTAGGCATTACACAATTTTGTTGCTCATAGTCACCAATTTTTCCATTGGATTCAATGTTAACCGAATTCCTTCTGGTTCCCTCCATTAACTAAAACACAAAAATAATTTTGTGAGAGGCAAAAATCATGCTAGAGAAAACAACATAGTAAAGGGGAAGTACACTCAATATCTATCATCTTAGGTTAAATTCTAAGATCTTTAGCGTAATTCTAGGACTATAACCTATACGTATACTTAACCTTAGGGACATCCCTAGACATACCTTATAAATATCTCTAGGGATCTCACTAACGCTTTCGCATCCTAGTTTCCAAAGGTTGACTAAACCTTTCCTCTGATACCAACTGTAGAGACCCGAAGCCTGACGTACATTGACATTACATTACTTTTGCGGAATACTTAGTACATAACAAAAACACACACACAAGGATCGTAATAGTTTAGTGTCTTTGGAAACTCGGAATAAAATCTTCTAATCGTGGTGAAAGATCTTCAACATCTCCCATAAAGATCTTCCTTTTTTTACCTAAAACCTTTCTTTATATCCTGGGGAAAAGAAAACATAAAAGGGTGAGCTCAAATGCTCAGTAAGGGTAAACAAAAGAAATATCAATCACATCGTATTCATAAGAACATAACATTTTGGAAATCATAACCTGCAAAAGAGAGCATAATTTCATAACATGGGATAAATCATGGTAGTGAAATATAATCACAATAATCATAACTTAAAACATGAAACTTTGTGGCATTCACACATAATCATAGAGAATCATTTCTTGTTAGTCAAGACTCATTTCCAAGACTATCTTAGTGGACAAAGTCCCTTTCTGAATCGAGTAACCCTCGTTTCAGTCCTGTTTCACTGAACTGGTATAACCTACCATTCCAGCCATGTCTATCTCATGAGATATAAAATCTTTACCCAATGCATTGTAGGGAGATATAGGTCCCACCCATCTCATAATGATACCATTCTTATGTGTGCCACAAAATCATAAATCATACATCATTTCATAACCCATGTAATAAAAATGGGATTCTTAAACAACATGACATCATAAAACCATTCATATAAGATAAAGGAATTCATAAACATAATTCCATCACAACATAGTCACATCAATGTAAAAATATGGATAGAAACAGAACCCTTTATTATCTTAGATGGAAAATAATTTTGATAAAACACTTGAAATGAATTCTTGAGGAAAATATCCTTTCTTCTTCAAAATCAATTTCTTTTCACAAAACATCATGCAATTTTAAAAGAAAGATATTTTATTAAAAATAGTCATGAAATCTTTTGGAGGAAGCTTCATGAAAATAAGGCTTTATAAAACCGTAAAAATCCGTTCGTGCCGTTTAAGTTAAAAAAACATTCTTCGTACTTTTGTCGGAAAAGTCAAAAAGTACCTCGTACGAAAAATGAAAAAAGATTCCTTTCATATATTTTACAAAAACTTACTGAAGGGTAAAATTGGATATTAACTATTGTAGAAGGATGGAAATAATATTACATATTGAGGAAACATGGATGTGGATGATAAAATACACCCCAGTAAATACTAAAGTATAAACAATCTCGGATAAAAATGAGATTGTGATATTTCCCTTACCTTAGGTCCGATTTGCTTTGTACGTGTCCGAAGCTCCTGTATAATTGTTTAAATAATGTTATTGACTTATTCCAGAATCATACATATTGATATGATATCATATATGGTCATATTCTTAGCTTCTTGTTTGTAATATTTCATTGTTACTTGTTACTCGGGTTTTTATTGCCTTTTGTTCTTATGCGTGTTTTGCCGAATAAATTCTTATTCTTCTTTTAAGGTTATATATACCTTATATCCAGAATGTTATTAGTGTAACATATATCATATTTATTAATTCAATTCATTTATATAATTACTATGTAATGATGATCATGTAGAAAGAGTCGCATCACATCGTGGAGACGGTATTCCGTACGTACGCACGAGTGATGATATCGTTCCTATGATCGTGGAATTGTATTGGAGTATATATATATAATTTCAGTATCAATATTACTTTATAATAATCATAAATATTTACTCATTACACCTTTATACCCATCCTTGTAAGGTGGTGGTGGAAAATAGATTACACCACGGCGTGGAGACGGTATTTCATACGTACGCACGCGCGGTGATTTCATTTTTCCATAGGATGGATAGAAGGTGAATTAGGGTTGTTTAATATTTATAATAACATATCAGTATGTAATTAATACTGATGTTATTACTTTATCATGAAACAACTAAATAAGAAGAAGTTGAAGAAGAAATAAATTGAAAAGATCGGTAATGGATATTACCTCTTCTTTGGAACGCCTCTTTGAATCCTCCACTTAGGGAACTAAGATTGGTCTTTGAAGAAGACCAGGACCTCTAGGATTATTCTAGGGAAGTGGAGAGGAGAAAATGGCAGGGGTTGGCCGAGCTTGAGTTCTCAAATTGGTGTGAGGAAGAGGGGGAGGAGGTGCCCTTTTATAAGGGAGGAGAGGGGCACCTTTGGAATTCTTAAAAATATTAATTTATAATAAATCTAACCCCACATAAAAACCTCCAAAAATGACTCATATTCAAATATTAGATAAGATAAGGTTTTAATATCATCAACCAATAGAATTTAGACATGTTAGGAATTTATTTTAAACATTATCAACATGATTTATCCTTATTCAATCAATTTAATTTTATTTTTGGTAATAACATTCTAATTTTAAATTATAACAAATAATTACTTATTTGTTGTGAATTGTCCATAAATGGATTCTTAATAACATTTTAGATCATATAAATTTAAATTTATAATTTTGAAATATTTTGTGATTTTTAATCAATTTTATAATATGTTTTGTTTTTATAAAATAACAATAGTGTCAATTTTGACACTATTCATTTATTTGAATTTAAATAAAATAAATACAGAAGATATGTTCAAACTAAAAGTTTTAATAGATTCATAAAATGTCATATGTATCTTAAAAATTATTGGAGAACATTAAATAGTTCATATAATATTTATTTTATTATTTTTGAAACCATTTATTTGGTTTATCTCTTAATAAAATAAATACTACAACATTTTTGTATAATTATTTAATATACTTATTTGTTGCGTAAAAATTAAAAATAAAATCCTACGATGAAAATAAATATATTACCTTTCAAAATAATACTTTTACTCGAATTTATCATCTTAAAATCACAATATTTAAATTGTTATATTTATTAAATTATGAAGGTGACAACATTGGCATCATTTAAAATAAAATAATATAAGTGTCATAATCGCTTTTATAAGACTCCAAATGGTCAAATATTCGACCATTGGATGCTTATGGTTTACATTTACATGGAAAATAAGTTTTGGTTAGGTATTTGTGCATTTTATGGTCACTATTAGTTTAATAAAAACAATATTCTTGATTTTTCACTAGATAAACAATTTCTGCATCACTATTGTGTCACAATTAATGATAATTATTTAATCCCAAAAAATTCTAAATAAATTCTCATGATGTAGATAATTTTGTTAGATTTCTGGATACTATTCATGTTCTAAATTTTATGATGTTTATCACTAATTTAAAATTATTATACTTATAAGATTTAAGAGAGTGACATGTTGTCACTTTCTTTGGTTTTAATAATAATTAAATTATTTTCATGGTCAAAAGTCCATAAAATGAATCTAATCCAACCCTTAGTTGATATGGGTTTACTTTTAGCCATCAAATAGAATTTTGGCATGTGTTAGGGTAATTTTATAATATTATATTTACCCTTAATTACCCGATTTACCTTTAACTATGGTAAATAAAATTTACCGTAGTTACTATTCATAATTCCCAAAAATAAAAAGTAGCCTATTAACATAATTTGTACCCACTGATTCCAAATATGGAATCCATTTTTTAAAATTAAATACACAGAAGTTTCAGAAATTAAATTAAAATTAATCCCGTTGTCGAATAAAAACGGGTTTTTGTTTAAAACATTGCAAAAGATTGAATTGATTTAACCTACGAATTCAAGGTAAAATCAATGCTAATGACATTCATTATATTAAATGGTAAAAATATATTCTATTTATACTTTAAAACCATTCAATATTATAATTTAACCACATCAGATATTACGATGAAAAAAGTTGTTTTTAATTAAAATATAGCGTGTTTTTACTATTCATTAAAATATGAAATTTATCAGAAAAATATCAAAACTTTATGTAATGTAAATTTTTATATCCTGATTCAAAAGAAGAATATTATTTTGTCAAGTTGAACATATAAACATGTCAAAAACTATATTTAAAGTGGGTGCGCCATCAAAAGGCGGTAAAACTGCATTTTTTGAAAAATACTTATTTTACCCGAAAAATTTATTTTGTTCTTATACCATGTTCTAGAAATGTGTAAGATGAATAATAATGTTATAAAATTCAAAATTTAGTTTATACTATTCATAACGGCTAGTTCATGACAATATTATAATAATATAACATTGTTTATTAAAACCCGGTATTGCGTACAACACACGCTATCGAGGAAGGTCGCGATCAGGGTTGCGTGTTGTGAAAGAATCCTTCGTTGTTTCGTATAACATAATCCAACCATATTTCATTTAATATATATATATATATATATATATATATATATACTCAATGTTGCGTAGAATAAATATTATCAAAATTATGTGTAACACAGTCCAAGAATAGTGTTGCGTATACTGCAAGCTAATACGGTGTTGCGTATAGCACAAGGTAATCTTGGTGTAGAATACAACATAAGATATTAATGAAATTAAAATAATATTTTTCATAAAATCTCGGGGTGTTACACGTAAGCCATGTTTGTCATGTATAGGTTGTATCTTATTCATATCCAGAATGATATCAATTCCTTAAACATTATTTTTAAATCATAAAATGATAATTATACTTCAATATATATGATGGAGAATGAATCTCATCGCGTTCGTGGAGACGGTAGTCCGTACGTACGCACGAGCGACAATATCATTCTTTTGATATTAAAATAATATATAATTGGATGGTATATTATATATAAATAATAATTATCATGTTATATTTATTGTTTAAATTAATTATACATCATTATTATACCCATCCAAATAATAATATATTGAATAACAATTACACCACGACGTGGAGATGGTAAGTCGTACGTACGCACGTATGGTGACATGTTATTCAAAGGGTGAATAGAATACTGAATATGGTTGTACCATATTTATAATAACATAACAGTATATATAAGATACTGGAGTTATTATTTTAGAATGGTAATAACAAAGAAATAAGAAGTGGAAGAAGAAAGGAACTTGAAAAGGGGTGGTGAAAACATTACCTCTTCTTCGGGTTCTTCCTTTTGATTTGATCAGAAGGGCTCTTTATGTTGGATTTCTGATCAAATTAAGGCCTATAGGTTGTAGTGATGGAATCTTAGAGAGTATTTGGGTAGGGTTTGGCCGAACCAAAAGGCGTTGAAGGTGTTAAGAAATGAGAAGGAGTTCCCTTTTATAAGAGGGGTGAGGGGCACCTTTTGAAAAGCTAGAAATATTAGTTTATAATAAATTCATATTCGGTTTCTAATGGCTCAAAAGTTGATTATTTAAATTTTAAGGTGGTTATGGGTTTAAAACCACTCAATCAATATAATTTAGATAGGTTTGGGTACTTATATTAACCTTATCTTTAATTATTAACTCTAAGTTAATTAGTTTCACTTTTACAATGTCTCTTTGTATTTTTATATTATATGGTTAATAAACTTACTATATACATCTAAGCGACCCCCAATTGGTCCATTAATGATATAAATATAATTATATAAGTCTCTTGGCCGAACCTTATATTTTTAGGAATTTAATATCAATTAATAATATAATATTTGTTTTAAAAACTCTTTTATGTCAATTTTGACACTATTCAATATTTGATTTTTTTGAAACTCATAACAGAATTATTACTTAGAAAAAAGTTAATTAAATCAATCATAATATGTCATATTATCCTAGAAAATTATTTTAATGCATTAAAAGTCTCAAATTATATTTATTTGAGGATTTATAATACCATTTATTTTAATTTTTCACTATTATGGTAATTACTTCATTATCATTGTGACATAAATAAATTAAATTATTTAACCTCTAAAAATTGTAAATAAAATATAATTATGTAGGAAATCTTTTTATATTTATAATAAATATTTATATTTGAAATTCCAACATATATAACCCTATATAAAAATTCTTTTTCTAAAAGATATATGCTTGTGTCATTTTTGTATTCATTTTAACTTAATTAAAATAAAGTGTCCATATCACCTACAAGTGGATCCATGGGGTCCCAAAATCGACCCAAAGATGCCCATGGTCGGAAATGTATCCTCCAATAATGTTATGACACGTTTTAGGGTAATTTAGTATTATTATAATATTATTTTTTAACACTTATTTACCGGATTTACCCTTAACCATGGTAAATAAAATATTTACCGCAGTAATTATTCAAAATGTCTAAATATAAAAGTTACCTATTTACACAATACAAACATCCTGATTCCAAATATGGAATCCATTTTTCCAAATTCAAAACACATAAGTGGCAGAAATTAATTTAAAATTAATTCCTGTTGTTAAAACAAAAAGCGTGTTTTTAAGAGATAATAAATATCAAAAGATTGACACTTGTTTATGTCTGGTTTAATTGTAAAATTATGTACAATGATGACCATTTTATTAAATGGTAAAAATAAATTCTAAATATACTTTAAAACCACTCAAATTCATAATTTATCAATATAAATTATTTCGATTAAAAAAGTTGTTTTTAATTGAAATTTAGTAATTTTCACTATTCATCAAAATATAAATGTTATCCGAAAAGTTCCAAAATTTCACCCTAGGCTAAATTCAATATTCCAAATCCAAAAATGAAGTCCATTTTGAGAGATAAAATTTATAAAATTTTAAAATGTAGGTATTACTATTCATAACGGCTAGTTTAATTGGTTTAGTGTATTAGAACTCGATATTGCGTACAACACACGTAATCGAATTATTCAAAGAGAAGCGTACCGTAGAAGCTTGGGATGTTACATTGTAAATTTTTGATGTCCCCATTCTAAATAATATATTTATTTAGTCAAATTGAATATATAAAAGTTTAAAATATTGGATTTAAAAAGGGTTCACTATTAATGTTGGTAAAAGTGCATTTTTGAAAAATACTTATTTTATCTGAAAAAAAAAAAGAATTTGTTACTACATTATGTCTAAGAAGCTCATAATATGGATTCTAAAATTATAAGGATTATATAAGGTTCAAAATTTAGTTAATACTATTCATAACCTCTTTTGAACGGCTTGTTTGGTAAGTCATGGTGTGCTTGAACTTGGTGTTATGTGTAGTGCAAGTTATTGAATTTTTTGAAGAAATAACACACTATGAAATCTTGGGGTGTTAAATATATACTGTCCTTTGGAATATTATATCATGAATACCTTTTTTCTCATGATATTATAATGTTCTGATTAAATGTTATTCCTTTATTATTGTATTCAACTGTCTCTCATTTTGGTAAAAACCCTTTAACTAAAATATCGTTTTAAATGTTTTAATGATTTATTCTTATAAATATTTCTCATTAATATCCATGTTTTGAAAATGGTTTTAAGGATTTATTTATATGGATATTAATGGTTTAAAATGTTAAAAGCTTCTAAGTGGTATGGGACACTTTGATTCAAAAATATCTTTATTAAATGTTTAAATGGTTTTGAAAATGGTTTTTAGAATGGATTCATTATTTCAATATCTTATAAGGTTATATTATTATTTCAAAGTGGGAATGTGATCTTTCATTTTTTCTTAAGTTATGTGCTACGATTATGTTATGGTTCTTGGGAATTTTTTATGAAGATAGGTGGTTCCGTGATAAACTAAGGCTGGGTGAGCCTGATATAGCTCTCCAATGCATTGGGTAACGCGAAGGGGTTAAACGTTAAGGTTTCTCCGAAGAGTTTTTGGGAATATACTGTTATGGGTATTCCAAACATAACCATAAGGGTTACTCCCTATGTACGAATGTTATGAATGCCTCAAGTTACCTTTATGTCTTATGATTTCTATGAGTTATTCGTAAATATTATGATTTCATGAGGTATGTTAAAATGATTATGTTTTATGAGTAATGTGTGATTTCATTTATTCTTATGTATACATGGACTGATATCTTCTTTCCGTATTGTTATAACCCTTACTGAGCTTTTTATACTCCTCCCAAGTTTTTGAAAAGATTTTCACAGGACATAAAGTTGAGTAGGGTCAAGGATGGGATCAAGGAATTGTCAGGCTGTCTAAAACAATAAACCAGACATGACTCTTTTGTTCAAGATTTTTTATTTTGTGAAAAAAATGGAAACTGAGTATATGTGTCTACTTTGTAATCATTTAAATGTAATAGTTATGTCCTAATTCTCTAAAACTCTAGACATAAAAAGATCCTCAATGTGAATTATTCATTTAATTCAATAATAAGTAATGTTTAAGCTTGGGTCCTTATAGTTGGTATCAGAGGTCAGTTTAGATAACTTTAGTGGTTAGAGTGTTGTTTAAGAAAAAGTGACAAGTTGTGTATAACCACAATGGTTATTATATTAGATGGAGTGGTTGTTTTTTTTTTTGAATGTTAGAATGAGTTTGAGATAACTTGGATAAGTATATATTGGTGTTTATCTCCCTCTTTATTATATGATGATTTTGTTGATATACTCACACTGACATTTTGGGTTTTAGTAAATGGATGGATCTAGCAGGCGTCAAAGTGAAAATGGATTTGAAGGAAACGGTGGTGGTTCTCTGATTAAGAGACTAGATGAAATGGGGCATTAAATGAGAAATCTTGTGGTTATTCTAAACCAACTATCAGAAGTCATGATCAACCACTTGAACCTTGGTGAGTTCTCTAATGCATCATGTACGAGAGAACCAACTCTATGTAGAAGTTCAGGTGATAATTATAATGGTAACCATTAGGGTTTATATGATCCTTACTTTTGAGGTAATTATGGGTTACTATATGTTATGATGGAAATGAAAGGCAAGAGATAAACTTGAGGTTAAATTATGTTATGGGTATTTTTGATGATTTTATCTCTTTTGGGGGAATGTTTTAAGGATTATATAGTATAGAAAAAAGGACAACACGCAGACCGTGTGACAAACCGTCACGTCGGACAAAGCTACGGGAATCGAACCCACAACCAAAGTGTGACTGGTAGTTATCGCCTACCATAGGACTACGTGATGTCCCTGGTTAGTTTGACAAAAAAAATTAGTTAGATTATTTTATGAATCAAGATTAAGTTGATTTTGGATTATCTATGGAAATTATTAACCTATCACGGAGGATATGTGATTAGGTTAATTACTTTTCAATATGAGACTTTAAGAGCAACTGATGTTATTTGGAGATATATGTTAATTTGTACCTTGGAAGACTATGTGATTAAATCCTTCAAATAATTGGGGTTCAATCATAGTTTGGATTACTTTGAAGAATTTTATGGGAAAATTGTTTATCGAATGGTCTTCGTTAAACATTGGGTTTTGTTGGACAAATTTTGGAGATTAAGAATAGATTTTCCATTTATAAAGGATTGTCCTTTTGTTGATTATATGATCTTGTTCTAATAATTTGGTTTTGGTTTTTTTCTAAATACATGGGAAATATATAGTTCTCTTTTTTAAATTAAGTTATTCTCTAGATGTTGATTATAGCACTCTTAATGTGAAAAAGTCATCCTAAATACTCATCCTTTGGAGAAAGTATGAGTTTGTGTTAGAAATCTAGTAAAACATGAAAGTCTACACGACAAGTAAGTATGTTCCCTTATGATTTATTTCAGATAATAAATAAATTTTTAAATGAAAACTAACTTAAAACAAAAAATTTGTCTGTTAACTTTTTCTACTGGGGAATCAAATACCATTTAACCCATCACCAGTTTGTGATTTTCTGGTGGTTAATTTTCTGCTAAACATGTTTTCTATCACTCTCCATCAAAACATGACACTTTTTTTTTCTTCCATATCCATATTTTCCTACATGGAATCCTATTTTGGGTTAACTCAGGTGACCTTTGTACTTATCTTTCTTTCTTTTAAAGTGACACTTTAATTTACTCTTTTTCCGATGTGGGGCTTTCAATGAAGTTTCCAAGCCCAATTTTAAAATTGCGAGGACACAATTCCCAAAATGGGGGAAGGATGTAACATCCTAGGTAAATAAAGAATATTACTTTTTCATATTTATTAACATTTGTTAATAAAGTATTAATATTACTTTAATGGGAACACTATGCTTGATGGCGTACCCAATACGCAACAACGAGTTTCTTTGAAATCTTATGTTGCACTCAAATAATAAAATAATATTATTTTAAATGGTAGTTAACGCCTAGACGTTGTATTGGTGGGAATGAATATAAATAACTAAAATATTATTATATATGTTTGTTAAATGTTTTTACATTTATCTTATAAAAGATAAAGGCTTAAATAAGAAAAGAATTCAATTTTAAGCATAAATACTCTAAAATTCACTAAAAGGTCGATTTATCACCTTTTGATGGGGAACCCTCTTTAATATAGTGTTGGTCACTCTTATAAATTATTTTGGACCAAATTAAATTCTTCTTTATAATCGCGACATCAAAATTTACTTTGTGTAAATTTTTGGTATTTTTCCGATAAAGTTCATTTTTTTAATGAATAGTCAAAATGTTTTATTTTAATTCAAAACCTATTTTTAATCTAAGTTATTTATATCATTATATTATCTTTTCAATTGGTTTTAAAGTCCAATTATAATATATTTTTACCATTTAATCCAATAGTTGTCAGTGGAATTAATTTCACAATGAAATTGGACTTAAACTAGTGTCAATCTTTTGATATATATTGTTTCATAAAAATATGCTATTTGTTATGAAAATGGGAATTAATAATTAAATTAATTACTAAAACTTATATGTTTTCAATTTTTTAAAATAGACATCATTTTTGAATTTTTAATATCAAATATAGCTTAGGTTGAATTTTTGGTATTTTTCTGAAAAACGTCAATTTTTTATGAATAGTGAAATCACTAAGTGGTAGTTAAAAACCTGATTTTTCATTTAAATGAAACATTACCACTTCTTTGATTTGAATTTCAAAAATCCAAAATACATGGTTGTCGTTAGGATATAAATTGTGGTTCAATGAGATTAAAATAATTTTTTGGCGAATAGTAACTTTTAAGTTTTTAATCACGATTAGAGTTAATTAACGTAATTTAAGGTAACAATAATGTTTTAATAATATGAAATGACCTTGACACATTTTCTAACCTTATTGGATGTGTCATGGCCGACCAATACAATCCATGTGTCAACTTGGGGACCCCATGGATCCACTTTGGTAGGAAAATTACTTTAATAACATTTTATTTAAAGTTAAAATTAAAATGTCACAAACATGTATTGTTTTACTAAAACCATTTTTACATGGGGTTATACAAGTCATATTTTTGACTATAAATATTAATTAGAAATATAAAAAGATTTCCTACATCATGATATTTGTTTTATAATTTTTAGACATTAAATAAAATAATTTATTTATGACACTGTTATGATGCAGTGATTACCTCATAAATGAACGATTAAAATAAAATGAGAAGATAGGGTAATATCTAAGTCTTACACTTTCCACAAACCTATTTTATGGGTGGATTTCGAAACCATATCACCTTAGCCTCTAAATATATCCTTTTGGGACCATTAAAATCCTAAACTCATTTTATAATAAAGTAATATTTTATAACTTTCCAAGAGTGCCCCTCCTCTCCTCTTATAAAAGGCCCCCACCTCTACCTCCTAACCCACACCTCTCAAGCCTTTGGTTCGGACAAAACCTGACCATTTCATCTCTCCACATCCTTTTATTCATTATAGAAGACTCACCTTAGGATGAAATATCTTCAAGAAACCCTTTTGGTTCAAACCATACGGAGTTACCCGATTTAAAGGTAATGTCTTCTCTTATGTTCTATTGTTTTATTTTGATTCTCCAACCCCCTAAACTCTTTTATTAGTTTCTTCTGTAAAATAAAAAGTATCATAAATATACTAGGATGTTGTTATAAGAAGTATTCAAGCTAAACATACACACACATTCGTCTAATGGTTAAAGAACATATTGTTTCTGTGGATGGTGAATTACTGCCTCACGAAACGATGATTGTTCAATATTCTTTTAACACCTTTAAAGGTGTCCATTATGATGTCACTGTATTTTATATATGATATATATGGTATTTATGTTTTCTATATTCTTCTGTATTTTATATTTAAAACACACCTTTATTCTTTTCATGTTGTGCAAATGCGATAATTTCATATCAGGAAGTGTGGACTACCGCAACCTCAAGTGATGTGACTCGTTTAGGCAATACCTGGATTGTATAAAGAATGAAATTAATGAACATATTTTACCTATATAAAATATATATTATACTAGAATTATAATATATATATCTCTCATTTATTTTTAATTCCATTAATATGACAAAGAAATGAAAGTAGTGTTCATGCGTACGTATGGCCTACCGTCTCCATGAATAGTGCATTTCATTTCTTGTTATCTCCAAATGTTATCGAATAGTATAAAATGAATATGTACTAGATATATATTATATTTGAATCACTAATAATATTCTGTATATTATTTACTTATAAATACATGGAAAATCATTCTTAAACAAGTTCATTTTTGACTCATGTACCGAACATCGATAAAAACGTCTTATATGAACTCACATTATTGACCAATTATTATAACATTATAAGATGTGATATGAACTGAATAATAATCTTTAAATGAGTACCTTAAGAAATTATAAATTTACCAAAGTTTATTATTCAAGAATATAAAGAAATGAACAAGACAAGTCGGACTTGAGGTAAAGGATCCTACCTCCCACTTTCTTTTTAAGTACTCCTATTTATGTAACATACATTAATCTCCTATTTAATATGTTTTGGGATGTTATTTTATATTTATCTTGATTTAAATTTTATGTTTATATGATTATAGACCCTATTTTATCTCATCAATCCATTTTTGGATGTTTTATGTGGCGCCGTTAGGCTGGCGAATTTTCATAAGGGGATTTTCATCTCACTTTTTATTCCCGTGAGATTTATGCTACATTTGCCACCATTTTTTTTAGTGGTGTACGTATGGCCTATTATTCTACTCTTTGTGTAATATAATTTCGTTTATGAGTATTTACATCAATTTTTTATAGTCCTTCTTTCTTGGGGTGTATGTTTTGAAAGTTACCCGAGTCGGTAAGGGAACCTTTCAACCTCCTAATTTTAAAAGACTTGTTTTTTATTTGTCTTTTAAATTACATATTATTATGTTAGGATATTTTCTTATATATCTCTATTGATGTAAATTTTATCTCAATGTGATGAGATACCCTTTATCCCTCGAATCAAATATTTTTCTAAAATTTGATGTGATGTCGTTATGATGTTGAATTTTTACAAGGGAACTTCTTAACCCAATTTCGATTTATTTGGGTTCAACTTGTAGTTATTGAGTATGTCATCCTATGAATATGTGTGAATGGATTATGGTTGTTTTATACTTAATATCCACTCATATTGGGAGTATTTATGTTTGTCACACATAATTATGAGATTGATTTATCCTTAATTTAAGGATACCTTCTTTATAAGGGATTTCAACTCATTTTACATTTCTATTGAGACTTTATTATTGTTATGCACCAATTCACTCTTATATGGTTTATATATTATCCTTTGGAATATTATATCATGAATACCTTTATTCTCATGATATTATAATGTTCTGATTAAATGTTATTCCTCAATTATTGTTGTCAAGTGTCTCTCATTTTGTCAAATACCCTTTAACTAAAATATCATTTTAAATGTTTTAATGATTTATTCTTATTAATATTTCTCATTAAAATACATGTTTTCAAAATGGTTTTAATGATTTATTTATATGGATATTAATGGTATAAAATGTTAAAATCTTGAAAGTGGTATGGGACACTGTGATTCAAAAATCTCTTTATTAAATGTTTAAATGGTTTTGAAAATGGTTTTTAGAATGGATTCATTATTTCAATATCTTAAAATGTTATATTTTTTTTGTAAAGTGGGAATGTTATCATTCCTTTATGCTTAAGTTATTTTCTATGATTATGTTATGGTTCTTGGGCATTGTTTATGAAGACGGGTGGTTCCATGATAAACTAAGGGCGGGTGAGCCCGATATAGCTCTCCAATGCATTGGGTAACGCGAAGGGGTTAAAAGTTAAGGTTTCTTTGAAGAGATTTAGGGAATATACTGTGATGGGTATTCCAAATGTAACCATGAGGGTTAATCCTTATGTAAGAATGTTATTAATGCCTCAAGTTACCTTTATGTCTTATGATTTCTATGATTTATTCATAAATCTTATGATTTCATGAGGTATGTTAAAATGCCTATGTTTTATGAGTAATGTATGATTTCATTTATTCTTATGTATACATGGACTGATGTCTTCTTTCTATATTTTTATAACCCTTACTGAGCTTTTTATGCTCATCCCATGTTTTTGAAATGATTTTCATAGGACATAAAGTTGAGTAGGGTCAAGGATGGGATCAAGGAAATTTCAGGCTGTCTAAAATAAGGAACCAAACATGACTCTTTTGTTCAAGAGTTTTTATTTTGTGAAAAAAATTGAAACTGAGTAGATGTGTCTACTTTTTAATCTTTGAGATGTAATAGTTATTTCCTAATTCTCGAAAACTCTAAACCTGAAAAGATCCTCAACGTGTATTCTTGAAATAACTCAAGATTAAGTAATGTCTACGGCTAGGGCATTATAACTAGAGCCAACTATCTATGACTTTTTTCCTGATAGACCTCAAATGATGATCATGTTTCAGCTGAGTTAAGACTTTTGTCAAGGGGTCCTCTAAATTGTCTTTTGTGGACAAAATTCTCACTGCAACTTCACCTCTCTAAGAAAAATCCCTCAAGAGATGATACTTCAGAAGAATTTTCTTTGACCGATGAGATGGCCTTGGCTCTTTTTCAAGTGCCACCACGGCAGTATTAACACAATAGAGTGTGGTAGGATTTTTACTCCTAGGTACTACATCCACCTATTGGACGAAGCATCGCATCCATACTTCTTCTTTCACTGCCTCAAAAGCTGCGATATATTTAGACTCTACTGTAGAATTTGTGACTACACCTTTCTTGGAGCTCTTCCAGCTCAATGCACCTCCATTCAAACTGATGATGTATCCAGTATGTAACTTCATGTCATCTTGATCATTCTGGAAACTGTAATCTAAATGTCCTATGGTTACTAGTTCCTCATCTCCTCCATAAACCAATAACATTTCCTTGGTACTCCTAAGATACTTATGGATAGTCTTGACTTCCATCAAATAGAGGTCTCCTAGATCATCTTGATATGTTCCTACCTCACATAATGAGTAAGAAACATCTAGCCTTGTACATATCATAGCATACGTGACTGACCCAATCTCAAATGCGTAAGGGATCCTTTCAATTTTCTTTCTTTCCTCGTGTGTATGATGAAACGTTTTCTTGGAAAGATGAAAGCTATGTAACACTAAAAACAATACCCTCTTAGACTATAATATAATGAATCTCTTCAGTATCTTGTCAATGTATGTAGTTTGACTCAGGCCCAGTATTCTCTCAGATCTATCACGATGGATCTTCATCCCAATAATATATGTGGCCTCACCCAAGTCTTTCATAGAGAAACATTTATCCAACCATGGCTTCACTAACTGTAATACATGTACTTCATTTCGAATTAGTAATATGTCATCAACATATAATATTAGGAAAATGATCGCACTTCCACTAAAATGATTTCAGAAAAAATGATCACATTCATTCTTAACAAAGACAAATTCCATTAAGGATTCATCAAAATGAATTTTCCATGACATTGTTTCTTGATTTAATCCAAAAATGGATTTCTTAAACTTCCAGACAGAGTTTCCATTTATTGGAGTCACAAACCCTTCAGGTTGTGTCATGTAGAAATCTTCCTGGAGGTTCCCATTAAGGAATGTTGATTTGACATCCATTTTCCAAATTTCATAGTCCTGGTAAGCGGAAAAAAATAATTGGATTACAATGGATTTCAGTATCACAACTGTTCAAAGGGTTTCATCATTGTCAATATGTTGACGATGTCTAAAGCCTTTTACAACCATTCATACCTTATAGGTGTTGACTTGTCCTTCCATGTACAACTTCTTATTGAATACCCATTTATTACCAAAAGGCTTTACATCAAGTGTATGATCTACCAAAATCCAGACATGGTTTTAGTACATGGATTCCATTTCAGAATTCATGGCTGCATGCCACTTGGAAAAGTATGTTCCTTCAACTGATTCCTTGTATTTAATTGGATCATCATTGTCAACCAATAATGAGTCACCATACTCGGTGACAATAAAACCATATCATTCTATTTCCCTCACCTCTCTCATGCTCAAATGCAGTTCTTGTGTCTCTGGAATAGATTGTTCTTCCACAGGGCTTCCAGGAATCTGTTCTTGTACCAACTCTTGTGTATCTTAAGCCTCAACTTCAACGATGTCTATCTCAATACCACTATCACTTTTGGAGATGTTCTCCCCCTCAAGGAATATGGAATTTATTTCCATTGTATCATTTTTATATGAGGGGTTTTATAGCTAATATCCCCTTATATCCTTGGGATATCCTATAAAGGTACACTTTGTTCCCTGAGGTGCAAGTTTGTTACCTAATGAGGCCATAACAAATGCTTCGCTACCCCACATATGTAAATTTGATAACATGGATTTTCATCCACTCCATAACTCATATGGAAAACCATTTATTGATATATTTGGTACTTGGTTTAGTATGTGTGATGTTTTTTGTAAGGCATATCCCCTAAAGGATAATGGAAGACTCACATGGTTCATCATTGATATCACCGTGTCCAATAGGGTGTAGTTCCTCTATTCACTTACACCATTCTAATGAGGCATGTAAGGAGGAGGGAGTTGAGAAAGAATCACAAAATCCTGTTAGAAATCAATAAAATCCTAATTAAGATATTATCCTCCTCTGTCTGATCAATGTTTCTTAATCTTCTTACCCATCTAGTTCTCAATATCATTCTTTTATTCTATGAACTGGTCAAAAGAGTCTGACTTATACCTCATCATGTAAATATATCCATATATACTAAAATCATTAGTAAAAGTTATGATGTACAAGAACCCACCCCTTTCTTAAACTGGAAGTTGTCCACACAAACTTGTCTGAACTAATTATAGAATCTCATTATCCCTTTCACCTTTCCTACAAAATGTGGATTTTTTCATTTTTCCTTGTAGACACGCTTGACATACAACAAGTGGTTTTAGTTCGAAAGAATATAAATACCAATCTTGATGTAATTTTTTCAATCTTTTCACATTGACATGACATAGCCAGTGATACAAAATTTGGGAGTGGTATGAGTCATGTGAATTAACTTTGTCATTGATTTCCATTACATGGTTTTTGTAGTCTAATACATAATGGTAATTATATAAATTTTCCCTACCAAAACAAATGCTATCTTTATAAAAGTAGCAACATTCATTTCCAAACATGAACATGAATCAATCAATATATAATCTCGATAGTAAAATAATGTTTTTGGTTACATAGGGTACATAAGAACTTCCTTTCAATACCAAGACCAACCCAGTAGGCAATGTGAGGTTGTAGTCTCCGACAGCTACATCAGTGAGTCTGTCTCCATTGGTGGCTTACCGATCCACCTCACCTCGGTCAATATTTATGAATCTACATGGTTCTTGTATTTGGATATAGATCTAAGCACCACAAGTATTATATAAAACCCAATTGGTAGAAATAGATAGACCACATTCGATAAAAAACGCACCTGAATATTCCCTTGCTTCCTTGGTTGGGTACAATTTTCCTTCCAGTGACCATTCTTTCCAAATTCGAAAAAAACAACCTCATGTTCTCTTGCATCCCCTTTGATATTATTTTTATAGGAATTCCTTGAATATGCTTTGGGATTAATGATATTCTCTTTGCCTTTCCTTTTATTCTCCATAAGGAAAGAAGGCTTTTACCACTTAATATCACTGTCTACTTGGTAGAAGAGGTTCAGAAGATCAGATAGAGACATCTCAATTTTTTTCATGATGAAATTTACTACAATGTTAGAGAAACTCTAGGGGAGTGATTCAAGAATGAGATTGGTACCCAGTTCTTTGGGGAGTTTAAACCATATATCTCCACGAACTCAATGTATGCAATGATCTTGACTACATGAGGCCCAACTATGGAATCCCCTCTAAACTTTCTCTAAAATTGAACCATAGATATCTCAAACCTTTCTTGTCTTGCTCTCACCTAGTATAGACCACGAAGGTGCTTGAGCACTCTATAAGAATCCATGTTTTCATGAGACTTCATGAACACCCTAGAAATTGATGAGACCATCAAACATTTAACATCGAGTGCATCGTTCAAATTTTGATCCTAGACTAGGAAATCTTCATCTCTTTCCCCTTGGGCAGGTGAATCAGGAAGCGAGGACTCCATCATGTAAAACATTTTTTCATGGCATAGGATAACTTGATGGCGCCTAAACCATTCTTGAATGTTCCTTCGAGTGATGATATTTTCCTTATCCATAATTGTTTTCTTAGAAAATGTCATTGATGAGTTTTTCATATTGATTCTACAAATTAAAAGAGCATATTTATCAGTATCTTTTGATTACATTTTATGAGAAATGATAAATGAATATATTAATTCTACCACTATTATATCATGTCTCAATGACCCCCACCATAGAACTTGTAATGCCTAGTTTCTTTGAAATTCTAGTGGAAAGGATCCAAATTCCCCTTCGCATAACACCAAAAGGGTTGGTCAAGCTATTTAAAGGTATTTTTGTAGGCTGGTCTTTGCCAACTATGAGCTTATAGTTCATTGATCTTTTGAGTGGACTTCCGAATACTGAAATCCTGATATGGATTTCCCACAAAATTTTCTCCATTTTACAAAAATCCTAGATAGGGCTACTCCTATTGATGTAAAATGTTTAATTCAACCCAAAACTTTCATAAGATCTTCCATTATAAAAGTATCAGTCCCAATAATGGTTGGTCAAACACATAGTTTTTTTTTGAGTCCTTCCCTTAATCAAGTAACCAAAGGAATGGTATGACATAATATGGTATTTGAGGGAATTTATTCCTTTATACATAGATTCACATTATCACATACTTATTAATATTAAGTGATTGTTTATTAAGTGATTAACCATGTTCTGAAAATTTTTACTCATAGTCCGGTTTATATTTTATTCCATATTTACATGCTTATTTATTTCATTTACTTTGTGATCGCGAAAACACATTCATAATAAATAAACTATGAAATCAGATAGAAATAAAATAATATGGTGTGATCAGGAGCTTCTATTGGTTAGCATATCTAGTGATTTTGATAAGTTATCCCTGACATAGGGAAAAACACCATGGACCTGATTTTCATGTTTTTCTACTCCCACCTATCCAACTTTGTATCTTATTTGGTTGGTTTCACCTCAGCTTCTAATTTTTAACCATCACATCTAGCTTGGGATATCTTTCATTACATGGGGTTTACAGTAAAGAAACCTTGGGCATGCAGGCCCTACATTTTATTGGAAGAAGGCTCACAAGCCAAAAAAATTAAATTCAATAATTATAAATGAAACCATACCAACATAAAATCTCTTTGGACTAGCTCATGATCATCAATATCATGCAACAACATTTACAAATATTTATTATTAAAATTTTATTATTCATTATTTTATTCAAGATATGTTGCGATTAAATTCAATTAATTATGATCTTAAAATTTATCAATTCATTATCTTACATTCCTTTTTGAATTTCCTTGACATTTTTCTCATCCATATTCCTTGTACGAGACTTTTTTATTTGGAAGAAAACCTAGGGAAATTCCATTTCTAGAAAACACAAGGCATGTAGGCTATATTACATAGAGTGTATTTGCTTTCACCATTTATCCAATATACACGTCTGGGGATTTGGAGTGCATGACATGTAGATTAATCTAATAGAGCATGTATGTCTTTGTTATGCAGTTACCAACCTTACAATCCCATGTACGTGGTACACAACTTCTCCTTGTACACGGTTTCACTTAGGCCGGATTGGACTACCAGTTGTATTGATTCAACATTCATGCCATGTATTCGTTTTTCAATGCTCCATTTAGTTATGGTCAACACGATGTGTTAAAAACACAGGTATGCTCAATTCACATGATGTGGTTTGGCGGACCAGTACCAGTTCATTCAACCTATGTACATGGACTTTAGTTTTCACAACACGCTGTGTATTCTTGTGTTGTACAGACAAAATGAGTGGATCCTCTAGATAAGTTACTCATTTTAATTTTAATCATAATTAAAATTAAAAGGTTGTTTCTGTGATGTGAATCAAGAAACAAAGGTGTAAGAATAGATCTCTTTCATTCAGTTTTATAGAACGATTTATCTTGAATATAATCAAATATAAAAGCGTAAATTATCAATGAAAATTAAATAACTATAATCAATGTTGTGACCACTCTGATACCAATTGAAGGTCCTGGGCAATGTGAATGCTCGTGGGTGGATGTTCTCACTTGACTTTTTCTCATTAGAAATGATCAATCTATGATCCATGCGACGATAAATGCCAGACTCCATGGATCAAATCATATAAATAGACAAAGAAAAAGAATATTCCTAGAACCACAATAGAGGATCAACATAGGTTGATTATAATTAATTGAATTAATTGACAATATGTTCCTTTTATGTCATTCTTTCTTTGTTTATATTTCTTATCACGTTCTTATGTGATTCATCATTGCCTCGCAGAAGCCATGTGTGGGCTTCCTCTAGTGCTGATCCACATGTGCACCACGTATCTCTAGACATCGCCAAAAGAATCTCCGGGTGATAGTATAGAGAAGAATTTTCTTGCGTTGTTTTCCTTAGATCGTCGTGATCCGATGGGGGAGGAACTCTCTCAGTCCTGAGAGTGTTCTTGGAGGAAGGTGTTCTTTCGGTGTGGAGAGAATTCTCCAGAATTGTTTTCCACAACAAATCAGGAAAATTGTTGGGGTTCTAAGGATATTTATAATCAGGTTTGATGTTATAGAGTCATGACAATAAATAAATGTATTACGAGTTTTATTTATTTAATTAACTCTTATTGAAAACCCCCATGTAGAATCATTAATTTCATGACATGCTCCCACACTAATTATAATAAATACCATTTAATAAAACAATATTATTTCCACAAAATCCCAACTGGAAAAACTACACGATGTGTAATCATTAATACATAGTGTGTACTTGTTTTTCATTTCCTTTCCAAAATGAAAACTACACGGCATGTACATTCAATGTATAAGGTGTGTATATCTTGTTTTCATTTACTTTTTTAAATGAAAAGTACAAGGCGTGTACATTCAATTTACACGAAGTGTATATCGTGTTTTCATTTTATTCTTTCTCCAACATTAAAAAGATTTATGATTCCTTGAATAATTATTAAGCCACATATCGGAATAATCATTATTCTACTTAAGATACTTGGATATACTTAGTGCGTGACTCTCTAGGCCTCTCTCTCGTTGGCATTATGTGGGCTTGCCTAAATTCCAAGATTTCTATATAGAAACGGGTTAAGGCACCCAAGAGAAAGAAGTTGACGCCACATTGAAGAGTCACCTCATATGAACACATACCATGTAATTTAATCCCTTTGTCTCAATATCTAATCATGAAGGTTTCATGGCAGTGTTATAAACCTATATGCTTGATCTGTTATTCTTTGTCTTCTAGAAATAATCTCGTTATGACACCATGGCCATGGAATTTGGGCGATAATTCTATTTCAATCAAAGGGCTCGAGATATATACATACATAAATATGGAAGAGAAAAATACTTCCCCAACTTATAAATTAACAAAATGTCATTTGTGACGCACCCAATGTATCCTACATCCCACGAACTATCTTTGTGACGATTTTTGTCAGCAAATCTAAGTGTGTGGGTCATGACATGAGTTAATGACAATCTTTCGGTCTAAGGACCATTACACATGCTCGTATATAGCAATGTATAATGACATCAAGACATGAAAAATTACTACTGGAAGGTCTGTTCTCATAATCACCCATCTTGGAGATTACCAAGGGCCAACTCCAAGAGATAGAGTCTCCTCTTCTTACGAGTACTCGCATATGATGGTATGTATACTATGTGTCCTATCATAGTATGTCATCAAACAGTAGTAATTTATTTAAGAATACTGTTATAAATTTCCATGATCTCATCATAGAGAGGATTTTCCATGACCTTATTAATGAAACAAATATCCCATGACATTATTATATTATAGTCATGCGTAACAATGAACAATATTAAATAAGTGTGCATTCATGTAACCAATGTATAAACATATGGTTCTAAGGACACCAACTCTAAAAATATTGTGTCAATAACTAATTGTTTTCATATCATATCAAAATTCATTGATCCATCATGATATTTATGTTTCAGTTTTAATTAATTCATCTAAGGGGATTCAGGATGAAATTTACCAATTGGAAATGTGTTTTATAACCAAATGTATTTTCATTGGGTTATACTACTACCTCATTATTATTAATATTCAAAATTATGTGTATATTTAATGTTATTATTTATTAATGTATCTCTATTTTGATATATGTATTTTTAGTTGATACAAATATTCTACTCCTTGATTAATTCTCTGTACAACATTATAATCTCTTCAAGTTTTTACATTACGATCTCATTTTATTCGGGATTTTTCACACAAGAATTTCCATTATAGGAAATAATTTGACAAAATTATAATAAACCATTTTATTTTAATCTCCTCTAAAAATTAATTACATTTTTAATTAATAGTACCACTCTTCAACTAATTGGTACATAAAATTTTATAGAATTTTTTTTTATGAAAACTATACTTCATTTAAATATTTACTCAATGAACTATTTTATTCTAAACACAATTTTTTTAAATTTTTTCAAAATATGTTTGTATATATTAATAAAATATTTAAAAAAACATTATCCCTTTTTTATTATAATTTTTTAATGTCATTTATTTATGGATTTTCGATTGAAGAAATTTCTACTGATTTTATTTAAAAAAAAATTCATTTTACCTTATACAACATGTAAAGATTGACCCACATTCATTTATTTGAATATGTTTTTAATGTTTAAAAGATTATGAATTTCTGAAAATTGTTTCCAAATTAAATTTCAAGGAAAATTTTTCTCAAATGGATTTTCATGAAAAAATATTATTTTCCTCAAGAATGTGTTTAAATTAACCTTTTATACTATCATTATTAATCAATGACAAGAAAAAATTATTTTTCTCCACATGAGATATTTTACGTTGATACCATCCATAATCCTCGTCAAGATAGTTGATGATATATTTGTCCAATGATAGTTTTCACTTGCACATCCTTGATTCCTTTTTGTCACCATGAAATATTCAATGTCCTATGATAATTTAACATTGAAATACCACTAAATATCCATATAATATTTCATGTATATTATTATTTCCATAACCATATACCATTTTCATACTATATTTATTTTGAAATTTATTTGATTATTTACGAATATATTGAAAAATTTAAATAGTTTATTCAATACGGAAATTTGATAAGTGGTTTTATTTATATTATAAAAAGAATTCATGGGACATGAAATAAAAGGGGTGGTAACCCTTTTAATAGTTCCCTATAGGATGGGTACCGGTTAATTCATGGACCTTAACGAATCAGTAGACTCAGGATATGATATTAGTTAGAGAAAAACCCTTAGATCATGTTTTCAAGATGAATAATGATTTTTTGACCATATATATAAACTGTCCAAGATAGTTAAATGGTTCATCTTCTGTATACAGGATGACCAAAAGTTAATCTGTTTCTACATAATTATTCATTACTTTTTATCCATTGGATTTTGTTTTGATATACCTATGAATGTTTTAAATTCATGTTTTATTGATTAAATATAATATATTTCAGATTCATCCATTTCCAAATTGATTTTCCTTATCTTTTATTTTAATGGAACTTCTTTCTAGTTATTACCATGAAATAATTTTTTTGTACATCTTAGTTTATTGATTACATTTAATGTGTGTTCAGTTATTTAACACACCTTAATTATTATTCTCATTTTAATAATTAATTTTTCAACTATACATTACATTTAAAATATATTTGAGATCACCCTTAGTATGTTTCCTTTCCCCAGAAATCTAATAAGTATACTATGAAATATATTCAAGGATACACTAGATAGTTTAATTTTATCCTTGAAAATAAGTCAATAATTATGTTGCAATTAGCGTGTTATTTTATAATATAAAATTCATGTATGTATATAGTTTTCCAATACTAGTAAACTTATTTGTTCTTGTAAATTACGTTCTTTGTAATAGATTACATTTTTTTGTATTTGAATCCAACTATGAGATTTCTTAGTTCAGCTATCTAATGTTTGATTAAAGGAAGTTTAATAGCTCCCTTGGGAACTAAACATTATAAAACATAGAATAGATAACATATCCCTAAGGTATACTTTGAAGATATATATATATTAAATTATTAATTTTTTTTGTAAAATTTAGATAGTTTGTGTTTTCTAGAAAAACATCCATGTATGGTGTAGAGAGGTGGGAGTGGTTCTAGAACAGATGTACCTATGAGTAACAAATTCAACAAGGTGTGACTGGTCTAACATTATGTAACCTATTACACAACAAAAATCCTTACTACACACATATTTTGACAGTTATTGGTGACAGTTTTATGATAAATCAAATTATATTCACAAACCGTTATGAAGAATTTTGACATTTAATATCATAGGTTAAAACTATGGTGTTTCAAATTGGATATATTGTGTCAAGATTTAGATATCATGAAAATTATTTGTCTTCGTAATGATAATTTATTCTCCCACTATTTTTTGTTAGGAAATACCATAAACTATGTGAGAAACTCCAAACTAATAATGAACCGATGTGGAAATAAATTGATGAAGTATTTATGTGTGGAGGTTCAATTGAAAACATTATATTAAAAGGGTATTTAGTGTTTTAACTTATTTAAAACATGTGAATAATATTTATTTCAAAAATTATACTAACATGGTTTTATTAATATAAAAAACATATACTCAGAGGTAATAAAACATGTTTCATCAGGCCACATTTCTTGAACCCATGTCCAAATAAAAAAGAAAGGTTTTATTAAAAAACCAAAAACTATGCAATGGATTGGATAATATATAAAAGTAATTATTTAATGAATAATTTAAATAAATATTAATTATTATCATGCAGTGTTACTTTTTACATTTAGATATTATCACCTCATCTTAATGGATATACAGAATAGTTATAGAAAAACTAAAATACATTTTACTCTTTTATGGGCCTTGTGACCCGTTAAATATTTATCTTAGTTCTATAGAAATCAATGTTATTTATGTGTATCGATTTAATTATGTAAGGGATTAATAATAATTTGATCAAGAAACAACCAAAATATGGAACTTTTCATATTAAATTATAAAATTTCATTTAAGAATATTTCCATGTAATCATTGTATGTAATTGAGTTTATCTACATGATTAAAAGGGACATAAAAAAGGATGTCCTAATACTTTAATTTTTTGAACTGATGGATTTTTAAATCAGCAATTATTTATATATTTGAGGCCCTCCGCTATATATTGATCATTAACATGTTTCCAATTGATGATATACATCCAAACCATAAACATTATATAATCTTGAGTTACATCAAAAATTCACATTGAGGATCTTTTTAGGTTTAGAGTTTTAAATAATTAGGCCATAACTATTACATTAAATCTAAAAAAATTAAAATTTAGACACAACTACTCTATCCAATTTTTTTTAACATTAATCGAAATACTTAAATAAAACAAGAGTTCATTTCATGATATAAATCTTCTTGAATACTTAATTTCTCTTACACTTCCTTATACCCTATAAAAAACATTTAAAAACATGTGATGATCATAAAATACTCATTAAGGGTTAGGAAATATGGAAAGAAACCATTATTTCATCAATAAATAAAAATCAATAAAATCATAATTCTGAACCATAAAACAAAATAACTTCAGCATATCTCATGAAATCATAAGATTTATGAATAAAACCCAGAAATCATAAATCCTTAAGTTAACTTCTATTATCCTTAACATAAATATATTTTAGCTTTCACAGCTACGTAGGGAGTTACCTTTGGAATACCCATCATAGTATATTTGCTAAATCAATTAGGAGAAGCATTACTGTTCACCTCTGTCACATTACACAATGAATTGGAGAGGTATCTGGGAATCACATTCCAATGGTTTATCATGACACCAACCATATACTTAAACAATGGCCCAAAACCATAACATATTCATGACATATAAAACAAGTGTAATGAAAAGATAACATTTCCACACTGCAATCACAATATATCAGTTCAAGATATTGACATAATAAATTCTTTCTCCAAACCATTTTCTATAGAAAACTACATAAAAGTGGTATATGGTATTAATTTTCAATTTTCATAAATTACAGCTTGTTAATGAAGCCATATATCAATTAATTTTCTTGGAGATGGAATGTTCATTATCTATGCGTACATTAAGAAGAAACAACCCTTTTTCATTAGTAAAAAAATTTAATAATAAAATAATTCCTTTTAAAAATAATTTATTTGAAATAAAATTATATAATATAATTTCTCACCATAATAAATATATTTATGTATGAAAATAATTCCTCAATGAAAGGAAATTTAGATGAAAACCCTTATAAAAATTCAGAATTATAACAACGTCACCTAAAAATTAATTAAAAATGAGTTCATGAGAGTGAAAAGGTATCTCCCCACATAGTGATAAAATGTAAAAAAAAATAAGGATATAGAAGAACATATACCAATATTATAAATTATAAATTAAAATTCATAACATAAAATAAGTCTTTGATAAAAAGAGGATGGTGAAAATTCTCTTACCATGAGTCTGACGTGTCTCGTTCGTTATTTATATTCTACATAATTATAATATGTTAATTTATATTTTCTTAAGAATCTTTTAAAATTATATTATTAATTTTATATTAATTATAATAATTTTATAAAAATTACATAATTATTTATGGTCATAACTTTTATTTTGTTGATATTCGGTACTAGAGTAGAAAATGATCATCATATAATTACAATGAGTCCATGTGGGAAAAATTACATTATCTCTATTATAGTATTAATGATATAATTATCATATATATCATGTATATATATTTATTTATAATATTAGATAACATTTGGATAAAATAAATAAAATTCACCATTCATGGAGGCCATAAGTTGTACAAACACATGAACGTTAAATTAATTTCATTTTAATATTTAAAATAATGAAAACTAAATGATACATTTTTATATTACAATTCCATTATAATGTAATATTTTATATTCTTTACATATTTTTATTAAATCCATCATTTATATGTTCCATGTGTGGCCTAAATGAGTCATATCACATTGAGTGGGCGGTAGTACTCACTTCCTCAAATAAAATTATCATATATTTAAATTTTGGAAAGCATATATATATGATTTAAAAAAACCAAAGCATAGAGAAAATATAAATATAATATATATATCATATATAATTATATTTCCTTAATAATGGACACAATTAGATGTGTTAGGGGAAAATTGAACGATCATTATTTTGTGAGGTAGTAGTTCACCGTCCACAGAAATAGTATGTTCAAATAAATTAGATGGAGTTGTCTGTATGTGTAGTTAAAATCTATCTCATAAAAAAATCAAACTATATTTTGGATACTGTTTTTTTATTTAATCAATGAATAAGAATTGAATATGGAGTGATGAAGTAAAATAATGGAAATGAAATTTAGAGAAGACATTACCTCTTAAAACGTGTAACACACTTTGATTTGAGAAAAAAGTCTACCTTGAATAGAAATTTCTCAAATTTAAAGCTACTGGGAGGAAGATAAGAATTTTGGGAGATAATTTGGACATATTTTTGACGATAAAAGGGGCTCTAGAAGTATGATTAAATGGGTAGGGGTGATGCCATTTTATAAGAGGGAGGAAGGGAACTTTAGGTTGGTTTGGAAGTATTATTTTATTTTAAAATTATATTAGATTTAAAAAAAAAATTAAAAGTAATTTATTTCAAAGTTATTAAGTTGTTGGGTCTATAACCTCTCAAAAAATAGGTTTTATACAAGTCTAGGTCATAATTTTAACCTTATCTTTTAGATTTAACGCTTATTTACATAATTTAAATCTTAGCATGTCTTCTGTATTAATAATGCATGGTTAATATAGTTACTAAAACATTCCAATATATACTCAATTGGTTCTTTAGTATCATTTTCAACATTATATAAGTTATTTGGCTGAATATTAGATATTTATGACTATTATAACATTTAATAAAATAGTATTTGTTTTAAAAACTCATTTATATAAATTTTTATACTATTCATATTATGAATTATTAATAATCCATAAAATTGTATTCATTATAAAAACATTACAAATTCAATGAAAACAAATCATAATTATCCATAAAATTAGTTAATGAAATAAAAAGATTCAAATTAAATTTATTTTAATATGTATAATTCCACTTATTTCATTCATTCCTTAATAAGGGAATCACAACATTATTATTGTGTCAAATTTTTTTATTTATATGATTTATAAAAATTATAAATAAAATAAAATTATTTAATAAATAATTTTATCTTTCCAATAACTATTTATAGTTGAATATATTTGTTTTATAAACCTATATGAAAATTATTTTAGTAAAAAATTATTGTTTATGTAAATTTTTTTTATAAAATTAATTCTTATAAAATGTCATTTTCACATAAACGTGGCTCCATGAATCCCAAAATCGACCCATGGATGACCCATTTCGGGAATATATCATCCAAGAGGACTAGGACATGTTTTTTGGGTACTATTTTGTTATTATGATATCTTTATTTGATCCTATTTACCAGATTTTCCCTTTAACCATGGTAAATAAAACAATTATTGAAGTTACTATTCATAATGTCCAAAATAAAATGTACTTATTTTCACAATTTGGATCTCCTGATTTAAACTATTGAATAAAATTATCCAAATTAAAAACACATAATTTTTATTATATAATTGAAAATTAATTCCCATTTTCAAATCTAGAAACGGGTTTTTTATGAAGTAAAAACTATCAAAATATTGATATTTTTTATGTTCAATTAAAATGATAATTTATATACAATGAAAAAAATTGATTAAATTATAAAAATATAATACAATTATACTTTAAAATAATTAAAAGAACAATCTAACTGTATAAATAAATTATATTAAGAGAATGATTTGAACTAAAATATAGTATTTTTCACTATTCATTAAAAAAAATAACCATTTTCAGAAAAAGACCAAAATTTCAACCAATGTTAATTTTTATGTCCTTCTACTAAAAAATAAAAATATTTTTATAATTCGAACATATGAATGTGAGAAAAAATATATTTAAAATGTATTCTTCATCAAAAGGTTGTAAAACAACCTTTTAAAAATATTAGATTATTTAATGCTGAAAATCAAATTCATTCTTATTTTAAGACTCTAAATTTTATTGGATAAATGTAAAGACATTTAATAATCATATTATACTTAGTGATATTTATTCAGGCTAATAAAATGGATTGGAATTGACTAACATTTAAAATAATAATAACATTAAATTATTTTATTATATAGCTCAATGATGTGTGCAATGTAAGATTTCAAAGAAACACATTGTTGTGTGTTGAGGACACTATCATAAAAAATTGACCAATTTAACCTAAAAATAATATCTTATTTATAAATATTAATCGATATGAAAATTTATTATTATATTAATACATGGATTGTTACAACCTTCCCCACTTTAAGAAATTGCATCCTAAAAATTTTAAAATTGAGCATAGAAACATCATTAAAAGTCCACACATCAGAAAAAGAGTCAATGAAACAATCACATTAAAAGAAATAAAGAGAAGAAAAAAAGGTAACCTGAGATATCCCATATGGGGATTACATGTATGAAAAAATTTATATAGAAGTATAACTAACCATAATGTTTTGATGGAGAGTTATATAAAACATGCTCAGGGGAAGGTTAACCACAACAAATCCACAATATTGTGATGGGTTAAATGGTATTTGATTTCCCAATAAGAAAAGTAAATGGACCCCATTTTTTATGGTTATTTTCATAAATTTTTGAAATTTAATTATGATATTGAATAAGAACATAAGGAAATATACTTACATTTCTTATTTAGTGTCATCATTTAATAAATTTCTATCACAAACTCATCTTTTCTCCAAATGATTAGTGTTCAAGATGACTTGGTCATGCCTAAAGTGCTATAATCAACTTCTAGAGAGTCAAATAATCATAAAAAAGATGAAATATTTATTTTCCTTTTCATTAGACATTATCCAAACCCAAAATGGTTAGTACAAGATCAAATAATCACCAAAAAGATAATAATTTATAAAAAGAAAAACTACTATTAATCTCAAAAATTCAACATAAAAGATACAAATTTCAACAAAGACAATTAAATACAAAATTTTCCATTAAATTATTCAATTAAATCCAACTAATATTGAATCTAGAAACTTAGATGGATTTAATCACATAGTCAACCAGAGTAAATATTAACATTTACCTCAAAATAACATCGACAACTCTTAATGTATCATAATAAAAAAATTAACTTAATCATATATTATCTATAATAGGATAATAATTTCCTTAAATAAACCGAATCTCCATATCTACACAATAAACATCGATTCTTCCAAACTAAATTTTCCACTGTTACTCCACAAATGAAATCCCATAGTATTCTATTTTACAAAGGAATAATGTTTTTCAAAAAGAGATAATGTCTTCCCATAGAGAATTTATCACATATTTATCATGTAATTTTCTTATACATAGGATATATATTTGATAAAACATATGTTCCCAAAATAAACTTATTCTTAATTCATAAAATAATTATCTATAAATAATAAGTCATACTGACCAGGGACTTCACGTAGGCCAGTGGTAGGTGATGTTCCCTTTCCACCCTTCACTTGTGGGTTCGATTCTCTTGGACATTCCAGACACGATAGTGTGTCACCCATCTTATGGGGTTTCATGTTTCTAAATCCATATAATTATAATAATATTCTAATAAATAAGTTAATTTCCTCAAAAATAACCATAACATATTGTATCTTAAAAGGTTATCTAATACCTTTTAATTTTCATCCCAAAATTTAATAACCATTTATCACTTAAAAAAAATAATATGATCTCCTAAGGATATCCATTATGTCCACACAAGAAAAGATAATTTTTTTGAATAACATTTTAACAAATCAAACATTATGGCTACACATACTAGAATATATCTTCCAAAGTAATCCCATAAAAAATATATCTTTAATACTTTTATGCAATTCATCATCCTACAATCTACCACACCACTTGAATCCCTTATATACAGTCTTCTTACTCATTCATCATTCTTCATGATCCATTAACAATTCATTTCTACCTTATTTATTAATACATCATTATTTATAAATATATATCCAAATATGATTAATTCATTATATATAAGAAAATAAATCATGTCATGAATTGTGAAATAAATATCATTAATTTGTTCCCTTTCACTTTTAGCATGTGTTCTTACTTTCAAAAAGTAATAGTTCACCCCATTAATGTAATTTCACTTTTCTATATAGTTGGAAAAGACTAGATATTGAAATCATATGAAAAAGATACCTTAACCCATAAATTGTTTTATAAATGTTTAGGTGTGGGATAACTCAATGAAATTATTTCATGTGATTTTAATACTGAAGAATATGTCAAAATAATTTGAACATTAGTTTTAAATAATAGGGATGGTGAGATATTTAGGGAGGGATAATAATGTTGGGAAATATATATTTCCTTCCATATTGACAAATTATCAAAAATCTGCTGAAAAGAATCAATACTTAATCATGAAATAGATTATTATTAAAAAAAGAATCCTATATAGGGTAATGATAATATAAAAAAATTATATTAATCTTTCCCATAAATCACTTTATATCTCCATTGTTTATGTTTTTATATAATCACAATATTTTTTCATAACCCTCCAAAATATTTCATATGAAAATAAGCCGCTCTAAAATATATGATCCTATACCTACACCCAGATAACACTATCACTAGTAAATTTATCTAAATCGAACTCAGATATTAACTATAAGGCCCAATCCTTAAACATTAAATAATATAGAGTTACGTAAAGAATTCACATTTTATAAAATTTTTAGGTTTATAGTTTTAGAGAATTAGGTCATATCTATTACATTACATCTCAAAAATAACAAAGTATACACTTTTAATCAATCCATTTTTTTCAAAATAATAAAACTCCTTAAATAAAATAAGAGTTACTTGATATAAAACTTCATGAATAATTACATTATCTTGACATTCCTTATACCTTGGGAAAGACATTTCTAAAACATTGGATGACCATCAAAATCTTATTAAGTGTTATAAAATAAAGAATGAAAAAATTAGTCCATCGGTACATAAAAAAACAGTGAAATCATATTTCTCAATCATAAAACATAAGATCTTTAATAGACCTCGTGAAACCATAAGATTTATGAATAATACACATAAATCATAAATCATAATGATAACTTATGTAATCCATTAAATACTTACATTGTAGATTTCCCAACTATATATGGAGTTATGTTTGGAATACAAATCATAGTATATTTTCTAAATCTCTTAGAGGAAAAAACATTAACAATTACCTAAATCATGTTACCCATTGCATTGGAGACCTATAATGGGCTCACCCACCCTTTATTTGTCACGTAACCACTTGTATATGTAAATGATTCCAAATAACCTAACTTATTCATCACACATAAAATAGGAATAAATAAAAGATAAAATTCCTACAATGCAGTCAAAATATATCATTTCTAGATATTGACTTACTCAATGCTTCCTCAAAATCATTTCCAATAAAAAACTACAAAAAAGGGTATATGGTATTTATTTTACATTTTATAAAATTATATATTATTATAGAATCCAAATATAAAATAATACTCATGGTGATGGAACGGTCATTGTCACTGCGTACATTAAAAAGAAACATTCCCTTTGACATTAAGTAAAAACGCATTGTAAAAAAAGTTTCCCTTTTAAAATAATTTAATGAAAATAAAAGAAAAAAGTGTATAAATATAAACCCTATAAAATATGATCATGTATAAACCAAAATATGCCTCAATAAAAGGATATTGAGATAATGTCCCTTATGAAAATTCGGCATCTTAATAGCCCTACATAAAAATTAAGATAATGAGTTGATGAGAGAGAAATGGGTATCAAATAATAGGGACATAAAATGTATATAAATAATGATACAGAAGAACCTATCCCAAATATAATAAAACGGAAATTAAAAGGCAGTACAAAAAATAATACTTTGACTAAAAGAGGTTGTTGAAAGGTTCCCTTTCCATGATTCTTACTTGTCTTGTTCGTTTTTTATATTCCTAAATAATAATAATATGTTAATTTCAATATTCTTCAATACCTTTTTCTGGTTTACTATTTATTTTATAATAATTTTCATTATGTTATAAAAATTAAATAATTATTTAATTTTATATTGGTCGTTTTGTCAATATTCCGTAATAGTGTCAAAAATGAAAATGATATAATTACAAATTTTCTATTTGATAAAAATTCAATTATATCAATAATAGTATTCAGGATTTAAATATCATAAAAAAGAATATATATATGTATTTATAATATTCCATAACATTTGGATATAATAAATTAAATTTACCATTCATGGAGATAGAAAGTCTTACGTACGCATTAACAGTAGTTTTATTTCATTTTCATATTTAATAGAATGAAAATTAAATAATACATAGGTATATCATAATTAAATTATAATATCGTATTTTATATAAATTTCATATGTTTTTAATTATTTATTTTATACGTTCCATGTATGGCATGAACAACTCATATCACTTTGAGGGGCGTTAGTCTGAAATTCCTTAAATGAAATTATCATATTTACAGATTATGGAAATAATAAAGTTATGATTTAAATAATAAAATATAAGTGTATAGAAAATAAAAATATAATAATTATAATATTAAAATATATTTCCATCACTATAGCTACTAGTTGTGGTGGTAGGGAAAAATTGGAAAATAATCATTTTGTGAGGTAGTAGTTCACCGTCCACAGAAATAGTATGTTTATATCCATTAGATGGAGGTGTGTGGAAGTGTAGTTTTAATCCTCATCATAAACAAATACTAGTATATTTATGATACTGTTTTTTATGTAATACAAGAATAATATTAGAATAGGGAGTGAAGAAGTGAAATAATTGAATGGGACTTTAGAGAAGAAACTAACTCTAAAAACATATAACTTCCTTTGATTTGATCCAAAAGAAATTCTTGAATTTCCTTCATCAAAATTTGAGACTTTTAGGAGGAATTTAGGGATTTTGGGAGCTTATTTGGGAAGGTTTTTGATGATCCAAGGGGCAAGAGAGGTGTTTTTAAATGGGTAGGATGATTCCCTTTTATTAGAGGGAGGAGGACAATTTTGGAATGTTTCGAAGTATTATTTTATTATAAACAGATTTTGGGTTTCAAAAGGTCACAACATAATTTATTTCGATGTTATGATTCTTTTAGGTAGATAAAATCTAATACAATATTTTTTAGACATATCTGTGTGACAAAATAAACCTTATCTTTTAATTTTATCCCTTAGTTAACAAATTTAACTCTTATCAAGTCATCTTGTATATTCATACTATATAGAAAATATAGTGACTATAATATTCCAATAGAAATAAATATGTTCAGTAATTACATTTTCAACACTATCCAATACATTTGGCCTAATATTAAATTTTAAAAAAAATTACATCATTTAAAAAAATGGTATTCGTTTTAAAAACTCATTTCTGTAAATTTTTATACTATCTATATCATGTTTTTTTTAAAAATCCATAAAGACATGATTATTTCAAAATGAAATTAATTATTTTTAATATAATATGTCAAAATTATATATAAAATTAGTGGATTTCGTAAAAAGTTACAAAATAAAATTATTTTAATATTTATAATTTCTTTTTTTAAATAATTCATAAATAATTGAATCACTACCTCATCATGGCATCATAAATAAATTGATTAATATGATATGTAAAATTTTTAATTAAAATACCATGATGTATGAAATCATTTTATATTTCTAATGATTATTTATTTTCATATATATCACTTATATAACAGCTTAGAAAAAAATATTTAGTAAAAACATCATGTTTAAGTTATATTATTCATTATTTAAAATTAATTATTTTAAAAAGTCATTTTCACATCATTGTGGATCCATGGGGTCCCAAAATCTCCCCTTGAATTCCCATGGTCGTAAATATATCATTAAATAGGTTTATTAGTTGTTTTAGGATAGTTTTATATTATTATAAAATAGTTTTTTGCCCTTATTTACCTGATTTACCCTTTAAGCATGATAAATAAAATAAATTACTGAATCTACAATTCAAAATGTCCAAAAATAAAATGAAACTATTTACACAATTTGGAACTCATAATTTCAAATCATCAATCCATTGCTAAAAATTCAAATCACAAAAATACCAATAATTAAATTAAAATTGATTCATGTTGTCAAAACCAAAAGTAGGTTTTTTAAGAAGTAATAACTATCAAATGATTGAAATTTTTTAATCTCAAATTAAGTAGTTAAATTACATAAAATATTCACAATTGGATTAAATTATTAAATTATATTACAATTTTACTATAAAAACAATTAAAATTACTATCTAACTATATAAATAAATTATACGAGAAGACAGTTTTGAATTAAAATGCAGTATTTTTCCCTAGTCATTAAAAAACAGAACTTTATCAGAAATATACCAAAATTTCATCCAAATTAATTTTTGATGTACCTATTCTAAAGATGAGTTTTATTTTTCCAAATAGAAAATTTAAAAGTAAAAAAACTAAATTTAAAAAACATTCACCATCAAAAGGCAGTAAAATGACCATTACAAATATTATAGTATTTCATGCTTAAAATCATATACATTCTTTTTTTATGCCACTAAATTTTATTGGACAAATGTAAAAACATTTAATAATAATATTTTAGTTATACCTGTTCTTTATTTCCAATACAAAATCAAGGTGTTAACTACCATTTAAAATAATAATATTATTATAAATTTTTTTTAGTATAACTAAATGTTGTGTGCAACATAAGATTTCTAAGAAACTTGTTGTTTCTTGTTGAATACACTACTAGAAAAAGTTTCCAATTTAACATTAAATTAATATCTTATTTCTAAATATTAATAGATAAGAAAATGTATTATTATATTAATACTTTTTCAGTACAGATAACCTTAGTCACTCAAGTAAAATATTTACAGTTTTCCTCCAAGTACATTTATATACATTCAAATATTATTCATCATCATAGAGAAAATGTTATATTCTATTACATGTTTCCTTCATATATCCCATTATCTATTTTATAGAGGATTTATCATGAATCCTTCACATTATGTGATATTTAAAACGTAGGAAATATTAAACAATCTATTATTATGATCATGATTAAATTGTGAGGAGGTAGTTTAATTAATGTTTTTACAATTTAATTCTCTGAAAATATAATGTCCAAACATTGTATTTGATAGCATGTAAAACCAATATATAGTCAGTGGTATTAACATGAATTGTGTGTATGATATGGAACACCATGTACATATGTGAATTTAATATTTTGAAAATTTATAATATATATAATATTTTAAATAAACTCAATATAATTTATAACTTCCAATTCATCAGATTGTTTATATCTCTTGAAAAAAATGTTTCTTTAAGGGTTTCTATTACACGTGAGATCGATATTTACTAAACAATAACATATTATTTGAGTATTATTATTTGATATATCAAGATTTAACAATGTTGTTAAATTAACAGGATAGAATACCAGTGACTATTTAATGAAAATATGTGGTTTATAGAAAATATAAATTAAACTAATTTGTTTAAAATTAATTTAAAATGAATATATTTAGAAATTGAATATAAAATAAATAGTTTTACATTAAATACACCCATTATCATCCCATATATATGATTGAATTTAAATTAATTTCTACCACTACAGTTTTAGAAGTTTTGAAAAAAGATTCGTTATCCAGAATCATAAACATCAATAATGTATAATAAGCTCATCCGAGTTTTTGAAAAAATATATTAGTAGATGTAATTAAAATTAATTACAATTATCAATAGTGAAAATAGGTTAATAAGGGACATACTCATAAATTTAAGGAAAAAATAAACTATAGAATGTCTAAAAGATATTTTATGGTGTCATTTTATCCAAATCCCACATTTTATCTAATTTGGACCATTATTAATTCATCTTTAAATGGGAAAAACATGGGTGGAATTCCCTTTTTCCAAAATTTATGAGAGAACCATTACACCTCTAACATAAAAAATGCACTCATGCCTCCCACTTATTCACACCACTCAATCAACATTGGTTACATAGTGATCATCCCTATATAGATCCACATAATCCCTTCCATATACATAGAACCATCAACTTGGTCTGAAATCCATCCAAGGAATCCTTTTGGTGAAAACCAAATGGAGTTACCCAGAAAGGATGTAAACCCCTGCCTCAAAATCATTATATTTATTTTATTATACACACTTTCAATTCACCTTATTCCATGGTGATATAATTACCCATGTATCCTCAATATATTGAGATAATGATAAAAATGGTTTATTCCTATTGTACTCACACATCCATTCAAAGGGTAATAAACTTATCGTTTATGTTTACGGTGAACTACCACTTCAAAATATGATGTTGTTCATTTTCCGTTACAACCAATCATGGTTTGGAATTATAATGGAAAAATATTTATATTTGTTATACATGATATTTATATCTTATTTAATCTTATTTAAATCATTTTTAACACATAATTATATTCATTAAATTTTTTGTAAATATGATAACATGGTTTATGGAATTGTAGACTGTCACATCCTCAATGTTATTTTATTGATTTACAATATAAATATAATGTATAACGAATAGTTTTAACCATAACATGAACATATATGAAATATATATGATACAATAATTTTAATATGAAAATATATCATTAAATTTTAATTGTTTTAATATCAAATGGAAATGAAATACGTGTTCATCTGTACGTACAACCTACACTCATTATGAATGGTGAATTTTGTTTCGTATCCCCAAATAATAAGAATTGTTAAAAATATTTAAATATAGGATATATGTGATCTTTAAATAATTGTTTACATTTTGTAAATGAAAAATAAATCATAGAAACAAAAAGTAATAAGTTAAAATATACTTGAGAAACTATGCGATTAACATCTGTAAATAGTAAAAATAATGAAATATCATTAACAAACGGTTCGTAAGATATTAAAAGAAGTTAATATATGATTTTATAAATATGATTACGGTTTTTATAAGGTAGTGACTTGATTAATCCCATTATATATTATATTACTAAATGTTTACCCAAATGGAAATGCATGTCAGGGGATTTTTTCTCAATATACATTCCATTGAGACTTATTAGTTGATATGGACCTAGTTTCTTATATATGGTGTATATACAAACCTTAGACCTATTACATAATGAATATATTTATTCACATAATATTATAAGTTTATTTAATGATATTTCATCATGGATATTTTGATTCAAATGTTTCAATGATTTATGGAACACATTACCATGTTTTAATAATATTCTACTCAAGAACATTTTTAATTATTATCCATGCAATATCACCTCATTTTGTGATTGCAATCTTTCTCCAAAAACAATATCATTAATGTTGTTCACTGCTATTTCTTATATATTGTTTACATAATAATAAATTCAAATATCATATTTTTATTCACTCATTCTTCATGATATTTTCAAATTTAATTTCAATTATATCATATAAGGGGAATTTTGTTAAAAGTTACAATGTAGAAAAATATTTCGTTACCTAGATTATTTTCATTAGTTTACAATACAACTTCAATATCATTAATAGTAATTTAATATTTTTATAATGAATTTTAAAATCTATTTATTTATTACTAATTTCTTTTTTGGATTTACTGTTGATATTCACAATCTACCCATTAATTGATTTTCACTCAAGCATTACAACATTTTCAAGGATTTAAATTATAATATAATTTTTATGGGATTGTTGAAAACATTAATTTCCATTACAGGAAATTATTTTATTATTTTCTAATAAATCCTTTCTTTTTTTCCATCTCTAGTTATTCATGACCTTCTTCCATAATAGTACCATTTTTCTATTCATTGGTACACAAAATTTTTTAGAAAATGGTTTCAAGAAAAACTCACTTCCTTTACCTCTTTAATCCGAGAAATATTTTTACTGAAAATATTTTTTTATTAAAAAAATTAATAATGTTTATAACCGTAATAAAATGATTAATTAAATTCATTTTTACCATATTTTTATTTTAAAAATGTTATAAAATGATTTTTCTTGTAACATTTAAAAAAAAGAAATTTTATGGCCGTATTACAATGTCAATGAATTATTATTATTACATGTATATAATATAAGAATTTACTTATAATAATTTCATTGTTGAATCCCTCTCATATTTTAAAGGATACATTTTAATTAAAAAATTCTAGGTTTTTTATAGGAATCTGTTTTTTGAATTGTTTTTCAGAAAAAGGTCATTTTACCCACAGATATATTTAAAATATCTTATTATAGAATTTAAATATTTCAATGAATGGAAGTATTTATTTTTCACATCATGGGATATGTTTTATTGATATCATCATTAATCATACTCTATATTTATTATAAATGATTTGGCCTCGGATAATATTCACATTTCCTTAATTATTTCATTTAATTCCCCCAGAAATATTTGATTTCTATGATCATTTTACATTGAATTACACTAAATATCAATATCAATTTTCATAGATACAATTATTACCATAACCATATACTATTTTCAAATACTAATTACATAGAATGCTATTTGATTACATGGGTAAATATTTATAAATCAATATCCTTTATTCAATATGGATATATAATGAGAAATAATATTTATTCGATATGAGGAATTTTTGGGACATTATTTGTCGAAGTGTAATCTCAAGAGGGGGGTGAATTAAGATCCAACATAAAATTTCTATTAAAAACTATATGTTAAATATCCCCCAAAATTGAAATGGTCTATTAATTAAAGAAGTAGAGATATAAATTTTAAGTTCTTCAATAGTTTTCTCAAAGGCTGAATAGTCCTCAATTGATTCAGTGTAGAACTCTTCTTCAACTTTTGAAACATGTTTACCAAATTAAACACATACACACACAAAGAAGAACTAACTATCAAAGTCAATGAAAAACAATTTTTTATTTTACAAATTATAAGCAGTGTAAAATAGATAAAACAAAGTATTACAAAATATACTACATAATAAAATTAAAAAAGAGTTTAATTGTAATTCCTAGACTTAATCCTCATCAATTGGGGATAATCTGACATCAAACAGTTTATATAAATGATAAACATGGTACACAACATCTATCATGATTTACAAATACAGACCACACATGGTCTCTTCCAATGATATACATGGGAAACAAAGAGGAAGTTAAGTTTTATGTGAGGATTTTTAGTATCTTCCAGTTCAAGCACAAGAGACATTGTTTCTAATAGAAAAACACACACTTCATAGAAATGTAAAATAAATGAACACAGTAGAGGTAATATTATAGGATTATTTTTAGAAAGCTATATGAGTTTTCAATTCAGATCTTGTCTCCTTGGTGTGAAGAATTATCAGTTAGAGTCTTTCTTAAGAAGTTTTTCCCAAAATTTAGAGTCATAACTCCTAGTTCAAGATTTCACCAGATGATTGTTCTACTTCTTGTGTTCATCGAGAGTTGATGAAGCATATAAGACATCCTTGAAATTTATCTCCTGAAATGATCTTCTTGAGGTTATTGGGTTCACATTGTGAGCGTATAATTATTCTTCCTTGTTCTATTTGAGTAATCACTTTATCATGTATTTCTCTGTCTTTACACAATTATCATGCTTGCACATAATCTTCTCTACAAATACTTATTTTCTTCCTCGTTCTTCTCTTTTATATTTGATGTTTGAAAATAATAATTAGTAAACCACGTGCGGTCCTATTCCTACCTCGTACTGTCCCTAGGTATGGTCTCTTGATATGTCTACAATCAGTATTAATTAATGTCAGAAGCATTAAATTTAAGAAATATTACTGTTAGAATAATCGTAATAATTTCAAAAAGTATGGAGTATAAGAGTGGGTATCGTTAGATGGGTAACATTAGCCTTCACAATGGTAGGCTTCAATAGTAAGTGTTCGTTAGTATCCTTCATCTGTTGCCTTAATTGGTATCCTTCTGTGGTAGCCTTGCATCTGTGTCCTTTATCGGTGACCTTTCATCGGTGACCTTTCATTGGCAACCATCATCGATAACCTTTGCATCGGTGTCCTTTGCATCGGGGACCTTTGAATTGGTGACCTTTTGATCAGTTACCTTTGCATCGGTGACTTTTCCATCGATGACCATGATTAGTGACCTTTTATCAGTGACCTTTCATCAGTGACCTTTTCATTGATGACCTTTGCATTGGTGACCTTTCCTTAGATAAGTGTTGCATTGTATGCTTAAACAACAAAATAGGGAGACGAAAAGTATAAGGTTATCACTTTAGAGAAACTAAGAATATTAATGACACATTATTATCCTAATAATGAAAACATGATTACCACATAAATGAAACGTGATTTTGGATTATCAAAACAGTTGTGTCTAATAATTACCCCTTTTTGATAATAACACATTATGCCATTATTTTCAAAACCAGGTTTAAGGACATTTCATAAATATCATCAGTGGTGTGTATAAGTAAAAGTGAACCATGTTTATTATAGATATTATATATATGCAAAGATTCCAGTTATCAAAAAAAAATTTCCCCTTATAGGAAACTTAAGACATCCCAAGACATCTCCTCCATTGTGATTAACAAAATGACAAGAAGGCAAAAATATACAAAAGATTATTTTAATATTAATGATTCAAGAATAAAATATACAAAATATTTACAAATATCCCTATCAACTAAGACATTCCCATGTTCAATCCACTCCAAATATGTAAAAGGGAGATTTGTCTTTGGAAGCTGAGGATTTAGGTTCTGAAGATGGAGGGATAGGCTAAGGGATGGCAGTCCGCAAGGTTGGAGGAGCTGCTATAGAGACATCAGTAGACCGATAGTGAGTAGATATCTGTCAAATCATATGAGTCATGATTTTGATGGCCTTTTTAGGAGTCATCAACAGTGCGACACTAGTTTATCCTAAGGGAGCCGAGGAAGAAGGCAATGATGGAGGAACAATGATGGGAGTGCAGTCCACATGGACAAAGGGTTAAAGAATATTTCTAAAATCCATAATAATGATTCCTCATCTTTCCATAGCTGAAATAAAATCATCCTTATTAACTATAAATCTATCTAATACATGAGTCAACTATCTATGTATGCTAACATGATCCTTTAATGCCTGGGTGACAGGTGGGATCCTCATGTTCTCCAATAACAGCTTAAAGTTATTATCCATCTGAGGCTTAGTGTACAACCTTTTGTATTAGAATTAAACATTATCTTTGATGGCCTTCTGATCGTGAGAAACATTCCATCAATAATCTCCCAAAAGCAAATGAATTTCTTGAGAAGTGGAAATTACATGAGTCATAGACTGAGGATATGAGGTACTATCAACGGAGAACTTATCGACTTCTTCTCTAACAACCGAATGGAAATCTTCTAGATCAATAGGAGGAGAAATTGGCAAGGAAGCAGATGCACAAAGATGTTCCATAGTAAAATCCACTATCTCTTTAAAATATTTGGTTATCCTAGTGATCAGTCTCTTCACACCATCATCCTGGCCACTCACATGTGTCTCTATAGACTTCTTAAAGTCCTCAAAGATAGTGACCTACTGCTGAACCACACTTTTAACATATCTAAGATCTCTGTCCAATTTCACTCTTGAATCCAAATAGGATTATAAAATGGAAATAGAATGCTTCATCTATTTTAAAGACACTTCCATGGTTCGTACAGGATTCTTACAATCTTTTAATTCATATAGCAAGACAGATTGAGAGGTAGAAACTAGTCTTTCCACTAGAGATGCCATAAGTTCTTGATTGTGAGATATTGCAATCTCTTTCTTAGTAGATTTCTCATCAATGTGTCTCTTCAGTTCATTCTTCAATGATTCTAAATAATCCTTCTATACATAGTCTTGAGGTAAAAGTACTACTAGTTGCATGATAGCAGTCTATGTAACTGAAGGAAATATAGGACTTCTGATAGGATGGTCTTCATCAGAATCTCCATAGTCTATGCACAAGACCACAAATCTGGGGTCATCTGACTATTCATCTATTTCATGAGCAAAAAAAACTTAACATGTATCAACACGTTCATCCCCCTCACTTGGGGAATCGTCCTAATCAACCAGAATAATCTCTACCACACCTCCTTGAGCAACTACATCCACATGAGGGTAAATTGCCGCTTCCATTAAACAGTCATCAACTACCGCACAAGAAATTACTGCTTCAACCGAATTAGAAACCACTTCATCTACACTTTCTACCATTTTTGAATGTCCTATTAGAGGACTGAGACTTATACATTATTCTACACATTAACCAGAAGTTTTCTCAAAGTCATCTTGACTAGATTCAGTGTCATCTTCCTCTTCTTAGGCCTCTCTAATTCCTCTTATGACATTTTTATCTCCTTCTTCCTCACTAGTTTCCTCATCGTAAATGTCTCTTAGGACAGTATATCTTCTAAGAATCCTTTTTGGTGGGCTAGGCGCACCAAAAGATACAATATTTTAATAATGAAGGTCAGGATCCCTCCTGTCATCTATAAGAGAATCATATCTTACTTGCATAACATCATCCTCTTTTTCTTCATCTGGGTATGTAGGATCCACCTAATTAGGCTTTAGTACAGGGTCTCTCTTATCCTTAGGCCATGTAGGATGCATAACTAGATTTAATGCCTCATACAACATAACCTCATAATTTACCCATCTTCTATGCCAAGGGTTCCACCTGATTTTCATAAACTTCAAAGTCATCTTGGTAATGTAGAAATTGTCCCTTAAAAAATTTGTTCCTCCTTTTTCAAGAAACTATGTTCACCTTCAACATTAAGGATATCAATCTGACTTGAAACAAAGAATTGGATCTGGAACATGGCTTGGTCATATCCTCTAATTAAATCATCATCCATCTACACAAATTTTCATTATGTACATGCTTCAACATATACAAGAGGAATACATATTGATATTTCAAGGTAGAAAAAGTCCCCTCTCCTAGGACTCAAGACATTCTGAATAATCTTAAATATCAACCTGTTTTGTCCTTCTATTTCATCAGCAATAAATTTCCTAGGTATCTCATTCCCTGTCAGTTTAGCCAAGGCTTCTTCAAAACAGAAGAACTAACTAGTGGGAGGCACCACTCCGCATTGGTAATAAAAAATCCCTTCATGTGGAACTCTTAAACAGTCATCCCACTCAATAGAGGAAAATTTCACACTCTCCCTATTTACATATAAAGACATTATACTATAATCCTCATAATTCTCAAACTTTAGATACTAATATAGCTCCATCACTAGCATCAGGTAATAGTGTCCATTGTTATTTTCATAGAATTCGACCTAAAATTGAGCTTCATGTGCCTTCAGCACTAATGACCTACTCGACATCATCCACTGTGATCATAGTTCTTTCTCAACCACAATTTCCATCTTCGAAAAATGTGGTCAGATTATAGTTTTCACTACATGGATTCCACTACTCGACCCATCTCGAGGTCTCTTAGGATTCAACGCATCTCCTTCATCACTGACCAATAGTCTCTTCAATTTTTCCGTTTCAATCTTGAGTGGTTCGAGGGTTTTTGTAGTAGGTGAGGTTCTAATATTAGGGAGGTAGAGGTTTGAGAGAGAGTAGAGGTGGATCAAAATATGGTTTCTACTTTAATTTTATCATTCAGGGATTGAAAAAAAATCAAGTAAAAGAAATAAGTTACACTAAAGAGGTTTCAGATTATGAGAGAAAAATGTGAAGTCCTGGAAAAGACGATTATCGGTAAGGTGCCAATGGTGAGGTTCAACAGTGAGGTCCAACTGTGAGGTCCAATAGTGAGGCTCAACAGTGAGGTCCAACAGTGTGGATCCTAATAGTGAGGTCCAATGGTGAGGTTCAATGGTGATTTCCAATGGTGGGGTGCAACGGTGAGGTGCAACAATGAGGTTCCTAATAGTGAGGTCCGACGATGAGGTCCAACAGCCAGGTTCTTAACATAGAATCTTATCATACCTAACTCATGATTGATGTAATTTAACCTCTCAGAATTAAATGATTCTGTAAATATATCAGGCAATTAGTGTTCAGTTCTAATGAATTCAAGAGTGATATCACCTCTTTGTTAATTATCTTTCATGAAGTGATGTCTCACATCAATGTGATTTGTCCTAGCATGAGATACTGGATTTCTAAATATGTTATTAGCACTTGTATTATTACAGTTTATAGATAAGTTTTTGAATTTATATCGATAATCTAGTAAAGTTTGTTTCATCCAAAAAAATTTGAGAACAACAACTACCAACATCTATATATTCATCTTTAGAAGTAGATAATGCAACATAATTATGCTTTTACTATACCATGATACTAGTGAATTTCCCAAGATGTGACATGTTCTAGAGGTGATTTTTCTATATAACTTGCATCCAAAAAACACAGCATTAGAATAACATATCAAATAAAATGATTTTTCTCTTGGATAAAATAGTCCTAATATTGTAGTATACTTAAGGTATTTAAAAATACTTTTAAGAGTAGTTAAATGAGACTCTTTGGGATTGGCTTTAAAATGAGCACACATGCATACACTAACCATAATATTAGGTCTTCTAGCAGTACGATAAAGCTGACTCCCAATCATATCTCTATAATTGGTTTGATCCACTAGTTTACCAGTTTCATCAGCATCCAACTTATAAGTGGTACTCATAGGTGTATCATTATCTTTATTGATGTCCAAAACTAAATATTTCAAAATATCCTTAGTATATTTACTTTGATTTAAAACAATACCTTTTTTAATTTGAAATATTTGAAATCCAAGATAAAATCTATGTTCCCCTATTAAACTCGTTTCAAATTCATCTTTAATAAATTTTGAAAAACCAGTACATAATGAATTTTTAGAGGATCCAAAAATAATGTCATCTACATAAATTTGTACTATTAAAACATCATTGGAAATACTTTAAATAAAAATTTCAGGATGTTCTATTCCATTATTAAAACCTTTTGAAATATGAAAAGATATAAGTCTATCGTACCAATCTCTTTGAGCTTGTTTTAGGCCATATAGTTCCTTATAATGTTTAAAAAACATTATTTAAAAAATGGGGATTTGTAATACCATGGGGTAGTTAAAAAAATACATCCTCAACTATGAACCCATCTAGAAATGAACTTTTGACATCCATTTGATAATTTTTAAAATTCAGATGTGCTGCATAAGAAAGTAGTATCCTAATGGCTTCTATTCTAGCTACAAGTTAAAAGGCTTCCTCATAGTCTATTCATTTTTCTTGACTATATCCTTGTGCAACTAGTCTAGCCTTTTTTTATAACCGTGTTTCCAAATTCCTCAAACTTATTTCTAAACACCCATTTTGTGCCTATGGTCAATGTGTCTTTAGGTCATTCCACCAATTTCCAAACATTGTTTCTTTCAAACTGATATAATTATTCTTGTATAGTTATCACATAAAATTAGTCATTTATTGAATCATTGATATTTTTAAGATCATGCTGTGAAATAAAGGACTAATGTTCAACATTGTTTCTCATAGAATCTCTAGTTTGTGTTTCTCTATTTATATTACCTACTATAGTATATAAAGGACGATTCTTGAGAGTTCTAATACCTCTAGAAAGAGTTGAACTAGACTCATCAAGGTGTTCTATAGGTTAATATCCACCGTGCATAGATTCTGGAAAATTGGAAAAACTAGTTGATTTAATTAAGGGTTCACTGTCTTTATTATCAAAGACCAAAATAGACATATCATCCTCAAGATGTTCAATGGAGGTTTTGGGTTCATGTGGATCGGTCTCATCAAATATGACTTGATTGGATTCTTCCATACATTTTATTCTATTATTTAATATTCTATACTCTTTACTAGAGATTGAGTAACTTAGGAATATTCCGTCATCACACTTAGAAGCGATATTTCATAATTATCTATAGTATTAAGGATAATGACTTTGCAACCAAAAACTCTAAAGTAATTATCTGTAGGCTTCCTATTATTCAGTAGCGCATAAGAGGTTCTCTTAAGAATAGTTATAATTAAGACTCTATTAATAATGTAACAAGTTGTATTAATAGCATCATCCCAAAAATAGATAGGTATATTATACTCATTTAGCATAGTTTGGGAAATCTCTTGAGGTGTCTTATTTCTTCTAATAAAACTCCATTTTATTAAGGTGTTCTAGGAGAAGATAAAATGTGAGTATAGCCCTTATGTGACAGAAAATATTCAAACTCCTGATTTTCAAACTCACAGCCATGATCACTTATCAAGGTCTTAATTCTATGTCCAATAGGATTTTCTAAAGATGAGGAATATTTAATGAAGTAAGAACAAGAATCAATTTTGGGAGCTAGAAATTAAACCCATGTATAATTAGAAAAATCATCTACAAGAACATAAACATGTCGCTTCCCAATTAAACTCAAAAATCTTGATGGTCCAAATAGATATATGTGATCCAACTGAACTGGTTGATATGTAGAAACTTCTTTATTTGGTTTAAATGAAACATTGTGTTGGTTTCCTTTCTGAAAAGGATTATAAACATTGTTATATATGAATTATAATTTTGGAAAGTCTCTATTTAAAAATTTACTTGCTATTTTCTTTAGTGAGTGCACATTAGAGTGTCCTAATATCTTATTCTATAACTCAGATTAATTAATAAATTCATTCAAACAAGAAATATTTTTCATGGATAAAGAGTTTAAATCACAATCATATATATTTTCAATTCTATGAGTAGTAAATATTAAATCATTCATAGAATTAAAAAAATTACATGAATAATTTTCAAATTTAACATTGAATCCATCATCACATAACATAGAGATACATAGTAAATTGTAATTTAACCCGACAACAAAATGTACTTTTGAAATTAATATAGTATTAGGGTTACCCTTCTGGCCTAAGCCGATGATCTTCCCTTTATAATTGTCACCAAATGTTACATACCCACCATCAAATTTAATTAGGATCTTGATGCATGAATAGTCTCCAGTCATATGTCTTGAAAATCCACAGTCCATGTACCAAAGAGTTTTACAGGAGCCCTTCAAGAAATTTTCCTACAAAATAGGTTAATTGTATGGTAACATTTGTACCCATATATTCTTGGGTCTAGAGATGATAACAATTAAAACTTGGGGAACCTGTACTTTTCTCACAGGATTCCAACAATAAAAATATATATTTTGAGACATGAATAATTTGATAGTTCCTTTAGAGAATTCTCTATCTATTGAAGGTTGTGAACATGAACTATCAGTGAACTATCCAGATTTTGGAATAAATATTTTTTTAATAATCCTTCATTACCCTGGTTGATATCCTAGACCAGTTATATATTTTGGAGAAATCTGTTTCTCTAGAAACAGAGTCAAGGTATCTCTAACTGAAATAAACTTCTTAATATATTTTTTTAATTACTCATTTCTGAATTTATATTTATTATTTTCTTTTAACAGGTGAGCACATTTTTATTTCTCAATATCCAAATCAGACTTATAATTATAATTTAATGCGTGTTAAATTGTCAATAAATTATATTTATCTTTTAGTTCATTAAAGGTTTCCTCGATCATTACACAATATTCAAATAGTTGACCCTTATTCATATTCTCATAATTATTAGATTCGCATACATTTCTAGATTAATAATCATTTGGTATAGGATAATTGGGTGTTACCTCCGATGTTTTTGTCATGAAACACAGATTTACATGTTTGTTATTCTAAATATCAGAAGAGTCAGATCCATTGGAGCTATCTTCTAAAGAATTCTAAGTAGTATTCATTCCTTTTATATCCCTTTCCCTTGTCTTCATATTCTTCTTAATTTTCATCTTGGGGAAATCATCCTTCACATGGACTTTAAGTTTACACTCATAGATGACTATATCATTTTTTTGTTTTTCCATTTTCTCTCCTTTCTCCACTATCCTTTATCATCATACCATCCGTTTTAGTTTTACATTCTAAATAACTTCTTCTTCATGTAGAACTTTTTTAATCTCATAGCATGATGAGACATCACATCATCACTATCATAGTTTGAGTCTTCACTGGTGGAAGTTTCTATAGGAGCTTGAGCTTTTTCTTTATCATTGCACTTTGAGGTAGCAGTCTTGAATGCTAAAAATTTATTTCTAAGTTCTTCATCAGCTTCTTGATTTTTCATAATCTATTCATTGTACATCATATGTTTTAAAATTATTTCAATCATTGGTATCTTGCCTATGTCACAGGATTCTCCGATAGAAATAGATGTTTTTCTCCATCTGTCAGGTAGGCATCGATGTATCCTCATAATCTGATCCATGATGTCTACTAGTTTCCCAAGGAGACTCATGGGGTTTACTATTTCATTGAACCCGAGATACATTTTGGATATAAGTTTTTCATGCTTCATTTTAAAATTATCATATTTAATAGTATATGTATTTAATAACATTTGTTTAACATTGGTTGTTCCCTCATGATAAATAGCCAATGTATCCTAAATTTCATATGTAGTTTTACAGGAATATATTCTATTGAATTCATCATCACCTAGAGAACAGTTCATTGCATTCATTTTTTACATTTGTTGTTATATATAGCTCTATTCAACTGAGACTATGTGTCCCTAGCAGTAAGAAGAAAAGCATGTTTCTCTTCAATTGTGTCCCAAATTTGAGGACCCATTCTCTCTAGATTAATTTGGTTTTTTAATTTCCACTATGCCAAGTGATTACCATTAATGAATGTGGTCTGTTAGTAGAAGCACCCAAAAATCTGTTATCTAATGTTAATTAAAATTTAAATAACTGAAAATTTATATATGAAAGAAATTTTAATTTCTTTAAGACACAACTAAAATCACAGTTGAAAAGAATTTGACAACTTGCACAACAATTCGGAAAGTAGAAATGAAAATTTTATACCACTGATATCAAATGTTGGTCGGAGTGGAATCTCAATAGGGGTGAATTGAGTTATTAAAAAAACGTTCTGTTAAAAACTAAATGTTTAAAATTCCCAAAAATTGAAATGGCCCAGTTAAATAAGTAATTATAGATATAAAGGTTTAGTTGGTCAAAAGGTTTCTCAAAGGGTGATTAGTCCTCGGTTAAATCAGGTTAAAACACTGCTTCGACATCTGAAATAAGTTTACTGAATTAAACGCTTAAAAAACTAACTAGAACTAACTATCAAAGTCAATGAAAAATAGATTTCTGGTTTATAAATTATAAGCAATGTAAAATAAATAAAATAAATTATTAAAAAATATAGTACACATTAAAGTTAAACTAGAGGTTCATTCTCAATCTGAGACATAATCCTCTCCACATGGTGATCACCTGCCACCAAGCAGTTTATATAAATGATAAACTTGATACACAGCCTGTATTAGGCTTTACAACAGTTTTCACAAACTGTCTGGGGTTCACACCCTCTTCAACATTTATTCATGGGAAAAACAAACAATACATACCAAACAAGGACTCTTCCACAGTTATACACAGGAAAAAAATATTAAGTGAGGTTTAATTTGAGGATTTTTTGTATCCTCTAGTTCAAGAACAAGAAATAGTCTGTGTAATTGAAAAACACACACTTCATAGAAATGTAAAATAAAAGAACACAATAGAGTTAAGATCATAGGATTTAGTTTATAAATCTCTATGTGTTTTCATTCCATATCTTGACTCTTTGGTGTGACAAATTTGTGGTTAGACTCTTTATCTGGAAGTTCTCATCAAAACAGAGTGTCGAAAATCATGGTTATATCTTTTTGGAACTGAGTGTTCTGCTTCTTATGTTGATCAAGATTTGATGAAGCACAGACGAAAGAATTGAAATTGTTCTCCCAAAATGATCTTCTTGAGGTTCTTGAGTTCACAGTGTAACCATCGAATGATTCTTCCTTGTTCTTTTTTAGTAATAACTTTCTCATATATTTATCTATCTTTTCACAGTTATCACGATCACACATACGCTTATCTACAGTTACTTATTTTCTTCCATGACCTTCTCTTTTACATTTGAGGCTCGACAATCAGAATAAGTAAACCACATTTGGTCCACCTTGTACCTCGTACTGTCCCAGATACAGTCCCTGGATATGTCTACAATTAGTATTAATTAATGTTAGATGTATTAAATTTACTAAATATGACCATTAGAATAATATTAAGAATTTGAAAAAGTATGGAGTAGAAGAGTGAGTATCTATAGACTAGTAGTGATATCCTTTACAATGGTAGGGTTCAATAGTAGGTGTGCATCAGTATCCTTCTTTGGTAGCCTTTATCAGTATCCTTCATCAGTAGCCTTCATCAGTAGCCTTACATCGGCGACCTTTATCAGTGACCTTTCATCAGTGACCATTCATCACTGACCATAAATGTTGACCATCATCGGTGAACTTTGTATCGGTGATCTTTGCATCAGTCACCTTTGTATCTATGACATTTTCATCAGTGACCATTTCAGCAGTGTCCTTGGCATCGGTGACCTTCATCAGTGACCTTTCATCGGTTACCTTTCATCGGTGACCTTCTTCTGTGACATTTTCATCAGTGACCTTTGCATCTGTGACATTTTCATCGATATTTGTTTCATTGTAAGCATAAAAAATAGAAAAGTGAGATTAAAAGTATATGGTAATCACAAGATATAAACTAAGAATATTAATGACACATGATTATCCTAATAATGAAAACATTATTATCACATAAATGAAATATGATTTGGGGTTATCAAAATAGGTGGGTCTAATATACATGAAATACACTAATTGGGGACCATTTGTGGAATGACATGGAGGTTTGTGACTGATTGTTATTAGACCCTTAAGGCCTCTATAGTCTCATAAGGAAAATATTTTTAGCGTAAAATCCATTTAGTTTGACTTCAAGATTATTAGATTGGTTTTACCCAAATAGTTAAACTATATTAGATAGTAATGTGGTTCATGTACTAGATACATGACATCTAATAATTAATCAATTCTTTCTTTTTGATTCAGTATTTTTTATCCATTAATGTTTTCCAATATATCTATGTAATTATTTCATTCTTGATTTATTGATTAAATGAAATGTGTTTCATTTTCTTACCATTTTATACTAAATTTACCCTATTTTGTTGTTTTAATAGTATGTGTTTCCAATATTTACCTTACAATATTTATAGGAACATTTTATTGATTTGATTTCATGGAATTTGTGTTTAGTTATGTACAATTCCATAATTATTATTCTAATTGATTCATTATTTCTTTCTCTATACATTTACATTACTGTGATTTTGAGCTCACCCGTGTTATTTTTTATTTCCTCAAGAATCTAAGAAGTATACTAATAATGATTTAAAAGGATACACATAATGGAATAAATTTATCCTCCAAAAAGAGAGAAAATTATAATATAATGAGTGAGTTAATTTGTAATAGAAGACTCATTTATCAATATTGATTTACAAGTCTACTTAATTATTTATTTATTCTAGATTTGATTCCTTATAATCATGAAAATGAAATGGTATTACAAACTAGATTCACACTTTCTTGGGTCGATTCAATACACCTATATTTGTGAGTATTCATCCCATTATTTAAAAATGTCATTGTAAGTATTTGTTCTATAGATAAAGTGATATTACATCATTTTTTATTTTATCATGGTAATAATATATCATATTTTCCTAAGAAATATTCTCTATTACATGATTTTTTTTAAGAAATTCATTTTTTCATCTCATTAAAGATTATTTTGAGGTAAGAAATATAATATAGTTTATGATGTACTGAGTAGGAACTCTCAAGGATTCATTATCTAAGATTAATGAGAGGAATAGAGAGAAATTTATGAACCTATAGTGATTCATATTAAAGAATAAGTGCATGATAGAAGGACATTACTATTCTAAATGATAGAAAACTCAACAATAACCTAATGAGTACAATCTATGTGAAGAATCGAATGAATACGTAATATTGCACCGCACATTCCTTAGTGATGATTTTAAGTGATAGGGAAAGGAATATCAAAATCAGTTATACCCCAAATCATTGTTCACTGCTATTTAATTTCATATGGTTTTCCTATTATATTTTTGATGTTATTTTAATTATAAATTTTGATTCTTTTATTTTCTAAGTGTTGTTCTGTTATATTCATTGTAACAAATTTATTTTTATCAATGGGAAAATGTGCATTAAATTTACCTCATTATCTATAAGAGTATGTAGTTATTTTTATTATTATATTATTTGAAAAATACATGTACACTTTATAGGGTTATCCCAAAAGGTTCGAAGTTATGAAAGGTCCCATGGTTAAACAATTTACGGTGGTTAATGTTATATAAAAGTTTTTATTTTCATTTTATATAGTATGTAATGTATTATTATTAAATAATATTAATAGGGTAAAAATATAAATTTTTATATTATAAATATTTTTTTGTAATATATTGTAGTTGTTTATGAAAAAAAATCATTCATCGGGTTGGTAGTTCCAACAAACACATGACACAATTTTTTCTTTATGATTACAGATGGGATTATAAAATTGTTATTTCATTAGTATATTTACATTTTACTATAGTATCAATGTTTTTTATTATATCTTCTTGGATATAGGGTACATTAGTTGTCTAGTAGGACAAAATAATATTGAAATGTTAGATTTAATGTATTACCCATCATGTGGTTGTTTTCCACTTTGTAACACCTTAAGACTATGTAGGTTAGTTCCTTGGTGCGTATAATGATTATAAATAATACCTATGTTGTTATGGACAAACTAGTGAATATTCTAAGATAGATAAAGATTTTTAATGGGTGGAGAAATGGGGAGGATTTGACCGCCTTTTATAATTGAGTAAATGGATTATTTTGTTTAAAATCATTAATTTTCTAAAAAAATACTGCATTACTAATGTTCTATAGATAAAAAACAATTATTTTCAATTTATATGAACATAGAAACATCAACATCTCCACATACTACAAATAATTCCATCTATAATAAGAAAAAACATCATAAAAACATATATTATATATCCACCACAGTCGTGAAAAATTTTCTAGCATAAATGGTCTATTATAACATTTCCATATTTAGTGTTTCTAGAAATATCCAATTCCATCAGTTTTTCAATTAAATATTTGTTGAATATTCAATCATTTCACCCTTAACATCTATTTAATTGGTTACTCATTCATTTAATTAACATTAATTTATTTACATACATTTTTAAATTAGATAATAACCTTTAAAATTTACATGATTACCCTTAGTATTTTTCTTAAACTACTACAGAAAACTAAATGAATATTCTAAAAAATTCATTTCATCATTTAAAAAAATAATCTTAACTTCATCACTTTATATATATAATGGTATCCACATGCATAAAAAAAATACACAACCATGAATTTATTATCATAATCAATCTTTAACATCTTACTTAATATCCACATCACAATCCATGAAAAAACCCACAACTAATTCGAATCTACTTGGATGGATAAACAATTAAAAACAAATATATCATACATAGTAGCATAAAAAAATCTGAAACAACCACTAACTAGTTTCTATATAAATTAATTCCTTAATTTTATTCCAATCCCAATTTCATTGGAAATACCACCATTATAACCAATCTCCACCAAATTTATTTGATACAATTTATATGAATATATCATAGTATAAATTGTTATTCAAATAAATAAATAATAGAAACAACACTAAATTATATTCAACAAATAAATTAATATTATAAACGACAATAAACATGCATCAACTAGATGAATAATATTATTTAAAAAAATAAACACAAGTAAAATAACACCTTCCAATATATTTATATATGTATGGTTTCTTATAATCAATATTATAAATCATAATGTTATCTCATGTAATGTAAAATCACGAAAAATAAATTTTTTTAAAAAATAATAATTGTATTTTGGAATCCTTTTCCCTTATGAGAGCATAAAAATTAATATAACAAGAACATGGTGATGATGCCTTGATCACCAAAAAAATCACACAAGGAACAATAATGAAAATAGAGAACCATCATAAATTATCACCCAAAACACCATGTTAATTATACACTACTAAATTCACATCCTTCATTGAAGATATAAAATAGATTAAAATATTATGGGAAGAGAGTGATTCCAAACAGATAACCAATAAAAAATCTTCTATATTCTAGATTCTATGTCATTATTAATATTTTTTATGGACTGTGAAAAAAGAAAATGAGTCTTCACATGGACCAAGTTATTTAAAATGTTTGGATTGAAATTTTATGGGCTGTCAGAATTTATATTTTTATTACAAAAAAAATAAGCCCACATGATAAATAATATTGTCATATCAAAATGGTTATTATGTTTAGTGATTTCATGAAATCATGAAAAGTTATTCACTACGATCTAAAAAACAAAAGAGGAAACATTATCTAGGGAAAGTATATATGGTGAAACGTCTGAACATCCTAACCAATCCATATTGAAAAATAATATATATGGTGTAGGGTATCTTAAAAAATAAATATCACTAGAGTTAGATATCCCATGTTCCATGATTCAACATCAGAGACCGTCTTATAAGTACACCCACGAAAAATAAACACCCCTCATTAATTGATACCACACTGTATCCAAATGAACCCTAAAATAGGGACCCCAAAAAATGAATAAAATCCTAAATTTCGAAATATAATGGGAAAAACATCTATCCACAATGAAAATTATCACACATCTAATATTTCACCATAACATTTCATTTCTCCATAATAACTCTCACAGATCCTTAAAAAACCAAAACACACTATGTAATAATCAATGAAGCTCTGTTTTAAACAATTGGATACCAGTAAAATGATACACATTAAAGAGAATTAAAACCAAATTGATACTGATTAAAAATACACAACATCAACCAATCTCTAACTAAGAGATACATCCAAAAGAGGATTATCATTTCCAAAAAAAATAACTATCAGGATATAAGAAATTTAATTATATCATCATCAATCCTATAATTAAATAACCAAACGAAATACAAAAATCAAACCACTGAAGATACTCAGGGTTCTTTTTATTATCCTTTTTTAATTTAATATCATTTGTACCAACATTGCTTCACTTATCTCATATACTAGGAATAATAATATAGTACATCATCTGATACAAATTATTTTCAATCTCTACTTGTCTTTCTAGGAACACCACAACTTATTTGATGTTCAACTCTCCTTAATAAATGACATTATAAACCACATGAAGAACTCTATACAGATTTGACATATGTATAGATTGTTGAATCTTGTATATCTATGGTAAAGAAAAAAAAATATTCCACATCACCAATGTCCAAAAAAAAATTCAATGTGACTGAAAACCTAGTGATATAGATTTATCTACTTGACGAAACTCTTTTACCCTCGACTTGGGGATAAACTCCATCTTACAAACATAAAAACTAAAACTCTAGCGGAATCCATGTCAGATAATCATATGACAAATGAAGGTCCAATGTAGACATAAAATACTCTCATGTCATTTGAGAGTTATTTATAATTATCTATATTATGTTTATCCCTAGAACTTCTTACTCTAAAATTATAATCATGTTTATTGGGGAGAAACAAGATAACAACAAAACACCACAAATAGTGTCATCACATTTGAATAGTGACAGATGTTGGTATATGAAAATTGAATCAATATAATGTTCATCACCCTTGATCTACTGGGATATATAAAGAAATATTTCATCTTATCATCCACAATCTAAATATTCGTCTCTTTCCTCTCATCTATCTGCCAACAGAAGGATGTTCTAAAGTGAATCTTTGATCCAAAATGATACTAAAATCATATCTATAACTACAAGTTAAAAATATTATCCTATTAAAGATGATAGTACTTGAAAACCCAGTGGTGCCACATCACCTCATCAATATACATCCAAATAGAATTTCTTTAACATGAAACTCGCTAATTTCTATAACAATGGGCCAAATTAATCAAAAAATCCATGATCACCCATAAATATATTAACATATTCTCGAGATTTGTGGTAATAAAGAATTAAAATCAATATATATTTCCTCTCATTGCAATATTGGAATCTCCAATGGAATCAATAATTTAACTGCCTTTATATGTTGGCAACCTATTGACTATGACACAAACACAACCACTAGAAAATTAATCCTTGGAAATTATAGGTGACCCTTAATGTCATGATACATGATGAATACAACGAGATGATGTTGGATTTTTAAACAATGTAACTCATGTAGAACCTCCTCGTTCATCACCGATGGGACAATAATCCTCCCATGAAACATAAACTAATGTTGATAGTCTTTTTCATATCTGATCAAATCATCACTATGAAATGTGTAGTGCAATATTACATACTCATTAGATTATTCACATAGATAGTACTTATTATGTCAATGTTGATTTAGATATCATTTAGAATAGGAAACTCATTATATCATCCACCTATGCATCAATATGAATCACAACAAGCTCATATATTTCTCTGAATTCCATTCATTACTCTCTAATAATGAATCCTTGAGAAATCCTAATAAATACATCAGAAACTACATTATATTACCCAACGTTGTATTAGATATCCACATCATAATATTTAATGAGATCTAAAAATGATTTTTTTATAAAATTCATGTATGAGAAAATATACCTTAGGAAAATATGATTTATGATGACCATGATAAAATAAAAATGATGGAATATCACTTAATCTATAGATCAAATACTTACTATGAAATTTTTAGATCATGAGTGGAATACTCATACATATAGGTGTATTGAACCGACCCTAAAAAGTTTGAATCTAGTGTCTAGTACCATTACATTTTCATGATAATAAGAAAAAAAATCAAGAATAAATGATTAGTTTAGTAGAATTTGAAATATATATTGATACATGAGTCTTGTATTACTAATGACTTCACTTATTACACCATATTTTTTACTTATTTTTGTGGATAAATTTATTCCATTTTGTCTATCCTTTCATATCATTATCAATATAATTCATGGATTCTTGTGTATGTTAAAAATAATTATGAAGTGGTCAAAATCAGTGCAATGGAAATGAATAGAGAATGAAATAATGAATCAATTAGAATGAAAATTATGATATGGTAGATAATTGAACATACATACCATGAAATCAAATCATTAAATAGTTCCTAGAAATTTATAAAGGTAACAATTGGAAACACATACTATTAAAATAACGAGATGAGGTCAAATTAGTATAGAGTGGTAAGAAACTGAAACACATATAATATAAACAATAAACTATGAATGAAATAAATCAATAGATGTATTGAAAAAAACTAATGGATAATAAATAATTAATCAAAATGCAAGAATTGATTAATTATTAGATGTCATATATCTAGTACATGAACCATTTTACTATCTACTGTAGTTTTACACTTTTGGTAAACCCCATCTATTAATCAATGAATTAGACTCAATGGATTTGCCGCTGACTGATTTGGCCTCATTAGACTACAGATGCATTAAGGGTCTTCCAATAACCTATCCCCAACATGCAGGTCTTTCCTTAAATGTTTCCCAACTATGGTATTTCATATCCCAAACATTCCTCATATCAAGTGAAATATATTCCTTATTATATATCCATATTGAATAAAGGATACAGATTTGTCAATATTTACCCATGTAATTAAATAAAATTAAATGTAAATTGTATATGAAAATTGTATATTGTTAAGGTAATAATTGTATCCCTGAAAAATAATATATATATTTAGAGTAAATTCAATGTAAAATGATCATTGGAAATTTAATATTTTAGGGGGACTAAAATGAAATAATGAAGTCAATGTGAATATTATCCACCACCAAATAATTCATTAACAATCTAGAGTATGATTAATGATGGTATCAATAAAAAATAACCCAATATGAGTAAAAAAAACATTCTATCATTTAATTATTTAAATGATATAATATGATATTTAAAATGTATTCAGGAGGAAAATGTGCTTTTGTTAGGAAAAATATTTCAAAAAACCATTTCATTTAAAAAACATGGAATATTTTTCCCCATTAAAATTTATCCTTTTAAATATGAAAGGAATAATTCAAGGAAATTATTATAGGTAAATATGAACATGATATACGTGTTTTAATAATTCTTCATTGACATGGTAAAAATGTCATAAAATTTCCATTTTTTGGAAGGTTACGTGAAGATAAATTTTAAAACATTAGTAAAATAAAAATATGTAACAAATGAATTTAATTAATCATTTTATAATGGTTATAAACATTATTAAATACATTTTAATAAATAGGGATTTTAGAGTAAAACATGTTCTCTGACTAAAGAGATAAATAATGTCATGTTGTGGTAGAAACGTTTTTTAAATCATTTTGAGTATATTAAATAGAAAAATTGTACTATTAATGAAAAATGACATAAAAACTAAGGAGTAAAAAATGAAATAATTTATTAGATAATTGTAAGATAATTTCCTCCAATTTAAATTAATATTTTGAACAATCTCGTACAAAATGAGATTATAAGGTAAACCCATGAAAATATTGTAATCCTTATGTCACAAACTGAATCTGATCGCCATAAAAACCGGCCCCCAACCCAGACTGCGACAAGGCTCAAAGAGCATTACCAATCCCCATGGGATGGAAAAATTTCTTGGGTATCATAAAATGGATTTTGAGAAAGATTTACCCATGTTTATAAACATCTAACAACAATCAAACTCAATAAAAAATCTTGTTTTTTCAACAAAAACAGCCTTTTACAAAATTTCATAACTGAATTACATAGGTTATAACTATGTTTAAAGACCATTAAAATGAATCAAAACCAAATAATTATATCCCAACAACCTCCATATGGAAAGAGGCACCACCCTCAAGCCATCCCTAGAACACTGCATCACGAACGACCTAGAAAAACTTGAACTGTTGGCACAAAAGTTGTAACCAAACCTACGACAACATAAATAACCTAGTATACTTCAAAAAAGGGTGTAAGTAGGGTGATATCCAATTCCAAATATAGTACCACCAGTAATATATTCTATTTGATAAAAATTCAATGGTGAAAATCTTACATGTTTTCACAAACAGGACATTCAAGTTACAATTTCTAAAATATTGAACTTAAATATTAAAATAGTTTTCAAGTGGGATAATTTGAAGAATCATCACCTCTAAAATAAATTCCAAAAAAAACTGAAATTTCCCACCATCAATACCATGTGCTGACAGGAAGCACAAATAATCCTATGAGCATAAGCAATAGGAAATAATCCCTCGGCAGTAGCTCGTTGTGAGTCCCAGGTACCTCATATCTCGGTGAGAGTAACCATCACAATATCAATTCTAGTGCCCAAGATACACTATTAGAGAGTGTAACCATAACCTAGTGGTCCCCAATCATCATAATATTAGTATAGTTAGTGTTGTAAGTATCAATATAACTATGTGAAACTAAGGCCAAACCTTACGGATTCACTAGCATACTAGTACAGGTCCACCCACCTAGATACCTGGGTTTCCCTCTTATGCTCGAAAAAGTTCAACAAGCCAAAAAAATATAGTTTTCACATGAAAATATCACTTCCACATCACATATTACCCAAACATCCCCATGTACATCACACAAGTCAAAAAATCCACTTTTTATTCAACTGAATTTTGATATCAAACTCACACCAAAATATCCCACAACACATTTTTCATAACTTTCACATCCAAACACATCCATTAAGAATTTTATAAAATCATTCCAAATGTCTTAAAAATCTCATAACAAGTTACTTGAATGATTCATTAATCCATGATTCATAAAAAAATTCATTTTTTACATCACAATCACACAAAGATCCCGCATCATGTTCACACCCCCTTTAACATTTCTATAAATTAGTTAATCAGTTTTATAAAACATTTACAAGAGGATACACATCACATGACAGCCACATTCACATTTAAAATGGACCATATAAAAATATTCCCAGTCCAAAACAGTTTTCCAATATGGTTTCACCACTTACATAAATCATTAAACCATTCAAAACATTCATAAAACAATTCCAAGGAGTGTACCCATGATTTTCACATTAAACCCATTTCAATACCATATGTCAAGGAAATAATCTCACCAATAACAATTAAAAATAGAATTGGAAGCCCAAAAATCATTTATTAAACATCCCCCCTAGTGTTATACAAATACCTCAAACAGTACCACAAAAGATCCACATAAAAAATGCACATTTTCAAAATCACATTAAAAAGTACAACTTGGTTTTACACCTTAAACCAATTCAAAACCCCACTATCAAAACCAATGGCACACCAGGAACCCACAAAAGAAAAATTTTCAGCTAAAAAAAATTATATTAAACCAATTTCATATGTTCTAAAATACACCCTTATAATACCCCACGTGTTATACATGAAAAACACCCAATTTCAAGATTAAATGCAACTATAAAATTTTACTCTTAACCAAATCAATCATGAACAGTTTTCTAGTGACACAAAACATATGAGGATTATGAAGAATCTGAAAATACAAAAAGATAACTCATCAATAATTTTTTACTCATAAATCCACCTACAGATTGTGTTGAGTCCCACAAATTTTGGTTTGAAACATCAAGAGCACCACCACCGCACCACAAGGAAGTGAAGAGAAACCTTTAATATCAAGATTACACCAAAAAGACACCATGTAAAACTTTAGTTATTAACCAAATCTTCTATACACTTTGGAACATCATGGAAGAGGGATGAAACCCTAAGGAATCGGAGGAAAAAAAATGGAGGAACAATCTTTTGAACGAATCTTGGAAAAATAGACCTAAATCAACCAGTTTGTGAATTTTCAAACAGCCAAACATTCAAGGGAGGTTTGAAAGAGGATGAGTAGATCGTGTATGATTTTTAGTATATGAAAAGGTAATATAAATGAAGGAGTTATTAATGAAAACAAATTACCTTTGTAAATCTGCACAAATTGAGGAAACTTAAGTCGTTTCGACATAATCAGTGAATCAAATGAGCTCTATGGAAGGGGAGAAGAGGACGGGGGAACACCTCAATTTGGTGGTATCAGGTTAAAGGTGGAAATAGTGAAAAATATTTAAAATTTTATAATTTATTAAAAAAACAATTATATTTTTTAAAACTAGAAATGGGATTTTGGGCTATCCCAAATACTTAAATAAAAAACCAAATCCATAATTATTAATGATTCATTAACGTTCCAAATTGAAATTTTGGTATAAATAGTTCAGGGTAGGACATCTAGGATTTTGAATGGGAGAAAAATATTAAGAAATTAAATAGTTATAAAAGAAACAAAATTGGTTTTTAAATTTGGAAATTGGCTCATGGTTTGGCCCAAATCCTCAAAACTCACCCTTTACTCAAAAAAATATGGGGAAACCCCAAAAACAAAGAATTAATGGAAATTAAATGAAATTTAACTTTAAAATATGTCATTTATGTTAAATATATCCCCACTCAAAAACCTACCACCCTCAGAAAGCCACATTAATGTGAAATACAAAACCAAGACCCAACCGAAAGGCCAAAATTGACTCATTTACCATTCTTTGCCCACAATGGCCAAAACACCTCCAATGATCAATGAAGGATGGAATACTCTCACAAACAAGACATACACCACTTTACTGAAACGATCAATCACATTCAAGATTTATCCAAAAAGAAACCTCTTCAACACTCTCTAAAAAAGGCTCAAACAATTTACCCAAACAAACAACAAAATCGAACAAGGTTACACTTACCTTGATATAACTAAACCGTTAGGAATTCTCCAATCCCAACATTTACCCATGTAATATGTAGGTAGTTAGATATCTCCGAACAAGACTACCTACTCCAAATCCAAGACCATGGACCAAACTGAGTTACTACCATGGGGAGGAACAAATAGGATCCCCACCATAAGAACCAACTATTATAATCTACTAGCATGAGCCGACATAAAAATACCCCGAAATTAAATATTTGGAACGAACACACAGTTAGTTCGCATGGTTTGGGAAACCGTGATCTAACTATGGGGATCATTTTATATTCATAGCCTCATGGAACACTGTCAATACTAATTGTGTACAAAGCATGTTCTCGACCTATCTACCCAAATTCTCAACCATGCTCCAAAAACAAAAAGGAAAATAATGGGTAAAATAATGTCATTGGGAAATAACATGGGAACAGGGTCCTCCAAGTCTTTCCACCAAACAGGAACAAAAGAATAAGTATGGAAAAACTAGTGGTTTAAATTCTTCCCATATTTCATATATAGGATAGGACTTTGTACAAGGTTTTCAAAGACCTTGTGATTTCCTCTGACTATGCACCAGCTTTTCACCAGGACCTATGGCTGGTGCTCAAATGATTGAAGCGTATTCGGCCTTGCAGTTAGGCATTGGAAACCCCCAAACATAATATTTTCCAATTGTGCTAGAAAAGTACTTCACTTCAATCCCTGATAAGTTTACCAAGACATGACATAATACACAATCAATTTAACCTAGCCTAACATTTCACTTATACAAAGGCCCAGAAAATGCACACATATCACCCACTGTTTTTTCAGGTAAGAAACAATAGTAGGAAAGGATAGATATAAACGATTTCCTCTAAAACAGTGTATTTTTTATGTTTTTTCAAGGGAGCCATACTCCCAACATTACAGAGACCATTAGAGGAATGCACAATCTTCAACTTTACTGTCAAATGATCACATGACATCACAAGGTTTCACAGAACATGAACATTGAGATTGATAGAAATAATACATGGAAAGGGACATTATTCCAAGTCCTAAAACAACACATAATTCTAGAATATATTCATAATGGCCTCTCATGACCATATTTCCCACAATGGTGGTTTAACATGAACTATTTCAAAAAGACAATGAAGGACCCAAAGGCCCTATTATACATCATCCAGACGCCCATCCACACTTACAACCCCAGATAACTTCCACCTTTGATGAATCGGAAAACATAAGAAACTATGGTCTCTTTAAACTGTACACAAGTACTCTCCCACTACAAGAGTATCCTCAAACCAAAAAATGAAATGGTGTAGACTCATTCTAAAAATCTCGAGAATAGAAACCATACATCGATCAACTGATGGATTTTCTAACGAAAAAACAATCCGAGATACACTTCAATTATGCACTAAACCTTAATGGGGGCGTACCTTATCCAACGAGAGAACCCAAGGACCTAACTAACCTGGTCCTGTGGTTAACAAGTTCCACAAAACGGATCCAAAAACATTAAGTAAACCACTATAAAGGCATCCCAAAACATTTCTCAGAAGAGAATATTAAATGATCCTCCTACACAACTTACCATCCAAACACAGACCCAAAACACGGTTCAAATAGGAAGGGTTATTTGAATCAAAACATCCAACAACAACATAAAATTATTAAAACACACACAATACACACCATTCAAATCCATTTATCAAAACATTATATTTTCCATTTAAAACATTTCATCGAAAAAAAACTGTTATGTGGTTAGCATGTCCACCTATGTTACCCCATGGGCCTCATACATGCATATTTCTATGCCACAACGGGCACCCTCCTCATATGCATCCCAGCATCCATACATCCATTACATAAACCATCCATCATCTCATATAACCCCATGCATATGGTCGCTCATGAAAATACCAAAGGTTAAAACACAAATTCTTTCTACTTTTAAAAACCAAAACTGTCAACCAATGCCTTTTTTCCTCCATACAACTAACCACGAAATCCAACCCAAATTATAGCTTACAAAAAAAATTCAGAAAATAACAATTATTAAAATAAAATCTCACTTTCAATAAATTCACATAAATTTCAAAACATCTCATCCCATTAAAACACCTTTCAATGGTTTAGAGAACTCTATTAAAAACACTTTTTCAAAACCAACCTTGAAATAGTTCTTGATTTCAAAAGAGTGGAAAACACATCAATTTTCTTTCGAGTACAATTCTAAAAATTCAATTTTCCCATTTCAAAAATATAACAATTACCTATTCATTAGAAAATCATTTCACAAAATCTTTACACTTCTTAAAACCATGTCAGTTTTTCTTTAAAATCGAACGTAGAATATTTCAAAACTATAGGACACAAGAAGATGTGAGAGGAAACTATTTTTGGTGGGTGACTTGGACATATGGTTGGAGTCCATACACCATTCACATGACCATAACAGAGAGTGTTCTAGGGAAATATCCCCAGCTCCACATGGATTTCTATGACCTGCAAGCTCTCTGAGACCATTAAACCAACTCTCTTCTCATTTCCACTAATCATCATCAAACAATGAAAACTGAAGGACTCGGATAAGTCCCAACTCCCCTGGTGAATTGATTCCCATTAGGATATGTGTTAATCAGGAACACTACCCATAAATAGAATTCCATTTCCCAAAAAACCTAACACCAAACCATTTTGACAGTTCCCCAAATAACATGATCCAAGGGGTTAACCTGAACCTTCTCTGATACCATTTTCTAACAAACTGAATCTGGTCATCATCAAAACCGGCACCTGACTCATCCCCTGATAAGTCCCAATGAGCATTACTGATTCCCACGGGCTGGAAGAAGTTACCAGGTGTCATAAAATGGAGTTTTGGAACGATTTACTCAAGTTTATAAACATCAAACAACAATCTCAATAAAACAAATCCTGATTTTTCAACTAAAAACATCATTTACAAAATTTCAGAACTGAATTAAATAAGTTAAAACTATTTATAAAGACCATTACAAAGGTAAAAAACCAAATAAGTATAGACCAATAATCTCCACCTAGCAAGAGGCATCGCCTTCAAGCCATCCCCTCAACACTGCATCACGAACAACCGGTAAAAACCTGAACTGTTGGCACAAATGTTGCACCCAAACCTGCGAAAACAAAGATAAAAAATACTATTTACACCCAAGGGGGTAATTTGGGTTTGATCCAATGCCTAGTAGGATACAACCACTAAGAGATTCCATGTCATAAACATTCAATGACGAAAATCTTGCATGTTTTCTTAAACAAGAAATGTGTGTTATAATTACTAAAAGATGCAACGTAAAAATTAAAACACTTTTCAAGTGGGCTGATTTAAACAATAATAACTTTTAAAATAAATGCCAAAATTAATGAAATTTCCAACAAACAATACTCTATGCCGATAGTAAGCACAAATAATCCAATGAGCACAAGCTAGAGAAAATAACCCCAAGGCACTAGCTCATTGTTGGTCCTAGGTACCTCGTATCTCGGTGAGAGTAACCATCACAATGTATGTTATCATACACATGAGCCACTAGTAGGTAGAATACACATAATATAGTGGTGCCCAATCATCATCATCATAGTTTAGTTAGTGTTTTAAGCTTCAATCATTCTATGTGAAACTATGGCCAAACCTCACAGATTCAATAGTATACTTGTACACGTCCACCCACCTAGAATCTCGGGTTTCCCTATTGTTCTAAAACAAGTTCAAAAAGCCATGAAATTTAGTTTTCACATGAAAGTATCACTTCCATAAAACACATTAACCAAACAGCCACATGTAAATTACACTAGTCACAAAATCCACTTTTCATTCTAATGCATTTTTGAAATCAATCTCAAATGAAAATAGCCCACAACAAATTTTTCATAACAATCACAATCCAAAACATCATTTAAAAATTTTATAAAATCCTTCCGAATATGCTAAACATAATATAACATCCCACTCACTTGTTTCATAAAACCCTTTTTCATAAAAAAAAATCCATTATTCACATCACACTTACACAAACATCCCGCACCACGTTCACACCTCTTTCACATTTCAGTAAATCTGTTAAACATTTTTATAATACATTTCCAAGAGGATACACATCACATGAAAACCCCATTCACATTTAAAATGGTCTATTTTAAAATATACACAATCCAAAACATATTTCCAATATGGTTTATCCTCTTACATAAATCATTTAACCATTCAAAACATTCATAAAACAATTCCAAGGAGTGCACCCAATCATTTCACATAAAACACATTTCAATAGAATTATTCAAGAACAAGATCACACTAATACCAATTCAAAACAAAATTGAAATCCCCAAAAAAAATTATTAAAAATCCCCCAATGTGTTATACAATTACCTCATAAAATAGCACAAAAGATCCACATGAAAAACACACGTTATCCAAATCAATTTCAAGAAGTACAACATGATTTTACACCTTAAACTCATTCAAAACCCCACTTTCAAACACAATAGAACACCAATACCCAACCAAAACAAAATTTTCATCACAAAAAAAATTTATTAAACCAATTTCAAATGTTCTAAAATACACCCAAATAATACCCCAAGTGTTACACATGAAAAACACCCAATTTTAATCTAAAATGCAACTATAAAATTAAACTCTTTACTAAATCAACCATGAACATTTTTCTCACCTCACAAAACATATAATGAATATGAAGAATAAGAAAATACCGCATAATAAATCATCACTAATTGATTAAACATGAAACCACCTACCGAAAGTGTTGAGTCCCTCAAATCATCGTGTGAAACACCAAGAGCACCAACGTCGCACCACAAGGAAGTGAAGTGAATCCTAAAATATCAAGATTACACAAAAAGAAACCATTTAAAACAATAATATTCTAAACATATCTTCAGGACACTATGGAACATCATGAAAGAGGGATTAAACCCTAAGTAAATGTAAAAAAAGGAATTGACGAACACTTACCTAGACGAATCTTGGCGAAATAGACCTAAATCCACAAGTATCTGAATTTTCAAATAGCCAAACATTTATGCGAGGTTTTAAAAAAGGATGAGGTGGTCATGTACGAATTTTAATGGGGGGAAATGAGTGAGAAATTAAGTTGTTATTATGGAAACAAATTACCTTCATAAATCTATTCGAATTGAGGTATCTTAAAACGTTTCGACATAACCTGCAGAGCAAATGATATCCAAAGAAGGGGAGAAGAGAATGGGGACACACCTCGGTTTAGTGGGCTCAAGATGGAGGTGTAATCACTAAATATATTTAAAATTTAATAATTTATTAAATAAACAAATATTTTTCTGAAAACTAGAAATTTTCATTCGGGCAGTCACAAATCCTTAAATAAAAACCCAAATTAACCATTATTATGGATTACTAAAGAGTCCAAATTTAAATTTTGGTGTCAATAGTTCAAGGGAGGAAATTTATGAATTGTAATGGGTGAAAAATATTAAAAAATGAAATAATTATAAAAGAAACAAAATTGGTTTTTAAATCTGAAAATGGGCTCACAGTTTGGCCCAAATCAGGAAAACACACTATTTCCTACAAAAAAGATTATGAAAACCCCAAAACAATGCATGAATGGAAATTAAATGAAATTTAACGTTAAAATAATTCATGGATGTGACAATTATGCCAACTATAAAACCTTCCACCCTCACAAAGCCACATCATAGCAAAAAACAAAACCAGACCCAACCGAAAGGCCGAAATAGACTTATTTCACAAGCTTCGCTCCCAAAGGCCAAAACACCTCCAGTGTTCATTTAAAGAAGTAATATTCTCACAACCAATACATACAACACATTACAGAAATAAGAAAGAAAATTCTGGATTTATCCCAAAAGAAAACTCCTCAAACACTATCTGAACATGGCTCAAGCAATTTACCCAAACAAACAACAACATCGAACAAGGTTACACTTACCTTTATATAATTATACCATTGGGTGTTCTCCAATCCCAAATTTTATACATGTATGATGTATGTAGTTATATATCTTCAAACAAGACTACCTACCACCAATCGAAGACCATGGACCAAACTGGGTTACTAGCATAGGGAGGAACAAATAGGCTCCCAACTATAAGAGACAACCTAATTTTTTTTCAAGATAGAATTAGGACACCAAAAGGGGGATTGAACGAACTCTTCAGTAAAAGGGGTAGGATTCCATTATACCTCTCGAAAAGAACTTAAATGATACTCATAGTGAGTCTCCCCACCATAAGAACCAACCATCAAAACCAACTGTCATGGGCTGGCATGAAAAGACTCCAAAATTAAAGAGTTGGCATGATCATGGGGTTAGTCCGCACGGTTTGGGACACTATGATCTAACCATGGGGATCATTCTATTTTTAGGGTTTCTTGGCACACAGTCACTACTAATTGTTCACAACACATGTGATCAACCTATCTTTAGAAATTTCCATCCATCCTCAAAAAACACAATAGAAAAAAATGGGGAAAATCATGACATTGGGAAATAACATAGGCACAAGGTCCTCCACCTCCTTCTGCCAAAAAGGAACAATAGAAGACAGATGATGGAACTAGTGGTTTAAACTCTTCCCATAATTCATATTGAGTGTAGGACTTTGTACAAGGGTTTGTAAGACCCTGTGATTTCCCATGACTATGTGCCAGCTTCTCTCTATGACCTATGGGTGGAGCTCAAATGATTGAAGCATCTTCAGCCTCGCATTTAGGCTTTGGAAATCCATGAACATAACATTTTCCACCAGTGATACAAAATAACTACACTTACATCCCTAATAATTTTACCAAGACATGACACAATCCACACTCACATTACCCTAACCCTCCATTTCACTGAAACTAGGGATTATAAGATGCACACACGTCACCCATTTTTTCCTCACGTAAGAAAAAACAGTCGGAAATGACACATATAAACACCTTCCTCTAAAATAGAGAATTTTTTATGTTTTTCCAAGGGATACATACTCCCAAAATAACAGCGACCCTCATAGGATTGCACGACATTCACCTTTACTATCAAATGATCACACGACATCACAAGGCATCACCGAACATGACTATTATGACTGATAAAAACAATACATGGAAAGGGAACTTATTCCAAGTCCCCAAAAAACACACAACTACAGAAGGTGTACATAATGGCCTCTCATGACCAGAATTCCCTCATTGATGGTTTAACGTGAACTCCTACATCAATGAGATTATAAAGGACCTAGAAGCCCTCTTAGACACCATCCAGACACTCATCCACACTAATAACCCCATACCACTTCCAGCTTTGACAAATCCAGAAACTTAAAAAACTATGGTCTCTTTTAACCTTCCACGAGTACTCTCCCACTAAAATAGTACCCTCAACCCCAAAAATGAAAGGGTGTAAAATAATTCAACAATTCTCTTGAATAGATTCCATACATTGATCACCTGGGGGATTTTCTAATGGCGAAACAATCTGGGTTTCATTTCAGTTGTGCACTAACCCTTGATGGGAGTGTACCTTATCCAACCAGAAAACCGAAGGACCCAACCAACCTGGTCCATTGGTTAAAAAGTGACACAAACCAGATCCAAAAACATGAAGGAACCATCGTAAAGGAATCCTGAAATATTTATTAGAAGTGACTACTAAACATTCCTCCTTCCCAGCTTACAGACCGAACACAGACCCAAAACACAGTTCAAACAAGAAGGGTTCATGGACTCAAAACATTCCACAATATTAAAAAAAATTAAAAAAATAAACACAATCCCAATGCAGTTATCAAAACATCTTGTTTTAGTTTAAAAACATTTCTTGGATAAGAAAATTGTTTAGCGATTAGCGTATCCACCTATGGTACCCCATGGCCCTCATCCATTCATGTTTTTGTGCCACAACGGGAACCCTCCTCATATCAATCCCATAATACATCAATCTAAAACATAAACCCACCATAATCCGGTAAAACCCCTTCCATGTGGCTTCTCGTCAAAATACCAATGGTTAAAACAAAAATTCCTTCCACTTTTCAAAACCAAAACTATCAGCCAATTCCTTTTTTCCTCAAAACCAAAAACCATGAAATCAAACCCCAATTACAACGTAAAAAAATCAGAAAGGAACAATCATTCAAATAAAAACTCACTTTCAATCCATTTACATCAATTTCAAAACATCCCATCACATTAAAACACATTTCAATAGTTTAGACAACATTATTGAAATCACTTTTTCAAAAACAACCATGAAATAGTTCATGATTACAAAAGAGATGAAAACAAACCATTTTCCACTCCAATACAATCCCGAAAATTCATTTCTCCTAATTAAAAAATCTAACAATTCTCTCTTTATTAGAAAATTATCTCACACTATGTTTATAAAAAAAATTCTAGACTCAACATGGATCATTGATTTTAAATTTTAGGATTTGTTTAAGAAATTTCCAACATTATTTATCAAACTATATGTGCATAATATAAAATATATTAAATATTTTTATAAAATTAATTATAGGAACATTGGGTCTCAAAAAAATCAAACTATTTATGCACCTATCTCTACAAATATATATAAATATTTCAATGTATATCTGGGAAAAAATTAGTTCCATAATTCATTCCCACTTTTATGATTTTTCCCCTAAACAGAAAAAATACACAGTGTACACATATTCATAGACCACATTAGGATATCATACTCCTATAAACTCTACTACGCATTACGGTATTGAAATAATATGTCAAGAAATTGGATGGAATATACATATAGGGTGATATCTCGTCGTCCTCAATTTTAAATTAGTTGTAAGCAATGTTGTTTTTATCCTTGATGTCCATGTCACCCTATTTGATGATGTGTGTGGGTTCATACACGTATCTCCGCAACTATGATGCATGGAACACTATGTGTGCCTGATCTAGAAGTGGTGGTAATTATAGGTGGTCTGAAACCCAAAAACTCTATTTAGGATCTTGATCAATCCATTGATCATAGGTGAAAAATTTACTCCCCAGATGATCCACCACAATTCTCATTATGGGATGAAAAATTGGAAAATGTTGTTTCCTTGCCTGAATTTTAAGGGCATATAATGACAATTTGTTTAATGTTTTTTCCCACTATGGTTTTTCCTCATTCACTCTTGGATGACATGGACCTTCTTTTTCGTATCATGTACCAACTATAAAACCAAAATAGATGTCACATCAATATCTATCTAGCACACGGGTGACATGAAGGGTTTTTTATATAGAAAATAAAAAGGTTTAATTTTGATAGTATAGTGGTAGATATTATTCAGTGAAATAAGTACCAAAGGTAATTGATTCCTCCAAATTATATCACCAAAACAGTCAGTATATCGTACATAACATGGATAGTTTTCTTTCTCTACCCATTGTTCTTGGGTTGGTGGTGTACCCATCCCTTAATGGGACTCAATTTCTTCCTATATCCCTATCCACATCTATAATGTAAAATACATATCATGACATGAGTTAATCAATGAGGGAACCCCATAAAAGAAGATTATATCCCGTACTTACGACATTCTGATATTAACAATTGCACTCTTCTCACTGATTGAAACGATGTGTGCTTACTTCATTTTTCGGTCAACAATAACCCATATATATCCATGTTCCTTTGAAATGTGTGGCATAATTTTCATAAATTCCAAGGATATTCCATCCCACATAAACTGTGGGATCTCAATAGGCTTAAAATAACCTTTCGAATTTTAGTGCTCAAGCTTCAGCAACCAAAATGTGAGGCACTTTGATATAAACTCATATGCCCTACATTTCATGAAAAACTACCAAACCTCTACTAATTATATCAATACATATTCCCCATATTAATAGGTATAGATTTCGGAGAAGTTTGGATATCTCACATCACCTCCTCCAACATTGTTAATGGATCCACCATTCGTCATTGGAAAATGGTGGTGTGATTACATATAATAGAGTATACATATAGTGAGTCCCCCTTATATATATATGGTGAATAAGGACCCCAAAGCCAATATATCCCATTCGGGACTATATCACACACTAGAGAAATGGATGATTTAATATCATTGACTAATAAAATGTGGATTTCAAAAAAAAACTTTCCATATAATTTTTTTAATTATATTGGATTATTACCAGTCTGTCAAAATTGTCGGTGTGTGATTCCAAGGCCCAGTGTGCCCAGAATTAATTTATGAACTTTTTTATAGGTACATTAACTAAACGCACGAGCTGCGTTTTGTAGCATTTGAACCATTGCTCGAAATTGAAATCTGAGGACTTCTTTGAACTCGAAAAGGCGATTTTCACTAAAGGGAGACTTCACCCTAACCACAGTAGGTCGAGGTTGGAATATGAAAATTTCAGTTTTTCGTCGGAGAGTTAAAAAAATAATAAAATTAAACAATTAAGTTTTATTTAAATTATTTGAAACCTCTCAGTTGAATCCTGGTGGTGGGGACCACCAGACCTTGAAACCATCTTTTAATGTGACAGAACTCTTCAACCCCCCCCCCCAATTAATGATCCAATATTAATTGATCAATTAATTAACTTAATCATAATTATGTTTGGGTCCCACCATTTCCTCCCTCATGGGTTGGAAAACTCTGTTGGTGGAAAAGACTTTTATGGGATAAATCTTGAAGTAAGAACATCCTACAATGAAGAACAACCTCCGACTGAGAAATAGGGAACCAACGTTTGAGAAGCGCCGACGTATCATCTTCTTCGTCACACCACCTTTAACGAACAAATGTTATAGGGTTTTCTCTAGATTTTTCTTTGTTAATTTTACATTGATTCAATATTATTGAGACACATGTTATATAACTAACACAGAGGGTGCATTCCAAACAAACATTGCACGATCCCTCTGAAACCTTGTGGATTGATGGGTTTATAACGGGTGGATCATTGGGTTGAGAGGAACTGACCACGTTGGGATAGACGCAAAGGCGACATCCTGGGACACAAAATGACTCATTCAGATTCAAGAATGGGCCACCAGAGCTCACTCAGTGACCCAAGGAAGTCTGTTGGTGACCATCGCCGGTGGGGTACATGTGGCGTCCGACACACCGGTTGGCTGCAATGGTGGTGGCGGTGCCACCACGCTGCTGAAGGAGGTTGTAGCTCATCATCCATGGAAGAGGAGGGTGGCATCCGGCACACCGGCCGACCACGTGGATGCAAGGCAGTGTGTGTCTGTTCCTCTAGAAGAGGAGGAAGACGCATCTTTCAGGTCACGACGGCACACACGGGTGACCGGTACCCATCAGGCCTTGAGTGGAGTGGCACCGTCATGCCGCTGAAAGGGGAGCCGGCCAGTATCCTGAGTGGCCGCATCACATCGATAATGACATTCGTCGGCGATTCTCGTGTGTTAGTAGGTGGTGCAATGTGGCACCACCAGGTTGGCCAGAACTGAACGGCCCTCTGGCCATTCGTGAAAACCCAGCGAACGCCCATGGCTGGCGGGTAGGGTGGACCCCACCGCTGGCCATGCCTCCCCCTTTGCAAGCTAGGTCGGACTACGGCCCAATGGTTCGGGACTGCTGTGGCCTAGCCCATCCTAGCCAGATCCGACCAGGTTGGGTCGACCCGAAAAGGTTCGGGTCCGCCTGGTCAGACCAGCACCAGACCAATCTGGAACTACATACACATTTTTGGACATATCAAGAGAACCAGACATTTGTTTGATGAAATGTCCATGGAACCAGAATCCTTGTATCAAGACGGTCCTTTTTGTATTGTCCACATGATTTTTCAATAATGTTAGAGTATTTCCAGGTTGGATCGATCCTAAATCCAATAGGTCACTCGGAACAGAAACGCTATTATCATACAAACAGAGCGTCTGATTGACACACCTTCAGTCGTGATGAGTCCCTTATAATGTGATGGACCTTCTTGAAACTGTTTCATAGGACTTCTATGAGAGTTTATGTTTCCACTGATGTCTTGAGGAGGGGATCCTTTCATAATAAAGTGTTCTTAGTGCGGGAACCCTATGGCTGGTTGTACTTGGAGAATCCATGGATCATGTGTGGGTCAGCATCTAATAATCCTGTGTGAGTCATCTTAAGATAATTTGTGGGTCATATTCGGATCCTGTGGGGGTTATCTTATTAAGATCCTATGTGGGTCATTTTCAATCATGTGTGGGTCAACCGTAGATCTTCTCAACGAAGTAAGACGATCTTCAATACAGCTAATCATCTATACTTTCATAATTCTATTATACATGGTGTGAGCTGAGTCTTTACCTTTGTGGTACACTTTTGTTTGGTGATAAGTTTTTGTTTTTATTCAGTGTGTTGTTACCTTTGTGGTACTAACCTTCATGGTGTTACCTTCATTGTATTTTTTCCTTCATAGAACAGTTGTATTTTTGGCTAAAGGGTTGGGCCTTGTGTTTCCTCATGAACGAGATGGGTTTACTTGATAACTTCGGTATATGAATGGGAATATACCTAAGTAGTTTTTAATGTTACTCTATGATTTGTAATTGTGGCCTTGATTTTTGGATCATCCTCTGTGGATTCTGAAAGACCTTCATGTGTCTCGGGGTCCCCACAGAGTATTGTTATGCTCACCCGAGCATGGGCTATGCCCACACCTTTCTGTGTCTTGTGAATATGATGAACATCATTGGTCAATGCTAAGGGTTTCAGGATAGGAGGATGTTTTGAGGTAGCCTATTAGATGAGACAAACCACAGAGACAGCCGTTCAGGATCTGTACCTACACTACAGGTAGGATCCTTGGTGGGTGTTCACAAGATTTGTTCTCAGTTTTACTTGAAATTTCCAGTTGGTCTTGTATTCTCGCCCATTTACTTACTGTACTCATCCTATTTACTATATAGTTTAAATTGTTTTTGTATCATTTTGTGTGCTTGGATTTTGTGGGTTGTAGGTTAAAAGTCAATGCCTTCCTGGTTTATGGATATGCCTTTATACTGCTAGTCACAAGCCCCTGACCTATGGAAGGTGGGCTTGGGGTAGTCACAATCTGGGCCCTGGGGGATGGTTCGTGACAAATTAGTATCAGAGGAGTCAGTTCTATCGATGAAAATGTGCACTGATCTTTTAATCTAAAATAGAATTAAGTGTTAGAATGTGGTAATCAGTTTGGGGAATCCAATGTTGGTGCGGCATTCGACGTATCCATACACCAAGACCCTGACGTTTGATTTCTGACTCAGTGCACAAAACACAGATTGCTTGTGTGTTTTTGCAATGTTTTCATTGTGATCTCTTCTAGTCTACTCACTAGTTATATCTTATTGAGAGTGGATCACCTGTTTATTTTCAGGATGCCTCCATGTAGATAGCCATCCAGGGTTTTGGGTGGAGCATGTGATGATGTCCTACTGAGTGATGATTCTTTGGTGCACGACACTCTTAAGGAAGAAGTACTAGTGGCATCACTACCCATTTGGCCACCGTTTCCACCATCTCAAGAAGCAGTGGGTGAACACCACTTGAGCATAATGCTCGAGGTTTATCTGTTGGGGCCACTGAGGTTCTGGGGAGATATAGATCCATAGGTGGCTGGGGACTGGCTGGAGGCTGTGGTAATAGTTTTTTGACTGGTAGGGACACCAGTTGATCTCATGGTGATCCTTGATGATAGTATTCTTCAGGAAGCAGTAGAAATATGGTGGAGCATGATGCTTCAGGTTCAAGACGAGGTGACTCTCCTCCAGTCAGACTTCGAGAGACATTTTAAGACTTCATCCAAGTGACCTTATGCTCATTGCGTATATAGGAAATTCTCCAATTTATGAAGGGAATAATGATCGTGGCTCAGTATTCAGTGAGGTTCACTGACCTCTCGAGCTACTCTACTGACATGGTGTGGGACCCTTTCATCAGGGCCCGGACCTTCGAACAAGGGATCATATGGGAAATTATATCTTCTATGATTTCTCTCAGCATCCCGACCCATGCGAGGTAGTTAGAGCGTGAACACTTATTAGAGAGATTCCATGCTGAGTAGCCACTGATAGAGAGACCCACCACTGGATGACACATAGCAGAATCATCTGCAGCAGGTAGCAGACAGATGACGTAGTGGTCTAAGAGGACCAGACCTATAGGCAGACGACCCCAGGATACATGGTCAGTTGTGCGGGGCTCTCGAGACAGAGCAGGACAGTTGAGGAGCATGCAATGTTACTCGTGCGATGGGCAAGGTCACATGGACTATGACTACCCATTATTCCATACAGATGACCAGTATACGGTCTAAGGACCACTTGGGGAGAGGTGAAGAATCGATGGAGGAGGTTCGCATGCAGCAAGACGATGTGGCAATGCTGCTGGTCGTGCTGTAGGTGGTGGGTGGTGATTCGAGGTTCTACTGTCGCATCTTCAAGTGGTCCACCCTAACCATAGGGAGTTAGTGGATAGGGACTGGATCATATCCATATAGCTGAGGCCTATGACCACAATGCTCTGGAGATGATTTGAGGTTTGATATATGTCTACTCCACCTTATCTGTAGTATTTATTGACACAGGTTCCAGTCACTCATTTATTTCCATGACCCTCGTTCAGATATTGGATATTCTAGTGGAGTTGTTGGCTCGATCATTATGGCTAGAGACTCCTACGAGATAGGATATGACGTATACAAACTGGTGTTGGTAGTGTGGGCTTACTTTAGGAGGCGAGATCATCGATTGGGATATTCTAGTTGTGTTGTTGAGGCCATATGATGTCATCTTGTGTATTTATTGGTTATCTAAAGTCCATGCTCAGATCTAAAGAATTAAGAAAAAGGTGTGGTGTTTCCACAAGGATGGGAACATGTTTTACTTCACCGGTGAGAAGGGAACCGTTTCTGCACAAGATGAACTTAACCGAAGGTGGGTGCACCCGATCACTAATCAGTTGGATAGACATACCCTCTGAGTATTTGTTGTTGAGATTCCAATCTATCCTGTAGTGGTGGAATAGTACACTGATGATTTTCCTGATGATGTCTCGGGTCTACAACCTTGCAGAGAGGTGGAATTTTATATCAACTTGTACCCCAGGATGACACCGATATCTACACCACCATATTAGATAGATCCCACGGATCTTCGAGAGCTTTGAGTACAACTGGTGGACTTCCAGAGAAAGGGGTTCATTAGCCCCAGCATTTCTCCTCGGGCAGCCCTGATTTTGTTTGCCAAGAAGGAAGATGCTTGTTTTAGTCTATGTGTGGACTATCAGCACCTGAACTAGGTAACTGTGAAAAACAAATACCCACTCCCGAGGATTGAAGATCTCTTTGATCAACTGAAGGTAGTGTAGTGTTTTGTAAATATAGTCCTCAAATAAGGCTATAAGCAGTTCAGGGTACAAGACGATAATCTATAGAAGAAGGCCTTCATATGTTGGTATAGACATTTTGAGTTGTTGGTTATGTCATTTGGTGTGAAAAATTTCCCAGTAATGTTCATAAGACCCATAGACATAATCTACCATCCATATCTTGATCACTTTGTGGTAGTCATCATTGAAGACATCCTGGTATACTCATCTACAGAGGAGGAGCATTCCTATCATATCCAGATAGTTCTGGAAACACTCTGAGAGAACCTACTTTATAGTAAGCTCTCGAAGTTCCAGTTCCAGATCTGGGAGGTTCACTTCCTAGAAAACACCATCTCAGAGGCTGGAGTTATGGTGCATCTGGTGAATATTCAGTATGTGCTTTCTTGGGAGACACCCAGTAGTGTGATAGAGTTATGGAGATTCTTGGGTCTAGTCGGTTACTAACGAAGGTTTGTAACTGACATTTCTAGAGTTGTGGCACCCTTATCAGCGTTGAAGAAGAAGGGGAAACCCTTCATGTGTTCGGAGTGATGCCAACAGAGTTTCCAAGAGCTGAGGTAGAGACTAAAAATTTCCCCCATCTTGGGGATATTGGAGGATGTAATTGGGTACGTAGTCTTATGTGACGCATCAGGGACCCGAATTGGATGTGTCCTGATGTAGGAGCAAGCAATGATCTATTATGGTTCTCGATAGTTGAGACAACATGAGAAGAACTACGATACACGTGACCTAGAGTTAGATGTAGTGGTCTTCACCTTGAAGATGTGGTGACATTACATTATGGCCAAACGTTTTATATTTTACTCTGATCAAAAGTGTCTCAGGTATATCTTATCTTATAAGGACCTGATCTCGATACAATAATGTTGGATTGAGATCCTCCAGGACTAATACATTGAGATACTCTATACTCTTAGGAAGGGGAACGTTGTAGCAGATGTACTCATCATGATATGTGGTATATAGTTTCTAATTGAGGTGATGGAGAAGCTGGCCGCTTTGTAGATATCATATGTGGACCAAGATGGAGAAACTTATCTTTAGTCTTTGTCAGTCACTCCTCCAATAATTATGTGTGTCAAGGAGGCGCATCTTGGGTACACTATCTGCGAGGCTTGACATGCTCATATATCCACAAGACAAGAACTTGATGGATTTTCTGAAGGGGGGGAGAACATCATACTCTTTAGAGGATGTACTATGGTACTGGTGGAGCTACAGGAGGAAGTGTTTTGGGAGTTCCATACGTACCCTCTAGCCATACTTCCAATAGTGGCGAAGATTTACCAGTAACTCTGAAATCAACACTAGTGGCCAGGAATGAAAAAATTAGTGGTAGAGTTTGTCTCATGGTGCCTCAATTTTCAGCAAAAGAAATCACAACATCAGGTTCCAGTGGGCTTAGTTCAGCCACTAGAGGTTCCAGAGTGGTAGTGGGTTGGAATTTCCATTGAATTCATGACAGGACATCCACACACATCCTGGGGTCATGATTCTATCTGGATGATCATTGAACGACTCACAAAGTCATCCCACTTCCTACCTATAAGAGACCAGGAATCAGTAGAGGGCTTCAGATGCCTCTACGCATAGGAGATTTTCCAGCTTCATGGGGTTCCATAAACAATTGCCTCTGATCGTGATGGATGTTTTACATACCAACTATGGAAGGGGTTGCAGGAGGTGTTTAGGACCTAGCTTTGATTGAGAACCTCCTTTCATCCTCAGACATATGGTCAGATATAGAGGACCATTGAGAACCTCAAGTACATGATGTGTTCTTGCATCCTTGATTTAGGCCATAGTTGGGAGGATCAATTTCCCTTGGTGAAGTTCGTGTACAAAAACAGTTATCACTCCACCATCAGTGTGGAACCATAAGAGGCATTGTATGGTTTACCTTTCAGATCACCTTTGTGTTGGACTGACCCTAGAGATTCAGCACTCATGGGACCAGAGATGGTACGGGCAACAACAGAGAAGGTGTAGATCATCCAGGAGCGGATAAAGACTACACAGAGTAGGAAGAATTCTTATGCTGACATGATATGGAGACCTCTCGAGTTCGAGGATGGTGACCATGCCTTGATACGTGTCTCACCTTGATGAGGTTTGCGTAGATATGTTCGTGGCTGCAAATTAAATCTGAGGTTAATCAGACCCTTCCAGATCCTCAGCAGAGTTTGCGAGGTTGTGTACCGCCTAGCTCTTCCTCCTCTATTGCACCTAGTGCATGGAATTTTCCACGTATCCTTGCTGAGGAGATACGTACAAGATCCTTCACACATCATTTACTGGGGAGATCTAGACATCGATTACTGGGAGATGTTTTCGGAGGTTCCAGTGGAGATTGAGGATCGACAGAAGTGGGTCCTTCATTGGGGGTCGATACCTCTGGTGTGCGTTCATTGAAAGTATGGGAACATCCAAGAGAGAACATGGGAACGGGAGGCTCAGATTAATGCGCAGTGCCCCCACTTGTTTCTCTATATTGTGATGTGTCTTTCGATGATGCAAAGCCCTAGGATGGGGAGAATCTAAAGACGCAGATATTCTATGAAATGTTTTTTAATTATATGGAATTATTATGAGTCTGCAAAAATTGACAGCATGTGATTCTGAGGCCCTGTGTGCCCAGAATGAATTTCTAAACTTATTTAATTGTACGTTCAGTAAACGTGTGAGTGGTGTTTTTTAATATATGTACTACTACTCGGAATTGATATCCGAGGACACTGTTGAACATGTAGTGCCAATTTTTGCTTAAGGGAGCCCTCACCGCGACCATAGTAGGTCGAGGGTGAAAGATGAAAATTTTAGTTTTTTGTGGGAGAGTTAAAAAAATATATAAAACAATTAAATTTTATTTTAATTATTTGAAACCTCTCATTTAAATCATGGTGGCGGGGACCACCCGACCTTATACCCCTATTTTAATGTGACGTTACTTTGGAACCCCCACCACAATTAATGAGAGAACATTAATTGATCAATTAATTAGCTTAAACATAATTATGTTTTCTCCCTAGCTTTATTCTCCCACTTTTGTTGGGAAACTCTCTTGGTGGAGAGGACTTATGTTAGAGAACAATTGAAGGAAGAAAATTATCCAACAAAGAACATCCTCTGACCAAGGAATGGAGAGCCAAATTTCGAGAAGCACTGATGCATCATTTTCATCCTCACGCCACCTCCAACGAACAAACAAGGTAGGGTTTTCTCGTGATTGTTATCTGGTAATTTTATGTTTTTTAAATCATATTAAGATGCATGTTATCAAACTAATGCAAAGATCACATTCCAAACAAACATGACTCGATCCCTATTCTACATCGTGGATTGATGTTTTCTTCATGGGCAGATTATCGGGTTGAGCGGAACCCAAACACATCGGGATAGATGCAAAGAAGATGTCCCAAGACACACAACGAATCCTTTGAATTGAATAACGGGCCATTGGAGCTCACTTAGTTACCCGAGGAAGTCCACCGGCGACCGACGCCACCAGGTTACAAGGAGCGGCCAGTACAATGGATGCCCATGATGGAAGTGGTGGTGCAACTACACTGTTGATGGATGCTATGACCCGTCAGCCGCGGTGGAGGAGGGTGGTGGCTGACATGTCATTCGGCCGCATTGAAGCAGGGTGGCGGGCATCTGTGTAGCTGGAAGAGGTGGAGGTCACCGCTGTCGAGCTGTAGCGGCGCATGAGGGCGGGCGTCACCTGGCCGACCACGGGAGGAGTGGTGTCGTCACGCCGTTGGGAGGGGAGCTGGCCGAAATCCTGGTAGGCCACGTCATGCCGAGCAGGACCCGCTCCGGCGGGTCTTGCATGCTAGTAGGTGGATCCATGTGGTGCCCCCGTGTTTTATAGAACCGAACGACCCTCGGGCAGTTCGGGAATCCCAGGGAACACCCCGGGATGGTGGCTAGGTAGGACCCCACCGTGGATGGCCACCCTGGTGGTGGGACACACCGCAGGCTGCCCAGTGGTCCCAACCATGGGCCACCCCATATGTGGATCAACCCGAGCTCAGGATGGGTCGGGTCGACCCTAACCGGTTCGGACTGGATATGGACCCATCTTGACCCAGATAAGCCTTTTTTGCCATATCATGGGAACTGGGCATCCGTTTGATGAACTGTATGCAACACCAGACATCTTGGATTGAGACAGTCCTTTTGGTATAATCCACTTTTGTTTTGGATAAGGTTGTTGTATGGCCGAGTTGGATCATACTTGAATCGAACCGGTCCCTCGGAATAGAAACACTAATAACATTCAGACCAAGCGTCTGATTGACATGTTGTCAGTTGCATTGGGTCCCTTATGATGTGGCGGAACATCGTGATACTACTTCATGGGACATCAGGGAATTTGAAGTATTGAACGATGGATTGAGGAGAGGATCCTCTCAGAATCAAGTGTGATTATTGTGGTAACCCCTTGGGAGGCTGTACTTGGAGAATCATCAGATCTTGTGTGGGTGAGCATCTACCGATCTTGTGTGTGTCATCATCAGATCTTGTGTCGGTCATCGTTTACCCTATGTGGGTTAGAATCTTCAGATCTTGTGTGGGTCATCTTCAATCCTATGTGGGTCAATAATATAGCTTCTCAATGAAGTAAGATGATATATCAATACAACTAATCATCTATAATTTCTTACATAAGTTATATGTGGTGTGAGCCAAGTCATTACCTTTGTGCTACACTTCTGTGTGGTGATACCTTTGTGGTATTCTTCTGTGTGGTGTTACCTTGGTGGTAGTTTCCTTCATGGTGTTACCTTCTTGGAATTATTTCCTTCATGGAACAGTTTTGTTTTTGGACAAAGGGTTGGTCCTTGTTTTTCCTCATTAACGAGATGGTTTTACATGATAACATAGGTATATGTATTGGTATATAACTTTGTACGGTTGATTTTTTCTTCATTCATTGTAATTGTGGTCTTCATTTATGTATTATCCTCTATGGATTTTGAGAGACCACTGTGGGTCTCTGGGTCCTTTCTGAGTATTGTAATACTCACCACAACACGGGATACGCTCGCACCTTGTTGTGTCTTGTGCAGATGACAGACATCATTGATCAAGGTTGAGGGTGTTAGGACTGAAGGATACTTAGAGGTGGACTTAGACAAGACAAACCTCAGATATGATCGTTCGATACTTGTACCTACCCTACAGGTAGGATCTTTGGCGGGTGTTCATAGGAGTTGTGATTACTTTTACTAGTACATTCATGCTGGGCTTGTATTCCTGTCCCTTTACTTACTTTACTCACCCTATTTACTATATAGATTACTTTGTGCTTGTATCTTGCTGTGTAAATGGATAGTGTGAGTTACAGGCTAAAAGGCAGTGCCTTCACTGTTTTAGGGATATGGCTTTTTTGGTGCTAGTCTCCATCCGCAGGCTTTGGAAGGCGGGCTTGGGGTTGTCATGGCACGGGACCCGGGGGACGGGTCATGATATTGGAACCCACAATATCCACTAATGTTTGTAACAAGGAATCCAACTACTCAAATGACTCATATACCAAGAGATTAATGTATATCCTTCAAAATTAATATGCTATTATGTTTCTCTATCAAACAGGATTGACTCCCTCGAAGTAATTATCTTTTCTGAACTCCAAACAGAACTACTATCTCAGGTTCATGTCTCTCTAAGTGATGATATAATTGAGAATCTGAGGGTCTATGTAAACAACAAAGGTACCCCTAGATTTTAGTGACTTAGCATCTATAGCGTGAAGACTAACAATTCCTACTATTGGTTCTGAGTCATGATGTTTATCATGTGGAGTTTCAAAATACCTCGACTATTATTCTATAACTACCAACCAATGAATCAACAAAAAATAGAGCCAAAATCATAAGGAATTAGAATACAGTACATACTTCGCACCCTTATATAGTATTCTTAAGATATGACCACTAATCACAATCATCTTAAACTCCTAGAATGCACTCATATTCTGATTAGACTAAGTAAACAACATCCTTTTTGTATTATGGTGGTTAAAGGGTTTTCAATTATGGAAATTCTCCAACAATACTCTTGTATTACCCCACCAATATATGAAAACTCTACATCAATTGGATGCACTATTATGTTTCCAAAGAAATAATGACATTGATCATTGATTGATCTATAGATAAATTATTCTAAAGGATGGAATGACCCATAAAACAAACCTCATGAATCCATAACTGGAACCTCGAGAGATTTTCATAAAACTAGTTCCCTCGACAAATGTCTAGATCCATCCTCAAGTGATCATCGTGTTCATCCTCTGATGCAGAGCAGATGCATATTTTATCGACGAAGATGACAAAAAACTAGTGTATTTATGGTTGGAAAACCTAGTTCATAAAATCCATAATCATGGTGGGGGTTTTTTCATGCCAAAGGGAATCTCTAAGAACTCATAGTTTCTATATATACATTCGAATTACATATTTTTAATATCATCTACATGAACCCTCAACACATCATAGGTTGTCCTATGATCGATCTTCAAGCACCATCACACCCATTAATAATAGTTAATGTGGCTGTCAATGATCATTATGGGGAACTTTTTCATTATCATGACACAGTTTAGGTGATGATAAACCTTGAAAAATTGCAATCACTCATCCACCATTTTCACAAACAACACTAAGGCTTCATAGGGGGAACAATGGAATGATAAAACCCTTATAATTATGCTCATCCAATTTTATCTCCATATTTAAATGAATAGTCAGGGTATTCCGTTATTCCATAGGATATATCGGAGTGGTCCCTAGATGCAATTCGATTAAAAACATCATACCCTACCTCAATGTTAGTCTTGAACCATCCTTTGTGAGGGGATCAAAAAAATACCATAACAAAAGCAAGACATATACCTAAAGAGATTTCTTAACCAATTTATATACTCTCTAACTAATGGTTGATGGGTAATAGCCTCTTTATTGAAGAACCCGATCATCCCACCAGGAGGAATATGTAAATGATATTGGTTAATCCCATCTCATCAGTGAAAATGGATATGAATTGTTTTCAGTGACATTCAATATGGGATCAGACCATGTACAATCGATTCATAATAAAAATTACGACATAAGGTCTCATCATGATTACCAAAAGGTCCCACGTGAACATCTCTCCACCAAGAGATAACTCACACATCCGAATGATAAAATATATAGAAGAATAATTCCATTTCAAAACCTCAAAATGAAGAAAATTGTATAGTTACTCTTCTAGGACCTCTAGTTCTTGAAAAAATAGTATTTTTTTGACAAAAGACGAATTCATTAATGGTGAAGATCAAAATCCGTAAAAATGTGAAGCCATGTGGGGAAGTGGTCCAGCCAAAGCTGGTGGCCATCAAAGGGGTCGAAGGCCGCCAGCTGATGGGAAGCATTTTTTCCTTCCCTTTTGGTAAAGGAGAAGGTGCAGCTTCCAAAGTCATGACAGAGGGAGAGGATTCTCCTGATGAGGGATCCAAATTACTGGAGTCCACTATCATTATGGTTGATAGCGTTGATTATAATGAGTCAGTCAGATTCGAGGTTGATTTTATCCCATCCATGATCATTAGTGAGCATCATTCCGGTGAGGATTTCTGAAGCCTCTACTACCGCAGGTTCCCAAAAGGCGTGGTAAGATTCATTTCTGGCTACAATGATCTGACCCAGATAATCCCAGCCCAAAAGGCTGATGGAAATGGGTCTATTCATGGGGAGAGACGCATCCAAATTAATCTTCATAAATCCTTCCATCAGCGGGCACCATTGGGAGGAAAAGGAAGGTTCTACAAATTGCTTTTGTTGTCCATTGTGATGTTTCCAGCCCTCAGTCCATGACGAGGCCCGGTCAACCTAGAAATCGGGTGGATTGTGGTTGTGGTTGAAAACTGCATCGTTGTGACAGACCCAAATGATCCATGCTAGGGTACAAAGTGAGATCACTTTCGTCGCGGAGATAGAGGAGAACCATTGCGTCAAGATAGAGGGAAGGTCCGAGGCCATGACCAGAAAGGAATCAGAAACAGAGTCCTATTTGTTCCAAATTTCCTTAGCCCCCGGGCAATGAATGTTGGAATGAAAGGGGGATTCTGGGACGATTGGGTAGAAGGGGAAACAATCGTCACTATAAATATGTCGGAAGATGAGAAGGCTCATTGTAGGGAAAGTGCTCGTGCATACCTGCCACCAGAAGTGACGAATCTTGGTGGGAGACGTTAAGTTTCCAGAGCGATTTCCAAGGCCCCCCTTCTGGGTCAGCTGATTGAGTGCCAATGGCGAGCCGATAGCCAGATATCACCATGTACTCTCCCTAAAGTTCATTGGTCCATAAGATATGGTCGGGGACCGTGTATGGGACCCAGGGGGTACTCAGGATAATTCTTTTGTCACGTTCATTGAACCAAGCGTTGATCGTTTCCAAACACCACCCAGATCCCTGAATAGAAAAGAGGCAACTGACTATGGCATTTTCATAACCTGGTTTGACAAGGGAGGATGCCCACTGGCCATCCTTACCGATTAGCCAGTGATCGGTCCAGATATTAACAGTTGATCCATTACCAATACTCCAGCCCATCCATTTTTTCAGGGGATATCGGGCACCCCAAATGCTTCTCCAGTGGAAGCTAGGATGGGGGCCAAGAGAGGATTCGTGGTATTCTTAATGTGGAAAATATTTAGCTCGGAGAACCTGCGCATAGAGAGAAGATGGACAGTTAATAAGGTTTCATCCTTGCTTCTCCTGTAGTACGTCATTGAAGTGAATGAGGTTTCGGAATCCCAATCCTCCCTCTGATTTGGGAGTGCATAGTTTCTCCTTGGAAATCCAATGGGTACGATTCCTTCCTTTATGCTTTCCCCACCAGAAGTTGGCAGTGCGTGCATAGATCTGGTTGACCACACAACACTGGAGCTTAAACAGGGACATAAAATAGATGGGGATGGACTTGAGGGATTCTTTAATGAGTGTCTCCTTGCCGGCTTTGGAAATTCTTTTAGGAGTCTAGCCGTGAATTTTTTTCTCGATCCTGTCCCGTAGAGATGCAACAACTTCTTTCTTGGAGCGGGCCAATCATTGTGGGTAGCCCGAGATACTTCTGGTGTTTCTCAACCATATGAATACCTATAGTTGCACAGATTTATTCTTTCTTGGATAGAGGCACCCCTGAGCTGAAGGATATTTCTGATTTTCCATGGTTGATAGACTGTCCAGATGCCCTCTCCTGCTGATGGATCGCATGACTGATCATCCGACATTCATTAATGGTTGATCTGGATAAAATAAGGCAGTCGTTGGGAAAGAAAATATTTGAAACTGGTGGGCTTCCATGGCACACCCTTGCCCCATGGATAGAATTAGAGGATGCCGCCCTGGAAATGTGGTTAGAGAAGTCATCAGCCACCAAGATAAAGAGAAAAGGGGAGAGAGGATCTCCCTGGCGAAGGCCTCGGGTTGGGGTGAAGCCTCGGGTGAGCACCCCATTGACTTTGATTCGGAAGCAGATGGATATGACATAGTGCATGACCATATTATTCCATTTAGGATAGAAGCCAATTTTTAGCATCACAACTTTGAGGAAATGTCATTCCACTCTATCGTAGGCCTTGGTCGTATCAAGATTCCAGGACATGGTACCTATTTTCACGGTGGAGCGTGTTTTCATAGAATGGACCACTTCATGGGCCACAATTGCGTTATCCATGATCAGCTTCTTCGCTACGACGATGCTCTGGTTTTCTTAAATGATTTCGGGTAACCAAATTCGTAGCCAATTAACTAAGATATTTGAAAAAAATCATATAGGGGACATTTCAAAGGCTGATGGGTCTAAAATATGGGATCGCAATAGGTTTATTAATTTTGGTAATGTGGGTGAGGAAAGTTTCATTGATGCCAGAGATGTTTGTTTTCCCTGCCCAGATACTCTTCATCAGATTGCAGATGTCGGGACCAATAATGTTCTAATATTGTTTAACGAAAATGGAGTGGAAGTTTTCTAGGCCCGGGGCCTTAGTAAGATGAATATGATTCAGAGACAGACATATCACATCATCTGTCACATCTTTGGAATGCTCCTGATTGATCTCGTCAGTGATCACAAGTTTGATACAGTCCTCCACGTCAGATGAAATGTAGGGAGTTCCAACAGTGAAGAGGTTTTGAAAGAAACAAACAAAGGATTCATGGATTCCTTCGGTGTCAGAGACTTTTGTACCATCAGGTTGCACTATGCAAGGAATAATATTTTTCTATCGTCTATCTGATGCTTTCTGGTGAAAATGTCGGGTATTGGCATCCCCTTCTGAAATGTGGGTGTCCCGCACCCGCATTGCCCAGAAGCTTTCCTTAACGCACAGGGCGACATCCATTTCACATTGAGTGGCACCAATCGTAGAGAAATTGAGGGTGGATGGGGTTTGAATTAGAAGGTAATGCAGTTTTCTTTCGAAAAAATCACAGTGCCTATCGGGATGGCGGAACTTTTTATTTCTCCAAGATCTCAGGTCGGATGCAACTTGTTGGAGGTTGGATATCACGTCTGTGTGATTACTCTTCCAGCATGATCTGATAACATCTTTACATTCGTGGTCTTTTGACACGAAAGTTTCAAATCTGATGGGTCTTTTGGCATGCCTATAGCGTTCGCCATGAGTGCAGTCAATGAAAATTGGGCAGTGGTCCGAACAGTTGAGGGGCAGGTGGTCGACGTGGAATATGCTGAAGAGAGTAGTCAAATCTAAAGAGCCCAGAAATCTGTTGAGCCGCTCAGCGATGTGAGTGCCATCTGTAGAACCCTAGAACCCCGTGAACGGATTACCTGTGTAACCCAGATCGACCAGGTCTAACCTAGCGACCGCGTCCTTAAAATTTGACATCGACGCAGAAGGTCGGACGACACCGCCTCTTTTTTCCTTATTAAACATAATCTCATTGATGTACCCTCCAAAGAGGATGGGGCTCGGGAGCTCTTGAAGAATCTTTCATTGAAGATCTCATGATTTCCACTTCTCATTCTGTGACGGCCAGCCATAGAATCCCACAAAGGTCCAAGGCGGGGTGTGATCCGTGTGAATTATCGCAGCCACATGTTTCGAGGAGAAGTATACGATATTAAAGTCGACAGAAACCTTCCACAGGAGACAAAGTCCCCCAGAATGTCCTTTTTAGGAGACCAGGAGGCAGCCTTGGAAGCCGCATTTCAGAGCAATGTTAGTGGTGTCCTTGTTTTTCAGTACGGTTTCAGACAGAAAAACCATATTGGGGCGGCTTTGGGTGCAATTGCGCTGGAGCATGTGAACTGTTCGTGGGTTTCCAAGCCTATAGAAGTTCCAGCATAAGACTATCATTGTTCTAGGCGGGGCTGGGACTCACCCACCTCCTCCTTTGATTTCTCCAGGCTTATATTTCCACCAGTCATTTTCCATTTTCTTGGGGCAGTCCCCGCTGACTGACATGTTTCGACTTGTTGTTTCAGTTCCTCGTGTTTCGGTATTCCTAGTTTACCATCTCTTCCCTTCCGGGGCACCCTTTTCCACGTTTGACGGGTTGTTGGGCCTGGTGGTGGGGTTCCTGTCATACCACAATCACCTTGTACCTAGATACCTGATATGGACAAGTCAAGATCAGAATCGGGGTCTGGTGGTTCAAAGTGTGTCTATTTTGGAAGTGATCTTTGTTCTGGGAGGTCAATTGGTTTTGACACAGGCTTTGAACATGTTGAGACATTTTCCTTTAGGGGGTAAAATACCTATCAGTTTTTCGTTGGGTGTTTGGACAATATTCAGGGAAAACTGGTGGTCCAAGCATAATGTCTTTAACATGTTCAGTAACTATCTTCCATGTGTGGGCCATCATGAGACTGTTGTAGTCCTTTTGTTTTTCCTTCTCAAGAATAATGGCATGTCTGGTCATTTTTGCTCGGAGCCATTGGCTATATTGAAGGATGATATTACCTGACTCATCTCTTGCTTTGATAGACATGCTCTTTTCAGATGACCGAGACATCCACAAAAGAAGCAGAAGATTGGAAGTTTCTCGAACTCGAAGGATATCCAGGTGTTGGCGTCATTGATTTTCAAAAACATTCCCCTCATTAGCGGCTCTGAAACTTCAATATCAACTTTAATCTGAACCTCGGGTCCCCATTGGATTGGGTCCGAGCAGTCCCACTTGAGGAAACGGCCAATACAATCCCCAGTTTCTCTCATGATCTGTTTTGTTCACCCGTGAAAAGGGATTTTATTGATGCATATCCAGAAGGGTGACCGTGTGAGATTGATATGCTGGAAGTCATCCCCCACTTTGAATTCATCCATTATAAGGAGTTGATTATCAAAGGAACACGGCCTACCTATCAGGACTTTATCTCTATCTCTCTCATTGAAGGACTCAATGACAATGCTATTGTTTCCCGCTTCCCAAATTGAAACTACAGCTTCCAGTTTCCAAAGCGTTTGGAGGGTGTTTTTGAGGGCCCCCTGGTTGACTGAGATATTTTCCACAAACTTTCCGAAGGTCATGCATTTCATCAGTAGTGAATCTTCGTTCCTCCATGCCTCGATCGATGCTTGTTTGTTATCCGTCAGGAACAACCTCTGTCATTGGTTCACCAGATCTGCATTCACAGCTCTGTTCCAAAATAATAGAAATCATGACAACACCATGATGGAAAAAATGCCCAAGCAAACCCCACGATCCCTTGAATGGATTCCTCATGGGAAAGGGTAAATCTCCAAGCAAGTGCTCTCGAGCACTGCTCTCCGCGGCCAAAAACCAGTGGGCAGGATGCCACAGCAGACCTAGTTTCACAACAATGCATGCCCACTCTCACGGGAATCCACATCCAGGAATCATGGCCCAACCAAAACTTCTGATCCCGTCCAAAACCTCCAGACCGAGGCCCAAAACAATAATGCACAAACCCAAACAAAAACCCAAACCCGGACAAAAGGTCCCAAAAACTAATGTGCGGTCAAAGCCATTATCCGCAACAAGCAATACGTGGTCAAATCCTCCGCATCTCTGCCTCTTCCGCAACCCGCACTGCGCGGTCGAAGCCAACGTGAAGGGAAAAAATCGCCTTGGTCTAGCCTGTTGTGGAGGCTCCACTGCGCGAAAAACCACCCTCAGGTCCGGCCTACCGCGAAGCCCTCAACAGCACACTCAAGGCCTTCCTCTGCAACCAGCACTGCGTGGCCAAGCGCATCCACACCATAGCCTCCTTCGTGAAGCAGTCCACCAACGCGAAGCACTCCTCCTACGCGGTAGCTTCTTCGTGAAGGGACATCGCGTTCCGGCCCTCCTTCTTCGCAATACTCTTTCGCAGAAGGGTCGTCGCTCATCCAACCAAATCGCGGATGAGTCTTCGTGACCTTACCCCATAGTTGAGTCATCACTCGCCACTTCCGTGCAACGTTGAAGGGATTTGATTTCATATCCAAGGCCTCCACGAGCTAGGGTTCCGTCGCGCCGCCCATCGGATGGAGGTTCAGCCTTCGTTCTTCTTTAAATAGGTGTGAACAAACATGGCCAGGGTCTTCGGGAACCAAAATTCCTCAAACTCTGGAAAATCCCTTTCCAAAAGCCACAGAAACGATTCAAAAGATCATAGGTCCGAGATTTGGTTTCCATCTGCAATTTCCTTCTCCCACAAGATAACAGGTTCCGTGGTAAGGAAAGGACATCCGAAACTGGTGTCGGGTTCGGTCTACCTCACCGTGGAGCAGCCTGCTAGAGTCAGCAGAAGGGGTCGCTGAGGGCGATAGTGCGCGCCTGGAAACCGAGGATAACAAACCCGCCTACAAACTGAGGGATTTCTAGCTTTTCAGCCGCCACCGTGAGCAGAACGGGAGAGGGGGAAACTCGAACCCTAGGAAAACCTAGGAGGAAAATGATCTCACGCGGGAGAGACTTCTACTCTTGCACAAATAGTATAGATATTAAGGAATTACTAGAACTGATGTCTACTATTACTAAATCATGTCTAGAATACACAATGAAGATACCTTTAATCATATAAGGCAATGTATGGTCATAATCAAACAATGAATTTTGTTTTATGTGAGCCATGTATCCATATCCATGTGTCTCATATGGACCTCCTGAGATTTGTGGGGGAAGGATCATATACCATCTTACACCACCCATAGCCCCTCTTATTCCTCTACCACCTCCACCTCCTTAGAGACCACCCTCCCATTGGCCGGGATATACCAGATCATGGAGCTTCCACAACCATGGCTTTGCATCATCTATCTACCGATACTCCTCAGCATATCTTGTTGGGAAGACATGTTCTTTAGTGAAATTTCTCGTCACAAGCATTGAAATGACCCTATCTTGGCCACATTGTCCCTCAATTCATCCCAAGACCCCATGCATGAGTCTGCTCAAGGGGAGGTCACCTACAAAAATATCATATCATCCAACATCTACTAGACATTGTAGATGGATTAGCACTATGATGACCTCTTCCAGAGCTACTTACCTAGCATCCCGATGATAGAATGTTCCATGTCTCGAGTTCCTTCTCCAGCACCCCGATATAGGTGGGACGCACAAGAGCACTATTAATGAATGAATATATCTCTGGGTCCCTTCTCAAACATCATTCATCATAGGTATCAATTGGGGGTCATGTCATGTGACTATATAGTAAATTATGAAAACCTAATTTCTTACATAAAAACTAACAACCCTCCCCATAGAAGCTCCAAAATATCATGAATTTGAATTGAGAACAAATAGTTTGGGTATTACTCCACACCATATAGCTTCTGAAAGTTAGGCCACAACAGTGTCAACTCATTGTGCCTCTGATAAAAACAACTCTACTTGAAACTAGACATAATGTGGAGAAGTCTACCTGCTAGTGCAACCACCTGATCTGTCATTGTCTAGATTATCCTAATCACACATACCACTGAATCAATACAATACTCTTCTACCTGAGGATCAATATTTCTTCAAAACCTCATTGGATTCTAGAACAAGTTCTTGCAGACTGTGATGTACATATGAGCATCATCATCCTCCTTGGTTGGTACATTCTGCTGCTTTATAGGTGGAGGTATAGCTTCCTACCCACATGGTGGAATAAACATGCGGGTTGGACCATGACCAGAAGCCTCATATCGCTTAACATCATCATCCGGATGTGGAATTTGTATTCTGGATGGCTTTCGTCATAGTGGCATCCAGAAATTATTAAGATGTACCACATTTACATGAGAATATATATATATATAACAATAGGGATGATACTCATGTTGGATATTTAATGACTCAATCATATATAATGCATGTATAATTGGTCCATGAAACCAATTTCATGATATATCTAGTTATAATGTATGTATTCAAGGTCCTGATGAATCGTTATGTCACCCTTATGCATCATCTCTAGATTCCCTAGATTGAGATCCAAAATCATATATTTTTTAAAATGTTTCCCTAAATCACAATAAAATCCTCATAAGGAGGCTACATCAAACATTTTATCAATGATTGAACTAATCACATACAAATATTTCATGACCTGACCCATGGCGAGAATTAATCAACAACATCTCCTAGCCTGCCTTTATAGGCCATTGGGTGGCGATAATAGATGAAAGGGACACAATAAATTTGAAGCCTTTTATCATATTCCTTTACATACACATGACTATATCAATGATGAAGAGAAGTAAAATAATAATAAAATGATATAATAGCTAGAATGTAAACCAAGCATGAAAAACCTATAGGGTTTACAAGATTATGATAGTGAAAAATGAAATCCAATGGGGGAAAACTAGATTTGAAAACCAAAATGTGTCCCACCAAAAAATATAAAATTAATCTATTGAGACATATGAACTCATTATCTCTAATATGTGACCATAATACACAGTCCAATATATCGTCTATCCTTATACACCTCTTCATTCACTTCCAACCTATTCGCTTTCATCATACAACATGACATGTTCATGTATTTCCCATTCAAGAGTGAGTATATACATACCTAATTAGGGCGAGGAGAATTAAATGATAAAACATGAAAATAAAGGATGTATGTAGTAAACATGATGAAAAATACAGTGAAAGAGAACATCTGAACCCTAATCAGGTGTGAGTATCCTCATCCAAACACAACCGGCTCAACACATTATGTTGATGATCTAAATGTTTAGTATTTCCCACCAATATATCGAGGGTAAAATCATCTAAAACTAATAATAAAAATAAATATTTCATGTTGCATACTATATGTGTCTTCAAAATCTATGTAAAGATAATTAAAAAATCAAATATAATGGATACAGATGAATATATATATATTATCATTCAAATGATGTCCAATTGAGAGGGAATGTGGATCTCCAACTCACATATTAACATTGGATGAAGTGTTTCAAATGGATGCAAAAATCCACCTATGATTTCCAATATCTAATGTGTATTCTCAAAAGTAACTATGTTTAGGCCCAAACCAAACTGCTATGTCGCACTACCAATGGGATACATTCTCTATGTACATGAATCGTTCCCTAGTGTATTAGGTGGTTCCACTATATAAGAATCTATAGAGGTATTGTGAACATGATCATGGGGTGTTCCACTCTGAAGGTCGATGACCCATAGCCATACTGATGAGGGGTTCAACTCTATAGGTTGAGGACCCATGATATGGTAAAATTGAGGGTTTCAATAGTGGTCATTTGGGACCTTTTCCCTATTTGATAGGGGTTCCAGTCAGTATGTAGCTTTAGACGAATAATCTAATAATGAAGGGGGTTTTACTATATAAGATGTGGAACCACATGCCAGTGTGATAGGGGAGTTCCTCTCTGATCATTGACGATCCTCACCATATCTGATAGGGGGTCCACTCTGTATATAATTGGAGAGGTCTTGGGCCAATACTAATGGGTGAGTCTAGTCTAGTGTCAGTAGTGATCCTCTTCCTTATCAATATCATTTTATGGGGACAACTCAATAAACATATTTACTTGAAAATTTGAAATTCTATCGTAAAATCCACAAATTAGAACTATGTCGTATTCTATGTGGAAAACACCCATGATGGGATACTATCGGGGAAAAAAATCAAAGTTCAAATGAAGGAGATATAAATTTACGAAGTTTTATAAAAAGAAGAAAAGTGGAAAATTGAGTGTGAGGGGACCCAAATGACATGTTGTCCCGATCCATCACCTGGTCATGTCCATTAAGGTACATAGATGACCATGAACAATTTTATTCATGGTGTGTGGGGGGATAAACATGATGTTACCATGACACTCTTGGCCGCACCCATGTTATTGTTAATGTCCATGTATCCATGTCATATAATTTTACATTATCTTGTGTCCATTTACATAATCACATAGAATGGTTCTTTACATTGGGTGCAGCCCATGTTCTCTATCCATGCATGTATACCCAATAACATGGTATGTTCCATGATGCATGTTCCATAAGACATCTCTTCCATATGGGAATATGGGGACATTATATTTCTGGAGCCTCTAAGAAATTTCATCCTTATTAATTCCCAAAATCATAACTTTCACATCCAAGTGAATACATTCCATTAGTTCATCATAGTATATAGCTTGTTTCTAGTTTTTATTGATTTATAGATCTGTGATCTATGGGCCAGATCTGGTAATTCCACTTCGATTTCATCCATAAATCCTACAAGAAATACTAGATCTCGTCAACTCTCATTATTTCTAATCATCTAGTGGAAGGAAAGATGATCTTTTTAGTTTCTCTTAGGTCTCATAGACCTCTTGGTTGTTCATCGTACATGATTTGAACCCCGATAATACAAATGCTTCTCTACGACCTGTAAATAAACCAAAACAACCCTTGGATCTTCGATATAAACCTCTCACAACATCTCTTTATAATTACATAGGATCATTATAATCCAACAATATTGTATTGGAATAAAGGTTTTCTAATAGTGAAGAACACAATGAAATTAATTGAGGAAAGATAAATAATAATAGTTTAACCATGATTTGACAATTGTTTTTATAGTGATCAAGAAAAGGAATATCCACGTTAAAAAAAATTGAATAGACTATTAATATTGATACGCGGGACCATGCAATGGTACCTAAATAGAAAAGATTATAAGAAATGATTTATCTACTCAATAAATATAATCAAAATGTATTTAATAAAAAAATTGATAATTCCTATATATTGATTCTATCCTTCGTCATTGATGAATGAGAATTCCAACGATGAAAGGATGTTATTGGATTCTATGCATCCATATCTATTATGATATAGTGTTTCATAGATTTTCCAATTGATATGCCTATGTAAGTGGGATAAGGAACTCTCAATGAACTCAAGAATATGAGGCAATCCTTGGGAAATTCTATATGGTGATACATTTAATTGAAAACCATTGAGTACAAAAAGTATTAATTAATTATTTTATTTACATAATTTATAAACTAAACATACCTCCAACGAGAGAGATGTTTGAATGCGCCACACCAATATATCATATGTCAGTCCTTGTTAATCAAAAAAATCTGAAGCTAATCATGGTATCTAATTACTAATCTATATTTCTGTTTAATTGTTAGCCCATTATCATTTATTAATTTCTCATGTGTAATAAAAAAATAATCTTTTTATAATATTAGTTCCTTGATCACAGGGGAGAGGAATATCACACTATCTTATCACATATCTAAGAAAATATATAGATGTTTTTCAGTGACTTGCAATGGAAAACCATGTATCTACAAGTACACAATTATATTATGTTTCTTATCATTACACACTATTATTGTATTGATTTAGAGGTCTCAGTTATTCTATACTAACATGAACTACACATGCACTACATTATTATCAGTAGACACTCATCTCATTGGAGAAGGTTATAACCTACCTTAGTAATTTAATATACTATAGTTAAACCAGTCAGATTATGCATCCGAAGAAATCTTTATTTATCTTATTTTGTTACAGGTAATTAATATACCACATTAACTATTATCGACCTGGTTGGCTCTATTATATATTATGGTGTCATGTGATTCTAGAACATTTTATGGATTCTATACTCAATTGAAGTAGCGATACACGTAGATATAGTTTATGTTTTATTTTATTCACATGTGAGACTGTGTAAATTGGTGATATTTCTTACTCCTAAATTTAATGAAGGTAAATATAATATTAAATCACAAAAGGAAAAATGGACTATTTTACTTTAATTTGGAACCACTATTTGTGAACCTACAATGAATGGTTTGAATAAATAAATATTAAATTACACTATTATTATATTTATAAAATCTTATTAATTATATTATTATTAAAAATTATTTTGTAAAATTATAGTATATTATGTGGATTTTATTCTAGTCATAATGTTATTTTTCTATCAGTCTATAAACTATGAAAACATTCATGTTTGGAAAAACATATTATATTTTTATAGTAGTCAACATTAAAAACAATAAACTAAATAAAACATTATTTTTATTATCATTTATATCAAATTAGTAAAAAAATGTAATTTCGGGTCATATTATCATATATATATTATATAAAATAGTGGAATATTCTAGGGGAGTAATTTGATTGATGAAAGGTTTAATACTTTTCTTGGTTTATAATTTTTTTAATTATACCATTGACTTAAATTGACGAATATATACTATTTTTCGAATAATATTTTTAAAAAAGGGGGATATGGAATAAAAATAAATAATGAAAAAAATTGTGCTATTTTTTGAATTATATATAATTATAGAATTTAACAATGTTTTTGGGGATTGATGAAGAAGAAAACCAACACAAACATTTGGGATGACCCAATGCAGGTTCCAAATCATGTTGATATTGATTGTGTCTCCATGGTGGACCCTATGATGGGGTCAGATCTATCTCTAATAACCCTAATGTTTTTATTGTGATCTTGTATAGTTTTCTCATTATACTATTTTTTGGGAATCGACATCCAAAAAGGTATGATATTCTTCCACAGCCTCTTCTGTCCCCTTAGAGTCATGGCTCCTATCCCCCCATTCATATCCATTCAGATAACAATATTGGGAGAGATTTATCATGCCTTGGAGCCTTGAATGTCTCTAATACACTTGGAGGAAAAGTCATATAAGGAATCATATATGCTATCTATCGTCTCAATACATGACAAGGAATCTCAAGTGGATTTTCACAACAATCTATGGTTATTGATAGTATTGTATGTGTTAGATAAAACGACATTTGATATATTTTCCTAATTTATTTTTTCATAGAATATATCTTTTCCCATCTTTATATCCATCATCAAATAGAGGTTATTTTACTTTTACATTGTATATGAACACAATTTTTTTTTGGATTGTTCCAGAGAGGATTTAAATTATGATAACTCAATATTCCACCTCCTATAATGGTTCTTTAGCATCCAACAATGTAATGAATCTAGATTGTGTGTTGATGGATTCACCTCATGGGAGTTCTCCATGTTTTCCATAATCTAGGAATATAGAGGATAATTGGAAATGAATTTCAGAATATTTTTTTCCTAATGATACTGGTCTTTGGATAGAATTCCCAATTTGTTTCATGATGATGTTCTATCATTAAATCTCCATGGTTGTATAGTCCTTCATGTAGTTATTAAAATTTATCGATAAAAGAATATTTTCATTATTAAAACACCTATAATCTACTCCCACTACCACCATCATGAGAATACAATTTTATTGATCATATGATACAACATTGTTCCATCTATAATGGGGGATGACAATAAAACCTCATATAGTATTTGGAATGAACCCTCACCATTTTTAACTCAACAAAACAATCCCATGTTGTCCCTAAACCATAATTTTATGGTTTAATATATGGATAAGATTTTATAAATCAATGAACTACATATATGAACTTCATATATGAACACTATTGGATAATATTTTGTTTCTTCACCAATGATGGTGAACCCAATATTGTTCCTGTAAAAACTCTTTATTGGTTTACATCCCTAGAAGTCTATTAATTATAGATGGGAAAACCCATAATCATATCCATTTCATCTGGTTCCTCTACACTCTACATTTATTTATATTTTATATGATCCCTAAATATAATGGAAGCCTACAAAGGCTGTTCCGAAACTAGTAGAGTTATATATAGAGGGCATCCATGTAGTGTAGTTATCCCTGTACATGATGATATCATGCCACATCCCTCATCTTTCCCATGTAGTAAGCACATCTCTTTTAGGATCCCTATTCAAGGGGTACACTCTATTTATAATTATATTTTTTATTTCAATTCCTAATTAGTTTTTGGTTATAGGTGTTATATTTGAGGATGTGGAACTTTATCCCCCTTATATAGAAAGTAATTCATGTAACTAAATTTCACTCTCAATCTATGCAGTATGGAGACTCTCTTTATTATATGGAACACTATTCCATTTTAATCTCCTCTTCATCATAGAATCATAGGCCCTATATACCCCATCAACAATTCATAATGACATCCTCAGTGATTTGGAATGCTAATGTAATGGGATCTATATCCATAAATGAATACCTTCATATTGTTTTTCATAGTATCAAAGAATCCACTAATATTTTTAGATATAAATATCAAGGAACTCTCTATTTATGATAATGAAAGTAGGGTCTTATTTTAAAACCTCATGAATTATTAGTCGATCAATATGATTGTATGTAACATCAAGGACTGATGATCTTAAGTGGATTACATCATCAAATCTCATTAACAAATAATCATTCATGGGTTATAGTATAACACATGTTTCTTTTCATCAATTATATATGAAATTTGTAAGGTTCATTAGATAAGGGACCTGTGGTACTCTAAATGATCTTTCAAACCTAGTTCAAATCCACCATTTAATATTGGAGACATCAACAAAAACCATGATCATTTAGAGATGAGGGTAGTGGAACATTACTTAAACAAATATCTATATGAGTTTAAATAATTTATTTTTAATAATATTCATCTCTATATTGGGTTTCCTAGAGTTAAATATACATGGAGTAACAATAAATTGGGAAGAAGTGGGATACATAGCATACTAGACCAACTCCATGGTAACATTGATTCTATATCCATATTCCCACGCTCCACGATTAAGCTCTAGTAAAGGAAGCTATCAAATAATCATAATTTAATTATTTTGGTTTGGAGATATAATATTTTAGGGATATTGTATTTATTAACCACCCAATAGAGTGGTATGAAGGTATTCATTAATTTTTCTTGTGCTTCTCAATTAACATTCATTTAGTGAAAAGCATGTGTGGATCAACAATACAAGTTATGAATGAAGAAAAATAAAATCATCATGTGAAGGAATGAGAAACAATGTCCCAAGAGTATCATGGATATATTTAATGATAGTGTGATCCAGCTAGAAAATAGGATTCAAATTAAAATGGATGGAGGGAACATCTATATGTGGTCATGCAAGTAGCCTAAAATTTAAGAGGAATTATATTTCAATGAAAAGGTTGGTAGAGAGAGATATAAAATTGAGAGGATCAAGGATGGACATAATATTTAAAATATTTCCTTGATTTTGTCATATAGAAGATATTCAATTGGTTGATTATCATGGTAACATTCTGTAGTTGGCACTATAGTTATTCTAGAACCACCAGTCTCCTCGTTTTGTCCTTTTTCTAATTTTTTTACAGGTCACAATCAACTGAAACAAAGAGGGAACTAATGGGAGTATGTGAATAATATATTTTCATATAATTTCTCAAGAAGTTTTATCTTGATTAGTAATTATATAATGATAAATATTACTGTGGGGAAGGAAATCAACGAATCCATTTCAGTTCTCAATAATGATATTACCCCTAGGACAGAAGGTTCCCATTGATATTTTGATATATATCATGGAACATCATAAATTGGGATTAATTGAACCCATCTATGATTATTTCAATGTTAAAACTATCCTTAATTTCATTACAACAAAAATTCTTGTCCTAATCCACATGGTTATCCATTGTAATGATTTTTTATCTCTATATTTTAATATGATCATTTTTATACAATGGCCTTGATAAATTTTTAATATTAAGGATGGATCATTGTCTTCATTGATTATTTATTTTTTAACAACATGGTTTTCTCAAAGGATGTTACATAAAAATATCTATTGGTCTAGACTAGGTTATTTTTTTATTATATTGATATAAGGGTGGTGAGTTCCAATATTAATTTCCATGTTGACAAGGAGAAGTATTATAATATAATGGAATGTGAATTTTATCAGAATATACTCTAGAGTTGTGGAATTAAAAAATGGGTTTGTTATAAATTATTTTTGATGTTATCGTACTCATGTTTTACCATAACCATCATCGGTTTCAGATTTTGGTTCTTCAAATCTAATTGAGTCCTTTACATGGGAGATTCATTAACTCCATGTATTTTTTTCCAATATTAAGATAGTTTAGAAGATTTCATAATAATTGAATATTTGAAAGTCTAATCCATGCCTACATAGATTAATATAGATTATCATGTATCTATAAATATGATTTCTTTATTATATTATATTCTTGATCAATAAGATATTTAATTGTATTCAAAATTTCTAGGAATTACTAAATTATTATAGAAAAAGATGTGTCTTGTTTATTATCATACGAAATAGTAGTGTCTTAATCTCTAATAAGAATACTACTCAATGAGCATAGATTATTAATGAGAGGCTTGGGATACATATATGCTTATTTCTAAAGAAATATTGAGGTTCCCACTTATTAAATTGGATTATTTTCATTAATCAAATTGTAGGGATGGTCAACATGGTCATTCGTAGGATCCTCAATTGGAAGGGATGCCACATATCTCTCAGTGATATTATCAATCTTTTAAACAACATGCTCTAAATTATCATTGCGAATGTTATTTCAGTTTGTAAGAAATATAAAAATATTATAATGACAAGTCAAGGCACCATGGATGGTCCCACATGGGACTCTCATTAAGATGTCCTTTATCATTGGGCCGATTCAGGTAGGTTGACAAAACTGATCTAGTATGGGGTATTAAAAATTGGGGTATGAGAGATAACATTATGTCAATGTAGGCATATATTATATGAGAAGCAATTATCCTATACTCTCCCAAGAATAATTCATTAGTAGTAATATATTTTGAGGAACCATGTTTTTGGGTGTGATCCCCTAGATATCCTCTATTTAAACATAAAAAATTCTAAATAACCAATATCCAGGGAAATTCATTTGTAATTATTTAGAGGATGTTATAGGCTTATGGATAGAAAACTAAATTGGATCTCCTCTCTTCACAATTTGGATTCTAGTCCTTAAATATCTCATGATGAATGATTTCTATCATTAATTCTTCATTAAAGGTTTTCTAAATTATGAGAAGACAAATCTTCATCAATAAATTCATCTTGAGTATATACCAAATTATAATTTCTTAACTCCCTACAATGAAAATAAATTTAGTTATTATATGGTTCACAATGTGTGGCATGAAAATTAAAAATGGATTGGTCTAAGCCCTAATATCTATGAAAAAACATACCAAACCTAAAGAATTTTTTTTACTCAATAGGATCCAGAAGAAATCCCTAAAAATGTATTCTAATATAAAACACATTTCTATTCACCATGAATCCAATTATTCATGTCGTGTAGACACTATTATAGAATCACATATCTAAATCATTTATGGTAGTGACTCGACATGGATTATATAGTGATACATGAGAGCTCACTAATGGCTATTTTTTTTAATTTTTTATGAGTTCATTCAAACATGGTTTATAGGGGAAGGGGCATCAACCATTGAACTTAAGGGGTGTTATATTTGTGATGAAAAATGTTTTTAGGTTAAATTAACCTTTTGAAATGAAATATATCATCAATAAAGCATACTGTAGAAATAATTTTTGAAATATAGTATGTTTTTTTTTCATTGGATCTATTGGATTTCTAAACAAGAATAAAACATTTCCTCAGTTTTAGAAAGATCTATCCACCAGCTATAGGTGACCTATATGGGATGGTGACTACCCTAGTAATCAACATAAATATGGGTGGACCTAGTTTTCATGGTGTCTTACATTGTGGTAGAATTTATCTTGATAATTAAGGGTTATAATATTTTATATGTCTTCATATTTATTTTACATTTATTTAATATGAAGTATGATAAATTTACATTTCCCAATAGGCTATATAACTTTATTTTCAATCTGTTCACCCCCCATTATTTAGTTGGACTCGATAATGGTGATCGAAACCCTTCTAATACAATATTTAAATAATAATTTCCTCCAATGAAAATCCTAATAGAAAAGGGAACTCTGTTGTACTTGTGTGTTCTTAGGGTTGAGTCTCCCGAACATCCTACATGTTTGTTTTTAGGATATCAATGTAGATCTTTAGATCTCTTTCCCATATTTTTTTAACATCTTACAAATAATTTATATAATATAAATGACTTTATGGGGTATGTGTGATAATTTCAAAATTAATTAGTATGAATAATGAATTATTAAGAAAAATTGTTATTATCTTAAAAATTGGGGTGAAATTTGGTATATATTTATGTTATAATTGTTATATGGAATGGATTGATGTAATTGGAATAAAATTTCAATGAAACTAAATTTAATGAATAAAATATTGTTGTGGTTTTTCTATTATATTTCATAATAAATTTTTATAATGATTTTTTAGAATCTATTTAGAGGATGGAGTGATTATATTATGATATGATACTATGTTAAATGTGGTGTGTGGGTTGTCTATTGATTGTTAATGTAGAATTTATAGATATGTGTTGATATTTATGATTTTATGGGTCTGTGATATTAATATATTTGTATTGATAATAGTGGATATATATTATGGTTGATATTTTTAATTTATATATATATACATATACTATTTTACATAATTTTGTTGTTTATGTTATGTATTATTCTAATATATTTTTATCAATGATGAAGTAAATGGGGCATAATGATGTAGTATTTTATGATAATGATAATGATTTGGAGGGTGTGGTTTCATTAAAATATAGTTAGGTATTATAATTGTTATTGTTATTGAACTGCAAAATTCATTATTATGTGAAATATATTCAATTATGAAACAATTGTAAGAGTTATTGTAATGACCCTGATTCTAGTGACATCCAAGGGTTCCTTGTACCTAGTTGGTCACATAACCACAAGAGCATTTCTAGATATGGAAAAGGCTATAATCTAGCAGCGAGGGCCATGGATTTATTATGGTGAAACTATTCCCTCAATGGAAGATTATATGAAAGAGAAATAATAATAAAACAACTGACAAAGTAGTAATACCATACAACAGAAGTAAACCGAAGAAGGCCGATATAAATAATAAAACAGGCGCATATATATATAATATGCTTCACATTTGTGTTAAGGACGTTATCCAAACATGTCACAAAGATAGAAATACAATAAAATCATATTAAAAGAAATTGTATGTAAATTCGACATCATCATAACCCTTATCGTGGTCACATGCACTCAATATCCAACATCAATGAAGTACCTAATAAATTTGGGACCTTTCCATTATTTGTATCTACAATATTATAAAATAATTGGGTCCAAAAGCATATCACAAATAGGGTGTGAGTCAAATCCCATTAAAAATCAACCAAAACATTTGTGCCTATCTTTCAGTTAATATATATCTTAGGTAATATGAAAAAATAAAGAAATAAATTATGAATTACCCCAAGATAAAACTACTAAAGTTATCAATTACATTCATTTAACGTTTGTTATTCATTCGTTGAATCATGTAACCCTAGTATATAGCCAAATCGTTGTATCCCCTCTGTTAATTAAACAAAAAGTTTTCATAGAAGACCATCTAAAAATTCATGTAAGGTCGAATCAAAGCTTGTGATATGGCTTGGAAGACTCGTCACAATCGTTCAATTATTCACATACGACCTTCTATGAATGTTCTCATAGTCGACCCTAATTTTCCAATCATATAATCAATTTATTTAAATATTTAACCGTTGAAAATTCTCTCACAGTCTCACCCCTTTGGTCTCGCGTAACATCTATTTATTAAAGAATGACCCTATGGGAAATCTCTCACAGTCTATTCCCCATGGGTCAATAATTTACACCAAGGCTCTGAAAGTCCTATGTAAATAGTATAGAAGTCCCATATGTCTTCCTCATCTATGTATATTATATTCCTTTGAAAAAATGGCATGCATACCATATCAATGATCATCATGTAAACTATGAATACTACTTGGATAAACATTTCCAATGCATATTATAGGTATTTCACAAAAATCAAACATCATCCTAATCGTAAAAGGTATGGAAAATAATGTACGCCTCAAGGAATCCGAGACCAAATGGTTGTAAATAATCAAGCAAGGGAAACAACCCCATGGGGTGTCCCTTTGACAAGGAATATAAATTTACACATAAGTAACAATCCTTTATCAATCAATAAAACCATAACAGGTAATAAAATTGTTAGAATCTAGAACATGAAATTCCCAAACCATGGGAATTCATCACATTTAGCATATAAAATAAAAAAAATCGCACAATCCACCTACCGCGACATCATACGATTGGTATACTTGAACAACGACCCTTGAATCAGCCTAGATCAACGTAGAACTACAAAATGTTCAAAAAACCCCAAACCATGATTAAGTAACAGGAAAGGATGAATCATGAATAAGGGAATAAGAGGTTTTGATAACCTAATGGTGGGATTCCAGTTCAGCATACATTGTCTAAATTGAAGCTCGGAAAAGAATCCAGGATTCACACTTGGTCGGTCATTCTGGAGTGATCCTGTATGAAACATAGAGAGAATAAGATGGTTCTAGACATGAGATGCACCCCCACTCCAATATATCAAATAAAAAACTACATGTCATGTTCATTAAAACACCACACCGTGTAATTGGATCAAATGGCCCTTGACTTAATTGGGTCTTCCAAGTCACCACATGACCATGTATTCGGTCGTGACACTATAAAAATGTGGTCATGTGTGGCATGTGATGTAAATGAAGTGTACATAGAAGTACATTTCATTTACATGTAAAATCCTCATTTAACCATTTTCCACAGAACAACCCATAACCATTATCCACACATAAAAAGAAAATTCAGCTTCTTACAATTTTGGATAACATAATGATTTGACTATAGTGTTGTGGTTATAGTAATTTGGTTTTTATATTTTTGAGATATTTGAATGGATTCAGGTGATGGAATGAAAAATGGTTTAGTAAGGTAAACTATAAAATAACATGAAAACACAAACATGTTGTGGTTTTATATTGATTTTTAGACAAAATTTATTTATCTATATTTATATGACACAATTTTAGGGTTTTATAAACATTTTAATTGGAAAAAAGTGATTATATAAGAGAATAATAATAGGTATGAATAATAAATTTCTATTAATAAATTAATATTTATGATTATAAAATGTGTTATTTAACACTACCAAAAATAGAGTGTCAATGTTTACTATTCTCAAAAACATTCTTTACATGGAAATGCGTGCATTAATAAATTGTGGTATAATATAAAAATATTGTAGTATAATTTGAATATTTTAATTAAACCATTAAATTTAAATTATGAAATGTATTAATCATATAATGGAAAATATGTATAATGATATTATATAATTTACTTGTATTTATTAATGTATAATAAATCGGCACATAATTTTAACAAAATTCATTTTATACATAAAAAATGAATCTTATTTTTAATTTTGAGTGAATATGATGACTAATTCAGGAAAAATTAATAAAATGTATTTTATAAATAGATATCATTTTAAAATTATCATATAAAAATAATCATACGCTCAATTTTTTTTTTCAGAAAAAAAATTATTTTAAATTCAGTAGTTATAAATATATTTTCATCTCGAACCTATGATTTATTTTCTTGAGATTCATGTAATTTATATATAAAATTATGTGTTATAATTATATAATTAAATAAAAATATTTACCTTCAAATGTAAATAAGTAATTTATTACATATGATTAATCATTTTACTTGATTTTGGAATAATTTAATTTCATAATTTAAAGACACGTTTGTTTTCTTTTTAGAAATTGTTTTATTCCCTCAATGTTTGTTTAAAAAAAACTAGATAAATATACATCCTTTAATTATTTTAATAATTTATATATATTATATAACAAATCATAAATTTTTAAATACATTTTATCATTTTTATAAAGTAATGAATGAATGTAAATAAAATTTTATAATTAAAAATTTATTGGTTATAAAATCTAGTTTTTGTTGCATTTCTTGTGAATATTTAAAATTATTTAATTTATTAACTAAATATCGAATTTTATAAGTTACATTACTTTTTTTTGAGTTAGTAATTATAAAAATATGAATAATAGATATTTTCTTTTTTTTTGTCATTTTGAATAATTATTTGGGTAAAACAATATATCACCATGGTAAAAGAGTAAATAATTTTAACATATGTCAGAAATAAGTGATAATGACCCTATATTTCATGATTATTGTTATTGGATGAATTTATTTTTAACCATATCATCTTATCAACGAAATTGATCTATTTATGAGTCTATTTTCATGGAAAATGACTTTATAATATTTAATTTTTTCAAAAAATTACAAGTGTGTCCACTCCGTCACTTTAAAAAGGGAACCCCTATCATCATTTCAACAAATATAAAGTCACACAATTATAAAAAATCCACACACAAATAAATTCCTAAAGTACATAACCACATCCTAGAGGCCATGTATTGATTGTTATACCCACCTTAGAAGGCCAAGGGTGTAAACCTAATGAAAATTTATAATGAAGAGGAAAATTACATAACTAGATGTTTTTATTTCTTATTATATAACATTCAATACCCTAATACACATTAAAATAAATTAATTTTATTATAACTCGTAAAATGAGATTTCATTATATTAATTCAATTCCCTTTATCCACCTCCACTTCCAACAAATGTGAATTAAAAACATCGTTCTTATATACGTTGGATAACTGTATCATATAACAATGTAATTTTTATTAATCACCACCTATTTTGAATGGTGATAACGATGTATTTATGGTATATATAAATGTTATAAAATACATAAATATTATTCTTTAAAGATAATATATATTCTACTTTCATACCTTTTGATCTTTTGAGAAATGATAACGTCCTTCGTGTGAACGTGTGGATTATTTTCTCATAGAAGAGATCCAATTCATTCCTCATTACCTCATTATATATATGGTATTTATATGTTTATATATATATATGTATAATTATATTTAGGATTTAAAAATCATTTTATAATGATAAATTGATAATTAAATTCATAACCTTATTTTAATTGTATAATTTAATCATTATTCATGCATATGTATGGACTACGATATCCATATTATAACATAAATAATTTTTTCTACATTGTTAAGGAGATGGATAAAAGTATAATAAATTAATAAAAATGATATTTATTTCATGATTATTATTCTTCAAATTATTTTATATATGTTATTCTGAACACAATCAATATACCAACATTATTTTTTAAATTTTCACCACAGGATAATTAAATTACAAGATATGGACATAGGTAATTATAAAATAAAATGTGTCACCACAATAAATAATATAAATTTAATATTTCTATGGTAGTAAAACTAATCATGTGGGTTAAAATTATAAATAATTATTATAACACTATTTTTTAGGAGTTAATGGGAATACGTAGCACATATGGACTCAAGGTAAGTTGTGTCTTAACTAAATTTAAAATAATTGGTTAACAAATAATCTTTGTTTACTAAGTTATTCCAATATTATATGTTTAATGAAGGATGGTTATATTTTTTTCATTGATGGAAATTATTTGTATATAATAATTTAAACCCCATATATTTTTATCCACTAGTTATTTATGACGTATCTATTTATTATTATGATTATTCATTTCTCCTTTATATAAAACGATCAGTAAATCATTTAAATGAAAATTGGACCCCATTAAAAATTTATTAGAAGAAATGTTTCATCTATTTCCAAAATATCTGAAATAATTTTAGGAAATTTCTCACATAGACATTATTTTTAAAGATAATAAATTTTAATACTGTTTAAATTATTAATTTTTTTTAAAATGGAACATGTCACACCCCAATCATAGATCCTCTTTTAAATGAAATTATAAATGTTCTACAGGGGGAATTATAAAGATATATGAAACCTAAATAGGAAGGAATCTGAGTTAATTAATTGATTAATTGATTAATTTTTTATATTATATTTATTATTTGGGTTTATTTTATTTTAATATATTCATATATTGTGTTTTTATAGTTTGTGTTTCTCCCTATGAATCTTATTAGGATAGTTTGGCCCAACGCATGTGAGGCCTAGGAGAAACCATACAACGTGTGGTTAGTGTCTATGAAAAACTCTAGGGATTGAACCTTGATAGAGGAAACCATGTTTAAAGCATATTTGGGAAATTTTTAAAAGAATAAATTAATTATTCATTTTTGGATAATGGATTTATAAACTGTGAAACCATACAGTGATGGTCTACTAATATACTAATATGGTCATCACTGTTGGAACACTATTTTGAAAACCATGCTTCCAAACCATTGTGAGTTCCTAGGACTCTAAAATGTGAATATTACATTATTTCACTCCCCATATTAATTCTCACATATTTTTTTCTCCCCTTTATTGAATAATTTTCATGAGTGTGATCACACAATCATATCCATTGGTTTATTTTCCTCCTTTGATGCTTCTTCAATAAATGCATAGTGAGTTATTTGGATTTATTGTGTGTTTTCCTCTTATTATCTTCAACCTATCTCGGACTTTGAAACTATATTAGTAAGTTAAATATTAGACAAACCTTATAATTTAGTGATTCTATATGGATGGAGTTTCATTATTGTTTTGGTTTTCAGATTACTTCATGGGCCATGTTCTTCGTTCCCATGGTGTTTCTTTTTGTCTACTTACTAATGAGTTATGTGTTTATTTCAATAATATTTTAATACTATTTTATGTGATTCTTGATAATTTATAATTATTTTTTAAAAGGGTTATTCATGATTTTGATGTGTTGGATTGAGTTTATTTGGTGTTTTCATGTTCACAATTTTTTGAAAAATAGATATTCAATGGTTTTTCAAAATCTATTCCTATATAAATTTATTCTTGTAAGGTGTTTTATGAGATTTTACATGTCCTTTTGAAATTAAGTGGTGTGTTCTTGGGTTTCATCCCATGTTTGGATATTAGTTGGATGGTTTATTTATAATTGGGTCTTTTGAGTGGATATTTATGCCTTTTACAGTTCTATGTATATCTATGTATCATCATGGCAGTTTTTCTAATACATTAATTTCATAAAAAAAATTTGGTAATCTATTGAATATAATGGTTTTACCATTATATGTTTTAATATCTATATGTGAAAGGGGTTCACATATTTTTAGGAACACAAATTCTAATTAAATTATAAAATGATGTTCACACTAAAACATGGATATGAAAAAACCTTTCCTTATTCCCCTTCTATTAATTTACTCCTCCCCCTTTCAAATTGTTACACAAAAATTAAATTGGATCCAAAATGGTTCTTGGGTTTCTAAATAAACTCAATTATTTTTTCAAATGTGTTTTTCAAATCCCTAGTTTTCATATTTTATGTATGGACTAGTATGACACATGACCCGGAAATATTGTTTGTATTTTTATGAACATATGTGGTTTCTTCAAATTGGTGTAGGAAATTATTTTTAAGTGGAATATGTTTCATAAATGTTAAGGCATGTCCAGTAGACATTTATTCTTTCGAAATTGGATTTGGAACTCATAATATGTATGCATAGTTAGAACATGTCAATGGATTGATGTGTGATGAGGCCCCCATGGGAAACAATCTGGTGATAGGTCCTCCACATAGTTATTTTGGTAGAATGGACATTAAAAAAATGGGAAAAAATTGTGGGTTATTGTTTTATTACACACATTTGATGACCTCTTGATTACCTTTTTACTACTATCATGGGATTCGTAGATAGAATATGAGTGTCAAGTTACATTTTATTATTTGACCTAATTAGACCGAAAAGTATGCATTGAATTTGATTAGTGGCTAAAGGGTTGTTTCCCCTATTAAGGCTAGTTTAGAGAATCCAGTTGGCTAATGACAGTGGAGTTGCACAATATGTTGCAAAGTGAGTCTAGAACATCTTAATATGTATGTTTATTCTAAATATGTTTAGGATATTCACATGATTATAATCCCTATGTTCAGTTCTATTCTATTACCCCAATTTCAATTCATTGCTATTTTCGACCTACTTGTATTATTACCATTATCTTCAGCTTGGTTAATTTATCACTTATTTTAGTTTCATTTGTGGTATATGGTTCTTTAACTTATCTATAAAATGGAAAACATGTTTTCAAAATCATGAAGATGATTTTATTTTCAAAATTGGAATTATCCTAGAAAATTGTGTTTAGTTCATTAAAATAAAAAAACACTATTTTTTAATTTCAAACTAGACATTAATGTCATTTTTATGAAAGGAAATTTTTGGATTCCATGGTTCATACCTACTAAGTTGTTGTTTTCTCATAGACTACCTAGGGAACATGGCATTAGTAGACCTGAGATGTTTTGAAAATTCATGTTTTTGGTTTAAATTTTACATTGGATAATGTCGGTCATATAGATAGAAGTGAAATAATAGTCATATGTAGATCATGTAATTTGGTTTTTGGTGTTATTTTTATTTTTTAGTTTCTATTTCTATCTATTGTAATTTTTGAGATCCAATTAATTTGTTATTATATTTAGTGTTTATGGATTCTTCTATATTTATCATAATGAAATGTTTGGTTTATTCATTTCAGTTGTTATGGGGAAAAATTATTCCCATGTGGATTTCCATTGATGCACATCACTATTCACAATCTCGAAAGGATTGGAAATGCCTATTAGGCCATGTTTTAGATTATGTACAATGGACGGTTGGATGGGTGACCTAACTAATTCATCATAAAATTGAATCATATGATCCCTTTGTTGTACGGGGGTCAAATAGCCTTGATATTGGATTTTTATGACTCTAGAAGTAGGTATGGGATGATAGTTATTAACATTTACTTTTATAAACACTCCTGTTGACTAGGTTGTCCGGGATAGGATTATTTTTGTGTATGTTTTTTGGGTGTGTGTTTTAGGAATGAAGATAGAGTAGAACTGGTAATGTGCAGCAGACTAACATGGATTTTTGAACCATGTGGAGCCTAACTACACTATTCAAGGTCCTCGTATTTGGTGGTGATTTCCTATGGCATATCCATCTAAACCATGTGGATGTGATTTATATGACAATAGGTTCCCTATTCGAGGATTTCAGTGTGAGTTATATTTTTTCCTGGATGTTTCAGGTACAGATTGATATTGAAATGGAACATTTTTTTGGGTAATAGTGTTTTCAAAATGTAATAATTATTTTCACTGTATTATTTTGTTTAAATATATTTCAATTTTAATCATTTATATTTAGAATTAGCATGGGTATTTAGAAAAATGAATTTGTAAAAACGTGTGTGTCTATTTATAAATAGAACAGTTCATTTTGAAATAGAATATGGGTTTTCTTATATGGTGTTTAGATAGGAGCTGGCTATTTTCGTTTGATATTTTAATTTTTATTGAGTTTTCATTAGGTGTTAATTTTTGTTTTTTAAAATTTGTTTTTTCAAATTATGCTTCAATGAGGGGTCCCAATAGTTTTTATAGAGTTTTATATAGATGTTCAACCTTCAAATACTCTTAGTGGAGTGGTCGTATCATGTTTATCTCAGTTTATTCCCATATTACATTATTGTTGAGATCCTTTGGAAGCTATGAAGTTACATGTGAATGTTGAAGGTGTCTTCAGGTCATTGGGAACTCCCCAATCCATGAGGATATGATATGGTTGGTTTTAATTTTGATTAATGGTTATATATTGGTGGAAGATGGTATTTCCCTTATCTTGGAATATCTGGATGAATTGGTATGTTTCTAAGAACCATTTTATCCAATTATTTATACATGAAGTGGTGAGGATGATGAATTTGGTGGAACTATTGGGTATTCAGTATGGTCAATAAATAGTAAATGACCATGTTGATCATTTTAAGGATATGGTTACTTTTTATATAAAAATAAAACATAGGGATCATCTAAAATATCCTCCCTACATATGGGGTCATCATTCTATGTTTTTCGAATGAGTTAACTCATACCATTATGTTTTTTTGAGATGTAATTGGATGATGTATTTGTGGCCAAGATTGTTCCTGGAGTAAAATTTTATATATATATAAATTTAGTTTATATTGGTTATTAATAATGTTCCTCATATGTTTTGAGTCATGTGATAGATGAACCTCTTTTAATAAAGTAGATTTTTTGGTTTTGGATTACCATTCATCAAACGTTTCTTTAATGTACATCTAGTGTGTTTTTTTGGCATAAAAATCATAATTTTAATAATCTTGCAAAGGCCTATCAATGATGTTCCTATGTGGTTCACTTGAAAATGTTATACATGAAATGTTTCCATAGGAATATACCCCAATTAATGGTTATCAACTCTATACTATGGGGCCTTAGATGCTTCAAGACATCGTGGATCCATATAAGCCTATAAGTGTAGATATTCACATAAACCTAATTCATTTTCATTCAGAAACTTGGCCCAATATTTTTCTCCAACATTGGAGAAAGGATAGTTTAAATTTACAAGTGGTAGTTTTCAACTGTTTTCGTTTACCTTGTTGGTATAAATGATATGGGTGACCCATTATTACATATGTTTTATGGTAGTGCTTCATTTTGACAATCCATTGTGGTAATCCTCATGCATTTTTTTTGGGATCCCATTTTTTTTATTTGAGGGATTTATGGGTCTTGTTTAAATAATGAATCAAGGTTTAGTTCATGTTATGGTTTCGATTTCGTATCATTGTGGCCATCTGTGTAGGATAAACTATGAGTAGAGTTCCCTGATTAATTTGTGTTGGGTTTCCCATGTCTGTGTCATTGAGTTTGTATGTTTCCAATGGTGGGGAGACCCATTTCATTTTCTTTCCAGTGGGTCTATTTTTAAGGTTATCTCTAGATTTGTTTAGGTATGAATTTTTGAGATGAATGGTCACACTATAGTTTTTGGTTTCACATGGATTTATTCGGTTTAGAGCATGTATTATGATCACCATTTGGAATGGTGATAATCTTAGGAATAAGGTTATAGAGGTGGAAAAAATTATCAAACACCAACCACAGTTTCACTTCTAGTTTATTTTGTTTTTTGATGTTTGGTATTTTAGTTTACTTTTAGGTTGATTTCGTGATGAGAGTTGTCATTTTTGTGAGTTTGTTTTTGGGTTTTTGGACATGTCAAAGGTATGAACATGGTCAGTCCGAAACCATGTATTTCCATGAAAAAACTAGGGACCATATATTTGGTGGGATGCCCTGACATGGGATCCATTGAATGATGCCCCGATCTAGTTTTCCACATTCCCTCAAGTGCACCTCCCCGTACACAAGAGGGTACCAACTACCAGTGAGGGTAAGGTAATCCATCCTCAGGGATAATATACCATCTATAATCAGAATAAACCACCAGTGAAATAAAATAAAAATAAACATGTACGGAAGAATATAAAAAACCAAAAATAATACCATTACATATGATAGTCAAAACCACAAAATAAAATACTCAACTGAAAGGTAACACATGCTATGATAATTAATGTTCCCTGTGTCTACAATGGAAGTCAATGTAAAAACAAAACGACTGTAATACGGGTCCTGAATTGATTCTGATTCCCTATCCCAAGATCCATTCCGAAAAAAACCAATCACATGGCCTTGCCCTTATCATGTACTGCAACAACAAAGACTACATGGGTGTCGATCAAGCATCTTGAATAGGGTGTTATTACAACTCAGTAGGCCCCCACTAAAGCTATCTAAAATGATTACAGTCAAAAGATAGTTCATGAAGATTTATGAAGCAACATATAGAAGGCAATATTTAATAGTTATCACATTTAAATTTTATCATTAATTGTAACATTATGAAAATACAATTCAGGTATCCCATTTAAATCATCATTCATATAATTAATTATTTGTTTTAGGTCGTCATGCCTATCACACCAAATAGCAGTTGATTCATAATTAATTATAATCAATAATTTTGTGTAGGTCGTCATTCCAAGCTCCACAAATATTTTTTAATCATTATTATTATCATTCATTGGGTGTAGGTCATTATGACTAGCACCCCAAATCTTTTTGAGCATAGGTCGCCATGCATATAACTTTATTTCTCAATTGGTGTAGGTTATCATTCCTAACACTCTATAATCTCATGCGTGGATATCTTTAGGGGAGGAACACCATGTCCATGTTACAACTTCTAATCAGTCTAGGATGCCATTCCTGGAACCACAAAATATCATCTATTTAATCAATATTTGAATTATAATAGTTTTAAACATTATTCATTAATTAATTCAATGATTTTGTACACATTTCAAAGGCCATTAGTTAATTCAAAAATTAACCAAGCATATAACACATTAATTAATTCAACTTATTATTAATTAATAAACACAATTTTAATTTCATTATTAATTTGTCACAATTAATTATCCAAATCAAACCCCTACAAGTCATAATTAAAATTCAAAATTAATTATCATATATCACACAATGGAACATAATTAAATATCCCAATTAATTATGTTACATATCCAAAATTAGTTTTATATTTAATTCCACCCAAATAATTATCTTAATCTAATAATTATCATTTGGGAAACCCCATATCCTTTTATATATGATTTAGTTATCAATTAAATAATCATGAAAACTCAATTATATTTCACATTCCTAAATAACCCAATATAGAAAATCAATAATTAATTGAATCTATAAAAAAATAATCTCACGTTCACGTATCATAAATCATTACTATGTTAGATTAATTTAGACCAATTACAATGGTTTATTGATAAATGTTATCCCAATAGAAATCCCCAAAAAACAAAGTGTCACAACATCGTTGATCAATCTCCAAGTCTAAATCCCTAAAATTATAATTAAGATCGAAGGCATTAAGATCATGGAATTATTGATCTAGATCAACAATCCTAGATCTTGATATTAATTCATATGATTAGATCTAATTAAATGGTGGATATCATCCATGAAATGATCTAGAAAGGATATGAGAAAGATCAGGATGAGCATCGGGATGAAACCCACTTACTGAGATGACATATGATCTTAAATACATGCTTTAAATCTCAAAGAATAGTGTTCAGATCGACTTGGAATCTATATGAGAAGCTTTAAAAAACCTATAATTCACTAGGCCCAATACAAGATCAAAAATCTAGATGACTCGTTGATTCATGTAGTTTAAAAAGGCTTTTCAGAATTAAAATCTTGCGCGCACAATTTTTGAGGAAGTGGCACACGGTTAGGTAAAAAATTGATCCAAACTTGTGGAACCCTCTATCCAGTTTTTTCATAGTAAAAAGGTTTGTTCACACGGTTTTTAAAACCATTGGAAAACCGTGAATACCCCTCTTTTCATTTTTGCACGCATGGAACGGTTTGGTTTCATGGTTTGTCAAACAGTGTGCGAACTGTGCAGAACACACTATCCATTAAATATCTATTAAATTCTACCCAAAGGCATAATAAGCCAATACTCCAAGTTACTGGTACTAAAATTCAGGAAATAGTACCTGAAAATATTCCCTAGATGACTCACGGAATGTTCGGGATCTTACAATATCCCCACCATATAATAGTGAGGCCTCGAGCTGAACACCCTAACTTCTCTATGATTCTGATCCAAAATGATTGGGAAAATTTTCCCTCATGTCTTCTTCATGTTACCATGTTTCCAATTGAATATTTTCATGTTTCGATAACAAAAAAACTAAAAACATGGTCTTTCTCTATAACAATTTCTCACTGTGACCTAGCTCACATATCAGATTCTCCTCAAAGAACACATCTATCTCAAGGTCAACCTATTCCATAGAAATCACATGAGATGGTTTGGGGTGATACCATTGTAGTTGTGACACTTGGAAAACATCATGAAAAGAGATTTGTTTCTTGTTGAAGTTCTAATAGGTATTCCCCTAGCTTGATTATCTCTAGCACCTGAAACGATCCCATAAAACCGAGCACTAACAGGCCATGCCACCATATCATGTGGTGACCAGATCTAGGGGACACCCGATGGAATACATGATCAACCATAGTATATTATAGGGTTCATATCTTTATATAATAATAAGCCTTCTATCTTCTCTGAGCTATATCCATACATTCCTGAATCAACTACAACTTCTCCTATGTCTCTTGAACGAGACTCGGTCCTAGAATCTCTCACCGACCCTCCTATAACCATCATAGCGGAGATCTACATGGTCTAACATAATGTTCCTTGGATAGTTCCATCTGTATATTTTACTACTAACAATTGTTATAGGTGAACTATACTAAATCAATGTGCTTCTCCCAAGAACCACCAAAGTCACCAAAACATTCTTGTAGAGTATTATCTAGCACCTAGATGGTACAATCTGACTACACAACTGTCCTTGGGTGGATGGCTATACATAATAGAACCTATGTTCAAGAACCATTTGTATGCCCTGCCCAAAGCAATATGTAATGTGTTGTTATTTCCCACCTTCACCACAGATAGGGAAGGGACAATAGGTTTCCATACAATTCCTTCTTCATGTTAAATGAGAGATAATGACCCACAAGTCCCTCCTTCAATAGGTCCCAGTGTGGCGACTAGAGCCAAGGGTATTAAATCACACAAATGATAGAGGGCATTAGCATTTTTATTTAGTAGGATCAGGAGATAAGATAGTAAATCCCAATAAAACCAATGATGGAGTTAAAAGTAAATCCAAAATCAAACTATTCCCATATGTATGTCCAAAATTAAATTCTGAAAAAGTACAAGGAAACCCCAAAGTTTAGTATCAAAGAAAATAAAACTACAACATCAACTATCCCAACGTCCAGACTAGTACGGTCCCGCATGATCCCTCAAGTCCTCCAATAAACCTTAAAGTAGTTTTATATATGTTGGGTGAGCATACATGTATAATCAGTAAGGAAAACCAAAATCTCTCGTGCACAAGTGGGGAGGCATTATAATTCCTTATGAGAAAAAAGAGGTAAACAAAACACCCTGCATGAAAAAAAAACTATCCATCCAAACCTCACCAAGGAACACTCCACAAATAATGCAATTCAATTAATGTAATAGTAATAACACATCATTATTTGGGTTCCCCACACCACTTTCCCACTTTTCATTGAAGACATCCAACATGTCAAACATATCTCACCATTCTCACCACAGTCACACTACCATTCCCACCCGCACACACCTAAGTGATAACCACACATCCCACCCCGCAAAAACCTGGGTTATCACTACCACACATCCCTCCCACAATCACCTGGGTCACAACAACCATATTTAACCATGCCTGCAAAAAATGGGCTAGAACAACTGATGCCATGCCCTAAGACACCTTGGCCTCTTCATGATGATTCTTTGGAATCAATCTTCCCGCACATACCTAGGCAACCACAAAAAATACCTTTTCTGAAAATTATTAGGCTATAATAAAAATTAGGTTGTCACATCCTTCCCAAAGGATATTGGGATACATGGGAAAGGTAGGAAAGACGGATATGATAAGCATCCACTCATAAGAGTGTTGGAAAAAACCCCCTCCCCCATGAAATGGGGGTGTTTGGTACATAGTACTCTACTTGGGTGGGGCGAGAATGAGAATCATAAGTACTACATTATACATATAGGTAAAAAGAACTCATCCAAACCTAGGGATTCTGAAACAGCCCAACCACAAACACCCTCGTTACTATTCGTTCATATGAAACAACAGACTCACAACCATGTCAGAACTCATTCCATGAAAACAATTCCCCATAAAACCCATTCTGGTTTTCAAATTCGATTGATTCCATTCAAGTAAAAACTTTGCACTATTGGGAAACTAATAGGAATAGCCAAAATCTAATGAAAGTAAAATAGCCAAACATCAAATTAATCATTCACACCTGATTCTATTGTAAAGTCACAACAATAAAAAGGGATATGTAATATCCCTCAATGTATTGCAACCAAACCAAGACTTAATATATGGCCCCACATGGCTTCAGATCCACAAACCTACAACTTCACCACAAGTGGGGATCCCATACCCACCCATGTCACCCCACGAGGAACCATCAGAACAACCACACATTCACTAAAATAGAGAAATTTAGGGGTTTCCATATTTTAACACAATGCTCATTTAATTTCCTCATTTCTATTTATTTTACTGTTGTAGTAACATAGGGATTATGGTTTATTAGTAATCCATTTAATCAATAGAGTTTATCTGAATAACCAGTTTCCATGTTACTTCCATTAGAACACATGATCATCCAGAAATCGGAGTTTCATTAGAGTACAAAAAAATACCACAAAACACCATGTTTTCTAGTGGGAATAAGCCCATACAATTCAAAACACAAAAAATCAAGCATAAAGATTACAACTGAAACATCGATCACACCACCTTCATTCTCAAAAATTCCATTTATTATATTTAGTAAGTTATGGTTTAATCCATCCCCACAGAAACAATAGAAAACCCACCCCACATTATACACACTAAAGAGAGAAGAAGGAGGAACCCTACTTGGATGATCAAGGATCAACGTTTATCTCTACACTTCAAGAACTGGGGATGCACGACTTGCATGGTAGTAGCATTGGGGACTCCCAGAATGAGCATGAAAGGATCCGGCATGGGAGAACCAATAGCCTTAGGAAAGGAGACTCTAGACTCACCATGGAAAGGAAGAAAAAAACCGATATTAAGAAAGGATGAAATCCCATGCGATAGAAAGGTATGATCCTCGAGTTATGTGATAATGAATTTTGAGAAGCATTATAGGGAGATCATGCTTTCACCACATGGTTGGGTGGTTACGGATGATGGAATAATTGTTATATAATAATTCTCATTGGAGAGGTGGCACTAACGGCTCTGAGATAAATGATTTCATTTAAACAGTGGAAAACAAGTAACATGTACACATAGTGTGGATCTATTGAGGGCCACTCTTGGGGTTTTTAAACATTGAATATGGGGCTAAAAATAGATTTAAACCACTTTAAAAACATTAAAATAATCAAATGGGGCGTTACAGAAAAAATTGGGGAAGAAAATTCTGACAAGCCCCTTTGTCACTGATCGATGTCACACAGATCGGTGTCACCGATGGTTGTCACCATGAGGGAATCCTTCTATAGATACTCCACTCTTAGGATCTAGGCCTGATGGGTCCAGGGCCCACAAAACACTAGAAATTTGGAAAAGGGATGGATCAGGTTGGTTCGGGACAATACATTATATACCTCTTGAACTGTTCTCATCCTCGAGAATCAAATCTATACTCGATGATAAGAGAGGGGTCTGAACAACCACTACGAACGATACCTCTCGGGGAAAAACCACCCCAAACATCCATAAAAAATTGAAGGATCACATCATCCTGACACATGGGTCTGAGAGTTCCTCCCTCCATGTAAAGATACTATCCACTTTGGGCATCAGTGACTCGACCGCACGTGTTTAATCACATCCAACATAATGAGTCTTGATTAGGGCTCAGGTTTTTCCTTCACCACATATCAGGACTTTTTAGGAACATTCACAAGGTAAAGAAACAAAACATCTCATAAACCAACAAGGTCAGAATTACATCACAATAAGTACAAAACAAAAAAAGAACAAATCTCAAATAGATCTGGGTATTGGGTGCACATTTTCCCCTCTCATTCACAGGAACTCTTTTTGAGGCCACCATGCCTCCACAACACATGAGCCAACGAGATGGTTTTTCCATGAAGAACTTTCTCCTTATGATACTTGATCCTCAGTGATATCCCCACAACCGTAGCTTCGTCCCCTATATCCCACTCTCCCCAGTCTTTTACATGGTATTCATCATGTATATATTGACGAAGATGGGATACGTGGAAAAAATCGTGGATCCTTTCCATCTTAGGTGGAAATTCCAGCTGATATTACACCTCACCAACTCGCCCTAACACTTTGAAGGGCCCAGTGAACCTAGGAGTGATCATTCACCCCTTGTCGAACATTCATTACCCACGTCGAAGGGAAACCATCAAGAACACATGGTCTCCAACCTCGAAATATATGGGCATCCTCCTACGACAGGCATACAACTTCTTATAGTCATGCGATGCCTTCAACCTTTCTCGTATAATCTGAACCTTCTTCGTTGTGCTCTGCACTAACTCTGGGCCAAGAACACAGGCTTCCCCAACCTCTGTCTAGAACATGAGCAAACCAAACGACCTCCCATACAATTATTCAAATGGTGAGATCCCAATAGTAGAGAGATAGGTATTATGGTTGGCAAACTCTACTAAGGGAAAATGTAGCTCCTATGATCCCACGATGTACAAATCACATTCATGTAGCATATTCTACAATGTATGGATGGTTTGATCTATCTTTCCATCTGTCTGGGGGTGGAAATATTTACTAAGGCGTAACTGGGTGCCAAAAGAATTCTTCAATACCTTTCAGAATCATGAGGTAAACCGCGAATCTCTATCATAGTCTATGGACCTTAGAACTCCATGAAACCGCACCACCTCATCCACGTATCTTCATGCCAAATCATCCACCATAATCGATTCCTTGATCGCCAGAAATATACTGATTTCGTCAACTAGTCTACCGTTACCCAGATAGCATCACAACATCCCTGAACCATTGGTAGCGATATGAAGAAATCTATCGAGATGTCATCCAAATTCCACTTGGGGCCATCTAAAGGCTGCAAAAAACCTCATGGGATGCAGTGTTCATCCTTCACTTGCTGACACGCCAGGCACCTTTACACAAGCTTCGCCACTACCCATTTCACCCTATGACATCTAAACTGTTCCCTTAGGCCTCGGTATATCTTGGAAACTTTTGGGTGTACTATTATGAGTGAGATATGTAACTCACAGATAACTCCCTCACGCATCATCTCTGGGACAAAAGCTTTATTCAGATAAGAATCTGATCCTGACCATCCTCTGACCACCCTTCTGGAGAATTTCCTTGGCTACCCCGATCGTGCATCACATTACTCTCTATGTCTCCCTACTGAGACTAATCCAACATCTGTAGTAGATAGGATAACACTGTCATCTGAAATAGACAACCTCTACCACCATCTACTCTTGCATCCAGGTGTTGGGAAGACAAATCCTCCATTTCCTTCCTAGAATCCATAGATTCCAGAAAAGTTTCCCTCTACAAATTCTGGCTTTAGGCATCAGCCACGATGTTCCCCTTACCATCAGTGTAAGAGATATCGATGTTGTAGTCTTGAAGAAACTCCACCCACCTCTGTTGTCGCATGTTCAGGTCCTTCTGGGTAAAGATATACTTCATTCTCAAAGAGTGCTACCTGATGAGGTAGTACCACCACAACTTTAGAGTGAACACTACCATTTCATGTTCCATGTCGTGGGTGTCATAGTTACACAAATGGTGGAATAACTTCCTATACCCATAAGTGATCACTCCCCGATGCTACATTATCACACACCCCAGGACAAGTCCAGAAGCATCACAAAACACTTCAAACAACAGCCCTTTTTCTAGTAACCTGAGCAATAGAGCACTGACCAACCATTACTTCAGATATCTGAGCGCTGCCTGACACTGCTCACTCCATAAGAAGGCCTGGTCCTTTCTGGTTGAAGCAGTCAAAGGAGTTGCAACTCAGGAGAATTCAGGTATGAACCTCTGATAATAGATTGAAAGACCTAGAAAACTGAAAACCTATGTCACATTCTTGGGTACATTCCAAGAAAAAAATACTTCTACCTTTGACATATGAACCGCTACCACTTTTTGAGACACCACATGTCCAAGAAAATAAAATTCTTGTGTCATGAACACACAATTGGTAGATTTCCTATATATCTGGTGGTGTTGAAAGAATTTCCAAGACCATCCTGAGGTGATTAGTATGTTCCTCCACTGATCTGAAGCATATAAAAATTTCATCGATGAAGAAAATGAAAAAACAGTCCAGGAACTCACGGAAAACAGAGCTCATGAGCCCCATTAACACATCATTTGTGTTCGTAACACCGAACACCATGACTACGAACTCAAAGTGCCCACACCTACACCTGAAATCTGTCTTCAGAATATCGCTACCCCTCACCCTTAAATGGTGATATCCAAACCACAAATAGATATTATAGAACCATCCTTATCCCTTCAGATGGTTGAAGAGATCTTCTATCCTCGATAGAGGGTAACCGTTTTTGATTGTTATCTGATTTTGAATCTGGTAGTCTATGCATAGCCTGAGACCACCATCTTCCTTCTTCGCAAACACGACCAAAGCACCCCAAGATGACATGATGGGTTAGACAAAACCCTTCAACATCAGATCTTCAATCTGGATTCGCAACACCCACAACATAGAAGGCGCCATCCGGAAAGGAGCAAAGGAAATCAGATAGGAACCGGGTTGTAAGTCTATCCCAAATTCAAAATCACGTTGAGGGGGTAGAGTCACAAAATCCATGGGAGAAACATTTAGGAACTCTCTAATGACTCTCGAGACTTCCATCATCTCAGCATACACTGATTCAGTTGAAAGCTTAGTCAACATAGAAAGAAGAGGCTCCACATGGTGTTTCCCCACCTAACAACTTCATTCGCCATCAAAAACCACACACTGGCCATCCTCATCGGAGAACATGACTCTTCTTAGAAAAAAGTTGATAATAGAATACTCAGAAAACAGCCAGTCGATGCCTAGGATGACATCATATGGTTGTATCTACAATAATAGAAGATCCCTGCTAGACTAATGTGGCCCTATCATTAGTCAGTATCCTCTAAAAACATAAAACAACTCGGTATGACCTCCTTTTGGCATACTCAACCCCAGGGCAACTGGAATTCTCTCCATGTCTGGATCCAGATCATGAGCCAAACTGGGTGCAATAAAGGAGTGTGAATCTCCTGTATCAAACAAGTCATAGACAAGATTGCTAAATAAGCTGATCATACCTCAGATGACCTCTAGACCTGCTAGTACTTCTAACTCTGCAGCGTGCAACTGCCCACACCCAACTCCTTTACCCCTCTACTATCAGCCACCTCCCCAACCACAACCTGCTCGAGTTCCCTGAGGGGTGATATGTGTCCATCCATCTCTTATAATATCAGCCCTCGGAGGAGTGGGAGATCACTATTTCAGGTGTGGTTGATGTTGTAAAGGCCTGGCTAGAAGCTGCTGTTGCTGAGGTTGCTGCAGAACCTGCCCACCCCCACTAAACCGCACTAAGTTCAGGCACTAATTCCAAAGGTTTACAAGGCTACCACAAATGAAGAATCTAGGTTGTGAGCCCAAAAGGAAAGGACGAGGACTGAGAGATTAAAATTGGAACTGTTGGGGCTTGTTCCCCATTGGTTGAAACCTGGAAGGCCCTAATGCTGGACGCCTGCTGCTGACGACCTTCCCTTTTGATGAACTCCAATGGATCCCCCCTCGAACCACACCTATCCGCATGTGCATCCTTTATACCACTTTATCCTTCTTCTGGACCTCCAAGTACATGAATACGGTGAAGTGAGTAACAACATACAGAAGAGAAGGTTTGATTGCCTCCTCTAAACTTCACGCCCGATACTCCTCATTTGGAAAAAGGTCCATAACAAAACAAAGGAAATCCTTGAACTTGATCCCCAACTCCCTCACTTACATGATTCCCAGCTGGTGGGAGATCAGCTCTTTCATCTTCTCAGCCATCATCATGAAAGAGAGGAATTCAGCTCAGAACGCCTTCTCAAAGTCAGTCCACATAACCTCAGCCACCCTCTTCTCCTCAAGGTAGAGAGTCCACCATTGTTGCTATTCTCTTCAAATCTAGATTACAACTAGAGAAACCCAGTACTCTGTCGGATCTTGGATCAAGCCGAAAGCTATCACCAGCTCCTCGATCCATCTCTCTATCTCTATGTCTGAGGTGATTCCCTCTTACTTCTCAAGGGTATTTTGCTGAAAGGCACGAAGCATCCTATGACACTGGTTATCCTCTCCTCTTATCGATCAGTCCTCTTCTGATCATCCAAGCCTTCCTCCTATGACTCGATCGTCGATACTACTCATGGTCATCATCTGGGTGCCATAACAGCAAGGTAAATGAGGAATGATTAAGCCTGAGTAGTGTAGAAGGATGGTTTTAAATTTTTTATTAAAGATTTTATTTATTTAAATTCCCAGGACACCCAAAAAACACAATAACACAAGTCATTATGATGCTTGTACCTTTATTTGGGTCTGTATCCTGCAATAAGTGTAGCCTCACTTGGTCCTTCGCTAGGACTAGAGTCCTTGAATCGGACCATGGAGGGCCCTAAAATCCCATGTCTTACCCGGTCATCCATGTCCTATATCATGCACCATGGTTGCCTAACATTGTTGCCCTACCATCCCATGCAATCCATGTTGTGCCTAACTCCGAACTCCATCCTATATATCAACCTAACCTATGATAGCATTCTATCAGAACCTACTTTCAACATGATTAGGGAATGGATAACATGATTCCAGACCCTTCCTTATTCAAGTTGAAGGAGATATAACGACCCCCGAGACCTGACTTCAATAGGTCCCAGAGAGGCGACTACAACCAAGGTTATAAAATCACACAAATGATGAAAGGCATTACCTTTTTTATTTTGTAGCATCACGAGATAAGATAGTAAATCCCAAATACACCATATTTGGACGTAAAAATAAATACAAAAGCAAACCATTCTAAAATGCATGTCAAAAAATAAATGCTACAAAAGTACAAGGAAACCCCAATGTAAAGTACCGAAGAAAAGAAAACTTCAACAACAATTATCCCAAAGTCCGAACAAGTATGGTCCCGCATGATCCCTGAAGTCCTCCTGAAAACCTGAAAGTAGTTTTATATACATAGGGTGATCATACAAGTATACTCAGTAGTGAAAACCAAAATCAATTGTGAACAAGTTGGGAGGCATTCTTGTAACACCCCGAGACTTTATGAAAAATATTCTTTTTAATTTCTTTAATATCTTGTGTTGTACGCTACACCAAAAGGAGCTTGCACAACACGCATCCCTGACTTGGCTTGCATTACACGCAAGCGCGACCTTCCACGATAGCATGTGTTCTACGCAATACCGAGTTTCACTAAACAACGATATGCTATTAAAATATTATTAAAACTAGCCGTTATGAATAGTAATACCCACTTTTTGAAATTTTATAAATTTTATTTTTGAAAATGGACTTCATTTTTGGATTCAGAATATCGAAATTAGCCTAGGGTAAAATTTTGGTATTTTTCTGAAAACTTTCAATTTTTGATGAATAGTGAAAACACTGGGTTACTATTTAGATACCGACATTTTATTTAAAAAATTATTTATTTTATTTAAATTTATTTTAGGCCAAAATTGATACATAATACCTATATAAGTTCAATTTAATTCATTGGAGTCATTTTATAATAATTTTAGATATATAAAAATTTTATTGAACTTTTGACCGTCTTTTACCCACCTTCTAGGAGAATTTTCAAATTTATATAAAACATAATTTTACCACTTCTGTGAATGGAAATTCAAAAATCCAAGAGACACGATTGATGTTAGTAAGTAAAATGTGGTTCAATGAGATGAAAATAATTTTTTGTGAATAGTAACTTTTTACTTTTTTTTACCACGGTTAAAAGTAAATAGGGTAATTAAGGGTAAAAATGATATTATTATTACCCTAACACATGTCCTAATTCTATTGGATAAGTGTAATTCGACCAAAAACAACCTTAGGAATAAAATATGACCATTTAGGCCCACTTGGATTAGATTAGGACATTTAATATTAATTTTTTTAAAGAAGGGTTAAAATAGTTAGAATCAAAGTTTAATAAGTAAATAATATTTAATATAGGGTTATACATAAAATAAATTAGACTATAAATATTCATTAGAAAGATAACAAGATTTACTACATAATGGTATTTTATTTTTAATTTTTATACTTTAAATAATTTAATTTATTTATGACACAATGATGATGCAGTAAATATCTTATTAATGAAATATTGACATAATTGATGTTATAAATACCCAAATAAATGTAATTTGAGACTTTTAATAAATTAACCTAATTTTCTAGGTTAATATGACATGTTATTATTGATTTAATTAACTTATTTCGAACTAATCATTCAGTTATAATTTTCACAAAAATCAATTACCAAATAGTGTCAAAATTGACATAATCTAGTTTTTAAAACAAATATTATATTATTAATTGATATTTAATTCCTAAAAATCTAAGGTTTGGCTAAATGACTTATATACGGTTATATATATTAATAATAAACAACTTGGGGTTCGTTTGGCTTGTTATAGTAAGTTTGTTAACCTTATAGTGTAAGAAAACAAGAAGACAAGGTAAGAGTAAAATTATTTAACTTAAAGTTAAATCTAAATGATAAGGTTAAAATAGTAACCTAAACTTGTCCAAATTATATTGGATGAGAGTATTTCGACCCATCCCCACCTTAGATTCTAAATAAATCAATTTTGAGCTATTTAAAACCGAATATGACTTTATAATAAAATAATATTTTTAGTTTTTCCAAAGGTGCCCCTCTCCTCCCTTATAAAAGGGCACCACCTTCCTCTCTTACTCACACCACTTAGAGCCTTAAATCTTGGACAAACCCTGAAAAATTATCTTCTCCACTTCCCTAGAAACATCCTAGAGGTCCTGGTCTTCTTCAAAGTCCAATTTTAGTGCCCTAAAAGGAGGTCTCAAAGAGGCACATCAAAGAAGAGGTAATGTCCGTTACCGATTCGTTCATCTTTATTTCTTCTTCCACTTATTCTTCTTTAGTTGTTTAATTATGAAGTAATAACATTAGTATCACTCATATATTAATATGTTATTATAAGAATGAAACAACCATATTTCACCTTCTATCCATCCTATGGAAATTGAAATCACCGTGCGTTCGTACGTACGGAATACCGTCTCCACGCCGTGGTGTAATCTATTTTCCACCAACACCTTACTTGGATGGGTATAATGGTGTAAATAATGACTATATATGATTATCTTAAAGTGATATTAATTATGAAATATTATACATACACTTCAATACAATTCCACGATTATGGGAATGATATCATCGCTCGTGCGTATGTACGGACTACCGTCTCCACGATGCAATGAGATTCATTCTCCATGTTAACCATTAAAGAATGATTATAAAGTATATATAAGTAATAATAATGAAATATATGACATTATAAATCAAATGAATTTATGTATATATATATATATGTATGTCATCTACTTAATTCCATTCAACTCAATAAGGAAACGAAAACATCGTTCATGCGTACGTACGGCCTACCATCTCCATGAACGGTGTATTTCTTTCCATTTATCGATCTATTATATATATGTATATCATGAATATATATTATATATAAATCATGTTTTATATTCTGTAATTAAGTAATCATGATCTAAGTAATCATATTAATAATTATAAGTCAAAACACGGACGACAAATGAAACGATTTTACCCAAAACGCTCTTTAACATGGAATTTACAAAAGAACAGGTAATATAAAGTCATAAGTGAACCATATATGAAATCATAACAATGAATATGATACTGTAATAAGTCAATGACATTATTTAAATCATTATACAATAGGTTCAGACACGTACGAAGCATATCGGACCAAAGGTAAGGGATAATTTTGCAAATCTCATTTTTATCCGAGATTGCTTATTCGTAAGTATTTACTGGGGTTATTTCGATCATCCATGTCCATGTTTAATAAAAGTGTTTTAATGTATGTTTAAATTTATTTTTACCCATTTTTGACTTTTACTACACGGCATGTAAGGAATCTTTCTTTTGTTTACGTTACGAGGTACTTTTTTGACTTTTCTAACAAAAGTACAAGAAGAATGTTTTTTTAACTTATACGACATGAAAGGATTTTTATGGTTTTATAAAGCCTTATTTTAATGAAGCTTACTCCAAAATATTTCATGACTATTTTCAACAAAATATCTTTCTTTTAAAATTTCATGACATTTTGTGAAAATAAAATGATTTTCAAGAAGAAAGGATATTTTCCTCAAGAATTCATTTCAAGTGTTTTATAAAAACCATTTTCCATCTAAGATGAAATTATTTTCATATGAGTATGTTTCAAGTATAATGTCTCTATGATTTACCTGGATTCACTTTTCTTGTTATGAAATGATATCCATTTCTTTTATATGGATTATGTGATGATGGGATGATATTTATGAAACCCATTTTATTCGTTGGGTTATTATGAATGATGTATGTTTATTTTGTGGCACAAGTAAGAATGATTTCATTATGAGATGGGTGGGACCTATATCTCCTTCCAATGGATTGGGTAAAGATTTATATCTCATGAGATAGACATGGCTGGAACGGTAAGTTAATCTAGTTCAGTGTTACAGGACTGAAACGAGGAGTGAACTCAATTCAGAAAGGGACTTCGTCCACTAAGATGGTCTTGGAAGCAATGCATTGGCTACTATGGAAAACATAACATGTGCTGAATGGTTTCCACAATTACATGTTTTATTCCCATTATATTTTATCATGGTTGATGTTCCATTTTGATATATTCCTTATGTACTTCCACTATTTGTGTCTTTTCTCAAGATTTTGATTTCATGTTCAAGTTTTTGTTTTAAAATGATTATGGATTGTTTTATGTTCTCTATGTTTTCCATTACTAAGCATTTGAGCTCATCCTTTTTATGTTTTATTTTCCCCCAGGATTAAAAGAAATATTTTAGGTAAGGAAACAAAAATTGGAATATCTTTATGGGAGATGTTGAAGATCTTTCACCACGATTAGAAGATTACGTTCTGAGTTTCCAAAGACACTAAACTATTACGGTCCTTGTGTGTCTGCTTTTGTTATGTATTAACTATTCCGAAAAAATAATGTAATGTCCATGTACGTCAAGATTTAGGTCTCTACAGTTGGTATCAGAGGGAGGTTTAGTCAACCTTTGGAAACTAGGATGCAAAAACTTTAGTGAGATCCCTAGAGATATTTGTAAGGTATGTCTAGGGATGTCTCTAAGGTTAAGTATACGTATAGGTTATAGTCCTAGAATTGAGCTAACGATCTTAGAATTAAACCTAAGATGATAGATATTGAAGGTAATCCCCCTTTATTATGTTTTTTTCCCTAGCATGATTTTTTCTTCTCTCACTATTCTTTTTGGGTTTTAGAAAATGGCTAGAAACAAGAAGATTCATGATAATGGAGGATATGACGGACAATGGAATGATATTATTCATGAGAAACCAAATGAAATGGGATTTGGAAGTCCAAACATTGTTATTATGAATAATCAGCAATCTCATAATATGATCAATAATCTCAACTTTGGTAAGTTTCCTGACTCAGATAATAAGAGAAAAATGGAGTTTCATGATGATCATAGAGGAAAGAAAGTTCAATTTCCCTCATGTAAATCATGTGGGAAGAGGCATCAGGGAGATTGTTTCAAAGGAACTGGAAGATGCTTTGGGTGTGGAAAAGAAGGACACAAAGCCAGTAAGTGCAAAGGAAAAGGTTCAGTTAACACCATAAATGAGGATAATGGTATTTCTACGACATCAACAATGGTTAAATGTTTTAAATGTGGAATGTACGGGCATTATGCAAACCAATGCCCTAAGGGAAAGTCTCATGAAGAGAATCAGTATGGTCGTATGAGTAGTATTTATGTTGATGAGGATGAAGATACTACAAATGATATGTGAAATGAAAGAATTGTTGAAGCTCATTCAATGGTTTAAGAAGGTAGTGGAATGATTACATGTTTATCAAGTGTAATATTGTATAAGTAATCTCATGGTACTATGGAATAAAGAGATTCTATGGATTGTTACACTGTTGCCTTTCCTTTATTTTTGAAAGTGTATGATGAATGGTACCAGTAACCATGAATGGTTATTCAGATATTTTTGGAAATTAGATGATATGCGCATAATGAAGGGATAAGGAGAAAATTAAATGTTTGATAGTATTCATGAGATCATGATTGATATAAGGATAAGGTTATATCATGGTTTGAGTATATAGAATTTTTGGATTTTGGCATGTGGAAAGTGTTAAAATTTAACAACATTCATGTTTTCACTAAGATTCAATGGGTATTCATTTTTCAAGAGAATACATGAATAAGGCCTTCGAATATTTGGAATGTGACCAACAAGACATATCTTATGATATATGGGGATCAATGATGGTATTAACATGCTTGTTATATGAAATTTCTGGTAATCGTTTTCACTGTATTATGAGAGTGGACTGCAGTATTATGGATAAGCCTAAAGATTGGAATGGATTATGTTGGACATAAGTTAGTATTGTTTAAGGATAGAAGTTTTTTTGATATTATTGATGGGATGTTATAGTAATGTAGTTTTAAAGGACAACATACAGGACGGGCAACAGCCTATCACGTTGGGCAAGGCTTTGGAAATCGAACCCACAACCGAAGTGCGATTGTCCTTTATCGCATACCACTGGCCTACAGGAAGTCCCTGTTTAGTAGAAACTAGTTTTATTATATTAATCAGTATGATATATGAAGTATACGTCCGTTTTAGGAACCATATATGATTAATCTCACTATAGACCGACTTATGTATATTTAATAAATTTTTCTAACCTTTTGTTTGAGACAGATGGAATGACCCGTCATTCTATCACATGATCTATTAACACTTCACGAATAACAAATTCAACTTCATTTCTTTAAGAGATGAAGTGGAAATTTTTTAAGGCACGGACAACAGTGAGATTGTACCAAAATAAATTAAGTATTTATTCTAATTCAAATTCTTCAACTTTAGGGAAATGATCTTGAAAACCAAAAATGTTGTCCTAGTACCCTTATATCCGATGAATCGGATGGTACCCTAGATCATCGCAAATTTATGTCTGTGATTGTTGGATTTTTCATAGCCATGTTCTCTACCACTCTCCATCAGAACCTAATGGTTAGATTTTTCTTCCATATCCATATTTTCACCTGTGTTCTCCTACGTGAAAACCCAGTGATGAGTTAATTTGGGTAACCATTATATTTCATACTTCAGTTTTTAAAGCCATGTTTTGGTATTCCTTTTTACGATGTGGCTTCTATTAGAGAAACTTTCGAGTAGTAAACGATTTATAACCCCGATGAATTTCGAGGGACAAATTCATTTTAAGGGGGGTAGAATGTAACACCCCGAGATTTTATGAAAAATATTATTTTTAATTTCATTAATGTCTTGTGTTGTATGATACACCAAAAGGATCTTGCACAACACGAATCCCTGACTTGGCTTGCATTACACGCAAGCGCGACCTTACACAATAGCGTGTGTCGTATGCAATACCGAGTTTCGCTAAACAACGATATGCTATTAAAATATTATTAAAACTAGCTGTTATGAATAGTAATACCCACTTTTTGAAATTTTATAAATTTTATTTTTGAAAATGGACTTCATTTTTGGATTTGGAATATCAAAATTAGCCTAGGGTGAAATTTTGGTATTTTTCTGAAAACTTTCAATTTTTGATGAATAGTGAAAACACTGGGTTACAATTTAAAAACCGACATTTTATTTAAATAATTATTTATTTTATTTAAATTTATTTTTGGCCAAAATTGATACATAATACCTATATACGTTAAATTTAATTCATTGGAGTCATTTTATAATAATTTTAGATATATAAAAATTTTATTGAACTTTTGACCGTCTTTTACCCACCTCGTAGGAGAATTTGCAAATTTACATAAAACGTAATTTTACCGCTTCTGTGAATGGAATTTCAAAAATCCGAGAGACACGGTTGATGTAAGTAAGTAAAATATGGTTCAATGAGATGAAAATAATTTTTGGTGAATAGTAACTTTTTACTTTTTTTACCACGGTTAAAAGTAAATAGGGTAATTAAGGGTAAAAATGATATTATTATTACCCTAACACATGTCCTAATTCTATTGGATAAGTTTAATTTGAACAAAAAGAACCTTAGGAATAAAATATGACCATTTAGTCCCACTTGGATTGGATTAGGACATTTAATATGAATTTATTTAAAGAAGGGTTAAAATAGTTAAAATCAAAGTTTAATAAGTAAATAATTTTTAATATAGGGTTATACATAAGATAAATTAGACTATAAATATTAATTAGAAAGATAAAAATATTTCCTACATAATTTTATTTTATTTTTAATTTTTATACTTTAAATAATTTAATTTATTTATGACACAATGATGATGCAGTAATTATCTTATTAATGAAATATTGACATAATTGATGTTATAAATAACCAAATATATGTAATTTGAGACTTTTAATGAATTCCACTAATTTTATAGGTTACTATGACATGTTATTATTTGTTTAATTAACTTGGTTAGAACTAATCATTCTGTTATGATTTTCACAAAAATCAATTACCAAATAGTGTCAAAATTGACATAAAATAGTTTTTAAAACAAATATTATATTATTAATTAATATTTTATTCCTAAAAATATAAGGTTCAGAAACATGACTTAGACAAGGTTATATATATTAATAATAAAAAACTTGGGGTTCGTTTGTCTTGTTATAGTAAGTTTGTTAACCTTATAGTGTAAGAAAACAAGAAGACGAGGTAAGAGTAAAATTATTTAACTTAAAGTTAAATCTAATTGATAAGGTTAAAATAGTAACCTAAACTTGTCCAAATTATATTGGATGAGATTATTTCGACCCATACCCACCTTATATTCGAAATAAATCAATTTGGAGCTATTTAAAACCGAATATGACTTTATAATAAAATAATTTGTTTAGTTTTTCCAAAGGTGCCCCTCTCCTCCCTTATAAAAGGGCACCACCTTCCTCTCTTCCTCACACCACTTTGAGCCTTAAATATCGGCCAAAACCTGCCAAATTCTCTTCTCCCCTTCCCTAGAAACATCCTATAGGTCCTGGTCTTCTTCAAAGTCCAATTTTAGTGCCCTAAAAAGAGTTCTCAAAGAGGCGCTTCAAAGAAGAGGTAATGTCCGTTACCGATTCTTTCATCTTTATTTCTTCTTCCACTTCTTCTTCTTTAGTTGTTTCATTATGAAGTAATAACATCAGTATCACTCATATACTGATATGTTATTATAAGTATGAAACAACCATATTTCACCTTCTATCCATCCTATGGAAAACTAAATCACCGTGCGTGCGTACGTACAAAATACCGTCTCCACGCTGTGGTGTAATCTATTTTCCACCACCAACTTACTTGGATAGGTATAATGGTGTAAATAATGACTATATATGATTATATTAAAGTGATATTGATTCTTCAATATTATACATACACTTCAATACAATTCCACGATCATGGGAATGATATCATCGCTCGTGCGTACGTACGGACTACCATCTCCACGACGCGATGAGATTCATTCTCCATGTTAACCATTAAAGAATGATTATAAAGTATATATAAGTAATAATATTGAAATATATTAAATTATAAAGATACTGGATTTATGTATATATATATGTATGTCATCTACTTAATTCTATTCAACTCAATAAGGAAACGAAAACAGCGTTCATGCGTACGTACGACATACCGTCTCCATGAATGGTGTATTTATTTCCATTTATCGATCTATTATATATATGTATATTATGAATATATATTATATATAAATCATGTTTTATATTATGGAATTAATTAATCATGATCTATGTAATCATATTAATAATTATAAGTCAAAACACGGATGATAAATGAAACGATTTTACCCAAAATGCTCTTTAACATGGAATTTACAAAAGAACGGATAATATAAAGTCATAAGTGAACCATATATGATATCATAACAATGAATATTATTCTGTAATAAGTAAATGACATTATTTAAATCATTATACAGGAGTTTTAGACACGTACGAAGCATATCAGACCAAAGGTAAGGGATAATTTTGTAAATTTCATTTTTATCCGAGATTGCTTATTCGTAAGTATTTATTGGGGTTATTTCTATCATCCATGTAAATGTTTCATAAAAGTGTTTTCTTGTATGTTTAAATTCCTTTTTACCCATTTTTTACTTTTACTACATGGTATTTAAGGAATATTTCTTTTGTTTACGTTACGAGGTACTTTTTTGACTTTTCTGACAAAAGTACGAGAAGAATGTTTTTTTAACTTATACAGCATGAAAGGATTTTTACAGTTTTATAAAGCCTTATTTTCATGAAGCTTTCTCCAAAATATTTCATGAATATTTTCAACAAAATTTCTTTCTTTTAAAATTTCATGTCATTTTGTGTAAAGAAAATGATTTTCAAGAAAAATGATATTTTCCTCAAGAATTCATTTCAAGTGTTTTATCAAAAACATTTTCCATCTAAGATGAAATTATTTTCATATGAGTATGTTTCAAGTATAATATCTCTTTGATTTACATGGATTCACTTTTCTTGTTATGAAATGATATCCATTTCTTTTATATGGATTATGTGATGATGGGATGATATTTATGAAACCCATTTTATTCGTTGGGTTATTATGAATGATGTATGTTTATTTTGTGGCACAAGTAAGAATGATTTAAATATGAGATGTGTGGGACCTATATCACCCTCTAATGAATTGGGTAAAGATTTATATCTCATGAGATAGACATGGCTGGAATGGTAAGTTAATCCGGTTCAGTGTTACAGGAGTGAAACGAGGAGTGAACTCGATTCAGAAAGGGACTTTGTCCACTAAGATGGTCTTGGAAGCAATGCCTTGGCTACTATGGAAATCATTACATGTGATGAATGGTTGCCACAATTACATGTTTTATTCCGATTATATTTTATCATGGTTGATGTTCCATTTTGATATATTCCTTATGTACTTCCACGATTTGTGTCTTTAATCAAGATTTTGATTTCATGTTCAAGTTTTTGTTTTCAAATGATTATGGATTGTTTTATGTTCTCTATGTTTTCCCTTACTGAGCATTTTAGATCACCCTTTTTATGTTTTCTTTTCCCCCAGGATTAAAAGAAATATTTTAGGTAAGGAAACAAAAAGTGGAAGATCTTTATGGGATATGTTGAAGATCTTTCACCACGATTAGAAGATTACATTCCGAGTTTCCAAAGACACTAAACTATTACGGTCCTTGTGTGTCTGCTTTTGTTATGTATTAACTATTCCAAAAAAGTAATTTAATGTCCATGTACGTCAAGCTTCAGGTCTCTACAATTCTAATCCACCATGATAAAAAGTGGTAACCAAAACACCCAAAAATGGAAAAAACTATCCATCCAAACCACACCAAGGCACACTCCCCAAATAACGCATGTCAAGTAATGTAATACTAATAACACATTGATATTTGGTTACCCTGCTCCATGTTCCCACTGGTTATTGATGACATCCTACGGGTCAAACATCTCCCACCATTCTCACTACAGTCCAACTACCATTCCCGCCCTCACACACCTAGGATATAACCACACAACCCACCCAAAAACACCTGGGCTATCACTTCCACACCTCCTTCCCACATACACCTGGGTCACAACAACCATACATAACCACAATTGAAATCACCTGGTCTAGAACAACAACCGCCACACCTGAAGACACATGGGATTCATCCCAAAGATAGTTGGGAAACAATCTTCCCGCACACACCTGGGCCAACCACCAAAACTACATTTCCCTAAAAATCATGGGCTACAATGGACCTCAGGGCATCATATATAGGACAATGGATATTGGGATACTCATGATAGGGAACATAAAAGGAGCATATAACCAGCCACTCAATGGAGTGTTTGAAAAAATAACCTCCCCCATGAAATAAGGGTGTTCGATGCATAGTACAAAACATGGGTGGGCGTGAATAAGAAACATAATAACTACATTATAAATATATGTAAAAAGCAATCATCCCAACCTAGGGGTTCCAAACTATCCCACCCACAAACACCCTCGTTACTATTCATTCATAAGAAACAGAACACCTACAACCATGTCACAAATCATTCCCTGAAAAAAATTCCCCATTGAACCCATTTTGGTTTTCAGATTCGACTGATTCCATTTAAGTAAAAACCCTACACTACTGGGAAACTAACAAGAATAGCCACATTCCAAGGAAAGGAAAACAACCAAACATCAAATTATGTATTCACACCGAGTTCTCTTATAATTTCTCAACAGAAAAATGGGATCCATGAGATCCCACTAAGTACTGGAACCAAACCAAGCCTCATGATATGGGCCCACACGACCTCATATCCCGAAACCAACAACTGCACCCCAACAGTGGATCCCATCCCCACCCATGTCACCCCCCAAGGAACTAGCAGAATATCCACACATTCACCAAACTAGATAAATGGAGGGTTTTCTAGATTTTAACACACTACTCTTTTAATTTCCTCCTTTCCATTTAGTTAACCGGGGTGATCACATAAGGATTCTTGTTCATTGGGAATCCATTTAATCAATTGATTTTATGTGATTAAATAGTTTCCAAGTAAATTTCATTAAAACACATGATCATCCATAAAACAGAGGTTCATTGGTGCACAATAAAAGACCACCAACATCCATGATTTTCAATGGGCATAAGCCCATACACTTCTCAAAAAAAATCAAGGATAAAGAGTAAAACATAAATATTGATCAAACCCCCTTCATTATCTAAAATTCAATTTTTTTTGTATTCATTATGGTTTGGTTTCATCCATCCCCGCAAAAACAACTAGATACCCACCCCGCATGATACACACTAATGAGAGATGAAGGAAGAACCCTAGTTGGATGAACAGGGATTGACATTTATCTCTATGAATTAATAAATAGGGATACACAACTTACCTATGAGTAGCTTCGGGGAATCCACGAATGAAAATGAAAGGCTTTAGCATGGGCACACCACTAGCCTCAGGAAAGGAGACTCCAGACGCACCATGGAATGGAAGAAAATAGCTTGGAAGAAGAAAGGAGAAAATATCATGCGATAAAATGTTAAGATCCTGGAGATACATGATATTGAATCATGAGTATATTTAAAGGTAGATCATTCTCTCACCACACAGTGGGGTGGTTACACATGATGGAATAATTGTTATTTAATAATTCTCATCGGAGAGGTGGCACTAACAGCTCTGAGTTAAATGATTTCATTTAAACGGTGGAAACCGCGTAACATGGACACACAATGTAGGTCATTGAGGGTATACCCACTCTTTGTGGATTTTAAACATTTATTACATGGCTAAAATGTCTTTAAACCAATTTAAAAACATTAAAAGAGTCAAATGTGGAATTACGGGAGAAACTAGGGAAGAAATTCCCGACAAGACCCTCTGGCATCGATCGATGTCACTGATGGTTGACACCGCGACAGAATCCTGCCACCAAGACGTCACCCTTAGGATCTGGACCTGAGAGGTCCAAGGCATGCCAAACACCAGAATTTTGGAAAAGGGATGGACCAGGAGGGTCTGGACCATTACATGTGAAATGCATGATCTGAAACTATATTCTATGGAACTCCATAAAAATGAACTATGTCTATCACATATAGTTCTCCAATTTTCTCTGCTATAATGGTTTCCTTGAGATGAAATTTTTTTATACCTTCTTTAGCTGATCCACAACAACCCAAATAACATAATTATTCATAAGATTCAATGGAAGTACAACCACAAAATCAGTAGTCCCATCATCCCACTTTCATTCTGGAATATGTAACACCTATAATAGGTATCCAAGTCGTTGATGCTCTTATTTCACCTACAGAAAGGTTAAACATCCTATTATGAAACTATCTATCTCCATTTTCAAGAAAGACCGCCAAAACCATGTTTAATGGTCATAGTACATTTTTCTCACCCTAGGATGTAACACCCACCTTGAAGCATGAAATTCTCACATGAGTTCTTCCTGAATAATCGTAGGCACAAAAACATGATTTTTCAGATAGATGATCTTGTACTAACCTATATTCTAGTTTGAAGGTGTCTCCCCAAAATTATGAATTTACCTCATTAATATACACTGTAGATCCTTGTAGTGGATGTCTTTAATTGGTTTCAAGAGTGTAGACTCCATTGCTACAGAAATCTAAGTCATCCTCTCCTGAATCTCCTGAAATACCACATGCATCTTCGCCAGCAATGTCCTCATCTTATACTCCTCTCTTGACTCATGTACAAAATGAATCTATGATTTTTATAATCATGTCATCTTCCATACTATTCCCATTCCCAAGTGTATATGCCACATTAATATCAAGGGTCTGAAAACACTCAACCCTTATTCGCTGCTAATGATTCTAGTCACACTGTGAAAATATATACTTCAAGCATTTGTGATCTGTCAAAACTAAAACATTTTCACACAAATCAAAGTTTCTCCACCACTTACAATCATAATACACTGATGGTATCTTGAAGAAATGTGTAGTGTAATTCTGTTCATGTGGCCTCAACTATTGAGACCCATAAGCAATGACTCATCCCCATTACATCAGCATAGATCCATGCCCGAACCCAAAAGAATCAAAACGCATCATGTAATCCTCACCTAACTTAGGTAAGATCAAAATTGGTGTCTAATTGATGGTGTTCTTCATTTCTTGGAAATCATTATTACTTCATTCTATCCAATTAAACCTTATACCTTTCTTTGTCAAACTATTAAGCAGTGCTACCAATCTATAAAATACTTGGATGCACCACCTATAATAACCAGCCAATCCCAAAATGCTTTGAATATCAAAAAAATTCATGGGATGCTCTATAGAAATTATTAGCTGTACTTTTTCTAGGTCTAATGCGAGACCTTCTTCTGAGATGATATGCCCCAAAAATTGTACCTTCTCAATCCAAAACTCAAATTTTTATATCCTGGCATATAACTGATGCTTTCTCTCTGTACCCAAGATGATATTATGATATTGAGCATGATAAAAATGATATATAGAGTACACTAAGATTTTATATGCAAACACCTCCAAAAACTGATCAAAGTACGAATGAAGGATAATATACATCAATGAAATTAACACATCAAGAGAATTAATCAACACAAAAGGAAGTACGACAAACTCACAAAGGTTGTACATACTTTTGAGAGAAATTTTTTGAATATCAGAGGTTCAAACTCTCACCTTATGATACCTTGATCTAAAATTAATTTTTCAAAACACACTATACCCCTTCATAAAGTCAAATAGATCATAGATTTTTGGAAGAGGAAAACTATTCTTCACAAAAATTTTGTTCATCTTTCAATAATCGACACCCAAGCGTAAACTCTCTTGGGCCTTAATTGAAAAACAAAATAGGTGATCCCCAAGGAGACATACATAGATGGATAAATCATTATCCTCCAACACATAAAACCAGGTTTTGAGATCTTGATGCTCATTCAATGATATTATGTAAGGTAAAATAGATACAAGCGGATCACCCGAAATGAGTTCAATATTTAATTCCACATCTCACTTAGGTGGAAACACTGAAATGTGTTCATGAAAGAATTCCTAAAACAGTTCTACTACTGGTGCAAGGATATCTTTCCTATCACTCCCATCATCCATAATAAGACTAGAAACATGTGTATTGAGGTATATCAGTTTATGAGTAATTATCCCAGCACAGCCTACAAGGATATTAATTTCTCCATGAAGAACATTTTGGTCACCATAATGAGATTAAAGGTCACTCTCTTTATTTAAAAATATATGTGGGTTCGGTATGAGACTATCCCATCTATACCCATAATCAGGTTGAAACCTATTATATCAAGGGCATATATATCCCAGAGGAAATGATACTCTCTTATTTCTGGAGAACATACTATGCATAAATTGATAACCCTAGTCTGTATTCCCAACGATGTATCGATATTCAACACCCTGCTTTTGGACTCGACATTTAGGCTCAAGCCACAAATAATTTTTTGTGATACAAAGGAATGAGATGCACCAGTATCAAACAAGGAATTGGATAATGTAAAAACAACTTGAATAGTACTTATCACTATTGATGGACCAACCTATATATCCGCAAGTGTAGGCTGCACTGCATGTAACTTTCCTTCCCCTCATCCATGTATTATCATCTGACTCCCTAGAGTAGCGCCACTATGCTGATATGGGAGTCCATTACATGAAGCACCACGTACACTACCTCTAACGCCTCTCCCAATAGTAATCTACTTGCCACATCTATATGGTGTAGAAGTCCCCCTTCATAAACTCTGACACTAAGAAGCTTCTCCCTTAGAACCAGCCCACTGCTTTATCCTATAGAACCGATGTAGATGTCGCATCTTGAAACAAAACTGGCACTCCACTGGTGGTCAAGGACAGTAAGTATGATAATGTCCATTCCTACTAGCCTAGTGTCAGAGCACATGATAAGGATCTTCTATGACTATCCCTCACAACTATCCACCTTTCTTTCAACTTCCCTGACTAAGATTCTCATAGCACAGATCCATACTCTCGGAAGTCATGCTCCCTCATCTTCCAACTACCTATAATTTACTCATAGCCTCCTTCAGGTTCCCCAATGAAATGAGAGCCTGATTAATCACTTCCAAAAATTTCATAATCTTATAGATATTCACATAGGGCATAATTTAATAGTTAAGTCCATCATGAAATCATTTTTCCAATGAAGCCTCTTCCATCGCCAAAGCTGGAGAAAAATTCTTGTAGATCATTGAAACATCCATCATATTCCATTAGGGACATGTTTCCTTTTGTCAGATGCATAAAACCTTAATCCTTCCCTTGTCTTGGAGTGTCTAGATAGATGTTCTCTAAGAACATCTCTAGAAATTCCTTCCATAACATCTCGTTACTATGTGTAGATCATACCTGAATATCCCAACAGTACATCATGGAACCCTACTGCATATATGTAGCCAATATGAACCTCTACTCACCTATAGTCTCCAAATGGTCATGTATTATCTCTATAGATTAAATCTAGAATTATGCTCCCTCAGGTCCTCCCAATATAGTAAAAGTTGGTGGGTGCTGTAGCTAAATCTCCCTTGTCAAATTAGGCATGATTTTATGAACCCTTCATTTGTCTGTCTCTATGAATTGCATGAAAAATGTAAATTTCTCTTCGAACTATTCCCCTTCATCCTCAACTTACACCAAAGGGTGCCTCTATTTCCCTATTTGGATGTTCATTCTAGGCCATACCCTTCATTCACTCCCTCAAAAAGCACCAAGGAGGCATACTCCTACAAATAAAAACCCTTGTATGAGGTCTCATAACTCAACCATATTACATTTACGTAAGAGGAAAAACTAACACAACAAGTTTAAAAATGTCTTTTCTACTTTTTATTGCCACACAGTCAACATTGAGACCTCTTCACTACTTGTAACCATCCAACACCTATGTCATGGTTAACATGGTATTATTCATTCTCATTAATTTATTCATCCATTAATTAATGAAATTATAAAAAATCAATCATTTCAACAATTAATTAATTAATAATTCACATTTCATCAATTAGGGATCTCTTTAGACACCCATTTATTCTCATTTTGAAACATTATTTCAATTTCAAATTAAGAAAAAACATTAATTTCAACAACATACCCATAAATTTTTTTCTTGTGATTTCCTAGAATGATGCACATTACATCAACCCTGAGTTCCTAGAATGATGCTTGCAAACTCCAATATCACGCCTCATTATTCCACAAATCAATACAAAACAATTTTAAATCAAAATATCACATAAAAACATAAGTTCATCACCCATGGTAAAATAATATACAACTATAACAATAAATATTAATCACAATGATCCCACCCTAAGTAATTAGATTTTCCCCCATACATAGTTTTGCAACTCCCATACACAAGCTCATTACCAAGCCTCGTCTCTTCCTATTATTTTTTCAACCTTTCCTAAAATAGTAATACAAAAGAAGAAGAGAGAATTGAAAACCACTTTTGATGCCACTTTTTGATGTCCTAACCTATGACCCACTGAAAGGTTCCCCGATCCAGTTGGCTACATTCCCCCAAGCGCACCTCCTCATATGCTAGAAAGTTCCAATTAGTAGCAAGGTTCTGGTAAGTCTGTCATGGGGTGACTATAACCTCTATTATCAAAATAAAACACTATAAAAAGTAATTAAAAATAATTAAGTACGAAACCATACCAATAAAAAACATAATACCTTGATATATGATAGTCAAAAATAGAAAATACCATACTAAACTGAATGGTAAAACATGCAATAAAAATCAAAGTGCCAAGTGTCTACAATGAAACTCAAAAAAGAAAAAGAAAAAAACGACACCATGACATGTCATGAACTATGTCTGGTTGCACTCCCATGATCCATGAAAAAATATCAATCTCTTCTATATTAATTATCAAAATCAAAACAGAATTAATCATAATTAATTTTTAAAATTAATTATTGTAGATCACATCATCGAATGTAATTATTTCTCACAGTTTATTATATTAAATAGCCAAACATAGTTTCATAATTACTTTCACCCAAGTAATTATAATATTACAATAATTATCTTTTGGGCAGCCCCCATATATTATTCCATGATTCAATTATCAATTAAATCACCAAGGAAACTCAAGTCAATTTCATATTGCTAAATTCTCAAATTTATGAAACCATTCCTCATGTGAATATAAAAAATCGGATACTCACATTCACATATCATAAATAATGACTATGGGAGTTTTATTTAGACCACCAACCTTTTTTTATTGATAGATTTTAGCATAAAGGAAATCCCCAAAATTCCAAGAGGCACAACGTCGTTGATCAAGCTCCAGATCTAAATCCATAAAACCAAAATTAAGATCAAATGCATCATGTTATTGAAATTATAGATCTATATATACAATCCTATATCTAGATGTTAACTCATGGATTTAGATCCATGAAAATGGTATATATATTACATGGAAATATCTAGAAATGATATGCGAAATAATAGGAGATGCCTCAGGATAAAATATACTTACCGAGAGTAGAGAAGATCTTCAATCCAATTTTCAATATCAAGGAACAATGTTTGGATCTCCTTGGAATATCTCTAGGACGACTTTTAAAAACATATAATTCTTTTGTCTCAAGACGTGGTCGAAAAAATGGAAGTCCCGGTGGTTCAGAGGTTTTTAAAAATGATTTTCAGAATTAAAATCCCACCTGCATGGTATCCGGTGCAGAGGCTCATGGTTAGGGACAATGATGTGCCAACTGTATGGAATGCTCTGTCTAGTTTTTCACAGTAGCCACTATTTGAGCGCATGGTTTGTTAAACCATGTGAAAACCGTGCAGACATTTCTATCAAGTTTCGCACGATTGGGATGGTTTGGTCAAATGGTTTTTCAAACCATGCGCCAACTGTGTACAACCCATTATCCATTTGTTTTTCTTAAAAGCCAACCCAAACGCACCCAAATCCACTACTCAAAGTTATTGGTACATAAAATCATTGAAACGTTCCTGTAAACACACCCGAGATGACACCAAAAAAGGCTAGATCATAAAGTTGGTGTCTAGGAACAAGAACACAACTTGCACATGGATATTAGATACTATGTTTCAATCATTTTGGGAGCCTCTCTAATTTCATAGAGTCAATTTTCATTTTTGAGACATGGATACCTAATCTAGGAGGCCATCCATTTTGGGTTTCCTCTTCAAGTAAGGTTACCATTATTAGAGAATAATTTAGGAAATGATTCAGCCAAACCATGTGTGTTTTCTATATGTCTCCAAAAGATAAAATTAAAAAATTTACCTCCCCTAATTAAAAAAATATTTTTGTTTTTTCTTCCATATTCACATCCATGGTGCTTGAGTGATGTCCCAAGATAACAACCCTTGGTTTCTCCACCTATACTGTTACTTCCTCAAGACATACATGGTGAGTTATTTTAGTTTCTTTCATTATTTTACTCTTCATATATTCTACCTATATTATGTTCTTTGGTATTATATTTTGGATTATATCTTCATATAACCCTAAAACTATAAGGATGATGTTTAGAATGTGTTTCATTAATTTTATAGTGTGGATATATTCTTCTTGGGCCTTGTTATTTTTTATCTTGTTGTTTCCTTATCATCACATGGTCTTTATTTTAGTGTTTCTGTCCATTTACATTCAAAAAATATTTAATGCTATTGTTAAAAATTTATAACTAATTTATAGGTGGATTATCAATGGTTTTCATTTGTTGAATTGAGTTTTTCTAGTTTTTTCTTTTTAGAAATTTTGTGCAACCACATTTTCATGGTTTTCCATACTAAGCCTATATATATTCATGAAATGTGATTCATGGGATTCCACTTGGTCCTTTCGAAAATAATTTGTCTCTTCTTGGGATGTGTTTGGCCTTCTAAGGATATTTGTAAAATGTTTTATTTGGAATTTTTTCTTGTGAGTATATTTTTATGCCTTTTATATTTTGATTATTATGTGTGAATTATCATCATGGGGTATATTTCTAAATGTATTTATTCAATTAAAAACATCATCTACAATGTGGGTATTAAAGTTGGGACACTAGATGTTGGATTATGTATATGTGCATGAGGTAAAAATATGGGTATGTAGAAAAATGATAATGTAGTTCTAAAATGATGTTCTCCATTATCCATGTATTTAAAAAAACAATTCTTTCATCTATCTTCTATTTTTAATCCACTTTTCAAATTATTCCTTTAAATATCCAATGGTTCCATAAAGGTTTTTGGATTTCCAAATATACTCAATTATTGATTCAAATTTTTTTTCAAATATATTTATAATTTTCCACATTGTAGTCATGGTTTAGAAAGATACATCACTAAAAAGGATCATTTGGAATCTTATGAAGATATGCATGTTTTTCACCATGTATTTATCAATGATTTAAAAATTGAATTAGATTCATATATGATAAGGTCATATCAGAAAATTTTCATTATTTTTAATGTGGTTTTATAAATCATGATGTTTAGGCCCGATTGGATATTTTGAATGACATGGTGTGTGATTAAAACCCTATCGATGACCTGACAGTGAGAGATCCTACACATAGGCTGTATTGAATTTTTTTTTCTATGATAGAATGGTGACATCGGTGGGTTATTGTAATATTGCATGATTGCGATGACCTCCTCATTTTCATTTTACTATAATCATTGGATTCATAGAGGTCATATGGTGGTATGAGTGATGGTTTCATGTTAGTTATTTATATATGTAATAGAAAACCCTTTTTTGGTTGAAAGGCAAGTGGGGTGTTTCTACTATCGATGATAGATTAGAGCATCCAATTTTATATTGATCAATAAACTACAACATATGATGATAGATGAGTTTGGAATGAGTAATTCATTGATTAGTAACCGAGATGATATTCAAATTTCAATGATTATTATATGTACGCTATATTATATTATATTTCATATATTTTAAAACATTTATATTTTCTACGTACATATAATGTTACCAATCTTTTTATAATGGATCTTATTTTCACCTATTTTTGTTTCTTTTAGGGGATTTTGTTCATGAACTAAATTTTAAAATTAAAATTATTTTTTATAAGAAGTAATATGAATTTTGTTTTCAAATGTGGACTTCACCCATAATGATGTGTTTGGTTTGTTAAAATGGAAGACCTATATTTTCATCATTTTTTTGTACTATCATTTATGGACTTCATTATGAATGGATATCTGGGGATTTTTTGGTGCCCAAAAAATTATCTAATATATGACCACAACCTACTCCTTCCATATAAATTTTCTTTGATTCATAATGATAGTAGAAAGCTCTAAAGAATTATGAATGCATCTCTTGACTTATCATGGACCGGTTCAGATTCATGGTAGGATGGTAACCCATTCTGGTTTTTGATAGAATATTTAAAAAAAAATTAGATGGATTGTTTCTTACTTTTTATAAATATTTGAACATAATAATTTAATTTAAAATATATCACTAGAATGAATTTTTCCACATTAATGATAATTATTTTCTTCTAATATACATTTACATGTTTCCATTTTATTTCTAATAAAAATCAATTCTCCATATTTTTTGATTTTATTATTTTTAAATGTATATAATGAATATCTTATTTTAGATTAAATTCAAAGAAATGTTTTGAATGTTTGTTGAATAGAATATTAATATATTTCTATACATTTAATGATTCATTTTCTTCATTGGGAATATGATCCTATGATAAAATCCATGTTAATTATCGAAAAATATTATGATGAAAATTCGAAAGACATAATCATACAATTATAATAGAAAATATATTATCAATTAGTAGTTTGTGAAGGGCATACTACCTATCTCAAATAGTTCAATGAAAGGAAGTGTTCCACCTAGTAGGAAACAAAGTTTCAAGGACAAATAGAGATGGATGTATAATTTTTTCATTGTGACTCATTACATGTAATTTTTTTGAGATGGGTAATAATGTCCATACAAAATACATTTAACATAAAAATTATTTTCTAGAGAATAAATTCCCCAATAATAAACAGTTATATATGAATATTAAATTAAAAATAATGGTCTCCCCTCTTCATTTAAATAACTATTTCTTCTCCCAATTCATCCACAATGCACATGACGACCAACCTTCCTCCTCTATAATAATCCATTGATATCAATTTTTTACAGATCCATGTTAGAAGATATTTTTATATATTACACTCTTCTCCAATTTCATATATTTTTTTCATTTAATCAAACATGAATTCGTTTAAAAAATTATATGTTAAACAAATTTCAAAAAATTTATGCTTTATTGGGTTTTTAGTGTTACTAGAATTTTATTATGTATGTATAAATATATTTTTTTATATTGGTATATATATATTTAATATGTATATTTGATTAAAAATGTGTGATAATATATTATATGTATTTATATTAAATAAGTAATCATTTCATATATATATATATATATATTACATTGTGAATATAAATATATAAATAGTTTAAAAACCAAAAATTATTTTAAATAATTATATATTTATATTAAAAAAAATTATAATCTTTTTAATATATATATTTGAGTGTATGTATATATGTTTTTTGAGATGTGAATATAAATATATGAACATTTTAAAAAATCATATTTGTTTTTTGATATACATATATTTATATTTATATGTATCTATGAATGTTAAAATTTTATTATATATAAATGTTTTGAAAAATATATAAGGTTATATATATATATATATTTTATATGTATATTTTTCTAAATGTATAAAACAATATTTTATTAATTAAATTTTTATTATATATATACATTTGAATATAAAAATATATACTTTTAAAAAATGTGTATGGTTATATATAAATATATACATGCAAGTATGTATGTATGTACATATGAATTCGTGTATGTATGTATATTGAGTTGATAATTATATTTGTTTTAATAAACCTGTAATATAAAATTTGATGTAAATAAATTTTATTCAGATTGTATGTAATATGTTATATATATTTAACATATGTAAAAAATAGGAAATTTCTATATTATAAAAATGATGAGAAATATAACTAAAAAATGTTTTAATGAATGTTACATATAAGATATTTTTAAAAAAAATTTGATTATGAAAATTGTTTTAATGAAAAAAATGTCAATTAAAAGTATTGATTTTTTAAAAACAATGAAAATAAATATTATTTATTTTTTGGTAATACCATGTAAAATATTAAAAACCAATATTATCAGAAATAAAAAATCACAAAAGCTAGTTGTTATTAATATTATATTAAAAATTTAAATTATAAAAAAATACATTAAAGAATTCTTTATATTTAATATTTAATCTATAAATATTATTAATAAATATAGTCTTATTACTATTATCGAAAATATTATTATTAATTTAAATATATATATAAGATAAAAATAACAATTATAATATAAAATTATGTCGTATAAATGATGAATTATTTAAAAAAATTGAAAAATAATTAATTGAAATGTTTTAATCTATATATATATATATATATATATTTAATAATTTATTAAAATTCCTACCCTTACATCTGATGTTTTGAAAAATATTATACACAAAAATCTTATGTCAATGCTAGGGTAAAAACCAAACTATCAACCAAACAGTGGTCTAAGGTTTCTTATATGATACATCATTGAAAAAATCATATTTTATTTTGAAAAATATTGAAATAAAAATTATAACTAAATTACCATCGTCCGTGATTTTTCTAATATCCCAATACATAGAAATGATGTGTCGTTTCTAGGGTGAAACCCACATCCTGGACCTAACATTAAGTCCCCAATCTTATAAATTTCCTAATCTAGAGTTATTTCATGAATTTACATTGCAGATATTTTTGTGTTTAGAGTTTTAAAGATTATGACCATAACTATTACATTACATATCATATATTACAAATTAGACACTTTTACTGTAACCAATTTTTTCACAGCAATTAAACACATAAAAAAAAAATAAAAAAAATCTCTTCATAAAAATATTATTGAATTCATCTTTTCTCATACCCTTACATATACCCTGTGAAAATCATTTCAATAAATTGGGATGTGCATAAAAAACTCAGTAAGGGATATAAAATAACAGAAGAAAACTGTAGTCCATGAATTCATAAAAATCAAGAATTAATACTTCGCATTAATAAAGCATACTCTATTTAATATATCACATGATACCCTATGATTTATGAATAATTCATAGAAAACATATATCAAAAACGTTATATGTTGCATCAATATCATACTTACACTATTGTTTTCATAGATACATAGGGTGTGATGTTTGGAAGACCCATCATAGTTTATTACCTAAATCTATAAGGAGAATGTTAATTTTTACCTCCATCATGTTTCTCATTTCATTAGAGAGCTATCTTGGTCTCACCGCCCTTAGTTTGTCATGGAACCACCCATATTTGGTTTATCATGTAACCGCTCGTCAAATTTCTGACTACCATAACATAATAAAAAAATATAAAATATTGAAATTATCAACATTTCACTCATCAATCAAAAGAAAACAATTCAATATATTTGAAAAAATCAATCCATTTCCATAACAATATAAAAAATTTAATAAATAGATTTTTGGATCAATGTGTCCCATTCCACATTGAAAATTTTAAATGAATTATAATTTTAAAACAATAATTTCCATATATATAAATCCTTAAACCATTTTGAAAACGTGGACATTAAAGTGAATGATTTAGAAGAATAATTTGTTAAAACATTTAAAATAATGTTTTATTTGAATAGTCTCGTAGCACTTGAGAAAATAAATGTATAAAAATAATTACAGAATAAAATTACACAAAACATATAATATACTGATAATAAGTAGATTCATTTTATAATATTTCATATGGAATTATATATACCATATAATGTGAATTTCTATATAACATCAAATAAGACTAAATGGAATGTAAATTGAGACCAAATCCATTACATTGATTGTATCCTGGGATTAAAGATAAATCAATGACATAATTATTTGTAAAAAAAATTATTATAGACAATTTACTTTAATAATAAGTGTAAAACAATTATAGGTCATTCACATATATTCGTGGAAAACCCAAACCAATGACATGAATATTTAAATCAATGAATGGATATTGAGCTACGATTTCCCTTAGTATGTTCGTATAAATGATGTTAGAATTCAAAAATGGGGTGATTATGTGTTGAAAAAGTATATTCACGAAAAATTTATTGTAATTTAACACATTAATAAATAAAAAATTATTCCACACATAATCATGTAATTCTATAATCAATGAATTATGGGTAAAACTCAAATAATAGAAATTGAGTTTAAAAATTCCCTTGAAAAGATCATTTAGTAAATTGAATAGATAGATTCATTACAAGAACACATAAATAATTTATATATATAATATAGGACATAAAAATTTATTTCCCAGATAAATATAGAATGACATAATCATGAATTACAAGACTAACCCAAATAATGGAAATTGGGATAATAAGTTCCTTTACCTTGAGTCCGGCATGTATCATTCATTATTTATATTCATGATTAATAAAAATAAGTCATTTTCAACATTCATGAGAACCTTTTATTAATTTTAATATTCCTTTTATATTACTTATTTTATTTCTATAACAATATTATATTTATTAATGTTCATATCTGTCATTTTTTTGATGGTCGGTACTTGAGTAAAAAATGAACATGTAATAATTACAAATTGTACATGTGGTCAAAAGTTCATTATATACATAATCATATTCATGATTTAAATTTCACACACACATATATATAGTATGTATGTATTTATATCTGGTATATATGTATTTATAATAGTCCATAACATTTGGAAATAATAAATTAAAGGCACCATTTATAGAGACGGTAAGTCGTACTTATGCATGAACACTAATTTCATTTATTTTTTATATTTAAAGGTATGAAAAAGAAATAATACATAGGTATAATATAATTAAATTTAATATAATATTTTGTATAAATTAAATAACTTCATTAATTCCAACTGTTATATGTTCCATGTGTGGCATGAACGAGTCATATCACTTTAATGGGGCGGTAGTCCGCACTTCCTCAAATGAAATTATCGTATTTACACATTATTGAAAGCATAATGGTATGATGTAAATGAAAAATACAGAAGAATATAGAAAATATAAATATAATATATATTGTATTCAGATACAGTTCAAACATAATGGACAACATGATGGGTGGTAGGGGAAAGATGAGCAATCATCGATTCATGAGGCAGTTTTATGCCGTACACAGAAACAATATGTTTGTATCCATTAGATGGAGGTGGGTTTATGTTTAGTAAGATTAATTATACAAAAAACATTTTAGTATATTGAGGATATTGGTGTTGTTAGGTAATCACATAATAAGTATATAATACCATTTGAAGCAGTAAAATAATAGAGAGAAACTTTAGAGAATCCACTACCTCTTAAAACGTGTAACTCCCTTTGATTTGAGAAAAAACAATTTCTTGAATTACCTTATTCCAAAGGTAATGCTTTTGGGAGGAATATAGGGATTTTGGGAGATTATTTGTAGAATATGTTTTATCCATGTGGCTTGAGAGGTGTGATTAAATGGGAGAGTTGGTGGCCTTTTATAAGGGGGTGAATGGGTACTTTAGGAAATTCAAGAAATATTATTTTAATATAAATTGAATTTTTAATTAAAAAGGTAAAAAACTTATTTAATTATAATATAAGATTATTATTGTTCAAAATACTCACAACCAATAGTTTTTTTAATGTTTAGGTCACAAATATAATCTTATCTTTTAGCTTTAACCCTTAATTAACTAATTTAACTCACACCATGACTTCTTGTATATCCATACTATATGGTTAATATAGTTACTATAAAATGACAATATAACCTCTAGTTGTTCTTAATTACATGGTAACTATTATACAAATAATTTGGCATGATATTATATTTTTAGGAATACTATATCATTTAATAAAATATTATTTGTTTTTAAGGCTCCTGTATGTCAGTTTTTATACTATTGATTTCATAACTTTTTAAACATCCATAAAAACATTATTATTTCTAAAAAACTACATTAATTCAAATATAAAAAGTCATAAGAATCATTAAAATTATTTTATGGCATAAAATGATCCAAATAATATTTTTTATTTATAATCTCATTTATTTAAATCGTTCATTAATAATGTTATTACTACATCATCGTTGTCTCATAAATAAATTTATTTTTTAGATGAATAAAAATTATAAATAAGACTTCATTATGTATAAAATCATTTTATAATTCTAATTAATATTTATAGTCGCAGTTATTTTTTAAATAACCCCATACAAAAATTGTTGTTGTAAAAGATACATGTTTATGTTATATTTCTCTTTAATTTTAATTAATTGTTATAAAATGTCATTTTCACACAAAAGTGGATCCATGAGGTCCAAAAATACATCCAAGGATTCCCATGTTCATAAATATCACATTAAATATGATTATGAAATGTGATTGGGTTGTTTAATATACTTATAATATTATTTGTTTACCCTTATTCACTAGATTTAACCTTTAACCACTGTAAATAAAATAATTACTGATGTCAAAATTCATAATATAAAAAAATAACTACTACCTATTCATAAAATTTTGAAATTCAGATTCATGATATGGAATCTATTTTTAAATATCCCAAACTCAGAATTTGTAGTTATTAATTAAAAATTTATTCTCATTGTCATAACAAAAAAGCTGGTTTTTAAGTAGTAATAACTGTAAAAAGATTGACATGTGTTCATGTACAATTTGAAAGTGAAATTACAATAAATAATCTACATTGGATTAAATGAAGAAAATATATTCCAATTAAAATATAACAATAATTAAAATTATTATATAACTATATAAATAAATTAGATTAAAAGGTATTTTTGACTTAAAATGCGTTATTTTTCACAATTCATTAAAATAAGAACTTTATTAGAAAATTACCAAAATTTTAACCAATGAAAATTTTGATGTTCTTATTTTAAAGAATACTTCTTTATTTCCCAATATAAAATATAATACTATGAAGACTATATTTAAAAAGTGTTCTCTATCAGAAGGAGGTAAAATGACCTTATAAAAATATTAGAGTATTTCATGATTAAAATCAGATCCATTATTATTTTAAACCTTTAAAATTTATTGGATAAATGTAAATAAATTTCATAATAATAATTTAGTTAGTTATTTCCATTCCCACCAATAAAATAGCTTGGAGTTAAATACAATTTCAAATAATAATATTATTATATAATTTTCCGGTATAACTCAATGTTGTTTGTAACATAAGAATCCAATGAAGCCCATTTTTGTGTCTTGAGTAATCTATCAGAAAAAAATACTTTTTAATATAAAATTTATATCTTATTTATACATATTAATATATATAAAAATTTATTATTTTACAAATATCTGGATCATTACACTCACTAATAACACTAATTTCTTGAAGCGTACATAGCTAAGAAGATAAATATTATTTGTAATAAAATTTATAATACACATAAAAATTCAAATACTATAGTGTGAAATGTAAATAAACACCTACCATACTAAATTTTTTTTCACTCCATGGTAAACCTCATGTATCATACATAATTATTGTCTCATTTTTTCCATATGAGACACCATTCGGGTGTTATAATATAATTTACTCAATATAGTGGGAATGTCATATAAAATATTTAATATTCATCTAATATTGATGTCAAGGTTTAACGACCCCCATAAAAGAGTTCTTACTCGACCACATTCTATGATCATATTCTATAGAATATTCAAGGTACTAAATATAAAAATAATTTAAATTTAATCAAAATGACCCAAAAATATTTTTTTATTTCATTGTTTTTAGATAACTATGGACTCAGTTAGAGGACACAAGTTTCTATTATGTTATCCTAATTAGATAAATATTCAAACAAATCCAAATGTATTTGGTAAAAATCATGTTTACATTTAGTTTGTTGAATCATTTATATAATTTTCATTATAGAATAAATTTTTTTATGAAGGGATAAATAAATTCCCCTGTAATAAATGTTATATTATGATATTTGAAACCATAGATAATATTGGACTTCATATAATATGTTTTGGATTTCATAAATATTATATTGTTTCTATTAACATGATTATAAAATTTCAGTGGAAAATACACATATTTTGGTTCCAAATTCATCGTTTCATAAATTAGTACATGATGTATTTGGCTCATCTCTTAAAAATACATAACTCATAATTATTTTCTAAATAATTAATCATATTATTTACAATTTTTTATTGATTAATATTTGTGGTGGAGGCCTTATATTTGGGATTCCATATAAGAAAACATGCTTTTGTTACCTAATTTATACATATTAAATCAAATTTTGTATTTTAAAATTGTTTTTAAGGAATTATTTTATTAATTTTTAATTCATTCCTTAATAAAAATAATAAAATATGTGCATGTTTCTATAAAATTATGAGTTTATTCATTATATGTGTATAAATTATCGTAAGTATGGTGTGTGTTCATACAAATTAATCTTATAATATTTTGATTATGAATCATGAGTTAATAATCCATCATGTAGATAAATTAAGTATTAAAATACATATCATGGAAGGTCTATATTTCCTATGAAATAGATAAGGTGTTTTCTATTAACAACACATTCCTAAAATTTATTTATGTAATGAAAAATAGGTACATTAATGACATGACATGTATCAAATTTTTCCATCTGAAAAATCATAAATAAACCATTTCATAGTGATTCATAGAATCAAATTAATAACATTCATCCTTAATTTACATCAGAACCTTTTAACTTATTTTTTCATCTTTATACTGTTTGTTTTGTTTAATTTTGTGCTTAAAAAATTTAATATTCCTATCGGCATATTTTCATTACTCTGTTCCACTTACCTCCACAGATGATGAAGAATGAACCCTATAAATATTTGAAGCTATTACATTTAGGACAAAAAGTAAAAATATCGATGATTATTTGAGGCCCCTATTTAGAGAGTTAATTTTATTATGGAACAATAATGTGACTACATATGATATAGTTTAACATTATAATTTTACATTGATTAATGCAATATTGTGGATGATGAGTGTATTTGTGGTGTATGGTATGATATCAAAGATATTACACATGGACTAAATGTATTTCATTACATCACTAATAGGAATAAAGGATTTATTATTAGAAATGGGAGATAGAAAAATTATTTTGACTATCCTTATAAATTGAAACCCATGGATAAATCTTTTTGAATAAACATAACATTTTACAAATGAAATAATTGACAAATATGAAACTACATCATTTTTATAAGGTTTTCAGGTAAAATATATCATCCATTAATCAATTATATTGCATTTGAGCCAACTATAAATGAAAAAAAATGATTTTAGAAGAGATAATAATTTGATAAAGTTGAGTATTTTTTAAGACATTCCATTTGGTCTAATTTTTTGGTTTTAAAATGTTTTATGGAATGATATTTAGAATAATTTTTATGTTAACAAATTTTATACTATTTTGGAAGCACATAGTAAGAACTAATATAATGTAAATAAACAGTTAGAAAATTTCAATATTTGTAGGCGTCCCAAACATGAATAATTAGAATATAAAAGGTGAAAAAAATTAATGACACAAAAATAAGATTATGCATTGTTTAATTAAATATTTATTTTATTCTATCAATAATATAGATATTTTAGTTGAAGATATTATTTTAATTCTAATCTGACATGTTATATCAAATATGAGAATATTACAGTGTCAAAAAGTCTTCAAAAATATGTCATTATGGAATGACTATTACCAATATATCTTGGTAGGATTTTTATTTCTTAAACAAGGGAAATGTTGAAAAAAATTCACACTCTACATGAGATGTTTTTTTACCAGAATAATCTTATGGTTTATTTATTATGTTGTTAAAAATATGTTGTTTTAATTTTAGTTAGTTTTTAGAAATTACTTCTACTAACCATATTTGTGTCATTGGAACATTTAATAATGAATTTTCAATATGAGGATAAATGATGAGGTTAGGTGAACTTCATTTTAATTTACCTATTTGAGAGTTGGTTGAAATTATTAAAGAATAATATTTATAAAAATGAATTTTTTGGTGGTTTAGTTAAAATAGTATAAATTTTGGAGGCAGTTTAAAATTTCTACTCTAATAATTTTTAAATGAATTATCCTTCTAAAAAAATTATATTTTTCATAATGATGAAAATATATGTTATGTCACAGAACATCAATTATTGGTTTTTAATCATCATTACCTTGGTTTTTTATGTAATCATGAATGATGGATTTCAGATGAAGAACATAATAGAGCTCATACATATAAGTTGAAAAAATTTGAATAAAGTTAATGATTTGAGAAGTATTTAATACTGATTATTTCTTAAAATTATTATAATTAATATATTATCTTATGGGAAATGTGTTTAGTCTATATGATGAAAATATGAAAAATATTTATACAAATTAAATCAGTTTTTCATGAAGAATATCATCAATCAAATTATAAATATTGGTTTCATACCCTAAGATAATAAGTTGTTTTCATAGAAAATTAATGAAATATTATAATTATTTTTATTATTAATGATTTTTATTCCCTAAAAGAAAGATAACATGAATGTATAATTGGATATAAATTATGTGTTCTCAATAGTACACCATATAAATTTCTAAAATATTACAATTTTTAAGTGGTTAATATATATCGATCCCATACATCCATAAATGGGGAAACAATGAAATCAATTAAAAATGATGTTTTTTAAAAATGATATAATCATAAGGAAAAGGGTTTAAATTTTTATGGAATGATGGATAAGATAATTCAGTTAAGTTTTTGAGGAAAAAAATTATATAATAGTGTTTAAATGTAATTATTTTGAAATTTAGCCTGGGCTTCAATTTCCCCTAATAACTAGAGTCGATTACATTAAATATAATATTATTATTGAGAAAATGATTTGTTTATTATGGATCACCAAAAAAAATCATGTTTATTAGGAAAATTAATTTCATATTCTATCATATTTGAATGATTAGTAGAGTTTACTAAAAAAACACCCATGGAAATCAGTTTTCGGATTATGAAAATTGTTCTGTTGAAGTGAACCATTATTTTTTAAATAAAAATACCCAAATATATCTCTTACCCAATGATATATATATATCGATGATGAAAACCCATTGTTCATGGAAGAAGATATTGACAACGATGATAAATAATAAGTGATGATGAAATAACATTCAAATGAATTTTTTTTGTCTGAAAATGATAAAGAAGAAATTATCCTCAATGAACATTAGAAAACGATGACAAATAATGTATAATATTAAGGTATTTTTAAATTTTTTACTTTTTATTAGTATTCCCAACTATTTATAAATATATTTTTTTATTTTTGATGGATGTTCCCAATGATCTATTTTGATCCTTAATTGATGTGAGTAATTATTAGTTTTCCATATTTTATATCATCATTAAAAATTATTAAAGATTGAAAATATTATATTCACCATGGTATTTACTAGTTTTATATATTTTATATCATTATTAACATGTATTTATTTTTTGGAATGTTATGTTCTGTTATTAATATACATGAAATTATTATATTATAGTAATTATTATTAATTTAATATTATATATCATTATTAAAAAAATCATGGTAACATTACTATATTATGATATTTATTAGTTTCATATTACTTTTATTTTTATTAACAATTTCATTCTTGTAAGATTACTTTTTTAGATTGATGGAGATACTCATTAGGATTAATTTTGTTCTCCTAATAAATTCAGTCTTCCTGCAGATGAGCCTGGTTCATCTGATTCGTAGGACATTATTTACATTATTTATTGGTTATTTTTTACACATTTATAGAGAGAAGAACATCTATTTATTTTGATACATGTTTACATAAGTATTTTAAATCGATTAATATATATATTTTAAATTATTTTTTTGAATAAAATAATGTTATATTATTTTCATTAATTTTAATTTTCCCAGTTATATTGTATTTAGCTATTTAGATGGCTAGTGGAAATTATTGAATTAATTTTTTTATCCATTTGTGTGATGCAATTTGGTTCCAATTTTCACTCATCAAAAGATTTTTGACCACTAGATTGTACATTATTATATAATATTTTTTTTGGAAAATATTTTATTACAAGGATATTGTTGTTATTTTCCTGAATAATTTATGGTATATTGTTTTTTAAAATATGTGAAATATTTTGTAGGAGGAATTAGAAATTTGAATATGTGAAAATTATAAATAGTTTTTACACAACCTTCGAATGAGTGCTATAAATAAATATGTTGTTACTGTGTTGGAGCATTTTTGTTTCTCCCATTGACCGGACAATAAAATAGATCATGTATGTGAGGGATTGTGCTCCAAATAAATAATGGAAACTTTTATAATGGATTCATCATCAATATTTCAGAATAGGGGGACAAAATACATCACACATAGGGCCAGAAGGCAAATATATGGAATACAACGATGATATATGATATGTAATATTATTTATTAATGTTTATATAATTTAATTATAATTTTTTTAATGATATATAGCCTACTATAAAACCCATTATTATGTATTTTGGTGTTTATAATAATATCCATAATGATCCCCATATAGAATATATTTTATTTGATTAAAAATGCAACATTGCGGATAGATTTTTCTTTTAAAAAATTTAATATTAATTTTTTTGTTATTATAATTTATAATTATATTTTATGAAAATGTATGATGTTATTACTTCTGATTCATGAGAGAGTTTATCCAAGAGTGATGTAAATACCACTATAAAGTTAGGTTACAATGAGGTTATTTAGATACATGTTACATTCCATGGTGTCAATAATGGTAGGCTGATTTGTATTTGTTTACATTTTACAACTACAAGTTAGTATGGTACTTATTTGATGTCATTACAAAACTCGATGGTAGGTCATAGAGATTAATTAGAGTCATCTATTTCATGGTCTGAGGATAAGATGAGTTCTTAATATAAGATTATATATAAGATTCATAGAGACATATAGATAGTTTGACTAGTATAGTTGGAGAGATGTTTAGATGTTGGAGTATATGATATTCCTACCCTTTTGGATTTAGTTTGGATTTCATCACCACGATCCTTCTATTGACCCTACTGCACCATATAACAGTTTATGTAGTGTAAATATTTATGAATGTTCTGTATTATTGGGTAATAAACCCAATATGTGTAATATGATGTATTACTGACTTATTTATTAGGATTTTATTTATTTTCAATATTTTAAAAATATTTTACTTGAATTAATTTTATTTCCTTTTTTAATTTTTTAAAAAATAGAAATATGAATAGATTACTATAGGCGTCACAAATGGGTTTTTGTGACGGATCTGTCAGAATTAATTATTTAATATATTATCATCAATTATTTGTGATGGATGTATTAATAATCATAAATAGTATGTATTATCCATGATTTATCAAAAAAACCCAATATTGATGTAGTTTTTTTGTTACATGTCAATACCGATGGAATTTCATTACAAATAACTTTTGCAATGGTAGTGCATCAATAATTATATATTCAAAAAAATGGAATATATTGTAGAGACTAAGAAACATGTATTGAAAACTTACATACATCCCACGATAATTGTAATTGAACATGTTGTACACTTGGTCTCAAGCACATCTCATCATTTTCTAGATATTGTGAAATAGTATTGATATACTATAAGGTGTCTTTGGGGAGACTACTCCATTTTTTCTAAGTGGAAGACAATGTAATAATAATAAATTTCTTAAAAATAAGAATTATAAGAAGAAATTATAATTTGAGGGTGTATATGTAAATCATCCAAATAGGATATATATATAACTAAAGATGAAAAAAATATAGGTCATATATAATTGATCATGATGACATGATAATATAAGAAAAATTAAAATCAGGTAAACATTATAACTTTATAGACAAAAATAAAGTGAATGAAAAAATCATAAAATAAAAAATAATCCAAATATGAAGCTCAATCCACTTCTCCCATAAGCATTCATATCACATTAATCAAACATCTTCTAATGCACAGCTTCCCTTTCCCTAGCATTCATTGTTGAATTATTTTCGAGTAATGATCAACTGTCTATATAGGTTAATATTAAAACTCAAGAGGCCACCATAAATAGTATCTATAAAAAATAAATATTGTGAATATAAGTTTAATAGTATGCATTAATATGAATAAGATGTTGAATTATAATGCATGAAATAAATAACATGCCATGCTCAGACTCCCCTATGGGTTTCTTGATTACCAAAACATCATTGAAGATAGTCTTATGTATCTTAATAGGTAAACTATTTAAATACATAGACAAAGTATATCATTAGATTAATCATGTGATTATAATGAAAATATAGGATCCAATGTGAAACTGAGGCATTAATATCCGTGTACTTCTAATTTCATTATAAAAATAAAATTAATTGTAGGTAACATTATAAGGAATTAATTTACTAAGAAAAATACCATATTCCAATGTGATAATCTCCTTTTGAAATAGGCACAATATATCTAGGTGGAATCTTATATAAGTTAAAGGAGTTCCCTTAAGAATCCAAGGCTCTCTATATTTTAATGAATTATTTAAAATTATTTATGTCAATAATAATAAAAGGAACCATAAACTTATAAAATAACTAAATGAAACGTATTAATACATTCATCTTTACACTTCATTTTAATTCGAAACATCTCATTTCCATTTATAAATGATAATGGATCATAAGATCATTCTAAATTTTTTTTTCTTTTTTAATAATCAATAATGGTTGATATAAATGGTAATTCCAACAATATATCATAAATGATAAATTTCAATAACTTTAAAAAATTACTTTTTAATTCATTATTCAATAAAAAAATGTGTTTAAATGGCTTCTAATTATATGTTCTCACCAAATGGGGTGTTCCTTTTGTGGTTCAAAAAATAAAAAGGAGAAATAAATCATAAGAGGGTATATGTCAACGTTCCCATCATTAAATTTACATATTTAATAATTATAAGGTAAACATGGTTATTTTAGCATGTGGAGCAAGGAAACCGATTATAAAATAGTTATCCATTGGGGAACATGGATTATAAAACCTGACATACAAATGAAAAGGAGAACTCATTCAGTATCTACATCAAAGCCCTTTTAAGTGAAGCAAAAATGAAAAAAAGGAAAATAACCAGAAAATTTTCAATATTATCTTCCATGATGATCACACAATACATAGGGATATAAAAATTGAAAAGCTGAAAATGCATCTAATACCTTACCAATAGGAATCATATTTTATAAATGATGATTACATCAGATTCCAGATAGATAATCATAAAAAAATATCATCTTAAGAAGTAATGTACATATCATAGAAAGTCAATGATTCTTAGTGTGGATTGAAAGAGAAAAAGAATGTGTTTTGTTACAATAAAAGATGTGAAAACATACTCTTCACTCAACATTAATTAAGTGAATGGCTTTAATTCATGTTCGGGCAAAATCTACACCATCCATGACTCATAACTATCCAAGGTAGATAGCCCCTCACATGGTTAGAAACATAGTTAACCAAACAATGCTCTGATGATTCCTATAAACTCTGATAAATGTTTAATGTTTTTTTGTGAGACCATGTAGATGAATTGTTATAGGTTATCACAAACATTCCATATATATATGTGACACTCAGTTGAATCATAGGGTTTTTCCAAAAAATTCTCCAACTATACACCCTAAACAACATCCCCTATATCCGGATATCCAATACTCATTAACCCATAATTAATCATTTAGAACTAATTATAATTATAAATAGATAGTCCCAATAAATATTAAAGTGTTATTACCTTAAAAAATGTCAGGATCTTATATTCTATCATTATTAAAACGACTCATCCAAATGATTCCCTTATGAAGGTGATTAACCATCATCTATGAAAACATCTAACCACTGGGCACATAATGTTGCATCTCTCTCCTTGTGCCCATCTTGTATGTGGTCATGCTTCCATTTTACCAAAACTAAATTATTTGAAATTTTTTAAGGAGACTTCATTCCATGGTCAATGATAAATATTGGATACTCATAAATAGATGAATCATCTCCCAATTGACTATCCTCTGGATCTAATATGTAATAAATATCTAAAAAATGATTTTCAAGATGAGATATATGGAAGACTATGTGCATATCATGAATCCTATAAGAATGTGTTATCTGATAGTATACTGTCCCAAATCTCTCTAAATATCTCAAATGTCCCAATGTAATTATGTGGAAACATTGCATGTCTCTAAAAAATATTACATAGCCATTTCGAAAAGACTCTATCATCAAGATAAAACTATAGAAGTTGTCAGTGATGATAATTGAGATAAACATTCCAAGATCGAGAAATTACCACATAATACTAAATTTAAAATACATACTTTGATGTCTCCTGAACAAGATGATGTCTGATTTGTTCTAAATCTGTTATAGATGACATCATTTTTTTGAATTGTTTGACGCGCCACAGAAGGCCGCAAAAGGATCCATATGTTTTATTTCTATATTGTTGTCATTTTATGGAAACTATTATAGATTTATGGTCTTTTCACATGAACCATATAATAAATGATTCTTTATAAAATGATATCCAAAAATATTTATATCATTTATTGACATTGTCATTCAATCAATGGTTTGAAGTCTATGGTCAAAATAATTAATATATCTTGATCCTTCAACAACCCCGTCAAAAAATGAGATAAAAACTGAGTATATATGTCCAACATGATGGAATAGGAAATACCATATCGGTTTATAATTTCTTAGAAATAATTGTTTATATCTTCCATTTAAAATTTTTATGTGAATGGGAATGTGTATGTAACCATTTTTAGCATGTCGGTGATCAGCTACACTGCATCATTTCTTCCAGGGAGTATCAGTAATGTAGTCACACATTCAATGGTGAGATTATTCCATTTCCATTTCAGAATGGAAAATATCTATAAAAGTATTTATTTTAATTGGTTTTATTCCTTCAACTATTTATTTGCTGAACACTAACCAATAAAACATGATATATACATTTTCATCACATGAATATAATATTTTTGATATATTTCATGATATATCTTGGTTACATCGAGATGAAATTCCCAAATAGAAGCATGTGAATTATTCATAAAATCAACCCTCATGTATGTGAAATCCTAGATGTGTACATGAATTCACAGTATGTCATCCCCATCAATGAACCAACCTTATGGAGGGTACTCTCCTCAAATATTATCCCATATGATTAATCCTTGACATATTTAAATCCTCATCATCCACTCTCTCTCCAGATGTGAATAAGTCACTACTAAAGATTTCATTGTACTCTATTCTTAATACTTTTAAGCATCAATATCCATATTTCAAAATAGGGAAATAAACTTCTAATCACCTTGGGTAGCCTAAGATACATGTTTTTTATTCCTTTGACAAAGAGCATTATCCAAAACATTACCCTTCCCAGGTGCATAGGTAAGTGTATCATAGAAGGAATATAGGTATCCAACCCATGTACATTGTCTGAGATTTATGTCATGATACATAAATATAAATAGAATGTTTTTTGGTATAAAACACCATAAATCACTCTCGAGTAAAATAATTACTCTAATAATTCAAGGCATTATCGACATATTTTATCTTAAGATCATTTTTGGATAATTACTATCATTTGGATTTTATTTATGAGACCCGTAATCCAAAAATCTGACTTATAAATTTAGTACATCTTCCATACCAAAGCCTTATGTATCATAATAATCTATGTAGCATCTACATATATCTGGTTGAATTCAGATCGACATTAATGTTATTTACCCTTTCAGATTCTATAAGGAAATAACTGATTCATAAAACCATAGAATTTTTAATGCATACTTATTTTAGACCATAATAGTATTTAAAGGGTGAGGAAATTCATAGGAAATGTTATTTTCATGAACAACTATACATAGGAAACTTTAGATGAAAAAAAAATTATTCAGATGCTCACATTTAACAACTTCTCTAACCTACTTCTGGCCAAAACAATATACCAAACATTAGATGATATGCAATTAAAACTAAACAATTTTCATCCAAAAGTGGAATTTAGTTTTCATAGAGAACAACTTCTTCTCTATAATTGTATTCAACATTATTTTAAGATTTATTACTTGGTTATGTAAAGTATTTGAACTCAAATATATTTTTTCCACAAAGAACACCACAAATGAATCCAAATATAGGTGGAAAACACAATTCATCATATCCATGATAATGGAATGGTCATTTTTCAAACTGAATAAAAAACTAGATAATCATAAAGTACATTACCACTATGAAATGTTGTAAGAAGTATGTATTGAGATAAAAATTATACTCTATGGTAACTTGACATCAAATAAATCTTGTAGAAAACTCTCTATCCTAATAATATATCAATGATTTTATCTATAATATGTAGTAGAAAAACATTCATATCCATATAAAGGTCTAAACCACATTATGCTATGAAATTCTTAATGGTATTTTCATGATTCTAGGGAGGATACGACAAGTTGACCCTAAGGTGATGTTTCCGGCCACAAAAACACCTTCTTTATTCCTCTACCCACATCTTAATATTCTTAACATCAATAGTTACCACCCTATATTGTGTAATATATATTTTTATGTTATTTATAGTAGAATGATCATAAAATCTACCTCTCACTCATGTGGTATGTTATAAATTAATTACAGAATAAATCCATAAAATATAAACTGCGTGAGGAAAATCATCCTCGTGTGTCCCCTGATCATTTATATGTAGGCTAGACATCTGTGGTGTCACATTTCTCAGTCCACGATGATATTTTCTATTACTAATTTTTTTTTCAACCAATTTACTCTAGTGAACATAGATACCATCCATTAGTGATGTTTATAATACCTATCTGTGATAACAACAAACATAATAATGATATTTGTCCAACACATCCAATCAATGAATGATCTCACATCCATTAATATTTAGTATGAATAGTTCTCATAATAATGATATCCTCCATCCACATAGAGACAATAATTTTATATAAATACACTTTTAAATAATATTCCCAATATATTATCACATTACATCAAACAATAAAATAAATCATAGAGAAGGATTTTAGCAATAGACATAGAGGTAAATCATTGTAACATGCATTTGTCAAATAATGATGATACCCAAGTGGAGGCTACTGAGAGTTTACATCTCAATTCTGATACCCCATCCCCTTTATCATCTGGTGTCGGATGTATTGAATATATGTCGCATGATCCATATATCTTATCCACGATCTTACCACTCATATAAGGTATACCCAGCTAGCACCGAACATCCTAGGGTTTCCCTCTTTGACCATAGCAACCTCCTCATTCTGTACGAAATGTGGTACTCCAACCCCACACCTTATGTGGTGCTACAAATCCTACCCTAGAATGTGGATTTTGTGAATAAAATCTTAAACTATGATAATATAGGAAATATTAGTATAATATCTAATTATGTAACATTGATTACATAATATTTACATTGTACATGGATTCACTAACACAAATTCTTTACATGACCTTATCACCCCCACTTATAGAATATAAATAAAATACCAATTTGAATACATTGTGAGTGATTGGTATGTCAATAACCCTCCAAAATACACTTTATACCATTCGATGAATGACACTACCTTGGTTTGAAACATACATTACCTATAAAATAAAATTAATTAATTTTATGATTGGATCTTATGAAATTGATCATAATCTTTGGAATATTAGTACGTTAGAAGATATTTACTTGAGATCAGATGACATACCATATCACATCCTCAAAACACATAAATTTATAGAAATTTTCATAAACAATAATATGAATAATACTAAAGATCCATGTAATGATATGAATAGTCCATACCATATATAGGTCCATGCTCTCATTGAATGAACTCTTTCACCTGATCATCACCTATTATATAGGGAATGATGAAATCGCAGAATCAATATTGTAAATATCCTCAAAGAGTACAAATAAGATGATCAGCTGGGTTTAGCACATCCCATGACCACTTGGTAGATCTATGTACCTTATAACCATAGTGATTGAACATATCTTCATTATAAATATAAAAACGGTCAATAATTGATAAGATGACCTAAGGAGAAGATTCGACAGCCAGAGGTATACCCTCCCAATATAAATTATTAATGTTATCCTGATAGAATCCACTAATTAACTCGGACATAGTATGTGTAGGTTATAGATATCCCTATTTAAAATATAGTAAGAATATAATTTCATCAACAAACTGAGCATCAGTGTACATTTCAGTCATTATAGGATGTGCATCTGGTTGTTCCATTGGTGGTTCTATATGTGGGTTAGGTCCCATGACCTCAAATGAGTGGTCATCAACAAATTCCTAGTACTGAACATGAGGCTTCTATGGAGCCATATATATATAAATTCCAACTATAAGATTGTCAAACTCTACCTACTCAAATATCTAGGTCTGGGTGACATGTATGATTAAGATGAAATTATATAGACATTGCCTACTTCCCACTACAATGGTCTATTCTGGGTTATGTTTTGCTATATTATATAATATATTTAGGTTTATAGATATTTAATTTCATGTTATAAAGGAAAATTCCATTTATTTTTCATTTAACATATCTATTTAATGACAACTCAATAGTTATGACGTATTTCATTATGTATATCAACACAAACAGACACACACAGACAAACACACACACACACACAAATTTATATTTAGATACATATATAATTACCATCATATACTGTACCATGATTCAAAAATTGAATATAGTATTACATTTAACATAGAATAGAAATTTAAGATATTTAATTTAGATATAATCCTATTACAAATTTATATAGGTAGACACACTCTATAAAATAGAATTTCAATACATGTAATCACAACCAACTAATATTTTATCTCATGTAACAAGTGGTTCACACATCATACATGTTAAAATTTGTAAAATCTGGCTACACCCTCAAACTATATGAGAAAACAGCATTTAGGGTGAGTTATGAAAATTATTTAATCAAATTATCTCATACCTTTTTGTATAAATAATTTTATTTTATTAATATAATATTGGAAAAACAAATTCTATAGGAATTTCACATGTTAAATTATATAATTCATGATAAATTCATTGAATGGGAATCCTTGTGTTCCTAAGATAATTCATGAAGCACTATTTCTATAAAATTCTAGGACAATGATAGATAAAAAATTTACTATAATAATAAATTACTCAAATCATGTGTCCCACATAATGGAGAAAGAAGAACTACTACAATAGGTATAATCTAGAACATCAAATCCCATCAAAGAAAATTTGTATTTTCCCCATATATTGGATTAAAACTCCATGAAACACGCTCTTAACCAATTACCATCATATTAATAGTCTAATTTTAAATACCAAAACACTAATGACCCATGATTTTAATACTATGGCATTACATCAATTTTTAAAAAACATTTCACACATTATAAAATCACACACCCAAAGACAATATTAGTTCCATGCATTTGGATTCTATGAAGGAAAACATCTAGTCTAGTGGATGATAGAAAATATATAACAAAAATATAATTCAATTTAGTAATCCTACTTAAAACCTTCACTTACAGCCTCATAAATGTAAATATAACCATATCTGAGATAAAATTATTATTATTGTAAGATAAAGGAGAAATGTAAACATAATCATGTGCATAATGGAATGAAAACAAGATCTGAAAAATATAATATCATACCTTATAAATCAATGATAATTACTAGAAATCATGGAATAAATATTTGTAATTCATAATACATGATTCATAAGGAAATAAAGTGCATAATCCATGAAATCATAACTTATGAATTGGACATGTAATTTGTATAGGACACATTATCATATAAAATAACATCCAGAATAGTCATGGAATGAATTTAATAGCCATATTAGTAGTATGATGTTACTCACCTCTACATCATTTTTGTCATGGATTACTCACATGACTATATTAGTTGTCATGGTTCACTCCCAAGACCATCTTATTGGAAAATTTCTTTACTGAGTAGAGTTCATTCCAAGATCCAACTATTTCAATCTCATCAAATATAAATAATTATATAATGAATATGAGAGAGATTTTGGTCCCACCCATCACAGAAAGAAACCATATATATGTGTTTGACATGAAAATAATTTATTTAACCTATCAAAACCCATGGAATGAAATAGGTTTCATAGATATCATTCAATCAAAACATCACCCATGGAAAAGAAATTGGTTTCTTAAATATAATTCAATAATAAAAATAAACCAACTATATAATGAATATGGATTATATATTTGAAAAATATCCTCAATAATTCATCAGTAGAATCAAATAATTTTACTGTAATGTGAATATAATTTCTCGATATCAACTGGAAATTATTCTTCATGTAAAATTCAGTTTGAGTTTAAAGTCATTTTCTTTTCTTAATATTATAGGATTTTTTAAAGTATTTTAAAATTTCTATATAATAAATTATGGTAAGATTCAAGCCATTATGGTATTATGAATGAATAAAAACCCATTAATGTGTTATAATTAAACAAATGTTTCCATATTTTTTCAGTAATGATACAAAGAGCCTTATTTAAAAAGCGACAAAAATATACTTCACAATCCATTTCATATAAAGAATAGTAATTTTTAAAAACATAATTAATTAGTAATATGTGAATAATAAAAAACTTTTTGAAAATATTTAATGATAATATGTCCATAGAATACAAATATACCCCAACAGGGACACAAAAATAATCAATATCGAATATTGATGTGATTTTCAAATAAGCACTCATCACAATATAATTTGTAAAATCATACACCCCATGAATAAAATACATTTAAATTGATATTGAAATACCATTATCTTAAATATAATAAACTTAAAATAAATTAATGGGTATTAAATACAACAAGTATTAGAATCACGAAGTCTATAAGGCATGTGGCTCCTAGAAATGAAAGTGAAAATGAATCCCCTAAATACTCAAGTAAATTTAGAATCATGAACCCAATGAAATAATAACATCAATATAATCATTGTATTAATTAAAATAAATAAAATAATGCTCTAAAATTTCAATGGAAGGTATATAATCCACAAAAGAAGTGATTAGTTAACATGAAATGTATTTCATGAAAATAATAAGTGAGATGACATTTTCTAACCTTATGTCTTAACACTCATCGTACTCATTAATATCTCATGAATAATACATTTAAATTTATTACACATATATTATAGATCCATGTTCATATATAGAATACAATATATGATTAATTAATGAGTTTATAGTATCCAATTATTAGTAGTACTACATTTAAGCGATATTTCAGGTAATAATCGACTTGTTTATCGTGCGTGTTTTGACATTTTATCCATCATAGTGTTATATAGATCTTGATTAAATCATTAATAGAATGATATTAATGATATAAATGACACAAATATATATATATATATATATTATATTTTTTCATGGTGATTAAAAATTGTTTGGGAGTGAAAATAAAATACACCATCCATGGAGAGAGAATAACATACGTATTCAAGATTGCTATTTTAAATTTCAATTCTGGTTAATAGAAGTGACGTAATATAATAAATTATTATTCCAAATTAATTTTTAAGTCCTATTTAATATATATTCATAAAATTGGTATATATGACCATTAATAGTAAATATAGGCTAACAATGAATCACATAGTATTGAAGACATGGTAAGCAATGAATACAGTTAAGAAACATTATAATTTTCCCATAATATTAGGTGGGTGGTAAAAAAGAAAAATGAGATTATCATTTAAATAGTTTAATTATATCATAAATATTAAATATAAATATTAAAAGCATCATTATTATGACTCATAAAATATACAGTAATGGAAAATGAATTATATCTCTATTTGGAGACGGTATGTTATACATATGCATAAGAGACACATTCGTGTTCTTAATGAGAGTGGTGAAGTATAACTATGTTTTTATAATCATAATAACATTTAATTATATTTTGGATGATTAAATTATTATAAATTGAAATATATAACTTATTTTGATGTGTTATATAATAGTAGAAATAGATAATGAGCAGTTTGAGCAATTACCTCTTCTTTGTAATGACTCCATGAGATCTCTTAAAAAGGACTCTAGTTTTGGTCCTTTGGGAGGTCAATAACTTCTCTATTGTTTCTATATAAATTGGGAATGAAAATGGTTAGGGTTTATTTGATAATAAAATATAATTTTTTTTTGAATAATTGAGGGGGGTTCTTCCATTTTAAATTTAGGTGAGGGTTATATTTTGAATTTATATAAATTTAGTCTATAATAAATTCAATCAAAATCTAAATACCTATATAATTTTATGGACTAGATATGAATATGGAATAATTTTTTATTATAATCAACCAATAAATTTAAAACATGATATTATTTAATTTTAATCCTTATTTTTTTATTAAACGATATATAATATATATTAATTTTAAATATGATAATAATGTTTTTTATGTCAGAAAAATGTAATTCGAAAATTTAAATTATCAATTGGACCATAAATGGTCAATTTTTGGATATTTACAACCATATCTCATTCCCTTGTACTTATTTAATATTTTTCTCATTTTAGTTACATTAATAAAATATTTCATTCATAAAATACCATTACTATAAAATTTGACACTCTTTAGTATTTTTCATTATGAAAAATTCATAAAAACATGATATTAAAAATAACTAAATTAAATCATCCCAATAAATTAAAAATCATCCATTAAATTTTTTGGCGACATTTATTATATCATATTATAGTCATATTAATATTTTAAAAATATTTTATTTAGTATTTTAATTTTTTATTCATGTACTCTATCAACATTTTAGATTCCTTTAGTATTTTATTTATTTCATAAAAATTTAAAACAAGTAAACATGTAAAATAAAAACATTATACCATTAAAATGAATCTATAATTCATGTTATCTTATTTTTGTCCTTATATTAAAAATTATATAGTTATTGAAAATATGTGTATTTCATCATTAACATTTCATTATATATATATATGTAAATTTTTTACTCTAATACAACTAGTTTAAGCGTTTTTAAATTCATACTAAGTATTATTTTTGATGAAACACACTCATAAAATAAAATTAATATGTATTTTAAGTTAATTTTATTCAATTTATAGTATTAATTTTTACCATTAATTTCAAGATGTAACGTTTTCTATGTTAATAAAAATTATCTAATACTACTATTCATAATTCTCAAAATTAAAAGAAATCATTTTAAAAAATTTAGACCCTATGATTTCTAATATGTAATCAAATTTTCAAAAATACTAATTACAAAATTTGAAGAAATTATTTTTATATTAGTCTCATTGACGTGGTCAAAATATTACCCATTTGGGATGGATTTAAAATGTGGTCTCTATTAAAATGTGATCAAAATACCTATTTGATAAACATAAATTTATATTAATGAATTTTGATGGGTTATATCATATTCCTAAAAAATCCATTATATAAATATAATAACTATTTTATTGAGTATATTACATATATATTTCATTAACATTATTCCATAATATATTTTTTAATTTATTAAAAAAAAAATGAATATAGTTCTTTTATAATCAATTGTTGTATATTTCCCTTCCCAAATAATTTTTAACTATAAAATTCATCATATAAATAATATATTCTTAGAAGATAGTAAATACGTGTAATAAATTCTAATTTAATAGCTATTTTATATATTATTTTATTAAATAAATATATTGTAATAATATAATGTTGTTCATAAAAAATGATCTTCTATGTAATGAAATCCATCGAAAGAACTCAATGTTGTGTGCCACATAAGACATGTAAAGAGTTGCGTACAACCAATGCTAGTATATGATTTCTTTATAGCATGACCATATCAATTTTCTGCCTGTAACATTAGTAAAATGTATTGATTATGTATAGAAAAATCCAAATTCAATGTTTTGTGAAATGAAAAATATCTACTAGATTTGAAAAAAAATTATTTACAAATGTCTCTAGGTGTTATATTGTACCTCGATAAAATGGATTTCACCCAGAAAGTACATTCAGGTTATCATGTTTTAATACATTACTATCCGTTAAATAGAAACCCACATCATATAAATGAATACTAAAAATACATTTTAAAAATTTAATTTAGAAACATGATGGTTACCCAATGTAACTCATAACTATGATTCAACAATGGAGATCATAGGTGGGATGTGAAAAATTTTAAATAGAAGGAAAATGTTACACTTCTGCTATGAATAATATTTAAATTTAATATCAATGTATAAGACTTTATATGAGAACAAAAAATTAATATATAACATTTTATAATCATAATACCTTCCTTGCTTCGTGCATTGATAAATTTCCACATCTTAACTTCTTCTATGAAATGAAATAAAATTTTTCATTCCTAGTGGATTATTATATCACAAAATTCATGCGATGATATATTATACCATCTTCCTTAATATCAAAATTAATAGGTTAACAATGGTTATACAATATAAATAACCCACATATATAGAGATAATATATTAATATATAATCCTCATTCTATGTTTAAAAATAATATCATATATAGTTACCCCTATGAAAATTATAAAAGATTAAAATACAAAATATTCGAAATAAGGAATCTAAATTTCAAAAATGAAATTATAATTAATCCATCAAAAAAAATATTGTTGATCAGAAAATTCTTAGAAGAAATATTTAAATACCATCATCATGTAATTTTATGAAACATAGTCATATAATTAATTACCATCAAACCATACTGAAAACAAACATGCTATCAATAATTACCTCTTTACATCTACCATAAATATATAGACTAAACCCTTAATCAACTGTGTAATCATATTACTTCAAAGTTCAAAGGTCATAAATATTATCCCATTTATCTTATCACACAATCAAACACATCAATAACATATTACTATATATACATTAAGGGTTAACCTTCCCTTAATCCTCAATTTTCAAGAAATATCACATTACCACCTTATGAACATTTAATAGTTACAAATTAATTTTAACATATGATTTCAAATTAGTATGTAAAAACTACAGTGAAAAAATCCACAGAAATTTCATTATTTTATAACACCATAAAATAATTTCAACAACATTATTTTCAAATTAGAATATACAATCACTCAATCATCCCAAAAAATTAATTTTGAGCTCCAAATAACCAACACAAATCACATGATATATCCATTTAACATACGATATAAGGGGTTTCATATGTTAATCATCATCATTAACACATTGATTTGATTACGGATCATCCTAATGAAAATTTTCCATGTAATTTATGCATTTCTGTTTGGGATGTGAATTCAAATTATCTTTTTATCTATTGGAGTAATTAGATAAATTTATTTCATCCCATAGAAAGTAAAATTCATGATTACATACATTCCAACACATCAATCAACATCCAATCCCTTAAAAAAATATCATACATGTCTCTTTTTCACTTTTATAATAAATGAATATTTGTATTATTTACTCCATGGTATCTAGTTTTTCATTGACCTACACATTCAATTTATTTTCAGGACCTTATGATTGATATGTAAAAAAAAACTCCATTTTCCCCTTGATTGGGGAACACAAAATATCCCAATATTTACTAATGTATCATAATAATAATGCCTATCGAAGAAATAGATTTATTCCACAGAAAAATATACTAACCATACCATCATGTTGGATGATAATATAAGAAGAATATATTTCATGTCTTGTAAAATTATCCTCCTATATTCCAACATATTCATCATCCATTTTTTATGCACACGGAAGTCATTTTCAATTTTATTATGAATAATAATAAGAAATTACCTATTAAAATATATTATCTTGAACTCATACAATACCTTCGACTCAAATTATTTATGCTTCCTCATTTTTTATTTGAGATCAAAACCAGTAATATTCTCCTTCAATATGATAGTTGACTAAAATGACTTTTTAATTATCTCATGATAGAAGAATGAAAAATATATTTTCAACTGTACAAATTAATTATTCAGCAAAATTTTGATAAAAAAACCCACTGAATGAAGGGTGAAATTTCCTCATGAAAGACTCACTAGGAATTTGATCCCTCTTATACTAATTTGGAATTCAATATTTATTTCTATCTTATTTGAGTATATAAATAGGATTTTTAATTCCACTTTCTATTGCATTTGGTTTCACATCATCATAATCATTTCATTGTCCATATCATTAATCATTAACCAGATTACTTAATGATCCAATCATTAACTAAATATAATGTAAAATTTTACTAGCATAATTAATATAGTAAAAACCCATATTCAAGGGGGTATATTTTCAATCAATAAAATATTAGGCTAAATAGTAGGGTTTTTATTATTGTTAAAAAAATTATAAAATTGAAAATTATACATAGAAATATCATTAGAGGTATCCAAATGCATATCATTTGATATATCTCTTTGAATCTCAATAAAGTTATCTCATCATAGTTTCAAAAGGTTTAATAAACCATTACTCTGTTAAAAACTATAATAACTCAGGATTTTTAATATAGGAAATTACATCATTTTTTGTTGATCATTTCACCCAGTCCACAATCACATGCCAAAGGATTTTATTAGTATAGTGTATTTGGAAAACTTTGAAACAAGCTTCTAGTCTGGTGGAAGATCATAAATGATTCCAACAAAGATCATTCTATTTACTACTCATACATTAATAAATTTTCTATAAAACGGGGATAGAAAATGTAAAAAGGGGTGAGATCAGATACCCAGTTTGGGTAAACATGGGAGACATAAGACATAATAACGAGAATAAGGTTATAAGAACATGATAATTATAATATATGTTCATACCCTTTATAACGATGATCATAATTAGGAATCAATGCATAAATGTCTATAGGTCAAATGAAAGGAGTTTTAGGGAAATAGATAACCTATTCCATTAATTTAAAACTTAGTAATTAGACATGGAATTTATAAGAGACACATAAATAAATAATATCATTTCCAAAGTATTCAAGGAATTACTATCAAGGAAATATTAGTAGAATAGATTCACACCACTTACTTTCATAGTAGTCATGTTTCAATCCCATGACCATCTATGTAGTCATGGTTCACTCCCAATACCATCATAGAGATCAATGTACTTTACTGACCTGAGTTAACTCTCAATCCCAACTTTGTTTATCGGATGAGATATTAATATTTACCAAATTAATTAGAGAGAGATATAGTCCCCACCTACCACATAATAATGAAATACATATGTGTGAACACAAACATAATAAATTCTTCATATGATAACCAATGTAATGAAATGGTTTTCATAAACATCATTCCATCACTACATATACAGTTTAAGTGAAATATATATCATAAATATCGTTCCATCATTATTACAAACCCCCAATACAAATAATATGGATGATATTCAGGAAAAATATCTATAATAATGAATTATAAACATAAAAACCATCTATAATAAATGGAAAATAATTTTTATAGGTCACTTATAAATTATTTAAAAAAAATTGTTTTGAATATAAAAATGTTTTCTTTAATTAAAATTATGAGAAATTTTGAAATAAAAAATCTTAATTGAAAATATACTTCTAAACATGTAATGTATGATACAAGGATTTATTGTGTAATAAATGTTTAAAAATATATTCATGTCGTAAAATATAAAAACCTTTATATTGATATACTTTTGTTGGCAATGTTTTAAATATCCTTATTTATAAAAATAAACAAATATACTTTTAAATCCATTTTGTAAAAAATTAAAACTTGGTTAAAATCAAATGTAAATATTCATAGGATAATTTTAAAAAAATTAGTAATTATATTTATAAAATATGAAATCATAATATATATATTCCCCAAAATATACAAAAAACGAAATAATCATGAATAATGAAGAGATTGTGAAATAAACGCAAATAATATTTTAATTTGTAGAACTGTACTCCCCTTGAAACATTCAAAGTTATATGGATAATAAAATACTATAATATCTTATCTATGCCTCTAAAAATTTATTAATGGTATTTAAATATACTCCATAGAATAAACAAGTTATGTATAAGTTGTCTGACTTGTAGAAATAAAAGTGTGACAAAAATCCCCTTACTACGTGATTAAAATTACAATAATGAAGCCCATGAAATAATTACCAAAACTAATGAGTTAAATATAATAAAATAAATTATATAAATCAAATAACCAGTAATAGGTCATTATATACCCCAAAAATTAATTTAGTGGTGAATAAGGCATGCATCACATAGAAATAAAAAGTGAGATGAAATTTCATTAAATTATGGCTTGGATCTCATTGTACTCATAAAAAACTCTTATATAATATATATAAATATATTATAAATATATTTATGAATAAATTATATATATAAAATAACAAATATTATCAATTTATTAATTTATATTACCAGTTTTTTAGATTTTCCATGTTCATGAAAAATATCAGTTAATAATCACATTGTTTATCGTGTATATTTGTACATGTTATTCTTGATCATTTTAAATAGATAATGATTCCATACTCTACAGAATTATAATAATTATTTCAAATTTTTATATATATTAATTAAAAATTTATTAATAGTGATTTTTAATTTTTGTAGGTAGAAAATAAAATACATCTTCCATGGAAACAGTAGGTCATACATTCACATTAGAGCTATATTCATTTTCATATTGGGAAAAAAGAAAGATAATTATATAATATTTTATATTTAACTAATATTTTCTTATTTAATTTTTATCATTTTTATTCATAAAATTTATCTTTCTAATAATCCTTTTGAAATATAATTTAATAACGAATCACATCGCACCATAGAGCGGGGTAGCCATACGTACACATGAACAACGTTATCATTTTCCAAATATGATAAATGTATGATAAAAGGTATAAATGATATTATAATTAATGAAGTATAACTATATAATAAATATCATATATAATTATTAAACCCATCATTACTATCATTCATAAAAAATGGTTATGCAAAATGAATGGTATCACTATGTGTAGACGGTCTATCGTATATACACAGGAGTGATATATATGAATGGGGATATATAATTATCTGTTTATAATAATAATAACAGTAAATAATATGTATAATGATGACTTTATTATTTAATGATACATATCATATATTTATAGGATGTATGGACCAGTAGATATAGAGAATGATCAGTGAGAGAGGTTACATCTTCTTAGAAAAAACAATCCATTAAATAACCTCTAAATAACTATAGAGATGGTCCTTTTGGAAGACTAGAACCTATATAATACGGATAGGGAAGTATATAAGGTAAATGACCTGGGTATAATCAAGTTATAAGGCACATTGTCATGTGAATTTGTAATGAAAGATATTCCCTTTTATAGCTGAGGTGGGGGAACTTTTTGAATTTCATAAAAAGTATTTTGTAATAAATTTATTATCAATACAAATACCTCAAAAAGTAATTGGATTCAAATTAAATCTAATATAATATTGTAATATCAACTACCAATAAATTTTATATTAGATTTCAAGTAATTACAATATTTATTAGTCTGATTAACACATATTTAATATAAGAACCCGATTCTTACTTTTGAGGTACAAGTTTCTTCTTTTCTATTTTCCTTAAGTGTTTTTCAGAATAAAAGGAAAATGGGGGAAAATCCAAAATTTTGGAAGTACATGCCGTGTACTTTTCCACACTCCATGTACTTTTGGCTGTGTGGGATGAGTACACAGGGCATGTAGCCATGTCGTAAACAAAGGGTGTAAAGACTGACTACATGCCGTGTAGTGGTCCCTTACACGCCATGTAGTCAGTCGGCATGCAAATAGTAAGTCAATGGCCAACTGTGTGATAGAACACACCTTGTACTCAACAATACACGCCGTGTAGTCATGTTGGTAGATGAACACTGTCACGCTGGCGGGAAACCGCCATAGGAACAATTAAAAAATAAGAAGTACACGCCATGTACTTGGAAATAAACGTCGTGTAATTTTTTTTCACTTGAAATGGGTAGTAGCCTCCACTATTCACAAGGAAGGTTTAGAATGGGAAGAGGTCTCGGGAGAGGAAGGCCAGAGCTTTGGAGATCCGCCGAGTGCACGTCAAGAATCTGTTTTCACCTCAGACGATCTCGTTGGAACCGCACGGGTGAGTTCTCCCTTCTCCTGGAGTAGTTCTTACCAATTCTTCCTACAATGGAAGTTTTTTAAGTTTAAATATAGTTTCTTCTATGTTATATCTACATCATTCTTCGGTGTTTCTGGTATAAGAGTCCACGTATAACGTTCGTTGGCATATAAGGTAGGTGGTTTGTGCCTTTCTGTAGAAATTCGATGAGTATTTTGTGCAAATTCCACCAATACCCTTGAATGGGGTATTGTGTGTTCCCATTTTTACCTTGTTGTATTTACTAATTTTATTGATTGCTATAGTAGAGGTTTAATTTTGTGAATAGATTAGTTTTTTTTGTACTCTGGATGCTTTCCATGCTTGTTTTTATTGTTTGGCATTTTCCAGTTTCCATGCCTAGTTGTAGGTTAGTGAAACTGTTGCTTTGTTATGCTGTTTAGTCTTAGATTGATATCCAAGTAGTTCTTGAGGTTTAATTGGATTAAGCACGCACCCTGAGCATGTTTATTTCCACACATGACTGTGAGAACCTAGTGTAGTAGACCATAGGGAGAATGGACGTAAGGGCTTCTCCAGAGTGTCTTTTAATACGATGCGAGACCACAGGGGGAATTAACGATGAGTGCTTCATCAGAGAGTCTATAGTGCCTCGACGTGGGACAGAGGTGGAATGAGATGTTGAGTGCTTCCCTAGAGATCCTTTAGCACGATTCGAGACTATAGGGGGAATTGACGGTGAGTGCTTTCTCAGAGAGTCTATTCATAGCTGAACCAGAGGGGTGAGACTGTGTGTTCCATCTAGAGGGTTTCTAGTACTTGTATGTTGAACCATAGGGGTTAGGCTATGAGAGATACCTAGAGGGTTACCTATTTTCTTCCTTTTGTTGGTTGTTTACTTGTGTACTTTATATGTTAGAACTGTGAATTGTAGCTGCTACGTATTTCCTGTTTACTGTTCCTGTACTTTACTTGCCATGTATTCATTGACTGTTAGGCATAAATCTTTGGGTGATTTCCTACTGGGAATTTGTCTCACACCCTATTTGGGCCATGTTATTGGGACCAAGCATATTATGTGGTTTCAGGTATTGATAAGGGCTAGCGCTCTTCTACTTCAGGTACCTGACTTACTGTGGAGCTTGAGAGCAAGGGACCAAGAAATGGCTTTTGATGCTGAGGATTTTACTTTTTTTTTCTTTTTCACTTTGTTTTTCAGTTTTACTTCAGCACGTTTGTTTGTTTACTATTTTCCATAGAAATATGTACCTTCATGTATCATTATTATTTTATATTTTGTTTCCACTGTTCACTTCAGTTGTCGTATTCTATTATTGTTTCTACTATTGTGTCTGGTTTTTATTCCGTTGTATACTTTACTGAATGAGGGCATAGTTTCCCCACCAACTCACCAAGGCCCTCGCTGCTAGTCGGTAGCCTCTGGAATTTCGGGAAATGCGCTTGAGGCCATGTGGAGAACTGGGTACGGGGCACCGGTGGAGGGGCTTCAGATTTGTGTCATTACAAAGTGGTATCAGAGGGGTTATTTTCTTTGACATACTATTTGGAGCCTTAGTCAGGGATATGATGGACCAGTCGTTGGTAATAAGTTTTGCCCGGGCGTAACTAACTCGTTTATAGGGAAGTGCCAAGTTACCTCGTATTGCAAGTTTACTGATTTTTCAATTTACAGTTGATATGATTTCACAGTTTGATGACGCACTTGGGATTATGCTGTTTATATATTATCCATGGGTTCTATTTAGTTGCAACCCGATGAGATGAGGGTATGCCGTCTGATGCATCATTTATGCACATGCTATAAATCACATGTCATGCACTATTCCATGCCATGTAGGTGCATTAGAAATTTCCTGTTTTTGTGATAGTTGTTGTTCTAGAAAAGAATGTTGTTGTGATAGATTCTTGATAAATACCTGCTATGTGATAGGGTATTATTGTGTGAGCTTGATTTTAGAATGGACACCAAACTTTGGTTTTTGGGGAGTATGGGCCCCAATTGACCGAAATTTGGTTGATCATTGACGGTTTATTATGTTATAACATAGATAAAATGTCAAACATTGATTCGTGGGGAGTATGGGCCCTCACAGATCAGATTTTGACACTTAGGTGTTGTTTTGCAGTGTTTTCAGGGTTTGCGGGAAGTTTCTGAAGCATACTTCCTGGAATTCCCAGTATACACGCCATGCAGTATCTTCAACACGCCGTGTATGGTCTTCTTTTCAGGAATAAAAATAAACTTTTTGAGTATATTCCATGTACCCTAAGTACACACCGTGTAGTCTCTTCCCGTGTCACAAACCGTGTGGGTGGTGACACAGAGAAGGAAAATGCTTGGGGGTGAACACGTCGTGTACCAGATGTACATGCCATGTAGTGTTGACCCTAAAACCCGAACGTGTCACTAACAAACAGGGGTCGGTGTAGTCGTTTCTTGAACACGCCGTGTCAATGAAGAACACGCCGTGTAGTGTGACCTAGGGACCTTGTTGGGTAACTAACAACACGGGTCTGGAAAATCCTTTCATGTACACGACGTGTGTGTATATAACCCACCGTGAAGTGTGATATGAGTGTCTGGCCATGTTACTAACAACATGGGTCGGTAGAGCTATTCTAGAACACGCTGTATACCTGTGGGACACGCCGTGTAGTCTTGTACAAGGACAGACTGTGTGGATTTAGTCATGTGGATGGGGAAATAGGGTTGATTGACACACCTTGTGTGGGTGTAACATGTCGTGTACTGTTAAGCTGGTTAGTCGGACATGTCACAAATGACACGGGATGTTGGAAAATAACACCATACACACTGTGTAGCTGATATACATGCCATGTAGTTTTGTTCAACGAGAGACATGTGGCTTAGCAGTGTAGAAGGACCGGGAAGGGAAAGGCAAGTCAAGTACATGTCGTGTTGTCAGTATACACGTCGTGTAGTTCTATTTTGGAAATTTTGAATGCCTTCATCCTCCAGTTTCCTTTCAGGTTTCTTTGTTTTAGGTCATTGTTAATCTTGTTCTAAAGTGTGCGTTTGACCTTGTAGAGTCATGCCGCCAAGATGACCACATGTTGTTCACCAGGAGAGCAACGGAGACTATACTCCAGAGATGTTGGGCCATGGCCTACCATTTGATCCTCTAGAAGATCCAAATGCGGCTATAGCCATTATACCGAACACAGGCGCAAATGCGCAGTTCCATGAAGGCTTTATGCGGTTCATGCAGACCTTTCATAGAGCACCGTCGGCTGTCACATCTATGGATGAGCTTAATAATATATTCCAGTAGCAGTATCCGCTGACATTTTAATAGGATGGTAGACCGCAGGCTGCGGAGTCATGACTGGGTTCGATACAGACTATCTTCGAGCATCTTGAGACGCCTCCAGGGCGGAGGGTCAAGCTCGCGACATACATGCTGCATGATTCCACCAAGAGGTGGTGGGATGTTACCACCCAATCAGAGCATCACAGAGACATGGCGTGGGAAGATTTTTTGGTAGTCTTCTATGACTTCTTCTTTCCAGAGACGATAAGGGCAGATAGGGTTCAAGATTTCATGAATCTGTAGCAAGGCGCTATGTTGGGGATGTACTATTCTTCTCATTTCACCGAGCTTCAGCGTTTTGCACCTGTTTCAGTGGGTGATGAGATGTTGAGAGCCAGGTGATTCAAGGATAGTCTTCGGTATGACATCCGAGCACTGGTGAACGTTTTCAGGTTGCCTTTAGAACATTCTATTGTGAACCAGGCGCTGATCACAGAGATGAACCTACGGGAAGCTAGTGGTGTGGGCCAGGATGGTTCAGCACCATTTTCTGGTACTATATCAACTGGAAAGAGGAAACGATAGATGGACTTCTCTCAGGGTGTCAGTAGCAGCCATAAAAATGCATCAGGTGGCCATGTCATGTGCTACCAGTGTTGTAGAGAGGGGTACAAGAGAACTTAGTGTTCACGAGGACCAGTGGAGTGTCAATCTTGCGGCAAGATGGGTAATTTGCAGCGCTTTTGCAGGGCATTTCCACCAGTGGCTAGTGAGAGGGGTTCTGTTCAAACTCTGCGTGCGGGAGCAGGACCAGTGGCTTATTAATAGTCAGGGAATTGGAATAGTTCAGGGTGAGAAGGTAGATATGGTGGTCGTGGCCGTGGTAGCCAGACACCAGGATATCATAGGCAGTAGGGCGGGACAGATTAGTGTAGCCAGGCTGTGTCGCAGGGCTGCGGCACAGGGCTGGCATATGCAGTGCAATAAACCCAGCAGGAGAAGGATCTCAAACCTTCTACAGTCAGAGGTACTATTCTAGTAGCTTCTGTTTTATCTTTAGTACTTTTCGATACGAGTGCTACGAATAGTTTTATATTTGTACCAATTGTGGAGAGCCTTGGGATCTGTGTTTATACTTCTTCTAATATCATGACACTAGACACTCCATTGGGTACTAGAACGGCTGGTGTGTGTCAGTGCGAAGAGTTCCCCCTTGAGGTTGGTGGATGTCACATCCTTTGGGAACCTTATATCTTAGAGATGACAGCTTATGATGTCATTCTCGTGATGGACTGGTTGGTTCCCTTTCGGGACTTCGTAGATTGCTATCATCGCAGGGTGAGTTTCATGTCACCAGAGGATGGAGAGTTTCTATACAAGGCTGAATAGGATGTTCAGGTGAGTCGAGCTGGACCAAAGCATCGTGGGCAACATGGAGTCACAACCCAGATGCGAGTTTATATTTGGATGACCAAGGGACTTTTCAGAAGGATTTCCCTCCAGTAGTTGATCGTTTCAGGGATGTCTTCTCGGATGACATTTCAGGTATTCCTTCGGAGTATGAGATGGATTTATGTATTGAGCTTGTGCCAGGAGCAGCCCCAATGTCCATTCCTCAATATAGGATGGCTACACCTGAGTTGCAGGAGCTCAAGAGGCATTTAGAGGTGTAACAAGCAAAAGGTTTAATCCGACCTAGTATTTCTCCTTGGGGTTCTCCAGTCCTTTTTCCGAAGAAGGCGGACGGTACCCTCAGACTCTCAGTGGATTATCGGAAGCTAAACCAGTTGACGGTTAAGAACCGATATCCCATGCCAATGATTGATGATCTTTTTGATCAACTTTGTGGAGCACGAGTGTTCTCGAAGATTGACTTGAGATCAGGATATCATCAACTGCACGTTAGATCATCCGATATACCACTCACGGCTTTTAGGAGTAGGGATGGTCTATATGAGTATATGGTGATGCCGTTCGGACTCACGAACGTGCCAACAGTTTTTATGGATTTGATGAATCGTGTGTTCCATCCTTATCTGGATTCTTTCATGGTAGTATTCATGGATGACATCTTGGTGTACTCTCACACTCGACATGAAAATTCCACCCACGTTGAGATCATATTGAGTACACTGAGAGAGCATCGACAATATGCTAAGCTCGCAAAGTTCCACTTTTGGATGGACCAGATTCACTTCCTATATCATCTCAGAAGTAGGAGTTTCAGTATACCCAGAGAAGGTGAGAGTAGTAGTTTCATGGGAGCATCCCAAGAACGTGTTTGAGATATGGTGTTTCATAGGGCTGGCTGGTTACTAAAGACGCTTAATACATGACTTCTCCCACATAGAAGCACCGTTTATGGGTTAGACTAAGAAGGGTGTGAAGTTCGTATGGTCGGAAGCCTGCGAGACAGCCTTTCAGGACCTGAAGGGATGGTTGACACCAGAACCAGTCCTGATACTCTCAGATCAAGGGAAGAGCAATACAGTTTACTGTGATGCATCAGGTATTGGGTTAGGAGCAGTGTTGATGCAGGAAGATCAAGTAGTTGCGTACGGGTCTCGGCAGTTGAGGCCACATGAGCAGAATTAACTGATGCATGATCTCGAGTTGGCTGCAGTTGTGCATGAGTTGCGCTATTGGAGACATTACCTATTGGGAGAACGTTTTGTGGTTTTCACTGACCACAAAAGTCTCATGTATATCATTACTCAGCATGACTTGATTCTGAGGCACTGAAGGTGGGTCGAATACCTTCAGTACTTTGATTTTGAGCTTGCCTACACACCTGCTAAAGGTAATGCAGTAGCTAATTCACTGAGCAGGAAGACTCAGATATAGGCAGTGCATGAGGCCAGTGGTGAATGAAAGCTTATGGCTTTGTTCTCCGAGATGCATTTGGAGGTGCACGATAGTCAATGGAAAACATATCTTTCTCCTTTAGCTGTGACCTCTACCCTCTTGGATAAAGTGAGGATGAGACAACTATTTGTTTCCTAAGGCCTAGTTCTATAGGATTCGGTGGAAAGTGAGGACCCTCCTCCTAGGTGGATGATAAGCGATGATGGAGTTTTTCGTTTCCATGGACAAGTGTCAGTTCTAGGGGATATACGCGAGGAGATGATGCAGGAGTTCCATGCTTCATCTTAGGAAGTTTATCCTAGAGTTACAAAGATGTACCGAGACTTGAGATGTTAGTTCTAGTGTCCGGGTATGAAGAGAGATGTAGCTAGTTTTGTTACAGGATGTTCCACCTGCCCACAGGTGAAGGCGGAGCACCAGAGACTAGCTGTGCTATTACAACAGCTACCCATCCTAGAGTGGTAATGGGATGATGTTGCGATGGACTTAATGACTGGTTTATCGAGGTCACCTAGAGGCAATGATGAAGTGTGGGTTGTTGTGGACAGACTCACAAAATTAGCTCACTTTTTTCCAATCAAGGAGACCATCGGTGTTGACGAGCTCGAGAAGTTGTATATCTGAGAGATCATAGATCTTCATGGGGTCCCCCATTATATCGTTTCAGATAGGGATTCCTATTTTATGTCTCGTTTCTGGAATATTTTTCAAAGGGCACTGGGTTCACAGGTGCTTCTGAGCACAGCTTACCACCCTCAGACCGATGTCCAGTCAGAGCATACGATACAGGTGTTTGAGGACACACTACGTGCATGAGTCCTAGACTTTGGGGGCTATTGTGAGAAGCATATAACCCTAGTCTAATTTGCCTATAATAATAGTTTTTAGGCAACTATTGAGGTGGCACCTTATGAGGATTTATATGGTAGGACATGCTGATCACCCTTGTGCTAGTTAGAGGCAGGTGAGGCAGCTTTACTGGGACCACATCTCATGAAGGAGATTTCTGAGCAGGTCTAGTTGATTTAGAAGCGGAAGGCTACCGCACAGTCTCTTCAGAAATCTTATGTTGATTGTCGCAGATGACCTTTGGAGTTAGTTGTCGGGGATCAGGTTTTCTTATGTGTTTCACTGAGGTTGGGACATAGGAGGATCGAGAGACAAGGTAAACCTTCATCGAGGTATGTGGGGCCATTTGAAATTCTGGAGAGAGTCGGGCTGGTTGCCTATCAGTTGCAATTACCATAGAGGTACCGGGCCATGAAAGACGTCTTCCAAGTATCTCAGCTGCGCTGCTATCATTCAGACCCGTCTCACATCTTTCAGCCAGAGGAGGTTGAGCTTGAGTTAGATGCGTCCTTTGAGGAGCATCTGATTCATATCGTTGACAGGAGCATGAAGGTCCTCCGAGGCCGGTCAGTTCCTCTCGTGCGGGTGTTGTGGCAGCATGGCTGAGTGCAGGACCAAACCAGGGAGTGGGAGACTGACGTACATGCTCAGTGGAAAGATTTATTTATGGTTATATCTTCACCACCCTTGTATGGGAAATTCGGGGTTGAATTTCTTAAAGGGGGTAGTTTGTAAGAACCCGATTCTTACTTTTTAGGTACATGTTTCTTCTTTTATATTTTTCTTAAGTGTTTTCAAAAAATAAGAAAAATGGGGAAAATCCAAAATTTGGGAAGTACAAGACGTGTAATTTTCCACACACTATGTACTTTTGGCCATGTGTGATGAGTATACAGGGTTTGTAGCCATGTCGGCAACAAAGGGTGTGAAGACCGACTACACGCCTTGTAGTGGTCCCTTACACATCGTATAGTCAGTAGATAGGAAAATAGTAAGGTGATGGATAGCTGTGCTATAGAACACGCTGTGTACTCAAGAAGACACGCTGTGTAGTCATGTTGACAGGTGAACAGTGCCACGCTGGAGGGAAACCACCAGAGAAACAGTTAAAAAATGGGAAGTACATGTTGTGTACTTGGAAATACACATCACTTACTTTGTTTTGTTTGCTTAAAATGGGAAGTAGCCTCCCATGTTCATAGGGAAGGCTTAGAATGGGAAGAGGGCTCGGGAGAGGAAGGCTAGAGCTTTGGAGATCTGCCGAGCACACATCAGGAATCCGTTTCTGCCTTGGACGATCTCATTGGAACCGCAAAAGTGAGTTCTCCCTCCTCTTGGAGTAGTTCTTACCAATTCTTCCTCTAATGGAAGTTATTTATGTTTAAACAGAGTTTCTTCTACGTCAGATCTATGTCGTTCTTGGGCGTTTTTGGAATCAACATCCACGTATAATGTTCGTTGACATATAAGGTTGGTGGTTTGTGCCTTTCTGTTGAAATTCGATGAGTATTTTGTGCAAATTACACCAATACCCTTGAACTGGGTTTTGCGTGTTCCTGTTTTTTCCTTTTTGTATTGCCTGCTTTGCTTGATTGCTATAGTAGAGGTTTACTTTTGTGAATATAGTTGTTTTTGTTATACTCTGGATGCTTTCCATGCTTGTTTTTCTTGTTTGGAATTTTCCAGTTGCCGTGCGTAGTTTTAGGATAGTGGAACTGATGCTTTGTTATGATGTTGAGCCTTATATTGATAGCCAAGTAGTTCTTGAGGTTTACTTGGATGACGCACGTGCACTGAGAATGTTTATTTCCACACAGGACTGTGAGAACCTGGTGTAGTAGACCATAGGGAGAATGGATGTAAGGGCTCCTTCAGAGTGTCTTTTAATATGATGCAAGACCACAAGGGGGAATTGATGATGAGTGATTCCTCAGAGAGTATTTAGTTCCTCGACGTGGGCCACAGGGGGAATGAGACATTGAGTGCTTCTCTAGAGATCCTTTATCACAATATGATATTATATGGGGAATTGACAGTGAGTTCTTCCTCAGAGTGTCTATTCTTAGCTGAACCAGAGGGGTGAGACTGTGTGTGCCTCTTAGAGGGTTGGTAGAACTTGTAAGTTGAACCATAGGGGTTAGGCTGTGAGAGATTCCCAGAGGGTTACCTGTTTTCTACTTTTTTTTGGTTGTTTACTTGTGTACTTTATATGTTAGAACTATGAATTGTAGCTGTTGTGTATTTCGTGTTTACTGTTCATGTACTTTACTTGCCATGTATTCATTGAATATTAGGCATAGATCTTTGGGTGGTTTCCTAATGATTCTTTGTCTCACACCATGTGTGGGACTTGTTTCTGGGCCCATTGAGATTATGTGGTTGCAGGTATAGATAAGGGAAAGCGCCCTTCTACTTCAGGTACCTGACTTACTGTGGAGATGGAGAGCAGGGGACCGAGCAATGGCTTGCGATGCTAAGGAGTTTACTTTGTTTTTCTTTTGCACTTTGTTTTTCAGTTGTACTTCAGCACGTTGGTTTGTATACTTTTTTCCATCGACATATGTACCATGATGAATCATTATTATTTTATACATTACATCCGCTGTTCAGTTTAGTTGCCGTATGCTGTTATTGTTTCCGCTATTGTGTCTGGTTGTTCTTTCGCTGTATACTTTACCAAATTAGGGCATAGTTTCCCCACCAACTCATCAAGGCCCACTCTGCTAGTCGATAGCCTCTGGCGTTTGGGGAAACGCGCTTGAGGTCATGTGGCGAACTGGGTACGGGGCACCAGTGGAGGGGCTCCGGATTCGGGTCGTTACATTTAACCTATTTTAATTTTAGCTATGTTAATACTATTTTTAATTTTAATAGAGTGTAATTTTAATATATCATGTATGAATTGTAAAATAAATGAAAAATTTATGTTATTTTTTTAACATATTTCATCAACATTTCCTTACTCTAGTATATATTTTAATTTATAAAAAATTTAATAAAATTTTACTTTCCTAAATTATCATTAGAGTCAATTTTGACAATATTCATTAATTTTATTAACAAAAATATTATATAAACTTTATATCTTATAAAAATATATATTAAAATGATAAACCAATATAGAAATCCATTAAAGTGTTATTATGAGATTAATTATAACTAATAACATTTATATTAATATTTTAAATTTCATTTATTTTTTATTTACATATATTAAAAAATTATTACATCATCATTCTAAACACATTTATGGTATATATATATTTCCTAAAAATTAAAAATAAATTACCATGATAATGAAAAATATTATCAATATAATTACTATTTATAGTTGAGTTTATCTTCTATATAACAATACATTAATAATGATATATTTATTGAAAGTACATGTAATACATCTTTACATTCTCATTAAATAAATTTTAATAAATATAAAACACTCATAAAAGTGTGTTAAAAAGGGTATAACATATTCAGAATGTTTATTATCTTCACAAAACTCATAAAAATAAATTAAGACATGTTTTAGGTAATTTTCTCTTGTATATAATATTATTTTTTTACACATAGTTTTGTAATTTAGAATTTACCGTGTTAATAAGAAATTTCTAATGTACTTTTTCATAACGAAAAAACATAAAAGAAACATATTTTAACAATTAAGACCCATTGTATCATAATTTGTTATAAATTATTCAAAATTTGAAATACATATGATGCAGTCATTAGATTAAAATTAATCTCATTGATGGGGTGATAAAACATGTTATTAATGTTAAAAAATACAAAAGATAGAATCAATTTTATAAATTAATTCAACAAAAAATGATTTTAATGAAAATAATTATATTATAAGATAATAATATGATATAATTAAATTTAAAAACTATTGAAAAATAATATGTCTACGTATTATTTTGATGAAAAAATTTACATTCATTTTTAATTTATAAAATTTAAAATATTCATCAAAACGTGATACTTATTAGAAAAATATCAAAAATTCAACCGATATAAATTATTATATTCTTATTTTAAATAAGATTATCATTTTTTCTAATCGAATATATTATTCATTTAAATTTGGATTTGATATGGGTTCTTCAATAAAATGTAATAAAAATTACCCTTTTAAAAAAATTTATGTTTTTATTCATAAAATTGTGTTGGTTTTTATCATTTTCCTTTAAAATATATTGGATAAATATAAAAAATATTTTATTAAATATATAAAATATATATATTTACCAATATAACTCACTAATTTTATTTTATTTATTTTATTAAGAAAAAATGGATTTGGAAGCATAAAAATAAAATTATTTCCTTTACAATAATTTTTTTAAATATTCAACTATAATAAAATATTATCTTATTAATTAATAATATAAACCATATATTTTTATAATTTATTTAATAATTTTGTTAAATTATAATTTCATAACAAGGTTATATCTTATTATATTAAATTCTAAAACATTTATAATATAATGTTCCTTAGAAAAATTTATCTTGCATGTACCACATGCTATCTAAAGAACTCGACCTTATGTGTAACATAATCCATTAATAGTTTTTAGTTTAATGAAATATATTCTAATGGATTCATATATTGAAACATTGAATTTTTTGTTCATATATTAGAAACTATATTTAGTTCATTAGTATAAATAAGTAATATTCATTGTTCTATGAAAAGTAAAATATCGAAAAGATTTGAAAAAAAAATTAAAAAAAATATTGTTGTGTTATAGATACAAAAAAATTAAAATTTAATCCCTATTGTGTAACATGGTGAAATCCTGAATTACCACATTTGATAATAGTAGTTTAACTAGTTAGAAAAATTTCCTCATGTTCTCATCCCAATATTCCAAAGAAAGTCAAATTGTAGTGAGGTCCTAGATTCTGTCTCTAGGGATTTGATTCCTTGTGGTCATACTTGAACACAAAAGAACAATAATGAAAAGAAGGATGAAAATTAAATATAAGAAACAATAATAATATGAGGTGGGATAATTAAATCATGAAAAATATATATAACTAAAAATGAATATCAATATCAATATCATATGAATATGATGCTGATAATGACATGATAGTAATAGAAAAGTAAACTGAAAACCAAAAAATTAGTCTAGAAATAATAACTGGAACATAATAAAAGGCTAACATATAAAATAGTACTCATCCTATTCTCATTATTCTCATTCCATATATTATAATATCACATAAATAAAACATATAGAGCAACACCCTTTCCTTTTTCCAAACCTTCAATCGTGAAGTTTGTCCATGTACGAGTCAGCACATAGAACATGGTGTGAGAAAAACATAGCAGGCCAAAAAAAATGTTTTCTATAATAAATATGTTATGTGAATATAAATTTAAAAATATGTAGGGATAAGAATAATAATTTTAGATTTATCACATCTAATAAATACCATAGTGGGTATTTCTCCTCATGGGATTCCTCACCATCCATACATGCTTCAACCTTTACATAATGTCTCTGAATAGGTAGACTTTAAAAAAGATAAGGTTGAATGGTATGATAGTATGAATCACGTAATAAAAATGGTGATTAAAGTCACATGTTGAATCAATTGGATTCATAAATGTAAATGTAATTTCTATCTCACAGTAATAACTATACAACCTAGGTTAAGGGTATTTGTGTAATATAATAGATACACCGTTCAAATTTCAATAAAAAAATATCTCTAACATATTTCATTGAGTGCATAGAAAATAATTGTTGGTATAATATTTAGTAGAGGTCGAAGAAATGATCCGAAGAATTTCATTTTTGAAGCCACCATGGAGAATCTCGAGGAATAATTTAATGTATTCTAATTTCAAAATATAAATAAAATTAATCACCAGTTCTATGAAGATAATTTCACATATTATTAAAAGGATAAAATTACATGGTGAGTAAATTCCTTACAAACAAACTCAATTAAAAACAGTGGCATTATATTAGTTCTCAATTGATACCCTCATAAATCCATTGTCAAATCATCTTTTACCAATCAATTAAAATGATAATATCCATTATAATAATATACACCATAAATTTATAAAATAAAAAAACATCTATTAATCCATATATATTAAAATTTTAATTAAATTACAAACATCTCCTTTTCCATATGTAAATGTTAATGTTTCATAAGGGAAATTTCACATTTTAAGATGTTTTGGAATAATAAATTAGGTTCCAAGTAAATGACACTTTCCAAACTATATGAAAATTAATAATTAGATATAAATAAGATAAATTTCTTTTTAAGGGTGATTAAAATACATGTAATTGGTGTCAATGGGGGATTTACATAAGGTCTCACCCATTGGGGTGATCATTGGTATGGTTCCAACCATTATAAATGTTTACAACATCATCAAAGAGTTTAGTTTTTAGTTCCCATATTTAAATTTAAAAACATCCTAATAATAAGTAAAAATAATAGATTTTATCACAAGGAATATAAAAACCATAATAAACAGGGTATACTTGTAGTAAAATAATATATAACACCAACCATATGGCTTTAGAGGAACACCCATCGATTATCGACCATAAATATGGGATGTAATGAGTAAAAATAGATTAATACATAAATATGATGAAAACATGTCATATATTTTCTCATTAAGATCACATAATGTATATGTAAAAATAAAATAAAAATAATATGAAAAAATAAATACCATACCAATCAAAATCCATCACAGAAGTGGTGATGAAATAATAGTCCACCTAGAGATGTATCTTCATAGACTATCAGTGGGAGGAATGTGGGTCTCTTCAAGGGAGGATGTTGCTACACTGGGGATAAGAGTAATAAAATATGGTAATTTTAATGAATGAGTGGGAAAATGGACATTTAACAATATTTAATGAGGGTAACATATTGTTTTCATGGTTTTCCAAACTATGCACTAATCGTGCATCAACAATATCAAAGGGGTACACCCCCTGCACATTAATGAAAAAAATTATAAAAAAAGTGCACTAATTGTTTGGTAAATCATTTCTGAAAGTATATTTTTTCCCAAACATAAGTCCTACCTCACAAGATTTGAAAAACTACTCACCCTATTAATATATGGTTCACATTGTAAAAAACTATTTTTTCTTCTAATCTTGTGCCAAATGTGGGCCTTATACAAAATCACTATCAACTAGAGCTCTGGGATATAAAAAATACATGAATTCTCTCAAAACCATCATTCATCATTTCATAAAATGTATATGTTTATAATAAATATTCAATGTTTTAATAAAAGGGTTCATATATGTATAGAAAAATAGTGATCATATACATGATTGTTTTGATGGTTCAGTTATGTTATAAATGAATAGATATTTTTTTAAGAAGTTTAATAGTGAATATATTTTCCTCCATGTGTAATATATATTTATTGTAACAGACCGTTATTTATGTTGATTATTGATACTAATATAAGTCATTATGATGTTTTATCCCCATAGAACTCATATAATGGATGATCCTGATATACTTTTCCAATGCATTGATATTAATTCATGTCATAAAAGGGAATGAATGTGGAGTTATAAGAAGAGGTATCACCTATGGATACAACAAGGGTCATGTTATTTCTAACACATATGAATATTAGTTGTTGAGATAATTTTCTATGATACATAAACAGTTCCTATATAAATCTAATGAGTTTATAAGAGTTACATTGATGAATACTAACATCACATGGCCATAGATTTATAATTCTTATGTATTTTTCCTTTGTTGATATTTAATCAAATGTAACTTATTTAATGATCTTTATTTTTATTTGTTTTAATAAACATATTTAATGAACACACAGATTGAATATGTTTTCACATATATAATCTTTTCTAGTTATCATTTATTATAGTGAATTGTTAATGCATATTTTTACCCAATAATAAGCATTTGATATCACACATTTAATGATTATTTTCCAAATGTTATAACTAAATATAGCATGTATGATATACCTACAATATTTTCACATGGGAGATGATGAAAATTAGTGTGTAATAAGGATAAATGTGTATAGTGTGAGAAATAGCCAGTTAAATTATTCGGTAATGTTATGAAAGAGTTTGTTCTAGTTCTATTAACTCTATACCAAATAGGTCATTAGGAATTTTAGTAAAATAGAAAATTCTACATGATAAATTATGTTTTAGATAATTAAATGTATGTCAAATTCAGTGGTAATAATGTTATATATTGAGGGATTTGTTATTACCATGTCACTAAATAAGGATTTGGGATTGTTATAGATGGTACTAATGATGGGTTTAAATAACTAGGAAAATTAGAAAATTTTCATGTAAGGTTTACCTATGAGTTATATATGTCTTCTTGGGAAAAAAATATAAGGGTGGTCAAATGAATAAAGGAATAATTCAAACTTATATGGTATTATGTGACTGTATTTTAAGATTATTAATGATATTTTATAGATGTTTTACTAGGATGGGATTTAATTAACCCATTTATGTATCATGTGACTTAACATGAAGTAATATTTGGCCAGAATTCAATTCATTTTTCACTTGTAATATGAATGTTATAAAATTACATATGATCTTAAATTGTTTATTTTGTGATATAGGCTAGATCATTTGTGGAACGATAGAATTTTAACATTTACTATTATTGTTGAATGTTGGATATTAATTTATTATTTCATCATTAGTCAGAATATCCATGTAAGATATTATTACACCATGTTCTAACCATTTTTTTATTAAGTTCGTGATGAACAATGTTTTATACTTTGATACACCCGATTATAAAATAAATTTTTATTAATGTGATTATGATATTAAATATTCATGCTAATCATTTGGATTAAAATATTTCATAGAGTTGGAAACTGATTTAAACACAAAAGAAAAAGAAAAATATTCATATATAGATTATCTGAAATTCTTATTGTTATATTTTCTAATGTTCTTGGTTTTGATATTAAATGAATTCCATAACACGTGGAAATTGATTTTTAAAAAAATATTTTATTTTATTTGTGTTCTATCAATTGAACTGACTATCATTTTCACACCTCATTTTTCTTTGGTGTTTGGTTCATTATCATTCATATGATCAATATTCCCTATAACTCTCTAAAACTATTTGGAATGAAATTTTCTCTCAATCTATATATTATACTATCCTTATAATATTCCCATTATGTAACAATAAGCTTTTGTTGTATTCAAGTTGACTTTCATATTTTCATTTTATGTTCTTCAATTTATTTCTTTACTATAAATTTTCCCAATTTGGATTTTTAATAAATTTATTTATAATATCAAAATGGTTTTTCCGCACATGGTCATATTTTTTATCATCCACTTCATTAATGTTTTATAAAAATGATCAAAACATTATTAACCATGAAAGAGAAAACATTTTTAGGGAATTTTTTGTGTGTGTAGAAAACAAATCATATTTTTTATAGAATTATTATTATTCTTGATAGCTGGATTAATATAAAAAAATGATAATTATAAAAATTATGTTATACTTTAAAAATATTTCTTTATAAATGTGATCAGTATAACAGAAAAATTAAATTTGAGATATTAATAGGAATTAATTATTTATAAAAATAATTTTAAAGGTTTTAAATATTGTAAAATATTGGAATAATGAAAATATATATGTACTCATTTTTTAGTATATCGGTTTTTAAAATAATAATGTGTTTCTATTATTTTTTATGTTAGAATATTGATATATATATATATTATACTAATTTTATTAATTTTATTTTATTAAAAATATATAAATTTTGAAATTATCATATTAATATATTCTATGGGTTAAATTTGGGAGTTTTTTTGTGAAAATAATTATTTTTCATTGAGTAGTGATTAATATAGATCTCTGTAAAAATAACATTCATTTATACGAAATAAATTAATTTCAATTTCCTATTATGTTTATAATTTCATCATAATGCTAATTAATAGAATATTAATATTAATTGATTTATTTTATTTCATATGATTCAACATTATTCATTATTTTGGTATGTATTCATTATTTGGATAAAAACCTGTATTTTATAATCACAACATTAAGAAAAAAATCTGTTATTATTTAACATAATTAAATTAAAATATTTTAAAAATAAAATAACATTTTTTTCTATTTTATGTTAATAACAATATTTTTTAATTCATTTGATGATGTTTACAAAGAATGGAATAAATGAAAATAATTTTTTTTGTATAAAATGTATTTTCAAAATAGAATGTTATAATTATGTTTTTAATGATTATTTAAAATTAATTTATTATAATTATTGATGTTCAATTTTATAAAATATAATCCATATTTTACATCATCATATACACAACAATTATTATGGGAAATTACATTTACATTCATTATAAATAGTTTCTATGGTGACAAATGTGTCACCCTGGTAAATCAGAAAATAAGGAAATCCAGGTATAAAGATAAATGAGTAAGACAAAAAAATTTCATATTAATAATTAATAAATAAAATTATATCAACCATAATCACATTGGCATGGAATTTATTTTTTATGGGATAAATTTCCCAGGAAAATGGCTCAATAATATGAAAATATTTTTAAAAGTTCAATGAGTGTACTCTACATCACTTATAAAAGGACACCACATCTCCACATTACACAAAACATAATGATAAGTATTATTCATAATATCCCTATGATCCAAAATATTACCCTTTACCATATCCCAATGTCCCTATTTTTTTTTAGAACTCCTACCTTATAAGGTTAATGATGTAAACCTAATGAGGATTTTTGAAGTGGAGATAAAGCACTTTTCTATGTGTTTTTACAGTATTTTATATTTTATCTCCATAAAAAACTCTTATCAATTCCAATATAATAAAACTTTCTTATATCATACTCTGATATGTTATTATGAAAAATTCAAAACATTAACTCATCTATTATTACATAAAATGGGAAATTATTTCATTGTTTGTGTTAATAGAAAATTTTCGCCTCTCAAATCGATGTAATTTGTTTACCCCCATATTCTCTCATAAATGGATTAATTTTTTATGTAAATATATATATTATTAGTGACACAATTATAATTTTATCATTTTAATATATCATCTATTTACTTATATTTTATTCAATTGTAAATGGATAACATCAATCATGTAGAAGTGTGTATTACCACCTCTAAGAAGGGGTGTGATATTTTAATCATCCCCTCACATTGATGGTACCTATAAATGTGTATAATGATATAATATGAATATTATTATATTTAATTAATTTTATAATGATAAATTGATAAATATCTTACTTCACGTATATTTTTATAAAAATGGGAAAATTAGACAGGCGTATGTATGGAATACCGACATAGTATTGTTCTCCTAATTCATTTTTCATAAAAACCTAACATAGTTAATTATAAAATAATTATTAAAATATAAAAATTATTTTATTTAATGATTATTATATCATATAGGATATATTAAATTACCACTTTCACAATGGAAATATAAAACCTTCATTTGGAAATTCTAAACTGAACATTTTGAAAATAACCATTATAAATGTAAAATAATAAGTTGTTAAATATGTCATTGAAATAAATTATATAAATGGATCAATTTGGATAAAATAAACCATCAATATGTTATTTAATATGTAAATAATTAATATTATATTATTGAATATCACCTAAATGACATACATAGAACATATGAATTCGACCTAAGGGATTTCATAACTCAATTTACATTCAATGGGTTATATTTGACTTTATTGACTTTTTCATGAAAATATTATATGTGAAATGAAAATTCTATATATCTATTTTCTGTTTTATAATTTTTTACACATAATAATTTCTTTTTTTAAATTATAACATCATTGATATGTTCAATGTATGGACTTTTCATTTCATAATTGTTTTTTTGAGTCATATCTCATATTCTGTAGTTATTTTCATTTATAATGTGTATTCTATAACAATTGAGTAATTTTTTAATGATGGAATCATTTATAATTACATATTATGTAACATTTCTGATCTTAGATTCGTGAAAAATTTATTGAAATGTTATAATTGTTTCTGGGGGGGTTCAGTGTCTAAATTTCAATTCATTGATACATTATTATGGTTATACAAATGATTTATTTTTTATTATGTGCATATATTCCCATTAATTAGTTATGAAAATTTTATTATATTAAATAATTCATTTTATATATAAATTTATCATTCAAATTTTATAGATCATTACTGATATTCTACAAAAGTGTTAAAGGAATAATGAGAAAATATCATTTATTTTTAGGATTATCATCCAAAATTTACCTTCAATGAAAATATATTGATATTATCATTTAAACCCTATAAGTTTTCATCTATTATATTTATTTATATTATTTTTCATATTAGTATAATTAGTCCTTAATTGATATATAAAATTATCAAGAAAATACTTTTAAATAAAAGCTGAAATGATTTCATCATTAGTCAAAAAATCATTTACATCCATTTGAATACACAACAAATATTTTTTAAAAGTCCTTACATGTACATGATTTTTTTAAATAGTTAATTTTCACTACATTTTAATTTATTAGAAAAATTTTATTATGTAATCCTTATAATTATTCTCAATGAAGTTGTTTTTTTCTATTCACAAATGTATTAATAAAATTTATCTTAACATATACAACATTGCTGATTTTTCTTACCATAATGAATGTTCAATTCATTTAATCCTCATTTATACATATATATATTATTGTTTTGAATTAAATTAATTGTGTAAATATTTTATTTATATTATAATGTTAATTTTACTCAATGAAAAAAGTTATTTTCCATTGTTATTAGATAATTTTATAATAGTTTATATTAAATTAATTTTTATTTATGTCAACATATTTTAATCTTTCCATTAATTATCAATGATTATGATCATATTATACCATACCTCAAATTTATCTATATTTATTATAATTATTATTTTATAGTGATTAGTAAAGAACACATTTTTCATTATTTGGTGAATATTTAAATGAAGGTATGTTGTTTTATAATTTTTTTATTATGGAAATTCAGGCTTCTATGTGTCATATTAATGTACATTACATTGAATTTATTGATAATGATGGGTGAGTCTCATATTTCTCTAAATGATGGATGAGCACTATATTTCATATATAGTGGGTTAACCCAATATTTATTTCTATAGAAAGTGATAATGGTCGTTATGATAAATAATAATTAATGATAAAGTTGTTTGAAGATATTTTACTTATTGATTTATCATTTCTCGTGTAAAATATTGCAGTATTGAAATTGGGCGATAATGATAATGTTCTAATGTTAAAATAGATATTCCCTATGTATTCAACGAGTTTTTTCTAGAATTTTTGTTTATGATTGACATAAAATAGAATATTATTAGTGGTTAATATGTTTCTTCACTATGAGAATGATCTATTCCATGTCACATGTTCAATTTCCCAATATAAATGCCACAAAACGGGGCCTTGAGCCAATGGGTCATATGGACTCAAGAGAGTCTCTACAAATTCTAGAGGATTCTATCTAGCTACGAGAGGATAAGGTGTGTCCATTGAGATACTATGAATTGAAGTCAACATATAACAGAACGAAAAAATAATAACCATAAAATAACTAAATCATTAAATCATGCAGACAAAATATGATAACTAAGAAAAGTATATATAACAATGCTACATGATGTAATCTCAAACTAAATGATGATCATGACATTTATCTATAAAGAAGACAAAACTGATATATAGTCATTAGTATAATTCACATATAAAAATAACAAAAATACAATAAAAATACCCTTTAGATAACATCATTTACCTTAAAGAGGCCATGTATCACCCTAATCTTACCGATTTAATAGTGTTATGAATCATATGGTGGTAACATTCCCTAGTCCCAACCATCATCCATATAATCTCTCTAGGTATCCAATTGTGACCTAAATAGGGTTTCAGATACAATGACATCAGACCATCAACCAATATTTCTATAAAAATTCATGTATGTGAGATACATGATAAAGATTAGTTCATAATATAATAATCAAGGAAGAACTAAAGTAAACATCCCAAGGAAAAAAGTAACAAACAAGTTATACTATACAACCATACAAGACCCCATACAATGAAATTGTAATGTTCCTTTAATAAGTATGCATTTAAACAGAACGTTTTTCAAAAAATGGGCATGATGTATACAAAATATATCATACCACCCACTACCTACCTTATAACTTGTATTTCTTATCAATTATGTCCAAGATTTATTATCACAGTTATCACATTTCCCATGGTTGTAATCTATAATCCAAAAGTGGCACACCCCTCGGGGCCAGATCCAAGGTGTAGAGAACCAATGTACCGTCATCGAGTCTTAGGGCAATATCAATTTAATCATTGTTAGACATTATATTGGTTCCAAGGAACATATCAACAGACCATTCCTGATGATATCCCAAATATGTATGTCAAAGGGGTAGAAAGGGACAATCCATCCCATGGAATCAAGTCCCAAGGATAAATCGCATACGAGGATTCCACATCATTTGACATTGTTACCGGAGTAACATCTCATGAATCTAACGAAACCATTATTCATTAATTCTATTTAACAATTCATTATAATTCAATTACATCCCTTGTGTATACCCACTCATTTTCCACAATAAATAATAAAAAATTTAAATAAAATAAAAATCACGTATCTATTAAAAAAAGAATAAAATCACATCCAAATCAAATAATTCAGATTAATTCCTTTGTATATGGGATGCCTATAATTAGTATACCTCATAACCAGACTCCATTAGGGGTTGAACAATGGAAATGGAAGGGATCAAACCATAGTTGGACTAGGTTGCAGAAAAAACGTTCAAATAAAATCAACAACACTTAAGGGAAACCTAAATAAGTTCTATTTAATTGAATTCAATTATTAAATTAATTATTAGAGAAATTTAAAAAAATTATGTGCACATAACATTTTAATCTTGGTTGATAGACCAACAAACAACGAGGGTAAAAGTATATACCTCATACAATAGGTTTTTAATAGAGTGATCATCCCGTGTTAGCTTCTAATATGACCTATATTGGGTGAAAAACGAGAACCGTACTAATAAAATAAAAATAGGGAATAAATTCTTGAACCTAAATATCACAACCAATACCAATTAAAATAAATATAAATTCAAGGGGATTGCAATACTAACCTATAAGAATACAATGAGATAATAAATCCATGAATCTAGCCTTTGATGGAAGTACAAAATAAAAAACTACACTTTGATCATAAAAGGATCTCTCCTAACCTCATGATATAATACAATTGAAGAAATTTCAGAATAAGATTTTCTAATTTAAGGTTTTGAGGGTAAAATAGTCATTTTTCTAATCATATTGGGTTCCACATTTACTATGAAGGGTTTTCCAAACCATGAGAAAACTGAATGACATAAATTTTCTAAAAAAACAGGTTCCCCACATGAGCATGCACCTTTATCTGGATTGTTTCCTCAAACCATTCATTCCATAGATGTGCACTGTCGATAACCCCCATTATTAAAAATATATTATGCTTTTCTTTTCATGGTTTCTAATAACCATGTAGACTACATGTTTTTTCCAAAATTGTTTTTTAATATCCCTGAACAAGAACCTAGAACTTCTAAAACCCTAATGACATAAAAGGTTATTCACATAATAAATAAAAAATAATTTAAAAAGAAATTAATGAGATCCCTACACTGTATGGAAACCCTAGACAAAAAAATATTCCCGCCAGAATTAAATTACTCCCCAAATTTCCCTCTCAGTGGCGGTCAAGAAAATTCTAAGAATAACACTTCGCACTAACTATGTCTTTTTTCACCCGCACCAAATAATCATCCAGTAAATTATTGTTTTTTCATAGAACTCATACTTGAGAAATTTAGTGGACTTAGAACATTAATTATCTTGTCAATTATATGAATAATATTCTCCTCTAGGATGAATATATTGATAACTATACATTACATAGAAGAGTGTGATATGGGTATTATATATTATGATACAACTGAGATACATGGATAACATTAGGCACAAAACGTTTCCTCTAAGGTAATTATAATTGATATTTTGTGGTCCTAACTATCTCCAGAATCACGAACAACGCGACATATCATTGTGAAACCTTACCAAATATCCTAATACGTCTACATCAAAACATTATAATGATACAAAAAAGGATTTATAATTGACCACGATTTGTATATTTCATCATTAGTGATCACTGTAATATTACTATTTAGAATAAGGAACATCCATCCACTATTTGATCAACTTGACTTTTTTAGAAGTGTCCAAAATGATACACAGTCCATATAAATCTAAATCACTTACCTCTATGCAGTATAAGGGTGATAAACATTTTATAATGTTCAAATCCTCATAAGAATCAGGATGTATAGTCTCATGATATAAATTGTTGGTGGAAATGTCAACTAGGTGACAATTCATCTCCAACGAGAACCAAAAATATTGGACACATGGTCCAATAATGTCCTAAAAACCAATAGTTTAAACACTAAATAGAAATAAATTTGAAGTTGTTATTCCATGATATGAATAACATGTACACCTAACTCCCTATCCATTCTCTTCATGAAGCCAGATCTAAACCAATTGTATCTACCTAAAACAAAATTGAGATGGACCCCATGACGCCATACAACCTAACAAATAAAAAAACTCCAAAGACAATCCACACCTACAGTCTCTATGATTGGTAGAAAATGTGAAAACATCATGAAAATATCAATAAAAAATCTTATATCATATATTCCTAGAGGCAATCTCTAAAAATAGGTCATGAAAGCCATCCTAAAAATATTATATTTCAACTCAAGAATTTATATCTTCTATATAAGTGCATTTGGTTTATAATTTCCAAATCTCACCTACTAATAAGTGGAAAACCTCGTAACTAAACTAGATCCCCCACATTTTATCCCCATGTAGATTTAATGATGTTGTAAATCTTGATACATATTGGAAATTTTGTGATGTGCCACCCAAACTAATACTGTAAACTTATGCAACCTCTCCACATATATGTCTTATAAAACTAAAAAACGATGACATATATGAATAAAATAATCCTCTCATATTGTCAAAATAAGAGGTTTTTCTTCACCTACCATAATATTCCATAAGAATCAGCCATCATAATCTTATTGCATCATTATCCATACTTTATCCACAATAGTAGATTTCAAAACTATGTATGAGAAAAAATCCCAACCTTGACTATCCTACACCTCAAAGTTAATGTTATAGGAAAAAATCAATATGATTCCACTTTCTATTGTGCTCTTGAACATCCCTCATATTTTTACTCCAACTGAATAAACCATCAATGAAATTTCTCTTTCTAGGCATAAAGAAAATCTCAAAACTCAAATGGATATATGTACTCAACACACCTTTACGGCCTTTGATTTAGAGCATGTTGTTTATATATGTACATGTGGCAGGTGTGGCCCATGTACACCACAAAATTATCTCCTAATAAATATTGTCTCTTCTGGTGAAATTCATGATCAACAACATCTAACTATAGATCATAAATAATGGAATTCCAATCACGTGGCCTTAGCAGTGGAAACCCATAAATGACAACTCTATCCTCCTTCATTATAATGGATCATTTCATGGTACCTTATGAATCACAAAAAAAAGTTGTGTTTTCCCTTATCTATTAGAATTAAGAACAATGGTAAATTAAATCTCCATTTCTGATCCTGAAAGGATATCTTACATCTATCTATCTTGACAAGCATCATAGCATTTTTAGTTAGGAGTATAAGTTTTTCTTATACGTATGATAATTATTTTATGAACATTTTAAATATCCATCAATCCATATGAGACTCTATATCTCAAATTCATTCTTGGTATAATCCCATGAAACTATACCTCTCCCCAGCACAAGGACGACTAATACTATTGTATTTGAGATAATATGACCATGATAGGGAATATTATCCTTCCATAAGTGGAATTTTTGGAGAATATAATATAACAATTGAAATCTAATTATATTGAAATTTATCTCATTATGTTTTTCAAGGACATGTTGATTTTGACAATAAACTAATATTTCATCAATGAAAATAACTAGAAACAAGACCATATAAGGATATAAAAATCAGTTCATCAGTGCCATGGATATTGTTGGTGAATTAATGAGTCCAAAAAAATATGTAGACACATATATAAGAAATACATTCTATGAAATGTTGTATGAGGTATATATACAAGAATAACATACACCATATGGTATCCATGTGTTAGTAAAATATCATGAACACATGAAATCCTTAGATCAAATGAAAAATGTATTTTATATGTTGAAAAGAATATTATTTTTTAATAATAATTTGTTCCAATTAATGATAATAAACAAATATCCTAGTGGAACCATCTGTATTTAATAAAAATGGATTGACCAACCATATTGAGAAGTATTGGGTCAAATAATCAACATTTCATCCATGTCCTAGGGATTTTCATGGCCCCTAAAAATCCATATTATTCATTTTATAAGGACTAATATATAGAATTTCATCTATTTGAACTGGTTATATAGAGAACTCCACATATCTAATAAGTGGTAAACAATTAAATTCATCATGAAAAATATCTCTGAAACAATCAACCACTTGGGGAATGTCCTCCTAAATTAATACATGAACAAAAAAACAAAATATAAATATGGGTTGTCATCACACCCATAAAACAATACTATACTCTATCTTATCTTTCCTATATATCCCATTCACCCATTTTAATATAAAATCCTCCCTCTTATGATGTGAAGGTCACCCATTGATGAAAGTAATCAATGAAAGATCGATGAGAAACTAGACAATCCATTCCATGAAAGATTTACAACACTATCATCACAAGGATAAAAACTTCCATATGAGGTGACAACCACCAATATAAAGGGATAATTCCCTATATTTACATAAATCCTACGTTCTGATACCTAACATTGTATCAAGAATAGACAAGTCATTAAAAAACTAAATTATGAGCATATGGACCTCCCCATTAAGTAAAAATATTAATCTATGTGCCAAAACTATATGATGAAAAGAATATATAATATTATGGTATACTATTATAATAAGACTCACTATAGATTATAAATAACCCTGCCCCTAAGGGGTTGGCTGTAAAAAAATAAATCTGGCATGTACTGTGGCCTTTTAAAAAACCAATATACAAGCAGTAGGCTCACCATCCTATCTCGATACAACTAGTTCATGGATTCCAAATCCATGACCCACCCAGACCTAATATATAGATATTTCTATTGCTCCTTTCAGGTTCCAGTGATGTGATTCCTAATCCATAACCAACACTCAAAGTTGTCCCCATACCACTCTCTTTTAGATGGAATTTCTTGTACAAAACAATGCTCATGAATCTCCTTCCCCTATACTTGAAACCCCACTAGGTAGTGATTGCACTAATTATTCATGTGTCTCCATATTTTACATTGATTATTGAATATAGGTGTACCATTACATCCATCCTTTTTTGTACTCATCTCATGGGTATCCATAAAACATTTCTTTCTTCCACTTGAAGTAAAAAAAATGTGTCATGATTCTATATTTATCTTCTCTATGCCCCCATCTTCCATAAAATTACGCTCTGTAATTAGCACCAAATTTACTATCTATGTAATCATAATCAAACTGAAAAAATATACCTTTGATAGAATATCATTTCTAAGACAGTAAACAAAACATTACACCCTCAATATCTCATCATCTTGGTATGTGGTTTCAAATAAATACTGCTCATTAACACTTTAGTCATACTCCATAACTGTCACAACACCGTATGTTAGGAGTATGAAGTCACTATACTAAGCTTCCCATAGAGACACTAGGTAAACGTATTCATAATGTGTATTTCTTGAGTCAACCAATCCATATCACACAACCTTTCATTGTGACTCAAACCATCCCAATAGTTCCATGCTTATCCTTGAATCATGTATGTTGCAAGATTCACTCTCCTCTTAGGAAGATTATTGAGATGCTAGAATATAAACAATGTTGTCTCAATTCATATCTCACTATCATGTATACCACCACCCCACAATGACGTGGGAGGATGCTATTGTTGGAACACATGTGTATAGTCAATTATAGGAAAGGTATGTTTAAATGCTCCTTGAAAATTCATCATAAAGAAAAATAACCCCTCACAATGATGTTCCATAACATTTGTCTAGAAAAAATTATATTACCATAGATTGAACTATACGAGGATCCACTAGTATCACATGTCCCACTACTGTGGAAGCATGTTCATTGTCACCCTCCTAGAATATGACTGGATGTCTTTATGGTGACTGTCTCTACAATTCCAAACATATGTCTATGTAATTGACAAAAAATAACACATCAGAAATCTTAAAACACATCAAAAATTTCGTATAACATATAAATAACATAAATCATACTCTTATATCATATACTGGTAAAAATAAAATACAAAAATTATCACTAGAGACCTTACACACTGCAAAACCCGATGTAGGTCTTGGTCACATTCTCTATTTTTACAATTAAATTTACATTTAATTTACATATTCAGAAAAAATATAATTTTAAATGGATGAAGAAAATGGTTCCCCATTTCCTATCCATATGTACCCATAAAAATTATTAACAAATATATAGTGTCTATCTATTTCACATAGTAAAATGTTCTAGTTAATGAAACTCATGGTCCATGAATCCACATTTCATAATGGGATTCATATGGTGTATTTTTTTAAAATATGGGATAAATATTCTGATTTTATGGTGGTAACTATATGCGCATAAAATTTTATCCAATTATATTAAAAAAATATCTATCAAATTGAAATTATATAAAATATGCAATAGAACAAAATTTCATGAAAAAAATAAATTCAGCCTATATGGAATGGAATAATTCTCAGAATGGGTCATTTATAATGTTCCAAAAATGATATATGAGATTTAATAGTTCATATCATAATGTTGTAAAAAAATTGATGCCTCAATATTATCAGTGATAACATCTCACATTCAGGTACATCGTCCATTGGTTGAATCAAATCAACTATATTAGGAAAAATATATTAAATAATAATTTCCATATGATGAAACCTGGGTTTTTCCAATATGTCGGTTATCTAATCCTAGAAATAGTTCATTAAAAAATTCCATCTTCTTCCCATCCCTTTTTATTATATCTGAATAGTAATGTATAATAGAAAAATTTCTATGATAACGATTTTTAGTACCCCAACCCAGATTCCACTGAATAGTACCATGAGAGAGTGGTTAAAAAGTCCTCTATCATGTATCTATGAATTATATAGGTTTTTGACATTTATTGAGGGCCTAGATTGTGTCTAAGTATAGGGGAAGAATATTACCTCATGAAAGAGTTTAAACCAACAAAAAAATAATAGAAGTCGAAGCATAGAAAACTAACATCATCCAAAAAGAAGATAATCTCATAGATACAAATATATAGCAATAATTCCATATGTAATCTCATTATAATTATTATCATGTCACGTGTCTACCATATTCTCAAAATAGGTAAATAACAATTAGTTAAATAAATTTTTCAAAATAAAAAAGACAAATAAATTTTAATCTTAAAATAGTATCATGATCCTATACTCGGTCCAATGATCCCAATCATGACACAATGTAAATCATCATAATATGGGTGCTTGATTCAGCCCCTACCGACATCCATATTATCTTCCTAGGTACCCATAGTCAAGAAGATTAATTATTGAGTTAAAATCCCTATAGACTACCACCATTTGTGTCTATAATAATTGTTGGTTACAAAATACAGCTCAGTAAGAAACTATATTATAATAGGTATGGATGTAATAAAGTAATGTACCCAAGGTAGAAGTATCCCATAAAGTGAAACTATACAACTATATAAGTATCCAGCAAAATAGTTTCAATCTCAAACAACAAGTCATTAGTAAATGAAAATTATGTAAACCTAACATCAATAATGTATACAAAATATATCATAACATCAATGACCATATTGTGTGACATGTATCTCAAGTATACTATGATCTACCTGTATTATAAATCATGTCACACATACCATGATAATATCATAGAATAAACATATCAGACCCCTCAAAGCTAGATCCATGATATAGAGAACCATGAAATCTGCATCATGTCCTAGGAACATCTCCATAGAACCTCAGTTAGACTTGTTTGGGGTCTATGGAGCATATAAAAATACCATTCCCAATTCAAACCTCAAAAATTAATACCCAAGGGGCATAAAGGCCCCCAAAATCCCATAGAGTTTAGAAACAATGAAAAATCATATACATGCCCTGCACTACCACCCTAAATATCCTTGGAGTAGCATCCAATGAATTTAATGTAATCATTAAATATTCTCTCCATTATTAAATTCACAAGAATTTAGGTATATATCATTAGTATTCACAAATGATTTCCATAATTCACATTCAAGCAATTTAACTAAATCAATATCATGTAACTCATGGAAAAGGAGGAAAACTTATCTTAATCAAACAATTCGATTAAAATACTTTAAAAACTTGTCTTCATATAATGTGGAACACTCATATAAACACCTCATGTGGGGTTTAACAATGGAAATAAAAAGGATCATGGATTAGGTGTCCTGGGCTAGGAAAAATACATGCAACTAAACTCAATGATACTCTAGGGAATCCAAAAAAGATCCAACTCTTTCATTGGAATTATTTAATTAATTATAGGGGCAACATGGGGAAATAATTCCTTGGGGAATAATGAAAACTAGTTGTGTAATGAACTAAAACACAAGGGGGTGATATTTACCACATACCATAGGTCCCCAGTAGCATGATTTTCCAGTGACAGCTACTAAATCGACTCAGACAGAGAAGAAAAAAAAATAATTGATGATGAACTAGAAAATATGAAATATTAGATTTCAACTAAATAGTAATGATGATATTATGTCAATCTAAGAATGGATCAATATAATTTTTATACATACCTGTATTGATCCAATGAGATTATTTATGCATGAATCTGAGTTTTAATTTGATAAAAGATCCAAAAACTATACATTTACAAATATAGGAGCTCTCCCAAATTCAATTTTTTTCAAATGTATGAAAGAAAATTCTTTAAGTTATATGGTATTTATTGGAAAATATTCACTTGATAAAAAAATACTTGGCCACATGGATTCTAGGTGCTATTTCTAAAATCATTCTCATCCCATGTGATTCTTCTCCACTAAAAAATATTGATTAATTTCAAGGGTTTCTGGATAAATTTTTATGGTTTCCTCATACCATGTGGTCTCCTAATACCCAATGTAAAATCCAAGAATGGTTCAAAAAATCATGTGGCCTTCCTTGCATGGTTTCTCTTAACCACTCATTTTTATACATTCTTGCATAAATACTGGTTTCATTTACCAATCAAGCCCTCAACACCTCTAATACTAACATGGCCTCAAAAGGTATTCACAATAGGCCATAAACATGAATTTAAAAATAAATTAATGATATTCAATCCTAATAGTTATTACTGGTATCTTACAATATTTGTAATTATCTAGTTTTTTTGGTATGAATTATATTATATAATGCTAGTTATCATTGAATGTGATCACATACCATGTTTTCCATCTTTTGGTTAAATACCATGTTTCCCCTTTATAATAATTTGATCTCACCCTTCCTATTATTTGTTTCATTATTTAAAAAAAATTGTTACGTAAAATATTCCTAGATGGGTTTGTGATAATGATGAAGAAGATATAATATGGAATATAAAAATATGGTCATAGTGGAAGAAATGAGAACATAATATCTTGAGTAATGATATGAATTTGGTTGTGAAAATTTATTAAAACACCAAAACTAATAGTTCATTGTTTATATATGTGATATAATCAGTTTTGTTTGATGTTTTTTTAAGATGAAAATTCAGCAACATGTTTTGGTTAGATGTATGAAATGGAATGATTATGTTTGTAGTACCATGTTTTGTTCTTCAAAGATTGATATTTTTTATTCTTTAAAATATCATTGATTAGATAACATTGTAGATTATGATTTCATTAGGTTAGGTTGTCTTAAGAGTTATGGATACCATCATGGTCTGAAAAATAAATGGGTTTTCATATGTTTAAATACATAGATACCTCTTTTTAGATTTTATGTCATGATATTTTAAGATGATTAATTATATTTGTAATGTTTTTTATTAGGTTTATGTATAAGTAATAGATATCTCTATAACATTTTACCATGAAGAGTAATTTAGGGTGAATTCTATAAATTATAGGGATAAAAGATGAATTTTGTAAGATAACGCCTATTTTTATTGGGGTTTTGTATATAGATTTAGTTATTTTTTAAATGACTCAATTTTATCTTTTTTATCATTATTGTACTGTGGAGATAAATTTATTATTTAATTATACAAACTTTAATAATTTTGGGTATTATCACAACTCATAGTAATTATTTTTGTTTTAATAAATACATAAATATTATCCATTTCTAAATTTATATAAATCAAGGTTAATAAGAGGTGAAATGTAGATGTTTGGAAATTAAATACTCAAAATCATCATTTTTTGTAAAATGTAAGATATAGATGGGGAATAATTGAAACACACATAAAAATAGTGACAATATTGTTATGTGATTAAATAAAATCAAATAATTAAATTTCTATTAGTTCTAGTTTTTTTGGTGAATTATCTCAATTATTCAGGGAAAATAATTTTGGTATCTACATTTTATATTATTTTCAAAATTTATAGTTACCTAAATTTAATTTTTTATACTAATTGGTTTGGGGTTTGATGGTCATTGACTAACTCATGGTTAGTTTCCTATGAATTATAATTATTATTCCAATAATAATTTTTCCCGTATGCACATATTATCACTTTCTTTAATTGTTTTCATTATTTAATAAGACAATTATTTTATATTCAAGGTGACCTCCTTATTTCCCTTTTCTTATATTAAATAAAAATTGATTGTATCCTTTTTAAAAAATTTATTTTTCAACAATGGTAATTTTAAATATTATAAGAGTGTTTTCATAGATTATCATATATTTTATACTATACTATATGTAATAGATTTTTAAAAATAACATTAAAAATATTAAACCTATAATAACGTAAAATTAAAGGATAAGATGTATTTATTTGTAGTAAATAGAAACACACTGAAAATGTATTTTATATTTATACTACGATTCACAGCTTGCTTGACATACAACACATTTCATTAAGATAATAGAAATATTCTATAAAACTATTATAATATAAATGAAATAATTTTAATCATTATTATATATATGTGGTATTAATATGTTTAACACAATAATAGAAAGCATATATATAATTTTTACATAATATAATTTTTTTATTAATTCATAATAAATAAGTACTAATTTTCTTTGTTGATTAAGTTTATATTTCAAAAATGGTTTTTATTACATTTTATATGTGAATATAATAAAACAATTATTTAAAATTTATAAATTTAATTAAATCTATAATATATCATAATTGAAATCAATATATAAATATTATCTTCAATTTGAATGCTGTAAATTTTCAAAAAATATTTATTTGTTAGAGAATAGTTAAAAATGAAAGGTTTCTCAAACTATCATTCCATTTTAGAAAATAAAATAAAAATAAAAATTTCATTTTTAATTTTAAATTGAAAAAAATTTATCATAAGTAACTTATATTTATAAATAATCTAATTTTTATATAAGAATCAATATTATACAAGTTTTTGGTATTGATTATTGGTATTATATAGTTTTTTCCCTAAATAATGTTATTTTACATTAATGTGTTTTTAACTATCTAATAATAAAATATATTTATTAAAAAATATATTTATTTTATTTATTATATATTAAAAATATTTTTTTATTCTATTTATGTAATTAATTTGGGAAGGAATGAAATTAAATAAGGATTTACATGTAAAAATGCATTTTTTTATAAAAGAGTTTTCATTGGAGTTTTAATTATAATTTTAAATTACATTGAATAGTGAATAGAAATTAAACATGATAAAACAGATTCTATATTTGGAATCATAATTTTTTATAATATTAATAAGGTAGATATAGTTTTTTCCTCATTAATAATAATGTTGGTAAATAATTATGTCGCAATGGTAAATGGGTAACTCAGGTTCACCTAGGGTAAAACATAGTGGTAAGGCCCCCAAAATTCATCTTAATTCATATTTAATGAATTTAATTCGACACTTATAACCTAAATCATGAAATTAATTTTTTATATTACATTTTAATATGAAAATGTCTTAATAATATTTATATCATTTCAAAACACCATTGTGTACCCACTCCCCCGCTTATAAAAAAGAATCCTTATCTCCCCTATTATCCCCACATCAATAGTTTAATATAACATCCAATACAAAAATAAATAGCTTATTTAATTCCATGACAATGTCTCATAGTCCCATGTATTATCAGAAAATCAACTGGAGAAGGACTAAGTTGGAAACCTAACAACATTATTTGAAAAAGATGTAAACAACTTAAAAAAGTAATTTTAATTTTTATATAATTTTATATCCTTCAACCATCTATTTATCATTACATTATAATTACAATAGTATCTCCCATATATTGAGATGTTAATATCATAATTTATTAACTGTTACTTATATCCTCTTCTACCAAATGGAAAATGAAACCATTATTCATATGTACGGCAGACTGCCACCTCACGAACTGATGAAATTCATTTTCCAACACCTCATATTAACAATTGTTATTATGGTGCATATTGTGTATAGTTATTATATTAATTAAATTATTATGGTTTGTGAAATATATTATTTCATATCATTTATTATATTTACATTTATTAAGAAATGATAATGTAATTTATCTATACATGGGGATTACAATATCCTGGAAGTGATGCAAACTTTTTTAAATGAATGCCTCAAAAAATGTATATTTATGATTATTTTATCTCAAAATATGATTTTCATGAAATAATCATTATTTTGTAATTATAATAATATAATTACATTTTCCCTCATATTCATTAAAAAATACAATCATTTCTCATGAATACATACAAAATATAATATCCTAGTATTAATATAGTTGTACTATTTTGTATCAAAACTTGTGTTTGAGATTTTTTTTGTTATTTTTCACATAATTTCTTCCCTAATTAAATTTTTACATTAATGATACTAATATTTTATGTAATACTCATCTCAAAATAGGTTAATTGAGACATGTCTACAATTTTGAATGAATAATATTAAATAATGCCTATGTGATAATTATTACTATATTTTTCATTAATTAATTGTTGATCATAACATTTAATGTTCATTTTCCATTCTATTGATCATAATATATTTTTTTAAATGTTTTAAAAGTTTAAATGATTGGCATTATGTCAATTTATATTAATAGAGACATAATTCTTGATATAAAGCATATTTTAATTTTATATGGTATACATATTTTACCATGAATAGATACAGACATATTAAATCATGAAAATAATACTATATATAGATTCATTTATGATATATTATTTTGAGAAATTTTTATTCAAATGTTACCTTAATTGTAAACTTTATATGATACAATCTCATTTCATTTAAAAATTTTCAATGATTAATATTAATTAAAATAAATTATACAGATATTATCCTCTAAAATCATATATTTTTTCCCTCCTATTATTTCATGAGGTTTTATGTATTAGAACCATTATACTCTCTATAATACTTAAAAAATAGAATAAATGAGTTTTAAAAAAATTTCACCATATTTCTACATTTATCAACAAACTTTCAATTCAATTTCTACAATTTAAAAAATTTTGTTATTAATTTTCATAGCTATAGATCAAATTTATAATTATTTTTAAATTTTATTACATTTGATTTAGTTTTTTAATGAATTCTTTCAAAATGTGCTATGATAATTAATTTTTTTTACTTGGTATAAATTTTTTTAATGATTATTTTCTTTGTCCATATCTAATGTAAATAAATTTTCATGTTTTAATTCCCATTAATTGCATTAAATCCCATATTAAATGTTTCTATTGTTATTTACATTGAAAACCCTCTATTAAATATATGGTTATTTTTTATTTTCTATATTAAACTAATGAAATAGTTATCTTCACTTGTTTTAAAACAAATTTTTTCATGTTTATTTTAATATAGTATTCATCTTTAACAACATCCTTAAATAATTTTTTCCCTTTATTAGGGATATATTATTATAATACGTTACATATTTTATCCATATATGAGTTCGAAAATATATAGATATTCATGTAATATGTTTATTTCCATGTGTATGTTAAGATATAAATGGATTTATGTTGTTCTAAAATAATTGATGATGAAAATTTTAGATTATATCTATAGTTATCATATATGGTTTAGGGAAATTATTTATAATGATGGGTATGGATGATAAACATCATGATTATGTGTGATCCAAATATATCATATATATTTGGTGAGCCTAATATTAATCTCCAATTCATTGGTTAATTTCTATTTTTATATAATAGAATAGAGGAGGGTCTTAAATTATTATTTTTATCCTATAGATTTAAATAGAGTCCAGTTATGTTGGACTGGAGTAAACATGAGTGATGAAGATAACATTACATTATACTAATAGGTTTTCAATATGCACGATATGCCTTTTTAATGGTCCTTTGAAAGAAGTTAACATCATATAGATCATGATTATTCATTTTTATAACATGTTATATTGTTAATTCATTATTCCATTTCACATGATTAATAATCATTTTTTTCATTGGTATGAATTCTCTTATGTAATTCTCAAGAACATTGAATATTTTCAAGTACACCTTTTATTACATTGTTCTAATAAAATTTATCCAATTGTTAAGTACAATGATTACCCATATAGATCATTTAAGGATTTATATATAATATTTTCCCCATGATATAATGAATGATATCATGTATGATAGTTCTAGAAGGTTTTGGGGATGATATGATGAATACATCCCATGTAATAAATAAATGTTTTGTATAATGGAACAAATGTTCACTCAAAGTCATAGAGATGTTTACAAGAGTGTTTATATTAATTCACTAATTATATAATAATAAAATTTATTAAGATATATATGTGATCCAATAATATCATTTTTATGTTTCATGTTGTCATGACTAAAATGAGATCACAATTTTTTGTTTTAAACATAGTGATGTAAATATTTGGAAGATTTCCCAGGATCTCGACATACAAGTTCAATGTTTTTATATTATATATTCTAAGAAGCTTATAATATTTCTTATTAACATTGTTATTTTATTTATATAGTTTTCTAGATCATGTATCCTCTTTAATGGAATATAAAGTACAAATTTTTGAATCTTAATTTTACATAATTAAGATTTTATTCATATTTAGTGCATTAAAATTTTTAGTTGCTTTTATATTGGCCACATATTTCTTGTAAATTTATATTTCATGAAATATAATGAATTTAAAAATCCATCTCATTATTTACATTTCCTTGGTTTTTTACTTTGAACAATAATAATGATGTAAGGGTTTCATTCTCTCAATTATGAAATCAATTTGACTTGTATGATATTATACATAATGTAAGTTATGCATTATACAATATTAATTTCATTTTTTATATCAATAATTATCATCATTCATAGCCTTATAAGATCAATATTAAGATATCTATTTAAATTATATACAATTATGATATTCTAAATTCATAATCTTTTCATCATGAATCATAATTATAAAACATGGTTTCTCTGAAATGATAATACTTCCAGGTGTTTTATATTTTTTTTTCTAAAATCTACATTATTTTATCACCATTTATTCCTTAAATGGGTGTTACAAGTTTTAGCATTATTTCATTTTCCCTTTGGATTGTAGATTACATGATTTTATATAAAGCAACCCCACCTTGTATTTTTGATCAATTATTATTCCCATCAAGTTCAATATTAACTATTTTCTTTTCCATATTCCCATATTTATGAGTCACTAATATATTAGATCCATTTTTCCATGTGGAAAAATTTTTCTCCCATATTCATATATTAATTGAATGAATTGTGGATGATTTAAAGATAACAGACAACAGTTATTCAGATGTGATTCATCAACATTCATGTTCTTATCCATGAGATTAAATGGAGAGAATAATGAAATTGAAGAATATTAAAATAATGGGAAAATGATAAATGAAGTAGAACAGAAAATGGATAAAAATTTATGAGGAAAATATAATGGGTTTATATAGAGGGTTACTTATAATAGTCATTCTTTATCATATAAACTTATTTATGAAGTTATATTACCTTATAGTTTTTGGTTTTACAATAAATTCTTCACACAATAAAATTTACACCATTATTTATGACAAATTATCATATCCTTGTGATTAATGTCATTAGAAACATAGTTTTACACGATCCCAATCACAATGGAAATAGACTCTCCAAATGGTCCAAGAATCAACTATTTTAATAACATTGGATTTCCTAAATTTTTTTATTCACAGTATATGAAATCAATACCTCTAAATGAATGAGGTAACATTAATAATGAAATTTTAAAATAGGAATTCAAATCATGTAAAAAAATAATTATTACAATTAATAGACACCTATATCTCATTAAAACCACATAAACGGAAAAATTCAATCTCTAGTTATTTTTTTAGTGCCTGGATGATGGGGAACCATTTCATTTGATTGGATATGTGTGGAAAATAATGCTAGATGAAAAAAATATAAATGAATGGAGAAAAAAACTAGCATCAAGGTATGATTGATCCAACAAGGTGGCCACACTTCCCCTATAAAATTAACAATCCTAAATCCATATACTTACCATTTTATTCAAAAAAAGTATGTTACATGGTGTGTAATTTATATACATGGAATTTTTTCTATTCAACTAACCATTTCACCATATTCACAAACTATATTTCACAAATTGTATACCATTTTAATTATTTTGTTGATTCTTTTGGTATTTTTAGTGTAAATGGAGAGTGAGACTAGAATGCAAGGCTGTAGAACAAATATTTTAGGCAACCACATTCAAAATGTCCATACACAAAAAGATTATTGCTATACATGGTGTCTGATATTTTGTATGGAAGATGGTTGATTAATATGCATGGTCATGTGAGGGATATTTCAAATGTATATGATGTGTGCTTAAAAATTAATTTATATCTAGATACTCAAATTAATCCAAAAATTAATTGATGTGTGAATTCTATAATAAAATTCTAAAAATAATCTGTACCCACAAAAATAAATCATATAACACATTGATGAATATACATCTGTTAAAAAATAATTTATTCTCAATATATATGACCAAAATTTTATGCACATTTCAGTTATACCAACTTCCCCCATTGTTTTTGATTTATTTCCCTCAAGAATCATCTCATCATTAAATTATAACGAATCCATATAGTCGAAAGGGAAACATTAATTCAATTATACATATTAAAGTTTTTCTATTAGAAAAAATTTCAAAATTCAACATACTTAAATCATTTATAAATATTCAAATTACAATTCATATATAAATAAATTTGATATATTTCATATCATTCACCATAAAATTTCCATTTTTAATGAATAATCAACCCATTTATGATATACGTCACCAGAAAAATATACCATTTATCACTAAATATAATTTTATTTGAGTCATGATATATCAAAAGTATATTAACTACATCTATATGATTTAATGTATTCTAAATTTCCTTCTATAAATTATACTATAAAAATCATAGGGATATGCATTAAGTATCATACCCATATAAAGTTGAGGGTATCTGGGTAATGATGTAAATTTTTTAATAAGATGATTGAAAAAGCATAAAAAATTCATTAAATAAAATCCATCATAGTCAATACTAATCTAAAATAATGGACACATCCTCTCATGTGTCCAAACCAAAAAATTGATGTTCACACCAATATTTTTCCACTTTTAAAACAAACTAACATTGAATATGATGAAATAATTTATCCTCTTATTAATATCATTTATTTTTTATGATTTTAATTAATATTTCCAATTTAAGAATCTTATATGTAAAATGAATGTTGTTTGAACCCTATATGAAATGAGATATATATTACTCCCCAAGACCCACTTCATGGTAATACCACCAGCTAGGACCATTAATTACCACCACTATTATTAAGGATAAAATTCATTATCATGAAATAATATAAAATAAATAAATTATTCCGGTGGATTAGTATTATAATTTGATAGGATATCATTGTAATTAATAAAGTATATAGTTATTAGTAAAGATTAAATATATTGTACATAAAAATATAAATTGGGGGGGGGGGAAATATATCAAATGCCCCATTTATTTTTTCATGATTCTAAATCACTGTATTTTTAAAATAAAAATTTAAATTTTATATTAATTGTTAAAATATCAATAATCACTAAATAAAGAGTCTAGAAAAAATAATATTTCAATAGGAAGATAATACATGTTGGGAAGTGGAATAATGATAAAATGGTTAAGAAAGTTATTCCCTAGATATTGATAATCATTCAAAAAAATTAAAATACTTATTAATTATAATAATAAATCAATATTATATCATCAATCATTATAAAATCTTTTAAAATTTAGATAATAATATAATAATCCAATATATTCTTCTATGTATTTTTTAATATAATCAGAAGTAAAATAGGACTACATCATTCTTATTTTTTTTACATAATTTTTGTTGTATTCGAAATATCGCATACGAAAAATGAATATATTAGTTTCATGAAACCCTCTACCTCACATGATATTATATATTATTCCCCATTCACGGCATCATGTAGGATATATTTGATGGGTTGTTAAATTAAAAAAACTATTCTTCAAAAATAATTAATAAAATAAGTTAGAAAAATAAATAAAAATATAAATGTATAGAATACACCCCTAAGTGTTGGAATTTGAGAAATTTGGTAGATAGTGTCTATGTTTAGTCCCTTAGTAGAATTTTAGAATGAAAAATTTCTCTATAAAAACTGTTAGAATCAATTCAATGAGATGATAACAAAAATTTGAATCACATAAATAAATGAAAACTGATTTATATTTGTAATGAAGGGTTGGTGATGGAAGAAGTCACTATAATATTTCATGAGATGAATATTATAGAATCAATGGGTCTAGAATAGATATTCCATTCAAAGGATGTGATCCAGAATTGGGAACTAGTGTTGAAGGTTCTTCACTCCATTGAAATATCAGTTTGGTGCTATAATGGTGCACAATATTTATAGAAACACTGAAATTAGAGAAGGTAAAACAAAAATACTCAGTTATGTTGTGAGAATACATATAGTGCAGTGGTGAAGGATATGGATATGGTTGAGAGACTTATGAATGTGGAATACCAAGGGTCATATGATCATATAGAGTCCATATTTCTTTCTAATGGTTTTATAACCACTGCTCCATCTAATCGATTCAATGGTCTGTAGTGTTAGGTGGGAGAGGATAAAAGGATTGAATGTGATTACCAATTTACATGGTTTTGAAAGGATATAAACTTCATGTGTTTTTGGTGTATTGTAGGATAGTGGTATAAGATTTTGGATTAATAGAATATAGAGGAATTGGTGGAGTTGATGTGTAAGAGACCAATATCTCCACTCCAGGATTCAGTTCTAAAATGATGAACTATACCTTTCTGGAATTGATAAAAAAAATATCTCCCAATTACTTATACACATACTTAAGAAAGATTTTTTTCGGACACGTATCACTCCCATAGCACATTGCTCCTCACTCGATTACCCAACTTCATTCCCACGACCTAATTTCTATACACCCGAATCACGATTTACCTCTGCAATTCAACCTTCTAAAACCCCTCTTCCACCTCCTTATTCGTCTAAGGAGTCCTCCGCCACTTCCTTCTTCATTCGAATATTTCACCAAGATCGTTCTCCAAAATATAATGTCAATGCTTCTTGTCGGAACTCCCTCGTCACCTATTCTGATATATGCAATCTAGGGTTTGGAAAGATACTCCCTTCAGTCTATGAAATCTAGGGTTTAATATTCTTCATACTCAGCTACAAGGGCTCCATTGTTGTCGGCCACCTTCAATTCCTTTCTTTTCCTCTAATAAAGTAACTCTAAAATCATCCACCAACAACTTATCGCCGATTTTTCTCTAAAATATGTAGTATTTTACTCTGTTGGTTATATCGGGTTCTCCTTAGTTCGGCTCCCATAATCCCTTCTACAACAAGTATATTATCCTACTAGATTGAAATAATTATCCCTTCTTTTATTCATTTTATTATTTACATGTTCACACAAGTTAATTAAATGTTCAAAATACTTTATCCTATTTCAATAGTCTGATTATTATTTGCCTTCAGCATTTACCTTCTTATGATTATAGTAAATAATCAACTTGATAGCGAACCATAGTATCAAATGATTTTATATTTTCTTTTATTAGTGGATCATGTATTATATTTCAGTAATGATCTATTTTTTTAGGATAGTAGAACATGTTTTTTCTTTGAGCATGTGGGTCATGAATTTTTTTTGGTAGTGGATCATGTAATTCATTCGAGCAGTGGACCATGTGTTTCATTAGATTAGCAGATCTAGTGTTTAATTAGATCAATTGTCCATTTTTAAATTATTTTTATGTCCACACAAGGTAATGAAACATTAATAATATATTATCATATTTCAATTGTATGATTATTATTTTTCTTCATCATTTACCTTCTTCTGATTACAGTAAATAAAAAATTTGACAGTGAACCATAGTAGTAACTGATCTTATATTTTTCATTGATTAGTGGATAATGTATTATATTTCAGTATTGAACTATTCTTTAGGGTAGTGGAACAAGTATTTTCTTTGAGAAAGTGGGTCATGCATTTTGTTTGGGTAGTGGATCATGTAATTCATTAGATGAGTGGACCGTGTGTTTGGTTAGATTAGTGGACCATGTGTTTCATTAGATCAATTTTCCATTTTTAAACGGAGATGATCAAGTATTTTAGAGAAACATATCAGGTACTTAAGAGCCTCAGATCATGAATTAGGGTAAGGTTTAATTATATATGTTGAACTAAATTTCACTTGCATTTTTATTGATTAGTGGATAATTTTTTCTTTTATTTTAGTTATTAGTTTCTATTGGAGAATTGAATCATGTCTTACTTTTTTTGTTACTTCTACCAACCGGATTTTGTATATCTTCATACTTACTTAATTATACTATATTTATGATGTATCCTTATTTTAGAGAAGTGGGTCATTTTTTTCATGACAAATTTTTGTAATGTGGATTGATTCATTGACATACATGACCAACCCTGGTCATGAAGAATGACTTGGTATCACAAAATGGTATGACATTCAAATCACTACAACACATTCTATCATAAACAATATTCGTAGAATTAGAATATGTGATATTTTATTTTTTATTGGAAACATGCTTAATAATTCAAACTCAATTCTAATAATCATCTAATTAATAAGTACAGATCATATGGTCATTGTAAGATTCTCTATTTTCCCTTCATGATTTATCATTCATTAAGTAAGATAATGCTTCCTCTCATTGAAGAACCATGATCGACTAAATATTTCATTTCATTCATCACATTCCAGGGCTCAGCACTGGAGATCACCCATTAGACACAATAATTGATGATGTTGACGATATAGTATGTAAATTTTTGGTTTTTGGATAATCCATGAACTTATATGTGTTTTCATATTGTATATACACTTTTTAATGGAATTGTTTTTATCATTTAAGGCACAAATGCACTGACTTTTCAGGAAATTGGAACTGTTGTGATCATTCATTTGAGCTTAACAATGACCTGAATCATGATGTTCATGATGGAAAATAGAGCTTTAGAGGAAAAAAATTATTAGAGATATTTCTTTTTATACACCCTGGATTTCTTTTTTTCTTTTTCTGTTTTTTTTCTATTTGACTCTATGTTCATTGAAATTTTTTTAGATCATGTTTTATTGATGTTTTTAATTTGTTTAGTGTCAGGACTAAATAATGTTATTTCTAGTTGGGTTACAGGTACGGGATTCCAGTGATCTTTTCTTTCCTATAGGTATGCTTCACTAATTAGAATCTCTTAGGACCCATTTGATATTGAAAAATGTATTTTGTTTTATATTTTCATGGTATATGTTTTATTGAACCATTTATTTTCATAATTCTTCTTTTATTTATTTGTGTTGGATCATCCATCCACAATTTGGATCATCCATGGTATTTTCCAAAAGGTATGTTTCACTAATTTGAAAAGAGACATATGATAACTCTTACGGGGAAGGGTGATATTGATTATTCAGTACCATATTTATTTCCCATATTGTTATATATATATTTATGGGTGTGTATTTTTTTCATTTATAGTATTCACTAAGGTGTATATATATGTGTTTATCGTCATGTGTTTGTATTTGTTGTCATTTTTATTATTTTTTATACAAGAAGATTTTGTGTCTGTAAACATTGGATGTGACCATGATAAAATTTCTCACATTTGATGTATTACTATGGGATATGATGGATGATCCTATTTTGAGCAACTATAGGTGTTATATTATCCTTTTTTATGCATTATATTTTATTATCCATGATGACATTGAAAACCTTATTATACGTGTCATTACATTAATTTTTTTGGACATGATCCTCTTAGTTTAATTATTGTGGATGGGGCCTAGGTTAGATTCATTTCAATAGATATCTTATTGGGAGTCTTAAAAATTGTAATTTTTTTATAATATCAATCACTCTGAAATTTTTTCAGAAATAGAATAGTTCATATGTATGCTTTTTTTTACTTATCATTATAAATCCATATCCAACATTGTCAACCTAAACAGTGCCTCATTATCACATCAACTACAATTGAATAAAAATAAATGTATTTTTCTTCCGATGAGGTTTTTCTTCAAGGAAAAATATTGCAGGAAGTTTATATTTTTTTTGTAGGATGTGTGTTTCCATTCAATAATGTTTATCACACACCTATTTTAATTATTTAAAATTATTATAAAAAATAATAGAGTGGATGCTGTAGACATTAGATCAAGGGATGAACCTATTATCTTATCCATTGAGGCAGGTTGTTTTATTTTTTTACATTTTTCCTCAACTAATAAAAATGTGCACCGTTTGGCCTTTTATCTATCTCTGGGATTTTTTTTAAAAAACCCCAAAAATCAACCTTATGCAACCAATTTTTCTTGTAGTTGTGCTATGTTTTGTGACACAACAACAACAAACAAGCCTTAAAACACATTTTCAATTTTATTTCTTGGGTGATGTTATGACAATTTAATTGGAATTATCATGGAAGAGGGTTTTTGTGAAAATATAATATGTTGACGTGCTTGTCTCAGATAATCTTCAAGTATCGTTTTGAACTATTATGTCAATCCATGAGAAGGTATCGTTGTCTTTGGAGTAAGGTGTTTATGTGATGATATGTTCATGCACACATTTTCTAAATGTTTAATCCACTTTTTAGTGGAGTGACTGGATTATACTAGAGTGGATGGTTTCTACTATGTCCTAGAATGGCTGGTTTCTATTGTGTCATGGAGTGGATCTTTTATACTATGTTTAATATTCCACAAACATAGGTTACAAACCATACCTCTAAACTATGTCCTATAGTGGCTCGTATGTACATAATCTTGCATGTTGGTGAGTTGAGAAAAATTTCACAATGTATGCCCAAGAGTGTATGGTTTCTACTAGAGTGGATGGTTTCTACAATGTCCTAGAGTGGCTGGTTTCTACTCTGTTAATATTCCTCAAACATAGGTTACAACCCATACCTATAAAATTTTTCCTACAGTGTGTGGTATATTCTACAGTTTTTAATATTTCACAAACATAGGATACAAACCATACCTCTAAACTATGTCTATAGTGGCTAGTGTGTTCATAATCATGCATGTTCGTGAGTTGAGAAATGTTTCATAAACTATGACCTGGAGTGGATGGTTTCTACTGTGTCCTGGAGTGGCTGGTATCTACTATTTTTAATATTCCACACACATAGGTTACAACCCTTGATTCTAAACAAAGTCTAGGAGTGGTTGGTATGTTTATAATATTGCATGTTCATTAGTTAAGAAAAGTTTCATAAAATTTGTTATCTTTAGTTTATTCCTTAATATCAAATCCCATGATCAAATCCATCTTCCATTTTTTGATAGGTACACTAAATTTGGAGGTTCAATGCCTTTCATGCTTGCTAATGACTTGGTATCCAAGAATTGATCAAATAAACATCTAAGGGAGATTAGGGAGAATCTCAAGAGAGCTCAATCAGATACTCAAGGGATGCATATGGGTGCAGTTCAGGTGATCTATTTAATGAATTCTAGATTTCTAATGTTGTTGAATATCCATGTTATCTATTTCACATGTTGTAATTTGTATGTCAATGAAGTTTCTTTTTTAAAACTGATGAATCAATTTATTAGAATAGAAGCAAATAGTTTAGTTTTTTATTAAGAACATAAACATACATTTGAATTTACCTGTAGTTTATTTCAACATTTTTTATAGTTTTTTAGTTTTCAATTTGTATTTCACATCCAGAGAAAAAAAATTTTCCACCTAGATTTTCTTTCAATGGTTTTTTTTCAAATGGATCATAAAAATATTATACTGTGTAAGGTTTTATCCATGAAATTTGTTTTTTCTATTACAGTTTCATATTCTAAATTAGGTTTATTTTGAAAATTATCATTTATAGTTGTTGGATTACAATTCTTCATTATAGGAATCTATTTTATATTTTCTATATTATGATTCATATACATATATAATAATGCATTTGAATATTGAGTTGATTTTTTTTAGTATTATCTACTAGAATTATAGAAGTTATAATACATAGCTTTGAGAAACATAATTTGAATTAATCTATATAAATTTATTTATTCATGGATAGATTCACATTAAAATGTAGTATTTTTAATTTTCTATTGTATTACATTTCCATATCAAAACCAATATGATAAAAGATGAATTTTAATGTGTATAGATTAGAAACACTATGCATATATTTGAATAGTGAGATGTTATATCTTTTCTATATTAGATATATTTCAGCAACATAATGATTATAAATGTATATTGATGATGAATAATGATAAATGAAATCTATAATGCAGAAATCTTCTAGATTAATGAGTATATTGCATAATGTTAATATATTGTAGAACCCTTTATAAAATACATAATACTATATATATTTTGAAAAATGTACCTATAGATTTTACTTATTATTTTATCAATACGATATGTGCATTACGTATAGGTATATTATATATAAGAAATATAGAAATTGTTTACTGAGTATATTCTTATTTAAACACTATTATTTGTTTTCACCATATGTATGAAATCTTAATTCTCTAATGTTAATACTTATATTTAATATTTTTCATTCAAATTATTACGTTTTCATTTTATTATCCTTATTTATAATTTTAACCCCACTCGATAAATATTACAATGATATTTATATTCCACTAGGTGTTGAATTAGAGCTTCCATATAGGGATTTAAGCCCTTTAAGTAATTCAATGGAGGCATTACTTTGAAGGAAGTCAACATGGATGAATCTACAATTTGGGATGTTTTAACTATATCATTTTCCAATATCATTTTTATTTTCCTTGAATATTTAATATAATAGATTTATAACAAAAAATTTTTGTTTCTATGCATCATAAATTTTTTCATATAGTCACATAATTATTATTCAATATTTTATTATTTCTATAAGTTTGTCTTTTTTTTGTATGTATTAGTTTATATTCCTGGAGAATAACTCATGAGTCATCCAAATTATTTATTTATTCTACAAAATTGATATTTCATGGATGATCTAAATATTCCAGAAGCAACTAATAATCCTATAATTGGAATATTTTGGTATTATTATAGACATAATTACACACACACACATATATATATATAATGATAAAAATTATTATGAAATTAAATTAGGGGGTGTTATTATATATGCATCATAAAGTGAAATTTATTTATGAAATTTATTTATGATGATGATTGGTTAAAAATATGAACTCCAAATGATATTACCATTCAAAGACACCAAACTAGAATGAAATCATGATTCCTACTAATCCTCACCCCAAAATCTTCTCAAGACCATAAACTTTATTCAATATCCAGAAACCTTGAAACACTCTCTAGGATTCCTTCCACCATTTATCCCAATTTTATCACTTTTGGAAAACTTTGCCTTCACCTCCAACTTTTGTTTCATCTATGTCTCTTATCTCTAACTCTTTCATTCCATCTTGTTCAATCTCCATAACAATTATTCTTCACTTTGTTTCCTCATGTCACGAGCACACCATTCACTTCATTATCATCATTTTATTCGAAACATTATATTGTGTACAATGACATTACAATTTTCTTGAATGATGTGGAACCAGATGATTTGAATGAAACTTGAATAGTGCAGTGAATTTGTATAGGTGGGGTACTTGTTATTTAATAAAAAAATCAAAAGGAAATATCATACCACTTATATACCCAAAGGCCATTTAGGATTACAATGAAAATGATTTAGGATAAACTATTAAGAACATCAGTTTGTAAACATATAGTTCATATCCATCAACCTAGAATCCTACTATACCTATATTTTCATATTACATGTAAGGTATTCATCATCTCCCATAATGTTCATCATATTTGAAAAAGTTCTTAACATAAATCCTGTATCATCAGTCATCATATCCTATGAAATGTTAGTATAAGAAATAGAGAGTTCAAATTCTCAGTAAGTGTAGGCATGGGTGATATCAATCAATATGAATATTAGAGAACATGATAATCATATTGGTATAAGATCAGGACCCTAAATTATAATGTTCATACATAAATTGAATGGGATCCTAAAAAATAGTTATATTAAAAAACATTATCATTTCAGAAGACATGAATAATAATAATGATAAATCATCATAACTCCATCATGAACCAAAAGTTCATGACATTAATATATGTGAAATTTCATAAGTATAAAATAAATTCATAAGATAAGTATTGCAAAAATTGCCATATGATCAGGCATCAAAACCTATTTCCCATTTGGTATCAATAAAATCATCATGCATCCCATAACACATCATGATCATATAATTTTTACCATAATGGAACAAGAACATCATTTTTTCCCATAACGTTCCAAGAACATCGACACATTCCCCACTATTCATTGTAAATAATGACAAAAAACCATACCATAATCATATAACAAGAATAATTGCATAAAAATTATTCATTTGAATTTTGTAAAACATAATTTTAAAAGGGGATTTTAATGGAAATCACCATAAAATTACAATATAATTAAATTGAAACATTATATAGTGGATGAAATATATATATACAGTGTAAATATACATAATTAAAAAAATATACCCAAAATTATTCACAAAAATAATTTTAATAAAAGATAAATAATGAAGTAGAAGGTTTACCCAAGGAATAAAAATCAGGTTAAGAATTCTCATACTTCAGGTTTGTTTTAATTAAAAATTGTTTACACCATTTGTATAATGATCCAATAGGGTTATTAATATCTTATAGAAACTTATTAATCATTATAACAGCTTATATGATCATTTCATTATATCATATCACCCATTAATTGTTAGTATTTTGTTCCATCCATTGTTTTGGGTGCATGTTTACATTATATTCATAGTCACCCTGTATTTGATTTTCTTGTCGTATGGAAATAAAAATTCCAGAAGTGGAATGAAATGGTGTTTATATGATTCCATAATATATGATGATAACATAAATCATTTTTTGATCATATACGATGAAAAATCATTACATAAAACATTAATGATATTTTTTAGATCATTTTTTGTGGTTCCACGATAATCATGAACTTATTTTAATATATAATATAATTTCATGAATATAAGTTCATAGAAGAACATGAAATATGTTAAAAAATACACATAAAATTATTTTTATACCATAAAAATGCTTTTATGAGAATATTTGAAGGAAGTAATGGAAATTGGAAACACATCAACAACGATTTTGGTAAATCAGCAAATCGTGGTGGTGTTTTTATTTTTATAACAATATGGAGTTGAGAATACAGAAGATGATGAATCAGATAAATTAACATGATAGCATATATAATATATATGATTCTATGGATTTAATACCTCCTTGATATGTTTAGGTAAATATAGTATATGAAAATAATTGAAATAAAAACAAAACACAAGAAAAAAGAAGAGGATTCTAAACTCTTGATCTCTTCTTCTTAAGATCCTCCTTAAGGAATTTTCATTTTTCCTTTTGTTGAGAAAAACAGATCTAGGGTGTGAGGAAGATCACTGGGTATGAATTTTAGCATAAAATTAACAAGTATCAAGGCTTGAGTGGTGTGAGAGGAATAGGGGAATGAGAGTTGTATTTATAGTGGTGAAAAAGGGGCATGTTACATTATTTTAATAATTATTTAAATATGTTTTCTCAATACTCAAAATAGTATTGATTCATGTGACCAAAAATATTAAAAGTTTCATGCGAGTTGGAACTACTTGGTCTTAAATCACATATGATGTCAAAAATTGTGTATTTAATTGATAATTTGAATATATGAAATTTTACCATATATCACTATTCATAAAAAATTCATTAATATCATTAAAATCCCAAAAAATCACCCTAACCATATTTCAATATGAATAACCTAAAAAATGAACACTTTTTTTTTTAAAATAAAATTTTAAATTATTATTAATTTATTTTTTTATAAATTCACACTTTATTCAAAAAGTAACAATTTTCAAACTATAACCGCTTTTATAACACATTAAAAGTTTAATCAAGAGGTAATATTCTTAAAGACATAACCAAATAAAATAATATTACAATTTAATATTCATTTGACTAATATTACTATTCATATGGGTTTGTTAATATTCACTAAAAATGATGTTGGTTCTATTAGACTCAAAATAACTTACTGATCAGGCCATAGATGGCCATATTTGGAAATTAAAAACACAGAAGTGGAATAATTATGTCATTGGATAGTTATAAATATCTACTAAATCTAAAATTTCATTCATTTCTTTTTGTTTTTAAAACCATGGGGTATTATACGAGAGGCAACTGGCTAGTAGTAATATCATGGGGTGTGTCTGAGGAGACAATATACCATCATATCATGATATACATCGTGGAAATAAATAGAAATCATATGATTTAGTAATTACAATGAGTGTGGTAGTTGTAAACTACATAAATTGATAATGTTGCATTAATAAGTGAAATTATTAAACAATGAGAACATCTATGTCATATATAAAACACTAATCACCAACTTTTCATACCACAAATGTAAGAGTACATAAAGGAAAATAATATAAAATTACAATGATGTACAACCATCTCGAGGCTAGACCACATACTCGTTCTCCAGGATACTTTTGATATGCTCCATCAATATCAAAAAAATCCACATCAGTTACTCCTCTCATTCATGGAACTCTTGTCCATAGGCCAATCCACCATGATTTTTGGTCACATTATAATATAGGTATAAGGTTTGCACACACATCGAGTTTCATATACATGAGTGATAAATAACCACAATAGGCCACCACAAAAATGAAATTGTTATTATACTACCACAATTTCATTATCGTGTTATAATCCTATTATAGCTATTTAATAACTGCAATGATTTATAAAATAAATTTAGTGAGACCATATTTGATCCAAGGGTTCATGATCCATGTCAATTAGGTAGTGTTCCTTCATGAAAATTTTTATTTATTTGAGAATATATATATATATATATATTCCAATATATATTTACATAAATATGAATATATATGGGTATGATTAAAAATAATAAAATAAGTAAAACAATTATCCCATAGGTCTATATTCTTGATTGATAATATATTCATTTTACAGAGCCAAAAATGACTCTCGAAGACATATGTCACTATACGGGGCTTCTATGTCCTTACCATGGGTTCACCTATATTCAACTCAAATCACTATAATGATGTATTACGTGTATCAACTAGACATTATTAAAAGTCACTCTTACCTCATATAAATAACATTGGGACTTGAGGTACATATCCAAGTTGACCATGTTTAATGATAAAAGATGTAAAATAATTCATTTTCCTTATGATTCCATATAATTAATTCCTCAATGGGAATCCATGTATCACACAAGGGGTACTATAATTAAAGTTCCCTCTGAATCAATCCATGGAATTCCAAAAATGGAAACCATTTATCACTCTTGGTAGAAAATAAAGATCTTTACACTAATTCCATAAATGAAATTCCTACATGGGAATACATGAATCACCTAAGGAGTATTAAAAACCACTCAACTTATGAATCCTTATAAAGATGGACTACGTGGGAATCCATGTATCACCCATTAAAAAATATAAACAACTCATCATTAGAGTTTTTTTATAAGTAATTCCTACAAGAGAATACATGTATGACAAGTGGATTACAAATTCTTATCCAATGTATGATTCGATCAAGGAATTCTTACATTTAAATCCATGTATTAATGAAGGAGTATATAATTCCATTAACCTGTAGGTTCGTCCATGGAATCCTATATGATAACCCATATATCACAAAGAAATGGTATATATAGTATCATTCAATGTCCATATGAGTCATTTAACATAAGAAAGATATGGGCCAATCAAGGCATGACACAATATAAAACTCCTCTTAGACCAAAAAATGATTTATGTGAAAAGGAACCCATGTATCTCTAATGGAATAAAAAACATGATTCTAGGAAGTAAAATTGATATTTAAAATTATGTAACCTTTATATAAAAATTGATATAGATCCATACTCTAGGATGAATGACTAGGAATCCTAATATGATGACATCATTTTTGGCCCATTAGATGAGAACTATGAAACACCACTGGGAATCAATTCTATAACATGAGTAAATTGTAGAATTTTTTAACATACTATGATAGTAGATGAATTAATAAACCCACCATTACAATCACAACATCTCATACATACATTTTCATTATGAGATCTAATGCGATATCTTCTTGCATCACTATCCAAACCCACAATTCACTAGCTAATGTTCTATCAAAAATTAATGAAATCATTGGGTCCCTAATATCAAAAAATATGAGATGCTTCATATATGACATCCATAGTAATGAAAGTAAAATTCAGAATCCCACATGATATCAATGATAGTATGTAAACATTAAATAAGTGGAGGTTCCTAAAATGAAACACTCTTTCAGAGTAAATAGGTAGAAGGATACTACTAGAGAATTCTTAAGTTAACATGTAAGTGATGAAATCCCTTAGGGGACCCACTACAAACATACGATGTTTCAGGATTCCTATATGAGATAATTTAGGATGAGTTGTATGAAGAGGTATCCTGTAAGGAATCCCCAAGAACCAAAAACCTCAAATCATATTAGTACATATTGGAAAATATCTCAATGGAGTTTTCTGAAAAAGTATTTTAATGAATTTATTGGTCAAGAATGATATTTTATTGGTCATCTCAAATCAATGGTCTCACTCTCGAAATACCAATAAGTTCAATTACCAATGGATGATTCAATTAGTTTAGGAGAAATTTTATAATCCATAAAAGGAGTCCGCAAAAAACCTCTTGGGTTTCACCATCATGATCTAAGTGGAATGATAACCAAAATTAACCAATAATTTTCCCAATTATGACTTTTTGGAATGAATGTACATAAAAACTAAATTGGTAGAAAGGGGTAGTACACTATTTGTATACACCATACACAACGTGTACTCCAAAAATACCAACTGAAATTATACACCAGTCTGACATGCCATGTGAAATCCCATGTACATAGTGTTGAAGTAATGTACACACCATTTACACTACATGGGTAACCATAAAATGTATTTCCTATGGCATGACCCAGTATATAGTCTAGTATTATAGATATATAAAGAATCTACCCCACATAGGGTATGTCCACGTACCCAATATGTTCATATAAATTATATATCCAAGTTCCCATGCATGGGTTGTTTGGATGGGTATAGATATACATGGATATGTCCCAATATATCAAATTTACTAAACATAAATGACGTGTACTTATAAAATGATCATCTTCCTAGAATGGGAATTACACAAAAAGTGTGTACCTATAATATATGTTGTGTGATTTGGATTTCTGAATGGGAAACCCATCATACAAGTATGAAATCCTATTATTATCATAAAAATATATATATAAACCCAAATGTTTCCTAATAATCCATAAAATAACATTAAAATTGAAATTTTAATATTCATGGGAATTTATGAAAAAAAATATAATCCTACCATTTAGTGGAATCAACCAAAACAATAACCGTTTATGAGAGCTAAGGCTATCATATGATGATACAGATCATCCCATGATCCATGGTAATTACACCAATTTACCTATCACTATTATTCAATCACTTTCCCTTTTATCAATTTGTAACATTAACATGTAATCCCATGGGGGGAGGGGGTTATTACATGATAATCGAGGGGATACAGAAATAAAATAATGTTGAAATGAAATGAAGAAAATGAAAGAAAAATAAAATAGTGAGTAGGTCTTACCTGACACCCAGCATGAGCTTATTCCTCACTTGGGGAAAATCCCTCTATAGTAATTAGTAATGGACAGCAAATCTCAATCTTAATCACCATTCAAAAAATTATGTGCAAACAACAATTCATGAAAAAATATATACATAATTAATAAAATATTATATACCAATTATTCCAATAAAATTAATTGGCTCATAATTATACCAAACTCATGTCTTATTGTAAAAACATATTACATGGCCTACATTGTTGTCAAAAAATAATCATAGATCATATTTTAGGGGTAAATGAACATTTTACATCATTATATAAATCTAAAAGGAAAACTTATGTTTGTTATCAAATATTCATCCCAAATAAACAAGTTTTTTTACCACATCACCACCATTACCCTTCTAATCCATAAGAATCCATAGTGGATAAACAAGACTCTAGTATATCATCATTAAGATATGAAAAAATACTATATCTCAACAAAATAACAACATGTATCAAAAAATCGGCAACTGTATTCTATACGAGAGACATTTATCTATGACCATTCTAGTACTCACAACAATTATAGCATCCTTATTATAACTATAACAATGTATCATAGAGATTAGCAGACCAAGCTCAATTAATCAAAGAATTCTGTATAAATATATTTATACCACCATCCAACAACTAATGGTGTACTCCCCACTATATAAATTACCTTATATCACTCCTTGATCACAACCACAAAAGATTCATTCATCAACCCATGAAGGAAATTTAAGAAGATAAGAATCTAGGAATAGAGACGACACACTATCTTAATACTAAATATATTTTTAGATAGATCATGTTCATATATTACTATTATCACAAAAATATTCCATAAAAAGGTGTGTATATCTCTCACAAATCATTCTCATAACAAACAAGATGAATTTTTCATTACCAATTACATGAAACCACATCTATCAACAGTCTGTGTCCATGTCCATACAGATGTCAAACCCGCCAAAAATTCCTATTTATCATAAATGTATTATCTACTGTGGAGTAAAATCTATTATTTAACCACAACTCATGGGAAATTCTTCCCATGACATTTTTTAAAAATAGTAATCCTTATCTCGAACATGAGCACTCACCAAATTTAAATCTAAATTGTTTAGCATGAAACTGTTTGTGTCATAATCTCACAAATCATGATCCCATGATTCTTCTACCATATTTATAGGATAATCATGCTACTCGAAAAATAATTCCAATCATACTTGAAGTTCCCTTTAAACTCCTCTTTAAAATCCATCATGTTAATAAATCCATGATTTATTCCACAACCACTTGCAACCCATAATAGTTTCATTAACTACAATTAAATCATGATTTGAATACATTGGGAATCAAAGAAACATAGGTTAATTTTATGGTGACTTGATGAGTCCTTCCTACCAAATCTTGTATTGAGAAACATGAGTACTAGGTGATTCCAATAAATCCAAATGAAATAATATGGCTACATTGGAAAACACAATAACCAACCCAACATTGGTATCAAATGATTGTATAATAATGATAATTACATAAAATTGATTCGATTCACCCAGATGAACCTCGATCATAGGTTTCCCTCAATCAAAATGAAATGCTAGCTAATAAGGGTTCGTGTGAAAACTAAGGCCCTCTAGGTCTCCCACCTACTCTTGTATATGAAGTCTCACAAATGGGTCAAAATGTCTAACACCCTTGAAAAAGACCTCAATTCTCTAATGGAGAGGTAATAATAACACTAACCTATATGGGTAAGAACTATCAAAATGGCCTACAATGACTCAATCCCCTTTGATAATCCTCATGAAGAACTGCTCCCTAATGGTTATGATACCAATGTGGAAGATATACCAAACTGACTCTCACTGGGTATCCATATATGAAAATACCCCCTCAAGGTCTAGTTAAGAATAAAATTACCTATTCATATCTACATAATAATAATGAATATTACTATAAAAATGAAAATTATGGTCAGTTATGTAAAATTTTGTTCCATTATATGATGTAAAATATTTCATAGTTTCATACTGATAAATTAAATAACCAACCCTATGAAAAAACACCCCAAAAGGATTCATACGTTTAGGCATCATATGCATTTTTGACCCACTAAGGCCACCATAACTCTTGTGTATAAGGACTAATTCCTCATCCTCACCAACAAATGTCTCATCATATATACACACCATGTACCATCAGAATGAAATATATATTCAATTCGGCCTAATTTATAGAATTCCACAAAAAACCTATTTGGTTAAACAACATATTGGTTTTTTAGAAATCAAAAAATTTGCCCATATCATTTGTAAAATTAGAATATGTATGGCTTATAACACGTGAATCCTAAATTAAAAAATCAATTATAGGACACTACTTTCATTTTATGTCCAAGATTCAAAATCATTCCTTGAACTCTTGAATATGGGATAATAGGCATAAATAAATAATATATACTTCCACCCACACAAAATATTAGTCCCTCAAAAGTGAAAATCATATACAACTAAATCATTATTGACCATAATAGATATCTTGTTACCATGGTATCTTGGATAGCTCATTTGAGTAGGTGTTCATGACCCACCTGTCTAATAACCATCATATATTTAGAAAAATTTAAAATAATATTTTCTATCATACCCGAAATAGTAAATCAAAATTAATGGAACACATATTATACAAATTTTTATAATTATGAACACAATTCCACTAAACTTTTTCTCTAATCTGTTTTTTCACTAAGATAAAATTGTCCCTCACCAAATGCCAAAGTCTTTGGGCTTGAAATGGGGGCCAATGATGTGTTCATGGAGAGACTTTGACCTCATATAAAAGTAAACATATCGAAAATAAATATATATCATAAAATAAATTAAATAAAAAATGATCTAAAGTCATAAATAATTAAAATTGATCATAATATAATAATAAATAGAATTTTCTAAAATCATGGGAAACCATGTAATTCATATAACACTACTCACCCACTAGTACGACCATATATATTATAGTACATAATAGAAATATAAATAAAATTACATGTCCCAACTACAAACGACAATATAGACCACATATCCAGTGTCGATGAAATCCCCAAACTACTCCAGAATGATTATATGAATCCACATGAGTGACTCCATTCAATCATGAAACTGTTTTACTCTTCCCAAACCACCATACATATGTTATCAAACTAAAAAAAAGACATAGGGTCTTCATTTTCATTACGGTGAATGTACATGGGTGTAAAATAATTTCAGAATGCCACCCCAATGATGAACCTACAAGTCTATAGTAGTACATTCATGGTCATGAGATATGTTCAGCCAAGTCGACACACAGTTGAAAAGATAAATAAAATAAATAATATGAGAACTCATTCAATCCATGGGTCTATGATCCCAATAGACTAATCCATGTTTCAATATTTATATGTATTCTTAAATGTTTATATATATTCCCAAATATAGTTATAACTATATTATTTTTTTTGATTTATCAAGAGATATAGGATCTATGTAATCGTACATCAGACCTATGATCAATTTTATGTGGGAGAAAATTTCCACTAATAGTTGGTTGGGTAGGCATGTCGCATGCATGTGGTGACACAGGCATGATGCAATAATTACGCATAAAGTAAGTGATGTTAGCATGATGAAATAAGATGGTGAGATAAGCATTATACATAACAATGAAACATCAAGACAATTTGTGGTCCTGTGGTCCACGTATTAATCTTCATTCAAACTGGTTCTTCAGAACATGTAATAAATAAATATGTCTTGATGGGTAGGCTTTCCCTTTGAGGGGATATATCATGTTTTTTGGAATGTGTGTGTAGTGTATGTGTGTTTAATCCAATAATAAATCAATAACATAATTTATATTTAAAAATATACATGATCAATATAATATCAAAAATAAAAATAGAAACATTCGATCCTTAGGTATGTAATCCATGTCAAGAACACCTACTTCATCTAAGACCGTGAATGTATCCAAGCAAGCTATGCCACCATTTTGGTATACATGTGATAACCCTAGGTTCCCTCGTACTCTCCTCTAATCAATATAACAAAGTATTCCATTTAATATCTGAAAGTACCGCACAAATGAATTGTCACCTAACATTAAAAAAATAAACATGTGGTATGTAACAATTGTGTCTATGTATAATGATAATCATTCATATAATTATTCATTTTACATAATAGCATATCCATTTATTTCCGATATGGGAATATATATATCACCCAAGGATTTATATAATTCATTTTATCTTTGACTTCCTCCATGGATTTCCTACAATAAAATCCATGTATCAGTCTTGGGATAATATAATGTTTATCCCACAGAGTCATTCCAATGAATTATTACATGGAAATACATGTGTTACCCAATGAGTTTCATAAACATATATTCCCCTACATCCATCTAAGGAATTAATAAATGTCACTACTATAATTATTCTAGGGTTAACATAATCAACTAAGCCCTATTAGTCAACACAACGAATTCCTACATTGTAATCCAATTAATATTTATGGAATATGTTAATTAATTCATCCTATAACTCCATATATTTAATACCTATATCAGAAGCTTGGTATTATGGAAGGTGTGTTAAATCGCATTCCACTATAAGCACATCCCGGACATCCTAAAATGAAAATTGGGTATCTATAAGGAATCGTATAGAGAGTAGCCTACCTTGTATAAAAAATATGTTTCACCAAAGGAAATTTAACTTTCAATTGAGGCATAAAAAATATGTATAACCTATGGTCTGACCCATATAATTCTATATAAATTACCCAAGTATCTCTCAATGTGGAATAAACTATATTTTATGAATTTCATATATCATTTCAGATAAAATAATAATAAAATAAAAATATATCTATAGCCAGGCCCTAAAAATTAGGTTTGGGCATCCCAATAAGATCATATAATGTATGGATGATCTACCAAGAACTACTAAACAACATTGTAATTCACAACTGTATAAGTATTAAATAGGATTATTCAAAAACTAAGAGTGAGGGTCATTGAAAAACTAAAAAAGACACAATTATCACAACCTCCAATGAATATATGATTATCCCTAGTTCTACAGTGAAACCTGCAACCATAATTACCTGAGACTTGAATACAATAGCTAAAGGATCAGAAAATCATCATGGAATCGACTAGGTCCCTCTAGTCATAACATAGGAGGGGAATCCAAACATCGGAACTGTAACAAACAAGGAAGTGGCTCATTAAGGACTTATCTTGAAGCTTGGTTCCACCAAAATTGTGGCATCGGTCATGGGAGCATCATGATAGTGGCCCCAGTAATGGTCGCACACCGAAATATTGGCACTGTGACGGTGGCACTGCTCATGGTGTTCCATCGAATGGGTGGATCCACTCATGGTGTTCCACCGAACCGATTGAACAGTGTAGGTGGAACCGTGTTTGGTGTTCCACCAAACAGGTGGCACTGTGATGGCCGCACTATGACAGTGGCACTACTTACAGTGGCACCGTGACCATGGCACCGTTACACTTTCTCACCGAACGATGTTCTAACCTATATTATTTTTCCAATTTTTCTTCCCTAATGTATCTTTTCACATAAGATTGTTTTAATACCCCCCCTCAAAGCCTTTTTAAAGCCCATTAATTAGATCTAAAATACCCCATGATTCAGGCAACCCTTGGACTACCATAACATGTGGATTTTCCTTAGCGTCGCACCCTTTTTTCCATACCTTCTAGTTCCGCCCCTATTGGTGTTTTCATCTGTTTAAAGGAAACCCTATAAGTCATAGAAGTTATGGACACCTATCCAATGAGAATTATTAAATGAAAATTAATTGCATCATCTATAACCACCCAACTGCATGGTGAAACCATGATATACACTTAAATATGTTCAAAATTCTTATCTCGTAACTCCATGATCTCTCATCTTTATCGCACAGGAAATCTTTCATTCCTTTTTTCTTCTTGGATTGTTTCTTTTCCTTTCCTTAGAGTGTTTGGAGTCCCCCCTTCCTGAGGCAAGTGGTGTGCCTACGCTGGGGATTTTCGGATCACTCATGGAGTCCTGGGAGTTTCTCCCCTACATGTCGCACTTCCCTAGTTCTTAGCATGTGAAAAAAACATCGATCATTGGTCATCCATGTAAGGTTATCCTTTTGTATCTCTTTACTATGTATCATACAGGGCGGGCATGCTAATTTTTCTACAACTATGGATGAAACAAAAACCCTAAGTAAGATAATAAACTATATTTTAAAGAATGATGGGGTGAGTTTGATGATGCTACTATACTCTTCTACATTTTCTTATATGTTGTTAATAACATGGGATTATTTCCACTGAAAACCATGGTTGTCTGTGGTTAGTCCTTGTACACTAATGAACATATGTTTTTTAGATAATTTTGTAGTTGAATGGATGATACAATGAAACTGGTCAATCACATAAACTTGGATGATTAAATGGACTTCTGATGAATAAGAAACATTGTGTGGTCACCCCGGTTTACAAAACGAAAAGACATAACTGAAGGAAAGGTGTGTCTAAATCTGGATACTCCCTTACTCTGTTCTGGAGATGCTTCTATTTTTTATGCTTGATTATTGTGAGGTGTCATGGATTTGGATGGGATCCCATGTTGTGCACTTGTTATCATGTGGATTTAGGGGCCATGTGGGGTTGTATTTTAGGTCTTGGATTGGTTTCAGTACTTTGAGGGATCTCACTGACCCCCTTTGTTGTTGTGACATTACAAGAGAACTGGGTGTGAATGCTAAAATTGATGTTTGGATATTTTTCCATCCTTGTCTTGTGGATATTCCCATTAGCTGCCCGGCAGTGAAGAATTATCTAAATGGAATCACTTGAAAATGATAAAAAGAAAGGGTTCAATGGAGAAACTGTTTTTAAAAAATTGGTTGTGATATGGTTGTGGATGTGGTGCTTCTTATGAGTGAATAGTAATGAGGATTTTTGTGTATGTGTAGGTTTTGGAACCCCTAGGTTGGGATGAGTTCTTGTTACCTATATATAAAAATTTCGTTTTATGTTTCTTATTCTTGCCCCACCCATGTTAATAAATTTGTGCCGAACACCCCCATTTCATGGGGGATGGTGTTTTCCCAAAACTCTTATAAGTGGTTGGTTGTTAGATCCTTATCTGCTCCCTTTCCCAAGAAGACCAAGACTCTTTGGGTAGGACATGATGGAATGAGGTCCATTATAGCCCATTATTCTTCGGGCATGGTAGTTTTGGTGGTTAGACCAGGTGTATGCGGGAAGGTTGTTTCCCAAGTTTCTTTGGGATGAGGTCCAGTTGTCTTTAGGCATGACAGTGGTTGTTCAGGCCCAGGTGTCTTTGGTCATGGCAATAGTTTTTCTAAACCTGGCGTATACGGGCATGGTTACCTATGGTTTTTGCCCAGGTGTTTTTAGGCGGGATGTGTTGTTGTGGTATCCTAGATGTGTGCGGTGGGGTATGGCAATGGGACTATGGTGAAAATGGAGGGGAATTTCTGACGTGTATGGTGTCTTAAATAATGAGTGGGGAAGTGGAGTAGGGTATCCAAACATCGATGTGTTATTACTATTACCTTACATGACTTGCGTTATTTGGGAAGTGTTTCTTGGTGAGGTTTGAGTGGATAATTTCCTTGCTAGGTGATTTGGTTATCTCCTATTCTCATGGGGCATTATAATTCCTCCCCACTTGTGCATGAGAGCTTTTGGTTTTCCTTTCCGAGTATAAATGTATACTCAACATACATATATAAAACTGCTTTCTGGATTCGAGGAGGACATCATGGACCGTGCGAGAACGTACTAGTCCGGGTATTAGGATATTTATTGTTGATGTTTTCCTTTCTATGGTATTTACCTTTTTAGTTTACTTATATTGTAGTTTTTATTATTTGAAATTTGCATATGTGAAATGATAGTTTGGGATTTACTTTTGCTTCTAGTATTGGTGTTGTTTGAGATTTACTATCTTATCTCCCAATCCTACTAAATAAAAGGTGTAATTCGTTTCATTTTTACATGGTATTTTATACCCATTGTTCTAGTCGCCACTCCGTGGCCTTTTGAAGTTGGGTCTCAGGGGTCATTACCTCTACTTCAACATGAGGAAAAAAGGTTTTGGATATATGTTGTCCCTTTCCCTCAACATGGTGAAGGCGGGTCATGACATAATGGTATTAAAGGCAGGAGGTTGAGAGATAGGATGGATTCCGGAGTTAGGCGTAGTGAGGATTGTATGGGATGATGGGGAAATAGTGTTATACAATCATGGTGTATGAAATAGGCCAAGGAAGAACAAATAGGACATGGACTTTTAGTTCCCCCCTTGATTTGATGCAAGACTATGGGCCTACCGAACGAATAAGTGAGGTTACACTGATTTGTAGGGTAGCGACCCTAGGAGTGGTACATGAATCATAATGACTTGTGTTCCTATGTTTCTTTGCTATTTTGGGGATTTAATATGAATAAAAAGAGTAAGAAAAATTAAAATCAATCTTTTACACTACTCATGATTGGGCATTACTTATTTACCTTGAATCTATGGAATATGGACGACGACCATGAGTAGTGTGGGTGATCGAGGCCCAAGAGGTTTATTTGGATGATCGCCGTAGGGCTGAATGAGAGGAGGAGGAAGATCGGTGGAATATGATGCTTTTTTCTTTTCAACAGCAGACCCTCAGGATATACGAGTGAAGCGTCTTAGACATGGAGACAAATAGCTACTCCAATGGAGTACTGGGATCCTCTGAATATGATCCAGATGCGGGGAGTAGTGCGTCAGTGGTGTACACTCTATCTTGGGGAGAAGAGAGAGGTTGAGGTTATGTAGGCTGACTTCAAGAGGGACTTCCATGTGGAATTCATATCTTCCACAATGAGAGTTGGGAATAGGAATGAGGTATTCTCCCTTCAGTAGGGGAGTATGTTAGTGAGGGTGTTGGAGATAAAGTTCAGGAATATCTGTCACCTTTTTCTAGACCTCTTTTTTGATGAGGAGCCTTGGGTGAGACATTTCAAGGAGCCACTCTGACATTCTCTTCAATATGTTGTTACTCCCTTCACCCTACCAACGTACATGGATGTACAGAAGTAGGCTAAAGTGGTGAGTATGATGCACACACAAGGAGGCGTACCATGAGAGGGGAGTGAAAGTGCGGCCGATTGTCGCCTATCGACCGTTCAAAGTTCTGGTGCTCTGCTAATGTGTATAGCAGCACTCGGGTCGAATCCTCGGTGATGGTACTTCGTAATAGTCGATTGTTTTTAGTTGATTGTATTTTGATTAGGGGGGTTTGTTTGCAGAGCTTAATTGAAATGATTTATGGATGATGTTTGATTTACCAAATTGATAAAGATTGGGGTGAGTTCATCATTGGGGAGTTAAGCATGTGATATCCTTGAGCCTTACTTTGTATTGCATTAAATTAACACCCATGTCATAAGTTGACGTTGATTGGAATTCCTAAGTGTGAAGGCTTTAATCCAAGCCTTAACTTAACTTAGGGTTCTAATCTCAATCAAAACTTATTTATGGTAGTGTATTTATGGTTCCAATAATCCATGGAAACCACTTGTTAAACAAAACATATCATTAATCCATGACATATTAAGTTTAACATACACAATATTAATTTAAAGAATACTCATCGAGCAAAACTCTCAATCAATTAACATCCCCAAATTATAACTCACCCCAATGAGAGATTTACTCAGCCATTTGGATGTTTAATAATCTGGTAATATATGTTTATGGTGATGAATTATAAAGAGAAGAAAAAGAAAGGGACAAGATAAGAGTAGTGTGCCGAACACACACACGAAATAATTTAAGAATCAAAAATGGAATTTCGATTGAATGAGGAAGCTTAAGAAGGGAAGGGGATTGAACTGAATTTAAACTATTTTAAGAACATTAATATTAAAATACAGAAGGTGGAAGAGAATAAGAGATATTGAATAAGTAACTTGCATTAAAACAGAATTACAAAGAAAGAGAATTACAAGATTACAAAAATGAAGAACACAAAAGTAAGTGAAAAGAAAGAGAGGAGGAAAGGTCTCTCAAGTGAAAAATTGAGTATGGCAGGTCCTCCCAAGCCTTTGGCAAAGCTTTGGTCGTGCCAATGTGATCTCCTCTCTTCTGAAATGCCAACCTCTCTCAAGGAGAGAAGGGGAGAGTATTTATAGCCCAAGGAGTGGACTGTTTGCATTCCCAATCTGTCCCTCCACTTGCTTCGCCAATTGAGCTATACAGACAGCCGAATCATCAAATACATCCTTCTTTAAAGTTGTATACAATAATGTTGTCCGACTACTCTCAAGATTTGGAGGCATTTGGACAATTGGAGCCAAAGTTATGGCCGGTTGATTAAACAAAGGTAAACTGTCCATTTCTATCCATTCTTTTTCGATGGACAAAATGTGAATGGATTTTTGAACAGGAAGATGCCTTCAAATTCGAATGACTTCTTCAACAAAGTCGGCCGCCTATATCCCCTATTTCACACTGAAAAATATCAGCTCGATTGGATGCTTACATCAGGAGATATGTCATGCATACTATACTGATTTTAATTCTCGGCCAGAATGGTGGGCTGGACTTCAAAGGTTTATTTGGGACCCTTGTACTTGGATTTGGGCCATTCAATTTTTATCCAAGATGCAATGTAGTGTCCCCAGAATTATGGTGGATATTGAAGGTCTTTGGACTTCTCGATTGAACCCAGTAAATCAATCTTCATGGATGGTCCAGTTTGTTCACAGATTCTTTGGTCTTGTTTGTGAGGACCATATGACCCTTCAAATGGCAGAATTGGCTCATGGTTCCTTCTAATGAAATGTTGTATATTGAAAGGAGAATCCTAAAAACCAATAACCACACAATTTGGATCAGTATAGTGATAGTTATAATTAAAACATTAAACTGACTCAATTTGACTACTTCTAAAAATGCTCAAATATTATACTTAATATTAAAACATTAATATTTCACACAAATTATGCACATTTCATATAAAATAAGTAAAGGGGGAATATAATAAGTCATGAGGAGCCTTGGGTGAGACATTTCAAGGAGCCACTCTGACATTCTCTTCAATATGTTGTTACTCCCTTCACCCTACCAACGTACATGGATGTCCAGAAGTAGGCTAAAGTGGTGAGTATGATGCACACACAAGGAGGCGTACCATGAGAGGGGAGCCAGTTGGGATTTTCAATGGGAAAGGTCTTCATCAGAAGGCCTCCAACATCAGGTCCTTCAATGTTTCGTCCAGTGGGGAGCATGCCCCATCAGTTCCTGTTTCAATCTCATGGTCCTCGCCCAATATTTTCTGGCCTAGGATCGAGATTCTTTGTCTGTGGTAGAAGTGATAATTTTCAGAATCAGTACCTGGAACGATTATAGTATGGTGGGGGTGATCCGGTCCAACAACCACCTCAGCAGTAGAAGATTCTAGCTAGTCTCTTTCTATAAGAACTCGGCCTTAAACCTTACTTAATATTGAATTAAAGAGAATTATTCATATTGAGGATCTTTTTAGTTATAGATTTTTAGAGAATTATGACATAACTATTACATATCAAAGATTAAAAAGTAGACACATCTACACAACTTCTATCTTTTTCACAAAATAAAAACTCTTGAACAAAAGAGTCATGTCTAGATCCTTGTTTTAGACAGCCTGACATTTCCTTGATCCCATCATTGACCCTATTAAACTTTATGTCCTGTGAAAAACATTTCAAAAAAAACATGGGATGAGTATAAAAAGCTCATTAAGGGTTATAAAAATATGGAAAGAAAACATTAGTCCATGTATACATAAGAATCAATGAAATCATACTTTACTCATAAAACATAATCAATTTAACATACCTCATGAAATAAAAATATGTATGCATAACTCAATAGAAATCATAAGACATAGATGTAACTTTAGGCATTCATAAAATTCTTACGTAGGGAGTTTCCCTCATGGTTACGTTTGGAATACCCATCATACTATATTCCCTAAATCTCTTTTGAGAAACCTTAACGTTTAACTCCTTTGTGTTACCCAATGCATTGGAGTGATATCTCGGGCTCACCCGCCCTTAGTTTATCACGGAACCACCTGTCTTCATAAACAATTCCCAAGAACCATAACAAAATCGTATCACATAAAACATGCAAAAAAGAAACATAAAATTTCCACATTATAGTCACAAGATATCACATCATGATATAAAAAAATCTAATAGAATCATTAGAACTCTATGAGAGAAATGTCCCTTTATACTTTGAAAATATTTAAAGAAGACATTTAAAAGAGGTTTTCGAATCAAAGTGTCCCATACCACTTCAAAACTTTTGAAAGGGTTTTAAAAAATTAATTTCCATATAAATAAATCCTTAAAACCATTTTTAAAACGTGGACATGGATGATATATGTTTAAAATAATAAATCTTTAAAACCATTTAAAACAATGCTTTAATAAAAGAGTCCTTTTCCATTTTGAACATTTAAATTATAAGCAACATGAAAGTAGACCATTTTCAAACCATTTAAGTGACTTTAGTATAGACATAATATGGATATGGAATGTCAAAGGGGCTGTATATACACTTTAAAAAAAATAAATGTGCATATCATCAAGAAGTGTCTCAAGGAAGTGAAATTGAGACGTAATACCATTCAAAGATCATGTCATTAGTACGAGGATAAATAAATGACATAATTATGTGTGACAAGTATAAATACACCCAATATAAGTGGATATTAATTAGAAAACAACCATAGGTCATTCACACATATTCATAGGATGACATATTCGATAACTACAAGTTGAACCCAAATAAATCAAAATTGGGTTAAGAAGTTTCCTTGTAAAAATTCGACAGCCTAACGACGTCACATCGAATTTTAGAAAAAGATTTGATAAGAGGGATAAAGGTTATATCATCACTTGGAGATAAAATTTACATCAATAAGGATATATAATAACATATCCCAACATAATAATATGTAATTTAAAATACAAACCAAAAGAAATTCTTTTAAAATTAGGAGGGTGAAAGGTTCCCTTACCGACTTGAGTAACTTTCAAAACTTACACCCCATGAAAGAAGGACTATACAAAATTGATGTAAATACTAATAAATGAAATCATATTACACAAAGAGTAGAATAATGGGAAGTACATACAACACTCAAAGGAAATGGTGGCAAATGTAGCATAAATCTCATGGGAATAAAAAGTGAGATGAAAATCCCCTTATGAAAATTCAGCAGCCTAACGGCGCCACATAAAACTTCCACTAATGGATTGATGAGATAAAATTGGGTATATAATCATATTAACATAAAATTTAAAGCAAGAGAAATATAAAAGAACATCCCCCAACATAATAAAGATGAGATTAAAGTAAGTTACATAAAAAGGAGTACTTAAAAAGAAAGAGAGATGTAGGATCCCTTACCTCAAGTCCAACTTGTCTAGTTCATTTCATTATATTCCTGAATAATAAAATTTGGTCAATTTATAATTCCTTAAGTTCCTCATTTAAATATTATTATTTAGTTAAAATCACATATTATAATGTTATAATAATTGGTTAATAATGTGAGTTCACATTAGACGTTTTTGTCGATGTTTGGTACATGAGTCAAAAATGAAATTGTTTGAGAATGATTGTCCATGTAGTTATAAGTAAATAATCTCTAGAATAGTCTTAGTGATTAAAATATAATATATATCCAGTAAATTTTCATTTTATACTATTCGTTAACATTTGGAGATAAAAATAAATGAAATTCACCGTTCATGGAGACGGTATGCTGTACTTACACATGAACGCTACTTCTATTTCTTTGTCATATTAATGGAATTAAAAATAAATGAGATATATATATATATATATATATATTATAATTCCAGTATAATATATATGTTATATTGGTCACATATGTTCATTAATTTCATTCTTTATACATTCCATGTATTGCATGAATGAGTCACATCACTTGAGGGGGCAGTAGTCCACACTTCCTCGTATGAAATTATCGCATTTTCACAACATGAAAAGCATAAAGGTATGTTTTAAATATAAAATACAGAGGAATATAGGAAACATAAATACCATATATATCATATATAAAATACAGTGACATCATAATGGCCACCATGAAATGTGTTAATAGAAGAATGAACAATCCTCGTTTGGTGAGGCAGAAATTCGCCATCCACAGAAATAGTATGTTCTTTAACCATTAGACGAAGGTGTGTGTAAGTGTAGCTCAAATACGTCACATAAAAACATCATAGTATATTGAATATACTAGTGTTGTTACAAAATAAATGAATAAAAAGATTTTATGGTGTTGGAGAAGCAAAATAAAAGAAAAGAACACAAGTGAAGACATTACATTTAAATCGGATAACTCCTCTTGGTTTGAACCAAATGGGTTTCTTGAAGAGGTTCATGCCAAAGTTAAGGCTTCTAGGATGAGGAGAGGGACTTAGGGAGATAAAATGGGCATGTTTTGGCCAATCCAAACGCTTGGGAGGTGTGGGTAAGGTGGTAGAGGTGGGGGACTTTTATAAGAGAAGATGAGGGCCACTCTTGGAAAGTTATACAATATTACTTTATTACAAAATTATTTTTAGATATTAAAGGTACAAAAAGGATATATTTTGAGTATAAGGTGATAAAGTTTCTAAATACACCCATCCAATAGGTTTGTGACAAGTTTATGACTTAGATCTCACCCTATCTTCTCATTTTATTTAAATCGTTCATTTATGAGGTAATCACTGCATCATCACGGTGTCATAAATAAATTAATTTATTTAATTTATAAAAATTATAAAAAAACTATAATGTTGTAGGAACTCTTTTTATCTTTCTAATGAATATTTATAGTCAAAAATATGACTTGTATAACCCCATGTAAAAATTGTTTTAGTAAAACAATACATGTTTGTGACATTTTAATTTTAACTTTAAATAAAATGTTATTAATGTTGTTTTCCTACCAAAGTGGCTCCATGGGGTCCCCAAGTTGACTAATGGATTTTTTTGGTCATCCATGACACATCAAATTAGTTTAGGACATGTTTCATAGTCTTTTCATATTATTAAAACATTTGTTTTCCCTTAAATTACACTAATTACCTCTAATCGCGATTAAAAACTTAAAAGTTACTATTCAACAAAAAATTATTTTAATCTCATTGAACCACATTTTACATCATAATGACAACCATGTATGTCGGATTTTTGAAATTAAAATCACAGAAGTGGTAAAGTTTCATTTAAACAAAAAATCAGTTTTTTAACTACCACTTAGTGGTTTCACTATTCATCAAAAATTGAAGTTTTTCAGAGAAATACCAAATATTCAACCTAAGCTATATTTGATATTCCAAATTCAAAAATGATGTCTATTTTAAAAAATTAAAAACATATACATTTAATTAATTAATTTAATAATTAATTCCCGTTGTCACAACAAAAATCTTGTTTTTATGCAACAATATATATCAAAAGGTTGACACTAGTTTAACTCCAATTTCAATGTGAAATAAATTCCAATGACCACTATTGTATTAAATGGTAAAAATATATTATAATTGGACTTTAAAACCAATTAAAAATATAATATAAACATATAAATAAATTATATTAAAAAGTGGGTTTGAATTAAAATACAACATTTTCACTCTTCATTAAAAAAATGAACTTTATCGGAAAAATACCAAAAATTTACACAAAGTAAATTTTGAAGCCCCGATTCTAAAGAAGAATTTAATTTGGTCTAAAAGAATTTATAAGAGTGACCAAATCAAAATTAAAGAGGATTCACCATCAAAAGGCGATAAATCGACCTTTTAATGAATTTTAGAGTATTTATGCTTAAAATTGAATTATTTTCTTATTTATGCCTTTATCTTTTATTGAATAAATGTAAAAAAATTAAACTAACATATACAATCATATTTTAGTTATTTCTATTCATTACCACCAATACAACATCTAGGCGTTAACTACCATTAAATATAATATTATTTTATTATTAGAGTGCAACATAATATTTCAAAGAAACTCGTTGTTGCGTATTGGGTACGCCATCGAGCATAGTGTTCCCTTTAAAGTAATATTAATACATTTTTAAAAAATATTAATAAATATGAAAAAAATAATATTCTTTATTTAACTGGGCTATTACATCCTTCCCCCCTTTTGGGAATTCCATCCTCGCAGTTTTAAAATTGGGTTTGGAAACTTCATTGAATGTCCCACATCTGAAAAAGAGTAAATTAAACTATCACTTTAAAAGAAAGAAAGATAAGTACAAAGGTCACTCGAGTTAACCCATACTAGGATTCCATGTAAGAAAATATAGATATGGAAGAAAAAACAAAGGGTCATTTTCTGATAGAGGGTGATAGAAAACATGTTTAGGAGAAAGTTAACCACCAGAAAATCACAAACTGGTGATGGGTTAAACGGTATTTGATTCCCCAGTAGGAAAAGTTAATGGAAAACATTTTTGATTTAAGTTACTTTTTATTGAGGAATTTATTTATGATCTTTAATAAATAATAATGGAACATACTTACTTGTCGTGTAGACTTTCATGTTTTACTAAATTTCTAACACAAACTCATTCTTTCTCCAAAGGATGAGTATTTAGGATAACTTTTTCACATTAAGAGTGCTATAATAAACATCTAGAGAATCACTTAATCCAAAAAAGAGAACTATATATTTCCCATGTCTTTAGAAAAAACCCAAAACCAAATTGTTAGAACAAGATCAGATAATCCACAAAAAAGATAATCCTTTATAAAAGGAAAATCTATTCTTAATCTCCAACATTTGTCCAACAAAACCCAAAGTTCAACGAACACCATTCGATAAATAATTTGTACATAAAATTATTCAAAGTAAACCAAACTAAGATTGAAACCCAAATATTTGAAGGATTTAATCACATAGTCTTCCAAGGTACAAATAAACATTTATCTCCAAATAACATCAGTTGCCCTTAAATTCTCATATTGAAAAGTGATTAACCTAATCACATATCCTCCATGATAGGTTAATAATTTCCATAGATAACTCAAAATCCACTTACTATTGATTCATAAAATCATCTCACTAAAAATAATTAGTCAAACTAATTAGAGACATCACGTAGTCCAATGGTAGGCGATAAATACCAGTCAAAATTTGGTTGTGGGTTCGATTCCCGCAGCTTTGTCCAACATGACAGGTTGTCACACGGTCTGCGTGTTGTCCTTTTTCCAAAACTATATAATCCTTAAAACATTCCCCAAAAAGTGATAAAATCTTCAAAAATAACCATAACATATTTTAACCTCAAGTTTATCTCATGCCTTTCATTTTCCATCATAACATATAGTAACACATAATTACCTCAAAAGTAAGGATCATATAAACCCTAATGGTTTCCTTTATAATTATCACCTGAACTTCCACATCGAGTTGGTTCTCTCGTACATGATGCATTATAGAACTCACCAAGGTTCAAGTGGTTGATCATGACTCCTGATAGTTGGTTTAGAATAACCACGAGATTTCTCATTGAATCCCCCATTTCATCCAGTCTCTTAATCAGAGAACCACCACAGTTTCCATTAAATCCATTGTCACTTTGAAGCCTGCTAGATCCATCTATTTACTAAAACAAAAAATGTTAGTGTGAGTATATCAAAAAAATCATCATATAATAATGATGAAAATAAACACTAAGATATAATAGTACAAGTTATCTCAAACTCATTCTAAATTTAAAAAAAAACAATGACTCCATCTAATATACTACCCATTGTGGTTATACACAACTTGTCACATATGCTTAAACAACACTCTAACCTCTAAAGTTATCTAAACCGGCCTATGATGCCAACTATAAGGACTCGACCTTAAAACTTACATAATCTTGAATTAAACTGAATTATTCACATTAAGAATCTTTTCAGTTTTAGAGTTTTAGATATTTAGGACATAACTATTACATCTAAAAGATTACAAAGTATACACATCTACACAACTTCCATCTTTTTCACAAAATAAAAACTCTTGAACAAAAGAGTCATGTCTAGTTCCTTGTTTTAGACAGCCTGACATTTCCTTGATCCCATCCTTGACCCTATTAAACTTTATGTCCTGTGAAAAACATTTCACGAAAAAACTTGGGATGAGCATAAAAAGCTCAGTAAGGGTTATAACAATATAGAAAAAAATATTAGTCCATGTATACATAAGAATCAATGAAATCATACTTACTCATAAAACATAAGCAATTTAACATACGTCATGAAATCATAAGATGTAAGCATAACTCAATAGAAATCATAAGACATAAAGGTAACCTGAGGCATTCATAACATTCTTACATAGGGAGTAACCCTCATGGTTACTTTTGGAATACCCATCACAGTATATTCCCTAAATCTCTTTGGAGAAACCTTAACGTTTAACTCCTTCACATTACCCAATGCATTGGAGAGCTATCTCAGTCTCACCCGCCCTTAGTTTATCACGGAACCACCCGTCTTCATAAACAATTCCCAAGAACCATAACATAATAGTATCACATAAAACATGCATAAAGGAAACATAACATTTCCACATTACAGTCACAAGATATCAAATCATGATATAAAAACATCTAATAGAATCATTAAAACTTTATGAGAGAAATGTCCCTTTATACTTTGATAATATTAAAAGAATACATTTAAAAGAGATATTATAATCAAAGTGTCCCATACCACTTAGAAACCATTGAAAGGGTTTTAAAACATTCATTTCCATATAAATAAATCCATAAACCCATTTTTAAAACATGGACATGGATGATAAATGTTTAAAATAATAAATCTTTAAAACCATTTAAAACAATGTTTTAATAAAAGAGTCCTTTTCCATTTTGAACATTTAAATTATAAGCAACATGAAAGTAGACCATTTTAAAAACATTTAATTGACTTTATTATAGACATAATATGGATATGGAATGTCAAATGGGCTGTATATAGACTTTAAAAAGAATAAAAGTGCATATCATCAAGAAGTGTCTCAAGGAAGAGAAATTGAGATGTAATCCCATTCAAAGATCATGTCATTAGTGCAAGGATAAATCAATGACATAATTATGTGTGACAAGTATAAATACACCCAATATAAGCATATATTATGTATAAAACAACCAGAGGTCATTCACACATATTCATAGGCTGACATATTCAATAACTACAAGTTGAACCCAAATAAATCGAAATTGGGTTAAGAAGTTCCCTTGTAAAAATTCGACAGCCTAACGACGTCACATCAAATTTTAGAAAAACATTTGATAAGAGGGATAAAGGGTATCTCATCACTTGGAGATAAAATTTTCATCAATAAAGATATATAAGAACATATCCCAACATAATAATATGTAATTTAAAAGTCATATAAAAAACAAGTCTTTTAAAATTTGGAGGGTGAAAGGTTCCCTTACCAACTCGGGTAACATTAAAAACGTACACCCCATGAAAGAATGACTATAAAAAATTGATGTAAATACTCATTAAAGAAATTATATTACACAAAGAGTAGAATAATGGGCAGTACATACACCACTCAAAGGAAATTGTGGCAAATGTTGCCTAAATCTCACGGGAATAAAAAGTGAGATGAAAATCCCCTTATGAAAATTCAGCAGCCTAATGACGCCACATAAAACTTCTAAAAAAGGATTGATGAGATCAAATAGGGTCTATAATAGTATTAAAATAAAATTTACAGTAATATAAATATAAAATAACATTCCCCAACATAAGAATGATGAGATTAATGTAAGTTACATAAAAAGGAGTACTTAAAAAGAAAGAGAGAGGTAGGATCCCTTACATCAAGTCCGACTTGTCTTGTTCGTTTTTTTATATTCCTGAATAATAAAATTTTGTAAATTTATAATTTCTTAAGGTCCTAGTTTAAAGATTATTATTCAGTTCATATCACATATTATAATGTTATAATAATTTGTTAATAATGTGATTTTATATCAAACTTTTTTGTCGATGTTTGGTACATGAGTCAAAAATAAACATGTTGGAGAATGATTGTCCATGTAGTTATAAGTAAATCATCACCAAAATAGTATTATTGATTTAAATATAATATATATCTAGTAAATATTCATTTTATACTATTCTATAACATTTGGAGATAAAAAGAAATGAAATGCACCGTTCATGGAGACGGTAGGCCATACGTATGCATGAACGCTACTTTCATTGCTTTGTCATATTAATGGTGTTAAAAATAAATGAGAGAAATATATATATTATAATTCCAGTATAATATATATATTATATAGGTCATATATGTTCATTAATTTCATTATTTATACATTCCATGTATTGCATGAACGAGTCACATCACTTGAGGGGGTAGTAGTCAACACTTCCTCGTATGAAATTATCACATTTGGACAACATGCAATGCATAAAGATATGTTTTAAATATAAAATACAGAAGCATATAGGAAACATAAATACCATATATATAATATATAAAATTCCGTGACATCATAATGGCCACCATGAAAGATGTTACAAGAATATTGAACAATCATCATTTCGTGAGGCAGAAATTCGCAATCCATAGAAACAGTATGTTCTTTAACCATTAGATGAAGGTGTGGGTAATTTTTGCTCAAATACTTCACATAAAAAAATCCTAGTAAATTTAATATACTGGTTTTTTATAATATAAATTAATAAAAAGAGTTTAGGGTGTTGGATAAGCAAAATAAAAGAAAAGACCACAAGTGAAGACATTACCTTTAAATCGGGTAACTCCTGTTGGTTAGAACCAAAAGGGTTTCTTGAAGAGCATTCTGCCAATGGTAAGGCTTTTAGGATGAGTAGAGGGATGTGTAGAGATAAAATGTTCAGGGTTTGGCTGAGCCTAAGGCTTGGGAGGTGTGGGTAAGGTGGTAGAGGTGGGAGTCTTTTATAAGAGAAGAGGAGGGGCACTCTTGGAAAGTTCTAAAATATTACATTATTATAAAATTATTTTCTGATTTTAAATGTCCCAAAAGGATATATTTCGAGTATAAGGTGATAAGGATTCTAAATCCACCCATCCAATAGGTTTGTGACAAGTTTAATACTTAGACTTCACCCTATCTTCTCATTTTATTTAAATCGTTCATTTATGATGTAATCACTTCATCATCACTGTGTCATAAATAAATTAATTTATTTAATGTATAAAAATTATAAAAAAATATCATGATATATAAAATCTTTTTATCTTTTTAATGAATATTTATCGTCAAAAATATGACTTGTATAACCCCATGAAAAAATTGTTTTAGTAAAACAATACATGTTTGTGACATTTAAATTTTAACTTTAAATAAAATGTTATTAATGTCATTTTTTTCCAAAGTCGCTCCATGGGGTCCCCAAGTTGACCCATGGATTTTATGGGTCGGCCATGACACATCAAATAAGATTAGGACATGTTTCAAGATCATTTAATATTATTAAAACATTATTTTTACCTTAAATTACACTAATTACCTATAATCGCGATTAAAAACTTAAAAGTTACTATTCAAAAAAAATTATTTTAATCTCATTGAACAAAATTTTACATCCTAATGACAACCATGTATGTAGGATTTTTGAAATTCAAATCATAGAAGTGGTAAAGTTTCATTTTAACGAAAAATCAGTTTTTTAACTACCACTTAGTGGTTTCACTATTCATCAAAAATTGAAGTTTTTCAAAAAAATACCAAAACATCACCCTAAGATATATTTGATATTCCGAATTAAAAAATGATTTCTATTTTAAAAAATTCAAAACATATAAGTTTCATAAATTTATTTAATAATTAGTTCCCATTGTCAGAACAAATAGCGTGTTTTTATGAAACAATATATATCGAAAGATTGACACTAGTTTAAGTCCAATTTCAAAGTGAAATTAATTCCAATGACCACTATTGTATTAAATGGAAAAAATATTTTATTATTGGAATTTAAAAACAATTAAAAATATAATCTAATCATATAAATAAATTAGATTAAAAAGAGGTTTTGAGTTAAAATAAAACATTTTTCACTATTCATTAAAAATATGAACTTTATCGGAAAAGTCTCAAAAATTTACACAAAGTAAATTTTGATTCCCCGATTCTAAGGAATAATTTCATTTGGTCCAAAAGAATGTATACGAGTGACCAAAACTATATTAAAGAGGGTTCACCATCAAAAGGTGATAAATCGACCTTTTTGTGAATTTTAGAGTATTTATGCTTAAAATTGAATTATTTTCTTATTTTAGCCTTTATCTTTTATTGGATATATGTAAAAACATTTAAAAACATATATAATCATATTTTAGTTATTTCTATTCATTCCCGCCAATACAACGGCTAGGCATTAACTACCATTTAAAATAATATTATTTTATTATTAGAGTGAAACGTAAGATTTCAAAGAAACTCATTGTTGCGTATTGGGTACGCCATCGAGCATAATGTTCCCTTTAAAGTAATATTAATACTTTATTTGCAAATATTAATAAATATGAAAAAGTACTATTATTTAGTTACCTGGGATGTTACACTTTTAGCAATAGCAGTAGGGACATCAAGCTCCAACTCCTCCGAGAGAAGACGTTACGGGGGGAGGGAGACCTCTAGGTGATCCATAGGGGCCTCGACTAGGGCGTGGTCAGGGAAGAGGCCGACAATTGTAGGGCCTAGGAGCTGGGCATGGGAAATTACATGCTACAGAGGAAGCAATTCCAGTAGGGTCAGAAGTTATTCTAGGTACAATCTGTATGTTCATAACTCTTGTATCTACCTTGATTGATTCAGGAGCTTCACACTCCATTGTTGCACCCAGTCTAGCCCATGATTTGGGTATAGACCCAGAGAGACTTCTTGTAACCCTTTTTTTGAGTATTCCATTAGGAGGTTAGACCAACCTGTCTCGTGTTTTCAGGGAATGTAGACTGATGTTGGGACCACACCAGTCTATTGGGGACATTATTTTACTGTAGATTAAGCCATATGATGTCATTCTAGGCATCAACTAGTAGTTCTCTATACGTTGTGTTATCAATTACATCCATGGAAGGATCATGTTTTCTGATGTGGGCGTACAATGTGTGACCTTAATCAGCGATCGGGGTTCCCATGACTGAATCCGACAAGTGAAGTCCATTCTTTTTTGTTATTCGAGAAATCAGTAGAGTCGGTGGATACTGAGATAGTGGATGTTTTGGGAACTTTCAGTGAGTTCATGGACATCTTCCTTGAGGAGGTTGTGACTCTACCCTGTTGATATGACGTTTATTTTGGGACAGACATGAAACCTGGTGCCCGCCTGATTTCGATGGCTCCCTATCGGATGACACCTTGTGAGATGCGGGAGTTAAGGATTTAGATTGATGATATAAAGAAGATGGGTTTTGTTCGATCATGAACATCACCATGGGGAACTTCGGTCTTATTTGCGAAAAAGGAAGATGGTGGTCTCATGCTGTGCATAGACTACCAGAGACTGAATCAGGTAAGGATCAAGAACCATTACCCTCTCCCAAGGATAGAAATACTCTTTGACCAATTAAATGGGGCATAATGGTTCTCCAATATAGACATACAGTCATGATATCACCAGTTGATGGTGAATGGGGGGTGAAATATTGAATATTTCCTTCATGTGCATATATGGGCACTTTGTGTTTGTGGTCATGTTGTTTGGAGTTACAAACACACCGGTTGTGTTCATGGATATCATGAACTCTGTCTACCAGGAATATCTAGACCTGTATGTATTCATGATTATTGATGACATCCAGATCTACTAAAGATCAAATGAAGATCATGCTAAGCATCTAAAGATGGTTTTAGAGATCCACCGACAACACTAGCTCTACGGGAAATTGTCCAAGTGCATGTTCTTGACAAGAGAAGAGTAGTTCATTTGTCACGTGGTGTCTGAGTGTGGAATATCAGTTGATTTTTCAACGATTGAAGTGGTTATTTATTGGAAATCACCCAATAATGTGGCAGAGGTTCATAGTTTCTTGGGTCTAGTGGGTTACTACTGGAGATTTGTGCCCAACTTCTCCCGATTTGCAGCACCATTGACAACCTTGACCAAGAAAGACAATACTTTTGTATGGAGTGAGCTATACTAGGAAGCCTTCCATAATCTAAAGGGGGAATTTTTTAGTGCCCCATTGATGAGGTTTCCAGAATAATGGGTGACATTTTAGGAATTATGTGGTGCTTCAGGCAAAGGCTTGGGGTGTGTGTTGATGAAACAACATGGGTGATCTCTTATGGGTCTAGGAAGTTATGCCCCCATGAGCATAACTATGCCACCCACAATTTGGAGCTCTTAGCGGTTATGTTAACTCTAATATTGTGGCGGAACTACCTCATTAGGGATTGCTTTGTGGTCTTAATGGATCACTAGAGATTGTGGTATATATTCTCCTAGTACGACCTTAACATGTGGCGGCATAGGTGGTTGGAGTTTCTTCAGGACTAAGACTTCAAATTTTCTTAAAAATCGAGAACGAATAATGTGGTGGCTGATGCCTTGAGTAGGAAGTCACCGAAGGATGCAGTTCAGTAGTCAGAGGATGCTTGGAAGGTGATGGAGGAGTTGGAAAACCTACACCTGGATGAAAGGGTTGATGGTGGTATATGTTGTCTTTTTCAGATGATAGTGTAGTCCTATCTATTGCAGAAGTTGGAGGATTCTCAGTGGGGAGACTCAGAGGATGAAGTGATGCGTGATCATGTTAGCAATGGAAATGCCCTAGAAGGATGGTTAGATGATGGGAAAAATCAGATGATGTTTCAAGGTAATATTTTCATCTCGGTGGAAATGTGCAAGAGAGTTCATTGAATGTTCCACAAATCACCCCTAGTGATTCACCCATGGGTTTCCAAGATGTACCAGGGATTTAGGGGTTAGTTTTGGGGGGCCGAGGTGAATCGGGCAGTGGCAGAGTTTGTGGGGAAGTGTCTCGTATGTTAGTAAGTGAAGGATGAACACGATATCCAAGGAGGTCTGTTACAACCTTTATATGTCTTTGACTGTAATTGGGACAACATCTTGAGAGATTTTTTCACAGGACTACCCAGAGTTCAAGGGGGTGGCGATGCCATCTGGGTAGTGGTGGACAGGTTGACAAAATCGGCTCACTTCCTGGATATCAAGTCGTGGGGTGTGGTGAATTTCCTAGAAAATTGGTACGTGGATGAGATGGTGTGGTTGCATGGAGTTACAAGGTCTATAGTCTCTGATCGGGAAACCTGATTTACCTCACAGTTCTGGAAAGGATTGCAAAATACTTTTGTAACCCAACTATGCCTCAACACTACATTCCACCCCTAGATAGATGGGAAGATAGAGCGCACCATCCAGATGTTGGAGGATATGCTAAGGAAATGCATTTTAGAATTTTGGCGATCAGGGGTGTGAAACTTCCCTCTGGTAGGTTTTTCCTACAACAATATCTATCACTCAACCATTGGCATGGCTCTATTCGAAGATTTGTATGGGAGGTCATGTCGCTCACCCATGTGCTGGAAGAAGTTTTGGAAACAAGTTTTCTTGGGCCAGAAGTGGTGAAGTGCATGATGGAGAAGGATCAGCTTATACGAGAGAGGATGAAGGCAGCCCAGGACCGACAGAAGTCATATACAGATAGTAGTAGGAGACCCTTGGAGTTCAAGGTCGTAGACCACGTGTTCTTGATGGTCTCCACTCAACATGGACAACAGAGGTTTGTTAAGGGGAGTAAACATTCTCCCTGGGTTTTGGGACCCATCAAGGTGTTGTGGAGGGTCAGTGAAGTGGCTTATTATCTAGAGATACCACAACAGCTACTGAGAGTGAACAATTTCTTTCATGTGTCTCAACTATCTCAGTATCTACATGATGATTCGCACGTCTTCGATGGGGAAAATCTAGATATCGAGGATGATGAAATGTTTGTAGAGAGACAAATGAGGATAGAAGGTCGTGAGGAGAAGGTGCTTCGTGGATGAAACATTCCCTTGGTTCGTGTCTTCTAAAGGAATGGTGGTCTCGAGGAGAGTACCTTGGAATAGGAGGCAAAAATGCGCTCCCATTACCTAGAATTGTTTTGAGTTTTTTTATATTTTGTTTTGTACTTGTTCGTGATGCAGTGATTCACCATGTTAACTATGAATGTGTCGTTTTCCTTATTCTATGAATGTGTGTGAAGGTTACTAATGGTGGGGAAGGGAGGACCTGATCCCTAATCAAGATTCATTAAAGTGGATGCAATTTAACTCATGCAGGCGAATCAGTTCCACCCAAATCCGATAGTATCTTGACATGGGGGAAATGAATCCCTGATCCTTATATGTGGATAGTGAAACTTTTATATGTTTGTGTGGTTTCCTGTGGGAGAGGTGTTCCTAGATATCAATGGGGTTTACTCCTGATAGGTATCTTTTTAGGAGGTTGCTTGGACCCCTCTCTTCTCATCAGGTATAGTTTAAATTCTCCAGGGCGAGAATACTTTGAGAGTTAAATGATGAAATGGCATGGGCAGTGGCTCATTACGAACATTTCTTGAATCTCGGTTCCACCAAAATGGTGGCAACGATCATGGAGGCTCCGTAAAGATGGAACCGATCACAGTTGCACATCGAAACAGTGGCACCATGATGGTGGAACCTATCATGGTGTTCCACCAAAACGGTGGCACCATGACAGTGGCTCCTCTCATGGTGTTCCACTGACCGGTTGCACATATTACTTTATTCATATCAAATAGGTGACACTATGATGGTGACACCGTGACAGTAGAACTATGATGGTGGCACCACTGATGGTGGAACTGTGACTGTGGCACCATTACGGTGTCTCACCAAATGGTGTCCCACCATTCATTCTTTTTCCAGTTTTGCTCCCACAATGTATCTTTTAACATAAAATTGTTTTAATACCATGATTTTAAAACCTTTTTAATTCCCATTAATGATATCTAAATCCACCTTGTTTTGGGTGACCCTAGACTTACTAAAACGCATGGATTTTCCTCGGTGTCACACCCTTTTTTCCCTACCTTCCAGTTCCACCCTTGTTGGTGTCTTCCTCTATTTAAAGGAAAGCCTTTAACTCAGGTATATTTTGGCCACCTCTTCGATGACAATTAATACATGAAAATTAATTCCATCATCTGAAACCACCCAACTACGTGTTGAAACCATGATCCTCCATTTGATCTATTCAAAATTATTATCCCGTAACTCCAGGATATCGCCTCTTTATTGCACAAGAATATTTTACATTCCTTCATTTTTCTTCTTGGATGGTTTATTTTTCTTTATTTGGTGTGTTTGGATCCCCCCTTCTCGAGGAACATGGGGCACCTATGCGGGTAGCTTTTCTGATCACTCTTGGAGTCCTCAGAGTTCCTCCACTACAAGTCGTGAATCACCAGTTATTGGTGCGTAGAGAAAAACATGGATCATTGATCACCCAAGTAGGGTTATCCCTTTGTCTCTCTTTATTTTGGGTCATGCAGGGCAGGTATGCTAATGTTTCTACAAGAATGGATGAAACCAAAACCTTAATGAAGATAATAAACTAAATTTTAATGAATTATGGGGTGTTCTTGATGATGTTATTGTACTATTATAAGTTTTATTATATGTTTTGAATTACATGGCCTTATGTCCACTGAAAATCATGGTATTTGGTGGTAATTAATTTTGCACTAATGAACCTTTGTTTTTTGGATAATTTTGTGACTGAATGGTTGTAACATGGAAACTGGTTAATCATGTAAACTTGGATGATTAAATGGATGTTCGGCGAATAAGAAACCTTGTGTGGTCACCTCGGTTAACCAAATAGAAATATTGTACTAATGGAAAGGTGTGTCTAAATATAGAAACTCTCTTACTCAGTTCTGGTGATGTGTATTATTGTGCTACTTGATGCTTATGAGGTGACCTGAATGGGTATGGGTTCGCTTGTTTTGTAGTTTATAGCTTCTGGATTTGGGGGCCTTGTGGGTTTTATGTTGGGGCTTCGTTTGGTTCTAGTACTACGAGGGATCTCACGGATCCCCTATGCTATTTTGACTTTACAAGAGAACTAGATGAGAATGCTTAAATTGTTGTTTGGGTGTTTTTTCCTTTCTTGGATTGTGGCTATGCATGTTAGCTACCCGGTATTGATGAAATATCTTAATGGAATCACTTGAATATGAAGTCAAGAATGGGTTAAATGGGGAACTGTTTTCAGGAAATGGGTTGTGACATGGTTAGGGCTGTGGTGATTCTTATGAAAGAATTGTAAAGAGGGTGTTTGTGTATGGGCTGGTTGTGGAACCCCTAGGATGGTATGTGTTCTTCTAACCTATATGTATAAATTTATATTTATGTTTCTTATTCATACCCCACCCAAGTTGAGCACTTTGTGTTGAACACCCCCATTTCAGGGGGGAGGGTGTTTTTTCCAACACTCTTATGAGTGGCTGGTTGTTAGATCCTTTTCTTCCCCCTTTACCGAGTATCCCAAGACTCTTCATGCAGACTATGATGGCCTGAGGTCAATTATATCCCTATATTCATCAGGATTGGTAGTTTTAGTGGTCGGACCTGGTGTGTGTGGGAAAGTTGTTTCCCATGTGTCTTTGGGATGATGCTCAGGTGTCTTCAGACATGAAAGTAGTTGTTCGGGACCACATGTCTTCAGGAATAACGGTAGTTGTTCTATCCCAGGTGTCTTCAGGCGTGGTTGTCTGTGGTTGTGGCCCAGGTGTTTTAGGGTGGGATGTGTGGTTATAGTAGCCTAGGTGTGTGTGGGCGGGGTATGGTGGTGGGACTGCGATGAAAATGGCGGGGAAGGGATGACACATAGGATGTCTTCAATAAATAGTGGGGAAGTAGAGCAGGCTACCCAAACATTGATGTGTTATTACTATTACCTTACTCGACTTGCATTATTTGGTTAGTGTCCCTTGTTGAGGTTTGGTGGATTGTTTCCTTTCTATGTACTATGGTTATCACGTTTTTCATGGGGTATTAGAATGCCTCCCCACTTGTGCATGAGAGCTTCTGGTTTTTCCCTACTTAGTATACCTGTATACTAAACCTACGTATATAAAACTGCTTTCAGTATTTCAAGAGGAATTCGATGACATGAAGAACCATACTAGTTTAGGCGTTGGGACAATTTTTGTTTCTGCTTTCTTTTTTTTGGAATTTACCTTTAGAGTTTTCTTATACTGTAGTACATATTATTTAAAATATTCTTGGGGGAAAAGATTTTTTGGGCATTACTTTTGCTTCCAGTTTTGGTGTTGTTTGGGATTTACTATCTTATCACCCAGTCCTACTAAATAAAAATGGTAATGCCTTCCATTTTTACCTATGATTTTATAACCTTGGTTCTAGTCACCACTTTGGGGCCTATTGAAAGAGGGTCACGGGGGTAATACTGTCTCCTTCAACATGAAGAAGGAAGGGTTTCACAATCTTCTTTCCCTTTTCCTCATCTTGGTGAAGGTGGTTCGTGACAGGAACCTTATTAGTGAAGATAAAATAAGTAATCCTACATGGGATAATTTTTGGTATGTGAACAATATATAGGATGTGGAATCCTATATCGGATCATTAATAAAAGTTATCATGTTAAGGGATAATAGAAGGTATTTCTTAGGTAGTTTTGTATGTGAACATATCTCACATGGGTCCCTTTATTATAAAAAATAGATATAGTAATCCAATATGAGACCCTATAGGTTAAAAAAATTAAGATGCTTCCTAATGGGGATCATCAAGAACAAATAACACCACATCCTCCTTGGCTAACAGGGAAAATCTAACCTTGTAGACTCTTATATAATAAGATCTATGAAAGTATCATTCAAGGTATATAACGCTTGTATTATCTCAAATAATAGGTTATCTCCCTTGTGAGATAACTAGGCATGATTACCAGTTGAATGGCATTCCCTTTTATAATAAAGCATATAATGACTCATATGTGCCCTCAAATATCTTCAAAGGCTTCACCATCACAGTCTATATAGAATGTTACTAAAAACTAACTACATATGTGTTCAATTTACAATATTTAGAGTGATCATATGAAAAACCATCACATGGTAGTAAAGGGGGAGTACACAGTGAGTATACTTAGTAATCAACATGTACTCACAGAGCTAGACATGGGTATGTACTCCAACAAGACATGGTGATTAAAATAACACGTAGAAGACATGTAATTCATGTAAACAGTGTTTACCCTTAATGGGGTACCATCATATGTAACTCACATGTTCTTTCCATATTTTTATCTTGGGCATGTAACTATACATAGAGTGTGACCCATGTAGGGTATATCGGTGTTCCCAAAATAGCCATGTGCCCCTAAATGTTTTTTATGAAAGGGTACTCAACTATCGGGAAAAATCATAGTACATGGTGTCCATACGAGATACATGGAATTTATATATAAATATATAATCCTCCTTAGTTGGGATGAACACACTATGTGTATTTCGGAACTATTCAAAACGTGATCTAAATTTTCGAACAAGAACCCGCTAAAATTGACAGGAAAACCATATTATGTCATCATGAACTATAGATGAACAAATAATGTAGCCACTATATTCATAAAATTATGATAATATTTAAAAATAATATATATTAATGGATTTTTTAAAAAACACAAAAAATTTATACCATTGGTTGAAATATGCCAAATCTTCACATGTTCCATTGATCCATGAAAATTGCTTGATGATTCACCTCCTGAGAATCTCTGTGGAGGTACCTCTATTAATCCATCTAAATATATGTCCCAACCAATACCTCTTATCTCTTATATTAATTTTAATTTAATTATATAGGTGGAATTCATGGTAAGCCTTTGGAGAAAGAAATTAAACAATAAAAAAACAGTAGAATAAAATGATAGAAAAAGGAAAAGTGGATTGGGACATCCTTTTCACCAATCATTAGTTTAATCATCCCTTAGAAAAAACATCCAATAATCTTATCATTGTTGGTGATGGATTTTAAATACAATTATCAATTCAAATTATATATTTCAATGAACATTCATGAATTAATTAATATATATTTAATTAATTACTAATTATTTATTATACCGCTAAAATTTATTCAATTCATGAATTGAAAAAACTCATTTATTAGGATAGAACCCACATTATGAGACCAACTAAGTGGTTATAAAAATCTTCCAATATCATGTTAGAATATAACATGCCCATATTACATCTTTCAAGAATATTATAGTAAAACAATAAATTTTTTACTCAAATATCCATTCGGAAAAAATACGAGTCATTAAAAAATCCCCACCACAACACTACACATACATGAAAAGTCATGGTAGAAAAAATAGAATAAGTTATATCATCCTAAGAATATGTGAAACTAATATATATTGTCTATCCATTCACCAGCATCAAATAATTAGAAATTGGCTATTACCCGAGACATACTTCAATTTTATATATCTGGTACTCCCCACCATATGTCCATCATTATAATTAAAATGATAATTGTATATAAATATTATTAGCCCATTATATGTTCACTACCAAGTCCAATCGAATATTAGGGTCACCACCCTAAAAAAAATGCCGTTGTCCCCTCCATATGGATTACCATTTATTGATCCTCAAGCATAACCTCCACAAGTTCCATCATCAATTCGGTATTGATAATCTGGAACAAAATAAGCTTGGTCTATATTCAACACTCTCTCAGCGTAGTCAAGATGTTTTCAAGATAGTTCATGATCATCTATAACATTGATTAAACTATGATCTCATGAAAATTGGTTTATAAATCTCCCAAGAAACACTCACATCAAACAGGATCCATTTTCCTTTACTTAACTCCTGACACCACATCTCCTAAAAATATGTGTATCTATAAAAAAGTCAAATTTATTATATTACATGAATTTTACTCAATATATCCTCTCAAATAGATGTGAATTCGTCATTTAACCACAACTCTTGAGAAATCCTTCAAATTTAATGTTTAGAAAACATAGGTCCCTATATCACACATGACTACTCAATGATTTGAAAATTCAACAGCAGCACACAAAACCATTGTGTACCCATATCTCCCAATATATGATCCCATGAGTAATCCATTATATGGAAAATATGAACATGCTACAAGACACCTCATTATGAACAATCCAAATGTTCCCATTGAAATCCACTTCCAAATTAGTCACCTTACACAAGACATGATTTATTCCATGACTTCCCATTACTCATTTTTATTCTAGTTACATGAATATACTCATTACCTTACATCATTATAAACAACTAAAACAAAAATCAATATGTCGAGGAACCTAAATAGTCATCCCTACCAAATCTAGTTCTAAAAAACACGAAACCTAAGTATTTCTTCAAATTATATGGGATTCAAAATGAATATATTGCAATACAAAATAACTAATTGTGAATCAATATAAACTGAGTGTATAACCAAGATAATTTCATAGAAGAGAATCCATAAAATTATTAAAACCTCATAAAATGTTTTTCTTCATTTAAAGGAAAACATCAACCGACATGAGTCCATGTAAAAATTAGGTTCCTTTATGTCTCCCACCATGAAATACAGAATATGTCTTGCAGCGATGTATTGGGGTCTATCCACCTATTACAAAATATAGAACCTCTCTAAGAGAGGTAATGATAACAATGACCAATGAGGATAAAAATTATCAATAAAACTACATGGTACTAATCCTCATTGAGAATTCTCATTGATCACTACTCCATAGAGTTCATGGTAAAAACATGGAATAAATAATAAACTATAAATCAATTAATATTCATGTAGTATAATACCCCATAAATGTATTGTAAATGTTAAATACCTTAGTACCTATCAGTATCAAAATTAGTTATCTGACTAGATGATCATAGATTATGGTCGGTAAATTAAAATGGAATTCTACACTATGTAAGAAAAACACTATATAGTTCATTAAGGACAAATTAAATAACTGAAAATAATAAAATAACACAAGAAAATGTGTCAAATATTTGTAAATAATATTCCTTTTTGACCGAGTAGGCTCACTACACCTCTTACACATGAGAACCAAGTCATCAAACTTGCTATCAAATGTCCAAATGTAGATCAACATCACCTTCCATCAGAATGAATTATATATAGAAGTCAAAAAAAAACTATAATTCTAGAAAAGAACAATAATGTAATTAAAAATTTAGGGTTTATATTTATTATACAATTAGATGATATGATAATTAAAATCAACATTAGTATCCCTATAACATATTAATAGTATTTTAGAAAAATAATTAACAAGACACCTTTTTTCCTTTGCTGGCCAAGATTGAAAAAACAATTCTGACAAATTCTCAGTGGTCCAAGAGAAAAATTGTCTTTAATAAACTATAATATACACACAGAATGTGTTTCCCTAAAAGAGAAAATCATATAAAAATGAAACACCGAATATTTTAACAACAATCCAATAACCCTCGAAACCAATACATTTTAAAGAAAAAAGTTTCATCAATGCACCGGTCGGATATCCATCATATGTTCCACCACATTTTAGATACTATTTTCTAGCATATCCCAACTAGTAAATCCAATTGAATTTAATACCATTGATTCAAATATATATCATCATGGCTGTAATTTTATTCAATATGTGATCTTATTTAGTTCCCCACAAGGCCTCTAGCGCACTTCTCCATATTTAAGTGGCTACCAAAAAATAGTGAGGTCCTATCATGAGACAGTGGAGAGACTATACTCTCATATTAAATTAAAAAAATACCTAGATATCATACATGTATTCAAATAAAAATTGTGATTAGTATTTAAATAGAATAAATAGAAATTGTTTTAATATTAAATTAAATGATATAAAATCCTAAATAGTCATGTAATATATAAAAAATTGTTAAGCTACTAGGCCGAAAAAATATATTTAGGGGTAAAAAAGGAACTTAAAATAAAAATACAATGATATACTAAAAACACCAATCTAAAACACATACCTAATATCCATGACATAGATAAACTACTCTAGTATAGTCAATTAAATCCAAATGATTGACTATGATCAATAATGCAACTATAGTCCATACCCCAATCAACCACACATCTTTTATCAACTAGAATATAAGTAATAATCCATTCATGAATAGTACGGTTTATAAAAGTTTTTGAGAAGTAATCTCAGTAGTACACCCAAAAAATGAACCTAAAAATTATAATCACAAATTAATGTTCATCATATATATTTAAAATAGCTAATATACACCTCTAAAAATAATTAAATTAAATTAACTGAGAGTACCTTCGATCTGTAGTTACATTATTCCGGTCAACTAGATAGTATGATATCATGTATATTTATATTTATATGTATATATATATATATTCATATATATTTATAGGAATATGCATGCTTATTTTAAAAAGTAACTATAAAATAGTTGATTCATGGTTCTGTAATACCGGTCAACAAAACCTACTTCATGCAATGTTGGAAATGACACTGAGAATTATACATCACCAAATGGGGATACATGTCCTTACCATGGTGTTATCCTACCTACCTCCAAAAACTATATGAAAATATTACATGAAATAATTATACATCCTATAAAAATGAACATGTAATAGATATTAAAATAATAGGGCCCATGGTCCATTACCATGGTTTCCATGTATAATGTTAAACATAAAAAAATAATTATTTTTCCATATGATATCATCCACAGAATTCCAATATTGGATTGTATATAACCCTAGAGACATAATATAATTTATTAATCCTCTAGGTTTTTACATGGAATTCTTACATGATAATCCAAGCATCACCTAAGGAGTACTATAATCAAAACATCCACTAATTCCACCCAAGGAATTCCTTTATGGGAATACTTGTATAAATCAATGCATAATATAAAACACTCACCCAATTATTATGTACCTGGAAATACTACATGGGTATCCATGTACCACACAAGGAGTATCTAAAATAATTCAACCTATGTGACTGTCCAAGGAATTCCTTCATTGGAATACATGAAACACTGATGGCATATATGATCCCATTAACAAAAAGTTACATCCCTAGCATCTACATGGGATCCTTGGATTCATTGATCCTTATTATGTAGAGTTTCTTAATGAGTCCTTCACAAGAATTATATATAAGGAAACTGATATATAACTCTAGGAGTAACACAATTCAAGCGACCTTTAATCATGTCCACGATATTTAGTAAAATGGTTAAAATTGTATCTCAATTCATAATTAAATAGATTCTTGGAATTAAATCTAGAATATAAATTAAAAAAAACAAATAAAAATTTCTCTGGATATATACCCTAAAAGTACGTCTCAGAAACCCAATACTTTAGCTTTTCATCATTCCAATAAAATAAGAAATAGGAAATACCAATGAAAATAATTTGTGTTCTACGAGTAATCATGTGAATGAATAAACAAATGTAATGGTTGATGAATTCCTAAAACCACCACCACTGTCACAACCTCTCAAGATTACTTGTTGATCATGGGTTCTATGTTAACAAAATCCATTGTTACATAAAATCCCCCAACTCACATACTTAGATTTGATCAAACATCATGGCACTAAATATGTCCCTCAATTTATATCACAGGTGATGAATCTTGATCTGGATCCTTGTCAATGATGTAAAATAGAGGACACACATATCAGATCCCTAACTATAAGTATATAGTACATAGGGAGAGGCATCCCACATGATACCCTAATTAATATTAAATAGGTCTGTTTCTCAATCATGGTACTCTATAGGTTATCATTTAAGTAAATAAATCCATCAAGGAACCCTCAGTAACTATAAACAGATAGGTGCATCCCTAAGGATATCTTCTAAGTTGGAACATTGGAAAAAGAATCTTACATGGGATCAGAACATCCTAGGACTGATTGGAGCATCTATTATGGGATTAATTCTCATACTAAAAGAATCAAAATGATATTTCAAGAGATATATCTCATATATTATCTTAGATTAAAGGGTATCAATCTTGGGAGACCACAATGTTTGATTAGTGAATTAATAACATCTCTATTTATGAAAAATCAGGAAACTCCTACTAGGAATCCTCAAATCACATCAAAAGTTTCATCATCCCAATATATGAGGAATTATAATCGAAATGGACAACTCATATATCAAATTCCTACTATTTTTCATCCTGACATTAAAAAACATGAATCAATAGAAAATATTGTTGTTAATAGTGTGAATACTCAATACACAACAAGTAGTCCCAAATCACTTCATTGGAATGTAATACAACTAGAAATACAGAGTAAAATATAATGTACATGGAATATTATTAATTTACATGGTACATAGCCAAGATGGGGTATACTGCTATGTGCTCACATGTTTTGGTCATGTATATGACCTAGTAGTGTATCTATACATGGTTTCTAACCCACGCGGAGGGTGTTTGTGTACTCTATACAACCATTTTCCACTATAATGGATTTATAAAAATATACTCATATTTACTGATGATTACAAATGCATGAAATTTATACCCCATACATGGTTATCACTTTTAAAAATATCTTCTTCTCTAATCATGATGAACACTAAACATGGGTTGATGAACTACACGTCATGCGATCAGGATTCATCAATGGGGAACCCCTAAATTCATACCAAAACCATTATTTTCCCTTCAAAAGATGTAGATAAATCTAAAAATATCCTAATAATTATTAAAAATCATCTAAATATTAAAAATTTTATATCATATTTAATTTAGGGGAAACCCTAAAAACAGACTACCTTTTAGTGGAGTATGCAGATAATTCATCGGTTTCCACAATCCTTCACTGCCACATGACGATCCAGCTCCTCTCAAGCTCTACAGTAGTACATCCATTTTTTCCTCAAACTCTTTCTATATCAACCTATTTTTTCAATATAATTTAATAAATTAAGGATTATCATAGGGAGTTCTTAGAGTATGTTATAAACCAATAGATAATGAAAAATAATAAGAAATTCAAGAGAAAAAAAAGAAAGAAAAAATTGTTCCCGTCCTGGCCTGGTGACCAACATGAGTTTTTACCTCACATATGAAAAAATTTCATTTTTAGGGAAAAATTATGGAGATGAAATCAAAATATAGTTCTCCATAAAAAGATATGGCTAAAAACACACATGAATAAGTAAATAATTAATTAATAAAAAATTAGATTATAAATGTTCGTCTAAAATATCAACTCCTCATAATTGTACTAAACATTTTTACTATGATAAAAACCCTAAGGAGTATAATGTAGTGGTCATAAAAATTGTAAAATATCACATTCTATTTTGAAATGACTATTTTAAACTCTCATAATAATCTTAAAAAAGAAATTTTTTTGTCAAATTTAGTGTTCAAAAAGTAATGGGAAATTATAATAACATTTACATAATAATAATTTTTTTTGTTCATTTAAGCTTGGGGATGAAGATATTGGATTCTAACTCATGATATTTGAAATGGTTTCCTTGGTTTGGTAGGTAGAAGTTCTGGTGGAGTAACACCCTTAGGGGGGTAGTTCCCACTGACTCTATAACTAGTCTGGTGTGTTTCAGTATGATCATGTAGGTTATACCCCACTATTGGTATATATATATTTAAATATAAATAAGATTTTCCATCCCTTTTATGGAACCTATGAGGTCTTGTTGTTGGGTTGGACCAAAACCCCCATAGACGTGAACCAATATAATGGATTAAAAACCCACCATTATTGTATCCATAACTATCTGTGGAAATGAAATTAATATATGAGGTGGACAATTTTAGGGCATCACAACTGTCATGTTGATGTTTTAATGTAAGATGATGTATATCTTTACAATAAATAACTCCCCCATCCACAGGGAGTGGAAACTAGAAAGAACTAAAATAGTGATAGTTGAATCATAATGGTTTTGAGATGAACTAGATTATATTATATGAAATACATGAGTAATATAAACCAGGTCTTATAATATAATGACTAAAGTGATAATGAATTATTGTTCAAGTACAAATAGGATCATATAAAGGGTGGGGTTGGTTGAAGACTTTACCAACCATGACCTCAGTATAACTCACTCTTAGAATATGTAAAGGGTCTCACTCATTTGTGGAAGTGTATCCACATCATATTGAAACAGTTAATATATTTATATAATGACCCATTATACTCATATTTAATAGGGTGAATAAAAAATAGATCATGATAGGTATGGTTTTTTAAATGGAGAACTGTGATAAAATTGGTGATTTCCTATATCTCTTATATCCCATATTGGATTCGACGCCTTTCCAGAATGATGATGTGGATGAAAAAATTTCAATGTATGCCCATACACAGTTAGAATCAATGTATATGTTCAAATATATAGTGTAAATCATCAAATATAATTTTTAGGTGGGGAAATTGTATATATGAAAATGGTAATTTTAATTGTATAGAAAAATATAGTGATATGAATTGATATTATAATTTGGAGCTAATAGAGGTGGTGGTGCTAGTTATGAGGTTGTATTATCAGAACCGATGGATGATGTAAATGGAGTGGATGATGATTCTACTGAAATGGGACATACTATTTCGATTTAATATAGCTAAAAGACTTGTAGGTACACATAGAGAAGATCATATGGTGTAAGATTAAAGACTATTGATGGGGTGGGTGAGTCTTGTTAAATGGTTGGTTACATCCCTTATGATCATTCATCGTTACCAATAATACTATAAATAGAAATAGAAAAAATAAAATAATTTCAAAAAAAATGAATGAATATAATATTTTGAATAGTATGTGATATTTTCATCAAAGTTATTGACATATTTATCAAATTAAATGAATTATATATTATGATCTGAAGTATCATTTTTGTTCTAGGGACATGATTTGAAACCTCCAATATATGAAATTTAATGGAATAGAACATGTATCGAAAGTAAAATATGAGTTCATGAAAATGAGCACCCATTCCATGTATAGTACATTAAAAATCTATATTTGGATTGTATGTTTTAAATGTACATGGTGTGTTCGAAAGACACATTACCTTTGAGATAAAAATAATATTACTACCCATATTAAAATATTACATTACATGTGGTTTTTGTGATTTCCCATATATAGTTGTGTGTTAGGTGAGAACTTCCCAAATTCCCAATAACCATAACAAGACAATTAAAAGACTGAAATAATTGTAATAGAACAAAATACATGGGTCCAAGATCAAATTTCATGATATTAGATACGAAAATATCCATATCCATTGATCAATTGGTGGATGTGTGATGGTGGATTCCTCAGTACAAGATAAAAAGATTAGGGGGGATGTGGCATGGGTATTAGCAAAGTAAATATAGTGGGGATTTTATGTCTTATATAAATTTATTGTATAAATATGAACACATCATCAAAATGTATTTTTATATTTGTTTTTAAATAAAATAAAAACTAAAGTATGTCTCATTATGATATATAAATTTATATTCATATAATTATCTTGGAAAAAGGAAAGAATCTAAGGGTAAAATATCCTACATGTAATTATTTTTGAAAGAAACACCATGGAACATTATTATTGGGGATGTGAGTTTTTTTCATGTTTTAATTGAAATACCATTAAATTCATGATATTATTAATAAGATTGAGAATACCAATGTCTATTGTTTCAAATGTAAAGAGATAATGTATTATAAAATTGAATTGTATAGTTTTTTAAAATATTTTTGTGTATAAAATTCGATGGGATAATGTCTAATATAATGTGATCACTGCGGATGTGGTTAATGATCCTTAAGATATAGTAGTGTTTATGTTAATCATAGATTCAAATTTAGATATATCATTATTTTATTCTATATATTCACACTATTTTATATCTTCCATGTTTTACTAATTAAATACATACTTACCTAGAATATTAATATTGTAATTATTAATCAATAATGTAACACACATAGATTTTTTTGAAATATCTATTTCAAATTAAATTAATGTTTTTGATATTTTTCACTCCAAAAAATATTTAATATAGGTTATTTATAAGAAAAAGAACTAGGTTTAGGCTGTGTTATACATGACACCATGTTGATATAGTGCTACATGAATCTGATGTACTAGCTTGAGGTGTACTCTATACTATTCTTGGATTGTACTACAGACACCACCATGTTATTTAGATTGATTTCTTGATATATGATACCATGTCTTACCGAATTATTGTATATTGTTAAAATAATATTATTTAATATAATTAGATATAATATAGAGTTTAAATTTATTTTTATCAATATAATTTACAATGTCATTAAAATATAAAGTTTATAATATTAATTCATTATTTAAAAATTATTTATATATGAAAATAAATAAAATTTGATTATAAGGGGAATAGTTTAAATTTTATGCTCTGAAATTCATTTTGTATAAATAAATAAAATTTAGTCCAATATTTAATTACATTAAAGAAATAAATATTTTTTTATATTAAGTAAAATATTTTATATATATTTTATATATTTTATAAGAATAAGATATTAACGACCCCAATTTTAAACCAAAACCCTATATTTTTAAAAAGAATAATTTTATCACCTTTTAAAGAAGAAACCATAATAAATATTATTGTAATATCATTTCTAATTTAAATATGACTATTTAAAAATATTTTGTTAATTTCTATAATCAAAATTTATATTCTTTTTTTGGTATTTTTCTGATAATTTTCATGTGATTAATGAATAGTGAAAAAACTGAATTTAAGTTGAAATCAATTTTTTCGTAGAAAAAAAATATATTTTTTAATTATAATTTTTAGCTTTTAAATTATAATTACACCAATTATTAATCATTTTTTCTAATGTATGTAATTTAAATCAGTTTCAAATTGAATCTATGCATAAAAACTTGTCAATATATTGGATATTTCAGATTGAAAAGTTATTCTATCATTTCAGCAAGAAAAAAAATTATAAATTATTTTTTTCAAAATATTTCTTTTAAATTATGAAAAATATAATTAATATTTTAAATAAAACAATAAAAATTTCTTAAATATATACTATTTTTCTTTGGAAAATATGAATATTAATTTTACTCATTTTAATTACCACACATAAGGTAAATGATTTAGCTAAGGGTTGAAATATTAGATAAAACATTAAAAAACACACCAAACACTTGATAAAATATTTTTTAAGTGAATTTAATCAGATCATTATTACGTAAGTATCGAAATTGAATATTTCGATTTATATTTGTGTAGGAAAATTACTAAAATGTTTTGAAACTCAATGGGGGTTCCAAAATTCCATACTCTTGATTTTATTATGTTTAATATATTTATTATGGATTTAAATAGAAGATGTTATCATCTATATATATTATTATGAAGGATAAATAATTCATACTCATTTGAAATTTATTTTTAAATTGTAGTAATGAAATAATTATCATAAATAATTATGAAATGATGATGTACTAATGTATTGAGATACCCAATGAAATTTAAATGATAATCAATGAATGTTTTTGATTTATTTATTAATTAAAACACATAAATTCATATTATTTTATTTTTATATTTAAACCATTATATCTATAATATACATTAATCTTATTATAAAAAATTCTCTACCTATACATGCACACAATTCAATCAAATGCTCAATTAACTTATATAAATTATTTATGGAGAACTATCACCTCAAAAAAATGTTGATTGTGTTTCCATTACCATATATAATATATTGGAATTGGGAGGAAAACTATATTTTTATATTATATATATATGTGATATTTCTGATTAATTTATTGTTTTGGAATTATTATATAACCCATAATTTCACTCATTAAATTTCTTGTAAGTTCTATAACATTGTTTCTTGACATGTGAACTACTGCCTCCTTAATGTGATGTGATTCACTCCTATAATACATGGAATGTGTTATGGATATTGTAGTAAAAAATTATGATATATATGATAAAATTATACTATTATAATTATTATATATAATTATATATTTATAATTCATTTATATTCTTCATTCAAAAATGATAATTAATAAGAAACAAAATTCTTGTGAACAGAAGGCCTAATGTCTCCTCGAATGGTGTATTCCATTTAATATTTATATGTTCAATATATTATTATAAATAAATATATATAAAATATATAATATTTATTTCATGTTATGAATTATATAAATATTTAAATCATGATCTATATAAGATTTTAAAGAATAAAAATTCAAAATCTTAATGAAAAACAAGTTCATATTACCTAAAACATAACAGTAAGATGGAACAACTAATAATAATGTAATATAAGGTCATAATTAAATAATATATGTTATAGTGATATTTTATATTGTTTAATAATAAATTTAAAATAAAATTATAATTATTATGCAAGAGTTTTGAATGAGTACAAAGAGATTCAAGACATAAGGTAAGTGGATCTCATCACACTTTTTATTTCAGTGAGATACAAGTCTTATTAACAACTTTCTTCTATTGTGTGGTCTATATAAATCTATATGGCATATAATATCATCAGTTTCATATATTTTAATAAATAATTTTATTAATTTATTTTATTATTTCTTGGAGATCATGACCCCTTAGTTACCCATGTAGTAAGGGATTTATGTCTCACTTTTATTTTTAATGGACACATGCCTTATAAAATATTTGATTCTCCAATATAGTCTATATACATCTCAATATTATTATTTATGAGTCTTATCCAAATGATTATTGGATTTTTATTCAATTATATTTATCTTTAATTCATGTGGAAAATGATTCTAGTGATTAAAAATGATGTCTATTTTTCTATAATCCAATAAAATATTTTAGATTGATTTGTTTTCAGTCTATGTTAGATAATATATATCATCCATTTTCATGTTTTCTGAAAATAATTTAATAATTTTTTTTAATATTATTGAATTGATTTTTATGGTAATGTATACAAATTTTTTACTTTTTCTACACAATTGGAATTTAATTTTTTTCCACTTCCTAATTAATGTAGATTGAGACTTTTCAAAAAAATAATGTTTTTTATCTTATATAGTATAAATAAAATTTTTGCCTTTATGAATTCTTAATGCATTAAAAATTAAAATCCAATCCCAATAGGTTATATTCATGTAAAATTTATTCTCTTAAAATTGAGTCACATTTTTATAAAAAAAATGTTTTTAAAGAAGAAATGACTTTTAATTTAGGAATTGTTTTATAGTGATCTATAGAAATTATTTTCCATCATAGATAACAATATTTTTTGTTAAATATGGTTTACTAGGGATGTGATTGAATTATAAAATTCATATTATTTATATGAATGGATTATCATTGTGAAGAGAATGATATTTATGAAACCCACTTCATTTTTAGGGGTATGTATTTCTATAATGATGTTTGTGAAATTCATTTCATTCAATGGGATTTGATATTATGGGTGATTTCTATTCTTATGAAATAAATATGTATTGTTTCATTATCGGATGGGTAGAACTAAAATCTATATACAATATATTGGGTATGGATTTATATCAATGAGACAATGATGGAATTCGAGTCGATTGGCTGGATCAATAATTGATGTTGTGAAATCCCTATATACTATGGGAAAATGGGGAAACCATAACCCTTCTATGGAAAAGAAAGTGACTATAGATGGTGGTATGTCCTTCCCAGATGTTTTTTTCATAATGAAGTTCATTATTGGGTTTCAACAATCCTCCTTGAAATGTATATAATTATATTACACGTTTCTAGTGTCTGCAATAAATTATATGACTTATTTGATGTTATGATTCCATGGATTATGCTCATTCATCCCTTATGATTCATTTATTATGAACATAAAATAATTAATACATGATTCATATTTATGAAATTTGATATTTAGGGTATTCTATTATAGTTTTATGATCACATTCTCATACCATTATATTTATATTTTTGTATAAAATCCTCCCTTGATTAACCTTACTAAAAATATGTTATCATCCATTTTCTATATTATTTTTTCCCAGATATATAATGAAAGGTATTAGTTAGTGGTAATAAAGTGGATGTAATTTTTTGGAATAATTGAATATCATACCCCAGAATAAAGTTTTGTTTTCTATGTTTCATATGGAACTGAAATAATTCAACCTTTTAGTGAGTGTTTGTATAATATTTGAAATATTATAAAAAATATGTAATATTTTTGTTTGAGAACCTTAGGTCATTAAAAATACTATTAGTTTAATTCTTAGTAAAAAAATTATATGTCTATCAGTTTTAATTATTACAAATATTTAATACTTGTTTTGAAACATTATTATTATACATATATTTGATATCTATATTATACTTTTTTGTGGATTGGATATGAAGTTATAATGTCAAAATTTAATTGTAAGAAAACTGTATAATAATATATGATGGATATATGGAATTTATTATCATAGGGGTGACAAAATCATCTTAATCAGGTCTAAATACACAACGATTATCAACCATTAACGAAATTTATGATGAAAAAGTGAATACCCAAATAATAAGTAGAAATATAACCCTATAATATCATCTTTATAAATTATAATTCAATACATTGATGTGTTTCAAGATTTAAAACATAGAATAAAACCTTATCATAATGTTCTATTTTCAAATGATTTAATACCAAATATAAATACTATATCTATGACATTTTATAGGACCGCTATAATGGAAATACAGAAACATACAGAACAACAAGATTAGATATTTAAATTTCTATTGAAACAACCAATTATTTCATCATGGTTATGTCCTTTTCTTTAATTTAAGAAGTAATATGTGCATATGATTATTTTTATAAATTTTTAGGATATAAATTCCATTATTATAAATAAAATTTCCCTTTTACCAATATTGATTTATTATTGTTCAATATCTAATATATCAATAATTTTCAATCATTTATCATATTTTTTGTATCGTCACTTATGAGTAATTAACGAGGATATTAATATGATGATATTTAATATGTGGTATGAAAATTATAAATTTATATAAATTCCCTTTGGATGGACTAATTAAACCATTTTTTATTGATCCAATGAATAGAGTATTCAAGGATTATCTAATAATTTTTTTATTTTTTTGTGAAATATTATTATACACAGAATGATATAATTAATTATATTTGAATAATTCTTAAAACTCATAGTGAAAAACAGTTATGTTGAAATTTTTTACTTGTTTGAATTCATTCATTATATATATTTTTTATTATACATTATTTATCTATGGATGGAATTTTATTTAACAATTTTCATATAAATTAAACAATCAAATTTTCAATTCCATTAAATATAATAGTGGTTCATAGTTTATTAATATTTTCATTTTACTATTAATTACTTGTAAAAAAGTTCTTTATTAGATAATTGGTTAACACATATGATGCATAATGAGTATAAGTACATATCTTCAGAGGATTGTAATGATTTTTTTGAAGAAATAAGTATGATATTTTTCAATGAAAAGATACATTATTTTCAATTATAAAGGGAAAAAATATATTAGTTGATGTCTAAAAAATGAAATTCAATTTTTACTAATAAAAAATGATATATTTAGATGCCATAATATTATCTCGAGAAATATGTAGTCGTTAAATATAAGTGGAAATATGTCAACTATATAAGAATCATAAAATATTGAAATAAATTATAAAATAGAATTTTCTATACATTAGTAATATTTGGTAGTTATTCATACTCATATATTAACATTTCACAAAATACTAACTCATGGAAAAGGTAAATATTGTGTATGATGCGTTGAGTAGGAATGATCCGAAAAATGTGAGTAAAACTAGGCTAAATGATGATCTTATGTTCCCGTATTTTATAAAGTTTGATATGGTAATTGTTATTGAATTTGAAAAAACACATATACTCCATATAATTTCAAAACCATCATTGTTACTGACAAAAATAACATATTATTATGATAAAAAATATTTAATAGAAAATCAATTAAAATAATGATGGGATAGTATTATAAATTTACAATGAAGATTATAATTTGAAAATTTTGAAAGTTTATATGTGTTTTATAAAATCAAATCTAAAAATAGTATAATTAATAAAAGATAAAATCTCATAATTCTCTTGACACCATCATAGCACAATAAATGTATTTGGATTTGAAATACCATTTATTGTGAGACAACATGAAATTTTAAAATTAATATTCAATATCAAAAGAATTGTGTTTTAAATAGGTTATCAATGAAACACATCATCTAAAATGACTCATGGAAAATATATATATTATTGGGTTACTATGGGATGATAATAATATATATTATTTCACTATCATTCAAAATTTTACTAGAAAAATGGTTTCATATAGATTATTTTTTCCTTCGATACAATTTCTACATATTTTCACTACATAACGGAGGATATAACTCTTGAGAACCTCATCAAACATTATATTAATGATGTTATATGTTTAGAAAAATTAAATTGTATTTTTTCTTGAACCTTTGTTTATAAAAAAATTTGGAAGAGTATTCATAAGGTTCATGATGGTTATCTATATTTGGGAACTAAATATGATCCTCAAAATGATAGATACATTGAAGGAAAAATTAAGAAAATAGAAGTCATGTTGAAGATATTATATTTTAATATTAATGGTATATGGGATCAGTAATCAACATTGGTGGGATTAGAATATAACAATAAATTCCATTAGATAATTAAAATTGAACCATATGTGCACTCTTATTGAAAGTTGTTTCATAGACCAACATTCCTAGATGATAAATTTTAGAGGAATATTCTAGGGCCATATCTCAAGAGGGATACAATATCTAGAGTATATACTATTAAAAATCATATAAATCAACTCATATTAGAAAAATGAATTATCCAGTAACTGAATGAAGGATTTATAAATTTATGTTGTAGATTATGATTTTTTTAATGTTGTCTCCATTATAAGGTTATGAAATATTAAAAATTAAATGAAAACTATGATATGGGTATATTAGTCATTTTGAAATTTAGGAATGATTTTGAGAATTATATTTCCATTTATATATGACTTTTATCCTCTAAAAATTTCATTTTGTATCATTGGTAATTTCTTAACAAAGTGATTTACAGAAAAAATTATTTCCATAATTCTTAGGAAATAAGTTTTGACTGAAACTTATCATTCTATGAAGATCATATCCTAATATATAACACTAGAAAAAATGTTTTTAGAAATTGGAACACACAACTGGTAGAGGTACTTTGGAGAAATCATAAAAAAGAAAATTAGATGTGGGATACTAATGAAGATGTGATGAAAAATGATCAAAATATATTTAGTTGTTGATATTCAAGAAATTTCAAGGTTGATATTTTTGAAAGGGGAATACATTGACACCAAAGTTATAATTATATAAAGTTATATACTCTATTTAAAGAAACAATAATATAATTAACATAGAATTATTCATGAATCATAATAAAACCAAAATTCATAAATATTATACATTTAATTTTATAAATATTATTTCTTTTTTTAAAAAATATTATTAAAATTAACTTAGGATAAAATGTGTATATTTTTCCAAAAAACCTAATTTTCATTTAAGAGGGAAAAAAATTTATAGGGAACTACTTTTTACATTCAAATATATAAAATGTACCAATTTTTTTGAATTTTATTTAAATTTATATTTGAACATTTTATTTAAAACAAACCATATAATTTCCATGGTATGTATATTATGTTTAACTGTTATATTGAATGATTTTTATAATTAAAATTTAATTTTTATGAAACAAAATTTTCACAAAATATTGAGAATGTATATTAAATGTCATTTCGTCCATATAATTTATCTAGAAATGTTAATTTGATTACACTTGTGTAATGAGGATAGTAAATATTATTGAATATGTTCGGTTTAGTTTTTGGTCATCATGGTAATTTACCATGGTAAATATTGACCACACCATTTAGTTGTTGAATTTGATAAAATGGGTCAAAAGAAAGAGTTAAAGATCTAATATCATATTAAAAAATAAAATATTTTATTGGATGTTTTTATATTAATATTACCATTATCATCATCAACAAAATATCATTTTGGATCCTATTTCATGATTAAGAACTGATGAAAATTAATTTATTTTATTATAAAAATACTTTTAAGGAAAAAGTGATAAATAAGGATATCCAAATGACCAACCCATAACAACCATAACATAAAAAACATAGTATTAGACATGATCTTCCCCACCCAAGAATATTCTTTATGACATCAAGACATAACAGAAACAAGACCCTTGGACAAGCAGTCCCGTGAAATAGTATATAGGCATGGAACCGATGGGGATGCCATACCCTCTCATTCATCCAAGTCCAAATGTATTGCACTAGTGAAGGATTCATGCTTTGATCCCCTTCCAATGCAGATCCTAGAGGTTTCTAGTTATAAATACCAAAGCCACAATAGAACCAAACAAAAAGGTGATCCAAAAGCTAAAAAAACACATACAAGAGATCCTCACAATCCAACTAAACAAAAACACTAACTTAAGATGATTCATTAAATATGAACTTGAGATTACGGGAGTTTGATTCCCTATAATAGTTCCAGGATAAATATGAAACCTGTGTGGTTGGTTCTTGCATAATAAGATCTTCGAATCGAATGGTCAACTATTCGAATCTAATGGTAAAATTTTCCAAGGACAGAATATACTCCTCTTTCGGGTCGGACCCACCAAACCCGGGTTGACTTGACCCATCGACCCACTGGGCTTAACGGGCCAGGGCCATTTCCACATAAAGATGAATATCTTGAAGACTGCACGTCCGGTCGACTTGATGTCTACAGCACAGGGACCCTCGTGACGTGGCGGTCCTTTTTCAATAATCTAAGTGAGTTTTGGATGAATTTGGAAAACGGCTGGGTTTGGAATGAGCATAATTCCAACCGAGCCCCTGGAATGAAAAGGCCAATAACTCTCAAATTGGGCGTCTGATTGATGCACCGTCTATCACGTTGGGTTTCTTTTAACTAGACAGAACTTTGGGATACATCAACTCTGCACTTTGTGATAGTTGATGTATTGACCCCCCTTTTCTTGAGGAGCGGACCCTCCTGGAATCGAACATGCTATGTGCGGGAACCCTAGAGCTGGATATGACTACATTGACTACTGTACTGGAATCCTCTGTGGGTTTGACAGCGATGACTACCATACTTGAATCCTTCATGGGTTCGACGATTATGACTTCTTTTCTTGTATCCTGTGTCGGTTCGACAGTTTGACCTCTGTACTTGTATCCTGTGTGGGTCTGGCAGAGTAGCTGGTCTTGTATCATTTGTGGGTCTGATAGCATAGTTTGTCTTGCATCATGTGTGGGTCCGACATATTAGATTTATCATTGACTACGTCTTATCATCTCTATGTCTATACTAAAGATGTATACATGTGCGAGATGAGTCTTTATTTTCAATCATTATCATCGATGTGATTGACTTATTTCCTATGTGGACTGGGTTGTATTCGTGCTCGAGAGTTAGAGCCATGCTTTGATTGATAACATGGGTATATGTATGCACATATACCTAAGTAGGGTTGTTTGATACTTTTTGTTGGTTTCTCTCTTCTGTGGTTTATCCTTTGTGGATTCTGGGATACCTTCGGGGGTCTTGGGGTCCCTACTGAGTATCGTATACTCACCCCTGCACGTAATTTTCCCACACCACATTTTGTTGGTTGCAGTCGACAGACAACACTGATCGAGGTGGAGACTTGTTGAGCTGGACGGTAACCGGAGGTAGACCACTTAGTGAGACGTGCACGGAGCAGACAGATGGACTTGAGGTACTGGGGAGGCCATCTGTACCCACCCTTCAAGTGGGATTACCAGAGGATGACTCAGTGGTTGTTGTTTTACTATACTATAGTTGTGCTAGCATTCAGTGGTACTATACTTTCAGTTGGGTTTGTATACTGGCCCATTTATATTTAAGCACTTACTTCTATACTCAGTTTACTTTGTGCTTACTTCAGTTGTGTACTCTGTTGTGTTTTTTACTTTTATAAAGTCAATAAATTCCATTTTTATTGGGATTTACGCCTTTGATTCTAGTCGCCAGCACTTGGCCTATGGAAGGCGGGCTTGGGGTAGTCACGGTACAGTCCCTGAGGACGGTTCGTGACAAATTAGTATTAGAGGAGTTGGTTCTACCATAGAACTCCAGAATCTGATCATTATTTCTGTGGAGAAATAGTGTTAAGAGTATTGGGTGTGGTTTTTAGTCCAGGGAGTCCAGTGTTGGTGCGGCGGCCAACGTATCCATACACCAGGACCCTGACCTCTGATTTCTGACTTGGTGCACAAAAGCACGGGTTGCATGTGTGTTTAAAAATTATTCATTGTGATTACTTTGTGTCAGCTCACCAAGTATACTATTTTGACCGTGGAACACCTGTTTCATTTTAGGATGGCCCCACAAAGGCAACTAGCTCGGGTTCCAGGTTACGTGTAAGATGGTATTCCATAGAATGATGAGGCCTTGGTGCAGGGACCCATCACAGCGAAGGAACCAGAGGTAACACTACCTGCTGAGCCACCGATATTACCAGCCCCAACAGTAGAGAGTGCATGCCACCTGAGTGCGTTGCAAGAGCTCCAGTGATTGAAGCCGCCTAGGTTCCGCGGAGAGACAGACCTACATGCAGCAGCGAATTGGCTGGAGGTTACCGTCGGAGTTTTCAGATTGGTAGGGACACCATCCAACATTATGGTGGTCCTTGCCGTGAGTCTCCTGCATGCAGAAAGTGGTAGATGGTGGAGCCTAATGCTCCAGGTGCATGACGAGACATCTTTACTCTAGACGGACTTCGAGAGTCTCTTTCGCTTGGAGTTTGTTCCATCAACCCTTCATGCGTTGCGGATTCATGAGTAACTACATCTGTAGAAGGGAAACATGTTAGTAGCTCAGTACTCAGTGAGGTTTACTAAACTCTCACGCTACTGCATGAATATGGTACAGGAACCATTCATTAGGGCCTGGACCTTCGAGTAGGGACGGAGGCACGAGATCGGGGATTCGACGATTCCCCTCAGCATCCCGACGTACGCAGGGGTGCTGGAGCGAGCCCTTCTAGTGGAGATCTTTCTCACTGAGCAGTCACCAGTAGCAAGACCCACCACAGGGAGACACGAAGAAGAGTCTTCTACAGCTGACAGTAGAAAGATGTCACAGGGGTCCAAGCGGACCTGGCCATCAGGTGGGTGACCACAGGATACAGGCTCGATTGTCGGGGCGCACTTAACAGAGCCAGCCTTACATGAAGCTGGTAGTGCAATCCATGTGGTGGGTAGGGGCACATGGCTCATGACTGCCTGGCCTGCCTTGCAGACGAGCGGTAGATTGTAGAGGGACCTCCCAGGCAGAGGTAGAGGTTTAACCGTGGTGGTCGATTGGGAGTTGGCGGATGAGGCAATGGAGCTGGCTGAGCAGTGGGTGGTGGACAATGTTTCGAGGCTTTACAACCAAAACCACCATGAGGTCCTCCCCGACCACAGGTTGCTGGAGGACATAGGAGAGAATAACTTCATGCAGTTAAGGCCTACGACCACAGAACACCTGAGATGATTCGAGGTACTATCTTTGTCTACTCCACCCTTGCTGCAGTTCTTATAGACATAGGTGCAAGTCATTCTTTTATTGTCACTAACCTTGTTCAGATCTCGAAGATTTTGACGGAGCCATTGGCTCGATCCTTATGGCAAGATACTTTTACAAGAGCAGACTCAATGATTAGGCACTGGTTCCAGTAGTGTGAAATTACTCTGGGAGGTGAGAGCTTCGGCTGGGATCTTCTTGTAGCAGCATCAAGTCCTTACGACATCATCTTGTGTATGGACTGGTTATCTACATTCCATGCTCAGATCGAGTGTATTAGGCGCAAGGTGCAGTGTATCTACATAGATGGGAGCAGGTTCACCTTCACCAGTGATAAGGGAGCCTTTTCAGTGCAGGATGGACTTACGCAGAGGAGAGGGCAACCAATCACACATTAGATGGCTAGTCTCATCCTTAGAGTGGTTGATGTGTGGAGTCAGTGTTTTCCGGTTGTGGTGGATCAGTATATGGGTGTTTTTTAGAGGACATTCCAGGATTACTACCTCATAGATAGGTATAATTATACATAGATATGTACCCTAGAACTGCACCGATAACTACCCCAGCTTATCGGATGGCTCCCACCAAGCTTCGTGAGCTGCGGGTACAGCTGGAGGACTTGTAGGGAATGAGATTCATCTGACCCAGTGTTTCACCCTGGGATTCTTTGATTTTTTTGTCATGAAGGTGTATGGGATATTGCGACTATGTGTCAACTAACGTCGCCTGAATGAGGTGACTGTATGGAACAAGTACCCACTTTTGAGGATTGACGACCTCTTCGATCAGCTCAGGGGAGCACGATGGTTCTGAAAGATAGACCTCAGGTCAGGCTATCACCAGCTCATAGTTCGAGACAATGATGTGCTGAAGATGGCCTTCAGGTGTCGATATGGCCACTACGAGTTCCTGGTTATGCCCTTTGGCGTAACCAATGCTCTATCGATGTTCATGAGTCTCTTGAACAGAATATTTCAGACTTAACTCGATCGTTTTGTCATATGCTTCATCGAAGACATTCTGATTTACTTGAATACTGAGGAGGAGCACACCTACCACTTTCGTGTTGTACTGGGTACACTTTGAGAGCACCAAATTTATGGAAATCTCTCGAAGTTATAGTTCTGGATTTGAGAGGTTCAATTTCTGGGACATGTCATCTCGGAGGTGGGAGTAGCAGTGGATCCAGCGAAGATCGAGGTAGTACTTTCTTGGGTGCCACCCATGATCATGATGAAGGTGCAGAGTTTCCTAGGTCTGGATGGTTACTATCGGTGATTTCTTCCAGACTTCTCCAAAGTTGCAGCAACGCTTTCAGCCTTGATGAAGAAGGGTAAACCCTTCATGTGGTCAGATAGATGTCATCAGAGCTTTCAAGAGATGTGGGAGAGATTGACCAGTGTGACCATCTTGAAGCTATAGGAGGAGGGCGTTGGGTACGTAATGTACTGCGATGCATCAGGGAACATACTCGGGTGTGCCCTGATGCAGGAGCGAGCAGTGATCACTCATGGTTCACGGCAGCTGAGAAAACATGAGAAGAACTACGATACCCCTAACCTAGAGTTAGAAGTAGTGGTCTTTTCCATGAAGATTTGGCGGCATATCTGATGGGTGAGTGCTTTACAGTCTAACTTGACCACCAGAGTCTCTGGTACATCTTCTCGTAGAAGGATCTGAGCCTAAGATAGTGGCGATGGCTCGAGTTCCTCCATGACTATGACTTTGAGATATTCTATACTCCTAGGAAGGGGAATGTTGTAGCATATGCTCTCAGCAAGAGATCAGGCATTCAACCGCTAGGATAGTAGAAGAAGCAACTATCCACGTTGCAGATATCCTTTGTGGATATAAATGGTGGATCCTTTCTTTAGTCTCTCACAATCACTCTTCCAATGTTTCAGCAAATTAGAGAGGCATAGTGTGGGGACGTTGACTGTGAGGCACGACGTGCTCATATATCCATAGGGCAGGTGCTAGATGGATTTTCTGAAGGAGGGAGCACGTCATCCCCTTCAGGGGATGTACGATGGTACCAGTTGCACTACAGGAGGATATGCTGAGGGGATTCCACACTTCCCCTATAGCGGTACATACATGAGTGGTGAAGATATATTAGGACCTCAGATGACAACACTGGTGGTCTGATATGAAGAAGGCTGTAGCAGTGTTCATTTCACGATGCCTCACTTGTCAGCAAGTGAAGGTGGAGCACCAGGTACCAGCAGGCTTGGTATAGCCCTTAGAGGTCCCAGAGCGGAGGTGGGATGGGATCTCCATGGATTTCGTGATCTGGCTTCCACATACATCCAGAGGACATGACTCTATCTGGTTGATCATAGACCGACTCACCATGTCGGTCCACTTCCTACCAATCAGAGATCTGGTCTCAGAAAGGGGATTGAGAAACTTCTACGTACAAGAGATCATATGGATTCATGTTGTGCCATCGACGATCGTCTCTGATCAGTACAAATGCTTTACTTCCCAGCTTTGAAAGGGGTTACAGGAGGCATTTTGGATGCAGCTATGTCTGAGCACCACCTTCCATCCTCATATGGATGGCCCAAATTAGAGGACCATCCAGACTCTCTAGGAAATGATCCGTGCATGTGTCCTCGACTTTGGTTGCAGTTGGGAGGATCACTTACCCTTGGTGGAGTTTGTGTACAACAATAACTACCACTCCACCATCAGGATGGACCCTTACGAGGAACTGTATGACCGACCTTTTAGATCACCTCTGTGCTAGACTGACCGAGGGGTGTCAGCATTTGTTGGACCAGAGATAGTGTAGGCTATGATAGAGAAGGTGCAGATCATCCATTAGCATATGAAAACTACACAGAGAAAATAGAAGTCCTTTGCTGATAGGAGGCGGAGACCAGTGGAGTTTTATGATGGTGACCACATTTTCCAATGGGTCTCACCTCGATAAGGTCTACGAAGATTTGGCTAGGGTGGCAAGTTATCTCCATGATTCATCAGACCTTTCTAGGTCCTTAGCAGAGTAGGTGAGGTGGCTTACTGCATGGCCCTTCCACCTCAGTTGCATCGGGTGCACGACATCTTCCACGTATCTCAGCTGAGGAGATACGTGCACGACCCGACCCACATCATCAATCATGGGGAGCTAGAATTTGATGATAGGGCGACATTCATAGAGGTCTAGGTGGAGATCGAGGATCGACAGGAGTGGGTCCTACGTGGACTGTCAATTCCTCTGGTGCGTCTTCGCTGGCAGCACGGGAACCTCCAGGAGAGCACATAGAAGCGGGAGGCTCAGATGCATTCTCTGTACCCCCATTTTTTCCCCTAGTGTGTGTTGTGTCTTTTCATGGATGTAAATCCATAAGGTGGGAGTTATGTATAGTCCTATAAATTTCAAGGAAAATTTATTCTTAAATACTTTGGAATTTTATGGGTACGCAGTTTCTAATAGCACCTGAATCCGAGGCCCGGTGTGCCAGGAATCAATTTTTGATGTTTTGTTTGGGTACGTTCAGTAAAAGTACGAGCATGTTTTTCTATATTTTGAACCAGTGCTCGGAATTGAAATATGAGGACATGATGAACTAGTAGTGCCGATATTCACTTAAGGGTACCTTTACCGTAGTTACGTTTTTTGCGGTTTGAAAGTTGATTTTTGGGGATATAGAATAAATTAAATAAAATTGGTGTACACAATTTTATTTGTTTTTGGTAGTTATAACCTACAGGAGGAATTTAAGGGTAAGACCACACGCCACATAATCTCCCCTGAGAGGATTTAGTGTGGTGGGGCCCACATGAACCCGAACCCTTCCTCCTCTCCTCAACTCCCTAATAATTCACTGCTGTTTATTTTTTGTTGACAACTCCTCATTAATGGTTGAGCCTCTCCAACTCCCTCTTCCCATCAATTATGCCAACTCATATAATTAATGTCTACATTAATTATTCGGAACATCTTTTGAACCAAATTGATTTGCATGGAAATTATATTAATTGGAGAGCCTTTTTATTTAATTTTGTGTTGGAAAAATCACTTGTGGGGGAAAGCTTTGGAGATTTGGAAGAGAGGTGATCCTTCTTCGATGAAGAACACCATTCTTCAAAAAAGAACATCCCCGACGAAGAATGTGAAGGACATCTTCCAATGACACATCTTCCTTGGATGCACCTCGCCGTCAAGGAGCCCACGTCGCCTATGAAAATGAATCTTCCGCCATTGTTGATGAGACGACACCGTCCTACCGTGATGCCAGACTACCACGAGGCTCGTCTTCTGTGGCTCGATGAAGTGCGACCTCAATTTCAAGGTAGGGGTTTTGTAATGTTATAAGTGAATAGATTATCCCGTTCGTGATGTTTTCTATGGATTACCTTCGGCCAATTTTTACCGCTTAATGCGGAGGGCGTGGGCCGAACGAACACAGCCCGATGACCCTCCGATGATTTCCTGAATTTTATTCATGATGGAGGCACGTTGGAAGCGGTGACGATGAGCGAAGGCAGTGGCCGTGCGTTATCCGCATGCGGAACAATCGCGGTCCGCAACTGCGGACCACTTAGTCAAAGAAGAACCGGCCGACTAAAGCCAGCCAGGCCGAAGGAAGACCGTGGTTCCATAAGGGGCACCTCACTATAGAGGACCACTACCCGCACTCCGCGGGCCGCTTTGGTGGAGAACCGGTTGGATCATAGGCCGTCCGGGTGAAGGATCCGCAACACTCGAAGGTGCCGCGCAACGAGACTGCATCCCACCCGAGCGGGCCGCTTGCGCTGGAAAGGTGGGCCGGCATCGGCCAATAGGTTGGGAGGGTGGCGCCGCTCGGTGCCACCGACTTGGGAAATCAGGGGGCCCTCCTCGGACCGCTCGGCCACCCGGGCCGAGCCGATTGGCCCACCGATAATGTCGTGGCCCGCCAGGCTGTGTCGTACCGGGCTAGGTCGGGCTGCGCCCCCTCGGGCTAGGCCACTTGATTCACCGGATCAGACCCGCCAAAACTGGGTTGACCCGACCCATCGGCCCACTAGGCTTAACGGCCTAGGACCGTTTCCACATTAAGATGATTATCGTGAAGACCGTGTTTCCAATCAACGTGTTGTATGCGGCACTAGGACCCTCGTGATGTAGCGGTACTTTTATGATACTCTATGCGAGTTTTGGATGACTTTGGAAAACATCCATGTTTGGAACGAGCGTAATTCCAATCGGGCCCATGGAACGGAAAAGCCAATAACTCTCAAACCGGTTGTCTGATTGACATGCCATCTATCGCGTTGGTTTTCTTTTTATGAGACAGAACTTTGGTATAAATCAACTCTAGAATTCATGACAGTTTATGTATTGAACACCCTTTGCATGAGGAGCGGACCCTCCCAGAATCGAGCGTTCTCTGTGTGGGAACCCTAGAGTTAGTTGCGACTACATTGAATACTGTACTGGAATCCTCCGTGGGTTTGATAGCGATGAATTATGTACTATAATCCTCCATTGGTTCGACGGTGATGACTACTATTCTTGTATCCTGTGTGGTTCCGGTCGTTTGACATCTATAATTGTATCCTGTGTGGGTCTGGCAAAGTAGCTGGTCTTGTATCCCCTGGGGGTCCGACAGCTTAGCTGGTATTGTATCCTGTGTGGGTCTGATAGATTATATGAATCAGCGACTACATCAGATCATCTCTATCGCTATACGAAAGATGTATACCTGTGTGAGTTGAGTCTTGATTTTCAAATATTATCATCGATTTGATTTACTTCTTTCCTATGAGGACTGGGTTGTATTTGGGCTCGAGAGTAATAGTCGTGCTGTTATTGATAACTTAGGTATATGTATGGGAATATACCTAAGTAGGGTTGGTTGATATTTCGTGTTTGTATCTCTCTTCTATGGTTTATCCTTTATGGATTCTGGGAGACCTTCGGGGGTCTTGGGGTCCCTAATGAGTATCGTATACTCACCCATTCATGGGATTTTCCCGCACCACGTTGTGTTGGTTGCAGACGACGGACCACAATGATCGAGGTGGAGACTTGTTGAGCTAGACGGTACCCGGAGGTGGACCATTTGGAAAGATGTGCACAGAGTGGACAAACAGACTTGAGGTGCTGAGGAGGAAATATGTACCAACCCTTTAGGTGGGATTCTTGGATGACGACTCAGTGGTTTCTATTTAATTATAATACAGTTGTCCTAGATTCCAGTTGTACTTTATTTTCTGTTGGGTTTGTATACTGGCCCATTTATCTTTTAGCACTAACTTTTGTACTCAGTTTACTTAGTTCTTAATTCAGTTGTATACTCTGTTTTGTTATTTTTTTATAAAGGCAATGCCTTCCATTTTTATTGGGATTTACGCCTTTGGTGCTAGTCACAAGACGCTGGCCTATGGATGGCAGGCTTGGGTTAGTCACGACACAGGCCCTGAGGATGGGTCGTGACATGGAATTAAAAAATATAAATCACAGTAATTGAGATATCTCTATTATTTCCATTACAATACACTAATATTCTTGATGTTACACAAACATAGAATAATTACCATCTTAGAACAATATTATGTTTTTATTCATCAATGTGAGGCTTAACCATATCCATTGATATATGTTGTAAATGTGGGGTAATTATGTAATATACTTAAAATTAAATGGAAATGAATGATTAACACTTACAAGAATCATGATATAATTTATATGACATAGTGGAAGAAACCCTGAGAATAGTGAAAACTAAATTCACTACCCGACCAAAATAGTTGTATAAAATGAATTTACCATGCGTTGGATTTGATATACTCACCCATTCTACACATTTCTATATGTAGTAGTAAAATCATGATTCCCATTAATTCTAAAATGGTAAATATTGATAAGTGAAAAGTGCACATCGTTTGGATCTCCTAAACTCTACATGCACTAATTAATTTTTTACTAAACACTATGAGATCATATTTTTATTATATTATTGATGGTATAAATTTCATCGAAATAATATTATGTAACATGGGAGTGTACTTTGGTTTGCTTATCCACTCCTCTATAAAATTTCCATGAATTGTGATTTTTAATTACTTGTTTTTTACATACTCATATTACTAAAAAACATCATTGAAGTGTGAAATAATATCTTATATCCTAATAATCATACATAAATAGAAAGATGATCTAATTTGTCAATTTCAAATTATATATCTTCAATAAAAATACTTTTTCAGAATAAATAACTTTGAATTATTTTTCATAAATATTTTAAATCAATCTCCCCCACATATCCATTTTCACTACATCAAGATAAATATGACGAGAAATTCATAATATTTACATAATATAATTAGTTAAAAATTCATTTATTTATAATTTAAAACAAAATTTCATAGTATATAATTTATAAAATAAAAAGATAATTCTATTTTAATGTACTCTAATTAAGCCTCATATATTATTCAACATAAGATATTTGGTGTTTACCACTAGAAAGTTTCAACATTTCATTATTGATAATACCATTTTTGATATAGCATGGAGGAAATATAATAAACTCATCACTAATGATTATTTGATTATATTTATTCTAATTATATTTCATATTTACTCTACCTATCATTTTTCATGTTTAAAAAATCTCCACATAGAAATTAAATAATAAAAAAGAAGAAATCCATAATGGATATTAGGAATATTATGTTGAGGATAGAAGAGTAATATGGATAGAAATAAAAAATGGGCTAAAAAATTCGAAAAAATAATGGTAATATAAATAATCATGTTCAATATATTTCATAATGAAGAGACTTTCCCTCTAATGTATCCTCACATAAAATTATAAATGCACGTCCATTTTTTATGAACAACCTCATAAACCTACTTATTGTGCATTGAATAAATTTATTAATTTAAATTAATTTAAATTTCTGATTGAATATATATTAATATATTCCCATATGTGAAAGTTGATTTACATTATTTATACTTATCAATTACATGATTAATTTATTATGGTCATATATTAATATGTTGAATATCATTACTAATCATTTCTATAAATATTTACAAATTCATACCTATATAATTTTCAATGAATTAATAATATAAACTCTTTTAAAAATAAAAATTTGAACTCATGATTACATCACTTTTACATTTTCATTTAATATTTAAAAATATTCTTTATGGTTTCTAAAATATAACATTATTCTTTTGGATGTAAATTCTTTTTCTATAGTTAAAAAATGTTTTCAAAAGATCATTTTTATTTCTTATTTCAATGGTAATTATCTGAGTTCTCATTAAATGTGTTTTTTTATCATTTTATATATCTTTAGTAAGCATTTATACGTGATCATGGATATTTTTTGAATTAAGGGATCAACCTTTTTTCCTTATGATAACTTATAAAATGTTCATTTTATCAAAAGATTTACCTGTCACTGTTACCGAGTTTTATATTAATACATACTTTGTAAATATGATTTTATCCAATTAATTACATCTATCTACTACATATACTAAAATTATATGTTGGAGTATTTGAACATAGATACACACCGATCAATTAATTATAAAAATTATTGAAAAAAATTATATAGTTAAGATTAATAGAGAAAATACTATATTACTCATCATCTTAATTGAATGAAATTTACCTAGAATTTTACTAAATATAATTGGATAACTATTTAATTTCATTGGTTTTATATTTTAATTATTAATGAATAAAATATAAATCATTTCCTAATGTAATTATATTTGAAAAGTATATGAAACCCACATTCGGTACAAGGGATATTTATGATACAATGGTTGATTTATATTAAATTCCAAACATATATAATGAATAATTATAAATGTGGTCAAATATCACCCTCAAATACATTGGTTATATTTTTGTATCTCATGATACATGTTTACATGAGGACAATTTAGTTTCCTTAATGTGAGGTTTTATGATTATGACCCACAAACATGATATTTTTGTATGTTTTTTTTTAGGCCAAATTTTAATTATTCATTATATTAAATGGTAATTTTCATATATAAATATTATATATTTATAGATGAATATTCAATATATAAAATTTCAATCAACCCTATAATTGTATATTCATAATGTCATATAAAACATATGTATATAAAAGACATGTTCATATGTGACCTACATCATTTCCTACTATGTTATTCCCATATAAAATGCCTCCTATTAATATCTCTCATAAATCAATTAATTGTAAATTGGGGAATAGAAAAATAATAAATATTGAACATTGATGTTCATCCTAGGTATAAAGGTATATATCAATGATCACATAAACATAATAGGGAAATATTGGTGTGAGAAAATGATCATAACACTTGAAAACCAATCCATTCATATTATAGATCATAATATTCATTTAGGACATAAATTTTGTAAGTTTATAAGGATTTTATAATAAAAGAAGACAATAATATGATCTATTAATGAATAAAAATGGAATAAAAATATGATTATGGAATACACGTAATCAAGAAAATTAATTTTTTTATTCAAGTCTCACAACCAATTCAATCATTTTGAATTTCATTCACTCTTCATTACAATATGTCATTAGTCATGGTTTACTCCAGAGTTTATCATACTGGTCATATTCCCTTAATGAACTTCGATAGTGCCCCATTATATTCTTTATTATATCATGAATTATCCTCCAATAACAAATCTATTGAATGGATTTATAATTATTGACCATCACATGAAATCCCTTCCTGACTAATCCTTTTAGGTTGATGAGTTGGTTAGCAAAATGACCTCAAGATTACATCCCCATATACTAGAGATAACATATGAATAGTGATTGGGTGAAGAATATAATTGGGAGACTTAAAATATTAGTATAGAGTAAAGGAAATAGTGAAAATAATAATATTATTATAGGGAAATTACTGAAAAATATCAACAATTAACAAATAACAATATAATAAATATGCAACAAATCAAATAGTCCAAATAATAATAAACCATGTAATTTTAGTCTAAAATGTAATAAATGCTATGTAAAAAAAGATACAAATTAGAGACATAAAGTCTCTAAAAAATGAACCAATAATAGTATTCCTGAAGAATATTTTTGTGATGTCTCTATGAAACACCCCATCCAGTAATCATAATAAATAACATGATCCCTTTCCATTGTTTCCACTTACATCTAGTAAATCTATCCCAATACAAAATGGAGGCACCAAATGTGTGTAACTAAAACCCATTATATCAAAACCTAATATTATTATCAAATACAATATGAATAATATAGTTTATGAAAAAAAATATTTCATTGATATTATAAATTAATACAAAAAATATATGAAAAATATAGAATAACCATACATAGATCACAAAAAACAAGTCATCATAAGTCATAAAGACCATTTAAACATATTCTTGTTTTATAGAACATTAAAATTCATAATAATAGGATCTCAATTATTAAAAAAATTATATTAAATCCATTTTCATATAACATTTCAATTCCTTGGTAATTAGTATTTCAGATTTGTCATCGCTCATCAAATAAACATGTTAGGATGAATATAAATCAATTAAATAATTTATTATAGGTGATTATATTTTATTGAAAAATGAAAATATCATTTTAGATCAATTTATTTTTTTAATCCAATAATTAATTAATTTATATAATATTATCAGGGATCCATTCTTAGTCTAACTGAGTGTCAACATGGTCAGGGTGGAACACTTATCCGGTCGATGTAATTCATGGTCTCATCACCAATAAACCCGAATGGAGAAAATATAATGTTAAATAATAGTTTAAACATAAAAATAGTGTTTTATTCAATTATTCAGGCTGTGTAAATGATTTTTAGGAATTGTTACACAAATTTCAAATACTATTAATTTTATAAATAGACAGTGGGGATTTGTTTTTAATTATCAACATGAAAGACATAGAATTCATAGATGAACATGGAATTTGGGGTTAATATATAATATATCATTATTATCTTCAATGAAGATATATAATAGTTCAACGTCAGGATATAAAACATGATGATATAATGAGAATGATTATCTAGATCAAATAGGATTCTCATTCATCACTTATGAGGGTCTACAAATGATATGTTATCTATGTTGTCTAAAGATTCGATGGATCCAAGGGTATAAAATTGGGTGTGGAATATATTTGGAGTAAATATGGTATTTACGTCATAAATTACATGATTTACATGTACAAAAAAGCTCATTCTATTCCATTAAAAACCGATCAACCACTTTTAAAACATAAAATTCAATTTTTAGTCGTTGTATTTGTTTTATTGAATTCCCCTAAAAATTACATTGTGAAAATTATTTATGGGTGATCATATAAATAGATAAATTATTACATATTTCTTCAATTATTTCCTTAAATTCACTCTATAGATAGTCCACGTAGCTGCTTATATAAGAAAATCAAAATTGGAAAAAATATCCTTAATATTGATCACGAAAAAGTATTAAACCTACTACAAAAAAATCAATAAGTTTATCAAAAACCTAAAATATAGACATATCTATAAAATAATGGATATTTAAACCTACAAAACATTGAAAAGATCATCCTTGAGTAGATACAAGCATCACTATGGTTGATCGATGATCAATTCTAGAAAATATTCATACATATCAAAATCCCTTACCCATGTCTCCTCTTACAAATGCCTATTCTTCCACAACACTCGCACTGAAAGGTACAATATTACACAATAGAATATTCTCACTATAGGTGATGAAAAAAGTTGGATTCTCCTTAATTGATACATCAAAATATAGATCAATATAATCAATAGATATCATGTGAGAAGGGATAAGATTATTTTTCTAGATAAATGTCACATGAAAAGATTTTTTTGTGTCACAATATCATTGTAGAAGGAATTTGAGGTATGCCACTGGACAAACCCTTTCCAATATAATAATTTTATCAATATTAATTTGATCTAGATTACCCTATAAAATAATATAGTGCTTCCCTTGTATAAGAGACACATGAAGAAAATCACGATAATAGACCTAAAATTAAAGAGGAAATCTCTAGTAACGAATATATGATTTTTACCAACTCTACAATTTCACTAATCACTCCCTATCAACTGAACCAAATAAGATAACTATTTCATCAAATTAGTCCCAATATGCACTGAATCTCCTACCTCGAACCAAGAAATAGGTGAACATCATGGATTTTTTATTTAGCCATCAAAAGGGGACCATTTGATTGAAAAAATTGTAGCTATTATTATTAGTGAACTTTCTATGGTCTTTGTGAATTTTCAAAGAACCATAAAAATACAAAAAAAATTCTCAAGATATATTCTTATGAATATGAATTATTTTCTTAAATTGACCATTAGTAAAAATATGATTTATTTTTCTCAGAATAAATTGTGATCCCAATTCCTTTTTATTCACTTTACAAACAAAGACATGAAACAAAGATTTAGATTATACAATATGATCGTAATAATATTATGTTGTAGAACTATATATTTCACATTAACAGTACCCATATCTCTAATGGAAACGGACTCTCCGATATGAAAGAAGTGGGACACCTTTCTTTAGATCCATTATCAGCTAAACTACATTATTCTCATTGGGTTCCATAGTTAATCCTATCCAAAAATACATAGTGACATTCCCAATTCTATCATAGAATATCTAGAGGTTGCAACAATCTTGTATTCCTATGATTCATGGCCCTAGCATATTGATAGGTGATATAACTAATCATAAATCCCACTATTTCAATTTTTGACAATGTACAATGTTATTTTATATAGAGATCACAATATATATTTTCTAGTCCTGGATGTACCTCCCATTTGTATGAACGAATCCAACTTACCAGATACTCACAGAAACCATTAGGTACCTAATTCGACCATTGAAAAAAATAACATCACATATTCCAAGAGAACATAATGATAGTTGTTGTAAACCATATATGTTTCCCCTCAGAGATAATCCAACAAGATTAAATAATTTCATTGTCTTCATATTATAAAAAAATAAGAGTATCACAGTTTTTGATTTAATAGATACATGATCCATGGACTCTAGAACATCTATATGCTTGTATATAAAGTTACAAATTCATCTCCACTATCCAAAAGACTCCATAAACCTTTATCTATATCATTTGACTTAATACACTGAGAAAACATTTCCCATTCTAGTTGTGTAATCCCACTCAATGTTGAAAGAATGTAGTTACCTGACTATCCACCTATTCAAATGGTTATGGTATCCCTGATAAATATGTACTTGAGGATCTTATGATCCATGTACACCAAGAAATTATCACCCATTAGATAGTATTTCCAACACCATATGGTGTGTACCACTACACCTAAATCAAGACGATGAGTATGGAAATTCTTCTCTCTTAGCCTCAGTTGTCATCATCCATAAGCAACAAATCAATCCTCAAATATAAAAACTACTCCAATAATGACTTAAGAAGCATTATAGTACATTTTATTATCCATATACAATATTTTAATCTAGAGAAGAGTTGTTGATGTCATCCAGGTCTTCATATCCTGAAAAACATTCATTCAAGAATCTGACAATGAAAACTACACCCTTTTTTTAGTCACAATAGACTCCAGAAAAGCCATACTAATCCTTTCCATGATAAAAGGATCATAATAACCCGATATACTAATAAGTATTCAAACCTCAAAGATATTCAAGTATTTTTCCTAGGATTACATAGATATTTCCTTTATTGGGTCCAATGAAACTCCACCTTTGGGAAAATATGCAATAATATGTTCAGTTGATTAATCAATAAATGTATTTATATAGATTCACATAAAGCTGTTAATATCTCAATATATACAATATGATGTCAATATGTATGTTATGATCATATGAAGAATCATAGTATTCCAGGATGATATAAATACAACTAAAAACATTTTTTGGAATCTTTGAATGATCTTGTTCATCAAGGCCATGAATACATATGGTGTATTCATCATAACAAATAGAATCAGAACAATGTCATAAAAAGATATCCTAATTTTAAATATATAATTAGGCATTTCATGTGGTATCACCCTCAACTAATGGTACTTTTATCATATATTGAATATAGAATAGATCCTCGAACTACTCCTCTTGTTGAAGATATTTTTGATGCCCGAAAGAGGATGCCTATTGTTAACCATAATCTAGTTTAATCTATAATAATTCAAATATTTATGAAATTTAGAACAAGACTTCTTGGAGAAAATGACTTTATAACTCCTATGATATGTACTATGTCATATTAATCTCGTTTATAATATACATTGAAACTGAACATTCAATTAATGGAGATTAAATCATAAAATCCTACATGGTGGAATATAAATAGGCTCTTCTCCCACCACCAACATTATTGTTAACTCAATATCATGATCGAGTGGTAATATGGAAAAATATCTAAGAAAAACATCAAAAAATGGTCCACTACTAGAGTAAAATTATACTTGTATTTCAAATAATTATAAATAACATTCCTTGTTATCTAATGTGTCATATAATATAAAATATTCTATATTAGTTATTGAAAACTGACATGATGATCCAAAAAAAAAGGTCAAAATATATTCCCACTTATATAGATTGAAATTTATCTATCCAACAATAATAGTCAATATGAGGTGGTTCTAAACTACCTAGTACATGCACTGAAACAAATTGATTGAAGCCAATTAAATTATAAAATATTCCAAAATTTAATGATAGAATCCAATTTCTTTAGAAAATTCCCTATAAAATTTAATATCAAATTACTAAAATCCCATTAGTGTGGAAAAATTTATAATTCAATATAATATTTACAAAACATATTCCAAACCATAAATGAGATGAGAATATAATTTTTTTGTGACTCTCTTATATAAAAAATTAATGGAAGGGTATATGATATAAGAATCAAACCGTTGACTGTTGAAGGTACTGCTTCCAAAATAGATACTTTAGACTACATATCACGAAACTGACCCACCATAATACCCAGCGATTCAGTTAGACACCCCAATTAAATTATATCTATATCGTGATGGTGCTCTATAACTAGAGTACCAAGTACCCGGACTCAACCTAAAAATATTGTGGAACTCTACAAACAATTCTATTTTTGGGTAGCTGAATCCCTCAATGTAAAAAGTGCATATCTATATCCCATTCCACTACTCTCCTACTATGGGTTATAGGAGAACTTATGATTATTACCAATTGTACATAAATAAGGACACAACACTATGGTGTCAGGATACTAAAGAAACTTGTGGAAAATTTTTAAACAGTAAAAAAACTACAATAGTTTTCAATATTGAAATCACAAAATACTATACATGATTCTCTTCCCAACACATCCATGGTATTAGCTTACATTGCAACCCCTCATTCCACTAGATGGAGAGATCTATGGTCACCCTACTAAAACTATCTGGCCACCTCAATAGGCCCCTATAATATTTCCATCTATGATAGATCTTGATTCATCACATCATGAAAAAAATTATGTTTGTGAAATTCAACTATAACCTAATCTAAAAGAGAATACCATACAAAAAATGACACACCCCATTGAACTCATTTGTATTCAAGGATGATGAAAAAACTATAATTCAGTGATGTTTTCAACATATTCAATTACTGACATGAAACCTAATTTCATGTACATAAAATCTTGAGACTTCTCATCCCTAAATGTTTATGGATAGTTATATTACTAAAACATTTCCACAATATTCTTCTTGGATAACTCCTCCTTCTGGCCGTCAAGATTCATAAAATCATACAAATGCATGGATGATCCTATAACAATTTATGAAATAATTAACATTCTATTATATGCATGTTCAAACATATTCTTGAAGATAATCTAAATTGATTCCATTTATAACTTAACAACAAAGTTTCCTCCCTCCCTAGTGATAATAGGATGATACTGTAGTTGGCACTCTCTCTTCATCTTATACATGAATTTTTTTTGAATAATATTTTTATCTTCCACTGAATCACATGAACCATAAGATTCATTTATAAATGTGATCATCTATAAAATTATTTAGAGATTCATGATTTATTGGTTTATCTACGTTCAGAAAACACTGATTGAAACCCACTTTATGCTCAAATAAAATACAATGTGACAAAATTTTAACTATGATGTTTCGATTATTACATTATATCACATGAGTAATGAAATTACATTATTAATTGGATAAAACAACTATGAACCAAAATATAATGGTTCCTCTATAAATAGAATAAAATTTGATTTGGCATAACCGAACAATTTCATTCATTTTTATCATGTATTCCAAGGTGTCCCATTCATAGTTCATCTACGAAGATATATCTCAAACATTAAATATGTACCTATACTAAATAAGGTATTTCAATACATATCCCTACATGCTTATAATAAGACATGCATACTATGATCATTACATACCATCACATAGGTAATGATATCAATAAAAAGTGTCATCACACATAATCTGAATCATACAAGGTGTAATAACATCAAATTTAATAAGTAAACATCCAAAATAACAATTCCATCCATGAGAACATCGGGTTTCCTCCACACATGTGTTATATACTCCCATGAATATGCTCATTAAAAATCAAAAAACATTCTATTATTCATTATTTGTTTCCCAATAACCAATGTAATAGAAATGAAAATTTCGTTGATTCCACATTATAAAATCCCCACCTAGTTCTATCTTACATGAACTAAAAGGGTTAGCTACATGACCTCATCCACATATCCATATTTTTCAGATGATACTCACATGAGAAGATGGTGTAAGGAATATAGTATATATAATATAACCTCTGATATAGAGTATTATATATTTATTTAATAATAACCCATGTTGGGTAAAACTACAGAAAATAGTATAAATGATCAATATGTAAGAGTAACAAAAAATATGATATAAATCAAATGATCCTAATATTAAAAAACATTGTAATGTAAATTCAAATTTGACTAAATTATATGATTAAATTCATAAAAAATACACTAGAAGTCTCCAAATAGAACAAAATACCCCAGTATAATACCCCATTTCTATCTCAGCTTCATGCTCCATCCCATCTAGCAAACACAATAAACAATAGGATCCCTTTGCCTTTTCCCAACCAGCATCCATTTAATCTATCTAGTTATAAAACAATGTCCCTTAAAAGGTTTGAGTTCAACATTGTAGGTTGAAACTATTTTGTCTGAAATAATACAGACTAAGGAATATAGTTCGTGGACTAATTTAATAAATAGCATATTAATTAAATAATTAAATATTGAGAATAAAATAAATCATCTAGACCTAAATATTATAGTTCCCAATAGTTTTCCACCAAACCCATATCAACTCAATTCTAGGTAACCATGAGAATTTTGACAAACCATTCCATTAATATCCTTAACCCACACAGGGTGTCAAACATAAATGATTTATAGGTGATCTAATATATGAGAACTAAGTAAAACCCTCGTTTTAAGCATTGAATAATCACCATCATAATCCCTAGATAAAAATTTCATCATCATTGGGAATTGTCCATATATATAGTATTTTGAAAATATCTAGGCAGAAGCCCAAAATATAATAATTTATGTGAATTTTTTAAACTATCCCTTTGTATAATAATTTTGACATCACAAAGAAAAACTCCAATATATTTTCATTTTTGTATAACCTAATATCACAAACAAAAAATAATGTAATCATATAAAACAACTGTAATTTCCCCAAGTTATTATTTTACACTGGTTTATAATATAAATTAAAGGATATCAAAAATCAACAACATTATATTAAATACAGCTTCACATATAATTAAAATTCCAATGTAATTAACTTGTCATATTTTTCATCACTCATAAAATAACCATCATAATCCATTTAGACGTTATTTAACCATTTTAGTACAGGTGATTATATTTCAGTAATTCACTAAAAATAATTGGTTATTCCAATTCATTTTGTTATGAAAATATGATTTCATGTTACCGTAACATATTTAATCTCTATTATAAGTCTCATCAATTCTCAACATGGTTTTTGTTGGAAATCCTATCATGTAAACACAAGTCCTGATCATGCTGCCAAAATTACTTATGTCTATTAATGGAACCTATATGGATAGATTTATTATAAGATAAGAATTTATTCATTTTTTGTAGTTATAAAATTTTTTTATGGTTCAATTTCACAAATTTTACATACTATTGATACGAGAGAAAAAAATATGTATTTGATTTAGATCACCCTAATAAAAATAGAAAATGCACAAATTTATTCAACATACGAGGTAAATCCAAACACCATCTTCCATCCCTTGTCTAATATAGAGGTTTCCTAAATGTCAATATCAAATATATAAAAACTAACAAGTGAAATCCTCTAGATCAATTATAATTATCTTTTATTAACAACGTGGGATTGAAATAGTGTCCAGATTGTCATTAGAAAAATACAAGACAACATTAAATTTTTGACACTATGAATGACTTAACTATATAGTAAATAAGGGATTTTATTATTAGATACAATGACATACATATACAAAGATAAATATGTCACTATGATAATAAATTTGTGATCATTATAGCTATGATTATTTTTCATTTTAGGTTTTCCATGGACATATTCCACATTTTGTGATTTTAGATATGTGGGATATGTTATTATTATTTATCTATATCGTATTAGTCAGAATTTATTTTATTTATAATATATATATTTTCGAATACATTACCTTACTATGAATTTGAGATCTTATATTATTATTTTTTTCAATTCCCTATGATACAATGAATGGATTAGTGAATGAATTCATGGGTTTACATGAAAAATAATAATATTCTCACTATAATTTTTACATTTTATTTTTGATTTCTGATGCAATGTGAAAATTTAATATGTATATGTTCTTAATAAAAAACTGAAATATTATATCATTTTGAATATAAACCCTTTTCCTTTGTTCCAATGTAGTAAAATTACCACCAGATCATGGTTAGTATAGTCGGGTTTTCATATACATACAAAAAGTACACACCATGTAGCAATGAAAAATATAAAATAACAAATGAAATGATAGGCTATTAGATGAATCCAATTCATTTCATTTTTTGGTTGTTTTGATTGAATTCATGGTAGAAAATCTACTGAAAATTTGAATATGGTGTTGGTTTCATTCCCTGAACCACAACATTCCACTTATTCTTTTATACTCTATAAAATTGATTAGTTATTCAGTGGGTAAAGGGAGTGTTTTGATATATAACTACTCCATGGATAAAACTATTTAATGGTTGTTATATACGTTTTCTATCTTCTTCACATCCTCCTCCTCTTTGGATCCTACCTCCTTAATGGGGAATACTAGAATTTTCTTGTTAAAATACATTTTTTAGATATAAAATCCATTGATTTTTTGTTGAAAAAATATTGATCAATTTTTGTAAAATCACGAATTTATGTATGCTTATTTATAAATTAAGTATTGGGGTGATCCATTTCGTCATTATATCACTATGTAGTCATTATCAAAAAATGATTATACACAAAATTTAAAAGCCATGCAAACGTCTGCGTTTGGTCCAACTAACATTCGTTACATAAATCTACCATCGATTACAATTTGTCCCAAAAACACGATGAATAATATAATATATAAGAGTAACATGGGGTATTAGATGTTCAAGGGTTTTAGTAATTTTGGAAGTCATTATCTATATATTATTATATTCCCAATATATATGTGTGAGTAAAATTTTCTTCATATGGTTTAAAATCTTTACACAAGGAATCTTACCAACCCCTAGTAGAGAAATCCTATATTAAATGATAGTGATTGTTTTTTCAGAAATATAAATAAAATGAAAAATACTAAAATTATTTATTTTGAATAACTAAAATTAAACTAACAACTATAATTTACAACATTTCCATATAAATGAAAATATAATATTAACTTCCTCCATGTAAGTCAACAAAAATTTGATTTGTCATATTCTACTGTATAAACTGACATTGTGAGAAAAACCATATAGATAAAAAGAAGATTATCATGTTATGAGTTATAAATTTTGATAGGTTATCTTGGAAATTGAATTTTGGGGAGATATAATATGGTAAAAAGAAAAAAATAATAAAAATTATTAATTAAATAAAGTAATAAATTAAAAAATACAATGAAATGTATATTCTTATGTAATGGGAATCAAATTTCATTAGGGGTAAATTGTATATGTCAGTTTTAGTGTCTTAAATTATCTATGAAATTAGTTTTCCATGATGATTTAATTCAAACTAATAAAATTTGTTCTAATAATGATTAGATTCAATTATTTTTATAGTATCTTTATATTCATGAATTTAATTATTTGATGATATATATTTATCTGAAACACAAATAAATATTGAAAAATATCCCAATAGTCTTAGGATTACACCTTGAAACATATTTCTTTAATAAAAAGTAGTTTTATTACATGTATGACTCATCATATCAATGAAATGTTGGAATTTTTTATCGATAATGGAATTATAAATAGAAATCACAATAATTGAAATACTATAACATTTCAATTAAAACTCAAAATAGTTTTTTTATTACCCCAAGAAAGAATAATTAACATATCATTACAATATTATATTAAAAATGGTAAACTATAACTTTCCTAGGGATATATGGGGAATCATAATTATATAAGATAAAAGGACTAAAAAATTGATATGAAAAAGAAAACACCTACAAGTTTCAATAGGGGGTTAATTCAATAGAGTGGAAAAAACATCTCCTTGTATGAGAGAACCCTAAATTCATTTATACGAATATATATTTTTTTTGAAATGTATAATAAAATTCATGTTCTTAGTTTTATTCAAATTTTACACTCTTTTTCATTGGTAGGTGGAAAATATTTTTGCCCATTGAATTCTAACATGGTGGATCTTAGTAGGTAAAAATTACACATCTTTTGGAATAGATTTACAAGAAATGCACTAATTTATATTAAAAATTTCTATATGAGATTTATAATAAATAAAATTCTTGATGTTATATACATTATGTAGAACTCAATAAAGAAATATTGTTCTGTACATTGGTTTTTAATCCATGTATCGATAAAATTTTCAATGATTTGTTATTTTTAATTGAATGATGAGTCATTAATCAAATTACTCCAAAACATCCTCAATATTGGAATTTATCTCAAAATTCCTGAATATTATCCTTAAACAGTGAACTAATTCAATTAATCCATTTCATATCATATAATATTTTTACAAATAAGCCATTTTCTTATTAAATAACTCCAAAAGTACTTTTAACAAATTTGTTACAACAATCTCTCCAACACATGTCCATTTTCATCTCACAAAAGAAAATATCAACATAAATTAATAATGTTTCCATATTATATTAAAGGAATAAATTAGTAAACTATAATTGTAGATGTAATTTCATAATATAAAATTTCTAAAATAAAATTAATTATTGAACTTAAATATATTCTAATTATGCCTCATATAAAATTCAATTTTAGATATTTCGTATCCCCAAATAGAATATTTCTGATTTTCCTTATTACTAATTCAATTTTTTGACACTCGCTGGCTAGAAAACAATACACTAATTATTAATGATTATTTTATTAGAGTTATGCTCAATCTCATGTATATGAACTCTATATAGACGTTTTCAAGTTATCTTAATCTACAAAAACAAATTTAAACTATACAAACCTTGAAGACATACATTTATCATCAGAGGAATTTGACATTAACTATTGGAGGATAATAATGTCAAAATTATGAAAAATGATTCAAAAAAGAGGGAAAATTATTTAAAAATAAATCATGATATTAAATATATTTATCATTTAAGAGTCTCCAACTCTAATATATCATCACAAAAACATCATGTACTATTCCTTGTTTTATTACTGGGTTTCGACAACCAATTTTAATAAAATGAAATTATTTAGTTATTTTTAACTTCTAAATGTTTTCAATGAATATATACATAAAAATAAATAATATACTATTATTAGTGATTGTTCTTTATCCTTATTAATGTACCAAAATAATTTATTGTGGTATTATTTCACAATTTCTTATATCATTTGTATTCCATTAAATTTTCTTATGAAATTCTCTATGTGTCATTTTAAATTTATTAACAAAATAATCTCTTTTAAATTCATTAAATTAACATGCCATTATATTAATTTTAAATTTCACTTAATCATCAAACCTATTATTTAATTATTTTACAATGATAAAATTATTCTCCAAATTTAAAAAACTATTTTTTATCTTAATAATTTGTTTACAATGGTCATATTAATTTTATATTTCCAATGTAATTATCCAAACCCTCCTTAAATGTGATTTTCATTATTTTATACTTGTTTTTACAGAATTTATATATCATTTGAGATATTGTTTAAAATAAAAGGTCCACATTTTTTCTCATGATGACTTATAAAAATTCATTTTCATTAATAGTATTGAACAAAATATTTTACATTATTTCATTATTTGGTAGACATTAGATATATGAATGTCCAATTAGTTACCCCTATAAACACCAAGTATTATAATTATTTGATTGAAATATGTTCTCATAGATACACAAAGATCAATTGATTGTTTTGATTTTTTTACTAAATTGTATAACATTTTGTTGTATGATGTAATTAAAATATACCACATAATATTAATTGAAATTTATTTTCCTATAATCATTTTGGATATATTTTGATATGTATTTGTTATCAATGGGATTCTGATTTCCAGATTACGTATTTATTGATGAGTGATTTCCTTTTGTGATTCCATTTGATATATATATGATTACTATAACAATTATATAGGAAAAGTATGATATAATAATGATTGATTTTATTATTCACACATTGGTAAAGATGATTTCTAGGTGTGGTCAAATATCATCAATCAAATACATTGGTTAAATTTTTATTTCCCATGATACATGTTAATGTGGGAAGAATTTAGTTTTTTAATGATTTGGGTGTAAGTTTGCGGCTCATGAAAGTGTATTTTCCATATAATAATTTTTTTTTGAAATTTTTATATGTTTTCATTATAGGAACCCAATATTTTCATACATAAATATAAAATATTATTAGATGAAGATTTAACATATATCATTTCTCTAAAAAATAAAAATATATATTCCTAATGTCTTGGAAAACATAGATACATTAAATACATGTTAATATTTGAAGTACAAAATAACTCACTAGGATCTTCATAACATGTACTCTTAGACATGTCACATATAAAACCATTTTTCATAATATAGGGAAAATTATAATAAGGTGGATAATTGATGACCAATAAGTGTAAAAAATAAAGATATCAATGACGACATAAACAAAAAAATGAGATCAAGACTATGAGAATATGAGAATAAAATTTGAAAACCCATTCCCAATATATCATAGATCATATTATTGTTTCATAGTGTAAATGTTGGTAGTCCATAAAAATTGAATTGTAAATTATTAAAATAAAATAGGACATGAATTCAATAGATTGGAATAATAAATAAGAATTTTTCATTAACATAATAATTGAAACTCATTTACTTATTCAAGTCTTACTACCAATACTATCATTATTGATTTGCGATACTCTTGATTGTATCATATCATTTATCACGGTTCACTCCAAATATTAACATCGTTCAAAGAGTACCTTACGGAATTGGGTTATATTCCCATTAAAATACTTATCAAATCATTATATATCAATATTTTCTAAATTTTTTGGATGAATATATTATTTTGGTCTAATATGTAATATCTCTGCCCCCAGTTCTGTAACACCCCGAGCTTCCACGATACGCCTCTCTTTCAATAATGCAATAGCTTGCATTGTACGCAACTTCGAGTTCTAAAACATCGCGACAAATCAAAGTAGCCGTTATGAATAGTAATAACCACTTTTTAAAATTATAGAAATTTTATATTTCAAAATGGACTTCATTTTTGTATTCCTAATATTGAAATTAACCTATGTTGAATTTTTTGTAATTTTCTAAGAACTTCAAAATTTTTATGAATAGTGAAAAATACTTAAAACAACTTTTTTAATCAAAATAATTCATAGTGATAAATTATACTATTGAGTGGTTTTAGAGTATAATTAGAATATATTTTTACCATTTTATCCTATGGTGGTCATTAGAATTAATTTAACATTGAAATTGAACATAAACAATTGCCAATCTTTTGATATAAATTGTTTCTTAAAAACACGCTATTTGTTGTGACAGCGGGAATTAATTATAAAATTAATTAATGCAACTAATATGTTTGGAATTTTGTAAAATAGACATCATTTTTGAATTCGGAATATCAATTATAGCTTAGGGTGAAATTTTGGCCTTATTCTGAAAAACTTCAATTTTTGATGAATAGTGAAACCACTAAGTGGTAGTTAAATAACTGATTTTTCGTTTAAATGAAATATTACAACTTCTGTGATTTGATTTTCAAAAATCCGACATACATGGTTATCATTAAGATGTAAAATGTGGTTCAATGAGATCAAAATAATTTTTTGGTGAATAGTAACTTTTAAGTTCTTAATCGCGATTAGTGGTAATTAGTGTAGTTTAAGGTATAAATAATACATTAATAATATGAAATGACCTAGACACATGTCCCAACCTCATTGGTTGAGTCATGGCCGACCAAGACAAGCCATGGCCTAACTTGGGGACCCCATGGATCCACTTTTGTTGGGAAATAACATAAATTACTTTTTATTTAATGTTAAAGTGAAAATGACACTAACATAAATTGTTTTACTAAAACAATTTTTAAGTAGGGTTATACAAGTCCAAATTTTGACTATAAATATTCATTAGAAAGCTAAAAAGATTTCCTACATCATAGTATTTGTTTTATAATTTTTAGACATTAAATAAATTAAATTATTTATGACATCATTATGATGTGGCGATGACCTCATTATTTAACGATTTAAATAAAATGAGAAGATAATTCAAAATCCAAGGCTTACACTTGTCCAAAGCCTATTGGATGAAGAGATTTCGAAACCTTATCACCTTATCCTCGAATTATATAAGTGTGGGACCTTTAGAATCCGAAAAGCATTGTGTAAATAATGTAACATTTCAATCTTTCCAAAAGTGCCCCTCCTCTCCACTTATAAAAGGCCCCCACCTCTCCCACCTCATTTACACTTTCAAGCCATTTGGCTCGGCCAACCTCTGCCCAAATACTCTCCCAACATTCCTCCCTTACTCCTAGAAACCTCACTTTGGGCAGAACTCTTCCCAAGGAAGCCTTTAGCTCAAATCAAAAAGAGTTACCCGATTTTGAGGTAATGTCTTTTATAATGTTGTTTTGTTTTATTTTTCTTCTCCAACCCCCTAAACTCTTTTTATTTATTTCTTTTGTAACAACACCAGTATCCTCAATATACTAGGATGTTTTTATAAGAAGGATTCGAGCTACACTTACACACACCTACATCTAATGGTTAAAGAACATACGGTTTCCGTGGATGGCGAAATTCTGCCTCCCGAAACGATGATTGTTCAAATTCTTTTAACACCTATAATGGTGGCCATTTTGATGACACTATTTTCATATATGATATATATATTATGTTTATGTTTTCCTTATGCTTCTGTATTTCTCATTTATGGCATAATTTATGATTTCCATTATGGGTAAAACGCGATAATTTCATTTTAGGAAGTGCGGACTACCGCCCCCTCAAAGTGATTTGAATCGTTAATGCCATATGTGGGATGGATAAAGGATGGAGTAAATGGTATTATACACTATATTATACTGGAACTATATTATACATTTATATCATTATGATTTAGTTCCATTAAATATGAAATTGAAATGAAAGTAGCGTTCATGCGTACGTACGGCTTACCGTCTCCATGAACGGTGCATTTCATTTCTTACTTCTAAATGTTACGTAATATTATAAATGAATGTATATACTGGATATATAAGATATATATGACATCTAAATCATGAATATAATTCTGGATATAATGGATATTTCACCACATAAACAACTTGTAATTATAAGAAGCTTGTTGTTGACTCAAGTACCAAAGATCGACAAGACGACCGTTATTAACTTAAATAATTACATAATGTTCATAACATTGTAATAAGTAATATAAAAAGGATAATGAAATTGAAAATGGTTCTTAATAAGGTAGATATTAACTCTAGTTTATTATTCAGGAGGTTAAAGAACGGTTGAGTCAAGTCGGACACAAGGTAAGGGAATTTCTTAACCCAATTTCCAATCTCTGGGTTAATCTCCTACTTTCAAATTATGTCATGATATTATTATGTCCTATATTGTATTTGTACTTTCTTTATGTGTACATATAGTGAATACACATAACAGATCTATTTCATTTTAAAAATGATCTTTTTAAGGACTTCGCCTCAATCTCCTTTCATTGAGGCATATTTTGTTTTATACACAAATTTCTTTTATACGGTGTATAAACCCCTTTGACTTTTACGTTTATTCAAAAGGAATCTTTTTATACGAAGCATTTTGCTAAACGACAAAAGGGAATGTTTTTCTTTCCGTACTTATGCGGCGACAATGACTTCTCCGCCGCCGTGACCATTATTTGAGTTTCGGCTTCCTCTACAAGCCATCATTTTTTTAATGAAAAATAAATACAAAGTTTTAACTTTCTTTTATTTTGGTATTGAAAATGGTTTTGAAAGCGTTTTTATCATATCAAAGTGTTGTATTGATATCTTGTGATTGAAATGTGGAAATGTTATGTTTCCTTTATGCATGTTTTATGTGATACGATTATGTTATGGTTTATGATATGTTTAAACCTATTCATATGAGGAATGTATTGGACTTAATAAGTGACGGGTGGAGCCCGCTATAGCTCCTCGATGCATCGGTAGGTCTCATGAGACAACTAGACGTGGAATTGGCCGAGGCCCTTTCCCAATTTGATTTATGGTTTTGGCCGAGGCCTTAATCATTAGACGTCTTGGCCGAGGCCTTGACAAAATGTTTCAGAATGTCCGGCATTATACATTACCTCATTATGAAAGTGGTTATTGTTATTGCATGTGATTATTCGACCAGTAGAATATCCATGTGAAGAAGTGAATGGCATTATCTCATTTTACTCTTTCCATATTATGTTGAAGTTCATGTATAAAAGGCTTTTGTTTTATTTATACATTGCCTTAAATGTTTATGTTTATTTATGAAAGCTTCCGCAATATTGTTATCCTTACTGAGCATCTGAGCTCACCCCTTTCAATGTTTTAATATTTTCCAGGATGTGAAGAAGTATTTTATGAATGACCTGCAGGGATAGTCAGAAGAGGATATGAGTGTGGACTATGAAGACCATGTTATTGTAGTTTTTCACTTTTTGATGTAATGAAAGACTTATGAATGTATCTAGTGTTTCCAAGGCTACTAAACTAATCGGTCTTTCGAGACTTGATATTTTGTGATCATGCCAATGTTACGAAGTAATGCACCGGCTCTGGGTAGCTGGGGTCGGGGCGTTACAGTTGGTATCAGAGGCAGTTTAGTACTAACCTTGGAAGCTAGATTTAGATAAACTCTGATTAGAGCACATAGCCCAAAGATAGACTTTGAGGATTAGTATAGAAGAACTTCCTAGAATTTTGGTATTATAGAGATGATATGAGTTTTCCGAGCAATACATCCCTGTCTGGATACGAGCAGGTAGAGGCGGCTCTGGCACAGATGTACCTAGGGGTAAAACCCGAAAACACCGCTTTGAGCTAGACTCGAACGGGAACTGGTGCACGACAACGGGCCTTGCTGCACTCTTGGTTACGACACTCCCGGGGGATATACTTAGGATAATTCTCATTTTACTTACAAACCACTATGAAGGGTTATGAGTACATACTTCCTCAAAGAAAACATTTCTTTTTATGATTATGGATTATATCCATAAATAGTCCAATTTATGTAAAGTGTTTTACAAGTATGGAATTATGTATTTTGATTCATAAACTAATCTAGTTTATGCCATTGTTTAGAAATGGCGCCTAGTAGAAGGAATGGAAACCGTATCAATGCACGAACTCCGTGTAGGGATTGCCCTCCTGATCAAGATAATTATTGTGGATCTGGAGATACAACTGGTGCTGATCAACTTATTACCATACTTGGACAACTCACTCAGGTTACGAATAATAACCTTACTCGTATGGAGCACCCTGATCCGTAACGTGGAGGATCAATGTTAGACCGCTTCATGAGGCAACAACCACCAACCTTCAATGGGAGTACAAATCCCTTAGTAGCCGAGCAATGGATAAATTCCCTAGAGAAAATATTTCAGGCTTTGGGGAGAAGTGAAAGGGAAAAAGTTATCATGGCAGTTTATCGCCTCACTGGAGATGCCGATCAATGGTGGTCACTAATTCAAAACACAAAGGAAGATGATGACATATCGAATATGGAATGGAGGGAGTTCAAAGAGCTTTTCTTAGAAAAATACTTTCCTCATGACCATCGAGCAGATATGGAAAGGCAATTTCTGAGTCTGAGGCAGAAGGAGGATGAGAATGTCGCAAAGTATGAGGCTAACTTTACAAGGTTAGCAAGGCATGCTGCCGATTATATACGTAACCCAAGGAGTAAGATTGATCGTTTCTTTGATGGGTTAAAACCATTTCTCCGTCGAGCTTTAGTATCACAATCCTTTTCATCATACGAAGATATTGTCTCATGTGCTATCAAGACAGAAAAGGAATTCTCTAAGTCTTATGACAACAAAGTAAAGCAAGAGAAGAAGAGAACGGTGGAACAAGAGACAGATAAAGGGAAAAAGGGAAAGAAGGATTTTCCATTATGTGATAATTGTGGGAAGAATCACCCTGGTACTTGCCTAAAAGGAATGGGAGTTTGTTATAAATGTGGAGACAAGGGTCACCAGGCTCGTGATTGCAAGGGAAAGAAAGAGGCTGTCAAAGTTGAATGCTACAATTGTAGAGAAATGGTTCACTATGCAAATGAATGCCCTAAGCGTCAGGGAAACTTACCTCAGAAAAGGCCAAGGGATCAAGGCCAATCTTATGCTGTTACTACAGTTGAAGCAGAATAACTAATGTATTGGTGCTTTTGGACTCAAGGATTATATTCTGGTTATAAGAATAATGTAATATATATATATGGATTGTACTGCAGTACTTTTTGATTTCAGTAAGGTTTTAATATGATTAAGGTAATCATATTTTTAGTATGTGACAATAAGAGAAACTAACATTTGTTTGGGGAATCTGATAAATTGATTTTGGAATTAAGAGACCTTTTAGAGAAAGTCTGGATAGAGGTATTTTGGATAACTATAAAGGTTGGAGTGGATTAAGTTGAACTTTGGATATTATTGTTTAAGGTTAAAACATTTATGAAGATTATTTTTGGAATAGTATAGTACTATATTTTTAGGAAAAGGACAACCTGCAGGGTGGGGAATAACCCGTCGCGTCGGACACAGCTGCAGGAATCGAACCCACAACCATAGTGCGACAAGCCTTTATTTCCTACCACTAGCCTACAGGAAGTCCCTGGTTATTATAAAATAGTTTTACTAATCTAAATGGTATGTGTTAACATTTTGAACCTTATACAATTAGGATAAATAGAATATTTTTGAGTTCTGTTACCATTTGGAGTAAAAGTTGGGTTTGTGGTAAAAATTTATTAACGAATGAAAGTATACATAACAAGTATGTATATTCCCTTACATTCTTAGTAAATCTCATAAATAAATTCCTCAACATTATAAAAGGTAACTTAAAACAAAAATGTTGTCGGTTAACTTTTCCAACTGGGGATTCAATGACCGTTTCACCAATCACAAGTTTGTGATTTTCTTATGGTTAAACTCTCTCCTAATCCTGTTTTATATAACTCTCCATCAGACCTTGATGGTTTGTTTCTCCTCCATATCCATATTTTTATATAATCCTAGAATGGGCTATATCGGGTGACCTTTGTAATTATCCTGCTTTCTTTTAATGTTATATATTTATTAACCTTATTTCCGATGTGGGTTTTCCTCAAAGGTATTGTCTCTTTTCAACCTTTTATTTTTAAAGAAAAATATCAAATTGCGAGGACGCAATTTATTGAAGGAGGGGAGAATGTAACACCCCGAGCTTCCACGATACGCCTCTCTTTCAATAATGCAATAGCTTGCATTGTACGCAACTTCGAGTTCTAAAACATCGCGACAAATCAAAGTAGCCGTTATGAATAGTAATAACCACTTTTTAAAATTATAGAAATTTTATATTTCAAAATGGACTTCATTTTTGTATTCCTAATATTGAAATTAACCTATGTTGAATTTTTTGTAATTTTCTAAGAACTTCAAAATTTTTATGAATAGTGAAAAATACTTAAAACAACTTTTTTAATCAAAATAATTCATAGTGATAAATTATACTATTGAGTGGTTTTAGAGTATAATTAGAATATATTTTTACCATTTTATCCTATGGTGGTCATTAGAATTAATTTAACATTGAAATTGAACATAAACAATTGCCAATCTTTTGATATAAATTGTTTCTTAAAAACACGCTATTTGTTGTGACAGCGGGAATTAATTATAAAATTAATTAATGCAACTAATATGTTTGGAATTTTGTAAAATAGACATCATTTTTGAATTCGGAATATCAATTATAGCTTAGGGTGAAATTTTGGCCTTATTCTGAAAAACTTCAATTTTTGATGAATAGTGAAACCACTAAGTGATAGTTAAATAACTGATTTTTCGTTTAAATGAAATATTACAACTTCTGTGATTTGATTTTCAAAAATCCGACATACATGGTTGTCATTAAGATGTAAAATGTGGTTCAATGAGATCAAAATAATTTTTTGGTGAATAGTAACTTTTAAGTTCTTAATCGCGATTAGTGGTAATTAGTGTAGTTTAAGGTATAAATAATACATTAATAATATGAAATGACCTAGACACATGTCCCAACCTCATTGGTTGAGTCATGGCCGACCAAGACAAGCCATGGCCTAACTTGGGGACCCCATGGATCCACTTTTGTTGGGAAATAACATAAATTACTTTTTATTTAATGTTAAAGTGAAAATGACACTAACATAAATTGTTTTACTAAAACAATTTTTAAGTAGGGTTAAACAAGTCCAAATTTTGACTATAAATATTCATTAGAAAGCTAAAAAGATTTCCTACATCATAGTATTTGTTTTATAATTTTTAGACATTAAATAAATTAAATTATTTATGACATCATTATGATGTGGCGATGACCTCATTATTTAACGATTTAAATAAAATGAGAAGATAATTCAAAATCCAAGGCTTACACTTGTCCAAAGCCTATTGGATGAAGAGATTTCGAAACCTTATCACCTTATCCTCGAATTATATAAGTGTGGGACCTTTAGAATCCGAAAAGCATTGTGTAAATAATGTAACATTTCAATCTTTCCAAAAGTGCCCCTCCTCTCCACTTATAAAAGGCCCCCACCTCTCCCACCTCATTTACACTTTCAAGCCATTTGGCTCAGCCAACCTCTGCCCAAATACTCTCCCAACATTCCTCCCTTACTCCTAGAAACCTCACTTTGGGCAGAACTCTTCCCAAGGAAGCCTTTAGCTCAAATCAAAAAGAGTTACCCGATTTTGAGGTAATGTCTTTTATAATGTTGTTTTGTTTTATTTTTCTTCTCCAACCCCCTAAACTCTTTTTATTTATTTCTTTTGTAACAACAACAGTATCCTCAATATACTAGGATGTTTTTATAAGAAGGATTCGAGCTACACTTACACACACCTACATCTAATGGTTAAAGAACATACGGTTTCCGTGGATGGCGAAATTCTGCCTCCCGAAACGATGATTGTTCAAATTCTTTTAACACCTATAATGGTGGCCATTTTGATGACACTATTTTCATATATGATATATATATTATGTTTATGTTTTCCTTATGCTTCTGTATTTCTCATTTATGGCATACTTTATGATTTCCATTATGGGTAAAACGCGATAATTTCATTTTAGGAAGTGCGGACTACCGCCCCCTCAAAGTGATTTGAATCGTTAATGCCATATGTGGGATGGATAAAGGATGGAGTAAATGGTATTATACACTATATTATACTGGAATTATATTATACATTTATATCATTATGATTTAGTTCCATTAAATATGAAATTGAAATGAAAGTAGCGTTCATGCGTACGTACGGCTTACCGTCTCCATGAACGGTGCATTTCATTTCTTACTTCTAAATGTTACGTAATATTATAAATGAATGTATATACTGGATATATAAGATATATATGACATCTAAATCATGAATATAATTCTGGATATAATGGATATTTCACCACATAAACAACTTGTAATTATAAGAAGCTTGTTGTTGACTCAAGTACCAAAGATCGACAAGACGACCGTTATTAACTTAAATAATTACATAATGTTCATAACATTGTAATAAGTAATATAAAAAGGATAATGAAATTGAAAATGGTTCTTAATAAGGTAGATATTAACTCTAGTTTATTATTCAGGAGGTTAAAGAACGGTTGAGTCAAGTCGGACACAAGGTAAGGGAATTTCTTAACCCAATTTCCAATCTCTGGGTTAATCTCCTACTTTCAAATTATGTCATGATATTCTTATGTCCTATATTGTATTTGTACTTTCTTTATGTGTACATATAGTGAATACACATAACAGATCTATTTCATTTTAAAAATGATCTTTTTAAGGACTTCGCCTCAATCTCCTTTCATTGAGGCATATTTTGTTTTATACACAAATTTCTTTTATACGGTGTATAAACCCCTTTGACTTTTACGTTTATTCAAAAGGAATCTTTTTATACGAAGCATTTTGCTAAACGACAAAAGGGAATGTTTTTCTTTCCGTACTTATGCGGCGACAATGACTTCTCCACCGCCGTGACCATTATTTGAGTTTCGGCTTCCTCTACAAGCCATCATTTTTTTAATGAAAAATAAATACAAAGTTTTAACTTTCTTTTATTTTGGTATTGAAAATGGTTTTGAAAGCGTTTTTATCATATCAAAGTGTTGTATTGATATCTTGTGATTGAAATGTGGAAATGTTATGTTTCCTTTATGCATGTTTTATGTGATATGATTATGTTATGGTTTATGATATGTTTAAACCTATTCATATGAGGAATGTATTGGACTTAATAAGTGACGGGTGGAGCCCGCTATAGCTCCTCGATGCATCGGTAGGTCTCATGAGACAACTAGACGTGGAATTGGCCGAGGCCCTTTCCCAATTTGATTTATGGTTTTGGCCGAGGCCTTAATCATTAGACGTCTTGGCCGAGGCCTTGACAAAATGTTTCAGAATGTCCGGCATTATACATTACCTCATTATGAAAGTGGTTATTGTTATTGCATGTGATTATTCGACCAGTAGAATATCCATGTGAAGAAGTGAATGGCATTATCTCATTTTACTCTTTCCATATTATGTTGAAGTTCATGTATAAAAGGCTTTTGTTTTATTTATACATTGCCTTAAATGTTTATGTTTATTTATGAAAGCTTCCGCAATATTGTTATCCTTACTGAGCATCTGAGCTCACCCCTTTCAATGTTTTAATATTTTCCAGGATGTGAAGAAGTATTTTATGAATGACCTGCAGGGATAGTCAGAAGAGGATATGAGTGTGGACTATGAAGACCATGTTATTGTAGTTTTTCACTTTTTGATGTAATGAAAGACTTATGAATGTATCTAGTGTTTCCAAGGCTACTAAACTAATCGGTCTTTCGAGACTTGATCTTTTGTGATCATGCCAATGTTACGAAGTAATGCACCGGCTCTGGGTAGCTGGGGTCGGGGCGTTACAAGTTCTCCCTTAAGAGACAGAGTCTGGTTGGCTAAGAGGCTCAGTGGTGACTCCCCATATTCAAAATGATGTCGAATAGGAGTGAGTGTCAGAGAAATATTTTAGGGAGACTATACCTGCAAGTATACAGTAATAAATATATCCAAAATTATAATCATAATAATGAAAAATCTAGAAATATTATAAATGATCAATATATAAAAATTGAATAAAAGAGGGGATTCATCAAATAAACCAAATAATAATAAATATATAATTTTAGGATGATATATATAAATGTTATTATCTATGTCATAAAAATTAAATAATATAATAGTCCATAAATGAAATAAATAGCCTCATCCCAAACCCGATAAGAGTTCTTTGACCAACCAACAACCCATCCGACTAGAAAAATCAACAATCATGTCCCTTTACCCTATCCAAACTTAAATACATGAAATAATTATGAGTACTATATAAAAAATCATCCAGGTTGTGGGTACAAATCATTATTTCCACACCACTATATAAAACTAAATCCATTATTAGTAATATAATTCATCCCATAAAAAAAAATGGATAATAATTTAATAAATTTTAAATTAAAATAAAATGAATATTACAACTGTTATTATTTGGGTCGACGCACTATGTCATCCAATCCTCCTCTGAAACTAAACTGAATATCTATGAGCAGGTCGCAGAGCAATTCCACTTATAACTATAACCATTATATAAATGAAACTAAAGTAACCCAATTAATGAGATCTTCAAAAAACTGACAATATAAGAATTTCAGTTTCCCTGTGCGGAAACCATTTTTATATGTTTTTTAGAAGCATCAGTTTCAATCCATATATATTTTAATTTTACAATAAGCACACATCAATAACAATAAATAGTTCATCATAATCAATACATTTTATTTCCCACAACCACAATTTCCCATCACATTACAATAAAAATGTTTGGGATCTCAATTATCAATATTATTATATTAAATTCTATGTAATTTATCATTTGAATTGTAACATTATTTACATTATATATTACTATTCACTCCTCAAATAAATATTTCAAGCTGAGAATATTCATTTAACAAATATTTTCCTTGTGATTATATTCCATGAAATCGTTATAAATCTCATGTTATACTAATTCATTTTGTTAATAAAATAATTAGTAAAGTTATAATAAATTATTAGGTAACTATTACCAACATCACTAAGCCTCAATGAGGTTATTGGTGCCACACCTACAACATGGATATGTGTATTCATCTCATCCCTATTGAACATAATTGGATCAAATTTAATATTTAAACATTTCTTATCACCATATACAGAAATATTAAAATTATCATGTCCCATGGACATTTTTCAGGCATTATTTATTATATTTTAAATAATTTTGATATCTAAAATAGAAAATATGGGTATTTTTTAGATCACTAAACTCAAAAAGCATATAGAGTACATGAAGTTGATATATGTGGTAAAAATGGACTCCTTCATCCTTCCATTCATTAAAGACTGAGCATGCTTTAAACTCATGATTTGAAACCTGAATATCCAGTGAAAAGAATCCTCTAGATTTAATAGGATAGGAATTCATTAGTGGTTTATATCTAAAAATTATAGTTAATTTTCATTATCAAAACACATGATATATTATAGGTTTTAAAATATCCCATGTCCTATTTATTTTGAAATATTGGATTTATATTTTAAATACCTTCATTTAAATATACCCCAAAAAATCCATAAACAAAATTTTAAAAATAATAAAAAGAGAAAATTATGAAAATGAATTCCTTTTTATGTTGTAAAATATGATATGTGGATTTCCACAAAATGACTTACTATGTCAAATGTTTCTATGGGTGGTTGGATCACCTGGGAAATTTAGATAAAAAATATATGATATAGGCCTTCAAGTCACTCTATAGTAATAATTATCAATCATTTACAACATCATTTATGAAGCATAAAAATATAAATACCATGGTGTCAACATCATTTTTAATCCAATAACAACAAGAATCATAGATGTAAACCAAAAATTCAAAGAGATAATTACCTAGAAAATATTGGATCCTACAACCTCCAAATCAGATAACATCATATCTCCGAGATTTTAAGAACCCAATGTTTTCAAAATGGAATTCCCTTATTAAAATAATGTCTCATAATTACTCATTTAGAACACAATTAAATATTTTTAACAAAGGAATTAAGGAAATAAATGGAATTTCTAGAAGTTAATAAATACATATGAAAGGAATAGTAATGTGGCCTTTGGAATAGTAACATGAAAATTATGAATATTAAATGGTAAATTTGAATAGTAACCTCACCAATGAATGTAAATGTAAACTTTATCCATCATATATTTGAAAATATGATATAATTAATTCACAGTAGAGGCAGAATATTTTATAAAAAAATTACTAGTTATTCATTGGAATTTTTGTAATGCCATAAACATTTAAATAATCATTTATGATTAATATAATAATTTATAAGAAAATTTATTTTCATAAAATGTATTGATAAATTAATATTTTTATGATTTATGAGTCTAATATATATTTATGTGACCTTATTTAATTTTTCAATGAGCAATAAAATCACTTATAATTTTTACTATTTTTATTTTTCCAGTAAATTATAATTTAATTGAAAAATAATAATCTCATATTTAAAAATTCATTTTTATAAAACTATGATGATTTTGAAATTATAAATATGAACAAATATTTATGGTGAATTTTTTGGATACTTATAAATACTTGATTTTTTTATGAATAGTAAAATACCTCATATTTCCATATATATACATTATAAGATAAATACATAATTCATTGAGTTATAGATGATGTAAGAACCATAATTTTAAAATATCCTTCATCACTTTAATATATTTTATTATAATTATCACCATATTCATTGTATTGACCAAAATAATGAACGATTGTTTCAAATATTGTGAATACACTCATCTCACCCAGTATAAATACCACCCCTCACCACCTCGTCTCCTCACACTTCTTTAGTCTTGAGCCTTGACCAAATTATACTCCAATATATTCCCAAATAACTCCCCCATGAAAATGGTTTTTTCTTCTAAACAAAAGTATAGAAACAAACCCCTAAAAATGTTCTCAAAGAGAAGAAATCAAGAGGTAAACCCCTCTTCCTTTTCATTTAATTTCGTTTCAATTTCTTTTATTTTTTCCTCTCCTCACCTCCACAATTGAAAATGGTATGATAAGTCAATTACATTATATTTATTTTAAATTTTTATTGTAATGTAATAATTCATCACCACCTCTCATTTCCCCTTATTTCATAGTAAAATAAAAAAACATCTGTGATGTGTTATTTTATCATATTCCAGGATGATGATGTTTTAAATTTCCATTACAATCATGATGGTTGTACATGAAAACATTTTTTTGGTTGAAAAATATTTTAAGATATATTATTTTCATCTTATGTAATGTTCAGTAATAATTCATTACACTTGATAATAATTTATAAATCAAAATGAGTTCATTATGATCTAAATATCCCAATGTTAATCCAAATTATTGTCATTAACTACATATATAATGATTCATACTCATTCCTTAAAAACAAATGAAATATAAGTCCAATTTGAACTCTATAAGATCATTAATAACCTAAAACTTAAATTATAGCTATTTAACCCCACATTTCGTGATCATTCATTCCATTATACAAAAAAATTAATCATGAATACAAAGGAAACCAATGCTCCCAAACAACAATATTGAATTCATTAACCCATAAAATATGAAAACAATAAACATAATGAAGTTATAATAATTCAAATTAATGTATAAAATGTTAGGTAATTAATAATTCATGATTTTAGTTTTATTATCTAGGATATTAATATCATGTGAAGAACTCTTTATTACATATGGTAAGGGATTCTACATGATCCTCCATTATTTCTTTGGTTTATTCAATTCCTCTTTTTACCCAAATAAAATTCTCTTTTATTTTTATGTATATCTAATATATGATATTTATATGTTACAAATTTAGGTTTCATGATTCATTTATCTATTTATTTGGGGATATACATGTTTTTAAAGGATCCTTACTCGATTATTCTTGAAATGTAAGCCCGATTTAAGGGAACACCCCATACACTTAACCAATTTCAAGAGAAATTTATATTATGTTTTAAGAGAATTTTTTTTTAAAACTTCTATTTATATTATGAAATATTTCTTGTTTTTATTATGGTTTTATTTATATTATTATTCAATTTTCTTCTTCAAATAATCTTTAATATTTTCATTAAAATTTACTAATATGTTTTAGTTTGAACGGTTATCAAACACACTTTAAAAAATACCACTTAGGTTAAACAATTTTTCATTATATATTCTTATTTTCCTCTATTAATGTCCATTTGTGTTCTAAATCCATTATTTCATGTCAGATTTTATTATACATCAATTTTTTATTTATTATGACATGATTATGATACCCCTTCATTTCTATGTGTAACCCTTATAATGGGAAAAGTTTAACAAACATTGTAACAATACAACATTAGTTAAGTCATTTTATGAATAATAACATGAATCATATGGAAGTCCCCCCTTATCCAATGAAAATGTATTTATCTATCAAATAATTCATTTCTAATGTCCTCTCATGTTTAGTGCATCTTACAATCCCCTCCTCATGGAAAAGTTGGTTTAATCCAAGTGAGAAATTGATTCCATGGATTGAGAGGAATTCAAGAAAATGTGTTTCAATATAAATTTACATTAAACCCTCTATATCAAGATTGAAAGAGTGTTCCTCATAAATAATCATAATAAAGATGATCCTACCAAGGCATATTGAGTAATCTTTATAATAATTGTAAGATACACATCCATATTTTTCATTATCACTGAAAGAAAGGTGGTTAGGTTCTTTAAAAAAATAAATATAAATCTAAAAAAATAGGTTGGTATTTCAAGACATCAACAATTATGAGGTGATTGACCGTAGTTCCCTAAATATTGAAGTGGATATTAGAGAATCTAAGTGGTCTCGGGGGTCAGTTTAAAAATAGAATAAAATGGAGTATAATATGGGTGTATTAGTAAATATATAACATGATAGAAAAAAGAAGGATCAAACTATATATCAAACATGTTGGAAGAATCGTCCTAGGAACTTTCCAAAGGGAACGAGGAAATTCTTCAGATGTGGATGTATGGGACATCTGACTAAGAACATACCAAGTGATATGATGAATTCCACTAATGTGGATGATGAAAATAATGATCCAATAAACACTCAACTAGTGGTGTTGTCTTTCAATTGTGAAGAACATGGGAATTTTACAAACATGTCCAGAAAATAATGTGGTGAGACGTACATTGGTATTAAATTCAATTATAGCGATTTTACTATTTTATATTAGTTATGCACAATATTATATGTCATCCAGGTTTAGTATAACTCTTCAACCACCAAAAGAAAATATGGAGTATGTGATATCAATAAGTAAATAGAATGGTGAAATTATTGCCTCTAATGATTATAAATCCTCCATAATAAATGTTTGTGGACATAACATCCATGTATAATTTGTCACAATACCCTTGGTCAATCTTGACACTAATTTGGGAATGGATTGGCTATCATTAAATAAATTAAACATCGACTTTTGAGAAAGGAATTTAACACTTCACATTCCTAAGCATCATCCAAATCTGTAAAAGTTTAAGGTAGAGGATTAATCTTTTTATGAATCATCATCTATAGTGAAAATATAGTAATTTTATTAGGAACCATATATTTCACTAATGATAGATACAAAAAATATAATCATTCTATAAGAAATTCTCATCTTGTTGGATTACAGAGATGTATTCCCTGACGTGTTTATCAGTCTTCCTCATAACCGGGAGGATGAGTTCAGAATTGAACATATTTTTCGATCACTGCCTATATTAAATACTTTTTATATAATGGACACAACTGATCTAGAAGAACTCAATAATATGTTACAAGAGAATTTATAAAAGGGACTTTATGCCCAAGTACTACACTAGGGGATGGTCCAACACACTTTGTCAAGAATATTAATGGATTAATGGGCCACTATATTGATTATCATGGGATCAATAAAAACATGATATAGAACAATTATTCCCTTCCATGGATTGATGGATTATTTGATTAGCTGTGTGGGGAAAAATACTTATCAACGGTAGAACTTCGGTTAGGATATAGTCAATTAAATTTTATGAAGGGAGATATTTCGAAGACTACACTTAATATGAGGTATGGATACTTTCAGTTCATAATGATTCTCTAGTGATCTAACAATTTTCATTGATATAATAAATAGTGTATTTACTGTTTACCTCAATATATTTCTAGAAGTCCTTATTGATGATATTCTAATATACTCCAAGAGAATGGTGGAAGATAAGGAAAATTTTAATATTGTGCTAAATACTATTAGAGTGGGAAACTATTCGAATAGTATAGTAAATTTGACTTCTGGATGGAGGATATAACATTATTATGGAATGTTATCACCAACCAATAAATATATATAGTCCCATGTAAGTAAAAGTCAATATACGCATGACCCAGTACAAAATCTGTAATAGAGATCCACCACATTCTTTTTCTAGATGGGTAAAACTGATGATTTTTTTAGAACATGTACAATTTTAAAACCTAATAACAAAGATCACAGATAAGATATTTAATTTTTTATAGACCCAATAATTTGAGGAATGCTTTTTGGATCTAAAAAAAGAGTCTTCTCACTACAACAATACTCAAACTATCGACTACTGGAGTATGATTTATTTTGTACATCAATTATTTAACAAAAGTCTTAGGCTGTATACTAATACATAATAACAAAGTGATAGACTGCGCCATAGGGAAGTTCAAAATTCATGATAAAAATAATTCTATGCATGATATGGAGTATGAATATGTGATCTAGGCATTGAAAATATAAAATCATTATCTTTATGGGGGATTTGTGATATATATACTGATAAAAAAAGTATCAAATATATATTCTAACATAAAGAGCATAATATGCACTATAAATGATTGTTAGATCTCATCAATTATTATGACTATTCAATATACTACCATAAAGGTAATGCAAACATGGAGGATGATGAAATATGTAGAAAGTATCCTTCATCATTATAAATAATTTTAATTGAGATGGATCCAATCTTCATAGATTTTCAATAGTTGTACATTGAAATAATTAAAAAGGAATATCATCAATCCTTTCCCAAATGATATCTCAACCATCCCTTATTAAGAAAATAATGTATGACCAACTGAATTATTCTAAAATTCAGAAAAGGGTCGAAGCTATCAGAAATGGGAAATCCCCTATGTTCAATATCGATGAGGATTGAGAAATAATATGTCAGTCATGACTATGTTTTTAATCATGTCCAATAACAAATAATGTGCTTCAGAATAGCACATATAGCACAACCATACTTATTAACCCAATGATCAAAAAGTTGTATCAAGATATCTAAGAGAACTATTGGGTGGATAAAATGAAAAATGAGATCATCAAATATATATACATGTTCATAGTAATTCAGCAATTGAAGGATAAAATGTAAAAGATTAATGGAATGATGCAACCATTAACCATATCAACATGGAAATGGGAAAACAACACCATGGAATTGGTAACTAGAAATCCAATGATATCCAGAACAAACAATTATATATGTTTTCTGATGGATCATCATACAAATACATATCACTTCATTGAAATTTTATAGAACACCTCAATGAATCAATATTTCACACACACACACACATATATATATATATATATCAAACAGGGGATAAGGCTTTATGGAGTACCACAGTTGATTATATCCAATCAAGATCAGATATTCAACTCAATGTTCTATATTTGTCTCCAATATTCTATTGCCACTGAGCTGAACATCAGTATGTCCTATAATCCTCAAAATTATGGCCAATCTGACTAAACATTTCAGACACTTTAAGAAATGTTGACATCATATTCTATAGACATCAAAGGAGGATGGAACCAACATCTATCTGTAATAAAATTATCCTACACCATAATTTTATACTCGACTATCCAAAAGGATCTATATGAAGCCCTCTATTGGAAATGGTGAAAAAGACCATCATACTATGATTTAGTTGATGAGCCTAACATACTAGGTCCTCTAATGGTCGACGAAATGGTGGATCAGATGAAAAAAATTCAGCAATGCATTATGGAATCCCAAAGTGGACAAGAATTTTACATAGGAAATCATTGATGAGGCATTGAGTAAATGGTTAGAGATGTGGTACTCCACCAAATATCTTCATGGAATAATGTCATTAGATTTGGGATGAATGGAAAGCTATATCACATGTACATTAGCACCTTTGAGAATAATGATCATGTTAGAGAAGTATCCAATCGACTAACACTCCCACATAACATGTCTAAAGTAAATAATTTATTCCATGTATCCCTATTAAGAAATCACATACCATATCCTTCAAATTTATTGGATTTAGAGGTAATATATTTGTAGAATGATTATTCTTATGTGGAGAAACTACTAATTATTCTGGATCTTATTGATTTTGTATTTGGAAACGAGTCTACTCACCTAGTCAAAGTATTATTGTGTATCCAAAATTATGTAAAGGAAATGTAAGAACTGTTGGAAGAGATTATGGAATAATAATAACACACATTTTCCACATAGAATTAAAAAAATAAAGTGAAATTTAATAAGGTGGAGGAATGTAACATCCTAAATTTTAATCAATATAATTCCCTTTTTAAAATTATGTCACATAATTTCACATTATTAACACAATAAAAACATTTTAAATAAATAATTAATGAAAAAAATAGATTTTCAATAAGTTAAATAACATATAACAAATGAATAGTATCGTGACCTTTGGAATAGTAACATGACCCTTATGAATAGTAATATAGAAAATTTAATTGTGACCACACAAATGAAAGTAAAAATAAGTTTATAACACTTTTAAGTGAAAATATGATATAATTATATCATATTATATGTAGATTAGTATTTTAAATTTTATTAATTAAGTTATGGTATTTTTTATATCATAAATATACAATTATAATTTTATGATTAATTGAATATGATAATTGAAAATTATTTTTATAATATGTATTCAAAAAATAAATTTCTTTTGTGTTATTATTATCATATAATTATTTGGGACTATTGTTAATTTCTATTAGTTCAATAAAATCAATTATATTTTTGAAATATGTATTTTTTGTGTAAATAATGATTTTCATTAAAAATTAAATATAAGGCCCCAGCCTTAATCCTTACTTAATATTGAATTAAATGAATAATTATCATTGAGGATCTTTTCGAGTATAGAGTTTTAGAGAATTAGGACATAACTATTACATCTCAAAAGATTACAAAGTAGACACTTCTACTAAGTTTCTATAAAATAAAAACTCTTAAAAAGAAACCTGTCTAATTCTATGTTTTAGATAGCATGACTTGTCCTTGATCCCATCCTTGACCCTATTCCTCATTAAGTCCTATGAAAAACATTTCAAAAACTTGGGGTGAGCATAAAAAGCTCACTAAGGGATGCACAAAGAAGGAAAACTATTAGTTTTTCAAAACAACAAGTAAACCATAAATACTTTATCAAAGTAATACTTTTCACCTTTATGAAGTAGAAAATACTCTTTATTGAATAAAATATCATTACATACCATTTTTGTAACCAAAACATTACCATAAAACCCATATAAAGAACACATAACATATAAAGGTTACATGGGACATAAACATACTTAAATGGAATAACCATACGGTCGACTTCCACACATATCACTTAATGGAATAGCCATACGGCCATCTTCCATACCCAATGCATTGGAGGTTATAATGTAACCACCCGTCCTGGTATTCACAACACCACCTGTCTTATGGTTTATCACGTAACCACCCGTCAAATGTCCAAGTACCATTATAAAATCATAAGACATAAAAAAAATAATGGAAAGAAAACATTTACACATTTCAATCACATTATATCACTTAAATATATTGACATATAAAATACATTATAAAAAACATTTTCAATACCAAAATACATAAAATAGTATATGGTATTTATATCATTTATAAAACATTATGGCTTGTTGAGGAAGACAAAGTCCAAATAATACTCGCAGCGGCGGAAAAGGTCGTTGTCACCATGTACGTTAAAAGAAACATTACTTTTTGTCGTTTTGTAAAACGCATCATAGAAAAAGATATCATTTGTATAAAATTAATTGTCAAAGGGGTTTATACACCGTATAAAAGAAAGTTTTGTATTACAACAAAATATGCCTCAATGAAAGGAGATTGAGACGAAGTCTTTTACCTAGGGTCCGACTTGACTCGTTCATTCTTTAACCTCCTGAATAATAAACTTGAGTTAATTTCTACTTTCTTAAGAACCTTTTCAAGTTCATTATTCCTTTTATATCACTTATTACCATGTCATGAACACTATGTAATTATTTAAGTTAATAATGGTCGTTTTGTTGATCATTGGTACTTGAGTGAAAAATAAAATCTTTATGATTACAAGTTGTTCATGTGGTAAAATATCCATTATATCCAGAATTATATTCATTATGTGGATATACTATATACCATATATATCAAGTATATACATGCATTTATAATATTACACAACATTTAGAGGTAAGAAATGAAATGCACCGTTCATGGAGACGGTAATCCATACGTACGCATGCACGCTACTTCCATTTCTATTTCATATTTTATGGAATGGAATCATAATGATATAAAGGCATATTATAATTCAGTATAATATCATATATAATATAATTAAGTCCATCCTTTATACATCCCACATATGGCATTAATGAATCAAATCACTTTGAGGGGGAGGTAGTCCGCACTTCCTAAAATGAAGATATCCCGTTTACCCATAATGGAAACCATAAAGGTTTGACATAAATGAAAAATACAGAAGATTAAAGAAATAATAGAAATATTATATATCATATATAAATATAGTGACACCTTAATGGCCACCCTTTAAGGTGTTAGATGAATATTGAACAATCATCATTTCGTGAGGCAGAAATTCACCATCCACGAAAACAATATGCTCTTTAACCATTAGATTTAGGTGTGTGTAAGTGTAGCTCAAATAATTCTTATAAAAAAATCCTATTATATTTAAGATAATGGTTTTTTAGAAAATAAATGAATAAAAAGAGTTTAGGGGGTTGGATAAGAAAAATAAAACAAAAGAGCATTAGAGAAGACTTTACCTTTGAATCGGGTAACTCCTCTTGGTTTGAAAAAAAGGGTTTATTGATGATATTTAGGCATAAGGACAGGATTCTAGGATGAATAGAGGGATGTTTAGAGATAAAAGGAGCAGATCGTGGCCGAGCCAATGGCTTGAGAGGTGTGGGTAAGGAGGTAGAGGTGGGGGCTTTTTATAAGAGGAGAGGAGGGGCACTCTTAGAAAGTTATAAAAGGTTACATTATTATAAAATGCTTTTCAGATTTTAAAGGTCCCAAAATTATGTATTTCAAGGATAAGGTGATAAGGTTTCTAAATACACCATTCCAATAGGTTTTTGACAAGTGTAGGTCTTTGATTTTACATTCTCTTTTCATTTTATTTAAATCGTTAAATAATGAGGTAATCTCTGCATCATCATGGTGTCATAAATAATTTAATTTATTTAATTTTTAAAAATTATAAAAAAAAACTTTCATGATGTAGGAAATATTTTTATCTTTATAATTAATATTTATTGTCAAAAATATGACTTGTATAACCCCATTTAAAAATTGTTTTAGTGAAACAACACATGTTTGTGACATTTTTATTTTAAAATTAAATAAAAAGTTATTAATGTCATTTTCCTACCAAAGTGGCTCCATGGGGTCTCCAAGTTGACCCATGGATTTTCTTGGTCTTCCATGACACATCCATTAAGGGTAGGACATGTTTCAAGGTCATTTAATATTATTAAAACATTATTTTTACCTTAAATTACACTAATTGCCTCTAATCGTGATTAAAAACATATGTTACTATTCACCAAAAAATTATTTTAATCCAATTGAACCACATTTTACTTCATAATGACAAAAATTTATGTCATATTTTTGAAAATAAAATCACAAAATTGTTAAAGTTTCATTTAAACGAAAAATCAGTTTTTTATGTACCACTTAGTGGTTTCACTATTCATCAAAAATTGATGTTTTCAGAAAAATACCAAAAAATCACCCTAAGATATATTTGAAATTCTGAATTAAAAAATGATTTCTATTTTACAAAATTCAAAACATATAAGTTACATTAATTAATTTAATAATTAATTTCCGCTGCCAGAACAAATAGCGTGTTTTTATGAAACAATATATATCAAAAGATTGACACTTGTTTAAGTCCAATTTCAAAGTGAAATTAATTCTAATGACCAATATTGGATTAAATAGTAAAAATATATTCTAATTTCACTTTAAAAACAGTTAAAAAGATAATATAATCATATAAATAAATTAGATTAAAGGAGGTTTTGAATTAAAATACAACATTTTTCATTATTCATTAAAAAATTAACATTATCGGGAAAATACCAAAAATTTACACAAAGTAAATTTTTATGTCCAAATTATAAAGAAGAATCTTATTTGGTCCAATAGAAAGTATAAGAGTGACCAAAACTATATTGAAAGACGATTCACCATCAAAAGGTGATAAGTCGACCTTTTAGTGAATATTAGAGTATCTGTGCCTAAAATTGAATTCTTTTCTTATTTTAAGCCTTTATCTTTTATTGGATAAATGTGAAAACATTTAACAAACATATATAATCATATTTTAGTTATTTCTATTCATTCCCGTAAATACAATGGCTATGTGTTAACTACCATTTAAAATCAAATTATCATATTACTAGTGTGCAACGTAAGATTTCAAAGAAACTCTTTGTTGCGTATCGGGTATGCTATCGAACATAGAAACCCCTTTAAAGTAAAATTAATATTTAATTCACAAATATTAATAAATATGAAAATTATTATTCTTTATTTACCTAGGATGTTACATTAAATTTATAACATTTTGAAAAATATTTATATAAAATGGAGTTAATTTTTTAATTATACACATTAAAAAATGGTTAGGGTGATTATATTGGATTTTTTTGAAATACATGAATTTTTAGTAAATAGTAAAATACATAAAATTATGGTATATATACAAAATAAGATAAATAAAAAATTCATTATTTCATCTATGATTAATGAAACATAATCCATAATTATCCTTCATTATTGTAATGTATTTGATGATAAATCTCAAACTATTCATTGTCTTGAGAGAAAATAATATACTAATGTTTGAAATAATGAGAAAACACCCCTCTCCTCCACTATAACATCAACCCCTCACCACCTCTTCTCCTCAAACAAAATAAGCCTTAATCCTTGTCCAAATTCTGAAAAAAATATCTTCCAAAGACACTCCCCCATGTAAAATTTATTTTTGTATTAACAATATATACAAACGAGTACCTTATGAAGGTTCTTGAAATCATGGAATCATGAGATAAACCCCTCTTTATTTTGTTTTATTTTATTTTCATTTAATTTGATTGTTTCTACCATCACCTCACCTCATTCATAATGGTTGATAGCTCCAGTACCTTAAATACACTAAAATTCTTTTATTCTTATAGAATAATTTATCATCATATCTATTTTCCCCTCATTTTGAACTAAAATGAAAATGATGTCCATGATGGTGTAATTTATAATAGTCACAGATGATGATATTAACAATTTACATTACCATTATCACACTTGTTCATGAAACCATTTTTATGGATGAAATATATTGTAAATTTTTAATAATATCATATTTATTTTTCTAAAATCAATTTTGACACATGATACTCATTTATTAATCAAAATGAGTACATTATAATGGGAAACATCCAATGTAATTCCAAATGATTATCACCCAATACATATATAATAATTCATAATAATGACATTAAATAATGATATATAAGATTAATTTAACCTATGTATGATCCTTAATATTATATTAGTTCAATTATGAATAATTACCACCACATTAGAAAGTCATCTGTAAATTTATTCAAGTAAACAGATAATGAAAACCTTGGAATCCAATGCTCCCGAATGATGATATAGAATTTCTCAACGATTCAAAAATTCCATAATTAACATAATAGAGTTATAATAAATCAAATAAATGTATAATTGGGTATCAAATTATTTATTAATGAATAAAATTTTATTATCCAGGTCTTTAAAATCATGTAAAGAATACCTTAGGTCTTAATGTAATAGATTATACCCGATCATCCATTATTCCTATGGGTTATTTTTATCACTTTTTAACATAATGAAGAAAACATTTATTTTTATGCTCATTTTATAAACTCTATATATATGCTCTAAACTAATTTATCATGATCCATTCATCCTTATATTTCATTGTTATAAATGTTTTTACAAGGTTCCCTACTCAATTATTGTCAATAAGTATGCCTAATTTAACGGATATTCCCATATTCTTACCTAATTTCAAGTGAGCACTATAATTTTTTCTAAGAATTTGTTTTTTATAAAATTGTTTATTATAAAATAAAAACCATATTGTTTCACTTAGGTATTTATATAAATTATTATTCACAGTTGTAGTTTTAATAATCGTTATTATTTTTCTTGAAAAAGAAATAAAATTCATTAGTCTTGAAGTTTCTTAAATAGTATTTTAAAATTATTTCACCTTAATAGACACTTGTTTTCATTATATATGATTATTTTAATATTGAATGGAAAATTTATGATCTAAATGCATTCAATCATAGACACTATTATGATATTCTAATTTTTATGCCTTATGACATGATTATGATACCCATTTCTTTCTATAGGTAACCATTACGTTGGGTTTGATTCATCTATTTGGACCAAGATAAAGGAAGAGATGGTTTTCATGGATTGTCTTTTGTTGATATTAAGGAAGTTTTCATAAAGGAAATACACCTTGAATTTCTAAGAATCCTGAAGCTGGAATTTTGAGGTTTCAGAACTAAGAATGTTGAACATTCGGAACCTGGTGTTCGAAGAATTCAGAGTCTGGAATTCAGAGTCTGGAAATTGAGAAGTTTGGAATTGGGAAATTGCACATTATTGAAGCATGGCTGATAAGGGATGTGAAGGCATTAAATCTAATGATGCTTTTCTGATCTTAGAGTTCTCACACATCATGAAAATTTCATGATAAAAGAATGTTGAAGATATGGAGAAGAAGGTTGGCGTTTTCCTCTAATAAAAATACCGAGAAAATGCGAATTCATAAGTTCGGAGTCTACTGCTAGAAGTTCAGAGTCAACTTCCTAAACCGAAGTGCAGAGTCTACTCCCTGAACAGAAGTGCGAAGTCTACTTCCTGAACAGAATTTGCGGAGTCTACATCCTGAACAGAAGTGTGGAGTATACTTCATGAACAGAATTTGCGAAGTCTACTTCTTGAACAAAAGTGCGGAGTCGAATTCCTGAGTTAGATGTTCGTAGCGATAAGTTCGGAGTCGAATTTCTGCAGAAGAAGTTCGTAGCGAGAACTTCAGAGTCGACTTGCTAAAGAAGAAGTTCGTAGTGAGAAGTTCATAGTCGACTTGCTGAAGAAGATGTTTGGAGTCGACTTGCTAAAGAAGAATATTGTTGTGAGAAGTTCGGAGTAAACTTCCTGAACCATAAGTTCATAGCCAGAAGTGAGGAGTCATGTCGAGAATCGAATAAGTCATATCGAGAACCAAAAGTCGTTCCGTGAACCAGGAAGAGCCGTATAGAGAACCAGAATTCCATACCGAGAATTGGTGATGTCGTAACGAGAATACATACCGAGATTTGAAATGGTGTCATGCTAAAGAAGTGGTTAAGAGTGATGCCGAGAAGACAGATGCGTCGATCCAAGAATGTGATACCAATAAACTTGTGTTACTTGGTCAGATCTGGAAAAGGCCAAAGCTCTAAATCGAGAGAAGTGGAAGAAGATTCGAAACGATTCTAGAAGCATTGAAAAAGTCTTAATTACTCCGAGATTTCAGAAGAAATTAGGATTTGGGTGAATTTAAGTGACCGGGAAAGTATTTTGGTTTCCTGCCTAAGCATACGTTGGAGAACCTATAAAAAGAGATCAGAGTGCAATGTAAATAAGTGGTGAAAAAGTAGAGAGAGAAGAACCGATAATATGGAGAGAGGAATACGTGTTTAGCTGAAAGAGTTTCATTGTAGTTTCAACCGTAATGTGAATTTGATACTGGTTGACACTGGATTGAGTTTATCAGATTGAAGAAATTAAGATTGAAGAATTCAGAGTGAAGAATTCAGAGTGAAGAAAAAGTTCAGAGTGAATAATTCAGGGTGGATATTTAGAATGGGGAATCAGTATGGTCTCATTTGTCTTTGATTGAAGTTATATGCATCCCAAATTAATTACCCATTCTTAAAACATTAGTATAGCATATTTTTGGGGTTGATCCACAGGGAACTATGGCATGCGTGAATTCAATTGAGTAAATACTTAATTAGGTGAAGTATGTAGAATTTAGAGTTTATTGAGTTCATTTTGGTTTTTGATTGAAACTAAATTATTTTACATTGAAGAAATGATTAACAGTTTTATAGAAAACAACAGGTAAATTTAAAGATTTTAAAATAGGAAGAAAACACGTGTCAGGGATGTGGTTATTAATGATTTCTTTTGCAGGTTGTTTAAATGGTTGTGTTGTTCATAATAATTCATTCATTCTGGATTTCGTTTTGTTACAAGATTTCCTTGGTCCAGTTCCTCTTGATTGGAATTAGAGCAGTAGACTCCTTGGTTCGTTAGTCAGTGTTCTTAATTCATTATTATGTTCAGTCCATTATTTGAATTGGTGAAACCTTTACAATGTTCATGGATGTTTTCACCGTTACTTTTCTTTTGTATCACTGAGAATTCATCCCATGGTCCGGCTCAGAATTCTCAGTTATATTAGATAGTGGTTTAAGAAGAGTAAGATGAATTACAACGAGAAAACACAACTATATAAAACAACACACAAATTATGATCCCATTATCCACAGCCCCAACATGAGGGGTTTAGTTGCACATAGAAGGAAGGAAAGAAATGGAACACGTGATACCTGACAGATTCATCTTGTAAGCGTTGAGGTAAGGTGTCGGAAGGTGGAATGGTAGAATAGTGGAATGAGGACACCTCGGTGGCATCAGGAATGGTGGTAGCATAGATTATCTCTCCTCCAATGGGTTTTGAACTCCAAACTCTGTAGGCCAAGGCCTCTTTTTATAGAAAAAAAAGTACATGGCGTGTATAGAAAGTACAGACCATGTACTTTTCATCAACGCATTTTGGCGCCAATGTTTCTGCTGGCAGGTGACTTAACACACCGTCTTTGACATTGGAAAACGGTGATGCCTTGTGGTTGAGTATACATGGCGTGTAGCACCTACATACATGGTGTGTAGTGTAAATTGTTTTCCACCAATCCCTTATAGAATACCAGACACGATGTGTAGAAATGAAACACACCGTGTCTCCTTTAACGGCCACATGGGCGTGTAGACATTTATCCACAACCACCACTTCTAGAATGTAGTACACGGCGTGTAGCGCCGCCTCACATAGCGTGTATCTTCTACTTGGTGACATGGGCATGTACTTCCTCCTTCGGTTCATGTCCCTGTCAGAATGTACACGGTGTGTATAAATGTACACGCCGTGTAGTTTCAAAATTTTCACAGACTTCCTTTGATTCATGTATTTAGCAAGAAAGCTCCTGAAAGTAAACAGAATAACCAAAATCAAAGGATATGTTCAGAAAACAACATATATTTTCTGAAAACACGTTTTTATCTTCAATTATATATATGGAAATTTATACACAATTTGGGTGCATCAAATTCCCCCACACTTAATCGTTTGCTTGCCCTCAAGAAAAATCTCAACATCTAATTAAGAGAGCCTATACTTTAAAAAGGAAGGCATTTAATTAATGAAAAGTATAACTGAGGAAAAATTCTAATAGGCACAAACACATTCAATTCATAAGATATTAAAATCATGCCTCATATATAATGCAATTAACTACTCTCATCCTCTTTCAACACATTTATCAACTTTACAAAAATAAGCATGCCACTTTATGATTTACCTTACCATTCAAAAAAAAAACTCCACACTCAGGATATTTTTATTCAATGTTTTTCTCAATCTACGTAATATACACTCTATCCATAGGTTTGGAAGATGCCTTGTTCTCTACTTCAGAAAAATTGAATTATAAATATCATGAGGGCTTTATCAATAAGGTTCAGATGTCTCTGTGGCTAAGGGTTGGTAGGTTCAGATGTGAAAATAAATTCAGAGGCTTTAAAAAAGGAAGGATAATTCTTTTAAACAACATTGTATGATATTCAAAGTAAATCTCATTGAAAATTCTTCCTTCATAAGCTCAGTCAAATGCTTTTTTAATTTTCACCATCTTCCATGGACAAGTAGGGTTCATGAGCAAATAAGCATAAGGTACCCTTTTTGTTTGTTTGTTTTTTAATTACAACGAAACACAGGGGAAACACTTATGAATACAATGAGTAGTTGTTTGGAACTCATTTTTCCCCAAATAATCAAGAGGCACTCCCCCCACACTTTATTTCATTGCTGTGCACAAAATATTCCATGTATTGCCAACTCCCTCTTTAAAGATCAAATGAATAATCATGCAATGTTTAAAAAGAAATAGGGTAGGAAGGGAAATAGGCTTGGAATGTGGCTTCCTATAAAGGATGTTCATGGCTTCTATGGTATTAACGAAGATTAAATGTAGGGTAGGTCTCAAGATAAAGGGGTTGAAACAATCTAATGCCTCAATCATTTTAATGTAATTCAATTTTTTTTTCATGTTTTGATAAAAAATCGTGAAAATTATGGAAGTGATGCATATCCTAAGAATCTCTCAAGAAAGAGGGTATTAGAAAAGAAATATGAAAAAGGGTTTAGAATACCTCTCAGGAGTGGAAATATAATAAATGGACAATCAGGTCATGACATGCATATAAATGATTAGCCTAATCAATGTAATTTAATCAAGGATGAAAAGTTGCAATTGAAACTATATCATCAATCATTCTAAAATACTTAATAACTAAAATAATCATGAAACCCTCCCAAAAGTTCCTACTAATAACTCTAGCATTTATAAGAATGATTAACTAAAATTTATTAACATTTTAAAATATAGAATCTAATAATTATGTTTCCTAGATTAGTTTAAGGGAAAAGACTAAGGTGAAAGAAATAGATGCTCCCCCACACTTAATACTACAAATGGTCCACCAAGTGAAATACTAAGGTACGGTTGGAAAACGGGTGGTATGGGATACAAAATGAGGGAAAATAATGGAAGGAGTAAATCCAAAAAGAGAGAAAATAGAAATAGAAAAATACTACCCTCGTGGAAAGTGATGCCCAAGGTGCTCCATGATACTTGTGACTGGAGAGGAAAAAGAATACTAAAAACATGCACAACATCACAGCAGAGACAATGACAGAAGAGATATATAAGATAAAGAAAAATGTCACTATCATGGGGTCGCCTCTAGGGAGGCATCATCCTGTACAGAATTGGCCAGTAATGATGGATTCAGAGGTGTGGAAGTTGGAGGATCGCCCTCTGCATCGAGAAGGGGAGTTGAAGAAGTAGGAGCCGCATGTGCAAGACTCGGCAAAGGTAGATCAGTAGCAGACCCTGGCCCAGCAGAAGTGGTAGCAGTAGGGCTCACCATAGGCAGTAGAACAGAATCTGTGGCCTGCGTAGGAGATCGTGGTGGAGCAGTAGTAGATGGGCCAGGAGCGGAGACAGAGGTTGGCGGCGGAGGCAGTGGAACACCAAGATGCTGAGAAATATGTGCCAACAGCTACTCCATCCGGTCCTAGCAACCATCCATAAGAATCAAATAGTGTGCAATGGTGTCCTGGCGGCCGATGATACGAATGAACTGCTTCTTCATCTGAACCTGTCGGCTGTCCAAGTGACCCAAGATCTCCTCCACTACGGCTAGGCGGAGGGAAAGGGCAAGATCGACCGAGGGTGCAGGGGTAGGGGGGATGGGTGATGGAATAGAATATGGAAAGTCAAAAGAAGTGGGGTCAGTAGGAGGTGGGTGAGGTGGATAAGATAGAAGGGGTGGGGAAGGAGGAGCAGGGTCAGCAGCCAAGGTAGGAGGGGCAGTAGGTGGTGGGGCTCGAGCCTGAGAAAGGATGTAGTCACCCCCTGCTTCCAGACCAATCCCATGTGAATGAGCATGAGAAAGTCCATCTGTTGGGCTGAACATAACAAATCATGAGGTAAAGAGGGCTCGAATACCCCTAGCTGGTGGGAAAGACGGGTGGTGTAAAATCTGTCGGTCAGGTTGCCCTGACGGCCCGTAATCATGGAGTGGAAATAGGAGGCGGTGAGATAGGGGAGGTCCGGGTAGTCATGCCGAATGACACAGGTAATAAGCTCCATGTCATGGCTGGTCATGACCCCCATATCCTCATAGAGGGGGAAAATGATGGCGCTGAAGTACCGATGGGCAAAGCAAAGGACGGGGTCATCTATAAGAATGCTCTTCTGGGAAGTGGTGGACTATCGGTGGTTAGGCCCAGCGATCTACCCCCACACGACAATGAGTTCAGAGATCTTGGGCCGGGTCAATGCAGAAACAGGGGGTGGGGGATAGGATGGGGGTAAAAGCTAGCCGGAATCAAACTACGGGTAACGCATCGCCAGGTGTCTCCCAGTACTTCACTCCATCAAACTCAAATGAGGCCGTGACTCCAAAAATAAATCACAGAACACCGGATTGGTGACCTGGAAAATATCGAGGAGTGAGGTGTTCCCGAGAAGTGCCTCCAACTCATCCCAAATACCGAGCTGCTGAGGAATGCTGTTTTCAAGGTACTGGCCACTCAATGGGATCGGACGACGAGAGAAGTGTCAGACCTTGTTGTATGCGAGGTTGGTGGCTAGAAATATCGTGCAAGGATAAGGAGCTCTTGTAGGTTCCGGCACAGGTGTCGGTGCAGCAGCAGTGGTAGGCTCTGTAGGTGGATCGGACGAACTGGAGGGTGGCTCGGTGGAAGGTGTGCTCGAAGAGGGATAGACTGATGATGAAGATAGCAGAGGGAAAGTGGAAGCTGGAGAAGAAGAAGTATTCCTAGCCTCCGCTAAGGGAGTGAGTGGTGGCAGAATGTCCAATGGAGGGAGCTTGAAGACCGGAGCATTTGGTTCCAGCTGCGTAAGAGGTCAGAGTCAGATCCGACGATAACTGGACTCCTCACCCTCAGTGGCAGAGGCTAGCCACTTCCCATGGGAAGGATCATGATCTGCCATATCCTGAAATAGAAAACAAGATAAAATAAAAATGAAAAATGAAAGAAAACAAAACAATGAAAATGTGAGAAAACTAGAAAATAACAGTACACGTCGTGTACTAAAAAATGGAGAGTATCCCGCATTCTCTAGACAGACACGCCGAGGGTGAAAATCAAACCATGGAAAAGTACATGATGTGTACCGAACATACACGCCGTGTTCACTCAAAGAGTAGGTGGCCATGTGGTACAAATGACATGGCCATGTTTTTATCAGTTCAGAGAAAACAATACACGCTGTGTAGATACAGGACACAGCGTGTAATACACAGAAAGAACATGGCCATGTAAAAGGTGAGACGTGGGCCGGCTGAACCTCTAAAAGACACGACGTGTACCGAACACACACGCCATGTATAGGAACATGGGGTGAGAGGTCGTGTATAGGGGAGACATGGGCCGGATAAATAAATAAAGGACACGGCGTGTACCGAACATACACGCTATGTTCTTGAACATGGGGTGAGAGGCCGTGTTATGTTCCATAAATGGATGGGCCAAAAAATGATTAACACGGTGTGTACACAACTCACATGCTGTGTACATGAAAATGGTGTGTGAGGCCGTGTGCAAAGGTGTACTCGATAACAATGAAAAGGACACGGTGTGTACCGAACATACACACCGTGTATATAATGTCGAAATGTTGGTGTGTGGCCTTGTGCAAAAGTACACGGCATGCGTTCTTCATTTCGTGGCCGTGTACTGGCAGAAGCCGAACGGTCGTCTGATCTGAAAAACACCCTAAACGATTATAAAAACTTGAAATAGAGGGTATAGAACAGTGTAACTGGATTGAGGATCACAATGTGAGAATAATCAAAACATTAAATGCCACAAATCGACGGATCTGGAGAAGGGGGGTTCGGGTGGCGTTTGGGAGGAGAAAATGGGAAGAGGGGAGGAAATGGGGTGGTCGTGCGATACGGGCTCAAGCCTGGTGGAATGCGGCTTATATAGCCGTGGTACACGGTGTGTATGTTTGGACTACATTCTGTGTGTCCCGAATTTTTTTTAAGAATTACAACAGATATAAATATATAATTGTTATAGTAAACTATATAATAATTATTATTAATAATTAAGATAAAATAGATAAATCTACAGATTCTATAATAAATAAACCTATACATGATGTCTAGTGGGAAATACACACAGTGTATTTTAAAATTAGAAAAAGTGTAGTACAACCTTTGGTCCGGTGCTTGGGACGGGATTCGTACCGGTGATCGGTCGTTCCGAATGAAAGCCCTCAACCACTGGAGCAAAAGTTGTTCTACTGTTCATATTTATTATATATATATATATATATTTGATACGACCTCTACACACAGAAGGAAAGAAATGTATGGCGTGAGGTTTTTATTTAGGAAAGGATGGGGGTGAAGTAGGGAGATTAGCGCGATTCGAAACCGGGTCTTTTGAACCTGATGACGAGACTTTTCCAATTTTCCAACTTCACCCACATGTAATTTCTTATTTTAAAGTTGTTTATAATTTATATTTGAAAAATTATGGCGCAAACGGTGTATATCAGAGTACACGTCATGTGGTTTTATTAAAAGAACAAATGATGGAAATGGGACGATTTTCTTGGTTCGAACCTTGGTATTTTGAAACCAGATTACGATTCTAGCCAACCGGTCCATCCCCATCACGGGTTTTATTAAAATATATATATATATATATATATGGAAAATAACACACACACAGCATGAAAATAAAAGGAGGAACCCCGTGCTGAAGGTAGGTCAGGAGGATTCAAACCAGGGACGGCTTGAATAAACTCCAGTGACTTTACCATCGGCACCGACATCATCCCTAGTTATTTATTTGTTATTCTAAAAATTTATACTATTAATATTAAAAATTAAAAATATAAGTACATGACGTGTATATTAGTGGGACACGACATGTAACCTCTAGGTTTCCTCCTAGGAATTACCTTTGTTTTAGGTCTTTGGCTCGACCTACTTACCTTGCTTACCTGAGGTGTATGGTGGAAAACATTCCCAACATGTTTTTTGTAGGATTGTAAGCTTTCAACCGCTGCCCATTTACCTTGAATGGTTGACCATCTTCTCAAGAAATTTCTACTGCTCCATGATGGAATACATGTACAATGTGGAATGGTCCTGACCATCGTGACTTTAACTTCCCTGGGAATAATTGAAGACGAGAATTAAAGAGAATTACCTGATCAGCAGGTTGGAAGGATTTTCGTGAAATCATCTAGTCGTGAATGGCTCTTGTATTCTCCTTGTACAACTTGGCGTTCTCATGTGCCTCTAATCGGATCTCATCTAGTTCCGACAGTTGGATCTTCCATTTTTCTTCAGCTTCCTTCAGATCAGAATTTAGGGCTTTGATGGTCCAGTAGGCTTTATGTTCCAATTCTACTAGCAGATGCCAAGGTTTTCCATAGATGAGGTGGAATGGGGACATTCCTAGTGGTGTTTTTAATGTAGTCCGATATGCCCATAAGGCATCATCTAACTTCTTGGACAAGTCCTTCTGCGAAGTGTTCACAGTTTTCTCCAGGATCTCCTTGAGCTCATGGATAGAGATATCTATCTGTCCACTAGACTAGGGATGATATGGTGTCCCCATCTGATGCTTTACTCCATACTTATATAGTATTCCTCTCATCAGTGTGTTGTCTAAGTGGGTCTGTCTATCACTGATCAGTACTCGTAAACTCCAAACCTGCTAAAAATATTTTCCTTTAAGAAATTTCTAACTACCTTGGTTGTGTCGTGAGCTGTAGCAGTGGCTTATACCCATTTGGAGATGTAGTCGATGCAGACCAGGATGTAAGTGTTACTAAAAGATGGGGGAAAGGGACCCATGAAATCTATGCCCCAGACGTCGAAAATTTCGACCTCCAGGATGGGGTGCTAGGGAATCTCGGCTCTATGTCCCATATTACCAGTCCTCTGGCATCGATCGCAACAGGAATCAAAGGCCCGAGCATCTCTATGCATGGTGGGCCAGAAAAATCCAGATTGCATGATATTTTCTATGGTACGGTCCGAACCATGATGTCCTCCTACTGGTGAGGCGTGACAGAACTCTAGGACACCGTGAACTTCATTCTCTGGGATTCAATGGCGGATCACTCCATCTGCACAGGATCAGAATAGCAGAGGATCCTCCCAAAAGTACCTTTTCACATTAGAGAAAATCTTTTCCTTTGCTAGAAGGAGAGGTCGAGGTGAACGACACCTGTAACTATAAAATTAGAGATATCATCATACCATGGACTAGGTGTTTCATTGATCGAAAAGAGGTGCTCATCAGGGAAATCCTCTCTGATCTCCCTATATTCTTCTTTCTCCAAATGAGGCAGCTCGAGGCGGGAGAGATGGTCATCAATGAAGTTCTCACTCCCTTTCTTATCTCGGATCTCAAGATCAAATTCTTGTAGGAGGAGTACCCAGCGGACCTATCGGGGCTTCGACTCTTTCTTGTTGAGTAGGTACATTAGTGCTGCATGGTCAGTATAAACAATAACTTCAGACAACACTAAGTAAAAAAGAAACCTGTCAAATGCGAAAAACACTGCAAGCATCTCTTTTTCTATGGTGGTTTAGTTGATCCGTGCCTCATTGAGCATCCTGATGGCATAATAGATAGGTCGGAAAATCCGGTCAAGTCTCTGGCCCAAGACTTCTCCCACTGCATAGTCGCTTGCATCGCACATCACCTCATATTGTTCCTCCCACTTGGTAGAAATCATAACTGGAGCTTCTACCTGGCGCTGCTTTAGATGATCAAAAGATCTAACACATGTCTCATAGAACTCAAATATGGAATCCTTGGTTAGAAGATTGGTTAAGGGTTGGGATATTTTGGAGATGTTGCGGACAAACAGCCTGTAAAAACCTGAATGCCTGAGGAAGCTGTGGATGGATCGGACGGAAGTCGGTATAGGTAGGCGTGAAATGACTTTGATCTTTGTCAGGTCCACCTCTATCCCCTTTTCTGAAATTATGTGCCCAAGGACTATGACACTTTGCACTATGAAATGACACTTTTCCCCGTTCAAGACTAGGTTAGTGTGCTCACATCGTTCCAAAACAAGATCTAGGTGTCGTAAACAAATGGTGAATGATTTTATGTTAGCGGAGAAATCATCCATGAATACCTCTAGGATTCATTCTACCATGTCGTGGAAGATGACCAACATATAGTGCTGAAAGGTGGCAGGGGAATTACACATGCCAAAAGACATCCTTCGATAATAAAATGTGTTGTAGGAGCAAGTAAATGTGCTCTTTTTTTGATCCCTCAGAGCATGGATATTTGGTTGTAGCCGGAAAAACCGTCAAAGAAGCAATAGAAGTTGTGCCCTGCTAGTCTCTCTATCATTAGATCCATGAATGGAAAGGGGAAGTGATCCTTTCTTGTGGCACCATTTAACTTCTGGTAATCCACACAAACTCGCCAGCTCGTGATAGTGCTTGTAGGGATGAGTTCATTCTTTTCATTTGATATCACAGTGATACCCCCCTTTTTGGGTACCACTTGAAGGGGACTCAACCACGGACTATCTGAGATGGGATAGATGATGCCTGTATCTAATAATTTGATCACCACTCTTTTTACAACCTTTTTCATGGGATGATTCAAGCGCCGTTGTGGTTTCCTAGATTGCTTGGCGCCTTCTTCAAGTAGCACCTTGTGAGTGAAAATGGTAGGGAAAATGCCCTTTAGATTAGGGACTATCCACCCAATAGTGTGCTTACACTGTTTGAGAACCTGCAGAAGTGCATCTTCCTGCTCTTGTGATAGTTATACATTAAGTATAACTGGAAATGTTTGATTGGGTCCTAAATACCCATACTTGAGAGAAGATGGAAGAGGCTTCAGTTTGAGTTCAGGTGCCTTTAAAATCGAAGGCACAAGAGGTTCTACCTTGTCCCGTTCCAAACTATCAGGATCATCTGCATGCTGCCAATAGTGTCTGCCCTAGCCTTCTAATAATTGCAAGTCTTCTAGCACTTCTTCGAATAGAATATCTGGAATAGTTAAATTATTCGAAGTAAAAGAACATACCAGATCATCCCCTTTTTCACTAAAATGATTAACCATGGTGGAAACTGCATAACAGTCATCATGCTCTGATAAGGAAGAATGTTTGACAGCCTCGAGGACATTGTAGGAAAATCTATCATCACCTACCCAAAAAATAAGCTATCCTTGGTGCACATCGATCACCACCTTCCCAGTTTCCAAGAAAGGTCTTCCAAGTATAAGAGGTGCTTCCTGGTCATCCCGCATGTCAAGGATGATGAAATCAGTGGGAAGGATCAGCCTACCCACCTTGACCAGTACATCCTCCAGTAGTCCCTTCAGGTTTTTGATGGATCGATCAACAAGTAGAACGGATACACGGGTAGGATTGAGCTCGTTGAGTCCCATCTTATTAAAAAATCCGAGGGGCATGAGGTTTACGCAGGCCCCTAAGTCGTAGAGGGACTTCCCGAACTCACAGGATCCAATAGTACAAGGAATGGTGAGAGTAGATGGATCTTGGAGATTGGGAGGAATTGAATGCTGGATGACTATAAAACACTCTTTGTTGAGGGAAATGGTGCCCAAATATTCTATTTTTCTTCTATTGGAGAGTATTTCCATCATAAATTTGGCATCGGTGGGCATCTGTGTCAGCGCCTCTGCAGGTGGAATATTTATATACAAGTTTTTGAATATGTCCCTAAATTTTCTGAAATGGGAGTCTAGATTCCTCCGCTTTAACCTCTCTGGAAAGGGTAATGTAGGAACAAATGGTTTGAAGACTTCTTTTACCTTTATTTTTTGAGCCTCTAGTGAGGGATCTTTAGATGAAGAGGGATCTGAATCTTATTTATCAATAGGGGATGGAGGTGCAGTTGACTGATGAGTTGGTTCCTTATGTGGCAATGCTTTTCCGCTACGCAAGGTGATAGTATTGGCCTCCTCCCATGGGTTCTTCTCAATGTTTCTCGGTAGTGTATCGGGATAACTCCTGGATAGCTGGTTTGCTATCTAGCCAATTTGATTCTTGAGGCTTCGGATGGAAGCCTCATAGTTATAGAATTTCGTTTCAGCAGTTGATATATATTTACTCATCATGTCCTATAACCTTGATGTTTTCTCTTGTTGATATGTCTGCGAAGGTGGTGGAGGAGGTGGCTGTCAATTATACTATGGGCGAGGGTTCTGGAACCCTTGCATCTGATAGGATCCCTTCTAGAATTGATGTCTCAGAAACTGATTCTGGTACTGAGGCTGATTGTAGCCAGGCGGTCGTTGGGGTGGAGGATTTTGCTACTGTTGACCCCAGCCTTTTTTCTGATTATCTTGCCACACCGGGTATTTGTACTACTGGTACTAGTTGGGCCCTCGATTTTGGTCAACATAACTTACCTCGCTCGTCGAAGGGCCTCCTTTTGAACCCGGGTATTCTCCCATGATGTTGTTATCACCACAGTCACTGCATGCTGGATGGTTTTCCTTATGAACTTGAGATGTTCCATTGAGATTCAATGCATCAATTTTCTTGGACACAGTGTCCAACTGAGCAGCTGACATAGTGGTTGCGTCAATATTGTGCATACCTCAATTTTGAGTCCCCCGCTTGGAGTGCCACTAGATGTTGTTGGATGACATGTCTTCCAGTAGTTTGAATAGCTCTTCGGGGGATTTTCGCATCATCGTACCTCTAGCAGCAGGATCCACCACAGAGTTGGTATTCATTGTAAGTCCTCCGTAGAAGGTCCGGACTTGCATCCAGAGTGGGTGTCCGTGGTGTGGGCATTTTCATAACATTTCCTTGAAGCGTTCCAAGGACTCGTACAACGACTCAGACTCATGCTGCTGGAAGATATGAATCTCATTCCTTAGCGTCACCGTCTTCGATGGTGGGAAGTATTTGGACATGAACGCCTAGGCTAGCTCCTCCCAGGTGAGGATATATCTTCATGGTAGCCACTTGATCCAATATTTCGCCTTGTCCCATAGATAAATGGGAAATAGGTGAAGAAGGATGGAATATTCGGACACTCCATTGTATCGAAATGTGTCTCAAACCTCCAAAAAGTTGGAGAGATGGACATTCGGGTCCTCGCTGGGTAGGCCTCCAAATTGGATATTGTTCTGGATCAGCTGCAAGATAGAAGACTTGATCTCGAAGTGCTGGGCCTGGACAGGAGGATGGACGATGCCTGTATCAGCTCCGTGGATTGAAGGAAGACCGTACTCCATAAGGGTACGTCTTGGAGGTAGCTGCTGAAGGGGTGGAGGTTGCAGATATTGTTTCTCCTGAGGGGTGAAATAAGGCCGTTAGAAGAGTTTCTAAGGTTGTTGCTATTGGACATATGCCAGAGGAGGTTCCTGCGGTGGCCGTTGGTAATCCCTCGGAAGGAATTCCATGAAGCCTACAAGAGCCTACTCTGGTAGACCAGTAGCGGGAGGCTCCTGATCCTGGTACTGCTGCTAAGACGTATCATCCATGGATAGTGCTCCCTCTTCTGTGTTCACCATGGTTTATGGTTTCTGTTTGTGAGTTACTGTCAGTGCACTCCGACGACGAAACAAGGCCTGTTCGATCTCTAGGTCAAGAAGAACTAATTCTGAAGACATGGCGCTTCTGAATCGTGTAAGACGTCTAAACATACACTTTAAGCTTCTACACAACCCAAAAACGAAACCCAGGCATAAAAGGGAAAAGAAAAAAATTTGAAATGGAATTAGAAAAGATATTTTTGATAATTTTTTATTTTTAATTTCACTTAATTCAATTATTACCACAATTTAAATCTTAGCACTAAAACCAATGATGTCTCTGGAAACAGTTCCAAAATTTGATCTCACTTGTCATTGATTGAAGTTATATACATCCCAAATTAATTACCCGTTCCTAAAACATTAGTATAGCATAATTTTGGGGTCGATCCACAGGGAACTATGGCGTGCGTGAATTCAATTGAGTTAATACATAATTAAGTGAAGTATGCAGAATTTAGAGTTGATTGAGTTGATTTTTGTTTTTGAATTAAACTAAATTGTTTTACTTTGAATAAATGATTAAAAGTTTAAGGAAAACAACAGGTAAATTTAAAGAGTTTATAATAGGAAGAAAAGATGTGTCAGGGTTGTGGTGATTAAGGAGTTCTTTTTCAGGTTGTTTAAATGGTTGTGTTGTTCATAATTATTCAACATTTCTAGATTTCATTTTGTTACAAGATTTCCTTGGTCTGGTTCCTCTTGTTTGGAATTAGAGCAGTTTACTCCTTGGTCCGGAAGTCAGTGTTCTTAATTCTTTATTAAGTTCAATCCATTATTTGAATTGGTGAATCCTTTCCAACGGTCATGGATGTTTTCACCGTTACTTTTATTTTGTATCGCTGAGATTTCTTCCCTTGGTCCAGCTCATAATTCTCAGTTATATTAGACAGTGGTTTAAGAAGAGTAAGATGAATTACAATAAACAAACACAACTATATAAAACAGCACACAAATTATGATCCCATCATCCACAGCCCCAACACGAGGGGTTTAGTTACACATATAAGGAAGGAAAGAAATTACACATGTGATACCTAATGGATTCATCGTGTAAGCGTTGAGGTAAGGTGTCGGAAGGTGGAATGGCAGAATAGTGGATTGACGGCACCTTGGTGGCTTCAGGAATGGTTCTAGCAGAGCTTCTATCTCCTCCAATGGGTTATGAACTCCAAAATCCATAGGACAAGGCCACTTTTTATAGAAAAATAAAGTACACAGCGTGTATAGAAAGTACACGCCATTTACTTTTTGTCAACTCATTTTGGAACCAATTTCTCCATTGGCAGGTGACCTAACACGCCGTCTTTGACTTTTGAACACGGCGCCGCCTAGTGGTTGAGTGTACAGGGCGTGTAGTGCCTCCATTCATGGCATGTAGTGTAAATTGTTTTCCACCAATCCCTTATAGAATACCAGACACGACGTGTAGAAATGAAACACGTCGTGTATCCTTCAACGGCCACATGGGCGTGTAGACTTTTCTCAGCAACCTCCGCTTCTAGAATGTAGTACATGGTGTGTAGCGCTGCCTCACACGGTGTGTATATTCTGCCTGGTGGCATGGGCATGTACTCCCTCCTTTGATCCATGTCCCTGTCTGGATGTATGCGACGTGTATAAATGTACACGCTGTGTAGTTTCAATATTTTCACAGACTTCCTCTGATTAATGTATTTAGCCAGAAAGCTCCTAAAAGTAAACAGAATCACCAAAATCAAAGGATATGTTCATAAAACAACATATATTTGCTGAAAACATGTTTTTATCTTCAATTATATATATGGAAATGTATACACAAATTGGGTGCATCACAGTACTGACTGTCACCGTATTGAGTTTCTCAGACTGAGGAAGACTCGAATTGAAGAATCAAAGTGAAGAAGAAAATATGGATTTAACAATTTGGAGTGAATTATTCAGAAGGGATATTCGGAATGGGGAATCAATACTGGCTGTCATTATATTGAGTTTCTCTGACTATGGAAGACTCAGATTGATGAATCGAAGTAAAGAAGAAATATCGGAGTAGAGATTTCAGAGTGGAGATTCAGAGTGGGATGTTCGGACTGTAATTGATATATCTCAAGTCTAAGGAGTCATTGCCTCTCTTCTGGGTAAGAAGTGAGGATTTGTGCTGAACTTTCTTACACATGTGTTTTTGAAAGGAAGTGCAGGTAACATATGTTATTACAAGAAAAGAGACTTTTCCCTATTATGCTAAGAGGGTGCACACGCACTGGAGAGACTGTTTCACAGTGCTTCATGAGTGTAAGGGTATATCCTACTCATTTTAATCCATGGATTGTTTTCTTAGTGGATTGTATGGTGTTGTATTATTTCCAACCATACCAAGGACATTGCTATTCTTTTTGAATAGTGAACCTTGTAAATAGTTATGTTCCTTTGGATGTGTACTTGTTTGTTTCTCATTAGGGAAGTGTATCTTTAACAGGAGACAAAGGTTGTTCTCTTTTTAAGGGAACTTAAAAGAAGGAAAAACGGTACCACTGATTAACCCCCTGCCCCCCTCTCAGTGGTTCATTACTCCAACTGGGTCCTTACAAGTGGTATTAGAGAGAGGTTGCCTTTGTTTTCCTTGCTGATGGATAATATAAATTGTGTGAACAGTAAAGGGATTACAGTATTTGATGGAATTAACTATCACATCTGGAAGGATAGATTCCTACTATAGCTCATGTTTATTAGTTATGAAGTTCTTGAAGCTGCAAAAGTTGGGTTTCCCCCCATTGAAGACAATGTTCCACTTACACCTGTTGATAAGAAGTTTCTTGGGAATGATGGAAGAGCCAAAAATGCTATAGTGTCTTCACTTTCTAAAAGTGAATTATTGAGAGTAGAAGGAGTGGCCACAACCCAAGGTATATGGGAAAAACTGAAAAACATATACGAAGGCAATACAAAAGTCAAGAAGGAAAAACATCAAATATGGAGATTGAAGTATGAAGACTTAAAGATGAGAGAGGATGAATCTGTTGGGGATTTCTTCACCAGGGTGAATGATATTGTTAGTACCTTTAGGTGTCTTGGTGAAGATCTGAAATACTCTACATTGGTGGAAAAGATCTTTAGGATTCTTCCTAATAAATTCATCGTGAAGGTATCTTCATTAGAAGACAGAGACTCAGAGACTCTATCTCTTGATGATTTTCATAGCACACTCATTACTTATGAGATGAGAAGGGAAAAGGCTATGAAGACCAAGAAAAAGGTTGAAAGAGAATTATCTTTCAAATCCATGAAGAAGGAAAAGTCTGAGAAGATCTTGATTGAAAAATATAGTGGTGACTCTGACTCTGAAAGTGAGGTATGTAAAAATATTAATGATATTTGATCCTTGTTTTCAAAAAATGTTAAAAGTGGCATAGGTAAATACAAGGGAAAACTTCCCTTGAAGTGTTTTGAATATGGAGACATTAGCAACTTTGCGGCTAACTTTCCTCGACAGGATAATGAAGAAGTCAGTGATTAAGAACAATGAAATCCATGAAAATTATGGAGGAAGCAGGGTGGTAAAGGAAAGTCAGGAAGAGAAATGAAGTTCTTCAAATCCAAGAGAAAATTTATTCTATCCGTAAATGAAGAAGATGAAGAAAGTGATGTTGAATCTGAAAAATTAGTTGAGCATGGTGTGGAAAATACATTCATTTCAATAGTGAATGATGAAGATTTTGGAAGCAGCAGCTCAGAAGAAGAAGAAACTAAGCTTGAGATGCATCTGAAAGAAGAATTGAAGGAATGTTTAAGGAAGATCAGAAGGCTGATGAATATTAACAAAAATTTGGAAGATGAACGTTCCTAAGAATCCAATCAAGCCAATGATAAAGGAGAACATGAGAAACTGCTTGAAGACATGAATAATTCTATTGAAGATGAGAAAAATCAAAATGAGCACATGAGAGTAAAGCTGAAGGTAAAAGAAGAGGAATTAGAGATTTTTCAAAATAAGCTCACAGAAGTTGAATAAAAAAACATTTGTTTTCAAAACACAACTACTGATGTTGGTGAAGTCTCTCAATAGGCACATTCTGAAAAAATTCAACAAATGAATACAGTTGTTGTTGTGAAGAAGAAAGGTGATAAAGTTACCTATGTGGTCAAGACCAGTGTTACTGGAAACTCTGAAGCTTCAAGGAAACCTACATCTTACACTGGTGAAAAACAACTTAAATCAGAGAAGGCAGAATTCTAGCAGAGTAATCTTGAAAACAAATGAATGGTTGGTGGGGCTGAAAAAAGAGAAACAAAGAAGTATCAGAACAAAAGCTTTAGAGGAAGGTACTCTTTCTATGGGTACCGTTGGTATTGTGGTGTATTTATACATACAGCTTATATGTGTTGGTTAAATCAACATTATTACCACCACCCCACAGGTTATGAAAGGAAGAGATTTAGGGGGAGTCAATCTCCTCAAAAGAAGAACTGTGAAAAGGTGTTCTTGAAGAAAGGTTAGATTAATGAAGTCAAGACGGGAAATAGGTTTGAGCCTCCAGGGACTATTTACGAAAGGTGTGAACAAAATGGACATCATGCAAAAGGATGTCTTGTGCTGATACCATCTCAACAAAAAGTTATTAATTCTCAGATGCTGAAGGAGAAGAAAGAAGTGAAAGAAGAAAAAGCTCTTGTTGTTGAAACTACTCTAAAAGTTACAAAGGAAGAACGACCTTGGATACGTGATAGTGGGTGTTCTTCACATATGACAGGAGACATGAAGTTTCTTAAGAATGTGAAAAAGTTTAAAGAAGGAACTGTTACATTTGGTAATGATGAATCCTTAAAAATCAATGGTGTTGGATCATCAATCATTGGGAAGGAAAAATTGAAGTCCAATAAAATTTGTATGTTGATGGGATGAAGCACAACGTACTAAGTGTATCAAAATTATGTGATGAGGGTAACAAAGTTATCTTCAAGAAATATATATTTGTTGTGAAAAGTTAAGAATATGGGGATATTATTACAAGAGGACAATGAACCAATGGGAACCTCTTTCAGTTTAGAAATTCACAAAACTCTTGTTACATGATCTTAGTGGAAGAAAATCTATTGTGGCACAGAAGACTTGGAAACATGTGTCATAAAAATATGAGAATGTTATCTCAAAGGGATAGTGTTTGAGATATTCCAGATTTTCCAAGAAGAAGAGATTGGTGTTGCACTACCTGCCAGAAAGGAAAGATTATAAGTTTTGTGCATAAGAAGGTTGAAATTTGTTCAAAACAACCCCTTGAACTAATACATTCTGATATATATGGGCCGATGAGAAAACAATCAACAAATTAAGACAAGTACTTCATCACCTTCATTGATGATTTTACTCGCATTACAAGTGTTATGTTTATTAAGCACAAGTCAGACGCCCTGAAAATGTTTAAAAGCTTCAGAAGGAAAGTTGAGAAAGAATGTGAGTACTCTGTAATGAAATTAAGAATAGATAATGGTGGTGAGTATATAAGTGATGAATTTGAAGATTATCTTGAGAAGCATGGGATTCGGCATGAATATAGTGCTCCATATACACCTCAACAAAATGGGGTTTCTGAATGAAATAATAGAAGTACAATGGAAATGGGAAGAACCATGTTACTTGAAAATGGCATTACTCATTACTTTTTGAGGCAAGCTACAAGTACAACTGTTTGTATTCAAAATCAATGTTTCTACAAGCCCCAATAAAACAAGACTCCATATGAACTCTTCTATGGAATTACTCTAAGTATTAAGCATTCTTAAGTTTTTGGAAGCCCATGCATTATAAAGAAGAAAGGAGGAATCAGTGGAAAATTTGAGAAAAAAGGAGAAGACAAAATTTTTCTCGGATATGCACCAGAAGGAAGAGGTTATAGATGCTTTAACAACGAAACATGAATAATTGTGAATATAATTGATGTAAAAGTCATTGAAACTCTAGGAAAAGATAAGCTTGCCGAGACAGACAAGGAAGATGAAGTTAACGATTATCATAAGGATGTAATTAATTGTAATCCTAATCAAGATGAAGAATCAGATTCAGCCATATGAAGTGATGAGGAAGGCACATGAAAAACTTATCCAAGGATGATGAAACATTTGCATGCTCAGAATATTATTGGTGATCAGCATCACACGGTTCAAACAAGAAGAACATGTAATTCTATATCACATACTTCCTTGTATTCCAAAGTGGAACAAAATGATGTTGAAGAAGCCTTTGAGCATCCGGAATGAGTTCAATCCATGAATGATGAATTGGATCAGATTGAAAATAATGAAACATGGGAACTCATACCCAAGCCTGAAAGTAAGAACATTATTGGAACCAAATGTGTCTTCTAGAACAAGTTGAATGAAGAAGGTGAAGTTATTAGAAATAAATCAAGATTGGTCTGTAAAAGCTACTCTCTGATTGAAGGAATTGACATTGAAGAAACTTTTGCTCCGGTAGTGAGATTATAAACTATCCGAATATTTCTTGCTATTGCAGCACAAGGAGGCAAAAAAATATTTCAAATGTATATTAAATCCGCATTTCGTAATGGTGATCTCAAAGAAGAAGATCATATTGAGAAACCGCGTGGCTTTGTTGTTGGGAAGAATGAAAGTTATGTGTACAGGTTGAAGAAATCCTTGTATGGGCTAAATCAAGCTCCAAGATCATGGTACTCCAAACTGGATACTTTCTTAAAAGAGATGAACTTAAAGAAAGGAAGAGTTGATAGAAATCTGTACATCAAGGAAATCCATCATCTTTCTCTCATTGTGATTGTCTATGTGGACGACATTATTTTTGCTAGAAATGATGAAAGAAGCGGTGAAAGGTTTTTTGAAGAAATGAAGAATGTCGTTGAGATGTCCATGTCGGGTGAGATGAGATACTTTCTTGGGTTACAAATTTTTCAACAAAAAGAATTCATTTTTCTCTCCCATGAAAAGTTAGCTAAATAACTTCTTAAGAAGTTTGGGATGGAAAACTCAAAACCTATATCAACTCCTATCTCAGAGAGAACGAAGATAAGAAAAGATGATGATGGAAAAGAAGTTGATCAGAAAGAATATCTAAAGCTGATTGGAAGTTTATTATACTTGATTGCATCAAGGGAAGATATTGTTTTTGCTGTTACCTTATGTGCAAGATTCTAGAGTGCTCCTAAAGAATAACATCTTGTTGCTGGAAAAAGAATTCTCAGATACATAAAAGGCATTGCTGAATTTGGAATCATGTATAGTGGTTCAAATAACATTGATTTGTTTGGATATTCAGATGATTATTGGGTAGGAAATGTTGATGATAGAAGATCCATATCTGGTGGAGTGTTCTTTATGGGAAAAAGTTGTGTTGGATGGCACTCGAAGAAGCAGAATTCTGTGAAACTCAGTAAAGCTGTAGCTAAATATGTTGCTGCAACCATGGCTGCTACACAACTTATCAGGATGAAAACACAGTTGGATGAATTGTTAGTTGATGTGAAGTTTCCCTTGCTCTTGGGATGTGATAATCAAAGCATAATGAATCTTACCAAAAATCCAGTCCAACATTCTCCATCGAAGCATATTGACATCAAATATCATTTCATCAAAGATCATGTGGAAAAAATGAACTGAAACTTGAATGTGTTTCATCTACTGAACAAGTTGCTAATATTTTCACAAAACCCTTACCGAAGGAATCATTCTTAATATTGAGGTTGAACATGGGTGTCCAACCTCTTTATCTTCAAGGCTAAGGTATGTTGCTCTATCCCCTCTCTCTTCTTACCTTTGGATTGTTTTGTCCAGGGGGGGAAGTTGTTAGTATCATAAATCAATTGTTTAAAGAGAAAGTTGTGGGTAATCGGTGAACTCAGCACTGCTTGTGTATGTGAACTATTCTAACTGTTTGTTGGAGTGATTGTAGGAAAGAACATGAAGTTGATTACAGGATGTATGATGCTGAAAATTTATGAAGTTGAAGATGTCATTTTCATTACCTATAGATAGTAGGGTTTTTGCTTTCAATGATTCTTGTTTCCTACATTGAGTTAACTCACATAGGCTTAGAATTATTTATAAGTAATCCATTGCTTGAGGTTACAAAGTTTGGTGATTTATGAAAACTTGTTTGACAACAAAATCGAGAAAGGGAGATTGTTAGGACCAAGCTGAAGGAAGATATGGTTTTCATTGATTGTCTTATGTTGATCTTAATGATGTTTTCATAAAGGAAAAGAACATTGAATTTCTAAGAATCCACAAGCTTGATGTTTGAAGATTCAGAACCATGAATGTTGAATATTCGGAACCTAGGGTTCGAAGAATTCGGAGTATGGAATTCAGAGTCTGGAAATTGAGATGTTTGGAATTGGGAAATTGCACATTCTTGAAGGCTGGTTGATAGGAGATGTGAAGGAATTAAATTTGATGATGCTTTACTGATCATAGAGTTCTCACACATCAGGAAACTTTCATGATAATATCAGGTTGAAGATATGGTGAAGAAGGTTGGCGTTTTTCTCTAAGAAAAATATTGAGAAAATGCGGACTCAAAAGTTTGGAGTCTACTGCCAAAAGTTCAGAGTTGACTTCCTGAACAGAAGTGCGGAGTCTACTACCAGAACAGAAGTGTGGAGTGTACTTCATGAATAATATTTGCGGAGTCTACTTCCTGAAAAAAAGTTCAGAGTCTACTTCCTAAACAAAATTTGCGGAGTCTACTTCCACAACAGAAGTGCAGAGTCGACTTCCTGAGTCAGAAGTTCATAGCTAGATGTTCAGATTCAAGTTTCTGAAGAAGAACTTCGTAGCAAGAAGTTCAGAGTGACTTGATAAAGAAGAAGTTCGTAGCGAGAAGTTTGGAGTTGACTTGCTGAAGAAGAAGTTTGGAGTCGACATGCTGAAGAAGATGTTCGTTGCGAGAATTATGGAGTCAACTTCCATAACATGAAGTCTGTAGCCAGAAGTGTGAAGTCATGTTGAGAATCGAAGAAGTCGTATTGAGAAACAAAAGCCGTTCTGAGAATCAGGAAGAGCCATACTGAGAACTAGAATGTCGTACAAAGAATTGGTGAAGTCATAATGAGAATCTATACTGAGATTTGAAATGGTGTCATGCTGAAGAAGTGGTGAAGAGTGATGATGAGATGACAGATAAGTCGATATGAGAATGTGATATAAAGAAACTTATGTTACTTGTTCAGATCCGAAAAAGTCCAAATCTCTAAATCAAGAGAAGTGGAAGAAGATTTGAGAAGATTCTAGAAGAATTGAAAAAGTCTTAATTACTCTGAGAGTTCAGGAGAAATTATGATTTGGTCTAATTTAAGTGAGTGGGAAAATATTTTGATTTCCCGCCTAAGCATACTTTGGAGAACCTATAAAAGGAGATCAGAGTGCGAAGTAAATAAGTGATGAAAAAGTAGAGAGAGAAGATCCGATAATCTAGAGAAAGGTAGATGTGTATGGCCGAGAGAGTTTCATTGCAGTTTCAATCATAATGAGAATTTGATACTGGTTGACACCGGATTGAGTTTGTCAGATTGAAGAAATTCAGATTGAAGAATTTTGAGTGAAAAATTTAGAGTGAAGAAGAATTTCGGAGTAAAGAATTCAGAGTGGATATTTAGAATGGGGAATCAGTACTGGCTGTCAACATATTGAGTTTCTCAGACTGAGGAAGACTCGAATTGAAGAATTAGAGTGAACAAGAAAATACGGATTGAAGAATTCGGACTGAAGTATTCAGAGTGGATATTCAAAATGGGGAATTAGTACTGGCTGTCACCATATTGAGTTTCCTAGACTGAGGAAGACTCGAATTGAAGAATCGGAGTAAAGAAGAAATATTGGAGTGAAGATTTAAGAGTGGAGATTTGGAGTGGGAAGTTCGGACTGTAATTGATCTATCTCAAGTCTAAGGAGTCCTTGCCTCTCTTCTGGGTAAGGAAGTGAATATTTGTGCTGAACTTTCTTACACTTGTGTTTTTGAAAAGAAGTACAGGTAACATAAGTTGTTACAAGAAAAGATACTTTTCCCTATTGTGCTAAGAGGGTGAACACACACTGGAGTTATTGTTTCACAGTGCTTCATGAGTGTAAGGGTATATCCTACTCATTTTAATCCAAGGAGTGTTTTCTTAGTGGATTGTATGGTTCTGGATTGTTTCCAACCATACCAAGGACGTAGCTATTCTTTTTGAATTGTGAACCTTGTAAATAGTTGTGTTCCTTTGGATGTGTGCTTGTTTGTTTCTCAGCATGGATGTTTATCTTTAATAGGAGAAAAAGATTGTTCTCTTTTTAAGGGAACTTAAAAGAAGGAAAAAGGGGTACCACTGACCCCCCTCTCAGTGGTTCATTAATCCAACTGGGTCCTTACATCATCATGTATGATTCCTCATGTGGAACACATAATCATAAATATTTTATGATGGTAGATCTCAGATATTTCTCCAGTGCAGTGGGTAATGTAAAGCTTCCAAAGACGTTATGTGCAACAGTCATTGTGGTAAAACCTTTACTCATGGTCCATGTGTGATTGTCGTGGTGGTTAGCCTTGACATGTGATCCTCTATGTGCAATGAGCCCTGAATAATGCAAAATTATTTTTTTTAAGTTTCTACCACATTATGATTATTCCATTATCATATGATCTCATGTAGTATATGTTATTATTACTTATTCATTATCGTGTTCCATGAATTTTTATATCATCATGTTATACCTTCTAACCCATGTGATGAGATTTATTCTTCTATATATTCCCAATATGGGTTTTTTGCTCATCCCTTTTTCCATGTAATACGCTGTTTATCTTGTTTCAATGTAAGGGTTTAATGAGAGTTGTGATCTCGTATTGGATGATAAATAATTAATTTTTTTATTTAGTCCGTGTTTTCAGTTTTATATACATAGTATTCGAAGACTCTAGAATTTATGATCCTTGGCTTTTAATTTAATGTTCAATTATGCATAAATCATGTAATGATGTGTTTAAACTGATAGGGTCACTATATTTTATCTAATTTTCACTATGTGTGAATAGTGAAAATGTGTAGCCACAATGGTAACATATTATACTACCACTACTTGGTGTCCTCATTCATACACCCATGCTTCCATTGTACTCAAACCATAGGTGCAATCTTCCACAAAATATACATCTCATTGTATCCCCTGATATAAATCAGATGGTCCTCAAATGAAGAAACTACATCCTTATTGAATTGAATAGTATCTATCATGTTATAACATCCATGATGATCCATGACCCTAGAAGAACATTATTTATTGATCCCTAACATTGTGGAAGGTCCAAGCTATATTCCAATGCACTAATCCCATCCACTATACCAAATGACCTGAAAATCATATGTTCAACCTTATAACATCTCCTCATACAAATTATACACAACATATGATACAACTAAATGAGAACATCATGACCAAACTCAAACTTAAGTTATCTTACATGCTGATCAACATATGATTTTTTACAGATTCAACATCATCACTATCCACATCTGGATCGGCTGGACTTACTCTAATGTCTCATATAATTTACCAGGCCCAAAAACCATTGAGTCACCTGACTCAAACCATTAATTAGGTTAAAATAATTACCTTCACTATAAATCCTTATAGGGGACCACATTGATTGATGAAACAATGATGTTTTTATTAATGGACTCAATTAGTTCTTGGTGCAGATTTCAAGAACCACAATAATAAAAATACTAGTTTCACAACATATACTCCAGAACAGAAATCATCATATTATTTTGGGAATCATTCTTTGGAAAATGAGATCTACCAAAAAAATACCAATGATCCAAAATCCATATAAAGACCTTGAAAAATATGAGATGTAAATTTTTATTCTTGATCATACACAAGACTCATCAGAACTTCATGCAGCTGAAGTATTCCTCAAACATAAAGAGAACCTAGATCAATATTGGATAAGGTCTCTTGGAATGGAAGGACCGGAGATAACTTCATTAGTTGATCAAAATTCACCAATACTGGGCTATTCAGGTTGGGTGTCATGGGTAATAATGAAGCCGAATAAATAGTGAAATCATCCCATTTCTATTATTGAATAGGTATAGGATTCAAAACCCTATTATGCCATCGATTCTTGGACCACAAATCTTGATAGGTGAAACACCTTGTCACAAATCCCATTGTTTCCTTTTTTATCCATAACAACCATTATTATCTATTGATATCGTGATACTTATTTTCAAAATTGAATACTGTAACCATTTAAAAGATTGAAAAACCATATCACCAGCTTGTAAAAACCTATGGGAACCCATATAAGTACATGTAAATGTATAAATTCACTTGTCACCTGATAGAATCCTGATGGTTCTTCCACATTATATATGATTTCCATTATAGATATGATATATTGAATACATATCATCATTACCAAGATCAGATAAAATAGAATGTGTAAAATAGAAGTCAATGATAGAGCTACGCGACACTAGGACATTTAAACACATTTAGTCATTTGCAAAATGATCTACATAATCTTCTACTTCTTAGAAGAATCCCAAATCACCTCTATAAATGACTTTCAGAACAAGGAATTAAATACTTTAGTACTGTGTAATATAAATCGATGTCAGAATACAACAAACACTTAACCAATTAGTTTTATTTAATATTTAGGTATCACTGATAATTTTTCACTTGAGTCTCTTGTGTTTTGTGTACACCAGAAACCTATCTTCCATTAGAAAGTTCCAGAAACACCACGGGGTGTATATCACTAAAGCTAACACCATAAAATTGTTGGTATAATTACTCACATCAATTTATATCTATCTATAAGAATAAGAAACGGATCGATCCTCCTACATCAAAACTATTCTAATTCCAACTTTAGACACATTAGACAAATGATATACTTCATTTATGGGATAAGAAATGTTAAAATAATTTATGAGGTCATCCTAATCATAAAATCCTGAAAATAATTCTCATAATGTCAACACAAATAAAATAAGAACATCTTGGTTTCCTTCCAATATAAAATATGTGTAAGCTAATTAGGTATGAGAACATTTATGGAGGGTATATTTCATGGTTCCATTTTTTTCAGTCTAAAATCTGGATAATAAATTAAAATTTTCTTCATATTAGAAGATTATAAAGGATAAAATGTTCTTTTCTCACTATAATATGATCATAGATAATTTTTATTACCACTATATTTTTCCAGGAATATAGTTTTTACCCTATCACAAGAGTTTGGAGAAACTCCTTGTTTTTTGAATATTAGAAAAATAACAACGATTTTATATTTAATTAAATAAATTTTAATTTATTCATGAGGTTTCAATCATTCTTATCTATTTAATAGATAATCAGATAGATATTTTGGCTCCACCATTGAGTCTACAATGGGGATATTTTCCTAGTTGGGGCATAAAATCATGTTGGGTGTTGGGGCATTCACATTCAAATTTTTCTTTTACATTTCATTATATTCTATTTATTTTCATCATTTCATTTATTTGCATTATCACCTCAACATTGTAATGAATTCCCCACATGGATCCCCCATTTTGGGACCATGATAGAAAAAAATATAGGAAAATAGATATGGAGAGAGGGACGTAGTTAGAATGTACAACTACAGAGAACATGACATTCCATATATTCATACAGCAACTGTTGACCAAAATAATGGGCAATGCATCAGTGGATTTTTTTCCAATAGTTGTCTATTTTTAGGTCTTACCACAAATCACTGTATATTATTTCATTATCCCTTGTTAATACACATTCATAATTTCATCAATACCCTTTAGGAATGATGAACTACATTTGGGTTGAAAATGGGGGTTTCATGGAATTTTGGGGTTTTTTCATTAGGTAAAACCCATATGCAATACATCTAGTTAAGAGAACAGTTTCCATGTGTTATTCTCATATATAGATGATTATATTTTAAATGTAGACACCATGTATAGACATACATGTAATTTATTTGTAATCATCCATGAAGTTGAATACCTGGTCTAGATTCCCTTGTTTGGTGATCATGACAAGTAATGTATACGGTCATATCCTTTGTGATGTGCACACCATATAGAAGTATGCAGTCAGAACATATACATGGGGATACCATTCGAGATAAATTGGAAGGTAACCCTCGCTGATTAGACACTGTGTACATGTTCAACACATCATGTACATATTCTATTTAATGTAATGTACATGCTGAAGTACTATCCCATGTGGAGCCCTGAGAGCACATGCCTTGTATTTGGGTATAGACATTGTGTACTCCTATTTTTCAACAAATATATAATATTTTTCTATTATTTTCCAATTTTTAGTAATTTGATCCATGAATAGTCAATTTAGAATATCATTTTATATATATCATGATGGTAAAATTTGTGGTTTGTTTTAAGGAATCCTCAATGGTGTTTCATGTTTTTATTGAATGGAAAGATTCTCCCTCTAGTAATATGATTTAGATGTCTCTTGAGAGAGATACATGAAATGAAATTGATATATTTTAATTTTAGACCAACCATGTTTGGGATAATGATTTCATATAGACCATGGGCTATCTCCCTTGACTGATTCCTTTGTATATTTTTCCATGATGAAGTATATATTGTGATATGTGTTCTTTTGGAGAAGGATGTTATGAGACAAGATGTTTCTTATGATCCAAAAATTGGATTCCTCTTATTACACTTAAACATAGAGGATACTATGTAGGATTCCTCAGTCTTCTTAATGTTACCAAATATTCCCTCTGAAATTCCTTTTCTAATATTATATCCTAGGGAATCCATTATCAGAGCCTTATAACTACATACCGTTCTGACGATATTATATAGTTTTCCTCTTCTTTCTAATTATTATGGATCCCTTATTAGATTCTAAATATTATATTTTATAATGTGGATCCCCAGTAGGATACCACTATTGTGTATCACTGGATGGAACCAATGGGTTCCCTGATGATTTACCGACCATGATCTAGTATGTCAAGTTTTGGTAGAGATGGTAATGAGTGTCACCATAAATACTATACAGAACATGAAATTCCAAGTCGATCTGACAGTCATATTGGGATATGGTCTTTTCCACCTCCACTCATTTATATACAATTTCACTTTTTTATTATTGATTAAATTATGTTTATTAGTGGTAATTCATTATTGTTTCCTATTGAGCCTAACACAAAGAATAATTTATTTTCATCAGGATGTTCAAATATATATTCCTAGTATCTGACTTCTAATACATGTTACTTCATATTTTTTTTAAGCCATGATATAATAATTGGGACCTGGATGCTGAGTGTGTATATATATTATTATTATATTATTATTGGTATTTCTATAGGTAATACATACATTTTGACCGATGGGCCTATGGCTACGATCATAGGGAATTTCATACCAATTAATAGTACTCATGGATGATTATTCTTTCATGAGTGATGGATATGATCTATATGTCCTCTAGTTTATATGTGATGAGGATGATTACACAATCCTCAGCTTGTGGGATAAATTAGGATAATTATGCTCTCATAAACCCCAATTTTTTGCGGATGATTACTCTCACATAGACTTCTGTTTTATAGAGGATGATTAATCCCTCCATGAAATATGGGTTATAGAGGATGAATAATCTCTCCTCGGGTTATCATATGATGAGGAACTCCAAAAATTCACAATAGGACGGGGATTATGAGTCCATTTCTAATCAGTGTGGTTGATCATGGAAGCACACACATATGACTATTTTTCACATTTGGTCCTCGAGGGGTAGGCATGATATCTCACCAGTGCACTATACATACATACCATCTAAGGGTTAGAACCTTTTGGTTATCAGAGTCTCAATTTAATGACCACTTATGGATTCTTACTAGGATTCAAACATTGGACTATATTTATGTGGAATGATTACCAGTGAATATTTCTCATAGAAATTTATAGGATATCTAGATATACCTCCCTTGAATACATTATTATAGTGATTGGATTTTAGTACAGGTGAACCATGTGTTCAGATATGTATCCCCTAATAGTGATGTAGCATGCTCAACTACCTTTTTAGCACTGGCTGAACAAGGTATATGTAGATTGGTATTATGGACCTGGATATCATCTTAGTGATACACAAATTGAGTTTCACTATGCCCAAATCAAATCCATTGCATGATATTTCCTTATAATCAGGACTATATACCCATAATTCATATTTTATTGTTTTTACATTATTTAAATCACCTTAATCAAATATATATATATCGGAAAATAAATATACTCACATATAAATATGGATACTCATAATTTCACTTACATGGTTAACTGGTATCACAGACTAAGGGTACAGATGTGGATTCACATTTATGTGTCTTTCCTTTCTTATTTTAGTTATGGCTTATTTATTTTTGGAATATTATATTTTCATGCAGTTTTTAGTGGATTTATATGTTCACATTGGGGTGGCCAACTGAGATTATAATAAAAAAAATTCATTTCACCTCAATGATCGTTCATACCTTATGTTTTTGATGCCTTCTCATCATGGATTCAATGGTAGATAGGGATGAGTCCAATTGAGGCATGATCAAGAGAAGTTAATCTAGTGTTTAATTTTGATCATGATGGTATAATTTATCAATGAATGGAGACTGGGTTTGTGTTCTAGAATAGAGTTACTAGTAGATCCATATAATTTTATTTCAATTTATTTATGTTATCTTGTATCTCTATGGTCGAACCAAGGGATGACTAGTGTTGTATGTATGACATCAATATATAGGATTCTATAACATTTACATTTATTAGTAATGTTTGTTCAAGTTCATATTATTTATTCCATCTACACTATATTTTTTCATTGTTGTGCAATTTACATATTTAGTGATAATTTAATCTTTCTTTGATATTATGTCATAGTCTCTCCACTCTCACACAATAGTACCTTATTGGTAGTCTGAAGCCTCTAACCTATGAGAATGCACACTTGAGGGCTTTTGAAGAACCTTCTCAGAGAACTGCATTGGATGAATCCATATCAAGACATTATACATACTCTTTCTAATATCCCTTCATCAATAATGACATATTATTCATCCTTAAAATCATTAACATTATGATCCAATTAAAAAAATCCTCATGAAATAAAATGAATCTCATTCATCACCACTAGGGGTATGCAAAATGGAGGAGATCTACAATTGAAAAAAAATTCTTCCCACATGGTTTTAACACATGGTTAGTCTTGTTTACGGTTTATATTCATTATTTACACTAAAAATCTAAACATTTTTATACAAAATGAAAAATACATTTCATAGACATTAAAACCCAATAAAATATACTTTTACAATGTCAAAATCCATTTTACATCATCATATAGAATTTATTATTTTCTTCTAAAATAATTATGGTGTAAAATTTAATATGGAGTCTCAAATCAGCCCAACCATTTACATTGTAAATAAAAAAATTACACTAAAATTATCTCTACCATCATACTTCATAGCATCTTACATCAGAAACTCCATTCCTAAAACCCCAATCATATCTAGTTCTCAATAAAAATGATTAAATCAACAATATCTAGACTCGAATAGGTTAAGAAAAAACTATAATAGAGACTTACTTACAAATGATAGTATTTGACACCACCTATCACAAAATAAAAACCATACATATTTTTTCCCAAATATAAAAAAATTATTCTTATAAAAACTATGAAATATAGATATTTTTCTTAAAGATCTTACATTTCATTACAAAATATCAAATGGAAAATAAATGGGGTTCATAAAAATCTTTTCATCCAAATCATAAATAATTAATATAAATAAAAATTATCTTATCATTAGATAATATACATGTATTATTATATGACTTAAATAGATTCAAAATTTGATGAATACCGATAATAGTGGAAAATTCATTTATTTATTATTTAAAATAACATTTTCATTTTCAAATAACATATCAAAATCAAATAATTTCTCAAATGTTAAGATAAAAATTACATGAACTTTACTTTTTAATTTCCAAACACTTTTACAGGAACATGAGAACCCATGTCCATACAAAAGCATAAAATCTAACAGTGAAAGTGAGAGATGAACCACTGAAATAAATTTTAAAACTATAAGACACATTATTCTTATGTACTTTCATGAGAATTCAATTTACTTCTAAATCTAGATCATCATTGATGAGGTCCTTCAACCAAATACCTAACTTCTCCTACATCTGTTTGAACTCCTCCATGTTTAAGTTCCCTACATTAAACAATATTTCCGAAATTAGATATTGTTTCCCAATCCACTCCATTTTCATCTTGATAGTTTCCACCTGAAGCGCACTCTCATACATCTTATCAAAATCTATTTTGAGGCATTTAATGTTAGTTATTTCTCCAACATCTCTTCCTTGGATGTATGATAACTTCCCATGTCTCCTTGAGTGGAACATACCCAATCTTCTTTGATGCCTAAATGTCCAAATATTCCTCTAAAACTTCAAAATTTCAGCCTGTATCACACTACAGTCTATCATCAATCATTTTTTTATCATCTGAGATTATGACTGGGCCACCGTCCTTGCATCCTATGGACATGAGGTTGTAAAAGGTGTCAGCCACCTCGTACCTGAAAAAACAATTGAACTCTCTCAAGGGAGATATTCCAATATTTTTAGCAGGCCTTTGGGGGCATCATACCCATTCTTGTGGATATAGTGATAGGGGGACTGGGTAGGTTGGAGTAATCCCTCCTAGGTTGCGGCCTCTAGTTTCTCATAACGAGGCCATCAGAATCCACAATAGTGTTATTTTCCTTCAATGAAGTGAATCTAAGATAATACTCCTTAATGAACAGTTTCATAGACTTAGTGGAGTCTATAGAATAGTCTATTTCCTATTGATAAAAACCCCACATCCACCCAGGGGTCCTCCTCATCAGTTACCTACACCTCTTTAGAATCCCCACAAGCTTGGCCATACTCTTCTCCTAACGCTGCAAACCGGTTATGAGAATTCAAAATTATACCTACATAATTATCCTTCTTAGCATAAGTAATTCTAGCATGCATGGCCTACTACAACTTTTCTGGAGATCATATCAAGTCAAATCTTCAATCCATAAATTGGAATTGCATTGTGGTGTCCTCTAAAACCAAAACTGGGAATCCTCACTAGTGTATTTGTCCCCGCAGACATCCTCAGTCACTATATTATCATTGGTTGGATTTGGTAGATCCAACCACATTGAATGTGTGGCATTCAGGTGGACCACACTTTCATCCATCCCAACCTCTGAATGGTCTAATACCAAACACACCCAATTGTTACACAACATCACAAAAACATCATTAGAGGATCATGCCACACCCAAATCACGATTCATCTGAATGAAAATATCAGTGACTCTTTGGTTAACCTGAGAAAATAGATGCGACTTATGAGGAACAGTGGATACCTCACATAGTGTCCTCGGAGAAGGAGAGGCAGTGCAGCCCTCCACAAACTGTTGTCCATCTCATCATCTACAGACCCATCCATTATCCCACCCGATCCTTGGGGAGGGTCACCTGTATCATAACCCACTTGGAATGCCCTTCCTTCTTGTCATCTGGAATGGGATAGGTGCCTATAGTAGAGACATAATGGAAAAAAGTGAATCAAACTATCATAAAAAACTGGTTTCTTCCATCAAAATTCCTCTCCTACTGAAATAAAAATCCATTTGACCAATGGTATTGAAGCATCGACTTCAACACATATGACTGGGGAGATCAGGTGACACAAAGAACTGGTTCTTGAATCTGAACAGAAGAAACGAAAATCCAAGTTCTCAAGCATTCAGATGATAGAAGTGTGATGAAAAGAGAGATGGAGGTCATGAAAGAATACACACAAATTTTTTGTTGGGTCATACCACTTAATGTCATGATCTAAAGACCATTTCAATATATGGATGTGATAGTTGTTAACAGATCAATGAGCCCCATACTAATTTGGTATTTTTTTATTAAATACACTGTAAAGAGAGAACGTTAAACTGATTTGTAAATTCCTATAATTTTCATAAGAATTAAATAAAAATTATTCATATTAGGTATATATATAACATAAAATATTGATGTGGTGAATATGGTATTTGTGTCACAGAAATGAAAGGGATTTGAAAATCGCATAACTCATGTTTGAAAAGGTTTGATAATTCCCTAACATACATTATAATATTATAAAAGTATATATAACTAAATATATGATTTATATAGATATATAAATTATCATATATATTACAATTATATTTTTCAAAACCAATTTATTAACATTTCTTTATTAAAATCATTATTTTCAGGTGTTACATTTTTCAGTTTCAATGATAATATAAATATGGTTATTATAGACCATAATCCTTGATCATGGTAAATTCATTAAAATAAGGATAATATTGATGTTAATGTATCATATATTCAATATATATATATATATATATATATCCATTCATAATTTTATAAATATTAAAATTAATTACACCATTCACAGAGATAGTACATTGTACGTATGTAAGAACGCTATTATCACTTTTTAATATTTGTAATGAATGAACGGTTAATATTTATTAAACCATATATAGATATTTTAAGGACATATATATCACATATATATATATTAAATCCTTTCATATAACCATACATGTAATTCATAAATAATGATGATAAATCATATCACTTCATGGAGGTGGTAGTAAACACTAAAATATGAGAGATGTTATAATTTTCTAACATATTACAATGAAATATGATAGATATGATATTAAAGTAAAAAAATAATTTTCATTTCAAAAAGATACTAAATTATCTACATACCAATTAGAATAACCATCAATTAATGATTGGGGTGGAAAATGAATTGTATCACTATATGGACATGGTAATCCCTATATATGCATGGGTGGTACTTTTTCAACCAATTCACTGGAATAAAGGTTTCATATAAGGTTTTACATAATAATAATGAAATTTCTATAAATTGGGAAGACTTATGTTATTGTTTTATGATGAATAACATGTTTTTAGTGGGTTTATGAGTAGAAATAATCGAAACATGTCACGTAATAAAATTAACTGTCATTTGGTATGAATCCTTTAGAACGTTTATAAGGACCTCATGAATGGAATTTCTAGATGAAAGAAACTCTAAGTCATATATAAGAAAGATAATAAATTATTTGGGGAGTGTTCTATCAACTTAGAAGGCTAAATGTGGTGTAAGTAAGAAACATTTTGGGTTTCCTTTCTTAAGAGTTGGAAATGACACAAAAATAATTTCTTAATTGATTAAAATAAAATAATGTAATTCTCTAGAGAATTTATTCAAATGGAGAGATATTAGATGTTTTTAGAATATGAGTGTCAAAAAGAATTTAAATATAAAACCATTTTATTCGATATCATATGTAACATCCAACACCGAGAATAATTAACTCATGAAATATATTTATTTAAATTTAACCTCTTCAATATCATGCAAAATAGGCTTCCCTAATTCTATTTTTATTCTAATATTGTATACCGTTATGAAATATATTTTTAATTAGAATGTATTAATAGTAATAATATATTATAAAAATTATTTTTATTAAATGAAAATAAATAAAATAAAACGAATTTAGAAAAATAAATGCCTTAATAAAATCTATAATTTTTTATTTACAATTTAGTCACTATTTGCTCACAAAATTTTAAATTACGTTTTCCCATAATTATAATTTTTTTTCATAAAATGAAAAAAATATTTAAAATAATCATACAGATTTTATATTATGGTGAATTTTTTTCTTTTTTTTCTAAAATGATTAATTATTCAATGAATAGTTAAAAATAGTGATATTCTGTTTAAAACTACCATTTCATTTAAATAAGATAAATGGTTAAATTATATGTTAAATTGGTTTTAATGTAAAATAAGTTTGATAATATTAAATTTTAAATAATTTAGTTCATTTAAATCAATTTAATATTGAATTTTGATCTAAATACCTTTTAGAATTTTGAGGGTGTTCTCTTTGGAAACATGTTTTTTGTCACGTCCATGAATATAATTTATCAATATATTACAACTTGTTTATGAATTTACTGTGGAAATATATATTTAATATTTTAAATGATAATAATTTATATTTTATAATAATTTAAACCTTTTATGTCTAATAATTACCCATTTTAGAGGCTTATGACATGAAAAAATGTGGGTGTAATTATTTCCTTTAAAAAATTTCCATGTGTATCCACTAACCCTTTTATAAAATTTCCACCTCCTCAACTAACCTATTCACACATATAATGACAATTATTAATAATATAACTTAAAATATTACATACATACTACCATAAAACAATTATAGATCACTATTATTGATCATAAATTTATCCTTGGAAGGCCTTCGGTGTATACATAATGAAGTTGTCTGAAGATGATCCAACATTTTTAAATGAGCAATTTAATTTTTCTTAATATTCCAAGACGTTAAATTATTATTAATAAATTATAATATATTAAACACATTACCTTATATAAACTGTTTTTTATTATGTTTTTATAATTACCTGTATCCTTCTCCTCTTCAATCAAATGGGAATCAAAACTCTCGGGCATGTGTATAACAAACTTCATCCTCACAAACCGATGTAATTTATTTTAGATCATACACTTTTAAGGATGGTTATTGTAAATGATTTAAAATATATTTTTTATAATATTATACTCATGAAATTTTAATATCACATATAACATCATAAATTTAATTAATTATAAATTATGCTAATGTAGCTCATGTGTACGACATGCTACCATAGTGTGAAGAATTATGATTTGTTCTTCACTTAAAAGCTACACAGAAATTAATAAGAATGAATTTAATGAAAAAATGTGATATATATGATAAAATATATGTTCTATAAGATAAAAAAACCACACATTTCTCTCTGCTTTCAATCTTTAATGGAATAATATCATCACCTGTGAGAATATACGACTTAAAATTTCCATGAAGCGATGTGATTAATGTTAAATGTTCAAACGTCCTAAATGAATAAAAAAATTTATATACAATGTAATTATGACAGTAATAACGTTAATATCATTTTATAATATATTTATTTATATCATATACCTAATAACCTAAGCATTCATGAAAAATAACACAGGAGAAAACAAAGAAATTAACTCCTGAAACAATGAAAGTAATTGGATATAATTAAAAAATCAGGAGGTAAGAAGTTATAATAGGATCCTATATGATATTATAAATATTAATATGGTTATATTATAAATTAATGATCTTATTAAAACCATTATATATATGAGATTATGTTATGTTCAACCATATGTAATAAATAGGTAAAGGGCTATGCCTCAATTTCCCTTCATTGAGTCATATTTTATTGATGTACAGATAATTTCCTGAATATGGTTTATTAACATACCATTTTACATGTTATATCACTAATAATTAATAAATAACTATATTTTATATATCAATTTGTATTATTTCATTCATTACAACTAACATGGAAATTAACATGCTGTAATGAATTTCTAAATAAATTTATTTTAATTGGGTAATATTACATGAATTTATTATTTAATATTATTTATTATGTGTGTAATTAGATTTTGAGTATTTTGTGTCATCTTCTGTGTATTTTTATTATGATTTAAATTTCATAAAATTAAATTATTCAGTGATAAATTCCAACTTCAATATTATGATATTTTTATGATTTTATTTTAGACCCTCTTTTTAATCATGATTTCTTATTCATTATTTTTCCATTAAACTAATTTTTTTGGCCCATAAACCCTGTTAATTTTACTCTAAAAATATTATTAATTATTATTTCAAGTTATATTACCATTTTAAAATCTGTTTTATATAGAATTATTGAATGGGTTTTTACTAAAATAAAACTTAATTTCCCTCTTCAATAAAAAATTATTTTCTTCTAAATATATGTTTTCTAAAAATGAATTAAAAATGATTTTTTGATATAAAAAAATTTATTAAAAATGTTTTTATCAAATTTTTACATTTTACAAAATGGTTAGAAATGAATCATCTTGTCAATATATGAAATATTAACTTTTTATCCTTTTACACTAGTGTCAAATGAATGTTTTCCTAAAATTATATGGAATGTTAGAAAATTTTGGACATCATTAACACTAACTTAATTAATGTTAAATATAATATTTAAGATCGTTGTATTTTTTTAGAATTTTTTTTTCATAATATTCGTGAAATTTTTTGTTCTAAAAATTGTTTTTCAAAGTAATAAGTTAAAATCCTGCATTTTTTTAAATATATTTCTTATATTTATATTCATTAATGAAATAAATAATTAATTATACTTGTACTAATCTACTGATATGTATTATTGATACCAATATTATTATTTATATGGATGGATTCTAGTGTTAATAGCCATGAAATGTATTGAAATTCACTTTAATGATTCATTTTTGCAGTTATTAGCTTTTCCATGAAATATCCAATATCATGTTATCATTAGACATTAAATTACCCCTAAATATAAAAATTATTCAACATAGATATACATACATCTTATATCATATATCATTTCCGCATATGTTGTATTATATTGAATGTTACTTTTTTAGGTGGGAAATTATATATAAAACCTTATACATTAACGAATACATGTTATTTTGATAAGGATTATTGTTTAGGAATTAAATTGATTATTTAATATATGATTAATGCTTTGGAAATGAAGATATTTGTGGGTGTAGTTTTATATATCCCCTATATGGATTAGTAGTCTAATGAGATGAGCCATTTTTCAAGCCTTAGTAAAATGTGTTTTTACAGTATAACTACCCATTAGTTGTAGACTATCTTGAGAAAGGACATAATGGTAGATGTTTCATCATACACAAAATAATTATTTCAAATAATTAAGAAATTACTTCACTAATGATTCAATTAATATTAACTTTGTTATTATCCAATTATATTGTATATGGATGAATTTTATTCATTATTTATCGAATAAATTGATTTTTTCAGTTATTTACATTTCCATGTTCATTGGGAATTTTCTAGTATTGATGTAAATTTTAATTATAAAATAGAATGTATTTAAATTTATTACTTTTCCATATTGATTATGTTATTGAAATTATTAAATTTGAACAAGTGTCCAGTTATTTACCATTCAATATTTATTCTTAATGTTGCATGATATTATCCAATTTTTATAACAAGTATTGAAAATTTATGATCCCCCTTATTTTGATTCCTTTCCCTAGAATCTATTTAGTGTACTAAAAATCATACTAAATATTATTCAAGATGGAATAATGATATTCTCTAAATAATTATTTTGTGATTTTTTTCAAATGTATTATGGGATCAAGTGTGTATGTAGTTTACCAGGTCTACTAAAGTATTTTTCCTTTCTTGATGTGATTCCATGTACAATATATAAATGTAATAAATGATACATTGTATCCATGATACGAGGATTGGGGTTGTTATATTTGGTATAATAGGATATTAATTAAACACCAAGTGTAAAATATTTAGGAAAACATATATTTGAAAATATAACCCTAAGAAAAAGAAAAATTGGACATGTATAAAAAATATATTATTTTTTGGCAGGTAGATATTAAATAATTTTCTTAAAAATTCGTCACTGTATAGATACAAAAAAATGTATATGGTTTTTGAAAAAAGGTACCGAGGTGTAATAACTAAAATTGTGTGCATTAGTCATATCCCAATCATCACATGGTTCATGAAAATCGATCTTACTACACACCAAGTTTCACACTCCTAGGGGATATTCTTATGATACTTGAAATTTCCATTACAAACCATTAAAACTGATTTGAATTGAAAATGATAATTAATGACATATGTTAAAACTTAAGTTCCTTATATTGATAATATATTGTCATGATTTAGACAACTTATAAATTATACTTCATGATTATATAGTATCCCTACTACTATTATTATTGGTCACACTATGTTTTTTATTTTATTCAATGTACAAAACCGGATGAAATATTGTGAGTATTCAATATGATGGAAATTTTAATGATATTGAGAAACAACATGACATGATGGTTAGATTTTACAATATCATGATTATACATAATTATTTATCTTGAAATATTATTAGTAACCAACAAGTAAACCATATCCGAGAATCACTAAATAATTTTATGATAGAGTTCCTGAGAGCACGAGTGGTGGAGACCATGGAGGAACGAATGATGAATTCTCATCATGTAAAAAATATAGAATTTAAATACGTGTAATGTTTCCCAAGGGAATGTTAAATGTTTAATTTGAGTAAATAATGTGATAATGAAATTAATTGAGAAAGAAAAATAATAATAACAATGTATGTAAATAAATACCATCCTACATATCAATTTCTATTTCGTTGCCTTAAATGTGGGGTAGATAGAATTATCAGAGTTAATTCGGTATTTTAAATAGTTAATCCAATACTGTATAAGTAATTATGTAAAAAAATTGGAAAGTGTATTTATGTACTGTTAATAAATATTTACTCTTTATATATTTTGTACAAATGGGATTTTGGTTATACTAATTATGAATAAACATTATAAATGTGTTAAATATAAGAAAAGTATATTTATTCATTATATTAATAGTGATGGATACAATCATAACATTATAAATAAAATATTTACCAAATGTTAAATATTTTAAAAAACCCTTTTAAATAATTTTGTTGGGGAAATATAACAAGATTAAGGACTCTTTTTTAAAAAATTTATATGAATAATACCCCTTGGATTAGTAAGTCAATGTTTTATTCTACGAAGAATGAATTTATATTTTTTTTGTAATATTTCTAATGTTATTTGTATACATTATGTAACATATTATCTTTCATGTCAGAGTAAATATGGTCCACCAAAATTTGGAAAATTTATACGTTTTATATTAATATAGTTTTTAAAAAATTACTAATTTTATGTTGTCGGACAACCATTTGCATACGGAAATGATATGTTGATTAAACCCATCACCAAAGTGACAAAATGTTATTAAACCTACTACAAGCCCATGTGATGTTCTATTTAATATGTAATTATTATTAAAATTATAATTTTATGGATATTTATTTATATTAATCTAGTTGTGTTACTATTAAAATTTAGGTTTCAATATATTATATTTGATAACGTATTATATCAATATCGGTTTTCAGTAAATAGTTATAGATAGACATAAGGAAATTTTAGTACTTTATTTTTCCTTGGAACTAATAAACTTTAAATTCAGTGCTTTAGGGATAAAAAATATTATTTTTTATATTCATTTCTTATAGTAAACAATGAATTGGAAATTTATTGAAGCATAACCAAAGATGAAATTTTACTTTTGAAATATAAACATGTCAAGCAATTAAATTTTATTATATTCATAAAAATTAAATTAATTACTAAAAATTTATTAAAATACTATTAAAAATACACTATTTAATTCATATGTAATGATTCTAATGGTAATTTAAATAATACATGATTTATAGGATTTATGTCTAGATATTTTTATTCATCATTCACATTTATGTGATAAATGATTTGTATCCCTCTCCATAGCTTTTTTTAAATTTCCACCATCACCATATCTATAATTTACATCTGTTTTATCATACATATAAATAAAAATTTATGTTATTATATATGGCCATTTTAAATCAAATTCTCAATTATTATGAGGATCTTTTATTAACCCTTTTTTACGATATAGTTTTTAAAAAATATAATTTTCAATTATAAGACTTATGATTTCTGAGTACAAGATCAAATTGATAGAATGAAATGTATATAATATAGGTAGAATATAAAAAAAATTATAATACAATAATATTATATTTAATATATTATTTGATACAAAACACATATTATAAACAATACATAAAATATATTTCTTTAAATTCAATCGCTCAGATAGGTTGAGGAACATGTAATCCCAAGTCTAAATGAACTATAATATTCTATACTGTAATAAAATATCCATTAAATTAGTGGGTATGTATATTAATAACTATATTATGAAAATTATTGTAATATAATTCTATAAATTCAAGAGGATTAAATTAAAATGAAAGTATTGTTTCTTAAAAAATGTTATTTTTCTAAAATAAATTTTAGTCGTGATTTTCAAAGATAATATAAAATTAATTTTTTAAAATTTTAAAAACAGTCTTTAATAATATTTAATTAATTTAATATTTCATCACGTGTAAGTATATTTAGTTAAAAAATATTATTTTCCATTAAAGATTCATTTTTAAATGAATATTAAAAAAATATTTATTTTCTATATCCAACATTATTTATAATATAATTTAAAAGGTTATGTTATATATTATTTTTTTAATGTAATAATAGTTAAAATATTTTAAAATATAATGAATTTAGTACACTAATAAATTTAATATTACATTTTTGCATTTAATCCCAATATACTTAAGAGATTCTTCTTTTTTAAAACTGGTTTTTTCATCATGTCAGCGAGTATAATCTTAAATTAAATTCTTCAAATTATTTAAATTGAATTTGAAAAAGGATATTTTATATTTTTTTAGAGTAATTATTTATATTTAATAACAAGTTAATTTTTTTACCATTATGAATAGTAAAAATTGGTGATTAGTAATTACCGTAATTTAGTTTAAAATTGCATTACTAGGGGTTATTCTAAAACAATATGTTTAAAATGACAATACATGTTTTTGAAAACACATTTAATGTCTATAAGTTTACCATATCCTCTATAATGGTTAATAATGAATTTTTTTATTCCTTTTCATATGGTTTACATTGTAGTAGTTTATTTTTTAATAAAATTGCATCTGTGACCTCTCCTGCTCTTATATAAGGACACCGACTCCCCTTCCTTATTAACACATCCATATCCAATGGAATTTTGAAATACCTAACTAAATGATTCTTTAATCCCATAAAATATTCCATGTGTCCTTTTTTCATAATTTCATCCTATGAAGTATTATGATTCAAGACTAATAAATTGATATTTTTATTTTATGTTTATGATCTATATATATCTCTTTTTACATCAATTGGGAAACAAAATTTTTGATTGATTGTATGGCTGACTACCGCCTCTCAAACTGATCTAATTCATTTTTCTTCACAACCTCTAATGGATTGTTATAATAATGAATTAAAAAAATAATATTTTTGATATTATGATATTTTTTATGTTATAATATCTAATATATATATTTATGTTCCATTCCGTTTAAAATATTTATAATTTCTATTGTGTTTTCTGCAAACATCCACATCACAAATCAATGTGAATAATTTTCCACATACAGTCTAACTTTAAAATTAAAAAGGATAAATTGAAATAAAAAATATATATATAATATAATATTTATTGTTTATTAATAAATTTTCACCCACTTAAGAATCCATTCACTAATAAATGGATTGATATCATCTCTCGTGCATACACATTGCCTTCTATTTCCACAATGCGATGTGATTCATTTTCCATGTACAAAAAGAACAAATGATTTTATAAAGGAATATAATGAGTCAATGTTATAATTAAACAAATTAATATAATTTAGTCTTTTTTGTATCTATATACTATACCAAATAAACTAAACTCTCTTGACAAAAATCACCTAAGAAAACAAGATAATTAATAGGTGAAACTATAAAAAAATAACAATTATAATCAAAAGGGTTGTAAAATATTATTATAGTATTACATATGATATTATATTCATGAATATGGTTTTTTTTAAATTAGTATCCCTTTTGAAAACATTATATTGGATATTTAATGACGTTTAAATTAAAAAAAGTGTGATGTAGTGTGCTTCATTTCAATTTAACTTCATTGAGAGATATATTATTATTGTTCAAAATATTTCATTCATATGGTATCCTTAAAACACCTTATAAAGATAAAACCATGAAATAATCATGCTGATTGGTAGTTTTTTTTAAATTTTATTTATTTGATTCATTTTTACATAACAAGAAAAGTACCACATGGTAATAAATTTCATAAATAAACATATTTCTATTGAGTTATATTTTTTTATATCATTGATATTATTTAATTATGAATTTAATAAATTTTTAATATATTATTTTTTATTTAATTTTTTAATGTGAATTACCATTTCATTTAAATAATTTATTCACAGAATTATTCTCAAATCAACATTATGATCATTATAATGCTATATTACACAATATCATTTTAATTAAGATTGTCTATTATTGAATTTTCATTGTTGGAAACTATTTTATCATTAGATAATAAACCAATTTCATTTTGTTATAATATTGTTATTCAAGATGTTTTCTTGTAATGGTTTCGATTACATAAATTCACATTATCTTAAAAGGACTATGAAATTATTTTTCAAAAAATTCTACTTCCTTTCACTCTTTAGTGATAAATCATTTTTCAACCAAATCTATGTTTTTAAAAAATGATTTAATTTTTTTCTGTATTATTTTTTTTATTAAATCCATATTTACCATTGTTTGAATTAAAAAATTTGTTTAATTGAAAATTATTGTCTCATTCTGAAAAAGGATCCCTTTACCATTTTTTAATAGTGTTAAATGAATGTTTTTTAAATATATATGGAATGTTTATAATCTCCTTTTATAATAAGATATTTTTTTTTTCAAAAATTAGATTAAATGTGTAAAACAATTTTTAAAAATAAAAATTTTCTAAATATTTTGATAATTTTTTGTTTTAAAAACATATTTTCAAAGATAAAATGATAATTTCTATAGAAATTTAAAGACTTGTAATTTCTGTGGAAATGTTATTTCTTAAATACTTTGGAATTTTACGAGTATGAGAAAATTTATGGAGCTTGATTCCGAGGCCCGGTGTGCTCGGAATCAAGTTCTGAAGTTTTGTTCAGGTACATTCAGTAAACATACGAATGAGATTTTATAACTTTTGAACTGGTGCTCGGAACTGAAATATGAGGGCACTGATGAACTCACAACATCGATGATTGCATAGTGAGGCCTTTACCGTAGTTGCGTTCTATCGATAATGGATGTTAGATTATGGGGATTTTTTTAAAATTAAATAAAAATAAGTGTGTAGCTTATTTTTATCTTTGGTGGTTAAAATCTCTAGGAGGTGGTTGGAGGAGGGGGCCACCATACAATAACCTCCAATGAGAGGTTATGGTGGTGGGTCCTACCCACATATAACCTCCCATGGGAGGATAATTAATGTGGGGACCACACAAGCATTAACCCCCTTGTAACTCTCTATAAATTGGGGGAAACACTTGAACATCCCACACCAATTAATTTTTCTAACCCGCTTAATGAATTAATTGAACTCTCCAATTTAATTAATTAATTTGAAATCTTTTAAATTATTTTTCCAAAAATTAAATAATGGGTTAGCCTAACCTAATATTTTGGTTGGAAATTATTTTTGTGGAGCTTGAGAGATAGATTGGAAGAACATGGAGAATTTCATCCTTCTAACAAAGAATGCCGCTCACCACCGATGAACAACGAACTTTTCCTTCAATCTTCAACCGATCCAAAATAGAAGGAGGCGGCCGCAAAGAACACTGATGACATTTATTCCATGGTTTCCAACCCTGGATGCTTCTTTATGTCAACAAATCGACATCCGTAATACCGCTCCTTCCACCACCAATGTTCATCAAAACGATGTAGGGGATTTGAATTAATTCTTGTTTATATTCTATCTTGTTCAAACATGGTTGTGTCTTTCCAATTGATAACATCATAATTTAGAGGGTGCAGGATGTACGAACACGGACTGACACCCCCCTGTAATTCCTTGTTTGTTGACGATAGAGGCGGAGCGACGAAGGCTAGTGTCGGGCCGACCGTTAAGAAAACCGGTGGTGTAAAGGCCACCGGGTCGCCAAAGGGGTGCGCCGCCATCGCACCGCGCAGAAAAATGGGTCGCAGCCAGCATGGGTCGCGGCAGAGGAGTGCGGCGTCGTTGCACCACACGGAAGAGAAGGGGGTCGCGGCCAGGCTAGGCCACAACGGAGGTAGCGCAGTGCCACCGTGCCACGTTGGGGAGGTGAGCTGCGTCCAGGGCAGGCAGTGGGACCCCTACGGTCCTACGGGTCACCTGAACAAGTGCTTAGCGGATGTTCTGTTTGACAACAGGGGGCGCGGCACTACCCTCCCATGTGCGGTCGGCCAGCCAGGCCATGCCGGCCGGCCGACCATGCCACACGGGCCCGCCTGCCAGGCCACGCAGGCCTGACCCTGAGGCCCCGCAGGCCAGCCTACCAGGCCACACGGGCCGCCAGGCCGAGCCGCCCCCTCGGGTCGGGCTGCTCTTATGCCGGGCCTTCCACTAGGGCTGGGACGGGCCGGACTCTCAGGCCCGGTCAAACGCCCGGACTGGGTTGGACCCCGGTCCAAACCCGGGTCAGATCTAGTTGGTCTTACTGGGTCAGACCGGACCTGGACCTGTTTGATCCGACTACACCTTTTCGCCCATGTCATGGGCTACGCGTGTCTGATCGAGGAACTGTCTATGGCGACGGAAATCTTACAATGAGATGGCTCGTTTGGAATACCCCACTTGAGGTTTGGACATAGTTGGGGTACGGACGGGTTGGATTGAACCTAAAATCCAACTGGGCCCCTGGAATGGAAAATGTCAATAACTCACAAACTGGTTGTCTTATTGACATACCGTCTATTTCTTTGAGAACTCTATGAAGTGGTGGTCCATTATGTTACTTATTCGTGATACTTCATGACACATGGAGTATAGACAAGTACCTCGAGAAGCGCATCCTTCCAGTGACAACCTGACTGAGTACAAAGACCTAGTAGCTGGGTAAGACCTGATGACTGCTTGATCGATTCGATTCGAGGTGACCCGACTTGTCCAGTGGGGGGAAACTTTGTGTGACACGGGAGACCCATGGCAGAGGAGGGTCATTGTGTGAGCATGGCAGAACTGTGGTACTCGACAGGAGGAGAACCTCTGCAGGCTATTAGGGGGACCACCTCTTTGTGACGTGGCCCACCCATGGTGGGAAGTGTAATAACCTGGTTCTTCTTTTTGAGGCACATGTTTCTTCTTTCCACCATTCCTTAAGTGTTTTTGAAAAAATAATGAAAATGGTGACAAATCACACTTTTTGTGGGTACACGCTGTGTACTTTTCCACACACCGTGTACTTTGGCCGTGTGGGATGAGTACACAGGGTGTGTAGCCATGGTGGCGATGAAATGTGTAAAAAATGACTACACGCTGTGTAGTGGGTATGTACATGTCGTGTAGTCTGTCAGAAGGAAAATAGTAAGGTGGTGGGTGATGAATGATAGTACAACTCTGTACTTAGGTATTACACGTCGTGTACTCAGGTCGGTAGATGAACAGTGCCTCGGAGGAAAGAAGCTGCTGTAGGAACAGTTAAAAATGGAATATACATGTCATGTACTCAATAGTACATGCCGTGTAGTCTGTTTTTTCGCTTAAAATGGGAAGTAGCCTCCCCTGTTCATAGAGAAGGCTTAGAACTGTAGGACAAATTGGGAGAGACAGTCGGAGCTTGGGGGACCTCCCGACCGCAAACAGGGAACCCATTTTGTGCACCGTCGATCTCCTTGGAACCGCACAAATGTGTTCTTCCTCCTCCTTGCATAGTTCGTGCCAATTCTTCCTCTAAAAGATGTTATTTTAGTTTGAACGAGGTTATGTTCCCCTCAGATATATCCTATTCTTGGGCGATTCGAGGAGTGTCATTCACATATACCAATCAGGGGTGATCAAGGAAGGTGGTCTATTGTTTAAATTTCCAACTGCTAAGTGTTTTGTGTACCATTGTGCTATGAACCCATGTTTGGGGGTGTTGTATAGCTGAGTCCAGTTCTGTTTAAATACCTATAATTGCATGGTTTGTTTTTGGTAATTGTGCAACTATAGTTTGGGATCACTGCTTGGATCCAAGACCACCCAGGGGTGCGTTCCTCTGTTTATCCATTTGTACAGGTTACCCGAGGGTATACCGTAAAAATTTAGCATGAATTAAATTTCCTTGAGAGGAATTTTATATAATTTCTTTATATCTGTTGGTCTCGGCCCGGTTACTTGCGCCTGAGGGCAGTGTTCTATTTAGAATGAGGGCAGTGTTCTATTTAGCCTGAGGGTGGTGTTCTATTTATCCTGAGGGTAGTGTTTTAATACGCCTGAGGGAAACATCTTTTGTTCTGAAAGGTAGTAGATTCTATGACTGAGGGAGAAACTTCGTACACCTAAGGGTAATATATGTTATGCCTGTTGTAAATTACCTGTGGGTTCGATTCAGATTTCCTGAGGGTAAGGGTTTGCGTGTATGAGGACACTAAATGTTTACATAGAAAATTCACTATGGTTATTTCTTTATACTGAATGATAAAATGAATATTAAAATGGAAATATAACTGGTAATGTTTCTTACTTTTGAGTACTACTTAGTTGTTGAATTTTACTACTGCACACATTGTTTCACATTCACACTGATAGTTGGGCTGGGGCCTTTGGTGGGTGCCTACTGGGATTAATTTCTCACACCGTGTTTGGGGTCATGTCTTCAGCCCCAAACAGATTACATTTTTGATGGTATGGATAATGTCAAGGGTCCCTATACAGGTACTTGATTGTTGTAGAGATGTAGGAGAGCATGGGACCGAGCTTAGGATTGCGATGCTGCTGAGTTCATGTTTCCCTATTTGTTTTGTTTTACTATACCTTGTACCTTAAGCTGTATTGTACTGTATTGTTGTGTAACATGTTTTGGCTGTTTTCTTATAACTAGAGACATGTTGCATCATTATATATATGACTGCTGGTTCTCTTTTACTTCAGTTGTCTATTTCAGTTGAATATTGTTTACTGCTTCCACTTACTGTATGTTTATATATTTTATTCCGATGTGCTATACATTGACAAATGAGGTCATAGTTTCCCCACTATCAAATTTGGGCCCTCACTGTTAGTCGGTAACGTCTAGCATTTGGGGAAATTCTCATATGGCCATGTCACAAACCGGGTTCGGGGCACCCGTTGAGTAGCTTCTGGATTTGGGATGGTACAAAGTGGTATCAGAGGGTTTCCTTTCTTTGACATACTGTTTGGATCCGTAGTCAGGGATAGGATGAAAACAGTAGTTGGTAATAAGTTGTGCCCAGGAGTAGCTGTCCCGTGTATAGGGAAAAGCCAGTCTACCTCGGTTATAGAAATTTTTCTGATTTTTTAATTTTATAGTTGATTTGATTTTCACCTTTTGGTGAAACACTTGTGATTTTGCTATTTATATTTTATCCATGGGTTCTATTTAGTTTCAACCCTATGATATGAGGGTATTCCATCTCATGCATCATTTGACACATGCAAGAAAATACATTCCATGCATAGTTCCATGTCATGTAGACACATTAGAACTTGTATGTAGTTGTGATAGTTGTTGTGCTAGATAAATCATGTTGTTGTGATAGTTGCTTTGATAAATACCTACTATGTGATAAGGTATTTTTGTGTGATCATGTTGATAGTATGGACACCAAACTTTGGTTTTTGGGGAGCATGGGCCCTCAATGACCAGAATTTTGTAGATCATTGACTTGTTACTTGAGTATAACATGTATAAGATGCAATGATTTGATTCTTGGGGAGTATGGGCCCCCAAAAATCTAAATTTTGAAGTTAAGTGTTGTTTTTCAGTATTTACTGGGTTTCGGAGTTGTTTCAGAGGCATACTATCAGGAAAACCCCGTATACACGCTGTGTATTTCCTCAGTCACACGTCGGGTGTTCTTCTGTTCGGGAAGAAAAGAAAACTTTTTGAGTACACGATGTGTACCCTCATTAGACACCGTGTAGTCTCTTCCCGTGTCATAGATTGTGTGGGAGGGGACACGGGGTGGGTAATGGCTTGGGGAAAACACATTGTGTGCCGGATGTACACGCCGTGTAGTATTGACCCAGAGTCCGCCTGTGTTACTAACAACACGGACAGAGGAGACCTTGAGAGATACACGCTGTTTCGACCATGGAACATGCCATGTAGTTTGACTTGGGGAACTGACCGTGTAGCTAAAAAACATGGGTCAGTGTTACCTCTTCTTAAAAATTTCGTGTACCTAAGAGAAGCGTTGTGTAGTCCTCGCTGGAATGAGACAGTGTAGACTAAGGCATGTGGCTGGGGAAACGAGGTGGTGTACACACCGTGTGCGGGTGTAACACGCCGTGTGGTGTCAGACGATTAGTCAGTTGTGTCACATATGACAAAGTTAGTTGGGAATTAATCCATACACGCCGTGTAGACAACATACTTGCCATGTAGTCTTATTAAAAGGGATCCGTGTGGCCAGGCCGGGTAGAAGGACCCGAGCAGGGGAAGAAAAGTCAAGTACACATCGTGTAGTTAATATACACGCCGTGTAGTATTGTTTTTTAAATCTTGAAATTCCTTCTTCCTCCTATCCCCTGTTTGGTCACCTTGTTTTTCTGTCTTTGATAGAGTTAAATCTAAGGCGTGTTTTTGATCTTGTAGAGTCATGCCTCCGAGATGACCACTCGTTGTTCGCCAAGAGTGCGGAAATGATTATACTCTAGAGATGGTAGGCCATGGGCTACAAGTGGATCCTCTTGAAGAGCCAGATGTGGCACCAGCTGTTATACTGGACATAGGCGCAGATGCATAGTTCCGTGAAGGCTTTATCCAATTCATGTAGACCATTCAGGGAGAACCACCGGCTACCATATCTATGGCATAGCTAACTCGTATCATCCAGTAGCATCATCCGCCTATATTTTCCAGGGATGGAAGAACATAGGATGCAGAGTCTTGGCTAGGGTCTATGCAGAATATTTTCGAGCACCTTGAGACGCCTCCAGGGAAGAGGGTCAAGCTCGCTACTTACATGCTGCGTGATTCTGCCAAGAGGTGGTGGGATGTTACCACTCAATCTGAGCACCACAGAGACATGGCTCGGGATAATTTTCAGGCAGTCTTCTAGGAATTATTCTTTCTTAAGATGCTCAGGGCAGATCGAGATCGAGTGTTCATGAACCTACAACATGGTGCTATGTCGGCGATGGATTATTCATCTCGTTTCACCGAGTTTCAGTGTTTTCCACCCGTTCTGGTGGGTGATGAGACGTTGAGGGCCAGATGCTTTGAGGGTGGTCTTCCATATGACATCTGAGCACTGTTGAATGTTTTCAGGTTGCCTACAATACATGAGATTGTGAACCAGGAGCTGATTACATAGAGGAACCTTTGGGAGGCTAGTGGTGTGGGCCAAGGTGGATCGATACCAGTTTTTGGTACAATTTCTACCGGTAAGAGGAAAAGATAGATAGACTTCTCTCACAGTGGCAGTACCATCCAGAAGAATGTTTCAGGTGGTCATGTCATGTGCTAATAGTGTGTTAAAGAGGGGCACAATAGACCACAGTATCCACGTGACCCTATGGAGTGTCGAGCTTGCGGAAAAATGGGAAATCTGCACCTCTTTTTCACGGAGTTTCTACTGGTGGATAGTGAGAGGTGTTCTGTACAGACTTCGCGAGTAGGAGGAGGACCAAAAGCTTCTTACCAGTTAGGAAACTGGAATACATCAGGGCATCTAGGCTGAGGTGGTGGTTGTGGCCATGGTAGTAAGACACCGAGATATTAGTGGCAGCAGGGTGGGATAGCTCAGGGTAGCCAGGCTGTGTCGCAGGACCGCGACACTGGGCAGGCATATGCATTGAAACATACCCAACATGAGTAGGATCCCAGACCTTCTACTGTCAGAGGTACTATTCTAGTAGCTTCTGTTTTATCTTTAGTACTTTTTGATATGTGTGCTACATATAGCGTTATATTTGTACCCGTTGTTGAGAGCCTTGGGCTCTGTGTTTCTTTTTCTTCTGAGGTAATGACACGAGACACTCCGTTGGGAATAAGAACAACATGTGTGCATTAGTGAAAGGAGTTTTCCCTTGAGGTTGGTGGGTGACACTTTTAATGGAACTTGTATGTTTTAGAGATGACATCTTATGATGTCATTCTCAGAATGGACTGGTTGGTTCCCTTTCGAGCCTTTGTAGACTGCCATCATTGAAGGGTACGTTTCACGTCACTAGAGGGTGGAGAGTTTATATACATGGGCATGTGGGATGTTTAGGCGAGTCGAGTTAGACCAGAGCATCATGGGTGAGGTGGAGTTACAGCCCAGGTTGCGAGTTTATATCTGGATGACCAGGGAACTTGTGATCATGATTTCCATTTAGTGGTTGATTGTTTCAGGGATGACATACTAGATGACTCTTCAAGTATACCTCTTGGGAGAGAGGTGTATTTCTCTATTGAGCTTGTTCCAGGAGCAGCACAGGTGTCCATTCCTCCTTATAGGATGGCTACACCTAAGTTATAGGATCTCAAGAGACAGTTAGAGGAGTTACAACAAAAGGGTTTTATCTGACCCAGTACTTCTCCTTGGGGTTCTCTAGTCCTTTTTGTGAAGAAGGCAGATGGGAACCTCAGACAATGTGTGGATTATCGGAAGCTGAAGCAATTAACGTTCAAGAACCGATATCCCTTACCAAGTATTTATGATATTTTTGATCAACTTCGAGGTGCTAAAGTGTTCTAGAATATTGGCTTGAGATCCGGATATCATCAGTAGTGAATTAGACCATCTGATACACCGCTTATAGCCATCATGAATAGGTATATTGTATATGAGTACTTGGTTATGCTGTTTGAACTTACAAAAGCACCAGAAATTATCATGGATCTGATGAATCATTTGTTCCATACTTATTTGGATTATTTTGTTGTAGTTTTTTGGATGATATCTTGGTGTACTCTCACACTCGACACAACCATTCCACCCATCATGAGATCATGCTGAGTATAGTGAGAGAGCGTCAGCGATATGATATGCTCTCAAAGTGCCACTTTGGGATGGACCAGATCCACTTCCTTGGTCATATCATCTAAGAGGAAGGAGTTGCATTAGACCTAGAGAAGGTGAGAGCACTAGTTTCCTAGGAGACACAGAAGAATGTGTTTTAGATACAGAGTTTATTGGGGTTGGCTGGTTACTACATGCGTTTTATATAGGACTTCTCCTGCTTAGCAGTGCTGTTGATGGATTTGACTAAGAAGGGTGTGAAGTTTGTTTGTACAGAATCTTGTGAGACATCCTTCAAGGAGCTGAAGGGAAGGTTGACATCAGCACAAATCCTAATACTTATAGAGCTAGGAATGAGCTATAAAGTTTACTGTGATGCATCAGGTATTTGGCTAGGATCTGTGTTGATGTAGGGTGATCGAGTAGTTGCATACGGGTCTCGGCAGTTGAGGCCACATGAGAGGAATTACCCGACGCGTGACCTCGAATTGGCTGCAGTTGTTCATGTGTTACATTGTTAGAGACATAACCTCTTGGGAGTGAATTTTGTGGTTTTCACTAACTCCCAAAGTCTCAAGTATATCTTTAATTAGCATGAATTGAATTTGAGGCAGCAAAGGTGGGTTGAATACCTTCAGTCCTTCGATTTTGATCTTGCCTATACACCAGATAAGGGTAATGCAGTTGTCGATGCACTAAGCAGGAAGACTCAGATACAGGCAATGTAGGAGGCCAGTGATGAGTGGAAGCTTATGGATTTGTTCTCTGAGATGCATTTGGAGGTGTAGGATGGTCTGGGGAAAACCTAACTTTCATCTTTAGCTATTACTTCTACCCTCATGGATAGAGTGAGAATGAGACAACTGTCTGATTCATAATTCCTAGTTCTAAGGGAGTCAGTGGTATGTGAGTACCCTCCTCCTAGTTGGAAAATAGGCGATGTTGATGTATTGTGTTTCCATTGATGAGTGTGGGTTCCAGGGGTTATACGTGAGGAGTTGATGTAGAAATTTCATGCTTCAGTTTGTGTAGCTCATCCTAGAGTCACCAAGATGTACTGTGACTTGAGAGGTCAGTACTGGTGGTCGGGCATGAAGAGGGAGATAGATGGTTTTCTTATGGGATGTTACACCAATCGGTAGGTGAAGGTGGAGCATAAGATGCTAGATAAACTATTACAGTAGTTATTCATTCCATAATGGAAATGTGATGATGTCATGATGGACTTCGTGACTGGGTTGCCGAGGTCAGCTCAAGAAAATGATTCTATGTGGGTTGTTGTGGACAGACTCACAAAGGTATCTCACTTTTTTCCAATCATGGAGATCTTCATAGTTGACAAGCTTGAGAAGTTATATATCCGAGAGATCGTAAATCTTCATGGGGTCCCTCGTTCTATCATTTCAGATAGGGACACCTGTTTTACATCTCGTTTCTGGAAGAGTTTTTAGAGGGCATTCGATACACAGGTACTTCTTAGTATAGCTCACCACCCTCATACTGATGGTCATTTAGAGCATACAACATAGGTGCTAGAGGACATGTTGCGTGCATGTGTCCTAGAATTTTGAAGCTCCTAGGAGAAGTATATACCCCTAGTTGAGTTTTCCTATCATAATAGTTTTCAGGAAACTATTGAGATGGCACCATACATGAATTTATATGGTAGGCCATGTCGGTCAACTTTGTGCTGGATAGAGGCAGGTAAGGCAGCTTTATTCGGACCACCTATTGTATAGGAGACTTCTGAACAGGTCCAGTTGATTCAGAAGTCAATGGCTATCACACAGTCTCGTCAGAAATATTATGCTGATTTCCGCAGAAGACCCTTGGAGTTCACGGCCGGGGATCAGATTTTATTGCATGTTTCAATGAGGTTAGGAAACAGGTGGATCAGGAGATAGGGTAAACATTCACCGAGGTATCTGGGGCCATTTGAGATTCTAGAGAGAGTTGGGCCGATTGCCTATCAATTGTAATTACCACAAAGGTATGGGGAAATTCACGAAATCTTCCATATATCTCAGTTATGCCGTTATCATTCAGACCCATCTCACACCTTTCAGCTAGAAGAGGTTGGGCGTTAGATAGATGCGACCTTTGAGGAGCATTCGGTTCGTATCATGGATAGGAGCACGAAGGATCTTTGAGGTCGGTCAGTTCCTCTCGTAATGGTGCTATGGAAGCATGGATGAGTGTAGGACAAAACCTGGGAGCAAGAGGCCGATGTGCATGCTCAGTGGACATAGTTGTTTTGAACTTTTTCCCTACCATGTTTGAAAGGAAAATTTAGGGATGAAATGCTTTAAGGGGGGAAGTTTGTAAGAAATCAGTTCTTCTTTTTGAGGTACGAGTTCTTCTTTCCCCTTTTACTTATGTGTTTTTGAGAAAATAATGAATATGGGTACAAATAACACTTTTTGATGGTACACGCCATGTACTTTTCCACAAACAGTGTACTTTGGTTGTGTGGGATGGGTACACAGGGTGTGTATCCATGCTGGCGATGAAAGGTTTAATAACCGACTACACGCCGTGTAGTGGGTATGTACACACTGCGTAGTCAGTCAGTAGGAAAATAGTAAGGTGGTGGGAGCTGAACGATAGTACACACAGTGTACTCAGGTGTTACATGCCGTGTACTCAGGTTGGTAGATGAACATTGCCTCGGTAGAAAGAAGCCACCATAGGAACAGTTAAAAAATGGAAATTACACGCTGTGTACTCAAAAGTACACGCCGTGTACTCTATGTTTTTACTTAAAATGGGCATTGGCCTCCCCTATTCACTAATAAGGCATAGAACTTGAGGAGAGCTTAGGAGAGATGACCGGAGCTTGGAGGACCTCCCGACCGCCCACAGGGAACCCATTTTCCGCACCGTAGATCTCCTTGGAACTGCACTACTACGTTCTTTGTCCTCCTTGGGTAGTTCTTGAAAATTATTCCTCTAAAGGAAGTTATTTGTGTTTGAATTAGGTTATGTTCACCTTAGGTCTATGCCATTATTGGGTGATTCGACGAGCGGCATTCACGTATACTGATCAGGGGTGGTCGAGGTAGGTGGTCTGATGTTTAAATTTCCAACTGCTGAGTGTTTTGTGTACTGTTGTTCTATATGAACCCATGTTCGGGGTGTCTTACAGATGAGGCCATGGCTTTTTTAATACCTAGAATTTCATAGGTCGTTTATGGTAATTTTGAAACTTTTGTTTGAGATCACTACTTGGATCCCAGACCACCCCAAGGCTGCGTTCCTCTGTTTAGCTGTTTGGCCAGGTTACCCGAGGGTATACCGTAAAAATTTAGCATGCATTAAATTTCCTTGAGAGTAATTTTATAAAATTGATTGCTTATCTTTTGGGCTCAGCCCAGTTACTAGTGCCTGATGGTAGTGTTATATTTAGCGTGAGGGCGGTGTTATATTCAGCCTGAGGGTGGTGTTCTATATAGCCTGAGGGTAGTGTTTTAAAATGCCTAAGGGAAACTTATTTCATACCTGAGGTAAGTATATTATGTCCCTGTGGGAAACACTTCAAATTCCTGAGGGAAATATTTGTTATGCCTATGGGAAATTACCTGCGGGTTCGATTCTGATTGCCTAAGGGTAAGGGTTTGCGTGTCTGAGGACACTGACTGTTTACTTAGAAAATTCACTATGGTGATTTCCTAATACTAAATGATTAAATGAATATAAAAATGGAATTATAACTGGTATAGTTAGTTACATTTGAGTAATTCTTAGTTGTTTCATTTTACTACTGCACACATTGTTTCACATTCACACTGACAGTTGGCCATGGGCCTTTGGTGGGTGCCTACTGGGATTCATTTCTCACTCCCTGTTTGGGGTCATGTCTTCGACCCCAAATAGATTACATTTCTACTGGTACAGATAAGGTAAAGGGTCCCTATACAGTTACTTGATTGTTTCATAGGAGTAGGAGAGCAAGGGACCAAGCTTAGGCTTGCGATGCTCTTGAGTTTCTGTTGCACTATTTGTTTTGTTTTACTGTACATTGTACCTTGAGCTGTATTGTACTATATTGTTGTGTAACATGTTCTGGCTATTTACATAGAACTAGAGACATCTTTCATCATTATATATATGACTGTTGGTTCTCTTTTACTTTAGTTGTCCATTTTAGTTGAATATTTTTTACTACATCCAATGATTGTATGTTTATATATTTTATTCCACTACGGTACACTTTAAAAAATGAGGGCATAGTTTCCCCACTATTAGACCTGGGCCCTCGCTTCTAGTCGACAGCCTCTGGAATTTAGGGAAATGCTCTTGAGGTCATGTGACCATCTGGGTTCGGGGCACCCGTTGAGTAGCTTCCAGATTTGGGACGTTACAGGAAGCGCCTCTGTGTGACGTAGGTGACCCACAATACTCAATAGGAGGAGTGCCTCAGCAGTCTAAGGGTAGTTGGAAGCACCTCTGTGTGATGTGGTCATCCCACTATACTTGATAGAGGAGGAGTATTCCGTCAGCCATGGTTTCGATAAAAAAATCCTGGTTTGAGATGAGTCTTTGACTTTTGTATTCCCTAATGATTGAGATGGGTTACTAGATAACATAGGTATATGTATGGACATATACCTATGTAATGGTTATCCATTGATTTCATACATTGTGGTTTATCCTTGTTGGATTTAGTGAGACCATGAGGGTCTCGGGGTCCCCAATGAGTATCGTTATTCTCTCCCCTACATGGGTAGTGCCCGCACCTCATTGTGTTGGATGAAGACGATGAACAGTGTTGACTGAGGTAGAGAGTAGCAAGTCTGGATGGTACTTGGATGTAAACCACATGGTGTGATGGTGCACAGAGTGGACGAACAGACGTGGAGTGATGTGGAGGCCATGTATACCTACCCTTCAGGTAGGAACCCTAGAGGAAGACCCAGTAGCTGCTTTACTTTTCTTCAGTTGAACTTGTTTTATGTTGTACATTTTCTCATGTTGTACTTGTTCTTTCATGTTATGCTTATATTTCCGGACCCTTTTACTTTCTAGAACTTCTTTGTATATAGTTTTACATAGTGCTTGCTTCCTGTTTTGTTATCTGATGTGTTTTTTTATAGTTATAAAGGCATTGACTTCCCAGTTTAGGGATTTATGCATTTGGTTTAGGTCGCAAGCCCCTGGACTATTGAAGGCGGGCATGGGGTATTCACGATACGGGCCCCGGGGGACGGGTCATGACAAATTGGTATCAGAGGAGTTGTTTCTACCACAGAACTTATGACTCTGGTATTTATTTTCTATGAAGCATTAATGTAAAGGGTATTAAGTGTGGTTTTCTGTTCAGGGATTCCATTGTTGGTGTGGTGGCTGACGTATCCATACACCAGGACCATGACTTCTGATTTCTGTCATAGTGCACAAAAACATTGATTTCTTGTGAGATTTCAAATGCTTTCATTAAGTTAGCTCAACCAGGTCAGCTCAGGTGGTATAATTGTTTTGACTATGTCACATCTGTTTCTTTCAGGATTCCTCACCACAGATGACCAGTTAGAGCCCCATGATTTGTATGCACTGACAGCTCTCCAAGCGATGAAGACTCAGTGCAGGGCCCTCTTTTAGTGGAGGCACCAGCGGTACTACTTCCCATTGGGGCACCGATGCCACCATCCTGAACAGAAGATGATGTATGCTTCTTGAGTGTGTTCCATGAGTTCTAGCACTAGAGGACACCCAAGTTCTGGGGAGAGTCAAACCCACATGAGGCTGAGGAGTGGATGGAGGTTGTGGTGAGAGTTTTTAGGATAATAGGGACACCAGCAGACTTCATGGTGATCCTTGCTGCCAGTCTCCTTTAGGCACCATCAGGCAGATGGTGGAGCCTAATGCTCTAGGTTCATGGTGAGGTGAAACATCTTTGGATAGACTTCGAGAGCCTGTTTTGGGCAGAGTTTGTCCCATCCATCCTTCGAGCGGTGCAGATACAGGAGCTACTTCATCTGCAGTTGGGTAGCATGATAGTAGAATATTACTCATTGAGGTTCACAGAACTCTCATGATACTCCACATATATGGTACGAGACCCATTCTTCAGTGCCTGGACCTTTGAGTAGGGACTGAGGAGAGAGATCAGAGCCTCGATGATCTCATCAGCATCCCGACATAGGTGGGGGTGTTGGAGCGAGCCCTCCAAGTGGAAAGTTTCCTTGACGATTAGTCTCTAGCAGCGAGACCCACTTCTAGTCGACATGCAGTGGAGTATTCTATAGTGGGGAGTAGATAGATTATGCATAGGTCCAAGAGAACCAGAACCAGAGCTGGACGACCACACAACTCATGATCGGTTGTGCAGGGCACACAGAGTAGAGACACACCTGCAAGGGACATGCAGTGCTACTCATGTGGCGAGCATGGTCACTTGGCTTGTGACTATTCAACCCACTATTCAAATGATCAGCAGACAGTAGAAAGAACTCTCAAGAAGAGTCAGTGTTTCGATCGTGGCGGTCCACATGGAGCAGTTGGACGTGGAAGAGGAGCTGGATGTGATGCTGGCGGTGGGCGACGATTCGAGGTGTTTCCACCATCACAACCAGGAGGTCCAGCCCGACCATAGGGAGCAGGTGGACAAGGTAGAGCTCAGCTTCAGTTAGCTTAGGCATACGAACATGGAGCTCTGGAGATGATCCAAGGTACGATCTGTGTCTACTCCACCATTGCTGCTTTACTTTTCTTCAGTTGTACTTGTTTTCAGTTGTATGTTCTTTACCGTTGTACTTTTACTTTCAAGATGGGCTTGTATTTCTAGCCCCTTTTACTTACCTTCACTTCATTGCATAAAGTTTTACTAAGTGCATGCTTCTAGTTGGGTACTCTGATGTGTTTGTTTATAGTTAAAAATGGAATGCCTTCCCAGTTTATGGATTTACGCCTAAGTAATGGTTATCTATTGTTTTCTTACTTTGTGGTTTATCCTTATTGTATTTTATGAGACCATGAGGGTCTAAGGGTCCCTACTAAGTAGAATTATACTCACCCCTACATTGGCTCTTCCCAAACATCGTTGTGTTGGATGCAGATGATGGACAATGCTGACGGAGGTCGAGAGCACTAGGGTTGGACGGTACTCGGAGGTGGACCTTATGACGACTCGGTACACAGAGGAGTCTGAAAAATGTGGAGTGCTGAGGTGGCCATCTGTACCTACCCTTCAGGTAGGAACCCCGGAGGATGATCCATGAGCTGCTGTTTACCTTTAAGTAGTTTTTCACTTTTTCAGTTGTACTTTTACTTTACAGTTGAGCTTGTATTTCCAGACTCTTTTACTTTCCAGCACTTCTTTTGTAGGCCACGTGGGGGAGGGGGTGCCACACCTTCCTGTTATTGAATGGAACCGGTGATAAGCGCCGATTCAGGTGACCTACAAGACACTAGGGGTCTTTTCTTGTCAGGCTGGCCAAGCATCCAGCCGGTTCCACACATTCGGCACGGCATGACGGCGCCGCGCCCATGCATCCTCCACTGTGGCCCACCCAGGTCGCAACTCACCTCCACCACACGGAGTGATGGCACCACACTACCTCTATCACGACCCAGCCTAGTCGCGGCCCCCTACTCTTCTAAATGACACGACGACGCCACGCTCTTCTGTCGTGGCCCACACTGGTCGCGATGTGGTTCTCTGCACGGTGCAATGGCACTGAGCCCTTTGGTGACTTGGCGTCCTTTGCGCTGCCGGTTTCCTTCGCGGTCTACCTGAAGCCGACTGCCGTCACTCCACCTTCGTCATCAACAAACGAGGAATTATGGGTGGTGTCAGTCTATGTTCATGCATCCCACACCCTCTGCATTATAATGTTATCAATCGATGAGACACAACCATATTTGATCAAGATACAACAGAAACAAGAATTTATTCAAATCCCCTACCTCATTTTGATGAACTTTGGCGGCAGAAGGAGATATATTGCGGATGTCGATTTGTGGTCATCGTGAAACATCCGGGGTAGGAGAATGAGGAAGAAATGTCATCGGTGTACTTCACGGTCAGCTCCTTCTCTTTTGTCTCAGTCAAAGATTGATGAAAAGTATCTTTGTTCTTCGGTGGTGAGCGTAGTTCTTCATTTGAAGGTTGAAATTATCCAAGTTCTTCCAATATCTCTCTCAAGCTCCACAAAATGAATTTCCAACCAAAATAATGGGTTAAGCTAAGCCATTTTTTAATTGTTGGAAAAATAATTTAAAATATTTCAAAATAATTAATTAAATGAGAGAGTTCCATTAATTCATTATGTGGGATGGCACATTTAATTAGTGGGGGAAGTTCAAGGGTTTCCCCCACATTATGGAGAGTTACAAGGTGGTTAAAGCTCGTGTGGTCCCCACAGTAATTATCCTTCCAATGGAGGTTATTTATGTGTTGGCCCCACCACCATAGCCTCTCATGGGAGGTTATGTTGTGGTGGCCCCCACCTATAACCACCTCCTAGAGATTTTAACCACCAAAGATAAAAATAAACTACACACTTTTTTTTATTTAATTTTACTAAAATCCCCAAAATCATACTTCCATTATCAATAGAACAAAACTGTAGTGAAGGTATCACTAAGCAATCACCGATGCTTTGAGTTTATTTGTGCCCTCAGATTTCAGTTCAGGGCACCAATTCAAATGTTATAAAATCCCATTCGTACGTTTACTGAGCATACCTGAACAAAATTTCAGAACTTGATTCCGAGCACACTAGGCCTCAGAATCAAGCACCGTAAATTTTCATAGAGTCGTAAAATTACCATGTATTTATGAAAAAAATTCCAGGGAAATTTTGTGTCTTTACATTCTCCACACCTCAGCACTTTGCGTCCTTGTAAGCTACAACTCAAACTATAGAAACAAATGGGGGTACTGAGCACGCATCTAAGACTCCTGCTCCAATGTGCTCTCTTGCAGGTTCCCGTGCTGCCAGCGTACGTGAACCAGAGGTATCAAAAGTCCACACATGACCCACTCTTTTTGATTCTCAATCTCAATTGGAACCTCTGTGAAAGTCACCCAGTCATCGATGTACAGCTCCCTGTGGATGATGTTGTGGGACGGGTCGTGCACGTATCTCCTCAACTGAGATATGTGGAAGACGTCGTGCATTTAGTGCAACTCAGGTGGAAGAGATAGGTAGTAAGGCGCTTCTCTTACTCTGCTGAGGACCTGGAAGGGTCTAATGGATCGTGATGATAACATGCCACCTTGACCAAATCTCCATAGACCTTACCTAGGTGAGACCCATAGGAAGACGTGGTCACCATCCTCAAACTCCAATGGTCTCTTCCTCCTGTCAGCATATGACTTCTTCCTACTATGTGCTGTCTTCATCTACTCCTAGATGATCTGCACAATCTCGGTGGTCGCTCACACCATCACTGGTCCCACTAGTGCTGACTCCTTTGGGTCTGTCCAGCGTAGTGGCAATCTTCTAGGTCGTCCGTACAACTCCTCAAAAGGTTCCATATCGATGGTGGAGTGGTAGCTGTTGTTGTAGACAAAATCCACCAAAGGCAAGTGATCCTCTTAACTGTGACTGAAGTCGAGGACACATGAATAGAGCATGTCCTCAAGGGTCTGAATGGTCATCTTGGTCTGACCATCTGTCTGAGGATGGAAGTCAGTGCACAAGCCAAGATGTGTCCCAAATGCCTCCTACAACCCCTTCTATAGTCATCAAGTAAACCGTGTGTCACGGTCGGAGACAATAGAAGTAGGTACTCAATGAAAATGCACACTCTCTTGTACATAAATGCATCCCAAGCTCTCTAATGAGCCCTACTCTCTGATCAGTAAGAAGTGGGCCGACATGGTGAGTCGGTTGACAATCACCCAAATCGAGTCATGACTCTTAGATGTACGTGGAAGACACGTCACAAAGTCCATGGATATCCCATCCCACTTCCACTATAGGACCTCTAAGGGATGAACCAAGACTACTGGTACCTTGTACTCTACCTTCACTTGCTTACAAGTGAGGCATTGAGAGACAAACTCTTGTACAACATTCTTCATACCTGGCCACCAATGCTGTCGTCAAAATTCCTGGTACATCTTTGCCACTCCTGGATGTAAATCTTGAGGAAAAGTGTGTAACTCCCTCAACACTTCCTCCTAAAGTACAACTGGTACCATAGTATGTCCTCTAAAGAGGATGAAGTGCTCCCCACCTTCAAAAAATCATTCCGGTGCCTTCCTAATGGATATCTGGGCACGTCATGTCTCATAGTGAGCATCCCCATGCTGAGCCTCCCTAACTTTCTAAAGTAAAGGAGAAGTGACGGTAAGAGACTGTAGATAGGATTCTCTATCCCTATCCACAATGGATATCTGTAAGGCAACCATATTATCTGATGCCTCTCCTAGCAGTTGTATACCAGTCCTCTAGCTGAGCGTATACGCTTCAATGTTCGACTTCCCCGGATTATAGACTATCTTGAAGTTATAGTCCTAGATAAAATCAATCCATCACCGATGTCTTTAGTTCATGTCCCTTTAGGAGAAGATATAACTGAGAATCTTGTGATCAAAGTACACGGTAAAACGTACTCCCATAAGATAGTGTCTCTATGTCTTCAAGGCGAAGACCACTGCTGCTAAATCTAGGTCATTGGTAGCATAGTTCTGCTCATGATGCCTTAGCTGCTGAGAACCATATATGATCACTGCTCCCTCCTGCATCAGCACACACCCTTGTCTCGTCCCTGATGCATTGCAGTAAACTACATACCCTATGTCTTCCTCCGGAATCCTCAAAATGGGTTCAATATTCGGCCTCGGCCTCAGCTCCTGAAAGCTCTGTTGGCATCTCTCTAACAACACAAAAGGTTTCCAATTATTTGTCAAGGCTGATAGTGGTGCTGCGACTCTGGAGAAGTCTGTAAGGAATCTTCGTAGTATCCAGCCAAACCTAGAAAACGTTTACCTCCATCACACTCCTAGGTGGCTCCAAAGAAAGTACCACCTCAATCATCACTAGATCCACTGTATCTACAACCTATGAGATGAAATTTCCCAAGAAGCTAACCTATCAAATACATAACTGGCACTTCAAGAGCTTACTATAAATTTGGTGCTCTTGGAGTGTTTCCAGTAGTACCTGCAAATGGCAGGCATTCTCATCCTCAGTAGCCGAGTAGATCAGATTGTCGTCGATGAAGACTAAGACAAAGAGATCGAGATAAGGATAGAAGATCCGGTTTACGAGACACATGAACATTGATGGTTCGTTGGTTACGCCAAAGGGCATAACCAAGAACTCTTAATGGCCGTACCGATACCTGAAGGTCATCTTCTGCACATCCTCGTCTCAAACTCTTTGTTGGTGATAACAAGATCTGAGGTCTATCTTTGAGAAACATCGTGATCCCTTGTGCTAATCAAAGAGGTCATCAATCCTCAAGAGTGGGTAATTTTTCTTCACGGTCACCTGGTTCATGAGACGGTAGTCGACATAAAGCCTCAATCTATTGTCCACCCTGTTGGAGAATAGAATCGGGGCTACCCAGGGAGAATCACTGGGCTGGATGAATCTCATTCCCTACAAGTCCTCTAGCTATACCTGCAGCTCATGAAGCTCAGTGGGAGCCATCTGATATGCTGGAGTAGATATCGGTGTCGTCTCGGGGTACATGTCAATGTATAATTCCACCTATATGCAAGGAGGTAGTTATGGGACATCATCAGAGAAAACATCTGCATACTGGTCCGCCACTAAAGGATATGTCAGACATTCCACATCAACTGTTCCAAGGGTAAGGCAAGAAAACTGGTGAGTGATCGGCTGCACCCTCCTCCGAGTAAGTTAGTCATGTGCTGCAAAGGTTCCTTTATTGACGGTAAAGGTGACCTGGTCCCATCTGTGCAGATACACAATAGTTTTGGCCTGATACAGTCAATCTGAATATGGACTGTAGATAACCAGTCCATATTGAAGATGACGTCATAAGGCCTTGACGCTGCTACGAGGTAATCCCAGTAGAAGCTTTCACCTCCTAGAGTAAGCTCGCACTACCGGCACCAGTGCATAATAGTCGAGTCTGCTCCCGTATGAGTCTCTAGCCGTAAGGATCGAGCCAACGGATCCATCAGAATCTCTGAGTTCGTAATGAGGGCAATGGAAATGAATGAGTGACTGGCATATGTGTCTATAAGAACTGAAATTAAGGTAGAGGCGATACGTTTCCAGGGCAGGCCGCGGTGGAGTAAGCAGGGGCATGCCGCCATCGCGCAGCGTAGGCCGTGCGGAACCGGGCGGCCGCTCGACCAGCAGGAAGGTGAGACCCCTAGGTTCCCACGGGTCACATGAACCGGCGCTTAACACTGGTTCTGTTAGACAATAGGGGGCGCGACACCCCCCTCCCATGCGCTACCTACCAATCCACGCGAACTGGCCAACATGGCCATGCGGGCCGACTATCAGGCCACATGGGCCAGCCAGCCAGGACACGCGGGCCGGTGTGGTAGGATGCACAAGCCACCCGGACAGGCCCCACGGGCTATCCAGACATGCCACGCGGGCCACCAGGCTGGGACTCCCACTTGGGCGGTGCTGCTCTCGGGTCGGGCCGGTGTCGGGCCGGGCCGCCGACTCAGGCCGGGCAGCCATCTTGGGCCGGGCCAGACTCTCAGGCCAGGTCGGACTCACAGACAGTTTTGGACCCCAGTCCAGACCTGGTTCTGGTCAGGTCGGTCCAACTCGGTCTGACCGGACCCGGACCCGTTTGATCCGATTACACCTTTTCACCCATATCTTGTGCTACGGGTGTCTGATCAACAAACCGTCTATGGTGATAGAAAGCTTTGAGTGAGATGGTTCTTTTGGCTTACCCCACTTGATGTTTCAAGATAGTTGGGGTACAATAGGGTTAGTTTGAATCTAAAATCCAACCAAGTCCCCAGAATAGAAATGCCAATAACTCACAGACCGGGTGTCTGATTGACGCATCGTCTATTTTGTTGAGACCCCTATGACGTGGCGGTCCTTTGTGATACTTCTACATGGGAATTTGTGACACTTGGAGTATCGGCCAGTAGCTCATGGAGTGGATCCTTCTGGTTACGATCAGAGAGTGTACGAAGACCTAGTAGCTAGATGAGACATGATGACTGCTTGACCGATTCTATTCGGAGTGAGTCGACTAGCCCAGTGGGGAGTGCCTATTTGTGACAGACAGACCCATGGAAGAGGAGCACCTCTGTGTGAGCGTAGAAGACACACGATACATGAAAGGAGGTGTACCTCTGTAGGATATTAGGGGAAGTGCTTCCGTGTGATGCGGTAGAACCATGGTGGGAAGCACCTCTTTGTGATGCAGTTGGCCCATGATTATCAACAGGAGGATTACCCCAGCAATGTAAGGATAGTGTAAAGTGCCTTTGTGTGATGTGGCAGACCCACTGTACTTGATAGAGGAGGAGTATGCCGTTAGCCATGGTTTCCATAAAAAAATTCTGGTTTGAGCTGAGTCTTTGACTTTTGTGTTTCCTAATGATTGATATGGGTTACTAGATAACTTAGGTCTATGTATTACAATATACCTAAGTTATGGGTATCTATTGATTTCATACTATGTGTTTTATCCTTAATGGATTTATTGAGACCATGAGGGTCTCAGGGTCCCTACTAAGTATCGTTATACTCACCTCTGCATGGGCTATGCCCACACCTCATTGTGTTGGATACAGATGACAGACATCGTTGACTGAGGTAAAGAGTGCCAGGACTGAACGGTACCCGGATGTGGACCGCTCATCATGATGGTGCACGGAGAGGACAAACAAAATTAGAGTGTTGAGGAGGCCATCTATACCTACCCTTCAGGTAGGAACCCCATAGGATGACACGGTAGGTGATTTAATTTTCATCAGTTGTACTTGATTTCGGTTGTACTTTGTTTCCAGTTGTACATGAACTTCTATGCTGGGCTTGTATTTTCATCCCCTTTTACTTTCCATCACTTCTTTGTATACAGTTTTACTTAGTGTATGCTTCCAGTAATGTACTCTGATGTGTTTTTTATAGTTATAAAGGCAATGCCTTCCCAGTTTATGGAATTACACCTTTAGTGCCAGTCGCCAGCCCCTGGCCTATGGAAGGCGGGCTTGGGGTAGTCATGATACGGGCCCCAGGGGATGGGTCTTGACAAGAAATTATCTTAATATTTTTTATATTTATTTTTAAAAGATGATAATAATTTATTTTAAATATACTACAATAGATCTATGATGAATTTATACCATCATTATTCTTTATATGTATGTTTTATGATCAATTTGGTGCAATGAAATTATTAAAATTCATGTTCTTGATTTGTTTTTAGTCAATAAATTTCTTATGTAATATCCCTTTTCCTATGATCATTGGATATTAAATTCCAACTCAATATATACATAATTTTACATGGATATACATATTAAATAAAACGAGTATGATTTCCACATAAGGATATTTACATTGAAATTTATCTTATTTATTAAGGAAATATTATTAAATATGTATTCTTTAATCTATATATAAATTTATTGAAAATACATTTTGATTATGAATTAAATTCATTATTCTAATTATGATTATTTTTTATGATGTTAACATATCAGTGGGTATGAGTTATACATATCCTCATCATGAATTGGTATTCTCACGAGAAGAATTTGTTGAGTAATATTTTTAAAATTGGATTCTAGTGTATACGTATAGATCAATTTAAAATATTCTTCAGAAGGGTCTTGAAATTAGATGTATCAGGATGGCTAAGCTCATGAAGTCCAATAATAAATAATTTCATTAACTGTTATTATATTTTAATATAAATTATATTATAAAATTATATTATCATTGTATGAATTTCAATATATGTTTATTGATTAAATGGAATTATTTTTTGATATCTACCTTTCCATATTGATAATGACATATCCATTTATGATAGAGATGTAATTTATTAAGTGAAATAAGTTTTTAGTTTTTTATATTGGAATAATTATGAATCTAGAATAAATATTTAAATGGAATTCATGTTTTTTATATTTACATTATAATGATTATGGTTTATTCATGGGAGCATTAATTATACTAAACCCTTATATGGAATTTGAGCTCACCCATGTTTTTGCAATTCCAATGAATCCATGAAGTGTACTAAGAATCATATAAAAACATATTATAGAGGGAATAATGAAATTCTAAAACTATATGTATTAATTTTTATTTTCAAATGTAATATGAGAATTATATAAATATCTAGTTTACCAAAATGAATAAACTATTTGGTAATTTGATTTTTGATTCCACATATAATATTCCAATATAATAAAAAACAAACAATATTTTGGAAAATGGGGATGTTTGGTTACAATAATGTGGAAATATGGACATACAAAGGGACAAAGATAAGTGAAATAAGAAAATTTTCCAAAATTTATTGGTTTAACCGTTCCTAGTAGACTTGTTTTATCATTAACTATAATGACTAATTTTTTATGATTTACTATTTATAATGAATTAAATGAATATTTAATCATTAATTTGTTGAAAATTTTTATTCTATATATTTATCTATTTTATCTAATAAAAACTCTGATATTTTTAAAAAATAAATTCAAAATATACTTTCAAAACCAGATGAAAACTGTTTTCTTGACTGAATATTTTCTTAACAATATAATGTTTTCCTACCAAAATCTACATAAAATCTATTTAAATAACTATAATTTTATTATTAATAATACTAAAAAACAAATTTTTTATTTATATACATTTAATGGAAAAATATTACTTTTTAAATGTATTAAATGAAAACAAATTTTTCAATTAAAATCAATATTTTACACTATTCATAAAAAAATTAATCAGTTAAAAAAATCATAAAAATAATAAAATATAATTTTGAAATTTTGATTTACAAAGTGATGCTAATATTTTCAAATAAAATTTCTAATTGTGCCAAACAAGTATTTATATAATTTTATAACAAAATATATAAAACATATTTATGAGGAGAAAGTTGTTTTTCAAAGCATATAATGTCTAATGAGAAATATTTACATTATATAAAAACATGAAACATATTTTTTAAAAAATAAAATTATTACAATCCAATAAAATAATTTAATAGAATGTTCATAAAGGTATAATATATTTTTATTCATTTAGACTCGTGGATTCAATTATCATAATCAATGTAATAATTAAATTTAATTCAAAAATATCTTTGAAAAATATCAGGTTGTTTAATTATGACACCCATTAATTTTTTTAACATAAAAATTATATAAATTTGATATGGAAATTTATGTTATATTTTTTCATCACATCACAAGGTTTTCAGGTATCTTTATAAAATTTATAATTCCTTTAGAGGACTTTAGCCATCATTGTAGACATGTTCTATATAACATTATTTATAAGATCCCAAATTTGTACTATTTTTCCTTCATATGAATTATTATTATTCAACATAATGACCTCGAAGATTAGTGAATGTGATTTATTACGCATTCATATCCTTGAGAGTGATACACGAAACAGATTTTATACTAAAAATAGGTTCAGTCGATGCTACAAGCGATAAGAAACCTTCACAACAAGATTATGAATATAATAGTGGGAAGTATAACTATGTCTTATCATTACCTTAATTTAAAATCTCATAATCTTTTTCTATAGAGAAATTAATAGTAATACCTTCTCATCAAAATTAAGTCATATATTTGACCAATGATTTTAATTATAAACTTTTGATCGAATATGAGCTATGATAATGTGTTAATGATTAGAGATGAATTTATCTAACATTCCCTCATCTATACAAGGTACAAATATATTTCATTCCTAAAATTCATCAGTGTATGTTTTAGTTTTATACATCATCACATGGAGCCATTTATAAAGTTTTATCTGAATTCTCAAGTGAATGGTATAGTTAAAATAGAACTTGACCATAGGAATGTGTTGATCCCAAAAACAATTAAAATCCATATAATAAAACATCATAATATTATTAAGGTATGGAATGGTTCTATAAAAACAAAAATTAATCTAATAATAATAACGATTATTAAAAATAAAATATCAATGAATAGAAAAAAAACATTCTTACCTAAAATTGTTGTAATCCTTAAATATGGATTGAAAACAATTGAATATAGTATTCCATGAAACCCTACCAATATATTAATGCATATTATGAAAGTAATATAATTAGTGAAATATTCTCTGATCGAAATAAATTGTTCTTACTGATTAAGTTGATCGACTATATCCAAAATATTATTATTCCATTAGAAATTTTGAGTAGTCCAATAAAAAAATATTTAGAGATGATTTCCCACATACATTCTAGTATGGGTAATCATTCAAACATACAAGTAGTATTCTATATCAAATCCATCACATGATTACATACCTCGAACTTAGATATATACAATTAAATATATATCCTCATATTATCCAACAATAAATATTGTTATATTTATCTATATCACTATACACTTCCTTAATGAAATGTTAATGATAAATTATGAGAATAATTCAATTTATCCTTTATCAATTATTGTATTTTCATGACACAAATACAGTTCTGAAAACTGTTCATCCTATTTCAATCATGGTTAACAACGAAAATTTTTCTCAACATATTTTTCATCTCTAAATCATCCTTTTGTAATAAATTAATTTTTACAAGTATTGACTATCGTACAATCATTTGTGAAATAAAATATTTCCCCACATGATTTATGATATTAAAATTCTTCCATTTTATATCCATAATTATTAGATATGATATAATCCTTCCCATATATAAAAAATCATAACACCTTCAATTCAATTGATCTTCCACATTGTTCTCCTTCCGTGTGTTTCAATGTATTAAGAAATCACAATATCTAATAAAATACCACCATATTCTATAGTTCATATTAAAATATTTATGATTGAAAATATACTTCCAAAATTTTCAATAATATATATATCAATCCTTTTTCTACAAATATAATACCTCTATATCATAAGTGAAAATTTACCAAACCTATCTCCAAATCATGTCTTGGGTAATGGTTGTCATGAACAATAAATTTTGGTTTGGAAAATGTTATCTACACATCATTCTACATTAGGATGAATCTTATTACATCCCTTGATGAATCACTATAGATCAAAAAAAATTCTACATTTTTGGGTACTGTATGAATAGGTGATCTGAAAAATCATCCCTTCATTTCCTCAATTGTTTCCCCATATACATCCTCCCAATGAACATGGAACTCATCATAGGTATCTTGGTGATTTTATTACATATCCTTGAGATATTTTACACAATGTCATAATAATATTCATTTAGTCTATGAAAACAATGTATCTATGTCACAATATTTGTCCTACTCCAATGTTCTATAACAGTTGACTTTGATAGATCCACATATATATCATATATTGTGATTAAAAAACACATAAAGGAAACATTTTATTTCAAAAATTTACACCTGGTAATTGTTTCAAACATGTCATCATTCCATAGGGAATACATAAAATATTCAATTTATCTTCATACTCTTCCATTCTATTTGAATATATAAGAATATTTTCTAAAGTGAATAGTACAAATTGATTAGGGATATCCCTAAATATACTATTCATTAAATCAATGAAGATAATAAGGAAATTATAAATTCCAAAAAGAATCACCAATAATGTAATACATTCGTTAAATATTCTGAAATGGGGTATTTGATATATCCTACTTCATGAACCTTAATAATGATATCCAAAATGATGTTATTCTTTAAAATGTTATTATATCTATGTATTTTTTCAAAAAAATAGTTTTTAGAGTATAGGAAATGTTTTTGTGATTGTGATCCATTAATGTTCCTATTAATCAATAAAAAGACTCATTTATCCATCATTCTAATTATCAAGAATTACACATACACCCAATGGTGATGCACATGGCTGAGTAAATCCCAATAAAAATATTCTCCTATAGTTTTTTCTTCAATTGCCAAAATACATTCATGTCCACCATATATGGATCCAATGACTGAGTTATATAGATATATATGATTTCAATTGAAAGTTAAACATCATGATTCATGGGTATACTAATAAACTCTTATAGAAATAAATATACAAACTCTCACAAAATTGGAATATCATTGATACAGAGTTCTCCTCAACCTTAAAAGATAGACATCCATTTTAAAATGAATCAATTACCATATAATGACTTTCATTTCCATCAGATGTTTTTATTTATCATCAAATTGGAAGAGTATAAAATTGTTTTATGGAATATCAGCAATGAATTAATTTCCATGAAAATTTATTTGGTGTTTTCTTAATTAATCAAATCCATGTTGATGATAACATAAAATTTAACTAGAGGGAGAATAATATGATTTTTCAAATAAATATTCCCATTAATATTAGAGGAGAGTAATAGTCTTGATATTTTATTATCATACATTTTTTTTATTAATGAAAAAATAATTATCTAATCATTGAGATGGTATTGTGCTGACATTAGTTAATTTATCAGATATAAATGAGTAGATTGATCCAGAATCAAATAAAGGATTAGTAGTTAGTGAATAGATGGAATGTGTAACCATCCCCACGTTTTTACCATATCCATAACATGAAATGATTATCACATGATAATTTTATTTTTAAGTAATAAATAATATGATGACATTTATTATCATCATTAACAATTTTATTTGATCGTTATTTATAATAATTAACAAATACTAGAATTTGAAACACTTTGGTGTGTATAGTGCATTATGTGGAACTATTTTTCAATTATTATTTAACTTATTTTTTCCATCACCTCAGAATGTTGATGTATTGTTGACCATTGTTTCCTCACATAAAACATTTACCAATACCCTTAAGAAAATTTATTCTATTTTTCCTTCCCCATATAAACCATGAAAGAAGTATCATTTTTCTTCTATATAGTTTTTACAATTTTCTTTGGATTCTATATTTCATTTCTTATCCAATCATTGAGATTAATTTGTAACCTCAACCTTCATCTCCACCATAATGAAACACCAAATTAATTCATCATAGATATTGAAGTTTGTAATTGATAATTCATATTTGGGAATTGGTTTTAATCTAATGAATAATTTATCAACCTTTCTCTCATGTTGGATAATAATAATGGAAGTAAACTTACCATCTCCTATAAAATTCTACTCATAGGTATTGACCGGTTCATCATCCTTATATTTTTTCTTAGGTAATTCTATATTCCTTTCAGAATGAGGAGTACATTGAATATAATTATGTAAAAATAATCCACTAAATTCATTCTAATAAATGGTGTAAATTAATTATTATTGACTAATGTTATTGATATGAATCCCACATTGGTATTTTATTTAAACAAACTGATAAATAACTATTTTTTATTTTTTATTTTCACTACAATTGAAAATGGAAAATAGATATTTAGAGTTACTTATCTCACTCTCAGAAACTAGTTTATTAGTAGACCTACTTAGGTATGTTGTATATTAACATTTGAAGTTATCAATAGAATTTTTACCTTCTTTTCTTATTTGGTTGCTTGGTATTATTCTTGTCTATAGAAATGTGTCTATGAATAGAAACAATATTCTTAATTCCATAAACACTGACATTTGGTTTCCTATGAATAAATTTATATAATTTTACATCACATTTAGCCTAATTATTATTTAATTATTTTCTATCCATTGACAAAATCCAAAAAATATGAGGGTGAGAAATTATAACAATAGAGGGAAATAACCTAATCAAACAAATCATTTATAGTATGTCAAATAATGAAACCCTCTTTTAAGTATAAGAATCCTTATTCTTAACTTATGCCATTTATAGACAGCATATATTCAAATATTTTATTATGGTTAGTAATGAAAATTTGAGTTGTCCATGAATATCACTCAAGAGTTTCAAACCAGTTGAATCAAAAGGTTACACTTATTGTAACGCCCCGACCCAAGTTACCCATAGTCATTGCATTATTAAATAACATTATCATGATACAAGGAATACTATCTTGAAATACTGGTCAATTTAGTAATCTTGGAAGTACTAGATACATACATAAGTTTTACATTACATCATTAAATAAATAAAAACAACATTATATCCCATATGATCACACTCATATTGTTGGACTATCCCTGTAGGTTAATCATAATATACTTCTTCACATCCTGGGAAAAAAAGAACACATAATAAATGGGTGAGCTCACATGCTCAATAAGGATAATAATATAGAAAAAACTATTATAAATAAGCATTAACGTTTAAGGCAATGCATAAGAATAAAACAAAATCCTTTTTAAACTTATATTATTTCATAATATGGAAAAGATAAATCAAATAATTTAATTTAATTATTCACATGGATATTCTACTAGTTGAATAATCCCATGCAATATTAATATCCAATTTTATAATAAAGAAAAGCATAATGCTGGACATTATAACAATATAGTCAAGGCCTCATGCCAAGACTAAAAATAATATTTTGTCAATTCCTTTTTCCAACACACTTGTTTGTCTCATGAGACATACAGATGCATCTAGGACCTAAAGTGGGCTCCACCCGTAACTTAATAAGTCCAATGAATTCCTCATATGAAAAGGTTGAAACATAATATATAGACCCGACCTTTTCATAAATTAATATTACATCATTTCAAAGACAAACAACATAATAGTATTACACATGGAGGATACAGAGGTTTAGTGTCTTGGGAAAACTAGGACCACACACAACAAGTACAACATCAAGCATAAACATTCATTTAATTTCTTCTTCTATAGCTTCTTAGTAGCACTTGTACTCTCCTTAGTACATGTATCCACCTAAGGATATACATCAAAAGGGGTGAGCTAAATGCCAAGTAAGAGGATAGATAAGAACAATACATCATGGGGTGATCATAATCATAACATAGGAAAAAGATCATGAACATGAGAGGAGCATAAATAAAAGACTTGAAATGTGGCAATGCATAAAAATGAAACATAATGTCTTAGTGGTTAACTACCACAAATGCTTGTGAACAAAGCTAGTATCTTGTTCACACATAATTTCACATTTACTCATTAGATTCATCACTTTACCCAATGCATTGTAGCGCTGTATAATTCTGGGCGCACTCGTCACATTTAAACATTCATATTGCGCTATATAATTCTGGGCGCACCCATCACATCATAACATTATCATTATCATGCTTGACACATAGAACACATATCAAACATGTACATAAATAAACCATGGAAATTAATGGGTTTAGTCTCATAATAACACATTCATAAGCTTTGGGTTCCCAAAAGAAAGAGGGAACAACATACTTGATACAAGAACCATCAACCTTGAATGAGAGGTAAAAGGTGAGATCTTGAAAGAAGAGTTCTTTTGGAAAACATTTTGATGGAAATAAAAACCAGTGAAAAACATGTATATCCCAGAAAATTAAAGTAAATGATGAAAAAATGATCTTTAAGGAGTAACCATATAAAAAATGGAGTGAAAGAGGGAGAACCCGAAGGAAGAAAATTGGGTTCACGATTTCCCCTTACCTTGTACTCGAATGCCTCCTTCTCTTTAATGTCATGTATAATGACATTATATTCATTAATTAGAAATCTAGAACCATGTGTACATTAATAGGGTTCATTCTGGTTTCATTACGTTATATTATGTTCCATTGGATGACTTATAGAGTTTAAAAACATTGTTTGGGGATGTTGATTTTTATGGTTTTCTTGAGTGGTTCACTTGTATTCTTAAATTGATGTTTGGGTAGATCATGGGTAAACATCCAGAACTGATATTAAATTTTATTAATGATATTACAGTAGCTTTAATAAATTTATAATGAATTATATTACATCCAAGTGGACGAATCATTAGATAAGAATTTAATGATGGTTATTTTGTTTAATTTGGGCGGTTTTTGGATCACAATGAACTTGTTTAAACATTTAACTTAGTAATATGGACATAGGATATTTACAGAACTTAAAATAGAACATAATGCATATAAAATATTCTAGTTAAACCATAAAAATGGTTTCATGACCATATCTGAAGGTATAAATGGAAGAAGAGAGCATGTTGTTTTTGAAGGTGATAAATTTAACACCTCATGAACAACGTTCTCTTTAATAAAATAAAAGTAACAGGGAAAGGGTGTGGGGTGATATAATATAACATTAGAATCATAATATTACAGTATATATATAATACTGAGTTACAAAACAATTTGGATGAAGATAGGTAGGGAGAGATCAAGAAAGGAACTTGAACTTGAAAGAAAATTAAAGGAGAAGAGGGAGAGAAATTACCTCTAGAATCATCCTCTTGAGAACCACCTTAAGGGCCTAATCTTGGTCTTTTGATGAGACCAGAAGCTCTTGGACGTGGGGGAGGGGCTAGGGAAGGTGTTTGGGCAAAGTTTAGAGAAGGCTTGGAGCTCGATAGGTGTGAGGAGAAGAGGGAGTGAAGGGTGGCTTTTATAGTGGAGGGGAGAGGGGTTTCCTTAATATAAAATTTATTAGTTTATTAATTTCACCTAGGACAAGGAATAGTGAGTCTTGGATGACAAATAATAGTAATTTTATAATTTAATCACGAACCAAGTGGGCTTACATCAACAGAACATCATCTATTACTCAATTAATACATTATTTATGTTTTATTGTGAATTATCGGATTCCACTATTCATAAAAAATTCAAGTATCTCAGAAAATTACCAAAAATTTACCCTGACCATTTTTTGATATGTAGAATCAAAAAATGAATTCAATTTTTCAAAAATTATTTTCTAAATATTATCAATTTAATATTTAATTAAAATCATAATTTACTTAAAAAACAGTTTTTAAAATTAAAACTGATTTAGCAGTTCTTTCAAAAATTACGTAGGGTCTTATAAAATTATCTAAAAACTATTATGAAATGATTAAATAATTTATGAATACATTTCAGGGAAATAAATATTTTTTTAAATTAATTAATTAATTATAATTTAATATTTATGACTTATAAAATACCAAAAATGATTACTAAGGTCAAATTATCACTTTCTATGATGTCTAAATTTTATTTTATTATTCATAGGTAATGTTACTCTTATTTAATATTCATAAGGGTAATTTTACTATTCATAAGGGTAGGTTACTATTCATAAGGGTAGTTTACTATTCACTAAAAATTATTTTTGTTTCATTAGACTCCAAAAACTATCTTGAACACAACCGTTTATGTCGGATTTTTAAAATTCCAAACATAGGGGTGACAAAATTATGTTTAAAGTTCACTTATCACTTAGTAGTTCATTATTTTGCGTGTTTCTGAAATAAATATAAGAATAAAATTTTCCATTGACATACGTTGGGTAGTTACATTCTTCCCCCTTAAGAAATTTCGCCCCTGAAATTCCACTTTACACAAACAGGTGAGGGTACTTCCCCTTCATTGCCTCTTCTGGTTCCCAAGTTGCTTCCTCAAACTTAAGGTTCCTCCACAACACTTTGACAAGGCGGGTTGTCTTGTTGCATAGAACCTTATCACTTCGGTCCAAAATTTTTACCGGCTACTCCTCATTGGAGACATCATCTTCCAGTTGTACCACCTCTGAGTTCAGTACATGTGAGGTGTCTGGTATGTACTTCCTCAGTAGTGATACATGAAACACATCATGAACTTGATCCATATTTGGTGGAAGTTCCAGACGATAGGCCACGACTCTTATACGGTCAAGGATCTCAATGGGGCCAATGTACCTTGGGCTTATCTTCCATTTCTTCCTGAATCTCAATACTCTCTTCCATGGAGATATTCGAAGGAAGACTTTATCTCCAACGTCGAACTCCAAGTCCATTCAACGATTGTTAGCATAGCTCTTTTTCCAACTTTGAGCAGCTTTAACTTTCTGACATACCAAGCACCTTGACATATATTCCTCAATCTCCTTCTTCATGTTATCCCACCAGAAGTGCTCTCAGAGATCACGATACATCTTGGTACTTCTAGGATGGATAGAGAAAGTTGAGCTATGTGCATTATCCAATAGCTCCTTCTTTATCCCGGGTGATGAAGGCACACAAAGCCGCGTTCCAAACTGAATCACACCATCATCGTCGATATGGAACTCTTGCAGCTTCCCTTCCTTTACTGCATTCACCCTCTTTTGTATCTCCACATCATCCCTTTGTGCTTCCTTAATCTTTTCTTAGATGGATGGTTGTGAAATCATTTGGGCAAGGTAGGATGTATCCCCTACCCGTATGATTTCCAAATCCATCCTTTTCAAATCCAAGAAGATAGGGTCGTTCTCAATCCTCAACATGGATAGAGTAGGATGTTCTTTTCTACTTTGAGCATCATCTACCTTGTTCTCCTTTCCAGGATGATAGTGAATAAAGAAATCGTAATCCTTGATTAGCTCTAACCATCTCCTTTGACGCATGTTGATCTCCTTTTGTGTGAATATATATTTTAGGCTCTTGTGGTCGGTGTATATGTCGCACTTCTCGCCATAAAGGTAGTGCCATAGTATGTTCAAGGCAAAAATCATGGCTGCCAGCTCTAGATCATGCGTCGGGTAGTTATGCTCATGGATCTTCAACTGTCGTGAGGCGTGGGCTATCACATTATCATTTTGCATGAGTACACAACCCAAGCCTTTCTTTGATGCATCACTGTATATCAAACAACTTTCTCCACTTTTTGGTAGTGTGAGTACAGGTGCAATGATTAGCCTTCTCTTTAGATCCTTGAAGCTTCCCTCACATTCTTCCGTCCATACATACGTTGCCCCTTTTCTTGTTAACTTAGTTAGCGGGATTGACAATCGTGAGAAGTTTCTCACAAAACGTTGGTAGTACCCAGAAAATACAAGAAAACTACGGATTTCTGTTACACTAGAGGGCATGGGCCATTCCTCAATCGCCTTTGTATTTGAAGGGTCCACAGAAATTCCCTCGCTTGTGATCACATGTCCCAAGAACGTGACTTGATTCATCCAAAAGTCATACTTTCTGAACTTGGCGTACAACTTCTCATTTCTCAATGTCACCAACACAAGTCTTATATGTTCTTCATGTTCCTCCTTGTTCTTGGAGTAGATGAGAATATCATCGATAAACACTACCACAAATTTTTCGAGGTAATGTCTAAATATTATATTCATCAAATCCATCAAGATTGCAGGGGCATTAGAAAGTCCGCAGGGCATCACCAAAAACTCATAGTGCCCATACCTTGTACGGAAGGCAGTCTTCTAAATATCTTCCTTATTCACATTTACTTGATGATATCCAGAACAAAGATCCACCTTTGAGATGTATTGATCTCCTATTAACTAGTCGAACAAGTCATCAATCCTTGGGAGAGGATACTTGTTCTTTATGGTGATCTTGTTGAGTTTCCGATAATCGATACACAACAGCATGGTTCCATCCTTCTTCTTTACAAAGAGCATCGACGTACCCCAAGGTGATGCACTAGGGAGTATGAACCCTTTGTCCAGATGCTCTTGTGGCTGCTTCTTTAACTCCCCCAGTTCGATAGGAGCCATCCTATAGGGGCACTTCGAGATAGGAGTAGCTCCGGGTATGAGTTCAATTGAGAACTCTATCTCACGATTCGGGGGAATTCCGGGTAACTCATTGAGAAATACATCACCGTATTCCCTCACGATGGGAATTTCCTCAATGTTGGATCTTTCCTTCGACTCAACCATTTGGGAGAGGTATGGTTCTTCATAGGGAATCAACACCCACACCATTGAAGGATTTTTCAAATGATATTCATGATCTTCCTTGCATTTGTAGAGGAGCATGGGATGGTTCAGAATATGAAAATATATTTACTTTTCCTGAAAGTTGATATGTTCTCTATATAATGAGAGCCAATCCATTACCATTATAGCGTTGAATTCCACCAAGGGTTGTATTATGAGATTTTCCGGAATAATATTCCCACATACGTCAATAGGAGAAGAGTCAAACACTTGGGTTGCAATGATTTCACCACTTGGTGTTTTTACAAATAACTCTACTTAAAGGTTTCAAGGCTTCGATTCTATAGTTCTATCAAACTTGCAACATATAAAGGAATGCGTAGAACCAGAATTAAATAATACTTTTTACATTCTTGAGTGAATAGGAAGTGTACCTTGTACGACTTCATTATCATGTTCCACCTCCACAGTAGTGATGGAATAAGCCTTCCCTTGTTCCTTTGTCTTTGGTGGTTGTTGGCGCTGATTACCCTCAAGAGCTCGAGGTTTAGTGCACTGGTTTGAATAGTGCCCTAGCTCCCTACAGTTGTTGCATTGAACCACGAGTGGTTCTCTCCTTTCATTGGATAAATTATCCTTCCTTTTTAGGTCTTTTCGACACTCTTGAGTTTTGTGTCCATCCTTCCCACATTTAAAGCATTTCCCCGTACCTTTGAGGCAGTTCCCATGGTGAAACTTCCCACATTTTTGGCATGTGGGTCGTTTATTTTTCTTCCCACCTTTGTCACTAGATCCACTAGATTGAAACTCCATCCTTATTTTCTTATCCCCATAGCAATGGGACCATTCTTCAAACTCCATCTCCACTTTGAGAGCACACCTAAAAACTTATTCATAACTCACAAAGTCTCGAATTTCAAGAGCCTTTCGAATATGTGGTTTTAATTCACCAAAGAATCTATCAATTTTTCTATCATTGTTAATAACAAAACCAGAAGCATACCTTGCAAGCCTTGTAAAATTTTCTTTATAGGTTGTGATAGATTCTTCTTCTTTTTGCTTGAGCTCTATGAATTCTCTCTCCATCTTCGTGTGAAGAGTTCATGGGATGTACTTATTAAGAAACATTATCTTAAATTCTTCCCATTCCATCTCTTCAATTTCCTCCCTTGGCTTGGTGTTCTTAATCAAAGCCCACCATTGATCAGCATCTCCATCTAGATGATAAATGGATAGAGTCACCTTCTCCGTCTCGGAACAGTGATGAACAGAAAAGTTCTTCTCCATGGAGTTGACCCACTGTTTCACAACTAGTGGATCGGAAGATCCACAAAACGTCAGTGGTCATTGCCGCATAAAACATTCGATAGCTAGTTTCTCCCTCTTTGGTGAAAGAGGACGTTCCCCATTATTATGGTTATTATTCATAACTCGAGATAATTGGGTAAGCATCTCCATGAAGGTTTGAACTCAACCACCAAAATCATTTGGGATGTCGTTCGGGCAATCGTTGCATTGGCCCTCGCAAGAGTTGTTGGCCTGATTTCTCCTCGTTCCCACCATTTTCTAAAATAGAAAAGGTTAGAACAAAACATAAGTAAACAATTCATGAATAACTTATTAATTTAAACAATTATACCAAAAACATAACATATGGGATCCCTAGGTAAATATTCTTGTGTACATATTTGTACTTATTCTTACGCTAGAGTTTTTCTATAGGGTTTAATTATCCTAACTCACAAATTAACTAATCCTTTCCTCTGATACCAACTATAGCGACCCGACCTTTTCTTACATTAATATTAAATCATTTCAAAGATAAACAGCATAATAGTATTACACATGGAGGATCCAGAGGTTTAGTGTGTTGGGAAAACTAGGAACACACATAACAAGTACAACATCAAACATAAACATTCATTTAATTTCTTCTTCTATAGCATCTTAGTAGCACTTGTCCTCTCCTTAGTACATGTAGCCACCTGAGGATATACATCAAAAGGGGTGAGCTAAAAGCCCACTAAGAGGATAGATAAGAACAATACATCATGGGGTGAGCATAATCATAACATAGGAAAAAGATCATAAACATGAGTGGAGCATAATAAAAGACTTGAAATGTGGCAATGCATAATAATGAAACATCATGTATTAGTAGTTAACTACCACACATGCTTGTGAACAAATATAGAATCTTGTTCACACATCATTTCACAATTACTCATGAGATTTATAACTTTACCCAATGTATTGGAGCACTGTATAATTCCGGGCGCACCCATCACATTTAAACATTCATATTGCGCTATATAATTCTGGGCGCACCCGTCACATCATAACATTATAATTATCATTCTTGCCACATAGAACAAATATCAAACATGTACACAAATAACCCATGGAAAGGAATGGGTTTCATATCATAATAACACATTTATAAGCTTTGGGTTCCCAAAAGAAAGAAGGAACAACATACTTGAAACAAGAACCATCAACCTTGAATGAGAGGTAAGAGGTGAGATCTTGAAAGAAGAGTTCTTCTGGAAAACATTTTGATGGACATAAAAACCAGTGAAAAACATTTATATCCTGGAAAAGTAAAGGAAATGATGAAAAAATGATATTTGAGGAGTAACCATATCAAAAATGGAGTGAAAGAGGGAGAACCCGAAGGAAGAAAATTGGGTTCGACATTTCCCCTTACCTTGTACTCGAATGCCTCCTTCTCTTTAATGTCATGTATAATGAAATCATATTCATTAATTAGAAATCCAGAACCATGTGCACATTAATATTGTTCATTTTGGTTTCATTATGTTATATTATGTTCCTTTGGATTGCTTATAGAGTTTAAAAACATTGTTCGGGGATGTTCGTTTTTATGGTTTTCTTGAGTGGTTCACTTGTATTCTTAAATTGATGTTTGGGTAGATCATGGGTAAACATCCAGAACTGATATTACATGTTATTAATGATATTACATTAGATTTAATATTTTTATAATGAATTATATTTGATCCAAGTGGACGAATCATTAGATAAGAATTTAATGATGGTTATTTGGGTTAATTTGGGCGGTTTTTGGATCACAATGAACTTGTTTTAACATTTAACTTAGTAATATGGCCATAGTTTATTTAAAGAACTTAAAATAGAACATAATACATATATAATATTCTGGTTCAACCATAAAAATGGTTTCATGACCATATTTGAAAGTAGAAATGGAAGAAGAGAGCATGTTGTTTTTGAAGGTGATAAATTTAACACCTCATGAACAACGTTCTATTTAATAAAATAAAAGGAAGAGGTAAAGGGTGTGGGGTGATATAATATACCATTAGAATCATAATATTACAGTATATATATAATACTAGAGTTACAAAACAATTTGGAAGAAGATAGGTAGGGAGAGATCAAGAAAGGAACTTGAACTTGAAAGGAAATTAAAGGAGAAAAGGGAGAGAAATTACCTCTAGAATCTTCCTCTTGAGAACCTCCTTAAGGGCCTAAGAATGGTCTTTTGATGAGACCAGAAGCACTTTAACGTGGGGGAGGGGATAGGGAAGGTGTTTGGGCAGAGTTTAGAGAAGGCTTGGAGCTTGAGAGGTGTGAGGAAAAGAGGGAGTGAAGGGTGGCTTTTATAGTGGAGGGGAGAGGGGTTTCCTTAATATAAAATTGTCTAGTTTATTAATTTCACCTAAGACAAGGAATAGTGAGTCTCGGATGACCAATAATAGTAATTATATAATGTAATCCCAAAAAAAGTGGGCTTACATCAGCATAACATCATCGATGACTCAATTAATACATTATTTAGCTTTTATTGTGAATTTTCAGATTCCACTGTTCATCAAAAATTTAAATATCTCAGAAAAGTCCCAAAAATTTACCCCGACCATTTTTCAATGAGTAGAATCCAAAAATGAATTACATTTTTCAATAATAATTTTCTAAATTTTATTAATTTAATATTTAATTAAAATCATAATTTACTTAAAAAACAGTTTTTAAAATTAAAACTGATTTTGCAGTTCTTTCAAAAATTAAGTAGGGTCTTATAAAATTATCTAAAATATATTAGGCATTGATTCAATAATTCATGAATACATTTCAGGGAAATAAATATTCTTTTAAATTAATTAATTAATTATAATTAATTATTATGACTTATAAAATACCAAAAACGTTTACTAAGGTCAAATTATCACTTTCTATGATGTTTAAATTCTATTTTATTATTCATAGGTAATGTTACTCTTATTTACTATTCATAAGGGTCATATTACTATTCATAAGTGTAGGTTACTATTCATAAGGGTAGGTTACTATTCACCAAAAATTATTTTTGTTCCATTAGACTTCAAAAACTATCTTAAACACAACCGTATATGTCGGATTTTTAAAATTCCAAACATAGGGGTGACAAAATTATGTTTAAAGGTCACTTATCACTTAGTATTTCATTAATTTGTGTCTTTATGACATAAATATAAGAAGGGAATTTTCCATTGACATACTTTGGGTTGTTACACATAACATAAACATTCGTATCAAAACTATGATATGAAATGTTAATACATTAACCATAAACCATGAATGTTAATAAAAATAACACATTAATAGTAAAAAAATATCACAAAACATTCAATATAATATGGAAGATTCTATCATAAAAAACAACTTCAAAAAAGTGTAAAATCCATCAAAGGATGCTCACATAGACTATGTCAAAACTATTTGAGAGAAATATCTCTTTCTATTTTGAAATAATTTTAAATTTATGTAGTTATAAAAGAAAAAATTTATATTGAAAATATTATCATAATCTTGTAAGGGACTCTTTTAAGGTTCTATAATGGTGGAAAATAGCTGCACCTGCCGTATCGGTTACAAAATATTATTTCCTTAATTTTGTCAAAAAGGTCGTAAAGGACCTTATTTGGAATACGATGGAATGGTTCCTTTATATTTTTTTTTAAATTTCAAAAAGGGTATAAATGACATTCACCTATTGTCTATGAAATAAAAATATTTTTGAAATACATTTTTAAGAAACACAGATGTGGATGATTAAGAAGTCCCAATACATACTCACGTATAAGAAACCTCAGATAATAAAGATATTGTAAAAATTAACCCTTACATTATTCTTTTCCATGATCAAGGGTATATTAACCACCTTTGTAATAGTTAAATAATTGTTATTAAATTATACCAGAACCACATACAGAAATATTATTTCATATACGATCTTCTAATATTTCATTGTTAATAATATTTTAGTCGTATCATTGTTTCAGGTTTTAACTGATTCATTTTACATTATATTTTTTGTTACATAACTCATCATTATAATGGATAGTATTTATTTTATTCATATAAATATTGATAGAATGTTCTTAAAAATTATTTTCAATCATAAAATTAAAATTATTCTTGAATGATTACGATGGGGAATTAATCTCATCACGTCCGTGGAGACGATAATCCGTACATACGCACGAGCGAAAATATAATTATATTGATGGTGAAATGGTATGTAATTAGATGGTATATAATATATAGAGAATAAATTAAAATTTATATTTATTATTTACATCATTTATATTACTTATTATACCAATCCAAATAATGAAGTGTTGAATAACAAACTACACCACGACGTAGAGATGGTAAGCCGTAGGTACACACGTATGGTGACTTTTTTATTCATAGGATTGATAGAATAATGAATATTTTAGTACCATATTTATAATAAATTCATAGTATCTAGATGGTAATAGAGTTTTTATCTTGGTTTGGAAACAAAAAAAGAAAGAGGATGTGGAAAAAGTAGATAACTTTGAATGAGGTGGTGAAATTATTAACTCTTCTTTGGGTGTTTCTTTTTGAGTTGATCAAAAGGGATCCATAAGTTGGATTTATGATAAATTTAATGCCTCTAGGTATAATTGGGGGTAGTTGGGAGGATATTTTATAAGGGGTTTTCTGAGCCAAATTTCACTGGATGTGTTATTTTTAGAGAACGAGAAGTACCCTTTTATAAGAGAGGTGAGGGTCACTTCAGAAAAAGCTTGAAATATTATATTATTATACAGTCATATTTGTTTTATAATGGCTCCAAAAGGATGTATTTCTACTATAAGATGGGGATGGGTAGAAAAAATCTCAACAAATAGGTTTTAGAGAGGTATATGTCACCATATTAACCATTACTTTTAGATATAACTCTTAGATAGAATGTTTGAAATTACCATTTGTCCTCGTATTTTTATATTATATGGTTAATAAACATAATATAAAAAGGAAAGAGATACTAAAGTGGTTAATCATTAATATATCTATCCTTATATATGTCTAATGTATGATCCTTATATTTTTAGTAATATTATATAAATTAACAATATAGTATTTGTTTTAAAAACAGATTTATGTAAATTTTTAAACAATTTGGTATTTTGTTTTTGTGAAATTCATAACAACTTTATCACATAAAAAAATTTATTTTATCCACCATAACATGTCATATTAACATAAAATATTATTTTAATTCACCAAAAGTCTCAATTTATATTTATTTGGATGTTTATAATATCAATTAATTTAATCATTCATTAATAATGTAATAATTACAAAATCATTGTGTCATAAATAAATTTAATTATTTAATGTCTAAAAATTATAAATGAAATACGATTATGTAGGAAATAATTATATATTTCTAATGAATATTCATTTTAGACGTTATCTTCTTTATATTCCTATATTAAAAATTCTTTAGTTATTAAACATTGATTTCTCCAATTTTGTCAATTCTTTAAATAAAATAATAATTAATTTCCTAATCTAATCCAAGTGGACCAAAAGGATAATTTTCTATTAATAAGGTTGATTTTAGGGGACATACACTTATCCAATATAATTAGGAAATTTATTCAGTAATTATAATATCATTTTTACCATTAATTACACTATTTACATTTATCGGAGGTAAATAAAATTCAAAAGTGACTACTCACCAAAAATTATTTTCATCTTATTGAACCACATTTGACTTACTGATGTCAAGTGTGTCTCATGGATTTTTTAAATTAAATTCAAAGAAGAGGTAAAATTAAGTTTTATGTAAATATTCGAATGTACCTAGAAGGAGGGTAAAAGACCTTAAAAACTCAATAAAACATTATACATCTTATTTAATTATAAAAAGACTCCATTGGTTTAAATTGAACTTATATAGGTATTATGTATCTATTTTTATCTAAAATAAATTTAATTAAAATAAATAATTATTTAAATAAAATGTAGGTTTTAAGCAATAACTCAATTGTTTTCACTATTCATAAAAAATTGAATGTATTTATAAAAATACCAAAAATTCACTCGAAGATTATTTTGATATTGGAAATTCTAAAATGAAGTCCATTTTGAAAAATAAAATTTACAAAATCTAAAAAAGTGGGTATTAATATTCATAATGGTTAGTTTGATTGGTGGTGTAGTGCTACAACTCGATGTTGCGTAGAGTGAAAGTTATTGAATTATTCCCAGAGAACCGTACCGCGGAAGCATAGGGTGTTACATTCTTCCCTCTTTCAAATAATTTCACCCCCAAAATTTCTATAATATTAATGCATAAAATGATTCAGGTGGTTCTTCATCATAAGATCCTTGGGATACCATGGTACCTATTCCATCTTATGGTTTCTTTATAGAACTTCTACCAGGCGAGTCACCTGCTTTCTCAACACTTGTTCTCCTGTGCCAAGAATTATGAGACACTCTTCACAATAAGATATATATGGTTCTAGTTATCTTTCTTCATTGGTGAGTACATGCATTGGGTCAGGGGTGTATTTTCTCAATAGTGATACGTGGAACACATCATGAATATTGAAGAGACTAGGAGGAATTTACATATAGTAAGCTAAAACTACAATTAATTCTAGAATTTCAAAAGGTATGATATACCTGAGACCTAATTTACCCTTCTTTCTGAATCGTACAACACCATTAAATGGAGATACCATTAAAAAAACTAGATCTTCTACATAAAATTCAAAATCCTTCCTTCAGTTATCAGCATATATATTTTTCTTACTTTTAGCTGCTTTGATGTGGGTTTGGATAATCTAATCCTTTTCCATTGTTTCCCCAACATGTTCTGGGCCTATGAGTTTTCTTTCACAAACAACATCCCAAAAAGATGGTGTGCTACATCTCTTTCCATATAACGCTTCATATGGTCTCATCTCAATACTTGAATGGAAGATATTGGTATAGGAAAAATTCTAACATAGGTAAATACTTATCCCACATACCTTAAAAGAGATATAAGAAATTTATCACCCCAATATTTCGTAGCACGTTGACTCTTAAAATAAATTCAATAACTTGCACTACACGCAACAACAAGTTCAAGCGCACCACGACATACCAAACTAGCCATTCAAAAGCGGTTAGGAATAGTATTAACTGAATTTTAAACATTATATAATCCTTATAATATTAGAATCCATATTATGAGTTTCTTAGAAATAATGTAAGAACAAATTCATTTTTTCTAATAAAAGAAGTATTTTTCAAAAAATGAAATTTTACAGCCTTTTAATGGTGAACCCTTTTTAAATATAATATTTGAAACTTTTATATATTAAATTTGACAAAATTAACTTCTTATTTAGAATTGAGACATAAAAATTTAGTTTTAATAAATTTTTTCTATTTTTCTAATAACTTTCAAAATTGTTGAAAAGTGAAAAATACAATTTTTTAACTAAAAACTACTTTTTAAATCAAAATAATTTATATTGTTAATTTATAAATTTTAATGGTTTGTAAATATAATTAGATTATATTTTTACCATTTAATCCTATGCTGGACATTGTTAGTTATTTCACTTTTAAATTGATCATAAACAGGTATCAATCTTTTGATAGTTACTATTTCTTAAAAACATGATTTTTGATTTTGACAACGGGAATTAATTTTAAATTAATAAATAAAACTTATATGTTTTTAATTTTATAAAATGATCATCATTTTTGGATTTGAAATATCAAATTAGATTAGAGTGATTTTTTGGTATTTTTCTAAAAACATTCAATTTTTGATGAATAGTGGAAAACCCTCAGTTATTGGTTAAAACCGATTTTTTATTTAATTATTTTATTTATTTTACTTAAATTTGTTTTAGGAAAAAATAGATACATAATAATTGTATATGTTCAATGTAATTCATTGGAGTCATTTTATAATAAGTTTAGATATATAAAATTTTATTGAACTTTTTACCGTATTTTACCCACCCCTAGGAGCCTTTGCAAATTTGCATAAAACATTATTTTTCCACTTCTGTGAGTTGAATTTCAAAAATCTGAGAATGAGGTTGATATTAGTAAGTAAACTTTTTTTTAATATGATGAAAATAATTTTTGGTGAATAGTAACTATTTACTTTAATTTACTACGGTAAAAAGTAAATAGGGTAATTAAGGGTAAAAATTATATTATTATTACCCTAACACAAGTCATAATTCTATTAGATAAGTATATATCGATGTAAAATAACTTTCGGAATAAAATATGGTCATTTAGGTCCACTTTGATTAGATTAGGACATTTATTATTATTTAATTCAAAGAAGAGTTACAAGTGTTAAATTGAATATTTAATAACTAAAACTTTTTTTAATATAGGGATAAACAAAAGATAAATTAGATTATAAATATTTATTATAAAGATAAAAATATTTCATACATAATGGTATTTTATTTATATTTTTTACACATTATATAACTTAATTTATTTATGGCACAATGATGACGGAGTAATTAGCTAATTAGTGAAATATTAAAATAATTGATATTATAAATATGCTAATAAATGTAATTTGATACTTTTTATGAATTCAACAAATTTTCGTGGATAATATTTCTTATTAAGGTGGGTTAGATGAATTTTTTTCGAAGTAATAATGCTGTTATAAATTTAGAAAAAACAAAATAACAAATATTGTCAAAATTGATATAAAAGAGTTTCTAAAACAAATATTATATTATTAATTGATATTCAATTCCTAAAAATATATGGTTCAGAAAAAAGACATATAATTATAGTTTTATTATTAATGAAACACTTGGGGTTATCTTGGAAGTATATAGTATGTTTATTAACTATCTAATATAAAAATACAATGAGACATGGTTAATGTCAAACTTTTTAACTAAGAGTCATATATAAATGATAAGGTTAATATAGTGAGATAAACCAGTATAAAATCTATTGGTTGAAATTATTTCGTCCCATACCCACCCTAGAATCTAAATAAGTCTCTTTAGAGTCATTATAAACAGAATATTAATTTATTATAAAATAATATTTTATGTTTTTCCTAAGGTGCCCCTCACCCCTCTCATAAAAGGGTGCTTCACCTTTCCTTATATTCACACTATAAAAGCCATTTGACTCATCCAAACCCTACCCAAATAACCTATTAAAATCCCTAACTTCATCTTAAAGTCATTACTTTAGTTAGAAATCCAACCTGAGGAGTCCTTTTGATCAGTTCAAAAAGAAAGAACCCGAATAAGAGGTAATAATTTCACCACCCTATTTCAAGTTCTTTTCATCTTCCATTTCATATTTCCTTATTGTTTCCATTATAAAATAATAAATCCAGTATCTTATATATACTGTGATATTATTATAATAATTTTATAACCATGTTATTTATTTTTATCCATCCTATGAATGCAATGTTACTACACGTGCGTACGTACAACTTACCGTCTCCACGTCGTGGTGTAGTTTGTTAATCAAACATTTCATCATTTGGATGGCTATAATAATGAGTATAAATGATGTAAATAATAAATTTAACATAATAATGAATTTGTTATATATGATATATCAACCAATTATATGTGATTTAAATATCAAAATTCTGATATTGTCGCTCGTGTGTACGCATGGATTACAGTCTCCACAACGTGATGAGATTCATTACCATGTTAACCATTCAACGATGAGTATAAAAATATATATTATTAATATTTATGTAATATATGACATCATAATGCTACTAGATATATATATATATATATATGTATGTACGTACTTAAATATATCTTATTCACTTCTGTTCAGTACGATATGAAAATAGAAACAACGTTTATGCGTACGTACGACCTACCATATCCATAAATGGTGTTTTCCATTTCATATATATATATTATAAATATTTATATTCTAAATATATATGATATATAAATCCTGGATTATATTCTCAAATTATTTAATTCGTGATCTAAATGAAACAATAAAAAATAACATGTTAAAACACATACGATAATGAAAGAAATTATTACCAGAATATTAATTTAAAATGAAAATCATTATTAAATGAGTATTATAAAGTCATAAATGAATCATGTATGATATAATAAATATTAATATGGTTCTGGTATAACTGAATAACATTCAATGGTCATTATACAAGAGGTTAAATGTAATCTCGACCAAAGGAAAGTGCAAGGTAAGAGGTTTCTTATATCACTTTTAATTCTGTGAGATTTCCATTGTTGACCACTTATTTATTGAATGTGGTGTATTGTGTACTGAAATTTGATATATAATATCATGATTCTCTCTATATTCATGATATTTTGTGATTCATTTGGTGGTTATTAATAATTTTTCATACGACTCGATTGATTACAACGTGGTAAGGGTTAATTTCACAATCTCTTTATTATCCGAGGTTGTTTTTAAATAATTATCTACTGGGACATATTTATTATCCATGTCCATGTTTCAAAAAATAGTTTTCAGAGGGATTATTTTTTTGGGAATTTTTACTAAAACATCATTTTAAATGATTTAATGATTAATTATTATAAACCATTCTTATTAATGTCCATGTTTTGAAAATGGTTTTAAGGATTTATTTAAATGAAATTGAATTCTTTAAAATGTTAATTAATTTAAAAAGTTTCAGAGTGGTATGACACACATTGAATAAAAAATTTCCTTAAATGTGTTCCATTATAAATTGTGTGACTTTTAAATGTTTTCATATAAAAGGAATATTTCTATCAATGATTATTAAAAATCATTTTCCTATATGTCAAAATCCTTTGATGGATTTTACACATGTTTGAAGTTTATTTATTATGATAAAAATAATCTATATTTTATTGAAGGTTTTGTGATATGATTAATTGTGGATGTGTTATACCATTCGTGGTTTATGGGTAAAGTATTGGCATTTCATAGCCTCGATTTAATACGAATTTTTATGTTATGTTTAAACCTTTTCATATGTGGAATGAATTGGACTTAGTAAGGGATGGGTGGATCCCGCTATATCTCCTAGATGTATCGATAGGTCTCATGAGACAAACTAGTGTTGTGGCACAAGGCTTTGAGAAAATCTTATTTGTAGTCTTGGCACAAGGCCTTGACTATGTGGTTATGAACATCTGTCATTGTGCATTCCATTATTATGTAAGTGGTTATTGATATTTCATGTGATTATTCGACAAGTAGAATATCCATGTGAATAATTAAATGGCATTATTTTATTCTATCTTTGAAATATATTGCTGAAGTTCACGTTTAAAAGGCTTTTGTTTTATTTATACATTCTCTCAAGTGTTTATGCATATTTATGAAAGTTTATGCTATATTGTTATCCTTACTGCGCATCTGAGGTCACTCCTTTCTATGTTTTATATTTCCTTTGATGTGAAGAAGTATTTTATGACTGACCAGCATGTATAGTCTGAGAGGATATGACTGTGGTCTATGGAGACTATATTGTTGTAGTTTTTCAATTTATGATGTCATGTAAGACTTATGAATGTATCTAGTGATTCCAATGATACTAAACTAATCGGTTTTCCGAGACATGATCTTTTGGGATCATGCCAAGGTTATTTAATAATGCACCGACTCTAGGTCACTAGGGTTAGGGCGTTACAGTTAGTACCAGAGGAAGTTTAGTATAATCCTTGGATGCTAGATTTAGATAATCGTTGATTATATCACATATCCCTAAGATAGACTTTGAGGATTAGTAGAGAATAACTTTCTAGAATTTTTGTATATTAGTGATTTTTTTAGTTTTCTGGGAAATACGTCCATGTCTGGAAATGAGTAGGTATAGGCTGCTCTGGCACAGATGTACCGAGGGGGAAAACCTGAAAACACCACATTGAGCTAGACTCAAACGAGAACTAGTGCACATAAATGGCCCTTGTGGAACTCTTGGTTACAACATTGCCGGGGGATATGCTTAGAATAATTCTCAAATTCTTTACAAACCATTTTGAATGGTTTATGATTATATACTTCCTTAAAAAAAATATTTTTATGATTATGGATTATATCCATAAACTGTTCAATTTTTGTTAAGTGTTTTACATGTTTGGATATTTTTATTGAGATTCATAAATTGATCTAGTGTGTGCCATTGTTTGAAAATGGAACCCTGTAGAATGAATTAGAATTCCAGCAACATGAATATTCCAAAGAGTATGAATGATCTTATCTTTCATAGTATTAAACCAAAATTAATAGAGAAATAGTCTCCTACAAATTATCATCATATAAAGAAATAATATCACCTGTTAATAAGATAAGTAGAGAATTCTCTGAGACCTATGGCTTTAAAGGGAAGCAAGATAAGGAAATGATATAAGAGAGAAATATGGATAAAGAGAATAGGGTAGAGATAGATTTTACCATATGCGATAACTGTGGAAAGAGTCACCATGGTAAATTCATGAAGAGAATGAGAGTTTGTTATAAGTGTGGAGAAAATGGACACCATGTACATGACTGCAAGGGTAGAAAAAAGCTTTTAAATGTACAATTCTTCATCTACAAGGAGTTGAGACACTACACGAATCAATGTCCAAATCAACAGAGTATGCCCAAAATGATGTTATTGGATAATAATCAAGTTATGACACTACCACAAATGAAGATGAATTATTAATTTTATTATGTTTTTATTATATAATTATGTCATTTCAGTGTTGTATCAATGATGTACTAGTTATATGAATTAATGAAATAAATAAGCATTGAACTGCAATACTATTACAATAAGGATTTGAGATTATATGGTACTATGAAAAGTGACTCAATAGAAAGTTAAAATTTATTTTGGAAAATACATGGATAGTGGAAAGATAAACCTTAATATAGTCCTGATACTGAGATTGTAATTTTTGAATAAGAGCTGGTTGACTTGGATAAATTATATTCAATATTCTTGTCTGCCCTGAAACTAATTAATTGCTTGTTTATTCCATTTTTGTTGGAGTATACAACATTTTTGGATATAAGGAGTATATCTAGTATTCTATAAGGAATAATGGAGCATGAATGTATTCAATAATTTTTTTGGTAATTCAGGGTATTACCTTGTTTTAAAAAATACACGAAGGTATTCACATGTTATTACGTGGCAAGAATGATCTTCATTGTGTTTAAATTCCTTATAAATTTTGGACTGTGATTTTAGATAGAAGACTTTTCGATAAGTCTAATGTTTGGAAATGATTATGTTTGAAAGGATATTTTTTGATTTCATAAATGGAAAACACGCAGACCACATGACAACCCGTCGCATCAGGCAAAGCTGTGGGAATCGAATCCACAACCATAGTGCGATTGGGATTTATCACCAACCACTGGACTACATGAAGTCCATGGATTGTATAATGTAGATTCTTTTTTATAAGGGTCTGATATGTGAATTATAAATCCGTTATTCTTGAAACCCTATACTATTAGGATAAATAGAATTTTTTTGATATCATTTAGAGTAATGGATGAGTTTGAGGTAGCAATTAGTTGAAGGATGAAACTCTACTTTTCATGTATATATATACATATATAATTTCCCTCTTATTATATGGATAAATTAATACTTAATATTTAGGGAAGGGATCTTAAAACAAAAAATGTGTTATCCTAATACCTTATGTTTTGTTGAAATGATGGTATTTTTAATCATCATAGATTGATGGATTTGAGGCCCTCTATTTTACACTTATTTGTGATTGATGACCTCAATAACTTCCTTTAAATATTTATGTTTTCCTCCAATTATGTGTCTTAAATTTCCACAAATGTTCTTCTAATCGAGAACATAATTTGGTGGCGACCCTTTCACTTCCCTTTTCCACTTATTAAGACAAAATTTTATTAACCCAATTTCTGATGTGGGATTTCCAAAAATGTGTTTTTCTATTTTTAATCATCTATTTTTGAAGAACAATTTAAAATTGTGAGGATAAAATTTATTGAAGGAGGGGATAATGAAACACCCCACGATTTTGTTGCATGTTATCTATTAAAAATAATTCAATAACATGCAATACACGTAACACCAAGTTCAAGTGCACAACGAATTACCAAACTAGGTGTTAAAAAGCGGTTATGAATAATATTAACTTAATTTTGAACATTATATAATCCTTAAAATTTTAGAATCCAAATTATGAGTTTCTTAGACATAATGTAAGAAAAAAATTCATTTTTTCAGAAAAGAGAAGTATTTTTCAAAAAAAAATGAAATTTTGCGGCCTTTTAATGGAGAACCCTTTTTTAAATCCAATATTTGAAACTTATATATATTAAATTTAACAAAATAAGAATATTATTTAGAATCAGAAAGCAAAAATTTAGTTTCAATAATTTTTTGTTGTTTTTCTAATAACATTCATAATTGGTTGAATAAAGAAAAATACTATATTTTAACTGAAAACAACTTTTTTAATCAAAAATTTTTATAGGGTTCAATTATATATTTTAATGGTTTGGAAGTATAATTAGATTATCTTTTCCATTTAATCCAATTTAGATCATTGTAAGTAATTTCTCTTTGAAATTGAACATAAACAAGTATCCATATTTTGATAGTTATTATTTCATAAAAACCTGTTCTTTTGGTTCTGAAAACAAGAATTAATTATAAATTTATAATGTCAACTTAATTTTTTTTAATTTGGTAAAATGGAATTCATTTTTGGATTCGGAATTTTGAAATTATATTAGGGTGAATTTTTGGTATTTTTCTAAAAACATTCAATTTTTGATAAATAGTGAAAAACACTGAGTTATTGGTTAAAACTGAATTTTTATTTAAATATTTTATTTATATTCTTTAAAATTATTTTAGGTAAAAATTGATACATAATACCTATATATTTTCAACGTAATTCATTGGAATCATTTTATAGTAAGTTTAGATATATAAAATTTTATTGAACTTTTTTCTGTCTTTTACCCATCTCCTAGGAGCTTTTGCAAATTTGAAAAAAAACATAATATTACCGCTTCTATGATGGGAATTTAAAAAATCCGAGAGACCTTGTTGATATCAGTAAGTAAAATGTGTTTCAATATGATGAAAATATTTTTTTTGGTGAATAGTAACTTTTTTACATTTATTTACCCCGGTTAAAAGTAAATAGGGTAATTATGGGTAAAAATTATATTATAATTAACCTAACACATGTCCTAATTATATTGGATAAGTATATCTTGACAAAAAAACCATAGAAATAAAATATTATAATACAGGTCCACATGGATTAGATAGGATATTTATTATTACTTAATTCAAAGAAGTGTTAAAATTGTTAAATTCAAAGTTTAATAACTAAAAATTAGTAATATTAGGTTGAACATAAGATAAATTCAACTATTAATATCAATTAGAAATATAATACAATTTCCTACATAATGGTATTTTATTTATATTTTTTAGACATTAAATGTTTTATTTTATTTATGACAGAATGATGATGCAGTAATAACCTAATTTATGAAATATAAAAACAATTAATATTATAATTATCCAAATAAAGGTAATTTTATAATTTTTATGAATTATACAAATTTAATAGGATAATATGAAATATTAGGGTTGGTTAGATGAGTTTTTTTCGAAGTAATAATGTTGTTATGAATTTAGCAAAAACAAAATACCAAATTGTGTCAAAATTGTCATAAAAGTGTTTTTAAAACAAATATTATATTATTAATTCATATTCTATTCATAAACATCTATTGTTTGGACAAAAGAAATATATAATTATAGGTGTATCATTAATGAACCACTAGGGGTTCTATTGGATGTATATATTATGTTTATTAACCATATAATTTTAAAATACAAAAAGTCATGGTAAATGTCAAACTTTTTAACTAAGAGCTAAATATAAATTATAATTTTAATATAGTCACCTAAACCTGTATAAAATATTTTGGTTGAAATTTTATCGACCCATCCCCACCCTATCCTCTAAATAATCCACTTTCAAGCCATTATAAACCTGATATAAATTTATTATAAAATAATATTTTAAGTTTTTCATAAGGTCCAACTCACCCCTCTTTTATAAGGGAACTTCCCAATCTCTCAAATAGACACCTTCAAAGCAATTTTTCTCGGCCAACCCCTGCCCAATTATCCTCTCAACTTCCCTCACTTCATCATAGAGGCCTTTTTTAGTAAGAAATTTAACTTATGGAGTCATTTTGATCAAATCAAAAGGAAGAACCCGAAGAAGAGGTAATAATTTCACCACCCTCTTTCACATTCTTATCTTCTTCCACTTCTTCATTCCTTATTGTTTCAATTATAAAATAATAACTCCCATATATTCTATATACTGTGATGTTATTATAAAAATGTTACAACCATATTCGTTATTTTTTCCATCCAATGAATGAAAAGATACCACATGTGCGTACGTACGGCTTACCGTCTCCACGTCGTGGTGTAGTTTGTTATTCAAACATTTCATCATCTGGATGGGTATAATAATGAGTATAAATGACGTAAATAAAAATATAACATTATAATGATTCTTTATATGTCATATATTCTCCAATTATATATGATTTTAATATCAAAAGATTGATATTGTCGCTCGTGCGTACGTACGGATTACCATCTCCACGACGTGATGAGATTCATTTCCATGTTCACCATTCAACGATGATTATAAAAATATATATTATTAATAAGTATAAAATATATGACATAATAATTCTTCTAGATATATATATATGTATGTATATACATACATATATCTTATTCACTTTCGTCCAATACGATATGAAAACAGAAACAACGTTTATGAATATGTACGGCTTACCGTCTCCATAAATGGTGTTTTCCATTTCACATATCTATCTATTATAAATATTTATATTCTGAATATACATGATATATAAATCATTGTTTATATTTTGGAATTATTTAAATCATGATCTAAATGATACGATCAAGAATAACAAGTTAAAATACGTACGACAAAGCAAGAAATTATTACCTGAAACTTATTTTAACATGAAAATCATTATTAAATGTATAGTATAATTTCATAAATGAATAAAGTATGATATAATAAATATGAATATGGTTATGTTATAATGGAATAACATACAACGGTCATTATACAGGTGGTTAAATGTACCCTCTATGAAAGTAAAGTGCAAGGTAAGGGGTTTTTTATACCACGTTTAATTCCGTGAGATTTCAATTGTTCACCACTTTTTTATTGCATGTGGTGTATTTGGAACTACTATTTGATATATAATATCATTATTCTCTATATATTTTAATATTTTTTGATTAATTTGGTGGTTATTTACTATTTTTCATACAACTTGATTTATTACAAATAGGTAAGGGTTAATTTCACAATCTCTTTATTATCAGAGGAAGTTTTTACGTAAGTATCTACTGGGAAATATTTATTATCCATGTCCCTGTTTCATAAAATAGTTTTCAAAGGGATTATTTTTAAGTGGATTTTACTAAAAACATCATTTTAAATGTTTTAAAGATTTATTCACTCTAAACCATTCTCATTAATGTCCATGTTTTCAAAATAGTTTTATGGATTTATTTAAATGGACATGAATGTTTTGAAATGTTAATTACATTCAAAAGATTCAAAGTGGTATGGAACACATTGAATCTAAAATTTCTTTAAATGTATTCCTTTATAATTATTTGACTGTCACGACCCGACCCTACTCGGGTTTGATCCGCAACTAACTCATGCCCGCCTCCATAGGCCAGGGGCTGGCAACAAGCGCCGAAGGCTAAACAACTCATGGAGGCCTTTCCCTGAGTACCTGTACACACACACGCAGCCCAATCAATGCAGAAGAGCATAGTAAAAGGAAAAGTAAAGTACTAAATACTATTAATAAACCACAAAGTTCATCGACCTATAAACAGTAAAAAGTAAAAGCTGAATGTAACAGAAAATAAAAAGGAAAAAACATGCACCCAACCTGAAAAGTGCCACAACCTGGAAACAGGTGAAAAAATGTAAACGGATGGGAGAGTCCCACACCTAGAACCTATCTATGACCACCGCACGCTGTCCAAGCTCCCAAAATCATATGATCCACTGAGGTCACGACCAACCTGCCCATCGTCTACAAGGGGACACCAAGTGCGGGAAAAGCCCAAGTAGGGGTGATTATAAAAATACTCAGTAGAAGGCCCCGAAGACTTGAGGGTGCAACAAAAAAGGTTCTGAAGAGGTGAGCAGTTGATCGAACAGGGAAAAGTAAAGGAGTACAACAGAGAGTGCAGTAAAGAGTACATCTCAACACAATAAGGGGAGGGAAGTAGACTCTTCCAAACACAAGGAGATAGAAAAGGTGATAAAGTGAACTTACCATCAAGACATTGCTACCTATAGTAGGAGAGAAGACTCATCCAACCATGATAATATAAACACATAAAGCACATAGCATACCCAGTTCTTATTCACCTCTCCTGGAAGGTGAGTAAACAAAACCCAAGATGTGGGTACTGGAATAAAGTATACATATATATATTCTCTATCAAGAAACCCAAACAAGATCGTAAGGGGATCTCTGTCCCATAGCTCAACCCAAGAAAGTGAGTAGCCAACAGTCCCATAAGTAAACACCATCAATGCCCAGGATCCCACACATCTGCCCCGAACTGCAAGTCAAGGGGATCAATTCAGCTCACCTTGACACTATTCTCTTTGGGTGGCACTGACTCGCCCGCATGGTTTTAGGTCATGTCTCAAGGACGCATCTCAGTGGGGAAAGTTACCCTAGTACTTGATAGTTTTGGGGAATGTCAAACCACACCTTGTCATTTCCCCGCAGTCGAGAGGTCTCCTCAAATTCTACAGGCGACCCCTTGCCCAGCCCCACAGGAAGGTAATACCTGGAAGTCTACGGGTTCCCACTGGACCGAGACCCAGCAAAAGTCGACGGTTGCCACACTACCCAGTCCCGTAAAAGGGTAATCCACTGGAGGGAGACCTGGAAAAAGTCATCGATGAGTCCCAATGCCCAATCCCGTAAAAGGGTACTCCATTGGAGGGAGGCTCAGAATCATCATCAGGGACCACTTCCCAGACCAGCTGGAGGAAAACCCATTATCATGGAAAACTTCCCAGCCCCACTGGAGGTAATCCCAGAACCGCACTAGCCATCCCTGTTGGATGGTACAACGCTGGCCATCCCTGTTGGATGGTAACCCAATGACCATCCCTCTTTAATGTTAACCCACTGGCCATCCCTGCTGGATGGTAACCCACCAGCCATCCCTACTGGATGGTACCTCACTGGCCATCCATGCTAAAAACAATCTTCTGGCTAGCCCTGGTGGAAACAACCTCCTGGGATGAGGATCAATGACCATGTAAAGTGTTGGTTACACTGAATCCACGAGAACTCTACTAGGGAACACGAAGCAACTCTACTGCCAAACCATCGAGAAGAGAACCAGGGGAAAACCACTCAACCCTTCTGGTCAAACAAAAGAGAACAGAACCGGGGGGAAACTTGACCCGGCTGGTCAAACAAACGAGAACAGAACTAGGGGGAAACTCAACCCAGCTGGTCAAAGAAATGAGAACAGAGGGACCCTCTACATCTAGAGAGGTCAATGGTACGCAAAGCAGAACACAACACACACATGGGGCACACATGACGTGTGGCCCCAAGTCAACTCCAACAAAGAAAAAAAACATTCTCAGGTACAAACAACAACATATACCTCCAAGCATTCTCATATACTCCCAGAGTATACCATGTTTTCAGCCCAAAGGCTATGGTGCATACGACACACAACGTCAATGCGAAGGGTGTAAATGTAACTACTCCAACTTTCCACCACAATGGCTCATGCACGGCCAACCAAATATCTTCAAAAATTACTTCACTCGCACTGGAGTGCATACGATCGCACGCCAACGGTTCTCTGCAAACACCATGGATGGAACCACCACCGACACACCTTTCATTTCATTACATTTAATAAGATCACGTAAGAGGCTCTGCTCACCTGAGAAGATTACACCATTGTAATCCTCAAAGAAAAACCCGCGAGATAGACTATATACTCACCTCAAACGGATATCCGACGTAAAAGCCATCTAACACCGCTTTACACCCGAATGGCGTCCCGTGGTCCCGATCCTTGGCCCCGAAAATAGTCGGGCGCATCGTACCATTGTGATCTCCTTGAAAAGATACGTCAAATTGACTACTCTCTTGAGTGTAATGGATATCCAAAGAAACATATGCATTCTGACATACCGAACATGAGCGGTGCTTCGTGGGACCCGCAACCCGGCCCCGAAGCGCTACCAACAGATCACACAGCTGTGATTATCTCGGAAAAGTACACAAGATGGACTATTCACTTGTCCACAACAGACACCCGGTGATAAAGCCAAAAATCACCACCAACTCCCAAAACAGCCCTCGCAAAGCCCGCACAAGTGTGCTGAATTAAAGAGGGTGGATTGCGCCAATGGAATGCCCTCATAAAAACACCCAGAAATGACTTCTTGCACGCCCTGAACGGACGTCCGATGAAAAAGTTACAAAACACTGCTCGCATCTCAAAAGACAGGTCATGGGACCCACACCAAAACTCCAAGTTCAACACCTGAAAACAACCTGGAAAACTCCGCCCTGGCCCCAGGGTATCAATGCTACTGACAGCGCTCAAATGGGACATCGTATGTGTCTGCGCCATCCAAAACAAAAACCCACGAGAAAATGACAATTCACTTAAAGGCGTGACATGTAAAGACCCACAAATTTCAAGGAAATTTTTTTCTTAATTTTCTTTTGAATTTTACAAGAGCGCAGCTTCAGACGGCACCTGATTCCGAGGCCCGGTGTGCCCGGAATCAATTTCCGAATTTTGGCTCGGGTACATTCAGTGAACGGACGAGCGGGTTTTTCTATCTTTTGAACCGGTGCCCGGAATCGAATTCTGAGGGCACCGATGAAATCACAGCGCCGGTATTTGCTTAGAAACGCCTCTTCCGGAGTTGCGTTTGCTCAGACGTGGTTTTTAAATTTTGCGGCTTTAAGTCAGAGATAAAATAAAGTTTGTGCGACAACTTTATTTTATTTCACTTAAGCTGCTTGGAAGCCACTTGAAGTCACTTAAAGGCGGCTTGAGCTGAGTTGAACTGGATAGGATGCTATCCAGAAATATCCTACCCCTTGGTAGGATATTTGTGAGGCAGGGCCCGCACGAGCCCCGCCGTTTCTTTCGCTAAGTAACGCACCCGCGAAAACCCGTCAAAGTAACTGAAAAGTCAACCGACGCGTTTTCTTTAATTCTTAACAGACCATTTAATTGGGCGGTTTATTTCGTGAATTAAATGGGCTGTTTCTTTCGTGAATTAAATGGGTCGTTTCTTTCGAATTGATGGATCGTTTCTTAACCGGTTTCGTGTGTTGGCATGTTTATAAAATAAGACCAACCTAAAAATCCTTGGAAAGGATTCGAGAGAATCTTCGTTCCTTCATCTCCCCGCGAAGAACGCGAAGAACGCGAAGAACGCGAAGAACGCCGGCGACCGGAATTCGACGATGCACGCCGTGATCTGCGACGTCGACGAGCCCTACCCGCGACGTTCTTCGGCGACGCCTCTTCTTCCGCAGCCGATCCTCGTTCGACAACAAAGGTGAGAATCGAATCTTCTAATTCTCTCCTTTTTATAATTCGATATCAACGGATTTAAATTAATTAAATCCGTTTGATCTTGATCCGGAGATTGGCGACGCGACGCCGGATACCGCGACGACGCGATGATCTCTTTCTTCCGCGACGAGCGATTCCGCGACGACCTCTCGTCCGACGACGACGACAAGGTAAGGGATGTTGGAATATTTTATCTTATTTCCCCGTGTTTATTCTTTTAAAGTGAAGAACATGATCTCCGAAAATTTTAATTTATTTAAAATTGTTGTTGATTATTCCTCCCATGGATTATGACTAACGCGGAGGGTGCGGGTCTAACGAACAAGACCCGGCAACCCTCCGCCGATCGCTTTTGTTGTGCGGATATGGCGGATGACGACGAACCGCGCGGCAGGGGCGATCTGTTGATCCTGCAGTGAAGATCGGCCCCCGGAAGGAGCATCGGCGCAGACGGGAGGCAAAACGGGCCACCGGAGCAACTCCGGCGGCCCGCGGAAGGAGGCGGCGGCGCCCGGCGCGCCGCCGGAGGAGACCGCCACGGCCGAGCCGCGGCGGCGGCGAACCGCCGGACCGCGTCCGCGGTCCGGCCATCCAGCACGCGGCCCGCGCGGGCCGCGTTTCACCAAAAGCCGCGGGTTTGACCCGCGGCGGCTCAAGCGGCCGCTCGGCCGAAGCCGAGCCGGCCGGTCCGGTCGGCCGGGCCGACCCGGTTCGGCCGACCCAAGGGGGGGTTCGGGCCGGGTCGCCCCGGGCCCGGGACCCCCGTTTCGGGCCCTCTTCGGTCTTTCGCCCATATCTTGGGCCTGGGACCCCCGATTGACGAACCGTCAGCGGCTACGCGATCCTTGGATCGAGACGGTCGTTTCGGTATATTATACTCAAGGTTTCGGAAGACTTTGGGTTCGGCCGGGTTGGTTCGTACACGAAACCAACCGGGCCCTCGGAGCGGAAACACTCATAACTTGAGCTACGGACGTCCGAACGACGTACCGTCAGCTGTGGTAGTTTCCTCTAAGTGAGACGGAACTTTTGGCATACTCCGCCCGAGGATCGGATACAGGAGGAGTACGGTCGGGTTGGTTTTGCCCTAAAAACCAACTGGGCCCCTGGGACGAAAATGCCAATAACTCTCAGACCGGGCGTCCGATTGACGCGCCGTCTGTCGCGTTGAGATCCTGTTGTCGATACGGAACATTTGGATACATCAACTTCGGACTACGTGTCAGTTGATGTATCAGCCTCTCGGCTCGTGGAGCGGACCCTCCTAAACGAGCTCGCTGTGTGCGGGAACCCTAGCGCTGGCTGTGACTTCGACGACAGAGCAGAGATCCTCCGTGGACTGCGACGACGACAGAGCAGAGATCCTTCGTGGACTGCGGCGACGACTGTGCAGAGATCCTCAGTGGACTGCTTCGACTACTGCACTCAGCGATCCCACGTGGATCAGTGCTACTGGTTCTGTGTGAGCCACTGCCTTCAGGTTTTGTGTGAGCCCGATCCTTTGTGGGTCCTTACTACCGGTTCTGTGTGAGCCATTGCCTACAGGTTCTGTGTGAGCCCGATCCTGTGTGGGTCTTTTGCGGGGGTTAGTACCTATCGATCCTTTGTGGGTCCGACGACTTAGATGGATCAGTGATCATCTTTGACGTCATCTGAAAAAGTATACCTGGTTGAGCTGAATCTTATGTTACTTTCCTTTGTGGATTGTGTTGAACTATCCTATGTGGATTTACTGTTTACTCTCCTTTGTGGATTTGAGTCTTGCTTTCCCTTGTGGATTGAGTTGTTCTTGAGCTCGTGAGCAGAGCTAGAATTGGGGACTTAGGTATATGTATGGGCATATACCTAAGTCGAGTCAGATGTTACTTCGTGATTGCATCTTTCTTTGTGCTATATCCTTTGTGGATTTAGGGAGACCTTCGGGGGTCTCGGGGTCCTTACTGAGTAGCTTGTACTCACCCCTGCACGGGCTATGCCCGCACCTTGTTGTGTTGGTTGCAGACGACGGACAGCGCTGATCACGGTTGGGGCGTGGAGCAGGACGGTACCTGGAGGTGGACCACTGGACGGGACGTGCTCGGAGCGGACGTGGGACCCGAGGAGCCTGGAGGCTATCTGTACCCACCCTTCAGGTGGGATTGCCAGTGGACGACACGAGGCCGCCGTCTTTTCTTCAGTTGATGTACTTTACTTTTCAGTTGTACTTTACAGTTGGGCTTGTATTTCCGGCCCCCTTTACTTTTCTGCACTTTACTTTCCGCTTGCTGACTCTGTGTGGTTGTTACTTATAAAGGCAATGCCTTCCCTGTTTACTGGGATTTTACGCCTTGGTGCTAGTCGCCAGCCCCTGGCCTATGGAAGGCGGGCTTGGGGTAGTCACGGCACGGGCCCCGAGGTCGGGTCGTGACAAATTGGTATCAGAGGTGGTCGGTTCTACCGCAGACTCTGATCGTCTTTTCTTTCTATATGAAGCAATAGTGTTTAGTGTATTGAGTGTGGTTATCAGTTCAGGGAGCCCAGTGTTGGTGCGGCGGCCGACGTATCCATACACCAGGACCCTGACTCCTGATTTCCGACTTAATGCATGAAAACATTGATTGCGTGTGTGTTTCAAGTTTTCTTTGTGATTACTTGTGTCAGCTCACCGGGTATACTGATCTGCTTTATGAAAGTCTCAAGTTTTCCTTGTGATTACTTGTGCCAGCTCACCAGGTATACTGTTCTGACTGTGGTGCTCTTGTTCTCCTTTTCAGGATGGCCCCGCGACGACAGCCAGCTAGGGTTCCGAGTGTAGGGCGCGACGGCAGCCCACCGAGTGACGAGGCCTCGGTGCAGGGCCCTTTGCCAGCAGTGGCACCGGCGGTAGCTTTACCCGCCGAGCCACCGATGCTGCCAGTACCAGACGCTGACGATGCACGTCGCCTCAGGGCACTGCACGAGTTTCAGAGCCAGCGACCGCCCAGGTTTCGCGGTGAGGCGGACCCCCAGGCCGCCGAGGACTGGCTAGAGGCGGTGGTACGGATCTTTAGGCTAGTGAGGACACCAGCGGATCTCATGGTGATTCTCGCAGCGAGCCTCCTGCAGGCGGCGTCAGGACGATGGTGGAGCCTGATGCTCCAGGTTCATGATGAGGCATCCTTGCTCTGGACGGACTTCGAGAGCCTCTTCCGCTCTGAGTTCGTCCCGGCCACCCTCCGAGCGGTGCGCATCCAGGAGCTTCTCCAGCTGCTCCAGGGCAGCATGACGGTCACTCAGTATGCGGCGAGGTTCACTGACCTATCTCGCTACTCGACCGACATGGTACGAGACCCCTTCTTCCGGGCCCGGACCTTCGAGCAGGGCTTGCGACAGGAGATTCGGGCGTCGCTGATCTCCCTCAGCATTCCGACCCAGGCGGGAGTGCTGGAGAGAGCCCTCCTGATCGAGAGCTTCCTGGCAGAGCCTTCTTCAGCGGCGAGACCTAGCGCAGGGCGGCAGGTAGCTGAGTCTTCGGCAGCAGGTAGCCGACAGATGACTCTCGGGTCCAGGCAGACCAGACCCCCACGCAGAAGGCCTCAGGACACCGGCTCAGCGGTGCGGGGCACACAGCGGAGTGCTAGCCTTCCGAGAGGCAGGCTGTGCTACACCTACGGCGGGCAGGGTCACATGGCTCGTGACTGCCCGACTCGCCGACCAGAGGAGCAGCAGACGGTGGAGGGGCCACCCAGGCAGAGGCAGAGGGTCGACCGTGGCGGTCCGCAGGGAGGAGGCGGACGAGGCAGAGGAGCTGGCCGAGCAGCGGGTGGTGGGCGACGCTTCCAGTCTCTACCCCCACCACCACCAGGAGGGCCACCTCGACCACATGGAGCTGGCGGGCAGGGACAGGCCCAGCTCCAGGCAGTGGAGGCCTACGACCCCGACGTGCCAGAGATGATTCGAGATACGATCTGTGTCTATTCCACCCTTGCTGCAGTACTTATAGACACAGGAGCGAGTCACTCTTTCATAGCCTCTGCCCTTGTTCGGAGCTCGGAGATTCCGACTGAGCCGTTGGCTCGATCCTTACGGCTAGAGACTCCTACGGGAGCAGACTCGACGATTACGCACTGGTTCCGACAATGTGAGCTTACTCTAGGAGGCGAGAGCTTCGGCTGGGATCTCCTTGTAGCGGCGTTGAGGCCTTACGACGTCATCTTGGGCATGGATTGGCTATCCACGGTTCATGCCCAGATCGACTGTTTTAGGCGCAAGGTGCGATGTGTTCGCACCGACGGGAGCAGGTTTACCTTCACCGGCGAGAAGGGAACCTTTGCAGGACAGGATGGACTTCCGCGGAGGAGAGTGTAGCCCATCTCTCATCAGTTGGCTAGCCTCAAGCTAGGAGCAGTGGACGTGCGGAGTCCATCTTTTCCTGCAGTGGTGGACCAGTACGTGGACGTCTTTCCCGACGACGTTCCAGGGCTACCTCCTCATAGAGAGGTAGACTTTTACATCGACTTGTACCCCGGGACAGCCCCGATATCTACTCCAGCATATCGGATGGCCCCCGCCGAGCTTCGAGAGCTGCGGGTACAGTTGGAGGACTTGCAGAGCAAGGGGTTTATCCGACCCAGTGTTTCACCCTGGGCTTCCCCGATTTTGTTCGCCAAGAAGGCGGACGGGAGCTTGCGACTGTGTGTCGACTATCGTCGCCTGAACCAGGTGACAGTGAGGAACAAGTATCCGCTACCACGGATTGATGACCTCTTCGATCAGCTCAAGGGAGCGTGGTGGTTCTCGAAGATAGACCTCCGGTCAGGCTATCATCAGCTCAGAGTTCGAGACGAGGACGTGAAGAAGACGGCCTTCAGGTGTCGGTATGGCCATTATGAGTTCTTGGTTATGCCGTTCGGCGTAACCAATGCTCCAGCAGTTTTCATGAGCCTCATGAACAGGATCTTCCAGCCATACCTCGACCGATTTGTCGTGGTCTTCATTGACGACATTTTGGTATGCTCGACGACTGAGGAGGAGCATGCCTACCACCTGCGAGTTGTGCTAGACACACTCCGAGAGCACCAGCTTTATGGCAAGCTCTCAAAGTGCCAGTTCTGGTTACGTGAGGTCCATTTCTTGGGGCACGTCATTTCTGAGGCGGGAGTTGCAGTGGATCCCGCGAAGATCGAGGCAGTGCTAGCTTGGGAGCCACCCAGGAGCGTGACAGAGGTGCAGAGCTTCTTGGGCCTAGCCGGATACTATCGGAGATTTGTGTCGGACTTCTCTAGAGTTGCGGCACCACTCTCAGCGTTGACGAAGAAGGGGAAACCCTTCGTGTGGTCAGACAGATGTCAGCAGAGCTTCCAGGAGCTGAGACAGAGATTGACCAGCGCACCTATCTTGAGGTTGCCTGAGGAGGGAGTTGGGTACGTAGTTTACTGTGACGCATCAGGGACTGGACTCGGGTGCGTCCTGATGCAGGAGCGGGCCGTGATCGCCTACGGATCACGTCAGTTGAGGCCGCATGAGCAGAACTACGCCACTCATGACATGGAGTTAGCAGCAGTGGTCTTCGCTCTGAAGACTTGGCGGCACTATCTGATGGGCGAGCGCTTCACAGTCTTTTCTGACCACCAGAGTCTCAGGTATGTCTTCTCTCAGAAGGACCTGAACCTGAGACAGCGGAGATGGCTTGAGTTCCTCCAGGACTATGACTTTGAGATAGTCTATACTCCTGGGAAGGGGAACGTGGTAGCCGATGCCCTCAGCAGGAGGACGGGCATTCAGCTACTTGAGGAGGCGACAGAGCAGCTAGCCTCCTTGCAGATATCCTTCGTGGATAAAGACGGAGCAGCCTTTCTTCAGTCTCTCACAGTCTCTCCTCCACTTCTACAGCGGGTCAGAGAGGCTCAGCGTGGGGACGCTGACTGTGAGACCCGGCGTGCACTGATATCCTCAGGTCAGGCGCCTGATGGCTTCTCCCTTGGAGCAGAGCACGACATCCTTTTCAGAGGACGTACCTTCGTACCAGTCGCTTTACGAGAGGAGGTGCTGAGAGAGTTTCACACTTCTCCCTTGGCGGTGCATCCCGGAGTGGCGAAGATGTACCAGGATCTCAGACGACAGCACTGGTGGCCGGGCATGAAGAAAGCTGTGGCTGAGTTCGTTTCACGATGCCTCACCTGCCAGCAGGTGAAGGCAGAGCATCAGGTACCAGTAGGCTTGGTACAGCCCTTGGAGGTCCCGGAGTGGAAGTGGGATGGCATATCTATGGACTTCGTGACTGGACTTCCACGCACTTCCAGAGGTCACGACTCCATTTGGGTGATTGTCGACCGACTCACCAAGTCGGCACACTTCTTACCCATCAGAGAGCAGGGCTCAGTGGAGAGCTTGGGACGTCTTTACGTCCAGGAGATCGTACGGCTTCACGGTGTTCCATCGTCTATCGTCTCCGATCGAGATGCTCGTTTCACTTCCCGGCTTTGGAAGGGGTTGCAGGAGGCGTTCGGGACGCGGCTCCATCTGAGCACAGCCTTCCACCCTCAGACGGATGGTCAGACGGAGAGGACCATACAGACACTCGAGGACATGCTCCGTGCATGTGTTCTCGACTTTGGTCGCAGCTGGGAGGACCACCTACCCTTGGTGGAGTTCGCGTACAACAACAGCTACCACTCCACCATCGGGATGGCACCATACGAGGCGTTGTACGGCAGACCCTGCAGATCACCGTTGTGCTGGACAGACCCTGGGGAGTCAGCACTCGTGGGACCAGAGATGGTCCGAGCCACGACAGAGAAGGTCCAGATCATCCAGGAGAGGATGAGGACAGCTCAGAGCCGGCAGAATTCATATGCTGACAGGAGGCGGAGGCCACTCGAGTTCGAGGATGGCGACCACTTCTTTTTCCGTGTCTCACCTCGACGTGGTTTACGGAGATTTGGCCGAGGCGGCAAGTTGTCTCCACGCTTCATCGGGCCTTTCCAGGTCCTCAGCAGGATAGGAGAGGTGGCTTATCGCCTGGCTCTACCACCTCAGTTGCACCGGGTGCACGACGTCTTTCACGTGTCTCAGCTGAGGAGATACGTGCACGACCCGACGCACATCATCGACTTTGGGGAGCTGGACGTGGACGATGGGGCGACTTTTGCGGAGGTCCCAGTGGAGATCGAGGATCGACAGGAGCGGGTCCTACGTGGGCGGTCGATTCCTCTTTTGCGCGTCAGATGGCAGCACGGGAACCTCCAGGAGAGCACTTGGGAGCGGGAGGCTCAGATGCGTGCTCAGTACCCCCATTTGTTCCCCTAGTTTTTGATGTATCTTTACGGGGACGTAAAGCCCTGAGGTGGGAGTAATGTAAAGACCCACAAATTTCAAGGAAATTTTTTTCTTAATTTTCTTTTGAATTTTACAAGAGCGCAGCTTCAAACGGCACCTGATTCCGAGGCCCGGTGTGCCCGGAATCAATTTCCGAAGTTTGGCTCGGGTACGTTCCGTGAACGGACGAGCGGGTTTTTCTATCTTTTGAACCGGTGCCCGGAATCGAATTCTGAGGGCACCGATGAAATCACAGCGCCGGTATTTGCTTAGAAACGCCTCTTCCGGAGTTGCGTTTGCTCAGACGTGGTTTTTAAATTTTGCGGCTTTAAGTCAGAGATAAAATAAAGTTTGTGCGACAACTTTATTTTATTTCACTTAAGCTGCTTGGAAGCCACTTGAAGTCACTTAAAGGCGGCTTGAGCTGAGTTGAACTGGATAGGATGCTATCCAGAAATATCCTACCCCTTGGTAGGATATTTGTGAGGCAGGGCCCGCACGAGCCCCGCCGTTTCTTTCGCTAAGTAACGCACCCGCGAAAACCCGTCAAAGTAACTGAAAAGTCAACCGACGCGTTTTCTTTAATTCTTAACAGACCATTTAATTGGGCGGTTTATTTCGTGAATTAAATGGGCTGTTTCTTTCGTGAATTAAATGGGTCGTTTCTTTCGAATTGATGGATTGTTTCTTAACCGGTTTCGTGTGTTGGCATGTTTATAAAATAAGACCAACCTAAAAATCCTTGGAAAGGATTTGAGAGAATCTTCGTTCCTTCATCTCCCCGCGAAGAACGCGAAGAACGCGAAGAACGCGAAGAACGCCGGCGACCGGAATTCGACGACGCACGCCGTGATCTGCGACGTCGACGAGCCCTACCCGCGACGTTCTTCGGCGACGCCTCTTCTTCCGCAGCCGATCCTCGTTCGACAACAAAGGTGAGAATCGAATCTTCTAATTCTCTCCTTTTTATAATTCGATATCAACAGATTTAAATTAATTAAATCCGTTTGATCTTGATCCGGAGATTGGCGACGCGACGCCGGATACCGCGACGACGCGACGATCTCTTTCTTCCGCGACGAGCGATTCCGCGACGACCTCTCGTCCGACAACGACGACAAGGTAAGGGATGTTGGAATATTTTATCTTATTTCCCCGTGTTTATTCTTTTAAAGTGAAGAACATGATCTCCGAAAATTTTAATTTATTTAAAATTGTTGTTGATTATTCCTCCCGTGGATTATGACTAACGCGGAGGGTGCGGGTCTAACGAACAAGACCCGGAAACCCTCCGCCGATCTCTTTTGTTGTGCGGATATGGCGGACGACGACGAACCGCGCGGCAGGGGCGATCTGTTGATCCTGCAGTGAAGATCGGCCCCCGGGAGGAGCATCGGCGCAGACGGGAGGCAAAACGGGCCACCGGAGCAACTCCGGCGGCCCGCGGAAGGAGGCGGCGGCGCCCGGCGCGCCGCCGGAGGAGACCGCCCCGGCCGAGCCGCGGCGGCGGCGAACCGCCGGACCGCGTCCGCGGTCCGGCCATCCAGCACGCGGCCCGCGCGGGCCGCGTTTCTCCAAAAGCCGCGGGTTTGACCCGCGGCGGCTCAAGCGGCTGCTCGGCCGAAGCTGAGCCGGCCGGGCCGCGCCCAGGCCGGACCGGACCCGGCCTAGCCGGGTCGGACCGGGTCGGGCCGACCCGGTGCGGCCGACCCAAGGGGGGGTTCGGGCCGGGTCGCCCCGGGCCCGGGACCCCCGTTTCGGGCCCTCTTCGGTCTTTCGCCCATATCTTGGGCCTGGGACCCCCGATTGACGAACCGTCAGCGGCTACGCGATCCTTGGATCGAGACGGTCGTTTCGGTATATTATACTCAAGGTTTCGGAAGACTTTGGGTTCGGCCGGGTTGGTTCGTACACGAAACCAACCGGGCCCTCGGAGCGGAAACGCTCATAACTTGAGCTACGGACGTCCGAACGACGTACCGTCAGCTGTGGTAGTTTCCTCTAAGTGAGACGGAACTTTTGGCATACTCCGCCCGAGGATCGGATACAGGAGGAGTACGGTCGGGTTGGTTTTGCCCTAAAAACCAACTGGGCCCCTGGGACGAAAATGCCAATAACTCTCAGACCGGGCGTCCGATTGACGCGCCGTCTGTCGCGTTGAGATCCTGTTGTCGATACGGAACTTTTGGATACATCAACTTCGGACTACGTGTCAGTTGATGTATCAGCCTCTCGGATCGTGGAGCGGACCCTCCTAAACGAGCTCGCTGTGTGCGGGAACCCTAGCGCTGGCTGTGACTTCGACGACAGAGCAGAGATCCTCCGTGGACTGCGACGACGACAGAGCAGAGATCCTTCGTGGACTGCGGCGACGACTGTGCAGAGATCCTCAGTGGACTGCATCGACTACTGCACTCAGCGATCCCACGTGGATCAGTGCTACTGGTTCTGTGTGAGCCACTGCCTTCAGGTTTTGTGTGAGCCCGATCCTTTGTGGGTCCTTACTACCGGTTCTGTGTGAGCCATTGCCTACAGGTTCTGTGTGAGCCCGATCCTGTGTGGGTCTTTTGCGGGGGTTAGTACCTATCGATCCTTCGTGGGTCCGACGACTTAGATGGATCAGTGATCATCTTTGACGTCATCTGAAAAAGTATACCTGGTTGAGCTGAATCTTATGTTACTTTCCTTTGTGGATTGTGTTGAACTATCCTATGTGGATTTACTGTTTACTCTCCTTTGTGGATTTGAGTCTTGCTTTCCCTTGTGGATTGAGTTGTTCTTGAGCTCGTGAGCAGAGCTAGAATTGGGGACTTAGGTATATGTATGGGCATATACCTAAGTCGAGTCAGATGTTACTTCGTGATTGCATCTTTCTTTGTGCTATATCCTTTGTGGATTTAGGGAGACCTTCGGGGGTCTCGGGGTCCTTACTGAGTAGCTTGTACTCACCCCTGCACGGGCTATGCCCGCACCTTGTTGTGTTGGTTGCAGACGACGGACAGCGCTGATCACGGTTGGGGCGTGGAGCAGGACGGTACCTGGAGGTGGACCACTGGACGGGACGTGCTCGGAGCGGACGTGGGACCCGAGGAGCCTGGAGGCTATCTGTACCCACCCTTCAGGTGGGATTGCCAGTGGACGACACGAGGCCGCCGTCTTTTCTTCAGTTGATGTACTTTACTTTTCAGTTGTACTTTACAGTTGGGCTTGTATTTCCGGCCCCCTTTACTTTTCTGCACTTTACTTTCCGCTTGCTGACTCTGTGTGGTTGTTACTTATAAAGGCAATGCCTTCCCTGTTTACTGGGATTTTACGCCTTGGTGCTAGTCGCCAGCCCCTGGCCTATGGAAGGCGGGCTTGGGGTAGTCACGGCACGGGCCCCGAGGTCGGGTCGTGACATGACACACCTTTGAGGCCCCTTGTTTCGGGGAATAAAAACACCCCGAAACCATCTCAATTTGTACATCTTGATGCCTGGAAGACACTGCCATAGATGGTACACAAAATGGACACTCTTAATGAAAATTATGGGCATATGAAGAGGGGACGAATCCCCTTGGGCGAGACCGGCCAGGGCTGGCCTACCCCGGCCTGCCCGGCGCTGACCCCCGGTCCACCCGCAGACTGGCCCTCGTGGGGCCGCCCATCTTTCCACATGAAGACCCGTGGGACGCGGGTCTTTGTTCCCCAACGGGGTTGCGTTCCACGACCCCGTTCCACCCGAGCGCCGACGTCGCTCGCCCGACCTCCCCGATCGCGCCGACGCCGCTCGCCCGACCACCACCGCTGAAGGGAGCCCACACCACCGTGCTTGGACCCCGCAGCCGACTGCCCCGCTAAAGCCGTTGTTGACCACCGCTCCGCCAAACCGCCTGATGGAGCCGCCGCTGCCTGACACTCTCCGGACCGCCGCCAGAACCCCCAAATCCAGCCGAAAAACTCCAAACCCCCCCAAAAAACTTCCACAAACAACCCCGGCCTCGTCGAGACTCGGATTTTCATTTCAAAAATTCTGTCGGGTATAGAAACCATGGAGAGGAAGAGAGATTAGTGCTGAGAGAGACTCCTTTTTGAGACTTCTTCCTCCAGATAAAATGAGGAAGGGAAAGAGGGGGGTATGTTTTAGGTAGAGAAAATTAATTAAATTTTTTTAATTAATTTAACCCCCAAATTAACCTGCATCTGAAACCTTCGACAGTGTCGAGTTTAAGCCTCCCCTAGGCTAAAAATCACCTCCCAAACACAATGGTGATCTCAGAATTTTAATCTGATCCTCCATTCAAATGTCATAAAACTTAACGCTTGAGGCTGCTAAATTATGAAAACGCCCCTGGCGGCATTTTTTTCAGAAGGCTCACGCCCGTGAATCTTACACCACTCCTAGGGTAAACAGAACACTCCAGACTCAACAGTGCCCTCGGTTTTCCAATCCAAGCTACCGTTTAAAAGACACATATTTTTTACCATTAGATGAATAAATTAATTATTTTAATTATCCGTTTAACATTCCGTTAATGGGAGAGGGGTACCAACATCCCGTGCCAAAATATTTTATGCCATTCATGTAGTAAAAACTCTATTTCAGACCCATTCTTACTCTCAGATTAAGGATCTGAAACACTATTTAGGAGTTTTCCCATTTATTTGGCATGCCGATTGTGAACGCATTGAAAATTTAATTATGGCCAGACTGGGGCTCAGAATTGCACGCCGTCTGATGGAGCTTCTCTAGAATAACATCAAGAATATCCCAAAGTCTTTTATATCAAAAACCAGGTTCTTACATTGACATTTAATTGGTTTCATGAAAAATAGATATAACTCTCAAAAAGTTTTACGAATCATTTTAATCTATGTCAAAATCTTTTAATGGATTTTAAACTTGTATGAAGTTGTTTTATTATGATACAAATCATCTATAACATATTGATGGTTTTTTGATATGTTTGACTGTGGATCTGTTATACTATTCATGGTTTAAGTGTAATGTATTGAAATTTCGTATGCTGGTTTTAATACGAATGAATATGTTATTTTTAAACCATTTCATATGAGGAATGCATTGGACTTTGTAAGTGACGGGTAGAGCCCGCTATAGCTCATCAATTCATCGGTAGGTCTAATGAAAGAAACTAGTGTCTTGAAACAAGGCCATGAAAGAAATCTTATTTGTAATCTTGGCACAAGGCCTTGACTATGTGCTTATGAAAGTCTGGCATTATGCATTCCATTATTATGAAGGTGGTTATTGATATTGCATGTGACTATTAGACTAGTAGAATATCCATGTGAATGAATAAATGAAATTATTTGATTTTATCTTTTCCATATATTGCTGAAGTTCATGTTTAAAAGTCTTTTGTTTTAGTTATACACTGCCTTAAATGTTTATGCTTATTTATGAAAGTTTCTGCAATATTGTTATCCTTAATGAGCATCTTTGATCACCCCTTTCTATTTTTTTATTTTTTCCAGGATGTGAATAAGTATTTTATGACTGACCAATAGGGATAGTATGATGGGATATGAATTTGGTCTATGGAGACTATGTTGTTTTAGTTTTTCACCTTATGATGTAGTGTAAGACTTATGAATGGTTCTAGTGTTTCCAAGGCTACTAACCTAATCTGTCTTTCGAGACTTGATCTTTTGTGATCATGCCAATGTTATGTAATAATTCACTGACTCTGGGTAATTGGGGTTGGGAAATTAAAAGAAAGATATCAACATATCTTATATGGTTTGAATATCTCGTTATAATTTTCCATCAGCTTGAGGGTGGTAGGCAGTGCTTAGACGAAGTTCACTATCCAAGACATTCTGATGAATTTTTCAAAAACATAATGTAAAATGGAAATCAAGATTAGAAAATATCGATATGGGTACACAAAGATGTCTTAAAAAATCACTAATATATTGTATTTCTAAACATTCAACTGGTAAATCTTCTATAATAGCATGAAAATGTGCTGAATTGGTATGAAGGTCAACAATGACCCGAGTTATACTGTATAGTGAAATTATAATTCTTGTAGTAGTTCATGCCAACATCATTTCCTCATGTTGAGTTCTTTATGTGTGAAAATATACTTCAAACCCTTATGATCAGTATATATCTCATATTTTCCATCATAGAGATAGTGTCTCCATATCTTCAAAGAAAATATTACATCTAATAACTTAAGATCATGAGTAGGAAAGTTTTGTTCATGAATTTTCAGCTACGTGATGCATAGAAAATAACTCTATCATTTTATATAAGGACACAATCATGTCATTTCTCTGAAGCATCACTATAAATAACAAACCCATCATTCCCTGATGGTAGAGTCAATATTGTAGCATTGACTACGGTTCATCAAAAAATTATTCATACTCTTTTTTGAAAATAAATTTAACCCCTTTACGTGTGATCATTGAAATTGTGTTAGCCAATTGGGAAAAATTATTGAAGAAACGTAGTTAATAACCTGGTAAACCAATAAAACATTGTACCTCAATTATACTCGTCAGTGATGTTAATTCTTGTATGGCGCTTTTCTTATAAGGATCAACAGAGATTCCATCCATATAGAAAATATGGCCATGAAATAAAATCTCCTGAATCAAGAATTCACATATTCTAAACATCCCAAATAATTAATTTCTTCTTTGATTGTTTATATTAACGCTCAATTAATTTTTATGATCATCTTAGATATTAGATTATACCAAGATATAATCAATAATTACCAGTACAATGTCATAAAGTTAATCCTTGAAAACTAAATTCATTAGATCCAAGAAAACACAGGGTGCATTAGTTAGTCCAAAAGGCATTACTGTAAATTTGTAATGCCTGTACCTGGTTCAAAATGCAATTTTTGGAATTTCTTCCTTCTTCTCATAGAACTGATGATATCCAGATCGAAGGTCAATATTTGAAAAATATTGAGCTCTAAGAATTTTATCAAAAAAATCATCAATGAAAGGTAGGGAATACTTGTTATTTATTCTTATAGCATTGATCTCCATGTAGTAAATGCCCAACCTCATTGATCCATGTATATTTTTATCAAAATGCATATGTGCTCCCCATGGAGAAACAATGTGGTGAATCAATCCTTTATTACTCAATTACTCTAGTTTATCTTTAGTTCCACTAATTCCATAGTGTCTATTCTATAAGGGGTCTTCGATATGGCCCTTGAACCAGGAATTAATTCAAAGGAAAACACAATTTATCATTTTAGAGGATGTCCAAGTAAATCCTCTGGAAACACATCAACATATTATATAACAATAGGCACGTCCTCTATTTGAACATTCCTTTCCTCGCCAATTGTTATTTCAATATCTTCCGCCACAATAATTGAACTTATTAGATCTACTGGGGTTGATCTCAATGAGAACCAAGTGGTGATGGTTCTTCTCTAAAGATAACGTACTCCTTATCATCATCAAAAATTATAACATCCTTATTTGTATAATATATTTATCCATCATGGTCTAAAAGCCAATCCAAACCAAGGATTATATCTAATTCAGTCATGGGTACGACGATGAGATCAGCAGATAAAAAACATTTATATTCCCTATTGTGGACTAATTCACAAATCATTGTTTCAATGATACTTCCCTTAAGAGTTATCACTGACAACTTCCCTCTTCCACCAAATTCGAAATGTTTAATTTACGTAGGAAACTTGGAATATATGAAACAATGGAATGATCCATAACAAAATAAAGCATTGGATAAATTAGAGGACACCATTAAATTACCTGCCACCGGTTCATTTAGAGCATCAACCTTAGCAGTAGAGATCACATATGCTTGGCCTTGATCCATTTTCCTTTTCTGAAATATGTTTCCTTGGATATTTGGATATTCATTTGAATAATTCACCATTTCTCTAAAACTGTAGCGTTCAACATTAACATCCTCTTTCTTTACCTTGCAATCATGAGCATGGTGGCCTTTTTCACCACACTTGTAATAGACTCCCATTTCCTTTAGGAAAGTATCAGCGGCTTTCATCTGAAATTTACTATAAGATGGAAGTTCAAATTTTCCCTTCTTCCCCTTATTTTCATTTCCATAGTGTTCAACAAATCTCTTCTCCTCTTGTTTTTCTTTAATGTCATATGACTGAGAGAATTACTCTTCTGTCTTGATAACACATGAGAAAACATCTTTATATGATGAGAAATATTGTGAGACTAATGCTCGATGGATAAGTGGTTTTAACCCATCAAAGAATTGATCAATATCACTATTGGTTTTACATATATAATTTCTTGAATGACTTTATAACCTTGTAAATTTAGCCTCATCCTTTGTGACATTCTCATCCACTATTTTCCTAAGACTCAAAAATTTCTTTTCCCAATCTACTCAATGGTCATGATAAAAGTATTTTCTTAAGAAAATATCATTAAACGCCATCCATTAAATATTTTATACTTCTTCATCTTTCATTAGGTTTTGAATCAATGGCCACCATTTTTTTTCATCTCATGTGATGTGATAAACTACCATGGATACATTTTTCCTTTTTCTACACCCCAAAGAATGAAATATTTTCTCTGAGGAACTTATCCATTCCTCAGTTACAAATGGATTTGTATTCCCATTTAATGTTGGTGGTTTTTTCCTCATGAAGTGGATTAAAATTGATCTTCCATATTTTGGATCAGTGTGTGATGAATCATTGTCATGTGTGAATTAAAAATATTTTTAACTAAGTGTAGCACAGGGGTGAACCAAGGATTTATCCCAAATAGGTGTTCACAAAAAAAATTCACTTTTAAATGAGAGTAAAAATGGGGTGTTTTGAGAAATTCAAATGAACGAAAGATAAATTTAAATTCAAATGTTTGAAAAACAATGATATTAAAAAGGTAATTATGTTGGGGTTGTTTTCCCAATTTTAATGATATACATGTTAACTTTAATTCAAACCTCTTCTTATTATTTGATTAAAGTGAGTTTCCAAAAAAAATTCTTTCTCACTTCCATGGTGAAATTATAATGTTGAGATAAAACCTTAAAAACATATCAGTTTGGTCATCTCACCTTCTATGTGAAAAATAGTTATATTGAATATCCTCACTCGATGTGGGGAATATCCAATCGGGTCTTGTTTATCCCAAACAATCAAGAACATTCTCAACCTCTTTTACATGTACTGGCGATCATCAAGTACTTCACCACTAATCTCAGGTCTATTCCATCGTATAAAAACCTGAAATCAGCGGATGGAGATAATGATTATTTTACCAATGAGAAAATCAATATTAGAATTAAAATTAAAGAATGATCACACTTGAAAATAATATCAGCTATATGAAATTGAAAAAACCTTAAATATACAATGAAATTTAATTCAACTATGTCCAAGAACATAAGCATTAAAAAATAGAAAACCAAACCTTCCCCAATCAATCAAAATGTTTACCCCACCATGGTATGGTAAATAAAGATGCATGGGGAAGAAAATGGCATAATGAAATTATAAAAATTAAAATAAATAAAATAGAAATCCGAAAAGTTCTCCTCTTTTGTGTCCTTGAAGGAATGGAATGGATTGAGAGATTCTTTGAGAGGGTGGATCTCCCCTCCTTTTATAGCCATCATTTTTCCCTCAAACTTTGACGAGTAGTAGCCCAAATAAATGTCATCGTCATGCATTCCAGCCTTCTTGAATGTTGTTCATAATTATCTTTGGAATTTTCCCTCAAAATTTCAGTGTATTTGGGCAGATATTCCAAATGTTACGCCTTTTTTAATCTGAACATTTATTATTTCTACTCAGACTCTCCAAATCACAAATCTCTAGATTAGGATGCTTTAATTACCCCTTAAATGGCCAATTCATGCCTCCTCTATTCCATGAATGTTGTTCCAAAAAGTCTTATTCTTTCACCAATCGAAATTCAGAGGATCTGGTCCCACCTGGAACGACTTATGAACCCCACACCAAAACAATGCAGATCTATAAACATTTCTCTTTGTCCAAATTATGAGCTTCCATTGAGCATCCATATGGTCAATTCATCTTTTGGTACAGAAGGATGAAATTAATCATTGGATTTTTACTATCTTGAAAATAATGAATTTTTCAATTTGTATTAGTGTAGAAAATGGTATGGAAAAAATACAGAAATAATTTAAAATAGTTAAAAATACGAAATTTTCCATTTTTACTATTAAGCTCAAAATAACACCAGTATCAAAAAATGAATCAATTAATCTTAAAGAAACACATTTTGTGGGTTTAAAAAGTCGAAATTAAATGAAAATTTTATTGAAATTATTTTATCTATCAATTACCCCACACATAGCACTTGTACTCTAGGACATGTAAACATTAAAAATCAAATCAAATCAAATACAAAACACATACCAATGAGATCTATCAAATCCATACCAAGAAACAGAATGATATCATGCCTCATAAAAAGAAAATTACTTAAAATTCTCCCTTTAATATTATTTAATATATTTCAACTTAATTTCTTATTCAATTTACACAAAACACCTACCTCATATTAATTTTCTCTCACCTCACAAATATAAATGTTCAATAAAGATTTTCTCATCCATACTCACACAAGAGTCACCATAGGCTTGATAAATTCCTACTTATCCACGCAATGTGAGTCAAGTACACGTGTTTCTAATGAGAAATTTATAGGTTCATTATATGGATTTAGGTTGATAGGATTTAGATGTTAAAAATTCGAAGGCCAAAAAAGGAGGGCTTGGTTTTTTTTGAAACAACATTACAAGACAAATTTCTATATCCACCATGCTCTTGAAATGAAATTTCATGATCTAGTTGAACTTATATGTGGAGGAAGATGTCTTTTTGTGTAATACCTCATTTGGTGATACCTTGTCTGGAATATAAAATGTTGAAGAGATTATGTTTCTTTTAATGTTTTCATTTTGTAAACTAAAAAATAATTATAACCAAGTGTAGCACAGGGGCTGACCTAGGTCGTTCTCTTGAGAAGATTTTGTGGTTAAACAATCACTACTTCTAATTAAATTTTTTTTATATTTGTTATTTATAAGAAAAAACTAAAAAAATTTGGTTTGAGAAATGATAATGCAAGATAATGGTATGTAAACATTCAATGCATAATGCAAATAGAATGAATGCAGGAAAAATGATGCGAGACAGAAAGAATATATTCCCGAGTGAATCACCCAAATTGAAACTTCATCGTACCATTATTAGTTTCAAATTTATTTAATAAAAAACTCCATTTTATGTGTTAATATCCTATTATATATGTGATTGTGAATATTCAATGCTCTCAACGATCTCTTAGAGACCACACATCCACCTTCTCGATTGAGGGAAAATATTTTAGAGTAGAAAGTTAAGCCTCGGGTGGCAAGTGGAGACACAAAGGAATCTATCCCACTATGAACCCCCATGACCTAAATATAAGAAAATAAGAAATATAAAAAATTAATGTATAATTACTTGGGTTTAACATCAGATTGATCCCCTGGGATCTTTCTCGAGATAGTTACTCCTGATCATGAGTACAAGAGATCACAGTGAAAAATAATAGGGTAGAAATCAAAAGATAAAAAATATGATAATGGGATTAATAAGAAGATAATAAAACATATTTCAAAATTAATAATTATATTACAACGTAAATTAGTTACAAAATAATTGAAAATGTCCATACAGATGTACCAATGCTTTGAGAAGGGGCGAGGATACATATTTATAGGGAGAGGATGTGAAAGAATTTTCCCCAAAATCATCCTCCAAATGATTCTGCATGGATGATCCATTAAATGGAACAATTTTTAATAGTGGTATTCATAAAAGATATTCAGTAATATCTCATTGTTTCATTCTAAAAATATTTTTTTTATTTCCTTTTTATGTTGGAGTTATGGATGATTTTATTCGAGACATTTATTATACCCATTTGAGTGGCCAAATTAAAAATTATTAATTTCCTTGGACATTATGAAATAGAAACCTTTCAATTAATTCCTTAAATAATTAATAAATCTTGTTCCAAATGTAATTTATCATCCCTCTACAAAATATGAGCCATTTTGGATGCATGTTCATGATTTTATAGATTAATTACACAATGGAACCGTTTCTGCCTGGTGATTTGTTTCATCTTCCACTTATTTCATCAGTTTCAACAATGCCTTAATAAATGTCTTTTTTACTTAATGCTCTTTAAGGAATATCTTTAATTAATCCTATTTCATTTCTAGTAGGAATAAATGCATTTGGAGGTGTTTGTGTTGCATTATATTTCTCTTATAGCTGTGGGGTCCACACAGTCCACCCAACAAATATCCCACATTAAATGATTTTTTCAGGCCTCAAATTATTCAATAAGCCTATTCTATTGAAGAAGAAGTTGTAAAAAATAATTCCTGGATTTTAACAACAAACTAATCACACAATTATGAATTATAAAATAATATTTATGTTGAAAATACCCCTATCAAAAAAACTGTCAAATTTCCAGATTTAACTATTTGTTTCATTTGAGTTCAAAATACCACTAAAACCTAAAAACATGATAATTGATCATGAAATAACACTATGGTGGAATTATAAATAATGATTTACTGTATAAAATGTGTGAAAATTTTATCATCATCACTCCCCCACAATTAAACATTTCATTTATGGGCAATCATCTTACATTCAAATCAAAATCCATACAACAATAAAAATTGAGAAAATTTCAATAATCTAATCCAAAATAGAATTCAATCATGTATCATTTATCAAAAAACAATTCTCTCTTATATATTAATTTCAATCATTAAAATTTGGTCAACCTCATAAATGAATCCATTACCGAATCACAAACTACCTCACATTGAATTTTATGTCACTCTTCACTCAAGTGAAATTGAATCTAGAGTTATGCTCATACAGGAAAATCGCAAGTATCACCATAGGGTTATGAAAATTTTCATTTCTTAAAATCATGAAACATGAAAATGAATTCAATCATGATGTCATTAATTAATGTTTCAAATGATTCTTGTGGCTTAGGGTTGGTGAGAAGATGACTGAAAATGTTTTAGGCCAAAAAGAGGAGGTTGGACTCTTAAATAAAATTCATGACTAATTCAAGTGAAAACACCGGAAAATTATCACTCAACCCCGCATGAAAATCTAGAAAACGACACCACCATATTTTAATTCATGGTACATGAGGCAATCAGTGATTGTAATGAATGATATCATATATGTTCTTCTTTCTTTTCAAAGCTCCAAAAAGGCACAACATTATTATTTTTTCATTTTTAAGTTATTTTTTTCATAGAGGATAAACTGAAAATTGAATTTAATGAATGAATTTAAATTCATGCCCTTTATTTATGAGAGGTAAATGATTCATAAAATAGTTATAATGAGGAAATCAAGCTCAACTCTATTTTTTCATTTTGTTAAAGGAGAAATGGATGAATCAAATAAAGAATAATGAAATGACGACACATTACATATTGTCTTATTATACACTTCCCAAAGTATTTAAACACACATCAAACCACCCCTAAATGATAAAAATTCCAATGAATGCACACGAATGGCCCTTCAACCACACACAAACTCAAAATATCCATGCAAAAATACTAAAAGTGTGGGTAGGTAAGGAAAAATTGGTTTTTAATGTGTCTTAAACATATAAAAAAGATATTTTTATCTAAGGGATTACGAAGGATAAATATAAATGTGTGTCACAAGATAATATGTGGTATTCAATATAGATTCCTCAATAATTTCAAATACATTCCATGAAATCCAAATCTTCGAAAGAGAATATTCACAAATTATGGTTCTCACACAAAATTCATGCTTCCCTCAAGAACGTGTGTGTATATGGACAAATACATAAAACTGTTATAGTAATCCTCACATGATTGGAAAAATATTTTGAGTCATTGTTTTATAGGCATGGATTTAAAAAACCAGTTGAACTCATAATAATGGTTGAAAATCCATTTCAAGGAAAAGGAATTCATATCAACAATAATTTCAATTCCATTATTTCAAAAATCAAATCAAATCATTAAAAATCAAATGATGTGTGAAAAGAGATATGAATATTCATTAAAGATCCAAAATCCTTAAAATATTATAAAAAATGAAAATCACACAACAATAAGTATGCCATTTGACACTCTCCCATAGTTAAATTATACTACCCCTCATTTCAACTGAAAAAAATATAAATATAATGGTAGAAAAGCCAAGGGATGGAAATATACAACTTGACAATATTTTTGAAGTTGATATCATGAGTTAAGCTCCTAGAAGATACCACATTATTACTACATAAAAGTAATGAAAATACATAAGAAAAATAAATAAAAAGAAAGAGAAAGGGAAAATAAATGAGATATTGCTTAGTATAGACCCCCAAGCGGGTTCTTGTTTTGTACTTCCCCTAGTCAGGTAGTTTCAGTGGAGTATCCCCACTCAAAAGGTAGGGTTGGTTTCTTTGAGATGAAAAACCACATGTGACATTTACTAATGTCAATGAGTAATCACTGGAGGTAGAGAAACCCAAATAATATAAGATTGTTACAAAACTTAAGAAATAATAATGAGAGAAATTAAGGTCTAGAGTTGAAGGGAATAGAAGATATGGATGTTACATGTTATCTTTGTTAGTGTCCTCTTCTATATGGTATGAAATTTTTTGTTTAGAAGGTAGTTGCACCACTATAATCTCCAGCTCTTCTTCTTCATTCACTACCACATGGGTAGTCTCGTTTTTTTACATCTACGATCTGCTCCATTTGTGTTGTATCATAAATTTCAAAGAAATAGAAGTCAGAATATAATATACATTAAATAGAATTAAAACATGGAGAATTAACAATAAAATCATCCCTTTCATGTAATTCATCTTGGTAATTGATCTTTTCACGCATGACCATTGGAAACTCAATCTCAGTAGGTGCATATACTTCATTATCTTCGAAAGAAATAGAGAGGTAGAAAGTCTCCTTTGTTTCATTTTTGAGGATAGGAAGATCATGCTTCTTGTTATATTCAACAATGTTATTCCATTATTCTTCTAAATAATGTTGATATCCCTTGAGGGAATCAGCTGGAATGCATACTTATTGGAACGCTTCGAGCAATGGTTGAGTGCAAGATGATGTGATTAATTTTTTAATGGATCCTTCTCATCCGCTTTAGGTTCTTTGACATAAAAAATGATTGGTGCAATCTCTTCAACCACTTATTTTGGTGCAGGTTTATTTTTAGGTCAAGATATTCCCTAGGATGTGTTTACATATTCAGTAATCCATTATATTTGGCTCTCCAGGTTTTCAACTTTATCACAAATCCTCTTAAATTGACTAACCATTTCATTGCGAAAATTTCTGGCACTGGAGATTTTCCATTCCATGAAATTTAAGTTTAATTATAATATGTGAAGAAAAAAGAGACTTTTTAATGTTTTTTTATTTTTTTTAAAAAATATTTTATTTTCAAAATGTGAATAAAAATAGTGAATGAAAACCACTTTGCTCCCTGGAAACAGTTCCAATTTGGTGAAGCATTCTCAGGCACATTCTCAAAAATATTTATAACTATGTGTAGCACATGGGATGACCTAGGATGTCTCCCAAAGTGTAATGCACATGAAATAGTTTTTCACTTTTATATGAGGTTAAAAATGGGGTGTTTTTAGATAATCAAATGATTGAAAAGAAAATTTGAAATTCAAATGATTGAAAAAATATGATATTAAAAGGGTGATTAGGTCGGGGTTAGTTTCCCAATTTCAATGCTATAATTGTTCAATTTAATTCTATCCTCTTCTTCTTAGATGATTAAAGTGAGTTTCCACAATTGTTTCCTCTCACTTATTTAGTGAAATTATTATTTTGAGAGGAAACCATACCAAGATTAGAGTTTTTTCAACTCTCTATGCATGTGAAAAATAGTTGTACTGAATATCATCATTTGATATGGGAAATTCCAGATCCAGTCTTATTTATCCCTAATAATAAAGAACATTCACTACCCCTTTTACACGTACTGACCATCGTCAAGTACTTCACAACTAATCCCGGATCTATTACATCATATATAAACCAAAAATCAGTGCAGGGAGATAATTATTATTTATCCAAGGAAGAAATCAATAAAAGAGTTAAAATTAAAATCAATATCACATGATAATAAAATCCGCTATATGAATTTGAAATAAAATTTGAAAAAGAAATAAATTTCGTTCAATTACGTCCATGAACTCAAGCATTCCAAAATAGAAAACAAACCCTTCCCCAATAACTCAAAGTGTTTACCCCACCATGGTAAGCGTAATCGAGATGAATGGGGAAGAATAATAGATTACAAAACTATGAAAAAGAAAATAAATAAAAGATAATGATGAAAACTTATCCTCATCTGTGTCCTAAAAGGAATGGGATGGAATAAGAGATAATTTTAGAGGGTGGATCTCCCCTCATTTTATTTCCAAAATTTATACCCCGCATATTGATGCGTTGTAGCCACATTAAATGAAATCTTCATGAATTCCACACTTCTTGAATATTGTTCAAAATTATATCGAGTGTTTCCCCTCAAAATATCAATAGATTTGGACATGTATTCCGAGGGTTATTCCAATTTAACTATGACCATTTATTCTGTCCAGTCAGACTCTCTAAATCGCAAACCTCCAGATTAGGATGATTTTAATTACCCCATAAACGGAAAATTCACATGCCTTATCCTTAATGAATGTTGTTCCAAAATATATTGTACGTCCAACCATAGGATTTCAGAGCATTTGGGCCCACAATTAATGACTTATGAACCCCACACCAAAACTAGGCAGATCTGTATGTATTTTTCTTGGTCCAACTTGTGAGCTTCTTTTGAGCATCCATTTGGTTGATTCATCTTTTGGTACAAAAGGTTGAAATTAATCCTTGTATATGTACCATCTAGAAAAGATATAATTTTTCCATTTTTATTAGTGTATAAAATGTTTTGGACAAAATACATAAATACAATAAAATAGGTAAAAACCAGAAATGGGCCATTTTTACTGTTCATCTAAAAATAACACAAGTATCATAAAAATACTGGAATTAATCTTAAATAAACACATATGTGGGTTCAAAACAATTAAATTAAATGTAAATTTATATTAAAATATTTTATCTATCAATTACTCCACACTTATCACTTAGACACCTGGAAAATTAAAAATCGAAATCAAATAAAATCAAATCCAAAAAACATACCAATGATAAGTACCGAATCTATCCTAAGAAACAAAAGGTTATCATGCCTCATCCTAAACAATTATCTCAAGTTCTACATTTTATATTATTTAAAATTTTCCACTTCATTTCTAATCTCATGCACACAAAACACCTACCTCACATTAATTTTCTATCATCTCACAAATATGAATGTTCAACAAAGCTTTTCTCATCCAAACTTACACAAGAATCACCATAGGCTTCATAAATTACTACTTCTCCACAAAATGTGAGTCAAGGACACGTGCTTCTCATGAGAAATTTTCAGGGTTGTTCTGTGGCTTTCGGTTTCTAGGATTTAGACGTTAAAAATTCAGAGGCCGTAAAAGGAGGTCTTGGCTCTTTTTGAAGAAACATTACAAGAAAAATTTCCCTATACAACATACTCTTGAAATGAAATTTCATGATCTAGTTGAACTTAAGTGTCAAAGAATATGTTTTGTTGTGTATTACCTCAATTGGTGATACATTGGGTGGAATATAAAATGTTGAAGAGTTGATGTTTCTATTGACTATTTTATTTTGTAAACTCAAGAATATTTATATCTATGTGTTGCATAGGGGCTGACCTTGGTCGTTCTCTTGAGGAGCTCTTATGGTCAATCAATCACTACTAATAATTCACTTTATTTAGATTTTTATTATTTATAAGACAAATATAATTAAAATTTTGGTTTGAGACATGAGAATTCAAGATAAAAGAAAGTAAACATGAAATGCATAATGAAAATAGAATGAATAAAAACAATATGATAATAGATATAAAGGAGATATTTCCAAGAGAATCACCCAGATTAAACCTTTATCCTCACATTATTAGTTTTAAATTTAATTAATAAACACACTCCATAGTATGTGTGAATATTCTCTTCTATATATTTTTCTGAATATACAATTCTCTCAATGGTCGTCAAGAGACTGCCATCCACCTCCTCGATTGAGGGAAAATATTATAAAAGAGATAGCTAAGCCTCAGGTTAAAAGTGGAGGTAGAATGGTTCCTTATCCACTTAGATCCCCCATGACATAACTATAAGAAAATGAGAAAAAAAAAATCTATGTATAATGACTAGGGTTTAACAAATAATTGATCCCCTATGAACTTCCTTGGGTTAGTTACTCATGATCAAGAGTACAAGAGATCACAATGAAGAAAAACGAGGTGAAAATAAAGGTAAAAAATGATAATGAGATTAATGAAAAGAGTCAAAAATATATTTAAAATTAATAATACAATAACAATAGAATTAAGCTATAGAATAATAGAAAATGTCCACCTAGATATTCCAATGCATTGAGAAGGGGTGACGATACATATTTATAAGGATATGAGGAGAATAAATTTTCTCCAAAATCATTCTCCAAATTATTCTGAGTGGATGTCCCATTAAATGGATGAATTGTTAACAGTTCTCTTCATAAGAGATGTTATATAATTTCTCCTATGTTCAACCTAAAAATCTGAGATTTATTATCCCTCGTATGTAGGTGTTATTTCCAATATAATATAATACAACTAATCTATCCATTTGATTATCCAAATTTAAATTCTTCAACTTCCCTATCCATTATGACTTTTAAACCTCTCAATTCACTCCTTCCGTAATTAACAAATGTTGTTAAAAATGTAATTTTTCATCCCTCCACAAAATATAAACCATTTGTTATGAATGTTCACGATGATATTAATAAATTAGGAAATGCAACCATTTATACCTGGTGATATGTTTCATCATCCACTTATTTTATCCATTCCATCAATGCCTTAATGATTTTATTTTGTCTTGAAACTCATAAAGGATACGCTTTATTTAATTCTCTTTCCTTTACAGCTAAAATCAATGCATTTGAAGAAGTGTTCTCCTAGTTATGTTTTTGTTACGTTGGTGGGGTCCACATTGTTTTCCTAACAAATTTCTTAAATTAAATGATTTTTCGGGCCTCAAATGATCCAATAAGCTCTTTATCCTAAAGATGAAGTTATAGAAAATAAATCTGGGAGTTTAGAAAAAATGTGATCACATAATTTGGAATTATAATGTAAATTTTATTCTAAAAATACCCCAATTATAAATATATATCAATTTTCTTGATTTAACCATTTTTTTGCATTTGAGCTCAAAATACCACTAAAACATAAAAACGTGATAATTGATCATAAAATAACATTATGGTTGGATTAGAAACAATTATGTGTAATTTAAAAAGTTTGAAAATGTGAGCTACATCACTCCCCCACACTTAAACATTGCACTCCTGGGAAATCATCTTACATTCATATCAATATCCACACAACAATAAAAAAATGAAAAAATATCAATGATATTATCCCAAATATAATTCCATTATGTACCATTTATGAAAAAAAATTCTCAATTATTTTCATTTCATTAATAAAAATTTGTTCAACCTCATAAAAAAATATATGACCCAATCACATCCTACCTCACATTTATTTTTATGTCATTATTCACTGAAGAGAAATTTAATCTAGAGTTATGCTAATACTTGAAAATCACATGTATCAACATTGGATTGTGAAAGTTATCATTTCTCCACAACATGAAACATGAAAATAAATTAACTCATGAGGTCATTATTTAAAGGTTAAAATGATTTTGTGGCTTAAGGTTGGTGGGAAAACGATTTAAAATCTTTTAGGCAATAAAGATGAGGGTGGACTCTTAACTATAATGTATGATTAATTCAAATTAAGACACAGAAAATTCCTCTCTCAACTCCTATTGAAAATGTGAACAACAACACTACCCACTTTTTTGACATGGAACATGAGATAATAAGTGATTATAATGAATTATATTGTCTATGTTCTCCTTTTCTTGCAATGTTCCGGAAAGGGCCAACTTTATTTTTTTCTTTTTTCTTTTATTTTTTTCTTAGAGGCTGAGGTGAAAATTGAATACAATGAATGAATGAAAATTGATTCCCTTGAATTTTTAAAGGTAAATGAGTCATAAAAGAATTTACAATGATGAATTCAAGCTCATCTCAAATTTTTTAGAATTTTTTATGGAGAAATGGATTAAAAAAAATAAAGTAAAATAAAGTATTGACACATGCCCAATTCTCATATTATCCACTACCCCAAGTATTTACACACACCTCACACCACATATAAATGATACACATCCCAATGAACTCACATAAAAGGAAATTACTCTACACTCAAACATGAAAGTCCCTTCTCCAGCTCTTCTTCTTCAAAATACTACCACTTGGGTATTCTCATTTTTTACATCCACGGTCTTCACCATTTGTGATGTATTAGAAATTTAAAATAATTATAAATCAGAAAACAATAAAGGTTGATTAAAATTAAAACATTATTAATTAATAATGAAATGTTCCCTTTCAAGTAATTCAACTTGTTAAATGGTCTTTTCAGGTAATACCATTGGAAACTCAATCTCAATAGGTGCATCATTGTTATTATCTTCCAAAGTAAGAGAGTGGTATAAAGTCTCTAATGTTTCATTATCAAGGATTAGAAGATCATGTTTCATGTTATTTTCAACAAAGGAATTCCATGATTCTTCCAAAAAATGATTATCTCCCATGAGTGCATCAGTAGGAATGTGTACTTCTGGGACCTCCTCAAGAAATGGTTGAGAGCGAGATGATGTGATTAATTCATTTATTTGATCCTTATCACCCACATCTAGTTCATTGAAATAAAAAATATGTTGTGAAATATAATTAACCACTTCTAATTATTTAGTATCAAGTTTAGGTTCATAATTCCCATGGGATGTGCATACATATAAGAAATCTATTCTATTTGTCTCTCCAGGTTTTGAACATTATGATTAATCATATGAAATTGAGCATCAAGTTTATTGCAACAATTTTATGGAACCTGATATTATTCATTCCATGAATAATAATTTGATTTATATGACATAAAGAAAAAAGATATATTTTTTACTTTTTTTGAATTTAATTATTATTTTTTGTTTTTTTAAATAAAATAAATTTTGATAGAAAATTTGAATAAAAATAGTGAACGAAAACCAATTGGCTCTTCAGAAATGATGCCAATTTGATGAAGTGTTGTCGTGCGCTCTCTCAAATATATTTATAACTAAGTGTAGACCAGGGGATTTCCTAGGATGAATCCCAAATAGGAGTGAAAAAAACAATTTTTCACTTTTAAACGAGGCTAAAAAAGGGGTGTTTTTAGAAAATAAAATGACTGAAAGGAAAATTAGAAATTATTTTACTAGAAAACGATGATATTTAAAGGGAGATTAGGTCGGGGTCAATTTCACAATTTTAATGATATCCTTATTCAATTGGATTCCATATTCTTATTCTTAGTTGATTATAGTGAGTTTCCACAATTTTTTCCTCTAACTTCTTTGGTGAAATTACGATGGTGAGATAAAACCATACCAGGATCTCAGTTTGGTCAACTCTACATCAATATGAAAAATAGTTTTATTGAATATTCTCAATAGATATGGGCAATACCCAACTACATCTTGTTTATCCCAAACAATCATGAACATTCACTACCCCTTTTACACATACTGACGATTGTCGAGTACTTGACCACTAATCCCTGGTCTATTTCATCGTATATAAACCGGAAATCAGTGGAAGGAGATAATGATTATTTTACCAAGGAAAAACTAAATAATAGAATTAAATTTCAGGAACGATCACACTTGATAATAAAATTATCTATTTGAAAATGAAAACAAGTTTGAAAAAGAAGGATATTTCTTTCAATTATGTCCAGATACTCAAGATTTACAATATAGAAAACCAACTCTTCCCCAATAACTCAAACTGCTTCCCCTCCAAGGAAAGGGTAAACGAGATGAATGAGTATGAAAAAGGCATTAAAAAACTAATAAAAGGAAAATAAATAAAAGAGAAAGATAAAAATTTCACTTATTTTTTGTTCTAGAAGGAATGGGATGAAAATAGAGATTCTTTAAGAGGGAGGAGCCCCCTCCTTTTATTGCCATAATTTTGCCTTCAAATTTTGACACGTTTACCCCCCATAATGAAAAATTCATGCATTCCAGACTTCTTTAATGTTGTTCATAATAATCTTGGGAGTTTCCCCTCAAAATCTCAGAGTATTTTGACAAATATTTCTATAGGTATAATCCTTTTACTCTGACAATTTATTCTGTCCAGTCAGACACACCAAATCACAAACCTACATATTAGGAAAGCTTGAATGTCTCCTTAAATGACCAATTCACACATCCTCTCCTTCATGAAAGATGTAAAACAACATACTTTGCATCCACCCACTGATGTTCAGAGCATATGGGATAACCATGAATGATTTATGGACCCCACACCAAAACTAGTCAGATATGTAAACAGTTTTCTTAGTCCAAATTGTGAGATTACATTGAGATTCTATATGGTCAATGCATCTATTGGTAAGAAAAAATTAAATTAATCCTTCGATGTGTACCATCTGTAATTTTTTTTTTGAAATTTGGATTAGTGTAGAAAATGTTATGGCCAAAATATTAAAAAAATTAAAATAGTTAAAAATATAAAATAGGCCATTTTTACTGTTTAGCTCAAAATAACACCAGTATCATAAAAATGCATCAATTAATCTTAAATAACCCCTTTTTTGGGTTTAAAACAATTAAATTAAATGTAAAATTAATTTAAAATATTTTCACTATCAATTCTCTCACACATATAACTTGGAATTATGGATAAGTAAACAACAAAATTCAATCAAATAAAATCCAAAACACATACCAATAAGATCTACCAAATCCATACTATAAAAAAGATGTCATTCTTTTTCAAAAACATTTATTTCAAGTTCTCTATTTTTTATTATTTAATATATTTCAACTTCTTTTATTATCCCATGTATAGAAAACACCTAAATCAAATTAATTTTCTCTAATCTCACAAATATAAATGTTGAAAAAGGAATTTCTAATCCAAATTCACACAATAGTCACCATAGTCTTGATAAATTCCTACATCTCCACCCGATTTGAGTCAAGGACCCGTGTTTCACATCATAAATTATTGAGTTTGTTCTATGACCTTCAGTTGGTAGGATTTTGATGTGAAAACTTTTGAGGCCAAAAAAGGAGGGCTAAGCTCTTTTTGAAGTAACATTACATGCCAATTTTTCATATCCATCCTACTCTTGAAATGAAATTTAATGATATAGTTGAACATAAGTGTGGGAGAAGATGTATTGTGGTGTACTACCTCATTAAGTGATACTTTGTGTAGAATACATAATTTTTAAGAGCTGATGTTTCTATTTAAGAGTTCATTTTTTAAACTAAAAAATATTTATTACTAAGTGTAGCACAGGGGATGACCAATGTCATTCTCTTGAGGATATTTTGAGGTCAATCAATCACTACTTATAATTAATTTTTTTGAAATTTTTATTATTTATAAGACAAATATATATCAAATTTTAGTTTGAGAAATGGGAAACCAAGATAATGGAATGTAAACATGAAAGTTATAATGCAAACATAATGAATGCAAACAAAATGATGTTAGACAGAAAGGAGATATTTATATGAGAGTCACCCAGATTGAACCTTCATTGTCTCATTATTAGTTTCAAATTTAATTATTCAACACACTAAATAGTATGTGTGAATATACTCTTCTATATGTTATTATGGAATATACAATGCTCTCAACGATCGTCGAGAGACTTCACATCTAACTCCTCGAACAAGGATAATATTATAGAAGAGAAAGTTAATCCTCGGGTGGAAAGTGGAGACACAAATGCTCCATACCCACTAAGATCTCCCATGACCTTACACTAAGAAAATAATAAACATAAAAAATGCATGTAGAATGATGTGGTATTGGTAATGGATTGATACCCTGGGAACTTTCTCGGGTTAGTTACTCATGATCAGGAGTATAAGAGATCACAGTGATGAAGAACAGGTTGGAAAACCAAAGATTAAAAAAAGATAAAGAGATTAAGAAGAAGAGAAAAAAATATATTGAAAATTAATAATACTATTACAATTTAAATAATATAAAAAATAATATAAAATGGCCTCACAGAAGTGCCAATGAATTTTGAAGGGGTGAGGATACATATTTATAGGGAGAGGTGGTGAAATAATTTTTTACAAAATCATTTTCAAAATGTTTCAGCTTGTATGCCCCATTAGATGGACGTATTGGTAATAGTTGTCTTCTAAGAAGATGTTCCAAATTTTCTATCCTATTCACCCTAAAATTATTATCTTTATTGGCCCTCGGATATTGGATTTATGACTGATCTAATCCGGGACATTTAATCTATCTATTTGAGTGGAAAAATTTCAATTCTTCCATGTCCCAAGCCATTATGACTTTGAAACCAGTCGATTCACTCCTTCAATCATTAATAAATGTTATTAAAAATGTATTTTGGCGTTTCTATACATTATATGAGACATTTGGGATTCATGTTCATGATTTTATGTATTAATCACGCAATGGAACCGTTTCTACCTGGTGATCCTTTTCATCTTCCACATATTTGATCTGTTCCAACAATGCTTTCATTAATGCCTTTAGACTTGTAACTCATAAAGGCCACGCTTTATTGAATCATATTTAATTTCCATCTAGAATCAATTAATTTTGTGCTGTTTTCTCTGAGTTATGATTTGGTTATGCTGGTGGGGTCCATGCTGTCTGCCCCTTAAATTTCCAAAATTAAATGATTTTTCAGGACTCCAATGATCGAATCAGCATTTCCTCCTAAAGTCAATGTTATAGGAAATAAATCTGACAGTTTAATAAAAACTAATCACAAAATTTGGAATTATAATGTAAATTTTATCATGAAAATTCCCATATCATAATAATCTATAAAATTTCCAGATTTAACCATTTTTTTCATTTGAGCTCAAAATACCACTGAAACAAACTAATGAGATAATTTCTCATACAATGACACTATGGTGGGATTATAAACTATTACTTATTATAAAACAATTATGAAAATTTAAGATTCAGCAATCCCCCACACTTAAAAATTGCACTCCTGGTCAATCATCATACATTCAAATCAAAATTTACAGAACAATAAGAAGAGAAAATATCAATGTTCTTATCCAAAATGGAATTTTATCCTATATAATTAATGCAAAACAATTCACTATTATTTAAATTCAATAATTTAAATTTTTTCAACCTCATAAATGAATCTATGACCCAATCATAACCTACCTCACACTGAATTTTATGTCACACTTCACTCAAGAGAAATTGAATCTAGAGTTATGATCATACTAGAAAATCGCATGTATAACCATATACATGTGAAAATTTTTATTTATACACAACATGAAACATGAAAATTAATTCTATCACAAGAAATTTAATTAAGGTTTCAAATGATTCGATGGAATAAGCTTGGTGGGAAAATGATTGAAAATGTTTTTTGGCCAAAAACAGGAGGTTGGACTCATAAGTACAATGTAGGATTAGTTAAACTGAAAACAAGGGAAATTACTCTCTCAACCCGACTTGATAATTTGATAAACAACACCGCCCTATTTTATGACATGGTATATGAGACAATATATGATTATAATGAATGATATCATTTACGTTCTCCTTTTTTTTCAAATCTTCTGAAAGGCACGTCTTTATTTGTTTTCTTTTTTCTATTATTTGTTTTCATTTAGGATGAGATGAAAATTGATTACAATAAATGAATTATAATTAATTCACTTGATTTATGAGAGGTACATTAGTCATAAAAGAATTTACAAGGAGTAATTCAAGCTTGTCTCCATTTTTCATTTTTTTGAAGGAGAAATGGATGAAAAAAATAAAGCACAATTAAATGATGACACATTACCAATTATCTTATTATCCACTATCCAATGTATTGATACACACCTCGAACCAGCCATAAATAATAGACATCCCAATGAAAGAAGATGAAAGGACCATCCTACACAATCAAACTCGAAATATCCATGCAAAAATATTGTGTGGGTGGGTATGAAAAATCATCTTGTAATGTGGATTAAACCAACAAGACAATTAATGGTAGCTAAGGGCTTACTAAGGATAAATATAAAGGTGGGTCTCAAGATAAAATGTGTCCAACCAAAGAGATTCATCAATCATTTCAAATACATTCCCTGGAAAATCAATGCTTCTATATATAATATTCACAAATACTGATTCTCACACAAAATTCACATTTCCATAAATTAAGTGTGGTTATTTTGAAGAATATGTAAAATTGGATTAGAATACCTCATAGTTTTTGAAAAATATTTTGAGTTAGTGTTTTATTGGAATGGATTTCAAAAATCAGTCGAACTCATAAAAATGTTTGAAAATCCATTTCTTGGAAAAAAGAATTCATATCAACAATAATTTAAAATACATTATTTCAAAAAATATTTCAATTCTTTAAAAATAAAATGATGTCTGAAAAGTGATAAGAATATTTATTAATGCTCCAAAATAAAAAAAAATATGATAAAAAATAAAATTCACACAATAATAACTAAGCCTGTTGATAGAATCCAACATGTAAATTTTACTACCCTTCATTTCAACTCAACAAAAGATAAATATCAAGTTAGAAATGTTAAGGGAAGGAAAGATACAACCTAACATTATTTTTTAAGTGGATTCCTTGAGTTAAGATCCTAGAAGCTACCACTTTAATACTAAAAAAATAATGTAAAATACATAAGAAAGGTAAATAAAATGAATGAGAAAAAGAAAAGATAAGAGATAATGATTGGTTTAGACCCCCAAGAAGGTACTATGTTTTTACTGCCCGTAGTCAGGCAGTTTTAGGGGATTATCTACAATCATAAGCTGGGTGTTGTTTCGTTGTGATGAACCACCGCATGTCACTTTTAGTAATGTCCATGAGTAAACACTGAATGTAGAGAACCCGGAAGAAGATAATATATTTCCCAACCATGAATAAATAATAAAGACAAAAATTAATGTCTAGAGTGGAATGGAATAGAAGATAAGGGTTCTCCTTGTTAACTTATGTGGTGTCCTCCTCCGTATGTTATGAAAATTATTATTGAAGAGGTAGTTGCACCACAATCTTCTACATATCTTCTTCTTCAATCACTACAACCTGGGTTGTCTCATTTTAAACATTCATGGTCTCCTCGAAATGTTTTATATCATAAATTTCAAAGAAATATAAGTTAATAAACAATTTAGATATAAGAAAATAAATAAATGAATAATTAATAAAGATATCTTCCAATTCAAGTAATTCATCATGGAAATAGATCTCTTCAGGCATGACCATTAGAAACTCAATCCCACTAGGTGAATATTATTAATTATCTTCCCAAGCAAGAGATATGTAGAAAGTATCTGATGTTTAATTATCAAGGATGGGAAGATCATGTTTCATGTTATCCTCAATGATGTTATTCAAGAATTATTCCAAAAAATTCTTATCTTCCATGAGTGCATCTGCTGTAATGTGTACTTCTGGGACCTCCTTAATGAAATGTTTTGAGTGAGAGATGATGTGAATAATTATTTTAGTAGATCCTTATCACCCATCTTAGGTACTTTGACATAAAAAATTATTGGTGAAATCTCTTCAACCAATTCTTCTGGTTCATGTTCTAGTTCAGGTTCTGATTTACCCTGGGATGTGCGTACAGATTCAGCAATTCATTCTATTTAACTCTCCAGGTTTTCAACTTTATCACTAATAATATGAAATTGGGCACCATGTTCATTGCAAACATTTTCTGGCACAATATATTGTTCATTCCATGAATAATAATATGAATTATAAGACATCTTGAACAATGATATTTTTTATGTAGTTTTTTGAAATTTATCATTTTTCTTTTTTTAGTAAAATAATTTTGTTACATAATGTGAATAAAAATAGGGGCTGAAAACCACTTGGCTCCCCAGAAACTGCACCAATTTGATGATGTGATGTCATTTGCACTATCAAAAATATTTATAATAAGTGTAGCAATGGGGCAGACATAGGATGTCTCCCCAAGAGGAGTGACCACAAAACAGTTTTTCACTTTTAAATGAGGGTAAAAATGTAATGTTTTTAGAAATTCAAATGATTAAAAGGAAAATTGAAATTCAAATGACTGAAAACAATGATATTAAAAGGTTGATTAGGCTAGGGTTGGTTTCTAAATTTTAATTATATATTTCTTCAATTTAATTAAAAAATATTCTTCTTAGTTGATTAAAGTGAGTTTCCACAATTTTTTACTCTCACTTCCTCAGTGAAATTATGATGGTCAGAGAAAACCTTACCCAGATCTCAGTTATTTTATCTCTCCATCCAAGTGAAAAATAGTTATATTGTATCTACTCATTTGATATGTGAAATACCTGATTAGTTCTTGTTTATCCCAAAAAATCAAGAATATTCACTACCCCTTTTACACATAATGATGATCTTCGAGTACCTCACCACTAATCCCTTGTCAATTACATCATATATAAACCATAAATCAGTGGATGGATATAATGATTATTTTACCAAGGAAAAAATAAATAACTGAATTAAAATTCATGAATGATATCACTTTATAATAAAATCTTTTATATGAAATTGAAAACAACTTTGAAGAAGAATGAAATTTCATTAAATTATGATCAAGAACTCAAGCATTACAAAATAGAGAACCAACCCTTCTCCAATCACTCAATAGGATTTCCCCACCATGGTAAGGGTAATAGAGATGAATTCGGGAGAATAAGGGATTAAAATACTATGTAAAAGAAAAGTAATAAAATAGATATCCGAAAATATCTCCTCCTTTGTGTCATAGAAGGAATGGGATGGAATGAGTGTTTGAGAGGGAAGAGCTCCCATATTTTTATTTCCAGAATTTATCCCCCAAAATTTTATGCATTTTAGCCATATTAAATTACATCTTCACACATTACACCCATATTTATTTTTGTTCAAAATTATCTTTGTTGTTTCCCCTCAAAGCCTTAGCAGATTTGGAGATGTATTATTAGAGTTATTCCCGTTTTACTCTGACCATTTATTCTGTCCAGTCAGACCCTCCAAATCGCAACCTTCCAGATTAGAATGATTTTATGTCCCATTATATGGCCAATACACACATCCTCGCTTTCATGAATGTTGTTCCAAAATGTCCTTTGTGTCCACTGACGGAATTTCAGATCATTTTTCCCCACCTTGTGAGACTTATAGACCCCATACCAAATCTAGGCAGATCTGTAAACAATTTTATTGGTCAAAATTGTGATATTCTTTTGAACTTCAATACGGTTGATTCAGATTCTATTACAATTCTGTGAAATTAATCACTAGATGTGTAACATCTGGGAAATAAATAATTTTGAAATTTGGATTAGTGTAGAAAATGTTATGGCCAAAATATAGAAATAATTTAAAATAGTTAAAAATCAGAAATGGTCCATTTTTACTATTCAACTCAAAATAAGACCAGTATCATAAAAATGAAAATATTAGTCTTATAAAAAAACATTTGTGAGATTAAAACAATTAAATTAAATGTAAATTTAATTGAAAATATTTTCTCTCTCAAGGTGGTCCATATGGGTTAGTATATTATTTATAACCTGAGTGAGTTTTCCCAGTATGGTTATAAGTTATTCGGAACCATCTGGATGACAATCTCTGCAATAATTATCTTGAGTAGGAGGGAAATCCCAACATAGATTATGTGCATTGATATAGTTTTCATTACTTACACTAGGCGTTATTTCTAAACAATGGCATACAGTATATTTGTTTTTTAAACGCAATACATAATTCCAAACATCTTAATCAATTAACTTAAATTGAATAGTTTATGAATATAATTAGTGATCATAATAATGTTTTCTTTGAGAATGTATATACTCATAAATCTTTCATAATTGTTTGTAATGAAAATATGAATTATCCTATACATATCTCCAGTGAGTGTCATAACCAAGAGTGCAGTAAGGCTCATTGTCATGTACCATGATACCTCGGGTCAAGCCTAAAAATCCTTGTCTGAGTATTCACTCCATGGTACATCTGTTCCAGATCCACCACTACCTACACGTATTTAGATAGTAATGAATTCCTTGGAAAATACAAAAAATATCTACATTACCAAAATTATAGGATATTTTTCTATACTAATCCTCGAAGTCTATATTAGGGTATTTTTCTCTAATATGAGATTTTATAAATTTAGCTTCCATGGTGTGTAATAAACATTCTCTAATACCAATTTGTAACTCCACAACCCCATTTACCTAGAGTCGGTGCATTATTAAATAACATTGCCATGATACAAAGAATCGTTTCTCAAAATATAGATTAGTTTAGTAGACTTGAAGGTACTAGATACATACATAAGTTTTAAATTACATCATGATCTATATAAAAAGAACATTATTTACCATTTTAACACAATCATATCCTTGAACTATCCTTTAATGTTGAAAATAATATACTTATTCAAATTCTGGGAAAATAGAGAACATAAGAATTGGTTAAGATCATATGGTCAGTAAGGATAAAAAGATAGTGAAAACTATCATAAATAAAAATGAAAATTTAAGTAAATTTATAAGAATAAACCAAAAAAAATTAAACATAAACTTTAGCATAATATGGAAATGATAAATCAAAATATTCTATTTAATTATTCACATGGATATTCTGATAGTAGAATAATCACATGCAATATCAATAGCCAATTTCGTAATGATAGAATGCATAATTCCAGAAGTCATAACCACATTGTCAAGGCCTTGTTCCAAGACTAAAAATAATATTTTTCCAAGGACTTCTTCCAAGACAGTAGTTTGTCTCATTAAACCTACTGATGGATCGAGGAGCTATAGAAGTCTCCACCCACCACTTATTAAGACCAATGCATTCCTCATATGGAAAGGATGAAACATAACATAAACATTCATATTAATACTATCATATGAAATGTTAATAATTTAACCATAAACCATGAATGGTATAAAAATAATACATAAATTGTAAAAAATATCACAAAACCTTCAACACAATATATAAGATTTTATCATAATAAATCAACTTCAAATAAGTGTATAATGCATCAAAGTATGTTGACATAAATGAAATAAAAAATCTTTTAGAAAAATATCTGTTTCTATTTTGAAATCATTTAAAAGTCATTTAATTATAAAAAGAAAACATTTATTTTTAAAATATTCACATAATGTTGTAACGGAAGCTTCTAAGGATTTATAATGGCGTAAAATAGCCATACCAACTATATAAGTTAAATAAACATTCATTCCATTATCTTGTCAAAAAGGTCATAAAAGAACTTGTTTGGAAAACGGTAGAAAGATTCATTTATATAAAATTTATAAAAATTGAAACAATGGTATAAATTACTTTCACCCATAGTCTAGGAAATTATTATTTTTTGAAAAACATTTTTAAGAAACATAGTTTTCGATTATAAAGAACTCCCACAAGATACTCACATATAAAAAATAGTAGATAATAAAGAGATTGTTAAATTTACCCTTACCTTGTACTTTTCCTTGAACAAGTGTGTGTTAAACTCCTGTATAATATTTAAATCATTGTCATAAAATTATACAAGAACCACATACATAAACATGATATCATATATGATCTTATAATATTTCATTATTAGTAATGTTTTCATATTATCATTGTTTCGAGTGTTAACTGATTCTATTTCCATCATATGTTTTTTATGCACGTCATGTTATTTATAGATTTTATGTATTTAGTTCATATATTGAATGATATTATGTTCTTCAAAAATATTTTTAATCTTAAAATAAAAATATAATTGAATAATTAGGATTGGGAATGAATTTTATCATGTTCATGGAGACAATAATCTATACATATGCATGAGCAACAATATCATCATATTGATGGTGAAATCATTAGTAATTGGATGTTATATCATATATAAATACTCATTTATACATTATATTTATTATTCACATCAATTATACTCCTTATTATACACATCTAAATAATGATGTGTTGAATAAAAAACTGCACCACGACATGGAGACGATAAGTCATATCTACGAACATATGGTGACATTGTTATTCATAGGATGGATAGAATAATAAATATGGATGTAAAATATTTATAATAACATCACTGTGTTTAGATGGTACTAAATTTATTATTTTGTTTTGGAAAAAACAAAAAAAAAATAGAAAGTGTAAGGAGAAGAGATCTTTGAAAAAGGTGGTGGAATTATTACCTCTTCTTTGGGTATTTCCTTTTGAGTTGACCCAAAGGGCTCCATATGATCGATTTTTTTTATCATTTTAAGGACCCTATGTTGAAGTTAGGGTAGTTGAGAGTATATTTGAGTAGGGTTTGGCCAAGCCAAATGGATTTCAAGATGTGAATTAGAGAAAAGGTGAAGTAGCTTTTAATAAGAGAGGTGAGGGTCACTTCAGGAAATGATGGAAATATTTTTTATTATAATGGATACAAAAGGATTTATTTCAAGGATATGGTGGGGTGGGATAGAAAACCTCTCATTAAATAGGTTTTATATAGGTTTAAGTCACCATATTAAATATATCATTTAGATTTAAATCTTAATTAAATAGTTTGACATTTATCATGTCTCCTTATATTTAAAATTATATTGTCAATAATCATACTATAAAAGACAAGAGATCTCAAATACTTTAATTATTAATATATATATATATATATATTTTATTATATAATACTTTTCTCCAAACCATTTATTTTTTGGATTATTACATCAACTGATAATATAGTATTTGTTTTAAAAACTAATTTATGTCATTTTTGAAGCTATCTGGTATTTTGTTTATGAGAAAGTCATAAAAACATTATCACTACATTATAAATTTATTTATTCAACACTAACATGAAATATTAACAAATATAATTAGGTTAATTCATCAAAAGTCTAAATTTATATATATTTGGATATTTATAATATCAATTATTTTAATCCTTCATTAATAAGGTAATTATTGAATCTTTATTATGTCATAAATAAATTTAATTACAAAATGTCTATAAATTATAAATAAAATATAATTATGTAGGAAATATTATTAGATTTCTATCTAATATTTATAAGAGAATTTATCATCTATATTAAACTATATTAAATATGTTTCATTTATTAAACATTGAAATTAACACTTTTAAATCTTAAAATAAAAATTTAATAAATTTCCTAATCTAATCCAAGTGGAACAAAAAGATTAGATATTATTCCTATGATTTATTTCGTTCGAAATACACTTATCCAATAGAATTAGTACTTTTGTTATTGTAATAACAATATAATTTTCACCTTTAATTACCCTTTTTACTTTTAGTCATGGTAAATAAAATTCAAATGTTACCATTCACCAAAAATTATTTTAATCTTATTTAGCCAAATTTTACATACTTATGTAAATTTTGTCTCTTTAATTATTGAAACTCAATTCACATAAGTGGTGAAATTACGTATTATGCACATTTTCATGTGTACCTAGACGGTGGATAAAGGACGTTAAAAAAATCAATAAAATTTTATACATATAAATTAATTATAAAATGACTCCAATTAAATACATTAAACTTATATAGGTATTATGTATCTATTTTGACATAATAAATTCTAATTAAAATAATGAAATATATAAATAAAAAGTATTTTTTAAACAATACCGCGGTGTTTTTAACTATTCATAAAAAATTGACTGTTTTCATAAAAATACCAAAAATTGACCCCATGCTAATTTTGATAATCCAAATAAAAAAAATGATGTCCATTATGAAATATAAAACTTATAAAGTTTCAAAAATATGTTATTACTCTTCATAACTACTTGTTTGAATGGTCGTGGTGTGCTAGAACTCGAAGTTGCGTACAACACAAATTATTGTATTATTCAAAGAGAAATGTATCATGGAATCCGGGGGTGCTACACTCATCATTAATCAAACTTATGGTTGAGATATTATATAATTAAACATTCCAAGGTAATTACATATCGATTCATCTGATAAAAAATTGTATCCATTTGTAGTATCTAGATATGGTATTAGTTTTTAGAAAACTATACTACAATATTTATCATAACATAGGGAGTTGTAAATTGGATAATATTATCCTATGTATTCTCACTATACTTTTATAAACCATGTTTACATGTGTTTCTTAACCATTATCTGATAACAAATATAACAAACCTTATTTTTCAGAAATAAACATAACATATTATTAAATTAATTTTATATACATAACATTACAGTCACTTACCACATCATATAGGGTTTGTATATTTGAAAACATGGATAAATAAATTATTTTTTCATAGGAGATATAAATTATCCCCCACTATGTTATTCATAACATAGACCCTTCATAATAATAATAATATATAAAAATATTCTTCATATAATGGGGTAATTAAATATAATAATGTTTAATCTAAAGTTGTCACTAAGGATAACCAGAGGAGATGTCAATGGTCACTAAAACATAAAATAAGAATTATTTTATGTGGAAATGACAATAATATTAGATTACATTTTCCAATATATATTATAATATAAACTAGTGTCATGGAATAATCCATAGAGTTTATTAAGACATGGATTATAAAGAATCCAAAAAACATTATCCATGAAACATAACATTTGAATAAAACATAATTTCTTACGAATACACATAATAATATAAAATAATTTCATTATTCAATGATCATAACAAAAAATCTCTATTTTTTTGGGTTCACTCACTATACCATCGTATATTTATCCAAGGATAACTCTTAGGACATCATAGTGAATAGTTTTCCTTTCTAAACATGGTTTATTCCTCACTTCAGTCTTTATTACATTATTAGATATATAAATTTACCTAATGCATAAGATATAATTAATTCCAATTCCCCCATTTAATTAATAAAAAATATATATCTATTCCTTAATATCATAAAAATAAACATATCAGAACTCAAAAAATGAAATATGATTCTTTACTATAGTAACTTTTCATCATAGAATAAAACAATTTAAATAATTGGGTTTCATTAAAATATTATCACCACAATCATAAACAATAATGAGAAGTAATACATAGGGTATCATTAAATAATATCCCATGAATGATTATATGACCTCATAAGATTTCATCAATGATGAAAAATTCATTTGAACTATTACTGAAAAATTTCCTATAGAAAATTACATTTTAATATTATTTCACATATTTAAATATTATAATATTAAAATAATTGATGAACTATTTTTGTTTAAAAATACAATGTAAGAACTTTATTTATAATTAAAATTATTTTGTGGTCATGATTTAAATATTTTCCATCCATTTTCGATTATGATAGAACAATGATTCCTTTCACAATTGACTAAAAAATAAATTTCCTTGGTCCTAAAACAAAAGAAAAAAATTTCAATCATTTTAATATAAATTAAATTATTATTAAAAATTAATTTTAAAATTATATAATAATATAAAAATATTCTTCAATAAATTATAAAAACAAAGACATGGAAGATAAATAAGTTTCAAAAAAATAAATGTATAATACAAATTTTATATAAAACATTATTTTTGTCAATAGAGCTATTAAATAGATGAAAAATTATGAAAGAATTTATAAATATAAAGAACCAAATGATAATAAAATTAATGAGATTTTGGAATTATTTTTCATAATATTTCACCCTTCATAACTTACTCATATACAATCCCCAAAAACCATCATACTATTACAAAATTCATTACCACATTGGTAAATAAGAAACAAAAACATCATAAATGAGAGAACTATATAATAATATCTAAATATTAATAATTTTTTTATATGAATCACAGTATAAATCATTTATAGTAAATACACCACTTATTATAATCAACTAGAGGATATTTCATATATTTCATAAATTAATGAAAGAAGAAAGTCCCATTCCCGGTGTTCAACATTCACTGAAATCATGTCAAAAATATGAATAAAAAATTAATATTATTAAAATAAAATAACAGATTAATTTAAAATCAAAGAAAATCATATATTATTTACATTGTATATTTAAACACAAATTTATTAATTATTATATTATAAATCATCATTTCATAGTGCAAACTATATTTATTTTCAGGATAATTTTGGTTTAGTAGTCTAGGTCCTTGTAATTTGATCATTTTTACAACATCTAAAGACTATTTATAGTAGTATATATATCATATATTTTAAATTTCAATACATTTATAGTCATTCATAAAGGATAGATATATAAAAATTAATTACATCATTAATGAAGATGGTAAGCTGTACATACACATAATCATTTATTTTTACTTTTCCAGAGATGGAATGAAAATAATATAAATAGTTATTGACCATTTAAGAATACTTTTTATACCATATATTAAATATATATTCTTTAAATATATCCTTATTAACATCTATATTAATAGGACATGAGAAACAAAAACATATCTCTTAGGGGAGGTATTAGTATACATGTAGGCATGAGTGACATTACCATTTCCCAATGGATTAGATGGTATGATTATTAATATGAGAATATAATTATAGAATAATTATTATTTCATAATTATAATATATTATATTTTAAATTATTATAACAACCAGTCATTAAATATGGAAATGGAAAATGAATTATATTTCTGCATGGAGGTGGTAAACACATGTACGGATGAGGAATAGGTTTACTTCAGAATTTACAAGAAATAGGGTGGATATTGGAGTTTCCATTATAATAATAAAATTTATGTACATATAGGATAGTTAAATTTTATTATATGATGAATTATATATTTTTATATGACTTTATAATATTAATGAAATTTCAAGAGGACATGTAAGAAGATTCCAAACCCATAAGACAACCTCTATTAGATCCTTATTTACGGACCCTTGGTATTGTCTACTATGATGTATAGAACCTATAATTAAGTGAAATGGATATCCATAAAAGATTTTTGGTGGATTCATTAAAGATATTAGGATCAATGAGGCATTAATAAGAGAAATTATTAGTTTCCTTTTATAAGTGGTAGAGCGGAATCACATTAAGTGTGTTAAAATATTAATTTATAATAAGGTATCTCTCATGAAAATTCCTTCTTGATATAAATAAATTATATATAGGGATGTGAGGTGGTCTAAATAGTTATTTAAAATAATATTTCTACATATTTAATTACAAAAATTAGCGATATATGTACGTTTGACCCTTGTTACACATGGTTCAGCCTAAAAATTGGTGAAGTTGTTTTAACATTTTATACTATATATTATGAAACAAATGAAGTTGGATATATTAAAAAAATATAAATGAAAATGAAAAATATTGAATACATGTTATCATATTCAATAGAAAAATTTGTCTGAAATAACTATTAAAATAAACTCAAATAATTCGATGAGAAATACCTTTCATGAAAATTGTTCTATTATGTATAAAAAAACTAATACAAATACAAAAATATTATTGTTTTCAATGATAATAATTGTACTATTAAAATAAAATAATAAATTTTATTTTTTAAGCCATTTCAAAATAATGAATAACTTTTTAAATGATTTAAATAAAAAAATTCCATAAATATATGTATTCTCAATATTCATTAAAAAACTACAGTTTTTGAAAATAAATTATAAATAAACTATAAGATAAATTTTATAATTTTATTTCAAAAATATATTTTGATTTTTTATATACATCTTAAAATGTTAAGACAATTTATATCATTTAGTATCAAAAACCTATAAAAATAAATTTTGGGGGAATTCATTTAAGCATATAAATACATTATTAAAATTATATTTTATTTTTCTAAAAACATTATACATATATTTTAATATTTTTTAATATTCATGCATCCAATTTTTTCTATGATGTAATGATATACTATATTATTTTTTCCTTCATACTCATAGTTTCATGTATCATAATCTATCGAAGAAATTAGATTTGGTTTAAATATATATATCAAAAAAATTAGGGTATTACAGTCATGATATTATTCTCTCATGGATCATGATTTTAAGACTAATTCAAAGAATTTTCTTATTATATGTCTTTTGTAATTTTCTTCATAATTCCAGGAATTATGATTTGTGGTATATGTATTGTTTTGTGTGTGTTTTTTTATTTTATGTCCATGTTAAATGATATTAATGATAATTTTATCTTATAATCATTTATGATATCAAATTTATATAATTTATGTTTATTCTTACAAAGAAATCATGATTTCCACTTTTCATACGTTATCATTTCATAGTGTTGTGAAAATGAGTGTAGTATTTGAGAATTATATAAAGGGATCAAATGTTAATTTATTATGGGTAATTGTTTAAATTTTTTTAAAACTAGAATTATATGTATGTGTACTATAAAGACACTACAACCATGTGTTATATGGATATATTATTTTTCTATATGAAATAGTTATCTTAATTAAAATATTTAAATAAAATAATATGTTTATCTTCTGTTATCTCGCTTTATATACAGGACAATATGTAATGTAAGAGTTTTTAGAAAATCATTGAAGAGTATGGGTATCAGGTGAATCCCAACATTACTATTAACGAAAAAATCATTCCAAATCACACTTACAAAGTTTATTATGATATTTTGGAATCAAATATACAAATTAATGATGCCAAATTAAATGAAATAATTATTCATAACAATGATCAAATTATGAACATATAGTCACAATTTTTCATTTTAAATTTGTTATACATTCTTATTCTTCCCCATAAATTTGATATCTATGATTGAATTCACAATATATGTTATATTTTTATACTATAACATAAATATAAAAACCATATAATAAGGGAATATTTATTATTATAAATAATCATCTACTGAAGGTTTGTACAACCATTTATAATCATGTATTTTAAAAGATATTATTTCTTTCATAGATATATATGAGTTATAATTTTTAAGTTAAATATGATGATATTATTAATTTTTTGATAATCATCTTACTTTCGAATAACTAAGTAGTCATAAGATAAAAATAATCAAATTATGATCTAACTAGTTAATAAAACCTAGAAACAAATAAACCATTAAATGACATCAATTATAGTGTATAAAACAAACCAATGATAGAAAATTCATGTATAATTATAATAAGTGAAAATTATATATTAAATAAAATTTATATAATCCCAATTTTAGAGTTACATTGAAATTTTAAATAAACATCAAACTATTTTAATAAACAATTACATTGTTGAAAAAAATAAATGTAACTTCATGGGATGAAAACATTAGATTAATTTCAAAATAAATTGATAATAAATTTATGATTTAAAATATAAAAGAAATATATATGATTAAATATTTCAATAATTTATTTAAAAAATTTTATTTTATTAATTAGTTGAATATATTCTAGTATTATTCTTTGTCAGGGCTCACGGTAAGGGGTTCCTTTCAGTACCCCTCTTTGATTTTCATCATCTTCTCTCTTATTATATATATTTATCGCAATCTTATTTAGTTATTTTTATTTTATTTTCAATAAATAATCGTACATTATATAAATTATTTTTTATAAATCATTTCTTGGGATATAAATGTATTCATGCATCCCTAAAATTATCTTTTATAAACCAAAACTGATTAAGAGGATCATTTCAATCACATAGATAATTTAATGTTGAAATAATTAAATTTTTATATTTTCCCATAAGTTATTAAATAAGAATTATTTAATGGAAAATATATGTTGTTAATTTATGGTTTTCTAGAAAATCCTAATCATTTTCATAGTTATAGGTTTGTCACTTATTTGGTAAAATATATTTTAAGGTCATTGTAACTAGACCTACTTTGTCTTCAATTTCTCATATTTTTTCCATAACATGATATTTATATTCTTAGAATATATTTCATTATAAAATTATCAATTTATTTAAAATAGTAATATCCTAATTTCATTAGAATCATTATGATATTTCAATTGGTTATTATTTATGTTATGATTGTCTAATGCATAACCCTCTCCCGTTATGTTTTTATGATTATGATTTATATAAGATTTCTTTTTATGAAACACATATTCATGTATAAAATAGGATATATATATATATGGATAGATTATAATCATAATTTTCTATAATATTTTTCGATATTATTTTATCTCATTACATACCATCTATTGTGAACATGAAATAATCCAAGCACACAATATTGAATTGTTTTAACAGTGATCCTTTAATAATTATTATGATGAAATAATTTGTAATAATGACATATAAGTAGTATTTAAATTATTATATTATATTCTAATATGAATAATAAATATGTTAAACTCATCATTTAATGTTTTCCACCTGATATTCAATTTACCCCAGGATCATTATTCCCCCGATGTTACCCTTTTTTAGACCCTTCCCTATTTTTGTAACTCACTTGTTTAATTTATGAATTTAATATGATATAAATTTATTTTAAAAATAAAAAATTGAATTATGAGAAATATTTTGAGATCAAAATGAATATTTTTCAGTTTATTATGTTAATAGTTTATGAATATATTATTGAATACTTTGTCACATCTCTTAAAGACATATAGAGCACTAGATTTCAAGGTTTCATATATGGTAAATATTGTTTAAATTGATGATATACTATTTCTATTGAATGATCTATGTTATTAGAACCCAATAATTTGAAATAAATTTAATCTTAATAATGTTCAAAATATAATACTTATATACCTAATAATATATCATATTCATATTATATGGTGTTAATCAAAAAATTAAATCCTTTACTCAATATTCATGATAAATATTTTTTAATTGAAAATATTGTTGAGATATTTTTTAATCACATATAATGTTTTATAAACCACATATTATTGAATATTTTTTTGAAATTTGTATTATACATATTACCAATATTGGATATATATATAGTAGGTATTCAATTAGTGGACTGTAGAAAATATTCCCTTATAATCCAACTATATATTTGAAAATTATATAGTATTGACCACATTGATATTTTTAAATACCCTTAATAATTATTCGTAAAACAATTTAAAAATACTATAAAATAATATATTTTGAGGAATTAATTTTATATATAAATAAATATGATTTTTTTTGTAAATTATTTCTTAAATCCAATCATGTATCCTTTAAAGAAATAAAAAATTAAATTTACTACATTAATAATGTTTCTAAAAGATTGTCTATAACTAATACAATGTTTTTAATTTTAGTTCATACATGGTAAAACACATGAGAAAATAATGAATGGTTCATATCCAAATTATATAATTTGAAAATATATATGATCACATAAAAGTATAATATGATTTTTTTTATTTCCTACACAGAACCTATTATATTGATAATGATTTATTTTATAAAAGTCTGTTTTCAGATATATATCTTCCAAAGTATAAATACTCAATACTTGTTTGAATTTTTTTACATAGAAATTTAATTGGTTTTGGAATGTTTATTATTTTGAAATATTTTGGTTTTGATTATTTTCATTATGTTAAAAAAATTATGAATCATACTCATTAAAATTAATGTGTAAATTCCTAAAAAATGTTAAAAGGAAATTTTTTTTGTTGTTCATCGAAAATATCAATGGATTCATATGGTATTAAAAACATATTATATAGTTCTCTTCAACTAATATAAAATATTAGATGATCAATACATAGGGAAAATATAATGATTGGTGGAATTTTGATAAAATATCACATCATCTCTAATTGATAGTTCTTTAATATGATTGTTATTTTTGAGAGATCATAATTATTTTATTTTATATGGATTATTATATGAATTAATATTGTTCCCAATATTATTTTTTACAACAAAATATTTTATGTTTGATATATTTTTAATGATTATAACAATTTCGACCAATATTTTGAAAAAAAAAACATTTTTGGGTAAGTACTTGAAACATTTATTCATGAAGAATGGTTGGTATTAGAGAATTTTTATTATATATTTATGAAATAATTGATTACTTTTAAAGAATATTATAACTTGGATAATGATATTTTACTATATAATATTAGAGAACATTCATATCATCATAAAACTGAAGAATAATTTAGAAATGGTGTATGTATATCCGTTATTAATAAAATTTGAAGAGGGGTTTACATATGGTTACCAAAAACCTCATTTAATTGTTTATATATTAAATTTACATTTTCTATTCTTTTATTTCATCTGTTTTTATAATTATAACTATTTATGAACTATAACATTAATATCTACTTTTCCAACGTGTTATCTTCTTTAATTTAAGATTATTTAAATTAAAAAATTAAATATATATAAATTATCACATATTAATGATGGAATATCTATATATCATTTTTAAAATTATCAATTAATCCCTACTTGATGGCTTAGTCACTCATTCAAAAATAAATTTTCATTCCTAAAAGATAGATGTTTCAACTTATGGTTTGAAAAAATAACGAAGTCCAAGTGTGTCATGACATACACAGAATATACAATCCAATCATAAAGAACAAATACATAAATATAGTATAGTTTTATCACTAAGAATCCCTTAAATGGAATATTTTTCTAATAAAAACAATCTTATATACATGTATGATTCTTATAAATATAATTTTTATGGAAGAACCAATTATTTTTGATATAGCTTATTAGGTCCCATTGAGTTCTAAATTTATCATGATGATTCCAAACATGAATTAAGGAGTTTGATTCAATCGTACAAAGATAATGTTTGATTAGATTGCGCTGTGTGATTCCACTAAACAGTGGCTAGGTCTCCATCATGTTATAATTTTATACCCCATAATAAGTGATGAAACTAAAAATCAGATAACCAATGTTTTCACAAGACCGAGTCCTCATATCTCACCCAACACAAAGGATCCAACAATACTTATATTCACACCACTGGTTGGTGGGTTCCTTAAAACCCATAACTATTAGTAAAAAATAATCATTAACTATTTAGGAAATGCCATACCAGGAAGAAAACACAAAATAAAAATGGATTCTTCCTCATTAGGATTAAGAGCGATATGGTCAGTTAGAAGTGAACTCACCAAAACCTGAATGAAGATGTGATATTAAAGATGACTTTCTCTCACTTTTTCCATAACCTCTCATATAACTAAACAAAATGCTACTAAAACCTTTCCATGTATGTTAATTTTAATTGCCTAATTCCCTGAACCATGATACCAAGAGTTGTAAAACTCGATCAATGGATCACTACTCTTTGAGATCCCTATGTACCAACTGGTAAAACCATAAATTTTGTTGGTTCATTATATTTTTAAGAGAAGGTGCCTCATTGATTCTAAACATGGGATGTCACATCCGATTCAGCTCAAGACAAAAGAAATTAAATTCATATGTATATTCTAATCCATGGGTATGTTCAGGTTCCTGAAACTAAATACTAGGATATTAATTTTCAATTGAATGTCCTTAAACCATATCATGATAATGGATTCATCCTATACATTGATTTAATGGATCCACATGTGATACTATTGACTGTTAAACCCACTATATTTGGAATTACTGAAGAAAAAAATAATTTTTTTCAGTCCAACTAATGTCCCCAAAGACTGTATTACTATCCTCATTAAACATGAAAATAAAAATATCAATTAATATCTGAGCTTCAATAAATGATGACATTAGATATGGGAAACAAATGATGTTCTTCATCTCTGTAACCAGAATATCATTACCAAAACTTATATCTCTAAGGCCATAAACCACCAAAACATATCCTTAAGAATATCCATATGATACATCATAAAACTAGAAATCCTATACATCCTTCCCTAGTATGGTGGCCAATATCTCCATTAATTTCCATACATGAATTTTATAAACATATCCCATAATTATATTCCATAAATTAAGTACAAAGATAACCTCATATGAATGGCCTTCCAAGATTAAAATACAATACTCATGCCACTACGTAAATCATCAATATTATTTAACATCATATCCTATTATCTCCATTGGATTTTACCTCTCAAGGAAGCACACCATTTGAAATACATCATAATTTTCCCTATCAAGTCAATGGTCAACTTGGGTGCCTTGGTTTTTGAATAGATATAGATGGGTATTGAAATTTTAATACTATTCACTAATGTAATTAAAACCTAAAATGATAAAAAAAAATAGTCCATCCAATTTCTAATATGCCCTTTTATTCAATATATAATATAATCAATGAAAAAAAATTGATTCTAACATTCATTAAAGGGACCCTAATCTACTCTAACGGTAGGTTACATATTTCAATTCCCATATTTTCCTCCTTATATATCCCAAAAATATATAATAATTTTTAGATATATATGCAATAATTGTTCAATGAATGATCCAATGCCCAATATAAGTTCCATTTTCATCCAGGATCTTGATGAAGGCATTGATTTATTTTGTGATTCAATTAATAAATAAATATAATTCATCCCAAAATATGACATGATATAAATCATTGGTCTTGGCCCAATATATGAATTATATTATTATTTGTTAATTAATACAACCATTCCCATTACTATAAATTTCATCCTATTCCAAAATGAAGTGGATATAAAACACATGGCATTTCTTTTGTGAAGAAGTGATATATCTTTTAAAATATACGACCCTTCCCCAGATCACAATAGAAAAACTATACGATATAAAACATCTAAAAACATGTCACACTACTACCCCTTTAATAAAAAAAGTCTCATGAAATTCACAACCAAACCCCACTCTATTTAATCACATGCCTTATAAATGAAAATGTTTATCATAATTATAAAACCAAATGACTCTTCTTTATACTATACTAGATTTATTTTGAAATCCCATTCACCACTACAATTCTACCCCCTTTGATAAAGCCATGCTTTTCTTATGAGACAATCCATGGATAGACCATCTTCATCTATCAAAATTATAACAACTATGGATTGAAAATCCATGCTATTATGTGATGCACCTATTAAAAAGTATTGTACCAACTCAACAAACTACTCTAAGGTAATTTCATAATTAATCACATAGAATGAGCTAGATAAGAAATCATATATTACTTTTATATTTATATTTATACTTGAGAATACGTCTATAATATGATTCTGACTAGAAATTCTAACAGAATCATTATCTCAACCCTCTGGCAGGCGAGGAATGTTGTTAATAAATAAATAAACAACACCCATTGTTAAGAACCTATGTCCATCAAATACATGTGTTTCAATGAGAATCTCCCTAATTTTATCAACTGTAATATTCCATTCCCCAAATATATTCCATGAATGAGACCCATTATGATGCATAAAATTCATAATTTTTGATATTTTCTATTTTTTATTCATGTAAAAAATAATATAAGTAACTATCAATATCCCATACAAAAAACTTATTTGAATACTCCATAGAAAGTCTTTCAGTTCATTATATTTTTTGATCTAGTGCATTTTTATTTTAAACCAAACTTTAAATGGAATCATCATCCCATAGTTAATTTTTCATCACTTAGAAACTATCAATATCAATTTTGATCACATATAGGATTGTAAGGTTCCTGATTCTCTTTCAATCACACTCTTAGAGGTCCTTCTTCAAATGACTGATGAGATTTGTAAGAGTCACCCATGAGTAACCTTACGAATATTTCTTCAAAGTGTCTAAAAAATGGTGGAAGATACTCTTATCCCTATCTAATTTCTTAATGAAAATGAATCATATCATTATTCCATCCTCCACCATTAATCTTAACAACATTAGGGACTGATTTGATTGGTCTCTATTTAGGTTATTCATAGATTATTAGGGGTTGAAGTCCATACCATGTATTGTTTCCACGAAATGATCCAACGTACTCCAAATCAATCTTCTCTCTTAATAATTGTTAAAACAAATAGACCTATCACCCAAGAAACACATGTCTAAAATCCCAAAATTATCCATTAATTCAAAAATATCGTCACGTTCTTATGATAAAATTGCACCTTCCATTCTTCTCAAAAACCTCGTCTATAGTATTGAAGTCCATCACTATGAACCATGAAACAGTCCCTAGGTCTAAATAAGAGAGGTGGTTCCATAATAATATTAATTAAAATATCTCAAAATTATCAAAAAATACATAAATATTGTGGACATCCCCCTTTGGTATCATTCATAGAAATATTTCTAGAATAAATGTCAACACAATCCACAATAACATTATTCCTCTAAAAAATAAAAATATGATAGTTAAATAGATGGAAAGTATGAAATTTTGAAAAACCAATACACCTTGTGGAGGAAGAAATACTAACCTCATTATTTTTAGGTTCCAAAATATCCAAAAAAAGGGAAAGGATATTATGTTCTTCATCTAAAAGGAATATTCTTTTTACAAGATCCCCATAACCCCAGAAATTCTAAAAAGAATTATCTAAATCATTTGGTAAAAAAGTACATTGTTGTGAAAAAATTTTAAAAACCTGATTGAGTGTCACGACCCGTCCTCGCGGCCCGTGCCGTGACTACCCCAAGCCCGCCTTCCATAGGCCAGGGGCTGACGACTAGCACCAAAGGTGTAAATACCAATAAAAGGAAAGGAATTTCGTTTATAATAGTAAACAAACAGAATAGAGGACGCAAGCTGAAGTAAGTACAAAGTAATACTGAATACAAAGTAAGAGCTAAAAGTTAAATGGGCTAGAATACAAACCCAACTGAAATGTAGAGTACAAAATCAAAAAATTAAAACATCAACCACTAAGTTGTCCTCTAGGAATCCCACCTGAAGGATGGGTGAATATGGTCTCTTCGATACCTCGGGTCTGTCCATCCACTTCGTGTACGTCCTGCCATGTGGTCCACCTCCGGGTACAATCCAACTCTATAAGTCTCTACCACGATCAATGTTGTTCATCGTCTGCATCCAACACAACGTAGTGTGGGCATAGCCCGTGTAGGGGTGAGTATAACAATACTCAGTAGGGACCCCGAGACCCCCGAAGGTCTCCCAAAATCCATGAAGGATAAACCGCAAAGAAAAGATACAATCACAAAGTATCAACCAACTATAGTAAGGTATATTCCCAAACATATATCTAAGTTATCAATCCCAGATCGGCTCCAACTCTTGAGCCCATGCACAACCCAATCCACATGTGAAAGAATTCAATCACATCAATAATAATGATTGAATTTCAAGACTCATCTCACACAGGTATACATCTCCCTTAAAGTTATAAAGATGATCATATGCACTCACTGATTCATCTAATCTGGCAGAACCATGTTGGATACTAGTCCACCTAAGCAGTCAGACCCACGTAGGATACTAGACCAGCTACTCTGTCGGACCCACGTAGGATACTAGAACAAATGTCAAACCGTCAGACCCACTAAGGATTCAATTACGGTAGTCATCATTGTCGAAACCACGGACGATTCCAGTATAGTTGTCATCGTCGTCGAACCCACGGAGGATTCCAGTAAAATTTCCAAAATCATCGAACTAGCGGAGGATTCCTGTATGGTAGTCGTTGCAGTCGCAACTAGCTCTAGGGTTCCTGCACATAGCATGCTCGATTCTCGGAGGGTCCACTACTCGAGCGAAGGGTTAAATACATCAACTATCATGAATTATAGATTTGATTAATCCCAAAGTTCCATCTCATCAAAAGGCGCCTAATGCACTATATGGTGCATCAATCAGATGCCCGGTCTGTGAGTTATTAGCATTTTTTCTCTGGTGGCCCGATGGAAATACTCTCCTTCCAAACCCGTCCATTTTAAAAAGTTTTACAAAACTCACATAGTGTGTTGAAAAAGAACCACCACATCCTGAGGTTCCCAGTGCTGCAAATGGTGCGTCTATCAGATGCACGGTCATGAAGATATTCGCATTTTAGCATATCGGCCCGGCCAGTTAGGCCCAGTGGGATGGCGGGTTGGCCCGACCCAGTTCGGTGGGTCTGACCCAGCAAGGGGTGTAGGCCCGACCTAATGAAATGCGGCCTGGCATAGCCCGGCCCTGCGGGGCACGGCTCGGCTGGTCTCGGCTCGGCCGGCTGGTCGAGGAGCTCGACCCAAAGGGGGTTGAGTGGTCCGAGGGCGGCGCCCCCTGGCTACCCAAACCGGAGATGCAAAGTGGTGCGGCCCTCCCAAACAGGCTGGCCTTCTCGGCTCAAGCGGCCTGCTCGGGTGGGCCGCAGTTCGTCCAGCACGGTGCCATCCTGGCGCCGCGGTTCTCCTCAGCCCTGCCGGCCGCCTACCAGCCAGTTTTACCGCCGAGTAGCCCATAGAATTCCAGCTATGTTCTTCTGCAGTGCGGTGCTTCTTGGGGCGCTATGGTCCTCATTCGGCCCTACTGGTATTAACCACCTGTTTCTTCATCAGCTGAGCGGCCCGCGGTTGCGGGACATGGTTCTTTTTCATGCGACCGGTGCATGGCTACCACTTTCGTTCGTTGCCACCGCATCTCGTTTCCCCCGCCAAAGTATCCATGAAAAATCATATGGTTGTCGGGCCGTGTTCATTCATCCCACACCCTCCGCATTAGGCGGTATCAAATGGCCAAATGAATAACAGGATTTCAATGAGGGAAGAAGTACAATTTTATTCAATTAAAAATTAAAACAAACCCATACATCAATTTCAATAGTAGAGTCGTAGAAACAAGATTTGTAGACAATGTTGGGGTGCGTCCAAGGAGGAAGCAGTGTCTCCTCACTTGTTGTGGAGAAGAGAAAGAAAGGCACATCACATTACTTCGTGGATTCGGTGTTCTTCATTGAAAAAGACTTCATTATTCATTGAAGGTTAAATCTCTCTTTTAATTCTCCATGGATTTCCTAGTATAATATTTTCCCCCTAAAATTAAAATAAGGATTTCCCTTATTTTAATAAAATTTCCATGCATTCAAATTAATAAAAACTATTTAATTAATTAGTTTAAGAGTTGTTTAATCAATTGAGATGGGTTGGAAAACATTAAATGGAGTGAGGGAGGTGGAATGTGGAGAGGCTCCACCCAATTAAATGAGGGAGTTTTTCAAGAATTAAACAAGGGGTTTAAGGGAGTTGAAAAGAGTTATGGGGAAATAAAAGGTTGGGGCTCGTGTGGGCCCCAAATCACAAATATCCACACTTGGGAAGTTATGTGGGTGTGGGTACCATCTCTAACTCCCCTTGGGAGAAAATAACCAACCTCCCCAAATAAAATTTGTACACAACAAATTTTATTTATTTTATTCATAATCCGCTATTATTAACTCTCAACCCACATAAAACACAACTGTGGTAAAGGTCCCCTTAGGCAAATACCAGTGCTATGAGTTCATTGGTGCTCTCAGATTTCAGTTCGGAGCATCGGTTCAGAAAAGAGAAAAAACCTACGCATATGTTTACTGAACGTACCCAAACAAAACTTCAGAAATTGATTTCAGGCACACCAGGCCTCAGAATAGAGTTCCATTAGAATTCAAAGACTCATAAAATTACAAAGCATTTATGAAAATATTTTCCTTGAAATTTTTGGGTCTTTACATTACTCCCACCTCAGGGCTTTATGTCCCTGTAAATCTATAACACATGCTAGGAAAACAAATGGGGATACTGAGATCGCATCTGTGCCTCCCGCTACCAAGTGCTCTCCTGGAGGTTCCCATGTTGCCAGCGAATGTGAACCAGAGGAATCGACCATCCACATAGGACCCACTCATGTTGATCCTCAATATCTACTGGGACCTCCATAAATGTTTCCCCATCATCGATGTACAGCTCCATGTGATCGATGATGTTAGTTTGGTTATGCACGTATCTCCTCAGCTGAGATACGTGGAAGATGTCATGCACCCGGTGCAACTGAGTTGAATGGGTCAGGCGGTAAGACACCTTGCCTACTATGCTGAGGACCTGGAAAGATCCAATGAAACCCAGAGATAACATACCGCCCCAGCCAAATCTTTGTAGACCCCATCGAGGCGAGACCCATAAGAAGACGTGGTTTCCATCCTCAAACTCTAGTGGGATCCTCCTCATATCAGCATAGGACTTCTATCTACTCTGTCCAGTCTTTATCTGCGCCAGAATAATCTTCACCTTCTCGGTCATAGCTTTAACTATCTCTGGACCTATGAGTGCTGACTCCCTAGGGTCAGTCCAGCATAGAGGTGATCTGCAAGGTCAGTCGTACAGTGCCTCATATGGTGCCATCCCGGTGGTGGAGTGATAACTGTTGTTGTATGCAAACTCCACCAAAGGTAGGTGATCCTCCCAACTGCTACTAAAGAAATGTACACATGCACAGAGCATGTCCTTGAGTGTCTGTATGGTTCTCTCAGTCTGACCATCCATCTATGGATAGAAGTCGGTGCTCATATGTAGTTGTGTCCCAAATGGCCCCTGAAACCCCTTCCAAAGCCGGGGAGTAAATAGAGCATCTTGATCGTAAATGATAGTAGATGGAACACTGTGAAGCCGTACGATCTCCTGAATATAGAGGCATCCCAAGCTCTCTACTGATCCCTCCTCTCTGATCAGAAAGAAGTTGGCCAACTTGGTGATACGTTCAACGATCACCTAGATAAATTCATGCCCTCTGGATGTACATGGATTCCCCATCGCAAAATCCATGGATATCCTATACCACTTCCACTCCGGGACCTCTATGGGTTGTACAAAGAATACCGGTACCTGGTGCTCTGCCTTCACTTGCTGACAAGTGAGGAATCTTTAAACAAACTTTGCTAAAAACTTCTTCATACCCAGCCACTAGTGCTATCGTCTATGGTCATGATACATCTTCGCCACTCCTGGATGTACCTCTAGAGCAGAAGTGTGGAACTCCCTCATCACCTCCTCCTACAGTGCAACTGGTACCATCATACATCACCTGAATAGGATGAAGTGCTCTCCTCCTTAAGAAAATCTATCAAGCGCCTTCCCTGAGGATATCTAAGCACATCATGTCTCACAGTCAGTGTCCCCTCGCTGTGCCTCTCTAACTCACTGAAGGAGTGGAGGAGTGACTATGAGTGACTGTAGAAAGGTTGCTCCATCTCTATCCAAAAAGTATATATGTAACATGGCTAGCTTCTCCGTCACCTCTCCTAGTAGATAAATGCCTGATCTCTTGCTGAGAGCATCAGCTACAACATTCCCCTTCCCAGGAGTATAGTCAATCTAAAAGTCATAGTCCTAGAGTAACTCGAGCCATCACCATTGTCTCAGGTTCAGGTCCTTCTATGAAAATATGTACCTGAGACTCTGGTGGTCATAGTAGACTGTAAAGCATTCTCCCATCATATAGTGTGCCAAATATTCAAGGCTAAGACCACTACTACTAACTCCAGGTCATGGGTAGTGTATTTTTGATTGGGTTGTCTCAACTTCCATAAACCATGCACAATCACTACACACTCCTGCATCAGGAAACACCCGAGTCCGGTCCCTGATGCGTCTCAATAAACTATATACCCAAAGCTCTACTCTAGTATCCTCAAGATGGGCGCACTGGTCAACCTTTGTCTCAGCTCCCAAAAGCTATGCTGACATATATCAGACCACAAGAAGGGTTTCCCCTTCTTTGTCAAGGCTAAGAGCTATGCTGCAATAATGGAGAAGTTCTGAACAAATCTTCGATAGTATCAATCTAGACCTAGGAAACTCCACACCTCCGTCACACTCCTAGGTGGTTCCCAAGAAATCACTACCTCTATAATTTCTAGATCCACTACAACTCCTGCCTTCGAGATGAAATTTCCAAAGAAGTGAACCTCTCGAATCCATAACTAACACTTCGAGATCTTTCCATAAAGATGGTGCTCTCGGAGTGTATCTGGTACAACCCTCAAGTGGTAGGCGTGCTCCTCCTCTATAGTCAAGTAAATCAGCATGTCGTTGATGAAGAATATGACAAAACGATCGAGGTAAGGCTGGAAGATTCTGTTCATGAGACTCATGAACATAGCTGAAGCGTTGGATATGCTGAAGGGCCTAACTAAGAACTCGTAGTGGCCATACGGACACCTGAAGGCCATCTTCTGCACATCCTCTCTCTAACTCTGAGCTGATGATAGCCTGACCTAATGATTATCTTCAAGAACCATCGTGCTCCCTTGAGCTGATCAAAGAGGTCATCAATCCTCAGGATCTGATACTTATTCATTACGATAACATGATTCAGGTGATGGTAGTGGACACACAGTCTCAAGCTCCCATATTCCTTCTTGGCGAATAAAATCAAGGAAGCCCAGGGTAAAAAACAGGGTCGGATGAATCCCTTTCCCTACATGTCCTCTAACTATACCCGCAGCTCATGTAGCTTAGTGAGAGCCATCTGATATGCTGGAGTAGATATCGGTGATGTCCCGAGGTATAGGTCTATGTAGAAGTCTACCTCACTATGAGGAGATAGTCATGGAACACCTTTAGGAAAAAAGTCTGCATACTAATCCACCACAAAAGGAAATCTCTGACTCTGCATATCAAATTCTTTGAGGATGAGACTAGCCAACTGATGTGTGATCAGCTGCCCTCTCTTCTACAGAAGTCCATCCAGCACTGCAAAGGCTCCCTTCTTGTCGGTGAAGGTGAAACTGCTCCCATACGTGCAGACACACCGCACATTGCGCCTAATGTAATCAATATGAACATGGACTATAGACAACCATTCCATACCCAAGATGACGTCATAAGGCATCGATTCCACTATAAGAAGATCCCACCTGAATCTCTCACCTCTTAGAGTAAGCTTACACTACCAGCACCAGTGTGTAATCATCAAGTCTGCTCCCGTAAGAGTCTCTAGCCATAAGGATCGAGCCAACGGCTGTGTCAGAATCTCTGAGCTCCGAACAAGGGAAGCAGAAATGAATGAATAACTCACACTTGTGTCTATATGAACACCAACAAGGGTGGAGTAGAAACAGATAGTACCTCCAATCACCTCAGGTGCACCGTGATCGTAAGCCTCCACTACCCGGAGATAAGCCTGTGTCTTCCCGCCAGCTCCCTATGGTCGGGGTGGACCTCCTGGTGGTGGTGGTGGTAGAGCCTCAAAACATTGTCCACCAGCCACTGCACGGCGGGTCGGGCAGTCTCGATCCATGTGACCATGCCCACCACATGCATAGCATTGCCTGCTCCTCATATAGCTGTCTCCATTTTGGGTGCCCCGCATAACTAAACCTGTATCCTGAGGTCGCTCTCCTGATGGTCTGGTCCGCTTGGACCTCTGTAACATCTGTCTACTTTCGTATGTAGTAGAATATGCTATGTGTCTCCCTATGGTGGGTCTCGTTACTGTTGTCGACTCAGCGAGAAACATCTCCACAAGAATGGATCGCTCCAGCACTAATGCCTGCTTTAAAATGCTGAGGGAGATCATAGAAGCCTTGATATCATGCCTCAATCCCTGCTAAAAGGTCTGGGCCATAAAGAAAGGGTCACATACCATGTCTATGGAGTAGCACAAGAGGTCAATAAACCTTGCTGAGTACTGAGCTACTGTCATGCTTCCTTCCCACAAGAGAAGTAACTTCAGAATCCGCACTGCATGAAGGGTGGCGGGAACAAACTCGGAGCGGAAGAGACACTCTGAAGTATATCTAAAGTATAGATTCCTAATCATGCACCTAGAGAATCAGGCTCCACCATCTACTTGCTGCTATGTGTAGGAGACTCATGGCATGAATCACCATAAGGTCAGCTGGTGTCCCTACCAATCTGAAGACTCTGATGACCACCTCCAGCCAATCCTCGGCTGCCTAACGGTTCATCTCTCCGTGGAACCTAGGTGGGCTCTGTTGCTAAAACCCGTGCAATGAACTCAGGTAGCATGCACTCTCTGCTGTTGGGGCTGGTAGTATCGGTGGCTCAGCGGGTAGTGGTACCGCTGGTTCCTCCACTGTGATGAGGCCCGTCAATGAGGTCTCGTCGCTCTGTGGGATTCCATCTCGTACGCGACTTGGAACCCTAGCTGGATGCCTTCGTGGGGCCATCCTGAAAATGAACAGGTGCACCATGGTCAAAACAATATACCTGGTGAACTGATACAAAGTAATCACAAAGAAATTTTTTGAAACACACATGCAATCAATGTTTTCGTTCACTGAGTTGGAAATTAGGGGTTAGGGTCCTGGTGTATGGATACGTCGGCCGCCGCACCAACACTGGACTCACTAGACTAAAAACAACACTCAATACTCTTAACACAATTTCTTCACAGAAATGAATGAACAGAGTCCTGAGTTCTATGGTAGAACAGACTCCTTTGATACCAATTTGTCACGACCCATCCTTGGGGCCCATGTCGTGACTACCCCAAGCCCGCCTTCCATAGGCCATGTGCTAGTGACTAGCACCAAAGGCATAAACACAAATAAAAGGGAAGGCATTGACTTTATAATAGTAAACAAACACAAAAGAGTACGCAAGCTGATGTAAGTACAAGGTAATACTGAATACAAAAGTGCTGAAAGGTAAATGGGCCAAAATACCAACTCAGCTGAAAAGTACAGTACCACAGAAGAAAAGTAAAATAGTAACCACTAAGTCATCCTCCGGTAATCCCACCTGAAGGGTGGGTAATGATGGTCTCCTCGGTAACTTGGGTTCATCGGTCCACTCCATGTACTTCCAGCCAAGTGGTCCACTTCCGGGTACCGTCTATCTCTTCAGGTCTCTACCACGATTAGTGTTGTCCGCCGTCTGCATCCAACAAAACTTAGTGTGGGCATAGCCTGAGTAGGGGTGAGTATAACAATACTCAGTAGGGACCCCGAGACCCCCAAAGATCACCCATAATCCATGAAGGATAAACCACAAAGAAAAGATACAATCACGAAGTATCAAAAACTCTACATAGATATATGCCCATACATATACCAAAGTTATCTATCCCAGCATGGCTTCGTCTCTCGAGACCAAGTACAAATTAGTCCAAACAAGAAAGAAGTCATCCAAAACGATGATAATGATTGAAGGTCAAGAATCAGCTCACACAGGTATGCTTATTTCATAAAGTGATAACGTTGATCTGATGCAGTCACTGATTTATCTAAGCTGGCGGACCCACGTAGGATACTAGTCCAGCTAAGTTGTCGGACCCACATAGGATACAAGACCAGCTACTCTGTCGGGCCCACATAGGATACAAGAACAGAAGTCAAACCGCCAGACCCACTGAGGATTCAACTACGGTAGTCATCACTATCGAACCCACGAAGGATACCAGTACACTTGTCGTCTTTGTCGAACTCACGGATGATTCCAGTACATTTTCCATCGATGTTGAACCCACGGAGGATTCCAATACGGTAGTCATTGCAGTCGCATCCACCTCTAGGGTTCCCACACACAACATGCTCGATTCTGGGAGGGTCCCATCCTCAAGCCATGAGTTTGATACATCAACTATCATAAAGTCTAGAGATGGTGTATCTCGAAGTTCTGTCTCGTCAAAAGGAACCCAACGTGATAGACGTCACGTCAATCAGACGCACGGTCTGTGGGTTATTAGCATTTTTGCTCCGGGGGCCCGGTTGGAAATACGCTCTTTCAAAACCCGACTATTTCCCAAAGTTGTCCAAAACTCAAATTGTGTATCTCAAAAGGACCGCCACTTCATGAGGGTCCTAGTGCCACAGACGGTGCATCGATCAGACAGACGGTCGTGAAGATATTCACATTTAAGCGTATGGGCCCGGCCCGTTAGGCCCTGTGGGATGGTGGGTCGGCCCGACCCGGTTCGGCGGGTCTGACCCTGCATGGGGTGTATGCCCGGCCTAAAGAAATGCGGCCCAGGCAGCTGGCCAGGTGGATCGACCAGAAAGGGGCCGATCGATCCGAGGGGGGCACGACCCCCTGAGCTACCCGAACCAGCAGCGCCAAGCGGCACCACCCTCCCAAACCAGTTGGCCAAAGCTGGCCGGCCTTCTCGGTGCAAGAGGCGCACTCGGGTGGGCTTCAGTTCTTCCAGCGCAGCCTCCTCCTAGTGCTGCGGTTCTCCTCAGCACGCCCGGCCACCTACCAGCCGGTTTGCCCTCCGAGCCTCCTACGAAATGCGAGCAGCGATCTTCCGCAGCACGACGCCCCTTATGGCGATGCAGTCCTCCTTCGACCCTGCCGACTTTAGCCGGCCGGTTCTTCGTCGGCCGAGCAGCCCGCGGTTGTGGACCACAGTTCTTCTGCACGCGGCAGGCGCACAGCCGCCGCTTCCATTCATCGCCACCACCTCTCATTGTCGCCGCCAAGGTATCCAAGAACAATCGGAGGGTCGTCGGGCCATGTTCATTCATCCCGCGCACTCCACGTTAGGTGGTATCAAGTGGCCAAAGGTAAAACATGATTTCAAAGAGGGATGAAGAACATTTTTATACAATTAAAAATTGAAACAAACCCCTACCCCGGTTTCAAGAGTAGAGTCACGGAAAAAGAATTTGAAGACGACGCCGGGGTGCGTCCGAGGAGGAAGCGGTGTCTCCTCACTTGTTGCGGAGAAGACAAAGAAAGTAACGTCACCATTCTTCATGTAGTAGGCGTTCCTCATCAAATAAGACATCATTCATCGTGGAAGGTTAAATATCTCTTTTAATTCTCCAAGTATTTCCCAGCACAATATTTTCAAACAAAAATTAAAATAAGGTTTTCCCTTATTTTAATAAACTTTCCAAGCATTCAAATTATTTCAAACTCTTTAATTAATTAATTGATAAATTGTTTAATTAATTGATATGGGTTGGCAAAAATTAAATGGAGTGAGGGATGTGGAATGTGGAGAGGCTCCACCCAATCAAATGAGGTAGTTTGTCAAGAATTAAACAAGGGGTTTAAGGGAGTTGAATAGAGTTTTGGGGAAATGAATGGTTGGGGCTTGTGTGGGCCCCACCTCACAAAATATCCACAAATGGGAAGTTATGTGGGTGTGGGCCCCACCTATATCTCTCCTTGTGAGTAAATAACCAACCTCAGTAAATAAAATTTGTGCAGAAAAGTTTTTATTTATTTTATTCCAAATCCCCAAATATTAACTCTCAACCCACATAAAACGCAACTGCAGTAAAGGTCCCCATAGGCGAATACCAGCGTTGTGAGTTCATTGGTGCCCTCAGATTTCAATTCTGAGAACCGGTTCAAAAGATAGAAAAATATGCACGGACATTTACTGAACATACCCAAACAAAACTTTAGAAATTGATTTCAGGCACACTGGGCCATAGAATATAGTGCCGTCAGAAACCACAGGCTCGTAAAATTCCAAAGCATTTATGAAAAAATTTCCCTTTAAATTTCTGGGACATTACATGGAGATTCCAAATGAGGTTTCATTATCATCACCCTTTGTTTTTAGAGAGTTAACCTTCTACTATATATATTAGCGGGAATACCCTTTTGAGATCCACAAAAAAAGACAGATTTGGTCAGTCGTTTTTCTACCTAAGACTAGTATAAATCCAAATGATGAAACCTATTATAAAATAATATATTTAAGAAATTCATATGTCTGATAATATCATCTGAATACTTATTAAATAATGGTAATAAAAATATACATCCTATGATGATAATAAACAAATTGTCTTCTTCAAATAGAATGAATATATTAGATAATTAATGCAATATATGAATCTACAAAAGAGAAATATTTTGTAATAAAGAATTAACAATGTGTATTTTTATACTATAATGGATGATACACCTTCTAAAACCTCTATAAATAATTCTTCCACATCTATATTTAATTCTTGTTTCAATATACGTGATAATGGGGTTAGTTTTAGTGACTATTCACAGTTCATGAAATGAAAATTACATATGATTTAGAGGAAAAACATTCCAAACAATATAAAATGGAATGATAAAAATGGTTTACGTTTCAAATATAGAATAATTTAATATATTAAACATTCAAGAAAGGTGATTTTAAATTAATTTACAAAACCATGACATATCAAAATATATTTTCCATGATTTAAAATGAAGTAAAATGATTCTATAGATCATAAATGTGTTAAAGAAATAATGTTTTAAAGGACACTAACACATGATTTTATTGATTAGATTATTTTTACAAATTTTATTCACATAGTGAAGATAATTGGATATTTTCTATATTTATTTACACAATTCATCATAATGAATCATTTTTATTACAATGGATAATAGATTATAATAAACTATGTCCTTAGATTATAATTATTATTAATTTAAAGAGAAATAAAACTCCACATTAAATGCTGATATGGAATATTATATAACAAAATTTGTGGGAAATGAAATTTTATTAATTTAATATAGTTATACAAAGATGATATTTAAAATATTAATGAATATATTTCAAAAATACATCTTCTGAAAAATGGAAAATCTATTTTGAATTTAATACCTAGAATATATTATTATGAATATATAAAAATAATGTGTAATAATTAAGGGATCAAGAAACTGCAATGTAAAATTTCCATTTAAAAAAATCATTTTGAATCACATGTAATAATTGATTAAATCATTGACATAATTCATATATTATTTTTCTTTAATTCAGAATTAATATTTTATTTCAAATTAAATCCTTCGAGAGTGTTCCCCATTCTGTATGAAATGAAAAACGTGTTAGATGAAGTGAAAAAATTAATTACATAGAAGTAATAGCCTTTTTGAACTAATTTGATTTGTATTTATTTGAACTCATAATTTGTCATCATAGAACTGCACACCAGATGTGGGTTCCTAAAGTAATGTTCAATAACTTTTTTATACCCAAACGTGATTAGGTACACAATTATATATATATATATATATATATATATATATTATGAGAAAGTGTTATGTACTATTGTCTATTTTTTGAAATGTAAAGAAGCTTATGCATTTTTCCTGATATAAAAAACAACTAAAATTTTGGAAAATACCATAACATGGGAAATGTTAATATTATCAAGATTCTTTTATATTGAAAGTAAAAACTACTAGAATTTAAATATATTGTAAACGTTACTTATTAAAACAATGTTAATATTATCAATATTTCTTAATATAAAATAAAAAATTCCGTGACATTAAAATAATAAACTTTTTGATGACATTTAGAAATACCTTGAAATAATAGTGAAATATTTTATAATATTTAAAAAAATTATTTATTTAAAACCGAATTATGTATATGATACTATTAATATGAGAATAACATTGAAAGATATAACATGAAAATATTTTATAAAAAAATATATTTTCAACAATTGAATGAAAAAATAATAAAATTATACAGTATAATCCACACAAAAAACATGTGGCGAAAATGGAATAATTCTTAATGAATGAAATTTAATGTGATAAATACATCACCCTTAATTTATACTATCATCATGAAATATATTACTCATGAATAATTAAAATATTTTAATTAGTCACTTTTATATAACCATTTATAATTTTCATTCAATTATAAAAAAATTTATTACAATTATTAGAATTTTTATTTAGTTAATAAATCAATTATATATCTAAGATGCTTTCCGGTCATTTTGTTTAAAACATTGTCAGTGTATGGACAATAGATATACATTTCTTGATTCCATCGACATAAAAATTGGTATAATGATATAAATTACATTTTTTACATTATATAATATTTTTAAAGCACCAATATTATGTGGTCATGAAAAATAAAAAACATCATTTCATAAAGATTGTTATATGAATGTATCTGTGAGGAACATATACATTTTTTATACAATAAGAAAATGAATGAAATTAGATAAAATTTTAAAGTCTATGAACAAAATTAATATTGTTAATTAAATATTTATTTATTTAATCCGTCCATATAAACATCAATCTAATACACTAATGAAATATATATATATATATATATATATATATATATATTTCATTATGAAAATGGTATCCACATTTTTGAATGATGGGAATTTTTATTTACCATAGTATAATATAGAAATGATGTAATTTTTTTTACATCAACATATTACATTTTTATATATTAATGAAAATTATATCATTATATTATAATGTTTTAAATTTTAATTTAAGGATATATACGAATCAATAAACAATGATTATTTTTTATGACTTATAACTCATCATATGAGATATTCTATTGACAAAAATATTTTTCCCACTATGATTGGTATAATAAAAAATTAGAATCAATAGAACATGTAGCAGATATATGTTTATTTTTTGATGATATATATTTTGTTTTTATATATTTTAGGAGATTAGGTTTCCATAATAATGTTAGGGGAGTTCCATTTATGGATATATTAATAAGAATAACATATAATAAATGTAATTATAATGTAAATAGGATATAATTTTTTAAAAATTAAATGGTATGTTATATTATCATCAAACTACACTAAATAAAAAATAAACTGTTATGTTTTTATGTTATTTAATACCTTTTCTATTCGTTTAACACCCCCATATATAACACAATTTCCATTACTATGTTGAAAAACTTTTACAACGCTAACTATTCATTATAGATTAAAATGAAATAAGAATCATCAATATATTAGATAATTTAAATACTTAAAATGGAATAAATTTACTTAGAATTAATTTATATAAGTTCTAAAATATATTTTTAATATTAGTTCACAAATTTCAATGAACACCCAATATAATGAATGTTACAATATTAATGAGAAATATATTTTACACTAAAATCAAATAAAATATTGATAATTAATCACATAAAATCATTCGAGGGCGATACATTAATAGAACATAGTAATGTACCATAAAAGAATTATTTTTCATCAGGTTATTTAATTATTTTTCATGATCTATATTACCATGATATTTTGGTAAATAATAATCACATTAACAAGCACCTCATCCAACAACCATATTCCTCATAACGTTATTGTTTTAAATTCATCCCATAAAGATAATGTTTAGTATTTCTTTTAATATCATTCCTACAAAGGGGATATGTTTTCATGAAATTATAAATGTTAATATTAGAAAATTTCACACAATAAATATGCTAATCCTATCATCTTTTTTAATCTAAATACATTTCCAAATGAAAATACTACAATTTATGAAGTTTTTTCACTTACTGTCTCAAAATGCTAACGTAATAACCTATCCAATCATGAATTCCACATGATCTAATGAATTATTCCCCATATGGTTGAGGCAATAGAATATAATTATGGGTTTTAACTAGAATGATGTGGATACTATACCATCACCCTGAGACCAAGATACTTAATATATAATCAATTTTATATAATAAATTGATAGAGTAATGTGATAAAAATCATATGATAAATAATGAAGAAATATAGTAATAACAAACTCAATAGTTATATAAAAAAAAGGAACTAATATCTCAAAAATACTACATCAATTACTAGGTATTAAAATTATAAATATATAAGAGAATATCATACTCCCAGCCTCATCAAACCCTAATATTTATACTCATAATGAAATCTCATATTGTGGTGAAAATATTTTTTATCCCAACGTCAACATTAAATAAGTTAGGGATTATACAGTAAAAAATCTCTATGGATTCCCAAGAAATGCATGAGAAAAACATCGTATGCTACCGCCTACATTGTCCTATACCCAAACAATAAATATAGATTATGGGTATGTGATTATCATTGTAGGATGTAGACATGTTACTCATTTATTTCACTAGTATATCATATAATACTCAGTAACATACAAGAAATAAATAAGTATGTTTAGAATAATTGATCACATACCTTGATACCACGAACCCCAACCACATGTACTATGGAACCATTCTGCGGATTATTAATAATATATATCACAAGTTATCATGAACTAGACACTATGATGATCAATTAGGTATCATAGAGACATGTCACAAAGAATACAAAATTCGTCAAGATAATATATCTCTTATAGTGCATTGGGAATCAAGTGAGAATGTATCTCGACATCCTCAAGAAATTGAGACCACATGATAGTTTACATTCACATGTATTTGGGAAAACATGAAACTCGATATTCTATAGGCATCAATAAAAATTTCTGAAAACATTATTGTGGTCATTGTACACCCAATCCAAGCTTTTATTGGGATTATGTAAATGCATTCATTCTTCTTAAATGTACTTAGGTCCACTACCCTCATCATATCAAGTCGCACGTACTCTACTCTAAGGGAGTAACCAAGTCATACTTATCCAAAAATCCAGTCTAACACTATAACACCAAAAAAGTAAAAGAAAATATTTATGATATGGTAAATCATTCAAGGTAGATCAGAACATCTCATAATGAGAAATTATTAGAAATTAGGGAACATGTGTTCACAATCAACATTTTTATATAAATATATATAATAATAGTCATGAAATTAATCATTATTTATGGGTCTCATCGAATACACATGTTCCCATATGACATTAAAACATCAAACACAGTATTATGTTCTATAGGAATCATGTTTCACAGTGAAATATCATTGGTCCTTGTGGTATAGAGACGTGAAAAAATGATTCCACATTCTCTATCAATGAATGATATAATAAAAATGAAAAAGATACCATCATAGACCCTATCTTCTTATTTGGTTAAATTATGTACGGTTCTATCAATTAAATAAAAAACAAGATCATTATTTAATTAATGTTTATTTTTTATATAGAAAAATTTATGAATTTAATGTTCATTCACCCGATGTGGAGAAAAAAATAACACTTTTCAAAAATATCATGTATACTACCATATGGTATAGTATATATTATCACCGACCCAAATATTGTCTACAATAACTGAAAAATTCACGATATATTTTTTGAGTCCCTTGATGTCAATTAGGTCTCCATTGTTCCCCATGTGGTTATAATCATTTAAAATAATTGAAAACTAATAAATTATAAATAAATTATTATTAACTAAATTATAAATCACATACATATAAACATATGAATAATGAACACCTAGGGGATGACGTACCAAATACTACCACCTACTCAGAAGCATTTCCAAATGTTCGCAGTTGTTTTAAAAAATACATCTGTCATAATTCTAGTCAAAACACATTATTCATTGAATCAGTATGATGGAATATTTTATATAATTTAATTATATTTTTATGATAAAATAACCATGTGTCATACCTTGACAATAATTTCACCCTACAGTGTTTGCTTCAAATTGGACACATTCCGAAATCTATGAAAATATAACGGCCTAACACAATTCAATGTTAGAATCTAATATTTTTACTACATTTGATCAATGAAATTGAATGTATTAGTGGGAAACAATGACAATGGATTTATCATAAATGGAAAAAGTACATAATAACATTAAATCCACAAAAAATGTCTATCCATACCTCTCTCATTCTTGTATAATTCCATCATGATATGTTCCAATTGTCGTCAATTAATTAATTTGGTTATCACCAATTATAAATCATTGATCAATATCATAAATGTGAAGAAGATTTGAAGCGATCTTATTCATAAATCGAGGAAAATGGTCCTATCTTATCAAGGGAAAAAACAATAAAATTGGTTAAATGATCCACCACCAAACATGGAATAAGGATAATACAATCGATGTTGAATTATAGAATATATCCCAAATTCTCCATATAATAGATTCAATATCCACCCCATATCAAGGGGAACATATATATGGATTATATAAGGGTAATAGAGAATGAGTTCAACTATAAATTTGGGATAAGTAAGGTAAAACGAAGGGGGGACTAGTGGATAAAATGACCATCAGTAAATTCATTCTAGTGTGATATATAGTATATCCATATAGGGTCGATATGGTAACTATTTTAGTCATACAAAAGATATTTTGGACTACTAGACATTAGGTGGAGGCTCATTGGTTATTTGATGAGTCCTTTAAGGTAAAATGGGCTCTTCCTAGCTCATTAGATGGAATATGAGTCCAATTATGTCAGTGGGATATTACATAACCAAATAGTTTACTAATGAGTGATATAAGATTTTTGGTGTATTCAACGTAATGATCAATAGATCTTATAATCCTTTTCAATGAACAAGATCCTTTAGTCATCTTTTAATAGTATACTCAATATCAAAAATCATTATTTCAATATGTTTAAGAATGATGAATTTTTTTAACACCCATTTCTCTAAAATATCAGTCATCTTGAAGAAATTTTAAATTCACTACTGAAATACATATTATATAATTATGTGTTTTGTTACAATATCTTGAGCATATAACATCTCATCCTTGATATCTTTTATAGTACATGAACCAAATCCCTTATTTTACCATAATTTGAATCCATATGATGATATTTCTCATCAATATTAAAATTAAATTCCCCCATCTCATGAGAAACATGAATTCATTGTTTCCATTAAACTCTATCTACTGGGATGAAAGAATGAATCATGATATAGAAATATAAAAGAACACTAGTTTCCAGAAATTAGAATATTATCTCCAAATTTAGTGAACAAAAAAGGATATGATGTGTCTGAGTAATTCCTTTTGAAGAATAAATGTTATGTTCGCTATAGGAATAAATTTATATAATAATATTTTGGTAGTAAAATGAAAATATTAATGTATTTATATTCCATAAAATTCAATAAATGGTAGATATATGTTAAAATAAGATGCCAAAACTTTTTACTCATTCCAACTCAATTGAAGAATTCTCCATAAACTAATGTTTCCAATTATGTCGAACATTTCTAAAAGTCCACATCCAAACCTTGAGACATTACTAATAAATGATATGATGATCTGGATATGGTTCCAACCCAATGTATTCGAGCTCACATGGATTCACTAGTCAGTACACATTTTGTTGGATTCCACTAATTGAACTTGAAAAAAACATTCCCCAATATATAAAGCATCTATGTTGATATCTTTCTCTTGAAAAGATTTATGAAATTGATATTATGTCATTAATGAAGTGATAATTGACATAGATGGAATTCCTTAGGTTTTTGTCTATGTATTTCTCTTGACACATGAATAACAAATGTGATACAAAGAACCAATGAAATTACTCCAACATAATTTGATAAAATTTTCAAGAATGTCCAATTTTACATTTTAAATCTATCCAATACACATTAGAATTAAGAAGATGAATTTATACTCATATTATATATTCAAATGTTCACCACACACAATTCTTATAGTGTAATCATGATCTTTTGAAATCTAATCTTGAACAGACACTATCATTTACCATGAGATAGTGTTATTCACCAACGAAAATATCATTTGTCCCCACAATATGAGTATCCTTATATTTTGCCTCATATCTTTTACATCGAACTAAATTACCCTGAAATTGAAATATTTGGAAAAGAAATTACTAAACATTAAATTTTATGAAATCCAATTTCAATTAAAATCATCACGCAAATCTCGCACCAGAATTACTTCATATGCCTCATGTTTAATTTTTCATTATCCATCTTCATGTCATTATATATCATCCTGTGTGTAGGTAAAAACTCCCTAACTAGAAATGTCACATTCCATTACGATATTTTCTATTCCAAACCAATAAATACCCATTATTGACCAACTCATTTTGTAGGTTCAACGGTACCCATTTCCATCAATAATTCTATCCTATTCCATAGAGATATCTATTTTGTTATACACAAATTGAAACCACATTATCAATATTCAATCAAAATTAACCATTTTATAGTAGCATTGGAGACCATGGATGAAATTTATGAGTGACCTAATTTTACTAACTCCATATTGTTTTCTAGAAAAAAAATTTAATTAAAAAAAGTTATCTCACAACCCTAATCCACTAATCCAACCAACGCCACACGTATCTATAGTCAAGACTGATCACACATCAATGCATTCAAAGTATGTAACATAAACACTACACCTTGGTCTGATAGATGGAATTCAAACCTAGATCTATTTATATCATTATTTTTTTAAACCATATTTTTTTATATCCATGAATTACTAATCAAATGGTAACCTAATCACTATCACACTCAATGATACTTTTGGAACAAATAATCTTCAATAAATAGATATTCACCAAAAACCACCTGTCATATTATTGTCAATAGAAGACAATGAGAATCCCCCTATTCAAAAATTCTTATTTTTTAATTAATATGATCATCACACAGAACAAATTATTGTGGAAATATAAATTATTATGTCATAAAATTCATTGTTTTTATTTGTTATAAATGAATTATAATGAGAAAACACCAACCTTATAAAATATGTTCAATTACACTATGTAGGATATTCTCCCAACATCAAAGGAAACTAAATATACATCATGTACCACTTTTAATGGTTACACAAATGTGCATGTGATTTGATTTCAATGAAACCCTCCCCAACTACATTAACTATAATAATCCCATCATATGTAATATCGTAACCTAGGTAAATATATCATATTATAAGAACCAAATATCTAGTATGAACAATTTCATCAATAATAATTGAAGGCCTAATAAATTTATCATATAAGGTTTCCAAAGAGAGAAAACTCACATAACATTATTTGCACAAAACTAAAATGTTATTCCACAATGAAATTATAAATATATTTACTACAACATGGTTAAATATAACTAGTTTGGTTAAATATAATGAAATCATGTGATTTATGGATCACTACACATGGGATATAATAGACTCCATAATTAAACAGATGTATCTAAATTTTTCTTCCAATGGATACTTACTGAGATAATTAACATACAACAGAAAACAAAAAAGAAACATTATACTATTGGGGAAATGAGGGACTATATTATCATTATAATCATAATATTCGTTATCATCTCAATCATTATCATCATCATCACCTAGGTTAACCACACCATAGTATTACATAAATTTTTATCAGAAGTAGATATATATAGATCATTAAAAAATATATTCTCCTGAGGAACTCGTATGTGAAATTAACATACAAGTTATTGACACTAAACTGTTGGATATTCCATCATTAGTAAAATAATCCACAATTATCATATATATCATTGGAAAACTACATGATAAATATGATTCATTTGAAACCTATTTTCAATATTTCAAATCGTAAAATAAATATGAAATCTAAAACCTAATAATCCTTATGAATCATTGTAGGAGACTCACTCATACAAACAAAATTGTATATTGAAATAAAATCAATCCTACACACTGGAAAGGTGGAATTCCATTAAAAATGTTGTTTCAAATGATATCATTTTTGTATCATCATTAGATATTAAAAAATTATCATGATACCATTCTTCCAACACAACAGATATATAAAATATAACATCACCTCTAACAAAATTTTCTAACATCATGTCATAAATCAATGGGCATGGAATGAAAGGCAACATAACCATATGCACACATTTTAGTATGATAGAAGCTTCCAAATAGATATGAGGGTCTTTGTAGAAACATGGAGAGGATATAACAGCAATCAGAGATCATGATAAAAAATAGATAAAAAATAAAAAATATATAAATAGAGTATATTGATAAAAATATATATCATTAATAATGAATGATATTGGAAACAACAGTATACATAACCATACTTGGAAAATAGGACACCGAACACCAATTGGTCCTACCTATAATAAGAGGTTTAAAATTTATAATAGAATAAATGATTGTCATACTCTAATATCACATCATCCATGTATCTAGACTCATAACATGTTATCCAAAAAAAATGAGCAAACATGAGCCTCAATAAAACTTGTAACTAAAATAAGAGAGGGTTTTTCATGTTATTGAAGATCAATAGCTACTTGAGAAGGGTGTGAGTAAAAATCAAAATTGTTACATCTATATGACCCTTTACCCAACCATTAATTTCATAGTATTTCGATTTGATAGTCTCAATATGATGTTTAAAAGACATACACAAACTAATCAAGAATAACAATTTTTCTCCTTGAATATAGAAGAAATAAACAACCATGTATTGAGGGATTGTTTTTTTATAAATAACTAAGAAACCATTTGTACATGATTTGAAGCTATTTTAAAATAATAGTAATAATAGATGAAAAAATTAATCGAGAGCTACCCAAAATGATTTTAAACCATGTTTGGAGATAACATGTCACTCAACATGTCATAACCTAGGTAAATATAGAATTTATATTTTAATATTTCATTACATTTTAATAATTTCTATATTTAATTTTCGAGTTATAGATTTTTTCTTTCACAAAAAAAAATCTATTTTTTTAATTCATAATTTCAAATTTATATTACAATTTATTGTTTATTTTATTCTATAAATATTTTTTTAAAAAATAGTAACAAATACTGGTTTTATTGAAAACTATATTTTATTTACAAGTTTAAAATTAGGATTTGGGATAGTATTAAATTATAAATATATTGTATTTATGTTAATTTTATTATTGATTTATAGTGGGTTGTATTTATTTGAACTCATAATTGGTCATCATAGTACTGCTCACAAGATGTGGGTTCCTAAAGTAATGTTCAATAACTTTTATAGACCCAAACCTGATTAGGTACACAATTATATATATATATATTATGAGAAAGTGTTATGTACTATTTTCTTTTTTTAAATGTAATGAAGCTTATGTAGTTTTCTTGATATAAAAAAAATAAAATTTTGGAAAATACAGTTAAATAGAAAATGTTAAAATAAAAATATTTTTGAAATTTTATATTGAATGTAAAAACTACTAGAATTTAAATATATTGAAAACATTACTTAGTAAAAATATTTTAATATTATCAATATTATTTAATATAAAATAAAAAAATTCCTTGACATTAAAATAATGAAATTTATTATGGCATTTAGAAATACCTTGAAATAATAGAGAAATATTTTACAATATTTAAAGAAATTATTTATTGAAAATTGAATTCTGTATATTATAGAATTAATATGAGAATAAAATTGAAAGATATAACATGAAAATATTTTATAAAAAAATATAATTTCAACAATTTAATGAAAAAATAATAAAATTATACATTAAAATCCACACAAAAAACATGTAGAGAAAATGGAATAATTCTTAATGAATGAAATTTAATGTGAGAAATCCATTACCCATACATTATACTATCATCATGGAATATATTACTCATGAATAATAATATTATTTTAATTAGTCTCTTTCATATAACCAATTATAAATTTCATTCAATTATAAAATTTTCTTTTAATACAATTATTAACATTATTATTTAGTTAATAAAACACTTATATTTCTAAGATGCTTTCTGGTCATTCAGTTCAAAACGTTGTCAGTGTATTGATTATAGATATACATTTCATGATACCATCAACATAAAAATTGGTATAATGATATAAATTTCAATTTTTACATTATATAATCTTTTTAAAGCACCAATATTATGTAGTCCTGAAAAATAAAAAACATGATTTCCTAAAGATTGTTATATTAAAGTATGTGTGAGGAACATATTCATTTAATATATAAAATGAAAATTAAAGAAATTAGATAAAATTTTAAAGTCTATAAACAAAATTAATATTATTTATTCAATATTTATTTATTAAATCTGTCCATATAAACATCAATCTGATGCACTAATGACAAATATATATATATTTCATTATGAACATGGTATACACATTTTTTCATGATGTAAATTTTTATATACCATAGAATAATATAGAAATGATTCAATTTTTTTACATCAACATATTACATTTTTATATATTAATGAAAATTATGTCATTATATTAGTATGTTTTAAATTCTTATTTTATGAGGTATACGAATCAATAAACAATGATTATTTTTTATGACTTATACCTCATCGTATGTTATATTCTATTGAAAAAAATATTTTTCCTAATATGATTGGTATTATAATAAATTAGAATCAATAAGACATGTATCAGATATATGTTTATTTTTGGATGATATATAGTTGTTTCAATATATTTTAGGATATTAGGTTTCCATCAATATGTTCGGGTAGTTCTGTTGATGGATATATTAAGAAGACTAAAATATAATAAATGTTTTTATAATTGAAATGGGAAATAATTTTTAAAAATTAAAATTGTAGGTTATTTTATGATCAAAATACATTAAATAAAAAAGATTGATATGTTTTTATGTTATTTAATACCTTTTATATTAGTTTAACACCCCAATATCTAACACAATATTCATTATTATGTTAGAAGACTTTTACCATGAAAACTATTCATTATAGATTAAAATGAAATAAGAATCATCTAAATATTAGATAATTAAAATTCATAAAATGGAATAAATTTATTATGAATTAATTTATATAAGTGCTAAAACATATTTTTAATATTAGTTCACAATATTCAATGAACACCCAATATAAGTAATATTATAATATTAATGAGAAATATACACTAAAACCATATAAAATATTTATAATTAAACACATAAAATCATACGAGGGGGATACATTAATGCAATATAGTAATGTACCATAAAAGAATTATTTTTTATCAGGCTATTTAAATTCATTTGATGTTCTATGCTACCATGATATTGTGGTAAATAATAATCACATTCAAAGGCACCTCTTCCAACAACAATATTCATAATAATGTTATTGTTATAAATTCATCCAATAAATATAATGTTAGTATTTTTTTAATATCATTCCTACAAAGGGGATATCTTTTTATTAAAATATAAATGTTAATATAAGAAAATTTCACACCATGAACATTCTAATGCCATCATATTTTTTAATCTAAATACAATTCTAAATTAAAATACTACAATTTAGGATGTTTTTCCACTTACTGTCTCAAAATGCTGACCCAATAACCTATTTGATCATGAATTCCACAAGATCTAAAGAATTATTACCCATATGGTTAAGGTAATGGAATAGAATCATGGGTCTTAACTATAATGATGTTGATATTATACCCCCCCTAAGACCAAAATACAAATATATAATCAAATTTATATAATAAATTGATAGAGTGTTGTGATAAAAATATATGATCAATAATGAAGAAATATAGTAATAAAAAACTCAATAGTTATACAAAAAAGGGAACTAATATCTCAAAAAATACTACCACAATTTCTAGGTATTAAAATTATAAATATATAATAGAATATCATACTCCCAAACTCATCAAATCCTAATATTTATACTCATAATGAATTCTCATATTGTGGTAAAAATATTTTATTATCCCAGCCTCAACATTAAATATGTTAGGGATTATCCAGTAAAAAATCTCCTTGGATTCCCAAGAAATGCTTGAGTACAACATAGTAGGATACCACCTACATGGTCCTATACCCAACCAATAAATATAGATTATGGGTATGTGATTATCATTGTAAGATGTAGACATGTAATTCATTTATTTTAATAGTATATAATATAATACCTAGGAACATACAAGAAATTAAAAAGCATATTTAGAGTAATTGAGCACTTACCTAGATACCACGAACCCCGACCACATGTACTATGGAACCATTCTGAGGATTATTAATATTGTATATCGCATGTTATCATGATATATACCCTATGATGATAAATTAGGTATCATAGAGACATGTCACAAAGAATACAAAATTAATCAAGATAATATATCTCTTATAGTGCATAGGGCATCAAGTGAGAATGTATCTCGACATCATCATGAAATTAAGACCACATGATATTTGAAATTCACATGTATTTGGGAAAACATGAAACACGATATTCTATATGCATTAATACAAATTCCAGTCAACATCATTATGGTCATTGTACACTGAATCCATGTTATTATTGAGATTAACTAAATGCATTCATTCTTATTAAATGTACTCAGGTCCATTACCCTCGTCATATCATGTCGTACATACTCTACCCTAAGGGAGTAACCATGTCATACTTATCCAACAATCCAGTCTACCACTATGACACCTAAAAAGGAAAAAGAAATATTTATAATATGGTAGATCATTCAATGTAGATCAGAATATCTCATTATGAGAAATTATTAGATATTAGGAAACATGTGTTCACAATAATTTTTTTATCAATATATTTAAGAATAATCATGAAACCAATAATTATTTATGGGTCTCATAGAATACACATGTTCCCAAATGATATTAAAACATCAAACATAGTATTATGTTCTATAGTAATCATGTTTTATAGTGAAATATCATTGCTTCCAATGTTATAGTGACAGGCATAAATGATTTTGCTTTCTCTATCAATGAATGACATAATGAAAATGAAAAAAATACCACCATGGACCCTATCTCTTTATTCAGTTAAATTAGGTACGGTTCTATCAATTAAATAAAAAAAGGATCATTATATAATTAATGTTTAATTTATATATAGAAAAATTTATAAATTTAATGTTCATTCACTTGATGTGGAGAAAAAAATAACACTTTTCAATAAAATCATGTATAATAACATATGTTATAGTATATCGTATCTCCAACACAAATATTGTCTACTATAACTGAAAAATTCACTAAATATATTTAGTGTCCATTGAAGTAAATTAGGTCTCCATTGTTCCCCATGAGGTTATACTCATTTACAGGAATTGAAAACTAATAAATTATAAATAAATTACTATTAACTAAATTATCAATCACATATATATAATTAAATGAATAATGAACACCTATGGGAGGATGTACCGAATATTACCACCTACTCAAAAGCATTTCCAAATGTCCATAGTTGTTTTAAAAAATACATCTGTCACAATTCTAGTCAAAACACATTTTTCATGGAATCATAATGACGGAATATTTTATACAATTTAATTATATTTTTATGATAAAATAACCATGTGTCATACCATGATAATAATTTCACACTAAAATGTTTGATTCATATTGGAAACATTCTGAAATCTATGAAAATATAATGGCCTAACACAATTCAATGTTAGAATCTAAAATTTTTACTACATATGATCAATGAAATAGAATTTATTAATGGGACATAATGTCAATGGATTTATCGTCTATTGAAAAAGTACATTATCACTTGAAATCCACTAGACATGTTTATACAAACCCCTCTCATTCTTGTAGAATTCCATCATGATATGTTAAAATAGTCATCAAATGATTAATTTGGATGTGAGAAACTATAAATCATTGATCATGATCGCAAATGTGAAGATGATTTTATGCGATTTTATTCATAAATTGTGGAAAATGTTCCTATCTTATCAAGGGAAAATCAATAAAATTTGTTAAATGGTCCTCCATAATACATGGAATAAGGATAATACAATGGATATTGAATTATAGAATGTGTCCCAAATTCACCATATGATGGATTCAATATCCACCCCATATCATGGGGAACATATATATGGATTATATAAGGGTAATAGAGAATGAGTTGAACTATAAATTTGGGACAAGTAAGGTAAAACCAAGGGGTGACCAGTGGATGAAATGTCCATCAATAAATTCATTCTATTGTGATATATAGTATAGAAATATAGGGTCGATAGGGTAGCTGGTTTAGTCCTACAAGAGATATTTTGGACTAATAGACACTAGGTGGAGGCTCATTGGTTATTTGATGAGTCCATGAAGGTATAAGGGCTTCTTTATAGCTCATTAGATGGAATGTAAGTCCAATTATGTCAGTGGGAGATTACATAACAAAATAGTTTACTAATGAGGGATATAAGATTTTTTGTGTATTCAACGGAATGAACAATAGATATTATAATCCTTTTCTATGAACATCATCCTTTAGTAATCTTATTACAGTTTACTCAATATCAAAAATCATTATATCAATATGATTAGGAATGATGAAATTTTTTTAACACCCATTTCTCAAAAAGATTTGACATCTTGAAGAAAATATAAAATTCACTACTAAAATAAAAATTATATAATGATGTGTTTTGTTACAATATCTCGAGAATATAACATATAATCATTGATATATTTTGTAGTAAATGAACCAAATCCCTTATTTTTCCATAATTTGAATCCATATGATGATATTTCTCATCTATCTTAAAATTAAATCCCCCCATCTCATGAGAACAACAAATTCATAGTTTCCATTACACTCTAACTACTTGATTGAATGAATGAATCATGATATGAAAACACAAATGAACAATAGTTTCCAATAATTAGAATATTATCACCACATTTAGTGAATAAAAAAGGATATGATGTGTCTCAGTGATTCCATTTGAAGAATAAATGTTATGTTCTCTATAGGAATAAATTTATATAATAATGTTTTGGTAGTAAAATTAAAAAATAAATGTCTTTATGTTCCATAAAGCTCAATAAATGATAGATACATGTTAAAATACGATTCCAAACCTTTTTACTTATTCCAACACAATTGAAGAAGTCTCCATAAAGTAATGTTACCCAATTATGTCAAACATTTCAAAAAGTCCAAATCCAATCCCTGAGACATTACTAATAAATTTTATAGTTCTCTAGATATGGTTTCTACCCAATGTATTTGAGCTTACTTGGATTCACTAGTCAGTATACATTTTGTTGGATTCCACTAATGGAACTTGAAAAAAACATTCCCCACCACATAAATCATTGATGTCGATATCTTTCTCTTAAAAAGAGTTATTAAATTGATATTTTTCATTAATGAAGTGATAATTGACCTAGATAGAATTCCTTATTTTTTTTGTTGACATATTTCTCTAAACCAATGAATTACAAATGTGATACAAATAACCAATGAATTAACTCCAACATAATTTGATAATATTTTCATGAATTTCCAATTTTACAATTTAAATCTATCCAACACACATTAGAATTATGAAAATGAATTTATAATAAAATTACATATTCAAATGTTCATAACACACAATTCTTATAGAGTAATCATGACCTTTTGAAATCTAATCTTGAACAGACACTATCATTTCCCATGAGATAGTGTCATTCACCAATGAAAATATCATTGGTCCCTATAATATGAGTATCCTTATCTGTTGCCTCATATTATTTACATCGAACTACCTTACCCTGAAATTGAAATATTTGAAAAAGAAACTATTAATCATTAAATTCTATGAAATCCAATTTCAATGATAATCATCACGCAAAATACGCACCAAGATTACTTCATATGCCTAATATTGAATTTCTCATTATATTTCTACATGGAAATATCTATCATCATGTGTGTAGGTTAAAACTCTCAAACTAGGAATGTCACATTCCATTATGGTATTTTCTATTCCAAACCAATAAATACCCATCATTGACCAACTCATTTTGTAGGATCAATGGTACCCATTTCCTTCAATAATTATATCCACTACCATTGAGATATCTATTTTATTATACACATATTAAAACCACATTATCTAATATTCAAACAAAATTAACCGATTTATTATAGCATTGGAGACTGTGGATCAAATTTATGAGTGACCTAATTTTACTAACTCCACATTATTTTTCTAGAAAACATGTTCAATTAAAAAAAATTATCTCACCACCCTGATCCACCAATCCAACCAACACCGCACGTATCAGTAGTCAAGACTGATCACACATAAATACATTCAAAGTATGTTACAGAAACACTACACCTAGGTCCGATAGATGGAATTCAAACCTAGATCTGTAGATATCATTAGTTTTTCTGACCCATATTTTTTATATATCCATGAATTAATAATCAAATGGTCACCTAATCACTATCACTCTTAGTAATACTTGTGGAACAAAGAATATTGAATTTATAGATATTCACCAAAAACCCGTTGTCATCTTATTATCAATAGAAGACATTGAGAATCCCCCCATTCAAAACCTCATATTTTTTAACTCATATGAGCATCACACATAACATATTATAGTGGAAATATAAATTATTATGTAATAAAATTCGTAGTTTTTATTTGTTCAAATGTGTTATATTGATAATAAACCAACCTTATATAATATGTTCTATTAAACTAGGTAGGATATACTCCCAACATCAAAGGAAACTAAAAATACCCCATGTAACACTTTTAATGGTTACACAAATGTGCATGTGATTTGTTTTCAATGAAACCTTACCCAATAGAATTAACTATAATAATCCCACCATATGGAATATCCTAACATAGGTAAACATATCGTATTATAAGAACCAACTATCTAGTATGAACAATTTGATCAATAATAACTGAAGGCCTAATAAATTTATCATATATGTTTTCCAAAGAGAAAAACCTCGCATAACATCATTTGCACAAAACTCAAATGTTATTCCACAATGAAATTATGATTATATTTACTACAACATGTTTAAATATACCTAGTGTGGTTAAATAGAATGACATCTTGTGATTTATGGATCACTACACATGGGATACTGTAGACTACTTAATCAAACAAATTTATCTAAATGTTTCTCCCAATGGATCCATAATGAGATAATTAACATAAAAAAAACTAAAAATAAACATTATACTATCAGTTCAATGAGGGAATATATTATCATTATAATCATAATTTTCGTTATCATGTCAATCATTATCATCATCATCACCTAGGTGAACCACACCATAGTATGACATAAATTTTTATCAGAAGTTGATATATATAGATCATTATAGAATATAATCTCATGAGGAACTCATATATGAAATTAACATACAAGTTATTGACACTAAACTATTGGATAGTCCATCATTAGTAAAATAATCCCCAATTATCATATATATCATTGGAAAACTACATGCTAAATATGATTCATTTGAAACCTATTTCCAATATTTCAAATAGTCAAATAAATATGAAATCCCAAACCTAATAATCCTTATGAATCATTGTAGGGGACTCACTCCTATGACCAAAATTGTATATCGATATAACATCAATCCTACACATTGGAAACATGGAATTCCCTTAAAAATATTGTTTCAAATAATATCATTTTTGTTTCATTATAAGATATTAAAAAATTATCATGATACCATTCTACCAACATAACAAATATATAAAATAAAACATCACCTCGAACATAATTTTCTAACATCATGTCCTAAATAAATCGATTTGGAATGGAAGGCAAGATAACCATATGCACACGTCTTAGTATGCTAGAAGATTCCAAATAGATATGAGGGTCTTTGTAGAAACATGGAGATGATATAACAACAATTAGAGTTTATGATAACAAATAGATAAAAAATAAAAAATATAAATATAGATTATATTGATAAAAAATATATCATTAATAATGAATGATTTTGGAAACAACAGTCTCAAAATCCATACATGGAAAATAGGACACCGAACGACAATTGGTCCAACCTAAAATAAGTGGTTTAAAATTTATAATAGTATAAATTACTATCGTACTCTAGTATCACATCATCCAAGTATCTATACTCATAACATATTATCCCAAAAAATGACCAAACACGAGCGTCAATAAAAATTGTACCAGAAATAAGAGAGGGTTTCTCAGGGTATTAAATATCAATAGCTACTTGAGCTAGGTGTGAGTAAGACTTAAAATTTGTACATCTATATGACCCTTTACACAAACATTAATTTCATAGTATTTCTATTTGATAGTCTCAATATGATGTTTAAAAGACTTACATAAACTAATCAAGCATAATAATTTTTCTCCTTGAACACAGAAGAAATTAACAACCATGTGATGAGGGATTGTTTTCTTATAAATAAGTATGAAACCATTAGTACATTATTTGAAGCTATTTTAAAATAATATTAATAATGGATGAAAAAATTCATCGAGAGCTACCCAAAATGATTTTCAACCATGTTGGAGATAACATGTCACTCAACATGTAATAACATAGGAAAATTTAGAATAAATATTTTAATATTTAGTCACATTTTAATAATTTCTATATTTAATTTTCCAGTTATAGATTTTCTCTTTAACAAAAAAAAATATTTTTTAATTCATAATGTCAAATTTATATAAAAATTTATTGTTGATTTTATCATATAAATGTTTTTTTAAATAATTGAGAAAAATATTGGTTTTATTGAAAACTATATTTTATTTACAAGTTCAAAATTAGGATTTGGGTTAGTATTAAATTATAATTATTTTTTATTTATGTTAATTTTATTATTTTTTATAGTGGGTTTTATATAATAAATAGAATCAAAATAGTTTATATTTTTTTAAAAAGAGGTACATTTTTAGACAATTTGATTTAATTGCATTTTATCAGTTTAATATTAAATTAAATTCTCCAAATTAAATATTTTGAACTCTGAGGAATTAATTCCATATTTTGATCAAATTTTCCATTTTTAGTGAATAATTACCTTTTATTTTTTGACAATATGAATAGTAACTTTGGTATATTGTTAATACCATAGTAAGGATTAAACTAGTAATTAAGAGAAAATAATAATATAAAACACACATAAATTGTAACAATATTTTTGGGATAATATAAATTCAAGACATAAATCCTATGGTTTTAATGTATGTAATTTAGTGGAAAAAATTCGAATAAAATTTACTTGATATTATTTAGATTAATGTAAATCAAAAAATATAACTATCTTCTTCATAAAAATCTCTTATGTGTCGACATTTGAAAAAGAAATACTTAATAATGAATATAAGTGTTAATTTTAAACACAATAAACTTATTTTCATGTTATTAATTTATTTATTACATTTAGGGCCACTTTGATGAGGTTGTGATGTTTATAATAGTTTATTTAATGAAGAGATAGAAGTTTCACATTCATATTTCTAACAACATTATTATTTCTAGTATGGTTTTATTCTATATATATATTCATGTATATATATATTTTAAAATGTATAACATTTTAATACATCATTGTTAATTATTTTGTATTTTTAGTGTTTAAATATTTATTTTAACTTGTTATAAAATAATGTTGCAATGATTATTTTACTAATGAATAAATAAAATAATGTATTTTAAAAATATTTAATTAAATATAATTTGAATTGATTAATCTAATATGAGAATTTAATGGAATATTATGACATATTGTTGGTCAAATAAATATTTTTTATAATTTATTTTGTTTTAATTTTTTTCTAAACCAATAAAAAGATTCAAAAATTGACACCACAGATATATTATCAAAATAATATTTTATTAAATTATAAATAAATAATAAAAACATTAATAATAAACTATGATTATGATTTGGTTGGAAAATTCATTAATTCTTCATTTATTATCAAATTGATATTTCATATTTTTAAATTACATTTTTTCCTAATAAATGAAATTTTAATATAATTAAAATAAAAAAATGTTACCTAAGGATAATCAAAACTATAAGGATTAAAATAAAACCCAAAAATATGTAAAATCTATTGTATTATTAGATTTTGAACATATATCTCATTATATTAAAAATATTTTCTATTTGGTGGTATTTCAATTGAATTTGAATTTATTATTATTTAATATTTTAAGAATTCCCAAAACATCCCCTCACCTCAATTATAAATTGTCACTCCATACTTAATTTAATATTTTCAACCTAATCCTTATGTATTAAACAATTTATATCTATCTCTCTTCAAAAAATATTCAGTTATGTCATTATGTTATTCCCATGACAAATTCACAACCCAAGATCCCATATATTGAGATTAATGGAAGTGCACCAATGAAGAGGTAATAGTCTTTATTTACTCTTTCTTTATTATTTTATTTTCTCTTCTTTTTTATGATTTTAACATGATAATGTAATATATCTAGTTTCAATAATATTCTAATTTTCTATTTTTTGAATTGTACAACCATATTAAAATTTTTATCCATCCTATGACAAATAAAATCATTTTATACGTGTACATTTGACATATCGTCTCCACACAGTGGTGTGATTTTTTAATCACCTATTTACGTGGATGATTATAGTGATGTAAATAATGGATTTATATGATAGTTATGAAATTATTTAAATTCTGGATATTCTATATATCATGCAATTCATTTATATTTCACTGATTAATGGATTAATATTATTTCCTTGGGTGTACATGAATCCTACCATCACTACGATGTGACAAGATTCATTTTTAGGTTCAAAATTATGTAATGATTCCAAAACTATATTATAAGATTATGAATGTTATTAAAAAATTAATATAATTCTTTATGTGATCAATAATAATCCAATATTAATGAAATAATACATTCTTAACATGGAAGTTGATAATCCAAACGTGGTTAATAACAAAATATTATCTACAATCAAGTGATATGAAAATGTAATCGGCTAATATTTGATAGAATAATTAGAAATGTAGTTGTACAAAAAATTAATAACAATATTTAATCAATTATATAGGATAAGTGAACATATTTGAAAGAATTCAATGAGAGTTAAGGGAGTTTCAATTTAAAGTCTTCATTGATGTCTATTTTTAAAATATATTAAAATATTTTTTCGTATTCGAAATGATGGATATTACCTATTTACTAAACCTTAATGGTTTTGAATCCCCCATATCTATATTTTATGGAAATATTTGAATATATTTTTTCCATTGTCTCTACATAGTATTATTATAAATTAACTTATGTTCCTCAAGAAATGTTTTTATGATGCATTTATTCTTGTTTTTTGATTATGTTATTCTATATGGAATTGGTTATGAAGACAGGGGGTTATATTATAAAATAAATATTGGTTGATCTGTGGAATCCATCTAATGAATTGGGTTTGATAGATGTTGACCATAATAGTTATTCTTAGTGTAACATTGATATTATTATAGAAATATAGTAATAATGGTTTCATTATAACGTTTTCATGAGGTTTAAAATTATATTATAACAATGATTACGAAAACATAAATTTTTATAAAAATAAAAGTATCCCCAAGTGAAAAATATGATATATATTTCATGAAATGTTATTAGATGAAGCTAATGATTTCACAATGTATGTTATTAAAATATGGATCAAAGGAAAACATTTACAATTATCTATAGACTATTCATTTAATCATTTACATTTTGTGTCACATAAAATTATTTTTGTGCTCATACAATGTATTAAAATGTTTTTAATATGGTATAATTATGGGTAAGTGATAGGAGGTAGTCAAGGGTCGTGATTATTTGTCATAATTTTTTTATTTAAAAGTATTATATTATTAAAAAGGATCCTATTTTAGTAGTATCCACTTTATATTTTTGGTGGTCATAATAAATTCATTATGAATTAATTATCTATATGTGTAGACCTGAAATATATTTTTTTGGAATATTATCTACAGTCTAAATCATCTTGAATATGTAATCGTTGAGGTAGTGTATGTATAGTGAGTTTCAATGAATTTTTAATAAAACATTAGCTGTATGGAAAACATTTTTATAATAACCATAAATTAATTTAACATTATTCTTATATTGAAATGTTTCAAAATGTTAACATTAATTTTTTTCTTTTTATCGGATATGAATTTTCAAAATCGGTTTCTAAAGTTGAAAAGGGACATTTAAGTAGTATGGAATTGATAAGATGATATCCTTCACAATTAGTTTCCAGGAATTGATGGAATTTTAAATGAATAGTTTTCTATAGCAATGTCATAGTTGATACATGATATAAATAGTGGGGGCATCAATGAATGAGATAATCTAGATCAAACATGGTGAAATATGTTAGTGGTTGAACATTTAATAAGGTAAAATCTTAATGTTTTTAGTGGATATTATGACCCAGTTGAATATTAAGAGTGGATTAAATCACTAGTATCTATTTTCTATACCATGGGTTATATAAACTATAATATGTTTAGCCATTTTATTTATCATTTGGAAGGTAAAACTGAATTGTGGTGGTAATGGGTCAAAAATATCTGGTATAACAAAGCAATTTATTATTTGTAATGGAATGAATGTAAAAATAATCCTTTTGAGATATATTTTAATATGTAGATTCATAATAGGATATTAAACAAGTTTGTGAAGTTATGGTAGGAGGCGGGTTTTTTAGCTATAAAAGATGTAAAATATATATAATTGTAAGGGTATAATTTAAATCATATCTATAATCATGATTGTATAATCATTCATTTTTAGTCTGGATTAATTCCAAAATATCGAACGATGTTTCCTTTTTCGGAATTCAAATGTTATAAAATACATTTTTGATGTTCAAAGTTGGTGGAAGTTATTTTTTATGATTATAATTTGAAAATTTAATATAAGAAGAAGAGAAGATCTAGATGGATTGAAATTTTTATTAATCAGTAAATGAAACCTAAAGGTGTGATACAAAAATTTTCATTTTGTGGAAGGTGTGGTAAAAAGAGCATTGGTTAATGCCTTATCAGGCCTATGAAGTGTTCTCGATGTGGTATGTCTATATAGTTAACTACTGAATTTAATGAAAGGATCTTGGTATTCATATGTTCAATTTTTAAAAGAAAATAGTAAAATGAATTAAATTTTTTGATATGGGGAATAATGCACATAAATTTCTGAAGATATACCAAATTATAGTTATGATCTGAAATACATGTTGAAGGGTGTTGTGAAATCCATTTTTACTAACTGAGTAGAGTTTGGACATTAAACAAAGCAGTATCAGAATATTTGTTTTTCTCAATTTATACAATTGTATTTCATGATACAAGGTCTATCCTTTCATTCATTTTTTGTGAACATTTATAAAAAATTTTAAACCCCAAATAAGAAATATATCTATATATTTTATAGTAAACACATATGGGAAATATTATCAATTAAATAAATTAAATGAATCCTCTAGTCTTTCAATATGTAAGAACCTTAACAACAAACCTTATTTTTATTTCATAGTTATTTTAAATGTTATTCTATGTATGTGTTCTCATCGATTTACCATGAAATGATTGATTATAAAGATAAATAAATTGATTTTTAGATATGGATGTTTTTATATATAGGAATGATACCATATCATTGATAATATATTAAGAATATGAGAAACTATTAATATATGGAAATGAAATTTATATGGAACATCTTGTTGAAAATAAGGGAACTATTTAGATTAATAATTTTATAATAGTATATGAGTACCTGAAGGTTTTTTAAACATGATTTTAAAAAATTTATACCTAATCAGAATGATGAATATAACCTTATCATAGTTCATAACATGATAAAAATTTCATATCCCTCTTATAAAATTTCATAAGAACATTTGTAACTAAAAAACTAGTTACAAGAGTTTCTTGAGAAATGATTTAGTCAACCTAGAATTTAACTATGGGGTGATCATATTTATTTTTAAAGTAATTATAATTCCCTGAGAGTTTTCATTGACTATGTAGTTGAGATTAAAATTTCTATTAAAAATATGTATCAATTGCCTCATATCGATGACTTTATTGATTAGTACTTTGGAGCTAAGTATAATTCAAATTTTATCATGTTATTTGGGTACCATCACGTGAATGTGATAAATAATGAAAATATAAAAACAATATTTCATACCAATTATGTGAATTATGAGTATATTGTTATACCATTTTATTCTACAAATTCATGTGCAACAATTATGGATCTAATTCATAGGAACATTCATGAATTATTGGATACATTTTTGGCTGTTTTTTATGATGATATTTTAGTTTAGTAAAAAAATTATGAGAATCGAGAAAAAACACACATAGATTTTTTTAAAACCCTTAAATAATTTATGTTATATAGAATATTTAGAAAGTCTGATTTTTAGATAAAATTTTTTCTTTCCCTTAGAACATTGTTAGAAAATATTATGTTCTTTGTGATTAAAGTATTAACAGATTTTTGTTATGTTAGGCACATAATTCTACATTTTCAGTTTATATAGGAATCACAATGATTTACTGAGACTATTGGTAGTATTAGAGGTGGGATGGAGTGAAAATATATATTTCTAACATTTCCATGAAATATTTTAATAGATATCAGGAAAAATTAAAATTAAAAATACTAATAGGGATGATTCATCATTATCCAGTACTAGATATTAAATTGAAATATATATCAATGGATTTTGTAGTTGAATTAAAAAATACTTCTGAGGTCACAATGAAATTTGGGTTATTTTTTATCAACTAACTATGTAATCATATTTTATTTCTATTAGAGTCAAAATTTCCCAATACCACCATTATTAGTTTTATATCAATGTGATCATCATGTTATATAGAGTTCAACACTATATTTTATCTGATCATGGTCACAGGTTCGATTCATTCTTTTCGAACATCCATTGTTCATCATTGGGAACTGAATTATATTTCTACACAACCATTCTTCATTAGGAAGATGGATAGATAGAAATAATAATTTATTACATGGTGAATATTCTTCATTATAAATCAATGGGTTACAAGGGATATTTGGAGAAACATCATCCATTAGTTCAATTTTCTTATATAAATATTTTGGTTCTATTAAATAGATTGATCATTTTGAGACAATTCACAAATGGCATTTTCAAATGGAAGATTTGTGGGATGAACAATGAGAAAGGGAGTTTTGGGACTATAGTTGGTATATGAAAAGGCACGGAAGGTGATTATAAATCAATATCAAATGATGAAAACTCAGAAATTTCAAAAATTTATTGTAGATAACCAGAGGAATAATCATTCATTAGATTTTTGTGATCATGTTTTTCTCAATGTTTTAGGGTGGAAATGTTCAATTTTTTGATAAGAAGTTCATGTTTACTCCATGTTAAATTGGATTTTATGAAACTATAGAAAAAGTTAAATCATTTTCCTACTAGGTGTCATTGCTAAGAAGTTTGTCACAAGAAAACAATGTTTTTAATTTTTTGATGTTATGAAAATATATGCCTGATTCATCTAATGTTGTTATCCTTGAATTAGGTTAGTTTGAAGATAATATTTCATATGAGGAAAAACCAATTCATATATGTGACTTTAGATAGAATGTATTGAGGAATATTTTAATTCACAATATTATTGTTTGGGGGAAAACCATATTGTTGAAGAAGAATAACGTGAAAATGAAAAATATATCATATAATGGTAAACTCACTTCATTAAAATGTGAATAAAATTTTAAGATTAGAATTTAAAAAAAGGATAGATATTTTATCAAACCAATAATTGATAGAATAGATCATTTAATATTTGGTCACATTATTTTAAAATGTAACACTAATTATGAACTTATTTAATTTTAATTTGAAATTGTTTAAAATTAAATTAATAATGTAAACATTATCTTAAAATGAACTTTTTATAATTTTATGAAAATAATTATTTTAAATAATTAGTGAAACATTCTGGTTTTAATAAAAATATTATATTATTTAAAAGGTAATAAGTATGAGTTGGACTATATTTAAATTCTAATTAGCTTATTTTTATATGAATCCATTGATTTTTTTGTAATTGGTGTTTTACTTGAACTTAGTATAGGTAAATTTTATATTATTTGATAAAAGATCCATTTTTCTAAAAAAAATATTTCTTCGATGCATTTTGTTGACTAAATATAACATTATCTAAGACATATCTGTCATATTAAATTTTAAAAATTTATTCCATATTTTAACTCATAGTGTGGAGATATCATGATTAGTTCTCTATTAAGTTTTGTTGATATTAATAGTAACATTATTAAATTTTTATTATCAAGTTAATTATAAATGAGTAAATTAAGGGTTAAAAAATAATATAAAATTATCCTAAGTCATGGAATAATTTTATTTTATTGTACATACTCACCAAATTATAGTAATGGTTCTAATTTATGTTATTTAATGGAAACACATCAACGAAATTAACTTTAATATTATATGAATTAATTAAAATCAGAAAATTTCACCTTCTTTGTCTTTAACATCAATTGGGTGTCTAGAAGGTGACAATTATTGGTAAAGAACGAATAAAATTATTCATTTTTAACATAATAAATGTAATTTCATTATATTAATTTAATTATGGGTTTTGGGTCCATTTTGATTATGTTAGCACATTTATATTATTTTAAATATCTAAAATATAAATGAATCGTATATTTTTAATAAATTTTTTATTTTTAATATTGTCTTATTATGAATAAATATCAAACTATAAATATTATTTTGAAATATAAAATATTTATCTAAATCATAGTGGTCTAATTAAATTTTTTAGTGAGTCATTAATTATTTTAAATAATTATTTAATGAAAATGTCATAGTTATTTTTTTGACAAAAACATCAGAAAAATGTTATTAAAAACATTAAAATATATATAAATATGAATTAATTAATGTGATCTATAAATTTTCTGGATTATAATGACATATTTGGGTTTTATTAAATGTTTTTTGTTGATGGTATCTTGTTGTCACGATTGTATTAGATTCAATGTGTTGAATAATTTCAAAATATACACTAATGATATTTTAACCAAATAATATATCAATGAATTATTAAAAAATAAACAAAAATTAAATTATTATATTATTGTCATATTGTCAAAATGTAATTCATTTTTCATTTGTGGTCCAATTTAATGTTTTTATGTAAAAATTACAACATTATAATATTAAATAAATTGATGAAAAAATTAAATTTAAAAGAAGTTTAATAATGATAATCAAAATGAAATTCTTTTAAAATAAATAAATACATGTAAAAATTTAATTGGATGATTATATTACAACCTTATATCATTTTATATTCAAATAAATGGCCATCCAGTGTTATTTGGATAGAAAAAAACATTATCATAGTCTACGATTTTTTAAATTTCCAACACTATTTCCCAGAGAAATTTTAAAAGGTCACTAATTCCATTATTGATTTTAACCTCCAATAGACATCAATATAAACCATACTCTATAATATTTTCTTCACAACATCACTATATATGTTATTGATGCTTTGGTTGTTCCAAAATCCAACCTGACAACCCTTCAGACGATATCGATGGTCGTCTTCCGAAGTACTGTAAATTCTCTTTATCAATGCTTTCATGATTAATAATTCTTCCACATCCTCTTCATATTTATTTATATGATGATGTAATAAATAAAGTGTTGTCTATACTCTGAGATTTACTTTATATTATGGTACAACCACAAATATTCTTTTATCCATCATATAGAAATCAAATTCACCACGAGTGCATATGTTCTCCAATGAATCTCCACATTGTGGTGTGATTTTTTTCATAATTATTTACCTAGATGCTAATAATGAATTAGATAAATGATATATATTATATTAATGAAATTTCATAAATTCTATATACTCAGTACATCATCCAATTCCTAGATATTTCACCCATTAATGGAATGATATCATTACTCGTGTGTACGTATGCCCTATCATCTCCCTTATGTGATGAAATTTATTTATTTTATTCAACATTAAAGAACCATTATAATTATTTTAAAATGACTAAGAATGATTTTAATGACATTAATGTCATTCATTATTTTATTAATATACACCCATTTAGAAATAACTTGGACAATAATGAAAAATCAATTAACACTCAAAATAATTGAATTAAAAAATATTGTAAAAAATACGCGATAAGATGATATAAAAGTTTCGTATATTATTCCATAATAATGATTATATTTTTAAAAAATTAATAAAATTATATAAACCATTATACATTAAATTTTAACATGATTCTAGGATGTTAAACCTGATTTGGTGGTATTTCCTTATAAAATCATATTTAATTCCTTTTTTATAAAAATTTAAAAAATGTTTTGTTAACATATAAGGATTGATAGTATTTATCACTATCATGAAAATTTAATTTTTGGGTTCCTTATTTATAATATTTGATGTATATTTTCACTGACATTTTTTCCACTGTATGTTCACAATAATCTTTTAAAATAATTAATTTTCCAATAGAAAAGATTCTTTTCAATGTATTGGTTCTTTGTGATGTTATTATGGTTCTTGGTAATTGTTAATGATGAAATGTGGTTCCATTATAATCAAAATATTGGTTGGTATGTGATATAATAATGATTAATTGTGTATGATTTAAGTTGAATGTAATGGTTAGTCCAGGTGTAACTATGATGGTTAAAACTTAAGGTATTCATGAGGGTTACATAATAACATATATGTGAGGGTTAAAATAATATAGTACCCTTGAGGGTTACGACCTAAGTACGTATGATAATAAAATGATTCACCATGGTACCTATAGAGTATATTATACATTAAATGGTACTATACTAATATAATGATTTCACCATGTAACTTATTAAATTTATGTTCAATGGGATGTTTTATAATTATTAGTGTACTAATGATTTCATTATTTTATTTTAATGTCCCTTAATAAGATTTTTTTTCTCATCCTATGTGTTAAATTTTTTCACATTGTATTGGGATGGGTAATATAAATGAGTAGTCCAGAATTTAGAATTTGTTTCATGAAAAAAGATATCATGTCTTATTTTTAAAAGATTAACATTATAAAAAATGAATATTGTTTTAAAAGTATCAACATTTTATGATTGTGGTATGTTAGGTGTGAATAATGACCAAGTATAATAAAACTATAGAAATAAAATATATTTGGAAATGGAAATGAATTCTATTATAATTCCACAAGAGTATTTAAGGGTTAAATTTGGTCCCTTACACAACATCCATATGAAATAGGGATAACATTCCTATTGGATTCCACTAGTATTTTATGGAGTATTCCAATTGACATCCTTATAGAATCTCTATATCTCGACTCTTAACATCCAGATGGCATAATACAACATGTCATTAGATATAGGTATGGATTCCAGATAGTATTTCACTCAGTATCCGTGTTTTCATTAATTAGAAAATTATAATAGTCATAGTCATGGATTCAAGGATCTCATAACCATACCCAATAACCCTGTCTTAATCCAAAAAAATTTATGTTGTGTATTCTCCCCCTTTAGGTATTTACCAAATTCTTAAAATTCACATGTCTTGAGTAACACAATGATGAGTCCGGTGGGAATGGAAACACACATAATACAGTAGAGAATACATAGAAGTTCATAAACGTCATCATGACATGTAAAAAGATATGACATGACATGTAATCCATATAAAACATTTTGTAATATGATCAATAATAATAGTAATGAAATAATTGATCATATATGGGTATTAGGGGCTAGATATTATACAACATGCGATAAAAATATCTTAATTGGTCCTAAAGACTGTTGTTTTCACGTAACACAATAACACATAAATAGGTTAAATATGTTTTACACAAAAATAAATCATTAATAATTTTCTATAGGTGAACAACATATGGGCAGTGTAAAATAGACATTCATGGAACTTACGCTGGGTTTCATTAATTAATTATAACATAAGGATCATTAATTAATATAGAATTAAATATTATTCCTAACACATAATATTTTTTTTCTTAAACTATGATAAATAACAAAATTAAACATTCCAATAAATAATTATAACACAATTTGGTAGTGTATATGGTACATCATATCTCAATGGAGTCAATATTAGCAAAGAAAATCCCAATTGAATGATAATTTTCATCCTTGTCCCATTATCCCCCATCACTTACCATAAGGATCTAATCATAAAAAATCTATTAAAATTAATAAATTATAAGTACATTAGAATTAATTATTTGACCCAATCAAACATATAACCAACTGAGATATACATACATGATGAAATAATTTTATAATCTCAATGACTAGTCAGAATCATAACCAACAACCTATGGAATGTCTATAACATAATTCTATATATATTATAAGAAAATAAATACTGTGTGGAAACAATAAAATGTCAATTTAATATAATTTAATTTATTCCTTAATATAAAACAACAAATATATTGAACATAACTAAAAATTATTGTAATTAATTTCATCCCACTCATTGATCATTTGTGGATCTATATATAGAAAAATCAGTAAAAAAAATTCTATGTTATGAGGACCAATTTAATTTAATGTGAAAAAACCCATAAAATATTTCATTGTGGGTAATAAATTCAATGAAATTACAATGAAAAACATGTGTTCATTACCATATGATAACCATATTCCATTTCTCTCAAAATACACATAATGCTCATGAAATATCCTTAACGTTCTAAAAGAATTATCACTCATTAAATAATTTAGATCTATCCAATGATTACACGGTGATGATGATAAGAATATAAAATAGGATCTACATTGAATTATTTATTTATGAGAATAGAAAGGATATAATATCACAAAAGGACCCTATATGGTTAATGGTAAAATGATCCACGAATACATTAGGACGATGGATAATAATAATAATGAAGATTTTATAGATTTCATATTGATTTTCAATCGATTTGAGTATAGATCCACAATAAATTATTGGGTAACCAAGGGGAAAAGATATTAGATATGCATATACGAATTAAAAAAATAATTTTGCATTATGGAAGGTAAATTCAATGTGTTCTTGAAGGTTAAAATGAACAGAATTATACTCACTAAAAAATATCTTACAAAGTGAAATATTTTTATTCATCTTTATAAAAGTATGTTTGATACTTATACATTGAATATTATTTATATTTTTCACCATTTCTATGAGAACCAGGTAAAAAATGAATTAAATTCGTCGGGATAGGTATAAAATATTTTGGTGGGTGAATGAGACTTTCTACCAAATATTACATTGATTACTATCATTTTTAATGGAATAAGTTCCAATAGAGAAACATTATTGAAAGATGTTTTTATTGTAATATTACATATAGATCTACCCAAAATCTGGAATAGGAAGAATGAATTAGTCAATGATAATATTATTTTGGTTAATATATATTTTATCAAACAATTATCACATTACAATATAATAAATTGGATTTGAATAACATCATTGTTGAATAATGAAAAAATATTATAGAAATTAATAAAATATTGATGATTCCAAAAAAATCCCTAATTCTGAATGTCATGACAATTATAATGAAGTAGTTTTTTTTAAAATATGAGGAATTAGTGATGAGAAGTTCTTTAGAACACATGAAATGATTTAATAAGAATAATCAGAAGGATTATTTATAAATGAATCGAAAAACAAATTATATTTAAGTTTTTAATAAAATTTATATGAGTACTGAATCATGGGAAAAGTAATTCATAACTCTATAATGATATATAATTTGGAAAAAGATATCAAATATAATAAAAATTATAATTCTAAATTATCTACTAGAGAGAGTTACTTGAATGAATCTAATTTGAGTGATTAAATTGGATGTTAAAAATTAGCTAAATTATACTTTTTTGTATCAAAGTTCATATGATTATAGAATTTATTATAATTTTATTGCAGATTGTTGTAAATTTTTATAGCCAAATATTTGAATTTTTTTATGAGAAAAAATATTCTTTTATAAATTATGTTTTATAAAATTAGTAACTGAATAAAAATCTAAAAATTAGAATATAAAGATACCATTAAACAATAAAAAATATTTTATAAAGTAAAATAATGTGTTTAAAAATACACCTTCTATTTCAAATCAAAATGGTTTCAATGATTTAGTGTTCTGATAATAAATTGAAAATATGAATAATGAAATTTTTTGAAAAAATGGAAATTTAATCCACTTTGACAATGTAATGATTAGTGTGCTAAAACGTTATCTATGATGAACATAATAAATAATTAAGTAGACGAGGATTAAAATAATGTAATATAATATAAAAAATAATTATTGAGTTTTTTAAAGGATGTATATATTATTTTACATGCATTGGATGTGTAGTTAAATGGAAGTATAAAAATAAATGTTCATTATGTCGATCTCAATCAATATTACATATTAAAAAATTCATTTTACACTAATTCCATTCATTTAGAATTATTTAGTCTAATAGATTATCCATGTTCACATGAGAAAAAGTATATTTTTTATTGATGCTGATTTTATAAAATTGTCTTGAACATATCTTAGGTCACACAAAAGTAGAATTTGTCCATAATTTTTTAAAATTAGAGTAAAATAATATAACAAATATGATTATTTTCATTTGTTTTGATAATTGAGGTGAATTTATTAATATTCAATTCTTAAAATTCTATGTAGTGAATAACTATTTTTGTACTGACCCAAAAACCAATAGCTATGAGGTGGTGGTTGCTATATTACATTGGAATAATATATAAGGAGTTTCATCCTGAAATACTTAATAGTATAGTTGTCATGGAAAATAGATACAAAATCTAGTGTTACCTTAAATTTTAATACAATAATTACTATATAATTCTTTTGAGGATAACATTATTCCCTAGGGAGTATCCTTCCTAATAAAACACAATATACTTCATGGATTCCTATGAATGGAGTCACAATAAGGTCGATATCAAATTCTCAGTAAGGGTTTAGTATAGTGGAAGCCTACATGTTTAAATAATCATAATAAATTGGAATGATAAATAAGTAAACACACATTCCATTTAAGGAAATTTATCATATGAAATAATAAGGAATAATCAATATAAATGTTAAATAACTGAAAAAAATAAATAAAATCAGTATCCTGAGAGTGAAATTAAAAAATACCATTATAAAAATATTATGGATAATAACAATATCTAAAATGAGGGAAATTATTAATTATCATGTGTGTAGTTTCACAGTCACATGATACCATTACTATCATGATATTTCACAAGATTTAATAGATCATAATGTGTAAAATCTAATGTTCTATCTCCATATTTTTCACTAATATCAAGGCTATTCACAATATTGTTTAGAACTATTAGTTACAAAGTCATAGGGTTTGGATGATTTATTTTTCCTCCAGAAACTAATGATTCAATGAATGAATTTTTTTAGTTATTAACCAAAAATTCTAATTAATGTCCAAATAATTCCCCATATATCTAATGATCAATTTATTTTATAAACAAATTTTATGATCAAATATCATTATTAATTATATTATATAGATTTAACAATAACTTCCTATTAGATCAAGTAAATTTCAATGTAAAAGCTATATATTAAAATATTATTCAGTTTTGGAACAATTCATATAGTTGATAAATAATATTGTTTACTAAGGTAAGTTTAATATCTTATGATGAAAAGAAAGTGAATATTTCATTGGAATGTTAATTACTAAAAAATGAAACAAGGATTTGAATGTTAATATAATTCCTTATAAAGATAATCATAAATCATACAATGAAAAATAAGGATGATATAAATATTACCAATTGGATAATTATAAGGGGATTTTTACACTAATGAATACAAATACCATAAAAAGATCTTTTAAAAACATTCATGAAGAAAATATCCATTTCATTTTAAAAAACAATTTTAATTTAGATTTCATTAAATAAACTTTAAAGTAAACATTGGAAAAATGGTTTTTAGAATATATATAAATTCCATAATTTATAATAAAGATATAATGATCCTTCTATTTTAAATTTAAAAAGGTTTGAAAGTCCCTTCAAGAAAATAAAACAATGATTCTTATATTGTTTTGATAAAAGATAAATGTAAAATTATTTTGAAAACGAAATAATATTGCATTGAAAAATTATTTATAAATTTTATATTAGTGTAAATGAATTTCATACATCATTTTCACAAGGTTAATAACCTTTTTATTGTTTTTTATAAAACATTGTTTTGAATGAAAATAAATTTCTGACGTAAGAGTGAAATGATGAATGATTTTTCTAAAAGTATTTATGTACCATTGAGTAAAAAAACTAAAATGTTACATGAGAATTTTAGTAATTACTGTAGGATAATATAATGAAATGGGTTTATTATTAAATTGAATAATAATATCATTTATATAAATTGAGGATTAATCAATCTAGATTAGAATTATGTTTTGAAATAATCTTGTATGATGTCCATAACATTGATATGAGAACTGATATAAGAACTGACTATTTTTTCAACAATAAATCCACATCAAAAAGTAGAAATAAAACATACAGTAATAAATATTCCTTATACTCATAACATTACAACTTCATTATAAATGATGTAGAAGAATATCTTAATGAACACAAATTGAGTTAACAAATCCCTAACAACATGCATCCATTTGGTTGAACCTTCCTTATCCACATAAATAGAGGCTTTAAATGTGTTTATAGCATAAAAGTTACCCTATTAAAATTTATAATATAATATATGATCCAATAATAATATCTTATTACATATTCATTAATAATCATTAATTGTAATCCTTTCTTGGGGTGTTAATTGTCTAATTTATAATGCATGTTTCATCATGAATGTTCCAGTTAATGTATATATAATGTAGCTATATCATCACCATAATATAATTGGTGAAATAATTTTAATATTTATATATCAATTTATATTTTAAAAACTATCATCGATGAAGTTAATCCGAAATGAAGTATGTTAAGAACCGAGATATTTTAGGTCCTACAAACACATGAGGATCATTTCCAATTTCCAACGATAATTGTGGAATTAAAATAAGTAGTAAATAATCATTATATAATGATAATAGTAAAATATGTACCATATTTTATATATTAATATATCATCTGGGTGTTATGGGGATTAAAATAGAGTAAATTATAGTCATGATGGTATTAACCAACACAAACACATATGATGTTATCATCTTTAAATAAGTGAAATAGAAATGAAGAAAATGATATATATATATATATATATATATATATTATTTTTATAGAATTATAAATTTCTCATTAATATAATTATTATGACATTTATGTCACATATAATAATTAAATTTATGTTTACCACATTACATGTGAAACGTTAGTGAATGAAAAATTACATCAACTTGCAAGGCGATAGTCCTCTGTGCACACGAACAATGTTATCATGTCATCTACCCAATGAAAGGTAAAAGTATATATTTATATATTAAAGTAACTCAGTATGTATATATAATTTTTAAATATTATATATATATATATATATATATATATATATTTAAATATTATATCCATTAACATACAGATCCTTGTGATGTGGAAACTGAAAAAAGAACTACATAGTTTTGGGTGGCGGTAGTCCATCGTACATAATAAAGATGATTTAATTACCCATTTAATGGAAGTGGAGATGATGTTGGGGAATGAAAATATTATAAAAAAATACATATATATGGAATATATTTATGTTTTCAAATAATTATATTTAAAAAAAAATCATGTAGGAGGTGAAATACATGATTGAAATATTCTTATTGAAGGTCCTTACCAATTTTTCATGTATCCTCAATAGATTTATAATAAATAAATCATGGTAAGGATTTATACACAACATAAGATGTCTAGTATAATGGGAGAGAATGCTGGATGTTATTTATGAAGGTATTTTATAAACCAAAGTGGTGTTTTGGGGGGAATATGTAAGGGAAAGTTGTTCAATTGTTTTATTGAGGAGTGGTATTTTTGTAAATACTAGAAAATTATTCATTATTTAGATTTCAGTATTTCTTAATGATGATCCAAAATGGTTTATTAAACATTATTATGTATTATATTGTCTAAAAACACATTCAACACAAAATAAATCACATTTATTAAACATTATGTCCCTTAACTTCTAAGAGTCCATATTAACATTTTGAGTTTTCAATAGGATAACTAGTTTTCTAACCTTGGTAATAGATCAATTTAGTGTAAATTAAAGTTATATTAATATATAATATAGACCCATTTATTATTAATATAATATATGTTTTTTAAAAAATATATTTCTGAATTGTGTGGGATGTAAATTTTTACAGAAAAACACATAATAGGAGAACCACTAAATTAACATTATTCGCGCTAACATAATTTTTACTATTTAGTGATATATATTTTCATTATCAAAGAATAATTAATATTATCATAGGCCAGAGATGATATTATTATACATTTAAAAAGCACTCGTTATGATATTTTATTTTTATAAATTTTTTATCCTTTAATAAAAAATTATTTATTATAAAATTAATATCAATTTTTTACATTATTACATTAAAATGAATGTTTAAATCTCAATAAATTTATTTAATATTAATCCATTATGTTGAAAATTTTCAAAATTGATATATTGATCTAAAAATATAATTTTAATAAATAATTCATTAAATTTACATTACATTTATTATTTTTAGTATCATTTAATTTATTTTATTATTAAGTAAATAATTAATGAATTGATATTTCATAAGTATTTTATGTTATGGATTCAAATTTAAAAGAAATATTTAAATAATATTGATAATTAAAAATAACTTATGACTCAATATAATATCCACAATAGAAACTATTTAATTTTTTTTCCATATCCCAATGTGAAATAAATTTAAGCAAAAAAGGTTGATTCTTGTCCTTTTCATTACCAAGATTATTATATAAGTAAAATATATTTAAAAGACTCGAAAAAGTCATAATAATATATCATAAAGTCATAATGGTCTATATATGGACATCCAATTGATGTTGCTAAAATTTGTATATAATTTTAACCATTTACTCATTTTCCCCATATAAACCCATTTTTACTTTATCCATGATAATAAATATTAAACTATATTTACAATTAAAACTTTCCCAAAATTAATTTTACATATTATAAATTATAAAATATGGTGATTCCAAATATGGATTACATTTATCCTAATTAAAATCATATAAGTGGAAAATTTTAATTTTTAATTAATCTTGCAGGCGTGTGGAGAATAATGATTTTTAAAGAGAAAACGTTCAATGTTTTATAATTATTTTATATCAAAATTAAAATAGAAAATTACTAAAATGAACTAAATTAGACTAAATGATAAATTATTTAACTAATTTTTGAATAAAACAGATTATTAATATAATTTAACATTATAAATTATTTAATTGAACCAAATTAATTTTTTTTCTATTTTGTAGTATTCATGAAGAAATATAATATTCTTATAAAAATAAAAAAATCACCCTTCGATATTTTTAAAAAAAATGAAAAATTTTATTTTTAAAATTATATTATATATAATATGTTAAAAAAATTATTTTATATTTTTTGCAAAAAATATGAATAAAACATATTTTAGGGAAAAAAATTTTTTGTAAGACAATTATTTTTCAAATGATATTTATTTTATGTATAATAAATATTAATAAAAAAATTAATAAATTATATGTTTTTATAATATATTTATTTTATTACTAACCTCCATTCTAATGTTAAAGAAATAATTTTCATGTTAAATTATAATAATAATAGTGTACTATTGTCTGATAAAAATTGGATTTGCATATAAAACAATCTATTATCAGTGTTTCACGTAATGGAATCATAAATTGGTGTTTCATGTATCAAATGATAGTATCATTATCTTTTGTAATGATCAATATTAAAGATATAGAATTTATTTATAAATCAATATATAATAATGTATCGTGGTAGTATATTCCCACTTAAATATGGTTTTGAGTGTCATACATGCTACTAAATAAGATTTTATTATTTTGATTTTTTGGGGTGTTACAATCTCTTTATCTAAATTATATTGTTTCCTCGCAAAATAAATATTATCGTGGTCATCCAGGGTTTTAAATGTCAATAAACCATTGTTAAAAAATGAACATCATAAAAGGGGTAATGAAACATCTTTTTAATAAGAGAGAAATATAGAGTAAAATTATATATGAAATATCATGTAAATTTCTGTCCATGAAGGAGACTATTTTTTGAAATGGAAGATGTGGAAATGGTAAAAATCGTAAATGATTATAAAAATAGATTCAGGCCATTGATCTCATTAAAGTGAATGATCAATTAATAGTTAAATCCCTCAAAACATAAAATATGTTATTATTTAAAATATTAGTTGGGGTTGGATTTTTGTAGTAAATAAATCTGTTAATCCTCTAAAAAATAATATGTGTACGAGTCCTCGAAGTATTAAATTTCACTGTGTGTCTCTACTTCAAAATACATGAGGGGTAGCAACAACAACTATTGGTTTCTTATTGTCATAGTGCATTCCCTATTTGAGGTCATCCATAGATGATAGTATCAGGGTCCTTCGATGGTGGTAGTTTCATTTCTATTAATGAAGATATATGGTAGTGAGTCGATTTTTTTGTGAGGTTGGGATTGAATGATTTGGAGGCATCCTTATGTGATGATGTTGTACTCAATCAGTAATGGTGAACCTGTTTCAGTGGCACTGGGAGGGGGTCTCTTGGTATATGGTGTAGATTGGTGGTTATTGTTGCATTTACAGAGATGGAAGCCCTCTTCTTTGCCTGGAGTGGTGTTTCTGTAGAAAATAATATTGAAAATCTTATATATGAAAAATACCCATATGGGGATTATGGTAGAAGCACAATTCATCATCGAGCTACTATATTGGGATGATTTAGAGGCTATGACATTTTCAATCGATACAAGGTATCATGAATATTTTCAAAAGGTGTTATTTATATGTAACTAGGAAAATGATGTGAAACTTTGATAAGAGTATCAAATATATTGGTAAGAGGTTGTTCTTGTGGTCTATTTTTTTGTGCATCTATTGTTATGTACTAAGTCTATAAGTATAATATCATCATATTGTTGTTCTTTGATCAAATTCTAAATCACCATATTAATCCCCTAAAGCGGTATCTAAATAATTCTATTTTCAGAAGAAGCTTCAAAATTCAATTTTAATGGATCATAAGATCCAAAGAAGAGTGAGAAACTCTTCCTCTATCTCAAACTACTTTCTAAAAAAATATGGTCATAAAACGTTATCCAATTAAAAAAATCATCATATTGTGAAGTGATACATTATTCTTTTTATCCTCATACAAATTTCATATTATAAATTTTCATAAATTTTTAACCTTTTGGTCATTTTCAATGATTATGACCCATAAAAGTAGAAAATAGGTCACCAAATTTTTAAAATGTACTTATCATTATTCCAAAATATTATTCAATTTAACTCATATTCGTCACATACCAATAATGTAAAAGTATTCATCTCGTTTCCACATGAAACATGGTATTAAAATTAATTAATATAAAACCATAATCAAAACATGAAAACATCCTTATTACTTATATGAATGGAATATTATTCGATATATTCTTCAAATCCAAAAAGTGTTATAACTTCATCAAGAAGAAACAAAATTGTCAAAAAAACATTTATTAGTTCAAAGGTCGGTACATTATCAATATTAATTAAATCTTTATCCCAAAATCATTATCCCAAAATTAGGAACATAATAAGGGTCATCAATCAATTGGTTTCCATGAAGAAAAACATTAGAATGAATCCTTTTTATGGTCATTGGAAACGTTCAACACATCCATTAAAATCCATAATTAAAATGTACCATAGTACAATACTTATATATTCCATAATTCATATAACACTAATATCATTGATAAATTACTTATATTAGGTAATTAATGATTCAAAACACAAGAACATTAATCATTCATCCTCATTTTTGCAAATAGCATAATACAGACCTTGAAACATTAGTATATTTTGCAGTATATTTTACTGATTCTTGGGGATTTGATTTTTTAGTTCACCAACTCATTAAAATTAAACAAGTGTAATTTGGAATATTTCTTCATTAACATTCATTAAATATAATATCGTTTTTATCTCCACACTTTTATAAATCTCTCATTCCCTTCATTTATTTATTGGTTTGTTTCTCTCAATAATGTTGTTATGTGGGAAAATAATTACTTCTATTTGTCCCCATAAAAATTATTTTTCACTTCCTTCTTCTCCTCTTACAGGATCCCTTAAAACCCATAATATTTAGTGAATTATTTCCCTATCATTATTGATCACTAATATATTTAATCATATGAATAAAATTTTTCAGATACAGCCTCCCATTATAGACATTACTTAATTCCTATATATAAATTATCAATATATCACTCCATGTATGAAAAAAAATATTTAAACTACACATAAAAATATATAAAAGTATCTTCATACTCCACAACACAATCTTCTTCATATTTTTTTAACCTAATGTTTTTCTTCATCTCCATTTTTTTCTTAGAGGGGAAATATTTTTCAAATATTTTCTCCTTAAAAGAACTCCATTTGATGAGTTTTATTCTTTCTTCCTCCTTAATGTTTTTTACTAAGGAACACCATATAGCATAATGTACTTTGAGTAAATACACTATGTTTGTAACCAATCCCTTTTCACTGCATACATACACTATGAATATCATCCCTATATAGTTAATACAATTCATAGATGCTCTTGGGTCTATATTGCTACTAAATAATGGGGTTATATGTCTTATAAAGTGATCCAATATATGAAATTGTCATTGAGGAATTTTTTCTCCATCCATGTAAGTTTATTTGTCAAATCCTAATTAATATGATATAATATAGCCATATCATGCTTCGTTCTAATACAATCTATATTAGATTTCATAGGTAATGAATATCTACATTTTCCAAGCGTATTGGTACCCTTCATCCATTTAGGATCTATTTCTAAATAATGAAATATACTCAATTGTCTCATAAAATTTATAATTTGTAATCATAATGTATAATTCAAAATATATTGTATCATATAGAATAACATTCGAACATTTCCAACGATCTTGTACCCTAGTTGTACAAGCTCATGCTTGGCATCCAAAAGACCCAGGATCAAATCAGGGTAGGGACTAATTTCCAAGAACTGTAGGAGCACTGGAGCAGGGCACTGTAGCATTACTGTGGCAGCGGTAGGACTGTAGCAGCGGTGACACTATAGCAGCAAAGGCACTGTAGTAGGAACTGTAGCGGTTGTGGTACTGTAGCAGGTACTATAACAGCCAGGGTACTATAGCGGTACTTTAACCGAGGGGATCAATAGGCCATAAAATGGGCTTTCAAGCCTAGTATTTAGGACACTTGGCCTTGGGCCTTCAGGTTATGTAATGGGTCTCCCTCTACCTAATATTAAGAGGTATATTATTTTAATAATTAAATAAGGCTTCGACCCCAAACTTTAAAAAAATTAGCATTCGTACATGTCAATCCAAATATGTAGTATGACCCATTTTCATATACCATGCAATTATTGTGTCAATCCCAAAATTCATTTTTTGTATTTATTACTCCTTGGAATCACTTTTATAGAACACATAAACTTGTAGTATCTCAACATAGATGTATTATAATCAAGCACTACATAATTATAACTTACAAAAAACATAGATTTTATTTTACAAATATCATAAATAGATCATCATAGTGTTAAGTTCCCTAATATATTATTTCATAAATATAGTTCCAAAATATATAATAACATCCAATAATATAAACTATACTGAACCTGAACCTAGTATCCGTATGTCGATTCCTTTTATATTAATTTCTCATAAGATACAATGAATCTCTTCCTGAAAAACCAAACAATTTATTAGAGTTAGTAAACTATATAAATATTTAATTTTTAAATTACATTTGAAGAAACCAATTTTTGAATAGACATGCATTTGAATAATATTATTTTGGGAATAATAATATTTCCATTATCATTTACAACTTATAAAAAATAGTAATCCCCAAGGATTCATGATAATTAAAAAAATAAGTATGATTTAAAACACTTAGTAAAGGATAAACAGTGCGTAAAATATCATTAATTAATATGCATATTCAATATATAAAGGTAAGTAAAGGAACACACATTCAATTTAAATAACAATAATGCATGAATAGATTTGTCACAATCAATATGTAAAGGTAACTTACAAGTCACACATTTCATATAAGCAATAACGTAATAAATAAATGAATATATAGATATCGTCATTTTGAAAATATCATGTATAATAATAATTATAATAATTAAAATAATGGTAATTCTTAATTATGAGAGGTCATGTTTTTGAGGAACATAATTAAATTACCATAAGTCCAATTCACAAGATGGTTCAGAACATATTAATTAAAAACAACTTGGTATTTCAAATAATATCACTAATAATATGATTTTTCACATGATTGTTTAAAACTTCTGGTTAAAAACTCAACGGTGTGGTCCAAAAAAAATTTTCTCATGGGATGACTAATGAATCATTAGTATTTAAATAGTAGGACCCCATCCCATGTATCTTATATACAAATCATTCCTCATAAATATAATTTTCTATTTAATTTAAAAAATCATTATATCATATATCTATCAATTAAAGGATACAAATTTAACATTATATACCCAATTAATCAAATATCATTCAATATAAAAACCAAATGAATTTTTTTAATACAATTTAATTAATTTAAATATCCATGATAAATAATATGGATATTTAAGGGAAATTTAATTTCAATTGATCATGGGTATGTTGATAATTTGAGTGAATTTTAATGACTACAAAAAAACAAGAAAGTTAATGTCTATATTTTCTATGGTCAAAATAATCATATGACTTCTCTATTAATTATAAATATGGTATAAAAATATAAACATTCGATTAATAGAAATTATTATTATCATTGATGAATTTAAATAATATATAAATAATTGTCATATGAATTATTTAGGAAAATGGAAGTTAATTTAGGAAAAAATCATTGAAATACTTGTCATTTAAAATAATTTTTAAAAATATTAATATTAAAAAGATTTTATGAATTGGAAGGGGAATAATTAATGAAATTATAGTCATGATGGTGGCTAATTACATAAATAATGTAAAATATAAAAAGAGAAATTCATTTTAACTATTAAATGGATAGAAAGTTTCTTGTTCAAAAAATGACCAAAACATTACATTCAAATTTTTGGTGTACTCTTAATTGGTATTTCATTGAAAATTTTAAAAATATTCTATTGAAATTATATCAAAATGAATAAAAATAGATAAATAAAAAATTTTATAAATCATATTTAAATGGTTTTAATTAAATATAAATATATTTATATAACATTGTTTAAAAAAATTGATTCCTGACCGAAGAGATAAATTATGATGCACTTTCCTAAAATATTTTATAAAATATTTTATTCAAAAAATAGTAGAAAAATGGTACTATTTATTAAGAATTTCATGTGTAACCATAGGATTATAAAATAAAATTGGTTTATTGAAAATTGCTTAAAAAATTCCATTCAATTGAAATTCAAGTGTAAGGAATCTAAAACAGAATGTGATTTTGAAGTAATCCATCACAAGAGTCATAAAATTGATGTGAGAATTAATAATTGAATCTATTATATGTTTAAAATATACTTCTTAAAAAATAAATATTATATACGATACAGTTTAATTATATTTTAATTATAAAAATAATTTTAGAGTGACATAGTCAATGAATTAGAAGATTAACTCAATGAACAGAAATTATTTTACAAAATACCTTACAAAAAACATATTTTTAGTAAAAATTTCTTTATAATTATATATAGATTTTAGAAATTAATTTATAACTTATAATAGAACCACATTTATAATTACGGTATAATATGTTATCCTTTTATAATATTTTATTACCTCATAGTTAATTACCGTTAATTATCATTCATTATTTATTGTATTATTTTTTTGGTTTTCTCCTACGTGTTTTACAATGAATGATATGTATCATGTGTTTGTTATATAGTTATATAATCACATGAATAATAAAAATGACATAATAACCACATTTTTACATTAAATTTAATTTAAAAAAACATTATGCATTTTTAAGAAAAATAATGGCAGTTACGATCCTGAAGACAGTAGACCATACGTACACATGAGTAACATTTAAAAATTTCTAACAAACATTATAGAAATAAAATAATATATAATCATTATATAATTATAGTAATATAATATATATCATATTATATACTTCTATATATCATCCATTGGATGTGGTTATGAAAATTGAGTCACATCACATCATGAAGGTGGTAGTCCACATGTACACAAAAAAGGTTATCATCTTTATATGAGTGAAAAGGAACAAAAAAATATAGATATAGTTATGATAAATATTTCATGAATACTATTTTAATGTCATTTATTTCACATATAATTATTTATTTAACCTTTATCACAAAATATATTAAGTGTTTTTGAATGATAAATCATATTGCTTCACAAGGTGGTAGTCTACCATACACACAAGTGACATAATTGTATCTCCTACACATTGGATAACAAAAAGTTATATGTCACATCAGGACAGTAAATGAGTGTATTTATTATATGAATAAAATATGTACTCAATATCTATATTCATACCCAACATTAATCAGGGGAAATGGAAAATGGATTACAATAGTTCGCGAGGTAGTACTCCATCATACATATCAATGATTATTTTGTAACCAATATGATAGAATTGGATATAGAAATTGGATATAACATTTTTATACAAGAACTATTATATATAATATATTTATTTTTTTGATTCATACCTTTTTACTTCTTAATTTTCCATTCAATTAGTTTTTGAAATAAAAAAACACTTTGGTAAAACATGTTTACAAACATTTTATGTACCAATTGTTTTAGAATGTTTGTATAGAAAATGTTGTCTTTTACCATAAATAGAATAATTTCTAAACTATTACAAATATAAACATAGAATTATTCATTATGATCAACTTACTTTGAATACAAAATTTTATCAGTCTTACCTTATGTCAGAAAATGAGTTATACTTTTTTATTGTCTATTTTACTAAAAATGTAAGGACAATCAGATTGATATCGGTACTAAAATATTTGGATATAACAAAAAATGATTATAAATTTATAAATTGATATGGATGTCCCCCAAAATGGTTGGATATTTTAATCAAAATAAAAATACTTATTTCCATTAAAGGGAATATCTTTCACAAAATAGTGGTGCTGAGTAATACAACATCATACGTTATGTTACATATGCTCCATCACATTTCATCTATCAAAATTAATTATAATAAAAGGGATATATGATCATTTTAGAAACAATTGTTACTAAATAGACACATTGAAAATTTTGGAGGTTATTCCATTTTCAAATCATGTATTCTAAAGCGTGATCTATATAAATAGCTCATTATTATTAGTTTATTTATTTAAATAGTACGTACTTAAAAGGTATCATGGGTTGGGTTGTTTCTGTCAGATCATTTTTTAATTGCATCCATTCATTTTTAATATATATGAATCTATGAAAAGGAATATTGTGGTTCGAATCAATATATCAACTACTTCCAAGGATAAGAAATATATATGATCGTCATATATAAGGATTCTAGGATTTGGAAGATATACATAATATAACCATCATATTGAGGGATTTACTAGTAAGGGAATACAAACTCTAATATAAGTACATAACATAAAACATGTTTATTCATGGTTATTTACTACTTGAATAATAAGGATAATCTATTATCATCCTTTTAATATAGATTATGAGTCATTATTACTATTTTTTTACATGTTATTATTCTCTTGGTCATGTAATACAGATTTATTTATCATAAAAATATTTATTTTATAATTTATTTTATATATTTAATTATGATAAATGTATTATAATAAATTAGATCCATTGTTATTATGGTTATTATCACAATAATAATCAGATGATTACTGATTCCATTTTTTGGACTCTGATAATCATATTATGTAAGAGTCTGATAGTGTTATATAAAATGTATTTTTGTTATGTTTAGTTTTAGTCATTTATAATTTCTTTTTAAAATATAATTCACCTCCTATTGTAATTATATCATTCATAATCTGTTATTATAAACCTAAAATTGGTATCAATATTGGTTTATACATATTATACATTTTTAACTTATTTTATAAACTAAAGGTTATATGAAGTTATGTTATAAACTTTTTGTAACAAATTTTTATGAAAAAATGAGTTGGTAGAAAAAAAACTATTGTTTTAAATATCACTGGTTTTAAATATATATATATAATATAAATGAAAATAAACCAATAATCATTAATGGTTAGGTTTATTAGTACTGGAGAGATAGTATGAAAATTTTTATTAATTCTAGAGTTAATAATTTTTTTATTCTCACTGGAGACTACAAGATTCAATATAAGGATGTCACGTAATTTTATCTTCATAAAAAAGAAGTTTATAAGTTTAATTATATAGTATAAAATACTCTGTTATCATCCATTGTAAAAAATATAATCAGTGAGATGTCTTCTTGTGAAGAATATAATACTATAAAGATAATTATAAATGTCTCACCCTTTGGAACTTCTTATGATATTTATCCAAGAAGATATACGCTAATAGTATATAATAATTCCTATGATTTATTACCTAGAGACTCAGTTGAATATTTGCACAATATGTTCATTAAATTCATAAATAGTTTATAATCTATTGCTGAAAAAGATCATGATGATAATAATACATCTAAAAAGATTACTGATATTATTCCTAGTGATTGGGAATCCATTAGAATAACCCTTTATGATAAAATATATTAAAAAAATACTGATGATGATCTTATTATATCTCGTACATATATGAGGGGAGACTAATGAGAGATGATGATATACCTAAGAAGAAAAAGAAACATTTTTATTCCACTAATACTACAATTAATATTATTTTTCAAACACCTATGAATGTTGTTAAATCATCATGAATGAATAATGTAATTGTTCAATATGATTCTAACACTTTTGAACGTTTTTATAAATAATTAGTTCATCCAGGCTAAGGGATGAACAAGATAGATAGAATGAAATATTTTCATTTTTATCAAAACATTATTAAGGATAAAGGTGACAATATTATTTCTAAAGATTCATTACATGAGTGCAATAAATCTGCACATATTAGACAAGATTTTAAAAATATGAAAAAGAAGAATTGAATGGAAGGACATTCAAAAATAATTGATAATATATATTTCAATTCGAATGGAAATAATGTTCTAAAAAAAACTTACAATTAGAAATCCAATGGTTCTGATTCTTTTGAAATTTTATCTGATAATGATTGTTCTCGATAGAGGGGCATCAGTATTTTTGAAAATATACCCATTACGAATCACTGTATGATGGAAACGGTACATTCAAATGAAAAACATACAATCATTTCCTTAAAGGATACTTATCCAAACGAGAAAAATATTACATCTTCTAATGTAGAATATTACTTAGTATAAAATTATTATTTACATAGTTATGATGATGATTCTCATTTCGAAAAACTTCTAGAAAGTGAAAATTTGTAGAATTTGTTAAAAAAAATTATAATTATAAATATAAACCTTTTAAGGTAAACTCAAAAATAAATATTTTGAAAAAATAAATATAATATCATTTTAAAGAATTTGATAAATCTATTTTATAAAAATATATTATTTTAAGAGGATTGTGATTAATATATTTGATAAAAAATAGTCTAAAATTAATTTAGATAGACATGGCTACAAATCTAATAGAAACGAGGACAATAAATTTTTTATAAGACTAAAATAAAAAATTTCATCTTTTAAGAATCATTAATCATTATTTTCTGATAGTATGGAAAATTTTGTTAAAATTCACAGACATATTTTTCTTAAGAGTGATCATATCAGGATGGGTTATACTCATGAAAACCCATTTTCAACAAAACTATTACATGTTTTAAAAAATATAACCTTATTCCTATGTGAAATTTTGATGGGAATTGGTAAAATATTTATCCTTAAGTAAAATTGAAAATTTGGGTATTTATATGACATATGTTTTTAAATAAATTAAATACACCCAAATTTTTTTTTAAAAATGTTGTTTTTTTAGATATTTTATTCAAATTGTAACTAACACAAGAATGTTTTGGTTCCGAATGTCAAATATTTTTTTTTGAGGAAAACAAAAATAGTTCCAATAACAATAATTTGTTGTACATTGATTTTGGATGTTTTGAGAACATGATTAGAAACAAAGGTCTCTTCAATAACATAAGAAAAATTAATTGTGAAAAAGAAATGCTCAGAGATATTCCTCAATCAGAGTTAATGAGAATAGGTAAAAATTTTCATCTTTGAAAAACTACTATTTAAAAATATTTATTAATTGAAGGTATTAATCACAACCTTAAAAAAATGATTCATAATTAAAATGTATGTAATCATTTCTGATATGGTTATAAAAATAATTTAGTTTTTTAAATATAACGGTGATGTTTCAACATCATATGATTTATAATTTGTTAACATGAACCTATGTGGTCCATTAAAAATGGAATTATTGCTGGAAAATACTATCTATGAGTAGATGTGACACATAGTCACTAACTATGTATTTTTTTTAAACAGAAATATATTGAGATAATACAAATGAATTACTTCAAGAAAAAACCCATCACATCAATCTCATGTAGAGAACATTGATATAAATGAGAACTCATTTTGGGATCACACCCTTAAAGGATATATATATATATATATATATATGTATTCTTAGAGTCATCTGAATAAATGATCAACTAGATTATTATTAAAAAAAACCCTTTGTTGTGATAGATTTCAATATATTAAATATATTGATGGAAAAATCAATGTTTTGTGACCATTAATATCTACTTATTATTGACCCACCAATATACATCAATATATAAATTTTTAATGGAGGGGGATACATATTTTCTTCTATTCAAAATCATTTCATCTCTGTAAAACAATATTGTTTTTAAAAAATGTTATTTTTTAATCACTTATCATAATGAGTTGTTTAGAGTCAATTATTTCATAATATTTCATACTCATAATTCCCTACATATTTTCAAGACATGGAATTTTTTATAAAATTTTCTGAATCAATTTCATAAAAATATTATCAGAATAAAAAATTCTTTAAAAAAATTATCAAAATTTTCATAATAACATTTTATCATTATCAAATATTGATCAATCATTATGAATCTATCATAATATTATTGTATTAAAAAAATGGTTAATCATACTGATGAATCATTCCACTATAAAATGTATTATACTACTCATTTAGTCTTTTCACAACTTCATTACTTTAGTTTTTTTATTATAACTCTTTTATTAAAAACATAGACTTGATTATTTTTTTATAACAAATTTGACAATAATAATTACCCTTTCTATGCTAAAACATTCAAATAAATTTGGGAATAAAAACAACATTTAATACATTCTTTGGATCAATCATGACCCTCAAACCCAAATAGTTTGGAATATATACTATTTGTTATATTCTGGACGATAAACTATCAACCTTGATGCCTATATAAGGAGAGTATCCTAATGTCCAACATCATACATCCATGTAGTTTTCTCCCAATTTAGTGCAGTCTTATAATGAATAATTTCAATATATTTCCTCTTCATTTGATAACCATTTTAATAATCTATTTCCAACATTGACTAAATAATATGATGCTATGTTGTTTCAATTTTGGTAAATCTTAATAGAGATATCATGCTTTGACATATATTATTCAAATATTATGTAGTTTATTTCATTCCATGTTATGTAATTATTATGTGTTCAAATCCTATTATGGATTTTTACTATTATTATATGCAATTTGTTTTATAGTTTTATTCCATAGTATATTTTGTTATTCTGGATGGGAAGGACAATGGTTCATTTACTATATATGAAAAAATGTATATGTTGTCTTCTACGAATGTCTAAATTATGTTGGAGTTCCATAATAATGGGAAGCATATTATCTTTCTCAGAAGTCTTGAAATAGACTTAGTTATTTTAACAAAACCAATTATTGTTATTTAATATTTTTTGGAATATGAAGTGGGTAGTAATGTATCAAAAACAACTCCATACAACTGGGAATTTCTATAGTGGATCAATGGTTTTATTATTCAATAAAAATTAAATTGTGATACATTAAAGGAATCATTTTTTTGTTCTAGATATTATTATGAACAATGGTAAAATTTATATTCTAAATATTATATTTATCATAGTGGATAATTTAAAAAAATATTCAATAAAATAATATACTATAATGTCTTATTTCATTTATAAGAGAGATATATTTAAAATTTATTTGATGTATTAATGGGGGAAAAAATATCCAGTGTGAGAAAAAATCTCACTTATAAATGAAGATATTATGTCCTAAATGACATTGGGTTTTCATACAATGTCACGAATTGTTTTTGTCAATGTTGATGGAACATCATATAAGTCACAACCATAATGTATACCTAATGAAGAATATAATAAGACAATTTTGAGTAATTTTTACACTTCTCTTCAAAAAAAGGAAATTGAAAAATGAAGATACCTAATTATGTCTTTGAATAAATGATGAAACATAATGATTAATGATATCCGGGGTATCTAGTGTTTGTAATTAACCCTATATATGCCAAATTATTGTAAATTTGGTGTTCTGAATCATTAAATATGGAATATAAGAAAATAAATAAGAAGAAAAGGTAATAAGAACAATATATTTGTAATAATATTTTTAATGGAATTTTAAGTGATTCTTTGATGTTAGTCCCTTAAAATACCACACTACTCAAATAAAATAAAATGTAGGATTAGTTTTTCAAAAAAACATCTTGAGTGTATGCCAACACCCATTAAATCATTGATAAGGGGAAAATTTTGATGAGGATGATTTAGTCCTTGTAATTCATAAAAAATAACAGGTACCTGCATTTGTTGGAATCAATGAATTGAGAGTAGTATGACGTCTGAAAGATGATCTTGATAAAAAAGTAAAGGAATATGATTATTGTAAATAAAAACAATATAGAGAAGAATGAAAATATAATGAAGTGGAATAGAAATATGTATAATAATAGTTTGATATAAAATATTAAGATTAAGAGTAAGAGAAGAAGAATAAACAGAAGGGGAGGTTGGTGAATAAACCATGTCTGATATTGAATCATCATCATCATCATCATCATCATCAAAATTATCATCCAAGACCATAAAGGTTGAATTTTTTTATGTACGTTGGATAAATATTTATCAGATTGAGAAGCAATTATATCATTAGTAACTGAAAAATATGACAAAGATTCAACGAAAAAGGGTGATCCCAATGTTGAATCTGATAAATATGATCAAATTATTAAAATATATACATATAGTAAAGTGGATAAGAATGTTTCTATGATATAATAAAATGTTGTTTCAATAAATGATAAATTAAACAAAAATAATGTGGAAGTCAGTGATAATAGGAAAAACCCATCCCAACATGAGCTCGATCAAGTAGACATTATGGGATTGAAATATAAATTTTGTTTTGAAAAAAAAAATCATCATTGGAAGAAATTAGAATAAAAAATTACTTACATTTCTATTCATAGATAAAGATTTCACCATATTTAATAAAGTCTAAATCATTAATCAGAATTAATAAAAGTATTAAAAGAATATATTATTCATATTAAATGGTGGTAAAAAAACTATTAAGTTAATTCTTGATCTTAGAACAGATCAAGAAATCAAATGATAATTTAGTCGAACTGGTTTTATTCAATTATTATCTTGAATTATAATAAATTTTATGAAATTAATAAATGTGTGATATAACTAGAAGATTCGTTAAATAGTTTATCATCTAATATAGAAGACATAGTAAATTTTATGGAAATGTTCCTAGATGGAACTGATGAACTTACTATAGATGTAAATGATTTGAAAAACATATATTTGAGAAGGGAATAGGGATATGAGTTTGAAAAAATCATGATGATATTATGTGATCATATTAGTGGATCAAAAAAAATAACATTCTGAGGAAGATAAAATTTTGATAGCTCAAGACCACACTCAAGAAGAATGGATTGTAATAGTGTAGAGAGACCTTAATGAGTTCATGAATATGAATGATTTTTCAAGACTTTTATGGAGAAACATTGAAGAAATTCTCTGTCATGACCCATCCTATAAGGGCCCATGCCACGACACCCCAAGACCACCTCCAATAGGCCAGGGGATAGTGACTAGCAATGAGTAGACATATCAAAAACAGGGGAGGATTTTCATATGTACCTGTACACATTCACACATCTTCATGACCATAAATTAGGAAAAGTAAAAACCACTATGGAACAATATTCATTCATAAAACTAACCCCAAAAAACTGAGTTAAAAAAATGTAATTTATAGATTTAGACTGGGCTAGAATACAAGAGCACCAAAAACAAGAGTCAGCAGACAACATAGTCTAACATGTAAAAAATAATGAGGTACTGAGACTATTTTCATAGTAGTAAAAACACCTTGACCAGTATGGAACTCAGAACGGTTGGTTTAATCCTGGTCCTCACTTGACTTCATCAAAATGCCACTAATCTTCACTGGACATGACATGCGCAAGCAATGCCCGTAAACGTGTGAGTATAACAATACTTAGTAGGGGACCCGAAAACCCACAATGCAATATAAAAAGTAAATATATAGTCATCACTAAATAGAATATGTACACTGAACACATAGAAAGGGAAACACAACATGATATACTTGAAACACAAACCCATTGTCTAGGGACAAGTCACAATAAGTGCATACCCACTCTAGGAATTCAACTCGATGATTTCAATAAAACACTCATATGGTAGATCTCACCCCACTAGTCTAATAGATCTGATGATGTCCGTCTGGTAAGTATTGTTCATCAGTAAATTCCATGAGATAGATAGATGAATTGGTAGATCTGAAGAGAGAAGATATAAACATGTTCTAACAGAACACTATCTTAAGTGGTAAAATATCTTGATATAAATATGAGGATCACTTATAGGGCCTTGGAGGATACATCGAATCATTCAGATTCACACAATAAGTAGGGGATGAAATCCCTATAGATCAGTCACATCGATTCCAGACTCTATGAAGTGTCACTAATGGATAATGGATATTGCTTAAGGCCTCTCATATGGATACATTCTTCTATATTTGAATGTACTACTAAAGTTATCATACTCATGTGGATAAAAATGATACATGACCTCTAGGGGAACGAGAAAAGGGGCAATAACTGAAAAAAACATGATCAAGGAACATTGGACAAGATGCTCAAGCCATATAGAAGATAGTACATGGTGTGTAGGCTTGGTCACACGTTGTGTCCCTAACTATGAGTACTTCACGTGTACATCTGTCCAACTCTAGATAACATGTAATGTAAAAACTCTTGTACATGGATTGTAGGATGGGTGATGCATTGTGTAGGGGTATCTAGGATATGCTTCATCTATGTTGGCCATGTTCCCATACACGACCACAAAATATTTTAGGATCAAAATATGAATTTAGATACTCAATTACAAGAGGGGGTGAATTGTAAGTTTAAAAAATTTCATTTTTATCCTTAAGGAAAACTATGTTTAAAAAAGATAAACATGGTAAATTGAAAAGAACTATTTTAGTTCCACTAAAAATCATGCTAGGTTACAGAAATATGATTCTAATTATATAACAGAATGAATGTTTACACAGAAAAAATTATACCTTAAGGTGTATAGAATCTTCTATATCATAGTATACAAAATTACAAGAATGTTTTAGAAGGTTATTCATTCGTCCATCATAAAAATACATCTTAAATAAACATGAAAAAAATAAGCAATATATATGAAATATTTTATCCCAAAGATTAGGATATCCAACAACCATGGATAAAGGCCCCATGATTTATACATTCATTAAAGAATGTCTTACCCACACTAGGGTAAGCCCTCGATAGAAATATCAAAAAAATTCTTTGATATACCCACAATCCCTTTATCATTAAGGTATTCGACATCAGTATCATCCAATACCTTGACATCTTTAAACATTAAGGTAGTCAGAACCTCTGCCTTTATATTCCTGGAAGCCCTCGATTGTACGCCGCAACAATCAGAGTCACACAAAGTAATCTGAATAAGATGTTCAGAACCACAAAAGGCATGATATTATCTCTCTCTAGAAATCATTTTAGTAGAATAGAATCTCTAGAGTGATGGATCAATGGATTGAGCTCGTTACAATGAGATCATATTTATCGGCACATAACTACAGGTCAAATCACTCCTCCAATGACCATTTTTTTCCTTGAATCTCAGAATGACATGTGCATGTGTCACTCAAAAAATTGTTAGTTAGAAATAGATTAGATGACATTGTTTCATAACAATTGTTAGGAAAATAATGTTACCTACCCAAATATATTTTTCAGTGTTTGATGAAAAATATAATTGGGAATGAAAATTTTCAGTCTACAAGACATGGATAATCGGATTCTGTTTTAAAAATAATTCGAAATTTGAAGTATAATGATTTCAGGGTTTGAATTTCAATGAATTAAGAATCTGAAATCTGAGGAATTCAGAGTTTGAATTATAATGAATTAAGATTCTTAATTCTGAGAAATTCGAAGTTTGAATTCTGATGAATTGATGCTATGGATTTTAGAGAATTCGAAACCTAAAATAGACTACTCTATATCCATGAGTTATGAGATTCCACGGTTTTAGATATGAATGCAAAATTTATACTACTTAATAATATGATTTAAAATTAGACAAGTTATAATGTTAAAAAGAAAACAAGGGTAAGACTAAAAATTTCCTTAAGAGTTATTTTTATGAGGTTATTCCTTAGTAAAATTGAAATTTCCTTAAGATAAAGTGTTTTTTATTTTCAAAACATAGAGTAATGAAAAAGTCACATGGAAACCTTATTAACTCAACAATCATCCACTTTTTTCAATGCATAAACATTATTATAAAATGAATATAGTGAATTTTAATCTTGCTTTATGAACATGAATGAAAAACTTATCTCCCTTTACTTATGTATCCAGGTGAATATGACTAACTCCCCATTAGGTTTTTAAATCCCTAAGGATCGTATTCTTGAAATCATTAATTTTTTTTTCTTTTACCTGCATAAGTAAATCTTCTGGGAAAAAACTCTTCCTAATATATACTCCCCCATACAGAGGGAATTATCTTATTTACATAGAATTATTCTTTATCATTCCTTTCTCCAACTTTGTGATTTTCAAAAATGAATAGGGATATTGAAAAAAAAACTATGGTTCCTAAAATATTTGTACTATAAAACATGACAAATACAGGACAAAAAAATTAATTTTGATTGGAAATTTTTTTACAAGGAAGGTAATACAATAAAATATCAGAGTTACGGAATACAATTCATCCTTATTTTTAATTCGACATATGATTCATGATAATAGTGTTCAAAATTTTATGCTCCATATGATATTATTCAAAACTCTAAATAAATTGATCCCAATCATTTTTTTTCTTCTCCAGAGCATTGATTTTTTCATCATGATCATTCATTATTTCTTCATGAATCTTCAAAATATCTTCTTCCTTATTGAGAATTTCTTCAAACTCAATTCCGATATCACTTTCCCTTTTCATATTCAAATCAACTGAATTAAGATTCCCATTTATATCACTGTCTTCATGCTTCCTAGGTGTTTTCTCAAGATTGTGTTTAACATTGAAACTTGTAGTAAGATATTTGATTTTGATATCATCACTATCAAAATCATCCATAGAATTATCTGGAATGTCATCTAGGATTATGATCACTTCAATTTTCTTCTTATACCACTTAGTAATTTCTTTGCACTTCCTTTTATTGCATTATATCCGATATATAATGATTGAAAATTTCCATGAATCCTGATAAATTTATCCTTTAGCGTAGAAATAGAATCCAAATTCTGATTAAAATAATGTTTATGCATATGACATCTCGATTAAATAGATGGAGACAAGGTAATTCTATAAACCAATTTCGTTAGGGATTTAACAAAAAATTAATAACCCATGGAGGATGATTCTGAATCAAATTCTCTTATTGGTTAGGATTGTATTTCAATCTCAGCATCCTTTATTTTTGATTATCCACCTATATCATTCTTATCCACCACTTCCATTTTAGGTGTATGATCCAACACCTATTTTCCATTATCATCTCTCAGAATGATCTTAGCACCCCTTGGTGATTCAGGTTCACTATCTGATTGTTGGACTATCTTATCTTCCTTAGCCAGTTCCTTTTCATCATCTTCCACAAGGTCCTCTGGTTGGACAAAATCATGGTTGTTGATATCTTATTTTGATAGTCTGTTTACTTTTTCCTTACCATCATCAACTTTTCCTGGGGTATCAAGTTTAGAAGATTCGATCTGGGATGTCCAGATTGATAATTTATTAGAAGGTCTCTCCTTCTCATGATATTCTTCACTATTCCATATAATACCATTTGTATAATCTCTTACTTCCCATTCTTCTAATTACACTTCATCATCATGAACAAATTCATCCCCATATTCAGCTTCTGGAATAACCTTTTTCATTCCCAAATTCTCTAGAATAGATTATTGTAGAAATTATTCTGGTACCTAAATCTGCTCAGATCCTTCCTGAGTAGACTTGAGTAGAACATGAACTAATTCAACTTCAGACATCTTCTTATTTTTATTCTTCTCCTTTTCTTGATTCTCATATTACTTGACAACCTTAGTCATTAATGAATTTTCCTCAGTAGGATCCATGCCAATGCTATTCTCTCCTTCCTTCATATTCTTCTTATATTCTCTCCACTTATCAACAAAATCATCTAGATAAATGTATTTCTTCTTAGATTTGGGAGGTACTGATTGGGTTTCCTGAAAAGAAAGAGTATTTTTTCTTCGACTACTGGTTCCGTCAACTTTCTCTTTTGGTCACCTTTCTTGGAAGACTCACCTACATATGGATTCTTGGATAAGGCTTCAATCTCTCTTTCTGAAAAGTCAATAAATTCTTTTGACTTGTTTTTAAATCCAACCTTCATCCTTCTGAGCATATCATAACTCATCAACATATCCATGAAATTTCATGGCTTTGAACTTCACAGTATTTTTAAATAATTTAGTCAATTGACTATAATCATGGAAATAATAATCGGATACATGATGATCTAAGATTTTAGAGTCCCATTCTTGACATTTTTAATTATAAAAATGACATACTTCACCAGATTAATCTTTTTGAGAATCACAAAAATATCTAACACATAAATATCAATATTTTTTAGGGAATCCTTATCGCTATTTCTCATAATGATAAATCCCTGATCTCAAAACTCTATGTTCATGAGGTTAATAGAATTATGCTTGATTTTTTGAGTCTTCACATCTAATAAACAAATGCACTCTATGGCCTTATCTATATCAAAACATCGTAATATATCTTGTATCTTGTGGGTGCATAATTCAGCTTCCCCCTCATACATAATTCCTATAATACATGTATCCAAGCTAAATGATAGGGAACAAGTTTTCCCATAATACATAAATGAAAACTTTTCTTACCCACCTTCATTGAAAAATAATATAGACTCCTAAAAATTTATCAGCAATTCCGGATACACCGGATCTTGTGTCTTTGGTTTGGATACATATATGCTCTCACAACCATTCAAATTGATGTTTTTCAAAATATAAGAACCATACTTAGTGAAAAAATCAGATAAACTAAACATTCTCTATTGCTTTGGAAGTCATAAATTTCCATAACTAACATCATATTCTTCTATGAAGATGCTTCTAATGACATTCAAATTTAAGAAAATTAGAAATGTAGAACTACACTTATGTAGATAAATAGAGCTTTCACATGTATAATATTGAAAACTGATGTGGGGAAACAATTATGGGGACTTTATATAGGCGTTTGAAGTTACAATTAAACTTCCCAGATTTATCATACAGTTGAAATAAGCACTATTTGATCTCACAATTGAGATGAAAGCTAAAGAAGGATTTTGGTAGGTTCTGATCTTTTAAGTTTTTTAAATAATAAAATTCAGATTTAACGAAACTAAATCCAAAATAAATCCTAAAACAAGATGGAAATACAAACATGTAAAAATATGAATACAAAATTTTGGGTGAGGAAACATACATTCCAGACCTCAGTATAATTTTCAATAATGAGGGAAATTATTCTAGATGAACTTTGAGATTATGGAATATTTTAAGGAAATGTAATTTCTAAAATCCATAAAAAATATTATTAAAAAATTTGATTATGAAAAATATTGATTATGAAGAATTTGATAACAATAAATTTATTTTTCAAAAAAATTTGATTACAAACAATTTTTATTACAAATAATTTTTATTATCAATGGAAATGTACTCCCCCAATGATAATGAGTTACTTGATGTATGTAGATATGTTTCAAAAAAATGTTAAAATTTAAGATTATTGTATAGGGATGATTCTAAAATTTTGTTTAATATATTCAAATTTATCAAAGGATAATGATTTTGTAAAAATATCATCCACTTGATCATCTGTTTTGACAATCTGAAGAATGATATCTTCATTTTGAGTGTGATCCCTAAGAAATTGATTCCTAATAGAAATGTATTTTTCATGAGAGTGATGTGAAGAGGATTTTTTAGGTAAATGAAACAAGTGTTATCACACAATATATGTGTTTTGGTAAAACATATGACATAGTCTGTGAGTGTGTGTTGAATACACAACACTTGAGCACAACAACGTGAAGTTGCTAAATATTTGGCTTCGGCAGTGGAAAGTTCTATAGAGTGTTTCTTTTGGCATAACCATGAAACTAACTATTCTCCTAAGAAATGACATGTTCTAGATGTACTTTTCATATCCATTCTACACCCACCAATGTCAGCATCTGGAAAACGTTTTAAAAAAATAATTTTAGGAAGTATAAAAGAGTCCTAAATCCATGGTTCCCATAATTAGAAAAAATATATTTTCAATTATTATAAATGATATTACTTAGGATTAGATTGATATCTTTTGCACATAAGCATACTGAATACATTAAATCTTTGCGACTACTTGTCAATTATAATAAAAATCCGATCATTCCTCTATATAATGTTTGATCTACTGGTTTCCAAACACCATCAACATCTAGAGAATTTAAGGTACCAAAGAGAGTACATATAATAATTGTGTTGTCAAATCCATACTCTTTAAGAAGATTAATAATATACATATGTTGAGATATATATGTTCCTTCTAGTTTTTGGGAAATTTGATAACCTATGAAAGCATTTAACTCACCCATCATACTCATTTGAATCTCATATTTCATTATATTCTCAAACTAATCAGTTAAATATTGCAAATTTTAACCAAATATAATCTCATCAGTATAAATTTGAATAATAAAAACATATATCTTATCATAATTTATAAATAGGGTTGGATCATCGGTTCCATTAACATAGTTGTTTTGTATAAAAAACCAAGTAAGTATATCGTACCCGGTTCTAGGGTCTTGCATAAGTCTATATAAATCTTGAGAAAGTTTGAAAACAAGATTACAATGTTTTGTGCCTTCAAAACTAGAATGATGTTCAACATAAACTTCCTCTTGAACATATCTTTTATGAAACAAACATTTTTCATCCATTTTAAAAAGTTTAAAATTAAAAAATGCTACAAAGAAAAGTAAAATACTAATAGATTAAAGTCTAGATACCATAGATTTGGTTTCTTCATAGTATATTCCTTCTTGTTGACTATATACATTCTCATCTAATCTAGGATTATTTCTTACAATGAGTCCTTTTTCATCAAACATATTTCTGAAGACCCATTTACTCCAATAAATTTTTTTTCCTTAGGTATTTCAACCAAGGTATATCCTTTGTTACTGTTGAATTTATTTACTTTGACTTTCATGGATTTTATCCAGTATTCTTCACCTAAAGCTTCAATAGTGATTTTTTGTTCTAATTGGGAAATTAATGATTGATGTTCTACTTCATTTAATAGAGAAATAATAGTCCTTAAAAGTTGATTTACATCACCAATGGTACTATCCCTGGGAATATTTTTCAGAAAAAAATGATTTGGGTCTTGTCAAACAAGTTCACCAACGTATGGTAGGAAATATTTGGGGGTAAATGGATGAAATATATTTATGTGACATTTTTATCATTATAAGGTTCTTCTATAAATGATTGATATTTAGTTTTTTAAAACACAACCAAGGATGTAGGTTGGGTTTGTTTATAAATAAAAGGATTAGTTTCATCAAATTTAACATATATTATTTCTTCAATATTAAACGTATTTTTATTAAAAAATTTACAAGCCTTGTAAGTTTTGGAGTAGCCTAGGAAAATTCTTCCCTTAGATTTGGGTGAAAATTTATGTACATTATCTTTAGTATTCGGAATGAATTATTTTTATCCAAATATGTTGATGTAGGAAAGTCTATGTTTTCTACCATTCCACAATTCAAAAAGAGTGTTTTAAGAAACGTTATAATCAAAACATGATTTTTAGTATAATCAAAATTATATAAAACATCATCCCAAATGTGTTTAGCTGTAGAATATTTACTTAACATGTTTCTAGTTATCTCTTTAATATTTCAACTTCATCATTGAACAACACCATTCTGTTGAGGAGTTCATCGAGCAGAAAAGTTATGAGTAATAAATATTATACTACAAAAAGTTTCAAAATATGAATTTTCAAATTCTCTTCTATGATCACTATGAATAGTTATCAATGTATGGTTTTTTATTTTCTAACATTGGCTACAAAAATATTAAAATAAGAATAATATTCATATTTCCTTGATAGAAAATAGACCCACATAAATTTAGTGTAATCATAAGCTATGAAAAATACAAAATATTTTCCTCCAATTCTTCTAGTTGGTGTTGGACCAAAAAGATCTATATGCACTAATTGTAATGAATCATAAGTTAATACTTCACAGATTTATTTAAAACATTATTTATTTTTCTTTACATATTTATAAGGGTCGAAAACATTTGTATAATCAAATATATGCTCCAGTAGATCCTAAATAAGTTGTTTCATTGAGATTTTTCATTGGTTTCTATAGTTAAAGTACCTCAAACATCTATTCCATATCCAAGATTGATCTTCCATTTCACTAAGGGAAGGTAGATATTAGATCCCATTGTCTTCTATGTTTAATTAGTATACATTCTCTTACCTATGGGAAAAAAGAATAAACTCTTCCTTGGAATTTTTCACTAAGAACTTATCATTCCTAAAATTCACAGGGTATCATTCATCACAAAATTAAATTATGCTAATAACGTTAGGATTTACAACTTTAACAAATAATGAATTTTAAATCAATTTTTTTCATGATGAAAAATGATACAAATACAAACAATTTCTCTCTGAGTATTATCTCTAAAAATTACTTTTCCTCTTTTCGTATTGATAGTCTTTTAAAAGATGTTTTCGTTACCAGTCATATGACGGGGACATCCACTATCCATGTACCATGTATTTATATTGGTACAACATTTTTATCCATAAAATATCCATGTTACACTTTTGGAATCTAATCTTTTTTTGATCGAGAAATTCCAGAAAGAAAAATTTTACCTATCGACATTTTCTTAAATAAATAACATTTTTGAAAACATAAAGATTAGGTTTTGTTTAAAGAACAGTTTTTCAGCCAATGTCCACCACACTGACATTTAGTGAAAAATGGATCAATTTTGGTAAAAATAGTTATTAATAAAAATGGGTTTGAATGAGTATAACCAATCCCAGAACTATTTATTAATGGTCGAATTTGGGAATACATATTGTTAAATTTTTTTTACCTAGTTTAAAATTTGATATATATTTCATTAAAGAAAATATTTCTGACTTTATTTTAATAACCATATTTGTATCCTCAAAAAAAATAGTTTTGGCACTATGGTTAGTCCCTAAAATATTTTTCATAAAAATTAAATGTTTAAGAACATTAGAATGTTTTTACTTCTAGGAATTAAATTCCTCAAGAATTCTTGAAATACTATTAAAATAAAATGATTCCTTATCAAGAACATTATAATGATCTGATACTTATTTGGTTAAAATATATAATCCTTAATTACAATTATCTATAATTTTCAAGAGTTTATAATTTTCAATCTGAAGAAGTTTAACAAAAATATAAAAAATTATTTATAAGAAGTTAAAGAATTATCATCATAAGAAGAGGATTCTTTATCTGAAGACTCATAATATTTATCATAAGTGTAAATTTAATTGAAAGATATTTAGTGACAGCTTCATAATTTTGTAACTTGTCCATTAGAAAATTATTTTCAATTTGTAGATTAACTAGTAAACCAAGAATATTCTTACCAAAATATTCATAATCCGAGGATTCATTATAAGTGTAACCACCACTGACGCACTAGGTGTCACTAGCTTTTTAAACTTTCATAGCATTATATTTTTATTAATACATTTTATTTCTCCTAGAATGGTTTTCCTTTATATCCTTTTTCTTATTCATAAGTCAATTCGGCCTTATATGCCCTAAACTTTTTCATTCATAGCATATGACTTCTGAATCATTATTTTCTTTTCTTTATTTATTCTTATATCTATAGTGAAAGTGTTTCATTCATACTATCATTTTCATCCTTAAAAAAAGATAATAGAGCTCATTATCATATTGATCACATTCACTAGATTCAGATGTAACAGTGACTTTCAAAGACTTGGATATTGTAACCATTTCTGGTGTATTGGATTTAGTAAAAGTAAAGGATAATCTTCCATTAACATTATTCTTCTTATTCATATCAGCATCTCTTTTCATTCTTCTTTTGTGTTAAAGTAGAGTTCCAAAAAAATCATCAAGAGTGATTTGAGACACTTTTCTGTTCTCATAAATAACTATTCTTTTGGATTATTTCTCATTATGCATAAAATCAATAATGTAGTCTACAAGAGTTTCATCATCAAGACCTCTCTCTCCCATAGATTGAAAATTTTGATGATATGCATAAACCATTATTGCAACATACATATTGGTTCTCCATAAGGAAATACGAATCCATGATATTCATCACTGAGAAAATCTCTTCTTGTCTCATAACTTTTGATGTCCTAGAAAGAGCATCCTCATGTTTCTTCGAGATACAGTTTATAGCATCAAAATAAGTAATCTAACTATATATAATCCTATTCACAGAACTCAAAAACATATTTTCTACCATGTAGTTTAATTTATATTCTCTCATTCTATGATTGTTGAAGGTTTTGACTTCCTTGTTAGTAGTATTGTAATCCCTATTAAGAATTAAAATTTTGTACACTCCTATGTTGATAACAAATTTTTTATACACTTTCACCAGAATTCATAAATATTACCATATAAAATAGGTGATATAGTGGGATTTAGATTTTCAATCGAACTGACATTCATTCCTTCCATTATATATGAAAAACTATCCAGAAAACATGTTAGAGGAAAAATTTTATAAACAATGCTAAAAATCCATAAGAAAAACATAATCAAGAATATTTAGAAAAAGGAAAACATGAGAAAGAAAATGTATATGTGAATATATGTATTTTAGTGACCTTATTTAAGACCAATTGTAGGATCGAAATATGAATGTAGATTATCAATTACAAGAGGGGGTTAATTGTATGTTAAAATGAATTTGTATTTAAAATTAAGGAAAACTATGTTTAACAACGTTAAACAAGGTAAATTCACAACACCTCTTTTATTTTTACTAAAACAACACTCTAGGTTTTAGAAATATTATTATATATATAAAAAATATGGATAGTTTACGAGGAAAACATTCTACATTAACACATATATAATCTTACTTATCAGAGTATAAAAAAGTACAAGAAAGTATAAGAAGGTTATACATTCATCAATTATCAAAATACAATGGAAATATACCTGAAACAAAACAAATAATAATTATAAAATCTTTTAACCCAATGAGTAGGGTATACATCAACCATGGAAAATGGTAGTTTGATTTATACATTCAATAATGTCAGTCTTACCCACACCAGGGTAAGCCCTCGACAAGAATATTGGAATCTGTCTTGCTATTCTCACAAGCTCTCAATCCTTAAGGTAGTCAGAACCTCTGTCTTCTATCCCTGTAAGTCCTTAAACATTATGGTAGTTGACAACCCCATCTTCCTATTCAAAAAATCCTATGATTGTACTCAACAACAATCAGAGGCACACAATGAAATCTGAAAAATAAGTTCAAAACCACACAAATCATGAGAGTATATCATTCTAGAAATCACTTCTGCATCATTCAATCTCTAGAGTGATGTAACAGTGTATTGAGATTGTTCAAATGAGCTCCTAATTATAGGTTCTTATCCAACTGTAGGATCCCACCTCCGATGGTCATATTTTTCCTTGAATTTTAGAGATACTTGCACATGTGTCACTAAAAAAGTGGTTATTTAGAAACATATTGTACAAAATCATTTCGTAATAAGTGTAAGTAAAATGAAGTTAACTAACCAAATCTATTTTCAGAGTTTATGAAAAAATAGAATTCAAAACGAACATTTGGATTCTATAAGACATAAATATTTTTATTCTGTTTAAAAAAGATTTTGGAATAAGAAATATAATGATTTCAGAGTTTGAATTACAATGAATATGGAATCCAAATTCTAAGGAATCCAGAGTCTGAAATCAGAGGAATTAAGAGTCTAAATTTGGATAAATTTCGAGTGAAAATTATTAGGTATTCATAGTCTGAATTACAAGGAATTATAAATATGAAATTTTAGAAATTAAGAGTTTGATTTCTGAGTAATTCAGTGTGTGAATTTCAGAGAATTCAGAAGCATAATTTTACTGACTTCTGAGTCAGAATTTCAGTGAATTCAAAGTCTGAATTTTAAGGAATTAAGAATCTAAAAATAGAATACTCTGTATCCAAGGAATTATGAGATTCCGAGGGTTTACATATTAATTCTTATTTTATACTATCTAATAAAATAACTTATAAAAAAGAAGACATAAAGTGAACAAAGGGAACAAGGGTAAGCATAAAATCTTCCATAGTGAATGAAAATTTTCCCAATGAAGATAATCCATATGAAAAAAATTTATTAAGATGAAGTGTTTTTGAGTTTAAAAACATAGTGTAATAGAAAATTAATAAAGAAACCTAATTGGATCAACTCCCATGAATACCAACCTGTGTAATGGGTTCACGGGGTGACCCGCATGACAGACTGTGTATAGAAATATGGTGGAGTATATGTTTTGTACTCCACCCCATGTTTTTTTGTATATCTAGATACACACCATGTCTGTGTAAGGACCCACACGTTGTGTGTAGATGCTCACATGTCGTGTCAATGCTTCATGTGGCCCGTAACTCCAGCCGTCGCTGGGTGGGGTCCAGAAATTCTATCTCCCTACAGGCATGATGTGTTCTTCATCACATCTAGTATGCAAACCCAAGATGATACAGACAACCCCAAATGAAATGTTCTTCAGAAAACACGTCTTGTACATCGATATTTTCCAGAACGTCCAATTAATCATTATGCGTCTCCATAAATCCTCATATGTCTGTTCTGGTGGTCCGATCACCATGAAACTAAAGGTCTGAGGTCTTAGAATCATCTCGATGTTTTCTCCATTGATTTGGGGCCTCTTATATTCCTCAAAAATGCATATTGATCAACCCATGTGAAGAATAGTTGATGAACAGTTTCTTCTGAACTGTGTTGATTTGTCTTCTACCATCACTGTCGTTTTTTTGATCTGTATTCACGATGTCAGAACACAAATATGGGATTGTTTTTTTTTCAATGGATTCACAACAATCATTTGCTCGAAGCCCTATGAAGAACCCAATGAACACAAGGTGGAGGAGAATGAAATTCAATAATCCAAATTGAGGAATGAACCTCTATCATTTTTCATCACAGCGTTGATCCAATACTATTAGAATGATTAAACAAGATGAATGAAAAACAATCTCAGACAGGCATGGATCATTTCCCCGATTCAAAATCCCAAAGAATGGGAAAAATAACTCCCTCTCAAAATAACACATGATCGGTAGATCAACCCATTCATGGGTTGATCGACATCAATATTTTGATTGAAGAAATAGGAAATAAGAAATAGAAAACAAAACCCATAACCTGATTAGGTTGAAGAAAATCATTATGTTTATGTTTGTTGGCGAGGTCCATCGAATTCGAGATGCGCTGATCGATCGTTCCAACGTCGTCTGCCAACAGGTTCTCCTCCAATGCTCCACTTTGAATCCTCAATTCATAAGGTTCTTTAGATAAACATGCAAACATTACCTAAGGATAAATTAATAGGGGATGATTAGTCTCTGCATGTAAGGAATATTTTCAAATAAAATAAATTATTAATTTATTTTAGTTCCACCAAATATCCATAAAAATATATATTACAGTCGACCCGTGTCGGGCGATGTATTGCCCCACCTAATGTAAATTCATTATAATAAACGCAATGGTGCCCTAGGATTTTTGATCCAGAAACCTATTTAATAGTTATTCAATTTTTCATGAAAGCTGCTCACACACACTGTTTATAAGACTAATTTTGTGCAAACATTTATTTTAGGCACCCTAAAGCTCGTAATCTCACTTCTTCACAAATCCTGGTCTCGTAATAATTCGACATAATATTAATAAATAATACACAAAAAATTAGAGGTATTATATTATACCCACATTTGGTCTTTACATCTCAGAAATCCAAAATAATGGGTTGGAGAACCTCATCACATAATTGCAGACACAACACACCCTTCTCCTAAAAAATTCAATCTAGGCATGGACTGAAGATAGCCAATGTTGAGGTGGTGTTATAATGGGAGCCACCTCAAAGAGTGAAAAGGTTTCGGATCATCCTTGACCTAGCAGGATACTACGGACGATTTATCCCTACTTTCTCTCGGGTATCAGCATCTATGAAAACATTGAACTATAAGGGGAGTCCATTTGCATAGACAGTGATATTCCAGTATGATTTTCTGTTGTTGATGTGGAGTGTGTCGAGTGCACTGGTCTTGTGATTTCTTAATGAGGGTGTCGAGTAATTAGTTTTATATGAAGCATTTCTAAAAAATATTAGTTGTGTCCTTATGTAGAGACATGCAGTCATTGATTATGGTTTACGTCATTTATGGACACGTGAGAAGAACTATGTGACCCATTATATTGATTTGGAAACAATAGTTTTCATGTTTATGATATGGAAAAAATGCCTTATGGGTGAGTGCTTTATAGTCTACTCTGACCATAAGAGACTCATGTACATATTCTTTTAAAAGGATATGAATCTGAGGTAGAAGAAATGGATGGTGTTCATCTAGGATTATGACATTGAGATTATCTATACTCCTTGGAAAGGGAACGTTATGGAAGGTACTCTCAGCATGAGATCAAGTTCACAGATGCTGAGAGATGAATCAGTGTAGTTGGCATTGTAAAAATTATATATTCTTGATGGGGATGAATCATATTATTTACAGTCGATGGTTGTCACCCATCCAAACCTAAAATGAGTCTGGGAGGCACATATAGGGATGTACACTATGAGAAATTACCTTCTTAGCTATCCACATGATATTCTCTTGCTGGATATCCATAAGGTGGAGATCCTAAATTCTTTTTCAGAGGACACACGAATATACCAGATGTGTTGTGAGAGGTTTTTTTAGTTAGTTTTATACATCCCCCTTTGTGGTGCTTCCCTGAGTGGAGGAAATGTTCCAGAAACACCGGTGTCAGTTTTTATGGATAGGTATGAAGAAGAAAGTGGCAGAGTTAAATTATCTGTGGTTTATGTGCCAACAGGTGATGGTTGAGCACCAGGTTCCAGTAGGGTTATCTCACCCATGGAAGTGCCAATGTTGAAATTAAAAGGAATATTTATGAACTTTTTGATGAGATAAACATGAAAATCCAAGGGACACGATTCTATTTGGTTGATCGTTGACTGACTCACAATGTTGGCCCAATTCCTAGTTATTAGGGATCATAATTTCATGAAGTCTTTTAGAGACCTCTACATACGGGAGATAGTACATATTCATGGAATCCCATCGACAATAGTCTCAAATCAATAAGTGTGCTTCACATCCTGTTCGTTTAAATGAATTTAAGAGGCCATTGGGACTTAGCTAGGATTGACCACATCATTACATGCCTAGAACAACGATCAGAAGGAGAGGACCATTCAGGTTCTAGAGGATATGATGTGGGAATGTATCATGGTGTTTGGTCCAAATTGGTATGTCCACCTACAATTAGTGGTGTTTTCATAAAATAACAACTACCACTCCACCATTGTCATAGAATTGTTTTGGACCTTGTATGGATGACTCTGTCGGTCACTGATTTTCTAGGCCGACATTGATGATTCAGTAATTATTGGTCCAGAGTTCGTACGACATACCATTGATAAGTTACATGTCATTCATGAGTGGATGAAGACTGCATAGAGCCAGCATAAGTATTATGTTGAAAGATGATGGAGGTATCTTGAGTTCTATGAGGGGGGTCCATGTCTTCTTTCAGGATTCACCTCAATGAGGGTTTCAGGTATTTATTTTGTACACTGTTGTCTCTGAGTTTCATCGACCTTTTCCAAATACTGTGTAGAGTTGGTGAGGGGGAATACCCCCTAACACTATTGTTGCAGTTATAGTGGGTTCATGATTTATTCAACATGTTTGCAGTTGAGGAGGTATGTGCATTATACATCACACGTCATTGACTCGAGTGAGTTTCTAACACCCCAAGATTTTATAGTATGTTATTTTCTATAAATTCAACAGCTTTTGGTACATGTAAACTGAGTTCGAGCGCACCACGACTTACCAAACTAGACGTTCAAAAGCGGTTATGAATATTATTAACAGGATTTTAAATTTTCTATACTCCATATAATTTTAACATATGGATTATGTGTTTCTTAGACATATTATAAGAACAAATTCAATTTTTTAGATAAAAAAATGTATTTTTAAAAAATTTCGATTTTTCCACCTTTTAATAGAGATTTTTTTAATCCAATATCTGACCCTTTTACATATTCATTTTGAACAAATAAAATTATTCTTTATAATCGGGACATCAAAATTTATTTTGGATGAAATTTTGGTATTTTTCTAATGATATTCATTTTTTTAGGAATAGTGAGAAATACTATATTTTAATTCAAACTTCCTTTTAATCTAATTTATTTATATGGTTATATTATATTTAAAATTCGTTTTGAAGGCTAATTGGATTATATTTTTACCCTTTAATAAAATTTTGGTGATTGGAAATAATTTCACTTTGAAATTATACATAAACAAGTGTCAATCTTTTGATAATTATTGGTTCTTAAAAACACGCTATTTATTTTGACAACAGGAATTAATTTTAAATTCATTAATCCAACTTCAATGTTTTTAATTTGGTAAAATAGACAAAATTTTTGAATTCTGAATATCAAATATATCTTAGGATGTATTTTTTGTTTGTTTCTGAAAAAACATCAATTTTTGATGAATAGTGAAACCACTAAGTAGTAGTTAAAAATCCGACTTTATCATTTAAATGAATGTTTACCGCTTCTGTGAATTGAATTTCAAGAATACGAGATACATGGTTTTTAAATTTGGTTCAATAAGATTAAAATAATTTTTGGTGAATAGTAACTTTTGACTTATATTTACTGCTATTAAAGGTAAATAGGATAATTTAAGGTAAAAAGAATATTATAATAATAATAAATTAACTTAACACTTTTCCTTACCTTATTTTATGAGTCATGAACGACCATGGGAATCCTTTGCCTGATTTTGAGACCCCATGGAGCCACTTAATAATGATAACAACGCTTTATTTTAATTAACATAAAGTATAGTAAAAAATGACATTATCAAGTATCTTATAGTATATCAATTTTACATGGGGTTATATAAGTCATATTTTCAACTATAAATAATTATTGGAAAGCTAAAAGGACTTACTAAATTGTGATAATTTGTTTATAATTTTTAGACATTATATAAATAAATTATTAATGACACAATAATGATGTAGTACTTACCTCATTAATAAATTATTTAAATTAATAGGATTATTAATTTTAAAAAAAATATCCACAACATGTCCAATTCATATTGGATGATTTTATTTTTATCAAGAAAAATATTATTTTTAACATTAATTAGTTTTGGACCTTTAGAAACCTAATATCACTATATAATATAATAATGTTTTCCCACTTTCCTAAAGAACCCATCCTCCCCCTTATAAAAGAAAACCACTTCTAACCAATTTCCACACACCTCTCAAGACCCTCGGCATGTCCAACCCCTCCACAAATAATCTCTCATGACCACCCCTTTTCCTCCGAGATTCTTTACCTTAGGCAGAAGTCACTTCAAGAAGTCTTTTTGTTTCAAACAAATGGATTTTACCCAAATTAAAGGTAATGCTTTCTCTTAAATTATTTTGTTTTATTTTGTTTTATTTTTCTTCTCTAACCCCATAAAATATTTTTATTCCTTTATTTTATAGCAACAACAGCATCCTCAATATACTAGAATGTTTTTATAAAATGTTTTTGAACTAGACATACCCACTCCTCTATATAATGGGTGAAGAACATATTGTTTCTGTGGATGGAAAACTAATGCCTCATGAAATAATGATTGTTCGATTATATTAAACCACCTATCATGGGAGACATTATGATGGAACTGTATTTATATATGATACATATATATTTATATTATTTTTATGTTTTCTTTATGCTTCTGTATTTTCCATTCATATAATTATTTTACTATTTCCATTATGGGTAAAACGCGATAATTTCATTTGAGAAGTACAGACTACCGCCCCATCAAAATGATATAACTCATTAATAAAATATGTGAGACATATAAAGGATGGATTTAATTATATTATATAAGAAATTATACTTAATTATTATATACCTATGTATCATTATGTTTTAATTCCATTAAAATACAAAATAGAAATGAAAGTAGTGTTCATGCGTACCTACGGCCTACCGTCTGCCTGAACGGTACATTTCATTTCTTATCTCCAAATGTTATATACTTTTATAAATAAAAATACATAATGGATATATAATATATATATTATATCTAAATCGTTTATATCATTCTAGAGATTATGTAATTATGAACACATGGAAAAATTGTAATTATAACAAGGTCATTTTTTACTCAAGTTCCTAACATCGATAAAATATCCACTAGTGAACTCAAATAATTAACAAATTGCTATATCAAGATAATAAGTGATATAAAACGATATATAAACATGAAAATTTTATTAATATAGTATAAATTAACTTATTTTTATTATTTATTAAGTACAAGGAACATACAAGACAATTCGGACTTATTGTAAGGGGTTTCTAATCTCATCTTTAATTCCATGAGATTTCCATTGTTCTCCACTTGTTTATTAAATGTGGTGTATTGTGGACTTAAATTTGATATATATATTATCATTATTTTAATCATATTTAGGGTATTATGTGATTCATTTTCTGGTTATTAACTTTTTTTTCATACCACTTGATTGATTACAACGTTGTAAGGAGTTTTTATCTCACATCTTATTCATGAGAGATTCATGCTATATTGGACACTATTTACATTTCTGTGTTGTATATACTACTCATGATTGTATTATTAGTGTAATATTCACTAATTTATGGGTATTTACATATTCATTTTATGATCCTTCTTACATGGGATGTATGTTTCATAAGTTACCAAATTGGTATGGGAATTTCAAATTTCAATTTCCACTCATTCAGCTTTACACATAGTTTATTGATTATTTTAATCTGTTATTATGTGTGGAATAAATATTTATTGTTTGTGTAGTAATTTACACTCCCCTTTCTATGGATATACTTTTTACTTTCATAATCACTCCATTGATAAATTCACATGTCGTCGATATGAACCTGATAACAGTAATTTTAACTCAATCTCCATTCATTGGTGTTGTTTTTACATAAATATTTGTGAATGTACTCTGATTTATTTACACTGAATATCCAATAATATAGAGTGTATTGATATTTTTCACACATAATTATGTCATTTATTTATCCTTAACCTTAGGATATAGTCTTTATAAGGGACTTTATCTCAATTTACCTTCCATTGAGACTTCTTTGTTATTTTGTAGCAATTCATTTTTATATGGTGTATATACTATCCATTGACATATTATATAATGAAATCCATTATTCTAATGATATTATAATGTTTTTATTATCTCAATTATTTTTATTCTAGTATCTCTCACTTTTTTAGGAACTCTAACTAAAATATCATTTTAAATGTTTTGAAAACTTATTATTCTAAATATTTTTCATTAATTTCATTCTTTTTAAAAAATTGATTTTTGGATTTATCTATATGGACATTAATTTTTTCAAATTAAAATTCCTTTTAAAAATTTCAAAGTGGTATGGTACACTTTGATTTGAAATTCTATTTTAATCAAATTCTTCATAAATAGTGATTCTTTTAAATGTTTTCAAGAAAAAGGGGGGATATTTCTCTCAAATAGTTTGGATGATTATTTTCATCAATGTCAATATCCTTTATTATTCGTAATTGAGGTTATTTTATTATAATAAAATATTCCTTATTGTATTTAATGAGTTATGTTTGACTATTGAAGTGCTATTTTTATACCATTCATGGTTTATGGATAAAGTATTGACATTTAGTTTTCTACTTTTAATATGGATGACTATGTTATGTTCAAAAAGTTTCATATGAGGAATGCATTGGACATAGTAAGTGATGGGTGGGGCCCTCTATAGATCCACAATTCATCAGTATGATTCATGACACAAACTAGTGTCTTGGCACAAGTACTTGACAAAATCTTATTTGTAGTCTTGGAACAAGGCCTTGGACATGCGGTTATGATGCCTGACATTATGCATTATATAATTAAGAGATTAGCTATTGATATTTCATGTGGTTATTCGACTAGTAGAATACCCATGACTATGTTTTATTATGGAATTATTTACTCATCTCAGATTCCTTCCATAAAGTTTTCGTGTTTATTATTTGTAAAGGCATGTGTTTTCAATTATTCACTATGCCTATTTTTTATGTTATCTTTCACTGTATTTCTTACTCTTACTGGGCATTTGAGCTCACCCCTTACACATGTTTCATTTTACCAGTATATAAAGATGTTAAAAAAGAGTGACATACAAGAATGATCTTGAATATTGGATGTTTTAAATGGAATAAATTAGTGTTGTTTTTCTTTTCAAGTTGTAATGTTGAAGTTATTTTTGTATCGTGTTTCCAAGACTACTAAACTGATTGGTCCTTCGGGACCTGAATCTTCATAATGATTCCAATGTATAAAAATAATGCACTGGCTCCTAGATTCTGGGGATGGGGCATTACAATTTCTACCATAGGAAGTTTAGTACAATCCTTGGGAACTTGATTTAGATAAACTCTGATTAGAGCACATTACATTAAGAAAGACATTGAGGATTAGAATAGATGAACTTCCTAGAAACATGGTAATGTAGTGATTTTTTGTGTTTTTTAAGAAGTACATCCTTGTGTGTATATGAGCAGGTAGAGGATGCTTTGGCACAGATGTACCTAGGGGTAAAACACGAAAACACTGCTTTGATCTAGACTCGAATGGGAACTGGTGAATGAAAACGAGCCTTACTGCACTGTTTGTTATGACAATACTGGGGGATATGCTTAGGATAATTCTCATTTTCTTAACAAACATAATTCATGGATTTTAATATATGATGAGAATAAATGAATTGGGTTAATCCAAAAGAGTTTTAAATTAAAAATAAGGTGTTATGATATTCTCTAAATAATCTTTTGACTATTATTACTCACAAATTGAATTCTGGTTTTAGTCAATGGTTGGATTCAAAGGAAGTCATAGAAACATTGAGTATGATGTATACGGTTTTAAAAGTGGTGGAAATGAGAAAAAAATGGAATGTTTATGGGCGTAAAAGATATCGTGTTCATGCCAAATCAGTTTTCAAAAAATATGATCAACAAAATATATATTAACCAACTCCCATACTAAACAATGAAGAGAAAAGTTGTGAATGATAAGAGCTCCAGTAGTGAATACCATCAAGAAAAGAAATCTCATTTTCTATCATGCAGGAAATGTGGAAGGAGACTCCTAGGAAGGTGTATTAGAGGAACAAAAAAAAATCATTATGTGTGGGAAAAGAATGAGATAATATAAATAATTGCCGATGAAAAATGAAGAGTACTATGGATGAAAATAAAAATGGTCCCAAGAAACCATTTACAGTCATTTTCCATAAATGTATGGGACCTAGCCATTAACCGAGTGAATGACCTATTCTATAGGATATCCTTTTGGTCAAGGATGAAGCTATGTGGAAATAAATGTATGGTGAAATGTTCAAAAATTATTAGTGCTCTTTGTTGGTGAGATTACTTTGGAAGCCTTTTATCTAGTATTACTAACCCCACAGTTCGTCATGTGAAAATGATAATTGGGGAAGAATTATATTTTCTCTTGTGGATATTGTTATAAATAACCATTTGGTTTAATATGATCATTGAGTTTGAGGAAATTACAATTTATTAAATTTTTGGATAAAAATGTGAGGTATGAGATAACATTTGTGATGAAACTATGTTATAGCTATTTTGAGGAATATATCTCATTTTTTGAATATTATAAAATTAAATAGTTTTTTAAAAAGGACAACATGTAGAACATGTGGCAACGGGTCACGTCAGACAAAGATACGGGAATCAAACCCGCACACATTATGCGATTGGGATTTATCTCCTACCACTGGACTACGTGAAGACCTTGGAGAGTGTGACTATTTATTTTTAGTTAAATGATTTTATTGATCAATAATAAGTTGATTTGGTATCTTATGTCTTATCAAATGGATATCCTTTGTATAGTATAATTTTTTGGTGATAAAGTGATAAATTTTATTTTGGAAGATATTCAATCTATTCGGAATACTATCTGCCTAAGGAAAATATAAAAATTTGGGATTTCATTTGAAGATTAATGGTGGTTTTTTTACCTATGTTTTTATTATGGATTTATTGCAATTTTATTTTTTATGGTAATGACCATAATATAAAAGATAATATGTGAATATGTTATTTACTTTTAAGTATGTGAATTTTAGAGTAGTTGATGTTATATGGAGATACAATTTAACGTGGATGACTATATGAGAAAATTCATCCGAGTTTTGGGTTGCAATGTTTGTTGGGGTTATATTGAATGATTTTTTTGGAAAATTTTTTATTGAATGGTACATATTGAACTTTTGGTATTTTTAGTTTAATTTTATAAATTAAGATTAGAATTACTTTCTCTAATGTATTATCCGTTTTATGGATCATTTGGTCTTTTACTAACTAGTTTGGTTTTGGATAATCTCTAAAGAAAAGGGAAATATATAGTTCATCTATTGTGGATTATGTGATTCTCTGTAAGTTTATTCTAGCAATTCAGGTGTGACAAAGTCATTTATAATACTCATCATTTGGAGTGATAAATGAGTTTATGGTAAGAATTAGATGAAGGATGAAACTCTGCATGTCATGTATATTTTTCTTTCTTATTTTATGAATATATTAATTATTAAATATTACTGCAGGGATCTTAAAACCAAAAATGTGTCATCCTAATGATTTATGTTTTCTTGAATCAGTGATATTTTAAATCGTCACAGATTAATGGTCTTGAGGCCCTCAATTTTACACATGTTTGTGATTGATGACCTCAATCACTCCCTAGAAATATTTACACTTTTCCTTAAATTATGTGTCTCTAATTTCCACAAATGTTCACCTAATCGATATCATAATTTGGTGGTAACTTTTTCATCACCCTTACCCTCTTATTAAGACTAAATTTTATTAACCCAATTTTCGATGAGGGTTTTCCACAAAGGTATTTTTCTATTTTATACTTTTATTTTTGAAGAAGAATTTCAAATTGTGAGGAAAAAAATTATTAAATGAGTGGATAATATAACACCCCAATATTTTATATTAGCTTATTTTCAATAAATTCAACATCTTGCATTACACCCAACACTATGTTTGAGCGCACCATGACATATCAAACTAGATGTTCGAAAGCAGTTATGAATAGTATTAATTGGATTTTGAATAATAAATACTCAATATAATTTTAACTTCTTTATTATGTGTTTCATAGACATATTATAAGAAAAAGTTAAATTTTTTCATTTAAAAATGTATTTTTCAAAAATTTCAATTTTACCACCTTTTAATGGATATTTTTTAAATCCAATATTTGACCCTTTTACATATTAATTTTGAAGAAATAAAATTTCTCCTTAGAATCAGGGAATAATAATTTACTTTGGATGAAATTTTGTTATTTTTCTAATAATATTAATTTTTTTATTAATTGTGAGAAATACAATATTTTTATTCAAAAGTACCTGTTAATCTATTTTATTTATATGGTTAGATAATATTTTAAATTGGTTTTCAAGTGTAATTAGATTATATTTTTACCCTATATTCCAATTTTGGTCGTTGAAATTAATTTCACTTTAAAATTATACATAAACAAGTGTCAATATTTCGATAATTATTGTTTCTTAAAAACACGCTATTTTTTAACAACAAGAATTAAATTTAAATTAATTAATCCAAATTATATGTTTTGAATTTGATAAAATAGACATTAATTTTGAATTCAGAATATAATATATATCTTAGGAAGAATTTTTGGGTTTTTTCTATAGAACTTCAATTTATGATGAGTAGTGAAACCACAAAGTAGTAGTTAAAAATCAAAATTTTTCATTTAAATTCAATTTTACCGCTTTAATGAATTGAATTTTGAAAATAGGAGATACATGGTTGTTATTTGTAAATTAAATTTGGTTCAATAAGATGAAAATAATTTTTCATGAATAGTAACTATTGACTTTTATTTACCGCAATTAAAGGTGAATATGGTAATTCAAGGTAAAAAGGATATTATAATAATAAAAAAATTACATTAACACTTGACTAAAAATTATTGGATGAGTGATTGATAGCTGTGTAAATCCTTGGGTTGATTTTGGGACCCCAGGGGCCACATAAAGATGATAATGACACTTTATTTTAATTAACATAAAGTAAAGACAAAAATGACATTACCAAATATCTTTTAGTATATTAATTTTTACATGGGGTTATATAAGTCATCTTTTCTATTATAAATAATAATTAAAAAGAGAAAAATATCTCCTAAATTATTGTAATTTTTTTATAATTTTTAGACATCATATAAGTTAAATTATTTATGAAACAATAATGATATAGTATTTACCTCATTAATGGATGATTTAAATAAATATAATTATTAATATTAAAATAATATCGACAACCTGTCCAATTATTATTGGATTATTTTATTTCAACCATGAGTCATATTTTCTTTTACCATAATTAGTTTTCGATCTTTAGAAACTGAATATCCCTATATAATATAATAATATTTTTACACTTTCCTAAAGAACCCATCCGCCCCCCTTATAAAAGGACACCACATCTAACCCATTTACACACACATCTCAAGCCCCTTGGATCATCCAACCCCAGCCCAAATAATCTCTCCTTATCTCCCTATTCCTCCTAAAAGCCATACATTATACAGAAGGCACTTCAAGTTGTACATTTGGTTCAAACCAATGGAAGTTATCAGAATTAAATGTAACACTTTCTCTTAAATTCATTTTTTTAATTTGGTTTTATTTTACTTCTCCGACCCCATATAATCATTTTATTCTTTTCTTTTATAACTCCACTTGTATCCTCAATATATTATGACATTTTTATAAAAATTATTCTCACTAAACTTACACACACCTCCATCTAAGGGGTGAAGAACTTACTGTTTCTATGGATGGAAAACTAACACCTCACGAAATGATGACAGTTCGATTATCTCCTACCGTCTCTCATGGGGGCCATTAAGATGGAATTGTAATTATATATGATATATTTTTTTCTGTTTTTTATGCTTTTTTATTTTCCGTTTATATCATTATTTTATGGTTTCTATTAAGGGTAAAACATGATAATTTCATTTGAGGAAGGACGGACTACCGCCCCATCAAAATGATATGACTCGTTAATAACATATATGTGATGTATAAATGATGGATTTAATAATTTTATATATGGTATTATACTAGAATTATAATATAACTATTTTTCATTATGTGTTAACACCATTAAAAAACACAATAGAAATGAAAGTAGCATTCATGCATACGTACTACTTACTGACCCCATGAACGGTACATTTCATTTATTATCTCCAAATGTTATGTACTATTATAAATACATATAAATACTTGATATATAATATATATATATATATATATATATATATATATATATATATATATTATATCTAAATCATGTTTGTCATTCTGTAGATAATGGAATTCTGACAACATGGAAAAATTGTAATTATAACAAGTTCAGTTTTTACTCAAGTTTCGAACATCGATAAAATATCAAATAATGAACTCAAATAATTAACAAATTGGTATATCAAGATAATAAGTGATATAAAAGGAATGATAAACTAGAAAATTGATCTTAATAAAGTAGAAATTAAATTAATTTTATTATTCAGGAAGAATAAGGAACATAATAGACAAGTCATACTTTAGGTAAGGGGTTTCTTATCTCAATTTTAATTCCGTGAGATTTCCATTGTTCGCCACATGTTTATTAAATGTTGTGTGTTGTGTAATTCCATATGATATATATATATTATCACGATTCTTCTTATATTCATGATGTTTTGTGATTCATTATGTGGTTATTAACTTTCGTTCATATGACTCTACTGATTACAACGTGGTATGGAGTTTTTATCTCACTTCTTATTCCATAGAGGTTAATGCTATATTGGCCACTATTTGCTTTTGTGTGGTTTATTTATTGCCCAAAATTGTATTCTTGGTGTAATATAATTTAATTTAGGGGTATTTACATCTTCATTTTATGATTCTTCTTTCATGGGATGTATGTTTCGTATGTTACCAAATTGGTTAGGGAATTAAAAATTTAAATTTCCACTCATTCGGCTTTACGCACACTTCATTGATTATTTTTATCCATGAATATGTGTGGAATCACTAATTATTATTTGTGTATTAATTTCCACTCCAATTAATATGGATATACTTTTGATTCCCATAATAACTCCATTGATAAATTTTCATGTCATCGATATGAAGTTGATAAGAGTAATTTTAACTCATTCTCCATTCGTTGATTTAAACATCCAATTCATTGGTGTTGATTTTACAAGCATATGTGTGAATGTAATATAATTGATTTACACTGAAAATCCAATAATATTGAGTTTATTAATATTTTTCACACATAATTATGTCATTGATTTATCCTTAACTTAAGGATACAATCTTTATAAAGTACTTTATCTCAATTTACATTCCATTGATACTTCTTTGATATTATGCACCAATTCACTTTTATATAGTGTATATACTGTTATTTGACATAGTATATCATGAAATACTTTATTCTCATGATATTATAATGTTTTTATTATCACAATTATGTGTATTCAAGAATCTCTCACTTGGTTCGTAACTCTAACTAAAATATCATTTTAAATGCTTCAAAGATTTATTCTTCTAAATATTTTTCATTAATGTCCATTTCATAAAAAATGCTTTTAAGGATTTATCTATATGGAAATTAATTTATCCAAATTAAAATTCCTTTTAAAAGTTTCAATATGGTATGGGACACTTAGATTCAATAATCTAATTTAAATAAATTCTTGATAAATTGTGATACTTTTAAATGTTTTCAAGATACAGGGGGATATTTCCCTCAAATAGTTTAGATTATTATTTTCATCTATGTCAATATACTTCATTATTATCAATTGAGGTTATTTTATAATAATAAAATCTTCCATATTGTATTAAAAGAGATTTTTTTGAATTTGGATGTGATATTTTTATACCATTCATGATTTATGGATAATGTATTGACATTTGGTATGCTAGTTTTAATACGAATATCTATGTAATGTTTAAAACTTTTCATATGAGGAATTAATTGGTCTTAGTAAGTGACGAGTGGAGCCTTCTATAGATCTTTGATGCCTCAGTCGGTCTAATGAGACAAACTAGTGTCTTGCACAAGGCCTTGAAAAATTCTTATATGTAGTCTTGGCGCATGGCCTTGGCGATGTGGTTATGATGAACTGCATTATTCATTCCATCATTATGAGATTACCTATTGATATTTGATGTGGTTGTTCGACTAGTAGAATACCCAGGAATATGTTTTATTAAGACATTAGTTACTTAGCTCATATTCCTTCCATAAAGAGTTAATGTTTATTATTAGTAAGGGAATGTGTTTTAAATTATTCACCATGCCTAATGTATATGTTATCTTCCGTTGTATTGATTACTCTTACTGAGCGTTTGAGCTCACCCCTTTCTCATTTTTCATTCTCCTCGGATATGAAGATGTTAGTTATGAGTGACTTGCAAGAATAATCATGGAATCTTGGATGTTTTTAATTGAATAAATTTGTTTTGTTTTTCTTTTCAAGTTGTAATGTTGAACTTATTTATGTATCTTGTTTCCAAGACTACTAAACCGATCTGTCCTTCAAGACATGATTCCTCAAAATCATGCCAATGTATTAAAATTATACTCCGGCTCCTAGATTCTGGGGTCAGAGTATTATAGTGTTGGATATCATGGATGGAGCACCCTTCATAGAGTACCCAGTTGAGATCTAGGATCGATAGGAGAGGATCCATCATGGATGACTGATTCCCAAAGTGCATGTCCTATAGAAGCACATGATTCTTTAGGAGATCACATGGGAGCAGAATTCTCATATTCATGCACAGTACCATCATCTATTGGAGTAACCTAATTTTTTGGTTATTCCTAGAGATAAATACCTAATGTGGGGTGACTGTAATGTCTCTGATTTTACATGTATTATTTTCAAATAAAACATTTGAAATTCGAAAGATTACATTTTCATTGAAATATAAAAGAATATATTTTAAAAAAAATTGTACTGACAATGAATTATTTATCTTTTCATCAAATTCTATTTTTCTTTATTTTTTCAATTTATATGTTTTTATATGATCTTTCATAAAATTTTTGGATTATTAGTTGTAGTAGGATTGTTTTCATTTATTAAATTTATAACTTTTTAGGAAATAGTTTTTTTCTTCTTCATTCCTTTTAAGGAATCAAAAAGTAGGATATAATTTTATCAATGGGCATAAATTACTTATTAGGGGGATTTCATAAAGGGATTAATTTTTGGAGGGAGAATATCATTCATGGGGACAAGGTGTTAAAATAAGGGGGTATATAATCCTATGGGAGATAGGTTTTCATTATATTTTTTTTACTCTCTATCATATTCAAAATACTATTCATAAAGGTTAAAATATCAAGGGGATATAAGTTTCAATGAATAAACTAGAATACATTGTTTTTAAATGAACAAAGGGTTGTTTGTTTTTCATGTTATTCATTAATTTAGGTTTTTTGTGATTTGAAATAAAAATTGGAGATTTTTTCGTTGGAATTTTTACATCATAATCATCAATTCCATTAGATTTGGGAATAAAAATCACATTAATTATACATGTTTTATAACATTTTATGTTCAATGTGTTCAAGTATTTTTTTCATAGATAACATTATATTCTATCGTACAATGGAAATATTCTAAACAATTTGGAATATTAAATAATTATTCTTTTTTGTGATCATTGGATTGATTGGTAGTCATTTAATATTGTTATATTCTTTCAGATCTAGAGTAAGCCATTTGTCTTTTAAATCATACTAATAATGTCAAGACCATCAGACTGATAATATTATTGAAACAATAATATTGAAAATCATAACAATCATAATATTTAAAATATAAAAGGATGTCCATCAGACTGACAGAAATTTATAATCTAAATACATAATATATTTTCTATCATAAAAATTTTATTTAAATATATAATGGTTTTTATCAATACAACTCTATATATTTAGTTACATATTCAAAATCAATAAAAAATTATCTAAGTAACTTATAAATTTATTGTTAGGAATGTAGGAAAATAAATATTAAATATAGAGTCATATAATGAGTTTGTACCTCATTTTATTTAAATTATGAGTCATATGAAGAGTGATCTACTTGAGTTGGTTATCCTTTTTAGTTTATTTCATTAGATAATTTTTATTCATATTGACTCACATTCAAGTTATTTATTTAAAATCTTTTTGTCCTATAATCACACCTGATCGTATTTATGAATAAGGGGTTTAAATGGATTATAAGATAGAGTTGATCATTATTTAGAGGGATTCTTAAGATAGGAAGACAAATATTATATGATTATTGATTCATGAGATGTCTAAGGATGGAACGAAAAATGTATTCTATGTATAAAGTATAGATAAATATAGAATATGTTTTACTACCTTACTCATATGTTTAAAATAATTTCATATTTTCAAAATATATTGTGATTCATTACATTTATTACTAGCTATTTCTTGTTCTTACTAGTTACTATTCACGTGTTCATGTATTATAAATCAAGTCATAATATATTTCTTTTTATTATAATTTTTAAATAATTATAACTCTAATTAAGATAAAAAAATACAATAAACTAGATAATTTTTTTACTCTAATATAATTGGATGTTGACTGATTCTGATTTTTTGACATTGATATTCAGAATAGGTCTGAGTTGAAAAAGTTAATTAATTTTTTTATGTTAAATCATTAAAATATTTTTTTAAATAAACTCACCCCATAACTATTAATATATCCATAATAATATTCTATTACAATAAAAAATAGGTTATTATATTATAATGGTTTAATAAATATCGAAGGAGGTGGTGAAATTAGTAAAATAAGGATGTTATTGAAGATATTTTCCTCTTATATAAGTATACACCTATATTTTTCAATAAATACTTAAAATATATCCTTTCATGACAAAAAATAATGTATCTATGATTAGGTGATGGAATAAGAGAATTTATTTGGCTATTTTATTTAAAAGATTATTTTTTGATGTGGTGAATATGTGAGGGGATTGTGGTCCCTTTTATTGTTGAGTAAGAGATATATTTTATTAATTACCCAAAAGTACTCAATCTAAGGACATCTGTAATCATAAATGTGGATCCAAAATAGATAATTAAAGAGATTTAGGGATTTTTTTGTAGATAAAATCCTCTACCACACAATAAATAGATGGTTTAATCATTTTTTTCTTTATCTTCTTTTTTATAACATTTTGCTTTTTCACTCTAGTAACTATTTTCCTAATGAAGGTAATTGATCCTTTTTGAGTAAATTAAACTAATAATTATTAGATATCATATATAAAATTATGTTAACTAAAATATATTACATATAAATTATAAATTCATTGTGTGGGGAATTAATATTTACACAGGTGAATGTAATGTGAAAAAATATTGCTTTAGGTTTAACCATGATAAAAAAATTCAAAAATTAGTTTTCAATATAATAATAATGAATTTTATATTTAATATGAATTGAATATATTTTATATTTTTATAAATTTAAAAATAAAATGTAACAAAATTGATTTTTTAGTAATTTATAATCATTTAATAAAATATAATTTATTTTTAAATAAAATTGAAATCAATGCTGAAAAGAATAATTTAATTTGAATTTAAAAATATGACTTCATTGATGGAATTTAAAAATAATGTGTCAATTTCCATGTAACATGATGTATCATATAAAAATTATTGTCATAAAAAAATCATTCCATTTTATTAAATTTAATTATTTTTATTAACATTTATTCTATTTAATTATTAAAATCATAATTACTATATTAATGTTTCTAGAAAAATTTATGAAATTATTTCATATTTGAAAATTAAAGGTAAGTAATTATGATAATAAAAAATAATTTATATTTAAAAATTATGTACATAACATAAAATATATTTATTTTATCCCAAAATCCCTATATGAATTCAAATGAAGAAAGGTCCTTTTTTCATCTTTCATTACTCATTAGGTAGTTCCCCTTCTTGGAAAGTTTCCCAATAACTCATTAAAATATATCCTAATTTCACAAGGATATATATATGGTTTTAAAATGGATGTTTTAAGAATTGGCAGGTCATGTTTTCCCTTTTCATCAATGATTCACTACTATTAAAAGCATTTTTTCATAGCTATTTAAATTAATTTTTTTTTCTTTTTTACTATTCATTTTGTTAAAATGAAAAGTTCAACATTATTGATATTGTAAGTTATTCTAATTCCAAATATGGCATCTTTTTTAAATTAAATTCATAGAAGTGGAATATTTTAATTTATAATTAATCCTTCATATGTGACATAAACGATAGTTATAAAGGACAACATGTTCAATCATTTACAGTATTTTCATATCAAAATTCAAAAAAACAATTATTAGGTATAGCTAAATTGGATTAATATAAATAGACTTATTTTAATTTAATTTATTTTAAAACCAATTTGGAATATAATTTAACAATATATATAATTTATACAAAAAAACTTTCATCAATTGAAATTCATTTTTTTCATTAATCATCAAAAACTGAAACATCTTAGAGAAATATAAAAAATTCACCAGAAGATAACATTGGTTTCCTAATATCCAAAATTAATTCTATTTTTTATATAAATTATATAATATTGGTAAAAAAAATTCCTTACGAATACAAAGAGAGATAAACACATTTTTTTAATTTTTTTCTGATGAAATTTCATTTTATTTTATATGAGTTATAATTTATTTATAATCAATATATAGCTAATATATTTTGGTGAAATATATATTTTTAAGTGTTAGTTAATCCTATTCATACACATCATTCCATTAGGAAAATGTTACTATTCATATTAAATAGTAATATTAAAATTATATTGTTGTATTGAAAAACTCAACATTGCATGCCACATAAGATGAACTCTGTGTAGTATAAAAACACTAAAATTAAATTTTCATGTATGCCCTTATAAAATCATACATTCATGTAATGAAATATATTGATTGTGTTGAATTGTTTTTAAAATAAATATACCCTAATGTTTCAGGGTTTGTATTCCCTTCCACGCTTATTATTGTGTGCCATACATTTTATCAAATATGATATTATTATTTTAAAATATCCTGGGGGTATAATAATATCATATATTTTAATCTAATGACACATTAAAATTTTTGATATTTTATAAAATATAGAACTATTATTGAAATGGATAAAACTAAATTAAACTAAAATAATTTATCTAAATATGTTTAACTTAAACAACATTATATATAATTTTATATTTTTTAATGTTTTAATTATATTGTTTTTAAAGTTAATTCATTATGAATTTTTAAATTATAATTTTTATAATTTTGGTTGTATTAAATATTTTATATGAATTGTTTTTATTGTATATGATATGCGTGATGACAATATAATTATTTTTGGAAGTGTTGAATTATTTTTTATGGTGAATTATAAATGAAGTAATACATATAGAATATAAAATAGTATAAATATGAATATAAAATTGAATTTTTCATGTTATATATCTTTAAGATGAATTTAAATTTTATTATATTTCTGATAATTCTCAATATGAATATAATATAATTTTTTCTGAAGATAATTTTAAAGATAATAATGTAACTATCGATGTGGATCTTACACCATATCATTATAATTGAAAATACCTAAAAACTATTAAATAACATCATTTTGAAAATATGATTTTCATTTTTGTTCTGTAATTAATAAAAGTATTTTATTAATTATATTAAAAAAATATACTATTGATTATTTATTATTCAAAATGATGTTATTAATGAATTGAATAACTACAATTGGATTACCTCAAAATCAAATTAATATAATCAATTTGTAAAATAAAACTCAAATATTTTCTTTGAACCACTATAAATATGTTTTTTATTATAAATACATGTATTTTATGAAATAAAATGTATGGATTTGATAACATTTTTTATAATAAATCTTGGCAAGTAGAAAAACATTATTTTTAGAAATGTATATATTTTGATGAATATTTTGTCCATATTATTATATTTTAGTCTACTATATTTTTTTAATCTTATGTGGAATATTGTGGTATTATATTATTTTCAATGGATGTTAAAAGTTATGTTTAAAATGGATTTAATTTTTAAGATGTGTATGTTTCTCAACCTCCTTGTCTTGGAAATTAAGATTTTCCTAATCATATTTTATGTTATAAAATATTTATGTTGTCCTAAAATTTGAAATCATTAATTATATTATATAAATACATGTTTTTATAAAAAAATATATTAAATTTTTTCAATATCACATTTTTTATATTAAAATAATTTGAAATGCTGTATTTATTATTAAAATATATGTTCATGATATTATTTTTGGATCGCCAAGTGAATTTAAATTTGATAATTTTTAATATATTATGTCATGTGAATAGGATATGAGTCTAATGGTAAAACATAATTTCTTTTTGGGTGTTTAAATTATTGAATGAAATGATGTTATATTTTTGGACTAATCTAAATATTCTTGATATTTAGTTATGAAATATTTTTATATTTTTTTCAAACATGTAAAACTCATATGTAAAATATTTATAATTTAGTATTAAAGAAATATTTAATATCTATAAAATAAAAAAATTCAATGGGAATGATTTCAATATTATTATATTTTATAGTGTCTTGATGAGATATAATGTATAATGTATATTTATGTGAAATATTTATGTTCGATCATATGCGATCTCAATTAAAATATATTTAGGTTAATATAATACATGTAAATAGAAATTTTCATTTCAAAAAATTTTATTATATAGCGAATTCCATTGATTTTATTACTATTGTTGATGATGTATACATGATCAAAAAATTACATAATGTATGTTTCATTTTATTAATGAATGTTTATTTTATTTGAGATTACGAAAATATTGGTATGTTTCATCAAAAAAATTAAACTTAATATATATATGATTCATCATATCATTTTCAATCATGATGGAAATATAAAATATTAATTAAACAAATTATATTAAGATTAAATAAATTCATATTTATTGTGATAATTCAACTTCTATGTCAAATTCTATAAATCAATTACAACATCATATAAAAAAAATATGTTCATGAGTTTTTATTTTATTAGATATTATTTTGATAATGTATATATTTTTTGGAATATGTTCTAGCTTCAATTCCAATGGATGTTATTTACGATATACTATTTCATTTTTCAAAATCTGTGAAGTTTAATTTTTTTTAATTGAAATGATTTAATTTTACATTTTTACTATTTTTTAATGTCTTAACAAAATGTAAATTTATTTAGGGGAATTTTTTATAATATTTTAATATATATATATAGTATTCTTGTATATTATTAAATATATTAAAAATTCATTAAAAAATTCAAATATAATGATAATTGTTTTGTAAAATATTTTGGTATTGTAATTATCAAAAAATTGAGGTTTATTTGTTGTTACTATTTTTTATAAATTTTAAAAGTATTTTTTTTATTATGGGTATCTACTATCTCAAACACCTAAAATAATTAATATCTAACGTTTTATTTTTTGTGGATAAATATAATTTCTGAAAACAAACCTACATAATTAATTTATCTTTTCTATTGTTAAAATGATTTATTTATCCTATTTTGATTTTTGGTTATGAATTTACCTTTTTATTCACTATTATGTGTTCTCCTATAAAAAATTTCATATAGTCAGTTGACCAAAAACATGTCATCTATCAATATATAGAATAAATTACGGCACAACCATGTCTCAGGGAGCGTATTTACAATCACATGGGCTCATCATGGGGTCAGTCATTTATCCATATGATCTTTTTTATTTTGTTCGTTTGTTCTATTAGTTTTATTCTTATGTTCAAGTCATACTTTTTGCATAAGACCACATATTTAAAATGTTGTTCTGTTACATCTATCTTATTGGTGATACCTCACAAAAGGTATATAGAGTAAGTTTCAATAGACATGCGTTCTAATAAATTGATAAAATTTCAATATCTAGAAATTTTCTATTGGAACATTAATTATATTTTATGATTTTTTTAAATAATGCATGTTTTCTTTCATTTTTTATTAGCATCATTTTTTCAATAATAAATAAATAATATATGTAGACTTATTGATGTATTTTTGGACTGTTGTAAATTTATTTGAACATTGATCAATAAATGTTCTATTATTGAAACATAAATGTACAACATGATGTTTAATATTTTTAATTGATTTATTTTTAATCAATCCATTTTTTTATTTTATTATAAAATAATTTTTAATGGTAATGATCTTTATGAAACAATTTTAATTATTATATAATTTTTTTTATATTTATTTTATATATTTTTTATTTTTATCATATATATGTATAACTTTTTCAGAATTCATATATTAATTTAATAATAAGGATACAGTTTGATAAATATGTGATAAATTTTGAAATTTCAATATAATTATATTATTGAATCATTGATGATGAATTATTATTTGTTATAATTTTAATTTTACTATGGAATAAATACTATTGTTTAGGAACAATAATTTCTCTATCTCTGATAAATGTGAATTATTTTATGAAATATCTATAAAATTTGTTGTTTTTTAATTAGTTTATTTTTTTTATTATTTAATGTGTTTGATATCCATTCAAAAATTTTTTTCCCATACTAAGTTGAAATATCCCATGTCATTGATACTTTTTCAATTTTTTATTGACATTTAGAACACTAAAAGAGTAGAATAATTTTGTGATCTAGTGAAAAGATTTAAAACATTGACTAATAAATCATTGAGATTAAAAATCACTTATATTAATACTAAATTATTGAAGAAAAAAATAATCCTTTACTCAATGAGTCTTTTTCTATTGTTAATCTATCTTAATTGAATAATTTTCCTAGTTTGGCCTGATTCTATATTAATTATCTCTATCAATATTACATGTTTATAAATCAATGGTTTATTATTATTTTCCTACAAAAAGATATAACAAATTTCAGGTCAAGACATTCAATATATAATATAAGTGCTTTAATGGCTTGTGAATACCTATAAAAATGTAGTGTTTTGTTGGTTATAATTTGTGTATAATAATATGGTGTAAATTAGTTTGTGATTCAACTTCAAAAAAAGATATAAATTTAAATCATTCAAAATAGTAGAGAGGAAAATTAGTTTATTTAGGTATACATTGTTCAAAACTCCTATAAAATTTCATTTGCACATTATTTAGATTTATTATTGATAATAAAAATTTTCTGGAATGACAAAAACTCTATTAATTAACACTAATAATTGATTTAGATATATAAATTTACCCAATAATATTTACATCCTTTATATTCATCCTCCATGTATATTATCTTACATCCACATATTGGGACACAAAAAGTTTTGTATCAAAAACAGTTTTACTGATAGTTGGTATCCTGATGATCATGAATATTTTCTTGGTTTATGATGAATTAAATAGATGATTGATGATTAATGACCATATATTGAAAAATTAATATTAAATAGGTGATCACAACCTCTATGACTGGGGAGAATTCAATTTCTTTCTGTAATTGTGTGATATTCAAAAAACAAATTTTATGATTTTCTATAAATAACTATGTTTTTGTTATTTTATTTATTTTATAGTTGGAGACCTACTATTGATGATTTTATGGGGATTACTACTTGTAATTATTATCATTTAGTAATTGATATATGTGGATAATTGTAACATCCCAGATCCGGAAGCCACACAACGGGTTCCCTGAGCCCGGTTGGTCACATGACCTCAAGCACATTTCCCCAAATGCCAGAGGCTGCCAAGTAGCAGTGAGGACCTAGTTCCGATAGTGGGTAAAATATGCCCTCATTTGTCAAAGTGTATCACAACAGAAAAGAAATATAACATGCAACAATGGAATCAGTTAACAATATGTACTAGAAATGAACAACTGTAGTTAAAGATAACTAACCGCTATATATGAAAATGCAGCATGTCACTATTTCTATGAAAGAAGCCCAAAAACTGATACCCTGACATATAATACAATACAACTCAAAGTACAAATACAACAAAAAAGAAAAAATTAGAGCAAACAGAATGCAGCAGCATCGCAATCCCTAACCTGGTCCCATGCTCTCCTAATCCGCTTCTACAATCATGTACCTGTAAAGGGACCCTATACCCTATCGACACCTGAAGCAATATAGTATGTTTGAGCCAAAGACTTGACCCAAATAGGGTGTGAGAAATAAATCTCAGTAGGCACACACCAAAGGCCCGTGCCCAACTGTCAGTGAAAAATGTGCAACAACAATGTGCAAAATTAAATGCAATAAACTTGTAAGAACTCAAAAGTAACTATCACTACAAGTTTCATTTCCATTTAATTATTACTTATCACATCCAAGATTTTTTTTAGCTTGGCAGGTACAACATAGAAAATCACTACAGTGAATATTATAAAAAGTTGTGTCCTCGGGCGTACTATCCTTACCCTCAAGTAACAGAATCAAATACACATAGGTGATTTCCCACAAGCATAACGAATATTTCCCTCATGTGTACGAGATAATTCCTTCAGGTATAGAAACTACATCCCATGGGAATAAACAAAAGTTACCCTTAGGTTAACCAAACACTGCCCATAGGCTATGAAACACAGCCCTCAGGCTAAATAGAACACTTCCCTCAGGTGCAAGGAACCGTGTCATGCCCAAATCATAAAAAAGAAATTTATATAATTTTTCACTTAAGAATATGAGATGAAAAATATAATCATGGAATACCCCCAGGTTTCTTGTCCAAATGGATAAATAGATGAATTCACCCTTGGGGTTCTCCTGGATCTAAGCAGTGATCCCAAAAAATAGTTTAAACTTATCATTAGATTATCTATACGATTCTAGATATATTTTCAGCAAAGCCCTCATTTATACGACACCCCATCCATTGGCACAGAGAACAATGGTACAAAATTCCAACAGAACAGTTGAAAATAAACATCAGAGCACATACCACAATCGTCTCTGATAGGAATACGTGAATGGCACCTCCCGAATCATCCAAGAATGACGTAGATATGGGATAAAAATACGCTCATTCAAACCCAAATAACTTTCTTTCAGAAAATAAATTGTAATAAAGTCTCTAGGAGAAGTAATATATCACCTGTGTTGTTCAAAGGAGATTGACAACGTATGAATCGGGTTCCCGATGTGTGGTGGGGAGGTCCTCCATGTCTCGGCCATCTCTCCCGAGCTCCTCTGACATTCTAATCTTCCTCTGTCGAAAGAGGAGGCTACTGCCTGTTTTAATAAAAAAAACTAAACGGCATGTACTCTAAAGTACACAACGTTTACCTTCCATTTTTTTAACTATTCCCCTGGTGGCTACTTTTCACTGCTACATTGTTCATATGTCGACATGATTACATGGCCTATGTTTCTGAAGACATGTCGTGTATTGTCGTTGTGCTGGCGGTTACTCCCACCGCCTTACTGTTCACCTGTTGACTGATTACATGGCGTGTAAATATGAAGTACAAGGATTGTAGTCAGTTTTTACACCCTTCATTGCCGACATGCCAACATGCCCTATGTACTCCTCCCACACGGCTAAAGTACACGACGTGTGGAAAAGTACACGATGTGTACCCCCAAAAATTGGGATTTTCCCCATTTTCCTTAATTCCACAAAAACACATAAGGAAAATTGAAATGAAGAAACACGTACCTCAAATATAAGAACCGAGTTCTTACAAACTTCCCCCCATAATGAAATCCATCCCCTAATTGCTCTTCCATGGGTGGTGAAGACAAAGTTGTGAATAACTCTAGCCACTGAGCACGTGCGTCCTTCTCCCACTCTAAGGTTTTATCCTACACTCAGCCATGCTGCCATAGAAGACGTACGAGAGGAACGGACTGACCTCGGAGAACCATCATGCTCCTGTCAACAATACAAATCGGATGATACTCGACTGATGCATCGACCTGAAGCTCAACCTCCTCTGGCTGAAAACGTGAGACTGGACTGAGTGATAACGGCGCAACTAAGATACATGAAAGATGTAGTGCATGGCCTGGTACCTCTGTGGAAATTTCAACAAGTAGGAACCCGATTGGAATTTCTCCAGAATATCAAACAACCCCATATACCTCGGTGAATGTTTACCTTGTCTCATGATCCACTTGTGTCCTAGCCTCGGTGAAACACGCAAGAAAACCTGATCCCCGAACACAAACTCCATGGGTCGTCTAAAACAATTAGCATATGATTTATGCTGAGATTGTGTAGTATCCATATACTTCATAATCAAATGGACAAGATCTGATGTCTCCTGTACAAGACATGGTCCCAGTAAAGCTGCCTCACATGCCTCCATCGAGCACAAGGGTGATTGGCATGGCCTACATATAAAGCCTCATAAGGTGCCTTCATAATAGTTCCCTGAAATCTATTATTGTAGTCGAACTCAACCATGGGTATATGCTTCTCCCAAGATCCCTCATAGTCTTGGATGCATGCACGCAACATGTACTCAAGAACGTATATTATACGCTCTGATTCGCTATCGATCTGAGGGTGGTAAGTTGTGCTTAGAATCACCTCTGTACACATTTCCCTTGGAAAACTCTACCAGAAATGAGATGTAAAGATGGAATCCCTATTAGAAATGATAAAATGAGGGACCTCTTGAAGATGTACTACCTCTCGGATATACAACTTCCGGAGCTCATCAACACTGAAGGTCTCCTTGATCAGAAAAAAGTGATCCACCTTCGTGAGTCTATCCACAAAAAACACACAACATCATTCCCTCGAGGTGACCTTGGAAACTCGGTCACGAATTCCATCGCAACATCATCCCATTTCCAATCCGGAATGGGTAACTGTTGTAATAGTTCTGATGGCCTTTGATGCTCCGCCTTCACCTGCTGATAGGTGGAGCATCTCGTAACAAAACTAGCTATCTCTCTTTTCATACCCGGCCACCAATACTGACATCTCAAGTCATGGTAAATTTTGGTAACTCTAGGATTAACTTCCCATAATGAGGCTTGAAACTTCTACATAAACTCCTTGTGTATATCCCCTGAAACCCACAATCGTACATGGAAATGAAGTACCTCATCATCGCCTATCGTCCAACCAAGAGGAGGGTCCTCACTTGCCACCGACTCCCGCAGAACTAGGCCTTCTGAATCTGATATTTGTCTCATACTTACTCTTTCCTAGAGTTTAGATTTCATAGCTAATGATGAAGGATAGGTTATCCCCTAACTATCATGAACCTACAAATGCATCTCAGAGAACAAATCCATAAGCTATCACTCACCAATAGCCTCCTGCACTGCCTATATCTAAGTCCTCCTACTCATTGTATCAGCAACTGCATTACCTTTACCTGGTGTATAGGCAAGCTCAAAGTCAAAGTAATGATGTTATTTGACCCACATTTGCTGTCACAGGTTCAATTCACACTGAATAAAGATGTATTTGAGACTTTTTTGGTCCTTAAACACCACAAAAAAGTTCTCCCAAGAGATAATGTCTCCAACAGCGTAACGCAAGAACAACTACAACCAACTCGAGATCATGCATCGAGTAATTCCTCTCATGTGACCTCAAATACTAAGACCTGTATGCAACTACTCGATCTCCCAACATCAACACTTTTATTAGCCCAATACGTGATGAATCACAGTAAAGTGTACACCTCTTCCCTTGCCCTAGATGTATTAGGACTAGTGCTGATGTCATCCTTCCCTTCAGCTCCTAAAAGTCTGTCTCACAAGCTTCTGACCAACGAATCTTCACACCCTTATTATTCAAACCTTTCTACAGCACTGCTATATGATAGAAGTCCTATTTGAAACACCTGTAGTAACCAGCTAGCCCAAAGAAACTCTGTATCTCAAACACATTCTTAGCATGCTCCCAGGAAACTACTGCTCTCACTTTCTCTGTGTCTACTGTAACTCCTGCGTCTGAGATGATATGACCGAGGAAGAGTATTGGGTCCATCCAAAAGTGGCACGTTGAGTGCTTAGCATATAGCTGATGCTCTGTCACTGTACTCAATATGATCTCAAAATGGGTGGCATGGTCATGTTGAGTGTGAGTGTACACCAATATATCATCCACAAAGACTACCACGAAAGAATCCAAATAAGGATGAAACACATGATTCATCAGGGCCATGAAACAGATGGCGTGTTTGTGAGTCCAAAAGGCATGAACAAGTACTCGTATAGACCGTATCTTCTCCAAAAAGCTGTAAGAGGAATGTCTGATGGTTTAACACGTAGCTGATGATATCCGAATCTCAAGTCAATATTCGAGAATACTCACGCTCCTAGATGTTGATCAAAAATATCATCAATCCTTGGTATGGAATATCAGTTCATAACTTTCAACTAGTTCAGCTTCCAATAATCCACACAAAGTCTAAGGGTACCATACCCCTTCTTCGCAAACAAGATAGGAGAACCCCAAGTAGAAGTACCGGGTCAGATGAAACCCTTTTCCTGCAACTCCTCTAACTGCCACTTGAGCACCTGGAACTTTGGTGTATCCATCGAATAAGGAGGAATGGACACTAGTGCTGCTCCTGGAACATGCTCAATAGAAAAATCCACCTTTCACTCTGGAGGAAGACCTGAAAAGTTGTCTAGGAAGACATCTCTCAAACGATCAGCCACTAGAGGTAATTCCTTCTGACATGTTCTATGGTCATCCAGATATAAACTCACAATATAGGTTGTCACTCGACCACACCCACGATGCTCAGTTCCATCTCAATATGATTGGACATCCCATTCGCCCTTGTATTGAAACTCTCCACCCCTGGTGATGTAAAACTCACCATGCGATGATAACAATCTACAAAGTCTCAAAAGGGTACCAAACAGTCCATCCCAAGAATGACATCATAGCATGTAATATCTAAGACATAGAGGTCCCATAGGAAGTGGCATCCACCAACCTATAGGGCGAACTACCTGATCTGATGCACACCAGTCGTTCTAGTCCCCAACAGAGTGTCTAGCATCATAAAACCAGAAGAAGAAACACAAATCCCAAGGCTCCGCACAATGGGAAAAAGTATAATGTTATGTGTTTCACCCATATCAAAAATGTACCAAATATAAAACAGAAACAACTAGAATAGTACCTATGACAGTGGAAGGTCGGGGGTCATGCTCTTGTTGGGTCTGTTTCACTGTATATGCCTGCCCAATGTCATGGCCCTATGACACAGCCTGCTACCCTGAGCTGACCCGCCCTACTGCCTCTGAGATCCAGGTGTCTGGATACCATGTCCACAACCACTATCTCTACCTTCATGCCCTGATGTACCCCATGTTCACGACTGGTAAGAAGCTATCGGTCCAGCTCTTGCATGCAGAGTCTACACAGAACCCCTCTCACTAGCCACTGGTGGGAACACCCTGCAAAAACTCTGGAGATGACCCATCTTGCCGCAATCTCAGCACTCCACTAGGTCACACTGACACTGGGGTCTCTTATTCCCCTCTCCAGCACACTGGTATCACATGAATTGACCCCCTCAAGTATATTTATGACTAGTACTACCACCTTGAGAGAAGTCCATCTGCCTCTTCCTCTTTCCGATATAAATAGTTCTTGAAACTAGTGTCAAACTGCCCTGGCCCACACCACTTTCTTCCTGTAGGTTCATCTCTATAATCAGTGCCTAGTTCATAATATCATGCATTGTAGGCGACCTGAAAATGTTCACTAGCACTCAGATGTCACACTGAAGACTATCCTTAAAGCGTCTAGCCATCAACGCCTCATCACCCACTAGAACAGGTGGAAAATTATGAAGCTCAGTTAAGCAAGCAGAATAATCCTTCCCTAACATGGAACCCTGCTATAGATTCGTGAACTCTCAAGATCGATCTACCCTCAACGTCTCTGGAATGAAGAAGTCATAGAAGGATGCCTAAAAATCTTCCCACGCCATGTCTTGGTGATGCTCATACTAGAAGGTAACATCCCACCACCTCTTGGTGGAATCACACAACTTGTATGTACCGAGATTCACCCTTCATCCATGAATCTGTAGATTGTTGTCCGCCATCCCCTGAAAACGTAGGTGGATCCTGCTGCTGGAATATACGTTTCAGCTCTTCCATAGAGGTGGTGGTCTACGGTGCTCCCTGGAAGGTCCGCACAAACCGCATTAAGCCTTCACGGAACTGTGCATCTGTGCATGTCTCCAGTATAACAGTTGGTGCCGCATCTGGAACTACTTAAGGATCCACTGGAAGCCCATAGCCCACCATCTCTGGAGTATAGTCGTCGCCACTCACTTGGAGAACAAATAGTGTTCGTCTCAGTGGCATGACTCTAAAAATTCAAACGCACACCTTAGATCAGGATTATTAAATACTGAAAACGAGGAGACCAAGAAGGGAACAAGAGAATGAATAGGTTCATGATTTACAAAACTTGACTACATGGAGTGTATAATTACTACATGGCATGTTCTCACAGGCCATCCACATGGGCATGTACTCTAGCTTAAACTGGTCGGGTAACACCCAAACCACATGTCGTGTCTTTTGAATACATGGAGTGTACTTGAATCATTCTTCCCTACCCGAGTCCTTCCACACGACTACGCCGCACTGCTCTCCAAATCAAAACTACAATGCATGCTCCATAAAGACACGGTGTGTACCTAGAATCCCCTAGTCAACCCAGGTTTCTCGCTTCACGGCCAGCTACATGGCTGACACTACACGATGTGTCCCTGACTGACATGGCGTGTACTAGGAAAGAGAACACCTACTCATGTTATTCGTGACATGTTCGGGTACCTGGGTAAGACTACACAACTTGTTCAAGGTAGACACGGCATGTATTCCATAAGGTTTCCTCCGTCCGTGTTGTTAGTTACACGGGCGGACACCGGGTTAACACTACATGGCATGTATAACTGGTACACGAAGTGTGTTCCCAAGCCATTCCCTACCCCGTGTCCCTTACCACATAGCTTATGACATGGAAAGAGTCTACACGACATGTTCTAAGGGTACACGGAGTGTACTTAAAAAGTTTTCATTTCTTCCCAAACAAAAGAACACATAACATGTGTCTATAGAACTATACGTCCTGTATGATGAATTTTCCAGATAGTAAGCCTTAGAAACTAATCTGAAACACATAAAAACAAGGAAACAAACACCTAATTGAAAAATCCTGATCTGTGAGTCCTCGTACTCCCTGTAAATTAATTCTTTCCATCATATACATGTTTTAACAAAATAAACACATTGATGATCCACCAAATTCTAGTCATTGAGGGCCCATACACCTCAAGAAACAATTTTTGGTGTTCATTATATAAACAACCTCACACAACAATAGCCTATAAAATATAAAGTATTTTGCAAAGCAGCTATCAAAACATGATGCTTTTCTAGCACAACAACTATCACAACAACATGCAATTTCTAATATACCTACATGGCATGGAAGGAATGCATGACGTGTGATTTATAGCATGTTTATAAATGATACATGAGATGTAATACCCTTATATCATCGGGTTTCAACTAAAATATAACCCAATATAAAAATATAAACAGCACACCACATGTGTGTCACCCAATGGTGAAATCAAATCATCTGTAAAAGTAAAAAAATTAGTAAAATTATAACATGATGTAAATTGGATTTTCCCTATACATAGGTTAGATACTCCCGGGCACAACTTATTAACTAGTATCTATTCCATCCTATACCTTACTATATGTTCCAAATAGTAAATCAAAGAAAAGATCCCCTTTTGATTCCACTTTGTAAAGTCCCAGATCCAAAAGCCACACAACATGTTCCCCAAACCTAGTTGGTCACATGACCTCAATCGCATTTCACCCCACACCATAGGCTTCCCACTAGTAGCGAGGGCCCATGTCTAATAGTGGGGAAACTATGCCCCCATTTGTAAATGCGTAGCATAGTAGAAAAAAATATAACATTCAACAGCAGAAGCAGTAAACAATATGAACTTGAAATGAACAACTCTAGAAAAAGATAACCAATAGCTATATATAAAAATTAAACAGTTCATTATTTCTATGAAATAATCCTAAAACAGGATACACTATAATAAAATATAATACAACTCAAAGTACAAGGTACAAAAAAACTGAATAAAATAGTGTAAACAGAATTCAGCAGCATTGCAAGCCTAAGCCTAGTCTCATGTTATCCTACTCCTCTTCTAAAATCAAGTACTTGTATAGGGACCCTTTCCCCAGTCGACACCTAAAACAATATAGTTAGTTTGGGATAAAGACAAGACCCGAATAGGGTGTGTGAAATAAATCTCAGTAGGCACCCACCAAAGTCATGTGCCCAACTATCAGTTAAAAATGGGCTACATCAGTGTGAAAAAGTAAATTCAGTAAACTAGTAAGTAATCATAAGTAACTATCACTAAAAATTTCATTGACATGTATTTATTACTTATCACCACCAATCATGTGTTTTAGCTTGGTAGGTACAATATAGATAATCACCACAGTGAATATTCTAAATAGTCGTGTCCTCGGATATAATATCCTTACCCTCTGGTAACCAAATTAAATACTAGCAGGTGATTGCACATAAGCATAATGAATATTTCCCTCAGGTGTACGATTTAATGCCCTTAGGCACAAAAACTACTACCCACAAGCATAAACAAAGGTTACCTTCAAGTTAACCAAACACTACCCACTTGCTAAGAAACATATCCCTCAGGCTAAATAGTACACTACCCTCGTGCACAAGAAACCGGGCCGAGCCCAAAGCCTAAAAAAGAAATTTATATGATTTTTATCTTAAGAAAATGCAATGCACAATATAATCATGGCATACCCTTGTGTATCCTATAAAAATGTCTAAATAGTGGAATGCACCCTCGGGGTGGTCCTGGATCCAAGAAGTGACCCCAAACAGTAGTTTGAACGTATCATTAGATTATCTATATGATTCTAGATTTGTTTTCTACAAAGGCATAAACCATACGACACTCCAACCATGGTCGTGTACACAACGGTACACAATTCCAACACAGTAGTTGAAAATAAACATCAGACCAGCTAACTCAATCATCTATGACCAGTATACGTGAACGATGCCTCCCGAATCGTCGAAGAACGACATGGATCTGGGATAAACATACGATCATTCAAACCCAAATAACTTTCCATCTAGAATGAATTTGTATGATAGTCTCTAGGAGAAAGAAGAGATCACCCGTGTGGTTCAAAGGAGATCTACGACGTAGGAATTGGGATCCCGGTGTGCGGTTTGTGGTCCTCCAAATCTCATCAATCTCTCCCGAGCTCCTCTGAAGTTCTAAGCTTCTTTTGTCGATATTGGAGGCTACTCTCAATTTTAATAGAAAAAAACAAACTACATGGCGTGTACTCTCATGTACATGTCGTGTACTTTCAATTTTTTTAACTGCTCCCATGGAGGATACTTTTCACCACCACACTATTCATCTGTTGACATGATTACATAGAGTGTGTTTCTGAATACATGGCGTGTATTGGTGCTCCGCTGGCAGTTACTCCCACCACCTTATTGTTCACTTTCTGACGGATTACACGTCATATAAATACCAAGTACTCAGTATGTTGTCAGTTTTTACACACTTCATCACTGACAGGCCTACACGCCCTGTGTACTCATCCCACATGGCCAATGTACACAACATGTGGAAAAGTACACGTCGTGTACCCACAAAAATCGGGATTTTCCCCCATTCTCCTTATTTCAACAAAAATACCTAAGGTAAAAGGAAAAGAAGAAACCCATACCTCAAATATAATAACCAGGTTCTTATAAGAATGATACAATACCCAGTTTTCCTAAAATGGTTTTGGGGATGAGGGTGTCTTGATAATTTGGATTGATGAGGATCTCTTTTAGTGTCTAGTACATCATGATTTTTTCATTATTGTTGAGTTTATAGTACCATTGAATCATTGGATTAGATGTGAAAATGTTTTGAGAATAGTAATCTATATATCCCTTTATTGTATAATTTATTATATGTCTTATATATTTTTATTGCGAATTGAATTTTATTTTTATTATATTCTCTTTAAATTGATATATTTTCTTGTTTCATTTTATTTCCTAATGAATTGTTTTTTAACCCAGAATATTTTCATCATTTTTAAAGAATATTTCTTACTTCCGTTATATGATTTTAGTAGTAAAATATATTACTCCCCTCAAAAAAAGCACCCCTTTACAAGGAAACGACATCATCAATTTATTAAAAGATTATATGTAACTATCATAAATATTTTATATTAGAACAAAAAAAATAAAAACTTTAATACATGGGAATCTAAATAAAAAATTAAATGGTATTATTATTATTTAACTAATAAGATGTAAACAAAACATTTTACTATTTTATAATTAAATAATTTATATAACAATAATTATAGATTATGTTTTCTATACATGGGATCTATTTTTGAAAAATTATATGAAAATAAAATATTATAGAAGTAAATTTAATGTTTATTTGTTTATTTAATTATTTCATAAGTATTTTAATTCTCATATATATATAATATGTTTTCTATATATTTGAAATTTGAAAATAGGGAATTGAGGTTATGTTTGATTATAATGATTTTTTATTTTACTGTTGAATATTTAAAGTGTTAATAATTTTTTTTTATTTAATGATTGATAAAAATAAGGCCACATTATTGATTATTTTGTAATATTTGAGGAAATTGGGATATGTGATGAAAATTAAAAAAGAAAAGGAGGCCATTTCCATATCATTATTTGTAAAACCATATCATTGTAATCTATTGTCTACATTAACATATTTATATAAAATCAATGTCTTTTGATGGATCAATGGTGTTAAATAATTCATTAAACATGATCTGTCAATATTTTTTTAATTTTAATGAATTGATTAAGGTAAATATAAAGCATTTCACAATTAAAGATCTTTAAAATATATTTTTGTATTTATTGGAATCTCAATAATTCCTGATTGTCTTATAGGGATTCTATATAGATGTTAAATAATTATTTATATTTTATATATCACATTTTATAAAATAATTAAATAAATTTGAATGGATGTGATAATTATTATTATTTTTGAATTGTCTGTATTCTTGGTGGTTGGTTAATATTTTGTATTTATAAATTATTAATCAAATCTATTGTATTTTATAGAATTTTTTTATTCATTGAATTGAATAATTATATTTGAAATTTTGTTATTGTGGAGGAAACAATAAAAATTTTATAATTATATATTCATTCTTCCATTGAATTTAACTTATGAATTTGTTTATTTTTAAATTATTGACTAAATAAATTAGTGAAGATTGTAAAATATGTAGACTATCATACTATTCCAACCCTTTAAAATTCTATTTAAAAAAATTAATTTACTACATAGTAAATTAAAACAAATGAAACACATGATATTCCCTTTGAAATGAGGCTAATGTCACTTTTTGTGGATTGGATCAGCCGCACATAAGATTATATGATGGAAATTTAATAGAAATATACATACTTTTAGAATAAAAATAAGGACATAAGGAGTTTTCATGTTTTTTGGGCCACCATCTACATCATAATTAACCTCTTTAATATTATTTCATTATTTATTATCTAAAATGGTGGATTACTAATATTTATCATTATCTTATAATATTACACTATTTCAAATAATACATGATCTATATTATTATTTAGGTGGGTGTTTATTGATTTTGTATTCTCATTAGCGATAATATAGATAATGAATTAAATTTTCCATTCTGATGCTTTATTTATTTTGTTTTATTTTAATTTATTATTTTTTTCTGTTGATGGTTATATATTATGAAAATTTAATGTGGATTTAATATTATGGATGATATTTTATATTATTTTTATTAGCAATATATGTGTAATATATGTCATGGGATGGAGACTTCCACGAGAAAGGAGTTTCCATAAAATGGGAAGCTATTTCCTTAAAAACATGAACAAACACATAATCAAATAATTGAACAAGAAGTAACCACGAAGTAAAACTGTTGTAGTAAAAGTGTGTACTGAATGTACATGGGTCAGAAAAAAATCCCAACAGTAAAGATACAACTAAAACTAAAAAATAAAAACATCTCATGAGATTTTCCACTAAGGATCCTACCAGAAGGGTAGTTACAAATAGTCTCCTCAGATCTCCTCATCACCTTTCACTGTCATCTCCATCCACCGTCATGTCCTAGCTCACTGAGTCTTAGTCAAGGCATTATTCCATCTAAACAAGACATAATAAGGTGTGGGATATGCCCGTGAAAGGGTGATCATAACAATACCCAGTAGGTATCCTGGGATCTCTAATGGGGTCTCATAATTCGACAAAAAAAATCACAAATAATGCACTCAATCACGAAGAACAACTCAAAATACATAGTTCAAAACCATGTATAAGGGACGTACAGAAGTACAAATGATTAGTCATAAACCATGTTCATATTATTCTATCAAGAGGAACTGTTGATAACAATATAGTGTCTGACCCACACAGAATCGATAGGTACTACCCCCCACTGAACCACACTGGATCTGATCCCCCTATGATCGATTAGTACAAACCCCCAATGACCCAAACAGAAGCTAACCTGCCCAGGAACGATAGGTAATAACCCCCTAAGGACCCACACAAGATCTTACCCACATAGAATCTATATTCTATTGATCCATGATAAGAATCTCCAAGGATTTTCCTCATCAGGTCATGTACTGCTGATCCACACTTGGTTGTAGGAATGCTGATCCACAAATGGTCACTTGAATGATAATGCACACATGGTCGATAGGTGCGGATACACATTGGTTTGCTCGGTGCTGATCCAAAAATGATCTCTTGGTGATGATCCACATAGGATCATTAGGTGTTGATCCACACTTGATCAGTCTGTACTAACCTCCGTATGATCTGTCTCTAACCTCCATCTCATAGCCAGCCTATGGATTCTCACTCATAGCACACATGATTCCAAGAGAAACCACTACTCAAGAAATCAGTCATTGTTTCCACTTTCATGGAGTCCCACAAAGATAATACTCAAAGGTCCATCACGTCATTAGGGTTCAAACACAATAGACATTGTATTAATCGAATGCCCGGTCTGTCTGTTATAGGAATATTAGTATAGAGGTCTCGGTAGGATTCGAGGTCGATCCAACCCGATCATACTCAATTTTTATCCAAAACCCACGTGGAGTATCTCAAAAAAACCGTATCGCTCTAAGAATCCGAGAATCGTATATAGTTTCTCAAAAAAAAAGTTAGTTTCCCAAGATTCGGTAATTTTAAGCCTATGTGGGCCCGAGAGGGGTCTAAGTATAGTCAGACTCTGTCTGGAAATTCCCGACCCAGTTGGGGTCCTCTCGTCCTAATCAGGATCCAACCCAATCCAGCCTGGACTGGCCCGGTTGGGCTGGGCCACGGTAGGGTCGGCCTGCTGGGCAGTAGACCATCTCACCCCACCCTGACTGGGTGGGGTCCCGACGACTCGACCTGCTATAGGGCATGAACCACACTGGGGGAACACGGTCCACCTCCCAAATGCCTCAATTAGCCTTTTGACTCAATGAACCATTCCACTCAATGATTTGTTCGACTCATTGATTTGAGGTTTGAGGTTGCATCACCGAGTTGTCTTTGGGACCCACATGGAGGGGGACCCCTAGTATTGTCGTGGCTTTGAAGCTACGTTTGTCTCAACGTGCTGGGTAACGGCGCACCACCTCCCATCTCCGTGACTGGCTGTGAGTCGGCATCGCGTCCTTCTACTGTGGTGCTGAGTAACACCGCCTTCATCTGCAGTCGGCAAGCTCTAGACTCTAGTCACCAGTTCCACCGCACGAGTGCCGCACCGGTGGATCTTCTATAGGCCACCGAGTGTGCTCAGGTGGTCCATTTTCTCTTCTGAACGTGCCTTCGACCCTCTCAAGATGTCATCATCATTGGGTGCCTCCCATTTCCCACTTTCTGTTGAGTTGGAATTCTTCCCACGATGAACATATCATGAAACAAAATAGTGAGGGACCAAGCCTTGTTCATTTGGCCCATGCCCTCCGCTTTAACCTCATTACAGGTGGAATCAATTTATTTCAACAAGGATAAAATTTATTATTATACCCCCTACCTTGGGATTTATTGGAGACTCCGTGGTGGTGGAATAAGAATCTTCACATTGATGAAGCCGCTGGCATTATTCATCCAATTTCAATCCCACCAACGTTGTTGTCCAATATCTCATTCTCCATCGGTGGAAGGTATTGTGTCACTTCGTCAGAGGTTCCTCACTTCCTCATCAAAAGACTACCCATGAGCCTCACATAAATATATACAGGATGATATTTTGACACAACATAGCTTTAATTAGGTTCATTAAAAAGTTAATAATGCACCTCACATCCCACAATTGAGTGGTTACGAAAACATTGTCAAGCCATTAAATGGATTGACAAGTCATTGGACCCCCACCACCAAAAAACATTTACAAAAATAATAATAACTTTATTGTTATTTTTTTATTTTTTGTAATGTCCAAAAACAATATTTTTCTCCCTACCTATTGTGGTCGATGTGAAGCCTCCCATAAGTGAATATTAGCACCGAAAATTCAATTGTTCACTCATATTTTTAATCTTAGAACTGATTAAATACATATAAATCTCCACCCATGAGTTTAATGAATGTAACTTTAAAAAAAGTTTAAAAATTTATTCTTGGCACTCCCGACCTCAGAATCTTGTGCCGTAAATTTTTACAGACTCCTAATAATTCCAAAATAATTAAAAAATACATGTAATATTTAGGTCTTTACATTCTCCTCACCATTTTTTTCATCCCCAAAATATACAAGTAAACTCGGGGAACGAATGGGGTACTAAGCACACTCCTTAGCCTCCTACTCTCATGTGCTCTCCTAGAGGTTCTCATTCTTCCAACAAATTAGCTCCAGAGGAATTAACCGTCGACAAAGGACCTTCTCCTGTTTGTCCTCCATTGCCACAAAGAAATTCGAAAATGTCACCCCATCATTGATATCCAGCTCGCCCTAGTCGATATTGTGTGACGGATCATGAACATATCTCCTCAGCTATGACACATGAAAATATATATGCATATGTTGCATCTGTTGGGGATGATCTAGATACTACACCACCTCACCTAATTTGATGAGGATCTGACAGGGTCCAATGAACCTTAGAGATAGTTTTCCGCCCTGGCCAAACCTCTTTAATCATCGTTGTGGTGAGACCCATAAGAATACATGGTCCCCTCTTCAAAATCCAATGGTTTTTGTATCCTATCGGCATAAGACTTTTTCCAAATCTGTGGAGTCTTAATCCACTCATGGATGATCTACATCTTCTTTATGGTTTCGTGTATGATCTCTGGACCCATTAGTGCTAGCTCCCATCGATTTTTTCAGCAATGTGGTGATCTTCATGGTCATTTGTACAATGCCTCAAATAGTGAAATGTCTATGTTGGAGTGATAACTTCTGTTTTATTAAAACTAAAATAGGGGATGGTGGTCCCCAAAACTGTGGACAAAATCATGAACACAAGAACAAAGCATATCCTTGAGTGTTTAAATGGTCCGCTCTGTCTGACCATCTGTCTATGGATCAAAGGCGGTGCATAAGCGTAGCTGAGTCCTGAATGGCTCCCACAATCCCTTCCACATGTGTGATGTAAAATTTGTGTCATGGTCTAAGACGATCGTCAATGTATCCCCTTGTATTCGCAAAATCTCTTTCAATTATAGGTGTCCCAAGACCTTTACTGATAACTCCTCTTGAATGGGTTGGATGTTAGATGAAATGGTGAGTCAGTCAATGATCACCTAGATGGAATCGTGGCTCTAGGACGTTCGTGGTATCCCTATCATGATTTCCATGGAGATACCATCCCAATTCCAATCTCGTACATCATGTGGCTGAGCTAATATGGCTGGTACCTGATGCTCAGACTTCACTTTCTGGCATATGAGGTATCATGAAATGAACTCCACCACTTCTTTCTTCCTCCCAGGCCACTAGTAATGTCACCAGAGGTCCTGGTACATCTTCGCTACTCCATTATTCACCTCTAAAAGGGATTTATAGAAATATCTAAACTCCTCCTATCATAGCATCACTGGTACTATGGTGCATCCTCTAAAAAGGATTTTATTCTCCCCACCATCATAAAAAACAAGAGTAGGTCCTGAGGATATCTGAGCAGACCGAGCCTCATAGTCTTTGTCCACAAGATGTGCCTCCCAAACTCGTTGATGAAGTGGGGGAGTGATAGTCCTAGACAAGAGATAAGCTGCTCCATCTTTATCCAAAATGGATATCTACAATATTGCTAGCTACTATATCTCCTCACTCAAAAACTGTAGATGAGACCTCATGATGAGTGAATCTACTATTATGTTCCCCTTCCCAAGAGTGTATACTATCTCAAAGTCATAGTTTTGGAGGAAATAAAACCATCACTACTATCTCCGGTTTAGATCCATCTATTAGAAGATATACCTAAGACTATTATGATCAGAGTAAATAGTAAAATGTTCACCCATCATGTAGTTCCACCACATCTTCAGCACAAAGATCACTGCTGCTAAATGTTGGTCATGGGTAACGTAGTTCTTCTTTTTTTTGTCTCAAAATTCGTGAGCCGTAGGCGATCACTGCTTGATCATGCATTAGAACACAGCCTAGTCCATTCCATGATGCATCACATTATATTAAATTCCCAATTCCCTCTTCTGATATCCTCAAGATGGGTGCATTCTTCAATATCTACCTCATCTCCTAATGAAATTTATGTCACCTATACATCTATAATTAAGGCAACCCCTTCTTCTTCAAGGATAAAAATGGTGTCCCTACCATGGATAAGTCATGTAGAAATCTTCAGTTGTACCTAGTCATTCCCTAGAAACTCTGTACCTCAGTCATAGTCGTGGATTCCCCCCAAGAAAAAACTTCCCCTATCATTTCAAGATCCACTACAACTCATTTATCCAAGATAAAGTGCCCCAATAAGTGGACTTCATGTATCCCAAACTGGCACATCAAGAGCCTTCCAATAATATGGTTCTCTCAGATTGTATCTGGAACTATCAGTAGGTGTCTTTTGTGTTCTGCCTCTGGTGCTAATTATATTAAGATTTCATCAATGAACACCCCCATAATTCATTTGATAAATGGATGAAGATCCTATTAATTATCCCCATGAACACTGCTAGAGTGTTGGTGATGCCAAATGGCATCACTAACAACTCTTAATTTCCTTACCCACATCTGAAATATGTCTTTGGTGTGTCCTTTTCCTATACCCAGAGCTGGTGATAACCTGATCTGAGTTCTATATTCGAATCCCAATGAGCTCCCTTCAGCTGGTCGAAGAGGTCATCGATCCCCAGTAGAGGATACTTGTTTTCACAGTCACCTGGTTTACGCACTTTTATTCCACTCAATGCTTTAGACTCCCATATTCCTTCTTAGAGAACAAGATCAAGGATTCCCATGGAGTACCATTGGTCTTTATGAACCCCTTTCTCTAAAAGTCCTCCAAATATACCCTCAGCTCACAAACCTCCATGGTAGCCATCCAATATACTGGTGTATATATCAGCGTCTTCATGGGGTACAAGTCTATGTGAAATTCTACCTCTTTCCAAAGAGGTAGTTCTGAAACATCTTTAGGGAAGAAATTAGCATATTGTTCCACCACTACAGGATAACTCAAACCCTCACATCAATTACTCCAAGGGTGAGGCTAGCCAAATGATGAGTAATCAGTAGCACCCTCCTCTGAGATAGTCAATCCTATGCTTCAAAGGTTTCCTAATTTAGTGGGGAAGGTAAACCTAACCCCATCCTCATAGACACACTGTACATCGCACCTAAAATAATCGATCTGATAATAAAATGTGGATAGCGTGTCCATCCCCAAGATGACGTCGTAAGGCCTCGACGCCGTTACTTGGAGAACCCAGCCAAAGATCTCGCCTCCTAGAGTGAGCTCGAACTTTATGCACGACTGTGTAATCATTGAATCTTCTTCTATAAGAGTCTTTAATCACAATGATCGAGCGAAAAAATCCATCAAAATCTAAGAGGTCCGAATGAGTTCCAGGGAAATGAAAGAGTGAATGGAAACTGTGTCTATAAGTACTACAACTAGGGTGGAATAGACATAGATCATACCTCTAATCATGTAATGAGTTCCATGGTCATAGACCTCTAGTGCCTATATTTGTCCTCACCCCTATCAACCCGCTCCCTATGGTTGGGTTGTAACACCATGGGCGGTGGTGGTAGAACCTCTAATTTCCACCCACCGCATACTGCAAGTCCTGCTCCTCTGCCACTTCTGCCACCCTATAGTACTCTTCTATTGAATATATGCTTCTACCTCGTCAATCTCTATACCATCTTATGATCATCGGTATGACGAGTCAGGTAGTCGCGAGCAATGTAAAACTACCCTCCAAACATGAAGCACACTCTGCCTCCCATCTGACCTCCTCTTCCTTTCATGCTCTGTATTTCCGACCATGTATACTTGTGTCATCCAATAGAGGGTATATCATGCTTGGACCTCTACATCATCAACCTACTACCTCCTATAGATGGATTAGTTTCCTGTCATCCGGTGGTGGTGCTCACCATCGGTGCTTTCTCAACTCAGAAACTCTCCACCAACAATGATCTCTCTAGCACTCCGTCTTACATCAGGATATTCAGTGATTTCATTGATTTTATGATCTCTCTCTAGATAACCTGTTTAATGGTCTAAGACCTCAAAAATGTGTCTAGTGAGATATATGTGGAGTAGCATCATAGGTAAGTGAATATTGCTGAGTATTGGGCTATTGTAAGGCTTCCCTAATGTAAGTGTAGCATCTCTTGAATACGCGGAGAGTATAGTGTCATAGGAAAAAGACTACGCCCTGAAGAGGATCTAAAAGTACATCTAGGAGAGTTTCGCCTCTTCACGCCTCTTGAGTGTCAGAATCTAGTATCTCCCTGTTGTGCCATGGAATAGCCTAGTAGCTATCACCACCTTATCATATGGTGGTATCTCAACTGGGATAAAAACCCATTCCACAACCTCTATCCAGTCCTAAAATTCTTGGGGATCTATCGCATCTCAAAAACATAGAGGCCTTTCCCACAAGAACTCTTGAAACACGCTTAGTCGGCATCTACCATCTGCTAGTGGGGCTGGTGAAAACTATTGCCCAATTGGTGGTGGTGCTGATGGTGCACCACCCGAAGGCGCAAACATAGTAAGAGAACCCTGCACCGAAGTATCATCACCCAGTGGGTCGTCAACATGTACTCATTCAGGAATCCAGGCTTGTTGGCTATACAACAACATCCTAAAAAGAAACAAGTGCTCCATGATCAATAAGTTATACCAGGTGATCTCACTCAAAATATATCAATGTAAAAACATTTCCAAAACAAAAACAATCAGTTTTTTCATGTACCGGGTCAGAAATTAGAATTCAGGGTCCTGGTGTATGGATACGTCGGCCACCGCACCAACACTGGACACCTAGAAAAAAAACCACAACCAAAACACTTGTGTTTATTGCTCCATCGGAAATATTAGAGTTCTATTTCGTCGGTAGAACTGACACCTCTTATACCAATTTTTCATGACTCGTCCTCTGGGGCCCATGCCGTTACTACCGCAACACCGCCTTCCATCGGCCATAGGATGGATACTAGCACTAGAAAAGAGTATCACTAAAATAGGAAGGAATTTTATTTAAAACCAATACCAACACATAGTCCAAGACCACAACAAGATGCAACCACGATGTAAAAATGCAGTAGTAAATGTGTGTATATAATGTATTGGGGCCAGAATACAAGACAACTGAAAATATACAACAACAACTGAAAACATAAATCATCTCCAGAGATCTTCTATAGAGGATCCTACATGAAGGGTAGGTATATCTTATCTCTTCATCTCTCCAAATCACCCTTCACCTTCACCTCTATCCATAGTCACATCCTCACTCCCCGAGTCATAGTCAATGATGCACATCATCTGCACAAGAGACAACAAGGTTCAGGAGATGCCCGTGTAGGGGTGAGTATAAGAATACACAGTAGGGACCCCAAGAACCTCGAAGGTCTCTCAGAGTTCCACAAAGGAAAAATCACAAAACATGATCTCAATCACAAAGCACAAAGAAAATGACATAGCACAAAAGAAGGTATAACTCTAGTAATAAAGTATGTATGATTAGTCATAAAACATGATCATCTTATTTTCTCAAGAGGCACTACTACTTAACATACGAAGCCTGACCCTCATATGATCGATATGTACTGACCCCCGCTGACCCACAAAGGATCTGATCTGCCCAGGATTGATAGGTACTAACCCACACTAACCCACAACAGATCTGACCCACCCAGGATCGATAGGTACTAACCCATGAATGACCCACACAGGATATTACCCACATAGTATTGGTATTTCAATGATCCGTGACAGGCCTCTTTAAGTATAGTTTGTGTGGGATCACACACTGTTGATCCATACAAGGTTTCTAGAATTTTGATCCACACTAGGTCGCTAGAATGCTAGTACAAACAGGGTTTCTAGGTGCTGATCCACACAGGTTCACTCGGTGCAGATCCCCACAGGATTGCTTACTGTTGATCTTCACAATATCGCTTGGTAATGACCCATATAGGATCTCTAGGTGTTGATCCACATAGTAATTCTTGGTACTAACCTCCGTATGATCTATCTCCAACCTCCATCCAAGAGCCTGCCTCTGGATTCTCACTCATAGCACGCTTGATTCTAGGAGAAAGCGATCATCATGCCATCAGTTGTTTTTTAACTGGCACGAAGTTCCAAGAATAAGTTACCAAATGATCAGTCACGTTATAAGGGTTCCAACGCAGTAGAGATAGAATCTGCCGGACGACCAGTCCATATGTTATTGGCATTTTAGTGCCTAGGGACTGGTTAGATTCGGGGTCGATCCAAGCCGTTCGTACACCAATTTTTTCCAAAACACTCTTGGATTATCTCAAAAGTACCGTATCGCATCAAGGATCCCATAACCACAGATGTTTCATTAAATGGACTTTTGGTTCACAGGATACAGTGATTTAAGCGTATATGTACCTGAGGGCGGTCCTAGTCCAGAACCACCAAGGCTGGGCCAACCTGACCCGGATCAGGTCGACCCGACCCGGTCTTGGTCCGACCTGGCCCAGACCGAACTAGCTTGGACCAACCCAGTTGGGCTATGCCACGGTGGGCTCATCCTTCTTGGTCACGGACCAGACTGGCCCACCCTAGCTGGGTTGGACTATAGTAGCTCTACCCGTCTGTTGGTGCGATCCGCGTGGGGGTCTCACAATCCGCCTCTCAAATGGCTCAATGAAATGTTCAAATCATTGATTGGTGGTTCCAAGGGGTGCCACCTAGTTGTCTATAGGACCCGCATGAAGAAGGTCCCATACCTTCATTGTGGCATGTAACGGTGCACCGCCTCCCACATCTGCGGTCAGTCGTGAGCATGCCGTGCATCTATCTTCCACATCGTCAAGGGGTGCCAACCTCATCTGTGGCTGCCGGTCACCGGTTCCCCCAGCACTGGTACCACACTGGTGAATCTTCTGTGGTCCACTAAGTGATATTTTGTGGTCCGTTCTCTCTTCCGGACGTGCCTTTAGCCCTCTCAGGATGCTGACGTCGTTGTGTGCCTCCCTAGTTTTTCTTTCCCTCGAGTTGAAAAGCGGACCATGAAGAACAAATCAAGAAATGAAGATACAAAGGGTACATGCCTTGTTAGTTTGGCATGCTCACTCCAGGATAAAATCATAACATGTGAGAACAATTTAATTCCACAAGGATAATCCTAATTATTAAACCATGTACCTCGAGATTCGTTGAAGACATCACGGTGGTTAAAGAAAAATATGCATTTTTTATGAATTTGATGGCATTATTCATTGCTTTTATGATCCCTCTGAAAATGTTATCCAATCTCTCATTCTCAGTCACTGGTAGGTGTCATATCACTATGTCAAAGGATCCTCACTTCCTTCTCAAAAACCAAACCCTGAGCCTCAGTTTAATAGACAAAGGATGATAGTTTAATGCAACATATCTTTAATGGGGTTCATTAATAAATTATTTAATGAAACTCACATCTCTCAACAGAGTGGTTATGAAAAGAAGTGTCAAGACATTAAATGGATTCACAAGTCATCTGTCCCGCCACAACCACTCAATAGTTATAGAAAAATAAATAAAATATAATTGTTGTTATTTTATTATTTATTTGTAATGTCCAAATACTATCTTTTTCTCCCAACCTTCTACGGTCAATGTGAATCCTCCCTTAGGAAAATCCCAGCATTGTGGATTCAATGGTGCCCTCTAATTATTAATCAGAGAACCAGTTAAAAAGATAGAAAACATAACCCACACTTTTTCTGAACGTACCTCGAAAAAAGATCATAAATTCATTTCGGGCACACCAGGGCTCAGAATCATGCACCGTAAATTTTCCCAGACTCGTAATAATATAAAAATAATTTAATATATATTTTTATAAATGGAATTTCTGGGGATTTACTAACTATTCAATAAAAAATTACACAATCTCATGATGTTTGGGTATATTTTTTAACTACACCTGTATTGGATGTGTAGTCAATTTCCCCCCTATGATTCTCCATTTAGGGATATTTTTCCCCAAATATTGACATAATATGTTTGCATGTTGTATTCCTTAATTACGATGTTTCATGAAATTTTTAAGGAATGAGAGACATTAAATGTTTTATATTGGGATATATGGTAATGATGATTATGGGATTAATGTAAAGGGGAATTTAATATAGAAAAATTTCTAAAAATGATTGTCCTTTTGTAATTAAATTATTTACTTTTCTGACAATCCAAGATGTGATACGGTTATTGAAGATAGATTATGTTGAGTGGTTTCATTACGGTTAGGAGAAATAAAATTATTTATTCTTTTATCGATGTAATAATATTTTCTATCAAAATAGATATGAGGGATTATGGGATGAAATTAGTTGAATATATTACCATTATCCTTAAATGAAGTATATTTTAATTAAAATGTATGTTATTATGGGAGTAAAAGTATCATTTTTTTTCATGTACTTCATACTCTCAAGATTTGGTGTATCTATAATTTTATTTTTAATTAGAGGTGTACAAGATATGGGTTTTAGTTATGGTATCATGACCATGATACCTTTAAGACAGTAAATTACTTCAAAATTTCATTTATGATTTTCATGTAATATTAATGTATGTACATGTAAAAAAGATTGAAAATGACCATAATTGGGCTATAAAAATGGAAAGGTAAGATAAATACATAAGAAAAATATTTGTAAGATGTAAAAAAGGTCTAACAGAATCCAAAATCCCTTCTCCCTTTATAATGATTAATGATATATATATATATTAAAAGAATATATTGTCAATATTACATGTTGATCTCTATTCCAATATCAAATCCAATTGTGAGTATTTTTTTGATAGAAATTGGATATGAATTAATGGTTATATGATTAGTTTAAAAAAATAGTTTTCATTGGTATTCAAAATCATAGTAACAAATAAATATTAACAATGATGAAAATACAAAAAATATTATTTCTCCCCCCCCCCTTCGATTTTATTTAATCACAAAGTATTATATATCAACAATTACAATGAACATTCTGATAAAAACTGTATGAATTTTTAGTATCACACATATTTTATTGATATATTAGTTAAATAAATATATATATATATATATATATATATATATACATTGGAAATCCTAGAAAAAGGTAAACAGATTGAACCTCAAATCATCATGGGAGGAAGATGATCACAATTTTTGGACAATTATAAGTAACAATAAATTTAATGTTATAATAAAAATGGAATAATGACCTGTAATGGAAACTTCATGTCATAAGAGTTTCTAAAAATTAAATATGTGTGAAGGGAAAATAATGTATTTCATTAATATAATCATAATTAAATAAGTAATATTTTAAATGGATTTAGTAAAATTATCCATGTCTATCATTCAAAATATCTAAAAAATAAATATATTTTAACACATTAATATCCTTTTTGATGCTATTCAAAATGTTATACAACATGTTTCCTTTCTCACACTATACACATAAAATGAATTTATTTTTCTATGTTGTAAGAAAAAATCACTTCCCCTTAAGTTGTTTTAATGGAATGAACAATCCTATAATGATATATTAAAACAAATAGGATTAACATGTTCACAAGATCATTCATTGTGTATTCATAAAAAGGTAGGCTATGTTTTAATGAATCACATCATGTGTCTCTATAGAATTACTACAATAAAATAAGATATTGTATACAAATAGGTAAGTTTTTTTAATTTGGATGTTATAGACTCTTGATCAAAATAATAATTAATCTACCATTATAGCTCATATAATCTAGATAATTTATTATATATAAAAAATTAATCCATTTTCTTGAAATACACTGATTAATGTAATGAAAAAACTCTGACCACATATAGTTATGAACTAGATTATAATAATAACCAATGTTATCTTATCGATAAGTAGATTTTATACTAAATTTATATTTATAATGTGTTTTAATGGGATTTAATTTAAAACATCAATAACAATACATGATCATTTATTGATACTGTATGAAATATAAGTTGAACAATAATTACAATGTACTTTAAAAACTATTAATCATGAAATGAAATAGAATGTGAGGTGATCCCTATAATACATTTATAATAAAATAATAATCATTTTATATGTTTTTTGATTGAATGGGTGAAAGAACCAATATAAAAAAGGTTCTATTGGGAGATATGGCATAGGGTCCACCTATATATATATATGATATAAAATGAAATCAAAATCCTAAAAATTTATTAAAACAAAACATCTATTAAAATGATATTAAATGGAATAAAATGTATCCATGTATGTTATTGAACAAAACTTCAATGTCCTAATCAAATAACAAAAGTCCACTTGTTCTGGTATCAATAAACCATATTGTGTATACAAATACTCTTTACCATGACCATAATAAAAAATGGGTTACATGAATTATATAGGAACACATATAGTGTATTTGTAAATTGTGAAAAGTATTTAATCCCAAATTAACACAATATGTCCATTTTAATATAAATTATATATTATGTTGAAAAAATATATGAATAGAACACAATATAAAAGTAATAGTTTATCATCAATTTTATAAACTAAATTAATATACATAGTAATAGTTTTATATTCTCTCACAATGATACATTGAAATAAAAAAATACCATTTTATGCATCACTTGGAATAAAATAAATATGAGTATGTACATCCTTTATAGAAATGAAATCACCAAATATAGTCAGATACATATATGTATAAACACAATATCATTACAGAACTATTTTATCAGAATAAAGAATATATATATTTACTTATATATGTATACATAGAAGAATATGGATTTCCATCCTCAGATAGGTGGCTTCATTTATTACTTAGCCGAATAGAATCTTATATACATGTATATGAGTGAGTATTTAGTGTTCACATATCAATATACAACATCTATTTTCAAAGAAAGAAACACATGTATATTCAATATAATCTATTATTATGGCTTGGCATGAAAGATATCACTTTAGTAACCAACTAAACAAGTTATTTATGATAATAAATATGTACAAATGAAATTACAACATGAATTTATAGTAAATGATTATTCAAATTTATGAAAATAAACGTGAAAAAGAATTAAATTCCCCATGAAATTTTAGTAAGGCTAGTAAAATGGAATTTTGTTACTGGAATAATCATTTCAGTGAGTGTTTTTTTTAGAAAAACACTTTTAATTAGCACTCAATTTGCTGTATTTGAATTCTTTTATATCCATATAATGGTATACTAAAGAAAATGGTTCTCCTATGAAAAGATTTTTTAACACATAAATAGTATCTAAATGAATATTATATTCTACTACATTACTAACAAATGAGTCTTTTTGTTGATAAACATAAGGTTTTATTCCCCTACATTGAAAAGAATGTTAATCTAGAGAATTAATTTTTGGCTATACCTTACAATTTCAAAATGAAATTTCCTTCTATATATTGACGTAATAATCACCAAAAAAGATAAATAATTTAAAATCCTAATTAAAATAAAATTTTGGATATAATATAATATAATATGAAAAAAATAATAGTAAATTAATAAATGGGTTTCCTCCATTATTTTTTATAAAATAATGTAATTTCCCATCCTTGGTGAAAAATCAGGATCGATATCAATATGTTAATCCATCATAGGAATAATAGAATATAGGGGAGATATAAATAGTTTCCATAATTTTTTATCAATATTAAATCACACTGTATTGATTAATAAAGGGTAAATAATTTATTATGAAAGTATTACTTTACCATTTATTATATGTAAATATTTCATGAGTTTAATTCTTAGAATATAGAAAGAGACATGATACCCATTGGGAATGTTTGAATGGATTTTAACCAACACTACATACTGTTGGAAAAATAGTAATTTCTAATGAGGTAAATGATTAAACTGATACAAAATACTAAAATGCGTTGCCTATATATATACCTTTATCACATAAAAACTTTTTTAGGAAATCTTGTTAAATATTTTTAGTGATTTTGAAATGAAATTAATTGAAAATGATAATCCAAAACTAGTATGTATTATTTAACGTTCTACAATTACTATAGTTATTTGAGAGTTATTTTATTTTAATATTTTTTAAATACATTTTAAGGTGATAATAACAGAAGTCCAATTGAATTTTTTTATCCATTAGATTATTTATTATTCATTTTATGATTCAGTTATGACATTTTTAGTATGTAGAAAAAACATTATGCATTTACTAATATGGAATTGGGGATAAAGAATGTATTATATGATCGAGATTGTTAGGGAGGTGGTTACATTGGCAGTTTACAACAATCGGTGCCACTAGGTCCCCAAATATGTGTCACAAGGTACCCATTGATTTTTGGAATAAAGAATGTTAGTAGGGATATTCCACCAGGTACAATGTGGTTCTATTCATTTTACCTTTTTTAAATTGATAATATTTTTATAAGGATAATTTTTTTTATTTTCTTCCTTTTCCTTATATCCCATTATGAACCCCCTATGAGCCTCAATCATCCAATACAGTAGTCACCCCCTCCACACTTAACTAATGATCTATATTCTATTATATTTTATCAACATTATCTAATGAAAATTACATTATATGTTAATATAATCCTATAATATTAGTCTCCAAAATAATATTCTCAAATTAAATACTGATTTCCATTTCTTTCAATATGGATTTCTTGATAAATTCGACATTATCATTGTGGAATTTTTATAAATAAATTGGTATTATAATAATCCTTATTAGGGATATTATTCTATGGGTTTTTCATTTCATCCCATAGGTTCATATAAAGGTGAATAATGATCGAATTTTTATAGGATTATATTCATTGTAATTTAATGTTGTAGGATTCTAATTTTTTAGTAATTTTGTATTATATGTTTCTATGGTGTTAAAATTATATTTTCTGTTTTAACTATATTGGTTTAATTTTTCAATAATCTATTATGATTTTCAGTGGTCTTTTTGGTTATTCTATTGTTCATATATTCCCTGATAATTTTTTGTTGGAGAAATCACTAAAAACTACAATATTTTTTGTTGTCATTATGATAAAATTATAAATCCAATAATTATGGTATGTGGTGTAAACCCTTCATGTAATTTTTTGGCTATATCTTGGAGATACTAGCCAATAGTTTTCCAAATCATTATTTAAAGAGCAATATATATATTAGGATACGTAAATAAATTATTTTAAAGCTTATCTTTATATAATGTGTTCAAAAGTATTTAATTTTATTTTTTTGGTTTTATTTTATTAATGATTTATCAAAAACATTGATTTCAAAACATATAAAGTGTTAGATAATGTAAAAGTTTCACTATTTAAGTCATTATTTAACTTTAGTACATTACCAATCAAATAGTATGCTGCAATCAATTATTTATTTTGTAATTTTTTATTTTTATATAAAATAAGGATTTTTGTATCATTGTTTCATAGAAAAATTTTATTTACATTATATGTACATACTAGATGTCCAATCTAAATATGAAATCAAATGTTTTATATATTTTAATTCCAAATTATATAAAGACAAGGTATGAGTTTTACATGTTAATTTATCAAATCCCTCAATTTCAATATAATCATTATTCAAGATGTTTTAAATCCTCAAATAGTTATGAGATTAAAATTGTATTGTTGATCAAAAAGGACAAGGTTAATTAACCTAACCCTATAAGTTATTTTTATTACTCATATTTTCTTCCATCCTAGACTTCAAGTCATGAAACTAGGTGAATAATATTTTAAAAATATTTTATGTTATATTAATACATTTTATTAAATTCTAATATAATATTTCAAAAAATAGTTTGTATTGTATAGTCACACCATAATTACAATTATTATCAATATAATATTAAATTTTTGTAATAAAATCATTTCATTACATTTTAATATGAGTCAACTATATGTTAATAATCCTCAATTCACCATGGTTAAGTGATTTTATATGTTTTTAGATAATGGATATTCTATTTTAGGTTGAAAATAATGACTAGAATCATGAATGAAATAACTTTTTTATATTAGATTACATAATATAAAAAATTATACATTCAGAAATAGTAAATAAATTATTTTTAAAAATTTTAATATATTTATTATGGAATTATCTATACATCTAATTTATAATTATATTTTTTATACAAATTTTTTTAATAACATTTTTCATTCGTTTTTTAAAATTTATATTTCTTTTATTCATAGTTCATCCATTTTTTATAGAATATTAAAATTTTAATATATTCTTTATTAGGGAATACTAAACATTAATTTAATGCATACATTATAAAGAATATTTATTTGAAAATATTATTTTGAAAATGATAATTATTTGGTGATTAGACATTCAATTATAACATGTAAAACATTTTTGTATTTTTTTTGGATATTTATCAAATATATATTTATTAAAATATATCATACATAAAATTTTACCAATATTACTACTAGTGTATTCTATTAGTGTACTATTTAAATATTTTTTCTTCTTTTTGAGGGATATTAATGATTGAAAAACTATTATATACTCTATGAAATATTCATTGTATGACATGAATAAATGATTTTATTAGGATATTTTTTATTTTTTATTGTTTGAAATGTATGAATTGATAGTAGAATAATTTTAGCTTCCATATTCTCACTAGTCAAAGATAACCTATTTTTTAAATAATATTACGTGTATAATTTATTTTGTATATTTTTTATTTAATTTTATTCAAAAATAAAATATATTCTATCATTTTTAGGGATATGTTAACATTAAATTGTTATTTATTACTTATATTGTGAATTTAAAAACAATAATTAATGATATATAATCAAAATCATGGAAATTACATTGATATATGTAGAATTTTAAAAATGGTTACATAGTTTATAAAATATATAAGATGATATTGTTTCAATTAATATAACAATTTTTTTATGGTATGGATCTAAGGATTACCATTACTCAACAAAGGAATGATCTATATGAATTCCCTAATATGGTGTACCGACTCTATTATTCTTGAAGTGTTTTGTGGATAAATTTCCCCAACTATTCATGTATAATAAAATATCCCTATGATGTGTTATTTACAATAATATGGTATTAAGTATATATATGAATTTACTCTCAAAGGTTTTTCACAATTCATATAGAATTTAATTTATATATATAAACTCCATGTGTAAGTATTTTTCCATTATATCTTGAGAAATTACTTGAATTGTATATTTTTGTATTACTACAAATCATTGATTTATAATAATTTATAAAAATAATATAATAACATACATATAAATAAGTACACCTTATTTTGTATACACATATGTATTTACTATTTTTTGAGACACCATTATAATATTCCTATATAATATTTATACTCACACAGTGTCAATATGATCTATTGGACATGATGTTCTCTGGAAACATTTCATGAATGATTTGATATATCATGCATTCTATAAATTTTTTGTTAAATATTAAAAAACATCAAATATGCCCAAATTAGAATCTACTATAGGGTTGGAGTGTGTGACATGATTGTTGGAGTATATATGGGAATATAACATATTGTTTTAATTTTCAAGTTCAGATGAATTATTTATAATTTTTATTTTTTATGGATTTTATTGTAAATTTTGGTTATACCATGTTTAGTTTGTATTGAATTCGTGAATAAATTTAATTATATTTATTATATCATTTGTATATTATGGTATGATATTTCATAACCTAGGAATTTTTATCTTATTGACATTTTATAGAGATATCATAGAGTATCATGGTCATGATATTTTAGCATAATCACAAAAATTAAATCATTCACCAGTAATAAATCTATATCATTGATTCTAGAAGCATTCCCCAAATGGTTGTGGAATTCCACTGTGGTTGTGTTATTATATCCTATATTCTATTTTGATATAAATGTTAGGGATAATACATGTGATTTCAAAAGGGGTGTTTCTTTTAATATATTATTTATTTTTCTTATTTAAGAGTAACTATTTTTAGGAAATACAATGTAGCAATCCAACAACTTGGTCAGACTCCTTATAATATAAGATCATGTTACTCTATGATGCATTTGTGATTAGTGTAGGAACATTAAAAATGAACACGAGATTAATTTATTTTCATGAGTATAACAAGAAGAAATATTTAGAAAAAAAAGAGAACTACAATAGAATCTATAATGAATTTTCTAATGCTATTATGTAGACTGACATCCAACCAGGCCCACCACAAGTTCAAAGGGAATTCTCATCCCCACTAGCTGATATGTTGTTTTCATAAATCATAGGAAGAACCATGTCAATGATTTAACCCCATGAAATAATATAATTAAATAGAATAAAAAATATAGTAATATATCTAAATATTAGGTATGTACCAATGTAGTCCCATAAATAACAATTAAGTAAATTAAAAATGAGTACATAATTAAAAATAATATATGAATAAAGAAAAATAAAAAATAAAAAATGAATAATTTATTGATGAGGTACTTAATGTTAAATGTGTCACCAAACAAGTATAATAATAATTTTCATGACTCACATTAACCACCGCAAGTCAATATTTCCTCCAAAATACCAATGGAGTAGAGTAATACAAAATATTACCTAGAATATTATAATATAGTTGTTGCCTATAGATAAAAAGTATTCACATCCCACTGAATCTACATTAAATAAATTATATTATAACCCCTAAATTTTTGAATGAAAATAATTAAAATAATTTATATTTTCAATCATGAACCATATAGGAAACACATATTATCTTTTCCGAATTTATGCCATTTTCAAAAAAAAAAGAAACCCACTTTAGAACTTATATAGGAATATAAAGGTGTAATCATTTATTTTACACCCATGCACTAGCTAAAAGCAATATTAATTTGAATATCTTAAAATTGATTGAAATAGTCAATAGATTCAAAAACCAAAAAATTCATCCACTTTCACATCAAAGTAATAAAAACCCCCTTTAGAAACATCTTTTCATATTTATAAAACATAATATTTAAAGTCATTTTAAAATAGTATTAATTTAATAAAAAACATAAATGTTTTTGTCATTGAAAAACACTCACAAAATAACATTTCAAAATATTATGAAACCGAATACACAAGACCAATATGAAATAGAATATACAAATTTACCATATGATATTAATTCCAGATAAAAATGTGAATCACTCAACTGAATCATAGGTTTAATTCTGTCAGACAAGAAATAAGGATTACAAAATATTAATGAATTTAGTAGTCTAAGTGATCATTAATTTGATTTTATCATCACATGAAACTCCTTAGGAACTTTGTAATAAATTCTTCAGTGATAGATAAGTAACCTAAGATGACACTATGAAAATTATAATTCCTCGATAGTCCTTAGAAATTATTTAGACTCTATCATGACTAGGGATCATAATTTAAATCATGGGGAACATCAAATATATTTTGAGAACAATAGAAAAAAACATATTTACCTCTATTTTTCTAAAATGGATCGTACCATATACAATGCGCTCTACACAATTTATTTAACCTATAATTAACTTTGATAGAAACCCTATTATATCATCACTCGGTATCGCTGTGAATGAAGAATAATTAATTGAAAATACAACCATAGTGGGATCAAAGAGTGTCTCACCACATCCTTGAAATCCCATTTTTGATATTGTTTAAAATGGGCCCTTAAAAACATTATGAGACTATCAAACGACATAGTCTCTTAAAAGTACCATCTTAGTATAATGTAGAGAATAAATTGATAAAATATTTCGTGATGTTTATTTAGAAATCCAAAATCTCTTTAGAAACACCAATGAAGCATTAAACATTCCAAAATGTCTCAAACTGAAATTCATTTTGGAAAACATATCACATTTCAAATAAATAACTCATTTCAAATACATGGAAACTATAATTGGAACCTATTGTGTTATGGAAAAAAATAAACTCTAAAACTAGTGGAAAGATATTTTATAACTTCAAAATACCATTTATTTTAAACATTGTAATTTTTCATGAACTTATTATGGAATCTCATTCTATGAAAATAGTTAAATCCATTTAGATATGAATATAAATTCATAAGTGCGCACTTGAAATAAATCAATCATATAATGAAATTGAATATAATAATGAATAATTTAACCTCCATCTTCTTTATTGAAAAAAATATAACTATAATGTCACTCCTTATATGAATAAGGCTTTATCGATAAAAAAATACTCTTTATAGCCCTTACATGAATGAACACCATCATTATGTTGGATACTATCGCAAACATCCACCTACTTACCCACTAATTTCTATATAATATATTAATATCAACGTATGAGATTTCATAAATTGTATATATTTGTTTAGAGGGACAAATTAATGGAGACTCTTGTTGAAAGCAAGGAAGAAGATTTAGAAAATTATTGAATGTGGGAGGAGGGACTTCTCACAAACCTGTCTGACCTATTTTGAATCGTAAGGGGGATAATGGGACTACATTAGAGTATCAATCATGGGGGAAACATAATTTGAACATTTGGGGAATTCTATGAATTCCAAAGTTTTTCTAAACCATGATCCAATCATTTTGCATGTATTATATATATTCATCATCCATTCATTGTTGTTCCCACATTCTTTAATGGAATAAAATAAAATAAAATACCCAAACATGGGATGTGTTACAATTCACCCCACAATTCTAATTCTGTCCCAAACACATTCCCATGAAAAAATAGATCACATTAAACAATAAATTCAATTATTACATAAAAATAATCACATGATTTTATCCATAAAAAATAATAATACAAAATTGTAAAAAAATTATAAAAAATATAAATAAAATATAATTAAAAATTAAATTTGTGTTCAAATATCTTGATATATATATATATATATATTATGGATGAAACCTAGTATCAGTCTCCAAACCATTTATAATTGAACTAGAATTGTTGAAAAACAAAAATTCTATATTTAATTGAATTATATCGTCATTATGTAACCATAATAAATCATCTTAACAGCAGAAGAAATTCCATACTCCATGAAATAACTATAATGACCACAAAATGGGTATACTAAATCCTTGACATAAAAAATGATGTAAATAAAGAAAAACACACCTTTTAATGATACTAATTGACATTAAATCATTGTTCAATAATTCCATATGATGGTATCATATATTCATTCATATTGAAAATTCTTCCTCTATGATCTAAATAGGAAAACTCATTATCAAGGACCCCATGTTCCAATGATACAAAAAATACAATATTACATATCCATGCAGAAATCATAGGATTCACCTTGTATAAAATACCAAAATATCAATACATTACTAAAATTATTAACAACAAACAGAAAAAAATTAATAGATGATTCTGATATAACGCCAAATCATCTATTTCTCAAAATTGGAAACCAGAAGACACCCAAGGGTAACTACCAGCCATAAATTATTCAAACTAATACTAGTCCAATCCTATTTATGATTAATCCTAAAATATGTTGTCATCCAACAATGGTACAACCATAGACCAAAAGTATGAATAAAACGATTAATATATACTAAATATAAATTTTCACAAAGATTGATTGAAAAAATATTGAGAGTCAAATAATCATCTAAAACTAGATTTTTTTAAAAGGATGTGGACAACGCCTAAATTTATTATTAAAGCAAAGACCACTTTATAGACTAGGTAGAGGGAGGGCCATTACATAGCCTGAAGGCACAAAGATAAGTGGCATGAATATATGGCTTGAAAGCCCATATTTTGGCCCAAAGGACCCCTCAGTGAACAGTACAGCTACAGTATCCCTTAACTACAGTACTGCCTCCGCTTCAGTATTACTGCAGTGCCTCCGCTGCTATAGTTTCACCACTTACACATCTAAATATAAATGAAACATGACCCTTTTCAATCCAACCCTTAGACCAATTTTCATGGGCATAAGATAGCAGTCCAAAAAGATCTCAATGAAAACCACTAAATGATCACTATATTTTAGAATAGAAACATGTACATCTAAAATGATAACATAACATATTATACACTATTCATATTATGTGATGTGTTAAAACCAATATTAGGAATAATCAAAATGATATGTACTTTACTTTTATAATATAACATTTCAATAGGATTACCCAAAACAACACCAGACATGAACTCAAGCCAATCATGTTTCCTAGAATACATCCATCCATAATTGAATAATTACATATCTAATCATTCAACTATTAAAACAAAAGTTCCCCTATATGGTGTTTCCCCAATACTAAGAATGAGTTAAATACCAAGCATAAAATTACAATATTGGATTAAATTGTTTTTTAAAATTTCTAAAAATTACTTTTATTAAATTTAAAACATCTAAATTTTGTAAAAATTTCAAATTATCCATTTTTAATATACCTACTAATGGTAAAAAATCAACAAACCAAAAAATTAATTTTTTGAAAAATCATTGATTTCACATAAATTAATATTCCTAAATTATTCAATTACATCAACTGTTTTTAGAATCCTTGGTAACTAATTTACCTACCCATTAAATGTAAATTTTTTGAACGTATAGATATATTTCAATATCAAAAACCACAAGAACCATTTCAAAACACAATGAGCCATTGACATTTAAATCATTTAAAATTAAAATATTCCTAAATATATAAAAACCAACAAATCCTTATATTATACTCAATGTATTTTAAATTCATTTACAAGTAATTACCTAACATTTAAAAAAATAAATTACCACATTTATTTAATGATAATTCAAATGATTTAATATTTTTATAAAATAATATATTTCAAGATCCTTTATGAAACAAACTCACCTTTTTCATTAAAATAATATTTTATAATTTCAATATAAAGAAAATTTTATATGGAATTATAATTTCACACACACACATTCAATTTAAAATCTCATTAAAAATCACATGAAAAAATTCATTACATGATCATTTAATAAGATCTATTTGAATAATAAAGATGTCATATTTACTATTTTTTAACCCCCACTTGAACATCTATGTGACAATGGGTAGAATAATAAAACCATCTGAGGTATTTAAAAATATTCATCTTGGATTCATATTTGACAAACATGTTTTAATCATGTTATGATACATAGATCATATGTATAATATTGTTATTGGTTTATGAATGTTTTTTCATGAACATCAAGAAAACATTATTCCATGAATAACCTTCAATTTTAATACAAAATTCCATATATTTATTTTAGGAATAACATGTTATAATATTTTTTATCTACGAATCCACCCAAAAACACTAAATCTCAATCCATTACTCATTAAAAAATTTAGAAAAAATAAATATACCTCAAGGATATATAAATAGAAGAGAACATGAAGCTCTTCCCACACCTACCTATTAGTTCCTGAAATACATTTATCTAAGATACCTTTTCCTCTAATAACATGATTTCACTTGAAGAATAATATTACTACTAAATATATAGGTTTTCATTACATTTTTAATGAACAAAACAAGACTAACTTCTAAACTAACACATGATCTGTACCACAATGATTTTGAAGGGTATTTTAAATCGAAAAGGAACATAATCTAGTTCCCGGCCATTACATGAGGAACAATTTTAACTATTAATTCCCTATAATAAATATTAATTAGAAGTGTAGTGAAACAAAATAATCTAACTAAATTGAAGATAATTTTTATGGTAATCTAATAAATAATAAACCACTATACAAAAATTTAATAGAAAATGAATGTGGATACAAATAGATCATATAAATAAAAATATATATTTTAAATTAGTAAATATAGTTCCAAAAACCATAAAAATAAACATTATACTAAACAAAATCCACATGACTCATGCTCACCACCCCAACATAACATTTTTTTACCTGAATAATGGTGTAGAATTACACTGAAGGGGACATGAATCTGTGAGACATAAATGTAAATTATAAATACTTGTAGGTCTGAAGGTAATGAATAGTTTAATTTATTTATTTTACAAAACATATTTGATTATTTAAACATAAATATAAAATTATTTATTCCATATCGAACTATAGAATAACAAGTAACCACTAGTCCAATTTTTTACTACATAAACCAAGGGAAAACCAATTAGATATCAAATAGGCACAAAAAACATAAAACCTATTTCAATACCTACTAATTTATTTTTAGAAAATCATTATGTGGATAAATTAAAATTAACATAAATGGTGAAAATTTTAAAAAAACATCAATTCAAATTTCTTATTAAAATAGTATAAATTCTTCTTGTAAAAATCTTCTAACTTTTAATGAACAAACATTTAAAAATCATTATAAAATAGTTGGTATAAAAATAAGAAATTAAATTTCCTTATTATAAATTATTAAAATACCTCTAAAACTTTTAAAACGTAATTCATAATTTATATAATAATGAGAATATAAAAAATTTCACAATGATATCAATGTTTGAGGATAAGGAGAAAAAAGAAAAACATATAGGTTACGTGTAAGGATTTATGATGTAGGGGATAATATAATTCAATAATATAAATCCTCTAAGACTACTTATATTTGGTTATAGAATCAACAAAAAACTCTACATGAAACTAGTAATAAATAACTCATCTATCTATAGGGAACCTTGAATTATAATATAAAAATATTCCTATACCGATAGTCCTATAAAACATATTTGGAACACTAAGATAATTTATCCCAAAAGTAAGATTTGGTCCCCCAAAATATATTCTAAGACCAAAGAAAATATCTACTATTAACAATATATATAAAATTTTATTACCCTATGAATCACAATGTATATATGGGTTTTAATTAATATATGTTACCAACTTTATTCTTAGTACTCACGTGAGAAAAAACAAAAAAGGTGAGTAGAAAAAAACCACATTATAAGAACTACTATCAAGTTATCCATTTAAATAAATCGAACCTCGCATCATACATTGTATCATGAATCACCCCCTTATATGATCAGTTGGTCTCCACTTATAAGAAGAACCACCCATTAATAGAAAAAATTACACTTGGAAAATTGGGGGACAACTAAATTTTATGAAATTTTTTTATGTGGTACCAAAAGAGAAATTTAAAAAATTATATGAATAATAGACACGCAAAATTTTTAAATACTATATAAATCCCAAAATTAGGACAAAATAATAAAATGTACTTCATATTACATTTTAAATTCCATAATTTAAAAAATAATTATATCGATAATATTCGTCCAAAAGATTCAAAATTAAATTCATATCTGCAACGAAATAGATTTTAAATTAATACACTATTTCAAAAAAAAATTAAATGAAATCCATAGAAAGAATTTTATTTTAATCCTCCATAAAATATAAAAACATCTTAAAAAACACATTAATATATTTAATACATGAGAAATTTTAAATGTTAATTTTAAAAACAAATAATATTGATTCTAATTCTCTGCTAATGAATGAAACCATTGGAAATCACATTCCATAACCTATGGGATTCATCGAAAGGCCTAATTTCAATAAAGGGTCACATTAAATAATTTTTTTCATCTAATCATAGGGGATATGAATATTAATCATATAAACATCATCTTCATTCATGAAAAAACTATATTTAGTGCATCACCATCATTAGAGAACTCAAAAAATAGACAAATAAACCATCTATAACCTCTATATGAATAAATAAATATCATGATGTAAAGTCACAAAATATAAATCATCTAAAATTATAACATAGGTTTATGATATGGAATAAAACCATGGAAAATAAATAGATTTCATATAGGAATATTCTTATAGGAACATATTATAGGGAAATCTTCTTAATACCATGGTGAGTAAGATCAACATGAATGATTGATGGATGAGGTTATACCTTAACACGTTTATATCCTATTTTAATATGATGTATAATAATGGTAGAATAAGATGGTATAAAATTAATGGAGGGAATTATTTTAATTTCAACATATAATTAAATATAGGTATGTTGTATCATTTATCTACTTGATTTTATGAATCATGCTCTAACCATGATAGAGACAAAGACTAGACCATCACTCCCCAAATGGTTATACATCGGATAAACTAGATGATTTGGATAACTATTTTTCAATAATTACAATTTTCACTCTAAATTCCAATACATTATCACACAAGAATTAGATTTTTTCCACTAACCTTTCAGGTTGACCATACACCCCCAAAATCCTTATAAATATATAAATTATAATGACTAAAATAGTAACAACCATACAAGAAAAATTTCCAAAATTAAAATCAGTATTATTATTATGGATGTATTGTGATCAACTATTAACAATATCCCTTCATTGAATCATTAATCATATTGTTTAGTAAATCCTTAGGATATTTTCTTCTTTGGTATAATATTTCATCAATATATGGATACATCTAATTATATAATTACTTCTAATAATGTAAGCAATGTTTTACCTTAATCCTTATTTGATACAATAAATGTCCCTAAATTCAACCACATATTTACATCAATATATATATATATATAATGTTTCGATACAATGATGCAGAAAGAAGAAAATGATTTAGGGAAATGACCTTGTGATACCCAACCCAGGCCCAAACCCCCCCCCCCCCACCCACACCTAATCCACCCACCCTCCTGCAAGGAAAACCATCCAACCCTCATCCTAACAAATATAAAAATGTTGATATTGATAATAATTTACTTTTTATACATGAATTAATAATGTTATTTAATGTTCTCTACTCTCAGTCTATCAAAATAGGTCGAGTGTTGTAATATATTATAGAACATTTATTTAATATTAATACATTAATATGACACATGTTTCATGTTTAATTTTTTTACTTATGAGGAAGGAGAAATCAATTTTAATTTTTTATTATGAATTATCATTACTTATTTAAGTTCATTGATGTATCATAGAAATTTTTGTGATTTTTTAAATAAAAATTATATATGTTATCTTCTATAAATTTATTAATGGTATATTACTAAAATATATTTATAAAAATTTTAATAGTTACTTACTCTAAAATCATTAATTAAACTTTTATTTATTTGGAGGTATTTTATTTTCAATTATATAGGAATTTTTTAATGTAAAGTAATTGACTTTTTTCATTACCTTCTAAATGAGAATTATATTTGGAGGAAATGGTTTTTTGATAATTGAAAACCTTTTCTGATGTGAAATTAAAAATGTGTTTTCAAAAGTATTATTAATAAAATTATATGATTTCATAGAAATTATAATACTGGTATTTTGTTTTAGATTATAGTTTTCAAATATGAACCATTTTTATAAAATTTATTTAACATGAAATTTTCATCAAAACAAGAATTTACTTGGAGTATTTACATACGTAGAAACTATGTAATAATTATTTTAGGGAACATCTAATATTTTCTTCAAGTTGTTTTATTGAATTTATGGAATGATTAGGATGTGTTTACATCCTTTAGTTATAATATATTTTTTTATTTATGATTTATATTATTTTTATGAGAAATGAATTAAGATAGTTTTGTGTAGAAAATATATATGTGTGTGTGTGTGTGGGTGTGTGTTTGTGATAGTATTTGATGTGGAACATTGATTTTATAATAAATAATTATTTTGGTATTTGAATGGATGTTTAGGTTTTTCATGAAAATCATTGTGGATTGATATGTATAGTTATTAGATAATATTATATATATTTTGGATTTAAGGATGAATTAAATGATAAGTGATCATATATTTTTACTTATTATAAATATGAAGTCTTATATATGATATTTTAGTTGCTTTCATCCTTAACAAAATAATTAATGAAATTTAAAATTAAAATTTAAGGTAATTATTAATATTTTGGACATGAAAGATGGATAAATTTAAATTTTTGTATCCGGTATACCATTATACTTTTATTCAATTTATTATTCTGTTTTTCAATTATATATTAGCATTTTAAAAATTTTATAGTGGTAATGAAATGGTGATTATGTTTTTTGAGAATCAATTTAATACCAAAATTGACATTGGGTAGCTAGTGTGGGGAATTAAGAACACATTAAGTCAGGAAAACAATGTTATTTTCATATTGTCGCATCATGCACTTAGTGGACCATGAATAGGTTTTTAGTATAATATTATTTTTATGGGTTAATTTTTATCATTTTCATCTCAATTATTATCTTCCATTTAAATTTGCCTCTGATTCTTACTTGTTGTAGTTGGATGCAATATCCACCAGAAATATCTATTGATCTATATCCATCCCTCCTTCAATCTCTAAATATGTGGTATTATAAGGTAGTTTTTCGTAGAAAATAAATGGGATGACCCTTAATTCTTGTCATACCACCCTTCAATTTCTTCTCTATTTACTTATTTTGTTCACTAGATATGTACTCTAGGATGAATTTCGGATGATCTTGGTGTAATTCATCAAAATCATTGGTGTTTCAAATTCTCCTCTATTAAAGGTCTATTGAAAATTTATTTTAAACGTTGTTTCTCATTATTTTATTCAAATTGTATAATATATGATTCCTTATAGATTAATAATCACATCATTGTGTTATTAGGGGATGATTATTTTGACTTAATTATGGCTTTTTTTGGGTATAGTGTTTGATATATTTTATGACATGTATACCTAAGTTTTTAATGGTATTATACAAGCATAAGATATATTGGATTCAAAATGGTATTTATATGTTTAATTAATATTTCATAATGGTTACTATATTTTTTTTCATAATTCCGGTGGATTACATTACAATTTACTACATTGTGAAATATTTACAGAATGTATTGTAGTATCTGTCATCATTTCATATGAATTTACATGATATTCTTGTGATATACATAATACATGATTTCATAATTATGTATAATTTTTGAATGTCATTTTTTGGATTTATAAAGAAATTATTTTGAAGTATATTTTCATATAATATTCTATATATTTTCTAGGGTTATTTTTTGAATATTATTGATGGTTTCATTTTATATACCATTTTCAAAGATAATTGGATACAGACCACAATAAGAGATAGTTTCAATAAATCAATAATTCAGTATTTAAATGTATCATTTGATTCCATTGAGGCCAATATGATTGCAATTATTTTCTATTCTATAATTATTCTTTTTTATAGATTTTTTCATTTTGAAACATTGTGTTTATTGTTGACCAACTTTTTAATAGTATACGTTAATTCATAATCTAAAATGTAAATACCATTTCCCATGTTTTCTAACACAAAAATCTATATCCCATGAATAATAGATCAGTATTTTTACTCCTTAATTGTATACCATTCATGATTTATTGAATCCCTATCCAGGATTTTTTAAATCATGAAATGGGTATGAGATACATAAGGAGTATATTATTTCCATATACACTGATCATGTGACCTAACCCTATACATGATGACGTATCCTATATGTTATATTGTCTTGAAATATTATTCATTAATGATGTAAATATATTTTTCAAACCAATGTTATGAAATCATGAGTGTTTATAATTTATAAAAACTAAATAAATTTCTAATAAAGACAAAATAGTCAAATAACAATATTGTCACCATCATCATGTTATAAAAAATTAGTAAATTCCAATTTAACCAAAATTAATAATAACAAAATGATACTTACATTAAATTTGTATTTTCCCACAACAAGTCACTCTCTAAAATGGATATAATGGGATGGTTATAATACACTAAACATGCCTCCTTGTATTCCATGAGAAATCAGCATTAAGTGGGGTTGTGATATCTATAGTGGAAAGCCTATACCCCATGGTTAAAGAGTTAACATATAGAAGAAATTGTACAAAAAAATATCCGATTTTCCGAGTAAAAAACAATATAAGTGATACAAGATAATTAAATTCCAATAATCAAACCCAAATTAATAATCCAATAAATAATAAATGATAAATGTTATTATAAGAAATAATATAACTATATTAAATACTATAAGTAAAACATATAAACGAATTTAAGACTCATATAATGTCATAAAACTCCCTAGTAACTAACCCCATTTCAAAACGATCTCCAAACACTAGCCCATCCATCAAGAATGAAATCTTTAATATGGTCCCTTTCCCTTTTCGAACCCCTGCTCAATATTTTTTTTTGAGTACCAATCATTGGAAAAATAGGGAATGGGTGTAATTATATAGGTTTACAAAGATGTATCTAATTATAATATGTTTGAAAATATATTCAACAAATAATATTATAAATAGATGTATTAATTAGTTGAACATTTAAATTAATACCACATTAACCTTCTTCGTCACCATTGTAGAATTTCTATGAGAACATCTCATAGCCAGGCCAACAATAACAATATAAACATGGTAAAAAATAACCTTACATGTTCCAAGATAGATGGTCTCTGATCATGTTTTACAGCAGTTTTACTGTATCATTATAACCAAGTTATAAATCAAACATATTTGCACCAAAAAATAAATATATGTATTCAATAATTTCACTAAAGATGATATCACTATATAATCATTTCTACATGTCTCACTAGGAATATACCTCAACAAAATCTTTTCAGAATGTGCTACAAGGTGAAGAAAACAATATAATCATTTCAATATATGTAACAAGGCAAATACCTCTATATATTATTTTCAGCATGTCTTGTTTAGATCGTCCCACTATATACTCATTTCATTAAGTGTCACTATGAATAGACCAATGTATATGAATTTATTCTTGTATCAATGGGAAAACTTAAAATAAAATAATTATGAAAATTAATCACAACATATTCTATAGAAATAATGATGTGACAATATCATATTATACGGATTAATGGTTAATTATTAAAAATAACTTTTATCATTCAATACCCATTTCAAATATCATTTTATCATAACCAATAACACTTCAATTATGTCAATAAAATTTCCATGATTAGGAAAAACTATATCCTGAAATCGCTGACAATTCATTAATGTTAAACACACTTTATTCCATTAAAATATTCACACATTATGAATTTTTTTCTCACTGTAATGGAAGCCCCAATAAATTTCAATATATTTATGGATATAATGGGACCCTAATGAGTAATTCAATCCATTCATGAAATTTTTTTAGTGCATTATATTTAAGAACAATTACACTATTGAACATACGAAATATTTATCAATCCACTGGGTTACGTTTTTGAATTCATAACATTAGAAATCAATCAAATGATGTAGGAAATTGAAAAAAAAAACGATGAAGAAGAAGGTTAATATTTCTGAATGACGGAACCAAGATCAAAAACTGATCAACATTAAATCCTACAACACACACACTCAATCGATGACACCACACCAATTGGATAATTATTTAATAGAATAGGTAACAAAATAAAAACAACTTATAGGGGGACCTATTACTAAAAAGGGATGGCAGTAATTGAGACACACTTATAAAAAGAATGTAAGGTTCCCTATGGTTATGAAATGATAGTTTTTTGGTGAGTTATAAACTGAAATAAACTACACAAAATAAATTAAATCATCACTTCAGGGAATTATATTGCATGATATATAATGAAATATAGTGTAGTTCTTTTTATATGGGTATACCAAAAAAATGACCACCACATATAATAATTTATTATATTTGAATTTATCATGATGTGTAATCAAATTTCACTATTTTTATTGTTTCAATGTCGTTAATCAGTTCACAACATATTACTATTCAAGACATGTTTTTGAAAATAATTACATGGAGTGTATTAAATTTACATGTTTTTAATGTAGTCTGAATACAATTTTCAGCCTTGTTTCCTTATAAAAACATGAACCCCTATTTATGGGTTCTCACGATACCTTGAATCCATGGTAACACTTGATAAATTTATATCCAGACACTATTTACTAAAGAAACCCATACATTTCCATAAATGAATTCATTTTACTCGAAAATGTATATACATCTTTGGAAAATACGGAACAATATTTATCAAACTAAAAACAAAACAAAGTATGTACCTAGAAAATTTTGTGATCATATAACCAATCCTCCATATAACATTTCGCCAACAAGTTCCTACAAGAATCACTATGGGGTGTCAACAATTATTAACACTGATATTTCATATCAGACTCCCTCTTCATGTTATCCTAGTGAAATTTCCTATGCTTTCTCTATAATCAAACAAAATTTATATTAAAACCATAATGATGCAACCCATTATAGTCCAAACACAGTATTAAATTACAAATAAATAATGTATTATAAATTATCTCAATATCTGCTACATCTATCATTTGATAAGGGGCTAAAAAATATCCCGAATGATTTGACCCATGGAACCCATCCAACATAGAAATTTAGCTATATGTAAAGGATAAATGGTATGTCATTAAACTAAACATATACACTATATCAAATGGCCTGAAAAAACAGGGTTCTATCTTTACCAGTTTTTGAATAATGTTTTTCCCCAAACTATTCGACACCCTACGGAAAACAAAATAACAAAACATGGACTCCAAATGTCATCTATGATGGTAAGTATCTAATTTTTTCCTACTATTCCTGGACTCCAACCATTTTATGATAAAATAATAATTATTAGACATATACTATACTAGAGTAGTTCTAATATGAACTCACATTCCTCCCTATAACAAGTAAAAAATTTTAATAGAACCATCTTACACACAAACCGTTAAATGGATCAATACGACTGGATTCATGGAAACCATTATGATAAACATACTCTAAGTGTTCTATAGGATACCCTCATGGACCACAAAAATTCAGAAATAAAATCATGTGATATATCCTCCTGAACTAAAATCTCCCACATTGATTTACAACATTTTGTGGATTCTAATTCATATTCAAGAGAACCAGAAATCCTAGATTCTTTTGAATACCCTACCAGAAACCAAATTTTAATTTACTATCATAGAATTAATGATACTCCTCAGAAAAACATGTATGAAAACTACCTCACACATATAAAAACATATCATGTCCTCAACTGTTATGGGATCCATTCTAGTCAATAATTGGTATACCTTTGTCAGTCAATCTAAATAATTTAGAAATAAATATTATTTTGGGTTTTCTTAGGTAATAATTTCAAAAAAAATTAATATTTACATCATCCCATTTACACTAAAGAATGTGTAATGAATAAAATGCCAGGTTTTCCAATGATTCCATTCTTTGAATTGCCTTAATGTCCAAAATAATCTAACAAATCTTGAAACCTTCTTCTTTGTTTCATCTATCATGTACATTCTTCAGAGATCATTATACATCATTGTAAGAAAAGTTGTAATTCAAATATAGATGAATGAAACACACACATAAGCTACTCAAACATGAACAATTGAACATAAACTCAATCATGCATAATTATAGAATTTCTACTACTTACCAAATAACACTATGGTGTCTCACCCCTATATAATTTTTAACTCATAAGAAGGTCTTCCATGTCATAAAACATCATGGTATTAATATTTCCAAAGGAATGGTTATAATAATTTTTGATGTTAGAGAAACTCATCCCTGAGACTGTATGATATTGAAATGCGTGTCTGTAAATAGGTACAAAAATGTCAACTTATTGCAAGGATACCGTAATACCTATCCCTATTCCATTTAGCTCATATCATCGGCAATTACATTTTCCAATCCTCATATATAATCCAAATCGACATGGAATGTTTACAGATACTCAACCAAACTATTATCCCAAAGGATCTGTTCCTACAGAAAAAACAAGTACATATAGATCTTTTTGTAAATGTATATGAAAATCCACCCAGCCATGAGAAAATTTCATCATCATCTCATGGAATGGACAACTTCTATTAACTCTAAATATTGATTACAGTAATACACCTCATGTGGTTTCATCTATCTAATACCATAAGAAAAAACACAATCCTCTTGCATGGAAAAATATCTATATCCAACTATAGATGCACCATAATACATGGTATATGATTTAACCAACACATGTAATGCAAGGATAAGTTCAAATGTCAGCCAAACGTTTATCACATGAAAATATCTCTCTAAAATATAAGACGAAATAAACATAACTCAATTTTTTGTCTGACTTGATATTAGTGGTTCAATACATGAGATTCCATGGATATTTCACTGATAATATCCTTGTAAAAAGAAAATTCTCTAAATCTAGTAGTCATTCTTGTGATATTCCCAAGATACCAAATCTATTAATTTCTCTTGGATTACTAAAACTCATGTCACTAAGATTTCATAGACCATGAATTTCAATTTATCAATCCATAAGCTTAATTTTTTTCCTTGGAATAAAGGTAATATTATCTTAATTAATCATGATGATGTCCTGATATTTGTCATGGTCATATTCCAAATGGGAGTAATATAAAATGTTATATATGAAAAACACCAAAATGATCCAGAATAGGATGAATTATCTAATTACTCAAATCCCTGAATAACACTTGTGCATTTTTTAATCCAAATGGAATCACTAGTAAATCATATAATCCATACATGATCCTGAAAGTAGAAAGATGTATGTCTAAAGGTCTCACTAATAAATTATGAAACCTTAATATTAAATCAATATTGGATAAGATATTATCTATTCATTACTGATTGAAGTGATGAATAGTTCATGGAAGAGGATACGGGTTCTTAGAAGTCATTAGGTTAAAGCCTCCCACAATTGACAATCAAGGGAATGTCCAATCTAGATTTATAAAGAATATAAATTGAGATCCAAGTGGATATGTATGAGTACCTATGAATCCATTAGCTTTACAATCAAACAAAGGGACTTCAACTCCCAAGCTATAATAGTACCATTTTAAGGAGGGATTAATATATTGGATCTGATCCCATCACCATGTTGATTATAAACTCAATATCAAGCCCCAAGAAGTCGTTTTCATAACTCTTTAAGTATGAAATCGTGAAAATTATCTACCACTAGAGTAATAGAACCATACAACATCTCACCATATTATAGATTAAAAATATATTTTAACTATAATAAAATATAATATTCCCGAAAATTTTCATGCATGACATTCTTGGAGACCCCACTAACCCTATTTTGAATAGATAAATCCTTATAATGATAAAAATGCATGGCTACATAGATAAAAGTAGTCACAATCCTATTATAGAACTAAACAATAATCACCTTGAATAAAATCAATGCATTTTATTTCAAATAATAATTGATCCTAAATTTAAAGGTAATTAGAAAATTATAGACAACATGCTTTGTAACATATTCTAGTCTCTAATCACACTGCCAATGTTGTGTTGATATTCATGAAACCAACAAAAAATTTCCCATTATAGGAATAATTAATTTTTAAAATGAGAAGTCAAAATATGAATTTTATTGTCATATATCAAAAAAACCAATAGTATTGGTAGTTTATGGAAGATTCATACATATGATAGTAAATGATCATACATCCAAAATAGGTATAGCAGTCTAAATAATGTTCATCTGAGAAAACCATATGCCATGGTCTCTAGCCTTACTCCTTTATGATATACCCTCAAAACTTTATTACCATTCAAGAACATGGGTACCATTTCCCATTCCTTAAACAGAACAACCCATTGAACTTCAGATAACTATTTGATGAGATGTATTATATTCTGTCAGAGACTCAAGTACTTGTATTATTATCATAACACTTCTATTCTATTGTATTCCCCTAAAAATCCACATTATGTTTCCATAAATACGAGAAGAATTACAATCCAATTCAGGGTGTAGACATTAAGGATATTTTTGGAACATTATTTCACATTGATAGGACTTCAATGAAACACTGATCTAAGATAGATGAACATTTCCCTTACTTCTTTGACCACTTCATCCCTATAAAAAAATTCACATAGACTCTACTTTCCTATAAAAAAATTTCATAGTTTACCCTAATCAAGTAGAAAAATTTTTCTTAGAACATATCTCATGTTTAATTATATAGTATGTTCTGGGTTCTTCACCTCTGAAAATATACCCAGATTAAATAGGTTCACCTATGAAATGATCTCATAATGAATACAAGAATAAAAAAATCTCACCATGGAGATCTACTCATATTTCAATAATGGTACAGAGAGATTTAGGTGTCTGAAGTGTTTAAGATCTTCTAGAAATGGCATTCCCTCTCGTTTTATAATCTAGAACACACATTCATATTTTTTTCATCAATTTATGAGTATATAAATACACCAGGAACCTCGTCTCAAATCCATTCAAAGATAAATCACCCATCTTTCCTTCATACTCAATAATGTCTCATCAACTCATTACTGGTCCATGGAGTATATACAACCAATGAATTAACCTCTTATATATGGGTGTCTCAATATTCTTGAAGATAATATGGTATGACTCGATACTAGTCTCATATTTCTAAGGGACTCCCACCTGAATGATTTTAGGGGGATGATGTAATGGAAACACTCCTAACATCTCAAAAATCGAAGGCACTCTATTAAAAGTCTATCTTTTCATAGATCTTATGACCCTATAGAATCATCAATGAATATGAGCATCCATATGATCCATGGGAACAATAGAAATATTTGGTCCATCTATAATAGGATAATTAACACTCATATTCTCTTGATGCTAAACTAGATGATGAGGTGGATCGATTTTCTCTATAAGACCACACACTTCATACATTACTAGGTATCTCAAGGTCAATATCAAAAGTTGAAAACAATAGAGATATATTTACTCTATATCCCTCTATATAATGAATAATAGTAAAAATATATCTATGTGTGCGTATTAATATGCTAGAATATTGATCTCACACCTTACCAGGTCGAAATTATAAATATAAAAAACTAACAAAATCATAAATATATATCATCACACAAATGTGAATCAATAAAGGTTAAATAACATCAACTATAACTAAAACATTGTATAAAATGAATTCAACCCCTATGTACTAATATTTTCTTCTTTAAATGGGTTAGATACTCCCAAGAACCAGCACATTTACAAGTCCCTATAAATCCTATTATTTTTTCTTCAATTTCAAAATAGTATAGTATAATAAAAACACATCTATGATATCACATTATGATATCACCTGATATGGTAATCTCTGATTTGGCATCAATATATTGGTTACGATACCTGAAGCATGAATCCCCATATTAAAGAAACTTCCAAGTAACAGGCGAGGTGTGATATGTACAATGGGGATACTATAGCACACGGTTGCAAAGTTACAATAAAATAAAAATAATAAAACCAAAATAAATAAATACTATTCTATATAAATAAGGGAATGAATAAAATACAATGAAAAAAAATTACAATATACAAATGAATAATTAGAAAATTAATGAAATAATTAAATAATGATATGATGAAATGTAACTACAGTTATTTCTGGATGTACTAATGAAAATAAAATAGAAGACTAATATAAAGAAATAAATTTCATTGGTCTCAAACTCCATATCATTCCCATATCTAGACTCTATCTAATGCACCTTGTAAACAATAAACAGTAAGGTCCATTTCCCATTTCCAATGTTATATCTATAGAATATGATTAGTATCCACATGGCGTCCAATATAGGGTGTGAGTATAACACATTACAGTTGAACCAACATGTTTAATAATTAATTTTTGTATAATATGTGTGTGCTATGATACATAAATTAGATGTATTAATTAATTTAAATATTAAATTAATAACCCATCAACCTAGTTCAGTACCCGACAAGAATGTATCTGACAATGTCTCACAACCATGCCAACCATCGACATATAACCATATTAAAACATAAAATTCTATTGATACATACTTGAATGTCTCTAATCATGTCTGATAACCAAAACAACATGGTCCTTATAATCATTTTATAAATCATACAAATGTCGATCCAAATAGTTCTATAATAATTTAATCATTTAACTAGGGCAGATCAACCTATATAATCATTTAAGCATGTATCACTGTACATAGAGTAATATATATTAATTTCAATAGGGATCACTAGACCAATACCTATGTATAGGAATTTCAACATATGTTACTTGACCAAGCCACCTATATACTCCTTTCATCTTTTATCACTAGAGTAAACACACTATATAATCATTTCAGTTGTTGTCATTGGGAAGAACTATATATATAAGCATTTCATCATGAGTCCTTGGGATGATACCACTCTATATTATTTTCAGAAAAATTATTCTAGTATATACTTATGTAAAATTTCACCATGAATTAGTAGGAAATCAACCAAAAGAAGAATTACATCATTTAATGAAAACATAAATCCAAACAATAAGGATTTCACATTTTCACAACATAATTTTCAATTTTTAATTTTGAATTTCACTATTTGTCACTCAATACCCATTTCATATATAAATTTGTTATAAATCATAACATTCCAATTATCTCAATTGAAAATCCATTTCAGGGTGTGTCTATATCATTAAATCACACAAATCCATGTCATTATAAACACACATTAATCCATTAACAATTAAGTTTTTTGTAAAATGTTCTCTCATCAGAAAAGAACCTGGAATATAGTTCTATAATAAATTAGATATAATGTGATTCAATGAAATAATTTGGTTCATTTTTTGAAGTTCTTCAGTGCAAGATATGATGGGATAGTAGAATTATTTTACTTACTTGAAATCTATCATACCATAATTTTTTGTTTAGACCCATTGAATTAACTATAGATCAACAATGATTCCGACGAAAAAATAACACATATATTAAGATTAACATGACGTCAAGAGAGATCCTAGATCAAAATTTATACTTTTGAAACCTAAAAACAAACACTTTCCCAAGATTACACCAAAATGTATTGGGGACGAATGGAAGAGAAGAGGGAAAAAATGTAAAACCAAATACCCAGGTGTATCATTCATAAATGGGGCATCTGAAATAGAGATAGAAACTCTAAAAATTGAATGAGGATTACCAAGGGGTGAGAGGGGAATGTCTTACATTATTTAAAAAAACAAATCCTCTTAAAAATATTCATTAATATAGTAGGTTGTGAAATTACACGACATGTAATATCGTTACAAATCATTTAATTATGTTAATAGGGATACACTAAAACATATGTAACCTTAGATTAATATTTATTCTAATTGGATATTACATGATGTTTAATATAATTTAATAATTTTTAATCTTTACATGTAATTAATTAGTTAACAACTATTAATTATCGATGATTTTTTTTGGAAACACTGACATAGTAAATATTACATTTACACATTGTGTAATTGTCCTTCAAATTGTGTTTCAGAATCATTTTTTATGAAAACACGAACCCAAAAAAATCCTCTAAAATTATCAAGAACCCATTAAAAAACATTACCCATTTATAACATAACTCCATTAATTCAAAAATAAACAAAAATTCCCATATGTTAATTTGTTTTTCCAACATAAGCTATATGTATCCTATCAAACCATAATCACTAAATCTCAATAAAAAATTTCAAAGATGGAAAAGCATTGAAAAAAATGATGGGATCTTACATGATTGGATTAGATATTCTTTTGGTAGAAATATGATATTTATCTTTATTTATGTGTAATGGAATAGTAGTATTATATAACAATGTTTTTCCCTTAGTTAGTTTATTACCCAATGGAAGTATACTATTCAAATATGAAAAAATGTTTCAATTCCCTAAATGTGTAGTCATTGTATTATATTTTCACTAATACAATATTTTTTAATTTGATTCAAATAAAAGAATTCAATTATAAAACAATTTTTTTGCTACATTTTACTAAAAATATATATTTCAACATATACTATGTGTAATAATTTTTATGTGTTAGATGATTAAATTAAAAAACATTCATTAATAAGGTTATTTTACATAATTGTTTTTTTACTTGATATAAATTCATAATACAGAAAACATAGTTTTAAAATTAATATTCATTTTATATTATTTATATAATTATAATATTATTCTATATTTCATTATTATTTTGGTTACTACACATAAGAATTGGTTACAACCAATGAAATCACAATAATAATGATACATAGAATGTTATTGGTCCTAATAAACACATTTCGAGAATGATTTTAGTATTCTTAATTGTATAATGAGTTTAATTAATCCTAAATAATTATTTTTTATTTATATGTTATATGTATCTTGAGTTATTTTATGTTTATAGATAGGTTAATTTTAATAATTAGGGTGTAACACCTCATATATGTGTGAGGTATCAATATTATTAAAATATTTTTATTCAATGTGTATTACTATTTTTTGGAATGTTATAGGATATGGGGGTTTTTTGGATTCTTTTTTAATATGGGACTGTTTTTACTTATAAAATTATACTCTAGGTGTCTCAACACACTTAAAGATAAAAGGGTTTTCATTTGAGGAGGAAAATTTTAATGGATGTCCAGATGAAACGCTGAAGATTTTGTCTTTATATTAATATAGTATGGTTTTTCTACAAAGGATTATTAAAAAATCTCATATTTTGGGAGATTTATGGGTTTGTTATTATTTATTTTATGAATGGGAAATACCTTAAACAATATCATTAAATAATTAGGTATCGTGTCTTGGGATTATATTTTTTTATAAGAGAGGAATTGGGGTGTGACAATGATTGAAGTGCAAAAATATAGACTTATCTTGTGAATTGAATTGGTATAAATATTTAAAAAATTATTCATTTTTTATATGTTTTTTAAATATATATTGTTAAAATGTTTTTATGTATCAAAAAATTGGAATCTATAATTTACAATATAAACTTATTTTATCCTCATTCATCTTTTTGGTATTCTCAATGAATTGGGATCTTCGACACCCCTTTATATAATCAATAATAAATTATTTTTAAGGGATATCATGGGTAAGTATATATGTCATTTATCCTTTAATCATTATTTCTATCAATTATTCAATATGTCTCATAGTTAAATCCTTGTCATTTTTTTTGGTTAAGTCATATAAGAAAATGTGTCCTACATGGTTGGTCAAATATGATGAGTAAGACCCAACTAGGATTTAGTTTGTGTTTTATAACCAATATATTTTTTATTAAAATTATTATATAGTATTTATGATATTATCTATATTCCAACCATATTGTAAATATTAATTTAAATTCAAAAAATGTTTCAATTTTTTCTTTTACAGAAGTTTCTATATTTTAATGCATGGGTGGTTCTAGAAATATTATACATATATAATATTTTCATAAATAAACTTCTATATTTTGTAATATGTTATGAATTCAAACATAAAATTGAAAAAGGGTTACTTTTCATGCATTACTGATATAAGATTCTCTTGTGGTCCTCTAAAATATTATTTGTTATGGAATATAATGGGATGAATATATACTAGGTTTGGAATAGCCTAGGAATGATTCCATGAATGGGATAGTGACTTAGAGTGTGTAACCCTTAATAATTAAATAATTTTCTATTTTATATGTTTTTATATGATATAATTGGATCACTATTCTCACTTTAATTTGATATAATTTCCAACCATGATATATTGGTTTTATAATATACTACTTTCTAAAATGATTGGTTTTATATTATACATTCTAAGAGGTAATGGTGTAATCGTTTCATCCAATGTTAAGATACCAATCCCTTAATCAACATGAGGTTATTGTATTAGTGTTACCCTGCCCACAAATATATGGTTAAAAATGGCACATCATCCACACATGAAATGTGGGGGAAGCATTATCAACCTATTGATTACTATAGGGGGATTTGTGTCTGATGCTGGTATTTTGTAATTAAGGTTACATATCAAACAATTAATTTTTGTTTTTCAAGAATATTATAACCATGATATGTGTATCAATTTTATATCGTTTAATTGAATATGGGTATTTTTTGAATATTTTTCAGGTGGAATTGGTGATGCATAATTTATAATTAGATTCAAGATTCACCTTGTATGTTGGATTGCATAATTGATTCATGAATCATAATATTCCCTCAGATGTTGTGTGCAATGAATGAATAAATATGAATATATTTTGATACTTTTATAATTTTTTTATAATCAACCCCATTATTTATAAGAGGGTTCCATATCACTACATAAATCACTCACACCAATGAATGATAGAAATTAAGGTCACTCAATGTAAATGGATTACAACTCATAATGATTAGCTAATTCATAGAAGATTATATAATAAAATGAGACTTTGTATCCATTTTAATCGCCATAATTAATAAAACAAATCTTGGACAATCCATGAAGTCATCTTTTATGATGATCAAAAATTGGTGTCAATCATTACAATAAGAAGGGATTCTTACTTAATCATGTGTATTTCACTATTTCCATGTATTTTTGTAGCCTATGATAAGAGTTTTTCATTTAATAATTATCTCATTAAAAATTTAATGTTCTCCCATGCATCATCAAGAAAATAATTTCCATGAATTATTCTTCCTCAACACATTATATAGATATGATGATACCATAACAATATTGTACTATTTATTTTTATATATATTATACTTACAGTACTGATAATATATTATTTCTATCAGTACATCACTATAAAATAATTAAATTTATTACATTGTATCCTTAATAATTATCATGACATCTCTCTCTATATATAGTGAAAATGATATATATATTTGTTATCTCTATGGTACACCCATTCTACAAACAAGTCTATTTTATTAGTTCTTACACAATAAAAAAACTACATTCAAATATTAATTTTAAATTAAAATTTTAATTTCCAATTATATTTAAATGATTTACAAGCATTTTAGTATATCTTCTCTTTTTCTATAAAAATTTTCATTTATCCATCTCAACACTGACATACATCATTATGCAATAACATTCACTAAAATTTAATTCACCTATTGTTTTGAAATTATTAAAACAAAATGGAGTGGCACTTTTTTCAGTGAACAAACAATTATTCATAAAATGAATACTTTGAAATATAATTTTCATGGTTATTTTTCATGGTATAATTCTTATACATATATTTAAAAATAGATGATCATGGAATAAATATATTTTCTTGTTGGGAATATTTTTCTCCCATTAGATGATTCATTATTTCTATATGGAATATTTAATACTTGATATACTAGATTCAACATCATCTGATATGATTCATCATGTATATTCTTCTGAATATCAAAAATAAAGGCATATGAAATCCCATTTGATCATTTTTGAATACTCGGTATAATAATTTAGTGTTTATGATTTTTTATAAGTCATATATTATATATATGAGATAGAAAAACATGTAATTTAAAAATATGGCCCATCACATAAAAACACCTACATAAGATAAATCTATTATGAAACTAAAATAAATTTTATAATTCACAATGTATTCATAAAAAATATACACAAAAGACCTTTGCCCAACGTCATATCTAATTATATTCTCATATAATAAAATATATGTGTATCCAAAAATATATTAAATATCACTAAAATATTCTATATATCTCAATTAGACAACACATTCATTTCATTTCTAAATAATGGATTATATTAGGAGACCCTCCTTGAGGATCCCATAAATATTTCTAAAATTGTTATACTGAATAAATATGTTCCATTCTCTCCTATTATAACATTATTGAAAACTATAAAATAGAAAATTTTCAAATCCATTGTAAATTAGTTGTATATAATTCTTTACAAGGAATTTCATTTCTATTTTTCATTATCCCTACTATTTAGATATAATACTATTATATTTTGAGTAAAATTTATTCCAAATCTATTTTTTAGCATATCTACATACAATATGAACATTACACATAGGTGTAATTTGCAATTTTATGTATTAAATATTGATAAGCACAAAAATCATCCAAAATTGATCCAGAAAACTCTATATCTTTTCAGAAAAACAACCCATCTTCCAAAAAACATCCCCAAAAATATTAATGTTAATTTAACTTCTCTTTTTTATTTTTTTATGCATCGATAAAAACATCCAACAAATAAATATATATAGTTCCTCTTTTATCTAAATTCTTTTTATCTATAAAATTACAAAATGATTAATTATTCTTCTTGAACTGCATATAAAAACAAAAACAAATTGTTGTAGTGATCTACCCATGGAGACCATCAATTCATCATATCCTCCTTTTTATCACGGGCTCAATAATTTCTTGAAAATATCACTTTGTCTCAAAAATCATCACCTTTATATTTTATTTCAATAAAGAAACACACATCACATACAAGATCATAATACATTTTAGTGATTTATTATTAAATAATTCTATTCTAATATGAGAAAATTTAATGCAGAAAAATGATTCTTAAAAAAAAAATATTTACCACCATAACAGTTACATAAATAGTTTTCATCAAAAACTCATAACTTATATATACCTATACATCATGCTAATACAGTAGAATCCAATATTCATCTACATCGAAAATTATTATCATGTTCTTATATAAAACACAGTATGAAAAGACGTGATTACCCAACATGATTGGATAGTTCACATGTTTACTCCACATCTTATTACGTTTTATAAAATATCTAAAAATAAATTATCATAAGAAATAATAGTTCATTAAACACATAGGATAATTGAATAATATTACACAGTCTACATATTTAGTTTTTTACATCATTATAATGCCAGAAAAAATTCTTCTAACCATTTGATGAATAAAGGAAAAACTAAATGAAAGAGATGGGATGGGATGGGTAGAGAAAGGGATTTTCCCTCTTCCAAAAATAAAGGGAAAATGTAAAATATCATAATAAGTCATTCGAATCAAAAAATCCAATTAATAATCATTTTCTAACCTAGATTGAGTTTTACCTTACTAGAATATCCTTACAATATCTGTATTGGCTATTATGGACACATTATAAAAATATCATGTAGATAAATTTTGTGGTAGGATTGAATAGTCCCTCTACGGCCAGCCCTTCGATGGAGAAGGAGTGCAACACTCAATATTAATTACCATGAACATACCATATAAAAAGGAATGTTTAATAGATGTGTGACCAACACATCCAACACCATCATGGGGTACTGTTAACACCTTTATTATTGGTGATTTTTCCTCATGTCTAAGATATAATGGAAGAAGAAAATTTTTAATTTAATTATTGAAAACAAGATGTTGTTGTATATTAATTTGATTGAATGCATCATAATGTATTTTTGGAGGATTATAGTCCACTAGCTGCATGAAACCATTCCTTAAATGAGATTGTCCAGATTTTACCTCTAAAATATCTATAGATGTCCAAACATTATCAAAATCAACACCATCACATCCCAGTTTGGGAATAGGTGAATCTGCATTCACATTACCACCCAAGAAATGACTATAATTTTTCTAATGCATCCATCGACCATGATGTGTACTTCCCTAAGAGTAGAATAATTCTCAGTGCACATGCCAACCTCGGGTTCATTTCCGACCGAACATCCAGGATCCACCTTAACCTTCACATTCTATTTCAAAATGCAATAAGTCTCATGGTGCCATTTTATAGTGAAAATGGAGAAATCTAAATTTTTACAACATGTGTCATTAACCTAATCAGTTTCTTAAAAATACCCACAAAAATTAGGATGTTTTTTTATATTTAATCATAAGTTGGATTTAACCATCCAACGTTGAAAATACTATATGACTATTTAAACACATACCTAAATTAACCACCACCAACACCCTATAAAAATTCCCAAACATGAAATCTCAGTGGATCAATCAATTTTTATTGGAATACTGACAGTAGTAGAGATATCAAAATGAATAATGGGATTCTATAAATTCATGTTATGACTGATAAATTTAATCCATACATGGGAATGATTATTTATAATTAAAATGAGTTAACCAAAAAAATCAAATTGTCCAAAGTAGATCATACATAGCCTTAATTTAATTGAATTAATCCCCCATGTATGGTGCTTTCATTCCTCTGATGAAAAATAATGCGGAAGAAGCCCCTACCAAAGGGTACACATTTCCAATCTGAAGAATTCCAAGCATAGGATAGATTCTGACCAATTTCATTAACATTACAGTGTTTTCCACCAACATTGAGTACCATTCTTGAAATAATTGGGAATATACAAATCTGAAATCTATCAAGAATTGCATCTTTCTTGGAAATCACATGTCTGAATCAACCTTAGTTAAAATCTAATCAGTGAAAACATTCTTAATTTTTTTGACCTATCTTATACTAGACTCTCTGACAACATCCAGTGAGAAAATAAAGAAAATCTCTTGTTTAGGTCAAGACCTCTCATCCACGACCACCGTGGATCCACACCTACCACATCCATATACTACCACGAAACAAGATCTTATTAAATAAACCATAGTGTAGTTCATTCATACCCACATCCAAACACATTCAACCATTCTATCAAAATGTTAAGGAACATCCACCACATTAGGGTTACCACACATAGATCCAAGGTCTTAGTCTCATCTAGCACTAACCGTCACAGACCATCATTGGTCATTCACAACTACTACTTTCAAATCCATACTAGATCTCTCAGCACCCGCAACCTCAGACTCTATGACCCCTGATAGTTGACGGATATTTTTCTCATCCGCCGAATTAGGGTTATTCCTCAAAATCCATGAGATATGTCAAACTTGGTGATGAACACTACATACCGACATCGATCGACCACAACAGCGAAATACAAATTTCTATAGGATCCCAAAAACCTTACATCCTCATTAGAGCACCATGAAATAGTGAAGTCAGAATCAGATACCACTTGATGACTTTTTATTGAATCCCCACCACCATTAAGGTGATTAGAAACAAAAAATGACGTTAAAACATGTCTTAACCCTACAGACCACCACAGACGCTATGAAATAAGATCTACTAAGCCCTCGATGCCATATCATCACCACATTGTGTATATATATATAGATTAAACATAAAAATAATTATTTTTATTTCACCCCATTGAAAAAAAAGGAATTTAACAAGAGAGAGAGGTTGAAAATATATAATACCATAGTATTTCAAGAAAATGGGAATATAATTCTTATATAACCTCCATGTATTGGTATTTGATTCCCTAAATGATTAATAATCAGTTTGATTGGTTAATTTCCCGGTGAAAATAAATTCTAATTCTAATAACAAATACTATTACTCACATATGATTTTTAACATGTTAAAATTTATATCTTCAAGCTTCTCTTGGCATCGTTATTTCGAGAAAATTTATACTCTTTTCAAAAATTAAAACATCTTCTCTGTAAATTCATTTTTAATATTTTTTTCTCTATAAATTTTCTTATTTATCCCACTTCATGAGTATACTTTCCAATAAAAAAATATTTCATTCAATAATCATTATACGAATCAATAAATGTTATTATTCATTCTATAATGTTTTATTTTCTTAACAAGTTTTCTGTCATGAAATAGTTTTCCTTACATATGATATCCTCAAATAAAAATTTAATTCATCAATATAATTCATAAAAAATATTATGCACATATACCACTACATTGTCCTAATAATTTTTTAAAACAAATTCATTAATGTTTTGTGAATGGTTAAGGCAGAGTGTCCCCTTTAGTAAATAATATCCTAATACAGAGAAGAACTATACATAACATAGAATGTACATGGATAGTAATTCTAAAATAAAAAATTGTAAATAGTCATGTAACTTGAGATCACGAACTCATGTTGTGGGGATGTTATTATCCACCACGGCCAGGATGATATTATCCCCATCTACAAGCTTTTAACCTATAACCGTGGACCCTTTCATTATATGGAATTACACCATCAGAAACAATTATAATTTATTATATTCTAGATATATGGACATTTTTTACCATCGTACTCACTACTTATGGATGTAAGAAACTCAAATAAATTATCTATACTAACCTTAAAATGTTATTTACCCTTCAATGGATATAAAATACTAGTTCCCCCAAAAATAAAGGCATTTTTTATTTTCTGACTAGGGATTATCTAAATTTGAATACCTTAGATTCTACTTATCTTATCCATGCTCATAACCTACATGGTTCATTATAATCGAGGTTTCAACTCTTTTAGTAAACACTTTATCACTATTCATCCTTATAGATGTACAAAATACAATAGTAGCATTAAATATATCCTCACCTTAAGGTCAGAATTAAAGAAAATTAGGTCTCTGATAATTATTTCAATCACTCATGTTCTGAGAATTATGGTTCCACATGACACTAATAAGCCGCAAAAATAGTTATTTCTATTTAATCATTATACTTAAAAGATGTTAGTGATTTAGTAGAAAAATCCATTGATTTTACACCACCATGAGCAGGTTTTATTACCAATTCAAATTCAATATTATTTTTTGATTCAATTAATAAAGGATCCCAGAGTAATGAATGATACTATCCATATTATTTGGAAAATAAAAAATACACAACAATGTATTTCCACCCACTAGGTTGTCAATGTTATGAACAGGGGAAGGAGGAGGAGAGGAAGAATTTGATGAATCATTACAGACATTATTTCTACTCAAAATATCTATACAGGTTCTAATGGGTTTAAAATAAATAGAATTTATATTTTAAATAAAAATATCTTGTTTCCAATCTCAAGAGAAGACGTAAATTTCTCCTATATAATGTAAATGAGATCCATTTTGTTGTTGGATTCTATTGAAGTGGAATCTCATACAGTGGCCCTCATTTTATAGTTTTTAGTATAAATAATTGTTTATTACAAAATTAGGTTATCTCTCATATTAACCGATGATAAAATCACCACAATAGAATCACTGTCATAAATTTTCTCACTATCATAGTCATCCTTAATTACCCAATATATAGACCAACTGCAAGAAAAATTTCTAACAACCAAATTATTTTCATTATTTATGTCAGTCCTAGACATAATGGGAATATCATCTAGCTGAATAGGGGAAACATCCATATTTTAATTATTAAGAGTATACAATTGTATAATATTTGTACATTTTTTGTATCCATATTCTTTGGATGACAGTCTGAGTTAATCATTAGGTTTATTTAAAAATATCCATCAATATTTTCTTTAGACTCTTTAATTATTTATTTCAATTTAATTGAAATAGAGGATCATATTATAAAATCTATATCATGATAACTATATGGTTTTCAATACATTTTATAGAACCATTTCATTCATTCCATTCACTATATTGTAGAACTGTTCCTAATAACTAAATGTATAAATAATAAGTCTAATCCAAAAATTAGAATTAAAATGTCCAATAATTTGACAATAATAACAAATATGTGCTGTTTGTTAAAATTCAATCATATTATATATCTTATCCTATTGATTTTATTAAAAAATATCATATAATATATAAAACAATTAAAATTTAACCAAAAACCATGCAATGTGACCAATATTAACTATTTTAGTGGATGTATCCAACCTCATTGGGATGGTAATTGCATTAATGATATCAATAAAATTATTCAAATTCCATAATACACAATTAAAAAAATGAATTTAATAAAAACCAATGTGAATTTAACAGTGAAATATTTTTATTCTATTTTTATGATACAATCATGACCCTTAGGGTTCATGTTAATAAATTGATTTATCCCACACACCAGGTCTGACCTTTCTATTATTCTAAAGGAAATAGAACATAATAAAATCCATTACAATGAGATCTACATATTAAATATAATAATTCCCAAATATAGCCTAAATTAAAAAGTATGTTGATAATATTAAATGGTCTAATACCTTCTGAAAATTAAATTTGAGATACGAATAAATTACTAAACAGATCAATTAATTTTTAAATGTCTTTATTTTAGGTCAATAATCAAAGCACTCTGATTTGACTTTATATTTTTATTAAATTTATTTTTTTTATTAATATTCAAACTAAAATGGGAAGGTAAAATTTTAGGAAATTATTATTTTTAATAACCAAGATATTCAAATATTACACAACCCCTTACATATATTGAATGATACCCTCGTACATATGTTCATATTTATTATATTTGATTAGATTTTTTATTCCATTTGTGGTACAAATATCCCAAAAAATTATACCCAAAATATTATGTCATAAATAATATTTTATTAATTATTCCTAAATTTTCATTTTATTTTCAAAACCCCTCCACAGTGCTAACTATTTTAAAAAGTCCATAATTCTAAAAATAGATTGTTTCTTATTGTTGAAACATTCACATATTCAATCCTCTCATAATAAATAATGCACCATTCTCAGTAAAGATAATTTTACCTTATTACCACAATTATATTCATTATAACAAAATTAATTACCTACATTTTTTAATCACAATTTACAGAATATTTTTCATTAAAATTAGGGTTCCTATATTTTGTTGATTTCTGATAAACATGTTGTTTTAAAATTAATTGAATTTTCATCATGTATGGACTAAAATCAGTCTTCAAACAAGCTAATAGCAATATTATTTTTTCATTTTTTTCCTTTTTATTAAATATCCTTCATGAAATTAATCATCTAATGAAACAAAAATTCAGTACTCGATATTCTTCATTGTTCTTACACCAACATCATAAATTGAATTATAAAATTAATGTTTTAAAAATTCCATTTGTGTTTTTATATATACCACCATTTTATGGATAATATCTACATATACATCATTTTCTATATCATTATTTTGTATGTTAATAGTAATTTTATTATATTTATAAATATTTTTTAAATTTTCAATTTTTTTAAAATCATTATTATTTCTTAACATGATGTTTTTTTAATTTCGTTTGAATATTGACAAATCTCCTATTGTTATTTTCATTTTTATAATGGAACAATATTCATGACACACTATATGAGTTACCAAATTTGTAATATGTTTATTTTAAACTCATTGTCATTTTTATCAATAATAATTTCATCACTTTTGAGTTATTCTTCATTCACCTTTAAATATAGTTTCTCCATCCCAAACTGGTATCCACTAAGAATTTCCCCAAGCCGATTGACCGCATAACCTAAAGCGCACCTCCCTATATGTCAGAGGTCACTGAGTAGATGTGAGGGATCATGGTGTGTCCTTAGGGAGAGTATTACATCTTGATCAAAGTGTATCACATTGATAATTTATAATTTTAAGCAGTGAAAATAGTAATAAATAATCAACAACAAAATAATAAAAAATAATCTAACACAACCAACATTAAGAAGTTGAATCGATTCCATACAATCAAATTAAAATCATTCAATGATGTAATAAAAATGGTACTTAGAGATGATATAGGATATCAATCATATAATAGATTCTAAAAATAAAAAAAATTAAAAGAATCCATTTCTAGCATAACATGAATAGGATTAGACCTATACTTTTGAACTATATCCTAGTAATAAAAATCAAACATCAAAAGATGGTGGAGACATATTTTCTACACCTATATTCATGAAATATATTAACCAATCCAAATTTATGCATATAATGTTAGTAGTGTTCATGTACATAATAAATGAATGGTAATAAATATATAAATAAAGTATCCCATATTCATCATGGGATACCTGAATCACACTACCAACTTCATAATAAGATATATAACTCAAAAACAAGTCTATACAATATAGATATTCTATATGTGTATATTTATAATAATAATTTTAACTTCCTCTTAGATACATTAGTGGAAGAGATAACCTGGTCATCTAAATGAGAAGATAAAATATTATTCGAAGACAAGCATGTTATTTAGAATCATGGATGACTTATGAATTTAAAATAATAATTCAAGATTTTATGAAATGGAATCAATATAATATAATAAATTTCATTATGAGACCATAAATGTTGATCAAAAAAAGGAATCTGATGTATCTCTCTAGGATCACTTCAAATACCCACCAAAATAAGAGTGTTCCCCAATAGATTTTTAAAAGGAATATAATATATATATATATATATATTAACATGGTGTAATCATGACCCTCTATGAATATAACATTCTTAAAAATAAGGGGGAAATTATCAATCGTGTAATAGTATAGCCATATTTCACACCATGCCTATCTAAGGTAATTCTCTTAGGGAAACTATGTCTCTGATTGGTAGTTAACTCATCTTCTTGATGATCCATTACAAGGTATTCTACTAAAGAAAACCATGTATCTATCTTGATATATTACTATTAACCAATATGTTCCAAATTTAATTTATTCAAATCCAATTAATATATTTTTTATGTCCAGACCGTTGGACCTCCCTTGACATTAAGTGAGGATATGGTCGTTAGCTAACATGTAGGTCATACCATCTAAACAAATAAATAGAACAGTCTAGGGTTTATCACTCACCGAAAATATTTTTTAAAATAGTTAATGGTAGGGGGGACTCAGCCCCTTTATAAAAGAACACCTTATGGGGTGTATCATATTAAGGTGATTAATATTAGATATTATTTGTTGGCCAATATGAGTATACTAATCATGGTATTTCAATTAATATATTTATTATACCATTTAGGAGGTTTCACATGATAGGTTGAGCGTGAATCACAATAGAGACCCACATAAATAATAAAACATTTTGGGAAAAATAATAAAACAACCTAAATTATATTTGTATATGACCCCTCAGCTGCTGTTGAACATTTACGTGATCTAGAACAGATAAACTCGTAATAATAATAAAAATACAAGAAAAAGAATGCAAGATCACTAAAAAATTGTAAATTATTTATAATGATAAACATTAATAATAAGGAAGAGGAGTGGAGAGATTACAGTTAGATATCCAATGAAACCAATGATGAATGAAAACTATTCAAAATGATAGAGTATTTTCAAAGATTGTGGAGGAAGAAAGTGGAGATATCCAGCAGAGAGAAAAACTATTGTGTTTGGTGTTAATATAATGGAGGGGGTATTTTAATTGAATGAGGGAAAAATTTAATTTCCCCCCAATATTATATGGATGATTTTTAGTCCTCACAGTTTTCCAAATTATGTGCAATGATGTACACATCACTATTTAGATGACACCCACCATACATATTACAATACACAATGAGAAAAATGATGCGCAATCTGAACACACACTCTTATATAGACTTGCATGGCCTTGGTATCCAACTGATGGATTATAAAAACCTAGTATCACCCTTATAGGGAAACATGATTTTAAGAGGATGGTTAACAATAACATTGGGACTTACCTTTGCTTTCCAACTATCAGGGTTCTTAGCACAAAACAATCCTTGAACACCCTCATGACCTCAATGAATACTATAGGCATTCATACTATGATAATTAAAAGAAATAAATCTCAAAACAAAATGTTATGCACCTTAAAAAGAATTTGGATGTTACAAACCCCCTTTTTAAATGAAATAATCCTCATGTTTCCATTCAAACAATGGTAAAGAATCATTTGAGAAATTTTCTTTCCCCTCAGACCTTGTATCTGCCAATCTCAGCTAGGTCTCATTATACCCACAACAGTGCTACCATATCACCCCATACCGGAGGCACTGAACTTCCTCATAGATCCTTCATTATTTGATCTACTATATGTGTAGAGACCCGAAGCTTGACGTACATTGACATTACATTACTTTTGCGGAATACTTAGTACATAACAAAAACACACACACAAGGATCGTAATAGTTTAGTGTTTTTGGAAACTCGGAACGTAATCTTCTAAACGTGGTGAAAGATCTTCAATATCTCCCTTAATGATCTTCCCCTTTTTTTTTACCTAAAACCTTTATTTATATCCTGGGGAAAGAAAAACAAAAAAAGGGTGAGCTCAAATGCTCAGTAAGGGTAAACAAAAGAAATATCAATCACATCATATACATAAGAACGTAGCTTTTGGAAATCTTGACCTGCAAAAGAGCTCATAATATCATAACATGGGATAAATCATAGAATTGAAAATGAGATCCCCATAATCATAACATGAAACTTGAAACTTTGTGGCATGCACACATAATCATGGAAAATCATTTCTTGTTAGTCATGACACATTGCCAATACTATCTTAGTGGACAAAGTCCCTTTCTGAACCGAGTTCACTCCTCGTTTCAGTCCTGTATCACTGAACCGAAATAACCTTCCGTTCCAGCCATGTCTATCTCATGAGATATAAAATCATTACCCAATGCATTGGAGGGAGATATAGGTCCCACCCATCTTATAATGAATCCTTTCTTATGTGTGCCACATAATCATAAAACATACATCATCGCATAACACATGTAACAAAAATGGGATTCTTGAAACATCATGACATCATAAATCAATTCATATAAGATAAAGGAATTCATAAACATAATTCCATCACAACATAGTCAAATCAATGTAAAAATATGGATAGAAACAGAACTCTTTATTATCTTATATGGAAAATAATTTTGATAAAACACTTGAACTTCATTCTTGAGGAAAATATCCTTTCTTTTTCAAAAACATTTTACATTTCTTAACATGTCATACAACTTTAAACTAAAAGAAGTTGATTAAAAATAAATTTGAAAAATTTTAAAGGAAGCTTCTTGGAAATAATGTTTTAAAAATCCATTCTTGTCGTATAAGTTAAAAAAACATTCTTCGTACTTTTGTCGGAAAAGTTAAAAAGTACCTCGTACGGAAAAACGACAAAAGATTCCTTTCATATTCTTTACTAAAAACTCACCGAAGGGTAAAATTGGATTTAAACCATTGAAAGTGGATGGAAACAATATTATATATTGAGGAAACATGGACGTGGATGATAAAATACAACCCAGTAAATACTTACGAATAAACAATCTCGGATAAAAATGAGATTGTGATATTTCCCTTACCTTAGGTCCGACTTGCTTTGTAACTGTCCGAACCTCCTGTATAATGATTTAAATCATGTTATTGACTTATTACAGAATCATATTAATTGTTATGATATCATATATGGTTCACTTATGACATTATATTACCCGTTCTTTTGTAAATTCCATGTTAAAGAAGCGTTTTGGGTAAAATCGTTTCATTTATCGTAGGTGTTTTGACTTGTTGTTCTTGACATCATTATTACATATATCATGATTTACTTACTTCCAGAATATAAAATATGATTTATATATCATATATATTTAGTATATATATATATATATAACAGGTAGATAAATAAAATGAAAAACACCGTTCATGGAGACGGTAGTCCGTACGTACGCATGAACGCTGTTTTCCTTTCCTTATTGTCTTGAAATGGAAGTAAGTAGATGACATACATATGTATATATATACATAAATCCAGTAGCTTTATAATGTCATATATTTCATTATTATTTCTTATATATACGTTATAATCATTCTTAAATGGTTAACATGGAGAATGAATCTTATCGCGTCGTGGAGACGGTATTCCGTACTTACGCACGAGCGATGATATCATTTCTATAAATATTGAATTGAATTGGAGTGGATTATACAATATATCAGAATCAATATTATGTTTTAATAACTATGTATAGTTATTCTTTACACCATTATACCCATCCATGTAAGGTGGTGGTGGAAAATAGATTACACCACGGCGTGGAGACGGTATTCCGTACGTACGCACGCGCGGTGATTTCTTTTTCCGTAGGATGGATAGATGGTGAAATAGGGTTGTTTCATACTTATAATAACATATCAGTATATGAGTGATACTGATGTTATTACTTCATAATGAAACAACCTAAGAATAAGAAGTGGAAGAAGAAATAAAGATGAAAGAATTGGTAACGGTAATTACCTCTTCTTTGAAGTGCCTCTTTGAGACCTCCTCTTAGGGCACTAAAATTGGTCTTTGAGGAAGACCAGAACCTCTAGGATGTTTCTAGGGAAGTGGAGAGGAGAAAATGGCAGGGGTTGGTCGAGCTTGAGTGCTCAAATTGGTGTGAGGAGGAGGGGGAGGAGGTGCCCTTTTATAAGGGAGGAGAGGGGCACCTTAGGAATATCTCAAATTATTATATTATATTAAAGTCAAAATCGGTTTATAATGGTTACAAAGGGTCTTATTTCGAAGATAAAGTGGGGATGGGTCGAAATCCTATCAACCAATAGAATTTACACAAGTTTAGGATATTATTTTAACCTTATCAATTAAATTTAACTCTATGTTAAATAATTTTACTTTTACCATGTCTTTTTGTTTTCTTTCACTATATGGTTAATAAACTTACTATAACATGCCAAACGAACCCCAAATTGTTTATTATTAATATATATATCCTTATCTAAGTCATTTTGCCGAACCTTAGATTTTTAGGAATACAATAACAAATAATAATATAATATTTGATTTAAAAACTATTTTGTGTCAATTTTGACACTATTTGATATATGATTTTTGTGAAAGTCATAACAGAATTAAATGATAGAACCAAGTTGATTAAATAAATATTAATATATCATATTAACCTAGAAAATTATTGGAATTCATAAAAAATCTCAAATTACATTTATTTTGGTGTTTATAACATCAATTATGTCAATATTTCATTAATAAGATAATTACTGCATCATCGTTGTGTCATAAATAAATTAAATTATTTGATGTCTAAAAATTACAAATAAAATACCATCATGTAGGAAATCTTTTTAGCTTTCTAATGAATATTTACAATCGAATTTATCTTATGTATAACCCCATATTAAAAATGATTTACTTATTAAACTTTGATTTTAACTATTTTAACCTTTCTTTAAATAAATTAATAATAAATGTCCTAATCTAATCCAAGTGGGCCTAAATGGTCATATTTTATTCCTAAGTTTGTTTTTGGTCGAATTACACTTGTCCAATAGAATTAGGACATGTGTTAGGGTAATAGTAATATCATATTTACCCTTAGTTACCCTATTTACTATTAACCGCGGTAAAAAAAAGTAAAAAGTTACTATTCACCAAAAAATTATTTTCATCTCATTGAACCACATTTTATTCCTTGATATTAACCGTGTCTCTCGGATTTTTGAAATTCCATTCACAGAAGCGGTAAAATTAAGTTTTATGAAAAATTCAGTTTTTAACCTACCACTTAGTAGTTTCACTATTCATCAAAATTGATGTTTTTTCAGAACAATGCCAAAATTTCATCCCAAGCTATATTTCATATTCCGAATTCAAAAATAAAGTCTATTTTACCAAATTCATAACATAAAAGTTGCATTAATTAATTTTATAATTAAATCCCGCTGTTAAAACAAATAGCGTGTTTTTAAGAAACAATATCTATCAAAAGATTGACACTTGTTTATGTCTAGTTTAAATGTGAAATTACATCCAATGACCAACATTGTATTAAATTGTAAAAATATATTCTAAATATACTTTAAAACCACTCAAATTAATAATTTATCACTATTAATTATTTCAATTAAAAAAGTTGTTTTTAATTATAATTTAGTAATTTTCACTATTCATCAGAATATGAAAGTTATCCGAAAAGTACCAAAATTTCACCTTAGGCTAAATTCGATACTCCGAATCCAATAATGAATTTCATTTTGAAAAATAAGATTTAAAGAGTTTTAAAAAGTGGTTATTACTATTCATAACGGCTAGTTTTAATAATATTTTAATAGCATATCGTTGTTTAGTGAAACTCGGTATTGCGTATTACACACGCTATCGAAAAAGGTCGTGATTGCGTGTAATGCAAGGCAAGTCAAGGATGCGTGTTGTGCAAGCTCCTTTTGGTGTAGCGTACAACACAAGACATTAATAAAATTAAAAAGAATATTTTTTTATAAAATCTTGGGCTGTTACATTCTACCCCCCTTAAAATGAATTTCGCCCTCAAAATTCGTCGGGGTTATAAATGGTTTACTATTTGAAAGTTTCTTTAATAGAAACCCACATCGTAAAAAGGAATATCAAAACCAATCTTTAAAAACAAAAGTATGAAACCTAACGGTTACCCAAATAAACTAATCACTGGGTTTCCACATAGGTGAAAATATGGATATGGAAGAAAAATCTAACCATCATGTTCTGATGGAGAGTGGTAGAGAACATGGCTATGGAAAAGCCAGTAATCACAAAGCCATAAATTTGTGACGATCTAAGGTACCATCTGATCCATCAGATATAAGATCACTAGGACAACATTTTTGGTTTTCAAGATCGTTTCCCTAAATTGAAAGAATTTGAATTAGAATAAATACTTACTTTATGTTGGTACAACCTCATTGTTGTTCGTTCCTTTAACAATTTCAACTTCATCTCTTAAATAAATGAAGTTGAATTTGTTATTTGTGAAGTGTTAGCAGATCATGTGATAGAATGACGGGTCATTCCATCTGTCTCAAACAAAAGGTTAGCAAAAATTATATACATAAGTCGATCTATAGTGAGATTAATCATATATTGTTCCTAAAATGGACTTATACTTCATATATCATATGGATTAATATAATAAAACTAGTTTCTACTAAACAGGAACTTCCTGTAGGCCAGTGGTAGGCGATAAAGGCCAGTCGCACTTCGGTTGTGGGTTCGATTCCTACAGCCTTGTCCGAAGCGATGGGCTGTCGCCCGTCCTGTAGGTTGTCCCTTTTTCTAAAACTACGTTACTATAACATCCCATCAATAATATCGAAAATCTTCTATCCTTAAACAATACTAACTTATGTCCAACATAATCCAATCTAATCTTTAGGCTTATACATAATACTGCAGTCTACTCTCATAATATAGTTACATCGATTACCAGAGATTTAATACTGTCGTTGATCCCCACATATCATAAGATATGTCTTGTTGGTCACATTCCAAACATTCAAAGTCCTTAATCGTGTATTCTCTTGAATACCTTAGTGAAAACATGAGTGCAGTTAAAAGTTAACACTTTCCACATACCAAAATCCTCAAAATTCTATATACTCAAACCATGATATCACTTAGTCCTTATATAAATCATGAGCTCATGAATACTATTAAACATTTCATTTTCTCGTCTTCATTATGCGCATATCATCTTATTTCCAAAAAAAAATATCTCAATCACTTTGAATACCACATCAATAAATATTGCAATACTTAATGATACAACATTATTTTGGAATCCCATTACATAAAAACTTAATCATTCCACCACATCGTTGTCATATTCAACATTGCCAATAGTGATCGCATGTGATTTCCCTTTGTCCTTTGCCTTTAGTGGTTGCTCATGTTGATCATCACAAACCCTTGGATTAGGGCAATTATTAGCATAATGCCCCATTTCCTTGCACTTGAAGCATTGAAGTGTTGGCGGTGCGTTCTCTGCAGTGTTTTCTTTATTCACATCATTAGAAACCCTTTTTCCATTACTTCGACACTCAGCTGCTCGATGACCTTCTTTTCCACACTTAAAACATTTTCTAGTCCCTTTAAGACAATCTCCACCATGCTTCTTCCCACACTTTGTGCATAAGGAAACATTCATCTTCTTTTCATCATTATTCTGAGATTTCTCCTTGAACTCCATCTTTCATTTCTTGTCAAAACCATGAGATGGATATGTAACACCAACTTCCATTTCTACCTTGATAGCACAACGCACAATTTCTTCATAGCTACTGAAGTCTCTTATAGCTAATGCCCTTCGAAGACTTGGTTTTAAGCCACTGAAAAATCGATCAACTTTACTTTCAGGTTGGATGATAATTCCAGAAGCATACCTTGCAAGTCTTGTAAAATTTGCTTCATAGGTACCAACAGATTCATCGTCCCTTTGCTTCAGTTCAAGAAACTCTTTCTCCATCTTTGTTCGAAGAATACGAGGGAAGTACTTACTGAAAAACAAGTTCTTGAACTCGTCCCATTCCATGGACTCAATTTCATCTCTTGGCCTCGTATTCTTGATAAGATTCCACCATTGATCAGCTTCACCTTCCAAACGATATACTGCTAAGATGACTTTATCATGTTCAGAACATTGAAGAACTGAAAATATCTTTTCAGTAGTACTAATCCATTGTTCAGCAACTAATGGATCAGTAGACCCACTGAAAGAAGGTGGACGTTGCCTCATGAAGGACTCAATAGAATATTGTTCCCTTCTCTGCTCATTTGGAAGTCCAGAATGATTCATAGCTTGTGTAAGTATATCAATAAGATTTTGCACTCCATCTCCCATAACATTTGTTTGTTCAGGAGGGCAATCATTGCATTGTCCATTGCATTGATCAACACGGTTCCTTCGGGTTCCAGCCATCGTCTAAAACCCAAAAAGAATAGTGTGAGAGGCAAAAATCATGCTAGGGAAAACAACATAATAAACGGGGAGTACCTTCAATATCCAACATCTTAGGTTTAATTCTATGATCGTTAGCATAATTCTATTACTATAACCTATACGTATACTTATCCCTAGGGACATCCCTAGACATACCTTAGAAATATCTCTAGGGATCTCACTAAAGTTCTCGCATCCTAGTTTCCAAAGGTTGACTAAACCTTTCCTCTGATACCAACTGTAGAGACCCGAAGCTTGACGTACATTGACATTACATTACTTTTGCGGAATACTTAGTACATAACAAAAACACACACACAAGGATCGTAATAGTTTAGTGTTTTTGGAAACTCGGAACGTAATCTTCTAAACATGGTGAAAGATCATCAATATCTCCCATAATGATCTTCCCCTTTTTTTACCTAAAACATTTATTTATATCCTGGGGAAAGAAAAACAAAAAAAGGGTGAGCTCAAATGCTCAGTAAGGGTAAACAAAAGAAATATCAATCACATCATATACATAAGAACGTAGCTTTTGGAAATCTTGACCTGCAAAAGAGCTCATAATATCATAACATGGGATAAATCATAGAATTGAAAATGAGATCCCCATAATCATAACATGAAACTTGAAACTTTGTGGCATGCACACATAATCATGGAAAATCATTTCTTGTTAGTCATGACACATTGCCAATACTATCTTAGTGGACAAAGTCCCTTTCTGAACCGAGTTCACTCCTCGTTTCAGTCCTGTATCACTGAACCGAAATAACCTTCCGTTCCAGCCATGTCTATCTCATGAGATATAAAATCATTACCCAATGCATTGGAGGGAGATATAGGTCCCACCCATCTTATAATGAATCCTTTCTTATGTGTGCCACATAATCATAAAACATACATCATCGCATAACACATGTAACAAAAATGGGATTCTTGAAACATCATGACATCATAAATCAATTCATATAAGATAAAGGAATTCATAAACATAATTCCATCACAACATAGTCAAATCAATGTAAAAATATGGATAGAAACAGAACTCTTTATTATCTTATATGGAAAATAATTTTGATAAAACACTTGAACTTCATTCTTGAGGAAAATATCCTTTCTTTTTCAAAAACATTTTACATTTCTTAACATGTCATACAACTTTAAACTAAAAGAAGTTGATTAAAAATAAACTTGAAAATTTTTAAAGGAAGCTTCTTGGAAATAATGTTTTAAAAATCCATTCTTGTCGTATAAGTTAAAAAAACATTCTTCGTACTTTTGTCGGAAAAGTTAAAAAGTACCTCGTACGGAAAAACGACAAAAGATTCCTTTCATATTCTTTACTAAAAACTCACCGAAGGGTAAAATTGGATTTAAAACATTGCAAGTGGATGGAAACAATATTATATATTGAGGGAACATGGACGTGGATGATAAAATACACCCCAGTAAATACTTACGAATAAACAATCTCGGATAAAAATGAGATTGTGATATTTCCCTTACCTTAGGTCCGACTTGCTTTGTAACTGTCCGAACCTCCTGTATAATGATTTAAATCATGTTATTGACTTATTACAGAATCATATTCATTGTTATGATATCATATATGGTTCACTTATGACATTATATTACCCGTTCTTTTGTAAATTCCATGTTAAAGAAGCGTTTTGGGTAAAATCGTTTCATTTATCGTAGGTGTTTTGACTTGTTGTTCTTGACATCATTATTACATATATCATGATTTACTTACTTCCAGAATATAAAATATGATTTATATATCATATATATTTAGTATATATATATATATATAACAGGTAGATAAATAAAATGAAAAACACCGTTCATGGAGACGGTAGTCCGTACGTACGCATGAACGCTGTTTTCCTTTCCTTATTGTCTTGAAATGGAAGTAAGTAGATGACATACATATGTATATATATACATAAATCCAGTAGCTTTATAATGTCATATATTTCATTATTATTTCTTATATATACGTTATAAACATTCTTAAATGGTTAACATGGAGAATGAATCTTATCGCGTCGTGGAGACGGTATTCCGTACGTACGCACGAGCGATGATATCATTTCTATAAATATTGAATTGAATTGGAGTGGATTATACAATATATCAGAATCAATATTATGTTTTAATAACTATGTATAGTTATTCTTTACACCATTATACCCATCCATGTAAGTTGGTGGTGGAAAATAGATTACACCACGGCGTGGAGACGTTATTCCGTACGTACGCACGCGCGGTGATTTCATTTTCCGTAGGATGGATAGATGGTGAAATAGGGTTGTTTCATACTTATAATAACATATCAGTATATGAGTGATACTGATGTTATAACTTCATAATGAAACAACCTAAGAATAAGAAGTGGAAGAAGAAATAAAGATGAAAGAATTGGTAACGGTAATTACCTCTTCTTTGAAGTGCCTCTTTGAGACCTCCTCTTAGGGCACTAAAATTGGTCTTTGAGGAAGACCAGAACCTCTAGGATGTTGCTAGGGAAGTGGAGAGGATAAAATGGCAGGGGTTGGCCGAGCTTGAGTGCTCAAATTGGTGTGAGGAGGAGGGGGAGGAGGTGCCCTTTTATAAGGGAGGAGAGGGGCACCTTAGGAATATCTCAAAATATTATTTTATATTAAAGTCAAAATCGGTTTATAATGGTTCCAAAGGGTCTTATTTAGAAGCTAAAGTGGGGATGGGTCGAAATCCTATCAACCAATAGAATTTAGACAAGTTTAGGATATTATTTTAACCTTATCAATTAAATTTAACTCCATGTTAAATAATTTTACTTTTACCATGTCTTTTGGTTTTCTTTCACTATATGGTTAATAAACTTACTATAACATGCCAAACGAACCCCAAATTGTTTATTATTAATATATATATCCTTATCTAAGTCATTTGGCCGAACCTTAGATTTTTAGGAATACAATAACAATTAATAATATAATATTTGATTTAAAAACTATTTTGTGTCAATTTTGACACTATTTGATATATGATTTTTGTGAAAGTCATAACAGAATTAAATGATAGAACCAAGTTGATTAAATCAATATTAATATATCATAGTAACCTAGAAAATTATTGGAATTCATAAAAAATCTCAAATTACATTTATTTTGGTGTTTATAACATCAATTATGTCAATATTTCATTAATAAGATAATTACTGCATCATCGTTGTGTCATAAATAAATTAAATTATTTGATGTCTAAAAATTACAAATAAAATACCATCATGTAGGAAATCTTTTTAGCTTTCTAATTAATATTTACAATCGAATTTATCTTATGTATAACCCCATATTAAAAATTCTTTACTTATTAAACGTTGATTTTAACTATTTTAACCTTTCTTTAAATAAATTAATAATAAATGTCCTAATCTAATCCAAGTGGACCTAAATGGTCATATTTTATTCCTAAGTTTGTTTTTGGTCGAATTACACTTGTCCAATAGAATTAGGACATGTGTTAGGGTAATAGTAATATCATATTTACCCTTAGTTACCCTATTTACTATTAACCGCGGTAAAAAAAAGTAAAAAGTTACTATTCACCAAAAAATTATTTTCATCTCATTGAACCACATTTTAGTCCTTGATATTAACCGTGTCTCTCGGATTTTTGAAATTCCATTCACAGAAGCGGTAAAATTAAGTTTTATGAAAAATTCAGTTTTTAACCTACCACTTAGTAGTTTCACTATTCATCAAAATTGATGTTTTTTCAGAACAATGCCAAAATTTCATCCCAAGATATATTTCATATTCCGAATTCAAAAATGAAGTCTATTTTACCAAATTCATAACATAAAAGTTTCATTAATTAATTTTATAATTAAATCCCGCTGTTAAAACAAATAGCGTGTTTTTAAGAAACAATATCTATCAAAAGATTGACACTTGTTTATGTCTAGTTTAAATGTGAAATTACATCCAATGACCAACATTGTATTAAATTGTAAAAATATATTCTAAATATACTTTAAAACCACTCAAATTAATAATTTATCACTATTAATTATTTCAATTAAAAAAGTTGTTTTTAATTATAATTTAGTAATTTTCACTATTCATCAGAATATGAAAGTTATCCGAAAAGTACCAAAATTTCACCTTAGGCTAAATTCGATACTCCGAATCCAAAAATGAAGTTCATTTTGAAAAATAAGATTTACAGAGTTTTAAAAAGTGGTTATTACTATTCATAACGGCTAGTTTTAATAATATTTTAATAGCATATCGTTGTTTAGTGAAACTCGGTATTGCGTATTACACACGCTATCGAAAAAGGTCGTGATTGCGTGTAATGCAAGGCAAGTCAAGGATGCGTGTTGTGCAAGCTCCTTTTGGTGTAGCGTACAACACAAGACATTAATAAAATTAAAAAGAATATTTTTTTATAAAATCTTGGGCTGTTACAATATGTATCAGATTCTTATCAATGGAACAATATTGCTTCAAATATGTATCCTCCTAATAAAATATAATGACAGAATTCAAAATAATATATGTGAAGCGGTTATAAATGGAATACATCATGCATGTCTGGGTACTTATGAGGATAATCCAACTGATTGGATATTTATTTGACACTCCCCATGATATCAAATGGCCCAAATTAATGTGGTGATACAATTTCATGTATGATAATATATCTATGACCTAGTATGGTAAGAATATCATAAACAACAAATTTCTCACCTTATACACTAGAGGCAAGTGGCAATGATCTGTGTAAAACTTTTACACAAACCAATTTTTTGTGATATGCTTCTAAATCATTTTTACTATATCAAAAGTCACTTGAATGAGAAGAGGTAAAAATATTTATGCCTCAACTACCTATAACCAACAAAGGGTTGAATGAAAAACCTACCATAAAGGACCTCATTTGGATGCATTTAAATATTTTCATCAAAACTATTATTGTAGATACAATCAATGAGTGATAATTGTTTCCCCCTAGATCCTATGAATATAAAGACACATGTCTGGGGCATATACTCTAACACCAATATCATTAACTCAGACTACCCATACGTATGAGGTGATATGTTTCATATAATTACACTTGTGAATGTAGTTATTATTTAACCCATTCCAAAATGATAGTGTAATCCAAAAATATTAATCTGACATGATAGATCTCATATAACCTTGAAAGGAAAAAATCTCTAGCATATAAATCCCCATGACCTCATAAGCTATGAAATTATCCTTGATAGGTAGGAAGTGTGTGAAATTAGTCAACCTATAAAAAATCTCCCATTTTGTATCACTTACTCGAAGGGTTTTTAGTAAACCCATCCCAAAATCAATAGTTTAAACTTTCGATTTCCACATAATAATTGAAATAGCCTATAAATTCCATTATTCCTTTGGTTCTTGACCTACACCTATATAAAAGTTTAACAATTGGAGGTAAAACCTAAAATTTACCTCTTTATACCTAGACACTAATATAAATAATGTTTATCAAGGTAAATATTCCTTATCACAGACATTACTACCATAAAATTCAGGATATTCCCACATCAACTATTAAATAAAGAATTAAAAAACCAAGATACTTCCATGGATTTTCAGTCTATCGTCCAGGTTGATATCCCAACATGGTTGTGGGTCCCCACTTGAGAAACATTCACTTTGGACTAATCATTTGGGTTCCAAGGGTTTTCTCATCCAAACAAGTTACAGAAGGGAAGATGTTATTAAAAATGTTGCTAATATAGGATAAAAATATTATTCATACAACTCCAAGTTCATCTTAAAAAACAAGTCCATCGACTGACACTCACGACTAGCCACTCTAATGGACTTTGTATGAGGCATCTAGCTCATGGAGTTAGCTTCATCATTTCTCATAATAGGATTATATAAAACTTGAAATATTAAAAAATATAGGCATTATATCACACTCCAAAACATAAGAATATATTAATGTTAATTGGATATCTATTGCATACATTAATGGTCTATTTACACAACAAAAAACTCTCTAAAAAGATAATTCATCCACACACATAAAATAGAAAAAATAAATTCAAGCTCAAGGTCTTGTTTTTAGTAATTCCACTCATGGGGTATAAATTACATTGAACCATATGCCATAACAAGATCCCCCTATATCAGAACATCTCCTATAAAAATTCTTGATTTATCATAATGAAATTAATAACATTATCCCAGCTATGGTAGAATTAGGATTGATGTAGAATTCATTCTATAAATAAATCTCCGAAAAGTTATTTTGAAGCATTCAGACCATGAGAACATCACACACATCATTGTTAATCCCTTTATATATGTTTCTAGACTAGATAAGTCCTGAATAAAATTCATATAATAACACTCCATCTCCAGGAATATGTGTATTATAATATAATTTTTGGGAATCTGCAAGAAAATAAAGTGGTCACATTTTTTTGGTCAACAGATATTCCTTCCTATGAAATTATACGACCCAAAAAGTGGATATTATTGATTAAAAATTAAAAATTAGTGAGATTATCATACATATTATTAAATTTCATTATATTTATCATGATCATAATATGATTGGAAATGTTTTTTTATAATTAAAATATATTTATAAGTCATCCTTAAAGGATTCTACAAAAGAATAATGATATATGTGAGAGATCAAATTCAATTAGGCCCATGAAGATTACAAGAACATTTGAAGGGAATAACGAAAAACCAAACACATGTACAATATAAATCTAGTCCAAATTATTGTGTGTGGTTTTTTTTGATATTATAACATATACCTAATTAAATAAATACCTGAATCCAATCATAGTGAAAACGGGAACTCCTCATAGCTATTCGAATATGTAATATCAACAAGGTACTAGATTCTTGTTCATAACCATAATATAGGTCAACTATCTATAATCAATTTAAAACCTTAGGGTACTATCCACATTCCTAGTAAAAAGGACAGTTAAACCCCATGATGTTGTAATGGCATGTATGAAACTATTTTCTTATAGGTTATCTAACTGTTTCTTGAGTTCATATAGATCTATAGGATAGATCCTATAGGGGTATGGACACTGGTACCTCTCCTAGAATTAGCATTATGCTGAAATCCACCTCCATCATAATAGGTAATCTAGATAATTTATCATGGAAAACGTCCATAAAATGATCTTCCAGATGATGTAATTCCATACACAACATTTACTAATTACTCATAAAGTGAATATCCATGAGAGTTGTCAATCTTCCCAGATCTTGATCCATGTGTAAGACAAAACTCGCTCTGTCAACCCAATACCACTTATAGATATATGTACTACCATAGGGTGATTTAAAGGAAACCATACATGGATAGAAATTAAAAGGCGAATTGAATGTAACTAAAGAGTCTATCATTAGAATTATGTCATAGCATACCATATCTAGGAAAAATGATTCCATAAAAAGTGACATTAGAAAAACTAAAGAGGGTAATCCCTTCACTAGAATATCCTCTCTAATTGAACCCCTAATAGTGTGTTCTGATTCTTCAAAGATCATTAATAATCAATTTTTAGTCCTATAAATTCTATAATTGTCACAAATATTAAATTACCATACTAGTATAATCCAAAGGTAAAAACCATTTAATTTTAGGTTTATTTCATTAATATGGTCTTAGTAATGAATTTGATGATGTTAAAGGTATTCTCAGGTGCATCTGGGGATTGTTTAAATCCTAGATCAATGAAAATGGAAGAGGAAGACTGGCCCGCAAGGGTTTTCTAATGTAGTGTGACCCATGACACATAACCATTAAATGTTTCAGGCCTTTGGGAAAGTGTAGTTCCATATGGTTTTCACATTTTTAGTGAAATAATGCACCCAATTGTGGGATGTTCCCCATAGTAGCACTGAATGGCACACGGTTGGCACATGGTTTTCCAATTATGTGCCCAACCCATGTATATGGACAAAATGGGTGAAATTCAAAAAATTCCCCTATTGATTTATTTAATCCTTTGTCACCCCTATCATTACATAAAATGTTTCATCCCTATAGGTTAATGGATCTCCACCATTCCTCTACCTATTGATATATGTAGCTACATTATATAGTGTCTGAATACTCTGCTTTCGAAGAAATGGAATGCCATCAGTAAGTTACTCTTTATTTACTCCTCTATTTCATGTTTCATCTTCTATCAATTGTTCTATTTTTTTAATAGGTTTTCCCTATTTTTCGGTTGTTTTTAAATCGTTAAATTTATTACATTGTAGATCACATCATGTACTGATAATGGATGAGTTCCCCACTACAACATTGAGGAAGGTGTTCATGGCTATAAACCATCGTTTCATCCTATTTTAGATGATTCCCCTATGTGAAGCTCATTGGATCATTTATGAGATGCTTCATTCATCTTTATTAAATTAAACAAAATGGATTTCCATTTATCTTGTGACAACACCTTGTGGATAAAATCATATTTGAGATGTCATATTTGACATTGACCACCCATTTTGGTTTCCAATCCATGATTGGACCCTTTTTGTATGACTTTGTTGGTAAATTACCTCATATGAGTTGTTTTTTCATTAAATGTATTTGATTATAATAAGAATAAAAATTAATGGGTTTCCATGGGATTTGAATTTGAGATTTATACATCATACCTTATTTTTAAATAATTATTCATAATGATTCATTCTAAATTCCACAATCCTTACCTTTAATTACTTATCACACATTTGTGAACACCCCTATTATTTTGTAAATTCATTTCATACTTTTATGATAGCTCATGTTCATTATTCCCTATGAATCCTTTAATTCTTATTCCCTTGTTCCATATTTCATTTACTTGGATTGTGTTCTATTCTTTGGTATGATTTTTAACATGATATATTGTAATTCTATGTATGACATGTATTTATATACTTGTTATCTATAGTATCTTATGCCTAATTCTCATATAATTATCATGTTTAATTCCTTGTGCCTCTGCTATATATGTATTCCACAGTACATTGAGTTTATTGTATAGATATAATATCAATGTAATTTAATCATATTGACATTTGTTTTATTTTATTTGATTACATATAAATGGTATTCCATGTTATGATACGTTCCAAGATTTCCATGCACAGTATAGTGGGTTGTGATAGAACATGGATCCCTATTTAATAATTGCATGGATGAAATTTCTTTGTTTGGTTGATTCTATTTGATGCACTGTCGGTGAAAAATTGGATTTCTATGTGTGGGATCCCTATAAGATTATTCATACTAGTAAGCAGTGTCAGTTCCTAATGAGAGAAACCAATAATGGACCCAATTTCATGATGGTTATGCAAATCCTAGTGTGATAACTAGTCCCCTATGTGAGATACATGTTATGGGATTAGAGTTACCTTAATTTTAGTGATGAAACAGATGCCATATGTGTTTCCTTAGACAAAATCATTGGTATCAGGATATTCAGAGAAACATTTAATGAACCCTGAGATTCTATTTAAATCTTTATTGATTGTATTAGGACTCCACCACTGGTTTTTAAGGATTTACAGAAACCATGTCTATATAATTTATCATGGCTTTTATTTATATTTTTGTCATTCTTTTATGGTGACGTGGCTTGCTGACCTCGAAGCTAAAGAACAATCTGACAGTCATTTTTTACAGTGGTTTATTTTTTTATATGGACATATCTATATACTGATATGAATTTAACATGTAATTATTTTATAATTAAGGCATGGTATGATGTAGTTGGTATGGGATAAGTGTCAATTTTAGAACCCAGTCCAAGTGGTTAATGTATTATTTATTACTTTCTCGTCTATTAAACTTATTGACACATTTACATTTTTTATTTCCTGAAATAGATTAGCTGAGATATAATCGCTTCAGTCCTACTCCAATTTATATCTCATATCCTATATTAGACCCATTTGATTCTTAGATTGAAATTATTATTGAAGGTATAGATATTGGTAATTTTTCATTCTTCAATGCTTGATTGAGTTGTTGTTTATGATGTAGTTTGGGGGTTTAGGACTAGGCCCAATATTTAAATTATTTGTATATGTTTTTACTTTTTGTTATTATTTATAGAATGAATTATATCAAATGTTAATCAAATTACCATGTTCTCACATTTTTGTATAGACATGTTACATGCTAGTATCATCATTGTTTTCACTGTTTCTATTCAGCTTCCACTAGTTGTTTATTTACATCCTTGGTTTTCTTCCATAATTATGTCTCTTAACTATTACAATTTTATGATTACTATATTTATTATAGATTAGTTACCTAAGTTAATACATTTTTTTATTATGTAATAGTCTCTTTATTGAAACACCTAAGCCCCTTGATACTAGTTGGTATCCTCTAGTTTTTAGGGACATGATCTCGTGGTATTGTGCCCCACGGTTTCCTAGAATTGTTATGTTGATTTTGGGGAGGGGTGGTACAATGTGGTATAAGATGGGTATTTCCCATTATGTATTAATTTATGTGTTTAAAATGTAGTCAAGGTATTTGTATTTGGAATTTACCCTACTATGGGGAGTATATTTCCCATTAATAGGTGAAATCCAAAATACATGGGTTTGGGAATTACAATTATTGATTATGAATTTTAAAATTGATACCACTTAACAGTTGTCTGACAGACATGATTTATGGTCTTATTATATTTATTCTATTGGAATAATTATTTTAATAACATCAGCATGATAATATTATTTAATATTAAAAACATGAATCATGTTAGGCATTAACAGATTAAATATTAGGCATTATTACATTCCATGTTTACTTTTACACTGCATATCCTATTTTTAATGTGATTACTAGTTGTTCCTTGAATTGTCTCATTTTAGTTCTTGTTTAGTTATAGTTATATAATTTTTCATATCAATATTATATGGATATGTTATGGTTTGGATTAAGTGGAAAATAATTTCAACTCATTATGTGTATGGGCCCATATGATTTAGAAGAGTGATTGTCTAAATTAATGAATAATGAATGGGGATGAGATGTATAAGGGAATTAAATTGTACCCTGTCATTACAAGGAAATGGTCATTAAACATTAGGGATGCGAGGAATTGACCCTTAGAATACCTTGGAAATGGATTTTTTTAATTTCTTTGTTATCCTAGTTTTACATTTTTCCCATTTTTAAATACCTTTCTATAGGAGTAAGGTTATGGTTTTATTGTATTTTGGTGAGGTTGTGTACATTAATATACATTTAGTGTTTTTTTATGTTTTTATTCTATTATAAATGTAGTTTAAAATGTGTTATTGGAAATTTTATAGTTATGAAGCTACTACGCGCTCATGTGGTAAGCATGAGAGTGATGATGAGAACACTTGGGATGTGGTGGGACCTGATCTACATATTATACCTCCTATAGTGAATCCTAAGGAACATCTTTCTGATCCACCTCTAGGAACCGAAGCTTCATTTTGAGTTTTCTTCTTCCTATTTATGTTGTCTGTCAAGGGTGCTCTATGACATGAAACTACTAAGGATGAACTGAAATGTGAATTGTAGTAGTACTGACATCCCACCTTCTCAAGGGATAGAATAATACTTGCTGTAATGTCATGGTTTAAATCAATGGTATCTATCTTCAACCAACATGATTCTATTTTATATATAAGGTTCAATCTATCTTTGTATATGCTATGTTACACTGCCAAGTGTTGGTGGGACATCATATCCTAGTATGAGAACTACTAATCTATGGTCTGGGCATACTACTGTATTGTATTATATGATATATTCAATTTGAGGGAACTAACAATGGATCATTATATAGAGTTCATGAATCTTCAGTAGGGATCTTTTATTGTGATTGAGTATTTATCTCAATTTACTATACTCTTGTGTTTCACTCCATCTTTGTTAAGTAAAGATTTTATGACATGTGAGATGATTCAAGGATAGCCTTGGGAATTATATTCGCTTATAGGTGAATGTATTATGATTAATGACTATTATATGGATAGTGAAGAAGGAAATTATTACTCAATAAAATCTATAATAAGATATCCATTCGAACTAGGGAGGTTTGGTTCTAATATAGGGTGATGGTTCCTTTGGAAGAAGCAAACACCATTTAGGGGGTTCATATGGGGTGGTTGCACCGAGGTGGTACATGTTGGGAAATTGATAGTTTTTCACCAGTCTAGTAGGCCAGGACATAAAAATACTTACTGCATGAGGAAGATGAACAATTGTAGAGATTTTAATAGGATGGTTGCTGTCAATTATTCTACAAGTATTTACATCCAACATATAGTGGTATGACATCTATACCATCAAGTCTATCATGAAAATGATCTATGAAACCACATCATGCTAGAGTTATCCTTCTAGTGGTTGTAAAAATGATGTTTTATTCATTTATGATGTATAAAAATACCATATAATCTTTGATAGTAGAGTATATCTTATAAATATTTTTAGTAAACATATCTAGGCTGAAAATTATGCCATATTTATGTTGTGAATCAAATGCCGTAAGGGCTAATAATGGGTCCATCAATGGTTAGAGGTATTATTCTTGTAGCCTTAACCTTTTTATATTCTTTTTTGTTATAGGGGAATCACAAAATTTCATATATACTTCTCTTGTGGAATGTATTGGTCTTACAAACGAGTATATCAATTGAATAAAGTCCTTCAAATATTTTTTAGGGGTCATAAGAGAGTGAATATACCAATTTCAAGAGTTCCCTATTGGGAGTGTTGGGTTTCATTTCTTCTGGGGATTATTTTTTCTCGAGATGACCTATGTCGACATCATTCTCGATATTGACTAGCTCAGGCCTTATCATGACCATGTGAATTGCTATCACTATCGAGTTTCTTCACATCAAAAAAGGAATGAATGTCTATCCATATTAGTGAATTTAATATCCAGGAAGATCGATTTAGACCTACCCATAGTAGTTTTGGGATAGTGAAAACCTAATTAGCGAGTCCCTCTATGAAAAATCATGGAATGTAGTTACTATAATTCCCCAAAATGGTGGATATTTTTTGAAAGTCATACCTACTCATTTATTTGGCATACAACATATGAGAGAGATTTTGTTCCCTATTGAACTAGTTTTAGATACAAAACATGTTCTCATTCCTCCAAATAGAATGTAAACTACAATGATCCAAGAACCCATAATGTATATTGAAGACCTTGAGGTGATGTGTTTTATATAGACCATCACGTCCCCATGGGGTTAACTAGTGCTTCTCTCCATGAAATAGGATGGTACCATCAGACTCTACGATGATTATAAATGGGTGAACCAGCTTATTATGAAGAAACCTTATCCCATTCTTCACCAAGATGGAATATTTTATTATCTCTAAGGAGAAACACATTATTCTATGATTGATTTGAGTTCAAATTTTAATCAGGTTTATACGAGGAAATCAGATATACCATGTACATCATTCTACATAATTAGTAACATTAAGGAGTACTTGGTCATGCTATTCATTTTGGAGAAATCCATGACAGTATGGGTGGAATTTATGAATCACGTTTTCTACATGTATCTTGATTCCTTCATGAAATTATTCCTATATGACATCATAGTGCACTATCTATCTAGAGACACCCATTCCAAAAATCATGGGATTTTACATTGTAAATTAAGAGATAATAAATTCTATATGTGATACTCAAAAAATCCATTTCTAGATTAGTATGGATGACCCCCTTGGTAATGTCATATTTGAGGAAGCTGTATATGTTGTACCAGGGGAGGTGTGGGTTTTTTATTCTCAAAAGAAACAAAAACAGTTGGTGGACATAAAAATATTAATAGGGATGTAGGGATATTAAATGCATTTCCCCAAAACTTATCCTACTTAGAGGCACCCCATTAATCCCTAGCTATGAAGTGGGTATATTTCAATTGGTCTGGTCTTGGGAGATAGATTTTATAGAGTTAAAGGGAAGAATAAAATATTCTTCACTTCAAATTCTACCAGATCTAGCATGAAGTTATATGTATTGTTGTGATGCATCATGATTCAATTAGGTGTGGTTATGAAGAAATTTGATTGAGTCATGGTGTATGGATCACACTAGCTAAGGTATCTTGAGATGAACTATCCTGTGAAAAATGATGATCTGGCTATATTGGTGCGCATGATTCTCTATTGGAGAGGCAACCTGTTGGGCGAGTGATATTTTGTATACATTGATCTAAAAAGTCACAAAAATATACATCCAAACAATGAGAAATGAGTCTAATTTAGGATAGGATGGTGAAATTCATAATCTCCTTAAACATTGAACATTATTAAAAACATGGGAAGGATTTATGTGACTAATGGATTGAAATTGGTGACTCAAACAGAAGATATAGAGGATGCTAGTAGCGAGTTGTTGTTGTTGGCCCTGTTTTTTGATATTCAAATTGAGTTTCAAGAGAAGTAATGGAATCCAATCAATGGAATTATAGTAGTGTAATAGTAACATTTAATATGGGTTTGCATGAAGAAGTTATCAGATTCTGAACGCCTCAATTTAAGGGGGAGTGTCACAACACAGAACCCACCATCTAGTTGGGTTGTTGATGGCAATGATTCCCTACACTTTTGTTGGTGTGTTTTGCTACCTTCTAATATATTGAAATTTATGATGAGGTTGTATCATGCCTCTGAATAAAAATTTCATCAATTTCATTCCATAAAATATTGAGATATATATTTTTAGTACTACTGGCCATATATGAAGATATTGATTTTAGCCTTTATCACACAATGCTCCACCTATCAAAAGGTGAAGGTAGAGAATCAGTGACATACTGGTCATTTACATTATCTTTCCATTCATGAGAGGAATATGATTGATGTAATAATGATTTTCACAATAGAATTATAGACATCTCCCTAAGGGAGTGATGTAGTATGGGGTATCATTTAGAGGATGACCAAAGTCACTCACTTTCCATTTACATGTTAGACATTATCTGCCGATGATCTAGGAAGAGGCTACATCTGGGATAGATAGTGTCTTAATGGTGTTCATTGTTTTATTTGTTCAATTCGATACTCTGATTTTACATCGTGATTTTGTAAATGGTTGTTGAAGGCACTGGGCACACTATTCTCTTCATTAATAAATATCCAACAAAGATCAATTGGAAGTCTAAACAGACGATTTGGGTGTTAGTGGATATTATTAATGCATGTATCCTTGTTTTTAGAGATTATAGGGAAAATAATATTCCTAAGGTTGAGTTTTCAAAAAATAATTACTTATATGAAACAATTCAGATGAATATTTTCAAGGCCCTCTAGAGTAGATTTTTTAATAAAATCACTATGCTGGATCGATGTATGGGAGGCTTCTCTAATGGGTCCTCATATAGTTTATGAGATTTCAGATAATGTACATATGATTCAGAATTATATGTCTATAGATCAATCTAGGAAATATTCTTATAACAATTATCATTATATTTCGCATGAGATCGATGTGGGACCTTCGGTATTTCTGCGAGTATCTCCTAGGTTGGGTCAGAGACAAATCCGGAGACAAGGAAATTCATCACGAAGATATGTTGGGTAATTCACGGTAGTTGAGAGAGTTGGGCCAGTGACCTATTAATTATTATTAACCTATTGGTATCAATCTATTAATGATGTCTCATACATATCTCATATTTGATAATAAAATCTAGACCCATCAAATTATTTTTACCAACAATATATCGTGTCGGAGGTGGATGTTACCTTCGAAGAGTGCCTGATAAATATTGTCTATCAAAGCATGATGTTTCTCTAATGAAGGCCAGTTCCATTGGTCTTTGTCATATTGATGAATAGTCATTCACATGATGTGGCATGGGTGTGGTAGGATGGTGTACGTGTTCATTGGCTTAACATTTCTCATATGACATTTTATGACCCTAAGAATAGAAACATTATGACATGTTGTTTTAAATTGGGTACGTTTTAAAATCTGAACAATGTCCAATGGTATGAACCATATAATTTTTTTATAATTCAATAAAAAGTCTCTGGTAATGATGTATCCTAGGATATATGAGTTCACATGTGTTGTTAGGGTTTATTCAAATACTGATGCCCAAAAATATGTGGTGGAATAATAGACCGCAATGTTTTCTTATAATATTGTGACCTAGGGTGCACAGTTGTGTAATGTTCTATTTTTTTCACAGTGCGGTTTGACATGTGTTTCTCATGTTTTGTCAAATTTTTCACATAATAATATGATATTCTCCTTAGTAGGAGTAACTAGTGCTTGATTGGTTCCTGGATTTTAACCATGTTTCCAAAACATCCACATGGTAAAAATCGTTTAAATTGCTATCATTCTATAATTAAATTATTCTCATAATATCTATCTTTCTCATCACTCCTTACTAGTGAATTTGACCTCTGTACATGTTCATAGAGATACTACCTTCCACTACCTAGGGATCCATGTAGATACTCTATCCATTTTCTCAATACTTCATCTTCGAATGTAAGAGAAATACCTCCATGAGATACTCCATCAAAACTCATCTATTATTTTCCTATTTCATCCTATCTTCTATTTTGGTGCAATAGTTTTATCATATTATTGGCTCAGTTGAAAAATCCATTTATTTTATTGATTTTATGTTGAATACAGGACCTATAACAGATGAGTATAGCGCTACTACATTGAGTAAAGTAGTCTAGGATAATTCCCCTCATATTGTCTCTTTTTAATTGACGTATCATTCTTCTAATCACCAAATCCTTCTTCAGATTCTTATTTCCTACATATTTAATTACTTATGATGGTATGGATTGTCACTTTTGAAAAAAAATCCATATAAACCCATTTGTGGGATGTTATCCCTCTATTCTAACACCCCACTGGTTGTTCTCACCTTGATTGTCCCTATTTATCATAGAATAATTGGTTAATTACTTCATATTTGTTGGTTTGTTATTACATATCATTGATTATAATATTAATTAAATTGAATGGATATCCATGGTGTCTAGTTAGAATTTATTAAACACTTCATACATTTAAATAGTCAAGATTCATATTTCACTTTTAATTCCACAATCCTTACATTTAATTTCTTATTTTTCATTGGTTAAAAATCATCATTATTACAATATGTCATTGATTAAATTTATTTAATTTTATTTTAATTTATCCTTATTCCTAATTTCATAAATATTGACATATGAAATAATGCATTGAATTTTGTTGAGAGATATGATTCAGTCAAATCATTAGCTTGAGATATTGTAATGCCTATAAAGAAATTTAATGGTATACATGTTTTTACTTAATGAATATGCTTCATGTTCATGATTTTATAATGTTTAATGCATTATACCTTTTCCATATAATTGTTAATATCTATTTGGTACTTATTTTCTATATTGAATATCATACTAATCTTATGATATTAACATGTTTTTGATGGAATATGATTACATATAATTTTTTTTCTATGTTGTGATATGTTCATGGATTTCCATGAATACTTGAATGGGATGAGGGAGAAAATGGGTCCCAATTTAATGTTTCCATGGATGGACCCACCTAGTATAGTTGCTTTCATGTGAGGGAATGTTGGAGACATGATGGATTTCCATGTAAAGTCTCCTAGGTATATTATTCATACTCATGATTGATGATGGTTACCAAGGGTAGATTCCAAGGATTGACCCATTTGGAATGTTGTTTTGTGATGCCCATTGGACACTTAATCCATTACGTATGATATGTAGTACAATCTCAGATTCAACAGACATTGATTGATTTAAGGCATGCCTTATCGATTTCTATTTGATGAACTCAAACGTATTTGGTTATTCTTAGACACCCATAGTGACCCTTGGTATTCTGTTTACATTATCATGGTATGTCTTGGGTCTCCACTACTGGATTTTATATATTGAGGGAATGTATGTATTATTAATTTTATATGTCCTTTAATAATAATTTTACCATGCTTATGTGGTGGAATGGAAAAGTGAACTCCATGATAAATAAAAATATCGCCGTCCTCATTTTCACCGGTTGATTCATTTATATGAAAATTTTTATATACATTTATGACAAGAACATGTATTTTATTTAGACAGTGAACATGGGAAATATTAGGTGGCAAGGTATGGGAGTCCATTTGGGAAACTATAAAAAGATTTTAATGTTTTATTTATTTAGTTCCCATCTATTAAACTTATTGAAACATTGTTATTTATTTATTACATGAAATGAGTCATCGTAGAAATCATGTGTGCAAGAATTCTGATAGATATATATCATAACATGGTCAAGATCTCCTTGTCACCCGAGTAGAATTATTGATAAAATGTATGGATTAAGAGAAGCATGTTTCTATAAATGATTATTTATCATTCTATTCAGGGTACAGTTTTGGGGAAGTGGACTGAGTCTATTTTCAAGATAACTTTTAACAGTTTTTGGATTTTTTCCTTTTTATCACATGAATTCGATGTTGTGAATACCATATTTTGAATGATTCCATTTTTGTATATTCTCATCAAATTCCTTTATAATCATTGTTTTCACTATTTTTATTTAGCTTCCACTAGTTGATTATTTACATGGTTGGTTTATTTCAATACATTCCATTATTATTTGTTCTTATTTTTCACTTTATTTATTTATAATCCTTTAGATAATTCTATTCATTAAATGATTAATGAGTCCATAGTCTTTCCACATACGAACCAAAGGCTCTCACATCATGTTGGCTACCTCCGACGTCCATGAAGATTGTATTGAGGACATGTGGCCCACTATATCTAGGTACAATTATCTTTATTCCGGGGAAAGATGCGAAATAATGGAGTGTGGTGTTCCAATATCACATAATTAATAAACTAAAGTACATGCTACTATAATTGTATAAGTCCACCAGATATGATCATCAGGGGTAGGCTTTACTTCATATACATTGCCCAATCAACAACCATGAGGTGAATCCAGACTAACATGGTTAGGTCTGCTCTGTTAGTGAATAATCTCTAATGAAGGATTGTCATAACGATGAAGACATACATTCCCAAATGTGCAGGTAGTATACCATATCCCAGCATAAAATGGAAGAACATATCATATACCAAAATGTGGTGGTAGAATAGATCCATTCTCACTGGGCATTGCATGATAAATTTAGAATAGCTAATAAAGGTTACCTATCTGACAGAAAGCTTGAAATTCAATTCAGTTCCTAAAACACTATGTCTTCTTATTTCTAATTCTACATCACTTGTGACAAACCACATGAATTTTAGTTCATATAATTGGATTTTCAAATCCACTATGCGAAACTTTGAAATGATGGTTCCAACTAATAGGTGAACTATCTCCATATGTCGATGCAGAACTATAGTGGATCATATTAACATAATACCATTGGATATTCTAAATAAATATGTTCTATTTCACTATCTATAAAATGGTTATTATATGGAATACAATCATCATTGATTTGATGGAGTATGCAGTCCCACCCTAAACCCTCATTGTAGTCATCAACTCATCACTAGTCAGTATCAGTGAAAAAAACTGAAGGTCGATGGAATTATTTGAAAACTTCATCACTAACATAGAACCATATTATAGGTTCATAAATTCTCAAGAAAGATCCACAATCATCTTGTAAAAAAGTAAGTAGTCATTGAAGGTTACCAAGAATTATTCCCAGACCATACCTTGGTTTCAATTAGCATGAGATATGACATCCCAAAAACTCTTAACAAAGATAGAGAGAATAAATATATTTATCATTAACCTCTATATATTAGGAATATATATACACTAGATGATTGAAAACATGTACTTTTACAATGACATAGTAGCATATGGACCAATATTTACTGGGAAGCTAGTAAGATGATGCTTCTAAAATTCCCACATCAACTCTCCTACAGTATGGGAAGGTCACGTTGCTCCCATTTTTGGTTTAATAAAGTGAAATATGATTTCTCTATAAAATGAATCATCCCCCATTTGAGGATTGTAAGTATCTATAACTTCTTGTTTAATAATTGTTTATAAATAATGTGTGTAATATTTTTATTTTACTCATAAATGAATACCTATTTAATAATGAAGTAAATATAATTGGAAATGTGGCCATTTGGAATTTACAATTAGATTACCTTTGGTAAAATATGATCATTTATATATATTAACATTTGGATCTATACACATGATAATAATATTAACATTACAAGTAGTGTTTACAAGTAAAATTTTTTCAATAGAAATTGATATAGAAAGAAGAGTTGATGACATCTACCAGTTGGGTTATGAAATATGAATCCTAATTGTTAAATCATGGGAGGTATTTAATGTTAATGGGATTCTATCTTGGCCATTTCCAATATATGCTTTAATAAGGGAATCCTCTATGAAATCGCCAATCGAAGAATTTCAAGTTAGTGGACATTACCACTAGAGTGATGTTATCCCAGGGACCCCATGAATCTATAAAATTAAATAGCATAAATAAAAAACACTAAAAAATAAAAATATATATAATATTTTTATGTTATGAAGTGTCATAAATTTTATTATTCCTTTTCTATCCACTATTAATTTTATAAAATAAGTATTTTTATATTTAAAGGAAAAAATTCAAATAATAAAAATATTTTTAGGATATAATAAATATATTTTTTAAGATAAACATGTTGAAATTAGGTTAAGGTGAATTAATGAAAATTTTATAAAACTCATTATTTTTTTGTGAATAGTTAATATACACATTGAGTTTTTTGGTGTATTAATCAAATAATAATTATGTCATAATGATTTAATATCAAGTTCACCACATTCCATGACATAAAATAAATAATTCTTCTTATATCAGAAATTTTAATATTTTTTAATCAATTTACAATTATATTATTTACATTCGAAATTCTAAAATGGAAACATCAACTTCAAAAATGCCATTTAATGAAAAAATTAAATTTCTATGACTAAATAAGTAATATAAAATTATGGTTGGCTCTTGTGGGATAAAATAACATCAAATATGATCCATGTGTACTATTCCATGGTAAAATACATGGTCAATCTCATGGTTTTTCTTTTTCCACAACATTGGATTCCAATATCTTAATTTAGAAATTAGTAAACAAATCCCCCATTTTTACTATAAATACCCACCAATTTCAAAATATTCATTCACTTAAAATCCATTATCGATGAATCAATAATAGATTTTCCCCCAATGTAGTCCTCCAATGGTGCCCCAAATCCCCCAAGGAATGAATATTTATGTTTTATGAGTTACTCTTTGAGATATAGTAAATCTAAACATCCATTTTCCATTAATGTTCTGCTTTTATGATTCATGTCTTGAAAATTTTAAAAGTATCGCCTTATTTACAAATTATTTTATCACATTACTGTACTGAGAGTATATTATTATTTGTTTACCCTCATCCCCTCTCTTTTCACCAATTTATATAACCATGTTTTACAACCATTATGTTCCCAAAATTCTCCTCAAAATATCTATCTTCTCCTAAAGAATCTACTTTTTATTTTCCATATTTGAATACCCAAACCTCATTCATTTTAGTAATTATTCATAAATATGCAAAAATGAATAATTTTTATTCCATTAATGATATCCATAAAACACTTATTCCCTTTTTGGTTTATAAATTACTCAATGATCATATTCTTTAAGAACTTCTCGAAAAATGTGATTTTGTTATAAAACCCTTATGTTTTATTCCCCATGGGTTATTAAGGAAAGGGTTCATTATTATAAATGTGCCTCACATTATATAAGAAATATTAAGGGTATTCCCTGAGATCCCTCAAATGCATTGCGTAATTATTTTAATCTCTAGAGGTGAAAAGTTCTACTATTCCTTGGTGAATAAACATGGTAATTGTTGTGACACCTTGGTGAAAAACCATAGTGATATGATTATAAATGTCTCATTTAAATGTTCTAGACACATTTATACGTTTTTAATCATGTTATTTTTATTATTACATACCTATTTATATTTTCTCATTACATTATGATATTATTCATCTTCTTATTGATATTTATCAAGAAAAAATATAAATTATTTCTCGTATTTTCCCAAATTGATCCTTATGCACACCATTTCCTTTGATTTATCTCCCCAGGTTATGATATGTCCTAAATATACATATTATAAACAAATGAATAATCCTTTAATGATATTTAGAATAATTTTATAATATTTAATGTATTATATATATTGTTTCTGGGAAAAAAATATTAAATTTCCAGCTCTTTTATACACTGCAATGAAATGTTTATGTGAAAAAATGATGGGATTGTATTGTTTGTATCAAATTATGGTTTGTATATTAGTATAAATTGGGATTTCAAAAAAAAATTAAAAATTGTTGGGACATTTTTAAAAACATGAAAAGAGCCTCATAATATGGATTGGTATTACATAAGTTGCATATGATCAAATAAATATATGTCTAGATAAAAACAAGTGGATGTAGATCTAGAAGATATCTATCTAATGGTAAATATCAAAAACAATTATTACATATAGACTCAAATAGGAACATTTTAAGGGAAACATTCCTTGATGTAATCTTACTTTTATGCTTCCGAGTTATATGTTTAATGAATAAAAATATTAATATTAACTATTAAGAAAGATTTATTGATAAATTAATTTTTTCTAGAATAAAATTTTAAATGATGATGTTCTATGATAGAAAATTAATTTAAAATTTTAATATTCTTAGAATAAAAACATTTATCCATATTATATTTATATTTTCGAAATGGTGGGATATAAGTGGAACCACGTAAATGTTAAGTAAAATAGACTAGGGCCTGAAGGCCCATTGATGGAAGCTATAATTGAAGAGTTTATGAAAAAACTGAACTAACTTACTCGAGTAATGAGAAATAAAATGAATCAATGAGAGAAACTAGATTCTCGATGAAGTTAATGTCTTTTATTTGAGTCATTTATGCGCCAATGACCTCCTTCATTCAGTGGATCTTCGAACCCATTAAATACTAAACAATGGATAAACATAATAAAAATGTTCTTTTCTATATTCTATAGTTCTTGGAATGATAAAGTATGCATGGTAATATACCGCTTATAGGGAGAAGCTAATTAATGGTGGAATATAGTTTAAAATGTAAATCCTATATTGGATATTTACGCTATAGAGTGGGTAGTGTTATGGGGAATCATTTTCCACAAGTATTTCACTCATTCAATGTGAAAATAAAAGAAATGTAATTCCATGACCTCATGATGACGGAAAATTATTCTGTTCGAAGAAACAATATGAACTCACAATGATATCTTGCTACAACACTATCTTTTTCTGGTATCCTATTATATGGGTAGATAGATTCTTCCATGGACTAAGAACCCATTTATGGAAAAATTGGTCTAATCGAGTCTATGATAGCTATAAAGAGACATTGTGAAGTGTTATAATGAATAAAACAGTGTTTAGATATAGGAAATGGTCTCATAGATTGAATTAATTTAATTGGTCAAGGGATCCAATATTATTGAGGAATTTTGATCATGGGAGGGAGGAATGAAATTGAAACTTCTCACATGAAACAATTATGGGATGAAGAATTTTGAGAACTACTTGATTTGGAGTTGAAAATGATACATGTGTGGAAGATATTTCTATATTACATGGAACTATCATAGTGAGGTGATTCCCCAACTTCTCAACAAAAATAAGAAAGGGAAGATGTTGCATTCCTATCATGAAGTCCAATTCTTCTTGTGTGGATATCATGGGAAGTTTTCTAAGAACTTTTCAAATCCAAATCCAATGGAGGGGAATAACCATAATCATTAGAATATTATAATGCAGAATGGTCAGGATTTTTCTATAATTATAGATGATGTTGAAACTCCAAATGATGTGGTTTAATGTACGCTCATTTTTATCTCAATGCAATTATGTAAATTTTTTATCCTGGTTCAACACATTACATTAATTAATCAGTGATTAAAAATAAAATAGAATCAATCATTAAGATAATCAAAGTAGATTTATGATTCATGAATCTTGTAGGGACTATAAAAGCATCACAATTGTACAGAAAATCCATTATATATCTAAGAGATCATATTATCATCACAAATCTAGTAGTAATTCAGATGATGTAATTTCTCATTATTCTAGGGATGGACTGGCTCGAAAAGTATAATGTTAATGTCAAAAGTAGATGAAATGAAATATCCATAGTCTTTATAGAACAAACTATGGTTATCATCATATGTGAGATATCACAACATGATCATTGTCTATATGGACCTCCCATATACTTATTTCTAGAAATTATTTTTGAATATGATGAGGGAAATAATTTTGTACAAATAGAAAAGGTCCCCATCATTCATGAATTCATTAACATATTTCCTGATAAAATACATGGACCACGCCTACAAATATATGTATAGTTATCTACAAAAATCATTCTTGTATCAAATATAATTCATAGTCTCTATTAGAATGAAATATGCGAAGACATTGAATATAAAGAAATAGTTTTATTATCTTTTGTGAAAGGGGATTATTTGACCATCTGTTTCCCCTTGGTGATCAAGAATTATATTTTTGATGAAAAATTATGGATAAATGTGGAAATGCATTTATTATAGATAACATAATATTATCACAATAAAAAACAAGATATCCCTCCAAAGTATTGATGATATATTTGACCAGTTACATGGGTCTCAATTCCTATCAACGATTGATCTTAGATCTTGTGATCTTTAATTGAGGGTGAAGAATGAATATATTCTAAAGACTTCCTTACAATAAAAATATAAAAAATTTTAGTTTTTTATATATCATTAATGTTGACTAATTATGCTAACATTTTTTAAGAGGTGATGAATAGTGTCATTAAATACTACCTTTATTACTTTGAAGTAGTTTTATTGATGATATTATGATATATTTCAAATGTTTTGAGGACCATGAGGATCATATAAGGGATATATTACAAACTATATGGAAGGTTAGGATTTTTTGAAAAGTTCATTAAATGAGAATTTTGGTTAAAAAAATTTTCTTTCTTGGGGAACATTGTCACCAGGGAAGGAATATCAGCTGACCCTACCATGAAAATTATTATGGAGGAGTGACCTCAGTCTAAAATGGTGAATGAGAATCATAAATTCCATGGGTTAGATGAATATTATTGGAGTTTTTTGAATATTATTTTACAACATTGTAATCCAATAACAAAATTAATTTAAAATTGGTATGTTTATCTGTAAAAAGAATTGTGAAGAGTGTTTCTAGGTTCTGATGAATAGATTAGTCATTGCACTTGTGTTAAATCTACCATTAATCAAGAATGATTCATAATTTTTAGTGATACATATCTGAAACGGATTGAGTTTTCCCTCATGAAAGATGAAAAATAGTTTTCTTATATATCTCAATGGTTAAATCCTTCTAAAAATAATTATCCTATGCTTGAAAAGGAGCTGAATGCTATTGATTTTTCTCTGAAAATATGGAGGCACTCTCTTTAGGGGGTAATGTAATATATATACAGAACAATAGGGTTTGAATTATATTTTCATATAAAAGGAATATAACAATAGTTATAGGATATGGTTGGAACTTCATAAATAGTATTATTTCTCGATTCATTATCATCCCAACTGAGATAATAATGTTTTGGATGCATTAATTATGGAAACCTCCTTGTATTAAATATGATGAGTATTCAAGGTGATCCATTGATCAAATAACTAGTAAAACTATACATAGTAATTTTAATGAAATGAGAATCCTCAACCCTATCCCAGTGTATTTTTCAACCATCATTATTACATAGTATAATGAAATCTCAAAGAGAAGATCCTTTGTTACGGAAGAATATTTAGGCTTTAAAAATGTAAAGATCCTTGATCTCAATATTGATCAAGAATGTGTACAGAAATTTCATACACGGATACATGTTCCATAAATTCTGGAAATAATGGAGTATATTATGGATGATTATCATAGATATTAATTATATATACATTCTTGATGTAATAAGTAATATCAAGACCTCCACAATAAATATTTATGAGATAACATTAAAATGGAAATTTTCAACCACACTAGAATTTTTGAATTCTATCATCATGTGAAGACAGAGTGAAAACTTACTAAATGGGTATTATAAGCACTACACATACCATTATGTATGTGAGACAATATAACTATGTACATTTTCTCTAGTATCTCAAAAACATCAAAAGGATACAATTTAATATCGATTATAGAGGACCATCTCATCAAGACTGCCCAATTTATGTATATGTGTGAAGAGATGTCCATTGACCAACATTCCATGATTTTCATAAATGAAGTGGTGATATTACATGGAGATTCATTGTCTATCATATCGTATATGATCCATGGTTCACATAAAAAATATGGATAACTCTTCAAAATTATTTTAGTACCTTAATGAATTTCAGTATGGCTATCTCTTTCAATATGTTAGCAAATATGAAATTACTATTAAAACACCATAGGTCATTATTAGAACATGCTCAATCCAATATAGTGATTTATGGTATCAACATCTCCCATTAGTTTATTTCTCATAGAGCAGCAACTACCATTCAAGTATTCATCTATAACCATTTCATGTTATATATGGGAAGTGATGTAGAAGTCCTAATTTTTTTTATGATATTGGTGAGGAAAATATTTTTCTGCTTTATCTGGTGAAATAGATGAAAAAATCATTCATGTCATCCAACTAATCATAAAGGATTTCTAGGGTTGAAAAAGATTTATACTAATAACCATTTAAGGGTCATGGAGAATGATGTTGGTGACACATTCCTCCATCAAATTTCCACTTCAAAGAGATTCATGCAGTTGGGAATGAATAGAATTCTCATACCAAGGTACATTGGACTCTATGAATACTTTGATCACATAGGGGTAGTGGCCTATTAGTTGGATCTTCCATAAATTATAGCTTAGTTTCTTGATCTATTCCATGTATCTCTATTGAGTATATACATATGTGACGCTTAACATGTGTCGAATCTAGATTTTGTACAATTGGTAAATGACATATCTAATGAGGAGTTTTTAGTGGAAATCATGGACTATAGATACTAGGTTCTACACAGCAAGACTACCAACCTTTTCTATGTGTTGTGGGGGAACTATAAAAATGAATAAGACACATGAGTACTCGAGAAGAAAATGAGGCAGAAGTACCCACACCATTTCCCAACTGGGGGAATGAGTTGAAAATTAAGGGATGAAATTTCTTCAAGGGGGAATAATGTAACAACCTAGAATGTTATTTAATAATTATTTTTTCATTGAAATTTGAGTTATATTTTTTATTACATAGTATAGACATATCTCATTGATATTGATGTAAATAAAAATGGAAATGTGACCATAAAGATTTAATTTTTGGTCAATTATTATTGTTGGTCAATAAGACATTTTATCAATATGATCATTAATCAATATGACAATTGAAAACTATACTCATGATAATAATTTAAACATGGTAATTTTTGTGCATATGTAAAACGTTGAAAAAGGAAAACTTATTCAGAAATAAGTGTCGATGGCCTCAACTAGTAGAGTCATTCCATAAGAATACCATTTATTAGAACATGGGAGGGTGTTGGTTTCACTAGGATTCTCTGTTGAAGAATCCTAAGATAAGCACAACATGTGAAACTTGAACAAAGTCATGTATGGTAGGAAATCATGTTAGTAGAAATTACTACTCCAGAAATGATAGCCACTCTTCCCCATTGAATATATCACCCTCACTGACCTTTCACATATTCCATATGTGGGTGTTATTATGGGATACATGGTGAGGCCCTATCTAGATAATGAGAAATTCCATTGTTGAAAAAAATTGTAACATCATTTCACTTATAAGAATAGTTTTTCTTAAATACATTGATATTGAATTTGATAAAATGATTTTCTCAGATAGAAAATGTACTTTTTTAAAAATTTATAAAAAATATAATAATCTACGTTATTAAAAATAATTTTTCATTTAGTGAAATAGTATGAATAAAAATATTATTTAAAAATATATAAAATTATATTTTTCATGTGTTATAAATTTTTCTATTCATTTTGAATTAGTTACTATTTTTAGTAAATAACAATTATTAACAATAAAATTTCAAATTCTCATATTTTTAGAATTTTTTTCTTAAAATAAATATTATTTTTGAAATCATAACATTGATATTAGGGTAGAGAAATTTTATGAGAATGTTAAAAAATACAATATTTTATATTGAATAGTAAAAATGCAGTTTTAGTATTGAAGTATATTAAATAAATCATAATAGTATCACAATGATGTCATAAAAAATTAACTACAAACCAAAAAAATATCTTATTTTTTAAATATCGTCTATTTTAATACATTTTATTCAATTTAGAAATATATAATTTACATTAAATGTTAAAAAATGGATGTTTTAATTTAAAAAATGTTATTTTATGAAAACCATAATATTTCTTTCCAAAAAATTTATTATAATATTGAGTTCTCCTCATGTGGGATAAAATGGAATAATTTTTTTTTCCAATGTTCTAATATCATGGGGAAATAATATGGTAAGGCCATTTTTTCATTTACCACTACATAGGGGTCCAATGCCTTTATTTAAAAATTAATAAACAAATCCCCCACTTTTTCTATAAGTACATGACCATTTATTCAATTCAGTACAATAAAACCTCATCCTCTATAAGTTTATAATTTTTATAAATCTATAGGAGTCCTCCCAAGGTTTCAGCCTCCCCCATGGTCCCAATCATTGAGTTTTGGGTGTTTCAGATCATTGTAAGGTAAATCTCAACATATCATTTCTATTCTAATTACTGTTTTATATTCAATGTATTTGAAATTTAAAAAAAATTATTTTTCCTTATTTTGCTCACCCCTTTTATCAATTAATATTTTTATATTAATGGTATACACTCTTACTGTCACATTCTACACTTCTCTAAAACAATGTTTTATACATGTTATACTGCCGGTTTTTCTTCTAATTTTTTTATTTTTTCCTTAATATACTCACATTAATTTTTTTTATTTGAACACAAATAAATTCTTTCATTTCCATGTTTATTTAAAATTATTCAAAAATAGATTATTTAATTCTATTATTTACTTGTGAAAAACCTATATTCCATTTTTTCGGATATAAATGTCATAAAGATCATATTCATTAATTAGTTTTTAAAAACCAATGATTTGTATATGAAAATCATCTCTTTTATTCACCATAGGTTATTTATGAAATATTTTATTAAGATATATGTATCTTATTCTAATTATACATACTGTGTGTTTTCCATGCTTATGATCAAAGGAATTGGGTAAGGAATTTAATCTACAGATATGACATGTTTTTTGAAAATAACCTTTGTTATTTATATTACAACACAATGGAAACCCCTTGTTATATGAAATTGAGTGCTCCCTGAAATTTTGAAGAAAAATTTCCCTATTTAAAATAATGTTTTAAGTTTGTATGTATTGTATACCTTCTATTAAAGAAATTAAAAATTTTAATATCCCTTATTTTGTACAATGTAATGAAATTTTTAAGTAATTAAATACTGGGGATCCATAAAGATCACCAGGAGGTTCCTCTAGTGGATCTATTTGAGGTAATACTTGTGTATCAGGGCCCACATTATAGGGAGTGTGGTCATCACCACCCTCATGGTGCAAGACTCATGTTTTTCTGGGTGACATAGAAATAAAATTAACATCATCCCACATATGATAATAATTAAATGTTTTTAATATCAACGATAACAGAAAACATCATATAAAAATTATAGTAAATGATTCACACATCCCAACCTACATATAAACTTATTTATTTTTCATAATAAGTGTCACACATGTAACAAGAGACACTATGTCATTCTACTATTATGATCATGTTAGGATCAGGGTCACAAATTACACCACATGGGTTTTGATATATTGAGATTCAATAGAATGGTAAAGATGAAAAACTGATTAGTTATTAATAAGAATACACATTTCGATGTGTCCTTTTAAATTAAATAGATTTAATATATTTATTTATATATATATATATATTTATATATGTGTTTCTGTGTTTCATAGTCCAATAATATTTTTCCTCATTCCCAACATAACATTGCCCATACCCATCGTAAATTTAGTATGGTGTGTCATGTAACTATTCCTTAACATTACATAAGGTATACATATATAACATGTTATTTATAATGACTTTATTGAGTGAAGTTCCATTCTGAATTTAAAAAATTAAATATATAATAAATTAGAATTGGTATTTTACTATTAAAAATTATATAATGTTTTAATACTATGATTGGATGGTTCATAGATAAAAAATTGAATAATTGGTTATTCTGTTTTCAAAATAAATCAATATGGTAAAACACAATTTATATTGATATATAAAATTTAATCAATAAAATTATGTTATACCTATATGAAGTTTTAATACATCTTCTTTATTAAATAATAAAGGTACTCACTGCAATTAGAATAATTATTGGTAATAAATGAACTAATATAAATATAGAAGATAATAAATCAGAATATATGATTCCATAAGTTCATTATAAAATTTATGAGATGTTAATTCTTATCCATACCAAAAAATTTAAAAATAAGTTCACAATTACAATATCAACAATAATAAAATCACTAATCATGAGAATTATCCAATAGTGAAATAAATACAACTATAACAAGAATAAACCAAGTTAGAAATATCCCATCAGAAGTAATTTTTGATCCCCCTATAAGTGAGTTAGATACACCTAGGAATTGGCAATTACAAAATTATGACACTTTCATAATATCCTATATAATACCCATAAAATAAAACAAGGGGTCAATTATAAATCTAATATGACTTCATATCAATCCTAACAAAAATCCACTAAGTTATGCCCGATGACGGTCAGCCACATGACCTCAAGAGCGGCTCCCAATATGCCATAGGCTTACAACTATCTGCGAGGTAATAGGGTGTATATATTGGGATATTATAACCAATTGATCATATTGTGTCACAATTGTTATTAATTATAACAAAAAGTAGAATAAAATATAAATAATATGTAGTGGATTGATAATAAATTAATGAATATAAACAACATGAGGAAGATTAATAAATTTCAAATATGTAAATGATGATCATGAAACCCTTCTAGAAAATTTGGATCTAAATGGGGCCGAAGGATAAATACATATACAAAATTATAAAAATTACAAAAATACCAAATTATTCCTCCACTAGCCTCACTAGTATATTATTTCTATATTCCTCCCAATCTATACCCAATTACAAAAATAAAAAACATTATATTCTGAGTTCCTCCCTTTGTCTACTCCTGTAATAATATGTTTTTCCAGTACCAGATGCAGCTGGAATCTTGTATGATATAAATGTATTAGGCCATAATTAGTTTTGTATTGAACAATCTAAACTATGTATATAATGTGAAAATTATATAAGTACAAAAAATGAATAGTGGTCAATAAATAAAAACATTGAACCATATTCCTCATGGTACACCTGACTGAAACTTCCTATTTTGACCTAGGCCAGCTATCATTCAAATAATGTAAACATGTACATATATATTATATTTTAAAATTTATATAGATAAATTATAATCCTTTTAGGATACATGTGTGGAAAACATAACAAGTACATCTTAATGATAGGAGTAAAAATTTGTCAAACTCATGCTTGTTTATTAGAATGGAGGTTCTCTAATGGATTATTACTATTAGAAATGATTTTTTACAAAAGAATCCACAGAATATAATAAATGGAATTCTGATCTCATCTGTTGAAATACATAAAAATAATCTCATGTATCAATATAAGATCACTAAAAATACCCATAACTGTAAGAGTCGTTCTAAGGAGATACAAAAATGAAATCCCAACTATCACTCATAGATAGGTGTAATCCCGACCCTATAACCCCATCCATGTTCTACCACATATGGGGATGATTTTCTATTGTGGAATGATATAACCATATTTCTCACCAATCTCATGAATGGTAATTCATCTAGGGAACCATTATCTATCAAGGGTTGTTACTCCATCCACCTGATGAGACTATCAAAAATATTCAAATAAAGAAAACTAATAATCATTCACATGTTCTTAAGGATAATATATATGTTCCACATATAATGTAAGAAGATCCTTTAAAATTCATCCTTATTTTGTGACCCTGGTATAACCATTGTCTTAAATTGAGTATATGGGTTTTAGTTACCCTGGACTTCACACCATTTAAAAAAATATTCATGCACATTCTAATGGAATCTCACATGAATAAAAATGTTTTCAAAACAATTAATGGAATAGGGTACATAATGTCTTATGGAAGGACCACCCTTGGTGTGGAACACATCATGGTGGCCATCCTTTGTTGTTTTTTGTAGGTTATTATGAGAATTATAAGAATGTTAAATCAATCTATTTAATTAATTAATAATTTTGGGGAATTTATAAGACATGTATACACACATCATAGAGTAGAACCATATAATGATTCATATATTTTGGGATAAGGGACTAGAACACCTACCGTTGAATGGTTGATGATCCCTCGTTCATTTTTTTCCTTTGATTTATTTTAGATCATAAAAATGATCAAAACATACAAAATCATTAAATTAATTCATATGATCTCATACTAAATTTTCTTAAGATAGGGAAAGATAAATATTGATATGATGGAATAATAATTGGGAACATACCATTAAAAAGCCAATGAAACTAATGATCAATGATCAAAATTATGGATGATAATGTTTCTTAGAAACCTAAGGACAAATATGGTTGATCTCTCAAACTAAGGGAGCACTTGTTTTGCATGAAATAAGCATATAGGAGTTGGTGAATTAAAAATAAAATGGGTTAAAATATTCATTAAACCCAAAATATTAATAGGTAATATATGGGATATTATGTTTGAGAAATAGTACACTAACAATGTGTATACCACTATATCATTGACACACCCCAAAGGACATGCAACACAATGCTATATAAAATGTGCGCACACCATGCACACGCTATGGTGTAGCCCGAAAAGGCCTAGGAATCCTATAAATTTCATAAAAAACAATCTATCATCATTACTGAGACTCAAGGATTTTTTTTCTTAGTAACCACATACTGTATACTTACCATGACCCTCAAAAGTGATTTCCAAAAATCAGGGATCTATGCTCCAAACAAGCCCTAAACAACCTCATAACTTTCTGACCTCTTTAGGAATTCATATTAGGATAAATATAAGGAATTAATTCTAAAATTAAAGGTTACCTTACTAATTTAAAAGTATGTATTTTACATTAACATCATTTATAAAACATATTTGGATTATTCTACTTAGTTATAATCTTTTTATTATAACTTTTATTTAATAGAAATATGTAACTAAAAATATTTAATATAGAAAAATATATTATTTTTTAACACTAAAGAATATTTTTATCCATTTTTTCATGGAAACTCTTGTTCTCTTATCCTTATATTCACTAACATCATCATCATCTATATTTATACATATTTAACCAAAATATTTGATACCCATAAAATCAATACACAGTAAAAGTAACCTTACATTATATTTACATTTACTTTTTCAAATACACCTTACAATGAATGAAATTAGTAGGTAATACATTACATAAAAACTATAATAAAAATTTGGATCATCTTTAATATCATCATCTATTCTCCTCAATTTTATATAATCATTTAACATGATTTTCATATCAATGAGTTTAATTTTCTTGAAAAAAACACATTAAAATTTAATATGTAGTAATAAAATTATCCCGATCATCCAATAGATCATTATCTAGATCATTATAATCCATTGTAAATTCCATTTTATTAATAATGTCTCAAAAAATATCATTATCTTATCAACGATGTTTGTATATTTTAAATTCCATCCAAATTCTATTGATATTATGAACATTTAATTTACTCCAATGAATAATTCATCAAGTATATCATCATAATTCATCCTAAGACCTTCATATCTCAATATAATATCATTTATCTTTTCTTATTTAATATTTTAATTTAAATAATATGTGATTTATAGTTAATCCCAAATTCATTTTTTATTACCTTATACAAGATTAATAACATCATCGAAATGGATTAAAAAATTTCATGGTTGTTTGGAAACTTATTTTCCAACATCTGTACATATAACACTATAATTATATTTCCAAAAACATGAGGAGTATATCATGTGTTTGAATTATCAAAACATACATACATATTGTTAACAAGTGAAACATTTTCTAAATAATCCTCCAACTATATATAATTTCATTAATGTGATGTAATAATAACGAAGTAGAACACCTCTATAATAGTAAACTACAATTATATTAATCTTTATAGAGAAAATGGATACCGTGATAAAAAAATTTATTTCTATATGAACGGTGAGGATCATTGGGGGTGAATCGCTGATAAATAATTGGTTATATTCATTTTAGGTTTCTTTAGAAAAACATTCTCCTCAACTCAATCAATAATTTCCATTTCTCAAAATCAGTAGTTAATCCTCAGATTAATCATTTCTCACAAGAGGCCAAACGAACCTATAGAATCTTAAGGATATATTCAATTAACATGTGATGTTGATGAACTCATGTTACATGGTGACCAATCATGTTGTCTCCAAACATAATAAGATGATATTATTAATTGTTCAAACTAGTATCACCGTTGACTTCAATTTCATAAGTAAATTATTATCCTTATTCTCAAAATAATATTAACCTATAAATATTAATGTTTTAATTATAAGTAGCCTATTAATCATTATAAAATATTGTAATTAATAAAATTTCATCTAAATTTCACCAAATAATGCTTTTGAATGATTTTTTTGAATACTCTATTAACATTACTGAAGTTCTTTCATTTTTCTCCATGTAAAATTTTGATAATACCAAATACAAAAAAAACATGATTCATATAATTTTTTATGTATCATTTTAAAAATTATTTGTCAAATAAATAACATATGTATCTAAAAATAATTTTTTTATCAAGTAATATAAATATTAAAATTTTACATACAAACGATCCAACTAAGGTAATAGATGATCCTCAAATTAATGAAAAAAATCATACATATCTCAAAAAAACATATAATATATATCAAAAGATAATTAAATTCCTAAAAGAGACATATAATTTAATAAATTTCTCAACTGTATAAAATATTATGTGAGTATATTTATATATCCAATGTATATTTTTTGAATTTCTTATACTGTGAAAATATGTTATCTATTTACTATATAAAACTTATCTATTCTGTGAATTGTTGTTTTTCATATCTTCCTCATATAAATCATATATATTTTATTAATGATTGGTTAATTGAAAATTCTTAAGATATAGACACGTTATAAATAAAAATAATACATATTTAGTATGTCTTATGGATTTTTTAATTGTTTTCATGTAGTCCCAAAATAAAAACATTACAAAATGGTTGAATTTTCAATTTTCTATTAAATTATTATAAACCACAATAACGTTTAAGATGATTAAAATCAACGCCAATTTTTTTCACACACGATAACTATGAACAAACCATTTTGAAAAATATTAAATTTTAATCAATGTGAGTTTGAATATGATATATTTATTTGAAAAAAATATGACATGTTAACACACCCACAAAAATATTTAACCAAAACCTTCTATTATAGACAAATACCACATGATTGTCTAATTCAACATGTAAAGTTTTTATTCGAAGAGAAGAAAGGGAACATACATGGGGATAAAAAAGTAGACCAAGGAAAAAATGGCTAAAAGTGTCTAAAAATTTGGAAACCATGGGAATCGCCTCTAAGAATATTGATCCTCATTCGTTTCAGACATTGAGGGGTGTGAAAAATATGGACTTCCAGTCCATAAGTATCAAGATAGGCTATGTAATCTAAAATTTTACTTACCCCAATCTGGGAATGGGACACATTGGTATTGATGCCAAGGAAACCATTACGCATTCAAATGAAATACTCAATATACAATGGGACAATGATGTATCCCTGAAGATCAGTTGAATTGAGCATGGAATCGGTTTCCACCTCAACAGGATTCAATCTCCATTGGTATCATAGATGGAGACTAGCCAGCATGCTCTTGGCTTCTGCGAGGAGTGAGGTACCATGACCTAACTGGGTAGAAAATCTCAGGATGACGGATCCATTGAAATCATGAATGAGACCACCACCACTCATTATTCCCACAACACAAGAACCATCAGTGTTGAGTTTGAAGATGCATGGGATGTGGTTCCATCAAACCCATTTATAAATGGAAGAGACGGCATCATGAGGGTGATTATGCAAGGTAGGTAGAAGCCTTAGAAGGGTAGAAGCCTCCCACTAGGTGATGAGATCCTAGACCATATTATAGATAATGATTTTTTTTTATTAATGATCATGAATTCAGATGAGGACAACCCTTCATGAATATACCCATTCATTGCCCGCCATAGGCACCATCACCCTGTGTTCAACAATAGAGAGAGCGCTCTTCTCTTTGGGACCTCAATTCCTCATCCATGGAACAAGCATACATGGAAGGATTCATCCTCCATTGATGGAATAGAAAACCCAGTGAAAACACGAAAAAAAATATTCAAACATATTTTTCCTAGTCACTCTTGAAGAACAAATGATCTGTGTATTCCTCCTTCTGCTCTATACAACAAAATCATTTACCGCATCACATTGTCATCTATAGAAAATTAATTGTTAATGATTCTCCAAGTGAGGAAGTTGAACTATGTGGGAATGGACCGATCCCACAGGGCATCGCTCCATACGTCCACAACATTTTTTATGAAATACATAAAATGGTAATCATTGTACATGAATAAGCCTGAAGAATTTGGGGTGACAGACAATGATAAAATGTCGTAGTCATCTCGATGAGGTGGAATAGATCCTTTTGGTATTTTTCTAGTTCAGAATTGATGAAAGGCGGATGGATGTTGGAATCCATGAAAGAAATATTGGTGTTAGGAATACCCAGGTAGCCAAAGGCCTTCCCTCACCAGTTGTCATGCAAGAAGGAGGTGTCCCTTATTCCGATGATCCAGCGAGCATGAGGTCTGAGCGAGTTCACTATAGACCTAATCTCACTGAAAAGGGGGGAATAATTACTATATATGACAACCCCATTCCTAACATAACATGCATGCATGGTTAGTCCCCATAACGTAAACTTATCCATTACATCATACTCCATTTTCGCATTCATATAGGTAAGGGTATCTCTAAGATTATAGATGTTGATACCACCTTCATTGACAGGCCTCACCATCTTGTTCCATGAAACCCAGTTCCTCCTTCCCTCATTCATGGGGACCCAAATAAATCCAGCAAAGAACCTATCCATGCTTTAAATAACCTCTTTAAGGACCATAATAGCAGAGAGAGAGTGAATTTGGGTACCCATAATAATGATGTTCACCAAGTAAATCCTTCCTCCAATAGACATATAATACCTCTTCAAGTTAAGAACACTCTTAGTGATTCTTGGTTGTATGGAATCAAAATTGTGAATATTCAAAGGCCTCGATGAGATAGTGGCTCCTAGATATATTATGAAAATATTACCTTTCTTCATGCCCAGAATGAAACTCACATTAAGAATACTACTATCAGATCATGCGTTAGATATATAGAAAATTATATTACTCTTTTTCATGATATGACAACTCCAATGACAATACTCCTCCAATGCTCCATGCAGGCCTATCTTATACCTTATTGACGCATTGATGAAAATTACGGAGTCATCTACAAGCTTATGGTGAGACATAGAGGGGAAGTTCATCCTTCTGTGGAAGGGGAGGATTGAACCACTGGAATGGTTTTGGTGAATGAGCCAATTGACAACTTCTTGAGTGATAAGAAAGATGGTCTACAATATTGTATCTTCGTGATGAAGCCCATGAGTTGCTTTGTAGAATCTGAACTTTTTTCCCATGAACGATATCAATATCCAGACTTAACTAAAGCAACGAAAGATGATATCAATTTTCCATAGATAGAGTCACATAGTTTCAATAACTTTATTAATGATTCTCTACTCTACACGATTGTAGTCCCTGCTCATATATAATTTTATATCCATGTTAGAGCCAAGGTATTTAATTTATAGATCCTTGATCATTTCTTATGAAAAAACTAATTTCCCCTATTTATAACTCCTTTTGACAATGACATGATTTTCCTTGGAGATGCACTTGGGAATATAGACGGAAAGACTTGAAATATTGACACTCGAAAGGGTTTGGTATGGAGCATTGCACAAGATAATCAGGTGAGAATTCTAGATGGATGTGGGAGACATGGATTTGGGAATGAGAACCACATTGGTTTCACATGAAACTCTAGGAAAAGGTCCACCTGTTAAGAAGTTGGGGATGTCCGCAATTATCTCAACTTTTATGGTGTCACACTAGGCTCAATAAAATCCTCTAAGGAATTAGTTAGGACCTGAGGTACTATCAGGATCCATATTCATCACAGATCTACAAATCTCACCCTTTTTGGGAATACAACTTAGGACGTCATTACTGCAAGGAATGAAGATAGTTTGAAGGGTGTCGAGTATCCCCCTATCACCCCCTTTCTACACATCTCGAAAGGTTTTTATAGGACTAGTAATCATATATTGGAATTGATAATTATTATGATCCCCTACCACCTCCATGTTTTTTATGTAAAATACTTTCCCCGGATAAATATTCAACATGACCCGCCATTTATTTTCTTTGATGAAAGCATAAAAAATTTTGTATTCTTATCACTCTCTTTAAGAACATTTATCATATCATACTCTATGACCTGGAATTCTTGGATCAAAAGAATTTATGAAATAATCTATTTTTAATAGCAATCTCCTGAAAGAGACTTTTATTCCAATACTCTTTAAGATATTATTAAATCTAATCAAATCCCTACATAATTGATTCCAAGTCACTATCTGATGATGGAAAATCCTTTAACGATGATTGAAGCCTCTACTTGTTCCATCCTAATTTTTTGTGGAGGGTACAATACATATGGACTTGAACAGGGACATACCATGAGTCATGAACCAGATCCTTATATCATAAAATGCTTTTCTAGTATTGATAAGAATGAAATTCAATGTGATGAACTTCACATGATGATAATGATATAAGGAGTGAGGATTTATCCATGATAATGTGTTTCATGTGGGTAACCTGTGTAGATGCAGAAGTAGATAACATAGACATGTTGCCTAAGAATATATCAAATTGGATCTAGGACATACAAGGACTTCGTTGGATGTTACACCACCTGAAGCGGTCGCCAAAGTATCTGAGGTCCATGAGAAATTTACCAGTCATGAATTGAGAAAAGGAAATATTGTATTTCCTATTAAATATAACTCTTCCATATCATTCTTCCGGATCAGAAATGACATTGAAATCCCATGCTACGTGCTACGGAAGATTACCAGGATTGAAAGAGTTGAGATCACTACACAAGGACTTCTGAAATTGGGGTTCACAACTTCCATAAATAAAAGAGATGATCAAGGAGTGAAGATCTTGATAAACCATAACAGTGATGAAATGGTCCCCCTACTATCTTAGAGACTCTGGGAAGCTTCAGGGCCGGAAGATCCATATCTGATTGTTTGTTGATTGTGCATGCATATAGCCATGAATTTTATGTTTTTCAGAGAACTCAAAAATCTTTCTTTATTGTTTGTTTTTCTAAAGGATGGAAACCATTGAGACCTTTTGATTGGGGATATTTGAAGACAAGAAATATGTTTTAACACGATCTATGATAGTTGATGCATTCCAGATGAGCAAAAGAATCATTAAAACCTAAGAGATCTGGGATTGGCCAAAGACATCATGGCCTTTGAAAAATGGGAAGATTTACAACCTTTAAGTTTCATATACTCGGATCCCTTGCGAACAACAATACCATTAGATGGAGAATGGATGGATGGAGAGCCGCTATCTTGGAGAGGGCCTCGATGTATCCCTATATTTAATGGGAGAGAATGTGAATCCCTGTCAGGTCCATCAGCCTCCCACTGTGAAACAGACATGATGTGAGTCGAGGAGTAACTCAATTCTTTGAATTGTACACAATTGTGATTAATAGTTCACCTTGATTATTTATATTAGGAGTTAAATATCACTATAAAATGTTTGTTTAATCCAACAAATCCATATATACTTATTCAATGTTTGTTTTGTGAATTATTTCTATGGTACATTGTGACCTAGTAAAATTTCATTATTCAAGTATCCAAAATTTTGAATAGTTCTTGTTGGATGGTTGAGTTGAGAGATTGGGTTGAAGTTGGAATATAGGACCATAAATAGTCCCCGAAATAGATTTTATGTATGATAAAATTCTATAAATTAAAATCATTGATTTATATATATGATCATCCAATGGGATATATTTTTCAAATATTAATTTCATGTTAAACATATTCAATATCAAGTTTTATTATCGAATGGTTATTGATATATTGATTGGTTTTCTTATTGAAGATGGGTATAGCATTTCATTAATTCTATGTTGTGAGGAATAGTTCTAGATATTTTTCAAAATTAAATTTATTGTTTTATATATAATAGTGGTTATATCCTTTACATTTTATACATCAACCTATCCACTAGTAATCATGATATTTTTTATGAGGAGCTACAATTGAGGTACACAATGACCCAGATCGATCATGGTGGATGTTAACCAACTGGGAGATATAATATTGTATTAGAAGATGATATTTCTTTTTCCAATATTATATTGGATACTAAATATATTATATTGTATATTATCTTATGTGGTATTGATATTCTTCACGGTTTTTAGATAACACATGTATAATATATTTATATATTATCACATATGGGTTTTATGTTCATTATTGTTCTGTTTAATGGTTTTCAAATTCTGAAAATGTGGTATATGATTTATATGTTATTGTTTAACTCTTTTATAGGAATAAAAAATGAATTTATTCATGAATCATAATAGGAAACCTATTTTCCCATTAAATTGTTGTGGTTACATGTGATTATATTTCTATATTATTATATATTCCTCAGATATTTGATGGGTTAATATCAATATATATTTCACTAATTATATAGCAAGATTGTTTAACACTACATAGCTATGTTTCAATTTGTATTTTTTTTTATTATTATCTAATATTTAATTTTTTTCTATTATATATTAATTATTTAAACTAAAAGTCAATATATGGGGCTTGATATAGAACTGGAGGTGTGAAATGTATATATTTTTTATTTGGATTGAGTTGCAGGTGATTTCCATGTTAATAACTTTTTTCAATTTTATATTAATACTATGCTTCATATTTATTAGTGGTATGGTTTTATATTTTCTTATTAATGAGATGAAAATCCTAAGGGATAAATTTGGTATCTTTTTAGCTAGTGATATGTGGAATGTTATGGAGGGTGATTTTTATGTGTAATAGGATAAATTATATTGATAATTCCTAGAATATGGAAATGAAATAAGAGTTTCCATGAATTTATTGAGCCTGAGGGGTGAAGATTCTTTATATAAGTGTGCCTTATATAGAATATATTCTATCAACAAAGGAGTATATTCATATATTTATGTGGTTTTTTATGATAGGTTATTCAGTTAATTATTTTCCTAGAGGAAGAATTCATCTCATTCCTATAACCATGTCTAATTATAATGTTTTATGGTTTCATAAGAGGGGGATAAATAGAGTTTATCCTAATATAATGGATTAATTTTGATAGATACAATTGTTAGATACTTTTCAAATCTTCGACGAAACAATTATTTTTTAGGATAATGAATTAATTTAGGAATAACATATACATTGATTTATATTGATATAAAATAATGATATATTATTTATTCAAGAGATAATATAAATGATTGAAATAAATATTGAGATTAGATTGGTTGATAGTTCAGTATTGGTGGTACAAAATTCGTATTTGTATGAGTCAAAAAATTCGGTGGGGTAGTGATTTTTTTCTAATATTTCTCGTATGATTGTTACAAGAAAATAGTAGAGTTTTTGATAAATTAGGATATTTATTATGTGATTTGTCTCATTGAAACATGGGAGTTATTTATATAATATTTTAAAGTCTATTTGGATCGTTTGACCAATATTTATCTATGGATTATGATCATATTAATATGATTTATATTATTAGAAAATATGGAATATGGGGTATAATGATTATTACTATATTTATCAAAACCCTAATGTATTGATATATTTTTTATATTTCACATGAATTTGGATGAAATGTCATTGGGAAATGTTTAGACCCACACTTTTTCATTGCAGGCATATTGATTATTTTTGTTTTTTTGAATTAAGGGATGCATTCAATCACATTGAGACCCATATATTGGTTTAGAACTTTTGAGAATTATATCCATTTAAAACGTTTCTAGTGATCCAAAATTTTTACTATCTATTATGAAATATCACAGAGGATACTGATTAGATTCTATACGATAATGACTCATAGAATTTTATCATGTATTCAATGACTCTTTTTTGGGTGGGAGAAAAAATTTTATTCGAAAAATGATAGAGGGAGTAAACCATTATAATGATATTCATTGTATTGGAGGGGGATGCTTTTTAGACCATGGACAATGTTTGATTGGCCAGTGGAAACTAGTAGATTGATATAAAATTTATATAAGCAACTATACCTCTATAGATTTGCGGTTCAATAAATAATAGTTCACTTAGATCATTAGTAGATCATAATAGTCAACTTTATATATAGATAAGAATATCCCTTTTTGAATAAAATATATAATTGTATAAACATAGAGTCTATTGAAATTCATAGAGGCCAGGTTTCATTGTGTTATTATTGAGTCCTTAGAGGGTGCCTTATCGATAATTATTTGGGCATTAATAAGGTTATTAATTTAATTTAGGAATTTTGTAAATCCAAGATGAGAATTAATTTTATAGTAACATAGTAATAAACTAACAAAAATTATTTTTTTGGAATTAAATCAGTAGCGTGTTGTGGGGGATAGTGGAATTGATCACTATTTTGGTATACACACTATTGTTAGCTACATGGGTAGATCAGTCTGGTTCTACTATGAAAGGGTCATAATTGTGAACATTAAACTTGTGGTGTTAAATGATTGAGTTGAAATATATTGATTGATTATTAGTGAATTCCAAAGGATGGGAGACCACTACATATTTTTTTTATACAACATTAATTTAATGATAATTATAGTAAATATCATTGGAGATATAGTTCTTAGAATCATTCCATAGGTTCATTTAGATTTTTTATCAGTTCATGCATTTAACATACTTGTTAATGTATATACTAGATAAATATATAATTTTGGGTGTAGACCAATAATGGTTATCTCAAGTTAGTATTTCTGGTATCTAATATTTGTTAGTAAAAATATGTTAGTTTGATGGAATTATAATTAATTGAATTTAATTGTGGATTAATATTGATACATGGTTAATGAAAAATCTATAATTATTGGAATTATGATTTAATAAAAAAACAAATATAGTTTAATGATCGAGATCTACATATAATCATTAGATGATGATATCAAGGCTACATGTTTTTTACAAGCTCATATGAAGCACAATATAGTTGATGGTCAGGCATAGAATAATAGATTCAACCACTAGTGTAATAAATTGATAAATTTGGAAATTCCATAATGAATATAATATGATGGTAAATTATTTGAGTTTTTTTAGTGATCTAAAATTATGGACCTTAGGTAGATAGATTATAAAAAACATGATGTTGGATAATGACAACATATTTTATATTGTGTTAAATTATGATGGAGCCAAGATAAATAATGTTTTCTAACCAATGGATTAACTCATGGGTATGAAAAACTTAATCATGTGGTGACCAATAATTAGGTAGTTCAATAGGGATATACATTCATATTTCATGAAAGTATGAGGTAGTGTTATTTTAATGAATTAAAAAAGGGAATACCATGATTTATTTTATTATTATATACCTAAGAGTGGATTACAAAGATCAACCATGGTTAGAGAAGTAGTATAGACAAATTTTTACTAGATTATGAAGGATTCACTTAGTATACAAATCAAATAGACACACATTGTTACATTTTATGATTGTATATCATGGAGAAGGAACCCTTACATGGTGTGAATAGATTTATTGAATTGGAACATGAGTCTAGTTTTACGTCATTATTCTCGTATAGATTATAAGGGATGATTGATACTTAGATTCATTTGAGAAAATATTGAATATTGTTACTCATGAATATTACAAAAATACTATAATTGTGTTCAAGGGCATGTTGAAGTTATATTTTCTAAACTTTTCTTATAAAATACAGTTGAAACATATTTATGTTGATTTGACATATAAAAAATATCATAAGGAACCAATATGGATTAATATTTTTGAGTTTTTTTATATAAGGATATCATGATCACCACTACTAGGGTTAGAGATATGGGAGTAAAGTACTATTGCACTATGTATTCTGCCAAAGTTTTTGGAAAATATAAATTTGATTATGAAATATTTTTGTTATTTCATAAGGAATTAAGATATCTCATCCTAAAACATGGCACTATCCTATATAGAATGTGGTGGAAGATCATCCATTATAATTATTATTGCCACAGTTGGGATATATACATATTTAATGAAATCTAAAAAAATCATATTGTTCTGGGGGAATTTGAGGTTACTGATATGGTTAGTAATAGAACATACAATTTAATTATTTTTTATAGATTCAATTATTTAAAAAAATATTAGTTATACAATATAAATAGTTAAAAATCAAGATCATTTCACATGGGTAGTATAAATGATATCATGATGGAGTCTAACACAATTCTTTAGACTAGTTATTCATTAATATGGATTAAAAAATTAGATCCATTGTGAAAAATGATCCATATATAACATAATAATTATTTACATTATCTAGTACTGTTAGGGGAATGGTATATATAGTCTGATATTTAGGTGTAGTTATTGGATATTATAAAGAATGAGGCCTAGTGAAACATATCTGGGACTAGCTTCTATATTAGGGTGGTTTTAGGACCAATCATATGTATGAGTTATGAATTTAATTTAATTTTTGTTAAAACACACTACTTTCTAAGGTATATAAACTATTATAAATGTTGGTAGCTAAATTTTCATTTTTCTATGGTATCCTTAGTTCATATATGAAATAATACTATAGGCTATGCATAAAACTATAAACAAAATTATTTCAATAATTATTGTCCTCTAAAACATTTTCATTAAACAAAATTTATTGTTATTCTAAGAAGATGGGATACTAGGGGTGGTTTTTAATGATGTACATAGACACAATATAGAAGTGTGATATTTAGAATTATAATTCTATCTTAGAGAAATACCTTCTACTATGTCTATAGTTGTCATACAACAAGGTGGGTGGATGGGTTTAGTTCTATTTTTTCAATTCGTATGTGTAATTGTGTTGTGGTGTGAATAGACATAATGAAACATTATCTTAAAATGGTTATTTAATAGTAACTATTCTTTTAATACAACAACACACGTCATGTCCTATTTTCTCTATTAAAACTAAATTTACATAAATTGGTTTATTGTATTAAATTTTTTTGGAATCTGTTATTTCCTACTAATGAAAAAATATCTGTTTTCTCTGTGGTTATTTTATCATTCAAATATTATGACATTCACTCATTGATGGAATATAGTGTTACTCAATATATAGGACCCCTACAGGCATGTATAACCTCCCTCCCACCAATAATATTCAGATATCTAACACTTTTGCGATATATTATTTGTTATTACATAATTTCTTATTTTCCATGTATTTTTTGATATTAAATAATTGATTTAGTATCAACGAATTACTTCTAAATACCAAGAACAATAAATGTTAAATTTTTCCCATAGATTTCCCTTTATTTTCAACATGTTAAACATGTGTATAATCATATATGTAATTAACTAAAAAAATCCAGAACTCATTAATTTAAATTAAATTTGATTTCATTTTTATCTTGGACAAAATGATATATACTTAGGTTATGACAGACCACATAATTAATTTTTGTTGACCCCATGATCATCAATGACCATACACATTTTTTGATGTGTTATAAAAACAATAAACCAATTCCAAAAAATGTTTCCTTTGATTATTAACTAACCATAGCAGAACATTGGGTGTTCTATAGAATTCTACTATAATAAATAAAATGGAGTGGAGTAGACTAGGTATGATACCATGATAATTATTTTTTATTTAAGCGAATTACAATCGTGTATTAAATAAATTTTAGTATTATATTTTTGTTATATGCGATTAAAAATTCATTATGACGAATATTTAGAGGTGCATCACCCATGATTGGTATGTTGCTATTATTTCTTCAATATTTTGAGATTGTATAATGGTATATAATCCAACCATATTCGGATTGGTTCTATAATAATAATTATATGATTTGATGATCTAAATTTTAACATGAGGTTAATGTATTTTTGGTGCATCGTTTACATTGATATAGTAACTAGTTGTCTGTAACACCCCAAGATTTCATAGTGTGTTACTTCTTCAAAATAATTCAATAACTTTCACTAAATGCAACACCAAGTTCAAGCACACCATGACTTACCAAACAAGCCGTTCAAAAGAGGTTATGAATAGTATTAGATAAATTTTAATGTTTATATAATCCTTATAATTTTAGAATCCATATTATGAGTTTCTTAGATATAATGCAAGAACAAATTCATTTTCAGTATTACACTTTTATCAACTTTAATAGTGAACCATTTTTAAATACTATATTTTAAACTTTTTGACTAAATGGGGACATCAAAAATTTAAAATGAAACATCCCAAGCTTCTACGGTACGTTTCTCTTTGAATAATGTGATAGCGTGTGTTGTACGCAACACCGAGTTCTAACACATCATAACTAATCAAACTAGCCGTTATGAATAGTAATACCTACTTTTTGAAATTATATATATTTTATATTTGAAAATGGACTTCATTTTTGGATTCGGAATATCGAATTTAGCCTAAGGTGAAATTTTGGTACATTTCGGATAACTTTCATATTTTAATGAATAGTGAAAATTACTAAATTTTAATTAAAAACAACTTTTTTAATCAAAATAATTAATAGTGATAAATTATTAATTTGAGTAGTTTTAAAGTATATTTAGAATATATTTTTACCACTTAATATAATGTTGGTCATTGGACATAATTTTACAATTAAACCGAACATAAACAAGTGTCAATCTTTTGATAGTTATTATCTCTTAAAAGCACGCTTTTTGTTTTGACAGCGGGAATTAATTTTAAATTAATTTCTGCCACTTCTGTGTTTTGAATTTAGAAAAATGGATTCCATATTTGGAATCAGGATGTTCAAATTGTGTAAATAGGTAACTTTTATTTTTAGACATTTTGAATAATTACTGCGGTAAATATTTTATTTACCATGGTTAAGGGTAAATCCGGTAAATAAGGGTTAAACAATAATATTATAATAATACTAAATTACCCTAAAACGTGTCTTAACCCTATTGGTTGATACATGGTCGACCATGGGCATATTTGGGTCTATTTTGGGACCCCATGGATCCACTTGTAAGTGATAATGACACATTATATTAATAAAGCTAAAATAAAAATAAAAATGGCATAAGCTTACATCTTTTAGAAGAACAATTTTTACATAGGGTTATACATGTTGGATTTTCGATTATAAATATTCATTAGAAAGATAAAAAGAGTTCCTACATAATGATATTTTATTTATAATTTTTAGACATTAAATAATTTATTTTATTTATGACACAATTATGATGCAGTAATTACTATAATAGTGAAAAATTAAAATAAGTGATATTATAAATACCCAAATAAATATAATATGAAACTTTTAATGAATTAAAATAATTTTATAGGATAATATGATATATTAGGATTGATTTAATTGACTTTGTTCGAAGTAATCAATCTGTTATGAGTTTCACAAAAATCAACTATTGAATAGTGTCAAAATTGACATAAAAGAGTTCTTAAAACAGATATTATATTATTAATTGATATTAAATTCCTAAAAATCTAAGGTTCGGCCAAGAGACTTATATAATGATAGGTTAATCATTAATGGACCACTTGAGGGTCACTTGGATGTATATGGTAAGTTTATTAACCATATAATATAAAAATACAAAGAGACATTGTAAAAGTGAAACAAATTAACTTAGAGTTAATACTTAAAGATAAGGTTAATATAAGTACCCAAACCTGTCTAAATTCTATTGGATGAGTTGTTTTCGACCCATCCCCACCTCAACCTTTGAATAGTCAACTTTGGAGCCATTAGAAACCGAATATGAATTTATTATAAATTAATATTTCTAGCTTTTCCAAAGGTGCCCCTCACCCCTCTTATAAAAGGGCACTCCTCCTTCTCATTTCTTCACACCTCTAAAGCCTTTTGGTTCGGCCAAACTCTGCCCACATACTCTCCCAACATACCTCACTACAACCTAGAGGCCTTACTTTGATCAGAAAGCCAACCTAAGGAGCCCTTTTGATCAAATCAAAAGGAAGAACCCGAAGAAGAGGTAATGATTTCACCACCCTTTTCTAAGTTCATTTCTTCTTCCACTTCTTCTTCCTTTGTTCTTACCATTCTAAAATAATAACTCCAGTATCTCACATATACTGTGATGTTATTATAAATATGGTACAACCATATTCAGTATTCTATCCACCCTTTGAATAACATGTCACCATACATGCGTACGTACGGCTTACCGTCTCCACGTCGTGGTGTAATTGTTATTCAATATATTATTATTTGGATGGGTATAATAATGATGTGTAACTCATGTAAATAATAAATATAACATGTTAATGATTCTGTATATATGATATACCTTTCATTTATATATTATTTTAATATCAAAAGAATGATATTGTCGCTCGTGCGTACGTACGGACTACCGTCTCCACGAACGCGATGAGATTCATTCTCCATCGTATCCATTCAAGTATAATTATCATTTTATGATTTAAAAATGATGTTTAAGGACTTGATATCATTCTGGATATGAATAAGGTACAACAAACATGGCTTATGTAACAAAACATATAAAAGAAAATGAGTAAGTTAACACCCGAAACGATGATAATTCTAAGATATTATTAATAAATCAATGTTAAAAGATCATATATGATATCATATTAATATATATGATTCTTGTATAATTTAATAACAATTATTTCACCATTATACAGGAGGTTAACCTACCCCAACAAAGGAAAAGTACAAGGTAAGGGTTATTTCACAATCTCTTCATTATCCGAGGTTGTATTATACGTAATAATCTACTGGGATCTCTTTATCATCCACATCCATGTTTCTTTGAAATGTATTTCAAAACATTTTTACTATTTACAAGAATATGGTTTAAAGTCATTTATACCCTTGTTTTACTTTTTATAAGAGGTTTATAAAGGAATCTTTCCGTCATTTTCAAAACAAGGTCCTTTTAACCTTTTCGACAGAATTGAGGTAAGAATGTTTTTTTAACTTATACGGCGGGTGCGGTTATTTTACGCCGTTATAAAATCTTCAAAGCTTTCCTTACAAGCTTATAAGAATATTTTCAAAGAAAATGTTTTATTTTATATGGATCTTAAATGATTTCAAAATAAAAGGAGATATTTCTTTAAAAAGAATTTTGATTTCATCTATGTCAACATCCTTTGATGGATTTTAAGATTATTTGAAGTTGATTTATTATGATACAAAACTTCTATATTGTATTGAAGGTTTTGTGATATGTTTGACTGTGGATGTGCTATTTTTATACCATTCATAGTTTATTGTGAAAGTATTGACATTTCGTATGCTAGTTTTAATACGAATGTTTATGTTATGTTTAAACCTTTTCATATGGGAATGCATTGGACTTAATAAGTGACGGGTGGAGCCCGCTATAGCTCCTCGATGCATCGGTAGGTCTCATGAGACAAACTAGTGTCTTGGCACAAGGCCTTGACAAAATCTTATTTGTAGTCTTGTCACGAGGCCTTGGCTATGTGGTTATGATAGTCTGGCATTATGCATTCCAACATTATGAAAGTGGTTATTGATATTGCATGTAATTATTCGATTAGTAGAATATCCATGTGAACAAGTAAATGGCATTATTTCATTTTACTTTTGCCATACTATGTTGAAGTTCAATTTTAAAAGGCTTTTGTTTTAGTAATTCATTGCCTTAAATGTTTATGCTTATTTTGAATGTTCCGCTATATTGTTATCCTTACTGGGCATTTGAGCTCACCCCTTTTCTATGTTTTATTTTTCCCAGGTAGTGAAGAAGTAATTTATGAATGACTTGCAGGGATATTATGAGGGGTTAATAGTGTGGATATGAAGATTTGTTGTTGTAGTAGTTTTTCACTTTGAAATGTAATGTAAAACTTTATGATTATATCTAGTGTTTCCAAGGCTACTAAACCAATCGGTCTTTCGGGATTTGATCTTTCTTGTGATCATGCCAATGTTACGAAGTAATGCACCGACTCTGGGTAGCTGGGGTCGGGGCGTTACAGTTGGTATCAGAGGAAGTTTAGTACAAACCTTGGAAGCTAGATTAAGATAAACTCTGATTAGAGCACATAGACCTAAGATGAACTTTCAGGATTAGTATAGAAGAACTTCCTAGAATTTTGGTATCGTAGAGATTTTGTGATTTTTCCGAGCAATACATCCCTGTCTGGATACGAGCAGGTAGAGGCGGCTCTAGCACAGATGTACCTAGGGGTAAAACCCTAAAACACCGCTTTGAGCTAGACTCGAACGGGAACTGGTGCACGACAACGGGCCTTGCTGCACTCTTGGTTACGACACTCCCGGGGGATATGCTTAGGATAATTCTCATTTTCTTTACAAACCATTATGAAGGGTTTATGAGTATATACATCCTCAAAGGAGACATTTTTATGATTATGGATTATATCCATAAATAGTTCAATTTATGTTAAGTGTTTTATAAGTATGGGATTATGTATTTTGATTCATAAACTGATCTAGTGTATGCCATTGTTTAGAAATGGCGCCCAGTAGAAGGAATGAGAACTCCAGAAATGCACATGATCCAAAGAGAAGGAAGGATCATATCTTTCATGGTCTTAAGCTAGAATTTATAAGAGAAATAGTCTCCCATGTATTATCATCATATGAAGAAATAATATCATGTGTTGATAAGATAAGTAAAGATTTTACTGAGTCCTATGGCTTTGAAGGGAAGCAAGAGAAGAAAAGGATGGAAGAGAGAAAGATGGATAAAGGAAAGAGGGAAAAGAAGAATTTTCCCATATGTGGTAACTGTGGGAAGAAACACCCTGGAACTTGCCTGAAAGGAATGGGAGTTTGTTATAAGTGTGGAGGAAAAGGGCACAAAGTACGTGACTGCAAGGGTAAGAAAATGGTTTTAAATGTACAATGCTTCATTTGCAAGGAGTTTGGACACTACGCGAACCTATGTCCCAGTCATCAGACTATGCCGCAAATGATGTTATTGGATAATAATCAAGTTATGATACTACCACAGATGAAGAGGAATGATTAGAGTTCTTATGTTGATTATGTCAATTGAGTGTTGTATCAACAATGTACTTGTTATAATAATTATGGAGCATATAAGGATTGTACTGCAGTACTATTTCATTAAGGACTTGAGATTGTGTGGAACAAAGAAAAGTGACTCAATAGCAGGATAAATTTTTGGAAAATATATGGTTGAGAGAAAGATAAACCATAATATGGTTCTGATACCGAGTTAGTGATTCTAGAATAATACATGATTGATTTGGATAAATTATGTTGGATATTCTTGACTACCTTGAAACTGATTAATGATTTGTATATTCCATCATTTTTTTGGGGTTTAAAACATTTTTGGATTGATGAAGTATATCCAGCATTCTATATGGAATAGGGGAGCATGAATGTAATCAATAAGGAATATGGTAATTTAGGATGTTTCAGTGTATTAAAAGAATACATGATGAAGGTATTCATATGCTATTACGGGGTAAAAAGAATCTACATTATGCTTACCTTCCTTATAAATGTTGGACTATGAGTTTGGACAGAAGTATTTTGGATAGTACTAGTTTGGATTATTTTGGATTGCCATAAAAGGACAACCCGGAGGTCGGGCGGCAACCCGTCGCGTCCGGCAAGGCTGTGAGACTTGAACCCGCAACCGAAGGGCGACAAGGGTGTATCACCTACCACTGGACCAAGAGATGTCCTGGATTAAATAATGTAGTTTTTTTTAAAAGATCTGGTAGATGAATTATAAATTCGTTTATTTTGGAACCCTATACGAATAGTGTAAATAGAATTTTTTTACATTCTATTATCTTTTAGAGTGAAAGATGAGTTTGTGGTAGAAATTTATTAAAGGATAAAACTATAATTATAAAGTAAGTATATCTCCTTATGATCTTAGCCAATCTCATAAATAAATTCCTCAACATTAATAAAAGGAACTTAGAACAAAAATGTTTTCCTAGATGGTACCTTAAATCATCACTAATTTATGGCTTTGGGATTGTTGGCCTTTTCATAGCCATGTTCTCTACCACTCTCCATCAGATAATTGATGGTTAGATTTCTCCTCCATATCCATATTTTCATTCATGGAACCCTAGTATGTGTTATTTTCGGTAATCTTCATACTTTCGACTCTTTATTTTAAATAGAGTCTTCATTAATTCATTTTTCGATGTGGGATTTCAACTAAGATATTTTGAAACATCAAAAATGTGTTATCCTAATACCCTATATTTTGTTGAACCGATGGTATTTCAAATCATCATAGATTGATGAATTTAAGGACCTCAATTTTACACTTGTTTGTGATTGATGACCTCAATCAATACCTATAAATATTTACATTTTTCCTCCAATTATATGTCTCTAAATGCCACCAATGTTCTCCTAATCGAGATCATAATTTGGTGGTGACCCTTTCATTTATCTTTTACTCATATTAAGACTAAATTTTAGTAACCCAATTTCCGATGTGGGTTTTCCCACAAATATATTTTCTATTTTCAACCTTTTATTTTCGAAGAACAATTTCAAATTGCGAGGACGCAATTTATTGAAGGAGGGGAGAATGTAACACCCCAAGATTTCATAGTGTGTTACTTCTTCAAAATAATTCAATAACTTTCACTAAATGCAACACCAAGTTCAAGAACACCATGACTTACCAAACAAGTCGTTCAAAAGAGGTTATGAATAGTATTAGATAAATTTTAATGTTTATATAATCCTTATAATTTTAGAATCCATATTTTGAGTTTCTTAGATATAATGCAAGAACAAATTCATTTTCAGTATTACACTTTTATCAACTTTAATAGTGAACCATTTTTAAATACTATATTTTAAACTTTTTGACTAAATGGGGACATCAAAAATTTAAAATGAAACATCCCAAGCTTCTACGGTACGTTTCTCTTTGAATAATGTGATAGCGTGTGTTGTACGCAACACCGAGTTCTAACACATCATAACTAATCAAACTAGCCGTTATGAATAGTAATACCTACTTTTTGAAATTATATATATTTTATATTTGAAAATGGACTTCATTTTTGGATTCGGAATATCGAATTTAGCCTAAGGTGAAATTTTGGTACATTTCGGATAACTTTCATATTTTAATGAATAGTGAAAATAACTAAATTTTAATTAAAAACAACTTTTTTAATGAAAATAATTAATAGTGATAAATTATTAATTTGAGTGGTTTTAAAGTATATTTAGAATATATTTTTACCACTTAATATAATGTTGGTCATTGGACATAATTTTACAATTAAACCGAACATAAACAAGTGTCAATCTTTTGATAGTTATTATCTCTTAAAAACACGCTTTTTGTTTTGACAGCGGGAATTAATTTTAAATTAATTTCTGCCACTTCTGTGTTTTGAATTTAGAAAAATGGATTCCATATTTGGAATCAGGATGTTCAAATTGTGTAAATATGTAACTTTTATTTTTAGACATTTTGAATAATTAATGCGGTAAATATTTTATTTACCATGGTTAAGGGTAAATCCGGTAAATAAGGGTTAAAAAATAATATTATAATAATACTAAATTACCCTAAAACGTGTCTTAACCCTATTTGTTGATACATGGTAGACCATGGGCATATTTGGGTCTATTTTGGGACCCCATGGATCCACTTGTAAGTGATAATGACACATTATATTAATAAAGCTAAAATAAAAATAAAAATGGCATAAGCTTACATCTTTTAGAAGAACAATTTTTAAATAGGGTTATACATGTTGGATTTTCGATTATAAATATTCATTAGAAAGCTAAAAAGAGTTCCTACATAATGATATTTTATTTATAATTTTTAGACATTAAATAATTTATTTTATTTATGACACAATTATGATGCAGTAATTACTATAATAGTGAAAAATTAAAATAAGTGATATTATAAATACCCAAATAAATATAATATGAAACTTTTAATGAATTAAACTAATTTTATAGGATAATATGATATATTAGGATTGATTTAATTGACTTTGTTCGAAGTAATCAATCTGTTATGAGTTTCACAAAAATCAACTATTGAATAGTGTCAAAATTGACATAAAAGAGTTCTTAAAACAGATATTATATTATTAATTGATATTAAATTCCTAAAAATCTAAGGTTCGGCCAAGAGACTTATATCATGATAGGTTAATCATTAATGGACCACTTGGGGGTCTCTTGGATGTATATGGTAAGTTTATTAACCATATAATATAAAAATACAAAGAGACATTGTAAAAGTGAAACAAATTAACTTAGAGTTAATACTTAAAGATAAGGTTAATATAAGTACCCAAAACTGTCTAAATTCTATTGGATGAGTTTTTTTCGACCCATCCCCACCTCAACCTTTGAATAGTAAACTTTGGAGCCATTAGAAACCGAATATGAATTTATTATAAATTAATATTTCTAGCTTTTCCAAAGGTGCCCCTCACCCCTCTTATAAAAGGGCACTTCTCCTTCTCATTTCTTCACACCTCTAAAGCCTTTTGGTTCGGCCAAACTCTGCCCAAATACTCTCCCAACATCACTCACTACAACCTAGAGGCCTTAGTTTGATCAGAAAGCCAACCTATGGAGCCCTTTTGATCAAATAAAAAGGAAGAACCCGAAGAAGAGGTAATGATTTCACCACCCTTTTCTAAGTTCATTTCTTCTTCCACTTCTTCTTCCTTTGTTCTTACCATTCTAAAATAATAACTCCAGTATCTCACATATACTGTGATGTTATTATAAATATGGTACAACCATATTCAGTATTCTATCCACCCTTTGAATAACATGTCACCATACGTGCGTACGTACGGCTTACCGTCTCCACGTCGTGGTGTAATTGTTATTCAATATATTATTATTTGGATGGGTATAATAATGATGTGTAACTCATGTAAATAATAAATATAACATGTTAATGATTCTGTATATATGATATACCATTCATTTATATATTATTTTAATATCAAAAGAATGATATTGTCGCTCGTGCGTACGTACGGACTACCGTCTCCACGAACGCGATGAGATTCATTCTCCATCGTATCCATTCAAGTATAATTATCATTTTATGATTTAAAAATGATGTTTAAGGACTTGATATCATTCTGGATATGAATAAGATACAACAAACATGGCTTATGTAACAAAACATATAAAAGAAAATGAGTAAGTTAACACCCGAATCGATGATAATTCTAAGATATTATTAATAAATCAATGTTAAAAGATCATATATGATATCATATTAATATATATGATTCTTGTATAATTTAATAACAATTATTTCACCATTATACAGGAGGTTAACCTACCCCAACCAAGGAAAAGTACAAGGTAAGGGTTATTTCACAATCTCTTCATTATCCGAGGTTGTATTATACGTAATAATCTACTGGGATCTCTTTATCATCCACATCCATGTTTCTTTGAAATGTATTTCAAAACATTTTTACTATTTACAAGAATATGGGTTAAAGTCATTTATACCCTTGTTTTACTTTTTATAAGAGGTTTATAAAGGAATCTTTCCGTCATTTTCAAAACAAGGTCCTTTTTAACCTTTTCGACAGAATTGAGGTAAGAATGTTTTTTTTTAACTTATACGGCGGGTGCGGTTATTTTACGCCGTTATAAAATCTTCAAAGCTTTCCTTACAAGCTTATAAGAATATTTTCAAAGAAAATGTTTTATTTTATATGGATCTTAAATGATTTCAAAATAAAAGGAGATATTTCTTTAAAAAGAATTTTGATTTCATCTATGTCAACGTCCTTTGATGGATTTTAAGATTATTTGAAGTTGATTTATTATGATACAAAACTTCTATATTGTATTGAAGGTTTTGTGATATGTTTGACTGTGGATGTGCTATTTTTATACCATTCATAGTTTATTGTGAAAGTATTGACATTTCGTATGCTAGTTTTAATACGAATGTTTATGTTATGTTTAAACCTTTTCATATGGGAATGCATTGGACTTAATAAGTGACGGGTGGAGCCCGCTATAGCTCCTCGATGCATCGGTAGGTCTCATGAGACAAACTAGTGTCTTGGCACAAGGCCTTGACAAAATCTTATTTGTAGTCTTGGCACGAGGCCTTGGCTATGTGGTTATGATAGTCTGGCATTATGCATTCCAACATTATGAAAGTGGTTATTGATATTGCATGTAATTATTCGATTAGTAGAATATCCATGTGAACAAGTAAATGGCATTATTTCATTTTACTTTTGCCATACTATGTTGAAGTTCAATTTTAAAAGGCTTTTGTTTTAGTAATTCATTGCCTTAAATGTTTATGCTTATTTTGAATGTTCCGCTATATTGTTATCCTTACTGGGCATTTGAGCTCACCCCTTTTCTATGTTTTATTTTTCCCAGGTAGTGAAGAAGTAATTTATGAATGACTTGCAGGGATATTATGAGGGGTTAATAGTGTGGATATGAAGATTTGTTGTTGTAGTAGTTTTTCACTTTGAAATGTAATGTAAAACTTTATGATTATATCTAGTGTTTCCAAGGCTACTAAACCAATCGGTCTTTCGGGATTTGATCTTTCTTGTGATCATGCCAATGTTACGAAGTAATGCACCGACTCTGGGTAGCTGGGGTCGGGGCGTTACATTGTCCATAATCATGCAATTAAATATTGGCAGTACATTTTATACATAATTTTTATTATTCATAGTGTAAAATCCACTAGATAGATATAACAATTTGGTGACTATAATATGAATATAGTGTTATTATAGAAATAAATCATCTCCATAATTTGTTTATTAGTGGTATTTCCTCCACCCGATCATGGGATGTGATGGTATAAAAAAATTGCGAGAGTTATTTATTCATTCACGAATATAAAATTCCAAATTAAATTATTAGTGATATATCCTTCACCCAAATAAAATGTAATGTGATTCATAATTTTATTCTGTGGTACATGATTTTGATTTCTTCTATAATTTGGATTTGAGATCATTGGTTATATACCACTCATTCAATAGGTGTGCTCATGGAATGGGTATAAAATCTTATTCAACACCTGGTTGGAGTATGTATGGACACACATAGAATGAATTCTAAAAATTCCATAGTATGATGGATTATTTGTTAAATATTTTGTAATTATTCCATATTAAGCATTAATAGTTATTCATGTGACTTTAATAGGTTCATTTTTAGTGGTGTACAATGATGTTTTACTCGAAACATTGTTGGGAAACACTACACCTGAGAAGATTTAATTTTTTGTGGTACAAGTAGGGTCAATGGCTATTTGATGGCTGGTTATGTTGGAATGCATTATAAAATATGGGAAATATAATTGGGATAGGTCTCATGACAATTTCTTGTGGGGAAATCATTTATTTATATTATTTTATACCATATGTGATATAAATTAACCCTCGTATATCTTTTTTATTCTAATATATATAAGTTTAAAAATGTATAGTATTTCATTACATCATACCGTGATTGTTTTTCTTACATTAGGTTGGAACGTAGTTTAGTTAATTATTTAGATCCCCTAAACCCTCAATATATAATATGGTACTTAAAATATAATCATTATAATGTTCCTTTTATACATACAAATGTGACCCATTTATTACCGAAAAAATTACATTTTTAAATTTTTTTTGTGTAACATACATACCAAGTACCATTTAGGATTACAGTATTACAAAATTTTAAAATAGAGTTTATAATAAAAAAATAATATATTCCCCATATAATGGAAAATTTTCCATACAAAACAAGGATTCCTTATTTTGTAGTTAATATTAAAAATATACAAAAAATAATATCGATACATTGTACCCATTTGGATACATAATAAATAATTAAATTACTCTTGTACTAAGGAAACATAAAAACAGTGACATAAAATTCTCTTTAAGGGCCGACATATGACAAATTATATTGCGTTATAAATGGAGTATTTATAATATGGAAGGAATAAATAATAATTATGTAATTATATATAATTAATGACTTGAGAATGTAATCCTTCCATATAAAAATGTTAATACTCACATGTAATTATGTAACATAGTTTCTCATAATGATAATCATACTATAATATACAAACAAATTATCAAAGCATTATTCAAAGGAATCATATATAAATATATACGAATCAGAAAAAATAACCATTCTTATTTGTCTCATTATACACGCCAATAAATTAAGGGGATATATAATTTAGGTATCCATATACCTCTAAATAATTATACTATATTCATTATATGAATGAAATGAAAAAAATATTATATAAATTATCAACATTCTGTGTTAATAAATAAACACCAATATTGAAATCTCAAGTATAACGAATGAAAACATTTTCAATGTTAGTGAATATAAGATCATCCAGGATAAGATACATTGAAACTAAAACTAAATATTTTTCTATACATATTCAATAGTTCATAAATATTCCACCTTGATCATGAACTAAGTGAAAGATGAATGGTTAATGTAGAGCTAATACCTATATTACAGAGGGAGTGTGTGTGAATACTCCATCGAATTCTCACACATGTCTAGTTATAATGTCGGAATTCCATATATTAAAATAAAATTCATCCTAATTTTATTTGGAAACATAATAACACATAATTACTACATGTTCTAAATTTCTTTAATAATGATAAAATATTTTTATTATTTAACAATAGATCCAAACTACTGTATAGGATCACCATTGGATTCCAATGATTGTATCCAAAACCCATGTTATATTCCTTGTTGAACTAACCATTGTATCATTCCCTACCCATCAATCACAGACTCATATATATACAGACAAAATATTATAATCTTGTTGAAAAAATTAATTACCGTATAGATAAATCAAAATAAAACAGAAACTAGATATATCACTTAATCAAAAATATAGGTATCTCCCTAAAACATATCATATTAATGGTATTGAAATTAATAATTAGTATATAGAACACATTAGGTATATATATGGATTCTGATCATATGTTCTGTGTAATTATTCAGGATCATACACAAAACACCATAAAAACTATCATAGTAATCCCATCAAACGTATCTAACCAGCTTGATATAGAAAACTAATCCATGAACGTGAAAACTACAATAAATAACTCCCACATAACCAATATCCATTATAACATTTCCAATGTTTCATTAAATAGAGGATAAAGTTCTTATATGATACAGTTCTATAACATCCCACCCGAATCACTTTGTTCAAAAAGGTGAACTAGTGGATCATAATTTTCATTACCAATATACAGGTGGATGGAAGGTAGTTGGAATTTTCCGAACATCACTAGTTGGGATACAATAAATACTAGTATCATACATAATAATAAAAATAAATAAAAATTCACCCATAATATCATGATGATAATGAGATGAAAAAAATTAGATTCTAGATGGAAGACATGTCATATATATATATATAACAAATTGGGCTCCCAGAGTTTCATGGAATACTGTATTAAGAAATAGATGTTGATTAATAAATACAGAATTATGGGAATAGTATATAGTCTATCTTAGTTAAACCACTAACTCTTTTCTCCATGCCTTAATTGTATATCACTGTACCACTTCCCCTAAATGAATTCCTTGTCATGAAATATACATGTTCATAGAGACTATTTTACATGGTTTACGTAATAAAACCAATTAAGAAACCATACATGTTTCCTTAATAAAGGTACTCATGTATAAAATTTAAATACCATCACACAAATAAAGTTGAAAGAATAAATAAACAATCATATCTTGAAGACCCCTAAGCTAAACATGACACCCTCTGCCTCAATAGAAACTACATTAAATCTATTTTGTAAGGATTCTCATGATGTGAAAAGATATCAAGAACAAGAAATAATTCTAGTGACATGATAATCTCAATCCTCAAGACATCAGGTGAACATCCTACTCGGTGTCCATGATGTATCGCGTTCAAGCATGTTACAATGTCTCACTAAGGCACTGAGCTATGTATTAGGATATAAGGTTTCTATCCTCCATCCAAGTGCAATTTGATATCATTTTCATCACCAATTATCATTCAAACTCTCTTTATATGGGGAAACCATTCCCCAATGTTATAAAATTTATGAGTACCTTGAAAACCTCTAACACATTGTAATTACTAAAAAAAAGTGAAAGTAATGATATGGTAATCATAAAACATCTTCATGATAATATTGTGGCATCATTTAAAAACATGTGATTCTAAAAAATCATTAATGTAGTGTACTCTATCATAACATAAGTAATCAATGATTATATCGATGCATTATGGGGTAAAAATACATCACAAAAAATTCATCATCCATCATGGTTTGAATGTTATGAAATTCAAAAGTTGAATAAAGTAAAATAGGGTATATAAGAGAGTAAAAAGAAAGAATCCTCATACCTTAATATTTTATATCTCTACACAAATGATCATCATTGAAACATCATAAAAATCATGTGTGTGAATATTTAAGTTCAAAAAACATTCATTGGAATAATAGAACTGATTTGAAATATTTTATTTCTAAATAAAATGAAATTACAATTGTTAAAATAGTTTCAATATCTGGGATAATTTAAATATTATCTTATAATACATGGAAAGTCATAACAATTTCTTATTTAATGAATTACAGTAAAACCATATGATATTTTATTATATTTATCTATTATAATCCATCATGAGTATGAGGTTATTCATTATTATTATTCATTGATAATTATATGATACTAATTTTTTTGAATTATTTATCATAACTTGATAATTATATTATACTATAATCTCATTATTTATTTTCTTTTTTCATAAATAACATGGAAAATAATACAGTAAAAATTTATCTAGAAATAGTATACCATAGATTTATACATTAAGAAATGTTTCCCTCAAGAATAGTATGAGACTGAAGGTGTTTTGTCCTACTACGATCTATATGAAGAACTTGAATCTACTAAAATATGACATGGAAAATACTATATTTAGAAACTATATAATACTAAAATTCAAGAGTATATGAAAAATATAAGAACAGTTGGAAATTTTTTTCATGATTAACTATTACATATTGGTTCACAACATCAGAATCCAATATTTTCATTCATCATTTTAAATTAATTTTATGTTATTTTTTCATATAATGTATTTTAAATTAAACATAAATAATATTACATTATTTAAAAAATTCAAAAAAATTATTTCCCATGAATCCATGACTTACAAATAATGAAACCATATTATAGGGCTAATAATAGAAGTTGAAACAAACTATACGGTTTTAAAAATAGTTAACTAAAAATGTGTTTTATAAGTGTACCATGTTTTTTTATTATAAAAATTGAAGTCATATTTTGAGGATTATATAATTTTCATACATAACCCATGAAATATCCGATTAGAAATAATGCGAAGACTACAAGAAATATATGCATCATTTAGGAACAATCTATTCCATTTACACAATTTATTTATAATCATATATACCTATATATAATTATATATTTAACTATAAAATGATATTAATGCAATTTATAAACCTTAAATATTTTATGGGAACATCATCCTACCCTTATATATAATTTATTCACCATTATATAATGCATAATGTGTAGGGTCACCATTACACAACCCTAAAAAGAGCCCTCATGTAAAGATTAGGTTGTTTGCTTTATGAATACACTATCTCATATTTAAGGTCCTAAATAACCTTGTTTTGTTTTAAATGTTTACAAATAAGTAAATTTAAATTGAAGAAATTGGGGTTTTAAAAAATATTAAAATTATATGCTTACAAATGGATTCTTAAGACCATCATATATGGAAATGAAATTTTTTTATTTACGATTAAGGATTATAAGGAATTATATATTATCATTCTCATGTCAGGATATTAGATAATAATTTTTCATCACAAAATTAATTGGGTTATGGATCTTATTATTATCCAAACATAGAAAATATGATGCCCATCACCTAATCAAAGACAAATTATCTTATTTGAATCACATATGACATAATTTCAGCATCATATAAGGGAGTATAATTCTATTCTAATAATGAAGGTAATATTATTAACATAATAAATGGAATAATGGATCATTATATGCCCATGAAATAGGGTATCTTATACACATCACATAATAAATAGTTAATCATTGATCATCGCATATGGAATCATTAGCTCATCACCTAAGGAAAATCAAGTTAGCTTATAGTCACCACATAAGGTGATTTAGGTGTGTGTGTTTGGAACATGGAAATAATGATCTCATGATGTATATACGCATTAATATGATCACTATTTAGACTCTATTTGTGAAACATGTGGTTTAGAGTCTAATGGGTATAGTCATGATTTATATTATAGTCTGAAAAATACTAGTTCATATTATTTTGGGTAATTTCATGGATTGGTGTTTAGTAGGTACACATAGGGTTTATATTCTAGTGGGGTAAGTAATTGTTTAGAGTTCTGAGGGGGGGAAACATTTTAGTGTACAATGGATACACTAAGTGGTGTAAGTATTCATGTGTAGGAACACAAGGATGCATGTTACTTCATAACATGTAATTAAGTGTTTGGGGTTTTTAACTATTAGGATTAATATGGGGTGGTGATGCTATTGGGACTGAACCATATAATAGAGTGTTACATATCCTATTTAATTATAAATAAAAAATCATTTATTTTAACATCAATGGTTTAACATCATCTGATAATACTGGTATATATTGTTTATCAGCATGTGTTAATTAAACATCTATAATGTAGGGTGTGAAAATAAGGGACTTTGTTTATATTATTCATTATCATTCTCACATAATTATAAAACAAAACATTGGCATGTATGGGAACACTATATAAGGCTTGAAACAATTTCTTGACCTAATGGGATTTGAAATAGTCAAACAACATTCTTGTAACGTTTAAGGATGTTTCATTAATGTATCTATATTAGGAAGATGTGAGGACCATATGAAATAACATTTATATAATTTTTCATCCTATATATGAAGTAAAATTAATTTATATGTTATAGGTCTCCCATTATATATAATGTTTTTGAATCATGGGAAAGTGTGGGGCATTAATCCAGTTGTTGAAGGGTTTTATTCAATTAAAGGAGTAAAAAAATAAAATTTACATTATATAAAATTATATTAATGTTGATACCAATGGTAAACAAAAAATCGCATTAAATTTTCTATAGTAAAACATTGTGTTGTTCTCACATCATATATGACAATCAAGGCTGTATGAGGTAATAATCCTTACATTTATTAAAAATAAAAAATAATTTAAAATAAATAAAATATAAATGATAATAATTAATAGAAATGATGAGTTGAATTATTTGTATATTCCAATTATCATAATTATTTTACTAGATAATTCTTTTTTTACAAATTAATTTATATTTTAGATTTCATGTTGCCTTGATATAAATACTCTTACCACATGGGATATATGACGAACTAAAAAATACTTCAATTTTATTATTTCAATAAATTTCACTTCTGTTATTCTTCACAGATTCATTTGAGATTATTAATATAAATACACCCACCCATGATGTGGGTGTGTTTAGGGAGGGAAGGATTTGATTCTGAGGATGTTTCTAATATATTTTCAAAATCTTATTCCAATTTTTTACAAGATTCATAGATTAATATTCATAAATATTCCTGTAAATATGAGCAAGGTCATAATTTATGTAAGGTGGTATTAATTGAAATTTATTTGATCCCCACTTTATATAAAAATAATCTATTTTTTGTTACTATAAAAAATTCCATGGTAATATCAATACATTCCCTTTACATAGTGAATAATTTCATGATTGGATGTTAATTGATAAATACTCCAACACTCGTAAAAAATAACACTTTTCATGATTTGTTTTCTAAAAACATGGTTACTTGGTGTGATAATGTATTATATAATATTTAACAACTTCAAATAATATATATGATGGATATGTCCTTTGATTATGATATTATTGTACAATGTGAAGTGATGGTCAATTATAGAAATATATGATTAACGAAGCGACTTCCACCGTTACACCAGATACTGTACAATATGCTACATCTAGGTCAAATTGAATACCTACTATACATGTGAATTCCATTTCATGTGTTTACCATGAATGTTTCTATTACGATTATAGAATATAGTTTTTAATCCCATGACCAAATGTTTTGAAACTTGAAAAACAAACTCACTTGGAACATGTCCGCTATTATCTATACTGTGAATAACCACATACCAATAATTGCATATAAATTTTTGAATCCTATATGGATAGTAAATGGTCAAGTTCATACTCTTTATATTTCTTGTCCTTGATGTTCTATAAACTTAAAATACATAATAATAGAAAATCAGAAGACCGTATACTTGGAGTAGGAACTATTACTTGGGAAAAAATTCATAGATAAATGGTCATGGGACTTGTTATACTGCTATACCAATGGGAAGTAAAATATATCATGAATGTTAAAATAAAATTAACCTACCCTATTCCTTATCACAATTATTTTAATTAGGTGGTAATTTTTTTCAAGTACCCATAACTACATAACAATGAGGTTAATATCATCATATGAGACCATTAATAGGTTGAATATATCAACACCCTTGGTGAAATGTATAAAATGTTCCTAATTAAATAGAATTATTGGGGGAATAAAGAGAAGATTTCATTTTGGAAAAAAGTTCCACGAATTTACCTTTGAACATGTTGTATAATTATCCCATCATGAATCTAAATGTCTCATTTAGTACTTGATTGAGGATATCCCATGGAAATCATGAAGGTAGAATTGTGGGGTATCCAATGTAGGTCCTCTGAAATGATGCATAAATAAATAACATGTCATAAAAGTTCCAATTGGGGAGGATATTGTATATAGATTAGAGGTTTTTTGTGAATTAGTGGGTGACCTTTGAGAAGATTAATGAATACTTTTTATATGCATTCATTCATGGTTGGCCATTGAGGATTGGGGATTGCCACAGTGGGTGTGGCCACGAACATTCATTTTTGAGGATTTGATGGAGATAATATATTATTCCAAACACATAATCCCTATAATAGATAGTTTATATGATACACATTGGAAAAATATCCCCATTTACATACCCATAAATATTTATAGTCTATTTCAATTCTTCATCATGTGGGTCATTGAGCACTTTTAGAGGACTAAATTCTCAAAACCCATTAACCCCAACAAACTAACAACCTGACAATAATAATGACCACCCCAAGGGATAATACCCTTGTGGTTTATTGGATATGTATTTTTACCATGGTATGTTCACATAAGAATTGTATGTTAAACACATTATTCCTTCTAATAACGGAGATCAATGATGAAATCTATTACTTTTTTGGAATGTTATTATCGGATGTCCTTGAAAAGTGGGGTGTTTCCTGTGTGAAGTATAGAAAAGAAAACAAATAATCCATATTAAATATATCCTTTGGGGAATAAATTTAAAATCCTTATATTTCTCAACCCATGGGTATAACAAAAGTTATCTATTAGAAAATCTAACTAATTGATCTACATCTTAGGTGAATTATATAATTCAATGGAAAAATTCTAGGATAAAATTAAAGAAGTCGGAACGCCATCATATATATATATATCAAATTATGTGATGTATTTTGTTGTTTTGTATCTAGTAATGGTTTTTAGTTATGTTATTATGTTAAAATATTTTTCATTTTAAGCTAACGAAATATAGGCTAGAGAAAATGTCACTACAATGGAATCCCTCGAGTCTAGAAGATGTGATATAGTTGAGATGATGATGTATGAGGGATATAAAATCATAGAGTCAAGGAAATTAATATAAAATAATGAAGATATATATAATATATAGATGTTATTGTAGGTTGAATAATATTTTAACATTAAATCCTCCACTAAAAAAGTTTTGGGGATGATCCACTTGAAAATAATTGTTATAAAAAATAATCATCCTTAACCGATGATTGGAAAAACTAGGCCATAATTTAGATATATTTTATATAGATATACCTATACATGAAGATCCATAATTTTTTTTATTTATACCTATTATTAATATATCAAAAGTGTCTCTATAATGGTTACCTATTTTATTTATTTGACATATATTAATGAGATGAAACTGCATCCTCTAGTGTAAATGTTAGTGTCTTTATTTTCCATGAGATAGAGATGATTAGTAAAGATATTAAGGATAGGTTGGATAGTAATAGTTCATTTTTAGATGAAATTATTATGGAATTTGGTGACAATTTCATCAAGTGAAGTGGTTCATAAATTAATGAATATTTTATTAAGGTTTCTGAACTGTAATCCCCTAAGGTATTGGTTAATGTTTCACTAGACCATGTGATTTAAAAATAGTGTTTTTCAATTAGTACCACAACATTATTTTGAGATACATTAACATATAATCACCAATATTAATATGACTATAATAGAGTAGAGACTCTGAATAAACCATTGTACAATTAAGATATACGGGAAGTAGAGTATCTCCCTATTAGCAATAAAGTGTATGAAATGTCACCAGACTCAGTATACTTATCTATAGGTTAGTAACCATTGATTTGTTTCTAATTGGGAAACCAATCATTGTCCTAATATAGATCCCAATGGTAAATTAAATCCCTTTTTTATTATAAATTTTATTCACTAATATGAAATTACATTATTTAATTAATGAATACCATGTACACAATGTAAAGGGAACATATTTTTTTGAACTATGTTGACATATAATATTGAGGGAACCCTAGTAGTAGAGTTTCTTTTAGTTCCAATTCACTCATCCTATTTGACGGTACATTATATATTATTGTTCTGTAGTTTGAGGCCCTCATTATTATCTAAATTAGATATGGTGTTCTTCCCATATCCTTTAATTATGATTAATCATTCATTAAATAACTCCATGTTGTTATAACTACTGTATTATAAACAAATTACTAACATCATATTGAATGATTCTATATAATAAAGGATGATAAGTTTAAGGATCCAATGTTTTCGGATGAATATTAACCAACCTAATAGATGTTGAGGTAGATAGGGATCCAAAATCACTTAGTGAACATGATGGTGAGGAATCATGTGTATATATGGTTTTGTTGTTCATGGGAATGAATATCCCTTAAAATGAACCAGTTATGATTCAAAATGCTGAGACTCTTCATTTTTTTGTGGAACAATAGAAGCTATGTTCCAATTAAATATTAAATCACATCTAAATGAAACATTTAAGATTGAATTTTTCACTTCTACTAAATACTTTCACTGATTATATGTCTTATTAAGAGGAAGAATCTGAATTGGGGTCAACTATGGCTGGGGAAAGATGATTGATCCATTAATGATTATTGATGAACCATAGGGGTTCAACCCCGGAACACCGTTATCTATACATGGTGTCTAAATTAGAAATATACAAAACTATATAGTAATCTTATGGGTATCAATATTTACTATGGAACCTTATACACATTGACACTTTACATCTATGTTGAGTGGGAGATAATTTATCCATGATAGATGAAATTTGAATGGGACATATCTATTTCTCACACTATATTGTCGATATAATTTCATCTATAAGAGATCACTCGTTAACCTGAGGAAGAGTACGAGATACAAGTACTCACTATGGTGAGGGATTACGGGGTCATCCATCTGTGGGATATTCTTGATAAGTATGAATTCATGTTTTCTTATGAGAAAAATAAACAAAATATGTTTAGGGATCACCATGAATGTATCTTTTTTAGGAAGGTGGTGATCGTCCAAAATAAGATGAAATAATGTATCATATGACAATGCTATAATATACTATGTAATACAAATAGATATTTTTGTTCAATAATGAGTAGAAACTCATAAATGAAATTAAATATTCCATCTTTTGATGATGGGTAGGCTTGAATTAATTTACGAACCTCCATACTTTTATATATATAAAAAACTGAATTTTTGTGAACTCTATATATAAAAATTCAATGCATCTAAGTTGTGTTGATGAAATAAAAAAAATTCGCCACTAAACCCACATATGTGATGATCAATGTGAGAATGATATGTTATGACAATGATATTTTGGGTATAAGGATAATGGGAAAATTATGGTAAGAGGGAAAACATGATGATTGTTTAAAATGAAAAATTGCACCATTCTATAAAATATTAATGAGAGTGAAAATTGGTGATATTAAACATTTACCATGTTCAAAATGTGATTTCTATATAATGGTACCAAGGGTTTTTCATTGGGGATGTGTGACATGGATGAGAGGAAGACTGATAGTACAATCTCTCTTCTATAAAATAATGATGAAGTGATTACATTAATAAATTAATGGCTGTATGGATTAAAATTAGGTAATTTAATTATTTTTTATAGAATTGAGTGGGAAGTTGAAATATGGACATTGAAATATTCATGATTAATAATATTTCATTGATAATACCAACTAGGTTTATGATTTTGTTTGGATATCTTGTAGCTATTGTTATTTAAACTTCATAATAAACAATACAAAATAAAAGGCATATAAATTAGGTGAAGTCATTATCTAGAGAGGTGAATGATATGATCACTAATGTTTTTATTTAATAATTTCATATTTGTTTATATAAATTGTGTATACTAGTTTATGTTCATAAATCATAGACTATAGGGGATCTGATAGTGGTGCCACTAACATATTGTCATCGATATTAGATCATAAGGTTTTAGTAGACTATGTTCAATGAACATATACCTTAAGGGTGATATAATGTATGATCCTATATCTTTAACCATAGTGGGTGGATTGATATATTCTATATAAAAAATAGGGTAATGGTAAACCCAATGTGTATTAGATACCCAATACTTTATGAAAACCTCAATGATTAGGATACATAGTTTATGAAAATATTTTGTGGACCATGGTTCTTATATCATGGTCATGAAACTCAAAATATAAGGGATTATTGGGATTATTGTTATAAATATTTTTATTAAATGATGGTATGGTTAATATATTGAAAATTTAATGATAAATCACATATGATTATATATACTATTACTTATATTGACAAAATCAATAGAAACTAAACATAATTTAATGTCATGATTCCTAGACCACGGGGTTTGAGACTGTGGTTATTTAAAATTAATTATATAATTATAGAGTAATATAGTTTTATGGATGAGATAGAAATGGGAACCAATTATATAGAGACTATAAACAACGAAAAGTGAGGAGTGATTATGAGATTTTCATATAGAATACATATATGTGATCTGTGCATGACTATATATCCTTTGAAATTAAAATGAGGAAACATAATTTTAATGGAACATGTGACTTGATTGAATTCATATGTAATACTCAAACTCAGTGTTAGTTGGATGAAGTCTCCTCCCAAAATTATATATGAAATTGAAGATAGTTTTTATGGAATATCCTAGGAAAAAGCTATATGACTATCTCTACCTATCCAATTAAATATGAATCATGGAAATTATAATTAATGGATAATTTGAGGTTGCGTACTAACTCTAAGAGTTGTGCATGGTAAGAGATCCACATCACCATAAAGAGGGTTTCTTAAGGAGAGAGACCCCATACAATGTTTAGTTTCATGTTATTTTATATTAAATGATCCATGTAGATTACTAGTATATGATATGTATACTAACATCACGGTTCATCTTATTATGGTGAGGATGAATGTTGTGATGGATAATGTCACACCACATTAATTTGTGGCATACTATTTAATTTCAAGTATATATTAATAATGTGGGTTATAAATATTAGTCTAATGATGCTTGGATGATGTGAATCATAGTTTATAAGAATATATATAGAAGAATATGGTGGCTACATCATTCTAATAAAGATGAATATCATTCATGATAATGAAATAATCCACCAAAGCACCTAATACAATGTGTATCATAGATTTTATGAGAATTAAGGTTAAATGAAATATTATTCAGGTTAGGGGTGACTATAAACAAGTATAAAAAATTTTAGGTCAAAAAATCTTCTCAAACATTATATAAGAAAATATAATGAGGGGTAACTATTTCTTGGTGGTCCAATTGATTGATTCTCCCTAAAAACATATAGTGATTCCTGAGGGGGTAATAAAATGGTTGTTAAAACTTCACATTTGAAAATTATGTTGGATAAAAGGGGAAATTATTACAAATGATTTTGAATCATTGTATTATAATAAAAAAAGGTGAGGATAACTACTACTCCTTTGTCTAAAAATGTTAATGAACTTTCATACCATAAAAAATTGGGGAAAATATGGATGATGATGAATGTTGGGTGACTCTCTAAATGGTGGGATTCTATCACACTATTTTCATGAATATTTCCTCAATCACATGTTCCATATATGGGATTAGAGTCGATATTTAGGTATCAAACACATCAAAAATGTAATTTTTGAGTTAAATTTGAAAAAAATGGCGATTCAAATACCAAAGAAAAAAATAGTTACTCAATGAAATGAATGATTCTCATGATGATTTTGTGCACTCTATGGATACACATCTATTTATTAGGAATGTATATAGTGAATATAAATATAGATATTGGTATTACGATCATGTGTAACCTCAATATTAATTATAATTCCAACACCACTAGAGAAACACGAAAATGGTATGACATTACCTTAGGTATCCTACATGTTCCCAGATGAAATTTAGTTAAACTATATAAACATATCTGACCGAATTAGATTGGTGTTTATAGTCATCCCTTTTGTGAAAATCCTAGTATAATTTCCACATCTTTGTGATAATTAGGAAATTTTATCCCTAGGAGGAGCACTAATTACTAATATGGGATAGGGGAAATTAGAAATCTATTACCAGGGCTATGAAAAAAGAGTTTGGATTTCACTACATTTTTATTGAATTTAGAATCAAGATGAAAATAGTTCAAAAAAATTATCATGTAGTTTTATAACACTAATATAAAGTGTCCCCTTCTTAGGATAGGACACTTATAAGGTTATATTGTTTAATAGTCATATATAAATACTTCCCCAATAGAGATTAGTCTAATATATTAATGAAGAATTACAATGATGTTTAATTATGTGTCAAATATTATATGATTTGTAGTTTCTTTCCATTTATATTGGGACACGTTGAAGAAGTTTAACGTCATGATTTTATGATAGTTTCTATAAAATTTTACATCATATAAAATTGATGTTATGATTTTTTGTATAAATTCCTATAGTTAGGAATGATGACTTTACATTTAATGTCACGAGGAAAATATTATGAGTAGAAAATTTGGAATATGCTTAGTATATCATATGTATAATTTTTTTGTGATGTGTACTGGAAACTCTAACCTATGTAATCATTAATTTTTCACCATTAGTGTAAATATTGTTAACTATAAAAGAACCTTCTTAACAGGTCCCTATCATTGGTTTTATTCCTCAGTGTACAATTTTTGTCATTAATTTTAGATACATGCAACCCTAGAGGATCTAGAAATGTAGAACCCCCATGATAAAAACTAGAGCCCCATGACTATGATAAACCATGATATTGGGAAGTGTGTGATGAAATAATTATATTATGGGATTCATTTTTTTTCTATAGGTAATTTTTACAATTAATCTAGTATCAACTAGAAATTGAACATTTTTTGAAGTGATTATAGATAAACTTGATTTTGAAGAACTGAATTCTTGTCATACACTAAGACGTATGGGGTCCGCTAGGTGTATGTTAGGGCAATTTAATTATATGATCATTTATCATTGTAGATACTATTATTCCATTAAAACAAATTTTGATTGAAACTGATGTCAAATTATTAAAGTATACATTATTTAATTCCATTATATTTCAATTTCTTTGAGTATTATTGTGTGACTCGATGGATGTATTGAATCTTATACTTTTTATATAAATTCCTTATTGTTGTGGCTAAAAAATCGATCCCATTTTCAAAGATAATATCATGATTGAGCCAAGAATGATTTTTTATATATTATTTCTAAAACTAGATCATATACATAGTCATTATCACCTTTAGTGTAATTATTTCTGCCATTTTGATGAGGAAACATTATACAATAATAATAATGATGGACTATCATATAATTTTCTATGTGTAGGGACCCATAAAGTTGATTCACCATAAATAAGAGGAAAATAATTATTGGTGATGTGATATACCTTTGGTTGATGATAAATGAATTGTGTAGTATCATTCAATGTATGAAACAACTTAATGAATTCTATGTAGTCATAAGTAATGTCATTATAAAACTTTCCCATCATTGAGATCATGTCATATAATTTCAATTCAGTGTAATGATATTCCGAATCTCCATTACAAACCACATGTAAGTCCTACGACTGTTTTTCCATATAAGATGATTAGAAGGATTATTTTAGTGGTACAATAATATAGTAATTAATCTGAGTAAGAACCATTATATAAGATTAAATTCATTAACATTATGCATATTTATTGATGATAATCCCCAATTATTACAATGTCCAATATTTTATATATCCTAATATATGTGTCCCCAAATTTATTTTTCTTTATTCATATGGGAAATTAAGGTCTCATTCTAGGAATAGCTATGGGAATGTCAATTAATCACTCAATATACCTTATTAGGTGTACGTGTGAAAATTCCTAGATACACCAAAAATGTTATCATGTCATGCTGGTATGGATTTGAAAGGGATACAACCAACATTTCCATGGATCCTCTTAATAATTATAATATCATAATACAATAGGAACATTTGATTAATATTTGATTCTAGGAATCATATGACTAGGTCACATTGAAAAGGTGGCGGTCCATATTTATAATAGTATTTCCGAAATAAATTTTCTCAAAGACTAACTCATAGTGAATGTTAATGTTATACTATATTGTATGGATCTCATGGTATAATTATTAAAATGTATTAGGGGATTTTCATACCTCCTCATTGTTAGTGAACCACTCTGAAAGGAGGAATGGGTATGAACCGATGGACTTCTAGGGAGTGATAATGAAAATAGCATGGGTGGAGCAGTTCTATTAACATTTATTCATTTTCTTCCTATTTATGATTCATGATGAACCATCAATATGAATACTTATTATAGTGATACCACATTTTTTGAGATATTGGCGTCTTTAAGTAACCCTTCTTCCTTGGGAAACACTATAGGTGTTTAAAGAATGATAAAAAAATACACTACTTCTTATCCATTTGTAACCTTTTATAGGATGAACCAAATTGTTAATTGATGGAAAATTACTTCTCATAAAACATATAATCTAATCAATATTATGGATTTTGAATGTACCATATTGATTCAGTGTGAGAGACAAAAAAATTAATGTTTTTAGGGTTAATGGAGTTATTTCTGATCTACAATTACTAATTAAAGAGAACTTATTTGAAGGTGGACTAACATACCACTTTTTCAATTAGCATGAAAATGAAATAATATAAACTAATCCATTACACCTCTATATTTATATATTCTTATGGTGTCAATTGAATAATCTATTGAATTTTCATAGTTGATCGATGGTTTCCCCTAAATATCTAATATAAAAATGTGATGATTCTGAAAAAACGTCATTATATTAGTCAAATATTTTTTGAATTCATTGTCCTAAGGTGTGTATTTTCATTATTAAAAAATATTATAAGGACATACACATTCCAATTATATAGGTGATAATTATCTTAATGTACTATAGATTATTCTATAAGCTCTTATTATATATGAATTTTCATGGATGAGGGATCTCAATGACAACCTTGATCCACTTGGTGGGTTATTATATTCTTCTTTAATTAGTAATTATATTGATAATTTTTCAAGACATTACCCCAAAATCATATTTCTATGGTTTCATACTCAAATTTTTGGCATAGAGTATTCCAAACACAATTACGTCATCCCTGAGTTGTTATTGAAATTAGATGTATTTGATTAAAAATTCATCCACATAAATCTCCACTATTATTCATAGAATATAATTTAATATAGGATTCCTGGGACACTCATTTGTTTTCATAGAATTTTTTAATGAAAAATGGTCACCAAATTGTAGTGGCGTGTTCTTTGGGGTGTCCTAAATGAAGTAAATTCTTCATTTTATAGGTCTAACTATATTTCATTGTATCCATAGAATATATACATTAATTATAAATAATATAATTCAATAGTTATATATATCAGATAATTTTAAAAGTGTGAGAGTGATGTCATACATTGGTTAGTGGTGGTTGTAAACACAATATTTGATGTGGAATCTAAAATTCACATTTATCATTCGGAATTGTGAAATTTTCATTATCTATATATGATTATATAACTCATTTAAGAAGTTAACATTGATCATCTTAAAATATTTATACAATACCATGGAATTGTGTGATGTACATATCCATTGAGGTACTTTATCAAATCCACATTGACTAAACAAAAATCATAGATGGTGGTTGAAAACTATTGGGTCAACCCCTAACATCCATACAATTATTTTGAAAGATATGCATCATTGTGTCTCTTCATAAATTAAAATTTTTTCTATTGGTTTTATTAATTCTTAATGACAAAGATAAATATCAGCCTTTTGCAATACTGTGGTGTCAATGATCTCTTTTATCAACCAAATGATTGAGGTAAAACACTCAACAAAGGTAAGAGATCAACCATCACATCTTCATCAGATGATTTTTGGATAAATATATGATACATATCCTTAGAAACATGGAATTTATGGGTTTTCAAACATTCCATTATATGGCCAAAATCATTATAGTTAACTATAATTGATTTCAGTTTTATAGAAACATCATTAATGGGTTTCATGTTTCTGCACCTATTTAATATCTACCTTTGTTATTTTCTTAATGTCTCAAAACCTAGTGGATAAATATACTTCAATTTTTTCCCATATTCTATGATACAAATTATTGTGATTCTTATAAAGAGTCTAGGGGTAATTTATTTATGTAGGCTACAATATTTTTTTCAATCTTTGGGTTCACATGTTCCTTATATAAGTAGTATGTGATATGGGAGAACTCAATTATGATTGATATAATGATGTTGTCTCTATGGGTTGAATTTTTCTCTCAGATATAGTTGATATCATGTTTATATATCTACTTCAATCATCCCAAGTATCCAACCTTGTGTTTATCATGACATTTGTTCCATTGGAATGGTCATCTTCTTATACATAGGGATAATTTATAACTTTATTATAATAAATAGTGTTAATATAAATGGTTTTAGATGAAATTATGAGGGAATTTTCACTATATATAACACTTCATGGCCATTGAGGGACAATTTCAATGACTACTGATATGATAATGTTATAGGATTGTAGGTAGAACCATGGAATTATGAGTAAATAATTGAATGTGTTGTCCTCAATGATCAAAATGAATTCTATATTTGACACCAAATCCCTGAATTATGTCTCATGATGGATCTATCCATATTTGTTTTTCTCGTGGATCTCATATAACTAATTTTTTATGTTGGAAGGGTACATGGCAGTATTTTGGTATCACAATTTGTGGAGTATTTGGGTCACAATGAGATTGATCCTAAATCTATAAAATAATATGAAACGGTGCATGTATACACCATGTAGATTTTTTGTGATGCTGAGGGAGGGGGATAGTTGGTGCATTATGAGCGAAACTACATTTCTTGAGAGTATAAGATCACTGTCTAACATTCTATATGATTTCGATCTTCTAAATTGTAGGATTTATTGAGAACTACATTGGTCTAAAACTCTAAATGAATATTCAGTGTGTCAAGGATGTATTACTTATGTATCTTTTATGAAATGGGTGAGATCATGATTGAATGTAGACATAAGATACTATTGATTTTCTTAAGCAATTTAATATTTTTTTCTAGCTGAAATTTTTTTCATTTAATGGATATTACCGAACATGATTCATGGATGGAATAACAATTTATAATAGTGATTCTTAGATTACATCTATTATATTTTACTATTGATTGGATGGTTGTGACTAATATATTTGAAAAAACAATATAATGGTTTGTTTAACTATACTGAATGATAATTTTGTGAATTGATATTCAATATTCTCTCAATGAAATAAATCATAACATTTCCATGTATTATAGTTAGTGTTTTTTGGGATATATATATAGGAATTGAACATTATTAAAGAATGTATTTTCATAGAATGATCTCATAAATTAGGGGAATCGAGAGTAGTTTTCTAGTGTTCTCTATAATTGGTATTAACGTATCCGTTGTAACGTCCCGACCCGAAAGCCACTAAACCGGTGCTCCGAGCTAGTTTGCCACAAGGCCTCAAGCGCACCTCCCCATATGCCAGAGGCTGGTGACTAGAAGCGATGTCCTAGGGTGTGATAATGGAGAGATTATGCCCTCATATTAGAGTAATAAAACAACAGAAATAACTAAGTATCATACATAGTGGAAAGTAAACAAAGTGCAGAAGCAATAAACAGCTGAAATAGTACGAGCAGTAATAGTAAAATGCTGTAAAATCTAGAACAGCTATACAATACAATACAACACTGGTCACCAACATGGCCAACCATACAGATACATGTACAGAAGAATCTGAAAGTAAAAGTACAGGGCTCTGCTACTAACTCCGAGCCAAACCACGTACCTGATCTCCAAACACTGTCGAACTGTAGTAGTCCAATCCATAGAACCACTCGAGCAGCTCCGCTCGATCATGGAACACTAGGCCTCAGCCCTATCCACCATACCAGTCACAAGTTCTACACGTACATCGAGGTGCACGTACAGGGGTGAGAAATAATCTCAGTAGGTAACCCCGATAAGCAACCTACAGTTGTGCTGCTAAAAGTGTATGCAACAGCAACATGCTCAGCCTAGCTAGAACACAACAAAAGTAAGTAAACCAAACTTGAAACCACAGTTGAACTTAGGGTATGTGATCCCTATCAACTGGGAAAGTGCCAACATGGATGTCTATATCTATATACATACACATGTATAGTCCCATAACTATACACATATACGTAAATATGAATATTCATGATTAAGTGATTCAAATAACAAGAAACCACATCAGTAGTCTATCATTAGAACCATAGTACCGATATCCAAGACATCCTGTGCAATTTCATTGAGTTGGACGTCATGCCATTCAAGCCGTGTATCTTTAATTTGATCTCTGGGTCCGTAATCCCATCGATTTATACCTGCTTTGGCCAACGTCGGAAAATATATCTATGAACAAGTTAACTAGAACCATAACCTCAGGTTAATCAGAACCCTGCCCTCAGGCTAAATGTAACCATGCCCTCAGGCTAATATAGCCATGCCCTCAGGATAAATATCAACATTCCCTCAGGCCAAACAGAACTTTTCCCCCAGGCCTTTCCCTCAGGTGAATAAGTAACCTTTCCCTCAGGCCTTTCCCTCAGGTGAATCAATAACCTTGCCCTCAGGCCTTGCCCTCAGGTGAATCAGTAACCTTTCCCTCAGGCCAATCTGAAACCTTGCCCTCAAGCATTTCTCTCAGGAGAATCAGTAACCTTTCCCTCAGGCCTTGCCCTCAGGCGAAATAGAATCTTTCCCTCAGGCGAAACAGAATCATTCCCTCAGGAGAAACAAAACACTGCCCAAAGGCTAAATAAAATACTGCCCTCTGAAATTCCATAGGAAATCAAGTAATTAGGCTGATCCCAACATACAAAAAACCATTTATATAAACATTCTATCAAGAAATATCAATGCATAGCATAATCATGGCATACTCTTGGGTACCCTGGAAAAACAACTAAATAGAGGAACGCACCCCTGTGGTGGTCTTGGATCCATGCAGTGATCCCAAACAACAATTTAAATTTATCATTAGATTATCTATGCAATTCTAGATATCTTATCAGGAAAGGCCTCATCCATAAGACACCCCAAACATGGGTTCGTAGCTCAAAAATACACCAAAACATTCAGAAGTTGGAATTAAACATCAAACCTCCTACTACTCAGGCACACAAAGCAAGGTAAGAATCCCCACAAATAAGAAGATGCCCTACGTCAGGCTCAACAACCACCAACCATGAAGCACCTCTGGTAACCACTACATTATCAACAAACCAAGTCAGGAACAAACAAACAGGTGTGTGTGGCCCGAACGCCCAACCCAACAATACATCCAAAGCCCAAAGGGACCACCAGATTGGCATAGGTTCTAGGTAACACCCAATCACCATCTCTACCCAAATTTGATGTAACCACTCAGGGTCAGTCAAAAAATGGGCATGGCTAGGTCCCACAAGTCAAACACCAAGGAGTCATCCTACTCGGGATCCTCCCGATAACTAGAGAGAAGGAATCCTACACGGGATCCTTAGAAAAGAAGAATCCGACAAGGGATCCTCGAATGAAGAACAAAAGTGGCAACCTATAACAGGTTTCTTCTCAAACAAAACAAGAGATAGTTCCTACAAGGACTCCCTAGTTCAACACACAAGCAAGGCATCAATCAAGGGACCCTTAGAAGTATCTGGTCTCACGGCCTCACAGGCCAAAAGGGAACGTCTCACAAGGGAAAATCTTCTATAAAGAAAAGGTTGTGGTATATATCTCATAGCTCGTCTCATATAAAAGGTCTCATCTATGTTGGTCTGAACACCCAACCTAACAACCTCGCCAAGTCTCACCCTCAGGTGATGACTAGACTCAATAAATGGAGGAAGAATCCCCTCCATTTAGATAAAAAAAAACCCCAAAACCACCTTTATATGACCTCTAAAAGTCAAAAGGATTCCACCATCGTAATCTACATGGAAAAACACTCAGAATCAACTACTCACATGCCCAATTATGCCTTCCAGAGAAAAATATATACCAAAATTACTAAGCTGGAGCAGTGCATGGCCAGAGTACATGGCCAGAGCACATAGAGCTTGCCTGTGTAATAGTACACATCATGTAATTTAATTTACAAGGAGTGTACTATTCACAAAAAGTTACACCATGTCCGTTTTCACCTGAACACATTCCCATGTACCACTACACAGTGTGTACTTTACTGTACACAACGTGTACTTCAAAAAACCAACTATTCTGTGTTCTATTCCACACGGCCAGCCACACAGACACCCACTACACGGCGTGTACTCAAAGTACACGGCGTGTACTTAAGAAAACATCATCTTCGCCAAATGGGTAGAACACACGATGTGTTCCCCTGGAACACATGCCGTGTATACTGGGTTTCCGATGGGAAATCCCTAAAAACGCCTGATTCACCTGTTTTCGCCCCCGAAACAACAGATCGAGCCCCATGGGCATACCTGCAAGCAATATAAGGATTTAAATACTTGAAACAAGTTTTTTAAAGTAAATATATTGTGAAAACAGAAACATCCCTACCTTCGGGCGGAAACCGTCAAAGCCTTGGTTGATTTCATAGTCCACGGATGTCGTACGCCGACTCAGCACGTCGAGGGCTTCGAATCAGTACCCTTCTTGCATTACAAATCTCACTCTTTCCCAATATCCCAATCCCCCCAAGGGAAATATCCAAGGAGAATCCACCCATGGATCATTCACAAGGAGGAGGAGGAAGGAAGAGAGATAAATGAAAAGAATAGATGAAAAGAAAAGGAAGAAAAAGGGGTCGGGGCCATCCCCGATGCCAGACCTGAGTTTATGCCTTCTATAGGCTGAACATCCCATGATAGACTAAATGGTGTAGAAGGAATCTCAATCTGATTCTTTGTATAAAAGTTATTTCTAAATGAACCTATGTGAATAATTTAATATTTAATTTAATAATATTAAATATTAAATATTCTGCCAAAATTTGAACAGCTCAGATTTCCACCAAACTCATGTCCTAGGGTAAAATCCCTATTCCGGGACCAACGGAGTTGTCATAAAAATTATCCAATATCAGCTGGTAGGGTAAAATTACCATTTTACCCCTCACAGGCATCCAACAGCAAAAATTCAAATTTCTTCTCAAAACGACTATCTGGAAAAACACGGGTTCTTACAAACTCCCTACCATAAACCTTTCCTCCCCTGAGAAGCCTAGTGAATGAACCAGTGGCCATACTCATAACCCGAGCATCTGCACAAACAAGCTATCTAGACTGTCCGATGACCAGCCTTATATCATTAACAACTACCTTCTACCCAGAAGATATTCAACTACGACCAAACTGGTACTCCCCACCATAGGAATATCCATATCATCATCTTAAAAGAAACTCTGAGCTCAAAAGCTCCTAGAAAACCCCAAATTTTAACCTGAACAAGGAAAAACACCCTCAAAAGTCCAATGGTGCACTCCCAACCATATGGATTTCCTTAAAACGCTCCGAGGGCACAACAAGAACACGTTATATCCTCAACAGTGATGAACATTAAGAAAGAAAAAGCTGCTCGATGAAGGTAGAAGCTCTCTCAAGATAATCAAGACTAATCAAGATAGTGCATGATCATATCAAACAAGAGTACACTGAGATTTCACTAAAGGCGTGTCCATGTCCCTCCAAGCCACGCTAACATCCCGCCAAAACACAACCAGGATTCAAGAATTGGTCAACATTTCTCACTAGGCCTCAAAACTGGGTCACAAGGTCCAACCACCTAGCTCGAAAGATACAAAACCTCACACAAGATGGTAATGATCACAATGAAAAAAGAGAGTAAAAACCAAAACACAACCTACTAGGGCCCTAATCCTCTCCGATAATCCTCAGAAGTAACTACTCCCTGGAGTACAAAACCCAAGAGGAAGTTAAACTGATCTGACTCTCATCAGAATTTGTATACGCGAATACCACACGGTGGTCTAGTTCAGAAGAAAAACCTTGGTATCTATTAGCATCGTTCTCAATGATCAGACTTGATAACCACATACCTGAGAAACAACACACAATAAGGGTTGAACATAAAGGCGTCACGTTTCACATAGACCAACTGGGGTCATTGCACCACCTGTGCACAAGGACTGATTCATCAGCCTCCACAAAAACTCCCCAACGTAGATCCACATAACCTTCCATCAGAGTAAAAAGTATGTGTAAGAAGACCCAAAGGTATCAGTTATCAGTAAAAATACACACTTGCAGGATTATATGATGTGAATCCTACATGCCTAGTATGATGCATGAGACGCCTCTTGACATTACCGGACAAGAGTCAAAATCCATCCCTATAATCTTACCAATGGCCAATATCCATAGATTCATAGTAAATCAAAAACACCACACGACATATGTGTCGCTCATGGCGAAAATCACATACAACTGTAACATCACAAATTCTGAAAAGCAATCCCAAACCCTGACAACCAGGACTTCTTATCAAAACAAGTGTTCTTGATGCACCAGCCCAATATCTATCACAGGTTTTGATACATTCCTAATACTCTTGTCTACCATATCCCAAATAGTAAAGACCTGGAAAGAAAACTCCTCTGATACCACTTTGTAATGTCCCGACCCGGAAGCCACTAAACCGATGCTCCAAGCCAGTTCACCACAAGTCCTCAAGTGCATCTCCTCTTATGGCAGAGGCTACCAACAAGCAGATAGGGCCTAGGGTGTGATAGTGGGGAGACTATTCCCTCATATCAGAGTAAGAAAATAGCCAAAATAACTAAGTATCATACACAACGGAACGTAAATAGAGTACATAAGCAATAAACAACTGAAGTAGAATGAGCAGTAATTGTTAAATGTTGTAAAAGCCCGAACATCTATGCAATACAATACAACAATGGTCACCCACAGGGCCGACCATAAAGATACAAGTACAAGAGAAACTGAAAGTAAAAGTATAGGGCTCTGCTACTAACTCTGATCCAAACCACGTACCCGATCTCCAAACACTCTTGAAATGCAGTAGTCCGATCCGTAGAACCACTCAAGCAGCGCCGCTTGATCATGAAACACTGGGCCTCATCCCTATTCACCATGCAACTTTTTCTCAACCTGAAAAGTAGACACAAGGTCTACACGTATACATAGTTGAACCTGCAGGGGTGAGAAATAATCTTAGTAGGGCACCCCGACAAGCAACCTACAGCTGTGCTGCTAAAAGTTTATGCAACAGCAACATGCTCAGCCTATCTTGAACACAAGAAAAGGAAGTAAACCAAATGTGCAAACACAGTCAAACTCAGGGTATGTAATCCCTATCAACTGGGAAAGTGCCACCATGGATGTCCATATCTTTATACGTACACATGCATTGTCCCATACCTATACACATATACATAAATATGAATATTCATGATTAAGTTATTCAAATAACAAGAAACCACATTAGCATTTGATCATTGGAACCATAGGCCCGATCTCCTAGACATCCTATGCAATGGAATTGAGCTGGATGTCATTCCACTCAAGCCGTGTATCATTAAGTCGATCTCTGGGTCCATAATCCCGTCGATGTATACCTGCTTCAGCCAATACTGAAAAATATATCTTTGAACAAGTTAACCAGAACCATTCCCTCAGGCTAATTAGAACCCTTCCCTCAGGCTAAATGTAACCATTCCCTTAGGAAAATATATTCATTCCCTTAAGCTAAATATCAACATTCCCTCAGGCTAAACAGAACCCTTCCCTCAGGCCTTTCCCTTAGGCAAATAAGTAACCTTGCCCTTAGGCCTTGCCCTCAGGTGAATCTGTAACCTTACCCTCAGGTCTTTCCCTCAAACAAATCAGTAACCTTACACTCAGGCCTTGCCCTTAGGAGAATCAGTAACCCTGCCCCCAGGCCTTGCCCTCAAAAAAATCAGTAACCTTGCCCTGAGACCTTACCCTTGGGTGAAATAGAATCATTCCCTCAGGCTAAATAAAATACTACCCTCAAGAATTCCCTAAAAAATCAAGTAATTGGGCCGATCCCATCATAAAAAAGCATTTATATAAACTTTATCTCAATAAATAGCAATGTATAGAATAATCATGGCATACCCTTGGTTACCCTGGCCAAACGGCTAAACAGAGGAACGCACCCCCAGGGTGGTCCTAGATCCATGTAGTGATCCCAAACAATTGTTTAAACTTATCATTAGATTATCTATGCAATTCTAGATATCTTATTCACAAAGGCCACAACCATAAAACACCCCAAACATGGTTTCATAGATCAACAATACACAAAAACATTCAATAGTTGAAATTAAACATCAAACCACCTACTACTCAGGCACACAAGGCAAGGTAGGCATCCCAACAAACAAGAATAATCCTCATGTCAGGCTCAACATCCACCAACCAGGAATCACCTCTGGTAACCACTACAACATCAACAAACCAGGTCAGGTATAAACAAACAAGTGCAGGGGCCCTGAATGCCCAACCCAATAATACATCCAAATACCAAAGGGACCACCATTTTGGCATGGGTTCTAGGTGACACCCGATCACCATATCGACCCAAACCTGATGTAACCACTCAGGGTCAGTCAAACAACGGGCACTTCTAGGTCCCACAAATGAAACACCAAGGAGTCATCCTACTTGGGATCCTCTCGATAACTAGAGAGAAGGAATCCTACATGGGATCCTTAGAAAAGAGGAATCCTACATGGGATCCTCGAATGAAGAACAAAAGTGGCAACCCATAACAGGGGTCCTCTCAAAAAAACAAGATAGAGTTCCTAAAAGGAATCCCTAGTTCAGCACACAAGCAAGGCATCCCTCAGGGGACCCTTAGAAGCATCTGATCTCACGGCCTCACAGGACAGAAGGGAACGTCTCACAAGGGAAAATTTCCTTTAAAGAAAAGGTTGTGGGAGATAGATCACATCTCATCTCATATTAAAGGTATCATCTAAGTTGGTCTGAAAACCCAACCTAACAACCTCGCCACGTCTCACCCTCAGGTGACGACTGGGCTCGATAAAGGGAGGAAGAATATGCTACATTTAGATAAAAACCTCCAAAACAACCTTTATATGACCTCTAAAAGTTAAAAGGATTCAACCATCACAATATACGTGGAAAACCCATCATAATAAACTACTCACATGCCCAATTCTAACTTCCCAATCCCAAGATATTAAAAATTACTAAGCTGGAGTAGTACATGGCCATAGTACATGGCCAGAGCACATAGGGCCTACCTGTGTAATAGTAAACGGCATGTACTTTACTATACATGGAGTGTAATACTTAAAAAAAGTTACACCATCTATGTTTTCACCCGAACACATGCCCATGTACCACTACACGGCGTGTACTTTACTGTACACGACGTGTACTTCAAAAAAACCATTATACCGTGTTCTATTCCACACGGCTAGCCACACGACCACCGACTACACGATGTGTAATCAAATTACACGACGTGTACTTAAGAAAACTTCACATTACCTGAATAGGAAGAACACATGGTGTGTTCCTCTAGAACACACGCCATGTATACTAGGTTTCCAACAGGAAATCCCTAAAAACGCCTGATTCGCCCATTTTCACCCTCGAAACAACAGATCGAGCCCCAAGGGCATACCAGCAAGCAATATAAGGCTTTATAAACTTGAAACAAATTCTTTAAAGTGAAAATATGGTGAAAACATAAATGACCCTACCTTCAGGTGGAAACCGCCAAAGCCTCGGTTGATTTCACGGTCCACAGATGTCGCACGCTAACTCAGCGCATTGAGGGCTTCGAATCGGTACCCTTCTTGCCTCCCAACTCTCCATTTTTCACAATATCCTAATCCCCCCCTCCCATGGAACACAACCAAGGAGAAGCCACCAAAGGATTGTGCACAAGGAGGAGGAGGGAGGAAGAGAGATAAAAGAAAAGAAAAGAAGAAAAGAAAAGGAAGAAAAAGGGGCTCGAGCGGTCCCCAGCGCCTGACATGTGTTTTTCCCTTCTCTAGGCTAAACTACCCATGCCGGACTCAATGGCGTAGATGGAATCTCAATATGATGCTCCATATAAAATTTATTTCCAAACGAACCTGCGTGAATAATTTAATATTTAATTTAATAATATTAAATATTAAATATTCCGCAAAAATTTGAACAGCTCAGATTTCCACCAATCTCTTGTCCTAGGGTAAAATCTCAATTCTGGGACCAACGAAGTTGTCAGAAAAATTATCCAAGATCATCTAGTAGGGTAAAATGACCATTTTCCCCCTGATGAGTATCCAACAGGAAAAATTCAAATTTCTTCTCAAAACGACTGTCCGGAAAAACACGGGTTCTTACATCAGTATTGTAATCATGTTGACTTGATAGTAGAATATTAATTTATCTCATAAAATTTACTATAAAAATTATAATGTCAGGGATTTTCCTCCCAATATTCGGGCAATGATATCTTTATTATTTAAAAAATATTATGTGATATGTAGTACCTCTTATACCAACATATCCTACTTATAGTGGCTCATTAATGATTTATTGGGCTAGAAAGATCAAGGTTCATATAGAGTCGATGAACTGGTTACAAAGGGTTTATATGATTCAATCTAGAGAATATTTATTATTGGAGTGATATGGAAAAATTCTGTCTATATAATCATTTAAAAATAAAACAAATCATATTGTATCTTTATTTTAATCACTAAGCCATCATCAATATTAGGTGTGTTGAAAGAATTTATAAACAATACCTAAGGAATGGATAAATCCATAATTTCATGATCAAACATGATGTGGATCAAATCCTTGAAGAATATGTAGTCCTTAATAGTGTGTACAAGGAATCTATTGTAAGAGAAATAATACGGGATCATTATCAAATTAGAATAATGAAACCGTTTGATTTTTCAAATGGTTGACCATCTTAATTTAGTTTAATAGACAAAGATAATATAGGTTATAATATCCATGATGTATAAAAAGATATTGTTACCCACATCAAAATATCTTACTATGTGCATTTGTGGATAGACATGGGAATTATATCAAGTATAATCATATAGTTAACAATTCATGTTCGATAAGGACATCTAGATCAATATGTGTTACTGGGATATAATATATATATAAATGTATCCTTTTATATACCAAAATTTCTTATTAATAAAAAATTTAGGAAATGGGTCCACTCCTTGATTCATGTAATGGTGTCCTAAATATATTATTCTCACAGAAAATATTGCCAAATACTACATGGACACAACAGGGAATTGAAAGTTGGAACTATAACATCCATGGAATTTTTTCATGGACCTACCCAATAACTATTCCTATATGGTTTTAATATTGGAAGAGTATTTAAATACGTTGCACTGTGATATTATGTTGTAAATTAGTTAATTATCCAATTATTATCAATTATATTCTTCACTAGAACATTCCTTATGAACGGTGGATATAGAATTTTAGAGGAATTGATGATAATGGTCCCTTATTATAGAATAGGTCTATGGAAATGTATAATTTTCTATAAAAAGGAGTTTTTGGTTCCTTAAAAAAGAAATAATTCCCTTAAACCACATATTTTATTTGGATAACCATCATTGGGCCACACTGGGTGGAAAAGAGTATGGTGTGCTTGAATTTGTCACATGTTCCATTGAAGGGGTGGAATCATGGAATAAAAAAAATTATGGTGGGGGGATTTAATACACCCACTCACTATATGGATTAATTTTAGTGTGTAATTACACCATTTTTATATTTATACCATCTATTCTAGTGGATAATGAACTGATCAAATAATTTTTGGAAAATATATTCTTTGTATATCATTATGAGGGTAAAATGAATAGAAAAGTGTAGTGACCTTTTTAGAGATTTTTGGAAGTTCACTTATTCACCTAAAGGGGGCTATAAGAACTTCTAGGAATAGTTTTGAGACGATAAAGAACAATTATGGACATCACCCCAACTATGATGGTATTAGTGGACAATCTAGACATATGGATGATGACCACACTCTACAATTTGAAGTAAGAAGTGACATAGGAATCCAGAAAAATGATTTTAGTGTCTTAGAAATTTTCACATAGAGTATTAAAATAATAGATAATTTCATTATTATTTTAGGATATTGAGAGTTGAATGATAAGTGGAATCCAAAATACAATGGTCGTTCTCTAATAACATATGGTAAAACCTATAGATAGATTCAAAAATATTGCCTACAAAATATGGGTATAATATAACCCAACAAAATTCAGTAGTCATATCACACTACTAATAGTCAATGGGATAAATTGTTATATAATTCACTATGGAAGTGGTTTGTGATGATTTTTTATTAGCATTAATGGAGGGGCTATCATCAGTTTCCTTTTGAAACTAACTGAGAATAGTGAATTGTATGATATAATACTCCACAAAACCTCATGAAAGAACATTATAAAATTAAATATAAATAATTTGATGAAGTTCATTAGAGTAATTAAAAAGATACATACTATATGTTCTAAAAACATCCACCAATTCTAGGATACTGATATATCATAATAAATACGAGGTTATAATTTTTAAATTTATTTTCCAATCGGATATATGTTTTATGAGATATTAGTATAAGTAAATATTTATTTCGAAAGGATATTTAACATTTGACATAGATGAATTTTATGTTATTCAACATTGTATTTTGTTAGAATCTCTATGGTGCTGATGTATGGGATTACATGCAGCTAAAATAGTATTGGAATCTGGTTAGTGTTCAGGGGATCCAATATATTATTTTATATATATTAATCATTTTCTAATGGATGTATTTACCCCCAGTCACTATATACATAATTATGATGTTACGATAAATAAATTTGAGGGATTTATTGGGATCACATCTTCATAAAAACATCATGTTGGAGTGGTGTTTTGTGGTATCTTTCCGAAAGTTGAATTTCAATACTCAAAAGGGATATCTCGATTAAATAATATATCCATGAAATATATTCATCCCATATCATCATATTGTGGACAATTTGAGGGTACCTTTGGATCTAATAGTCGATCAACCTTATTTAATAATGATGGATCTATTTGTATGTTTCCCCGATATCCAATGTAGTGTTAAAAGAAAATTCTATCGATGGAACATGGGAGAATATTATATAAATCATTTAGATTGGGTAAATCACATCATACATAATATGGTAAATACTGTGGGTTTTTAGTATCATTTACACCATAGTGTCTAGAATGAACATATTTTCAAATAATGATCTTGACCATAATGGTCATGGTGCTTGAGGTAATAAAATATCATCTGAATCATCATTATTATCGAATTAAAAATTATCATGCTGATATAACATTGATTATCCATGTGATCCATTGGGAAACAAAACATGTAATACCTAGATTTTTTTAACCTTTTTTAAAATAAATTAAATTTCCTTTTATTTGTTATGTCATATGATACCCAATGATATGTTTGAGCTTCACACAACACCGAATTTCTATTCATTGCATGCCAAAATGAGTTTCTTGAAAATCAGGTTTTTCACACAATAATGAAGTTATAATGACATTTAATATGTTGATAATGTCAGTAAATTATGTTGTATTATCAAATATCAATTATCTCAATGGAAATTTATATCACTAGTTATATTATGTTAACATGGGTTTATTAAATATTTTTACATTCATCTGATAAATTTTATATTCTAAAAATATGAATGAATACAACTTGAAGAATAAAAAAGATTTATATTTTTTAAATGTATTTTTAGAATCATTAAATTGAAAACCATTTTTTAATCAATTTTTGCAAATTTTATAATTTTTATAGTATGAAAATGTAATTATTTTTTAAATGGGACAAATAAAAATTTTCACTCGGTATAATTTTGGAATTTTTTAGAATAGTCATATTTTGATGAAGAGTGAATAATAATAAATTTTGGTTCAAAACATATTTTGCATTCAATTTATTTATATTAGTAAAAAAATTATTTTTATTTTAAAATTGTCTCTAGATAAATTTTTTCAGTTAATACAATTTAGGTAATTGGAATCAATTTGACATTGGATTTAGATATAATATTATTTCAATATTATGGAGGTTTTCACTTAAAAACACTATTTTCCCATTACCTGAAAATGATTAATATTAAATAAAATTTATATGATATTGTTTTTTATTTTTGAAAAAAATGGATTACATATTTAATATCAGAAGTTAGAAATTTGGTAATTATAATGATTTTCATTTTGGACAACATGAATAATAACATTGGTAATTTTTATAACCACTAATAAGGGTAATTCTTGTAATTATGGGAATCAATGTTGTTATCAATAATTTAAAATTACCCAAAATTTTTATAAATTTTTGTTTTATAAAGATAAGTCGAAAATTAAATCCTTTGTATTCTAAATTGATTTAATTTGAAGACACTTGTCCATGAAAATTATATATATCATATTACAATCAATGAGAGTGACACAATGTCCCACTCTTACTAATAATAAGTATCATATTTATAATATGGGGATAAATAGAAGATATTATAGACTATATATATTATTATAAAATCTAAAATGTATACATAGATCATATAAATTTATTTTCATTTTCTTAAGGAATATTTATCCTAAATACCTACAAAATTATTTTGTAGAAATTATTCTATTATTGAAACAATCAATTCAATGATATCTAAAATATTAACAGAAATATAATTTTACATAATTAAGGTAATAAAATAATATTATATAATATTATGACATTATATGGGTGTGTGAGATGAATATTTTTTATGTTATCTTGCTGTATTTATTTTCACAATGTCTAAGTAATGAATATTTTCAAAGTTGACACGTATGATATTTTGGGAAAATATTTGATTTCAAATTATTTAGAAATAATAAAACAAATATTAAAAGAATTAAATATTATAATATAATCTAATATATGATATATTATTTAATTTTTATTTACTTCACATCAAGTTACTAAAAATTAAAACCCTATATTTTTTAACAATATTTTACCTTAGTTAATATTAAAATATGATAACTAAGGATTAATCAAAATGATAATGTTAAAAATAATACTAAAACACGTCTAAAATCTATTTTTTAGGATATTAAAACCTTATATCATATTATATTCGTATATATTTCCATTTTGATGTTTTTCTGTTCATATTGACATTAGTATAAATTAATATTTTGGTGAAATTCTATAAGTACCCCTAGCCTCTCCTTTAAAATGGGACCTCTTCTTCTATTTTATTCACACTTGATATCATATTTGGTTTGACTGAAAATTTTGAAAATATCCTCAAATAATAAGTAACATAATCATTGAATTTTTCCCCAGGTCATAAATTCATCCAAGGAATCCTTTTTGTGAAAACAAAAAGGAGTTACCCAAGGAAGAGGTAATATCCTTTGACAAGATCTTTTGCTTTATTTTGCTTATCCACTCCATCAAATATTATTATTACTCAATTATATGATAACCATACATTACAAAATTTAATTATATTTTTTATTCTAAGATTTATACCTATAATCCCATCAATATCCATCAAAATAGTTACAAAATTTCCATTCCAGTTTATGGTGAACTACCGCCTCTCGAAACGATGTTCTTTATTTTTTCTTTTTAACCTATTACAGTTGAGTATTATGATTAAAATATAGTTTTATATGTTATATATGATTTATTTATGATAATTTTATTATATTATATATATATATATATAAATTTATTTCATTTAATTGCATTCTTTCAAAATAATAATTAAACAGAATTATCGTTTATATGTATATACCATCTACCGTCTCTAGAAATGGTGTTTACAATTTCATATTAAAATTGTTTTTATATTGTAATAAATATATATATAATAAATATATATGATGTTTTTATAAATATCGACATTCTAAAAATCAGTAATTCATAATCTAATTATAATTATTGAGAATAAAAATTCAAAATAAGCTGATATTAACAAAAATTTAGTACTGACATGGATGGGGTAAAAAAAGTGTAAATGAATTTCATAAGTAAACCATATTTTTTTTGATTTAATTTAATATGGATATCTAATAGATTTATAATAAACTTATATTTATTACATAATAGTTTTTAATGAATTCAATGTGAGTCATGATATAAGGTAAGGGATTTGTGTCCCACTTTTATTTTTTTGGGACCCATGTATTATACAGTACTAGTTTCCTCTACATTGTGTATATACATACCATGAGTACATTTTTTTAGTATAATCCATTATGTTATGATATTTTCATATCGATTTAATTTTAATAATTTCATGGGGAATATTATTCATCTGATAATAATGTTTTTAGTATTTATTTCATAATCTCATCAACATTTGGGGTTGGTTATCTTTATGATTTCATTGTGGAATATTTGTCGCCCAGTCCTAAATTTTCAAAAAAATCATAATATTTTTTTCTAATCGTTTATGGAGGATTAAATTAATTTTTCCCCTTTTTAATTTTGACTACACATTTTGAAGGAAATATTTTTCTTCATTTTACAAAAAAGGTACTTCATTTATTTTTTGAAAAATGTATAATAGGGATATTTTTTTAAATAATATTAAATAAATAGAATTATCCACCATCAAGACACATTATTTTTTTAAATATTTCATTACTTGGTTAAATATTATTACAAATATGTTATTAATTTTTTTTGGGAATTTTATGAATGAAAACGTTTTCAACACAAAAATAATATTTTCTAATGAATTATTTTAATTTGATATCTCAAAAATATTTTCAATCTTTGATATCATAATTTGATTTTATATATGTTTTACTAGGGTATATGAGTCAAATATAACATTATAATTACTTTTTAATAGTGATTTAGGTTTATGATGGAATGGTATTTATCAAACCCTTTTCTCTTCTAGGGTTTATGTTATGATTTAATGATATTAATGAAACCCATTTCTTTAAATGGTTTCTGATATGATGAATGATTTATGTTATTGTGGAACACCTATGTATAATATTCATTGTGTGATGGATGGTAACTATATATCCCTCCAAATGCATTGGGTAATGATCGTTATCCCATGTTATAATGATGGAAACAAGTCGATGATATTGATCTAGTTTGGAAAATAAGGAAACCCAATCCACTATAGGATGATAGGGAAATTCAGTCCACTATGGGAATATGAGGAAACCCTATATATTACATGTAAATGACTACATTTGGGAATGGTGATGTGTACCACCCTGTAGCTGTAGTCTACACGCTATTCCAAAATATGTTTTGACAATCTCCCTTGACTAATAGAAAATGATATTACATATTCATGTGTCTACCTCAACTTCCATGTTGTATTCATTTATAATTATTTCTTGGATAATGAACAAGATTCCCTTAGTATTAATGTCTTATGAACATCCAATATTAGATCTATTACTCTTGATTATGATATTTTGATTTTAGGTTATGACATTCTAATTTCAGGATCATGTTCTCATACCCTTATATTCATGTTATTCTTATATATGTCATGTTTTCCTTTAATATGAATCTATGATGACCCCTTCATTAATTTACATTCACTAGGTAGTGAAGATATATATTTAATCATGTGTCTATGAATGATACTAGTCATGATTAATCTAGAGGGATGTAGAGAAGCTCCCATATTTACTACGGTTTCTGTTTTTATTATTCCAAAGGTACTAATGTAATATGATCATTCAACAACTATTCATGTAATTTATTTATTATTATAAAAACTTGATGAAATATTAATATATAAATTCTTAGGCTATCTATAGATGGTATCAGTGAAAATTTTAGTTATCCATTGGAAACTGTGATGTGAAAAAATTGGTCATAACCCTACAGATATTTTTAATGATATTTAAAGGGACACCCTTATTGAAAATCCTATGTTTTCATAGATAAAATAAGGTGTCATCATGAAGAAATAATATATTTTTTCATGATTATTTGGTTCCACAATATGAAAAATACATCTTTTTATAGACCCTAATCATATTCTCATAGAGCCGGTGCCTTTTTATTATATTGTCATATAAACATGGAAGATTTATCTCAATGGAACATATAGTTTTGTGTCATTAGAAAACCTGATTCATGAATGAGTTTTACATTTCAACATTGAATATAAATACTATATGTATATTTTATTTGAAACGTACAAAACTATTGGATTATACCTAAAATTGATTCATAATATATTTATTCACATCCAGAGGAAAAATAAAACATTAGAAAGAGGTAAGTTAAGATGCTTAGTAAGGGTAATTAATATTCTGTATGTTTTCATAAATATTAATTCATGATGAATAACTAAAAAACACATTTCATTAATCATAATAATGAGAAAAATTTGTTAAGAATAAAATAGGAATAAATAATTCCATAATAAAACATAACGAATGATATTATACTAGTAAAATATTTACATCAAATTTCAATTACCAATTTCAAAATAATGGGATGAATAATGTGTGAGATAATAACCATACTATTAAGGCCTCGTGCCAACAACATACAAAAATAGGTAAAAACATAAATTAGTTTTCTTTATAACACCTATTGATGCACCAAGATGATATATGAGGACACACATAACACTTACATTTCCTAATTAATATGTTATATGAATGGATGCGAACCATTATAATCATATAATAACATATGAAATTTTATTAACTTTCCCCAAACCATTCAACATAATAACAAATCATTCAGACTAACATATATAATGGTGTCAAGATAGTATATCGATAGAAAATCTAATCATAAACCATTTAATAAAATATGGTATATGATATCAAAAAAGATTAATCTAAAAACATACCCATAAACAAAGGTGATGAAATAGATTAGATAACTCTAATAAATTCATTGAAGAATTTTTGATCGAAATACAATTTTTTTACATTGTAATTCTTCTAAATTGATTTTATATAAAAAAAGAAATGAACAATTATATTTTGACATTAAAAATTTATTTGTTTTATAAAAATAATCGTTTCTTCAAATTGATTATATATGGTACATGGAAATGGATACGAAATAAAGATGTTACCTTTAATTGGACTTTCGTATCTGGATAAAATGAGAAGGGGAACATGCAAAACATGTATTATCCCCTTAAATATTGATGAACTGAAATTGATATATGATTTTATAAAGTATATATATAACATAGAATAATTATATAAAAATATGTAATAATTACAATAGTTTATAGAAGAAGAAACCATAACCTAAATAAAATTGTATGTATGGGGAGAAAACCATTTCCTAATGCATGAATGTGTTTTCGCATTTGAAATTAAGGTATTATAATATTAAATTATACACATCAATAATTTTATTCAGATCCTAATAGACATTTATTAACTTTATTATAATTTTCTTATCTTCATATATGGTCCTTTTGAGACGTTTTATTTTTTAATTTTGTCATTCTAGAGGTTTTGTTTCATTGATTTCATGATCTGTTTGCATGGTTATAAGTAATGGAATTGATGAAAAGTGGGTATAATTCTCCAGAATTGGAATTCTATTTTATTATTAATAAAATGTTTAATTACAATTTTGTATTATTATTTTCATATATGAGGATTAATAATTATATAAAAAATTAATGATAATTGTTTTACATAATTTTATTGGTTTTTTTATCATAATAATCTTGTTTTGTTCTATTCTATAATATCATGTGTTAAAGAAGTTTCAGGAAACTAAAATAGTATATAATACTTATTTTATAGTCTGTTTCAAAAAAAAATGGATTAATTACCATATATTTTGGAAATATTTAAGAAAAAAAATCTTTTATTCAAGAAGGTTGAAAATCATAACCTTCCAAATGATTATTATTTTTAATTAACGTAGAGAGAGTAAAGAGATTGGTGATGGAACAACCATTAAAATGCTATAATTCTACTATATATTTATATATATTATAATGTTGTTATCATGATAATTTTAATAGTGTAGGTGATGATAGGATAAGAAAATAATATAAATTGAAATTAAATTTATAAAAATTGGAAGATTTTTTACCTCTTGAATTATCCTATATGATTAACTCCCCAGTGAAAGGGGTTTTGGTATTTTCGCTACACCCAGAGATCAGGGACATGGGGGAGATAATAGGGTAGTAGATTTTGGATTTTTTTTACAAAATTCAGGGTATATAGGTGTGAGAAAAAGTTGGGTGAGGGTGGTTTTTATTTTTGAGATAGGAGTTATTTTTTAATATTTCATTCATTTTATTACTATTTGGATCAAGACTATGAATAGGTCTATTTCTTATAAATAAATACAGAAAAATTGGGTATGATATATCTTTATTTGGGTTCCTACATCATGCCATCTATTTTTAATTCATGTATTTGGATTATTATTTAAATAAAAAAATTATTATTTTTTACTAATCTCAAAAAATTCATGTATTTCAAAAAAATCCAAAAACATCACCCCAATTTTATTTGACATGTTGAACTCAAAATTGAACACAATTTTATCAAAATAATTTTTTTTAATACCATATATATTTTTTTAAAATTTATATATTCATTTATTAAAAAATTTTAGATTTCAAAATTATACCAGATTTTATAACACTTTGAAAAATTATATAGGGTCCCATAAAATTAATGTAAAATTAAAAGACAATAAATATTCATTTTTGAATACATATTTCTAGGAATGAATAATCTTCACAATCAATTTGAAAATAGAAACATTTTAATTAAATATTACTGACTTACAAAAATATGAACACTTAATTAATTGATTTTAAAATATTTATTTACTTAGAATATTGTATAATTATATAGTAATTTCATTAATAATGTGCCTAAATTTTATTTATACATTATTAGTTAGGGTTACTATTCATTAGGCTAATTTTCTATTCATAAGTGTAATATTACTATTCCAAATTTGTTTTTCTATTTCATCAGTATATCATTCAAAACCTCTTTAAAAGCCTCTTATTTCCATCATTCATTGTATATATAGTTTTTATTTTTCATCTATTAGTGATTTTAAATGATCTATAATATACGAAATAAACATAAAAAGGAAAATCTCCTTGATATATTTATTGTTTGTTATATTCATCCCACCTTCAAAAAATCATTTCCTAGATCGTTCAATAATGTCATCTCAAGATCATATTTGGGTATTTATTCATAATAAGATCTGTAGGCTCCCACATTGCCTCTTAAATTTTTCAACTTTTTCCAAAGAACCTTTGAAAGCCGAGTAGTCCCACTCCACAACACTTGTTCTTTAGTTTATTGAATCTAGATAGTCTCTTTATATTAATAAATAGCAGGTTCTACATCTATTCCTTCAGAAGTGAGGACATGAGTGGGGTTTGGAATGTACAATATCATCATTGAGACATGTAACACATTTTTCACCTTAGAAAAGGTATGTGTCATTTCCAAATGATATATAACATCTCCAATTCCCTCTATGGTTTCAAGAGGTCTAATGTACCTGGTGATCAATTTCCCTTTCATCCCAAATCTTATAACACCCTTTCAGGGAGATTATTTTCAAAAACATGATCTTCTACTTGAATTTCCATTTCCTTACATCAATTATCAACATATATATTTTTCTTTCTTTGAGCTTCATCGATATGTGTTTAAATAGTCCTTACCTTTGCTACTGTTTCCATCACATGTCGTGGTCCTACATTCATATTTTCTCCTACTTCATCCCAACATGTTAGTGTATGGAAACATTTTCCATAAAATGCTTTATAAAGTAAACTTTTAATACTAGAATGGAAACTATTATTGTAGAAAAAATATACCAAATGTAAATAATGATCCCACATACCTTTAAAATCAAGTGATAATGATCTTAACATGTCATGTAATGTTTGGATGATTCTTTCTCACTACCCATCAATCTGAGGGTGATAAGGATTACTCAAATGAAAACAAGTATCCATATATTTCTGATGAAATTTCAAAATTCTTAAGTAAATCATGGATTATGATAAAAAAAATAAGAGACATTATCTATGAAGTCTTATAACATCATTAGCATAAATTTTAATAAGTCTCCCCAATTTAAAATCCTCCCTTACAGAAATTAAATGTGTATAGTTGGAAGCTTGATCAGCAATCATCCTTAATTTATCATTTCTTCATGGAGTTATTGTCAATCTACTAAAAATATAGGTTGATATTATCCCATTTCAATGTATTAATATCTAGAAGATGCGTGACTCCTAAAGGATATTGTTTTTCATCCTTCCCAATATGGCATACTAAACATCTTAATATATAATTTACAATTTCTTGCTTAATTTTTTCCCACTACAAACAGTCCTTCAAATATCTATACATCATAGTGCTTCCATGGTGTATATAGAAATTTGAACTATGGATATCATCCAATAACTCTATTTTAACATGGGTATATAGGGAAAACATAGATTCCCAAATTTAATAATTTCATTATCATACATGATTTCTAGAAACATTCAAACCATCAAGTAATTATTATTCTTTTTATGCTTCTCATTATCACACTGAGAATATTTAATTCTTTCCAATAATGATGGTTTAGAAACCAATTTTAAATGTAATTATATTTCACCTTCTTTGATAATTCCAATATCTATAATTACTATATTCTTGAAAACAGGATCCCTTACAATCCTCATTTCGAATAGAACTCCATGATTCTTCATGATCAATGCATCTTCTACATTATTTTCCATTCATAGGGGTTGTGTATGGAACAATCATAATTCTTATATTTCTTAATCCATCACCTTTGCCTCATTTTTAGTACTTTATATTATAATATTTTGGGAAAATCCCTCATGGAGTCCCCTCAATGTTTTTGGGAGCATTTGTGTTTGTTGATAAATATATAAGGCCAAGAATAATTATAGTTTGTGCTTACCGTAGAAGGATTATATGGGGGTGTAGTTTCCCATTTTTCTTATTTATTAGGCCTCAAAATCAAGAGTTTATTTTTTAAAATGGAATGATTTACATGTATGAGGGATAATTTCATTGACTATGATGGATAGTTTTCAGACATCATAGGAGGTACGTGGAATGGTTGTGAAAATTGTCAAAGGGACGGACTCTGTATAGCGATGCTATGCAGACTACAAAGTGTGGTAGGTATACCATGAATGAAAAAATGGTTCACAGTATGGAAAAAATACACAGAAGGCCTATAATTCATGACAGTAAAATGGTTAATGGATTTCATTATATTTCCTAGATGGATTTTCATTGGTGGAAAGGAGGCTGTGATTTTAGGATCCAAAAAATGAGGTGGGTCGTAGAAGGAATCTATCATCACGAAGGAAGAGTGGTGGTACCCAAACTGCATAAGCCCGAATCGGTCGTGGGAGTAGCTCAGTATGTCGTAACTTTTGTACATCAATAGTGGTTTCTTAAATAATGTAATTGTAAAATATGTGTATATATTTTCTTATATGAGGAATGATAACAAAATAATTTGAAACAAGAGAATCTTTCCTAAGAAAATATGTTTCCCCTACGAATTCAGTGATGTGCGAATGTAGTTCATGTAGTGGATTCCGAAATAGGATATTATTTTCATTAAGATGATTCCAAGAGGGGTAATTGTTTCATATGGAGGGTTCATAAATCGTGGTTTTTGGTACATGGTATCCCGAAAAGGATGAAGGAATTCAATAGAAGAAGAGGTAGTAGATGGTGGCAGTATGCGAAGGCGGCATAAAGAGGAAATACTCATAGGTGGTATGCAGAGGAGCTACGTGGAGGCGGATCATTGATGAGTTTATCTACAAAGCATTCAAGTTATGTGGTGTAGTATAGTTCTTAGTGGAATAAGGTTTTTCATGAAGAGAAATGAAAAGTTCACAAATGAAATTTCTACTAACTGATAGTACTCGAAAAAGTTGATTTTATCTAGGTGTGAAAAAGAAACATCAATAGAGAATTTACATATAGTTTAGGATGTGTTCTTTCAAGAAAATAAATGGACCTATATGTTTATAATCTATAACTGGATCCGTTCCAATAGATGTGAGCAATGGAATAGAATCACAATGATCCATTCAAATGGAAATGAACCACCGAAAGAGACATATGGAGTGTACATGGGAATGCAGTGAGTAGAATAAAAAACTTGTAAAGGTAGTGTCCATGGGTATGAAAGTGATCCAGCCTAATCCATGAAATTTTGAAGTGAATTTTCGTGGATTTGGTACATCTGAAATTTTTATTTTATTCTCCTTGGACGTATCCCAATGAGGGTGAACCAGTAAAATCAATGTTTCCAATGTATGATTTAATATCTATTCATACATTGTTATTGGAGAAAGATATAATACTATATTTTTACAATGAAACATTATCTGAATGTGAAGCTTTTTTAATATTTCATTCCATGATTCATCCCTCTCATGGTATTTGACCTAGTGAACCTAACAATTGGTATCAAATGGAAAATATGAAATAAATTGGTTCTATCTCAATAAGAGAAATGGAGGATTTCAATCAAAATGGGGTTCTTATTTTTGATTGAATTGAAATTAAATTATGGATGAATAAAAATCAACATTACTTTTGTTCATTAGGAATGGTTTTCTTAATATAAGTAATGCATGGAATTTCAGTTAGTATTGATAAAATTTGATTTATCAGATGCTGAAATGAGTGAATGAGATGTTGATTCGAAAGGGATCAATGATTTTGGAGGATCCCTATCAAATAAAATTTATATGTATGGTAAATCTTGTATGTAATCACATGTGATTTCATAAAATATTCTGAATATTTGTGAAGGTAACTGAAATGACATTGAAACATATGTGGTCTTTGAGATAATATAACTGATATATAAATGAACACTATTGAGTTTATTGATGCATTATTTGATAGGTTAAATGTCATTGTGGGAAACATATGTGGTCTTCGAGATAATATAACTAATATATAAATTTTTAAGCATTTCCAATGAAATATTCTTCATCAGTTCAATCTGAATGATATAGTATTGGAAGACAAAAATATGAAGGAGCTGATATTGGATAACATGAATTTTACTATTATTTCATATTAATTGAGAAATGATGATAACGATACTATAGAAATCGGGGTGTCCATATAAGTGGAATTCGTTTCCCTGAATGAGCCAACTGTAGATGATAGACATGAAGATGACGAAATGGATGAGGTGATGTCATTCCATACTTCAATTCGTCAAACAGTGAAAGAAATGTTTAAGTGGAAACTACCTATTGCATGATTTTGATGTGGAATGGTTGGAAATATTTATGAATTATTCCCTAAGGATATTGAATGATGTGAAGAGGATAAATTTGAAATTCCCATGAAGATGTTTTGATCCAACTTTAGTGGGATTAAAATGTATAAGATAAATTTTTTATGAATAATATCCTACGTTCAAGAGGAGTTAAAAGTTCTAAATAATATGACATAGAAGAATTTGAGGATTGTAAGGATCATGAAACTAATGATTTGATTGATGTTGTTGTAAATTCCATGATAAAAGATGAATGAAATTGTACATAAGTATATGTTGAAGGAAAATTGTCCTTCTAGTTGAATTAGATATTTCTATTCAACAAATAGATTATTGGAAAGATAAAAAATGAAACACAATAAAGTGGATCATGATGCCAAACATTGCATGCAGTATCAGGAAGAAGAGAATTCTATGTTGAATGGAGAAATTAAAAAACTGAATTCCTCAATGCCAAATAGTTCATGTAAGAAAGTTCAGTTAAATATCATAATTGGAGAAAAAAATAAAATTCAATAGTTTGACTAAGAAAATAGAATAATCAAATCAAATGTATGGAATAACTTGATGAGGAAGTCATCGGTCTACGATGGATTTTTAAGGATCTAGAAAAAATATAGACTCTTAGAACAACATAAAGAAAATAAAAATAATGGAAACAAAAAAGATGACATAGGAGAAAATTGTTCCATAGCAATATGATAAAAAGTTAAATCCAAATAATAATGCTAGTATGGTGATTGATAAAAAAAATAAAGCAGTAACAATAGAAATCAGATTACAAGCACCCAATACATGGTTGAATGTCGTTGTGGTTACGATATAGAATCAGAATATTAAGAGATCCAAAGGGACAACCAGTGGTGCAGTATTGCCACACTGGAATGTACACCAAGTATAATTATATTGTTATGTAAATATGGAAAACTCAAAAATTGTATGTTCTGTAGAAAATAGGTAATAATTTGAAAAATATCAAAAGTGGTTTCCATATAGAGATAAATGTTTAATATCATTAGTTGGTGTTTACAATTTCATATGTGGAGGATTCAGAAACATGGAAATATATTGCTCATCAACAATAAAGAGTAATCTACTGAAGTATATAGAATATTCTCATAAGATGTATCCAAATGTATTATCATATGATCTAAAAATCAAAATTGATTTTCACCACTATGGGATGAAGTTGATCCATAATATACTAATAAAGATCAAATTTATTATTACATTTCTAGTATTAGGTCACAAAAATGGATAAAAAAGAAAATAGATGAGCAGGTAGTGGATTCAAAAATTATGTTCAAAACATTAGATCACACTGGGACATAGATAATAGAAAGATGATGTACATCCCATATGTCAATAAATAAGGTTCTTTTGACTTGAATCAGGTATGATAAATATGTCATTTTATTATTTGTTAATGATGATGGGTTGAATATTATTAGCTCTGGGAATGAAATGTTTAGAGGAAAAGACATGATATATTGATATTTTTTGTTGTTAAAGGTCTTAATCACAACTAATTTTGTGTATGTTAGTTTTTTGACTCATGAAATTCCATAATATTTAGAAAGTAATTATTTATTATCAAGTAAATAGGTACTGATGTCATATTTCATGGAATTTATTCAAATGGGAATCTCTACATCGTATATGGAGATGATGATATGTGATTTCTATCCATAGATTAATTAAATAACTTGTGGAATAAACATAATTTCCACATTATCCATTCATCATTTGATTATCTAGTTTAATATGATGTTTCTAGGGATCTCCTTAGATAATCAAATGATTGTACCCATATATATGATGCTTGTTATAAAGGTAAGATCATTTGAGTGGAACATAACCCAAAAGATAAAAGGTCAACAAAATTACATGGGATGGTACATATTGATGTGTGTGGACCAATATCACCATGGAATATTGATGGAAGAAGATACTATGTTGTCTTCATTTATGATTTTTGCAGAATGGTTTTGGTATCAATCATTACACACATGTAAGAGGTGTTGAGTTTCTTTACAAGATATCATCGAGAAGAAGAAAATATATTATATCAAAAAATCTTGATGATCTAAGAAGATAATGGATTAGATTTCACAATCATACAAGTCGAGGATTTTATCTTGAAACCCATGATAAGGAATCATGATTTAGTGGTAATAAACACATATTAGAATAGAGTAATTGAGAGAATAAATATGATATTCAACAACATACCCATAACAATTCTTATTGAGAAATCACATCAACATATATTTTGGAATGATTGTGTGATGAGATTAGTATACAAAAAATACAACATTACTATGTCTAAAATAAGAGATGGATCCATGCAATCTACGAAATGGATTGAAGCCATAATTTATTTTCTTTCGAGTATTCTGAATTATGTTCTTCATTATCAATTAGGAGAAACAAATAATGTTGGTATCTTGTGGAGATGATGGGATATTTCATTTCTACTCAATGAAAATGAAAGCATATAAATTATTAAAAAATCATCTAGGAATGGTAGTCGAATTTCATGATATAACTATAATGGATAATTAGAAGAATCTTCAAAAAAAATAGAACATCAGCATCAAGAGGATAGTGATAAAGATAAAACCATATAATGGAATATTTCAGTTCCAGAGGCTGATTCAGAAAAAAAAATCAGATAATGAAAATGAATATAAGAATATAGAATATGCACAAAGACAGAAGGGAAGAGGTGAAAGTGATCAACATGAAAAAATGGGTGATCAAACGCAGCCATCGAAGACAAGGAGAATACAGACAATACCAAAATCATCATACATATCATTGGTAAAGCCTCAATGTTTTGATGAAGAAGCTATAGATGATAATTGGGTTCAGGCTATATGTTATGATCTGGACCATATTGTGAAGAATCGAACATAAAATGTTGTTTTTATTCCAACATGTAATAATATCATTGGGGATAAATGTGTATTTCGCAAAAAAATAAATGAATTTGTGGTGGAATTTCAAAAAACATCATGACTAGTGCGCATAGGGTACTCCATGACATAGGGTATTGATATTGATGAAAAATTTGAACCAGTTTTAAGGCTAGATACAATAAAAATATTCTTAGTCCTAACAGTGCAAGGCAAGATAAAAGTGTTCCAGAAGGAAATCAAGTCATAACTTCTAAATGCTATTCTAGATGATTAAGATTACATTGAGCAGCCATATTTTTTTCTCATTCATGAATATGAGAACTCAATTTTTTGGAAGAAGCATGAATTATATGGGTTGAACCAGGCACCAATAGCATGTTATTCACGACAAAATTAGTTTTTGAATGGATTATTTTTCATCATGGGGGAGTTCATTGTGATATCTGTGTCAATAATAATATTAATCAAAAGATGGTTTTCATTTTTAATGTTGATGGCATAGTCATTATTGGACTAGATGAAATAAAATGAATATAGTTTTTTAAATTCATGATAAGTGAGTTCAAAATATTAATGATTGCAGAACTAACATTATTCATTAGAATATATATAATAGATGAAAATTATTTCACATTAATTTATCAATATGAATATGAAAATCAAGTATTGATAAGCTTTTAAACAGATAATTCAATGTTATGAAGACTCTGGTGGATACTGTGTTGAAAATATTTGGGGATGATGATTGAAAAGCTATCAATGTCATTAAATATAGGTTTATCATTAAAATCCTATTTTTTTATAATATAAACAGAACCATATATTTTATTACACTCATTTTATGTAGAATAGTATCAATGGAATAAAAATTAAAACAACTTTCTTGTAGTGGAATGTATAATTTGTTCTGTCAAGGGAATAGTGGAAATTATTTTGATGTATATGAAAATATAAAAAAGACTAATTATGATATATAGTTCCAGATTTGCATCAAATTAGTAGGTGATAAGAAATCAACGTTAGGATTTTTATTCTATCTTGGTGGATTGCTGATGTCTTTTCCAAGAAAGAAACATGATTCAATTTCATTAAGAAATATATAAGATTAATATATTGCGCCCACACAAGATTTAATACAATTATTGTGGATGGAATATCAGCTTGGTGAGATAAAAGTAGAAGTGATTTCCCTAGTAGGAATCCATAGTGATAATTCAAGTGATATAAATCATAGAAAAATATCATCCATCTTTCAAGTATTATTCACATTGAAATCAAGTATCATTTTATCATATATAAGGTCATGAAAGGGCTTATGAAGTTGTATTAGGTTTATATATATATATATAGGTTTCATAAAATCTTACAAAGTTCTAAACAAAATAAGTGTGTCAATGGAATTTAATGGTTTTGAGAGTTTAGTAGACTCCTCACACTTGAGATAGTGTGGATGTGAGTCCCCTCTCTCCATGGTATGGTGTGTTTTTTCAAAATTGTTTTATTTCTATTCCTTACCCTATTAAATAACTCAAATGAGTGGTCTTTGTGTTTGTCGAAAAAGGGGGATAAACTTGTGGCAAGTAAAATTAACAAATTTTCCTCATCAAAAAATGAGGAGAGGTTGTCAGGTAGAGTAGGGAGATAGATGGAGTTGAATTATATTTTATTTTGTTAGGTAGAGAAATGAAATTGGAGTATTATTAAATTTGATGATTCTATATGTGATAGATAGGAGATTATATATAACAACATTTGAGGATCGTGATGAAAGAAGAAGAGCGTGGTTTTGGAAATGGATGAATCGATTCATTGAAGGAATTTTCATTATACTCTTGCTTCTCAAACAAATAATGGCTCATGTTTTTTTAGAGTGTATATTGTTTAAATTTTATTATTTCTATACTAATCTCGTGAAGATAATTCTAGAATAATTGGTGAGAAGCATTAAATATGTATAAAAATTTGAATAGTGTTCAACGAACCCAATGTGGGAGATTGTGGGGAATAACCCCCTCAAGGTGTCATATCTGTGTTTTTTGTTGTGTTTGTGTTTATTAAAAATCTATATGACCATGAATGAGTGAGTTTGGTGTGTGATGAATAATTTTTTTAAGGTGGTGCAGTTTCACATTATTTTCGAAATTTTTGGGCCCCAAAGTCTTGAGTTTTTTTAGAAAATGAATGATTTAATCATATGAGTGATTATTTCATGGACCTCAAAGGATAGTTCATAGATTGTGTAAGAGGTACACAATACATCGATGAAAAATAATAGACTATGGATAGAAGTTCTATGCGGACAACAAAGAGCGGTACGTAGACCGCGAATGAACAATAGTTCACCAGATGGAAATAGTGTGTGGAAGGCCTACACTTTGCTGTGGAAAATGGTTCATAAGAAGGATTTAATTTTGTTGGATGTATTAGTGTTGGTGAAATGGAGTCAGTGATTTGAAGATCCATAAATGAGGTGGTTCGCGGAAGGGTTCAACCATTGTGAAGGGAGAGTGGTAGTATAAGGACCATTAATGGCAGAATGGTTCAGGGGAGGAACATAGTGTGTGGTGAACGCTGTACCACATTGATGGTTTTTTATTTCTCATATTAGTTGATTATGCAGATATGTTTCCTTATATAAGGATTGATAATCCAATTATTGGAATTGAAAAAAATTTCACAAGAAAAAATCATTTCATAAGGAATTCGATGAATTCTGAATATAGTTCATGAAGATGATTCTGCAAAAGGGGAAGAGGCTTGTGACGTGGTAATTGTTTGTCCATAATAGTTTTCAAAAAATATTTGTGGTGAAAAATATCCTACAAAATAATAATGGATTCCTCATAAGTATAGGTGGAACATGGAGGAAGTATGAAGAAGATGTACTCAGAGGTGGTATGCAGAGGTGGTACATGGATATGGTTCACAAAAGAGGTGATTTGTGAAGAATTCATGATATGTGATGAAGCATAGTTCAGATTGGAATCAGGTAGTTCATAAAGGGAATTGAAAAATTAATTAATGCAATTTTCATTAACTAATAGTACTAAGAAAATGGTTTTCATATATAGGTGAAAACTGAACTTCAATAGACTATCTAATTATCGTTTAGGATGCATCGTTTCATGAAAAAGAAATTTCCTACATGTCTACAAACTATGACTAGATCCCATCCAAGAGTAGGGATAAAATAGTGGGGAAGAATATGATGTTTTGAACATATAGTGAACTAAAAACTGAGACATAGAGTGTGAACTATTTGAATGTAGTGAGAAGATACTAAATCTTGTAAATGAATTTATACTTGGTATATGAGTGATATAGACAGAACCGTGTAATTTTGAAGTGATCGTTTGTGGATTTGGTTCATCAACATTGTTTACTTCTCTAACATGGACTAGTGAGGTTGAACCTAGAAAAATTAATCATTCCTCTTCTTTATTTTCATTCTGTTCAAACATTTCTAAAGGATAAAGAGAGAAGTTTGTTTTGGCTAATTATGAAACAAGATCCAAAGGGGGAATTATTTTATTCATTCATACCATAATTAACCACCTCTCAGGGTATTTGGCCTTGTGAACCTAACCAAATATATATTTCAAACTCTTGTGATCTGTATATATCTATTATTTTTTACCATAGAGACAGTGTGTCCATATATTTATAGAAAATATTATAGCTACTAACATAATATCATTATTTTAATAGTTTTTTTCATGAGTTGTTAACTACATGATGCATAACCAATCACTCTATAATTATACATAACGAACCAACAATGTCAATTCTTTGATGTGTCACAATAAATCACAAATCAACCATTTCTCAATGGTGGAGTCATTATTGGATCATTAAATAACCACTTATTTAATTATTCAAAACATTCTTCAGATTCTTTTTTCATACGAAAAAACCATTTTACGAGAAATTTTAGATGACATGTTAGCTAATCAGGTGATGTTCTGAAGGAAATGATGATAATAACCTGCTAAATAAAAAAACTATGAGCCTAAGTTATGTTAATTTTGTGTATGTAATTTTTTAACAACCATTTTCTTTGATGGATCAACAAATATTACATCCTTAGAGACAATAGGTCCAAGAATAAAATGTTTTTAAAGCTTGAAATCACACATTCTAAACATCTCCCTTAACATGATTATTCTAATTTTACTCAAAATAATTCAGATGTTATTCTTAGGATCATTGTAAATTTTCGATTATATCAAGATATCATCAAAAACTATCACACCAAATTAACAAATATATTCCTTAAAAACTAATAATTAGATCCATGAAAATTAAGGGTGCATTAGTCCATCGAAAAGACATTACAAAAAACTCATAATATGCATACCTGGATCGAAATATTCTCTTTGGAATATCTTCCTTCATCAAACGGAACTGTTGATAACCAAATCTAAGGTCAATATTTAAATAATATTGGGACCAATTATTTTGATAAAATAAATAATAATTTCTAGGAAGTTGATACTTGGGATTTATCGTAATAGAATTAATCTCTCAGTAGTCAATTCCAGGCCACATAGATTTATCCTTCCTCTTAACAAAAATAACATCATCTACCCATAGAGAATCACGGGGGAAAATAAACCCCTTACTACTCAACTCCAAAAGATTTTTTATTCATCTCCACGTATCCCACTATGGACATTCTATAAGTATTCATTGATACATTCCATGCACCATAAATTAAATAAACAGAAAACTCAATTTAACACACCATAGGATATCCATGTAAATCCTTAGGAAACACATCAACTTATAGTTTCACAATAGATACATCCTCATTTTTAAGATTACATTACGCACCCATATATATTTTTCCCTTCACCAATAAATGAATTCAGTAAAACTACCGGTCGTTGATACAGAAAATAATCCAATTATGAGGTTTATTCTCTAAAGATAAACAGTTATAAATCATTCTTAAGAAATTAAACCTCCTTCATCTTAAATAATATTTTCTCATGATAATTTGAAATCTAATACATTCCTGGAAACATATCAATTTTAATCAAAGTTATGATGACATGGTCATCAATTAAATCATGTTTATTTGTCATAATATGGATAGATCGATACATAATTGTTGCAATGATACATCCCATAATTATTTTTTAAAAAAATTGTTAAATAAAATTGAAAATATTTAATTTTATTAGAGAAAATGGTAGAGAAAAAAGAATATGTTGATCCAGAATCAAATAAAACATTGGATATGGTTTAGGAAATTATTAAAGTACAATCCACCATATCATTAGGAATGTAAAATTTAGTAATTTTGATCATATAAGCTTTTTGTTTATCTATTTTCCTTCATTGGGGAATGTTTCTATGAATATTTGGATATTTAGGGGCATAATTTCTGATCTATTTAAAATATAACATTAAAATTTAGAAAATTCATTCATTCCCTCATAATCATGGGCATGGTTGATGTTTTCCCCACACGTGTAACATACCCCAATTCCCTTCAGGAAAGTACTATGTTTTTTCATCCAAAAATAAAAAATGGGATGAAATTAAACTTCTCCCTTCTTACCAATTTCTATATTTCATTTTACAATGTTTTCAGATGCCCTATTCTTCTCTTTCATTCATTTAATGTCATAAGACAAAAGGGATTAATTTTTTGTTTTATTGGAACATTAGACTGTATGATCAAATGATTAGAAATTATAGGATAACAGTTCCTTTCATAGGAACATTTTTTAAACTATAAAAGAATAAATCAATAATTCTCTTGGGATTACAAATATAGTCCAAGAGATTCTTTTATAACATTGTATAGTAGGCTTCAATCATTGCAAAATTTTCATCCTCCCTGTGTCTTATACTTATGAATTACCTCTCTATATTTCATTCAGTTCATGAGGAAATAAATTTTTTGTGAAAATTTCTAAAAAATACCTCCATTATATACAATCATCTTTTTTATCCACCTACTTTTGAATAAAGGAACACCATTTATCAGCATCTCTCGATGGATGATTATCTTCTATGAAAACTTAATCCCTTTGATTACATTCCAAAAAGAGAAATATCATTTATAAGAAAATTATACACTTCTCTACTACAGATGAGTTCATAGTCTCATTTAATGATGGAGGATGTTTTCACATTAAGTGGTCTGACATTTATCCTCACCATTGTGGATCCAGAATCTCTATACTTATAAGGTTACTATTAATATCATGATTCATTTTTCCTAGTATTTCTTTATGTTTCTCAGCATCAGTGGCAAGTCTAGAACCAACATCATTATGTTTCTTTCATGGGAAAACCCTATATGGGATATTAATGTTCTTGAATCTTCCATTTTTCCCACTAGGATCCATTTCAAAATAATTAGATACATAAAAAATAAGGATATATATCATAATATATAATGATGAAATATCTAATTACATAAAATATATTGAAATTATATGCAAGTCTTATCTTATAATCATAAGAATGGTTTCTTTGGGGACATATATACATTAAAATCATTCATAATTTTTTCTAATGAAAATTGGAATTCTACTAAATATATCCTCTAATAGTGTCAAACTCGGTGTTTAGTAAGGCACATTTTCATCTACTCAGTTACTAGGAGACAGGCCAGAAACACCTTTTTAGATTTCATACTCCTAGGTATATTATTTCCAGAATGACATCCACTTGTACTATTAAGACAAGGATATTATTATAGGAATATCCACATAATCAATACCTTAACAAAATTATACGTTTTTCTTGTCTAATTATCTTAAAATTATATCCTACAGCTTTTTACACTAATCTAGATTTTCTAACTATAGTTTTCAATGATTCATAAGAACATCCTATGATAACTTCAATAAGGACCCTGACCAAATTTTTTTAGATCGGATGCCTTATATTATTACATTGACTTATAAATAAGGACACATCCTAAATGACTGAAGAGTTTTTTATCTTTTAAAAACAATATACATGATTATGTTATACATTTCATCCTTTGATGAAATAAAATATATAAATTACATTGGAAACATTCAAAAATCCTAGATTATATTTAAGGGATAATATCCACATGGATCGACCCATTGATTGTTTCTGAAGGTGGATGTGCTTATAGGGCAGTCAGAGGAATTACATAGGGTTTCAACTGATAGAAGATGGATGGATGGAGCTTCATGTTATGAACAAAGGTTACATGATGTGAAATATGGTTTAATGACTTGAAATATTTCATGGTTTAAAAAAATAAAAAAAGTGATGAGGTAACACATTTTTCGGTGAAAAATGAATCATTAGGGCTACATGATGTTAAAGGGGATTACAATGTTTTAAATTTGTTGATGTTTCTTGTTTAAAAAAATTCAGTCAGTTATCTTTCTAAACACTCCAGTAGTAGTGTATCTCATTTAACATTAGAAGACCTAGTGATCCAATTAATAATGTTTTATTATTCCTTCTTCGGGGATCGATTCCAAGATTTCCATCGTATATACATAAACTTATGTTTTCAATCTAATATAATTTATTTCACCAATCACATGGATTATCCTTTTTTCTTATTTATCCTCTGATTTTTTTCTCTATTCTATAGAATATTCATTCTAATGGTTATAATGGGGTTTATCTTTTTTGTTGTTGGTGTGGTCGAACTACATAGTCCTCGCTTAGATGCATATCTTATTGGAGAGCTGATTGGAGATACATTTTATTGTTCAATTCATGTGCGAAGAACGTCGGTGGGAATTTGATTATGTATATTCATTTTATCTATATTTAATTATTGGGAAATTTAAGAATTAAACTGATTTATTCTATTTGATTTCAATAAATATGTCATAATAATTATTAAAAAAAATTAACAAATTAGTATTGATCATTTAGAAATTTTGTTTCTCTATACCATGATAATAATTTTCCTATTGATTTTATAGATAGTGTGAAATCTTTGATTTTCATGTTTTTCATGTGGTTCCTGATAGATATTAGTAATTAACATAATGTAATAAATAATATGTAAATAATTTTTAAAATTAAATAATGTGTAATGTTTATGAACCATGATGTTTTTAATTTTAATTTGATATTGTCAAGTTGATGCACATATGCATGTTTAATTGAATATGTTAATTAACTAGATGCATGTTGATGCTGGTTGACAAGAAAATTACTGTATTTTTAAATTGATTGTATAACTAAATTAGATAGATTATTATAGATTTTTTATTATTTTCCCATGGTTGGAGAAAATCAATAATGAATCATTTATTTCATGATGGAATAAGAACATGATGTGTGATAATATATACTCCCTTTGTTGGGTCTGAGTTTCCCATTTTCTTATAAAGTCCATCTGGCTTGTTCTTTAGAACTGTCGAAGATCGTTCTGTTCAAGGCTGAATGCCTTAATTTAGGGACATGACCTCATTTTCTTGTTGCCCCTCCTACAGTTGATGTGTTGTGAGCTTGGGATTGATGAACCTAGAGGATTTTTGTGGTTAATTTAGAAGGGCAGCACATATCTGATGTGAGCCTCAGATGGTTGATCATGTATTCCTATTGTGTTATGTGGGGGTAGGGAGGCCCGATATTTGTGGTAGCAGTTGACTCTTGAAGATGTTAGATAGGATAATATATGAATGTGGGTGTCATGGAGGACACTAGAGATGATGGAATAGGTTGATGTCAGGATTACCTATAACTATGATTCGTAGGGGATTATTTAATATACTAATCTTTTATATAAATTATGTTCCCCACTTCTTTAGAAATATGGATTTTATTATTCTCCTTCCAAAATTAGAAGACACATGAGGGCTATCTCATGTTCTATCTCTGTTTAGCTTTTCGTGGTTGGATGGTTATATGCCCCATATATATGTTGAATTGACTCAATAGGTATTCCGTCTACTCACCCTGTTGATCCCCTAGTGTTTGGTATAATAAATATTTTTCATGAATACTTGGAAGTATGGAATGTGGTAATGTTTTTAATAAATGAATAAACAGTTAAATCATAGGGATGAAGATTGTTGGAATTCAATGTTGAAGCAGTAATTCTCAGAAGTCGTGAACTCGGTTTTCATATTCCTGGAGGGCATGGATCCTTGTTGATATACTAATGAAATGAAATGGGATAAGTGATAACTGTTAATTAATGGACAAAGAATTAATTAATTTAATATGAAAATAATGAAAATTTGATAACTATAAATTAATGTAGATCTTAGATGGTTGTGTTCTAATTGGATATATAGTCTTAGCATTGGTAGTTGGCAGTCGGTTAGATGTTAGCTATAGTTGATTCTAAGACTAGTTCATGCCAATACTGTGGCTGTAAGCTATATTATATCATGTACTTTTTTTGTTTCTAAATGATTCTCCACCATGTTGGTTATGGTGACTACAACATTAGAGATTCTGAGTCATTTGGGATATTTTCTACAGCATCCCTATGGGTGGATGACCAGCTAACTACCCCATTTGGCCCCGCTCTATTCTCATGGTATTTACATATACAATTATCCATAATTGTTTAGTTTGCCTCATATATTTACATATATGGATTTAATGTATTTTAGTTATTTAACACACACATATTATGGATATAGTATCTTAAGGGTTACAATATTTGTAACATGTATATGATGTGAAAGTATGAGTATCCTTACACTGTGTACGGGTTGTAATGGATTGAGGAATAATATAAAAGTATGATACACATTATGCAACCTATGGTGGCTCCTGGAAACTACATAGTTACTTTTTTATGGTTTTGTTGGTGAGTTTCTCGTGGTGTATGTTGTGGTGATTCGTCAAGGTGTCTTCAGGCTATTTTTTATGGAGAGGGATGCTCATGACGTGCGATGTTAGTAAAAATTAAAAAAAACAATGTGGAAGTGGTATAGGGGAACCCTTGGTATTACTTATAATCTTATATGATTTTATATGTGATACATAGTGATATCATCCATGGTGAGTTTCGGAACATAGTATACATAATTAGGTGATGAGTTAGTTTCACATTTTGTTCACACTACATTAGCACGATTTCTTTACTTTTTCACGACAGGATCTCAGGTGGATCAAAATGGGTATACTGTTATACTCACCCTATCTATATATATACTGTTTTTAGATTAGTTGGAGAAGGTTAGAGATCAGGATTGTTACTATTGGATTGGGATTTTTCGGGTGTTATACTCACCCTATCTATATGATTCTATGATATATTCTGTGACACGATAACGTGATCATTATTATATATGATATGATACTCAAATGATTTTTATATGTACTAATTATTTAGGGTTATGATTACTCTTACTATCCATCTATTCTCTTCCATTTCTTATGTCTCCTTTCCCCAGGTTATAAATAAATTTTTTAAGTAGTAGTATTGAAGGGGAATATATTTATGGGTGATATTGAAGATATTTCCCCAAATTAAATGAATGTGTAAGAAATTTCAAAGGAAACTGAAATATTACGGTCCTTAGGAATGTTCATGTTTATTATAATGAATATTCATATAAAACTATGTAATATTCATGAATTTTAATCATGGGTAGTTATACAGGTTCACAAATTTGTTTGGTTATTTAGGGTGACATGTGTAACGTCTTGGTTCCAAAAGCTGCCAAGAGGCACCCCATACCTAATTGGTAACATGGACTCAAGCGCATTTCCTCAAACTCCAGTGGTCTGAATAGTAGTGAGGGCCTTGGGTATGATAGTGGGGAAACTATTTCCTCATAGGCTGAGGAACACAGTAGAATTAAAACAAAAAACAATAGCGAAAACAGTAATAATACCATACAACAATAATTAACGGAAGACTAGATGTAGTAACATCAGAGAAAACACATATATGATGCATGATACATTTTTCTAGGAAAAAAGCTAAACAAATCACATTGCTAGAATAAAGTACTAAACCCAAGTACAAAATAAAATCAATTCAACAACTCCACAACATCACAATCCTCATCTTGGTCTCATTCTCTCCAGCTACAAAGAAGTCAATTACCTGATGTAGAAGGGACCTTTCCCTAATATATACCCACCGCAATATAATTTGATTGGACCAAAAGCATGAACCAAATAGGGTGTGAGATTAATCCCAGTAGGCAATGACACAAATATTTTTTCTTAACAGTTAGTGAATATATATGGAAGGAAATAATCCCAAGAAGAAATAAACAAGTATGTACTCTAAAGTAACTAGTACTACAGTCTCATTTACAAACATTTACATCTAAGTATCTAATCATCCATAAATAAGAACCAGCAACCTGCTCGACTGTTCTCATAGCCCAACCCCTCTGGTTCATAATACAAGAGATTATATAACAATGACTATCTGAGGATGCACTCACCGCCAATTCCCCCTATAATAATGTGTGATAAAAAACCATATGAGGAAGCACTCACCGTAAATTCCCCCAATAGTCTTTTAATGGTAGCCTATAGACACTCTGAGGAAACAGTCAATGTCTATTCCTCTTGTGGTCTCGTAATGTAACTATAGACACTCTGAAAGGGAACTCAACATAAATCCCCCATATGGTCTCGTAGTGAAAAAAATAACACACTCTGGAAAATCCCTCAAAGTCAATTTCCCATATTGTCTCACTACACCTTGTTCCCATAGCCCCATGTATGGAAATCATGAACAATCAATAATTAGAAACCACTGTAAACCTCAAGAACTACTTGTCTAAACAACTAAAGCATAACATAGCAAGTCAGATAATAATTACTCCATCCTAACCAATACTAGGAATGGAAAGGATATATCCTAACAGGAAAACTAGACCAAACAGCCAAAATAATAAAACATTGGAAATACATCCATAGCATGGCATGATTTACCCTATACACAAAAATTAACCTCTATCCATACAAACAAGTCCTAGAAGGTAAATAACAGGGCTAAAACCATAAACACGCAATACAGTTAATGAGGTTATTGAGCACTTTTCCACATATAAATCAAAGAATAGATACAGAAAGGCACAAACCACCCAACTCGATGTAGTGAGATCGATATTCTCTATCGTCGGCTTGTAGATCTACGTATAACACATTATATATACAAAAACATATAAAATTTTAATCTAAGGATAACATGAGGGATCAGAGAAATCAGGTTATGATGTTCATGAAGAAGGGAGAACACACCGATGTGATTCCAATGCAATCGATAGAGTTCGATTTAGAGAACTAACGGCGAGTTGGTGGCTTAGGGAAGATCTATGGTCATACAGACGCTTCTGGATGAGACAGATTAGATGAAGTTTTTTTCAATTAGACTGAACCTAGTCTATTTAATGAAAAAAATGAAATTACACGGCATTTACTTTAGAAGTACATGTGCTGTACTTTTCTTTACTGAGCCCCGCAATATGCGGCATCCAGGTTACCAAACACGGTTGTGTTCTCAGCCGTTACATGGCCAGCACACAGCTACATGTGCCAACTGAGTACAGGGCATCTAAGTATAGGTACAGGGCATGTATAGCTAAAATTTTTAGAAACTCCTCTTTTACACTAAAAAACTACAAAAAAACATCGCTGAAAAGAAGATCTGGGTTCTTACAAACACTCCCCCTTAATGAAATTCATCCCCAAGTTTCCCTAGCAAGGCGGCGCAGAAGTAGAATCCTATAACATCTCCAGGAACTGCAATCATACATCAGCCTCCCTCTCCTAGGTCTTGTCTTGTACACCCCCATGCTGCCATAACACTCATACCAGAGGAACAGACTGGCCACATAGATCCTTTTCACTTCAATCAACAATACAGATGGGATGCTCCTCGAATGATGTGTCTACCTCAAGCTCAACCTAATCAGGTTGTAAAACATGAGATGGTTCTGAGAAGTAATGTCGATGTTGAGAAACATGTAAGATGTTATGCATATCCCGGTACCTCTGAGGTTACTACAACCAATAGGAAACTGGGCCAAATCTCTCCAAAAACTCAAATGGCCCGACATATCTCAGTGAAGTATTACCCTGTCTCTTAATCCTCCCGTGTCCTATCCTCAGTTTGACATGAAGGATACCCTGATCCCCAAATTCAAACACCAGAGGTCATCTCCATCGATTAGAATAAGACTTCTTTCAAGACTGTGCAACAGCCATCCCCTTCTGAATCAACTCTATCTTCCTTGTGGTTTCCTAGACTATAAGAGGTCCCAACATAGCAGTCGGTCCTGCCTCTATCCAAAATTAGGGTGATCATCATGTCCTACCATACAAAGCCTCATAAGGAGCAATATGAATAGTTTCTTGAAAACTATTATTGTAGGAAAACTCCACAAAAAGTATGTGTTTCTCCCAAGAAACTCTAAAATCCTAGATGCATTCTCGAAGCATGTCCTCAAGCACCTGAATCATATGCTTGAACTGGCCATCTGGCTTGGGATGGTATGTTGTACTCAGAAGCACTTATGTACCCAAAGCCCTCTGAAGTCCCTACCAGACTTGAGAAGTAAAACATAAATCCCTATGTGAAACAAGGGAGTGTGGAACTCCATGTAAACATAAAATCTCTCATATGTAAAAACTTCCCATTTCGTCAACACAGATGATCCCCTTGAGTGGAAAGAATTAAAAAACATTCATGAATTATTCAATGACATCCCAAATTGCATCATTTCCTCAAGATGACTTTGGAAAACCTATCATGAAATCCATCGCGACATCATTCCACTTCCACTCAAGAATGGGTAACTACATCAAATGAAATTTTGTTCGCTAATACTCCGCCTTCACCTGCTGATAGGTGGAGTACCTCGTGAAAAAACTAGAAATATCTCCCCTCATACCTGGCCACCAATACTAACGGTGTAGAACACGATACATCTTGGTGACACCCGGATGATCTGCCCAAACTGAGGAATGAAAGTCCCACATCATCTCCTCACATATGTCTGTTAGAACCCACACATGCCCATGAAAATGCAACATCTCATCCTCACCCACTGTTTATCTAGGAACAAGGTCCCCTCCTTATATACTCTCCCATTGGACTAGGCCTTCTATATTGGATAACTTCCTCATTCGGACTCGATCAAGAAGAGTAGAGGTAAGAGAAACTGAAGAAAGAAACTTCTTCCCCTCTCTATCTTACACCTCCATATGCATCTCAGAGGACAAATCCATAAGCTTCCACTCAATACTAGCCTCCTGGACTGCCTATATTTGAGTCCTCTTACTCAATGCATCAGCCACAACGTTGCCTTTCCCATGCTTGAAAGAAATCCCAATGTAAAAGGACTGAAGGTACTCAATCCCCCTTCGTTGTCTCAAATTCAGATCCCACTAAGTGAAGATATACATAAGGCTTTTTTTTCAGTGAAACATAAAAAATTCTCTCCCAACAGGTAGTCTCTCTAATAGCGTAAATCATTAACAACCACATCCAACACGAGATCGTGCGTTGGGTAGATCCTCTCATGTGGCCTCAACTATCACAACCCTTATGCAACAAACCCTTTCCCCTACATAATCACTACTCATAGCATGATATATGATGCATCATAGTACACAATGTATCTGTTAACAGCCCTATAAATACAAGTATCGGTGCTGATGTCAATCTCAGTTTCATCTCTTGAATGGATGACACACAAGAATCAGAACAAAAAGTACATAAAACATTTTTATCTAAACCCTCCAGTTTTGTTGTTAAGCATGAGAAGTCATGTATGAAATGTATATAATATCCATATATCCCTAGAAATCATAATAAGTCAAAGGTGTTCTTAGGATTCTCCAAGGAAAATAATGCTCTCACTTTCTATAGTTCTACTCATACTCCTATCTCTGAGATAACATGACCCAAGAAGTGAATCGGGTCCATCCAAATGTAGAATTTTGGTAGCATACCATATAACTGATGTTCTATCTGTGTACTCAAAATGATATAAAGATGGGTAGCATGGTCATGTCAAGTGTGAGAGTACACCAAGATATCTTCCACAAAGACTACCACAAAATAATCCAAGTATGGTTGGAGAACTCGGTTCAACAGTTCCATGAAGACTACAGGTGCATTCATGAGACCGAATGACATAACCACATACTCATAAAGGTCATACCTACTTTGAAAGGCTATAAGCGATGTAGCATATATATTAACAATCCATTGATGGTAACTAGATCTCAAGTTGATCTTCAAGAACACCCGGGCTCCCCGAAGATGATCAAAGAGATCATCAATCCTCGGCTAGAGAAATTGTTTCTTGACCATCAATAGGTTCGACTTCCGATAATCCACACAAAATCTAAGGCATCCATCCGACTTCTTCGCAAATAAGACAGGTGAACCCCAAGGATAAGTACTGGGTCAAATGAAACCCTTTTCTTGCAACTCCTATAAATGTTTCCTGAACTCATGTAACTCAGGTGTAGCCATCCTATAAAGAGGATTGGACACTGGTGTCGTTCCTGGAACTAGATCAACAGAAATGTCCACCTCCAACTCTAGAGGAAAACCAAAAAATTCATCTAGAAATAAATCCCCGAAATGATCCATCAATGGAGGAAAGTCCATCTATGAAGTCCCCTGGTCATCAAGATATAGATTAGAAATATTCACTATAACTCCTCCCAACCCATGATGTTCGGGTCCCACTCTGCTCGCCCGGACATCCTATTCTACCATGTGAAGAAACGATCCCACTGTGGTGATGTTAAACTCACCCTACTACAATAGCATTAAACAATACTCTAAAAGGGAACTAACCTGTCCATTTCGAGAATGAAATAATATCCTGTCATCTCCAAGACATATAGTTCACAAAATAATTGACACCCAACAACCTCAAAAGGGAACTTCTTGCACTAACGTACGCTAGCCGTTCTAGTCCCCAATAGAGTGTCTAGCATCAATATATCAGCATATGAAAATATACATAGCCCAAGGATCCCACAATAGAAAAAGATATAATACTATGGGTAGTCCATGTATCGAAAAGAGCAGAAGCTAAAACTGAGGAAACTTGGATCGTAGCTCGAACTATAGAGGGTCTGGGATCCTGCTCTTGCAGGGTCCACTCCACCGCAAAAGTCTGACAAACACCATATCCTTATGACCCTCCATGACCACTCTAATTTGATCTTCCCAACTGTCAATGAATTCCTATCAACTGAATACCACGAATATAACCTCCACCTCAACCTAAACAGTTGGAGGAACTCCATTTCCCAGACTGGTGACAAACGGGTGGTGCTGCTCCCAAACGAGGAGTCCTCGAAGAACCCCTGTCACCAGCTTCTGGTGAGAAGATCTGACACAACTACAAAATATGACATATATTTGCAAAAAATCGGAAATCCCCTAGGTCCCTCGGGCATTGTGGCCTCGTATTCATAACCATTCTGCACTGGTATTATACCACCTGGCTACCTGAAGGTGCATCCCTCATACTCAGATCTCCACATGTAGACTCCATGTGGCGCTTCCTCCTATCATTTATATAGGAACTACCTATAGATGTAAAACCTCACTGGGTCACACCTCTATAATTCATCAGATTTTGCTCTGTTATCAGAGCTTGATTAATGATATAATATATATAAGTAAACCTGAATATGTTCACCTAAACCCGATTGTCCTGCCTAAGACCATCCTCCAACTTCTTTCCTAAGAACAACTCATCTCCCCATAGAAAGGGTGTAATGCACTTCAGCTCTATGAAGAAAGAATAATAATCCATAATAGAAAGAGTACCCAGCTCCAAACTATTGGAATCTCGGGCTCGATCGACTCACAAGGTCTCTAGGTAGAAGTAATCACAGAAGGTACGCTGAAAGTATTCCCAAGCTGTATTCTACAAGCATCCCACCCGTGAGATCACATCCCCCCATCTCTTGGAGAAATCCCAAAGAATATTTGTAGCGAGCGTGATCCTCCTCTCCGGAGCCATATCCAAATGCTCAAAGATGGTCAGAATTGATTTTATCCATGACTTTACTTCCTAGGGTCCTCCATCCCCTAAAAAAGTGGAAGGATGCTTCTGCTGAAAAACCTGTGTCAATTTCACCATCGATGGGGGTAGGAGGCGGTACTCCTGGGAGGGTCTGCATAAACCTCATAAATCTATCTTGGAACTTTGTGTCAGCAACTGTGTCCGGAATAATGGTTAGTTCCATGATGGGCATGAATGGAGGATATTTCGATGGTCCCTGATCAGCCATATTTGGTGTCTGGTCACTACTCTGTATCTGGCGGACAACCCAAGGATGTCTCGGTGGCATTAATCAGCACAGTCAAGCACACAACTTAAACCACGATTTTCAGGGACTAAAACATAGAAGTGTAAGAATGGAATAAGAGAAATAAATCATTGAAGTTTTTTAAAACATTGTTACACTCTGTGTATGACCACTACATGGCGTGTACCCTTAATCCTTCACCTGGGTGTGTACTTCTACAAAAACTGGTCTTATAACACCCTATACACATGTTGTGTTGTCCTAACACATGGAGTGTAATTGGTACCTCTTCCCCAGCCCTAGTTTTTCTACATGGATAAGACACATGGTTCACCAATAATAAGACTACATGGCATGTTAGTTCTAGACACAACGTTTACTAGACAAACATCGTCAACTCATGTTGTTAGTGACATGAACATTTACACAGCTGAATCTACACTACATGTTTATGCTAGACATGACGTGTACTAGAATTATTTCACCATCCTGTGTTGTTCTTTAAATGGATGGATACTTGGTTTACACTACATGTTCTGTTAAACTTTGACATGGTGTTTATAGCTTATGTTGTTATCCCTTCTTTCCATTAGTATTATGGGTTGACACATGGTCTTTATAACACATCGTGTATGTCTGGAACACTTTGTGTTCTACCATGATTTCCTGACACCATGTCTCTACCCACACACTGCTCGTGCCACGGTTAGAGACTACACGACGTTTACATATAGTACACGGCGTGTAATTAAGAAAAATAGTTCCTTCCTGAACAGAAGGACACACGGTGTGTATTCATCATTACACAACATTTATTCTATGTTTTTTCTAGACATTAAGCCTCAGAAGCTACACTGGAAGCCCAAAAATCATAGAAGGAAATATTAAGGTGTCAAATTTCTATCATCGAGGGCCCATACTACAAGGGAATAAAATCTTGGCATCTTATACATGTCATAATCAAGGATAAAAATGTAATGATTCACCAAATTCTGGTCCATGAGGTCCCATAACACCTCGTGAACCAAAGATTGGCATTAGTTCAAACAAAAACCTACAAAATCCAATAGCCCTAGAAAAAATCAGGTATTATATCAATTCATTTATCACAACAGCATGCATCTCTAACACAACCTCTATCACAAAAACATGAAATCTCTAATTCACCATAAATGGAATGGAAAGAATGCATGACATGTGATTTATAGAAAGTGCCTATGTGATGCATAATATGGAATACCCTCATCTCATCAGGTTGCAATAGAAATGAAACCTCAATAACATCAACGATGACAGCACAAAACATGTGAATCACCCAACGGTGAAATCTAATCAACTGTAAAATTTCAATAACGAGGTAAATTAGATTTTCTCTATAAAAATATTAGCTACTCCTGGGTAGATCTTATTACCAAGTACCAATTTTCTTATTATCCCTAGATATAGGCTCCAAATAGTTTGGAAAGAAGAAAAGAAACCATATGATACCACTTTGTAATGTCTCGGTTCCGAAAGGCACCCAGAGGAGCCTCATACCCAGTTGGTCACATTGCCTCAAGCGCATTTCCAGGAATGTGAGAGGATGTCGACTAGATGTGAGGGAATTGGGTGTGATAATGGGGAAACTATTCCCTCATTAGAAAAATAACATAGTGGAAGTAAAATAGAAAATAATAGTGGAAGAAGTATTAATACCATAAAATAGTAAATTGTGGAAGCCTATAAGTAATAACAACAAACCGTATATGTATATATATCTGTGTGTGTGTTTGTGTGTGTGATTCATGTTACATATGTCTAGGGAAACAGGAAAAAAAATTAAAATGGTGTAATATGGTACTAAACCCATGTACAAAAGAAAATCAATTCAAATACTCTATAGAATCGTAAGCCTCGTCTTGGTCCAATTCTCACTGGCTCCATAGTAGTCAAGTACTTGAAGTAGAATGGTGCTTTCCCTTATCTATACCTGTAATAATATAATCTTCTTGGGTCCAAAATAATTACCCAAACATGGTGTGAGACTAATCCCAGAAGGCAACCACCCAATGATTTGTCCCAAAAAGTCTTTGAATATATAATGAAAGAAATAATCAAAAGAAGCAACAGACAAGGAAGTACCCAAAATTAACTAGTAATACAGTTTCATTTACAAACATTTACTTCTACATATCTAATCAACCTGAAAAAAAACAAGAAATCCTCTGGGTAGTTCTCACATCCTAACCCCTCTTGTTTACAATACAAGAGATGATATAACAAAGACTCTCTGTAGAAGCACTCACAATCAATTCCCAATTTAGTATTTTAAAGGTAGCATGCTGACACTCTGAGGAAGCACTCAAAATCAATTCCTCATGTGGTCATGTAATGCAACTATAGAAACTCTGAGGGAGCACTAGACATCACCCCCCCAATGGTATCACAGCATAAAAAATAATAGAAACTTTTGGAAAGCCCTCAACATCAATATCCCTTATGGTCTCACTATACCATGTTCTCACACCCCCCACGTAATGAAATCATGCACAAAAAATAGTAAACATCCAATGTAAACCTCAAGAAAAACTTATCTAAACAACTACAACATAACATATCATGTCAGCTGATAATCACTACATCATAACCAATACTTGTCATAGAAAGGAAACGTCCTAACATGAAAACATGACCAAACAGCCAAAACAGGAAAACATGTGCAAAACATCCATAGCATGGAATGATTAACAATATTCACAACAATTAACCTATATATATACAAACAAGGAATATCATGTAACTAACAGGGCAACAACCATAAAAACGCAATACCCTGAACAAGGGTATTGGTCACTTTTGCACATATAACTCAAAGACTTACTATAAAAAGGCAGAAACCACCTACCTCGATGTAGTGAGATAGATATACTCCAGTGTCGGTCGTTGGATCAACTTAGAGTGTGGTATATCCACAAAAGAATCTAAAACATTATACAAAGGATAACATGAGAGGGAGGAGAAATTACACGATGGGGTTTAAGAAGAAGGCAGAACTCACCGATGTGATTCCAATGCAATCGACAGAGTTCGATTCGGATAACTGATGGTGAGTATGTAGCTCAGGGGAGATCTGTAGTCGTACAGACTCTCCTGAATGAGACAGATGATGAAGAAGTTTGTTCTGTCCATTAGACATGACATCGGTCCATTTAATGAAAATAGAATGTATAGTGCATGTACATTATAAGTACAGGCGTGTACTTCTCCTTACATGGACCCTCTTTAGGCGGCCTCTAAGTCACCACACATGGATGTGTGATCGGCCCTTAATTGATCATCACATGGCTACATGCAAAAACTGAGTACAAGGCATGTACGTACAAGTACACGACGTATACTCATAAAATTTCTAGAAACTCTTCTTTTTATCTAAAACAACTAGAAAAGAAAAACATATCTGAATAGATGATCTTGGTTCTTACAACCTGTATTACTCTTCTGCTTACTAGTAAAATAATATAGATTAATGATAGAAACACCAAATCTATTCTAAACACATTCAACCTAAGACCATTATGTAGATGTGTAAGGATGGTAAATATATAGGTCTTATATTCCTAATTTTCGGAGTCAGGTGGCCTATCACAACAAATGTGATGATGCATGAAATAGAGGATTGGTTGTTATATAATCAAATTATTGGTCTATTTACATATTTGGTCACTCCACCACTGTTTTTAGAATATCCCATTAATCCAATAAATTATAAGGACTATATATATATATATATATTAGTTACATAACTTAGTACTATATTTTGGTGATGTCCTTATTCTACAAGGGTGTTCTTATTCATGGACATGGGACTACTGTAACTTCCTCCTTTAAAGTCATGTGACAATTTTATGGTCATCGCATAAGGAAAGGAGAGATGAGTCATTGGGTTTAAAGAAAGATATAAAGGATGTAACATCTTCCTAATTTAATGAATTGTGGGTATCATATGATTATCACATAAGGAAATAATGGATGGATTATTATATACATCATGAATATGGGATCATTTTCCCATTAAATGATGATGGATATATACTAATGTGCTCATCACATATGGAATCTAATTCTTGATGCATAAGGGAGGATGAATCATTGCATATATCATACAACATCATATTTTGAACACATAAGGATAAATGGATATTATTATACATATCAAATATGGAATCATAAGGTCACTAAAAATGGTTGGATCAATGTATGATTATAACATAAGGCATATTTCACTCATCTCATAAGAATTAATTATTCGACTTATAATCTTCACAAATGTTGCTGTGGATCTATAGTGAAACAAGATTAAGAGAAGTTTATTCTACTTCATATCAATAATTTGATAATTAAAAATAAAAAAATTGCACAACCCTAATAATGATATGATTAGAGAATTTTAGGTCCAGATACATAATCTATGTATTTAAAAAAATTATAAGGAGCAATATGGTAATCAATAAATTTACCTTAGTGAATTAATTAAATGACATATTATGTAATATGGTTATAGAAGACACATACCCTTATATTATATAATTATATGATATTTGATATAAATAATTTATAAGAATCAGTGTTATGTAAAATATAAACATTGAACAATTATCACATTATTATTATAAATATAGGATTTTAACAAATCCAATTTCCTTAGACAAATAAAGTGAAGGACTCATCCAAATGAATCATACCCTATGAATCCCTATTATCAGAGCATGTGAATCAGATAAAATGACTAGGATATTCCCCTTCCCAATCCTAATATGAAATCTAAAAACATAATCATGCCAAAAACCATTTATGGGAGATGTTCAAGCTCATCGAGATTGTGGCCCCAATTATGTTTCTCGATCCACCTGATAACTGTATAAACATCATGAATCATACTCTAAGTGTTTTTAATTATGTATTAAAAAGATATGTATCAATACCCTTGCAATGTGATTATGTAAATTATATTTTACATAATAATTAATATATTTTTATCCTAGTATTGTTTCATTATAGACGATTTTTTATTTCAATATAAAAAAACATAATCAATATTTTTGAGAAATATTCAAATTCAATAAAATAATTTATATTTATTATTCAATTTATTATATAAAAAATGTATATTTTGTAAAACATTATTTTTAAATAATGTTTATTAAATTTAAATGATCATATAATTTTGATTAATTCAATATATTTTTATAAGGGTTTAAAAAAATTGTTTTCAACAAAATCCCAAATTTCTCAATAAAGGTTGATTAATATTCCTAATGATATAAATAACATATTAAAAAAAATTATATTTGTAAAATGAAATTTATTTTTTGATTCATAATGTTAAAATTATCTATTTTTGAATTTTACATAATTTTCTGAGATGGTAAAATTTTATTGTAAAATTTGAATATCGTATTAATATACAGTGGGTATTAACACATCATAATGACATAAAATTGAGGTAATAAATAAAATAGAAGTTATAAAACACAAAATATAAGTTTATAATTAAAATAATGTGATTTAATTTTAATATTATTAGATTCCTAAATCCATTTGGAATCCTCAAATACAATTAATATATTTTATGTTTTTAAAATCATTTTGTTATGTGTATTTCTAACCTCCACATAATCAATTTATAAAATTTAATTTTCATATATTATAATTATAAAATAATAAAAACCACACTTATTTGTAATAAACCATGGGCGAAAACATTAGTATTGTTTTTATTTTTGGGTTTTTTATTAGATAAAGTCCAAAACATATGTTTGAGAAATATTATAAAAATCTTCTCCCTTTTCCAATATAACATCATCCTATATCTCATTTATATTCTCCTAAAATACATGGATAGTGTAATGTATCTTCCATTCCTTATATATATTCCTCCCATGGTTACCTCAAGCTCTCAACAAGCTCTTCCCAAGAATTTGGAGTAACAAGCTCAAGTATTGGATCCTCACCTTCTCTTCTTTATTTAATATTATTTATTTTCTTATGATTTAAATTTATATACAATAATGTTGGGAAATGTATTTACATATACATATTAAATAAATTTGATTTCAAAATAATGAGAGACCCATTTCAATGTCATTGCCCATTTTATGATATTTTTGTTTTGTCATTATACTACAAAAATTTCACAATGGTGTCCATGCTAAAAAATTGTGTAGTGAATATTATAACTATTTACAATATAGGGTGTTGAGAATTATAAAATTAAACTCATTTAAATTGGGAATTAAATTTTTTTATTCCACACTCCATTATCATGTTCTAATATTTTATGATAAATTACACCATGATGTATGATCTATGTGAAATAGTTAAGCATGATATTGAAATTAATGTGACATTTTCACAAAGAGTTATATATATCTCTAATTAATTTGGAAATGTTTAATATAATGAGACACCATTTTGGGATAGTGAGTGAAGCTGATTCCTTAATGGGACTTTCTATATCATGATATATTGGAAGTTATCCTTGTCCTATAATTATTGGGCAATTTTTTATGTTGGTGAACCATTTAATAAGTTTCTATTAAGATTATCATGGAATCTAATGTCTCATTGTTAATTATTATGATTCACACTCTTTTTTCAAAATTTATATTCCTATTTTCTGTCATCTATCATATCATTCCATGTTTATAACATTACTAGGATTTATAGTTCACCCCTTTCATATGTATGTCCCCAGGTTATCTAATGAATTTTAAAAGCCATGAGATTTCAGAAGCATGTTAAGGATTTTTTCAATAACGATGTTGAATCACAGGATAAAAATGCTTTAATATTTCCCTATTTTCATAATAAATTAGAATTATATATATTCAAGGTTTTATAAGGAGTTATTTTATCTAATAAAAAATATATTACACAGTAATAAAAATAATAGTTGATGTAGTTTGTATCAATGGAAATGTTTAGTTATTTTTTTGTTATGTATTATAAAACTATATATAATGATATATGGATAAGACTATGTATATGAAAAAATCCATAAATTTTGGGAATTATAGTGTATTTAGTTTATCAATAAAATACAATCCTTATTAGATACTACTTGTGGATGTGGTTCTGGAACAAATGTACGTGGGATTACAACTCTAACAAGGTTCCTCAGGCATAAATCAACATAACCTAGTACAAGACAATTGGAATTACTACACACCTACTCTGAAATTCAAATGGGATATGACTTGGAAGATTCTTAAGATCATTTCGAAAAACTATTATGGGAATAAAAATGACCATAAAACTATATGTTGAGAAACAAATTATTCATAACAGATTTTGAATCCCTGAAATTCATATTTTGAGGATATAAACATAAATTATATGTTAACTCTTTTATGTAAAAAGATTTCTCCATTATATTGTTAATATAATAAAAATATTCATCATTAATTTTCTATTTATTGTTTACAACTGATAGAATTATGAAGAATCGGGTAAACAATCAATTTGATGGGAAATTTGATGACTTCACCTATGAGATTCTCATCCTGATAAGACGTGGAATAGTTATCATAATATAAATACTATCTTAGCTGACTCTTGTTATGAATAGAAATTCATTACATGAGGATAACACAGACCCCCTACAAAAGAAAAAGCTACAATTTAGTCCTTATGGGACTAATGTAGCTGAAATTCAATGTATCATCTGATTCCATTATTACAGAACAATGAGTTAACTCCATTGAAAATATCTTCTCCATTCATCACTGTTTTGAACAAGGGGATGTTCTACATTTTGATTATTTAATGGATATATAATTCAATTAGTGGTTCCCATTTATCAATAATTAGAAGCATTACGAAGAGAATAATGGAATGGGGGGATGGATATATAGAAAAATAATAATAAATATTTTCCTCCAACTACCTGTCATAAAATAAAAATTTATTTCATTTCACTCTAGAAAAAATAATTTGAATATATTAGAGTGTATGAGTAAAATATCAAAATAAATTCACAAAAAGACTTAAGATTTGTAGTTTCCCCAGAATTATAGGTTGAATTCTTCTTTAGTGGAGTAAAACCTAGATAAAAAATAATCCTGGTGATATGTTACTTTGATAGCTATGGGGAAATTGTCTAATGTTCCCCCATAGTTGAAATAGATATCAACGTATCGCAAAGATATCATGAGGTTAATAAGTGGAATGTATTGTTTATTTATGGTGGTCTGATTGATAAATGTAATGTTGATAAAAAAATTTGACATCCCACTAGTCAAATGCACAGAACAATGCACCCCAAAAATTTCCTATAGGGGAGAGGAAATGATTTAGGTGTGGGAAGGAAGGGAACCATTCTTTATATTTCAAGAAAGAGATAATTAATTATGTGATAGTGGAATATAATTATCCATTTAATGATCATACCATTATCATCACATAAACTATGAGGAATCAGGTCACCATGGAAATATATGAACTACACCACGGGTTTTCAAAGACGACTGAAAAACTCTCTGGCAGCAATGGTGATCTTTTTTGCATCACAACCGATGAGGTGGATCCAAAAAAAGTTGTTATATGTACGACATTTATTTATATAGTGATAGATAATAAACCATTTCATTCTATTTCTATGAATACATTCATATCATGATTTATAAGAATAATTATTTAAACATATCCATAAATCAGGCAAGTGAAGTTATTAGTGAAAATGAAAAATGAAAAAACTTATTTCAATAAATTTATATTACTCATAACCTATCTAAAGATTTGGGATGAACATCCCATTGTGTGATTTCACACTAACTTTGGTTAAATTTGATTCAATTCATTGTATGGATTGTAGTTCCCTTTATAGATCCAATATAAATTTAATCAAGAAGGAAATCACTATATATATTGAAAATCATCCTTCAATTATTTACAAGTTCTTAGAGGAGGATTAATACACTATAAAACCAACATATCAATTATGGATATTATTTATCTATTTTAAATAATATCAATATTAAAATATTGAGTCTATAGAATGATTTATCCGTGAATACTTACCCATTGAGAGTGAATAAACTATTATGTTTCCCATATAAGTTTATTGTATTCCCTCGACCAAGAGGTTGATTTTTTAATAAATCATATAGATGTGGAGTCTCTATTATACACGAATAAATAGATAATAGTTGATTTGTAACATTAGTATCTATATAAACTAATATATGATAATATAGATAATGGTTTAATAACCCCATGTTATTCACCATGTTGTGCTCTTGTCCTCTTTTTCACAAAGAAGTATGGGTCAACACGCCAATGCATTCATTATCTCGAGATAAAAATGATCCTGATAAAGAAGAAGTATCCTATTTAACTGATTAATGAATTGATCGATCAGATACATGGAGAACAATAATTCTCTAATGTGGATCTATTATTGGGATATTTCAAATTTAGTATGAATAAGGCTTATATCCCCAAGGCTATTTTTCATAGAAGGTACATGAATATGAGTTCATTGTAATTCCATTCAGTCTTACTAAATCTCTAGAAATCATAATAGACATGTTGACTATAGTCTTTATAGATTACATAAAACATTTTATAGTATTATTTATATATGATATTCTAATATACTCCAAAACCAAGGAGTAGCATGATGAAAAGTTTTTCATTATGCTTAAGACCTTGTGATAGGAGAAGATTTATGTCAAGTATCAAAAATGAGATCTTTAATTGAGGGATGTCTCATTCATCATGTATATCATCAAATGAAATCCTGTATTTTTAGACCATTATAAAATATAAGAAATATAAGGATGGGTGAGACCCTAATTTTTGATTGATATCCATAGTTTACATAGATTAGATGGGTATTATCATTTTTTCGGAGAAATTTGACATAATTATTTATCCATTTAAAAGAGTTTACTCAGAAGGAAGTCATGATTTCTTGAAAGGATAAATGTTAATAGAGATTTAAGTCACTATAAATGATTATTGTCACTTACCCTATACTCAAACTATAGATAATTGGGAAAATTTTCTTGGTATCCAGCGATGCATCGAAAAAAGACTTTTGTTGTGTGTTAATGCCAAATGAAATTTTCATAGCTTATTTTTCTTGGTAGTATAATTTTCTGGACAAAACTACCAATTCCATGATATATAGTTTTATATAGTGATCTTTTATTTTAAAATATAGAGTCAATATCATATTGGGGATATGAGTAAAATATATAAAGATTAGAAAATATTAAAGTGTATTTTCTACAAGAATGAGATGAATATGCACAAACGAAGATCGATAGAGATGATTATGAACTATTACATACCAAACCAACACCATCATGGGAAATAGAATATATTAGTAGATTCTTGAAGTAGAAATGATCTAGAAATTCTATCATTGATGAGAATTAGGAGGGATTTAATCTACATATATTTGGAAAGGATGGACTTGGGAAACCCAAAGGTAGGATTATCATCAATCCTTTAAAAAATTATTTTTCCACCATACCTTCTGAAGAATATAAATGATTTGAGAAATAAGTTATTTTTTAATTCATAAGAATTTGAAAACATTAATAAAAGTGAAATATATAGTTTATAGTGTCAATGAAGAATGAGTTTTAATATTTGAGTAATGGAAATATGTAACATTAAATCCTGAAATAAAGAAGGAATTGTTGGTTTATTCATATATCACTACATTATCCATCCACCCTGGAAGCAAAAACATGAATCAAGATCTATGAAAATAATATTTGAGGGAAAATATGTAGAAGGAGATCATAGAGTATACATCATAATTTCATATATGTCAGTATTTGAAATTTGAAAATAAATAATCTAAGTGGATGAAGAAACCATTACCCATACCTACATGGAAATATGATAAAATAACGATGGAATTTGGAACTAGTATTCTAAAGACACACTACGGGAAAAAGTTGTATTAGCGACGGGTTATTTGCGACAGGAAAATGTCTCGTCGCAAATAACCCCCACAATCAGGGTATTTGCGACGGACTATTCTCACCTGTCGCAAATGGTTTGGCACGAATGCGCGCCAAATCGCGCGAAAGATATTTGCCACGGGATCCCCTTCCCTTCGCAAATAACCGGCGGCAGTAATAGGTTATTTGCGACAGGAAGGGGTTCCCGTCGCAAATAACCTGGCGGCAGGGGTTATTTGTGACGGGGCCCGTCACAAATAATCCCTTTTATTGCCGCCCATAATAAATGCGGCCAGCGTTATTTGCGACGGTCCCGTCGCAAATAATACCATTTGCGACAGGAATTCCGTCGCAATAAACCTCGTCGCAAATAATCTAACCTATAAATACAGCCAGCCTTGACAAGTTTCCTGAATCTGAACTACTTTTTACTAGTTTATATGAGTTGAGTGAATTTTGTTTTGCAAGTCGATTTCAAGGAGGTTGCTGGGATCATCCTACAAGTACAACAAATTGAAAGCTCAAAAACCAGTTTAAGGTTTTTTTCTGAATTTTAATTTAATATTTATTTAATGTTTTTGTTTTATATTTTTACATTAGTTTTTATTATTTCTTATTTGATATAATTATGCTGTATTAAGGTATTAAATTTGATTTGTTAGATTTAATTATTAGTAATTAACAATATTTAATAATTAAGTGACTGTAATTAGTAATTAATAACTTTAATTTTAATTAAAGATAGTAATTAGTAGTTAATGAATGTAATTATTAGTAAATGAATGTAATTAGTAGTTAATGAATGTAATTTGTAGTTAATGGATGTAATTTGTAGTTAATGGATGTAATTTGTAGTTAATGGATGTAATTTGTAGTTAATGGATGTAATTTGTAGTTAATGAATATAATTTGTAATAATTGGAATAATTAGAAAAAATTAACAATAATTAGTAATAAGTAACACTAATTAGTAATAATTAGTAATAATTAATAATAATTACCAATAATTACCAATAAATACCAATAATTAGGAATAATTACCAATAATTAGGAATAATTAACAATAATTACAAATAATTAGCAATAATTCCCAATATTTACCAATAATTGCCAATAATTACCAATATTTACCAATAATTGCCAATAATTGTCAATATTTACCAATAATTAGAAATAATTACCAATATTTAGGAATAATTATCAATAATTAGGAATAATTACCAATAATTAGGAATTATTACCAATAATTGGGAATAGTTACCAATAATTTGGAATAATTACCAATAATTAAGAATAATTACCAATAATGAGGAATAATTACCAATAATTGGAAATAATTACGAATAATTAGGAATAATTACCAATAATTAGGAATAATTACCAATAATTAGGAATAATTACAAATAATTACCAATAATTAGGAATAATTACCAATAATTAGAAATAATTACCAATAATTAGGAATAATTACCAATAATTAGGAATAATTACCAATATTTAGGAATAATTACCAATAATTAGGAATAATTACCAATAATTAGGAATAATTACCAATAATTAGGAATAATTACCAATAATTATGAATAATTAACAATAATTAGGAATAATTACCAATAATTAGGAATAATTATCAATAATTACCAATAATTAGGAATAATTAGGAATAATTAGAAATAATTACCAATAATTACCAATAATTGTCAATAATTACCTATAATTGTCAATATTTACCAATAATTGTCAATAATTACCAATAATTAGGAATAATTACCAATAATTAGGAATAATTACCAATAATTATGAATAATTACTAATAATTAGAAATAATTACCAATAATTAGGAATAATTACCAATAATTAGGAATAGTTACCAATAATTAGGAATAATTACCAATAATTAAGAATAATTACTAATAATTAGGAATAATTACCAATAATTACCAATAATTAGGAATAATTACCAATAATTAGGAATAATTTCCAATAATTACCAATAATTACCAATAATTACCACTAATTACCAATAATTACCAATAATTAGGAATAATTACCAATAATTACCAATAATTAGGAATAATTACCAATAATTACCAATAATTAGGAATAATTATCAACAATTAGGAATAATTACCAATAATTACCAATAATTGGTAATAATTGCCAATAATTACCAATAATTACCAATAATTAGTAATAATTACCAATAATTACCCATAATTAGTAATAATTACCAATAATTACCAATATTTGCCAATAATTGTCAATATTTACCAATAATTGTCAATATTTATCAATAATTCGGAATAATTTCCAATAATTAGGAATAATTACCAATAATTAAGAATAATTACCAATAATTAGGTATAATTACCAGTAATTAGGAATAATTACCAATAATTAGGAATAATTACCAATAATTAGGAATAATTACCAATAATTAGAAATAATTACCAATAATTAGGAATAACTACCAATTATTAGGAATAATTACCAATAATTAGGAATAATTTCCAATAATTAGGAATAATTACCAATAATTAGGAATCATTACCAATAATTAGGAATAGTTAGGAATAATTACCAATAATTACCAATAATTACCAATAATTACCAATAATTACCAATAATTACCAATAATTACCAATAATTACCAATAATTACCAATAATTACCAATAATTACCAATAATTACCAATAATTACCAATAATTACCAAGAATTACCAACAATTACCAATAATTACCAATAATTACCAATAATTAGTAATAATTACCAATAATTACCAATAATTACCAATAATTACCAATAATTACCAATAATTAGTAATAATTAGCAATAATTCCCAATATTTACCAATAATTGCCAATAATTACCAATATTTACCAATATTTAACAATAATTTCCAATAATTGTCAATATTTACCAATAATTAGATATAATTATCAATAATTAAAAATAATTACTAATAATTAGGAATAATTACCAATAATTAGGAATAATTACCAATAATTAGGAATAATTACCAATAATTATGAATAATTACCAATAATTAGGAATAATTACCAATAATTAGGAATAATTACCAATAATTAGGAATAATAACCAATAATTAGGAATAATTACCAATAATTAGGAATAATAACCAATAATTAGGAATACTTACCAATAATTAGGAATAATTACCAATAATTAGTAATAATTACCAATAATTAGGAATAATTACCAATAATTAGGAATAATTAGTAATAATTAGCTAATTAAAAAAACTAGCGTGATCATTATCATTCTCAATTATCTTTTCATCTCTGTATTGGTTTTAAGAAAACTTCTGTCTCCACATATAATATTTACATTCTTTTTCAAAATTATCAACCTACTCACCAATAGAGAGGTGAAAGTGAATGTAAATATTACATGTAGAGACAGAATGTTAAACACACAGATGAAAGGAGAATTGTAACATAATATAGAAAATTATATTATTTTAATATTAATAATAAAAAAATAATAATAATGTAATAATGTTATTATTATATAATTAATATTTATGAAACAATAATATTAGTATTATTAAAATAATAAAAAATTTATAAAATATTAAAATTATCAATATTTGTAACAGGTTTTTCTTTATTCTTAACATGTACAATTCTTAAAGGGTCAATTTTTTGGTCTATCCTAATAAAAGGTTTGCGTCAGTCGTGTCTAATGTAATCCCTATAATTATCCTTACTTGAGTGTTTTTTTAACAAATTATTCAAAACCAGTAATTATTTTATATTTTATAGAAAAATATAGAACAATGAGGTCATCAAAAGTCATTATTAGATGACCACATATGGATAAATCAACGTAGAAATCCAAATGGTTCTGGTTTAAATCTAGTATATGTAGAGGGTGTGGAGACTTTTTTAGCATTTGCATCATCAAATCTAGAATTTTTTTCCAAAAGCGCAATAAAATGTCCTTGTAAAAAATGTGCACTGAGAACATTTGACACATTTGACAAAGTTGGGGGACATCTCTTGCGTTTTGGTTTTCAACCGGATTATGTTTTTTGGTATCAACATGGTAAAAGGAGTTCTACAGAAGGTGATACTAACTTGATTCTGGATCCATCCCAGTTTCAAAATTTAGTACATGTTGTTGCAGGTCCATCTATTCAACATACAGAAACTCAAGATGATATTGAATCAACTCCTGAGTTGGAACACTCTGAATTTTATGAGTTGTTGAGGACTGCTGAGGATGCGTTATATCCTAGTTGCAAGATAAGCAAATTAGAAGCAGTTGCAAAATTTATGGCTATCAAATCAGATAATGGAATTTCAAACACGTGTTTTGATCAAATATTTTCTTTGGTTAAAACACTATTACCCGAAGGAAATGTTTTGCCTACAAATTACTACGAGAGTAAGAGGCTGGTTCAAAATATAGGACTTAGTTGTCAGAAGATTCATGCATTTTCAAATGATTGCATTTTATATTCTGGGGAAAATGAGTCATTGGATAGTTGTCCCACTTGTGGGCAATCGAGGTATAAAGAAGCTCAACTTGGGAAGTATGGTTTGATTCCTATAAAACAGTTGAGATATTTTCCTCTTACATCCAGACTTCAGCATTTATTCATGTCTAAGAATACAGCGATAATGATGTCATTGCACAAAACGAATATTTCAACCGGTAAAAGCTTAAATCATCCGGCCGATGGTGATTCATGAAAACATGTTGATAGAGTGCATCCATCATTTGCTTTTGAAGCCCGAAATGTGCGACTGGGTCTTTCCACTGATTGTTTCCGACCATTCGGATCTTATGGCAGTCAGTATTCATGTTGGCCTGTCTTTTTAACTCCATACAATTTTTCTCCATGGATGTTGATGAAGGAACCCTATATCTTTTTGACCTTACTAATCCGAGGACATCCGAAGAAGAATATTGATGTTTATTTAAAACCATTGATTGATTAATTAAATATACTGTAGAGTACTGGTGTCAGTACTTATGATGTTGCTGCGAAACAGAATTTTATAGTAAGAGCAGCATTGATGTGGACAATCAGTGACTTCCCGACTTATGGCATTTTATCTGGCTGGAGTACACATGGGCCGAAATCATTTCCTTACTATATGGGAGAGAACAAGTCATTTATGCTCGTCCATGGAAAAAAACATTATATTTTGAATGTCATCGCAGATTTCTTCCAGCTGATCATCCTTTTCACAAAAACAGATCTAATTTTAGAAAAGGCACAGTTGAAAGGGATGGACATCCAAAAATGCTATCAGGTACAGAGTTAAAATCAGTTGTATATTCATTACCTCCCATCACATTTGGACCCACAATAAACTAATAGAAAATTTCTGGTTTTGGGAAAGAACACAATTGGCTAAAACGTATCATATTTTGGGATTTTCCATTTTGGCCTGATTTGCTGGTCTGCTATATGTTGGATGTCATGCATATTGAGAAGAACTATTTTGATAATTTGTTTCATACAGTTTTGGATACACCAGGAAAGAGAAAAGATAATGTAAATGCACGATTAGAACTTGCTCAAATTTGCAGGCGTCCAGAACTCGAACTGTTTGAGAATGTCAGAACAGAAAGGTTAATAAAACCAAAATCCGCTTATACATTGTCCAGGGAAATCTGCTTATTATTTTGTCAATGGATTGCAGATTTGAGGCTTCCAGATGGATATGGTTCCAATTTGGGTATATGTGTAAATAACGGTCATATTACCGGATTAAAAAGTCATGATTGTCATGTTATAATGGAAAGACTTCTACCCATTGGATTAAGAGGTCTGTTGAATTCTGTGTTATGGGATTCCATAACAGACGTATCATATTTTTTCGGGACATTTGTGCGGCAACAACAGATTACGATGCTCTATGAAAACTTGAAGAATATGTTATTGTAATTATATGTAAACTGGAAAAAATATTCCCGCCATCTTACTTTGACTCAATGGAACATTTGATATTACATTTTCTATATGAATCAAAATGTGGAGGTCTGATAAAGTTTCGATGGATGTACCCATTTGAAAGATTCATACAAAAATTAAAAAAAAGTACGTAACAAAGTATCTGTTTAAGGATCTATTGCTGAAGCTTATTTGCAAGAGGAGATATCTTTTTTCTGCTCCCTCTATTTTGAATCTGAGTATCCTTCAAAACACAACCGCATGAGATGAAACGACGAGAATATTTATGAAATCGACAATCAATTATCTATTTTTGAACAGTCGGATATTGGTTTTGGTGGAGTTCATGAACGATGGCTTTCATATGATGAACATCATAGAGCTCATACATATGTTCTGCTCAACTGTGAAGAGATGACATCATTTGTACTGTAAGTGCTTATATTACTTATTCTAATATTTATGTTACAATAAATGACTTTGTTTTTTATAGATTGTATGATAATCATATCAAGAAACAACTTCCACAAATTACAGCAGCTGCACTCGAAGAATGCAGACAAAAAAAATTTCTCAGTGGTTTCAAATACTGGTAACATAAATTTTTCATAATTTAACATCTCCTTCAATTTATAGTTTACTATATTGATAATTATTTCATAAATTTTCAGGTGTCTCGACATGCTGATAAAATTGACAAATGACTTTGTATATTGAGTAACCCACCATCCAAAATGGTGAAATCTTATAATGCATATGTGGTGAATGGTTTTCGATTTCATACACATGCATATGGGGAATCAAAAAAAAACAATGAACAGTGGAGTTTTCTTGAGAGTATCTCATCATAGAGAAAATGAAGTTGACTATTATGGCATACTTGATGAAATAATTGAACTCTGTTATCTAGGACACCATTACATAACGATGTTCAAATGTCGGTGGTTGGATACTGAGAGAGGCGTGCGTGTTCATCCGACTCATGGAATCATCGATATTAAATGTAAAAGTTTTCATGCAGTAAATGGACCATTCTTACTAGCTCAATAGTCACATCAAGTTTATCATGCAAAGTACTGTGCTACAACAAGAGACTTGACTGATTGGTGGAGCATAATAAAAATGAAAATTCGAGGAAATCAGTTTAGTTAAAGTGAATGTGCTTTCACTGAAGTGCAAGGAATTGAAGTTTTTCAAGAGAGTACTCAAAATCAATCTTTGTTACAAAGAGACATGAGTATCGATGATGACACCCCTCAATTAAGAGTTAGTAATGATGATGATAATGGTGGAAATGACATCACAAAAGAATTTGAAATGGTAAGAGATGAAGCAACTGGAACTCAAATGGATATTGATGATATTGAGGAGGAATATGAAGATGACATTGATAGATATGAAGATGATGATGAAGCTGAACATTGATACAATTAAATGGTAGTTATATATAATCATAACTAATATATATGTATATATAATAATAATTATCAATTATTTTCTAACAACATTAGTTTTCTGTTTCAAATGGATGAGGATACATTTCGTGAGTTGGCAGATGCTGACCTATCTTTCGATGCGGACGAGTTGCTGGCACCTAACCCTCAGCATGAATGTGCTTCAGGGAGTACACGGAGGGGGCGTGGTCTTACACGACTGATGATTCCTGACCCCATCCCTGAGTGACGTCCAGGTCTTGGGTTCGATCCATGCACCCGGAGGTGTGATAACCTGTGCATTTTACTAAGATTTCATTAATCTATTTACATAATAAATGTTTGATTATTGTTTTTACAGTTTTCCACATATAGCAGTCGGACAGGGTAGCGCTATTTTGCGCAACTATTTTTCTCAGCCATGGACGACATGGGAGCATAATCCTGTCGATGTGCAGCAGACCATGTTCGGCCATTGGTTGGTACGTACGTAAATAAATAATTTTTATTTTGAAATTTATTTCATTTGTAACTTGATATTTTGAATTATTTGTATGGTTTATGGTATCCGATCGAGGATACCATGCGTGATGCCATCCACGAGGCATAGTAGGTGGCCATGCGTGATCACTTTCGTCATTTTTTGCACAATTTAAGAAGAGCTTCCATGAAGAAAGAAGGAGTGTCATATTTTGATGAGTCATGTAAAGCACACCAACTAGAGTACATTTCATCCCACGTATGGGATGGATTATGTGCACACTGGTTGAGTGGTGGCTTTCAGAGGAGATCAGTCAGTGGGGAGGCAGAATCGGGGGAGACAGGAGGTGAATCATCGAGCTCGGAGTCGTACTTTCAGTACTCATAGACAACATTTTGTATGTATATTTTTTATAAAAATTTTATATAACTTTAAATATTAAAAATTTATTTTATATTCTTATAGGCTATCGAGCACCCCGATATTACGGAGTACGATGTATATCAGAGGATGTACAGTGATCCAGCTACTGGGGAGATCAGAGGTGATCGCCAACGTCACATCATGGTCAGTATTATTTGTTTTCATGTTTAAAAATTAACTACATATAATATATTCACAATTTTAATTTTAAATTGAAACTACAGGAGTCATATGAGACCGCAGCGTCACAGACCCAGCCTGAAGGTCAGGCTGAGGCATCAGATCAGACCAGTGGCCATCAGTTTGATGAGGCGGCATGGATACAGGCGACCCAATATGACTTCGTGATGGTCCAAGTAGTTGGTATCGGCTCTCGATTGACTCCTGTAGATTATTATGGCAGTGCTGCAATGTCGGCATCCAGCTCGAGAGGAGCTCGTGCATCTTCTTCCGCTACATAGTATGAGTATTGGTTGTGATCTTAGACTGAGTTGATAGAGAGTCTCCAAAAGGAGCAGGAGGAGATGCGTCGGCAGCAACAGTATCATGAGGAGGAGCACCGATGACAGCAGTAGGTGTACGAGTATCAGATGAGTCAGTGGCAACAACAGTAGCAGGAGGAGCAGATGGAGTACATGTGCCGACTCACTCATGCCTTAGGGATAGAGTTTCCTCCACCAGCAGATCCCCCCCTCCCCCTCCTCCTTCAAATTAGTTATTGTTTAGATGTTATAAAGTTTGTAAATTTAAAATATGACATTTTTTCTATTCATGGTTTATGTCTCTCTTATACTTGTGTCAATATTGTATTATTTAATTTCTATTTATTTTTAATACTTTATTATTTATTATTGGTATTTATTTTAATGTTTGTTTATTTTATTAATAATAATATTACTCTTAGTATTTTATTATTTGTTTATATTTCTTTTTGTAAATTTTGATAATTTTCATATTTTTATTTTCTAATTATTTTAATAATATTATATTCAGTGTTTTTAATACATAAAAAGTTTCAAAAAATTTAATTAAAATTATAATTTTTTAATTATTTATAATAATATAAATTCGTCATATTATTATTATTATATAATATTATATTATTTATATTACAATATTAATATGATTAATAATATTATTCATATTTTATAATATTAATTTTCTTTATATATATTTACATTTTTTAATATTTTAATTTAATTATAACTTTTTAAATATTTGAATGATTTTTTGTTATAATATTTTAATGAATTATAATTGTATTATTACTATTATAATAGTAATTAAAAAAATTACTAATAATTTAATTTTTTTTATTTTTTTATACATATTTGCAACGGGATAATCAACTCATCATAATTAATTTTTTAAAAAAAAAATTTAGGTTGCCTATTACGACGGGAATATCTGCCCGTCGCAATAGGAAATTGCGACAAGCCCATCACAATTACATATTTTTTTAAAAAAAAAATTAACTCTTCTGTGACAGTATTCGTGGCCTGTCGCAAATAATATTTGTGATGGGCCCATCGCAAAAGCGTTATCTGAATTTTTTAATATATATATCGATTATTATTTACAATGGGAAATATTACCGTCGAAAATAATATTTTTAGCAACAGAACTGTCACAAATAGTGTTAGTTGTGACGCCATTTACTGCAACGGTTCATTTGTGATGAAACCCCATCGCAAATAGGCTTTTGCGATGGGATCCCATTGCAACTGACCCATCGCAAAAGGGATTATTTCCAGTAGTGACACAATGTAGGAATAATGACATTTGGGATGTGGTAGATTATATTAAAAAGACTACACACATCATTTCAATTCGAGAAGATTTATCACTATTTAAAAATTCACTTATATACATCAAAAAGGTATTTAGGATGTATGGTGTACCTCTATCGATTATATCCAATCATGGCTCGTGATTAGAAACCATGTTCCTAAAAATATTATATTGTGATCTAAACATTGAAATTAACTCTAGAATGGAATATCATCCTCAAACTGATTATTAATTTGAGTATGCTATACATACACTTGAGAAATTATAAGGGAATGATCAATTTACATCAAAAGAATGTTGGGACTACCAGCTTCATCTCTCCAGGTTTTCAAACAATAATAGTTTACAATAAATAATCCAAATTGATCAATATAAATCCCCTAATTTAATTATATTCTAAAAAAATTCATGATGGGATGAAGTTGGGGAATGAAAACTGGTAGATCTGGAAATGGATCAAGAAATGATGGAAAATGTGAAGACCGTTTAGAATCACATCTTGGATGCAAGGATACGATAGTATAGATTTGATAATCTTTATTAATGAGTCATATAGTTTGATGTTTGATACATGGGTTTCCTCTGAATATCTACATGAAAAAAGTTATGACATTTTTGAAGCAGGTAAGTCTTATTCTAATATATATCTTCCCCATTGATATCCTTGATCATATTGAAGTGATAAACTATCATCTTGAAATTACATGTGACCTGTCTCATGTACATGATGTATTCCAAGTATCCCTTTTGAGAAATTAAATACTGACACCTCACATGTACTCAATTCTTTGTAGTACCACTTTATAATGACCATTCCTAGTAGGATCTTACAATGAATATCATTGATATTAATGTAACAATTCTAAAAATAAAAAAATATACCTTGTTAATGTACTGTGGAGAAACAAAACTTTTGAAGAAATTATTGGGAATCAAAGGAAGTGTTGTAACACAGTTACCCTCATCTAGTTTTTCATGGGAAATGAAAAATTCAAGGATTAAATTTCTTTAGTGTGGATGATTTTAGTGAATCATATTTTATAAATAATATTTTCCATGTGATGTAATAAAATTTTATATAATATAATATGGTCATATAAAACAAAATAACATCATTGATTTTATAAAATAAAATAGGATTTAATTTACTATTAATCATAATTAAAATTTATAATATATCCATTTAAAAAAGATCATATGATTATTAAAAATATATGGTTTTAAAAAATCCAAATAACAAATAAGAAGAACGTGATATCCCCATCCAGTAAGATCATCCCTTATGATGCCCATTTGTCAGATAATCTGATGGAGATGTCATCACATGGAATTTACCTTGACCAAGACCAAGCTTATTTTCAACAACATACGCATAAAATAAAAGATTTTCCCAAGAAGTTAAAGCTCATCGAGATTGTGACCCAAACCCTAGACGTCCAAACACCCCATGAAATTATCACCAATGCACAAAGTACTCATATGGAGTTTCGAGTCTATTAAAATAATATGTATGAAGACCCATGAAATGTGAGTATTGATATTGTTTTTTATATAATAATTAATAAATTTTCATCATATTATTATTAATTTATAAATTTTTTTATTTCGATATAATAAAACACAAATTACAGTTTTGTGAAATATTCAAATTCAATTAAGGAATTTATTTTGATGATTTAATATATATTAAAATAATTATTATTAAACCCAATATTCTAATTAAATATTTTTTATTAAATATACATGATGATATTTTTTTGTAATCAAATGTAATTATTATATAGGTTTGAAAAAATTTATTATCAAAAAAATGTCATTTCTCCACAAATGTTTTATATTAAATTCATAGTGAACATGAACCAATTTAAAATAATTCTTTATATAAAATGAATATGATATTTTAAATGTGAATCTTTATATTTTTTAATGGTTATTTTATTATAATTTTTTGAGGCAGTCGAATTTTTAGGTAAAAATTAATAACCACATAAATATATATTATATTTTATGACATACTAATAACCCAAAAGTGATATAATAAATAAAATAAATTGTATCAAATAAATATTTATGTTTTTACTTTAAAATAATTTGATTTTATAGTTATATTATTAATTTTAAAAAGAAATATTTAATCCACCAAAACCAAGAATATATTATATGGTTTTAAAATCATATCTTTAAGAGTATGACTCACTTCCACATATTAAAGGGTATAATTTTGTTATTTTCGTCCATTAACAAAATAATTAATTAAAAACACTCCCATTTTTCAGAAAACATCAAAAAAATTGGTGCATTTGGTTTTCCGTTATATTAATATATAGCTTCTAATACACATTTTCAAGAAATATTAAATAATTTTTCAATATTTTTCACTATAACCACACCCACCATGTAACATCCCAGGTAAATAAAGAAAATTACTTTTTCATATTTATTAATATTTGTGAATAAAAAATTAATATTACTTTAAAGGGAACGCTATGCTCGATGGCGTACCGAATACGCAACAACGAATTTCTTTGAAATCTTACGTTGCAATCTAATAATAAAATAATATCTTTTTAAATGGTAGTTAGCTCCTAGATGTTGTATTGGTGGGATTGAATAGAAATAACTAAAATATAATTATATATGTTTGTTAAATATTTTTTTATTTATCCAATAAAAGATAAAGGCTTAAAATAAGAAAAGAATTCAATTTTATGCATAAATACTCTAATATTCACAAAAAGGTCGATTTATCGCCATTTGATGGAAAACCCTCTTCAAATATAGTTTTGGTCACTCTTATACATTATATTGGACCAAATTAAATTCTTTTTTAGAATCGGGACTTCAAAATTTACTTTATGTAAATTTTTGGTATTTTCCCGATAAAGTTTATTTTTTAATGAATAGTGAAAATGTTGTATTTTAATTGAAAACCCCTTTTTAATCTAATTTATTTATATGATTATATTATCTATTGAATTGGTTTTAAAGTGAAATTAGAATTTATTTATACCATTTAATCCAATGGTGGTCATTGTAATTGATTTCACTTTGAAATTAGACTTAAACTAGTGGCAATCTTTTGGTATATATTGTTTCATAAAAACACGCTATTTGTTTTGACAACACGAATTAATTATTCAATTAATTAATTCAACTTATATGTTATGAATTTTATAAAAATAGATATCATTTTTTAATTTGGAATATCAAATATAGCTTAGGGTGAATTTTTGGTATTTTTCTGAAAAACTTCAATTTTTGATGAATAGTGAAACCACTAAGTGGTAGTTAAAAACTGATTTTTCATTAAAATTAAACTTTACCACTTTTGTGAATTTAATTTCAAAAATCTGACATACATGGTTTTCATTAGAATTTAAAATGTGGTTCAAAGGGATTAAAATAATTTTTTGGTGAATAGTAACTTTTAAGTTTTATTAATCGCAATTAGAGGTAATTAGTGTAATTTAAGGTAAAAATAATGTTTTAAAAATATAAAATTACCATGACCCTTGTCCTACCCTTATTGGATGTGTCATGGAAGACCAATAAAATCCATGGGTCAACTTGGGAACCCCATGGTTCCCCTTGGGTAAGAAAATGACATTAATAGCATTTTATTTAAAGTTAAAATAAAAATGTCACAAACATGTATTGTTTTAGTAAAACAATTTTTACATGGGGTTATACAAGTCATATTTGTGACTATAAAAATTCATTAGAAATATAAAAAGATTTCCTAAATCAAGATAGTTTTTTTATAATTTTTATACATTATATAAATTATATTATTTATGACACCATGATGATGCAGCGATTACCTCATTATTTAACGATTTAAATAAAATGATAAGATAATGTAAAATATAAGACCTACACTTGTAAAAAACCTATTTAATGGGTGTATTTCTAACCCTAATCACCTTATCCTTGAAATATATTATTTTTGGAACATTGATATTAGAAAATAATTTTATAATAATGTAACTTTTCATGTCTTTCCAAGAGTGCCCCTCCTCCCTCTTATAAAAGGCACCCAACTCTACCCCTTACCGACACCTCTCAAGCCTTTGGCTCAACCAAAATATGCTCATTTTATCTCTACACATCCCTATCTTCATCCTAGAAGCCTTCCTTTTGGCATCAAGCTCTTCAAGAAACCCTTTTGGTTCAAACCAAGAGGAGTTACTTGATTTAAAGGTATAGTCTTCCCTAATGTTCTTTTGGTTGATTTTGCTTCTCCAACCCCATAAAATATTTTTATTCACTTATTTTGTAACAACACCAGTATCTTAAATATACTAGTATTTTGTTATGATAAATATTCTAGCTACACTTACACACACCTTCATATAATGGTTAAAGAACATATTGTTTCTGTAGATGGTGAATTACTGCCTCACGAAATGATGATTGTTCAATCTTCTCTTAACACCTTTAATGATGGCCATTATGATTTCACTGTATTTTATATATTATATATATGGTATTTATGTTTTCTATATGCTTCTGTATTTTATATTTAAAACATACCTTTATGCTTTCAATGTTGTGAACATGCGATAATTTCATATGAGTAAGTGTGGACTACCGCCTGCTCAAGTGATGTGACTCATTCATGAAATATATGGACTGTATAAATTATGAAAATAATTAACATATGTGACCTATATAACATATATATTATATTGGAATTATAATATATATCTCTCTCATTTATTTTTAATTCCATTAATATGACAAATAAATGAAAGTAGCGTTCATGCGTACGTACGGCCTACCATCTCCATAAAAGTACATTTCATTTCTTTTTATCTCCAAATGTTATGGAATAGTATAAAATTAATATTTACTGGATATATATGGTATTTAAATAATTAATACTATTCTAGAGATTATTTACTTATAACAACATGGATAATCATTTTCAAACAAGTTCATTTTTTACTCATGTACCGAACATCGACAAAAACGTCTGATATGAACTCACATTATTAACCAATTATTATAAAATTATAATATGTGACATGAATTGAATAATAAACTTTAAAGAGGACCTTAATACATTATAAATTGACCAATGTTTATTATTGAGTAATATAAATAAACGAACAAGATAAGTCGGACTTGAGGTATGGGATCCAACATCTCTCTTTCTTTTTAAGTACTCTCTTTTATGTCATTTCTTTTAAGATCACACTTATTATGTTTGGGGATGTTCTTTTATATTCCTAATTCTATACATTTTATGTTAATATTATGAGAGATCCTATTTTATCACATAAATCCATTTTTGGAAGTTTTATGTGGCGCCGTTAGGCTACTGAGTTTTCGTAAGGGGTTTTTCATCTCACTTTTAATCTCATGAGATTTATGCTACATTTGCCACAATTTCCATTGAGTTGTATATTTACTTCCAATTATTCTACTCTTTGTGTAATATAATTTATTTTATGAGTATTTACATCAATGTTTTATTGTCCTTCTTTCATGGGGTGTATGTTTCTAAAGATACTCAAGTCAGTAAGGAAACCTTTCACCCTCCTCTTTTTAATAGAATTCTTTTGTTATGTCTTTTAATTTACATCTTATTATGTTGGGGTATGTTCTCCTATATCATTATTGATGTAAAATTAATTTCCAAGTGATGAGATACCCTTTTTTCTCATCAACTCATTTTCTGAATTTTAAAGTGAAGCTGTTAGGGTGTCGAATTTTTACAAGGGAACTTCTTAACCCAATTTCGATTTCTTTAGGTTCAACTTGTAGTTATTGAATATTTCATTCTATGAATATGTGTGAATGACCTCTGACTATTTTACACTTAATATCCACTTATATTTGGTGTATTTATATTTTTCACACATAATTATGATATTGATTTATCCTTAATTTAAGGATACCTTCTTTATAAGGGATTTCGTCTCATTTTACATTTCTATTGAGACTTCATTGTTGTTATGCACCAATTCACTCTTATATGGTGTATATAATTTCCTTTGGCATATTATATCATGAATTCTTTTATTATCATGATATTTTAATGTTCTGATTAAATGTTATTCCTCAATTATTTGTATTCAAGTGTCTCTCATTTTGTTAAAAGTCTTTAACTAAAATATCGTTTTAAATGTTTTAATGATTTATTATTATAAATATTTTTCATTAATATCCATGTTTTAAAAATGGTTTTAAGGATTTATTTATATGGATATTAATGTTTTAAAATTTTGAAGGCTTCAAAGTGGTATGGGATACTTTGATTCAAAAATCTCTTTATTAAATGTTTTAAATGGTTTTAAAAATGGTTTTGATAATGGATTTGTTAAGTCAATATATTTAAGTGATATATTGTGATTGAAATTTTGAAATGTTTTCTTTCCATTATATTTGTTTTATGTATTATTATTTTGTAATGGTACTTGGACATTTGACAAGTGGTTACGTGATAAACCATATGACGGGTGGTGCTATGAATACCAGGATGGGTGGTTACGTTATAACATCCAATGCATTGGGTATGAAAGTCGGTCGTATGGCTATTCCATTTAGTGATATGTGTGGAAGTTGACTATATGGTTATTCCATTAAAGTATGTTTATGTCCCAAGTTACCTTTATATGTTATGTGTTTTTTATATGGGTTTTATGGTAATATTTTGGTTACAAAAGGGTAAGTAATGATCTTTTATTCAGTGAAAAGTATTTACTACTTCATAAAGGTGAAGAGTATTAATTTGATAAAGTATTCATGGTTTACTTGTTGTTTTGAAAAACTAATATTTTTCATTCTTTTTGTATCCCTTACTGAGCTTTTTATGATCATCCCATGTTTTTTTAAATGTTTTTCATAGGACATAATGTGGAATAGGGTCACGGATGGGATCAAGGAAAGACATGCTATCTAAAACATGGAACTATACATGTTTCTTTTTAAAAGTTTTTATTTTATGGAAAGGTAGTAGAAGTGTCTACTTTGTAATCTTTTGAGATGTAATAGTTATGTCCTAATTCTCTAAAACTATAAACCTGAAAAGATCCTCTATGTGAATTATTCATTTAATTCATGATTATGTAAAGTTTTAAGGCTGGTTCCTTATAGTTGGTATCAAAGGTCAGTTTAGATAACTTTAGAGGTTAGAGTATTGTTTAAGCATAAGTGACAAGTTGTTTATAACCATAGTGGGTAGTATATTAGATGGAGTAATTGTTTTTTTATAAAGTTAGAATGAGCTTTAGATAACATGGATAACTATATCTTAGTGTTTATCTTCCTCATTATTATATGATGATTTTACTGATATGCTCACACTGACCTTTTTGGTTTTAGTAAATGGATGGAACTAGAAAGCACCAAAGTAACAGTGGATGTGAAGGAAACTGTGACAGTTTTATGAGTGAGAAACTGAATGATATGGGAGAGGCAATGAGAACTCTTGTGTTTATCCCCAACCAACTATCGAGAGTCATGATTGACCACCTAATCCATGGTGATTTTTTAAGGCATCATATATGCTAGAGACAAATCCCTATGGAAATTCAGGTAATAATCATAAAGGTAAGTGTGTTCAAAAACCTATGTGTCAAAGATTTGGAAATAAACACCTAGGAAAATGTTTCAAAGGGACAAAAATATGCTATAGATGTGGAAATGAAGGTCATAAAGCAAGAACTTTCCATGGAAAAAGGAATCATCTAGTTGACTTAAGGAAAGGCAAAGAAGTTCTTTCTTAGGGATTAATTGAATGTTTTAAATGTGGTATGCATGGTCATTATGAATACACATTCCCTACGAAGTAGTTTTGGGAATTGGATCACCAAGATCGTACAAATATTCATTTACCAATACCTAATTCCATTCAAATTGAGTATGAAGAAACTGACAATGACCAATCAAAGGTATAGATTATTTCTTAACTTATGTTTTCCTATTTTGAAATCATAGGATATGATTCATGATTTTTTTTGTAGGAAAGAAGTATTTCAGAATAATTTGGAAAGGAATGGTTAATGGATCATGAAGAATGTTGAATGAGTAAGAAGTCAACATATAAGGGATTCAAGAGTTATGGAAGATTTTAGGATTGTGAAATTCTTAAAAGTATTATGTCCCTTTTGATGATGGGGTTACATTAGAAGACTTTTTATAGTATGTGTAACCATAATGTTTGATATATGAAAATTTTATTCAAGGAATCGTTACCTATTCTTTTGTGGACATAGTTATAAAGAACCATTTGGGTTTATATGATCTTTACATTTGAGCTAATTATAGGTCACTATATGTTATGATGGAAAATGAAAGGCATGAGATAAAATTGAGGTTAAATTGTGTTATGGTTATTTTTCATGATTTTATCTCTTTTTGGGGAATTTTTTTAGAATTATATAGTTTTGGAAAAAGGAAAACCCACTGACCATGTGATAACCCGTCGCGTCGGACAAATCTGTGGGGATCGAACCCACAACCAAACTGTGACTGGTATTTATCGCCTACCATTGGAATACGTGAAGTCCCTAGTTGGTATGAAAAATCATTTTTAGTTAAATAAATTTTATGAATCAATTATAAATTGATTTTGTGTTATCTTGGTAAATATTGACCTATCATGGAGGATATATTATTAGGTTAATTACTTTTCAATATGAGACTTTAATAGAAACTAATGTTATTTAGAGATAAATGTTAAATTTTTTTGTACCTTGGAAGACTATGTGATTAAATCCTTCAAAGAATTGGGTTTCAATATTAGTTTGGTTTACTTTGAAGAATTTTATGGACAATTGTATATCGAATGGCCTTTGTAGAACTTTGGGTTTCATTGGAAAAATTTTGTAGATTAAGAATGGATTTTGTTTTTATAAAGGATTATCCTTTTTGGGTATTATATGATCTCGTACTAACAACTTTGGTTTTGGTATTTGTCTAAAGACATGGGAAAAATATAGTTCTCTTTTATGGATTAGGTGATTCTCTAGATGTTTATTATAGCGCTCTTAATGTGAACAAGTCATCCTAAATACTCGTCTTTTGGAGAAAAAATGGAGTTTGTGTAAGAAATCTAGTAAGAGATGAAAGTCTAAATGACAAGAAAGTATGTTTCCTTTCAATTTATTTAAGCTCATAAATAAATTCCTCAATGAAAAGTAACCTAAAGCAAAAATGTTATATGTTCACTTTTCCTTCTGGGGAATCAGATACCGTTTAACCCATCACATGTTCTTGATTTTCTGGTGGTTAACTTTCTCATAATCATGATTTCTATCACTCTCCATCAGAACAAGACCCTTTGTTTTCTATTACTTGTCCATTTTTTTCTATATGGAATCCAAGTATGGGTTAACTCGGGTGACCTTTGTACTTCCCTTTCTTTCTTTTAAAGTGACAGTTTAATTTACTCCTTTTTTGATGTGGGGCTTTCAATGAAGTTTCCAAGCCCAATTTTAAAATTGTGAGGACGCAATTCCCAAAAGGGGGGAAGGATGTAACATCCCAGGTAAATAAATAATATTACTTTTTCATATTTATTAATATTTTTTGAATAAAATATTAATATTAATGTAATGGTAATGCTATGCTCGATGGCATACCAAATACGCAACAACGTGTTTCGTTGAAATCTTACATTGCACTCTAATAATAAAATAATGTTATTTTAAATGGTAGTTAGCGCCTAGCCATTGTATTGGGGGGAATGAATAGAAATAACTAAAATATGATTATATATGTTTTTTAAATGTTTTTACAATTATCCAATAAAAGATAAAGGCTTAAAATAGGAAAAGAATTCAATTTTATGCATAAATACTCTAATATTCACTAAAAGGTAGATTTATCGCCTTTTAATGGAGAACCCTCTTTAAATATAGTTTTGGTCACTCTTATACATTATATTTAACCAAATAAAATTATTTTTTAGATTCGGGACATCCAATTTTACTTTATGAAAATTTTTGGTATTTTTCTGATAAAGTTCATTGTTTTAATGAATAGTGAAAATGTTGTATTTTAATTCAAAACCACTTTTTAATATAATTTATTTTTATGATTACATTACCTTTTGAATTGGTTTTAAAATGAAATTAGAATATATTTTTACCATTTAATCCAATGGTGCTCATTGGAATTAATTTCACTTTGAAATTAGACTTAAACTAGTGTCAACCTTTTGATATATATTGTTTCATAAAAAACACGCTAATTTTTTTGACAATGGGAATTATTTATTCAATTAACTAATGAAACTTATATGTATTGAATTTTTTAAAATATACATCATTTTTGAATTCGGATTATCAAATATAGCTTGGGGTGAATTTTTGGTATTTTTCTGAAAAACATCAATTTTTGATGAATAATGAAACCACTAAGTGGTAGTTAGAAACTGATTTTTCATTTATATTAAACTTTACCACTTTTGTGAATTGAATTTCAAAAATCCTACATACATGGTTTTCATTAGGATGTAAAATTCGGTTCTAATGGGATTAAAATAATTTTTTGGTGAATAGTAACTTTTACGTTTTATTAATCACGATTAGAGGTCATTAGTGTAATTTATGGTAAAAATAATATTTTAATAATATGAAATTACCTTGAAACATGTCTTAACATTATTTGATGTGTCATGGCCGACCAAGAATCTCCATGGGTCAACTTGGGGACCCCATGGATCCACATGGGTAAGAAAATGACATTAATAACATTATATTTAAAGTTAAAATAAAAATGTCACAAAATGTATTATTTTAATAAAACAATTTTTACATGGGGTTATACAAGTCATATTTTTTATTAAAAATATTAATTAGAAACCTAAACATATTTCTTACATCATTATATTTTTTTTATAATTTCTAGACATTAAATAAATTAAATTATTTATGACACCGTGATGATGCAGCGAATACCTCATTATATAACGATTTAAATAAAATGAAAAGATAATATAAAATCTAAGACCTAAACTTTTCAAAAACCTATTTAATGGGTGGATTTATAACCCTTATCACCTTATCCTCGAAATATATAATTGTCAGAACTTTGATATTAGAAAATCATTTTATAATAAAGTAACTTTTCAAGTCTTTCCAAGAGTGCCCCACCTTCCTCTTATAAAAGGCCCCAACCTCTACCCACTTACCCACACCTCTCAAGCCTTTGGCTTGACCAAACTCTACTCATTTTATCTCTCCACATCCCTATTCTCATCCTAGAAGCCTTCCCTTTGGTAGAAATCTCTTCAAAAAATCCGTTTTGTTCAAACCAAGAGGAGTTACCCGATTTGAAGGTAAAGTCTTCCCTAATGTTCTTCTGGTTTATTTTTCTTCTCCAACCCCCTAAAATCTTTTTATTCATTTATTTTGTAAAAAAACAAGTATATTCAATATACTAGGATTTTTTATGAGAAATATTCAAGCTACACTTACACACACCTTCATCTAATGGTTAAAGAACATACTATTTCTGTGGATGGCGAATTACTACCTCACAAAACGATGATTGTTCAATCTTCTATTAACACATTTCATGGTGGTCATTATAATGTCACTGTATTTTATATATGATATATATGGTGTTTATGTTTTCTATATGCTTCTGTATTTTATATTTAAAACATAACTTTATGCTTTTCGTGTTGTGAAAAAGCGATAATTTCATACGAGGAAATGTGGACTACCGCCCCCTCAAGTGATGTGACTTGTTCATGCAATACATGGAATGTATAAAGAATGAAATTAATGAACATATGTGAAAAATATAGCACATATATTATACATTAATTATAATATATATATATATATATCTCATTAGTTTTTAATTCCATTAATATGACAAATAAATGAAAGGAGCGTTCATGCGTACGTACGGCCTACCATCTCTATGAACAGTGCATTTCACTTCTTTTTATCTCCAAATGTTATGGAATAGTATAAAATGAATATGTACTAGATATATATGATGTTTAAATCATTAAAACTATTCTAGAGATGATTTTCTTATAACTACATGGACAATCATTTTCAAACAAGTTCATTTTTGACTCATGTACCGAATATCGACAAAAACGTCTTATATGAACTCACATTATTAACCAATTATTATAAAATTATAATATGTGACATGAATTGAATAATAAACTTTAAAGGAGGAACTTAAGAAATTATAAATTGACCAAAGTTTATTATTCAGGAATATAAAGAAACGAACAACACAAGTCGGACTTGAGGTAAGGGATCCAACCTCTCTCTTTCTTTTTAAGTACTCTATTTTATGTCATTTATTTTAAGCTCATATTTATTATGTTTGGGGATGTTATTTTATATTCCTCATTCTGTACATTTTATTTTAATATTATATGAGACCCTATTTGATCTCATAAATCCATTTTTGGATGTTTTAAGTGGCGTCGTTAGGTTGCCGAGTTTTCGTAAGGGGTTTTTCATATCACTTTTATTCTCGTGAGATTTATGCAACATTTGCCACCATTTACTTTGAGTGGTATATGTACTTCCCATTACTCCAATCTTTGTTTAATATACTTTATTTTACGAGTATTTACGTCAATTTTTTATTGTCCTTCTTTCATGGGGTGTACGTTTTGAAAGATACCCAAGTCGGTAAGGGAACCTTTCACCCTCCTCTTTTTAAAATACTTCTTTTGTTATGTCTTTTAATTTATATATTATTATGTTTGGAAATGTTATTCTATATCCTTATTGATGTAAAATTTATTTCCATGTGTTTAGATACCATTTTTTTCTCATCAATTCATTTTCTGAATTTTAATGTGACGTCGTTTGGCTGTCGAATTTTTACAATGGAACTTCATAACCCAATTTTGATTTCATTAGGTTCAACTTGTAGTTGTTGAATATGTCATCCTATGAATACATGTGAAAGACCTATGATTTTTTTACACTTAATATCCACTTATATTTGGTGTATTTATATTTTTCACACATAATTATGAGTTTGATTTATCCGTAATTTAAGGATACCTTCTTTATAAGGGATTTCGTCTCATTTTACATTTCTGTTGAGACTTCATTGTTGTTATGAACCAATTCACTCCTATATGGTGTATATACTGTCATTTGGCATATTATATCATGAATCCCTTTATTCTCATGATATGTTAATGTTCTGATTAAATTTTATTCCTCAATTATTTGTATTCAAGTTTCTCTCATTTTGTTAAAAACTCTTTAACCAAAATTTCATTTTCCATGTTTTAATGATTTATTATGATAAATATTTTTCATTAATATCCATGTTTTAAAAATGGTTTTAAGGATTTATTTATATTGATATTAATGGTTTAAAATTTTTAAGGCTTCAAAGTGGTACAGGACACTTTGATTCAAAAATCTCTTTATTAAATTTTTTAAATGGTTTTGAAAATGGTTTTGATAATGGATTTGTTATGTAAATATATTTAAATGATATATTGTGATTGAAATGTGGAAATGTTTTATTTCCATTATATTTGTTTTATTTATTATGATTTTGTAATGGTACTTGGACATTTGACAGGTGGTTACGTGATAAACCATATGACGGGTGGTGTCATGAATATAAGGATGGGTGGTTATGTTATAACCTCCAATGTATTGGGTATGGAAGTCAGCCGTATGGCTATTCCATTTAGTGATATGTGTGAAATTTGACCATATGTTTATTACATTAAAGTATGTTTATGTCCCAAGTTACCTTTATATGTTATGTGTTCTTTATATGGGTTTTAATATAATATTTTGGTTACAAAAGGGTAAGTAATGATCTTTTATTCAGGGAAGAGTATTTACTACTTCATAAAGGTGAAAATTATTACTTTGATAAAGTATTTATGGTTTACTTGTTTTTTTGAAAAAATAACAGTTTTCCTTCTTTTTATATCCCTTACTGATCTTTTTATGCTCATCCCATGTTTTTTTTTGAAATGTTTTTCACAAGACATAATGTGGAATAGGGTCAAGGATGGGATCATGGAAAGACATGCTATCTAAAACATGGAACTGGACATGTTACTTTTTAAGAGTTTTTATTTTATGGAAACATAGTAGAAGTGTCTACTTTTTAATCTTTTGAGATGTAATAGTTATGTCATAATTCTCTAAAACTCTAAACCTAAAAAGATCATCTATGTGAATTATTCATTTAATTTATGATTATGTAATGTTTTAAGGCTAGGTCCTTATACAATAACCCATAAATAAAAACTAAAAACCCATTTATAACATTTTTACTCTTCCATATCCTCTCTAGAGTCTACCCATGGATCCCCCACAATCTCAATAAGCTCCTCCCAAGAATTTGGAAACACAAAATCAGTTAAGGGATCCCAAACTTCTAATAACAATCCATCTTTACTTATTTTCTTATGATTTATTTTCCAAAATCCTACTATTGGGAAATGACATTACATAACTCTAATAATACCCATTTTATGTAAACATTAATATATACAACTTTCACTCTCATAAAAATATTTTAGGAATTTTTATGTGACATCATTGTGCTCTCGATATTTTTCCACAAGTTTCCAAGACAAAAACATTGTGTAGTAAACACCAATCACATTTATTATCAAGTGTATTCGCATTTGTAAGCTTATACTTATATGAATTGGGACAGAGAATTATTTATACCAAACTACTTAATATTGGTATAAAAAAATTGTGATTAAGGAATCCATGTTATATAATCTAGGTGGAAAACATATGCATGTGAATCAAATGAATGTGGCAGTTTCGCTCATGATTATATAAAACTAGCATTAATGGTAAATGTTAATTATCATAAGAAAATATGTTGTAATATTCAATGATACTTATTTTTATATATGACTTTTTACATATTTATAACTTTTATTTAAACCTTCCCATATATTTATTATGATGTGTTTTATGTTGTTTTAACATATACCTGAATGCCATTATGTTTATCATGCCTTATTATATGTATTGTTCATTTTTTGGTTAAAATATCTTTTATTCATAATTATTAGTCCTATTGGATATCATTTATCACTTTATTCCATGTTTCATAACTTATTGGGATTTATATCTCACCCATTTCATTTGTACTGACATAGGTTATCCCACACAGTTTCAAAACTAATTTAATTTTAGATTTATGTTATGAATGTTTTAAATATTTTTATTTTATCCAATGTTCAATATGTTATAGTATGTACCAAATTAGAAAATATACTTGATTTTAAATATTATTTGATGTATTATGTGTACATTTATTTATCATACATTGTAATAATGTTTTATAATGAGAAGGGTTGGTATGATTACTTGTATATGTTTGTCATTATTGTTTACACACTACAATCTAAATAAACTTATAATAAGCTGTAATGGTCTCCCTTTAATGGGTAATGGAATTATGATAAATGGGTGAATGAAATTTTTAATCAAGTTAAATGTATCCAACAAATATCAAAGATCATAACTGACCATATGATGAGAATATGGGTATAATTATGATATGTAATAATGTTATACCCAAATAATAAATGATAAATTGCATGAGATATGGTATAAAAATTGAATCAAATAAATAGATTTTTGGAATCCATAGTCAATAAACATGTTCCATGAGATCATAATATAATAATCAAGAACATATTTCAAATATGAAACATTACATAATATTGGTAATGTTACTTTAATGATCCAGGTACTCAGTTATATGCTTTTAGAAAAAATAAAATATATACAAATTCTAATCTCTCATTAGGTATAAATATTTAATAAATGAATTAGAAGGTAAAATAACACCAAACCCATCATCATACATATATATAAGTACCAATGAAAAAAATCATCCATCAAATATAAAATAACATATGGGAATAAAAATGTGGTTTATTACTCAAATCCGAATGAAGCTGTTGATAGAAAATGGGCTACATATGCTTTCTAAAATTATTCAAATATATATATATATATATATATATATATCATTCATACCTATATCAATAAATATAACATGACAAACACATAGAAATTAATTTTTTATGATCATATATTCAGCATCTTTCTAGGTAATCAATCCTCATTTGAAAGAATAATGAAAATCGTTCATAGACTGTATTGAAAAATTCTATATGGTTATGTAAATAATCTCCCCTATAAATTTATATATGGAATTTCATTAAAAAACATTAATCAAATTTATATAAAACAGAGTATTCACAATTAAATTGAATTAGAAAAAAAATATGAATAATAATGAATGATAGATAGGAATATTTAAGTTAATAGTGGAAAAAATATTTTACATAATATAAAATTTCAGATTTTATCTTTGTGAATGAATATGTATGGTACCTTTAAATGATATCCTTGATAAGAAATGCGTTTTTTCAATGGATAATTACATAGGTGAAAATTAATTTTTTTACATTTAGAAAATTATACTTTTAAATAAGTAATATAAATATTCTTATGAAACAACTAAAAAACTATTTTTAAATATTATAAAAATCCATTTCATTTTAAAAAAATTAAAAATTTAGAGAGAATTGTTTATATAAAATTATATATGTGGTGGAATGAAATTTTCATATGAAAAATGATAAAAAAATAGATATTTTTCCCCTTTTGTAAAAATGAACAACACTCAAGTCATTAAAAATTTCCGAAAAACATTATAGGAATGATAAGTATTAGAAACATCTCACTATAGACTATTTCTGAATAGATTTTGAAATTATCTTAAATATTCAAAATATATAGACGTTGAAGAATAGTGGAATTCTACCATAGAGAATTGAAGTAGTTTTCATGCTTAAAAGTATCTCATAATTAGAGAAAATATAAAATGAGATATTGATAAGATACATAATACCATTAGATTAATAATATGTGAATAACTTAGTGTTATTTTTGAATAGAATCTTATAAAAATTCTATAGACATATTATCTATAAAAAAATCCTAATTCAAAATTGTGATTGGTGAAGAAGAACTTATGATGATGGGGATGTAAGAATTAAAATCACCTAATATTCCTTCCATGAAATTGGAATTAAAATATTAGGATATTAATGTTATTAATTACAACTCAATTAATCATGGATGAGAATACACTATATAAAATAAATTATAGAGTAAAAATAATATAATTTTCATGTAATTGGAAAAGGTGAAAAATAAAACCTAATTACCTTGATACACATTAAATCTAAATCCATTTAGTTAAATTACATAATATAGATAATAACACCAAATTAAAAACCTGAATATAATAAATAAAATTCAATAGTTTGTAGTCCCCCCATATGAATATTATTTTTCCATTATCGGTTATAATTAATTGGTGTGTGTAATATTTATTGTATTGAAGTAGTTTAATAATTGAATTGGTATTCATTATTCATCGTCAAATGATAAAAAATTATATTATATTATTAACTTGAATCGATTATTTTTAATATTGATAATGTTATATTTTCATTCTATAATTGTTTTGGATACAGCTCTTGTAATGTAAATTAGAGACAAACTATTTTTGAGGATTTTTAACAAACAAACGGTGGTATTTTAAATAATTTTTTTATTATTAATGTTACCATAATATGACCATTATAAAATTAGTATTTTAATATCAATATCATATATTGTCAGTAATTAAGTCCTCATTGTCATTAATGTTATTATTTTTAGAATTGTTTATATATGTTGTGGATCAAATCCAAGAATAAACATAACATAATTAATGGATTATTATAGTCATATAGGTGGTTTATTTTGAAATGATTTCATTATTATATAATAATAATGTTATTTTTGTAAAAATTAGAGATGTTGAATCGTATTTTATGATATTTTGATAATTAATAAGAAAATAATATATAAAACAAAATACATTAGTTTGTAGAGATGGTAGTGTGCACAATGCACAGTTAAAATTTTCATATGATAATGAATTAGAGGGAAATAAGCTTAATTGTTAATTCAATTAATATTTATAATAATATCAAATATTTCATATTTATTATTAATTTTCTCACTTATAGTTAGTTAAATGATCTATCATTGAAAAATGGAAGGCAACGCTTCATGGAGGAGGTAGTCCACACAATGAAAGAATGGTAGTTTGTTTCATAATGTAATTGGTGAAAGGGGATTACTTTTTTTTTGTTTTAACTATGTTAATTAAATATTAAGTCATTGATAAAATAATTATATGGGATTTATATAATTATATTTGGTACTTTTGTAATGAAATTAAGAAAAAAATACTTACTTTTTGGACATATGATTTCCCACGGAACACTCCTTTGAAATAGATGATTAAGGATAATATGTATTTACAATATGATAATAGAAAAGAAAAAAATATTATAGGTGAAGGAACAACGGAATGCGTTTTAAGATTAAAAAACTTTTTATGGTGTTATTGGAGGGTTTGGGATAAGAGATTTTGATTATGGTTTAGAATGGTATTTTGTTAATTATTACCACTATGTATAAAGGGAGAGCATTTGAAATATCATGTGATTCCAAAAAAATTATAATAAATAACTTGGGATGACAGAAGTCAAATAATATCACAACCATTCATTTATTAACAATTGTAAATATAATTTAATGTTGTTAGTGTTCTAATATTCACCCGTACCAATTTTTATCATATTAGGGAATATAGTATTCACAAAATTAATATACATTTACATTAAAAATAAAGGAGAAAATATATAATAATTTTGGACTAAAAATTATCAACATTAATTATATATTATTTCAGAAAAGTTATAGGTGTAATAAAAAACAATTTCTATAGTAGTACATGTAAGATATTAATATATATTTCTAGAAATATGAATTTTTAGCCATTAAATTTATGTATTGGTTAAAATTTTCCAGTTAATATATTTTAAAGATAAAATTTTTCATAAATAAAAAATATAAATTTTATTTATCTTTAAAATAAATAAGAAACCATGTTTTACAAAAGAATTATTGATTTTTTAAATAAGGCCGAAAAATATTTTATTAGAAAATATTACTTAGGTTCCAAAAATGATAATCATTATTTTTATAAAATATAAAAATGATTTACTAATATTTATTGTTTTAAATAAAATATAAAATATTTAATATTTAATAATTTTATGAACATATAATATTACATTATATAATTATGTCCTTATATTATTGGTCTAATTAGTATTATTATTTAAATTTAAATGTATTTATTTAAAAAACAATAAAAAATATATCGTATGATAATATTGTTATGATAAGTACAAAAATGATGTAAAAATTTAGAAATTGTAATGGTAAAAATGATAAATTTATTTTTTCAATCAAGAATATATATATATTGAATAATCACATTAATTTAAAATTTATTTTTTTAATTCCTTAATTTTTAATATTATTAAATCAAATATATTTTCAAATGAACAATTATTAATATAAAAGATCATATATAATAATATTATAAAACAATACAATTTAATTTATTGGAGTAAAAATTATAACACCTACTAAAATTGTTTATTAGAAAAATATATTTCTTTTGTAATAGATAGAATTTTATGAATTTCTATTGAAATTAATTATTTATGTTCATTAATTTAATTTCACATAACAATTGACATTATAATATTTATTTGAATTAAAAAGATAAATTAAATTATATATTATTATTATAATTCTATTATTATGTAACTCATAAAATATATATATATAGTCTTCTATATAATTTAATTTCATTTAATTAAGAGTTATGTTGTTTTAAATTTACTTCTAATAGTAAAGAACATTATTATATCTCATAGATGCATGAATTTCCAATGAACATATTTCCAATGACATAATTTCTAATGACCATATTAATATTGATCATATTTTCATACTAGATATATAAATAATTGAACCATGCCTTTCATTCCCACATCTATAGTTACAAATATCATTTTCATAGTTTTCATTTAGATTTCAAAATATGATTTTGCAATGCCTAATATTGTACCAGAATATTTTTTTTCATTAGATAGAGGTTCTCCTCATGTTTGGAATTTATCCAAGATATATCATAATTATAATGATTTTAATCTTATATACTAATTTTTTATTTTATTTATGCACATTTTAAAGATGTAAAAATACATGGTGATTAGTAATTAGCTTCATGTCTTTTTTTATATAATTTTAATATGAATGAATAAAGTCTTGTTAATTTTATTCAGTTTTTATATGATTGATTATCTAATCTATTTCAATTATATTTAAATAATTCTTATAAATATAAATAAATAGTTTATATATGGAATTGAAATTATAAAAAATTGGTTCTTTCAATATACACTAATAAATAATTTTTCCCCTCATAATATAGATTTTCTATTAAAAATAATAACACCAAAAGGTATCTAAAAGACAACTCTGACAAATTATATTTTAAATAAAGATATTAAATCCTTTCTATCAATATAAACACTAGGTAACATATTATATCCTTTATATTATGAATTTATTTCTATTAAAATTTATTTATTTCAGTTGTTGACATATATACATACTATCCACACCTTCTATTTCAGTTTTCATTTCAAACAATATATTAATACAAATCTGATTATTATAAAATCTAATTAAAATATTTTGAATCATCGTAATAATATAAAAATTAAAACATAATATGAGTTCCTGGTTGCGCCCAAATTTACCCTACAGGTATGCGATCGTTGTAGTACAGGTAGGGGTCGAATCCACAGGGACCGAAGAAGAAACCGAGAGACACTCTGATTTTGGAAGGATTTAGCTATGGAGTGGCCAGCTATTTGGATTGATTTTATTTGAATAACTACTGATTTAATTTAAAGAAAATAAATTAAAACATGCACTTACTTAGTCTAAAACAATTAATGGAGATGAGTTGATCCTAAGTTGTTACTAGGGTTAGATTGGATGTATTTATTATCTTATAACGTTCGTTTCACTAATTCAAGACGTGTCCACAAAATGATATAATTCCTCAACATCATTCACCAATTTAATCCCTCAAAATTCCAAGGCTAATCACCAATGCACTTAGAGGATCAATTTAATGATCACTCCAAGGAATTGGATCGTACTAGCACTCGAAATGTGTTATTGTTAAAGTTGGCGAAGATGAAGAAGAAATTAATCATCAAATGGAAATCTTAAATTAATGAAATGATTAAAGAATTTTAGATCATAAAATAACATCCAATCTTCCCCATGCAACTACCTAGGACCAACCCATAAGGGTTTAGCCCTCCATTTATTCTATTAAATAAATGGAAGCGGGAAGTCGACTTAAAGAAGCAGAATTGGAGAAGAAAAATAAAACAATGAAACGATCACTCCACCATTGTGTGAATAAATTCACACCTTAAAGCAACGGTATCAAAGTGATAAGAAGAAAAAGAAAAAAAAAGAAAAAGATGAAATGAAGAACTTTTATTGAGAACTAATGTGATTCAAATAACTTACATGAGAATGAAGAACGATTACAACATCAAATGGACAGCAAAACATTACAATGAAAACAAAGCATCCAGGATGATAAGAAAATTTTACACCCCTATTACCTTCACCAATAGCTCCTTATATAGGCATATTAGGAGCCTTAGGTACATCCCCCAACAATTAATTCACCCCCCAACAATTAATAGAGTCAAATGGAGGGTGAATAATCAAAAGGAAATTGATGTTTCGAATTTGACCCGGAAAACTGCCCAGATTCATCCACCACATTGACGTGTGAATTCTAAATTGAATAAGGACGAATCCGGAGGGTCTGTAGAAGAGAAATATCTTCATCCATCTGTCCTCTATGAGATGTAAAAATTTCAGGAACTTTCGCTCAGCCGTTTGAAAGGTATAGTAGAAATGGTGAAACGGATTTCTTTGCATTAATGACGAGTCCTCCATTTAAATCTCAACTTCAGATCCCTTTATCATCATGAAAACATCGGAATTAGCTCCGGCCACAGTTGAATAAAATGATCCTCATATTTTTATCTTTCTACCGTATAAATTTGAGCTTCATTGGGCTTGGTTTCTGGGCCCCACATTTGTTTGATGGGCCTTAGGCCCATTATGCTTTTTCCAGCAAGTTTCTGCCTTCAGGCTTAAAATTCTCCATCTTCCTTTGGGATTCATCCATCGGACCTAAAAGATAAAATGTTCCAAACAAAGTGATAAATCATATCCCATATTTTCAAATTAAAATGATGAATATTGTAATTTACACAAGCAAATTATTGAGTGTGCCCAAATTGACATTTTAAGCATGAATTGCACAATGATGGGAAATGAAGTTCAATTTCTGAATTGGACTAAAATTGATGTTTATGAACTTTTAAACACATTAATATTGAGAACTTAACAATGAATATTAGCCACTTTCAGTGACTAATCACACCCCCCAACTTGATTTTTGCTAGTCCCGAGCAAAATAAATTACAAATATGAAATCCAAATCCCCTTTTCCAAAAACATTTAAATACACATTACTCACCCAAATATCTAATACCAAAAAAAAATTATGGAACCCATCAAAATCATTTAAAACAAGCTAGGTCCATAAGCATATCCCAAGCCCAAGCCCATTCCTTTGTTCAAATTCATTGCCACATTTCATCCAATTCCAATTAAGCATGATAAAGTGTTGTGCATCATAAAAGATATGGGGCCCATTTTATTATTCAAGGGGAAAAATGGAAGCGCTAGGTGGGAATCATATTAAACCTTAAAATGAGTATCAAATTTTTTTTTATTTTTTTGATTTTTTTATTATTATTTTTTTTTAACCACAATAGATATGAAAAGACTAACTCTGGGCAAGACAACTATGGAGTCACGATCCCCAAGTGCCGGACGCCACGCATTTTGTCAATTTCATGCTCTACAATAGAGATATAAAGCCTAACTCTGGGCAAGACAACTATGGAGTCACGATCCCCAAGTGCCGGACGCCACGCATTTGGACAAAACATTGCTCTATGTGGTCTTGTTTTGTTTTTTTTCTGTTTTTTTGTTTTTTTGGTTTTTTTTTGGATACTCAAATATAACTAAAAGTGACCCCATAACCCTATGCTATAATGAAAGGGACCCAAGAACTCAAATTTACACCCACAATCTAGTAGACGTACATTGTGGCATTTTTATTAAGAGGATGAAATTGTAAACATTGAAAAATCACATCGGACAACCACACTTTCCAAAAACTATGCTCATGAACTTAAACTTGCATTAAAATCAGAATCAAGGCATGCAAAATTTATTTGATATCCAATTTTAGAGTTTGCAATGTGTCTTTATCATGTTTATGGTTAATGGAATTTTTTTTTCATGCATGTTCTTATTCAAAATAAAAACATTTTTATCTCCCCCCAACTTAGAATGACACTGTCCCCAGTGTTTAAAGAAAAGAAAAGATAGAAGGGGGTAGGAGAGGAGTTCAAAGAAGAAATTTTAAATGAAAATCATGGAATGAAGTCACCTGGTGGTTGATGATGATAGTGCATTCCATAGTCTCCCTTCAATCCTGGATTTGAGTCTCAGCGGCTTGGATGGTGGTGAATGGATTTTCCTTATGAATTTCAACATGTCCTTTTATTTTTTTTAAACCTATAAAAACATAAAAATAAAACAAAACAAAATAAACTGATGATACATTGTCTTCTTTATATTTTCTGGGTAAGGTATTACTCAAAGATCACGCCACGTGACATGGATGAATATGGCGCTCCCCTTTCATACCCATCCTTACTCATAAAAGAAGAACAGGTCAACAGTCTATGGTAATTTATTATATTAAAAAGAAAATGATTCAAAATGATTAGAAAACATGAAAACCATGGGTTGCCTCCCATGCAGCGCTTTTGTTTAACGTCGTTAGCTCGACTTGTACCCCCCAACTTATCTAATTCCAACTTTCAAAATTTTAATCAACCCATCTTTCTCCACTTCAACAAGATTGAGATTGATTGTTTTTTTGAAATTTTTTTCGTATGAAATCCTATTTTCTACAATGATTGGTAAAATCCAAGGAATATCTAAAATGGTTGATCGTATTTTATCTGGATTATTTCCTATGATTTCAAGGTTCATTCCTACATGGTGAGATTCTTGATGAATAGTGATGATAATTGAATAGTCTTGGTTATCATAAATAGAGGGATTATTGAGTAGGGAAGGAAGTATTAAAACATCGAGTTCAGTTTGATTGAATTTTCCTAATGAAGAATGATAATTTGAATCAAAAATTGTTTCTTCTTTAAAAACATTTGAATGAATTGGTTCCTTTTGAAAAGATGATTCATCCACAAAATTTTCCATTTCATGAGTGGGTATAGACACAATATTCGTTATATCTCCCAATGGTTCAATGATCGGTGATTCTAAAAAAAATTTATTGGAGCAATATTCCGAACACTCAATCCATGAAGACAAATTCTCCCCTTGTGAATTAATTTCATCCTGATTTAAATACCCTTCAACATTTCTTTGATCTTGTTCAGATATCCCATATCCAAAGGTTAGTTCTTTTTTCAATTCATGGGAGGTTTTTGGGATAAAAGATTCATATATCAATGATGAGGAAAGAACATCATGAGTGGGAACGGGTTCCTCAAAAGTCTTAAAGCTTTGTAGTTCTAATCTGAAAGATGAAACTTCTGAATTCATATTATCCATTTGTTCACACAATTGTTCAAAAAAAATTTCAGGATTAGGGTTGATATATGATTGTAAATCATGGACTTCCTCATTATTTATCTTTTCAATCATTCTGGATAGGTATGGAAATTGATCTTGTAAACATTCAGCATCCCATTGATTGTACATCTCATCTGGTGTGGTGTATTCAATCCTGGTTTGGTCAATGAAAATTTCTATCTGAGGTGATTCAAAATATTGATTTTCCAGATTATTATATCCTTGGTATATTAATGGGTATTGTTGAAGATAATCCATTGGAGTTGATTGAAAATTGTTTTTGGGATTCATTGGACACACAGAAACAGAAAGGGGAAAAGAGAAGAGAAATTAGGGTGAGAATAGAGAATTTGGGGTGAGAAAAGAAGATGAGTGTCTAAGAAAACTTACTTGGGTCCCCGGCAACGGCGCCAAAATTTGGTTGCGCCCAAATTTACCCTACAGGTATGCGGTCGTTGTAGTACAGGTAGGGGTCGAATCCACAGGGACCGAAGAAGAAACCGAGAGACACTCTGATTTTGGAAGGATTTGGCTATGGAGTGGCCAGCTATTTGGATTGATTTTATTTGAATAACTACTGATTTAATTTAAAGAAAATAAATTAAAACATACACTTACTTAGTCTAAAACAATTAATGGAGATGAGTTGATCCTAAGTTGTTACTATGGTTAGATTGGATGTATTTATTATCTTATAACGTTCGTTTCACTAATTCAAGACGTGTCCACAAAATGATATAATTCCTCAACATCATTCACCAATTTAATCCCTCACAATTCCAAGGCTAATCACCAATGCACTTAGAGGATCAATTTAATGATCACTCCAAGGAATTGGATCGTACTAGCACTCGAAATGTGTTATTGTTAAAGTTGGCGAAGATGAAGAAGAAATTAATCATCAAATGGAAATCTTAAATTAATGAAATGATTAAAGAATTTTAGATCATAAAATAACATCCAATCTTCCCCATGCAACAACCTAGGACCAACCCATAAGGGTTTAGCCCTCCATTTATTCTATTAAATAAATGGAAGCGGGAAGTCGACTTAAAGAAGCAGAATTGGAGAAGAAAAATAAAACAATGAAACGATCACTCCACCGTTGTGTGAATAAATTCACAAGTGCTGGTGTGAATAAATTCACACCTTAAAGAAATGGTATCAAAGTGATAAGAAGAAAAAGAAAAAAAAAGAAAAAGATGAAATGAAGAACTTTTATTGAGAACTAATGTGATTCAAATAACTTACATGAGAATGAAGAACGATTACAACATCAAATGGACAGCAAAACATTACAATGAAAACAAAGCATCCAGGATGATAAGAAAATTTTCCACCCCTATTCCCTTCACCAATAGCTCCTTATATAGGCATATTAGGAGCCTTAGGTACATCCCCCAACAATTAATTCACCCCCCAACAATTAATAGAGTCAAATGGAGGGTGAATAATCAAAAGGAAATTGATGTTTCGAATTTGACCCGGAAAACTGCCCAGATTCATCCACCACATTGACGTGTGAATTCGAAATTGAATACAGACGAATCCGGAGGGGATGTAGAAGAGAAATATCTTCATCCATCTGTCCTCTATGAGCTGAAAAAATTTCAGGAACTTTCTCTCAGACGTTTGGAAGGTATAGTAGAAATGGTGAAACGGATTTCTGTGCATTAATGACGAGTCCTCCATTTAAATCTCAACTTCAGATCCCTTTATCATCATGAAAACATCGGAATTAGCTCCGGCCACAGTTGAATAAAATGATCCTCATATTTTTATCTTTCTACTGTATAAATTTGAGCATCATTGGGCTTGGTTTCTGTGCCCCACATTTGTTTGATGGGCCTTAGGCCCATTATGCTTTTTCCAGCAAGTTTCTGCCTTCAGGCGCAAAATTCTCCATCTTCCTTTGGGATTCATCCATCGGACCTAAAAGATAAAATGTTCCAAACAAAGTGATAAATCATATCCCATATTTTCAAATTAAAATGATGAATATTGTAATTTCCACAAGCAAATTATTGAGTGGGCCCAAATTGACATTTTAAGCATGAATTGCACAATGATGGGAAATGAAGTTCAATTTATGAATTGGACTAAAATTGATGTTTATGAAATTTTAAACACATTAATATTAAGAACTTAACAATGAATATTAGCCACTTTCAGTGACTAATCACACCCCCAAACTTGATTTTTGCTAGTCCCGAGCAAAATAAATTACAAATATGAAATCCAAATCCCCTTTTCCAAAAACATTTAAATACATATTACTCACCCAAATATCTAATACCAAAAAAAAATTATGGAACCCATCAAAATAATTTAAAACAAGCTAGGTCCATAAGCATATCCCAAGCCCAAGCCCATTCCTTTGTTCAAATTCATTGCCACATTTCATCCAATTCCAATTAAGCATGATAAAGTGTTGTGCATCATAAAAGATATGGGGCCCATTTTATTGTTCAAGGGGAAAAATGGAAGCGCTAGGTGGGAATCATATTAAACCTTAAAATGAGTATCCAATTTTTTTTGATTTTTTTGATTTTTTATTATTATTTTTTTTTTAACCACAATAGATATGAAAAGACTAACTCTGGGCAAGACAACTATGGAGTCATGATCCCCAAGTGCCGGACGCCACGCATTTTGTCAATTTCATGCTCTACAATAGAGATATAAAGCCTAACTCTGGGCAAGACAACTATGGAGTCACGATCCCCAAGTGCCGGACGCCACGCATTTGGACAAAACATTGCTCTATGTGGTCTTTTTTTGTTTTTTTCTATTTTTTTGTTTTTTTGGTTGTTTTTTGGATACTCAAATTAAACTAAAAGTGACCCCATAACCCTATGCTATAATGAAAGGGACCCAAGAACTCAAATTTACACCCACAATCCAGTAGACGTGCATTGTGGCATTTTTATTAAGAGGATGAAATTGTAAACATTGAAAAATCACATCGGACAACCGCACTTTCCAAAAACTATGCTCATGAACTTAAACTTGCATTAAAATCAGAATCAAGGCATGCAAAATTTATTTGATATCCAATTTTAGAGTTTGCAATGTGTCTTTATCATGTTTATGGTTAATGGAATTTTTTTTTCATGCATGTTCTTATTCAAAATAAAAACATTTTTTATCTCCCCCCAACTTAGAATGACACTGTCCCCAGTGTTTAAAGAAAAGAAAAGATAGAAGGGGGTAGGAGAGGAGTTCAAAGAAGAAATTTTAATGAAAATCATGGAATGAAGTCACCTGGTGGTTGATGATGATAGTGCATTCCATAGTCTCCCTTCAATCCTGGATTTGAGTCTCAGCGGCTTGGATGGTGGTGAATGTATTTTCCTTATGAATTTCAACATGTCCTTTTATTTTTTTTAAACCTATAAAAACATAAAAATAAAACAAAACAAAATAAACTGATGATACATTGTCTTCTTTATATTTTTTGGGTAAGGTATTACTCAAAGATCACGCCACGTGACACGGATGAATATGGCGCTCCCCTTTCATACCCATCCTTACTCATAAAAGAAGAACAGGTCAACAGTCTATGGTAATTTATTATATTAAAAAGAAAATGATTCAAAATGATTAGAAAACATGAAAACCATGGGTTGCCTCCCATGCAGCGCTTTTGTTTAACGTCGTTAGCTCGACTTGTACCCCCCAACTTATCTAATTCCAACTTTCAAAATTTTAATCAACCCATCTTTCTCCACTTCAACAAGATTGAGATTGATTGTTTTTTTGAAATTTCTTTCGTATGAAATCCTATTTTCTACAATGATTGGTAAAATCCAAGGAATATCTAAAATGGTTGATCGCATTTTATCTGGATTATTTCCTATGATTTCAAGGTTCATTCCTACATGGTGAGATTCTTGATGAATAGTGATGATAATTGAATAGTCTTGGTTATCCTAAATAGAGGGATTATTGAGTAGGGAAGTAAGTATTAAAACATCGAGTTCTTTTTGATTGAATTTTCCTAATGAAGAATGATAATTTGAATCAAAAATTGTTTCTTCTTTAAAAACATTTGAAAGAATTGGTTCCTTTTGAAAAGATGATTCATCCACAAAATTTTCCATTTCATGAGTGGGTATAGACACAATATTCGTTATATCTCCCAATGGTTCAATGATCGGTGATTCTAAAAAAAATTTATTGGAGAAATATTCCGAACACTCAATCCATGAAGACAAATTCTCCCCTTGTGAATTAATTTCATCCTGATTTAAATACCCTTCAACATTTCTTTGATCTTGTTCAGATATCCCATATCCAAAGGTTAGTTCTTTTTTCAATTCATGGGAGGTTTCTGGGATAAAAGATTCATCTATCAATGATGAGGAAAGAACATCATGAGTGGGAACGGGTTCCTCAAAAGTCTTAAAGCTTTGTAGTTCTAATCTGAAAGATGAAACTTCTGAATTCATATTATCCATTTGTTCACACAATTGTTCAAAAAAAATTTCAGGATTAGGGTTGATATATGATTGTACATCATGGAATTCCTCATTATTTATCTTTTCAATCATTCTTGATAGGTATGGAAATTGATCTTGTAAACATTCAGCATCCCATTGATTGTACATCTCATCTGGTGTGGTGTATTCAATCCTGGTTTGGTCAATGAAAATTTCTATCTGAGGTGATTCAAAATATTGATTTTCCAGATTATTATATCCTTGGTATATTAATGGGTATTGTTGAAGATAATCCATTGGAGTTGATTGAAAATTGTTTTTGGGATTCATTGGACACACAGAAACAGAAAGGGGAAAAGAGAAGAGAAATTAGGTTGAGAATAGAGAATTTGGGGTGAGAAAAGAAGATGAGTGTCTAAGAAAACTTACTTGGGTCCCCGGAAACGGCGCCAAAATTTGGTTGCGCCCAAATTTACCCTATAGGTATGCGGTCGTTGTAGTACAGGTAGGGGTCGAATCCACAGGGACCGAAGAAGAAACCGAGAGACACTCTGATTTTGGAAGGATTTGGCTATGGAGTGGCCAGCTATTTGGATTGATTTTATTTGAATAACCACTGATTTAATTTAAAGAAAATAAATTAAAACATACACTTACTTAGTCTAAAACAATTAATGGAGATGAGTTGATCCTAAGTTGTTACTAGGGTTAGATTGGATGTATTTATTATCTTATAACGTTCGTTTCACTAATTCAAGACGTGTCCACAAAATGATATAATTCCTCAACATCATTCACCAATTTAATCCCTCACAATTCCAAGGCTAATCACCAATGCACTTAGAGGATCAATTTAATGATCACTCCAATGAATTGGATCGTACTAGCACTCGAAATGTGTTATTGTTAAAGTTGGCGAAGATGAAGAAGAAATTAATCATCAAATGGAAATCTTAAATTAATGAAATGATTAAAGAATTTTAGATCATAAAATAACATCCAATCTTCCCCATGAAACTACCTAGGACCAACCCATAAGGGTTTAGCCCTCCATTTATTCTATTAAATAAATGGAAGCGGGAAGTCGACTTAAAGAAGCAGAATTGGAGAAGAAAAATAAAACAATGAAACGATCACTCCACCATTGTGTGAATAAATTCACAAGTGCTGGTGTGAATAAATTCACACCTTAAAGCAACGGTATCAAAGTGATAAGAAGAAAAAGAAAAAAAAAGAAAAAGATGAAATGAAGAACTTTTATTGAGAACTAATGTGATTCAAATAACTTACATGAGAATGAAGAACGATTACAACATCAAATGGACGGCAAAACATTACAATGAAAACAAAGCATCCAGGATGATAAGAAAATTTTCCACCCCTATTGCCTTCACCAATAGCTCCTTATATAGGCATATTAGGAGCCTTAGGTACATCCCCCAACAATTAATTCACCCCCCAACAATTAATAGAGTCAAATGGAGGGTGAATAATCAAAAGGAAATTGATGTTTCGAATTTGACCCGGAAAACTGCCCAGATTCATCCACCACATTGACGTGTGAATTCAAAATTGAATAAGGACGAATCCGGTGGGGCTGTTGAAGAGAAATATCTTCATACATCTGTCCTCTATGAGCTGTAAAAATTTCAGGAACTTTCGCTCCGCCGTTTGGAAGTTATAGTAGAAATGGAGGAACGGATTTCTGTGCATTAATGACGAGTCCTCCATTTAAATCTCAACTTCAGATCCCTTTATCATCATGAAAACATCGGAATTAGCTCCGGCCACAGTTGAATAAAATTATCCTCATATTTTTATCTTTCTACTGTATAAATTTGAGCTTCATTGGGCTTGGTTTCTGGGCCCCACATTTGTTTGATGGGCCTTAGGCCCATTATGCTTTTTCCAGCAAGTTTCTGCCTTCAGGCGCAAAATTCTCCATCTTCCTTTGGGATTCATCCATCATACCTAAAAGATAAAATGTTCCAAACAAAGTGATAAATCATATCCCATATTTTCAAATTAAAATGATGAATATTGTAATTTCCACAAGCAAATTATTGAGTGGGACCAAATTGACATTTTAAGCATGAATTGCACAATGATGGGAAATGAAGTTCAATTTCTGAATTGGACTAAAATTGATGTTTATGAACTTTTAAACACATTAATATTAAGAACTTAACAATGAATATTAGCCACTTTTAGTGACTAATCAGTTCCCTACTGAAAATAGAATATCATGATATCATACTTTCATTTCAACTAAGATAGAAATGTTTTATGTTATAACCATATTTCTTCATCCAAGGATATTTTTAGTTCTGCATCACATGTATTTACCAAATATAATAATTTAATAAGGAAATATATTGTACATAATTTCATCTATTTTGAATGTGTTTATTGTAATCATATCCATCAAGTCTTTTTAGCCAGTTGTGCAGTCTTAGGACCACTCATTTTGTGCCAGAATAATGATTTATTTGACACTCAAGTAGACTTGTTCAGGATAATTACTTCTGGGTCATCCTATTCCAAAACCACATCTATAATCCATTACCTATATTGGGATATAGTTTCTATGAATCTATAGAATCAATTCTTTAACAATTCTTAAGGGTGTTATCCCACACATGTACTCAACTCTTAGTCATATCACTGAGGTTATAACTACGGTTATCTTATAATGATCTTTAAAATAATCTCAAATACCTAACAAGAATATCTAAACATTACCCTGATACAAAATATAAATCCCAAAGGAAATCATATATTTATTTTACACTACTTCCATAATTCTAACATGACATATAAAATAATACACTCAAAATCCCATGAAATAAAGGATAATTTTCATTAAGTTTCCGATTTAGAACCATATTATATTAGAATAATAGAGAACATTTCACTATAATTAAGCCACACTAATTTCCTTATAGACATATCTTATTTTATAATAATAAGTACAACAACATGAATGAAAACATAAATAAGGGGTGGACTCAAATTATCAGTAAGGGTAATCATAAGAAATAACCATAAAATTTCATCAATAATTATACTATAAAAATATTGTTTTAGTTATTATATATAATAATGATATACCAAATAAAGAATTTATAAAAAACATTATTTATATAACATAAAATCTCATAATATATGAAATAAAATAAATCAGTGAAGAAAAATGTGAAAATAAAAATTAACAATTAGAAAATCATATAAGAATTCATAAAATCATTCAATTATGGAACAAAATTGTTATAAGGAACATTAGCATCATCATCCACACATCTACTCCAACATATATGAGAATGTAAAACATATTCTCTAATAGATTTCTATATATATAAATATTTTATTTACCAATGCATTAGAGGGTGATATAGGACCCCACCATCCTCCATCAACACATATAACTATAACCTGAAAAAAATTCTTCATCACATAATAATGAACGGAAGAAAATAAAAGTTAGATTCATTCCAAATATAAAAAATAAATAGCTGAAATAAAATTTCATTCATGTGTCTGTAAATGGATTCAAATAATGAAATCCTTCATAATTCAATATGTAATCAAAACATGACAACTCCATATAAAAAATGAGAAACAAAATATATTCACTCACTTTATTTGTAAATACACTTAAATCTAGACAATAAAGAGTATTTGTTTTAAGATTTTCACGTAAAGGGAATTGTTTATGCCATTAAATTCTCAAATTATTCTATTTAAAAAGTCTTGGTGAACACTATTAAATAAATGTAATTACATTAACATTTGTGAGAAAAAATACCTTTTTTCTGGAATTAAATAAAAATCTTATGGATATATAAAATATATACACTTATTTTTTAATTATTTCTTGTTAGATTTTATTACCATTAAGTATCATTATGATTAATAATATAATCAGTGAATAGTGATCAATTGACTAGTATAAATCTAGAGTTTTAAAAATTATTTTTGACTTATAAAAATGAATTGATGGACTCAACCAGTAGTATCATTCCATATGAAGTCCATTTATCAGAGAATTTGTGGGAGATAGCATTTACGGGATTTTCCATAGACCATGCCCAAGTTGATATCAAATAACCTACCTATGAGGGGAATTGTTTATAGTTTTTGTTAAATCTCATCAAGATGATAACCCAATCCATTTTCACTAAATGTCCTCATAAAATCCCCACCATCTCACACCTTACTCTCAGGGTATATTTTTTAATGGAATAATAAATATACTTTTTCCTACTATTGTTACTTTAAAAAATTATATCCAAAACACTATTAAAATGAATGGTTATTATTTAAATTCTATTAAAAATTATATTTTCGTGAATTAATAGATTTTCTAAATAAATAATATTTTAATGAAGTATTATTATTAAATTAATTTTTAAAATATATATTAATAAATTTTTTTATATCAAATGTAAATTTATTAGGGTTTGAAAACTATTGTTGTCAAAAACCTATAATTTTATGTATCGAACATTTTTTATTTTAATAATTAAAATACAAATATTTATAATTTAATTTATATAAACTTAATATTATTTTTGGATTCATGGAATTGAAATTATCCAATGGTGAATATTTTTTAATTTTCAGAGAGTCGAATTTTAGTGAAAAAATTAAATATTGTATAATATAGATGCGTTTTATGACATCATAATAGACCAATAAGGATGTAATAAATACTATAAAACTTATATTCAAAAAATATTATGTTTTATATTTAATATAAGGTTGTTTTAGGTTTATTTTATTTATTTTTCATATCCATTATGAACTCTCCAAGACATATAATATATTTTATCATTTTAAATCTATTTCTTTAAGAGAGTGACTTTCCTCCACAATGAAAGGAAAATATTTTAACATGTTTGTACCTTGTCCATATAAAATAATATAACAAACATCTATTTGTAAAAAAATAGGGGAAAACTATGGGATGGTTTGTAGTTTTGAATATTTTTTTATTTAGTTTCCAAAACGAAACTAATAATTAAATCTTCCCATTTCGCTATATAAACCTAGACAAGATTTCATTCCTCTTCCCTCAAACTCCATGGTGTACAACCACACTCTAAATTATACTTCATATATTCATCCCAAGTTTCTCCCATGATTTAAATAATCCACTCACATGCCTTTGGATTCACACTCTCATATAAGGGATTCTCCCTCCCCTATTTTGATAATGTATTTCATTTATGATATTCAATTTAAATTTCAAATATATTATGTAGTGATAAATTCATACCTATATAAAATACTATGAAATTGATATATAAATTTTTATAGCCCCTTTCACCCTCTTTTATTCCTCCCAATAACCATTATGTACACTTGTTACCATGCTGAAATTTTGTAAGGGTTCTTTCCTTCCTCATCTTTACTGATTTTTATCTATATTTTTATTCAATTTTATTTTCAATTAATAATGATGGTGTATGTTTTATCACATCCCCTTTAAATTCAATTTTTTTTATAAATTATTATATCTTCATTTTACTCTAATTATTTCCCTATGTGATCATTTAAGTATAGTGGTTACTATGTCGGAATTCCATAAGGGATCTTCCACCAGCCTCTTTTATCAATCATATCATTTATGTTATGTCTCAAAAATTAATTTTTTCTATGTTGTGATATTTTAATAAATATAAATCATCATTTCTATATAATGTCTAATTTTTAGATACTAAATTTTCAATCATTAAGCCATTTTAAAATTTTCTATATGACATCATTATGGTGCCAATATTACACCATGATTTTCCTTCGCAAAATCATTATGTAGGGAATACCGTACCCATTTACATACCATGTCTATTCACCATTATGTACATATAAAAATTTTTTGGATATATATATTTATTTATTCTAAGATTTATTGATTTTGGAAAAAATATTATTACTAATTACTCCATGTTGTGTTATCTATGTGGAACACTAAAGCATGAAAATGAATTGATTTTGAAGGGTGTACCCTTATTAACCTCCAATTATTTGTTTTATGTTTAATATCATCATACATTATGTGAAATTAACTTTTACTCATGATCCTCCATTATAACTAAATTTTATTCATCATCCTCCATGTGAAATTATCCTTGACACATGTTAATATCATGTTGTATATTGGTGATACATTTCCATATTATGATTATCATTCTATATCATGCCTTCATATTAATGTTCCTTTTATGATACATTTATAATACTATTTTTTATAATTTATTTTCATTATCATTTTATACCTTTTTATTCCCATAAGGTTGGTTATATGTCACCCCTTTATTTTTTATTTTCTCATGTCATCACATGAATTTTATTGTATGAAGAAACATTTTCTCGTGTTAATTATGTCTTCAATAATTATTATTCTTTTCATGTTTTATGTTTTTATGTAATGTAAATAATTAAAATATAAATTATACCCCTTTAACATCTATGTTTTATAAAGTGATTTTTTTAACATTCAAGTTTAAATATTAAAAAAAAATTCAGGGGTTGTTATAGATAGTATCAGAGGATATGTTATGATATTTTTTTATTATTATTATAATACCCTAGTGGAAATTCATAGGGATAATTCTATGAATAAGAATAAATCCATAAATTATTGTAATTATAGTGTATGTGGTTTATTAAGAATATACATCTATTTCTGGATACTATAGGAGGAAGTGGTTTTTCCATAGATGTTCATAAAAGTAGAAACATTGATAATGTGTTCCAAGCATGACTCAAGGTAACTTGGTACATGCCAACAATCCATACTGGGCTCTTAGTTTGACGCTCCTATGATATATTATTTGGTAATTTCATAATATCATTAAAAAAACTATTTAGGGAAGATAGAACGTTCCCATAAGAATATATGTTATGATGTAGATAATGGATAACATAGACTGAAGCCTCGAAACTCATAAGTCAATGAGATGAATATAATTTTTATGTTACCAGTTTAATTTAATTATATTACCCATTATTTTTTTAATTTTTCAATATAAGAATCTTTAATTTTCCTTTGATTATATCAAATGGTCTAAAATATGAGGAATCGTGCAAACAACTAATGCAATGGAAATTGCAATGATTACCCCAATGAGATGTCAAAATTGATTTGAGAACCAATAAAAAAATATTCACGATACTCTCCTTATTAACAAATGTTATGAATACACATGGGGAACAAAATATGTAGCCCCCCCCCCCCCCCCCGTGGTGAGGAAATCCCACAACAGTGATCTCCAGGCATCAATGGAATCCTAATTTCAACAGATGATATGATCCCATAATCACAGTTAAATGGATAAATTTCATTGAAAAGATGTTTTACATCTTTTAATTTTTATAATAAGATAAGGTTATTCTGGTTGTTTATTATAAGGAGGTGATATCTGATCAATGTTGGTCATTGATCAGGAATTCTAATCCCGAGAAAGAGATAGAAGCAGTGGATTGGAAGGAATTTCAGAAGAAGTATTTTGAAAAAAATTATTCGTAACCACATCCATAAAATGAAAATAAATTTCCATGAACTGATTAAAAAGGAAAATGAATCTATTGGAAGTGTAAGGAAAATATCACTTCAGTTTCATGATACACCCCCAGTTTTTTCATTATGCCCGAATTAATGGTTGGTCACTTCTTTGGTGGGCTAAAAACTAGCCTATGATAATCCATAGTGATTTGTGTCAACGAATGTTAAGAATGAATTTTATAATATTCCCTCAAGGAAGATATGGAGATCTTCGAATCTTAAGGGTATTATGTGGATAATAAGTAGATAGTGGAGATGAATTCTGGATGTCCAATAGAGATATATAATAGTGACATGAAATTTCAACCTCCCACTTTCCAAAGGTGTTGGAAGAAGCATCCGAGAAATTTCCTAAAGGATACTAGGAAATTCATTAGGTGTAGGAAGGATGGGTACCTACCTAATAATTTCTAATAGGGGAAAACCTCTATTGAGATAGAGGAATGGTATTCTCAAGTCAACCCTCATCACATTGTTAATTACAACAACTGCAAGAAAACATGTAACCTTGTGAATCATTACAATAAGACAAGGGTTTTTGAAGGTAACCAATAGCCTCCATGGTTGTAAGGGATTGATTTTTCTATCACTCCTGCTGAATTAAATCTCACCAATGAATTTGTCAATGTTACACTATTTATTCATTCATGAATAGTGAACTCAATTTTTTTATTTTGATTCTCAAAATTCATTTATATCTTCAATGAATAATATAACAATTTAAACAGAACCCAAACGAATGGATGTAAATACGTAGATGTAAAGGGAAAATGAAGAAATTATTTGAGCGTATGTATTTAAATCATCCCCTATAAAAATTTGTGGATTAATCTTCCCAGTGAATCTTGTCATACATCCCTTGATGTAATTTTATATAATTATCGGAATGGATTAGCTTTACCTGTATAAAGACAACAAAAATTTCCATGAGAGGGGAATAACTCTACATACTATATAATTAGATGTTGGTGGATAGAAAATATTTGAAACCATCATCTCATGAATGTATATTATTTCTCTATGACCAAGTATATCATTATCAAATGTTTGAGTCTATGGAATGATCCATCCTTCTAGAAATTCATATTGTGAGGGAATTCACTGATGTGTTTCCCATTTAATTGCATGGACGTCTTCCAATTAGGGACTTTGAGTTTTTGATCAAGTGTATAGTTGAGGCTTTCCAATATCACAGACTCTTTATTGAATAGCTTTTGTAGAAATTTAGGAGCTAAAGAAAAAACTATAGTAGAATATCGATAAATGCTTAATATTCCCAAGTTCTTCACTATGGGGTGCACCATTCTACTTCATCAAGAATAAGGATGGGTTAATGCAACTTTTAATAGATTTTCATGAGCTAAAAAATCATGATATAGAAAAATGCCCTTTTCCAAGAATTGATGACTTGTTTGATCAACTCTATGGAGCACAATACTTATCCAAGGTGGATCTACTGATGGGATATTACAAAATATGGGTGAAGAATGAGGAAATCATCAAGATTGATTTTCATACAAGGTATTTCCATTATGAGTTCATAGTGATGCCATTCAAAATCACAAATGACGAAATAATCTCCATGGCTTTGATGAATAGTGATTTTAAATATTAGCACGCCAAATTTGTGGTAGTATTTAAAGAAGATATTGTAATATAAACCATTACAAAGGAGGATAATGATTGGAATTTATAAAATATTGTTAAGACCTTATGAATGTAGATACTATATGAAATGTATATAATGTTTCAATTATGTTTGATGTAAGTATCATTATCAGTTTATATCATCATAAGAAATGGGATATTTTTGAATGCATCAAATCCAAAAGCAACTGAGGGATGTTTGTGTCCATCATTCACGATAGATATTTGTAGATTCATAGGCAAGTTAGATATTATTACCAAATTTTGTGTATTCAATTTTTATTGTAAACCCCTCTTACCAATATAACTAGGAAGGGGTCATCTTTACTTGGAATGATGACTCTGAAGAATGATTCATGGAGTTGAAAATTAGGGTTATCACTACCCTTATTCTCAAACTACCCATAAGTGGTTAAATGTTGGTAATTTTTAATGATTCTTCAATGAAGGTGTTGGAATATTTATTGATGAAAAATGAAAAAAAAATATTTCCTATTCATCAAGGAAGTAGAAAATAAATGAGAAAAACTATGAAAAACGTGATATGGTGTTGCCAATTGTGATCTTTGTGTCGAATTTCTATCTATTTGCAGAAAAGTGTGAAATATATTAGGATTGAAAAACTATCAAATATATATTAACACAGAAAGAGTTGAGTATACATGTGACAACCGGGTCCCTCTGACTGCACAACCACCCCTCCTTAACATGGTCGTTGGGTCATTGCCTACCAGGTACCCCCAGTTGCCCCGCAGACACGTGGGGCCCACCCTAGGGTCCACCCAGGTGCCCGAACGGTTCATCTGACTTATGATTGTCCCCACAGGCCAACACTTGTCCTTTCCAGGCCAACACTTCTCCTTTCCAGTGTGCTTTTTCCTCACTCACACCACACACACCCTGGGAAACTTCCTAGAAGGTCACACATCCTGATCACTACTCCAAGCCAAGCATTCTTAACTGTGGAGTTCTAATCAGACAGGCTCCCTAAAAGGATGTTTCACCATGTTGACATGGGTCAGGTCATTTAGTCATTTAACCCTTTATCATTTTGGGATGTTACAATCACCCCCCCCCCCCCCTTTAGAGCACAACACCCTCGTTGTGGGCCCTACATCTCAACCTAGGCAGCGCACCGCACTTAAGGCCTGGTTCCTCCTCTGACACCAAATGTGACAATTGTGCCCCAGTGACAGCACAGCCACCCCGCCTTAACATGTTTGTTGGGTCCTTGCCTACCAGGTACCCCCAGTTGCCACGCAGACACGTGGGGCCCACCCTAGGGTCCACCCACATGCCCGAACGGGTCATCTGACTAATGATTGTACCCACATGCCAACACTTGTTCTATCAAGAGTGCTTTTTCCTCACTCACACACACCCTAGGAAACTTCCCAGAAGGTCACCCATCCTGATCACTACTCCAAGCCAAGCACGTTTAACTATGCAGTTCTAATTAGACAGACTCCTGAAAAGGAAGTTTTGCCTTGTTGACATGAGTCAGATCATTTAGTCATTTAATCCTTTATCATTTGGGGATGTTACAATACAATAATGAATATGGTTAGATATCGTCATGGATTATGACTTAGTAATCCATTACCATCCTGGGATGGTTAATAGGGTGGAATATTCTATATGTACAGAGGACCCATCAATTCTATCATTGATTTTAATTGAGAAGGATCTGATCATCTAATATTTGAAGAAGACTGACATGAAAATAATAAAGAATGGAACATCATTAATCCTTTCACAAATTATTTATCAACCATATCATTTTAATTATTAAATTATAAACAAAAATATTATATGGGAATTTAAAATAAAGTGGAAACAATCATAAAAGATACATCCTCAGAGTTCGATTATAATGAACAATAAATTTTGAGATTTTGGTCGAGACTATATGCTCCATAAAATCACGAGTCAATGAATGAACATTTGGATGATGCACATAATTTGAATTTATCTATTCACCTAGGAAACACAAATATGTATCAAGATATCTGAGAGCACTATTGGGGGATAACATGAAAAAGGAGATCGTGGAATATAGATCATAGTGTATGGTATTAAATCAAGTGAAGAATGAAAGGAAATTATCTAAGGGGATGATGAATCCATTACCCGTACCAACATGGAAATGGTAAAAAATAAATTTCGATTTTGTAAAATGACTTTTGAGGGAATCCAGGGGAAGCAATGCTTTATGGGCTATAGTTGACCATCTTAGAAAGACTACACAATTCATTGTGATTTGATATTATTTCTCCCATGATCAAATGGCACAGATATACATCTGATAGATGTACGGCTGCATAGTGTACCACTATTGATTGTATCTGATTGAGATCCAATATTCACCTATATGTTTGGGGAAAGACCGGATATGCACTAAACATCGAGAAAAACTTTAGTAATTATTATCATCCTCACTCTGATGTCCAATCTAAGTGGAATATCCAAACACTTGAGGACATGATGGGAGATTTCTAAATGGACTTTAAATGCTTATGGAAGCTATAGCTTCCTTTGGTGGAGTTCCATTACAAGAACATTTTCCAACCATGAATCCAAATGTCTCACTATAATTCCCATTATGGGAAGAGGGGTAGAACATCAGCATGTTGGGATGATGTTGTAGAACAAAAAAATCCTGGTTCTAAAGTGGTTGAAGAAATTGTGGAGATAGTTAAGAACATCTAGAAGCACATTAAAGAATTCTAGTTTCAAGAAAAGAGTAATACTGACAATATTCAGAAATACCTAGAGTTTGATTTTGGATACATTATATTCCTCTAAAAATCTCCATATAAGAGAGTGTAGATATTTGGGAAATGTGAAAGATTAGTAAAAGGTACATTGCCCCATTTGAGATCATTGATCACATAAGTGTATTTTCCTATCTACTAGCACTCCCAGCGAACCTATCTCAAGTACATGATGTATTCAATGTATCACTCTAAATAAAGTAAATACCAAAACCATCACATGTACTCAATATATTAGAGGTACCATTGGAGAAATATAGTTCCGGTGAAGAGAAACACCAGTACAAAAAGTTTTTTTAACATCACCCATTTCACATCAGTTTTTTAGAACCAACGTGAAAATCTCCATAATTTGGTTTTTCATGTCGGTTACTATATAACAGACGTGAAAATCTTTTTTTCTGATTTTTCACGTTGGTTCTTATAAGAACTGACGTAAAAAATAATTTATAATGACTTTTTCACGTTTCTTATTCAATAACCATTATAAAAAATATTTAAAATCATATAGTTTATTTCACAAGCTTCTAGTTGATAGGTCGTGCTGCTCAAAAAAATTTATGGATCAAAAGTTATGTCAATCAAAAGTTGATCATCCCTAAATGAATTCTTAGGGATGACCAACTTCATAGGATCGTAACATTTGATCTGTAACTTCATTTGATCTTTGTGACCTATCAAATTGAAGATTACAAAATTAAATACATGTTTGTAAGCTTTTATAATGTTGGTTATTAAAAAACAGTCATAAAAATGTCATGAGACCTGATTTTTTTACGTCGGTTCTTATAATAAGAGACATAAAAAATTGGGTTTCAAGACTTTTCTACATCAGTTTTTAATTAACTGACGTTAAAATTGATTACAAAAACGTATTTCATTTCATCAGCTTCAATTTGATAGGTCACAGATCTTAAATAGAGTTACGGATCAAAACCTTTGGCTATTGGAAGATGATCATCGCTAAATGATATCTTAGAGAAGGCGAACTTCAGAGGACCATAACATTTGATCTGTAACTCCATTTGAGATTCATGACCTATAAAATTGAAGATCAAGAAATTAAATACATTTTTGTAAGTATTTTTAACATCTGTTATTAAATAACCGATGAGAAAAGTCTTGAAATGTGATTTTTTACATCGGTTATTATAAGAAAAGACATAAAAAATTGGGTTTCATTACTTTTTACGTTTGTTTTTAAATAACCGATGTCAAAAATGATTACAAAAATGTAGTTCATTTTGTAAGATTTGATTTTATAGGTCACAAAGCTCAGATGCCATTACAGGTCAAAAGTTATGGCCAGTGGGAGATGATCATCCCTAAACGAAGTCTTTGAGAGGCCAACTTCAGAGGACCATAACATTTGATCCATAACTCTTTTTGAGCTCTACGACCTATCAAATCGAATAAATGAAATACATGTTTTTAAACATTTTTAATGATGATTATTTAATAATTGACGTAAAAAATCGGCAAAAATTGATCTTTTACCTTAGATTGTATATAACCGACATGAAAAATCAGTGAAAATTTCAATATGTTTCAGGTTGGTTATAATAAAACTGAGGTAAAAGATGATTTTAATATCCTTCCAATGCAAGATTTTAATTTTTTACAAAATTTTAAATTTCTACATCAGTTATTAAATAACCGACGTGAAAAAGTCATGAAAATTGATTTTTCACTTCGGTTTTTATATAACCGACGTGAAAATTCAGTGAAAATTATAATATTTTTCACATCGATTATTATAAAAATCGACATGAAAAATGATTTTAATATCCCACTGATGCGGGGTTTCAATTTTTTCACAGCGTGGGCCCAAAATATTCAGTTGCTGCCTAAATTTTTAATACCGCGTTTTCTTTTTCCATATCATTTATATGGTTTAATTATACCCAAATCATAATCTAATGATCCTTTTACTCAACCATCATCATTCCACCGACTCAACCCATTTGATCTTTAACATGAATCCACTATTTCTTCTTTCCGTGATCTCATCAATGTATTCGTAATTATGTTTTCATGATTTATTTTTTGTTATGATTATTTTTCTTAATTTATATACCATTTAATGATTCAGATTCACTATTTTTTCTTTGTATCATGGAAAAACAACAAATCCTCATTTGGATTCTAAATTTCCTTCTCAGATGAAGCTTTGGTTAGCTCATTCGATCTTTCATCAGAAAAAAATACATCAAACTTTTAATGGTCGTAACTTTTGACCTATAGCTCCGATTGAGCTCTAAGACCTGTCAAATCAAACCTCAAGAAATTATCTACAAAATGAGAAACATTTTTAACGTCATTTATTTAAAAACTGATGTTAAAAATGACTTTTAACTTCTATTTTTAACGTTACTTTTTAAATATCTGGCGTTAAAAATAGTGTTTCAACACGATTTGTTTAGTATAAAATATGGTCATTCATGTCATTTTTAAAAAAACTGGCCTTATAAATAATTTTAAAAAACATTTATAACATTGTTTATTAAAGAACTGATGTTAAAAAATATATTTTTTTCGTCGATTGCAATAACGTCGCCACAACATCGCCAAAAAACCGACGTTAAAAATAAAAAAAATAACAACGTAAAAATGATTTTTTGTACTAGTTAAACCAATGATGATTATATATCATAGAGAAAATTCACTACCAAATTATAATATGGGCATCATAAAATTGTAATGTATAAACCACATGATTCATGATGAAACCATGGAACTACAGTATGTGATGAAGCAGAGTTAACCTCATCTGTTTTAGTGCAGGAAATAGAAATTTTGAGGGTGAAAATTCGTAAAGGAGGAAGGTTGTAATAACCGGAACATTTATAAATAAAACTCCCTTATCTTTTTAATTAAATAAATTTATTATAGATATATAAACCACACAAAATTATTTTCTTATTATATCCAGTTGGATTTAAATTACCATTATCTTTCATTTCCATTGATAATATATTCGTTGAATATTGATCTATTGACTAGTATAAATATAGTGATTTCATAAATCCTAATGACATAAAAAAAGGATATGATGGACTCAACTATATTAATAATTAACAATGAAGTCCATTTATCAAATATTCCTTGGGAGAAGTCATTTATATGATTTTCTATAACAACCAGAACTTTTGAATAATATTTTATACCTAAATTTGTGAGTTATTTCATTTTATACTCTACAAAAATATATCCTTTAATTATTGAAGTGATACCATTGGGCTTCTACTATTATATGACTATTGGTCAATATGAATGTTGGAAACTGAACTCTTAATGTTAAAATCAATTTTTATAAATACAAGTGATCTTGGTTAATTAATATAGAAACAAGATTCGATGGCCTCATCCAGTAGACTCGAGCCGTATGAACCCCATCTGTTAGAGACTGGGAAGGAGGTAGAATCTCTGGGCTTTCTCTGGACCAAGCTCATGCTGAGCTTCAACATGTGAATTTTAACAGAATCGCTTAAGGGAGAAGTTCAAGATGATAGAAGCCACCACTCATGAAATGTTGTCTGATCCGCCCCAAGACTCTATCACCATAGAACACCTTACACTTAGGTCCTATGCAGTTGATATAAGGGGCTATGTAATGAGTTCTTATATACTTTTTTTTATCCCTTGGTATAAATAAAATTTTTATTTATTATTATGGAAAAAAAATTATGTTCAAATGTATGGATAAATTTGGATGAATATTATAGACGTATTTTTTTAAAAATGGTATTTTAAAATATTCATGTAAACATTAAATAGTTAATAATGTGAAATGATTTTAAAAAAATGGTCTTTTAATGTTGTGATCATTATGAAATTTAGAGTATAATAAGATCAAAATGATTTATAGAAAATAGTAAAGTATGAATAGTAACATTACCTTATGAATAGTAATGAATAGTAAATAGGCCAAAAAATTAGAGACTTCACCCATAAAAATTTAAAAACAATTTAGACATCTTAAAAATGAATAAATGATTATAGTATAAGTTTCTCTATTTTTGAAGGTCCTAAATATTTTTAAAAAAAAAATTATAATTAATTTAATAATTTAAAATGAAATTTATTTTCATAAAATTTAATAATAAATCATTACTTTATTGTCTTATTGTTATATGATAATTTTATGGGACCCTGATTACTTTTTCATGGTGTTACAAAATAAGTTGTAGTTTTAGAGTAGTTTTTTTGAATAAATATTGATTCTATTTTAAAATTAAATTAAAAATATTACGAAAATTATTTTCATATAATGGAGTTCATTTTTAAATTTATAGCATCGATATTAGGTTATGGTGAATTTATGATATTTTTATAAAATGTTTTGTTTTCAGTGAATAGTGAAAATACAGTTTTTAGTTTTGGGTGTTTAATGAAATAATTAATGATTTAATAATCATCTTATAATGATGTAATCATTCTGGTAGACTTATGAATAGTAATATATGATATGATGTGTCCCAATTGGGCAATACCATGGCCAAATAACATGGGAAATCTCATGGTTTTTCCAATACCACCAATGAGGTGTCCCTTGGAAATGAATTAAATATAATCTCACTTTTTTTATAAATACCAAGTCATTCCCTCATTCATTTCATTCCAAAATCTTCATCAACAAATTTATCATCTTTTTAACTCCAAATTTGTCCTTCCAAGGTTCCTTGAGGCTTCCCAAGGTCCAAACCTTCAAGATTTCGAAGTTACTCTTCAAAGTAAGGGAACCATTCACACACATTTTTTAAGTCATGACTTCCTTTATGTTATGTCTCCTAGTTTCTATTTCATTATGTTGGGTTATGTTTTTATATATCATTCTCTCTTTCCATTTTATTTCCAAATGATGAGAGACCCTTTCTGCTCTCAACAGCTGATTTGCTGGATTTTTATGTGACGTCGTTAGCCTGCCGAATTTTCATTAATGAAATCGCATATTCTATTTTCTTTCAAATTTCATTTCCATGTGGTATGTCAATAAAATATCAATACAATGTTCATATTTCTATATTATTCTATCTCTATATTGTATTATGAAATATTTTCAAGTGGTTTACCCTTGTCCAATCTCTTTTTGTAGTTTTCTAAAACCATGTTATATAGCCATTGTGATGTAGAAATTTCGTCTTGAAATTTCTCTCTATTTCTCCCAGTAAATTCTCTTATCTCATTTATGTGAATACCCAAACCTATATCATATATATCATTTTTCATAATGAAATAATAATAATATTCATTATTCTGGAATTGACATACATATAACCCTCATTCCCTTCCATGGGTTATAAATGACATAATGAACATGTTTTTGAAATCATTTTAAAATTTCATGATGTTGATATGAAACCCATTTCTTTTACTCTCTTTCAGTTATTTATGAAATGTATTATTATGATCTATGTGGATCACATTAAAATAAATACATATTAATGGTGCACCCAGTTATCCTACCAATGCCTTGGGTAATGAATTTACTCACTATAGATGACAAGTTATTGGATACCTAGATGAATAACATTAGTAATTATTATGACACCTTGGGGTTAAACCTTGGTGATATGTTCATTAATGTCTAAATTAAGTGTTGTAGCCACAAATTCATGTTATGGTTCAGGTTCTTCTCATTATGAAATGTCTCTACTTTAATTTCGCATGTCTTTAGGTTTTTCATTAATTTATTATTGATATCACAAGTAAACTGACTCCCTTGCTTTCCTTACTGGGATTTATGCTCACCATTTCCTTTGATGTATGTCTCCAAGATATGAGATCCAGTAGTTTTACATAGGATGAACATTTAAAAAGGTTTTTCAAGGGGATTTAAAGGACTGTTTTATGTTTAAAAGTATTTTATCCCTAATTTCTGTGACACTAGATATTAAAGGTCCACTATTTACAAGTTGTAATGAAAATTTTTGTTAAAAAGGTGAGATTCCATAGTTGGTATCAAAATATATTTTAGTTAGTTATTGAAATTAGGCTATGAAAACTTTATGAATAACCCTATAGAAAATTTTAAATATAGTAACACTTCTTAGTATTTTGGTGAGTATTGAGTATGTGGTTTTTCAAGAAAATACATCCCTATTAGGATATGAGAAGGTAGAGGTGGCTCTGGCACATATGTATCTAGGAGTGATAACTCGGACAAGGAGTTTCGAGCTTGACTCGGGGTATCCTAGTACACGAAAACGAACCTTACTTCACTCTTGATTATGACACTCCTGGGGGATATTTTTGGTTAATCATAAGTTTTTATGAATCATTATGAAGGATTTATAGAGAAATTTAATTGTTTAAGGAATGATGTTTTAATACATAAAATCCTTTTTAGTTAAAATATTCATAATTGAAATAATATTCTCACTAAGGATTTATTCTTTTAGATAATAGTGGCCAATAGGATGAATCATCCAAATGGTTACCACAATGAACCATGCGCTGACAGCCTTTCGATGGAAGCTGGAATGGAAACATTCACATTAATGATGAACCAACAAATGTAAGTTATGGGAAATAACTATAATCAAGAAGAGAGACCGATTTCACCATGAATGGAATAGAGTTATGTTGAATCCATTATATGCGAACGACCAACAACCATTATTGGATCTACCAGCCAATTGATTTCTTAATAGTGGATCAACTATATTGAGAAGATATTTTATGTGCTCCGCTGTTTTGAACAAGATAAAATTACCCTGGCTATTTATCGCTTACAGGGAGAAGCTGATCAGTGGTGGGAACTGATTAAAAACAAAAGGTCAAGTGTGTAAGTTGAAGCTATGGAGTGGGAAGACTTCATTGGGATATTCAACAAAATTTATTTCCCTAAATCGATGAGAACAAGAATAAAGAAATATTTTCTCGAGCTGGAGTGATACGAGAATGAATCTAAGAGAACATACGAGATGAACTTCACAAGAAATTCATGTTACACCTCTTGATTATTCAAGGATCCAAATAGTAAGGTGGATTAATTATTCAGTGGACTGAGACCTTATCTGTGGAATAAAATAGCCAATACAGATTATGAATGCTATGAGGAGATCATGCAAAGTGCGATGAAAGTCAAACTAGAGTTTGGTGAGATGCAATGGTCTCATAAATCCAATGAAAATAAAATATCAATAGAGCCATTCTTAGGGAGGATATTAGTTCTCGAAATATGATAAAATAAATTACAACGTACCATCTGTAATAAATGTGGGAAGAAGCATTCGAGTAAATTCCTACTGAGGAGGAGGAAGTGCTACATCTATGGTAGAGATGGCCATATTTCACGGAATTTTCGTAGTGAGGTGAAGCCACAACTTCCCAACACTAATGAAAATGGGAAGATGGTTTAGAAACTACCAGATTTCAAATTCCACAAGTGTGTGAAACATATGAACATTTCCAATCACTATCTAAATCCATGGGTAGTGGAGGGGAATCACCATCATCCTCTCCAACAGACAAGGGATCAATTTCAGACTTTTTCAATCACTACAGATGAAGTTTATGCACCAAATTATGTGGTGAAAGGTACTTTTGTTGTTCTCTAAAAGATAAAAAGTACTTTTTTTAGTTTAGTTCTATGAATTCCATTATTTTCTCCATGTTTTCAATGAATATAGAATCAACATTGGATTTTCTAAAAGTAGGGTTATCGTTCCAGACTCCTGGTGGGATTATTCAAGCATTGTTAGTGTTTAGAAACTCTAGAATTTAATTTTGTGAGAAAAATATTATCGTAAATCTAGTAGTCATTCCCATGAAGGAAATCGACAATATACTAGGGGTGGACTAGCTCTCAACATATAATTCTAAAATCAAATGCAGAATCAAGGAAATATTAGTAGTCCTGAATGTAAAATCAACAGTTTTCTTCCAATGAGATATATCTCAACCTGATTTATGTCTATAAGAAGCTCTTATATCATTCTTCATGAAGTTGATTCATGAGGAAGATAAAGGAAATGAGAGTTTGTGGATAGAAAATGTCACCATCATCTAAGAATATGATGGAGTCCTTCATGGGGAGTTACCTTGACCTCCCCTGGAAAAAGAGGTAGAGTTATCCATTGAACTCATACCTGGATCCCATCTGATATCCAAGACCCCATGTAGGATGGAAAATGTAGAGCTAGAGGAGTTAAATAAACAAATCCATGATTTTTGGAGAAGGGTTTTATCTGACTAAGTGTATCTCCATGGGGATAACTGGTTCTCTTTGTGAAGAATAAGGATGGTTTGATGTGGCTATGCATTGAGTGTAGAGAACTGAATGGGATCACGATGAAGAAAAATACCATCTTCCCAGAATTAATGACCTAACTGACCGACTTCATGGGGCACAATTATTCCCTATGATTGATCTTTGATCTGGTTATCCTCAATTGAGGGTGAAGAAATAAGATATTCTAAAAAATGAATTCCAATAATGATATGGGAATTATGGGTTTATTAATATTCCCTTTGCACTGATTAGTACAACTTTAATTTTTATGGATTGGATGAATATAATCTTTAAGGACAACCTTGATAACTTTTTGGTAGTTTTTATTGAAAATATTTTGATATATTCTAAAATTCGCAAGGATCACAGAGATCATCTAAGTGTTATTTTGAAAACTCTATATACGGATAGGCTTTTTTTAATGTTCATAAAATTTGAATTCTAGTTACAACAAGTTTTTTTCTTGGGGCACATTGTTACCAATGAAGGAATCATAGTTAACCCTGAAAAGACAAAATTTTTAGAGGATTGGGCTCAGCCTACAACAATAACTGAGATTCGTAGTTTCCTAAGATTATTAGGATATTATATGAGTTTTGTGAAAAACTTTTCATGACCTTATAATACATTGACCATGTTAACTCCAAAAGGGTTCAATTTCATATGGACAAGGTAGTGTGGGCAAAGTTTCCAGGAGCTGAAGAACAGATTGGTTACTACACTCGTGTTAACTCCTCCCTCATGTGGAGAAGGATTCGTTATTTCTAGTGATGAAAATCGGAAAGGTTTTGGGTATGTCCTCATAAAAAATGAAAATGTCATTGCTTATGAATCTTGACATTTGATGACTCAAGACAAGAACAATCTTACACATGATCTAGAGATGGCTGCAGTCATTTTTGCTTTGAAGATATAGAGGCACTATATTTATTTGTAGAAATGTGATATATAAACAGACCATAAAAGTTTGAATTATATTTTCACACAAATTTAATTGAACATGAGGAAGAGGATATGGTTGGATGTTCTAAAAGAAAATGATTGTTCAATTTATTATCATTACGGAAGAGCAAACAAATGCACAGATGCATTAATAATGAAAAGCCCAGTTTTTATTTCAATGATGAGGATTCAAATAGATCCTTTGATCAATGACCTAGTAAAGATGGACATTGGAATTATAAGGTAAGGGACATCATCATTCATAACCAAAATTATTTATTAACTATAATTTCTAAAGAAGATCAGGAAATCTCAAAAAGAATATCCTTTTTTATAGATGAAGTTTGAGACTGTGAAGGATGGGAATTTTTCTAATTTAATTTTTGATCAAGAAGTTGTATTATAATTTCGTACCAAACTATGTGTTCCATATATTCTAGAAATAAATATGGAGATGATGGATGATGCTCATGCCTCTATATTCTCTATACATCCTAGAAGCAAATAAATGTATAGGGACCTTAGTGATCATTGTTGGTGGGATAATATAAAAAGAGTGTATGCTGAGTACACTTCAAAGTTCCTGGTATTTCAGAAAGTGAAGAGAGAGCGAAAACTTCTTAATGGGGTATTACAACCACAACCCATACCATCATGGAAGTGGAAAACTATCACTATGGACTTCTTCACTGGTCTCCTGAGAACTTCCAAAGGGAATAGCGTGATATGGGATATTGTAGACCATCTCACCAAGACTACACGTTTTATATCCTTTTGGTAAGATTTCTTTCTTGATCAACATTTCAAGATTTACATTAAGGAAGTAACACCCCAGGTAAATAAAGAATATGAAATTTTCACATTTATCCATATTTTTGAATAAAATATTAATATTACTTTAAATGGGACGCTATGCTTGATGGAGTACCCAACACACAACAATGAGTTTCTTGGGAATCTTACGTTGCACTCTAATAATAAAATAATATTATTTTAAATGGTACTTAACGCCTAGCCGTTGTAATGTCGGTAATGAACATAACTAACTACAAAATGATTATATATTTTTGTCAAATATTTTTACTCTTTACAATAAATTTTAGAGGATTAAAAATGGGAATGAATCCAATTTTAAGCGTAAACATTCAAATATTCGTTAAAAGATCGATTAACCGCCTTTCGATGGTGAACCTCTTTTAAATCCACTTTTTGAAAATTTTATGTGTTATATTTGACAAAATAAAATTCTTATTTAGAATCGGGTCGTCAAAATTTACTTTGTGTAAATTTTTTGTATCTTTTCGATAAAGTTCATTTTTTAATGAATAGTGAAAAATGTTGTATTTTAATTCAAAACCACTTTTTAATCTGATTTATTTATATGATTATATTATCTTTTGAATTGGTTTTAAAGTGAAATTAGAATATATTTTTACAATTTAATCCAATAGTGGTCGTTGGAATTAATTTCACTTTGAAATCGGACTTAAACTAGTGTCAATCTTTTGATACTTTTTGTTTCATAAAAACACGCTATTTGTTTTGACAACGGAAATTAATTATTAAATTAATTAATGAAACTTATATGTTTTTTATTTTGTAAAATAGACATCACTTTTGAATTCGGAATATCAAATATATCTTAGGGTGAATTTTTGGTAATTTTCTAAAAAACTTCAATTTTTGATGAATAGTGAAACCACTAAGTGGTACTTATAAAAACTGATTTTTCCATTTAAATTAAATTTTTCCACCTTTGTATTTTGAATTTCAAAAATCCTACATACATGGTTGTCATTAAGAAGTAAAATGCGGTTCAATGGGATTAAAATAATTTTTTGGTGAATAGTAATTTATTAAGTTTTTAATCGCGATTAGAGGTAATTAGTGTAGTTTAACGTAAAAATAATGTTTTAATAATATTAGATGAGCTTGAAACATGTAATACCCTCATTGGATGTGTCATGGATGACCAAGACAACCCATGGGTCAACTTGGGGACCCCATGGAGCCACTTTGGTTGGGAAATGACATTAATAACTTTTTATTTAATTTTAAAGTAAAAATGACAAAAACATGAAATGTTTTACTAAAAAAATTAAATGTGGTTATACAAGTCATATTTTTGACTAAAAATAGTAATTGGAAAGCTAAAAATATTTCCTACATCATAGTATTTTTATTATAATTTTTTGACATTAAATAAATTAAATTATTTATGACATCATGATGATGCAGCGAAGACCTCATTATTTAACGATTTAAATAAAATGAAAAGATAATGTAAAATCTATGACCTACACATGTACAAAACCTATTGGGTGGGTATATTTCGAACCCATATCACCTTATCCACTAATTATATCAATGTGGGACCTTTTAAATCCGAAACTCATTTTCAAATAAAGTAATATTTCGTTACTTTCCAAGAGTGCCCCTCCTGTCCACTTATAAAAGGCCCCCACCTCTACCTCCTTACCCACACTTACAAAGCCTTTGTCTCGACCAAAACCTGCCCATTTTGTCTATCCACATCCCTCTATTACTCCTTGAATCTTCACTTTGGGATGAAGTCTTCCCAAGGAAGCCTTTGAGCTCAAACCAAAGGGAGTTACCCGATTTTAAGGTAATGTCTTCACTTGAGTCCTTTGTTTTATTTTGCTTTTACAACCCCCTAAACTCTTTTTATTCATTTATTTTGTAACAACACCAGTATATTACATATACTAGGATGTTGTTATAAGTATTATTCTAGCTAAACTTAAACACACCTACTTCTAATGGTTAAATAACATACTGTTTCTGTGGATGGCGAATTTCTGCCTCCCGAAACGATTATTGTTCAACATTCTTCTAACACCTTAAAAGGTGGCCATTAAGATGTCACTATATTTATATATGATATATAATATGTTTATTTTCTCCTTAAGCTTCTGTATTTTTCATTTTGGTCATACCTTTATGGTTTTCATTATGGGTAAACGCGATATCTTCATTTAAGGAACTGCGGACTACCGCCCCCTCAAAGTGATTTGATTTCGTTAATGCCATATGTGGGATGTATAAAGGATTTAATTAATGTTAATATATATTATATTATACTGGAATTATAATATACCTTTATATCATTATGATTCCATTCCATAAAAATACGAAATAGAAAGGAAAGTAGCGTTCATGCGTACGTACGACTTACCGTCTCCATGAACAGTGCATTTCATTTCTTAACTCTAAACGTTATGTAATATTATAAATCCATGAATATACTGGATATATATGATATATATGATATATACATCATGAATAAAATTCTGGATATAATGGATATTTTACCACATGAACAACTTGTAATTATAAAGAGTATTTTTGACTCAAGTACCAATGATCGTTAAAATAATCATTATTAACTTAAATAATAACAGAGTGTTCATGACATGGTAATAAGTGATATAAAAGGAATAATGAACTTGAAAAAGGTTCTTAAGGAAGTATAAATTAACTCAATTTTATTATTTAGGAGATTAAAGAACGATCGAGTCAAGTCGGACCCGAGGTAAGGGATCCTACTCCTCTCTTTCTTTTTAAGTACACTCTTTTATGTCATTCCTTTTAAAGCTCATATTTATTATTATTGGGATGTTCTTTTATATTACTCTTACTTTAATTTTTATGTTCATATGATGATAGACCCTATTCTCTCTCGTCAATCCATTTTGGAAGTTTTGAGTGGCGTCGTTAGGCTGCAGAATTTTCATAAGAGATCTAACCTCTCTCTTTCTTTTTAAGTACTCTTCTTTATGTCACTTCTTTTAAGCTCCTCTTTGTTATGTTGGGGGATGTTATTTTATATTAATATTTCTATAAACTTTATGTTAATATGATTAGAGACCCTATTTGATCCCATCAATCCATTTTTTTATGTTTTAAGTGGCGTTGTTCTGCTGCCGAGTTTTCATAAGGGATTTTTCATCTCACTTTTATTTTTGTGAGATTTATGATACATTTGCCACCATTTCCTTTGATTGGTGTATGTAATTCCCATTATTATACTCTTTGTGTAATATAATTTCATTTATGGGTATTTACATATTCATTGTATGACCCTTATTCAATGGGGTGTACGTTTTGAAAGTTACCCAAGTCGGTAAGGGAACCTTTCACCCTCCTCTTTTTAAAAGACTTATTGTGTTATGTATTTTAGTTCACATACTATTATGTTGGGATATGTTCTTATATATCCTTATTGATGTAAATTTTATGACCAAGAGATGAGATACCCTTTTTATCTCTCATCAACTCTTTTTCTGAATTTTGAAGTGACGCCGTTAGGCTATTGAATTTTTGCAAGGGAACTTCTTAACCCAATTTTGATTCTTTGGGATAAACTTGTACACCTTGAATATGTCATTCTATGATTATGTGTGAATGTCCTCTGATTGTTATATACTTAATACCCACTTATATTTCGTGTATTTATTTTTCACACATAACTATGTAACTGATTTATCCTTAATCCAAGGATACCGTCTTTGTATGGGACTTCGTCTCAATCTCCTTTCGTTGAGGCATATTGTGTTTTATACACAACTTTATTTTATACAGTGTATAAACTCCTCTGACTTTTATGTTTATTCAAAGGAATCTTTTTTATACGAATCGTTTACTAAACGAAAAAATGGAATGTTTTTTTTTCATACGTATGTGGCGACAACGACTTCTCCACCACCGTGACCATTATTTGAGTTTCGGCTTCCTCCACAAGCCATACATTTTTTTAAAAGACAAATAAATACCATGTTTTAATTTTCTTTTATTTTGGTATTGAAAATGGTTTTCATAATGTTTTTATATCAATGTGTTGTATTGATATCTTGTGATTGAAAGGTACAAATGTTATGTTTCCTTTATGCATGTTTTATGTGACAAGATTATGTTATGGTTCTTGGGCATTGTTATTAATACGGGTGGTTCCGGGATAAGCTAAGGGTGGGTGATCCTGATATAGCTCTCCAATGCATTGGGTAATGCGAAGGAGTGAAACGATAAGGTTTCTCCGAAGAGATTTAGGGAATATACTATGGTGGGTATTCCAAACGTAACCAAGAGGGTTACTCCCTAAGTAAGAATGTTATGAATGCCTCAAGTTACCTTTATGTCTTATGATTTCTATGATTTATTCATGATTTGATGAGGTATGTTAAAGTGCCTATGTTTTATGGGTAAAGTATTATTTCATTCTTATGTATATATGAACTCATGTTTCCTTTCCATATTTTTATAATCCTTACTGAGCTTTTTATGCTCATCCCAAGTTTTTTTTTTGAAATGTTTTTCACAGGTCAAGGGAAAGGTACATGATATGATGATAGTGTCAAGGAATTTTCAAGAAAGAATCCATGATTTATTTTTAAATATATTTTCGTTGATGGAAAAAAAATGAATACTATCTTTTATGTAACCACTTTGTGTAAATGTGGAATGTAATGAAAGTTTTATGATCTAATTCTCTAAAACTCTAAACCTGAAAAGATCCTCAATGTGTAATCTTGTAATAACACAATATTAAGTAAGGTTTAAGGATGGGGCCTTATAGTTTGTATTAAAGGTCAGTTTAGACAACTTTAGTGATTAGGAGTTTTTGTGAGACACATGATTAGCCCCTATATCTATTATTTCAGTAAAATCATTGTTTTATAATTTTTTTTCAGGTCATGTAAAGTCGGTTACGAATGGAAGGAGAAGGATCTAAAACGACATTCCTATCTCTTCCGGATGACATGCTTGCAATAATTATTGCAAAGTCATCTTCGGATGATTGTGAAACTTTTTCTAGCATACAACTCACTTGCAAGCAGTTGTTTGAGATATCAAACACCTCCACTATACCTTGTCATCATCGTGGATCATGGGTTGTTTTTAGACAAATACTATTTTCAAAATATTCTCATATTTTCAAGAAAGGTAAATATTATCAAGGTATTTTCAAATATTTTACCTTATCACAAGAATTTGAAGCATATTATGATTCTAAAAATGGTGCTGAGGAAGGAGACCCTTGCGTAACCTATTTATATTTTCTTTTAAAATATAGTCTCACATCACATACTTATGGTATTTTAAAAGGACCAATAATAGAAAGTTTAAACTCAATTTCGGTCCGACTATTTTATAGAAATCATGTTTTATCAGATGTTTTCGAATTATATGTCATACATGATTATTTTCCAAAACTGTTTTTCTGTGAACACCCATATGACCCATGTTGTACGAGGTGTATTTGGATGGAGGAAGCAAATGATTTTGAAGGATCTCTAAATCATTGATGTAATGCATGGGACTTCTACCTACGTGAGCAAGATGTTGATGAAACCGATTGGACGCCATGATCAAGGTATGATGTTATTCATTTTGGGAATCGTTTTATTTTATCATATGGTGGTGAAATTAGACTTCAAGAATTAAGATGTTGAGATCGTAATGAATTTGGATGAAAATTAAAGGTATAAGGAAACTATTGAGGTTAAAACATGTTAGGGTTATTTTTGGAGTTTTGGAAAAAGGACAACACGCAGACCGTGTGACAACCCATCGCGTCGGACAAAGCTACGGGAATCGAACCCACAACCAAAGTGCAACTGGTATTTATCGCCTACCACTGGACTACGTGGAATCCCTGGTTAGTTTGACTTATTCTTTTTAGTTAGATGATTTTATGAATTAAGAGTAAGTTTATTTTCGGTTATCTATGGAAATTTATTAACCTTTCATGGAGGATATGTGATTTGGTTAATTGCTTTTCAATACGAGACATTAAGAGCAACTGATGTTGTTTGGAGATAATTGTTACGATTTAACTTGGAAGACTATGTGACTAAATCCTTAAAATATTTGGGTTTCAATCTTAGATTGGTTTACTTTGAATAATTTTATGGACAAATTGTTTATCGAATGGTCCTCGTTGAACTTTGGGTTTTGTTGGACAAATTTTGGAGATTAAGAATATATTTTCTTTTTATAAAGGGTTATACTTTTTAGGATTATCTGATCTTGTACTAACCTTTTTGGTTTTGGTTTTGGTTAGATTCTAAAGACGTGGGAAGTATATAGTTCCCTTTTTTGGATTAGGTAATTCTCTAGAAGTTGATTATAGTAATCTTAATGTGAACAAGACTTCCTAAAAACTCGTCTTTTGGAGAAAATATGAGTTTGATTAAGGAATGTAATAAAATTTGAAAGTCAACATGATAAGTAATTATGTTTCCTTATGAATAAATTCCACAATAAAAAGCAACATAAAACAAAAATGTTGTCTATTAAATTTTCCTACTAGGGAATTGAATACCATTTAACCCATCAGAAGTTTGTGATTTTATTGTGGTTAACTTTCTCCTAAACATGTTTTCTATCACTCTCCATTAGAACATGACCCTATGTTTTCTCCTCCATGTCCATGTTTTCCTACATGGAATCCTAGAATGGGTTAACTCGGGTGACCTTTGTACTTATCTTTCTTTATTTTAAAGTGATTGTTTTACCGACTCTTGTTCCGATGTGGGACATTCAAGGATGTTTCCATGCCCAATTTTAAAATTGCGAGGACGCAATTCCCAAAAGGGGGGAAGGATGTAATACCCCAGGTTAATAAAGAATATGACATTTTCACATTTATCCATATTTTTTAAAAAAATATTAATATTACTATAAATGGGACGCTATGCTTGATGGCGTACCCAACACGCAACAACGAGTTTCTTGGGAATCTTACGTTGCACTCTAATAATAAAATAATATTATTTTTAATGGTAGTTAACGCCTATCCGTTGTAATGGAGGGAATGAACAGAACTAACTACAAAATTATTATATATGTTTTTCAAATATATTTACTCTTTACAATAAATGTTATAGTATTAAAAATGCGAATGAATCCAACTTTAAGCGTAAACATTCAAATATTCTTTAAAAGGTCGATTAACCGCCTTTCGATGGAGAACCTCTTTTAAATCCACTTTTTGATAATTTTATGTGTTACATTTTACAAAATAAAATTCTTATTTAGAATCGGGAGATCAAAATTTACATTGTGTAAATTTTTGGTATCTTTCCGATAAAGTTCATTTTTTAATGAATAGTGAAAAATGTTGTATTTTAATTCAAAACCACTTTTTAATCTAATTTATTTATATGATTAGATTATCTTTTGAATTATTTTTAAATTTAAATTAGAATATATTTTTACCATTTAATCCAATATTGGTTGTTGGAATTAATTTCACTTTGAAATCGGACTTAAACTAGTGTCAATCTTTTGATACTTTTTGTTTCATAAAAACACGCTATTTGTTTTGACAGTGGGAATTAATTATTAAATTAATTAATGAAACTTATATGTTTTTAATTTTTTAAAATATACATCATTTTTGAATTTGGAATATCAAATATAGCTTAGGGTGAAGTTTTGGTAATTTTCTGAAAAACTTCAATTTTTGATGAATAGTGAAACCACTAAGTGGTACTTATAAAAACTGATTTTTTCATTTAAATAAAATTTTTCCACATTTTTGTTTTTAATTTCAAAAATATGACATACATGGTTGTCATTAATAAGTAAAATGTGGTTCAATTGGATTAAAATTATTTTTTGGTGAATAGTAACTTATTATGTTTTTAATCGTGATTAGAGGTAATTAGTGGAGTTTAACGTAAAAATAATGTTTTAATAATATGAGATGAGCTTGACACATGTCCTACCCTCATTTTATGTGTCATGTCCGACCAAGAAAACCCATGGGTCAATTTTGGGACCCCATGGAGCCACTTTGGTTGGGAAATTACATAAATAAATTTTTATTTAATGTTAAAGTAAAAATGACACAAACATGAGATGTTTTACTAAAACAATTTTTAAATGTGGTTATACAAGTCAGAATTTTGACTATAAATAGTCATTGGAAATCTAAAAAGATTTCCTACATCATAGTATTTTTTTTATAATTTTTATAAATTAAATAAATTAAATTATTTATGACATTATGATGATGAAGCAATGACCTCATTATTTAACGATTTAAATAAAATGAAAAGATAATGTACAATCTATTACCTACACATGTCCAAAACCTATTGAGTGGGTATATTTAGAACCCTTATCACCTTATCCACGAATTATATCAATGTGGGACCTTTTAAATCCGAAAATCATTTTCAAATAAAGTAATATTGCTTTACTTTCCAAGAGTGCCCCTCCTCTCCTCTTATAAAAGGCCCCCACCTCTACCTCCTTACCCACACTTCCAAAGCCTTTGGATCTGCCTACCCCTTCCCATTTTGTATCTCCACACATCCCTATCTTACTCCTTGAAGCCTCACTTTGGGCAGAAGTCTTCCCAAGGAAGCCTTTGATCTCAAACCAAAGGGAGTTACCCGATTTTAAGGTAATGTCTTCACTTGAGTCCTTTTGTTTTATTTTGCTTCTCCAACCCCCTAAACTCTTTTTATTAATTTATTTTGTAACAAAACCAGTATAATACATATACTAGGATTTGTTTTATAAGTATTATTCTAGATAAACTTACACACACCTACATCTAATGGTTAAAGAACATACTCTTTCCGTGGATGGCGAATTTATGCCTCCCGAAACGATGATTGTTCAACATTCTTCTAACACCTTCAAAGGTGTCCATTAAGATGTCACTATATTTATATATGATATATAATATGTTTATGTTCTCCTTTATCTTCTGTATTTATCATTTTGGTCATACCTTTATGGTTTCAATTATGGGTAAACGCGATATCTTCATTTAAGGAAGTGCGGACTACCGCCCCCTCAAAGTGATTTGATTTCGTTAATGCCATATGTGGGACGTATAAAGGATTTAATTAATGGTAATATATATTATATTATACTGGAATTATAATATACCTTTATATCATTATGATTCCATTCCATAAAAATACGAAATAGAAAGGAAAGTAGCGTTCATGCGTACGTACGACTTACCGTCTCCATGAACAGTGCATTTCATTTCTTAACTCTAAACGTTATATAATATTATAAATGCATGAATATACTAGATATATATGATATATATGATATATACATCATGAATAAAATTCTGGATATAATGGATATTTTACAACATGAACAACTTGTAATTATAAAGAGTTTATTTTTGACTCAAGTACCAATGATCGTTAAAATAATCATTATTAACTTAAATAATAACAGAGTGTTCATGACATGGTAATAAGTGATATAAAAGGAATAATGAACTTTAAAAAGGTTCTTAAGGAAGTATAAATTAACTCAAGTTTATTATTTAGGAGATTAAAGAACGATCGAGTCAAGTCGGACCCGAGGTAAGGGATCCTACTCCTCTCTTTCTTTTTAAGTACACTCTTTTATGTCATTCCTTTTAAAGATCATATTTATTATTATTGGGATGTTCTTTTATATTACTCTTACTGTAATTTTTATGTTCATATGATGATAGACCCTATTCTCTCTCGTCAATCCATTTTGGAAGTTTTGAGTGGCATCGTTAGGCTGCCGAATTTTCATAAGAGATCTAACCTCTCTCTTTCTTTTTAAGTACTCTTCTTTATGTCACTTCTTTTAAGCTCCTCTTTGTTATGTTGGGGGATGTTATTTTATATTAATATTTCTATAAACTTTATGGTAATATTATTAGAGACCCTATTTGATCCCATCAATCCATTTTTTTATGTTTTAAGTGGCGTTGTTCTGCTGCCGAGTTTTCATAAGGGATTTTTCATCTCACTTTTATTTTTGTGAGATTTATGATACATTTGCCACCATTTCCTTTGAGTGGTGTATGTAATTCCCATTATTATACTCTATGTGTAATATAATTTCATTTATGGGTATTTACATATTCATTGTATGACCCGTATTCAATGGGGTGTACGTTTTGAAAGTTACCCAAGTCGGTAAGGGAACCTTTCACCCTCCTCTTTTTAAAAGACTTATTGTGTTATGTATTTTAGTTCACATACTATTATGTTGGGATATGTTCTTATATATCCTTATTGATGTAAATTTTATGACCAAGAGATGAGATACCCTTTTTATCTCTCATCAACTCTTTTTCTGAATTTTGAAGTGACGCCGTTAGGCTATCGAATTTTTGCAAGGGAACTTCTTAACCCAATTTTGATTCTTTGGGATAAACTTGTACACCTTGAATATGTCATTCTATGATTATGTGTGAATGTCCTCTGATTGTTATATACTTAATACCCACTTATATTTCGTGTATTTATTTTTCACACATAACTATGTAACTAATTTATCCTTAATCCAAGGATACCGTCTTTGTATGGGACTTCGTCTCAATCTCCTTTCATTGAGGCATATTGTGTTTTATACACAACTTTATTTTATACAGTGTATAAACTCCTCTGACTTTTATGTTTATTCAAAGGAATCTTTTTTATACGAATTGTTTACTAAACGAAAAAATGGAATGTTTTTTTCATACGTATGTGGCGACAACGACTTCTCCACCACCGTGACCATTATTTGAGTTTCGGCTTCCTCTACAAGCCATACCTTTTTTTAAAAGACAAATAAATACCATGTTTTACTTTTCTTTTATTTTGGTATTGAAAATGGTTTTCATAATGTTTTTATATCAATGTGTTGTATTGATATCTTGTGATTGAAAGGTAGAAATGTTATGTTTCCTTTATGCATGTTTTATGTGACAAGATTATGTTATGGTTCTTGGGAATTGTTATTAATACGGGTGGTTCTGGGATAATCTAAGGGTGGGTGAGCCTGATATAGCTCTCCAATGCATTGGGTAATGCGAAGGAGTGAAACGATAAGGTTTCTCCGAAGAGATTTAGGGAATATACTGTGGTGGGTATTCCAAACGTAACCAAGAGGGTTACTCCCTACGTAAGAATGTTATGAATGCCTCAAGTTACCTTTATGTCTTATGATTTCTATGATTTATTCATGATTTGATGAGGTATGTTAAAGTGCCTATGTTTTATGGGTAAAGTATGATTTCATTCTTATGTATATATGAACTCATGTTTCCTTTCCATATTTTTATAACCCTTACTGAGCTTTTTATGCTCATCCCAAGTTTTTTTTTTGAAATGTTTTTCACAGGTCAAGGGAAAGGTACATGATATGATGATAGTGTCAAGGAATTTTCAAGAAAGAATCCATGATTTATTTTTAAATATATTTTCGTTGATGGAAAAAAATGAATACTATCTTTTATGTAACCACTTTGTGTAAATGTGGAATGTAATGAAAGTTTTATGATCTAATTCTCTAAAACTCTAAACCTGAAAAGATCCTCAATGTGTAATCTTGTAATAACACAAGATTAAGTAAGGTTTAAGGCTGGGGCCTTATAGTTGGTATTAAAGGTCAGTTTAGACAACTTTAGTGATTAGGAGTTTTTGTGAGACACATGATTAGCCCCTATATCTATTATTTCAGTAAAATCATTGTTTTATAATTTTTTTTCAGGTCACGTAAAGTCGGTTACGAATGGAAGGAGAAGGATCTAAAACAACATTCCTATCTCTTCCTGATGACATGCTTGCAATAATTATTGCAAAGTCATCTTCAGATGATTGTGAAACTTTTTCTAGCATACAACTCACTTGCAAGCAGTTGTTTGAGATATCAAACACCTCCACTATACCTTGTCATCATCGTGGATAATGGGTTGTTTTTAGACAAATACTATTTTCAAAATATTCTCATATTTTCAAGAAAGGTAAATATTATCAAGGTATTTTCAAATATTTTACCTTATCACAAGAATTTGAAGCATATTATGATTCTAAAAATGGTGCTGAGGAAGGAGACCCTTGCATAACCTATTTAAATTTTCTTTTAAAATATAGTCTCACATCACATACTTATGGTATTTTAAAAGGACCAATAATAGAAAGTTTCAACTCAATTTCGGTCCGACTATTTTATAGAAATCATGTTTTACCAGATGTTTTCGAATTATATGTCATACATGATTATTTTCCAAAACTGTTTTTCTGTGAACACCCATATGACCCATGTTGTACGAGGTGTATTTGGATGGAGGAAGAAAATGATTTTGAAGGATCTCTAAATCATTGATGTAATGCATGGGACTTCTACCTACGTGAGCAAGATGTTGATGAAACCGATTGGACGCCATGATCAAGGTATGATGTTATTCATTTTGGGAATCGTTTTATTTTATCATATGGTGGTGAAATTAGACTTCAAGAATTAAGATGTTGAGATCGTAATGAATTTGGATGATATTAAAGGTATAAGGAAACTATTGAGGTTAAAACATGTTAGGGTTATTTTTGGAGTTTTGGAAAAAGGACAACATGCAGACCGTGTGACAACCCATCGCGTCGGACAAAGCTACGGGAATCGAACCCACAACCAAAGTGCAACTGGTATTTATCGCCTACCACTGGACTACGTGGAATCCCTGGTTAGTATGACTTATTCTTTTTAGTTATATGATTTTATGAATTATGAGTAAGTTTATTTTCGGTTATCTATGGAAATTTATTAACCTTTCATGGAGGATATGTGATTTGGTTAATTACTTTTCAATACGAGACATTAAGAGCAACTGATGTTGTTTGGAGATAATTGTTACGATTTAACTTGGAAGACTATGTGACTAAATCCTTAAAATATTTGGGTTTCAATCTTAGATTGGTTTACTTTGAATAATTTTATGGACAAATTGTTTATCGAATGGTCCTCGTTGAACTTTGGGTTTTGTTGGACAAATTTTGGAGATTAAGAATATATTTTCTTTTTATAAAGGGTTATACTTTTTAGGATTATCTGATCTTGTACTAAACTTTTTGGTTTTGGTTTTGGTTAGATTCTAAAGACGTGGGAAGTATATAGTTCCCTTTTGTGGATTAGGTAATTCTCTAGAAGTTGATTATAGTAATCTTAATGTGAACAAGACTTCCTAAAAACTCGTCTTTTGGAGAAAATATGAGTTTGATTAAGGAATGTAATAAAATTTGAAATTCAACATGATAAGTAATTATGTTTCCTTATGAATAAATTCCACAATAAAAAGCAACATAAAACAAAAATGTTGTCTATTAAATTTTCCTACTGGGGAATTGAATACCATTTAACCCATCAGAAGTGTGTGATTTTATTGTGGTTAACTTTCTCCTAAACATGTTTTCTATCACTCTCCATTAGAACATGACCCTATGTTTTCTCCTCCATGTCCATGTTTTCCTACATGGAATCCTAAAATGGGTTAACTCGGGTGACCTTTGTACTTATCTTTCTTTATTTTAAAGTGATTGTTTTACCGACTCTTGTTCCGATGTGGGACATTCAAGGATGTTTCCATGCCCAATTTTAAAATTGCGAGGACGTAATTCCCAAAAGGGGGGAAGGATGTAATACCCCAGGTTAATAAAGAATATGACATTTTCACATTTATCCATATTTTTTAATAAAATATTAATATTACTATAAATGGGACGCTATGCTTGATGGCGTACCCAACACGCAACAACGAGTTTCTTGGGAATCTTACGTTGCACTCTAATAATAAAATAATATTATTTTAAATGGTAGTTAACGCCTATCCGTTGTAATGGAGGGAATGAATAGAACTAACTACAAAATTATTATATATGTTTGTCAAATATATTTACTCTTTACAATAAATGTTAGAGTATTAAAAATGCGAATGAATCCAATTTTAAGCGTAAACATTCAAATATTCTTTAAAAGGTCGATTAACCGCCTTTCGATGGAGAACCTCTTTTAAATCCACTTTTTGATAATTTTATGTGTTACATTTTACAAAATAAAATTCTTATTTAGAATCGGGAGATCAAAATTTACATTGTGTAAATTTTTGGTATCTTTCCGATAAAGTTCATTTTTTAATGAATAGCGAAAAATGTTGTATTTTAATTCAAAACCACTTTTTAATATAATTTATTTATATGATTAGATTATCTTTTGAATTGTTTTTAAATTTAAATTAGAATATATTTTTACCATTTAATCCAATATTGGTTGTTGGAATTAATTTCACTTTGAAATCGGACTTAAACTAGTGTCAATCTTTTGATACTTTTTGTTTCATAAAAACACGCTATTTGTTTTGACAGCGGGAATTAATTATTAAATTAATTAATGAAACTTATATGTTTTTAATTTTTTAAAATATACATCATTTTTGAATTTGGAATATCAAATATAGCTTAGGGTGAAGTTTTGGTAATTTTCTGAAAAACTTCAATTTTTGATGAATAGTGAAACCACTAAGTGGTACTTATAAAAACTGATTTTTTCATTTAAATAAAATTTTTCCACATTTTTGTTATGAATTTCAAAAATATGACATACATGGTTGTCATTAATAAGTAAAATGTGGTTCAATGGGATTAAAATTATTTTTTGGTGAATAGTAACTTATTATGTTTTTAATCGTGATTAGAGGTAATTAGTGTAGTTTAGCGTAAAAATAATGTTTTAATAATATGAGATGAGCTTGACACATGTCCTACCCTCATTTTATGTGTCATGTCCGACCAAGAAAACCCATGGGTCAATTTTGTGACCCCATGGATCAACTTTGGTTGGGAAATTACATAAATAAATTTTTATTTAATGTTAAAGTAAAAATGACACAAACATGAGATGTTTTACTAAAACAATTTTTAAATGTGGTTATACAAGTCAGAATTTTGACTATAAATAGTCATTGGAAATATAAAAAGATTTCCTACATCATATTATTTTTTTTATAATTTTTATAAATTAAATAAATTAAATTATTTATGACATTATGATGATGAAGCAATGACCTCATTATTTAACGATTTAAATAAAATGAAAAGATAATGTACAATCTATTACCTACACATGTCCAAAACCTATTGAGTGGGTATATTTAGAACCCTTATCACCTTATCCACGAATTATATCAATGTGGGACCTTTTAAATCCGAAAATCATTTTCAAATAAAGTAATATTGCTTTACTTTCCAAGAGTGCCCCTCCTCTCCTCTTATAAAAGGCCCCCACCTCTACCTCCTTACCCACACTTCCAAAGCCTTTGGATCTGCCTACCCCTTCCCATTTTGTATCTCCACACATCCCTATCTTACTCCTTGAAGCCTCACTTTGGGCAGAAGTCTTCCCAAGGAAGCCTTTGATCTCAAACCAAAGGGAGTTACCCGATTTTAAGGTAGTGTCTTCACTTGAGTCCTTTTGTTTTATTTTGCTTCTCCAACCCCCTAAACTCTTTTTATTCATTTCTTTTGTAACAACACCAGTATAATACATATACTAGGATTTGTTTTATAAGTATTATTCTAGATAAACGTACACACACCTACATCTAATGGTTAAATAACATACTCTTTCCGTGGATGGCGAATTTATGCCTCCTGAAACGATGATTGTTCAACATTCTTCTAACACCTTCAAAGGTGTCCATTAAGATGTCACTATATTTATATATGATATATAATATTTTTATGTTCTCCTTTATCTTCTGTATTTATCATTTTGGTCATACCTTTATGGTTTCAATTATGGGTAAACGTGATATCTTCATTTAAGGAAGTGTGGACTACCGCCCCCTCAAAGTGATTTGATTTCGTTAATGCCATATGTGGGACGTATAAAGGATTTAATTAATGGTAATATATATTATATTATACTGGAATTATAATATACCTTTATATCATTATGATTCAATTCCATAAAAATACAAAATAGAAATGAAAGTAGCGTTCATGCGTACGTACGGCATACCGTCTCCATGAACGGTGCATTTCATTTATTACCTCTAAACATTATGTAATATTATAAATGCATGAATATACTGGATATATATGATATATATGATATCTAGATCATGAATAAAATTCTGGTATAATGGATATTTTACCACATGAACAACTTGTAATTATAAAGAGTTTATTTTGGACTCAAGTACCAATGATCGTTAAAATGACCGTTATTAACTTAAATAATAACATAGTGGTCATGACATGGTAATAAGTGATACAAAAGGAATAATGAAATTTAAAAATGTTCTTAAGGAAGTATAAATTAACTCAAGTTTATTATTCAAGAGATTAAAGAACGATCGAGTCAAGTCGGACCCGAGGTAAGGGATCCTACTCCTCTCTTTCTTTTTAAGTACACTCTTTTATGTCATTCCTTTTAAAGCTCATATTTATTATTATTGGGATTTTATTTTATCTTAATTTTACTGTAATTTCTATGTTCATATGATGAGAGACCCTATTCTCTCTCCTCAATCCATTTTGGAAGTTTTGAGTGGCGCCGTTAGGCTGCCGAATTTTCGTAAGAGATCTAACCTCTCTCTTTCTTTTTAAGTACTCTCCTTTATGTCACTTCTTTTAAGCTCCTATTTGTTATGTTGAGGGATGTTCTTTTATATTACTATTTATATAAACTTTATGTTAATATGATTAGAGACCCTTTTTGATCCCATCAATCCATTTTTTTATGTTTTAAGTGGCGTTGTAAGGCTGCCGAGTTTTCATAAGGGATTTTTCATCTCACTTTTATTTCTGTGAGATTTATGCTACATTTTCCACCATTTCCTTGGAGTGGTGTACGTAATTCCCATTATTATACTCTTTGTGTAATATAATTTCATTTATGGGTATTTACATATTCATTGTATGACCCTTATTCACTGGGGTGTACGTTTTAAGAGTTACCCAAGTCGGTAAGGGAACCTTTCACCCTCCTCTTTTTAAAAGACTTATTTTGTTATGTCTTTTAATTCACATACTATTATGTTGGGATATGTTCTTATATATACTTATTGATGTAAATTTTATAACCAAGTGATGAGATACCCTTTTTATCTCTCATCAACTCTTTTTCTGCATTTTGAAGTGACATCGTTAGGCTGTTGAATTTTTTCAAGGGAACTTCTTAACCCAATTTTGATTCTTTGGGATAAACTTGTACACCTTTAATATGTCGTTCTATGATTATGTGTGAATGTCCTCTGATTTTTATACTCTTAATACCCACTAATATTTCGTGTATTCATTTGTCACACATAATTATGTAACTGATTTATCCTTAATCTAAGGATACCGTCTTTGTATGGGACTTCGTCTCAATCTCCTTTCATTGAGGCATATTGTGTTTTGTACACAACATTATTTTATACGGTGTATAAACCCCTTTGACTTTTACGTTTATTCAAAAGGAATCTTTTTTATACGAATCGTTTACTAAATGAAAAAAGGGAATGTTTTTGTCATACGTATGCGGCAACAACGACTTCTCCATCGCCGTGACCATTATTTGAGTTTAGGCTTCCTCTACAAGCCATACCTTCTTTTTAAAAGAAAAATAAATACCATGTTTTACTTTTCTTTTATTTTGGTTTTGAAAATGGTTTTCGTAATGTTTTTATATCAATGTGTTGTATTGATATCTTTTGATTGAAAGGTGGAAATGTTATGTTTCCTTTATGCATGTTTTATGTGATAAGATTATGTTATGGTTCTTGGGCATTGTTATGAATACGGGTGGTTCCGTGATAAACTAAGGGCGGGTGAGCCCGATATAGCTCTGCAATGCATTGGGTAACACGAAGGAGTGAAACGATAAGGTTTCTCCGAAGAGATTTAGGGAATATACTGTGGTGGGTATTCCAAACGTAACCAAGAGGGTTACTCCCTACGTAAAAATGTTATGAATGCCTCAAGTTACCTTTATTTCTTATGATTTCTATGATTTATTCATGATTTGATGAGGTATGTTAAAGTGCCTATGTTTTATGGGTAAAGTATGATTTCATTCTTATGTATATATGAACTCATGTTTCCTTTCCATATTTTTATAACCCTTACTGAGCTTTTTATGCTCATCCCAAGTTTTTTTTTGAAATGTTTTTCACAGGTCAAGGGAAAGGTACATGATATGATGATAGTGTCAAGGAAGTGTCAAGAAAGAATCCATGCTTTATTTTTAAATATATTTCCATTGATGGAAAAAATGAATACTATCTTTTATGTAACCACTTTGTGTAAATGTGGAATGTAAATCAAGTTTTATGATCTAATTCTCTAAAACTCTAAACCTGAAAAGATCCTCAATGTGTAATCTTGTAATAACTCAAGATTAAGTAAGGTTTAAGACTGGGGCCTTATAAAGGATGTGGTGAGGCTGTATGGAGTTCCACTTTATATCGTATCTGATCGTGATCCATGGTTCATATCAAAATTATGGAGAAGTCTTCAACATGCTCTGAGCACTGAATTGAATTTTAGAAAGGCCTATCACCCCCAAAGTGATGGTCAACCTAAAAAGACGTTTCAAACACTTGAGGATATGCTGATAACATTCTCAATTAAATTTAAAGGTGGATGGGATCAACATCTCCCTGTAGTTGAGTTCTCATACAACAATATCTTCCACTCGTGCATTCAAATGGAACCATATAAACTTCTATGTGGTAAGCGATGTAGAACTCCAACTTGTTGGAATGAAGCTGGTGAGAGAATGATTCTTGGGCCTGATCTTGCAAAAGAGATGATAGAAAAGGATCATGCCTTATAGCAACACATTACGGCTTCTCGGGGTTATAAAAAGAGCTATTCTGACAACTGTCAAAAGGACGTGGAGTTTGATGTTGGTGACAATGTATTTCTTCTAATTTCATCATAGAAGAGAGTCATGAAGTTTGGGAAGAATGGGAAACTCATCCCTAGGTACATTGGCCCCTATAAAATCCTTTATCGCATAGGAGTACTAACATATCGGTTTTCACTTCCTCCAAATATAGAACAAGTCCATGATGTCTTCCACGTATACCTCTTGAGAAAGTACATACCTGACCCTTAACATGTACTAAATCCAGAGGTCATAAAACAAGAACATGACCTATATTATGAGGAGAAGCTGATGGAGATCCTAGATCATAGAGACAGGGTTCTTCGCAACAAGGCTACCCACCTTTGTATGGTTTTGTAGAGGAACCACAAATGTGAAGAAGCCACGTGGGAACCAGAGGAGTCTATGAGGTAGAAGTAACCTCACCTATTCTCTTGATAGGGTATGAGTTAAAATTTTGAGGACAAAATTTCTTAATGGGTGAAGAATGTATGGACCTGAACATTTGAATAATATTTGTTTCCTAAATTTTTTTGTTATTTCCTTTTATACTCCACAAAACTATATCCTTTAATTACTGAAGTGACACTATTGGTTTTTGACTGTTATATTACCATTGGTCAATATGAACTATAGAAACTAAATTCTTAATGTTACCATTATTATTTATAAATACAATTGATCTTGGTTAACTAATATAGAAAGAATAGTCGACGGCCTCACCCAATAGACTTAGGTCGTACAATGCCCATCCATTAGAGCTTGGGAAGGAGGTAGCGTATATATGCGTTGCTCTGGACCAAGTCCAAGATGAGATTCAACATGTGAAGCATGAATGGAATCGCCTAAGGGATAAGTTCAAGCTGATATAAATCCCCACTCAAGTAATGTTTTCTGGGCCGCCCCAACATTCTATCACCATAGCACAACATACACTTAGTCCCTATGCAAGTTTTATAATGTGATATGTAACAAGACCTTAAAAATATTTTGTAATCCCTTCGTATAAATTTTTTTTATTTCTTATTATGGTAAAATTTGTGATATTCAAATGTCTAGATAAATAAAGGAAGAATATTATTGATAAATTTTGGAAAAAGGAGTATTTCAATATATTCATGTAATCTTTTAATATTTAATAATGTGAAATGATTTTCAAAAAAAATGAGCTTCTATAGTTGTGATTAGTATGACATTTAAAGTCTAATAAGATCACCATGATTTTTAATAAATAGTAATGTATAAATAGTAACATACCCTTATGAATAGTATATAGGCCAAAAAATAGAATCTTCAGCCATGAATGTATAAATAAAATTTAGAAATCTTAAAAGTGAAAAAATGATCGTAGTATAAGTTTTGTTATTCTTGTAGATCATAAATATTTTACATTATATTTTATATTTAATTTTATAATTTAAAATAAAAATGTATTCACTTAAAATGTAATCATAAATAGTTATTTTATTTCTTGTGGTTATACAATAATTTTATGGGACCTTGATTACATTTTCAAGGTATTACAAAATAAGTTATAGTTTTAGAGTTATTTTTTAATGAATAATTATTTTATTTAATAATTTTATTTAAAATATTTAGAAAATAATTTTCATAAACTGGAGTTCATTTTTTAATTCAGAGAATCAATATTGGTTTAGGGTGAATTTATGAGATTTTGATCAATAGTTTTTTTCTAGTGAATAGTGAAAATACAGTTTTGAGTTTAGTCTCTTTAATGAAATCATTAATGATTTAATAATGATATAATAATTATGGTAGACTTATGAATAGTTATATATTATATGAGGTGTCCCATGTGGCAAATACCATGGGAAAATACCATGGGAAAGACCATGGTTTGGCCAAAACCACCGATGAGGTGTCCCTTGGAAAGGAATTAAATATTCTCTCACTTGTCCTATAAATACCAAGCCATTCCTTCATTTATTTCATTCCAAAATCCTCCTGAACAATGTTCCTATATTTTTACCTTGAAAGGTGTCTTTAAAAGGTTCCCTCAAGTACCCCAAAGTCCCAACCTTCAATATTTTGAAGTTACTCTTCAAGGTAAGGGAACTTTTCACCCTCCTCTTTTAAGTCATGACTTCCTTTATGTTATTTCTTCTAGTTTCTATTTCATTTTATTGGGGTATGTACTTATAGATCATTCATGCTTTGCAATTTCTGTCTAGTTTATTAGAGATCCTTTCTACTCTCATCAACTTATTTTATGGATTTTTATGTGACGTTGTTAGGCTGGAAAAAAATTTCATCAAAGAAATCACATCATCTCTTTTCTTTCATTTTTCCTTTCCATGTGTTATGTCATTAAAATATCCATACCATGTACTTATTTATATTTTATTTTTTCCATATACTGTATTACGAGTTATTTATGAGTAGTTTACCCTTGTCCCATCTCTTTTTATTGTATTCTAAAACCATGTTATATAGCTGTTATGCTGTAGAAATTTCATCTCGAAATTTCTCTCTCTTTCTCTCATTAATTTTTCTTATCTTATTTATGTGAACACCTAGACCTATTTCATCTATATGGTTGTACATAAAGATGTAAAAATTGTATTCTTGAGTATGGAATTGACATACTTATAACCCTCATTCCCTACCATGGGTAATAAATGAAATAATAATCATTTTTTTAAATACTTTGGTAAAACCTCAGATTACTGATATGAAACCCATTTCTTTTACTATATTTGGGTTATTTATACAATATATGAATATAATATATGTTTTACACATGAAAATAATGATATATTAAGGTTGATCCCTGATAGCAATCCAATGCATTTAGTAATGAATGTAATCTATAGAGATGACAGGTTTCATGATACCTTGGTCAATAACCTTTGTATATTTTATGACACATGAGGGATTAACCTTGGTGATATGTTCATGAATGTATAAATTTATATTTGTATCCAAATATTCATGTTACGATTCAAGTTATTTTCATTATGAAATTACTCTATTTCCATTTATCATGTCTTTATGTTTTTCATCATGTTCTTATTAATATCACAAGTAAACTGACTCCCATTCTTTCCTTACTGTGCTTTATGCTCACCCTTTCATTTTAGTTATATCTCTAGTTTATGAGATGAAGTACTTGTTCCTAGTATAAACTTTTTAAGAGGATTTTCAAGGTGATTTAAAATAATGTTTAATGTTATCATGTATTATGTTCCTAATATACAAGACAGTAAACTTTAAAGGTCCTGTATTTGTAAAATGTAATGAAAAGTTATGTTAAAAAGACAGGATGCCATATTTCTCATAGAACAATCCCAAGATGTGATCCAAAAACTAAAGCCTGACTGAATCCATTTACAATATAAGTTCGATCTCATCATGATCATGACCCAAACCATGTTCACCAAAATAACTGATGAAAACCCCACCATTGTACACCATACTCTTGGTGAATATGCTGGTGTAATAATGGGACATATATCATGACCCTAAAAATTTATTTATGTACATTCTTATGAATATAAAAATTAATATTTTTTGTAGCACTAGAAATTGTGTTTATGTAATCCACTAAATTCTTCCAAACATGATCTTGGAGTGCATAATATTTCAAAGGCTTCAATTTGAATGATCATGATTCCGGAATGGAGTTATGGTTCCTAAGTAATGGACTTTCGAAGATAAACTACTAAAATTGGCCATATAGGGAAATTTTGGGGCAATATATGGATTTGTGCACAAGAATATAAGTTTAGCATTCAAGAATTGAATATTTCATGCATCAATGGAAAACTACCACAATCCATCATGCAAAACCTTTGGACTCCAAACCAAATTTCAAAGATCCATATTCCACCCTAGAAATTTGAGAATTAGTTATTTATGGTGAATTCATGTTTTGAGATGTGCGCAAAATATTAGAATTTGCGCAAAAGGGTCTTATACACCCAATGCAACATCAAAATGCCACATGCACGCCATCCTTCTTACATGTCTCCACTGATATTTTTTCCTAGAAATAGAATGGTACCTTATCACCTAAATATAAAACTTCAGAGTTCATATTCCACTCTGTTTCATTTAAGACTTCCTCTTTCATGCATGTGCTGACGAATGGAACCATTTTTTTAGATTGTGAATGAGAGGTCCCATATGGGTCATCCTTCATGTAGGCCCACATTGGTTTGATCCTCACATTACCTATTTTCAGCCTATGATAGTTGAACTATTGATCTCCTCTTACGTCCAACATTCTTCATGTGCACAAACCCAATATTGTGTGCAATAGTTCCAAGATCCCTAATCATGCGTGTAACACATCCTTCTCGTACCCCTTTTTATGCACAATAGTGTTCATGGATGCACACATTGGTCCATTCTATAGGGGATATTCCCCCTCACCCCCTATCATGATCATTGTTGGGTTATGGTTCTAACCCTCCAATATGGATGCTTCGCTACCATCACTACCAATGAAAAAATGAGGAGTCATGTTGTGAACATTTCTGGCAAGGTCACCGACATTTTACCTTTCACACTTATGTGCACCACATTAACACCTATAGAAAACAGTGATTCAAGATACACATCCACACTCATTGAAACCAATTGAGTCCACAAATTCACCTTTTCCTATTTTCCACTTCAAGATTTGATATTCTCATTTTCAATCCCCCGAGTATCTTGTGCATATAAATTCCTTAAGATACTCTTAAATCCGCATCCTTATACTCCTATCCCTTGTTGAACCAAAAAGGTATTCTCCTGAGTATGTCCCAACACCTACCATTTTTATGATCCTTATTCATCATTGTCATCACAACATGAATTTAAACAATATTAAACCATGTATGTTATCCATAGGATTTCTCTTGTTCCTAATAATAAATGCCTTAATCCTCATTTATATGTTTCCAATAGTTCTCAATACAAGAATTTAAATTGTACAATACCCTATAATTAAAGAATATAATTTTTTATGCATCAATATTAATGATTCAAAAATAAATCAACCACTCTTGTACTTTTATTAATGTGTAATACCCAAACCATAACCCTTAACCAATCATCATTTTGATCCCTCATAGACTCAGGTGAGGATTAAAAAACATATAGCTTATTACATAATCCCCACACAACTCATGCATTCAGATGAAGCTAAACTGAATCCCTTCCTTTATAATGAATATATATTACCTCATGATTTGACCTATGCAAGACACTTGTGCAACTTCCATGTGTATTCCCTAATCACAATTACTACTCCCTAGAAAAACCTAGGCATCTTCAACACCATATCCACTTTCACCATTATCCCACCATAGTGGAACCGAGAATTCTTCCATGCATTACACACATTCACAATTAAATCTCCATAGTAGAACTTGGTTATCTTCCACATGTATTCCCTATTATCCATTTCTTATCCATATCAGTAGATGTGCCACTTCCATGTGTAAGCCATATACCCTCTCTCTATATAACGACATGTACATTGATTATCATCCACTATGATATTTAGTAAGCCTCTCTAAGGGTCAACCAAATCACTCCCCACTAACCATAAGATCCATATATTTTATGTTGGTTCAATCATCATGCATGATTTTAAACATTATGTTCCCAACAATGTGGGTTTTGACCCCATTCGGGTTTGTAGGATAAATCTTTGAGGTTTAATCCGAACCAATGGTAAACTTGTGTTCTCCCTCCTTGGGATGTACCTTCCTAATGTGATTTTGTCCCTTATTCAGACACATCTTCCATATTTCCCTCTCTTTTGTGTTTTTATCCTTCCATCTGGGTAGCTAACAATGCCTAATTCTCCTACTTTACCCATAGTATCCCAACTAAGAGCGTCCCTCTTGTGATTGGAAGCTAACCACTTGTAATCCTCCAGTGGGTCTCCGAGTTATCATCATATTTGTATACCCAAATTATATGAACCATTTTTTAATACATGTACATTGATTCACTACCACTATTAAATGTAGTAATCCTCTCTATGGTTCAATCCCTTTTCCCATTTCCCATCATGGAATTTCTATTGATTGTTTGTGTCTCTCGAGGATCATGCCCCATACTAGAGGTTCTATATCATTTGGTCCCCATCCATGCACCCCATTATCATGGGACAACTTATTTGTTAATCCTTCTCCACACCAAAATACATAAACATTTATTCCAATCCATTGGGATATATAGGAAGCATCTTTATGGTTCAAGACCAACACCACCATCATCGTCGTGTCAGTTCCATCCAATTCATCTCATCCACTTCATTAGATCATCCATAATATTCACAATTATTACCCAATCCACCACATCATTCTGGGATCACGAAATATATTTGGGTTTCCACAATGCATAAGCCTTGTTCATACTAGTGAGGCTCCTTATGGATCTTAGGCAGCCTACCACGTGTAAGCCCGACACAATCCATATCATCTAACCAAGAGTTCCCCTATTGAGATGGTAAGAAATCCATTCGTAATCCCCAAATCACCATTTCAAAATATGTGGATTTTTATCCTTTTCTTCTAAACAAGTTATATAGTAATCCTCTTTGAGGATCAATCCCATCCAATTGTATACCCTCGTATCCCCCTTTGTGGGTCCTGCCTCTGTCGATCACCCTTTGTTGTGTCCAAATCATTCTTCAAAATGTAGTACCTTCCCTTATTGGGAAATTCCATATTAGGTCCATCATTATTGGGTGTTCTGATCCATCCCATATGGTAAACCTTATAGGTTCACCATCCTAGGGATGTGCCTATCTTATCTAATCTTATGGTGTTTCGATCAGTCTAATACATCCTCAGAATACATTAAACACTCTACATAACCTATGTAAAACATTGGATGAATGGGAAAAACATTGATATATGCCTCTGGCATCATATTCATCATGATCGACGTGGTATTCCTTAGGCTAATGCACCCATTGAAAATTCCACATATGTGGTGTAATACATGTGACTAGTGATCAAGCATCTAGAGATTCCCCAACATGCTTGATGTTACCATATACTCTGACTAAAGGTTATTTTTCTATCTGGATTCCTTGGTATGCCTTAAAAAAAGTTTTATGATAAATTATTATACATAAATATATGGAGTCGGGAATAAGATTCAGGAACCAAAACAAAAATATATGGGGGAGGCTTATACTATGTGTCAAATTCAGAGGACGGATCAACATAAGGAGAAATGGACACCCCATCATCCCATTTAGATCAAGTAGAAAATAACTTTGATGAATTTATCGATGCTATACACCTTTGAAAAGTATGGAAAAAAAGGGCTTCATGCCTATGTCACCTCAGATATGCGCATGTCAGACATAGAAAACATTGGACCCAATTTTCATCCTTTTATTGTGACATTTTAAATGATTTTTAAAGCACTAATAGTATTTATTTAATATTAAATTTCAATTAAGAAATATATTTTGATGAATTAATGGATTTTTGAATTAAATAATATTTTCATTAAATAATATTATTAAATTTATTTTATATAAATCATTTATCATATAATTTTTTTGGTGTCAAATGTATTTTTTATTAGTGTTTGAAAACTGTTATTATCAAAAACCATGTCATTTTTAATAAATTATTGTCTTTATTTTAAATTTGAAAATTATAAAATGTAGAAATATATATATATATATATATATAATGAATATTATTTTTTGAATCAGGATGTCGAAACTATCCAATGGGTTATTTTTAATAATTTATTGAGACAATAAATGTTTTTGGAAAAAATAAATACTGTATAAATATACAGTGTGTTTTATGACAACATAATGGAATGATAATTATTTAATAGATATTGTAAATGATATATTTTTCCAGATATATGTCTTATATATAAAATAATATTTTTTAATGTAATTTTATTTATTTCGTTAATCCATTATTAATCTTCCATGTACTATAATATATTTTAAGATTTTAAATTCATTACATTAAGAGTGTGACTAACTTATGTATATGAAAGGGAAATTTTTTAATATTTTATTCACTTTTCTAAATAAAAATTTTTAACAATCTCCCCTTATGTAGTAACCATGTAAAAAACATTGTATGGTTTGTGGTATTGAATATTTTATTATGTAGTGTCTAAAACCAAAATAATAAATAAGTCCCCCTATTTTCATATATTAACCCACCCATGATCCCATTTATCTACCATAAAACTCATTGAAGAACTAACAAACTATTCCCGATACACAATATATTCCTCCCAAGGCTCCCAAAGATTTCATGAATCCCCTTGCATGGATTTGGGGTAATACACTCTTATAAGGGATTCTCTCTCTCCTCTTTTAATCAATCATTTATTTAATTATTTTCTATTCTAATTTACATTATCTTATGTTTTCATACAATCTAACATATCCCAAACACTATAAATTTTTTTTAAAAATTATTAGAGACCCTCAAAAAATAATTTATCACTCCTATGAACCTTTACGTACACCTATTATCATCCTGAATTTTTTTAATGGTTTATTCCTTCCACACCATTACTAAAGATTTCTTATCTTGTCATTCCATTATATGTTCAATTACTATTAATGGGGTAGGATTTAACACAAACTATTTATTATCCATTGTATGTATCAATTATGAAATCTTCCTTTTACTCTCATTAATCCCCATTTTGAATCTTTATATACACACATTACTATGCTGAATTTCTATAAGGGGTCTTCCACCTGCCTCTATTATCAAGCATCCATTTTATGTTATGTATATTAATTTAATTTTTCCTATGTTGGTATATGTTCTTGAATATCTCTAATACTGTCCATTTAATTTCTAAATTATGATATACCTCTTTATCTCTCATCAACCAATTTTTGAAATTTATATATGATGTCGTTATGCTGCAAAAAGTTCAGTATGATTTTCCAAGCCAAAATCATTGTGTATAGAATATCATAAGATTTATCTATCAAGGGTTTTCACATTTGTGCACATATACAAATATATTTTGGATCTATATGTATTTATTCCACTTTTCCTAGATTGTGGAATAAATTATTTTGACTAATTAAAAATGTTTTATGGTCTATGAGGCACACCTTAGCATGAAAATGAAATTATTATGAAGGGTGTTACTTGATAGTACTCCAATTAATTGGAAAATGATTAGTATCATGATATGTCATGTCCAATGAGATTTCAATTATTATCCTCCATGTTAAATTGTCTTTGAATCATGCTCATCCATGTGCACTGATCATTGACTCATGCCCCTCCATCAGCAATGAGCCTTCTCTCATGTTAAGGTAATGTTGTATGTTGTTTCCAAATTTCCTTGTTATGATTATCATTCTATAACCTTCCATTATATTCATGATAATTTTATACATAATTTATATACCTATTTATCTATCATGTATTTTCTTATTCATGTTATTCCTTGATTGTTCCATTTCTAAGATTTTAAGATTATCTATTTTTATATATTTCTCATGTTATCCCATGTAGTGTTACGTATGAAGGAACATTTTGATCATGTTAAATAATACTTCAATAATGATTTATCTTTTCAAGTTATATATTGTTATTTGACGTACCTAATTCCAAAATACACTAAAACATCAATCGTCTGTGTTGTATTAATTTTAATTTTATGCAATAAATCATATTTAAATATGAAATAAAGAGAATGGGTTTTTATAATCAAAGTAATAGAAAATGAGTTATTGTTAAATAATATTCATTACATAAAAATTTATTCATACTAATGGTTTATAGTTAAGAAAGATAATTTATATGACCAATGATATATTTGAATAAATGTAATATTACATAAGCTATCGAGAGACATATGGTATAAGGTATCAATTAAAAAATATACATGATCAAACATTAGATAATTCAATGGAAAATAACATTGATGAAAAATAAATTCATGAGTTTTATAAAACCACATTGGAAATATTATATATCCTTAATTATTTGAAATTATTTTAATGGAATTTGTTTAAATATAATAGATATAAAAATTATTCTTGAACCCATGAAAATTTAGAGATTACTATTTAATAAAATGAAAACAATTTAAAAAAATACATGTTTAGATAAACATATTAAAAAGGGAGGATTTTCAATAGTTGATAAGTATGACCCATTTGAAACATGATAATTTTTTTCAAAAATAATTAAATGATGTTATCTAGAATAATATTACCTTGTTTGATTAATGAGGAAATGATAAGGAAGAAAATAAATTAATGAATGTTAATATGTATGATGAGTGGTTCCTGACTAAGTAGTAGAGATGTGGTCAGTTTCCATAAAATATGAAAATAATGAGACAATAGGGAAAATGTAGCATTGATGAGAAATTTAGTACACCAAAAATAATAAAATGATGTAAAAATGATATCAGGTTTTAAAGTGGAAGAGCATAATAACACCTTCGATGATTTTTAAAAAAAATCCAATTTGAAATTTATATCTGATAGGAAACACAAATATTGATTGTAAAATTTGAAGAAAAAAAAAAGAAAATACGATTGATATCATGAAATGGGAATTAAAATATAATGAAATTAAAGTTACTCCTTATATGTCTATAGTTATATTCTGGAATTGAAAATTGAGACAAAAATACCTTATAACCTTGACACATTATGAATCGAAAACTATTAATCAAAGAATGATATATGGATATTAAAAACCTATGAATTTCTTGAATATGAAAAATGGAATTCATTATGTAAAAATCTCACAATATTAATGAAATCATATTACATAATATAAATCATATCTCTATAAATTTAATTAAAGATAAAGATTCCAATTCATTAAATCCTCACTTATATTATTGTTATTTAATATATTGTATAATAAATATCACTATCTTAATTACCTTTTATGAAAAAATTTCATAACTATAATCATTGATAAAAAAGATATAAAAATAATTTATACAGTCATATTAGTCAATGACTTCTAATATACAATATTGGTTGTGTGTAATCCGGATCATTTTAAACAAAATTCATAAATGTGGCATTGTTAATAGTGTTATCAAAATTTTAATCATTATCATATAAAGAATGTTATTATAAATGATTCTTTATCAATATTTAAAATGTTATAATTTCATTATATTGATGTTTTTTTAAATATATTTTAAATTAAATATGTGATAATCTTGTTTTGGTGATTTTTAATAAAAGAATAGTGGAATATTAATAAATTAGTTTAATATTAATTATACGATACAAATATCATAATGAAAACATTAAATAGTTATTTATATAACATATTAATTGTATATATATTCCCATATTCAAAGAGGATATTACATTATAGAATTGTTCTAATATGTGGTTAGACTGATCCAAACAATAACATAATATATTTAATGGATGATAGTGATTATATATGTGATTTATTTGGGAATAATTTCCCCATTAAGAATTATAATGATTTTATTTAAATATTTTAAATATTTTAACAATTATTTATGCCTTTTCAAAATATTAAAATGAATTTAAATGAAAAATTAGGTACATTACTTTATAGAGTTGATAGTCTACACAATGAAATGTTGACATTATCATTTATTAAAAATGACATGTAAAGAAGGTAGATTATAGATCATTTCATCATAAATTTAACAATATTATATATTTGATATTAATTCTATAATTTCACTATTATAATTGTGAAGAGAGGTGGTGGTGAAAAACAATAGTCATTATTTCATAGATGTGGTTGTCCACACCCATCCACCTTTTTTAAAATATTTCTAAAACACACATAATGATTACTTTATTCATATGAAATTATAATATAAAACATTTATTAAATAAAAAACATTACATATGATATTAAAAATATATATATGGAATAACAAGAATATTTGAAAAAATACATACAACAAGTTAAATTATTATAGAATTTATACCCCTTTTTTACTGGATTAAAATTTTAAATTATAAAATATTATAGTTATTGAGTAGATATATGAATTTTTTTTCAAAAATATCTATTCTCACTATATTTAAAAAGTACTATAAATATGATTTTAATTTTAGACATAAAAACTATAAATTTTATATATTTTTAAACCATATTCGAAACATAAAATATAGTATGATTAATAATAAATATAATAATGATATAACTACCCATTAAATATTAATATATAAATATTATACAAAAAATATTAATTATACCCATATCGTAGGAAAATAACATTTTTAAAAATGAAAAATATATCCATGAAAATTAAACTGTAAAAGTATATTTTAACCACTATAAACCCATCATAATTATGTAGAAAAAAACATAATCTTAATTAATCAATTATTCCATCTAAATAAACATTCTTCTTATCTCAAATAATATAATTGTTAAAATTATTCTCATAACTCCTACTATAAATTCTTAATAAATTATAAAAATATCCATGAAAAAAGTTTAAATAATAATCAATTAAATATAAAATTATGTATAATGAATTCACATAAGGGGGTTTCATGCACATTATTTTAAAATTGTTTACAAACATTATATTACATGATCACTTGACAAAAAACACACATGTTACATGTCACACCAAGATTGTATATATTTAAAACAATAATGTGAAATAATTCTGTCCAAACAAAACATAGTTAGTTTATTATTTTTACTAGTTTTAGTGAAATTATATTTTTAAAAAATATTTTTATTACATTTCTTTAAATAATATTATTAACATTAATATTGAAAAATTATTTATATTAGTAGTAATTTTAATAAAGTAATGGTTGATCATATTATAAATAATAGTTCAATACATGTTGACAATATGCACAACACCAAAAACATTTCCAAATGAAATTCACATAGCCAGTTCTTTTATAAATTCATCAATATAAATATGATTAAATCACTTGTAAAAACAACATTTATGATTAATCATATTTATCTAATTTTTATTTTAAATTAAAACAATTCATCAAGGATTTGACTCCCAATAGACTAACTAATAGATTTTTATTTCAAATATCAAAATTTAACTTAATTTTTCATCTCTAATTTGAAAAACTTCATATTCATTTATAATATTATCTTCCGCGATTTCATATTAATTTTTTAAAACATTATTATATTTTTTGAGTTTAGAAAAATAGATCATCAAACTTATTAATTTATTCTTCATATATTCTTCATTAATCGTATGATTCAGATTCTAATTTTCATGAAATTGATAATTATTTTAATTATTTGTGTTATTGTGACCCATTCATAACCACTTATATTATTTTTTTAGTTTTTTATTTATTAATTTTATTACCCATGATATTTTATTAAAATCCGTAATTTTATTTTTTTCTAACCTCATAGTCTAAATTCGAATAGAACTCAGAAACCAAAATAATGATTAGAATTATTTTCAAAATTCAAACTAGCCATTAAATAAATATTACATACCTTTCCAGTGTTTTCATATAATTTATATGAATAATGATGAGTGAGAAGATGAAAATGTTATGATAAAATATTTCCCACTAATTAAAGGATACATTTTTGAATCTATCTATCAAAATAATTAGATTAATCATATTATTATATAAAAATAATTCCAATTATAATCACTCTCTTTGATTTCATCCAACATTACTTATCTTTCTAAACATGGGTTTTGTTTTTTTCTAACATAGTGTGTCCCTTATTTCAGTACTCATAAGAACTAATTTTTGAAGAATGATTATATTTACATGTAATAACTATTATTTTAATAAATTTCATTTACATCATTTTTCTATCATCTACTGGTACATTTTTTCCCCATATTTATTTCGTTTCTTAATTTTCTATCATTTTTCGATTAATTTCATTTTTTTAGAAAAACATAAACCCTTAATTTCAAAAGATAAAGAAGATAAAATTTTTTCAGATAATTTGAAATATACTCTATTATTTTCAAATTTTCTGGTCATTCATTATTTTACATTTTTAGTACTTATTAATTTAGAGATATAATGATTTCATATATGTTATAATCATAAAAAATTACAATCATAAATTCCCACATTTACAACACTTCTCTTTAATGGTTACACTCAAATTATTATTTAAATCAATAAATTATTCATAATAATTTCTATAAGAGTAACTTTTCTATTCTAAATATTCATATATATATTTAAGATAACACTAAAATGGTAATGATCACACATCATGACTTCTTGGAAGTTAGGATAGTGATTTACTATGATAGTTTTATGTCATTTATTAGTTCTTTGATGAGTGAATTTTAAATTTACTAACATTTCAAACAAAAAATTTGAGATATGTAATATATTTATAAACACATGTAGTTAAACATAAATAAAAAAATTTATAATATTATTATAGATAATATATTTTTTTATCATCATTGGTAGTATATTTATAATGATAAAAGCCATGTACGTAATATAGTCTGAACATGAATATCCATATTTTAGTAATTATATTTTTCAAAATTAAATATATTTTTTCCTTCTAGTATTTAGTATCACAATAAATAAAATTTGGATGGATAATTATATGTAATAACACACAAAAAATATCCATAAATATCTAAAATAACATTCACGTTTGACTTTTAAATTAATAGGACTCAGGTTAGAAGAAAATAGGTATAAATCACATAATGAAATGTAATTATTAAAAAATATAATTTCATTGGAAACCACTAATACCAATAGTAAGTACCCATAATCTATGTTGAAATAAATAAGGTATGGGTGGTGAAATGCAATTTAAAAAAATTAGTATAAAATAAGTTTCAAAATTTCTTCAGGGAAGAGTAAAAAAATCAAACATACATGTAAAATGATGTCAAATAATAGATAATTTTTTTAACTCATGTAAAATTCAAATAGTTTCAATGAACTGATCACACGTCTTTTTATCCAAAAATATATAACATAATTAGAAGATTTTAAAAATAAAAAAGAAATTCATTTAAAATGGAGTAGACCCAACCTAGAATATAATTCTTTAGTTTCAAATTATCTTATTCTATTATACAAGATAGAGGAAACATATCATTTACATTTACCAGGTTGAGACACAACACTTGTTTTCATACTTTTGATCATTTTGAAATAACATATACAATATATTTTGAGTAGAGGTACAACCATTAGTGATTTGTGTTACGACCGAATAAGAACATTACATATCTTAAAAATATATGTGAATAATTGTGTAAAAAATTTAACTCGATATTGATATAAAAGTATGTAATGATGTAGAATAGTGTTATTAAACCATTAATTATAGATATATTATAATTATTATTGATCATTTTAATAGTTTTCAAATAAACAAGTTGATATACGTGTCATTTCATAATAAAAAACAAATGATTTCTCAAGTGGATCTCATTTAATCCTTTATTTTTTTGGAATTTTATTTATAGATAACAAACTAAAATAAGTTAATAACATGGGATTTTACTAAAGAAATTTCAAAACATACAATACATTTTTTACATTTTTCAGAAGAATTTAAATATTACTATTTACTTCATTTTATGTCACACTTGTGTTCGAAGAATAATTTTATCATAAATCATACATCAAATAAATTTTAAAAACAACAAAGAAAGTTTATCAATTATTTGTAATTTAAAAATTAATATAATTGATAACATTACTATTATAAAATTTCAATGATTATAAATAACATGAATAATATCAACTATATTTATTCAATGAAAAATATGTTCACATGACATCATATTATTTTTTGAAACTATTATAGATATAATTAATTAATATTATCTAGCATTCTATCAAATGTTCTAACTTATTATATGAGGACCTCATTTTCTAAAAACATATTGTAAGATACAACAATAAATATAGAATGCACACATTTTTTTATAGTTTTCCTGAAATACATCGTTGAAAAATTTTATATATATTATTTAATAGAAGGGCATATTTTAAACTATTTAATAATTAATTTAAATAATATGTAATTAAAATATAATTGTAGATGATAATATTTATATTGTAAATATGATGTGGATTCATCAATTCTTGAAAACTGTGTGAATCTTCTTCTTTTTTCCTAGCTACAAAACATAAAATTGGTTTATTATGGTGTTCTAGACGTGAGAGCTATTTGTTAAAAAATACATCAATGTTAAAAAAATTAGTGGTATTGAGTTTCTATATGAAGTTGAAATTTTTTATCTGATATTATAAAATATATGTATCCATGTTGTGGATTTTGGTGGTGAAAGAATATTTGAAGGATAAAAACCTATTTTATGTAAACTATAAATGTTAAATATATATGTATCACTTACAACATGTTAGATAATATATATTGGGAGATATAAAATGGAAAATTAAGATATTTTTTTATATGTAAGGAAAATATTTTCAAAAAAATAAAATTTATATGGAATCATAAAATTAAAAGATAATAAAATTAGTATGAGAAAAATTTTTTCAGATTGAAATAATGCATAAATAAAACCATGATAGGAAATAAATATGTTTGTAGATTCTATGTATGGATATAACAGATAAGGATATATTATTTTAAATATATCTAGTGATAGTTTAAACAGATTCATGTAACAGTTTTCCATAGGAACAATTTTGACCATATAGATACTTATCATTGTATAGGTATGTTTTCTAAAAATTTCAAAAAGAAAAATACATTTAAATTATTATAAATTTCAAAAACATAAAAATGAACATGATATGAAAAAATAATGTGTGGTGTGAATAAATTATTATTTAAATAGAATTTATATATATTAGAAACTAAATAAATCATTTATCACTATTTCAAATGATTTATGTTGAACTATTCATTTTTATATTATCATAAGGGAAATTATGAAATGTTTGACTAAAAAGATAATCAATGTATAAGAAAAACATTTTTTATGGTATGGAATAATTCAAAATATATACTTATAATAAACCAACATGAAAATTTGAAAATAATTTGTTTTATTATAATAAAATAAATGATAATAGTAATCTTATATAAATAATTCAAATAAATTTATTTAATATTAATAAAAATTACTGTAATAATTATAAATTAATCTTACGAATATGGAACAGATAAATTTTATTTGTTTTGGAATCACATTATTTTTAATTTATAGGATTAGTTATAAGTAAGAAAATAGTAATTTATTTTTATTTATATATAATCTAATTAGAGTAAACCTAATTTCTGAAGGGATCCTAAAAATTAATAATGAACACTAAATAAATTTTACTATTATTGGAATTAAGGGAATAAATAAATTATTCAAATAAAGATTATTTTTGGTTATAGATAAATGTTAATAAAATAAAAAATATGGGGAGTTTTTAACTTATGTAGTCCTTAAAAACAATGTAATTTTGATATCATTATTATAATTTTTCCTAAATTACATATTTGTGTTAAATTTAAAATAATGTCTTCACTTTGGAGTCAATGATGAAAAAAAAATCAATGCAAAATTGTGATTTCAATAAGTCACACGCTAAATTTTAGATTAATTTCAAAGATGTGATCCAGTCAGTATAAAGTATAAATAAAACTATTACACTATTATATGCTACCTAGGATAAGACTCAGTTATATTATCCATTAATGAAAATTTTTCACAAAAAAACAATTGCATTCGTTTTTATGATTATAATATAATTATATAGTTGAAGAAATAACTATTTTTAACTTGATAGATGTTTGTATTATATTTTTGTTATTATAAATTTAAGACATTATATTTTAATTATAGAAGATTAAATGAAGGGAGACGAATTAAAGATAGGATGGAATTTTATTTTTAATATATCAGATTTAAAAACAACATAATTCTTAGAGGTATGATGTGACCCTAAAATATTATTCTAAGATTTGATGATGATTAATAATTAATTGTTAACTATAAGTGATATGTGATGTATCCCATGGCATATTATTATTTCCCAATTATTGCATCCTAATAAATATTTATGAACTTTTTATATGAGATGGTGAGAGGATGATATTATGATATTGAACATTTAATATGTTGGTATGAAGAACTATCAATTTGAATAATCACCTTGAATATTTCAATATGAAATGTATATATATTGTAGGATTAATATATGATGATTTGAATGGATTATATAAGTAAATTCTATAATAAATGAGGACTATATTTGACATTATTATATGTATTATAAAATAACGCATTGATAATTCATTTGATAAATATTTTTATATAGAGAATTTATATAATCAAATCATGTAAATAAGTTCAAGAATAATGCTAGTGAATAATTTGGATTTTGAGATAATATGTTATGCTCTTAGTTGATTGGAATTCATACATGAGATTAAATAAGATTTTTTTCTATCATGTATGTATGAAATTGAATTTTTGGATGCTTAGTATAAATAAAAAAAGTGAGAATGGTAATGTGTAAAAATATATTATTGATAATATCTAACAATATATTAAATGGTAGTGTTATGTAAAATAAAAAACACAATATCATGGTCTACAAAGGATGAAATCAAACCCTATTTGAATTTACTACAATGAAAAGCCTTGATTTTTTAGAATATCATTATGTAAGATATTGTTAGAAAAGTTTATACTTTTATGGGTGTTTCATAATATGTTATTATAAAATACAAAAGTATGAAATTATTCGTTTATGAAAATATGAATGGTCATGTGGGATGCATTTTAGATAATATTATGACTTCAAAAGCTCATCCAAGATTAACTATTCATCTAAAAAGGATACATGACTTATATCTGATGATTCATGTGATCATATATGCTGTTAAAATATATTTTATATGATCAATAAGATAGCACAAGTGATATATATGATTTTTAAAATTGTAACATAATTATATTATTCTTTAAAATTTGAAATAGTAAAAAAATGATAAAATTTTATTTTTATGTATATTGATGCATGTTATATTCATCAATACATAAACATAAAGATACATTAATGATTTTTATAAAAAATATTTGTTATATAAATTATATTAATAATTTCACTAAATCGTGAATAAAACTCTACAATTCATATAGTATTAATTCACAAAACATTGTTATCACAATATATTTTCATTTAGATGTGGAATAAATGAACTATATTTAATGGAGTTATGATGATGAAAATTAGTGAACCTTTTGGAGTATTAAATATTATTATTATATCAATAAAAGGATATAATATTCTATTTTTATTCAATATGAGTCCATTGACTTTATTATTTATAGAATATGGATGGTGTGATATTATGAGATTTCAAGATAAGGAATTGAAGTTACCTGAACACAATATTGCATAATATAATGGCTCTCACCATGAATAAATAGATAAAAGATTAAACGGTTCTCTGTACAATTGGTCAATTCACTTTAAAATAAGTGTGAGATATATTAATGAAATAATATGTGACTCCCATAAGTGTATTATTAAGATATATTTACATAGAATTAATGTTTGATTATGATTTACTTTTATAATGATTTATAGTAAATGCATATGAGAATATTCATTATTTACACCAAAACATAGTTTAATTATATTATAACTGTTATCCTATGTTGTATTAATGAAAAAATAATATTAATTTTATTTCCATGAATACACACATCACATAGTAATTATATCGGATCTTGAATTTGATCTCTACATAATATAAAGATAATTTTTTTTTGTTAATGTGAATATAATACAATGGTTACAACCATATTAATGTATTTGGACCATGAAAATAATGTCTTGGTATAAATTTTCAACACAAAATTTTTTCCCTATTAAGTACCCAATTACAGTACAAGGCATCATGTAGATAGAAAAAAATTGATATTATAGATTGTATCACCATAAATCAATGAATCATACCATTATTTTTGAAATCCACATGATATGGATATATATGGTCCCTCATATTTATTACAACATGGTCTTTGTTTTTTATTATAATTAACATACCATTTTAATATCAATCATGAAGATTTAACTGAAAATTGTTTAATGAATGGATTTTAGGATAAGGATGTTCAAGGGGGTTGATAATGTTTGATTTTTAATTTAAACATAAAAGTGTTGTGTGATTATTTTTAGATTACCATATGTGTAAGAATTCATAATATAATTGAATTTTATATAGGATATCAATAATTTGAAAATTGATTATTAGATGAATTGAATATCAAGAATTGAGAGGTGAACCGTTGCTGGAAAAAATTACATTAATGATAAATATTCAAATTAGAGTGTTGTTTCAAACAGTTATGATAATTAGTAAATAAGGATTATTTTATTTTGGGGAACACCAATTTATTTCAAATTCTACATTTTTTACCATAATATGTTCATCCAAAATGTGAAAATTATATCCTTTTTCAAACGTCAAATAAAGAAATGAGTGTAATATAAGATGTTGGTTGGGAACCTAGATGAAAAATAACCTTAAATGAATTTTTTAATCACAAAACAATGGATTGTATATTATTTTTAATATAATGAAATAAATTATATGTGCACCTTGGATGTAACATAGTATTGGTGAAGTATTTTATCATTTGTCTACATTTTGATAAACTTATTTCTGATAATCATTATAGATATAGTGTATTAGAAAATGTAGGGAAATATACAAATAAATCATGGTTTAAGAGAAAATTTTATGACCCAATGTATTTTCCCCCAACTCCTGATATTTTCTCATACCCCATGTGTCACGACCCTTACCCCAGGCCCATGCTGTGACTACCCCAAGCCTGCCTTCCAGAGGCAAGGGGCATGCGACTAGTTCCAAAAGGCATATTCCCTAAAACTAGGATGACATTGGCTTTATATCCTATAAAAACACTCTACCAAGCACATAGAAAGATACGAACACAAGTAAATTGTATAGTAAAAATAGTTTCTATAGTAATTAAAAGGTTCCAGAATACAAGCCCAAATGGAAATTACAATAAAACTGGAAAGTACAAGTAAACTGAACAGCTCCTATGAACACCATCCATGGATCCTACTTGAATGGTAGGTACAGATCTCGAATGGTTGTCTCTAAAATACACCTCTTATAAGGTCCACCTTCGAGCTACCTCTAGTCCTGGTACGATCGTCCCCAGTCAGCGATGTCTGTCTTTTGCACCAAACACAATGAGGTGCGGGCGTAGCCCATGCAGGGGTGAGTATAACGATGCTCAGTAGGGACCCCGTGACCATCAAAGGTCACACAAAATCCATATAGGATAAACCAAAAATCATGAAAACAAATAAAAACCCTACTAAGGTATATGAACATACATATACCAAAGTTATCAAGTATATCCTTCTCATTCATGAGGAAACTCAAGGCCCAAATCCTTAGCCAATGTACAACTGTCCCACGATGGAATCAATACCACAAAGGTAACACCACGAAGGTATGTACCATAAAGGTAACACCACACAGAGTAATACCAAAAAGGTATCACCACGAAGGTACGTACCACAATGGTACGCCACACAAAATATTACCAAAAAGATAAGTTCCACAAAGGTAATGCTACACAGAGGAATACCACAAAGGTATCACCGCAAGGGTTAGTACCACAAAGTTATGTCACACATAAGATTACCACAAAGGTAAATACTCTGCTCACACTAGGTATAACATAGTTATGGCAGTAAATATGATTAGATGTAACTACTGAACCATCCTACTCTCTTAAAAGGTAGTCCAACATAGGATCCTAAATCATCAGACCCACATAGGATTCTAAATTATAAGACCCGCATATGATCCTAGTATAGCATACCAATGTATGATCTAAGAGTAGTCCCACGTGAATTCCTCGAGCGGATCCTAGTGGAACTCTTGAACATAGGCTGACGAAGGACCCCAAAGCATAGACCCAAATAGGATCCCAAAACACAGACCCACATAGGATCCTTTTCTCATGTTACAGCCAGATATAGGGTTCTTGCACAGAGCTCACCTAATTCCAGGAGGTTCCTCTCCTCAAGCCTCTGGTCGAATACTCAAACTTCCACGAATTCCTAGGAAGAATTATCTCATAGATCCACCACATAAAAGTGGTCTCAATGCAGCAGACGGTGCACACATCGCACACCAGGTCTGTACGTTATTGGTCTTTTAGTCCCGAGGGAATGGTAGGATTCTTTCTCAATCCAACCTGGCCATACCCCATCATTATCCAAAGCTCATGTGGGTTATACCAAAAGGACCACCTCGATTGAAGGTTTCTGGATGTGCAAAAGATTCATCAAATGGACGCTCATAGCTCAAGATATGTCTAAAAGAATGAAAAGGGCTCGAATTTGGTCTGAGTCCAATCTGACCCAGCCAGATCGGCCCGGCCCACTAGGTTGGCCCGTTGTGGCAGCCTGCAATCCACTCAACACAGAGCTGGCCGGTTTTCTATCATCCCTCCTCCGCGTAGCGCGATCGCGTGTCGTGCAATCACAGGAATCCAGACGCGATTCTGATTCCTTCCACTGCTGTCGTGGCCTTACGCCACGACCATTCTCGACTGGGCAATGCGGACGCACGCCGTTGCCCTTTCTCTGTCGCGGCCAACGGGCCGTGGATCTTCTCTGGTGGCGCGGTTGCGTCGCCACCATCTTCGTGGCCGGCTGTGGTGTCGGCTGCCATTCTCGAGTCCCATCGGTGCCAATCACTGGCACTGGTCACCATCCTCCTCCATCACGAAGATCTCAACAAAACCACAAAGGTTGCGGAGTGGTCGGGAAATGTTTTTTTCCCTCACCCTATGCATTAGAGTGGTATCAAGAGGCTCATGGGGAGAGGTTCAACATCAAAGAAAATTAAATAAGGTAAACCAAAATCACACCCCTACCACGAAGGTTTATTGTCATCATTGAGGAGAGAGGAAAGATGGATGTCCATTTTTCATTGTTGAAGATGTTCCATATTGGTGATCTTGTGATAGATTCCTTCATTGGAGAAAGCATTCTTCGTTGGAGAAAGAATTCTTCATTAGATAATGGCGTTTCTCCAATGTTCTCCCCTTTTCCAACACTTTCTCCCAATTCCTCCAAAATGAAATAGCCTACTTACTAAATTATGTATTATTAATTTAAATAGAGTTGGCCATTAATTAATATTGTGTTGGCATAATAATTTAATGGAAGTTGGAACAATAAATTAGGATATAACCAAGTGTCGTGTCTCTCATTAAAGAGGGAGTTCAAGGGTTGGGTGGTCCCCACCATTAATTTCAAAAATGGGGGGTTTCCTAGATCGGGTGATCCCTACCACTATAAATTCAATTGGGAGATTTTAAATAAAATAAAAATTTTGTTCTTTATTTTATTTTTATTACCACAAAAAAACACAAAAACTAACATTCACCCTTAACCAACTGCGGTTGAGATGAAAATCTCTTTAATAGAATATCACCGCTGTGAGTTCAATGGTATCCTGAGATTTAAATTCCGAGCATCGGTTCAAAAGTTACAAAAAACCCACTCACATGTTTAATGAAAGTACCTAAAAAAGTTCATAAAATCATTTAGGGCACACCGGGGCTCAAAATCACGTGCCATCAATTTTTGTGGACTCGTAATATTCCCATATAATTAAAATATATATATAGGAAATCCAAATCTTTGCATTCTCCCCACCTTAATGATTTTTGTGCTCATAAGCCACAACTCAAACTAAGGGAACATGTGGGGGTACTGAGCACGTATTAGAGCCTCCCCCTCCCATGTGCTCTTCTGGTGGTTCCTGTGCTGCCTTCGTACGTGCAAAAATGGTATTGAATTCCCATGAAGGACCGGATCCTATCGATCCTCAATCTCCACTAGAAACTCTGTAAACATCGCACCATAGGCAATGTACAGCTCGTCGTGGTTGATGACATGAGATGGGTCATGCACGTATCTCCTCAGCTGAGAAACGTGGAAGATTTCATAAACATGGTGGAACTGAGGTGGAAGATCTATGCAGTATGATAGCTTGAAAACTCTTCTGAGGACCTAAAAGGGTCCAATGAAGCTCTAAAATAACTTTCCTCCACAGCCAAATCACTACAAACCTGGTCTGGGGAGACCCGTAGAAATATGTCGTCACCATCCTTGAACTAAAGAGGTCTCTGTCTCTTATCATCATAAGACTTCTGCCTTCTCTGTGTAGTATTCATCTACTTCTGGATGATCTGCACCTTTCCCATCTTATCCCATACCATATCTGGTCCCATGAGTGCTGACTCCCATGGGTCAGTCCAGCACAAAGGCGATCTGCATGGGCGGCCGTACAGAGCCTCGAATGGTTCCATCCCAAAGGTGGAGTGATAGATGTTGTTGTATGAAAACTCCCCCAAGGGAAAGTGATCCTCCCAAAAGTGACCAAAGACGAGGACACAAGCATGCAGCATGTCCTCGAGGGCCTGAATTATCCGCTCAGTCAGGCCATACGTCTGAGGATGGAAGGCGCTGCTCAAACGATGTTGCGTCCTGAAAGCCTCCTACAACCCCTTCCATAGGAAATAATTGAAACGTGCATCACGATCAGAGACAATCATCGATGGTGAACAATGTATCCACACAATCTCTTACACATTGAAGGGTCCCAGGCTCTCTACTGAACCCTGCTCCCTCATAAGTAAGAAGTGGGCCGACTTGGTGAGTCGGTTGACGATCATCCAGATAGAATCATGACCCCTAGATGTACGTGGAAGTCCTATCACAGAGACCGTGGATATCCCATACCAATTCTACTCTAGGACTTCTAATGGTTGAACTAAGACTGCTAGTACCTGATTCTACACCTTTACTTGCTAACAGGTGAGGCACCGAGAGAAAATATATACTACTACTTTCTTCATTCCCAGCCACCAGTGTTGTCATCGGAATTTATTGGTACATCTTCTCCACTCTTGGATGTACCACTAGAGGGGAGCTATGTAAATCCCTCAACACATACCCCCCTCAGCGACACTAGTACCATGGTATGTCCTATTAAAAGGACGACATGCTCACCACCTTATGAAAGTACATTAGTTTCCTATATTGTGGATATCTGAGCACACCGAGCCTCGCCGTAAGTGTCCCCACGTTGCGCCTACCTGACTTGAGGAAGATTTGAGGGAGTGACCATAAGAGAATAAAGAAAATCTACTCCATCTTGATCCAAAAAGGTTATCTTCAAAGCACCCAGCTTCTCCATTGAATCACCTAGAAGCTGTATACTAGATCTCCTGCTAAGTGCATCTGCTACAATGTTCCCCTTCCCAGGAGTATTGAATATCTCAAAGTCAGAGTCCTGAAGGAACTCAAGCCAACCCCCGCTATCTCAGGTTAAGATCCTTCTGAGAGATGATATACCTGAGACTCTTGTGATCAGAGTATACTATAAAACATTCCTCAATCATATAGTTTCACCACATCTTCAAGGAGAAGACGATTGCTGCTAACTATAGGTCAAGGGTAGCATAATTCTACTCAATTTGTCTCAGTTTTTGAGACCCATATGCAAACACTGGTTTCTCCTACATCAAAACACATCTGAGCCCGACCCTTGATGCATCGTAGTATACTACATTCCTAATGCCCTCCTCAAGAAACCTCAAGACGAGGGAACTAGTTATTCTATTCGAGAGCACTTGAATACTCTATTGGCATCTCTCTGACCACAGGAAGGGTTTCCCCTTCTTCTTCAACACTTATAAAGTTGCTTCAACTGTGGATAAATTTGAAAAAAATCACTGATAATATTTGGATTATCCCAGGAAACTCCATACCTATGTCACACTCCAAGGTGGCTCCCAAGAAAGTGCTGCCTCAAACTTCGCTGGATCCACCAAAACTCCATCCATTGAGATGAAATATCCTAGAATGTAAACCTCTCAGATCCCAAAATGGAACTTCAAGAGATTACCATAAAACTGGTGATCTAAAAATGTGTCTAAAACTATATAAAAATGAAAGGCATGCTCATCCTCAGTAGCTGAGTAGATCAAAATGTCATTGATAATGACTACTACAAAGTGATCAAGGTATGGCTGGAATATTCTTGTTCTTGAGTCCCATGAACACTACTAAAGCATTGGTCACGCCGAAGGGCATGAACAAGAAATTTTAGTGGTCATACCGACATCTAAAATCTTTCTTATGAAAATCCTCATCTCATACTTTGAGTTGGTGATAGCCTGACAAGAGGTCTATCTTTGAGAACCATCGTGCACCATTTAGCTGATCAAAGAGGTCATCAATCCTCAAGAGTGGGAAATTTTTCTACACAGTCACCTGGTTCAGGTGCTGATAGTCAACAAAATGCCTCAAGCGTTCATTCGCCTTCTTGGCAAATAAAATTGGGGCTCCCCAAGGATAAACACTGGGCTGGAAAAACCCCTTCCCCTACAAGTCCTCCAGTTGTACCCGCATCCCACGAAGCTTCACGTAAGCTGTCTGATACACTGGTGTAGATTTTAGTACTATCTCGGGGGTACAAGTCAATGTAAAAGTCCACCTCTCTGCAAAGTGGAATACCAGGAACATCATCTGGGAAGGAATTCACGTACTGGTCCACCACTATTAGATAACTCGGACTTTCTACATCAACCACTCTGAGGGTAAGGCTAGCCAACTAATGAGTGATTGGTTGCACTATCCTCATGGTAAGTCCATCCTGTGCTGCAAATAATCTCTTCTCACTGGTGAAGGTAAACTACTACCATCTGTGAGGACACACCACACATCGCAATTAATACAGCTAACATAATCATGGACTGTAGATAACCAGTTCATACCCAAGATGACATCGTAAGGCCTCGACGCCACTACTTTGAGATCACAACCGAAGCTCAAGCCTCCTAGAAAAAGATAACACTACATGTACTAGTGTGTAATCGTCAAATATGCTCTAGTAGGAGTCTCTAGTCGTAAGGATCGAGCCAATGGCTCCATCAGAATCTCTGAGATCTGAACAAGAGTTGTGTCAATAAAATAATGACTCGAACATGTGTCTAGAAGTACTACAACTAAGTTAGAGTAAGCACAGATTGTATCTTGTATCATCTCTCAAGCACCAAGGTCATAGGCCTCAGCTACCTGGAGCTGAGCTCGCCCCTGTCCACCTACTCCCTATGGTCGGGGTAGACCACCTGGTGGTGGTGGCGTTAACACCTCAAATCGTTTCCCACATCCAGCTGCACGTCCAGCTCCTTTTCCACGTCTTCCTGATCCATTCAGACCTCCTCGGTCGAACCTATGTTTCTATCTGGGCGGTCCTTCGACCGTCAGCTAATAATCTATATGGTGGCCCAAGCACTCACGATCCATGTGACACTTCCCGCTGCATGTGTAACACTGTCTTCTCCTTGCATGACTGGCTCTGTCTCCAGTGCCATGCACAACTGACCCTGAATCCTACAGTCGTCTCCCTATAGGTATGGTTCTCTTGGATCTTTGTGATATCTATCTGCTACCAGCTACAGAAGACTCCTCTATGTGATGCACGGTGGTGGATCACACTGTTGGCGACAGCTCAGAAATAAAACACTCCACTAATAGGGCTCTCTCTAACACCCCCACCTGTGTCGTGATGATAAGAGAAATCATCAAAGCCCTGATCTCCCGCATGAGCCCCTGCTCGAAGGTCTGGTCCCTGAATAATGGGTCCCTCACCATATCACTGGAGTAGTGTGAGAGGTTAGTGAACCTTGTTGAGTACTGAGCCACGATCATGCTGTCCTACTGGGTCCGACATGGCCCACTGGCACAGCCCGTAGTGGCGGCCCGCGGTCTGGCCCGTAGTAGCAGCCCGTAGTCCACTCAGCACACGGCTATCATGTTGTCTAGCCTCCCTCCTCTTCATGGTGCAGTCATGCACTGCGCTGTCACCGATGGCCGACCACGAGGCGACCGCCCTCCACCGATGTCGGGGCCTTGCGCCACAACCCTTCTCTACTGGGCAGTGCGGACGCGTGCCGCTGCCCCTTTGCACGGTCGGTTGTCGCCCTTTCTCTGTCACGGCCGACGAGCCGTGGCTGTTCTCTAGTGGTGCAGTTGTGACGCAGTTATCATCTCAGATGACCATGGTGTTGTCCGCCACTCCCGAGTCTCATCAGTGACAATCCCCGGCACCAATAACTATCCTCCACCATCACGAAGATCACTTCAAAACCACAAAGGTTGCAGAGAGGTCGAGCCAGGTTTGTTTATCCCACAACCTTTGTGTTAGAGAAGTAGCATGCAGCTTTTGGTGAGAGGTTAAACATAAATGAAAATTAATGCAGGATAATTAAAATCACACCCCTACCTCGATGGTTCATTATCATCGGTGAAGAGAGAGGAAAGACGGACATCGGTTTTTCATTGTTGAAGATGTTCCATGTAGGATATCTATCGATGGAGTCCTTCATTGGAGAAAGAATTCTTCTTTGGAGAAAGTGTTCTTCATGGGAGAATGGTGTTTCTCCAATGTTCCCCCCATTTCCAAAAATTTCCCGCCAATTCCACAAAAATAAAATAGCCAAATTATTGAATTTGGTTTTATTAATTTAATTAGTTTTTTCCATTAATTATGTTAGTGTTGGCAATAATAAATTAATGGAAGGTGGAACAATAAATTAGGAGAAACAAAGAGTCACATCCCTCATTAAAGAGGAAGTTACAGAGTTGGGTGGTCCCCACCATTAATTTAAAAAATGGGGGGTTTCCTAGCTCGGGTGGTCCCCACCACTGGACATTCAATTGTGTGATTTAAAATAAAATTAAAAGGATGTTATTTATTTTATTTTTATTTCCACAAAAAACATGAAAACTAACTTTCAACCTCAACTAACTATATTCGTGGTGAAAGTCACCTTACATGAATATCAACACTGTGATATCAACAGTGTCCTCAGATTTCAATTTTGAGTACTGGTTCAAAAGTTACAAAAACCCACTTACACGTTTACTGAACGTACCTGAAAAAATGTTCATAAATTCATTTTGGGCACACTGGGCCTCGAAATCACGTGTCGTCAATTTTTGAGGACTTTTAATATTCCCATATAATTAAAACAATTACATGGAAAATTTGGGTCTTAGAACCATGTTACAATATGTGCTAATAGAGACACATCTTATATCTTAGTAAACAAGTTATATTATGTTTTATGCAGAAGGAGTAACATTGATTGATGGGTTTAATAATTATTTGGGTACAAATTCGATTTGATCACATTGATAATATATTTATATTTATTTCAACTTGATATCAGTGAATGGAATTCATAAAACTAATTATAATGAAATTTTATAGTCAAAAGGATGATAGAAATTTATAACTAATGACAAAGTGTATTATAAATCATTAAAAAGATCATTATTTAATCATATATACCAGTTTTTTAATCTTTTTACAACATACAATGGAATTTTGGAAGATGTCACTAGTATTAATAAAGGATAATATAATGTTAATAATAAAAAAATATAAATTATTTAAAACATGTTTGGTTAATTTATGATGATCCCAAGTAAAAATATTTATTGATTCCATTTTAGCCTTATAAAATCTATGAGAAACAATTCAATTTCCAATTGTTGAGTAGAATGATGTATCTATAATGAATAATATTACATTATCATTGACACTAATTGGGAATTAAATAGTGTGGGAATATAATGTAAATGATTTTGAGTTATCCCTATATTTTGGATGCAAATAAACTATTCATTTATAAGATGTGAGTGTTAATATTTTTTTAATTTTTAAATTTATTTAATGATATTTAAATAAATATTTTAGAGAATCATATGACTCCACAGACTATAAATATTAAAGAATACATCATTTATGATTAAATATTTCTTATAGAAAGGATGTCTAAGAGAATAAAAATAATATATAATGGTTGGAAATCATTAAATTTATTTCCTTATGTATGGGATAAGAACATATCTAAAAATGTTCCATAAATATTATAAGGAGTGTTTTGTGGTGTTAAATTTACTAAAAAACAAGAAAAATATTCTCACATAGAAGAAATGTGAAATAAAAAATGCAACTGAAGATAAATTTTAGAGAAAGATATAGGTAATATCTGGTGAAGATGATTCCAAGTAATCTAACTCAAATTTCATGGTAAATAAATTTATCTATGTATTAAAATATGATTTTATTTATATAATGGTTGATATTAAATATAATTTATTATATAATTATAAACTAGGCAGAGTTATTTACCTCAACATTCAATTGAAATCGACTATTGAAGAGTGTATCCTAGAAATTATTGTTATCATGAATGTTATGGGGTTCCGGAATGACTCACCTTGTTTTTATTAGGATCATACATAAAAATTTGTCCTATTATATAATTTTTAAAATTAACATGAAAATGATGTCATGAAACTTCATGAAGAGTGAAAAGACGTGGTAATGATTAGGGAATTGGCTGATATCACTGATTATATTAATATGTATGTCGATGAGATAATAATAATAACATAACACTTAAAGTTGAATATGTATCATTGATAATTAATCAAGAGTCCAAAACAATTAATATGAATCATATAATAATCAAAAATTAGAAATTTCATCATATGATGTTTTAAATTAAAGGGTTGAATAAGGCATACAACTATTTTAGGATATTATGACTTCTAAAAAGTCCTAGGTTTTTCTATCTATATGGTCTTTGTCATTATATTCAAACTTATAGGATAAAGAAATATTTATTTTAAAAAAAATAATGTAAAATAAATTACAATTTTATCAATGATAGATAACACATAAAACATCAAGTCGTTAATTAATTTATTATGATATATATAGTGGTGACAACAATAATATATTTCAATTATTGAAATGTGAATTTGTTTCCTAAAATTTATACACAATTTCTTATTTCAATTAAGAAGATATTTTTTTTATGTGAAAAAAACATGAATTATAAAAATGAGAAAAAATCATAAACATTATCATGAAATAGAAATTTATTTTTCTTATATTTTTATATCTTCTAAAAAATTGGGGACATTTATCTATCTTATTGGATATAAAGTGGTTGTTATTTCTAGGGATTCAAGAGAATAATAAATACATGTTAATCCATTTCAATTATATTGAGAATAAATTATCATAAATTTTTAAAAGATAGATTTCTATTAATTTCATGATTCTAATAAAATAATGAGTGGGTAATATAATTATCATCTTGTTAATGATTTTTAAAAAATGGAGAGAAGATATAAATTAATGATAAACCCGTTATCACTATCATAGATTTGAAACATATTTAGAATATTAGTATGTTGATTCTTAAGAGTGTATAATCATACCACATATTGGGTAACATGAATATTCTAAAGAATGATAATGGAAATGTTGTTATAATTTTCTGGATCAGAAATGATGCTTCACTTAACATCATAAATGACATAAAAATTTCTTCTATGGAATAGAATTTATGGATATTATTAATCCGTTTTTTATGGTCTATGATATGATTTTTTTATATTGATATATTAATGTGACATGGTATTAGAAATAATATTTAATAAGAGTAGAATCTATATCATGGGAATGAAAAACAATCATACGTAAGGATGAAAAATGAATGAAAACATTTATTAAATGGAGAAAAGGGAATGTACATATCACCTTACTATAGGAGAGTATAATATCTTATAGAATTATACATATTTCAATATTTATCTATAAATAATAGATACTATATAAATATTAATATTTTAATAAATATTAATCGTTTTAAATTAATTATAAGAAAATATTATGATGCATACTTGAGGGGTAAAATATTGAGTATCCCATACATCTAAAGATTAAGGGAACAACAAATCTGATGAATTTTTTTCTCACCAAAGTATGCGGGGTAGTAAATCAATCTATTTAAAAAGGTGTGAAATATGTCATCTTATTTTTTCAACTATAATAAATTGGTGTTGTACAACATCAATGGATTTTATAGAAGGATTTAGAATTAAAATAGATAAATAATGATAATTCATTAATTGAATAATGTAATTGAAAAATTATATTAAATTAGAAGACTATATAGATTATAATAAAATAAAAAATGATGATAAAATGGAAATGACTATTCAGAGGGAAGGAAATTATTGAATGGAGTAATCATACAATGAATAATATGTCCCGGATCATGTTAATTGGGTGAAACAATCCTTTCACTATAATAATGAAGATATTATAGTTGTATATTCCACTACAAATTAATAACTTATTATTCATGGAATATGTAGAATACCATATAAAATTCTTTCCTTACAGAAAACCCTCATTAAAACATCTCAAAGTGGTTGTAGGTTAATATTTTTCTCAAAATAAAGTGATTAATTAGGGAATGTATAGTTATGTAGAAGGAGGAGGACACTTTTTTATCTAATTCTTGGTCACTAAAGCCTATAAATGTTTCATTGAAGTCTCAAAAATATATTTTAATATATGTTTGTGTATTATTTTGAATATTATGTTAAAAACAATTATAGAAATAATACCCAAATGAATTGAATAAAGAATAAGATGAAATAATAATGGGTGCTGGTAAATCAAAAAAATCATAAAATTAATGTTGATTTTGATGTTTAATCATAGGCATAGATTGGTTATGAATGATGAAAATAATTTAATCAAATAATAAGAATATTTGTGGTTGAAAAATTTATCTCACTAGTGAATTAATACTGATATATATTAATGTTTTATAAAATGAGTTACTTTAATCCCTTTCAATCTCTCATATTAGTGAAATGAAACCAAAGAATAATGAGAATATAAGGGAGTAAATAAATTTATGAATTTATAATTCTTTAGTATTCTATTTTATATCATAACATTATTGACATATAGTTTCAATTAAATGTGTGCGGTAACATGATTTAATAGATTTTTAAATGAAGAAAAACAGTTAGTTCTAAAATGTAAAATGATTTATATTTAGGAATAATTCAACATTGGGATGTTTGTAAAATAATTCCAGCATAAAAATATAGTGGATTATTCAATAAGGAATTGGTTTGGTGATGTTCTGGATAAAAAATATAGTGACATTTATTCCTACATCATTGAAACAAATTATATTGGATTGTTGTGACTGATGATGGATATTGTATGTCTATAAAAATTATAAAGAATATAAGATCATTTTTATGGGTCTAATAAAATTAATATTGATGAAAATTAATTGGAATATCATGGTGTTGATTTCTAAAAATGGATGTTGAATAATTTTGAAAATAAGAGTATCATCCTATTAATAATGAACCCATTACAATACTATAACCTCAATCCTAATGTGATCTATTTTAACATAATAAATGGTAATCTGTATAATAACCAGGTAAAATTGGAGATTGTTGGAATATAAAATCAAGGGGATGTTTTTTGTTTACTAATCCTATATTTGGAAATGTGGTTCTGAATCATTAGTCAAATATCATTGTTTAGCCATATTTCGACCAATTAAGGGAGATCAAAAAACCCTCTTTTCATTGAAATTATATATTTTAATATTTAAGGATGTGGTTCATGATTAAGTTATTTAAATGGACCCATAATAATTCAATGATTAAGGATATTTTCTTAGACAAATTATGCATATAACTATACATTTGGAAATTTATATTCATTTCTATAATTTGATACAACTAACATTTCCTTAGAAGAATTTTTAATGGATATTTTCTAATCACTAAAAAAATGGAATACATTCTTCAACCCCTCTATAATTTATTTTCAAGGAATTATAGTCTCTTCATATATTGGACATCTAGGAAATCATATTCATTTATGAATTTTAAAATCTTATATTGATTCATTTGCACTATATATTATTTTAACTAAAAACATCACTTTTTATTATATTTATTGAGAATTGTTATATTAATGAAATATAAGTATTGATTATTGAACCATGTTGGTATATATAATATTTTTAAAAATATTTTTTCTTATATTATATAATGATAAAATAAAACGGTGAAACTATGCTTTATTAATCTAAACCACCTATTATTGGAGTATGAATAATTCATTAGGTACATGAATAAAGTGTTCCTAGATTTCATAGAGTCATAAATCACTATTACAAAATGAATCAATATGTTGCAAAATAATCTAGCAAGTAGTAAGAGAATGAAAATATAGAAACAAAACGGTTTTGATGTAATGTATTCTACAATTCCATGATTGTTGAAATTGTGATAATTCAAATAGATTGGGGAACTCATACTCTCAATATGGATTGGTGTTCATTGATATTTCAATTAACCACCCATTTTTATATTTTTTTAGAAGATTCTCAATGAAAAAAATCAGCAACTATATTTAAGAGAGAAAATTTTAATGATGGATTATATTGTATGAATTTGAACTTCAATAGGTTTCATCTTTATTTTTAGATGTCCTTATTCATAAGAATGTAGAATAAAATTTTTTTGATATTTTATTTAATAAAAAAGAGGGAAAACAATGGAATTCATGAAATATATGTAATTAAGAAGCGATTAGCCACTAAATGGAATTATATTGTTGATTAAGAATGGATGTGAAGTGTTTTTGTACATTTTAATGTGGTTCAGGATGGGGAGATAACTAAATTATGGTGATGGACCATTTCTATCTGGTGTTATATAATTTATTATTTTCTATTTGAGTTATACTTAGAATTAAATTTTTCTCATTGTACAATATTGTAGTACAGTAGTGTGTGGAATACATGAAGTGGACAATGAAATTATATCTGTATTGATAGTATCCAAAAAAATGTTCCATGACTAATGTAGTAGTGATTGTTAGGAATAGGAAAAAATCATTAATATGTTCTATTAGGTTATTTACTTATGTTGATGAAGAAGGTAATATTATCAGTGTTCTTTATTTTTACATTTAGGGTACTAGTTGTGGATATGTATGATCATTGTTATAGAATCAATGTTTCCTGTAAAATTTTAGGAAAACCTACATTCAGACATTAGATAATATGAAATTATATGAGGCCATAATTCATACACTAGATAAGGTGTACTATGGGGATCCAGGATACATCAATTGGTAAAAATTTTAAATCTGAATAAAAAATTCAATAATAATTTATTTTTTTGGTCGATAGAAAATACGGGAGAGAAACAAGACAAAATGATTAGGAATTTTCACAAACTATTATATGATGATGTGTGTTTTATAGATTTAATTATTTAAATATTATTATAATTTAAATAATATTATTATGATAATTTTCTAAAGGCGAATACAGGGATAATATGATCCATAAAAAATAGGGATACAAAAATATTATTAACATTTAGAAAATCTCATGTGTTAATGAATATAAATAATTTGGGGTCATTTTATTTATGTGTTTGTTTAAATCATAAATCATGGTTGATGCTGGAAATTTATGTTATCATATATAATATAACACCCCAAGGTTTTGAAAATAAATATATAATACAATTTTATAATCTAACCATAAAACCCAACTTTGTCTCTTATATGTTTTGAACATCAAAAAATGGTCATCTAGAGTTGTGTTCAGTAAGTCATTTGGAGTCCGATAAAACAAACTTGATTTTTATTAAACAGTAACATACCATTATGAATAGTAATATGAACCTAATAAATAGTAAATTTTATTATTATTTTATTTTTTTAGGGCTAGAAGATAATAACATCTTGGTTAATTTTTCATTGTGATAAAGAAGTAGGTGTACAATTAGAACTGTTAATTTTTGAATTAAGAATTTTTATTTAAAAGTAAAATTAATAATATTTAGAAAATTATTTTTCAAAAATGGACTTCACTTTTGAATTCTACACATCAAAAAATGTTAGGGGTGAATTTTTGGGATTTTTCTAAAATTATTGAATTTTTGATGAATTGTAAAATATGATAAAATACGATAAATGATAAATACTTGATTTACTACATCATAGGTGATGCAAGGATGATTTAAGCCCACTTTGTTATAACTCACATTCCATTATTACTATTAGGGGTCACATGAAACACTACTATTGGTTGTCATGAGTAAAATAATAAAATAATGAATTAAATATTAAAAAATTACTCCTCTCCTCCACTATAAAAACCCCCCACCACTACCTCTACTCTTCACACCTCTAAGCCTTAAATATCCTAAATTTTTTTCCTAATTACCCTTTCCTAGTCACTCCCCATGACCAGGAATCTTTTATTCTTTCCAAAAGATTAAAACCCCTCCCCATAATGAGTTTCTCAAGGAGGTTATTTCAAGAGGTAAAGCACCCTTCTTTCTCATTTGGTTTTATTTCAATTTATCTACTTTTGTTATCCTCTAATCACATCCTCTATCCAAATGATCATGATAACTCCCGTAACATCTATATACTGGATTTATATCATGTTAATGGAAGAACCATCATAAATATTTTTACTCCCTCCCTTTTATTTTATAAATGAAATCGACGTCCATGAGGTTCTGATTTATAACCTTCATGGATGAAGAAGTTTCGTTTTTCAATTTCTTCTTCATTACTGGTAAAGAAACCATATTCATGGTTTTACCAGACTATAATATATGTTTTATAACCTAATTAATATTCTAGAACTAGAATATGTACATATAATTAATCTATATGACAAAACTAGTTCATAATATTCCAAATACCACCGAATAATTGAAGTGGTGGTCATCTAATGATTCATCCTCATTCCTAGTAACCAAATGATAGAAATGAACATTATCAATTCTTTATGTTCATTAATAATATTTAATTCCAATCCTGTAGAATTACAACCATTCCACATGAACCTCATTACATAAAAACAAGTGAATTGAATATGAAAATAAAGGAAATGAACACTCCAGAACGACGAAATTCAATACAATAACTTATCAATAAAGACATAAATGAACTAACCAGAAATATGGTAAATAAATAAATGTCTAATAGGTTCTGAAATAAGTTATTAAAAAGTATAATTTCATATTCTAGGAGCTTAATTACATGAGTGGAACACGTTTGGATTTCAGGTAAGGGTTTTCCACCCAAACAACCTTTTTTATTCGGGATACTTTCATTGTATAATTACATCAATGAAATTCTTATGTATTATTATTTACTCATGATATATTCTGTGTGAGTATCATATATATGTTTACAAACAATAACCTTTCCTTATTTTATGAATCATTACATGTTTTTAAAAGAAACATTTTAAACTGTTTCCAAAATATAAGTCGGATTCAAGGGAATTTCTCAAAATCATACCTAAATTCAAGGGGTCTCAATAATATTTTTTTTGGGAACCATTATCATTATAAAATAACTCATTTTATTATGAAGATAATATCTTACTTCACTTCTAGTATTATACAAATATTTTTCCAAAAGAACTCTTCTATTCAAAATAAAGGAGTATTTATCTCAAAATTGCTTAATGATTTTATAAGAGTATTTCTGTTTGATCCAATAATCTTGTTGATTCCATTTTATTCTTGGGTTGAATCATTTATGAATTCATATAACATATTTTATTTAATTTTTTATGACTAACTCTATTGTGGATTATCTATCCTAAAACCATTCACCATATTACTCAGAATGGTTAGTGTTTTTTGTTTAATGATTGGGGAAAGTTAGTTACATTTCATATGATAGTTTCAATATGAATGTATATGTTGTTTATGTTGATCCTCACTCATATGAGTAATGTATTGGACTTATTATGTTATGTTTGGGTCCCGTTATAACACCTCGATGCATTGGTAGGTCTCATGACACAAATAGATATGGAATTGGCTGAGGCCTTTTCCAATGTGATATGGATTTTGGCTGAGGCCTTAATCACTAGATTTCTTGGCCGAGGCCATGACAAAATGTTTCAGAATTTCCGACGTCTACACTTCCCTCATTATGAAGCTGTTAGTTGAAAGATCACGGGGTTATTCAACTATTATAATACCCATGATTATGTTTTATTATGGAATTATTTACACATCTCATATTCTTGCCATAATGTGTTCAAGTTTATTATTAAATGCATGTGTTTTCAATTATTCACCATGTCTAATGTTTATATTATCTTCCACTGTATTTCTTACTCTTACTGGGTGTTTGATCTCACCCCTTTGTTATGTTTCTTTTTCTAAGGGAAATAATAATTCTAATATGAATGACATTATGAAATAACCTAGGAGTTATGGAAGTTGTCTGAGGAGTTTCTATGTTGTTTTTCATTTCAAGTTTTAATGATGAACATATGTATGTATCTTTTTTCTAATAATACTAAACTACTTGTTCCTTTGGGATTTGTATTTCTTGTTTGTATGCCAATTTAATCAAATAAGGCAGTGACTCCGGGAAACTGGGGTCGGGTCCTTACAGTTGGTATCAGAGGAAGTTTAGTAGAATACTTGGAAACTAGATTTAGAAAACAGAGAATTAGGGAAGAGTCCCTATGTTATTATTTGAGGATATACATTCAATAACGAAATATTATTTTGGTAAGGAATAGATTATGTGGATCTTTCAAAAATTACATCCATGTCTGGATACGAGCAGGTAGAGGTGGCTCTAGCACAGATGTATCTAGGGGTAAAACCCAAAAACACTGCTTTGAGCTAGACTCAAATGGGAACTAGTGCATGAAAAGAGGCCTTGATACACTCTTGGTTATGACACTCCTGGGATATATGCTTAGGATAATTCACATTTTCTTTACAAGCCATTATGAAGGTGTTTAATGTGAATATTCCTCAAAGAAATCATTTTTGTGAATATGGAATTAGCCATGCATAGGATCTCTATTTTTCTGAGTATTTTTAAGTTAAGATTAGACATGATGATTCATATCCTAATATAGTGTATCCCATTATTTAGATATGACTCCTAGTGGACTGAATGGAAATATCATGAATGCACGTGTCCCCTATAGGGATTTTCCTCCGAAGCAAGACAATGATGTTGTCTCTGGTGCTGTGACTGGTGCTGAGCAACTCATAACTATACATGGAAAACTTAATCAGGTTATGAAAAATAACCTTACCCATATGGAGCATCTGGATCCACAACATGGAGAAGCCATGCTAGATCGCTTTATGCGACAACAGACTCCATCATTCAATATGACTACAAACCCGTTTGTAGCAAAGCAGTGGATATGTTCCCATGAGAAGATATTTATCACTTTGAGATGTAATGAAATAGAGGAGGTTGTCATGGAAGTATATCATCTATCAAGAGATGCAAATCAGTGGTGGTTATTAATCCAAAACACAAAGGAGGAGTAGAGATAGAAGAGATGGAATGGAGAGATTTTAAGGAAATCTTCTTAGAAAAATATTTCCCTTGTTAGCAGCGAGCAGATATGGAGAGACCATTCTTGAACATGAGGCAAGGTAGATGGCTTGAACTACTAAAGGATTTTTATTTCATGATACACTACCACCCGGGGAAGGAAAATAAGGTGGAAAATGATTTGAACAGAAAGGATTATGGAGTTTTGAGCAAGATGAGATTTGAATGGAATCATATTTTCATGGATCTAGTAAAGATGGATATGGGAATAACCATGGAAGGTGAAACATCAATTATTTTTCAAATGGTTTCCAAACCATCTTTACTAGAAAGGATAAAAATTTCTCAGGCTAATGATGAGGAGTTTCAAAAGAATATTAAAGCTGTGAATGATGGGAGATTGACTGACATCGTATATAAAGATGGAATTTTGAAATTTGCGAAGAGACATTGTGTTCCCAATAAACCTGATCTAAAAAGGGAATTGTTGGATGATTACCATTGTTCTAATTTCTCTATACACCCTGGTAGCACTAAGATGTCTTGATATTTGAATGGAAATTTTTTGTGGGACAACATGAAGATGGAGATTGCTGATTTTGTGTTAAGATGTATGGTTTTTCAACAAGTGTAAGCTGGAAGACAATAGCCTGGAGGAGTATTACAACCTCTTCCCATAACTAAGAGGAAATGGGATAATATCATGATGGACTTTGTCATGGGACTACCAAAGACTCCTAGAAGGAATGATGCAATATGGGTCATTGTTGATCGTCTTACCAAGTCAGCACATTTTCTTGCTATAAGAGATGAACTTCTACTTGAATGTCCTGCAAGACTATATATTAATGAATTTGTGAGAATTCATGGAGTACCCCTATTGATTGTTTCTGATCATGATCCACATTTTACATCATGATTCTAGAAAAGTCTTCAGCAGTCCCTAGATACTGATCTTCATTTGAGCACTACCTACCACCCACAAACTGATGGAAAAACAGAACAGACTATTGAAACATTTGAATACATGTTAAGGTCTTTTTCACTTTATTTTCAAGGCATGTGGTATTAGTATTTATCTCTCGTATAATTTTCCAACAACAATAGATTCCATTAAAGTATTCAGACAGCACCCTATGAAGCATTATATTAGAGGAGATGTCATACACCAACATGCTGGGATGATTTTGGTGAAAGAAAGCTTGTGGGACTAGAACATGTTGAATAAAAAATGGAAAAAGTGAAGATTATCCAGAACCATATCAAAATAGCTCAAAGTAGGTAAAATAACTATACAGATAACCGAATGAAGGATTTGGAGTTTCAAGAAGGTGAACACGTTTTCATAAAGGTATCTCCATGGAAGGGTATTATACGATTTGGTAAGAAGGGAATGTTAAGTCCCAGGTACATCGGACCTTTTGAAATTCTGGACCGAATTAGAGCCTTATCTTATCGTTTGTAAATGCTTCCAAGTCTCTCCAAGGTTCAAAATGTGTTCCACGTGTCAATGTTATAAAAGTACATGCCAGAACCCACACATGTACTCACTTATAATGAAGTGGAAATTGAGCCAAATCTATCTTACTATGAGGAGCCTATAAAGATTCTTGATACTAGACAACAAGTTTTGTGAAATTGGATGACTTGTCTCATGAAGGATCTATAGAGAAACCATAAGATGGATGATGCAACATGGGAGACTGAGGAGCTTATGTTAAAGACATACACGAATCTTTTAAGTTAATATTCTATGAATTTTGAGGGCAAAATTTTTTTAAGGAGGGGAGAATGTCACACCCCAAGTCTTTGAAAATAAATATAGAATGCAATTTTACAATCTAAACCTTAAACCGAAATTTTTCTCTTCTATGTTTTGAACTTCAAAAATGGTCATCTAGAGTTGTGTTCAGTAAGTCATTTGGAGTCTGATATAACAATATTGATTTTTAGTGAATAGTAACATACCATTATGAATAGTAATATGAATAGTAATATGACCCTAATGAATAGTAAATTTTATTATTATTTTATTTTCATAAGTCTAGAAGATAATAACATCTTGGTTAATTTCTCATTATGATTAAGAAGTAGTTGTAGAATTAGAACAGTTAATTTTTGAATAAAGTATTATTTTATTTAAAAGTTAAATTAATAATATTTAGAAAATTATTTTTCAAAAATGGACTTCAATATCAAATTCTACACGTCGAAAAATGGTAGGGGTGAATTTTTGGGATTTTTCTAAAATTCATAAATTTTTTATGAATAGTAAAATACAATAAAATATGATAAATGATAAATACTAGATTTACTGGATCATAGGTTATGCAAGGATGATGTAAGCCCACTTGGTTAGAACTCACATTCCATTATTACTATTTGGGGTCACATGAAACAATAATATTGGTTGTATTGAGGGAAATAATATAATAATGAATTAAATATTCAAAAGTTAATCCTCTCCTCCACTATAAAAACCCCCCACCACTAACTATTCTATTCACACCTTTAAGCCTTTAAGATCCTCAATTTTCTTCCCAATTACTCTTCCCTAGACACTCCCCATGACTAGGAATCTCTTAGTCTTTCCAAAAGACCAAAACCCCTTCCCTTAATGAGTTTCTCAAGGAGGTTATTTCAAGAGGTAAAGCACCCTTCTTTCTCAATTGGTTTTATTTCAATTTATCTACTTTTGTTATCCTCTTCTTCCATCCTATGTCAAAATGATAATTATAACTCCAATACCATCTATATTGTGGATTTATATAATTTTAATGTATGAACCATCATAAATATTCTTACTCCCTTCCATTTATTTTATCAACGAAATCAACATCCATAAGGTTCTGATTTATAACCTTCGTGGATGACAAAGTTTCGTTCTTCAATTTCATCCTCATTACTGGTCATGATACCATATTCATGGTTGAAACAGACTATAATATATGTTTTATAACCTAATTAATATTCATGAACCAGATTATTTACATATAATTAAGTTATATGACAAAACTAGTTCATAATATTCCAAATATCTCCGAATAATCGAAGTGGTGGTCATCTAATGATTCATCCTCATTCCATGTAACAAAATGATAGAAATGACCATTATCAATTATTTATGTTCATTAATAATATATAATTCCAATCCAAGATATTTATGACCATTCCACATGAACCTCATAACATAAAGACAAGTGAACTGAATATGAAAATAAAGGAAACGAACACTCCAGAACGACGAAATTCAATACAATAACATATCAATAAGGATATAAATGAACTAACAAGAATTATGTTAACTAAATACATGCCTAATGGTTTCTTAAATAAGTTATTAACAAGTATAATTTCATATTCCAGGAGCTTAAGTACAAGAGAGGAACACGTTTGGGATGAAGGTAAGGGTTTTTCCACCCGAACTTCCATTTTCATTCAGGATACTTTCATTGTCTAATTACCTCAATGAAATTATTATGTATTGTTATGTGTAACACCCCAAGGTTTTGAAAATAAATATAGAATGATATTTAATAATATATCCATTAAAACACAACATTGCCTCTTCTATGTTTTGAATTTCAAAAAATGGTCATCTAGAGTTGTGTTCAGTATGTCATTTTGAGTCCGATGGAATAAACATGATTTTTTAGTAAATAGTAATGTACCCTTATGAATAGTAATATAAATAGTAATACGACCCTCATGAATAGTAAATTTTATTATAATTTTATTTTATTAATTCTAGAAGATAATAACATCTTGGTTAATTTTTCATTATGATAAAGAAGTAGTTGTAGAATTAGAACTGTTAATTTTCGAATTAAGTTTTCTTTTATTTAAATGTTAAATTAATAATATTTAGAAAATTATTTTTCAAAAATTAACTTCACTTTTGAATTCTACTCGTCGAAAAATGGTAGAGGGGAATTTTTGGGATTTTTCTGAAATTCTAGAATTTTTTATGAATAGTAAAATATGATAAAATAATATAAATGCTATATACTTGATTTATTGCATCATGGGTGATTCAAGGATGATGTAAGCCAACTTGGTTCAAACTCACATGACATTATTAATATTAGGTGTCACATTAAACAATACTATTGGTTTTCATGAGGGATATAATAAAATAATGAATTAAATTTTCCAAAATTACTCCTCTCCTCCACTATAAAAACCCCCCACAACTACCTCTACTCTTCACACCAATAAGACTTGAATCGCCTCAATGTTCTTCACAATTACCCTTACCTAGTCACTCCCCATTACCAAGAATCTCTTAGTCTTTCCAAATGTCCAAAACCCCTTCCCTTAAGGAGTTTCTCAAGGAGGTTATTTCAAGAGGTAAAGCACCCTTCTTTCTCATTTGGTTTTATTTCAATTTATCTACTTTTGTTATCCTCTCCTCAAATACTCTATCCAAATGATCATGATAACTCCAGTAACATCTATATTCTGGATTTATATCATTTTAATGGAAGAACCATCATTAATATTCTTACACCATCCCTTTTATTTTATAAACTAAATCAACGTCCATGAGGTTATGATTTATAACCTTTGTGGATGATGAAGTTTTGTTCTTAAATTTATTCTTCATTACTGGTCATGAAACCATATTCATGGTTGAACTAGACTATAATATATGTTTTATAACTTAATTAATATTCATTAACTCGAATATGTACATATAATTATGTTATATGACAAAACTAGTTCATAATATTCCAAATACCGCCGAAAAATCGAAGTGGTTGTCATCTAATGATTCGTCCTCATTCCATGAAAAAAAATGATATAAATGACCATTATCAATTATTTATGTTCATTAATAATAAATAATTCCAATCCTGGAGATTTATAACCATTCCACATGAACTTCATTACATAAAAACAAGTGAACCGAATATGAAAATAAAGGAAACGAACACTTTAGAACTACGGAATTCAAAATAATAACTTGTCAATAAAGACATAAATGATTTAACCAGAATTATGTAAAACTAAATACATTAATAATAGGTTCTGAAATAAGTTACTACCAAGTATAATTTCATATTTCCAGAGAATAAGTACAAAAGAGGAACACATTTGGAGTTAAGGTAAGGGTTTTTCACCCAAACTTCCATTTTCATTCGGGTTACTTTTATTGTCTAATTTTCTCAATGAAATTCTTATGTATTGTTATGTACTCATCATAAATTATTTGTGAGTATTATATATATGTAAACCAACCAGAATCCTTCCCTATTTTCTAGATAGTTACATGTTTTAAAAGAAGCTCTCAAAACTGTTTCCAAAAATACGAGCCCGATACAAGGGAATTTCTCAAATTCATATCTATTTTCAAGGGAATGATATAATCTATTTTGGGAAACCATTATACTTATAAAAACAATAATTTTAACATGAAATACTATCTTACTTTACTTATGGAATTATAAAAATATTTTTCCAAAAGAACTCTTCTTTTCAAAATAAAAGAGTATTTATCTCAATCATTGCTTAATGATTTTAGAAGATTATTTTCATTTGATTCAACACTCTTGTTGATTACTATGTATTTTTTGGGTTAATCATTTATGATGTCATATACCATATTTTACTAAATGTTTTATGAATAAATTTATTTTGGATGATCTATCCTAAAGCAGTTCATCATATTATTCTGAATGGTTAGTGTTTATGTTCATTAATTGGTGAAAGTTAGTTACATTTCATATGACAGTTTCAATATGAATGTATATGTTGTTTATGTTGATTCCCACACATATGAGGAATTCATTGTACTTATTATGTGATGGGTGGGTCCTTATATATCCCCTCGATGCATCATTAGGTCGCATGAGACAAATAGACGTGGAATTAGCCGAGGCCTTTCCCAATTTGATATGGATTTTGGCTGAGGCCTTAATCACTAGGTGTCTTAGCCGAGGCCATGAGAAAATGATTCATAATTTCCGGAATATGCACTTCCCTCATTATAATTCTATTAATTTAAATTTCATGTGGTTATTATACTAGTATAATACCCATGATTATGATTTATTTTGTCATTATTTACTTAGCTCATAATCCTGCCATAATGTGTTTCAAGTTTATTATTAAAGGAATGTGTTTTCAATTATTCACCATGTCTAATGTTTATATCATCTTACACTATATTTCTTACTCTTACTGAGCATTTTATCTCTCCCCTATCTTATGTTTCATTATCTCAGGACATGAAAAAGTAATTTATGAATTACTTGCATGCATAATCTTGGAGACATGATGTTTCTACTGGATTAAAATAGTGTTTTGATTCCCTTCATGTTGTAATGTTATTCTTATGAATGTATCTTATTTCTAATAATACTAAACTACCCGGTCTTTTGGGATTCTTATTCCTTGTATGTATTCCAACATAATCATATAAGGCACCAGCTTTGGGAAACTGGGGTCGGATCCTTACAGTTGGTATCAGAGAAAGTTTAGTAGAATTCATGGAAACTAGATTTAGAAAATATAGAATTAGGGAAGAGTCCCTAAGTTAGTCTTTGAGGATATACATACAATAACATCCTGGTATTTTAGTAAATAATATATTATTTGGATCTTTAAAGCAATACATCCTTGTCTGGATACAAGAAGGTAGAGGTGGCTCTGGAACAGATGTATATAGGGGTAAAACCCAAAAACACCGCTTTGAGCTAGACTCGAACGGGAACTGGTGCATGACAACGGGCCTTGCTACACTCTTGGTTATGACACTCTAGGGGGATATGCTTAGGATAATTCACATTTTCATTACAATACATTATGAATGAGTTTAATATATGGCACCTAGTGGACAGAACAGAAATCGCTTGAATGCATGTATCCCCTGTAGGGATTTTCCTCCAACGGAAGACAATGATGTTGGATCTGGTGTTGTGACTAGTGCTGAACAACTCATAACTATACTGGGACAACTTACTTAGGTTATGAATAATAACCTTACCCATTTGAAGCATCTGAATCCACCATGTGGAGGAGCCATGCTAGATCGCTTTATGCGACAACAGCCAGCATCATTCAACGGGACTACAAACCCGTTTGTAGCAGAGCAGTGTATTTGTTCCCTTGAGAAGATATTTCTTGCTTTGGGATGTAATGAAAGAGAGAAGGTTGTCATACCAGTATATCATCTATCAAAAGATGCAGATCAGTGGTGGTCATTAATCCAAAACACAAAGGAAGAGGAAGAGATAGAAGATATGGAATGGAGGGATTCTAAGGAAATATTCTTAGAAAATTTTTTCCCTCGTGATCAGTGAGCAGATATAGAGAGACAATTCTTGAATCTGAGGTAGAAAAAGTATGAAAATGTTGCCACATATGAATCCAACTTCACAAGGATAGCAAGACATGTTGTGGACTACATACAAAACCCAAGTAGAAAAATTGATCGATTCATTGATGGCCTAAAGCCATTCCTCTGATGGGCACTGGTCTCCTAATGTTTTTTATTATATGAGGATATAGTTTCATGTGCCATTAAGATAGAAAAATAATTCTCTATGTCTTATGACTTTAAGGGAAAGTAAGAAAAGAAGTGGGCTACTGAAAGCCCTGGGAAAAGAAATAAGGAAATGGGGAAGAAGGGAAGAGTTGAATTTCCACCATGTGACAATTGTAGAAATAATCACCCTGGTGAATGCTTAAATGGAAAAGGAGTATGCTACAAATGTGGTCAGCAGGTCCATCTTGCTGGTGATTGCAAAGGGAAGAAGGAAGCCAATGATGTTCAATTCTATAATTTTCAGGATATGAGAAACTATTCTAATGATTGTCCAAAACCTCAAGAAAATATTCAATAGAGAAGGACAAGGGATCAGGTACAATCTTATGCAATCACAATGGTAGAGGTTTAAGTTCCTAATGATGTGGTGGAAGGTACATTAATTGTTTCCTCAAGTTTACCCAATGCTTTATTCAATTCTAGATCATCGCATTGTCTCATATCTTCCCAGTTTTCTAAGAAAATTAGATATTTCCAATTTGATTTAACAAGGGAGTTGTCAATCAAAACTCATAAGGGAGGTATCATTGATACAATGATCTGTCAATCAGTTCCCATTAGGCAATATAAATGTTCTTTATCTGTTGATCTCATCATAATTCCCATGATTAAATTTGATATAATCCTCGGTATGGATTGGCTTTTGGACCGTGATGCCAAAATTTATTGTAGGAAGAAGGAGGTTATGATTTTTGATGACGATGATAAAGAACACCTTATCTTTAGAGTAGAAACGTCATAACCTTATTCTTATCAAGATCCACCCCCAGTAGCTCAACTAAATTCAATTATTGGGGAGGAAGATAATGAAATTATTGTGGGTGAGGAAAGGAATGTTCAAATTTAGGATGTACCTAATATGAGAGAATATGTTGGTGTGCTTCCAGAAGATTTACCTGGACATCCTCTAGAATGAGATATTGAGTTTTCCATTGATTTAATTCTGGGTTCATGGCCCATATCGAATACCCCTTATAGAATGGACACTATGGAATTTATGGAACTAAATAAAAAACTAGAGGAGTTGAGTAATAAGGGATTTATCTACCCTAGTATTTCTCCATGTGGAGCCCCTATCCTTTTTGTTAAGAAGAAAGATGGATCTATGAGGTTATGTATCAACTACAGGGAGATCAATGCTATATCAATAAAGAACAAGTATCCCCTACCTCGCATTGATGATTTATTTGACTAACTGCATGGAGCTCAATTATTTTCAAAGATTGACCTTCGATCTAGATATCATCAATTTAGTGTGAAGAAGGAATACATTTCAAAAACAAAATTTCGAATAGGTACGGGCATTATGAGTTTACGGTCATGCATTTTGGATTAACTAATGCACCCTCTGTCTTCATGTATCTAATGAATAGAGTTTTCAAGGAATATCTCGATGAATTTTTAGTGGTATTTATTGACGATATCTTGGTATACTCAAAAAGATTCGAAGATCATGAAAATCACTTGAACATTATCCTAATGACTACTAGAAGACAAGAATTATATGGAATGTTTAGAAAGTATGAATTCTGGCTTCAGGTGATTTCTTTTCTTGGCCATATTTTCTATAAGGATGGAATCCTAGTTGATTCTGCAAAGACAAAGGCAATCCAGGATTGCCCCATACCAACAAACATAACTGATGTACACAGTTTTATTGGCTTATAGATAATTATCGGCATTTCGTACAGAATTTTTCCTGACTAGCTAAGCCGCTAATGAAGCTCATACGTGAAGGGGATAAATTTGTTTGTACAAAATATTGTGAAGAATTTTTTGAAAAACTGAAGATAAGATTTGTCAATTCTCCTATATTGACTCTAGCATTGCGGAATGACGGGTTTGTTATTTATAGTGATGCTTTAAAGAAAGGACTTGGTTTTTTCCTTATTCAAAATTATAGGGTTATTGCTTATTCATCATGACAACTAAAAATTTTTGAGAAAAACTATCCTAATCATGATCTTGAGATAGTTGTTGTAATATTTTCTTTGAAGATATGGAGACATTATATTTATGGTCAAAAATGTGAGATTTGTACTGATCACAAGAGTTTGAAGTATATTTTCTCATAGAAAGAACTCAACATGAGGCAAAGGAGGTGGCTTGAACTCCTCAAGGATTATGATTGCATGATACACTACCTCCCGGGGAAGGAAAATAAGGTGTCAGATGCTTTGAGCAGAATGGATCATGGAGTTTTAAACAAGATGAGATGTGAAAGGGATCCTATTTTCATGGATCTAGTAAAGATGGATATGGGAATAACCATGGAAGGTGAAACATCAGTGCTTTTTCAAATGGCTGCCAAACAATCTCTACTATAAAGGATAAAAAGTTCTCAGGCGGATGATGGGAAGTTTCAAAAGAAGATTAATGTGGTGAATGATGGGATATTGAGTGACTTTATATATGAAGATGGAATTTTGAAATTTGGGAAGAGACTTTGTGTTCCCAATATACCTGATCTAAAAAGATAATTGTTGGATGATGCACATAGTTACAATTTTCATATACACCATGGATGCAGTAAGAAGTATATAGATTTGAAGGAACATTTTTGGTGGGATAACATGAAGAGGGAGATTTCTGATTTTGTGTCAAGATGTATGGTTTGTCAACAAGTGAAGGCTGGAAGGCAACAGCCTGGGGGAGTATTGCAGCCTCTTCCCATACTTGAGTGGAAATGTGATAATATCATGATAGTATTTGTCATGGGACTACCAAAGACTCCTAAAAAGAACAATGCAATATGGGTCATTATTGATCGTCTTACCAAGTCAGCACATTTTCTTACTATAAGACAAGATCTACCACTTGAACGTCTAGAAAGACTATATATTAATGATGTTGTGAGACTTCATGAAGTACCCCTATATATTGTTTCTAATCAAGATCCATGTTTTACATCAAGATTCTGGAAAAGTCTTTAGAATTCCCTAGATACTGATCTTCATTTAAGCACTGCCTACCACACACAAACTGATTGACAATCAGAGCGGACTATTAAAACATTGGAAGACATTTTGAGGTCTTTTTCACTTGATTTTCAAGGCATGTAGGATCATCATTTACCTCTCGTGGAATTTTCCTACAACAATAGCTTCCATTCAAGTATATTGATGGCACACTATGAAGCATTATATGGGAGGTGATGTCATACACACACTTGCTAGGATGATGTTGGTGAAAGAAAGCTCGTGGGCCCATAACTTGTTTAAGAGTCAATGGAAATGGTGAAGATTATCTATAACCATATCAAAATAGCTCAAAGTAGGTAAAAGATCTATGCAGATAACTGATGGAAGGATTTGGAGTTTCAAAAAGGTGATCACATTTTCATAAAAGTATCTCTATGGAAGGGTATTATACGATTCAGTAAGAAGGGAAAATTAAGTCCCAGGTACATCGGACCTTTTGAAATTATAGACTGAATCGGAGTCATAGCTTTCCATTTGAAAATGCCCCCAAGTCTCTCCATGGTTCACAATGTGTTCCATGTGTCAATGTTATGAAAGTACATTCCAGACCCAACACATGTACTCACTTATGAGGAACTAGAACTTGAGCCCAATATATCTTATTGTGAGGAGCCTATCAAGATTCTTGATACAAGAGAACAAGTATTGGTAAATCATATGACTCATCTGGTGAAGGTTCTATGGAGGAACCATAAGATGGAGGAAGCAACATGGGAGCCTAAAGAGCTTATGTTAAATACATACCCGAATCATTTTAGGTAATATTCTTTTAATTTCAAGGGAGAAATTTTTGTAAGGAGGGGATAATGTAACACACCAAGGTTTTGAAAATAAATATAGAATGAAATTTTATAATATATCCATTAAAACACAACTTTGCCTCTTCTATGTTTTGAATTTCAAAAAATGGTCATTTAGAGTTGTGTTCAGTAAGTCATTTAGAGTCCGATAGAACAATATGATTCTTTAATAAATTGTAACATACTCTTATTAATAGTAATATGAATAGTAATATGACCCTAATGAATAGTAAATTTTATTATTATTTTATTTTCTTAAGGAAATCAGATAATAACATCTTGGTTAATTTTTCATTATGATAAAGAAGTTGTTGTAGAAATAGAAATGTTAGTTTCTGAATTATGTATGATTTTATTTCAAAGTTAAAATAATAATATTTAGAAAATTATTTTTCAAAAATAAACTTCAATTTTGAATTCTACACGTCGTAAAATGGTAAGGGTAAATTTTTGGGATTTTTCTAAAATTCTAGAATTTTTTAGGAATAGTAAAATATGATGAAATACGATAAATGATAAATACATGATTTACTGCATCATGGGTGATTCAAAGATGATGTATGCCCACTTGGTTCGAACTCACATGAAATTATTACTATTTTTTATCACTTGAAATAATACTATTGGTTGTCTTGAGGGGAATAATAAAATAATGAATTAAATATTCAAAAATTACTCCTCTCCTCCATTATAAAAACCCCCCACCACTACCTCTTCTCTCCACACCTCTATGCCTTGAATATCCTCAATGTTCTGCCCAATTACCCTTCCCTAGTCAATCTACATGACTAGGAAGCTCTTATTCTTTCCAAAATACCAAAACCCCTTCCCTTAAAGAGTTTCTCAAGGAGGTTATTTCAAGAGGTAAATAACCCTTCTTTCTCATTTGGATTTATTTCAATTAATATACTTTTTTTATCCTATCCTCACCTCCTCTATAAAAATGATCATGATAACTCCATTAACATCTATATACTAGATTTATATCATTTTAATGGAAGAACCATAATAAATATTCTTAATCCTTCCCTTTTATTTTATAAACAAAATAGATGTCCATGAGGTTCTGATTTATAACCTTCATGGTCGACGAAGTTTTGTTCTTAAATTTATTCTTCATTACATGTCAGGAAACCATATTCATGGTTTAACTAGTCTATAATATATGTTTTATAACCTAATTAATATACAAGAACCAGAATATGTACATATAATTAAGTTTTATGAAATAACTAGTTCATAATATTCCAAATACCGCCGAATAATCAAAGTGGTTCTCATCTAAGGATTCATCCTCATTCCATGTAACAAAATGATATAAATGACCATTATCAATTCTTTATATTCATTAATAATATATAATTCCAGAACTGGAGATTTATAACCATTCCACATGAACTTCATTACATAAAAACAACTGAACCGAATATGAGAATAAAGGAAACGAACACTCCAGAACGACAGAATTCAATACAAGAACTTGTCAATAAAGACATAAATGTACTAACCATAATTATGGTAAACTAAATAAATGTATAATAGGTTCTGAAATAAGTTATTAACAAGTATAATTTCATATTCCAGGAGCTTAAGTACAAGAGGGGAACACATTTGGAGTCAAGGTAAGGATTTTTCACCCGAACATCCATTTACATTCAGGATACTTTTATTCTCTAATTAGCTCAATGAAAATCTTATTTATTGTCATGTACGCCTCATAAATTATGTGTGAGAATTCTATATATTTAAATCAACCTGAATCCTTCCCTATTTTCAAGATAGTTACATGTTTTAAAATAATATCTCAAAACTGTTTCCAAAAATACGAGCCCAATACAAGGGAATTTCTCAAATTCATATCTATTTTCAAGGGAAAGCTATAATATATTTTTGGAAATAATTATATTTATAAAAACAATAATTTTATAATTAAATACTATCTTACTTTACTTCTGGTATTATACAATTATTTTTCCAAAAGAACTCTTCTTTTCAAAATAAAAGAGTATTTATCACAGGAATTGCTTAATGATTTTTGAAGATTATTTTCGTTTGATTCAACACTCTTGTTGATTATTATGTATTTTTGGGGTTAATAATTTATGATGTCATATATAATATTTTATTGAAACTTTATTGTGGACAATCTATCCTAAAACCATTCATCATATTATTCTGAATGGTTAGTGTTTATGTTCATTAATTATTGAAAGTTAGTTACATTTCATATAACAGTTTTAATATGAATGTATATGTTGCTTATGTTGATCCCTAATCCTATGATAAATTCATTGGACTTACTATGTGATGAGTGTGGCCTTCTATATCCCCTCGATGCATCGGTAGGTATCATGAGACAATGGACGTGGAATTGGTCGTGGCCTTTCCCAATGTGATATAGATTTAGGCCGAGGCCTTAATCACAAGATGTATTGGCTGAGGCGATGAAAAAATGATTCAAAATTTCGGCATATGCACTTACCTCATTATAAAGATGGTAATATAAAGTTCATGTGGTTATTCGACAAGTAGAATACCCATGATTATGTTTTATTATGGCATTATTTACTCAACTCATATTCCTGCCATAATGTGTTTCAAGTATCTTATTAAAGGCATGTGTTTTCAATTATTCACCATGTATAATGTTTATATTATCTTCCACTATATTTCTTACTCTTACTGAGCGTTTGAGCTCACCCCTTTCTTATGTTTCATTTCTTCAGGACATGAAGAAGTAATTTATAAATTTCTTAGGGTCTGGTTCATACATTATATACTCATCATATATTCTGTGTGAGTATCATATATATGTTTACAAACTAGAACCGTTCCTTATTTTATGAATTGTTACATGTTTTTAAAAGAAACATTAAAAATGGTTTCCAAAATACAAGCCATATTCAAGGGAATTTCTCAAATTCTTACTTACTTTCAAGGGCACTCTGTAATCTATTTTTTGGAAACCATTATATTTATAAAATCAATCATTTTATTATGAAGATACTATCTTACTTCACTTCAAGTTTTATACAAATATGTTTCAAAAAGAACTCTTCTTTTCAAAATAAAAGAGTATTTATCTCAAAATTTCTTAATGATTTTATAAGAGTATTTCTGTTTGATTCAAATAATCTTGTTGATTCAATTTTATTATTGGGTTTAATCATTTATGAAGTCATCTACCATATTTTATTTAATGGTTTATGACTAACCCTATTGTGGATGATCTATCCTAAAACCATTCACCATATTACTCAGAATGGTTAGTGTTTTATGTTCAATGATTGGGGAAAGATAGTTACATTTCACATGATAGTTTCAATATGAATGTATATGTTGTTTATATTGATCCCCACTCATATGAGGAATGAATTGGATTATTATGTGATGGGTGGGGCCCGATATAGCACCTCAATTTATTGGTAGGTCTCATGAGACAAATAGATGTGAAATTGGCTGAGGCCATTCCCAATGTGATATGGATTTTGGAAGAGGCCTTAATCACTAGATGTCTTGGCCAAGGCCATGAAAAAATGTTTCAGAATGTACGGCATATGTACATCCCTCATTATAATGATGTTAGTTGAAAGTTCATGGGGTTATTCGACTAGTAGAATACCCATGATTATGGTTTATTATGGCATTATTTATTCAGCTCATATTCCTACCTTAATGTGTTCAAGATTATTATTAAAGGCATGTGTTTTCAATTATTCACTATGTCTAATGTTTATATTATCGTATACTGTATTGTTTACTCTAACTGAGCATTTGAGATCACCTCTTTATTTTGTTTCATTTTCTCAGGGAAAGAAGAATTCTATTATAAATGACATGATGAAATAACCTAGGGATTATAGAAGTTTTCTAAGGAGTTTCTATGTTGCTTTTTCATTTCAAGTTGTAATGATGAACTTATGTATGTATCTTTTTTACAATAATACTAAACTACTCGGTCCTTTGGGATTCGTATTCCTTATTTGTATGCGAATGTAATCAAATAAGGCATCGGCTCCGGGCAACTGGGGTAGAGTCCTTACATATACCCTATAACTTCCCATTATGTGAGACAGTTGTCCACATCTATGTTTACTTTTTTTTAACTTAGACCTAACACTCTATTTTCAATAGGATACTAAAATGTGGATAGTTCCAAATCCATATATTATGGAGGCTTTTCCTTCATATTGGAGTCAATCACATACTGGAAATAACCAAATGAAATACATACAAAAAATTAGAGTAATAATAAATCAAAACACATCAATTTTGTAAAAATATATACTCGGTGACACTATATAATGATACAACTAATAATAATCATGGATGACCATATAAATAAATTATATAAATAAAATAATTAATTAATAGTTTTAATATCATACAGGGGCATGTCCACTATTCCATTACATAATTCCCACTATGATTCTCCAATCTAATATACATCAAAACATATTATCAACCTTAAAACATAACATGGACTCAAATCATATAAGGTATACCATAAAGGGTAATAGGAGCTTCCCTTAGTAAGGTCTCAAAAATATCTCAATGATTAGTTCATCATATATGTCTACGCATGTGGAAAATAAACAGTCACCCAAGAATACTAGATGTTGTTTGGTAACAAGGCCACAATTATAATTAAATAATGAATAGTGGAGTATGGAAAATTGTAAAAATAACTAAAAAATTATTATAATTGATGAATGACTTAGAAAAGATATATAAATGATTTCCATACATTAGAAATAATTGTAATGGATGTTACAAAAAAATTTGCCTTCAAATATTTTACATAAAAGTATGTCTTGTCTTTCTTACCTGAACAAATTCAATCATAGTAATAATATTCACAGGCCTATCATTATACATCTTCAATCCCAAAATAAGAAAAAATTTGATAGAAATTTACAAAAAAAAATTAATTCTTATGGATTTTACAAAATACTATATCGTAGACTCCATTATAAATAGACTCTAAAAATTTTTAATGTGATGTTCTCTTCATGTAACAAGCTGGTACATAAAATTCACATAATGTTTAAATATTCATGGTTTCTAAAAATTACACATCCTTGAAAATTCCTTTTATTTAATGGAAATTACCAATGGTCATATCCGCAAATATCAAAGGTTGTTTCATCAAACTTAACCAAACACTGTCAATACTTGTAAGGATTCAACATAACCTTTTTAACCAAATCTCATTTGTTTATACACTTGTTTTTAAGAGGTTATTCTTTAGTCAAAGACCAAGGCACAATTTATTGAACAAAAAAATAAAAGGAATTACAAAATTCTGAAAGACAGAATCTTATTACAATCCTTAATGAAAAAAGGGAGTGAATCATCTGGAAAATCATCCAACCAGGTAATAACCTGATTGACCCCTTGTTGGAAAGACTATCTACAACAATGTTTGCTTCGCGGTATACATGTGTGGCAATTTATTTGAGATCCATGATTGAAGCAAGACATTTCATCCATCGAGAGGTAAGCGGCCATGCAAGGTGCACCACCCCCTTCCAAATAGCTTAGACAACAGTGGTTGAATCACATTCAATCCACAGCTTGTTCCAACCCATTTGCTTGGTAATGTCCACCACATGAATGACTCCCAACATTTCAGCTTCCTAGGCCAAGGTCGTACCACATCCACAGAAGAAACAGCCAAGTCATCTTCTAAGAAAGTCTCTGAAGATGTCACCACAACCAGTCGGACCCGGTTTTCCACTAGAGGCGCTGTCGACATTCACTTTGATACATCATGGATGTGGAGATTTCCAGAAGACTTAAAATGTACATCGAGGTTGCCTATAAGAACCCGCAATTCAAAGACAGTGGAGGATCTCAAAATCACCAACAGTGTTATCACAATGATCTTTCTGAAGTGATACAACATCCATGATGGAAATGAGAATACATGTTTTACCTGCATTGAGACTAAATGAGAAATTATTGTGATTAAAATGATTTCTATCATACCATATCACATGAAGAATATCTACAACCGCAGTCAGAAAAATATTCTTGATTTGCTTATAAAAGACACAAATCACACAGTGTTGAAGTTAAGACCCAATAGTAGCATGAAGTGACCATCTGCAACAAAAAATTTCAGAAATATAATTCCAAAGAGAAGCAGCTAAAGCACAAGACAAGAACAAATGATTAGCATCCTCATGGTTTTTCTTGCATAGATGACATCTAGAGAAATGAAAAATCCCAAAGGATTGAGGGCACACATCAGTGGGGAACCTATTATGAGAAACACGCCAAATGAGAGTAAGGCGCGAGGGTTTGATCTAAGGTTTTTTAAAAGCTTTAAACCAAACAAAGTTAGAAACATAATTACTAAAATTATTTTTGTAGAAACTATTTGAATCAAGGACTCCATTAAAAGTAGGGTCCCAAATAAGTAAATCATCAGTGTCGGAAAAATAGTTTTCAATGATATGGATGATGTGATTTTGAAGGGTGATGTCATGAGAGTTAACAACATCTCATATAGTGGAGTTGGTATTCCCAGGAGTAGTGGTGGATGATAGCATTGAGATTAAGGGGATGCCAGTCTAGTTGTCCAGCCAAAAATTCATAGAGGAATTAGCACTAACCATCCATCTAGAGTTGTGCATGATATTAAGGAAAGAATGTCTAATGGATAGCCAGATGGAGGAAGTGATGTATCCCAAGTTTCCATTCTGATGCTTGGAAACAAATGGATTTTTAAGAAAGGCCAAGGCATCAGAGTTGTTTTGAATCAAATTTCAAGTCATTCTAGCTTGAAGAGATTCATTAAAAAGCTTAAGATTCTTAATCCCAAGACCACCCTTATCTAGGGGTTTACAACATGTGACCCATGGTATGGTGACAAGCCTTCTTTCAATCGTACTACCAATCCTAACAAAATTTTTAATGCAAACATTGATTTTTTTAGAAGACTGGTAGGCCAATTGTAAACCATCATCGAGTAGATCATCTTGGAAAAAAATTTAGACATACCAAGACAAACTCTACCGGCCATAGAAAGAGATTTACCTTCCCAAGAAGAATGTTGATTGATAATTTGATCAACAATGCTGTGAAAATAGATGGATTTTTGTCTTCCCCAAAAGATAGGAACACCCAAGTAAGAAAAACTGAAAGATCCTTCTTTGATTCCTAAGAAATCGATGATATGGCTTTTTCTGTTAGGGGAAAAATTCTTCCCAAAGAAAACAAAGGATTTGTTCCAACTTATCTCTTGACCCGAATTATCTTCATAATGAGCCAGGGCATTTTTGAGGTTTTGTATGTTCCTTTTATCTCCTTTTAAAAATAAAATTATATCATCAGCATATAAAAGATGGGTAGGAACATTTTATTTTCTAGATTCCTGAATGGCCTTAATTTTGTTTTGACTCATAAGGCTCATGATGAGTCTTCTTAAATAATACTCAAAAATATTGAAAAGAATGGCAGATATGGGATCACCTTGCCTAACCACCTAGGGGCATTTAAAGAATCCTTTAGGGTACCCATTGACCATCATATAAATGGAAGCCGAATTGAATAAGGTGCGGATCATATTAATAAACAAATCATTAAACCCAATGTTTTTGAGTACCTTTAAAATGAAATTCCAATCCATGGTGTCAAAATATTTCCTAATGTCTAGTTTAACAGCCACATTTCCTCCTCTATTGACTTTATTTAGCATATTCGTACATTATGAGGAAAGGAAGTTACAATCCTGAATAGTTCTTCCTTTAATAAATCCAAATTGGTTCCAAGAAACAATTTTATTGGAGATGGAGGTGAGTCTATTAGCCAGAATTTTGCTGATAATTTTATAAAGGGTGTTGATGAGAGCAATAGGTCGGAAAAGGTGATTCTCATCAGTATTGTCCAATTTAGGAATAAGAGTAAGAAATTGAGCATTGAACCCATGAGGGAGAACACCCTTGGAGAAAAAATATTTAACCTTTTTACACACATCCACATGGATGAGATCCCAGTATTATTGGAAGAACCATTGTTTAACACATCAGGTGTTGGGGCACTATCAGGGTTGAGACTGAAGATAGTGGCCCAGATATCATGGTCCATAGGCATTCTTAAGAGATGGTAATTATCCTCAGTAGTGACCATATTAGGAATGATGTCAGGAAGAAGATCCTTATTGACCTCTGGACCATTAAACAAATTGTAGAAGTAACCAACAACATGATTAGAAATGGCATCCTTAGTGTCCAGAAGAGTTTCATCAACTCTAATAAAGGAAAGGGGCCTATAGATTTTCCTAGTTTTTTGGAGAGAGTTGTACAATTTAGTATTTCTATCGCCATCCAAAAGACATTTGGTTTTAATGATCTTCTTTCGCATGTTATCTTTGAGATTTAGAAGAGAGTTAAACTTCAAGGAGATAAAAATTTCAGCTTTGGAATCAAGAGAATAATCAGAGAAAGTATTGGAGCTTTGAATACGAGAGAGGTCATTCTCCAAAGAGGAGATATCCATGTCAAGATGTTTTGTTTTAGAAAAACACTAACCCTTGAGTTTTTGTTTCAAAAGTTTTAATTTATCAATGCAAGAAAAATAATCATTCTGGTGTCGCATGCCCTCCTAGAAATCTTTTATCATGTTGGAAAATTCTAGGACCGCAACCCAAGAATTGTTAATTTTAAAAGAGAGGGAAGACCTTAATCCCTTAGAGATGAAACTGAAAAGACTAGGGTGATGATCGGATATGACCTTGGGTAAGGTAATACTAGATATGGATTCCCATTTATCAAGGGCAGTAGCATTAGTGAAGGCCCTGTCAAGTTTTCAAGCCACTATCCTATAGTGTTACTTTCTATACCAAGTATACTTAGCACCAGTAAGGTTGATTTCCATAGGTCACACTCCTCAATGGAAGCTTTAAATTCTCAAGCTGAGGTGGAAGAATGTGACAGTCCAATCTTTTCACTTGGTAGAAGAATAGTGTTAAAATCACCAAACACCAGCCAGAGATCCTGAAAAGATATAGAGAGGGAAAGGAGGTCATCCTAGAGGGGACTTCGTTCATGATATCTATTCAATGAATATATCATAGTGAAGATAGTATGAACACCAGCAAAGGAAAAATCACAAGTAAACATTTGATTCGAAGTTTTGACAACATTAACAGATTGCAAAGATGAATGATAAAAAATCCAAAGAGTTTCAGTAGAAGTACTTGCCTTGCAAGTGCCAAGGAAATTATAACCAAAAGAGCATAAGTTTAAATATTTTGAAGAAAAATTAATTTTAGGTTCATCAATGGAAAATAATTTTGGTTTTTGAGTCAAGATAAATCTCTTAAGAACAATAAAAGTATCAGGCTTACCTAAACCCTGACAATTCTAAAATAAGCAATTCATTTGAACCAGTGTTTGGAGTTAGAACTCCCTTTTTTTCTACCAGATACCTTATTCCTTGTTGAAATTTTAGGTTCATGGGAGGATGATGGGCTGGATTGTTTTCCCCATTTGTTCTTAGAAGAGGAAATAGAGACATTAGAATCATTTTTAATATCAGCACCCTGATTTTTTTTCAAAGAGATTGTAGCCACAAGAGGAGTCTCTGGTCAGTATTTTGGAGGAAAACTAGGTGTGAGGGAATCAGAGGTGTCTGAGGAGACAGTGATAGTGGTCATGGAGCCCACTTCCACTGTCTTCTGTTTATTCTTAGTAGAAGCAGCAGAGACATTAGATTCAATTTTATTAACATCACCATGATTATTATCCAGAAAGATTTTAGACCCGTGCAGGGTTGCAAGACAATCCTTTGGGGTCAAATCAGGTATGAGGGTATCAGAGGTGCTTAAGGAGACAGTCATAGTTGCTATAGATCCCACTACCACTTTCTTCTCAAATGAGCATGTCACCTTGGAGGTTCTAAGTCTTTCATTTTCAAGAAGCACATGCTCTGGATTGTCATTATTTATTTTGAAAGATATAAACCCCGAATGCAAATTCATGGAGGTATCCTTTGAGACAATATCAGGCAAATCAGGCTGGTCATAAGTGCCATTAGGATCAAAATCCTTGTTAGTGGACTGAGAACCTACTACATTATAAGGATCCGTATTCGAAGAATAATCGTGGGTTGAAGATGTACCTGTAACTACACCTACGGCCTTCATACGTACATCAATAGGCGCGTCCACTTCAGTTCTGGCCACGACCTGCTTCCCATTACACAATGAAGCGTGGTGGAACGAGTCAAGGTGATTAAGATCATCCTTCAACTTCTCGAGAATGGTCTACCCCATAGCTTCGATTTCATCCCTTAGAATGATCTCGTTATCTTTAGAGTCTTCTTCGTCCACTATATCCGACCACTTAACACCGGTGGTTTCTCTCGATTTAGGTAGTTTTTTAACCCACTTCTCATTGTTTGTCAAGGTCCCATTAGGATTACTAGAGGAGGTGATCTGAGAATTCTTCATCGGTTGAACTTGAGTCAAGTCATCATCTTTGGGAGGCTCTTCCTGATTTTTGACTTGTTCTTCATAACGCAGCAATTCTGGAGAGAATGGCCCACAATATTGCACAGTTCACAGAAGGGCGGCCTGCGTTCATATTTGAATCGTACCTTGGCTTTGTAATCATTAGGATTGAAAGCCACAGAGTCTGGAATCTTGTGTTCCAGATCAACCTCAACCAATACCCGTGTGTACAACCTGAGTTCATCATTCAACATACAATGATCAATATTCAACGGGGTTCCGATACAGGAGGTGATATCGCTTAAGATTTTAGGATGCCAGAAGAATAAATTCAACCCATGAAATCTAACCCAAATTTGCACCATTGTGTTTCGATGGGTGTGTGGTTTGAATGAAAAATACCATTCTGAGAGGTGGAGAAACCCTGGTTTTTGTTAGACATTTCCCAGCTTCTAACCCTGATCAGCCTATTCCTGCGTGCTAAGGAGAATATGAAAGTACCCACGCCTGATAGGAACAAGTTTCCAATCACTAAAACCCCAAATTTACGAGATCCGCGGCTTGTGTTTCATGGCCGGCCATGGTTTGTTACCTTTCAAGTATGATATGCAACCTATAACAGAGAACATACAAATTTTTGAGCATTGTTGCAGTGCCTCAGGGTCTACAACCACCGCAAAGCGACCATCGACCATTTTTTTGCAGAGTGAGGGTATTTTGGAGATATCTGTGCACAGATCCATGGCTTTAACAGCTTTGAGGAAGGAGATCAGATTTGGTTTTTTAGTCAGTAAGGATTCATCCTTCCTTGCCAACTTACCACTACACACGCAGGATTTTTCCCATTCCCAGTCCGGAACGAATACCTCGATATGAACAAGGAACTAAGATCTAGCATTGCGTCACGCGTAATCGGAGAAGACGAACCCTACCAGTAGTGAAGTTGCCGCTGATTGCTCTCGAGAGGCCGCAACAGTCATTTTTCCCCACTCTCATATCAAATTCATTTGTTTATAAACTATTATAGTGTATATAGATCCAATATGCTTGGAATAGAAAGTGTTCATCCAATAAAATGAAATTTTTATTTATGTTAGATTTTATAATTTTTCATTTGGAGGACATCAATTCCACCTTTTGAGGATGCCAATCCAATGGTATTTATATCACTTAACCTAATTTGAATCATTATAAATTGATTTTTGTTCTTTTATAAATCTTCATCAGATGAAAAAAGTTATCATCCTCCAAACTTTCAAAACATAAAAGTCCAATTGATGATATGAATAATCTATAAAAAATGATATTTCTCTATCAGGATAATGAATAATTATAAAAAATAAAATATTGAACATTGAAGGTGTAAAAGTTAGTAAAATACAATTATTTAATGAAATGTAATGTTATTTTCAAAAAATGTATATAAATTGTGAAATTTTATTATTTTGACTCAACATTACTGTTGTTTTTTTATCATACAATGTTTTAAAATGTTTTTAATGTCTTAATGCCATTTATTTATTATATCTAGTTCGATTTTGGAACATAATTAATCAATGTAATGTTTCATTAATGAAATAATATTTCATACCCACAAACTAATTTTTTGTTGAAAAACTGTTTACCGAGTGGACGTATATACTTTATATGTTATTATATTTTTATTTTTTTGACACTTTAAACCAAAAATTAATCCATGATATCTATGACTCAACATTTATTATTACATTGTATTTAGGTAAATTAAATAATTGGAATAATCCATTTGTATTTTAAAAACTATATAAAGACTATGATAATAGCATCAGATCTAAGTGTATAGGTCTAGAAATTTATACCATGTAATTTTTTTTCCAACCCTCACAAAAATCATTTTAATCCTTCATTGATCCCTCCACGATCTATTGGAAATAGTAGGAACGAACTATCTAAATTATTTATAAATCAGATGAAATTAGTGGGTTTACGTAAATAAGGAAATTGAGATCGGAATCTATATGGAATCACAAACAAATCATAATAAAATCTTCCTACACCATGGGAGATATAAATTGTATAAATTGGTCAGTCATCTAATAATGGAACTCCATGTTCCCAATATCCCCTAATTTAAAAAGGATGTTAAAACAAAAAAATACTATTCTCCTACTTAAAATAATAACCCTATAAATTTATGCTAATATGAAATTCTTTTTCTCTTTAATAGTTCATGGTGTGATCAATAATGTTCCACAATGTCACCACCCAAGTTTTTGGACCAGCCATCAACCTCAATCAATCATGGAAATACCTATCATTATAATGATATTACCAATCCATTGCATATGGTTCTAACCACTATCCATAAACATCATGGAACAACCTTCATGGGTCTCATAATGACACTACCTATAATAGAACCACAATACAAGACCATAAACCTCAAAAATTTTACTAATAGCTCTAACTGTGTAACAGCTATATGATCTCCCTTAAATATTATTCATCAGGTCATGTAATGAAATGATTTACATGATCAAAATATAAATATGTTTTCTTATCTATGATCAATCATATACCAAAATATATTGAACATTACCCTGGACTCAATAAATTTACAAAAACAATATTATTGATATATTCTAATGCTCAGAATTTGGATCAAAGTCCAAATTCATGAAATAATCCCTTATATGAGATTAATAATTTAAACATTACTTTAATATCACAAAATGTAATTATACTGGTTGTTACATACACCTAAATGGTGTCTAACTATAAAATATAAGAGAATAAATATGTGAGTTTGAAATATAATTACTATACACTAAGTGGGTAGTCTTCGAATTTGGATTTAAAATTCATTATCAATCACTTATTTTCCTCGTTCTTTTATTTCGCACTTATATTACATTAATGATGATAAATGGTGAGAATAACATGGGATATTTATTCTCTCCCTCATTTATAGATCTAATTTGAGTTAAATTTATTTCTTCATGTCCACAACACCAATTCACCCATCCTCTCAGTGGGGTTTCACCAATCAAGGTGGAACAACAATCCGGACTAGTTATCATGGTTAAACCTATATTGGAATATTAAAAAAATTATTATTTAAATTTTTTAATTATCTTCCAGTATTAATTATGAAATAAATACATAGAGATGGTATATCATCTTCAACTCAAAACATTGTCTCCTCAGAGACTGTTCTCATTAGAAAAAATATGAAGATTAGAATGTTGAAATGGAACCCCTCTATAAGAAATAATAAGAAATTATTTTTCCCACATTTTCCAATTAAAATAACTCCAAGTAGACATAAATGAAGACTTTTTCATCAATTATTACTTTAATGAGATGATGAAAAATAATTATAGCAGAGATGTTTCTTAAGAATAAATAACTTATTATTTTACTCATTAATGTAATTTTTAATTTCCATATACATTTTCAGATTATTATTAATCAAATAAGTTGTACATAAATTAATATTTTATTTTTAAAATACCTCTATACAATATACCTAATGATATCATAACTTCTAATTGTGGATATTTTCAAATAATTTAAGAAATTATTAGATGGTATGAAGAAGATACAGACAGATCTGTGAAAGAAAAGCAATAAAATTTAATGATATACATAACTCTCGCTATATATGTTTTCGTAAAATGTAAAAAAATGTTGTTTTTGTAAAAGTGTATCAAAAAGGGGAGGAAATTTCAAAATAAAATGATTAAAAATAATAATAATTGTCCTTACATAAAGTGAAATTTCATATATTGTGGAGGGGATAAATGGATTGATTTCAATAATATCATATTATAAATTTTATAAATAAATTTATAGAGTATCATGGGTAATTATAATATAAGGTTTATATAAATAATAATTATGAAACACATGTAATAATATAAAAATGTAGGGTGAAGAAAAAATTAAATTTCTTCGGGGTGAGATAATAACAATCAGTACAATATGTCATTAATTAGAAAAGAAACTAGAATAATTTGGTAATGAAAAATGTTGAGTATTCAACAAAAATATAGAGAAGTGACACTAATATGGATTCCTATAAGGGGGATAATTATGATAAGATACCAATAGAATATGGAAATATTATCTTGGGAATATAAAATAATAAATCTAATGAACAATTAAAGTATAATTTTATCATTATTAGAGTAAATATTTTGATGAAAAATTATAATAATATGAAAAGTGTTTGTTTTAGAATAATATATAGAAAATTATGTATGGTAAAAAAAATATTTATAAACTCTCCATAAAATATATGGGGGGTATGAGAAGTTTTATGAGATCTAGTTATATATATTTTTTAAAAAAATAAAGTGTTTTTATAAAAAAAATGTTCATAAGATTCATATTACTATTAGAAGAAGAAAACCATGGATTTTTTTACATTGATTGTGTTGTGAATTTATTATAAATAAGGATATATATTGATATATTAATATGTAAATTTATGAAATAAAGTGGAATTCTACAACAATAGAGATAAAATATGATTTGTTTTAAAGAACATATAAGTTAGGTATATATCTGTTTTTGTAAAACTTATTTTGATGCATTGATAATAAATGTGGTATTTAAAACATGATATCATTATAATGATTAATGATATCCCAACTCAAGCTATAATTATTAAAAATAATTTAAATAAATAATAAAAACAATTTGGATGGAATATTATTAATATAATTATGTCACATTAAATTTTTTAACTAAAAGAAATGTTCCATGAAAGAAGCCCATGAAAGTAGTTTTTCAGAAAAGAAGATGCTTCTTATACCAATATAGAAACATATATATAATGTAATAATAGTATATGAATACTAATATTTATATAGGAATGATAATGAAAAACTAAAAACAAAAAACCCAATACAGAAATATGAGTATTTTTTGGTAGGAAATATCCGTGATATGAAATGTGTAAGATCCATTCAACATGGAAATGATTTTATAGAATGAATTATTATTTTTAATGATCAATAATAATTGGAAATAAATATTATAGAAGTAATATGTAATATATAGTTTATTTTGAAAAATTATTTACCATACTATGAGTAAATAAAATTTCATATTCTATTTTCAAAACACAGATAATGAATGCGTTCTTGATATGTTTTCCTAGTGGTTGAATAAAGTTGTAAATGATTCAAAAGATAGTTTTATTATAAATGTTTCCCACAAAAAATGATAATAAAGATAAATATTTCATCAACAAATAATCGTTCAATAAATAATGGGGAAATTTTCATTTCATATAATGAGATTGTTAATAAGTATAGTAATCCATTATTATAATAGAATCATTGTGAAACCCAACAACTGTACTCTCTTGTATATTCCCTAAATTAAATTAATTACATATGGGAATTGAAAAAATAAAACGTGATAAAAAATTATTCCTATAGAATAATTATATTAAAAATATTTATTCAATTATGAATTTAATACCATTTAGATTTAGTGTTTTAGTTAGCAAGAAATATATTTTACTAAAATGGCCATGTCCATCCTTTCAAAGAGGAATTTTTTCATCAAAACATGGATACATTAATTTAGTATAATTATTCAACATCTACAACAAAATATTTCACACATGATAATCATTAAGAAATTTCAGAAATTCTAATTTTATTAATATTATTCCTAAATTATGGAAATATGAACATAATAAGAGTGACTTCTAAATATGGTAAGGACAAGAATAAGTGTTAAAAATCAAGGATCAAATTCAAGCATTTGAGGGAAATGTGTGAATGAGAATATAATCAAGGTAAAAAATCACATCATCAGTAAAGCATAGGTGAAAAATTATATATAAAAATAAATGAATAATAACCGATGAATTGTGACAAAAAAATGTAGATAATGTATGATCATGAATGTTTCCAATGCATTCATCAGGGCATGCACATCCATCTGATTTTGGGGATGACGTCTCTATTTGTGTTTCCATGTATTCCAACTTTCCAAAGGCGGGCGACATCCATTCCTTGATCAGTGACATTTTCTCCTTGATCGAAAGGGGATGATGGGATGTCCGTTCTACTTTTCATGGATTCCTCCTCGAAACTCGTCACCTAGTCCGAGTCTCTGTCATAGATTTAATATGTTGTTCTAGAAAATCTTCCTAGTGTCATATCATCATGGACACTGGTTAATTACGCTGCTTCTTTCAGTACATTCCAAGGGGTCCATCCAGGGCAGCAACCTTCGGTCGGGGGAGTAGTCACGTTGGACATCACTGGAATATCTAGACGCAGGAACACTGGCACATCTGTATTTCTTCCCCTTATTATAATGATACTTGAGGGCATGGAATACTGAGGAATCCCACATCGAATGTGGAGAATTATAATCCATTATCATAAATATGAGGTTTTCTGAAGATTCCAATATTTAACACGGGGTATGTCATGAGTTTAACGTCTATAGAAGACGGATTGGGCTGATCAGAACACTGATTGGAGTGGATCAGAAAGGTGTGACCCCTTAAGGGAACACTGATGATAGGTCTAACATGTGGTTATTTACCCTGGTACTACTAAGATAGGTGAATAGGTGAGAGTAATGATCTCACTAGGATGAGTCAACCCAAGTAAAAATCATGATATATGATGGGTGGTTATATGAAGTGGTTGGATAATTGGATGGCGTCAACTTTAAGGAGACGATGAGGATGGTATTGAGCCTTGAATATAACTCCTACATATTTCCGTGGTAGATAATTAAAGTACACATAGTTCAGGAAGATGTATGGGATCTATGTCTGCGAAAAGGATAGAAACCTGACGATATACAGAGGCTTACGCGTGGTTAGAACCTTGAGGATAGACTGAATCCACTAGGATGGACCAGAGATATGGGTCCCGAAAAGGGGGATGGCAATGGCTTACCGATGGATGGGTGTTACAATGGCTTACCACTGGATGGGATCACAATGGCTTACCATTGGATGAGCTCACAACGGCTCACCACTTGATGGGATCACAAAGGATTACCACTGGATGGGGTCACAACGGCTTACCGCCGGATGGGATCACAATGGCTTACCGCTGGGTGGGGATAGTTTAACGTCATATGGGATGAGGGTGAACTGACATGAATAAGGACCTAGGTTCAATATGGGTGGTGGTATTGGACCTTAGGGATGCTTCATACGTACCATGACTTGGAAAAGACCAAAGTCCATGTAGTTCGGGATGGAAGGGTGTACCTATGTGAATACGGGTCTGAATGACCGGTGGTTGGGCTTTAACCTCGACAAGGCATCCTTTGTACCTTACCTTGGGAAGGATCAATGTCCCCATATTTTGGGATGGGGGTATGGTACACCGATGTGAAGATGGTCGTAACCAAGGTTTTTTGGGCTTGAACCTCAGCAAGGATTCCTACATACCAAGCCTTGGCATGGATCAATGTCCCCATAGTTCGTATGTGGGATGGGGTCGGTGAACCGATGTGAATAAGGACATGGGGCCAAGGTGGATGGTGGTCTTGAACCTCATGGAATCTTCATACATACCATTCCTTGGCATGGATCAAAGAACTCGTAGTTTGGATGGTATGAACATATGAGAAGGGGGCGGAACCGACGTGAATAAAGACCTAGGGTCTAGGTGGATTGTGGGATTCAACATCAGGGAGGCTTCCTATGTTCCATTCCTTATAATGGATCAATGTACCCATAGTTTGGATGGTAGGAAAAAACGTGAAGGGGGTCGGAACGGAGGAGCATTAGGCTTGAACCTCGGGGAGGCATCCTACGTAAAATGCCTTGGCATGGATCAAAGACCCCGTAGTTAAGAAGTGGTGTGTGGGGCTTACACTCTTGGTTTCCCTGAGAGGATTTCATGGTCGATGATTACTCTAAGCCCACGTGATTCGTGGTCGGTGTGAGAAATAAGAGGCTGCAAAGATTTGATGACCACGTCGCGAAAGGTGCATCTGTGGGAAGAGGAATGGGGATTACATGTGGCTAGTGGCCCAAAGTGGAAATAGGGACTTACGCGTGGTTAGTTCCCCAAAGATAAAATAGGGGCTTATTCATGGTTAACATCCCAAAGAGGAAACACGGGGTTACGTGTGGTTAGCGGCCCATGGAGATAGAGATTGGAACTTACTCTAGGATGAAGTCCTGGGTGGAAACAAAACCCAGAGGGAGAGGGATGGGATAGTGGAATACATGTCCCCATCTCTACACTTAGTCTTTGGCCAAGAAGAAGAGAGGAAGAGTAGAGGTGTTTCCTCCTACAAGAAAAACTTGGGGATTATACCAAGATGGTTGACCTTCTCTTGCAGACAGATGCCGCTCTGATGATGAGGATGCTATTCCTTGTAGGGAATGGTCACACTCTAGTGGAGACCAGTGGTCATGTAGAATGTTTGAGGTGAGGAACCCCACGTGTGATTCATGGGGCGAGGTCACAGTTTAACATAATGTGCTAAGAACGATGGTGCCTAGCAGTTTAACGTCCTGCAGCTCGGATGAGGTGGGATCACTCCGTACCCCCTAGGACATACATAACCGATACCTCATTCCCCTTGATGGAGTTAATGCATCGACAAAGCCATGGTGAATGGTTGTCATGGAGTGACCTATTGGGGTCCACGTTATCCTAGTTATGCGAAGAAATAATAGTCGTTATCTGGCCATTTTGAAGAAGCATTAGGTGAAGAAACGCAGCAGGAGGAAATTTTTAGGGGACATTGAAATCACTTCAGGAAAACATGGAAAGCCCCATAGAAAAAGGATTTGTAGATAAAAGGTGTTCATTGGAAGTGGCCTTGTGAAGCTCTGGTGCTCCATGTAGTGGATGGTACTTGCAATGGGGTGTGCTTAGAGAAGTGAAGTAGTCTATCCTAAGCATAGGGCATAAGTGTATATAGAAGGTGATTCACGAAGTGGAAAGGCATTCATGTAGCAATGCCTCATGAAGCAAGGGGTGCCTCACATAGTGAGGGTGCCTCTCAATGTTTAGCATTGTGAAGTAAGGTTCTTTGCGGGACACATTGATCCTACCTTGGAATATTGGTCATATGTGCATGTGGTGTTTTGAGAAGCATAAATTCTTTACGACGATCTGAGTCCCCTTGGGGATCTTCTACCTTCACGAAGGAACGTGGGATTCGAGAAAGGCATCCTTATTAGAAGAGGGTTGGAATTTAAGAAAAGGGGGAGGCACTTTGCAATGAAAATGTTCCTTTTGATGCTCATGGATCGTAGAGCAAGAAGTACTTCATGATTTGACAGCTTGGAAGGCAAAAGGTTGGATGGTTAATCTTTTGGGCTTGAGGGGAGCCCTGTTTTTATAGGTAAGAGGTGCCATGAAGAAGATCTCACTCGACGTGAAGGTGAACCATGCTCCGTGGAGGGCTCACAAATGTCAAATGTGTTCACGGAGAATCCTTCTTCCTTGCTCCATGATAGGTTCGTGAATGTCAAAGGGGCTCGTGGAGCTTCTCACCTCCTTGCTCTGTGGTGGCCATGTGGCCATGGGTGCTCTGTGAATGGGATCCTCGAGGTAGCCCTGGAGACTTTGTTATGTTTTTCTCTATCCCCAATTTTGGTTCCAACAAATTCCCCCTCATACTTTTAGCCAAGGCGAAATGAAGGGTCAAAGTCTGAGGGTCAATCGCCAAATTCCCTCATCCATCTGTGATGGTGCCTCACGAAGAAGGCTTGTGAAGTGGGGAAGTGACAAGCCTGATGAGTGCGCCGTGGAGCTCGGTGCGATATGGACATGCCACGAGGATCTGATATTCTTCACCTATAGATAGGGGAGATGACCTATCTTTTGCCCTTTCCATTCACCGTGGATTCGTATTTTAGCACTCTCGATTCATGAAGCTCCCAGGTACTTCTTGATTTCTCTCTGTTAATCGGGTCATCTACATCATAGCACATAGCGAGTCTTTGACTTCGTATCGGAGCACTTTGTGTCTTGGTATTGGTAGGCCGGGGTAGGGTTCCGTGAACAGTATTTGCAACCACACCCCATGAAGACACTCTGCTAACAAGCTTCGCAAACCAATCCCAAAAAATCACCTGAACTCTAAACTTAATGGCTCAGCAAGAGGCTGCCAGGGGGTCCTTGAGGATGTTTACCAAAGGGAGAAGATAGCGAATAGCTTGTCCATAGAGGGATTAATTCAGATCCATTCTAACCATGGTTCATCAGTGCAGCTACTATCAGAGAGCCAAAGGAACAATCCACTATATAAGAGGTTCACATTGTATGGCTTTGGGATAAGGGACGATGTCTTCATCCCTGAAGAATGTAGGGACGAACCAGCTTACTGGTTTAGGAGCACACCATGCCAGTTCCAATGGTTTAAAGAGGCTGACGTCCATTCCTAGGAAGACCTCACACCTGTCGTTGTTGACTGCTTGTATAATCACTTGAGCGATGGAAGGTGTTGCAGTCAGAGACCTCCCCCCTCTTTATCAAAAAATCTTGAATCCAACCCTAAGGAACCAAGGGAAGGGATGTTCTGAGCAGTGGGACTTGTGCCAGGGCGGAAAATTCCAAGATGGTTGGGCCTATGCCTACTAGGTAGGTTAATCATGTGAAGCGTTTGGGGATGAGTTAAGGAGAGTGGGACTGTGTGAGGTGGCTTGGGCCTCCCAATTCAAAACCTACCAACAAAAGTAGTTGATGTCAGAGTTACTAAGGTGGTGGTCATCAAGGAAAAATATTTTTCACCTACACCATGGGGCGGTCAGAATCAGTTTGTGGGGCATGCACCAAATATCAGGGGTCCCAATAATAGGGGAAATGTATGATGAGTTCCTCCTTGTTATGGGTGCGTGCGAGGATCCAGAGCATATGCCACTATTGGCGATGGCGTTGATGAGGCTGGTTCTTGGGGAGGACAAGGAAGCAGTGAGGGACCCCTGAGATTTGGGGGTCTGCCCCGAGCCCCCTTCAACCCAAGAAAGGGTCTTCCCCATGACCGTAACACTCCATAAGGGCGTCTCTCCCGCACTCACTACACTCGGTACGGGGTCACTCCCCCTGTCGCAGACCGCAGGTATGGACACATTGCATGTCCGGTCACTTGTCAACATGGAGGTCCTCCCCATGTCCTCGTTCCAGTCAGTGAAGGTCCTCCTCACCCCAGCTATTGGAGAGGTGGAGGCCCACATCACATAACCAACGCTTATCACAGAGGTCCTCCCCATGTCCCTTTAAACATTTTCCTAGGGGCTCCTCACACCGCGGCCCACCCTGGTAGGATCTCTCTCCACCCTAAAACCAGTATGGTTGAAATACCTCCCCATGCTAAAAGTGGGCCTTACCCCAAAAAGCCACCCAGGGGAAGGAGAGCTGGTGGTCTCCACTACAAGAGGAATTATGGGGAGGGCTGGATAGGAATCAAGCCATTCCGCTTCTCAGACTCCGAAGAGGAGTGAAACTCGGTGCTGGAACCCTCCCCTTAGTCCTCCGAGTCTAGGGTTGGTGCAGGAATGAGGTGCATCAGCCTTGTACTCCCAGAATGAGACGCCCATAGGATCCATGTCACCCTCCGAAGGTATATCCAGGAGGACAAGAACTTGGTATGTCCCCAAGGACCGATCACACAGTCCCTACCGTCATCTCTGAAAGTGCCCTCGGCCTTAGCTAGAGACTACGGAGAGATATTTTAGGGGTCAATGATAGGAGAGCCATAGAATAGGACACCCTCAGAAGATGATGATGTTGTGTCAAGATCATTGGTCTGTGGTCCATCCTATCATGATATAGCATCCAGTTCGCTACAATCCCTAGAGGGCGGCCTATGATTTGTCGTCCAGTTCCCTGATCTCGATATTCTCCGCTGGCCAGCCCGTCGTCCCAGTGGTCTACCTCGATACCGCTACCAGTTCCTCAGCCAACCCCAGTTGATAAGTGGGGAAATCAAGGGCCATACCATGAACCAATGTCGAGGAGCTTCTAGATAATCCTTTCAGCGGGCCACTTCCTTGAGATGTTTTGGCCAGTTGTAGGACTAAATTTGTGTGTTCCAGAATCTCTCAACCAGGAGGAGTTTGAATTTTTCTGCCAGACCCTCTGGGAGACTCAATTCTATCTTCAACACTAGTGAGTGACTTATCCTGGGAGCCAAGTTCACATTGAAGGCCTCAGCGAACAATGCCCTCTGTTTGATCTAGCCACACTCCTTGTGGTCCAATACCTTGAGTCACTTGGTCACCACAGGGCCCTCCAACAGCAATGTGTCATTCAGAGATTCCATGTTCTCAGCAAAGTTATTAAGGAGTCTACCCCCTACGCACAAGTGTGTCATTGGGGGTAGTACGGTACCCTCCTCGTCAGTGCTATTCATCGGTATCCTGACTCGCTAGGTGAAATTGAGGACATGCCCTCGAGAAGAGTTGCGGTCAACAGGACTGATCTTTCAGGAGGGGAAAACGAGGTGGAACTTCATGATGGGAACTTCCTCCCTGAGGACGTTCCCCCACTACTAGACCCATCGGGGAGGATTAATCATCAGTAGAGGAACCTACTAGGTCTCCCTATACCCACCAAGTAATTGGTACTCAGATGGAATTCCAGTAAGGGTGAAGAGCACATCAGATCTATCAAGCACTCTGACCTGTCTGCTTCAATGCAGAAGGCGGAGGAGGATCTCGAAAAGGCCACATTACACCAACAGATTGCTGAGCAGAAGAAGTTGGTTGATGAACTTCTCGCTGAATACATTATAGAGCGATGAATTGACTACGGTGAACCTAGGCCGGTGCAGCCGGGGCTGGAACAACTACTCCTTGGAGAGATGCCCCTAGGAAACCCTAATCATGCCGCTCCCGTGGATAGGGTGGAAGCTGTAGCTCACAAAAATAGGGCATGGTATGTCTCGCCAAACCCTTCTGAATGGTGCGACAATCCATGGAACCACGCTAGGGCTCCTCTGGCTGCTCCAAGGGTCACTCTCCCAGCCGCTCCATGAGCCGCTAAGATTGTCTACCTCATTGAAGAACCTGACAATGCGCTTGTGGTTAGGGACCACCATCAAGACAGGGACCCCCATCCATATAATCCAATAGTGGCACTCATCGCATGCCTAGAGGATTTGGAAAAACGAGAGGTGTCCATCCCACCGGAAGGCATGCCATACCCGGCATGGGTGGATGATACACCAGCACCCCCAGGATTTTAGAATCACACCTTCTCCCCATTTAATGGGACGGGGGACCCACCGCAGCACCTGGACCACTTCAACTCAAGTTGTGGGCTTATGTTAGGGACCCCAATGCAGTAGGAGGTCGCCAAGCTATGCTCTTTTGTTTAGACACTAGAGGGATCGACATTCATTTGGTACAACCATATCCTCGTCAGATCTGTGACTAGATAAGAGGACCTTTGTAGGCAATTCCTCTACCAGTTCAGCTCTACAACCCAGAAAACGAACATCACATACCTCTTCATGTGCAAACAAAGGCCTGATAAGAGGGTCATGGACTTCATCACCTGGTGAAAGGGGCTCACATACTCTTTTGACATGCCATTGACTCAGGAGAAATTACTGATGATGTGTGTAGGGAACGTCAAGAAGGAGCTGACCCCCTCCCTGATCACTCAAGAACTATCCTATAGGGTTCCGAGACTTCTCAGATAAGGCCCAGCACCTCGAAGAATCCTTGCAACAGGCCAGCTAGGCACGTCTGTTTCCCCTTGTAATCTCAGTGAGGAGGCCTGTCAGTGCCAATCCCACTGCGGTGGCCCAGACAAAGTACCCTAGGTATCTAGATTTACTACCAGTGGGGCCAGCTTCGTAGCCCTATAGAGGTCTTCCACCACGGGCACAGCTTCCATCCCAACAGTGTCCACCTCAAAATCGGTAGGCGCCTTCGCGTAACCTGCTGCTGCCACCTAGGTAAGAAAATAAATTTCTACCTCCTTAGCCGGCCCCTTCAGCCCCTCTTCAAGGGAAAACTGTAGGACCACCATTTCCTGACAGAATAAATCAGACATACTCATTCAATGAGGCTTAGGTTCCTAGTTACTTCCGTAGTTCCTAAGAGTAGGGAATTGTACGACTGCCTGAGTGTAGAAATCTTGAAGAGGCAAATCTCACTGATCGCCACCAACTACTTCCCTTATCACCAGATTCTTTGGCACAACATCAAGCAATACTATGTGTTTAATGACTGACTCCAAGAACAGATTTACAACAACATAGTCAGGTTGGGCCCGGCCCTGGCACAAGTGGAAAGTGTCTTTGTGAGGTTAGATAGTAGTAGTGACAGTGAAGACAAGTGGCAGTAGGTTTTTGACCGTGGGTCTCAGAAGTATAACAACTAGATGGCCCGTAAAGTGGTTGCCCACCGTCATGGCATTATCGATGCACGTATGAATCAGCTAGAGCCTTCCGAAGCTACAAAAACCACTTCTGTATCATCATCTCATCTGGCCACTTCCCAAAAGAGCAAGAATCAGTGGCATAAGAAAAAACAACGTTCCCCACTAATTTCATCATCATCCCACACTCTCAGTAAATTCATGTCCCCTGAGATGGTGATCCCACCCAGAATCCACCCAGTAGTGGATGACTCTTCAAGTGACAGTCAAGGGTACTCTTCGGTCAATACCCTTGAGTTCGTAAACCCCTATATGAATCCCGATGAGGGGGAGTTCTAGGAACACATCCTCAATGTCCCCAGCTGACGCCAACGTCGGCAGATCCGTGACTATATGGGTTGTCGGGGTAGGTCAGATGGCACTTCCAGCGAGTCTGTGCATGCTGCTGAGACCAAACAGCATGCCCAGTGCCGAACATAGCACACACAGCCTCATCATCTGGTGTCGACATGCCCACCTCAACCACTGTTTGTGCTACTGGATCAGAAAGAACCACTTTGGACATGCCATGAACAATTTCACCCCGCTATAGACTGATCTCAGACATCTGGTTCTCATCTGAAAACTACCCTTCAGGCTTCGACTAGTGAACAGCGGGTTATACCGAGTAATAGTCATCCATCGGTCCAGCCTACAGGACATGCCATCCCTTCTATTAGAGAGAGGATTCCTACAATATAAGTTCATGCATGGCATAGAATTACGACATTCTAAAGCACCTTGCAAGCATCCCGACGAGGCTTTCCATCCTTTAAGCCCTTCGAATGTCTCCAGATATCTGCGAAGCACTCGTTCACCCTTTATTAAGCCCCCTACAGTTTGAGACAGAGGTAGCAGTGGTTGAGGCATTCCAAACTGAAGTGTTTGAGAGTGATGAATGTCAGGACGCCTTTTCATTATCATAAAGAGATGAAGGATCCCCCATACAGGGTCACATCCTCCCATTATACATCACCGACCAATTTAACGGCATGTAAGTTCACTATTGTCTCATTGACACTGGATCTGAGAATAACCACATCCTGATGAGGACGTTGCGGAAGCTAGGGTTATCCAAAGATGACCTGAATCCCTCCAATTTATGGATCCCGGGATACTACGTGATAGAGAAGACCCCAGTCGGCATGATCCAATTGAAGACCCAGTTCGGTGGCATAGTTTCTCACACCGAGTTCATGGTTCTCTCCTAGGACACCATGTATTATTCATTGATGGACATGCCATGGCTCTACCTGCATGTGGTGGTCCCCTCATCATATCACCAGTACCTTAAGTACTCTCTTAATGGTCGAGTGGGCATACTCCAAGGTGATACATCTCCTTTAGCCTCTTGTGAAGCCCACTACGTGGACGCCGACTATTACAATAGCAATGACAAACAAGTCTAGTCAAGTGATGTTGAGCCCGCCACCACTACAACTGACCCCTGGGTGGGCCTAAATGAGGCCTACTTCTTCCCGATCCATCGATTGGAGGCCACGACTCCCGATATGGGACAATGTTTTCTCATTTATGGGATAAGGGGGAACCATGATCTCAAATCCAAGAAGCATCGGAATATCACTTTGTATTCTTATATGAATTAGGCCTCAGTGATCTCAGATCCTCCCACTCCCATCAGGTATTAGGGCGTCCGACTCATGGAAACGATGGTATGTCATACTTGTCTATTTCACCGGGCTGGAATAAGCCGACTCTAGATGACGCACCACTACTTCTTTGATATTATCAAGCATGGCCCCTTGGTCTAGAGACTAGATGGATTGGGTCGAAATCCTTCTTTGCTATGGTCTCGGCAGCGCCAGAGTTCCACGATGCAATAACCACTGCCGCTCAAGCTGGTACCAGCCTCCCATCGGGGTCTGGTAACTCAAAAGAAACATCCCTCACAGAAGATCCTTCCATAAGTGGATAAGAATATATAGATTATTCTCCCCTTTCCTTTGAAGAAGGCATCTCCGCCACGGTCAACGAGTTGTTATAGGTGAACCTCGGAAGCGAGGCAGACCCAAGACCCACATTGATCTATGCCGCCTTGCCCGCTGAGGAGCAGTAGTGGTATGTATACGTCCTTAAACAGCATCGGGACATGTTTTCCTAGAGTTACGATGAGATGCTGGGACTAGATCCTCAGGTAAACATCCACATCCTCGGTCTTTTAGAAAATCACTGCGGGTTCAAGAAGCCTCCCAAAAAGATGCACCCTTCTCATGGTGTCATGTTCAAGGCTGATGTTGACAACCTCATTAATACCAACTTCATTAAGGAGGTCCAGTACCCCAATTGGCTAGCCAAAATTGTACTAGTCAGGAAGAAGAACAGACATATCAGAGTCTGTATCGACTTCTGCGATCTCAACTTCCATTGTCTGAAGGACGATTTTCCCCTTCCTGTGATGGAGCTCTTGATTGATTCTACAGCTGGGTTATAAGCCCTCTCCTTCATGGATGGTTATTCTGGGTATAATCAGATCCTGATGTCCCCTGAGGACAAGGAGTCTATAGCTTTTAGAGTTCCCCTAGGTACTTTCTGTGACCAGGTTATGACCTTATGCCTGAAGAATGCAGGTGCCACTTATCAGCGGTCCATGCACCGCATATTCAAGCCAATCCACGGGACATTGGAGGATTACTATGTTGATGATCTGTTAGTAAAATCTCACCAGTTCCCAGACCATCACAAGGATCTTGATAATGTGTCTGACTTCCTCTGTTCTTGCCACCTAAAGATGAATCCACTGAAGTGTGCTTTTGGGGTCACCTCTAGAAGGATCCTTGGATTTTTTGTCAGGTATAGGGGCATTGAGATCGACCCATAAAAGATCAAGGCCATCAGTAAGATGCCTCCCCTGAGGAATATTCAAGAGCTTCGAGGTTTCCAAGGCCACTTGGCCTACATACACTGATTCATTGCGAATTTGGCCGGCTAGTGTAAGCCCTTCTCTCGGATCATGATGAAGGGAACCGCTTAAGAATGGGATGTAGAGTGGAAGACTGACTTTGAGGAAATCAAGAAGTATCTACTCCGACCTCCAATCTTGATACCTCCCATCTTCGAGAATCCACTGGTCCTCTATGTCACCCCCAGGAACGGTCCCTCGGAGCCATTCTCGCCCAGAAAAACAATGAGGGGATAGAGAACAGCCTCTACTATCTTAGCTGCATGCTCCTCGATATGGAGACCAGATACTCCCCCATCGATAAGAGCTGCCTTGCACTCATATTCGCCATACAGAAATTGCGACATTACTTGTAGCACCAAGAGGTACAGCTGCTGTCTAGAATAGAACCGTTGAATTACATCATGAGTCGTCCCATGTTTATTGGCCGACTAGCATATTGGGTGGTAATCCTCCATTAGTTTGGCATCAAGTTCGTTCCTCAGAAGGCTATCAAGGGACAATCATTGGCCTATTTCCTTACCACACATCCAACCCTCGTTGACCTTTCCTTGGACCTAGATTTTACCGAAGAGGTGATCCTCTCAGTCGATCAAGTCGTCCCATGTTGGAAAATGCACTTTTATGGCGCCTCCAGGAGCCCCACCTGTAGGAGGATCAATGATCCTCAACTCAACAAAGTAGGCTTGTGTATCATTTTTGTTACTCTGGTGCAATAAATTCAACCATATTCATTCTTGCTGTCAAATGGATTTACCAACAATGAGGTGGAGTATCGGGCCGTCATTACAGGCCTCGAGCTGGGCCCTCGAGATCGATGTGCCCCATTTGCATGGGAAAGGGGACTTCGATCAATTCATTAAGATGATCAACAATAACTATGTTTTCAGGAATCTATAGTTTGTACCATTGTTGGAACACACTCTCCAGCTAATGGCCCAGTTCCCTTCTCGGCCAGAGGTTATCCATGTCCCTCGGTCATAGAACAGTCGAGCAGATGCTTTGACCAGATTAGCTGCATCACTTGCAGAACCCAAACAGGATGATCTGATTATCCATGTGGAACATCGGAGAGTCATAGCTCATGTTAACCCTCATGGCGATGATGGCCCATAGGTAATTCATCTTACCATCGGTGCCTCTACGTCAGGACCCCTGGGTCCTCCATATGCAGTTATCAAAATGATTGCTGATTAGAGGACTCCCTTGGTTGAATACCTCACACAATTTAATCTATCGTCAGAATGGGTTGAGCGTGAACAAATCTAACACCACGCACTACAGTTTACCCTCTAGAGTGGTCCCATCCTTGAGCTAGTCCTCTATCAACACAGGTTTGATGGTGTTCTCCTCCGTTGCATTCAAGGGGTTGAGATTCAACATGTTATGCGAGAGGTTCATGCCGGTGCCTGTAGTTCCCATCAGGCTGGGCCAAAACTGTCTCACCAGATCATGATATTAGGGTAATTTTGGCCTTCCAGGATCCATGAATGCATCAAGTTCGCCCAGAGGTTCCATTTTTTCCATGTTCAAGCTAACTTTTTCCATCGGTTGACAGAGCCTCTCCAGACTACCAAGTACTCTAGGCCCTTTGCAGTCTGGGTATTAGATTTCATAGGGCCATATCCAAAGGCAACGGATCACCAATGCTGGTTCATTGTGACCGATATGAATTTCTTTTCCAAGTGGGCAGAGGAAATTCCTCTCAAGGATGTCTAGGCTCATTCTACAGTTGGCTTCATGAATTCAAATATCATCCATCGGTTTGGAGTAACTCACGATGTCCTCACTGATAACGACACCAACTACCGAGCAGCCGAGTTGAAAAATTTGTATTCCAAGTACAACATCCTCTCTACCCATACATCCCACTATTACGTGCCGACAAATGGCCAGATTGAGGAATTCAATAAAACCCTCTCTAACATCCTGTAGAAAATAGTTGGTTAGAACAAGAAGAGTTGGCTAGATAAGCTCCACAACACCCTCTGGGCTTATCGGACGACAAATCAGAATTCCACCCAAGGGCCCCATATTCCCTAGTGTATGAAACTGAGTTCATACTGCCCATCGAGATTTAGTTCCCTCATTTCACACAGTGGTCTATGACCAACAAGCATGGGATAGAGTGGCTAAAATTCATCTAGCTAAATTGGAATCACTAGACGAAAATATACGTTGTGCCCGGAACAACCTAGAAAGGCATCAGAGAAGGATGGATTGGGCTTTCAACAAGAAGGCTTGCCTCGGCTCTTTCCAACACGGTGACATGGTGCTGGCTTTGATAACACCAATGATACCTGGTAAGAAACCACCCATGATAGAGCCCAAATGGGAAGGACCCTTCATTGTTTATAAGGTTTACCCAATGGTGTGTACTCACTGGTGACCATGGATGGTGAGCCTATAAATCCTCTCACCAATTCCAAGTTCCTCATGCAATACTTTACCTGAACCTTCGGGTCCTACATGACCATAAACTGGATTCAGGTCTAATATGACCTTAAATTGGATTCAGGTCCTACATGACCTTAAACTGAATTCGCATCCTACATAACCTTAAACTGGATTTGGGTCCTACATGACCTTAAAATGGATTCGAGTCCTACATGACCATAAACTTGATTCGGGACCTACATAACCTTTAACTATAATCGGGTCCTACATGAACTTAAACTGGATTCGGGTCCAACATGACCTTAAACTAGATTTGTTTCCTACATGAAATTAAACTAGATTCCGATCCTACATGACCTTAAACTGGATTCGGGTCCTACATGACCTTAAACGTGATTCAGGTCCTATATGACCTTAAACTGGATTCAGGTCCTACATGACCTTAAACTGGATTCGGGTACTACATGACCTTAAGAAAGATTCATGTCCAATGTGACCTTAAACTTGATTCGGGTCCTACATGGACTTAAACTGGATTCAGGTCCTAAATGACCTTAAACTGGATTTGGGTCCTAGATTCCATTAAAGTGGATTCAGGTCCAAAATGACCTTAAACTGGATTCGGGTCCTACATGTCCTTAAACTGAATTCGGGTCTTACATGACCTTAAATTGCATTCGGGTCCTACATGTCCTTAAACTGAATTTGGGTCCTACATGACCTTAAACTGGATTATGGTCCTGCATAACCATAAACTACTAGTCCTGCACGACCTTAAATTGTTCATCCTACAGGACGTTAAACTGCATGTCACCCAGTATGACATTAAACATTATTTCATCCTAGATGACATTAAACTATATGTCTTCATGCATGACGTTAAACTGTATGTCATCACGTGTGACATTATACTGTTTCTTCAAGAACTACGTGAGGGTTGATTCCCACCTTTATGGGATACGTAGGACTGCCCGAACATTTAGATTTCAGTTCTATCCCCTCTCATGTTAAGCCCCTCAACCCTTTATAATAGTTCACCGATGTGTTCAAGAATACTCTGGTCTAGGACCTGGTGTGTCATATTCAACTTGAGAAAGTTCCATTCACTTGTCAATCTTAGTGTTCCCCTTCATGTGGGCCCCCATTATCTTTCACACCCAAAGGGACCCCCAAAATGGCATGGATTCTAGGACTAGGGGATCTCCTATCATTATGGGCCAACATCCCTAAGTATTTTCGTACAACAAGTCGATACAAGTCCCACGTTGCGAACATGGTCAGCGGTCGATGCTCATTTTTTTGTCCCCGTTTTAGGCTAACGCGACATGTATGTTGTGTTGCGAACATGGTTAGCAGTAATCCTATTTCGCCATGCCAAACCCTTCCGGTCATTAATTTTGGTTACATGATTAACATTTTGTTCCACCCCATCATGTTCATGAAGAATTTTGACACTCTCAGAACTATCCCTTAGTGCACCTCTGCACTTCAGAAGGACAAGCTGCAATATGATGCTCTTCGGGGCTCCCATGGTCTGAGCTCTAAGACCATAAACTGAGATCTTCTCTATGAATTCTGAGCATATCATTACTCATACTCATGTGATACATAGGAACACCTAGAAATTTTGCTTTCGGGTCCAGCTCAGCTAGGACCAAGCTTCTCCTGCCCCTTATCCTCTGTCCCATACTGGCCTCTTGGCCTGAGGCTCCTTTCCCGGAGTTGTGCATAGTGATGATCTGAACTTATGTCCCCATTCACGTCAGGTAGGCCTTATCGTGTCGTGCACATATTTTCATGTAAATTCATATGAGTTTAAATTTTTCAATCTGTTCCTATCACATGACCTAAAACTATGATAATATCACCCTGGCCGCACGATGAAAAACGGCACTGCATTATGTTGACCTCACTATAGGGGACATCACATTGGGTATCATCCATCCACCATACCATTTTTCAACACCTATATATGGATTAATTCTTGTGGTGGTGCCTATAATTTCTACCCTAGGCCTATCACATAACAAAAAACCCATTCACCTTAAAGGACAAAAGAAGATACATCAAATACCGCTTCATTTGGTGCGAGGGTCAGACCCGCACTCCCCTTTCATCCATTGCAATGGTACCTTATCGTTCCACCCCATAGAACTATAGATCACATGATTCTCATTCTTATGAGATACGTAGGAACACCTAGTCACTTCCCCATGGGCCCAGCCTACCTTTCTTGTTCGTACCCTTGACATAAACACTCTTCTAAGGAACACATGTTAAGGTTGACTTATGTCCTCAATCACATAGGAATTCATAATCCCCTTACCGTGTGTCCCTGAAATTCCTTACTGATCCCTGGTCCGAGTTCTAATACTGTAAACTAATACCCTTTTCATAATTATGTATGGACTGATTCCCATCCTTATAGGATACATAGGAATGCCCAGACATTTCGTCTCGGTTCCAGCCCCAGGAATCACAAATCTCATCCTTTCTCATTGTCATCCACTGGGCCTAACCCATTGGGGAGTTGTGTAACTACAGAATTTTCCCTGAACCAGATTGGGATGCCCCATAGTGACATTGGAGAGTGACATCTTCTTCACCATAGAGGTCTTATCTAAAGTTAGGAGTGACCCATGATCAGATTAATACGCCCGTATAATGTGTTTCCATCATGGTGGCGTAATTTCAAGAGTATTGGATTTTGTTCAAATAAACCACCACTTCACCTTCCATGCTTTGCGTACCCTTTATTTGAACCCTCATTATCTTTTATGTATAATGGGATCCCTAAAAGTATGGATTCTTGGTTTATGGTCCAACTGCTGTCCTGGGCCAATGTTTTGGAAGACTGATGGATGATATTTTGAGATAGCTCTCGTGTTTCAAACATGGTCAGTGGTCGACCCTCATTTGTTGTCCCCATTTCAGGCTAACATAATAGGGATTTTGTTTTTTGAACATGGCCATCATTTGTCCTTTATTTTCAGGCCCCTCCCGAAGTATTTTGAATTTGGGGTAACATGATTCACATTGTTTTTTTCATTTTCTTTTGTTCGGACGGATTGTAATGCCCTTGGAATTACGCCGCTCATGCACTAGAGTGCGTTGAGAAGACGATACATCAATCGTCCTGAGGTCCTCTTTCTTTGATTGGTCCTCCCACGTATCCTCAGAAATCCAGATTCGAATCTTGAATTCCCGAAGCTTGGTTGACGCTCCCACGATCAAACAAAGTGATAGAATGATAATCCCTTGTTTCTCACAATGGGTATGACCCACGTGAGCTTAGGAATGAATCACTATTTATTTCAGGATTATAGTTGAGTGTGTTAAACCAAGGGGACATTTAAATAAAAATTTTCAAACCTACAATTAAAAATAAGAATCATTAAGGAGAAATAAGTTTATGAGTTCGGCCAAAATAGGTCCCCTAAGGGTTGGATTCCTGAACAGATCATTCCAACACCACTACCTTTTTTCTGGTGGCCTCCAGGACTGCATCCTACCACCTAAGGACCCTCTCTTCTTTAGAATCTATGAAGCATATTTCACTGACCATATCTCGTGCCCATGCCTATTCGGTTTGATGTTCTGTCATCTGGTGACTCACCTCCACCAGTTGCTCTTGGGCGTCTACTAACTGGGCCCTCAACTACTCCACAAACTCAGAATAGTTTGCAATGAATATATCCTTTTCTTTCACCTATTCTTAGAGGTTTCAAACCACCTACTCCGCCATCAAGAAATGCTCGGGTACTCCCCAACTCCTCCAGACATTGGATAACATCAGAGCACCGGCTGCTCTTGCACATCTTCTCAGCCATGTAATCAGGGACCGTCAAGTGAAGGAATTAAGAATCTGCCCCTCTAGCACATAAGAAACACATCTAAGTGTGGAGTGATCCCATCCACTTCAACAATTCATTCTGTGGATAAATGAGAAAATGTCTGATGCACTTCCACACTTTTCATCGCGTCATTTGGCTCTCCTCGACCACTTACGAGTCTGAATCATAAATTTCCTTAGGATCAGTGGGCCGATAGACAGGAAAAGCTGCCAACAGGCTAGCAGCAGGGTCTTCCTCAGATATTCCACCCAGGGGGATAGGCTCTTCAGCGTCTGAGCGACCTTTATCTCTCCCTTTGACCCTAGTGGCACCTTCGTCAACCTCTGAGCCTACCCTGATAGTAGCACAACGTGGGTCCGTTGCTCCCTGCTCACCAATTGCCTGGGCTAACTCGGTTTGGGGGGCATGTCCTTGATAGGGTTGTACGTTTATCAGTGACTCACTCATGGATAGTCCTGTTTTAGCAGTCTGAAGAGCCTCCAATGCCAAGATCACTATAAAGACAAGGGGCACCTAAATCAATTGAGTTCTCCGACGGTAAGTACCGGTATCAAAGAAAGGAACTTATAGGAACCCAAAGCGTCAGCCTCCAACATTCTATCCTCTACGGGGGATGTCATAGTGGGGGATCCCTTAGTGCTCGTCAGTTCAATAATGGTCATCGGTGCCCCACCTTGTTCCATTGGCGCTTCTCCCCCTCCTTCGACTGGAGATGCTTAATCAGCACCAATATGCTCCAGAGTAAGATAAAAAGGGTGAATTTAGGATTGCAAAGGAAAGTGGAGAAAATGAGGATGATAAATAAGGGTTGAAGCATACCTTGAGTAGCTCAGTCACATTCATATCAGAGCCGAAGATCTCGCCACTCTCCTGGAGACTCCCTTGGTGGGATGCCCTCTGAGACCCTTTACCTCTGGGCTCACCTTCTCCATCACCTTCTCCTTCACCTTCTCCTTCACCTTCTCCTTTTTCCTCCTCCACTTCTGTCTCGCTGCCCTTTGACTCATCATTGTTGTCATCATCCCCCGACTTCATCGTTTCTGGATCATGCTCCTGGCCAAGGATCACTTTCACCATGAATGGTGGATCCACACGCCAACCTCGTTGGATTGCGTACATGTCCATGGCTATCATATACGCATTTTGTCGATGGAAGTTTACTCTGTCGACAACCCAAATAAGCCCGACATCTGGCAGCTGGATTCCATCTTGCATTATCATCATCTAGAGGGCTTCAGTACTCATCAAATGCCGCATGGATTTCTATGACGACCACAGTTCCGGGAATATTGAATCGTGAGATGGTTGAAGAAAATATCTTATTTGCTTCTCGGGAAGTCCTCTAGACACTCTGTGGGACCCTCCTCCTCTAGGCGATGAGGGCGTGGCCATGCTTTGTGATGTCCCAGCTATTGAAGTCTTGGCCTTTGTGAGGCCCGTAGTCCAACGTGCTTCTGATCTTCCCCTTCTAGCGGCACTCTTCCTGCTCTCTCACCGCCTGGGTTCCACACTGGTCACCTTGAGTTGCCGAAGTCGCTTCTACAAAATCCTCTTAGGGTATGTTATGGACCAATGTTCGACATACTCAGTTGAGAGGCCAGTATAAACTCCGGTTGGAGGAAAGGTGATGATGTTGCAGGATCCATAGGTTATGAAGATCATCCACTATTGATGATGAAAACAACTATTTCTTTCATCTCGGGCATCTATGTATACTTTTTTAGGCATTTTCTGGAGGCACCCAAACTTCCTGGCGAACCTGTACAGTGCATAAGGCTCACAAGAAATCCTCCCATAAATTGGTTCCACAAGCACCCCACCTCTGATGCTCTAGAAGTACTTATTTTTCTCTAGTGATCCTTTCTCATTGTCTATCATCTGGCCAGTCAGTGTGGGGAATGGGCTGAAAGAAAATTTGGCATGATTACCAATCCTGATCCTTACTCCCTGCTTATTAAGCATCAGTGGAATGACCCCAGAAATGTTCAGTAGGGAAGGTATCAAGCCATTACCTGGATGATGGATGGAATTTGGGAAGGTATATCCACCTCAACAAGCCGCAACCCAGCCATGGAAAATCTGGAAGGGGCCACATAATCTCCTAGGTGATACCCCTCTCTAGAGGCATCCCAAAATGGCGTACAGTCGAGCTAGCATGGGGAATCCAAGATTGAATCTTTTGTTGGAATCCATGATGCCAGCCATCACCAGGGTCATTGGTAGGACACCCATCCTTGTGTCCCTCACCGATAAGAGCCAACCGCTTAGTAATATGGTGAGGAATCCGGTGTACCGATCATTTGGGGCCTGACTATCATTTATTTTGTAGCCCCATGAATGGTAGTTCCACACCTCCAGGATCCTCCAGTATGATCCGCTCTTGCTTCTATATGCCATGGTTGGACACCGTCTCACTCTCTATGGAATCTTGACTTCCAGATCTCTCTCAAGTAATAGGATGAACTCGTCCTTGTAATCAATTTCCTTCAAGTAATCCTTGAAACCCAGCTTCTTCTTAGCCAGCTCCAATAAATTCCATGTCAGCATGGGGGTCCTTGATCTGTCTCCCTAGGTGCTCATTGGTGGAAGGAATTCATCGTATTGGTGGCCCCCCAATTGGATACCCCAAATGTAGTGAATGTCCCAGTGATTGATACAGACTTCCCCATGATGGAGATGGATGGTATTAGTATCAGGGGACCACTGAGTGAACAGATCTAGCCAGAGCTCGTGCTTGTGGTAGAAGTGAAATAGTGATGTCCACACTGCCTCGAATAAGCCTATATACCATAGCTCGGCCCCACATTGGTCACATGTATGGTGAACCCAATATGCCCAGGCCCATTCGCTGGTGAAGTTTCCTCTAGAGAGTAGGTCCCAGTGCAGCAACCAGCCTTTAGCCTTGTCAATGACATTCTGAAAGAAGGTGCTCACGTAGAGGGTCGGGGAACTCTCTGCGACAGGGTCACCCCCAGCAATGGTCCTAGTCCTGGTATTCAGTACTTAAACGTCCATGTGCCTAGTTTCTCTGGAAGGATGACCATTGTTGGTGATGTGGTATCGAGGGATATCGTCCTCACGGGTCACCCATGACCGTGGCGTATGAACTTCAAAACTCAGCAAAGGAACCTCCTCAAAAATACCAAGGTCCCATAGCGTCAGATTGTTGGACATGGTGTACAACTTTTGGGTGGGAGTTAGCATATTGAAAATGGTATGGTTATTGGAGAAAATCTTTTGGGTACCATAAACCTCAGGGTTGGAGACCATTTCATCCCTCGGGGCAGTGGCTTCTCCCTTATCAGCCTGGTTTGTAGCAATCTTCTTCCGACAAATTGTTTGAGTAGCTGGCGCAGAATCTAAGAGGATGGTGTGAAAAAGTAGCAGTCGTCGTGAAATATCAGACCTCGGTGTGAAAAACTCCGGGTTTTCATGTAAAAAGATACCTGATCTCTGAGGAATTTTGCACAGCCAAAGTAATTATTCGTACAGGGCCATAGAAATTTTCACACATGAGAGCTCAGAGCATGTCGTGTGAGGAAATTCGTACGGACCATGGGACCCATGACAGTTTTTATAGGAAAATCCTAGTTTACGCATGCGTTCAAAAAGAGTATTCCATACCCCTTGGGTTTTACGTTCCGCTGTAGGTTTTTTGCACGCATGGACCCCACAGAGTTCTGTATTTTGTCGTTTCCCCCGGAATCCGACCGTTGCGACCCCTCGCAAATCCAATTCTGAGGGGGGCATTTATAGACGCCGAAAAAATTCTCAAGTGATGAAGAAGGTTTTAAAATGAAAAATAGAAGTCATATTCAGATCCAGAGACCCAATTCGGGGGCATAGACGAGTCGTGCAAAAGTTTTTTTAAGTGCGCAATAAACTTCTGCCCAGCACGGAATGTTTCAGGATTCGCAAGAATTATACTGTGTGGGAACGAAATATTTCATGCCCCCGCCCTGCACAGTGGAAATTTCACGCCACCGTCCTCGGTGCACAATTATTTCATGCTGACCTATTTTCCATGCCCCAGAACTTCTATAAATATAAGGATACCCCTTCGACTTCCAGGCTGAAGAATCCTAACCGGCTTTCGTGCGCAAAATTCGTATTCTTCACGTGAAATGATGGCTTTCAAGTATGGTTATTTTCATGCCAAGTCGCCTCGGGGTCCTCCTTCATGTGAGATCCCCCTGGTTTAAGAATGAATTTCAATCCCTTCGGGGTCCGCCCCTTGCGCACTATCATGTCCGCTTGCGCGTAGGCCGGCTAATTGCACACAATACCCTTGAATTGCACGCACCCCATACATTGCGCGCAATCCCCTTCAATTGTGCACACCCCAGTCATTGTATGCAATCCCCTTCAATTAAGCACACCCCAGTCATTGCGCTCAATCCCCTTCAATTGCGCGCACCCCAATCATTGCGAACAATGTCTCCAATTTCACGCTATTCGTACTCCTTGCGCACAATTCTTTCTATTTGTGTGCAGAACCTAGGATCCATTTATGAGCGATCCTCACTAATTTTGCACCAGCCCAGTGTTTTTGCGCAGGGATACGTATTTCACGAGAAAACCTCGAAGGTTGCACACCACTCTATGGGACCCCATTTTCTGTACTCCTCGGGCGCACCTCTGCGCGTGTGTCTGATTCTCTTCTTATGGATTCCATTCATGGGTGTCTCTCACACCTCAGGCATCCACATTGTGCACCACATTCACGTACGACCTTCTAGGATCATAAGAAGTAACTCCAAAGTCCCTTGGACGGTTCTTCCTATTGCATTGCTTCGCCTTATGCTTCTTCGTAAAGGCAAGATAACGACTATTTCTTCATCACATAGTCATGCTAATGTGGAACCCTCGATGGTTTTCCACATGACGCCCCCCTCACTATGGCTTTACATGTCCCCTCTCTGCACCAAGAAGCATAGGGTACTGTTTATGTATGTCCTATGGGTGCGGAGCACACCCACCTCCTTCAAGTTGTAAGACATTAAACTGCCAAGCACCATCATCCTTAGCACATGACATTAAACTGTGACCTGCCCCCCATGCATCTCGTGTGGGGTTCCCCACCATGGACATTATATACGCCAACTGGTCTCCAAGGGAGTATGACCGTTCCTTACATGGAATGAGATCCTCTTTATTGGAGTGGTGTTAGTCCATGGGGAAAGGGAAAACACCTTGGTGTAAGCCCCTGGTCTTTCTTGCAGGAGGCAGCATCCCTGCTCCTCCTATCTTCTTCCTGGCTGAAGACTAGTGAGTGGGGATGTGTACTAGGAACTTCCTTCCTCTCTACCAAATCCCTCTCCCGTTGGGCTTTGTCACTATCGTGCCTCCATCCTAGAGTAATCCCTTACCCCTTTGGGCTTCTAACCATATATAAGCCCTTATTTCCTCTCTGGGATGCTCCATGCGTAAGCCCCACTCCATCTCCCACAGACGCACCTTTTGCGATGTGATCATCAGGTCTCTACTATCTCTTATTTCTCACACCAAGCATGTCTCACGTGAGCTTAGAGCATCACCAACCATTACAAAACACCTTGGGCTGCCTCATAGTGTAATCCTCAAATACCATCTTAAACAAAGGGGACATTCATCCATGTCACGGCATGGTACGTAGGAAGCCTCCACGAGGTTCAAGCCCCACCACCTTGGGCCACCTCAAAGTGTAAGCCCCAAATACCTTCCTGAACTATAAGTACATTTATCCATGTCAAGGCATGTTACATAGGAAGCCTCCACGATGTTCATGCCCCCCCACCTTGGGATGCCTCAGTGTGTAAGCCCCAAATACCATTCTGAACTATGGGGACTTTGATCCATGACAAGGCATGGTACGTAGGAAGCCTTCATGAGGTTCAGGCCCCAACACCTTGGACCGCCTCAGAGTGTAAGACCCAAATACCATCCTGAACTATGGGAACTTTGATCCATGTCCTGGCATGGTACGTAGGATGCCTCCACAAGGTTCAACTCCAACCACCTTGGGCCTCCTCAGATTGTAAGCCCCAAATTCCATCCCGAACTATGGGGACTTTGATCCATGTAAAGGCATGCTACGTAGGATGCCTCCACGAGGACCAAGACCACCATCCAGTTATTCTGAACATCCTCACATTGTTTCACCAACACCATGGGCCTCCTCAGAGTATAAGCCTTAAATCCATCTTGAACTACGGGGATATTGATCCATGTCAAGGCATGGTACGTAGGACGCCTCCACGAGGTTAAATCACACAATTCGTTCATTACAACCATCCTTATGATAGTTCACCCACACCTTGGGTTTCCTTAGAGTGTAAGCCCCACTCCACATCCTGAACTACGGGGACTTTGATCCATGTTAAGGCATGGTATGTAGGAAGCCTTCACAACGTTCCAGCACCCCACCCGTTCGTTCTGACTAACTTCACGTTAGGTTCGCCCCCCGCCCCACATGAGGATAAACTATATCCACCATCCTAAACTACGAATACATTGATCCATGTCAAGTAATGGTATGTAGGAAGCCTCCACGAGTTTCAAGACCACCACCAGGTCATTTCGACTTCCTTCACATCAGGTCCGCCCCCCGTCTTGCTTGACGATAAATTGTATCCACCATCCTGAACTATGAGGACTTTGATCCATGTCAAGTCATGGCATGTAGGAAGTCTCTAAGAGGTTTAATTCCACCATCAATCAGGACCCCAGGTCCACCTTCATGTCGGTTTACCGACCCCATGGTCTTCCTAAAAGCGTAATCCCCAAATGCCACTTGAACTACGTGGACTTTGATTCCCTGTCACGGGGATATGTAGGAATCCTACATGAGGTTCAAGCCCATCACTCTCATCTCATCCTGATCTCTCCATCGATCCTATGCATCTCAGAAAGCTCGTGCCTCAACCCAGAGTTTCCATTTCTTCTCAGTCCAATCCACACGAAAATTCTCATGGGTCGCCTCCTCAGGTTTCCCATCGTCTCAACGAACTATGCAGACTTTGATTTGATGCCACAAGGATATGTAGGAAACCTCTTCAAGAATCATGACCAACTTCACCATTCCCCCTTGTGATGGCCATATTCCATTACACTTCACTTCATCACCCATCTTGATCATTACCCAGACCACCACATCCCGTTGGGATCATTCCTCACCACTCCCCATTTCATCAGACAACATTTGAGAGGCCACCCACGTGTTGGCCCCAGTATCGGTGTTCCCTCAAGGGGGTTCCTCCACCTAATCCTCTCAAATAAGTGTTCTGATCTATACGATCTGTCTCCACTGAACGTTAAACTCGCGGCATACACTATGTTAAATATGGGAAGCTGAGGAAAACCTCAGATACATGCCCATGACATACAATTCCCCGTGTTCAATGTGTGATGCCTCCGACTTCCTCTCCCTCGAGAAGCCCTATAATAAGGGATAAAAGACAGAAGTTTCAATCCCCCAGCGTCCAGACATGCCAGTGATGCCCAACATGACTACTCCCCTAACCTAAGGTTGTTTCCCTGACTGGACCACATGGAATGTCCAGACAAAAGCAGTGTGATTAACTGGTGTCCATGAAGATATGGATCCAGGAAGAGTTTCACCAACAATGTCTTAAATCTATGAGGGAGACCCGGACTAGGTGATGAGCTCCAAGGAGGAATCCACAGAAGGAAGTACCGACATCCCATCATCCTGTTTCTATTAAGGATCATACTTCCCTGAATAAGGTACGGATGGAACCCGCCTTTGGAATGTGGGAATGCAGGGAAACAGCTGCGTGTCCTCTACGTGACGGATGCGTGCGCCCAGACGAAAGTGTCGAAAACAGGTTACTGTTTACATATCTATATATTCTTCCATTTCATAATCAAAATAGAGATAAATAAATATCATGATTATTACTCTTCGAACACATCATATTTACATCAATTTTTCAAATATCGATTCTGGATATATGAGTAGAATTTTATCGGGCTCATAAATTTATAGGATTCAATATCAGTTTACATGGAAAATATATATGAAATTCTAACATTTCTGGGGATGATAAAAAAACCAATACATTTCATCCATAAATATTACATCTTTTTAAATGAATATTCATTACGTAGAATAGAGACTTATTCTAGAATCATATATGTATATTATTTTTGGAAACATATATACATAGACATATCATTCATAGGATATATATAGAATATCCAACATAAATCTTAATAAGTATCATCGTTATTAAAAATATCATATTTAATCCATTTCATCATATACTATGGAAATGAAAACTAATAAAGTATGAGATAATATGATCTTTTAGGGTAAAAAATGGAGATATCAACCAAAAAGGAACATAATTGTATGAGAACATGATAATAACCAATGAAAACCCATACAAAGCGTATCGTTGATCATAATATTGAGTCATAGTATAAATCATGTAATTTTATAAGAAATAAATAAAAAAGGATATATGGATCCCAATAAATGATATAATAAGACGGGTATAATACATATCTTTTGGAATTCACCTAACCATATAAAATCATTTATATATTATTAAATTTTTATTATCATGTCTATCATGGTAGATTGGGTTCACTAAAAACACAATATTATTATCCTAGGTTCACTCTCAAGAATAACAATTTAGACAGATTCCATTATTGAATTGGGTTCACTCATCATTCCATTCTTCTTTACCCCATGATAAATCTCTCTTGAGCTAGTGCATTAGAGGAATATATATTTTCAATCCCTCAAATAACATGATGAAAATCATAATATTCATTAAATAATAAGTAAAATCAATGTAATAGTTTATTTATGAATATAAATACACATACAGTGTCAATAAAAAATACATTACAAAATTACCCCTTCAACATTGGCAAAAAAATTAAGAATAATACACTAAAAAATTAAAATTATTATTAATTTGAAATTAAAATAGAAAACCAATGAAGGAATATTTATATAATTGAGTGGTAATGATGGTGGGAATTTTTTTTCATTCTATATAAGATAAGTAGAAAAACTCCTTTCCCATTTTTGTAAAAAATCTATAATTGGATAAATTGAAAATAACCTGGAAGAATCCATTAAAAATAGTTTCTAAAAGAAAAAATGGGTATAATGACTTTAAAATATCTTATTAGAATATTTAAAAAATTACTTAAATAATTTTTAGTAATATTATATATTATATGAAATGGATTTTTTGACCAATTTGATAAATAATGTCAGTTTTCCTTAAAAATGGTATTTCGGCCCTATGAGTAATTATGTATAGTAAAATGAATGTAAATAATGTATTCTACTGAAATAAAATAGGGAGAGTAAAATTAATGATATTTTGGTAACTATTATTATTATTTTTTATCATTGGAAACATATTCATAATCAATCTAGGTAAACAGTGAAATTGTATCTGAAACCCCATACCCTATTTGGTATAATTTAAATTATAATCAGCATGAATGAATTAAAAATAAAATGATATTTAAATCCCAATAAATTTTATAAGTATAAAAAATTAATAAAAAAATTTTCTTTATATACACCACTTAAATGAAACAAGTTGTAAATATGAAATATGTCTCAAGGAAACAAACGCGAGACAAAAAACATTACCTCAAGATCCACTTGGCTCAAAACCACTCCAACCACCTGTATAATAAATTTAAATATATTATAATACTCATATAGAATCATTTATATACATATAATTTCATATATTATCCTTTTATATAATTTAATCTTATATTTAATAAAAATTCCTTATTAAATTCTTCATTTCCCTTAGTATTTCATTTCAGTAGTTGCGGAATATGTAAACTGGTTATGGTAAAATAATAACCAACACAATAATAATTATATAAATATAATATAATATTCAATATATATACCTATATTATGAGTCATATTTTTTTTGAGGAATAGAAATGAATTAAACTATTTAAGCATACGATAGACCTTACGTAAACCAGATTATTATTTTAAATTTCTGATGGATTGAAGAATATCATGGTTAATAATAATTCACATATATTGAATAATTATTATATACTATATTTCATATATATTCATTGAATAAATAATTATTATCATCCATGTAAAATTGAAATGAAATAAATAATCACATTGATTCATGGACGTGGTAGTCTACACACACATACGAGGAACATTATCCATTTTAATAGATTGGAATGTAAGAAAATATGTGTGATATTGAAATTATTTAATAATAAATATCATTTTAATATCATATATAAATAATAAACCCATTACAATAATCCTCCATGAAATCTGGTTGTGGATAATGACATGTATAACTTCATGGAGAATGTATGTCATATATATACACAAAAGATGATTTAACTTCCCATTTCATTTGAAATATGGTGGAAAATGTTTTTTAATAATCATAATATCATTGAAATGTATTCAGAATATCTTTTTAGTTACATTATTTATTAATACATTATATTATGATGATTTAAATATGATTTAAAAAATAAAATGAACTGTTAAGGCTATTAGCTCTTCATTGAAAGTAAACCATTTAATATCCTTTTTAATCATAATGTTAGACATTCAGGAAGAAAAACATCTTGGGTTTTTATAAGGAAGTTGAAATGATAATTTTTTTATGTTATAGTTAGGATAGAATTATCAATGTGTCGATATTAAAAGGATGTTGTGGTTTCATTTTATAGGTTATGGAGATAACAAAAATAGAATTTCGTAAAAGAATAATAAAATTTAATTTCATTATAATGAAAAATGTTTCAAAATGGAAATGAATTGAAATAAAAAGTATCATGGGTTGAAATAAAATTATAAAATGAAATATTATATAGTTTTTGGATATATTTTAATCCTTATCATTTTTTATCACTTTAGTTAAATTTTGGGAACACTAACCCCCATAATAAGAACATTACCCATATAGGCTTAATGATGTTATCAAAAGTGGACATGTGACTCCAAAACGGTCTATAGGTGATGTGTTGACCAATATTAAACTCATATGGACAAATAGAATAATTTTATATTATTTAATAATATATAATTTATTATAACATATCACCAATGTCAATTTTTGACTTATTTATTTTATTTGAAAATAAAGACACCACGAAGAAAGTTAAAATTATAATATAATCGTTTTAAACATAATATGTAATGATATTTAACATTGAAATTATTGCAACACTATAAATCTATAATATTAAATTATATTTATTGTTTTAAAAAACATTACTTTTATTTTTTATATTAATTGAACAAATATTTTATTAACACTGAGAATCATTTATGGTAATTATATAATCCCAAAAAAATTATATAAATTAACATAATGAATATATTTTTATTATGTAAAATATAAAAAATATGATTCATTTAAAATTTTGGTTTTTCAATATGTGAACATATCATTGATATTTAAATCTATTAGAGTTACTGTTTGTACCATTTTTTACTTTAAATATTATTTTTTACTTATTAATGGGAATGTGTCTATTAAAAAATTAAATTTCATGACCTAAGTGATAAAGGAGGAATTTACATCATCAAATAGGAATTTATGTAAATTTTAAATCTTTATAATTATTGAAACCTATATTTAATTAATTTACCCAGTACCGATGTGATAAATTTTACAATAATTACTATTCATAATGCCTAAAACATAAGTGTACTTATTTACCAATGTTAAACCACTTGATAAAAATATGGAATACATATTTAAAAATTCTATAGAAAATATTTAAATAAATTTATTTTTAAATAAATGTGAAAATTGTGAAGAAAACAATATATAGAGAAAATATTTTCATAAGATTAATCAAGACTTATACTTATCTAATGAATAATAAAAAAATAATATGATGGTTTTGGAATATTATTTTATTATATAATTTTTAAATATAATTAAAATAATTCACCTATATTTATTAATCTAAATTATATAAATAAAAACACATATTGGTCATAAAAAATAATTTCCATAAAAACAATTTTATTTTGAGATGTATATTTATTTCCGTTTCAAAAAATAATATCCATTATATAATTTTATTAACATTAAATTTTTCATAGTTTATTCATTCATATTCATACCCCAAAATATAATGTATATGTTATAATTTTATACCATATCAATGTCTATTTAGACTCGAGGTTTCATTTATCACTAGTTGTCAAAAACAATAATTTGAAGAATAATATTTCATAAAATCTCATAGAGTATCATTATAACAACATATAAATGAGTTTAAAAATTTATATTCCATCACTATGTTATAAAATGGGTATATATATGTTTTATCACATTCTCATGTTCCCATGTAGCCTCTTAAAATATATGTGTTCTCTCTAGAAAATTAAACATGTGAGTAGTGTTGTTCTATAGCACGTTATCATAATGGTTTTATATTTCAACCAAGTATTGACTAGATAAAAGTATATTATAAACTAGTATAACCTTTAAGTTGTGTACCTATAAATTATTAACTATGTACATCCTTAGGAGAAATATATTGAACATTTCATGATCTTGTGAGAGGTTATGTGGAAGCGCCATGTGATAAGATACTATCCCTACATGATAATGAATCTCAATGTAGAAAATATCAATTGGTATAAAGAATAAATTATTTAAAAATATCATAACCATCATACAATGATAAATACGTAAAAAATCCTTCTCACTAACTTAAAATTCTAGATTACATTGATAAATATTAGTATAAATATTCTATGGACATTGAGGTGCCCTGATTTGGTGCATAAGGGATATAATATTTTATACCATTTCAAATTCAATATTAGGTCCCAATAGTTTTATTTCACTTAACACATATCATCAGGTTTGAGTTCTACACCTCATTCAATAGATGGATTCGTATGGAGAAATATTAATTCTTAGGTGGAATCCATTGTTCTATGAATATTCAAGAAGACGATAGTGTTGGTCCCAACCACATGTGTAATCCATTTAACATTATATCAACATATACTCATGGGTTTAAATTGTTCTCTTAAACTAACCATCTATTTTATAGTGGAATGTAGTATTGAAACATAATATTGTATCTTGAGCCTACATAATACATCGCTAGAATATCACATTTAACATTATATCTTTATTAGAAATAATAGAATGTGGTACTCCATTATCCTTACTATAGATATAATATAAATTCTAAAATGATGACCAAGAGAGAACCCTTCCCAGATATAAATTATGTGTGATGAATTCATAAGGTGAGTAACTACAACACAAAAGGAATTATAACCCATTGATGTTTTCAGGAGTTCGTAGAAAAAATACATAATGAATGTTTTCCTCTTCCATTATAGTATGGGTAATAGTCATAATATCCCCTTAGAACTGTAACTCTCATCATTAATTTTTTTACATACTAAGAACCACGATACATACTATGATATATCTATGACAATTATTTCGCACAATAATTAATATTTTGGAACTCTATCTATCTGTATACATCCAGAATGAATAATGAGTGATAAATGATTAGACTAATCTAATATTCAATTAAAATATAATTTGTAAGGAACACATTGATGGTTAATGAACTTTAACATTCCATAAAATTCAATGTTTATCATATGAACATTTCATAAATTTTTATATAACACTACATCTTCCTTTTTTTACTCTTCAATCATTACATAGATTGAAAGTTGAAAAATCATTTACGGAATATATGATTCCACATTTTCCATCAATATTTCATAATCTATCCTTTGTAAAACCATAAATATTTTATCATTTTTGATCCAGATCATTGAATTGATTTCACGATCCTTTTAACATGTAGTATCTAAATCATTTTTCCATTCCTAGGGTAGTAATGTAATGATATAATCTTTATTCATCTCCAACCATCATCTTAGTTTAATATATAGCCCCTTTTTCTATGAAAATATATTTTTAAAAAATATGATCTATATATAAATCACAATTATTCCAATCAAGATAACTTATCCAAATTATTAACACAATAATTTTTGGAAAAAAAATCCAAATTATGAGTTCGTTTTTTTTATGGACCATCAATTAGATTGATGTTTAATATATAACTATATCAATATTTATGAGAAAATATCTCAGTCCCTTATACAATAAATCAATATAGACTACAAATCCTTCTTCAATGATGGATAAAGTAATCACATGTACACTAGCTAAACATATCTTTAGTTCTATGAAATTTTAATTGCATTCATCTATCCAAAGGAACATACATCCATCCTTAGTTAACATGGATGGTTTACTAGGTAATTGTGATAAAATATAAATATATTGATAGTAATATACCACCATACAACAAAAATTACATATCATTGTCACTTTTTTTTCTGGGACAATTTTCAATGACATAGTTTTTTTATGGATCAAATGATATACCATTAGATGAGGTTATATAACATAGGAATAAAACTTCTAAAAACTTAAAATGAACTCTTAGTAAATACAATTTATATCTCTTCTCCCACCTCATGGTATTTATCAGAATTATCAAATGAAATTCTGGTTGTTCCTTACGATTTTAATGTAATATAGCATCAACCATAAATGCTAACACAAAATGATCAATTTAATCACTAAATATTATATTCATTAAATCCCAACATATATATATATGAGGGATTAGTATGTAAAAATTCCATCAGAAAAAAATCATTGAGTCCATACATTGTATGAAATGTTTTCTTAGGTATGTCCTCCTTATTGACCCTAAATTGATGATATCTATATTAATGTTTAATCATTTAAAATTATAAATGTCTACAAAGATGATTAAAAATTTCATCAATATGGGATATATGATAATTTTTTATCTTTTTATACAATTTTATTCTCTATAATCAATGCACTGTAACATTAATCCATAATTATTCATACAAAAAAGAATAGGTTCCATAAAAGTGACCAAATTGTCCAAATTAATCCCTTGTCCTGGTTCTCTAAGAGTTTATTCTTCAATTCATACAACTCATTAATGTAAATTATATATAGAGTCATTAAAATATGTGTAGAACTAGGTATGAATATTTTTGAGGACTAAACAACATGATTTAGTTGAAGTCTAGGGAATTTTCCTAGAAATGCCTCAATAAACTCTTAAACAATATAATATCTTTTAATTTTATTTTCCCCCTAAACATATGATATAAAAATACCATTTGAATACGAATCCAGGACCATATAGTATATGTGATTTCAAATGTATTTTCTTATTTTTCATATATATGATAGAAAATCATAGGTTGGTTAAGAATATAAAGCATGACATCTCTTCTATGAAAATTAATGCGGGATTTGTTTAAAGAGATATATTCCACGACTAAAATAACATCAAATTCAACCAATGGGAGAATTAATATACTAACATGAAGTACTTCCCCAAAAAAATTTAATAGATAAGAATCGTAGATATGATATTATATCAACATACAATTACCGGTTCCCACTATTAATTCAACATGGATAGTGACCCTAGAATATTACATATGAAATTACATGATTTTAAGCATAACTATACATGTGATTACAATCCATGGATTGTAACTTCTATATTCATTTAATAAAAGGCACATAAAAGTAGAAACATGAAACTAAATATAACATTTCTTTATTTAGTCTTCATAATGATCCCATAACATCCATTTTTCTCCAATATCTTCATAGGATGACCTATGGATAACATGAACATTGGGATGAGTTAAAATTCCCAGTAACAGATTAACCATAAGAACTAATCATTAGCATATGGGATAGAAGGAATAACATGATGATATAAATGGTCACGTAACAAATGGAATCATAAAATATAAACATGGCATCATTTAAACATGGAATAATAGAAATTTTTCAGAAATGTAAAACCTGAATTTAGTACAAGAAGAGGATGAAATCCTTGTCCATTTCTCATTATATCACATGTCAAGGCTAACTTCCAAGACTGTTTCACATAGTAGCACAAGACAAGGCTAACCACTATGACTGTCGGATATAATCATCTCATGAGACTCAAATTTTCTGAATGCATTGGAGAACTATCTATGTGCACCCATCTTACATTTCAGGAATATGTTTTCCACATAATGAATCATACATATTCATTATTATTTAAACATAAGGGTTACTTGTAGAATGAATTGGGTACCAGAATCATGAAATAAAGCATAACCAATGGGCGTGTCATGAATTATTCCATGAAAGAAATGAATTATAACATACATGGTTGTTCATAAGGTAAAATATTCATATATCATGGTATGTTATCTCAAATAGATTTGACAACATGTAAGAAATGTATTTGATAAATTTTTCATTAAAACATGTTGTGTGGTTCTATAGAAAATAATATAAAGCATTTAAAATAGAAAAGGGAACAATCGTTTATATAATACCAGAAGTAAACCATGAAGGTTTTCATAATAAAATGATTGATTTCATAAATACAAATGTGTATTTAAATAATAGATAGAGTGCACATGAAATTGGGTAAATTTTTTGGAGGATCCCTTTAAATGGGTTTTCATATTAGGAAGTATCCATGAAGGATTCACATAAAATCACATATATACCCCAAATAGAATAATGGATTCATCATGAATCATGAGGTTGAAGAATATAAAAAGCATGTAGAATTATCAAAAAAAACATAAATAAAATATAATATGCATAAAATTAATGATAGAGCCACACGATTGAATAAAAGTAGTTTGGGTAGAATTCCTTTTGGATTATCAGTATGGTATCAGGTGTACATAAGAGGGATTAATGAGAGGGAAAGGGGTTTATAATGTCATATACTTCATTAGGGAAGTATGGGTAGGTTCTAAATCATACCACTTTATTAGGTATTACACATAAAATGGCATATCCTAGAGGGAAAACTAGATTTATAGTGAATTGGAGAGGATCCCTTACCATAAATCTGATGGTGTTTTTTAATTCATATTAATTAACATAATAAATGAATTGGGTCTTTTAATTAATAATTACATAACCTCATATATATTTAATTTATTTATTATAACCTTTTTAGGTTCATTCATGTCCATTTTTATTGGTTATATGGGTAAATTTAATTGTTCGTGTTTCTTTTCTTACATGGTTTTAATGATCAGTTCACTTAGTATCATGTTTAGACAATCATGTAAGATGAAAGAGTTTGCCTATAATTTAAGTTATATGATATCATTGAGAATAAAAGATATTAAATGGTTGAAATTTTACTTATTTTTCTTGGATTAAAGTGGAATCATTATATAAATCTATAGTGACATCCTTTTGGGTTAATTGGCGGTTTTTGACCACAAATAACAAAATTTGTTTTATAAACCAAAACCAAGGGTAAAAAATGATTAAATAACCATATATGAGGTATTATACATTTACTATGTCCCATTTCAGCCAGGAAAAAATGGTTTCATGACCAGAATTTAATATGGTAATGGAAATTGATAACTTGTCATCCTTGATTCTTCTAAATTTACACATCTCATACATTATTTTCATTTCTTTAAATAAAACATGGGAAATGGATAGAAGATAAAAAATTATCCCATTAGAATAATAGAATTATATTATATGTATTTTACTAGACTTTCATATAATTTGGGTGAAGGGAGGTGAGTAATGAAAAAAGATAATAAAAGAACATAAAAGAAATAATAGAATTGGAATGAGGAATTTAACACTACTGTTTATCTCCTTTGAGATCTTCATATGGGGAGAGAATTTGGAAATATTAAGAGACTAGGGGGTATTGTACATTGTGAAGGATCTTGGGAAGATATGTGGGAAGAATATTGGTAAGGCACATGGATTGAGAGGAGTGAAGAGAAGAGGTAAGGATGGGGGGTATTCATAGTGGGAGGGAGAAGAGTTCTCATAATTATACAATCATTATATTAGTATTGTTCCATCAGACAAGAAATAGTGAGTATTACATGACATAGAAAAGTAATAAATTCATATGAGTTTGATATTTGGATCCATACATCACTTATGATGTCAGGAATAGTGCATTGAAAATAAATTTTATTTATACTGTAAATTGGTGTATTTTTGTAACGCCCTGACCCCAGTTACCCAAAGTCTGTGCATTATTACATAACATTGGAATGATCACAAGAAAGATCAAATCTCAAAAGACCGGTTAGTTTAGTAGCCTTGGAATAACTAGATACATTCATAAAGTTTACATTACATCATAAAGTGAAAACTACAATAACATCTTGTCTCCACACTCATATCCCCTTATACTATCCCTACAGATCATTCATAAAATACTTCTTCATATCCTGGGAAAAATAAAACATTGAAATGGGTGAGTTCAAATGCCTAGTAAGGATAAAAATATAGCGGAAACTTTCATAAATAAGCATAAACATTTAAGGCAATGTATAACTAAAAAAAAGCCTTTTAAATTTGAACATCATAATAATATGGCAAATATAAAATGAAATAATTCCATTTACTTATTCACATGGATATTTTACTAGTCTAATAATCACATGCAATATCAATAACCACTTTCAAAATAATGGAATGCATAATGTCATTCTATCATAACCACATATCCAAGGCCTCGTGCCAAGACTAAAAATAAGATTTTGTCAAGGCCTTATGACAAGACACTAGTTTGTTTAATGAGACCTAATGATGCATCGAGGAGCTATAGTGGGCTCTACCCGTCACTTATTAAGTCCAATACATTCCTCATATGAACAGGTTTAAACACAACATAAACATTCATATTAAAACTAGCATACGAAATGTCAATACTTTATCCATAAACCCTGAATGGTATAAAAATTACACGTCCACAGTCAAACATATCACAAAACCTTCAATACAATATGGATGTTTTGTATCATAATAAATCACATTCAAATAAGCTTAAAATCCATCAAAGTATGTTGACATAGATGAAATCAAAACTATTTGAGAGAAATATCTCTTTTTTTAAATCATTTAAAAGTCACATAATTATAAAATAAAATATTTAATTTGAAAATATTCTTATAATCTTGTAAGTTAATCCTCGATGATTTATAAGAGTGGAAAATAGCTGCACCCACTATATAAGATAAAAAACATTCTTACCTTAATTTTGTCGAAAAGGATAAAAAGGACATTGTTTGGAAAGTGACAGAAATATTACTTTGTAAACATCTTATAAAAAGTCAACAAGGGTATAAATGACTTTAACCCATAGTCATTAAAATAGTAAGAATGATTTGAAATACATTTTTATGAAACATGGATGTGGATGATAATGAGATCTCAGTAGATAATTATGTATAAACAACCTTGGACAATAAAGATATTGTGAAATAGACCCTTAACTTGTACTTTAACTTATTTGAGGGTAGGTTAAAATCCTTTATAATGTTGAAATAATTGTTATTAAGTTATACAATAATCATATACATTAATATGATATCATATATGATCTTTTAACACCGCTTTGTTAACAATATCTTTGTATTATTGTTGTTTCAGGTGTTAACTTAGTCGTTTTCTTTTATATGTTTTGTTACATAAGCCATGTTTGTTATGGATAGGTTGTATATTATTCATATAAAGAATGATATCAAGTCCTTAAAAAATATTTTTAATCATCAAATGAGAATTAGACTTGAATGGATGCGATGGTGAATGAATCTCATCGCATTCGTGGAGATGGTTGTCCGTACGTACGCACGAGAGACAATATCATTCTTTTGATATTAAAATAATATATAATTGGATGGTAAATCATATACAAAAAATCATTATCATGTAATATTTATTATTTACATTAATTATACATCATTATTATACCCATCAAAATAATAAAATATTTAATAACAATTACACCACGACGTGGAGACGGTAGGCCGTACGTACGCACGTATGGTGACATGTCATTCGAGGGATGGATAGAATAATTAATTTGGTTGTTCCATATTTATAATAAAATCTCAGTATATAGAATATACAGGAGTTATTATTTTAGAATGGAAATTACAAGGAAAGAAGAAGTTGAAGAAGAAAGGAACTTGAAAGAGGGTGGTGAAATCATTAACTATTCTTCAGGTTCTTCTTTTTGATTTGATCAAAAAGGCTTTTTAGGTTGAATTTCTGATCAAAATAAGGCCTCTAGGTTGTATTGAGGGAAGTTTGTAGGATATTTGGGCAGAGTTTGGCCGATCCAAAAGGCTTTGAAGGTGTGAAATTGAGAGAAGGGGGAGTTCCCTTTTATAAGAGGGGTGAGGGGAACCTTTGGAAAAGCTAGAAATATTATTTTATAATAAATTCATATTCGTTTTATAATGGCTAAAAAGTGGATTATTTAAATGGTAAGGTGGGTATGGGTCTAAAACCACTCAAAAAATAGGTTTTAGATAGGTTTGGATCACTATATTAACCTTATCTTTTAGTTTTAACTCTTAGTTAATTAGTTTGACATTTACCAGGTCACTTTGTATTTTTATATTATATAGTTAATAAACTTATTATATACATCCAAGAGACCCAAATTTGGTCCATTAATGATACAGATATCATTATATAAGTCTCTTGGATGAACCTTATATTTTTAGGCATTGAATATCAATTAATAATATAATATTTGTTTTAAAAACTCATTTATATCAATTTTGATACTATTTGGTATTTGATTTTTTTGAAAATTATAACAGCATTATTACTTTGATAAAACATAATTAAATCAATACTAACATGTCATAGTAACCTATAAAATTATTGGAATTCATAAAAAGTCTCAAATTACATTTATTTGGGTATTTATATTATCAATTATTTTAATATTTCATTAATTAGGTAATTAATGCATCACCATTGTGTCATAAATAAATTAAATTATATAATGTCTAAAAATTATAAATATAATACCATTATGTAGGAAATATTTTTATATTTATAATGAATATTTATAATAGAATTTACCTTATTATAACCCTTTATTAAAAAAAATTAGTAAATAAACTTTGATTTTAACTCTTTGAACTCTTCTTTAATTAAATAATAATAAATGTCCTAATCAAATCCAAGTTGACCTAAATGATAATATGTTTTTACTAAGGTTGTTTCTGGTTGAGATACACTTTTCCAATAGAATTAGTACATGTGTTAGGGTAATATTAATATCATTTGTACCCTTAATTACCCTATTTACTCTTAACCGTGGTAAATAAAAGTAAAAAGTTACTATTCACCAAAAATTATTTTTATCTTATTGAACCACATTTTACTCCATGATATTAACTGTGTCTCTTGAATTTTCAAAATTCCACTCACAGAAGTGGTAAAATTATGTTTTATGTGAATTTCCAAATTCTCCTAGGAGGTGGGTAAAAGACGGTGAAAAGTTCAATATAATTTATATATGCCTAAAATTAGTATAAACTGACTCCAATAAATTACATTGAACTTATATAGGTATTAAGTATCTCTTTTGACCTAAAATAAATTTAAATAAAATAAATGATTATTTAAATAAACAGTCGGGTTAAACCAATAACTCAGTGTTTTTCACTATTCACCAAAAATTGAAAGCCTTCAGAAAAACACCAAAAATTCACCCTAGGCTAATTTCGATATTCCAAATCCAAAAATGAAGTCCATTTTGAATGATAAAATTTATAAAATTTCAAAAAGTGCGTATTACTATTCATAACGGCTAGTTTGATTGGTTGTGGTGTGTGTTAGAACTCGAAGTTGCGTACAACACACGCTACTATATTATTCAAAGAGAAGCATACCGTGGAAGATTGGGGTGTTACATTTTCCCCTCCTTCAAATAATTTCATCCTTGAAATTCATAGAATACTACTGCATTAAAAGACTCGGGTGGTTCTTCAGTATATATTCCTCGAGTTCCCACATTACCTCTTCCATCTTATGGTTTTTCCATAGAACTTTTACCAGACGAGTCATCCAGTTTCTCAGCACTTGTTCTCTGGTTTCGAGAATCCTAATGGGCTCTTCATAATAAGACAGATCGAGTTCTAGTTTTAATTCCTCATAAGTGAGTACATGCGTTGGGTCAGGCATGTATTTCCTCAACAATGATATGTGGAACACATTGTGAACTTTGGAGAGACTTGGCGGCATTGCCAAACGGTAAGCTACAGCCCCAATTTGTTCTAGAATTTCTAAATTTCCGATGAACCTGGGACTCAATTTACCCTTCTTACTGAAACGTATAACTCCCTTCCATGGAGATACCTTCAAGAAAACATGATCTTCTACCTGAAATTCCAAATCCTTCCTTCGATTATCGATATATCTCTTCTACCTACTTTGAGATGATTTGATATGGTTTTGGATTACCTTTACCTTTTCCATTGTTTCCTCCACCAGTTCTGGACCTACGAGTTTTCTTTCACCAACATCATCCCAACAGGTTGGTGTGCGACATCTCTTTCCATATAACGCTTCATATGGTGCTATATGAATACTTGGATGGAAGATATTGTTATAGGAAAATTCAACCAGAGGTAAATATTGATCCTAAATACCCTGAAAGTCAAGTAAGCAGGATATCAACATGTCTTCTAAGGTTTGAATAGTTCGTTCTGATTTTCCATCTATTCGAGGGTAGTAGGCAGTGCTCAAACGAAGTTCAGTATCCAGGGGTTTCTGAAGACTTTTCCAGAATCTTGAAGTTAAACAGGGATCACGATTAGAAACAATTGATAGGGGTACTCCATGAAGTCTCAAAACTTCATTAATATATAGTTTTGCTATACTTTCAAGTGGTAGATCTTGTCTTATTTCAAGAAAATGTGCTGACATGGTAAGATGATCAACAATGAACCATATTGCATCATTATTTCTAGGATTCTTTGGTAGTCCCATGAAAAAGTCCATCGTGATATTATCCCATTTGCACTCAGGTATGGGAAGAGATCGCATGACTCCACCAGGCTGTTTCCTTCCAGCTTTCACTTGTTTACAAACCATACATCTTGACACAAAATTAGCAATCTCTCTCTTCATGTTGTCCCACCAAAAATTTTCCCTCAAATCTCTATACATTTTGGTGCTCCCAAAGTGTATAGAGAAATTGGAACTATCAGCATCGTCTAATAATTCCCTTTTTAGATTAGGTATATTGGGAACAAAAAGTCTCTTCCCAAATTTCAAAATTCCATCTTGATACAAAAATTCACTCAATCTCCCATCATTCACAGCTTTAATCTTCATTTGAAACTCTTCATCATTGGTCTGAGAACTCTTTATCCTTTCTAGTAAATATGTTTTGGCAACTATTTGAAAAATAATTAATGTTTCACCTTCCACGGTGATTCCTATATCCATTTTTTCTAAATCCATGAAAATGGGATCCCTTTCAACTCTCATCTTGTTCAAAACTCCATGATCTTTTCTACTCAATGCATCTGCCACCTTATTTTCCTTCCCCGGGTGGTAGTGTATCGTGCAATCATAATACTTAAGTAGTTCAAGCCATTACCTTTGCCTTATGTTGAGTTATTTCTGTGAGAAAATGTACTTTAAACTCTTGTGATCAGTATAAATCTCGCATTTTTCACCATAGAGGTAGTGTCTCCATATATTTAAAGTAAAGATCACAATTGCTAACTCAAGATCATTGGTAGGATAGTTTTTATCATGAATTTTCAACTGTGGTGATGCATAGGCAACAACCCTATCATTTTGTATAAGGACACAACCAAGTCCTTTCTTCGATGCATCACTATAAATAACGAACCCATCATTCCCTGATGGTAGTGTCAATATAGGAGCATTGAATAATCTTCTCTTCAGTTCTTAGAAACATTCTTCACACTATTTTTTCCAAACAAATTTAACCCCTTTACGTGCGAGCATTGTTAATGGGTTATCCAAACAGGTAAAATTCTAGACGAAACGTCGATAATAATCTGCTAAACCAATAAGATTGTGTACCTCATTTATACTCATCGGTGCAGGCCATTTTTGGATTGCCTTAGTCTTAGAAGGATCAATAGATATTCCATATTTGGAGACAATATGGCCAAGAAAAGAAATCTCCCGCAGCCTGAATTCACATTTGCTAAACTTCCCATATAATTCATGTCTTCTAAGAGTCTTCAGGATAATGCGCAAGTGATTTTCATGATGTTCGTAGCTTTTGGAGTATACCAAGATATCATAAATAAATACCACCATAAAATCATCGATATATTCATTGAAAACTCTATTCATTAGATCCATTAATACAGAGGGCGCATTAGTCAGCCCAAAACGCATTACTGTAAATGCGTAATGCCCATACCTGGTTATAAACGCTGTCTTCAGAATTTTTCCTTCTTCACACACAACCGATGGAATCCAGATCGAAGTTCAATCTTAGAAAAGTATTGATATCCATGTAGTTGGTCAAATAAATCATCAATGCAAGGTAGGGGATACTTTTTCTTTATTGTTATAGCATTGATTTCCCTGTAGTCGATTCATAACCTCATAGATACATATTTCTTCATAACAAAAAGGACAAGGGCTCCCCATGGAGAAATAGTAGGGTGAATAAATTCCTTATTACTCAATTCCTCTAGTTGTTTCTTTAGTTCAACTAATTCCATAGTGTCCATTCTATAAGGGGTCTTCGATATAGGCCTTGAACCAGGAATTAAATCAATGGAAAACTCAATTTCTCGTTTTGGAGGATGTCCAGGTAAATCTTCTGGAAACAAATCAACATATTCTATCACAATTGGTACATACACTATTTGAACATTCATTTCCCCACCCATAGTCATTTCATTCTCTTCCTCCCCAATAATTGAATTTAGTTGATCTACTAGGGGTGGATCTAGTTAAGAATTAGGTGGTGGTGATTCCGCTCTAAAGATAAGGTGTTCCTTATCATCATCATCAAAAATTGTAACCTCCTTCTTCTTACAATAAATCTTCACATCGTGGTCCAAAAGCCAATCCATACCGAGGATTATATCAAATTCAATCATAGGTAGGATGATGAGATCCGCAGATAAAGAACATTTATGTGCTCTAATGGGGACTGATTCACAAAACATTGTTGTAATGATAATTCCCTTAGGAGTTTTAACTAACAACTACCTTTTTAAATCAAATTGAAAATATTTAATTTTCATAGAAAACTAGGAAGATATGAAACAATGCGATGATACAGAATCAAATAATATATTTTCTAAACATGAGGAAACCATTAAATTACCTGCCACCACATCTTTTGGTGCTTTTACTTCCGCAGTAGTGATAGCATAAGCTTGGCCTTGCTCTCATGGCCTTTTTTGAGTTAATTTCCCCTGACACTTAAAAAATTCATTTTCATAATGTCCCATATCTCTACAGTTGTATCGTTGAACATCGGTAGCTTATTTCTTTACCTTGAAATCACGATCTTGGTGGCCTTTTTCACCACACTTGTAACAGACTCTCATTCCCTTCAATCAAGTACCAGGGTGTTTCTTCCCACATTTACTGCAGGATGGATATTCCACATTTCCCTTCTTCCCCATATTTCCATTCCCAGATTGATCAAAAGATCTCTACTTCTCTTGCTTTGCTTTAAAGTCCTAAGACTTCGAGAATTCCTTTTCTGTCTTGATAGCACATGAGACAATGTCTTCATACGAGGAGAAGGATTGTGAGACTAATAATCGATGTTGAAATGGTTTTAAACCATCAAAGAAACGATAAATCTTACTTATTGTGTTACGTATATAATATTCAGCATACCTTGCTATCCTTGTAAAGTTAGCCTCATACTTTGTGACATTATCATCCTACTTTTATGTTAGACTCAGAAATTGTCTTTCCATATCCGCTCGATGGTCACGACGAAATTATTTTTCTAAGAAAATCTCATTGAACTCCCTCCATTCCATATTTGATACTTCATTATCTTCCTTTGTGTTTTGTATCAATGACCACCATTGATCAGCATCTCCAGTGAGGCGATTAAATGCCATGATAACTTTTTCCCTTTCACTACTCCCCAAAGCCTGAAATATTTTCTCAAGAGAATTTATCCATTGCTCAGCTACTAAGGGATTTGTACTGCCATTGAGCATTGGTGGTTTTTTCCTCATGAAGTGATATAACATTGATCCTCCACACTATGGATCGAGGTGCTTCATACGGTTAAGGTTATTATTCATAACCTGAGTGAGTTTTCCCAGTATGGTGATAAAGCTATCAGCACCAGTTGTATCACCAGTTCCACTATAATTATCTTGAGCAAGAGGGAAATCCCTACAAGGAGTGTGTGCACTGATACGGTTTCCATTTCTTCCACTAGGCACCATTTCTAAATAATGGCATAAACTATATCAGTTTATGAATCAAAATACATAATTCCATACATGTAAAACACTTAACATAAATTGTACTATTTATGGATATAATCCATAATCATAAAAATGTTTTCTTTGAGGAATTAAATACTAATAAACCCTTCATAAGGGTTTTTAAAGAAAATGAGAATTATCCTAAGCATATCCCCTGGGAGTGTCGCAACCAAGAGTGTAACAAGGCCCGTTTTCGTGCACCAGTTCCCGTTCAAGTCTAGCTCAAAGTGGTGTTTTAAAGTTTTATCCCTATGTACATCTATGCCAGATCCACCTCTACCTACTCATATCCAGACAGGGATGTATTTCTTGGAAAATGCATAAAATCTCTACAATACCAAAATTCTATGAAGTTCTTCTATACTAATCCACAAAGTCCATCTTAGGTCTATGTGCTCTAATCAGATTTTATCTAAATCTAGATTCCAAGGTTTGTACTAAATATCCTCTGATACCAACTATAACACCCTGACCCTAGTTACCCAGATTTGGTGCATTATTACATAACATTGGCATGATCACAAGAAAGATAAAATCTTTAAATACCAATTAGTTTAGTTTATTTGGAATAGTTAGAAACATTCATAAAGTTTACATTACATTATAAAGTGAAAAGTACAACAACATCTTGTGTCCACGCTCATATCCCCTTATATTATCCCTATAGGTCATTCATAAAATACTTCTTCAAATCCTAGGAAAAATAAAACATTGAAAGGGGTGAGCTCAAATGCCCAGTAAGGATAACAATATAGCAGAAACTTTCATAAATAAGTATAAACATTTAAGGCAGTGTATAACTAAACCAAAATCCTTTTAAACTTGAACTTATGTATAATATAGAAAATATAAAATGAAATAATGTCATTTACTTATTCACATGGATATTCTACTAGTTGAATAATCACATGAAATATCAATAACCACTTTCATAATGATGGAATGCATAATGTCAAACTATCATAACCACGTAGCCAAGGCCTCGATCCAAGACTAAAAATAAGATTTTGTCAAGGCCTCATGCCAAGACAATAGTTTGTCTCATGATACCTACCGATGAATCGAGGATCTATAGCGGGCTCCACCCGTCACTTATTAAGTCCAATTCATTCCTCATATGAACAAGTTTAAACATAACATAAACATTAGTATTAAAACTAGTATATGAAATGTCAATACTTTATCCACAAACCCTAAATGGTATAAAAATAACACATCCATATTCAAACATATCACAAAACCTTCAATACAATATGGACATTTTGTATCATAATAAATCACATTCAAATAAGCTTAAAATCTATCAAACGATGTTGACATAGATGAAATCAAAACTATTTGACAGAAATATCTCTTTTTTTTAAATCATTTAAAAGTCACATAATTATAAAATAAAACATTTACTTTGAAAATATTCTTATACGATTTTAAGGGAATATTTTATGATTTTATAATGGTGTAAAATATCCACACCTGCTGTATAAGTTTAAAAAACCATTCTTACCTTAATTTTGTCGAAAATGTTAAAAAGGACCTTGTTTGGAAAATGACAGAAATATTCCTTTGTAAACTTCTTATAAAAAGTAAACAATGTTATAAATGAATTTAACCCGTAGTATTTAAAATATTAATGATGATTTGAAATACATTTTTAAGAAACATGGATGTGGATGATAAAGAGGTCCCAGTAGATAATTACGTATAAACAACCTCGGATAATGAAGAGATTATGAAATAGACCCTTACCTTGTACTTTTCATTGGTTTAGTGTTGGTTAACCTCATTTATAATGGTGAAATAATTGTTATTAAGTTGTAAAAGAATCATATACATTAATATGATATCATATATGATCTTTTAAAATCGCATTGTTAATAATATCTTTGTATTATCGTCATTTCGGGTGTTAACTTACTCGTTTTATTTTATATGTTTTGTTACATAAGCCATGTTTGTTATGGATATGTTTTATATTATTCATATCCAGAATGATATAAAGTCCTTAAAAATTATTTTTAATCATCAAATGATAATTAGACTTGAATGGATACGATGGGGAATGAATCTCATCACGTTCGTGGAGACGGTAGTCCGTACGTACGCACGAGCGACAATATCATTCTTTTGATTTTCAAATAATATATAATTGTATGGTATATCATATAAAAAAATAATCAACATGTTATATTTATTATTTACATGAATTATACATCATTATTATACCCATCTAAATAATAATATATTGAATAACAATTACATCGCGACGTGGAGACGGTAGGTCTTACGTACGCACGTATGGTGACATGTCATTCAAGGGATTGATATAATAATGAATTTGGTTGTTCCATAGTTATAATAACATCATAGTATATATATTATACTATAGTTATTATTTTTGAATGGAAATAACAAGGAAGGAAGAAGTTGAAGAAGAAATGAACTTGAAAGAAGGCGGTGAAATCATTACCTCTTCTTCAGGTTCTTCCTTTTGATTTGATCAAAAGGGATCCTTATGTTTGTTTTCTAATCAAAATAAGGCCTCTAGGTTGTAGTGAGGGAATTTGGGAGGATATTTGGGTAGAGTTTGGCCAATCCAAAAGGCTTGGAAGGTGTTAAATTTAGAGAAGGTGGAGTGCCATTTTATAAGGGGGTGAGAGGCACTTTTGGAAAAGCTAGAAATAATATTTTATAACAAATTAATATTCGGTTTATAATAGAAAAAAAGTGGATTATGTAAATTTTAAGTGAGGATGGGTCGAAAACCACTCAACCAATAGGTTTTATATAGGTTTGGGTCACTATATTAACCTTATCTTTTAGTTTAAACTTTTAGTTAATTAGTTTGACATTTACCATGTCACTTTGTATTTTTATATTATACTGTTAATAAACATACTATATACATCCAAGAGACCCCAAAGTGGTCCATTAATGATACACCTATCATTATATAAGTCTTTTTTCCAAACATTAGATTTTTAGGAATTACATATCAATTAATAATATAATATTTGTTTTAAAAACTTTTTTATGTCAATTTTGACACTATTTGGTATTTGATTTTTTTAAAAAAATCATAACAGCATTATTACTTCAAAAAAACATAATTAAATCAATACTAACATGTCATTTTAACCTATAAAATTATTGTAATTCATTAAAAGTCTCAAATTATATTTATTTGGGTTTTTATATTATCAATTATTTTAATATTTCATTAATTAGGTAATTTTTGCATCACCATTGTGTCATAAATAAATTAAATTATATAATGTCTAAAAATTATAAATAAAATACCATTATGTAGGAAATATTTTTATCTTTCAAATTAATATTTATAATAGAATTTATCTTATGTATAACCTTATATTAAAAATATTTTAGTAAATAAACTTTGATTTTAGCTCTTTTAACTCTTCTTTGAATTAAATAATAATAAATGTCCTAATCTAATCCAAGTGAACCTATATGATAATATTTTATTCCTAAGGTTGTTTTTGGTCTGGATACACTTTTTCAATAGAATTAGTACATGTGTTAGGGCAATATTAATATCATTTTTACCCTTAATTACCCTATTTACTTTTAACCGTCGTAAATAAAAGTAAAAAGTTACTATTCACCAAAAATGATTTTTATCTTATTGAATCGAATTTTACTCCTTGATATTAATAGTTTCTCTCGTATTTTCAAAATTCCACTCATAGAAGTGGTAAAATTAAGTTTTATGTTAATTTCCTAATTCTCCTAGGAGGTGGGTAGAAGACGGTGAAAAGTTCAATAAAATTTTTATATGTCTAAAATTATTATAAACTAACTCCAATGAATTACATTGAACTTATATATGTATTATGTATATATTTTTACTTAATATAAATTTAAATAAAATAAATAAATATTTAAATAAAAAGTCGGTTTTAACCAATAACTGAGTGTTTTTCACTATTCATAAAAAATTGAAAGTTTTCAGAAAAAAACCAAAAATACACCCTAGGATAATTTAGATATTCTGAATCCAAAAATGAAGTCCATTTTGAAATATAAAATTTATAAAATTTCAAAAAGTGGGTATTACTATTCATAATGGCTAGTTTGATTGGTTGTGGTGTGTGTTAGAACTCGAAGTTGTGTACAATACACGCTACTGTATTATTCAAAGAGAAGTGTACCATGGAAGCTTGGGGTGTTGCAATTTTACTATTAATCAAAAAGTCAAATATTTCTGAAAAATAACAAAAATTCACCCTAAAAATTTATCAGCATGTAGAATCAAAAAATGAAATCCAATTTTCAAATGCCATTTTCTAAATTTGAATAATTTAATTTTTAATTAATGTCACAATTTATTCTATAAAATTATTTAAAAACATTTATTTAATAACTACAAAATGTAGGTCTATCACACCTTCTCATTAATCATATTTATATACTATCATAGATAATTTTACTATTCATTAGGGAATGTCACTATTCATAAGGGTAAAATTACTATTCAAAAAGGTATGTTACTATTCAAAAAGGTAGTTCCTCTATCCAGTACCCACATTTTCAATACTTTTCATTCAATTTCTCCATTAGTAAATTCATTAACACAATATTCGAACGAACCTCATCTTCCTCCACGATCTTGGAGTATATGATAATATCATCAATATTGACCACCAGAAATTTGTCAAGGTAATCTCTAAAGACTATATTCAATAAATCCATGAAAATTAATAGATAATTAGTGATTTAAAATGGCATCACTATGAACTCATAGTGTCTATACCTTGTTCTAAAGGTAGTAATGGGAATATCTTCCTTCCCAACCAATAATTGGTGATATCCTGACTGATGGTCCACCTTAGAGAAATAGCTGGCCCCACGTAACTGATCAACCAAGTCATCTATCCATGGAAAAGGATATTTTTTCTTTATCATGATATTATTGAGATCACTATAATAAATTTGTAGTTGCATTGATCCATCCTTATTCTTTAAAAGGAGGATTGGAACACCCTGTGGTGAAGCACTGCGACTTATAAAACACTTCTCCATAATCCATTGTATCTTATTCCTTAGATATTCCACCTATATAGTGGATATTTTTTAAGGTGTCTTTGATATAGGTAGAGATCGAATAATATGTTGAATTGATAACTAAAACTCTTAGTCTGAATGAATACAATGCTACTCTTTAGGGAATACAATAGTATAATCCCTCACAATGGGCATGTCTTCAAGCATTATTATCTATTTTGTCTCATTCATTTGATCTATAAATTTTTTCTCATATAAAATTAATTCCCATACATTAGAAAATTATTCTAATGGAGATTTATCTTCCTCCTTAGACTTTTAATGAATTGGATAATGCTTCATGATGTGAAGAGTGATCTCAATTTCTCAATAGTTGATGTCAGATTTATATGATGGTAGTCAATCCTTTCCCAAGATAGCATCGAACACCACTAAAGAAATAATGATGATATTTTCTAGGATTTTATGTCCAAAAAAATAATTGGGGAGGAGTTATAAACCATGGATACTATAATTTCCTTATTCACTGTTCTAATAGATATCTTGTCCAAGAAATTTTGAGGTGGTTTTTGAATATTTCTACTAAAATGGCATGATTTGAATGAATGTATAGAACCATATCGCAATAGTACTCTTGCTATTCATGACTAAATATACAGTGTACATGTCACCACATCATTATAAAGCTCCACCTCAGTGGTAGTGATAGCATAATCACTTCCTTGTTTCCTTGGAGGTTGTTGTTGATTTCCTCCAACAACCATCGGTATAGGGAAATTGATTTCATAATTCCCATGATCCATGGATTTTTAATACTGTACCACTTGAAGAGTGTTGAGATGAAGCTTCATATCTACTTCTATATTTTTGAGATTTTTCATATCCCTTCAGAATCTCTTGGCCAGATGTCCATGTATTCTAAAATTGATGCAATTCCTACATCCCTTTAGATAGTTCCCTGGATGCCTCATCCCACAAATTTAACAAGTTGGATATTCTGTCTTTATTCCATTATGGTAATTTTTTGTTGAACAACCAATTTTTTTCTCCATATTTCTCTTCTTATCACCACCCCCATGATACCACTTAGAGTCTCCAATCTCTATTTTATCCTTGAGGGTTCAACGGAAAATCTCCTCATAATCGTCGAAGTCACGTATGTCCAACACCTTCCAAAGACTTGGATTTAGCGCAATTAAGAAGTGATCCACCTTTTGTTTTGTATTAATAGAAATGCAAAAGTCATATCATGCATTCCATGTAATGGTTTTTTCATAAACCCCAATGGACTAATCTTCCATTTACTTTAGAACGAGTAACTCTCTTTCTATCTTAAGATGGTGGGTTCGAGGAAAAAAACTATTGAAAAAACATCCTCTTGAATTCCTCCCAATCCATGGAATCAATTCCCTTATTGGCATTTTTTTCCCTGATCAGTTTCCTCCACTGGTAAGCTTTCCCATAAAAATGATAGACTTCCATTGCAACTTCCTCTTCTTCTGAGAACTAGTGGATGAAGAATACATTTTCAATGGAGTTAACACAGTGTTCTATGAGGAGGGGATCAAAATATCCTCTAAACATGGGAGGAATTTTCCACATGAAGGATTATACAACAACTTTCTCTTTACATTAAGAAAGAGGACGTTCCACATGGTTCAAGTTATTGTTTATAACATGATCCAGGTGAGTATGTACTATCAAGAAGTTTGGAGAACTTGTTCCCTTCATATCAGGAATGTCATTATGGAAATAAACACATTGCCTATCCTATTGGTTTTTGGAATGGGTTCTTCTATTTCCCGCCATTAACTATGAAAAAAATGATCATTTAGAGGCCTTAAATATAAAGTTATTGAACATAAAAGAGAAACTATGAACATAAAAGGATAAACTGGTAGAGTATAAGTATATCCTATCTTGTGAGTCATTAGGGATAAATCCTGGTTTTCCTTAATCTATTTCTTAATTTATATTTTGATGGTATTTTTGTTCCATTTATAATGGTCTTTACTAAGATCATGAATTTACCAAACCATATACCCAAGAAGTGTCAATGCCATGAATGATGTAAGGAATGTTGTTATGTTCAAGGATACCCTGGGTCAAGACCAAAACACTTTGTCAGAGATTTCACTCCTATGTACATATATTCCAGAGCCACCTCTACCTATTTACGTCACGAAAGGGATATATTTTCTTCATAATACACTTACTATTTAATTACCAAAATTTAGAGGTGTTTTTATATACATCATCTCATCGTTATGGTTTTCATTAAGGTGATATATTACTAATCTCCAAAAAATCACTAGAATAACCATTGATACAAACTACAAAAGCCCTAGCCTATTACCTATGAAATTACATGATTTTAAGCATAATTATACATCATAGTACAATCTATGTATCATAAATTCTATTGTCATGGATGTATAGGTACATAAAACTGAAATCATGGAACTAAATACATGATTTCTTTATTTAGTCATCATAATGAGCCCCTATCTTTCCATGTGCTGATAAATCATCATAGAATAACTTGGGGATAACATGAAAAAAAGGATGAGCTAAAATACCTAGTAAGGTATTAACCATAAGAACAAATCATTAGCATATGGGATAGAAGACTTAACATCATGATATAAAAAGGCATGTAACATATGGAATCATTACATATAACCATGTGATAAATTTAACATGGAATCGTATAAATATCACAGAAAAATTAAACATGGATTTATTATGAGTCTACTATAACATCCCTGACCATTTCCAATAGTATCACAAGCCAAGGATAACCTCCATGACTGTTGTACATATTAGCATAAGCCAAGGCTAACTGCCAGGACTGTCACACATAATCATCTCAAGAGACAAAACATTACCAAATTCATTAGAACACAATCTGGGCACAAAAATATTACATTTTAGGAATATGTTTTACACATAAACAATCATATATAATCAATCAAACATAGACATAAGGGTTACCCATGTAATCAATTGGGTTTCACATTCATGACATAAAGCATAACCAATGGGTGTATCATTAAAGTGTCCCGGAAAGAATGGAATTAGAAAATACATGGTTATTCATAAGGTAAAATATGAATATATCATGGTAACTTGTGTAAAATATAATTGATTACATGTTATAAATATATTTTCTATATTTATAAATAGAACTTTTTGTGCGGTTTTAAGGAAAATGCTATAGTGCTTTTAAAATAGAAAAGGGAACAATATTTTATATAAAACCTAAATTTAACCAATAAGGTTTTCCTAATAAAATTAATAATTTTATAAATTCAATTATGTCTTAAAATATAGGATATAGTTCACTTGAAATTAGGTAAAAAAAACTGAGGTTCCATTAAAATGAGTTTTCTTATTGTGATGCATCGAGGACGGATTCACATAAAGACATGTATATCACTTAAAGAGAAAGAAGGATGGATCTTGAAACATGATTTTTGAGCATAAAAACTTAATTTATATTTTTTATATAAAACATAAATACAGATTTATTTGGGTAAAAATAATTATATAGAAACTTGATGGAATAAAGGTAGTTTGAGTAGAATTCCTTTCAGATCATCAACATGGTATTGGGTGTACATAAGAGGGAATCATGACAGAGAAAGGGGTTTCTCATAACATATAACTCCTAAGGGATTTATGTTGGAGGTTATAAATTTTACCCCTTCATTATAGATTACACATAAAATGGCATAGCATAGAGGAAATTTCCTATAAAAGTCAAATGGAGAGGATCCCTTAACAAAAAAATGATGATGTTCTCCACTTGTTATTAGTGACCTGAATAAACAAATTAGGATAAGTAATTAATAATTAAATAACTTATTATATGTTTAATTTATTTTGTATGACCTTTTTATATTAATTTATGATATTGTTAATTGGTTATATGGTTCAATTTCAATGTTCGGGTATGTTTGCTTACTTGGTTTTAATCATCGGTTCACTTATATTCATGTTGGAATAAAAATGTTAGATGAAAGTGTTTAACTGGAATTTAAGTTATATGATATAAGTGAGCATATAGGGTATTACATGGTTGAGAATTTAATTTGGTTACATGGAGTGAAATTAAACTATTATATAAAACTGTAGTGACATCCTTTTCGGTTAATTTGCAGTTCTGACCACAAAGAACACATTTTTTTATAAACCAATACCATATGTAAAAAATGATTTAATAACATTATATGAGAAATAATAAATTTGTTATGTTGTGGTTCAACCATGAAAAATGGATTCATTAACTTGAATTCAACATGGTAATGGAAAATGAAAACTTGTCATCCTTGATTGTGCTAAATTAACACATCTCAAATGGTGTTTTCAATTCTTTAAAATAAAATATGGGATAGGGAGAGAATATAATGAAATAAACCATTATCATAAAAACATTACAGGATGTGTATTTTACTATACTTACCATAACATTTGGGTGAATGGAGGTGAGGAAAAAACAAGGAAAACATAAAAGAAATAAATGAATTGGAAAGTGGAATTTACCGCTTGTGTTTATCTCCTTTGATAGCCTCTTAAGGGGAGAGGATTTGATAATTTTAAGATACAAGGGGTTATTGGACGTGCGTAAGAATATTGGGATGATATTTGGGAAGAATATTTTCAAGGCACAAGGCTTCATAGGATTGAAGGGAAGAGGTAAGGATGGATGGTATTTAATGTGGAGGGGTGGAGAGTTTTCATAATATTAAAATCATTAGTTTATTATTTTTCCATAAGAAAAGAAATTGTGAGAATTATATTACCTACAATTTTAATAATTTCATGTTAGTTTTTAATTTAGGAGATTAAATTAGTTATAATGTCAGGAATAGTGGATTTAAAATATAATGTATTTATATGTTAAATTAATGTATTTTACTATATAGTAAATATTCAAGTACTTCAGAAAAATCCCAAAAATTAACCCTAAATTTTTTTCGACATGTAGAATCCAAAAATGAAATTAATTTTTCAATGTTAATTTTGTAAATATGATTAATTTAAATTTTAATTAAATTCTGAATTTCTTGTAAAAAATAGTTTTAAATCATTTATTTACTTATTATAAAATATAGGTACATCATACATTCAACTAAATATTATGTATATATTATCATATGTAATGTTAATATTCATTAGGTTATGTATGAATTCATAAGGGTAACATTACTATTCATAATGGTATGTTACTATTCAACAAAAATACATTGGTTATATTAGACTTCAAATAACTTACCTATCGCAACGGTGTATGTCATATTTTCAAAATTCATATCATACAAGTGAGAAACATATGTTTAAATGTAACATAGAACATAGTAGTTCATTGTGTTTTGATTTTGTGTGATTAGAGTACATAATTATATGAAGGAAAGTTCAATTGAAAAACCTTGGGTCATTACAATTTGTAAATAAATGTGTGGAATTTTTATACCCATCATAAATTATTCAGATAAAAAATAGTGTGTAGGAAAACACTCAAATAAAAAATTACTTGTTCTACTATGTATACATTTTATACCTTTCAAAACAAACTTATAACACCCCAAAATAGAAATAATAATCACATGATATTTCCATTTTCCTCTTGGGATAAGATGATATTAACATTGATAATCATCATTAACAAATATATTTGAGCATTGGATTACCAGATTTCTATAATAATTATACTTGAAACACTAGTGTGTGGGTGGTGTATTCTTTCTGATATTTACTTCAATTTAGATCATTAGTTAAATTAATCCTATAATTTTAGGATTTTATTTTCTAATGACCATCATTTCCATAAATAAAACATTTTAAATCCCACTTAATACAATCTCAATTATGGTTCCTTCTACACATTGATCATAAAATAAATACAATATTTTTATCTATATGATTTTTATAATCATAATTCCATTCCATGTTTCCTTTCATATCAAATAATAATTTGGATAGTTAACTCCAATCCCAATTTACATTATGATATAACATAAAAAAATTAATTTAATTCTTTTAATGTATGTTATTTAGAATTACATTAGAAGAATTTATTTATTTACAATAATGAATTGATATAAAATACATTATGGTTTGATGATAATCCCAGAAGCATACAATTAAATTCTTATAAGATTATCCTAATTTGTACCAATGTATTCATCATCCAAATTCCTTAGCTCATGGAATATCTTATTAATCTTAATATGGAAAATACAAGGAATGTACTTTTTGAAAAATAAAATCTTAAACTCTTCCCACACCATAGAGTCAATTTATTCCTCTTTCCCCACAATCTTGATAATATGCCACTATTTATGTAATACGCATTCCAAATTTTGAATGATGAAAATGGATATATCATCCTATAAATATATTACACAATTTTTCTTGGATACTGATCCATTCAACATAATCTCGTGGATCTATGGAACCACTAAAATATAATGGACATTGTACCTTGATATACTCAAAAAAAATGTTTTTATTCCCATTTATAATTTAAAAGTTCAACATGATACATATATTCAAAATGTTGTGTTAGAATATTAATGATAATTACATTCTATATATCATTACATTTGGTTTCTATAGATCATAATCATTTTATTTTCCATCACATTATGTAATAACATGTTTCATTCATGATTCATCCATTCTAAAGGATAAAAATAATTATTTATGAAATCATAATCATATTTTAAAACTATATAATCATGGATATATATTTATGTAAATTTTAAATCAAGACACCTACATTTCAATATTTCAGATCATAGGTTTAACCAAGGAAATATATGGTCTTTACAAAAGTTATTTATGTTATCTTATCTATAGAATTATCCCTATATTATATAATAATTTTCTTTCACTATAGTTTCAAAATGGGACTAAGCCATTATCAAATACCGTATTATTGAACCCTACATTTAGTAAATTTATGTTACATACTTTCATATTAATATTCATTACATATCATAACAATCCACACAAAAAACATGTTTCCCTTTTTATTTTAAAAATTGGGATACATAAATAGATGGTTACCAGGATATTTATATCATATCCCACTTATTTGTTCATTAATTTCATTCTTCATAGGAATATCATAAATAAAAAATATATTCAATACCTAGTTAAATGAATCATAAGAAATAGTTTTCTATGATTCTCATTTTGGGTAAAAAAAGTGAGATATCAGTAGAACAACAGAATAAAGTTATGTGAACATGAGTATAACATTAGACGAAAATACCCAACATATAGTGGGTTATAATAATGATTCATGAAATTAATCTTGGAAGTTCAGAATACCATAATCATAACATAATCAATGTATATATTCAATAAGATAATGATGTTGGCAGAAGACATAATTTTGTGGAATACACATAAGCATAGAACCCCATTTTCATAATATTAATGTATAAATAATATGAATATCATAGATAATTGTTTTCTACTCCAAAATTTATCAATGTAATAAATTTTACCTATAAGGACTATCATATTATAAATATTCTCTAACTCAACTTGTTTCACAACCTATTCCGGTCCTATTTATCTCAAGAGTTATCTATCATAACAATATTTTTCATTGGGATATATTAATCTTGAACCAACTATTACATAATTAAATTAATACAAAAGCTTTGAACATTGTCATAAAACGTTCACCAAATTAGAAATATGAAATAAAATGTACAAAATAAATTTTTTTCATATAATAACCCAAGTAAGAGTAATAAGTTTCACAAACATTACACCATTTCATTTTAATATAACTCATGGAAAAGTGATGGGTTTTAAAATTTTATTATCATTTTAAAAATAATTATTTTATAAAATGAATAAGTATGGTATCCCTAGATAACATCACTAATAATTAATATGATAATAATGGTTTTTTGAATTTTATGAATATTAATACCATTAAAATAATGCTTCAAAATTCCATAAGAAAATTACATTTTAACATTGAAAATAAATTTTGAAAAATGAAAATTTTATGAAATATTTGAAAATAAATTTCATATAAGGAAGACTTTGGAACACATAAATAAATTATTAAATTATTGAGATTTCATCATTTATAGAACATGAAATAACATCATCCGAAACATAATCATAAACAATCCCAATATACAATTATATTATAACAAATAAAAATCTTACAACACTATTTACACTTAAATCATAGGACCCGTGAAATAAAAAACATAATATAGGACATTAAATCCTAATAACATTCCTAATTATAATTATAAAATAATTTAATGATATGTAAATACACCACATAAAATAAACATGGGGTGAATTTGGAATGTGTATCACTAAAATAAAAGTGAGACAAATTTCCCTTACCTCGAGTTCTGATTTTGTAAAAAGAACACTAAATTGAAGAATAAATATTTTAAAATTATTATATTATTATACTATTTTCATCAATATAAATATAATATCATGTATTATCCCTTTATAAAATCTCAATACCCATTTATTAGTAATTTTATAATAAAATCATTTTTTCGTGGTGTTAATTGGTTATTTTATCGTGATTATTTTTGTTCATAATTTATAATTTATAAAAACATTCCATGATCCATAAAATTAATAATTATTAATATATCATATATATTCATTATATATATAGAGTCTTCTTAAATAGTTTTAGGTATATAAATCTACAACATTGTTCGTGAAGATGGTAGATTGTACATATGTATTAATGATGTTTTAACATTTCTACGGATAAAATGAAGGAATGGAAAATAATAATTCACCATTAAATAATAATTATTATATCAAATATGTCTTAAATGTTGTTTAAATTTATCCTTATTTCAATCCAATATAACCTAATGTAAAGAAATATCAAATCGCTTCATGGAGGTGGCAGTCCACCATTTTACATGAGATACATTATCATTTCCAATGGATTGTATGTTATAGAGGTAGAAATGTGATTATGATTACATAATTAAAATTAAGTCATAATTATCATTTATAATTATTCAACCCATTAAAATTACCATCCGTGAATTATGTTGGTGGAAATAATGTGTATCATTACGTGGTTATTAAAAGACATAAAAACATGCGAGATATACATTCACTTCTCCTTTTATAATAATGTGGGTGGAAAATTGGAATTTCATGGTTATAATTGTAATGCCCCGACCCTAGATTCCCAAAGTAGGTGCATTATTTTAATACATTAGCATGATTACAGGGAATAAAGTCCCGAAATACCGATCAGTTTACTAGTCATGGAAAATAGATTACATATATGAACTTTACATTACACTTTCTAACATAAAACACCAAAAAATAATCCTTTTTGAATTCCATTGTTCCCTTAGCATAACAGTACATCTTAAAAAACACTTCTTGGGATCCTGGGAAAATAAAACATAAGAAAGGGGTGAGCTCAGATGCTCAGTAAGGGTAAATAATTTAGCATAGGCTATAAACATTTAAGGCAAGATGTGTAACAAAAAATACCCTTTTAAACATAAACATGACCATAATATGGAAAAAATCAATCAAACATTACCATATAAACCTGAACATGGATATTATAATAGTCGAATAATCACATGTAATAACTAATTTCATAATGAGGGAATGTATAGTACCAGACTTTAATTTCTGTGTCAAGGCCTCATGCTAGGACCTAGGGGATAGCTTTAACTAACCCCAACCCAGAGAGCCTCTCTAACCGGACTCCAACCCCGAGAGCCTCTGTGAACAGACACCAACCCTGAGGGTCTATTGTAACTGGACCCCAACCCGTAGGGATTAATTTTACCTGTCCCCAACCCATAACATACTAGTCCAACACATTTATCATAAGAATAGGTTGAAATATTACATAAACATTATTATTAAAACTAGTATATAAAATGTCAATAATTTATCCATAAACCATGAATCGCATAAAAATAACTCATCTGCAATCAAAAATATCACAAAACCTTATATACAATATGGAATATTTTTATCAAAATAAATCAACTTCAAACAAGTCTAAAATTTATCGAAGGATGTTGACATAGATGAAATAAAAACTATTTGAGAGAAATATCTCTTTCTGGTTTGAAATCATTTAAAATTCACATAATTATAAAGAAAAAATCTATTTTGAAAATATTCATATAAGATTTTAAGGTATTATTCGATGATGTTATAATGGTAGAAAATAGCTGCACTCATTGAATACATGAAAAAAACATTCTTACATTAATTTTGTCGAAAAGGTCATAAAGTACATTATTTGGAAAACGATGGAAGGATTCTGTTCAATATATATAAGGTCAAATAATGGTTTAAATTACATTATCTCATTGTTTAGTAAATAGGATGATTTTTTTAAATACATTTTTAAGCAAACACAGTTGTCGATGATAAAGAGGTCCCAATAGATACTTACGTAAAAACAACCTCGGATAATAAAGAGATTGTGACATTAACCCTTACCTTGTACTTTTCCTTGGATAAGGGTATGTTAACCTCCTATATAATAGTTAAATCATGGTTATTAAATTATACAAGAACCATATACATAATTATGATATCGTATATGATCTTATAATAATGCTTTGTTAATAATATTTTAGTATTATCGTTATTTCGGGTGTTAACTGATTCATTTTTCTTTATATTCATTGTTACATGAATCTTGATTGTAATTTATGAGATGTTTCATATTAATATCCATAATTATATCAAGTCTTTAAAAATTATTTTTAATCATCAAATGAAAATTACTCTTGATGGTTATGATGGGGAATGAATCTCATCGCGTTCGTGGTGACGGTAATCCGTACATATGCACGAGCGACAATATAATTCATTGGATGTTAAAATCGTAAATAATTGGATGGTATATCATATATAAAAATCATTATGATGTTATATTTATTATTTAAATTAGTTATACTGATTATTATACCCATCCAATAATGAAGTGTATGAATAACAAACTGCACCACGATGTGGAGACGGTAAGTCGTACGTACGCACATATGGTGACTTTTTCATTCATATGATGGATAGAATAATGAATATGGTTCTACCATTTTTATAATAACATCACAGTTTGTAGTAGATACTGGAGTTATTTTTTTAGAATGGAAACAACAAAGAATGAGGATGTGGAAGAAGAAAAGAACATGAAAGAGGTGATGAAATATTTAATTCTTCTTCGGGTTCTTCCTTTTCATTTGATTCAAAAGGGATTTAGAGGATGGATTTCTGACCAATGGAATGCCTCTAGGATGAAGTTAGGATAGTTTAGAGGATATTTGGGCAGGGATTGGATGAGAAAATGGCTTTGAAGGTGTGAATTTGACAGAAGGGGGACTGCCCTTTTATAAGAGGGGAGAGGGGCACCTTAGGAAAAGATTGAAATATTATTTTATCATAAAATCATATTCAACTTATAATGGCCCCAAATTGATTTATTTATAATATAATGTGTTTATGGGTCTAAATACTCTCAACCATTATGTTTTAGACATGTTTAGGTTACCATTTTAAACTTATCTTTTAGATTTAACTCTAAGTTAAATAATTTAACTTTTATCATTTCTTCTTATATTCTTACACTATATGGTTAAAAAACATAATATAAACATCCAAGAGAACCTAGAGTGGTTCATTAATGACATATATATTATTATTTAATACAATTGGTTGAACCTTATATTTTTAGGAATATTATATTAACCAATAATATAGTATTTGTTTTAAAATTTAATTTATGTCAATTTTGACAATATTTGGTATTTGTTTTTTGTGAAAGACATAAAAACCTTATCACTTAGAAAAAATTTTATATAATCAACCCTCACAAGTAATATTATCCTAGAAAATTATTTTAATTCATAAAAAGTCTCTAATAACATTTATTTGGATATTTATAATATCAATTATTTTAATCTTTCATTAATAAGGTAATTACTGCATCATCATTTTGTCATAAATAAAATAAATTATTTAATGTCTAAAAATTATAAATAAAATTAGATTATGTATGAAATATTTTTATCATTCTAATTAATATTTATAGTCTAATTTAACTTATGTATAACCCTATATTAAAAATATTTAGTTATAAAAACAGGAATTTAACAATTTTAACTCTTCTTTTAATTAAATAATAATAAATGTCCTAATCAAATCTAAATGGACATAAAGGGTCATATTTTATTCATAAGGTTGATTTTGGTTGAATTAAACTTATCAAATATAATTAGTACATATGTTACGTTAATTATAATATCATTTTTTCCCTTAATTACCCTATTTACTTTTAATTATTGTAAATAAAAGTTAAAGGTTACTATTCACCAAAAATTACTTTCATCTTATTGAACCACATGATACATACTAAGGTTAACCGTGTCTCTCAGATTTTTTAAATTCAACTCATAGATGTAGTAAAATTATGTTTTATACAAATTTTTAAATTCTCCTAGAAGGTGGGTAAAATACGGTAAAAAGTTCAATAAAATTTTATACATCTAATTTTATTATAACAAAAATACTACAATGAATTACATTAAACTAATATTTTTATTATGTATCTATTTTGAATTCAAATAATTAATTATTTAAATAAAAGTGCATTTTAAATAATAACGTAGTGTTTTTCAGTATTCATCAAAAATTGATTGTTTTCAGAAAAATACCAAAAAATCACCCTAAGATAATTTTGATATTCTGAATTTAAAAAAGAATTCTATTTTACCAATTTCAAAAAATATAATTTGAATTAATTAATTTAAAATTAATTCTTATTTCCAAAACCAAAAATCATATTTTTAAGAAATAATAACTATCAAAATATTGACATTTGTTCGTGTCCAATTTCAATGTGAAATTACTTACAATGACCAAAGTTGGATTAAATGGTAAAAATGTAATCTAATTATACATCCAATCCATTAAAATTTATAAATTAACACCATATATTATTTTGATTAAAAAAGTTGTTTTCAGTTAAAATAAAGTATTTCTCACTATTCACCCAAATATGAAAGTTATCAGAAATACACAAAAAAAATTGAAACTAAATTGATATGTCCCTTTTCAAAAGAAGAAGTTTATTCTGTCAAATTTAATATATAAAATATTCAAATGCTTTATATAAAAAGGGTTTTCCATTAAAAGGCGGTAAAATTTCATTTTTTAAAAAATACTTCTTTTATATGAAAAATTAAATTTGTTCTGAAATTATGTCCAAGAAACTCATAATATTGATTCTAAAATTATAAGGATTATATAAAGTTCAAAATTTATTCAATACTATTCATAACCACTTTTGAACAGCTAATTTGGTAAGTCATGGTGTGCTTGAACTCGGTGTTGTGTGTAGTGCATGTTATAGAATTACATTGAATGAATAACATACTATGAAATCATTGTGTGTTACATTCTTTCCTCCTTGAATAAATTGAATCCTCTCAATTTTAAATATTTTTTCAAAAATAAAAGATTGAAAATAGAAAATAACTTTGTGGAAAAACCCACATCAGAAATTTGGTTAAAATATATTCTTAATCATGGGAAAAGAGAAATGAAAGGGTCGCCACCAAATTATGATATTGATTAGGAGAACATTGGTGGAAATTATAGACACACAATTAGAGGGAAAATGTAGATATTTATAGGTATTGATTGAAGTCATCAATCACAAACAAGTGTACAATTGAAGGCCTCAAATCCATCAATCTTTGAGGATTTAAAATACCATGATATCAACAAAACATAAGTTATTAGGATAACACATATTTTTAATATACCTTCCCTAATTATTAATAATTAATTTATCCTTATAATAAGAGGAATATATATATATATACATGACATGTAGAGTTTCATCCTTCAAATAATTCCTACCACAAACTCATCTTTAACTCCAAAAGATTTCAAAAATATATTCTATTTATCCAAATTGTATAGGGTTCCAAAAATAATGAATTTATAATTCACCTATCAAACCTTTTAAAAAAGAAAATTCATTATACAATCCAAGACATCACATAGGCCAGTGGTAGGGGATGCACCCTTGTCACCCATTGATTGTGGGTTGAAGTCTCGTGGCCTTACCAGACACAGCTGGTTGTCACCCAACCTATGTGTTTTCCTTTTTATAACAATACAAAAAAACGTAACAATAGTATCCAATTTAAAATATATTCCATTACAACTTTTAGAATTATCCAAAACAATTCTATCCAAACTCACAGTCCAACATTTATAAATAACTAAAACAAAATGATGATCCATTTTCCACGTAATTATATATGAACACCTTCATCATGTATTCTTTTAAAACATGGTAACACACTGAATTACCATAAAACCATATTGATTGCATTCATGATCTCTTATTCAATATAGAATATTGGATATATTCTTTATATTGAATTTTTTTTAAAATTCAAACAATGATGATATAAAAAAACTAATAATCAGTTCCAAGGAAGTCAGAATATACAATATAATTTATCCAAATCTACCATCTCTTATTCCAAAATCACAACCTCATTATCAGGACCATATTAAGGATTACCTTTCTTAATCCGTGTATTTTCAAAAAAGTGTAGGTTACTTTGAACTCAATTTTCTTATAACCATATAATCTCAAATCCTTAATAAAATAGTACTGCAGTACAATCCTTATTTATCACAATAATTTATATAATTAGTATTTTGTAGTTACAACAATCAAATGAAATAATTCTATCATAACAACATAAGAACTCTAGTCATTCCTCTTCATATGGGGTAGTATCATAACTTCATTATTATCCAATAACATTATTTGCGGTATACTCTTATGACTGAAACATTGATTTGAGTAGTGTCCCAACACCTTGTAGATGAAGCATTTTACATTTGAATAATTTTCCATACCCTTAGAATCACGTACTTGGTGTCATTTTTCTCCACACTTTAACAAGATCCCATTCCCATCAAGCATTTACCAAGGTGTTTTTAACCATATTTATCACAAATGGGAAAATCCTTCTTTCCCCTATTCCCTTTATAAATAAGTCTCTCTACCATCTTTTTCTTCTCTTGCTTCCTTTTAAAGCCATATGACTTAGATAATTTTTTACTTATCTAGTTAACACATGATATTATTTTTTCATATGTTGAAAATACATGGGATACTATTTCCCTTATAAATGTTGGATTAATAAAATGAATGATATGATCTTTATTACTCTTTAGATCATACATTTTTCTGGAGTTTTCATTCCTTCTACTGGGCGCCATTCCAATAAAATGGAATACACTAGGACAGTTTTTGAATCACAATGAATAATTCCAAACATGTATAGTACCTAACATAAATTGAACAATTTATAAATTTAATAAATAATAATAAAAATATTTTCTTTGATGAGTTATATAGTAATAAATTCTTCATAATGATTTATAAACAAAATGAGAATTATCCTAAGCATATCCACTGGGAGTTTCGTAACTAAGAGTGCAGCAAGGCCCATTATCGTGCACCAGCTCCCATTTGAGTCTGGATCAAGTGGTGTTTTTGGGTTTTACCCCTAGGTACATCTATTCCAGATCTGCCGCTACCTGCTCGTATCCATATAGGGATTTATTTTTGTGGAAAACTCACAAAATCTCTACATTACCAAAATTTTAGTAAATTATTCTATACTAATCCTCAAAGTCTATCTTTGGTTAATGTTCTCTAATCATAGTTTATCTAAATATAGTATCAAAGGATTTTGCTAAACTTTATCTGATACCAACTATAACACCCCAACCCTAGATTCCCAGATTCACTGCATTATTTTAATACATTGGCATGATTACATGGAATCATGTCCTGAAAGACCAATCAGTTTAGTAGCCTTGTAAAATAGATTACATAAATGAACATTATAGTACACATTATAATATACAACACCATAAAAATACTTGGAGAATGCCATTGTTCCCATTGCCTAACCCTGAATCTCAAACATAAAACACTTCTTGGGATCCTTGGAAAATAAAACATAACAAAGGGGTGAGCTTAGATGCTCAGTAAGGGTAAATAATTTAGCAGAAACTATAAAACTTTTAAGTCAAGATGTGTAATAAAAACAATAACATTTTAAACATAAATATGAACATAATATGGAAAAAAATAAATCAAAAATTACCATATAAACATGAACATGGATATTCTACTAGTCTAATAATCACATGTAATAACTAATTTCATAATCAAGGAATGTATAGTAATAGACTTTAATTTCTGTGTCAAGGCCTCGTACTAGGATGTAGGTGATAAATTTAACCAGACCCCAACTAAGAGAGCCTCTATAACCAGACTCCAACTCAGAGAGCCTCTATAACCATAATCCAACCCAGAGGGTCTACTATAACCGGACCCCAACCCGGATGGCTTACTTTTATCGGTCCCCAACACAGAACATACTAGTCCAATACATTAATCTTAAGAAAAGGGTGAAATATAACATAAACATTCGTATTAAAAATAGCATATGAAATGTCTATACGTTAACCATAAACCATTAATGGAATAAAGATAACTCATCCATAGTCAAACATATCCCAAAACCTTAAATACAATATGGATGATTTGTATCATTATAAATCAACAACAACCGAGTGTAAAATTTATCAATGGATGTTGACATTGATAAAATCAAAACTATTTGAGAGAAATATCTCTTTTTATTTTGAAATCATTTAAGGGTCACATAATTATAAATAAAACATTTATTTTGATAATATTATTATAAGATCTTATGGGATGCTTCTACATTGTTATAATGGCATAAAATAGCTGCACTCACCGTATAGGTTAAAAAAATTCTTACCTTAATTTTGACGAAAAGGTCATAAAGTACATTGTTTGGAAAATGATGGAAAGATTCCTTTCAAAACATTTATGGTCAAATAATGATATAAATTACTTTAACACATTGTCCCGTAAAAAGTAAAAATGCTTTGAAATACATTGTTATGAAAACATAAATGTGGATGATAAAGAGGTCCCAGTAGATACTTACATAAAAACAACCACGGATAATAAAGAGATTGTGAAATTAACCCTTACCTTGAAATTTTCCTTTTTCGAAGGTACGTTAACCTATTGTATTATAGTTAAATAATTTTTATTAAATTATACATGAATCGTATCCATAATTATGATATCATATATGATTTTCTAATTCTGATTTGTTAATAATATTTTATTATTGTTATCATTTCGGGTGTTAACTCATTCATTTTCTTTTATATTATTTGTTACATTAGTCTTGTTTTTTATGGATAGGATGTTTCTTATTAATATCTAGAATGATATCATGTCTTTAAAAAAATTAATCATCTAATGAAAACTATTCTGGAATGGTTACGATGGGGAATGAATCGCATGGCGTTCGTGGAGACGGTAATTCGTATGTACGCACGAGTGACAATATAATTATTTTAATATAAAAATCGTATATAATTGGATGTTATATCATATATAAAAATCATTATCATTTTATATTTATTATTTACATCATTTATACTCATTATTATACCCACACAATAATTAAGTGTTTGAATAACAAACTCCATCAGGACGTGGAGACGTTAAGCCGTACGTACGCTCGTGTGGTGAATTTGTCATTAATATGATGGATAGACTAATAAAAATGGGTGTACCATTTTTATAATAAAATCACAGTATATAGGTGATACTTGAGTTAGTTTTTTAGAATGGAAAAAACAAAGAAAGTGGAAGTGGAAGAAGAAACTAACATGAAAGAGGTGATGAAATATTTACCTCTTCTTCAGGTTCTTCCTTTTGATTTGATTCAAAAGGGCTACTTAAGTTGGATTTATGACCAATGGAAGGCCTCTATGATTATGGTAGGATAGTTGATAGGATATTTGGGAAGGTTTTGTCCAAGAAAAATGGCTTTGACGGTGTGAATGTGAGAGAAGGGGGAGTGACCTTTTATATGAGGGGTGGGGGAACCTTAGGAAAAGATTGAAATATTATTTTATAATAAAATCATATTCGGTTTATATTGGCTTCAAATTGATTTATATAAAAGTTAAAGTGGGTACGGGTCTTAATAGTCTCATAAAATTGGTTTTAGAGAAGTTTAGGCTTCTATTTTAACCTTGTCTTTTAGATTTCACTCTAAGTTAAATAATTTATCTTTTTCCATATCTTCTTGTATTCTTATATTATATGGTTAATAAACATACCATAAAAATTCAATAGAACCTAAAGTAGTTCAGTAATGACATTTATAATATTATTTAATCCATTTGGCTGAACCTAATTTTTTTTTGGAATATTTTATCAACCAATAATATAGTACTTGTTTTCAAAATTAATTAATGTTAATTTTGACACTATTTTGTATTTCATTTTTGTAAAAGTCATAACAACCTGATCACATCAAAAAAATATTTATCTAATCAACCATAACATTCCATATTAACCTATAAAATAAGTTCAATTCATCAAAAGTGGAAAATTACATTTATTTTGATATTTATAATATAAATTCTTTTAATCTTTCATTAATAAGGTCATTACTGCATCATCATTGTGTCATAAATAAATTATATTATTTAATGTCTAGAAATTATAAACAAAATACCATTATGTCGGAAAGATTTTTTATCTTACTAATGAATATTTATAGTATAATTTATCTTATGTATAACACTATATTAAAAAATTTTAGTTATGAAAACTTGAATTTAACACTTTTAACCCTTCTTTAAATTACATAATAATAAATGTCCTAATCTAATCCAAGTTGACCTAAAGGGTATAATTTTATTATTAAGGTTGTTTTTGGTCAAATTACAATTATAAAATAGAATTAAAACATTTTTTAAGGTAATTATAATATAAATTTAACCTTAATTACCACATTTAGATTTAAGTGTGGTAAATAAAAGTCAAAAGTTACTATTCTCCAAAAATTATTTTTATCTTATTAAACCACATTTTACATACTGAGTTTAACCGTGTCTCTCGAATTTTTGAAATTCCACTCACAGAAGCGGTAAAATAATGTTTTATACAAATTTTTAAATGCTCCTAAAAAGTGGGTAAAAGATGGTAAAAAGTTAAATAAAATTTTATAAATCTAATTTTATTATAAAAAAAATACTCTAATGAATGAAATTGAACAAATATTGTTATTATGTATCTATTTTATCATAAAATAAGTTTAAATAAAATAATTAATTATTTAAATAAAAAATGGGTTATAAACAATAACACATTGTTTTTCACTATTCATCAAAAATTGAATGTTTTTAGAAAAATACCAAAAAATCACCCTAATCTAATTTTGATATTTTGATTTCTAAAATGAATTCTATTTTACCAATTTCAAAACATAGAAGTTGTAACACCCCAAACCAAGAATCTAGGAGCTGGTACATTATTTCAATACACTTGCATGATTACAAGGAATCAAGTCCCGAAGGACCGATCAGTTTAGTAGTCTTGGAAACAAGATACATAAATAATTTCGACATTTCAACTTGAAAAGAAAAACAACACTACTTTATTCAATTAAAAACATCCAATCTTCCGTGATTATTCATGTAAGTCAGTCATAACATACTTCTTCACATCCTGGTAAAATGAAACATGAGAAATGGGTGAGCTCAAATGCTCAGTAAGAGTAAGAAATACAACAGAAGATAATATAAACATTAGGCAAGGTGAAGAATTGAAAACACATGCCATTACAAATATTAATCGTGAACACTTTATGGAAGGAATATGAGCTGAGTAAATATTTCCATAATAAAACATAGTCATGGGTATTCTACTAGTCAAATAACCATATGAAATATCAATATCTAATCTCATAGTGATGTAATGCATAATGTCGGACATCATAACAACATAGAAAAGGCCTTATTCCAAGACTACAAATAAGATTTTTTCAATTCCTTATGCCAAGACACTAGTTTGTCTCATGAGACCTACCAATGCATTGAGGAGCTATAGTGGGCTCCACCCATCACTTACTACCTCAAATGCATTCCTCATATGAAATGTTTTAAACATAACATAGACATTTTTATTAAAAATAGCATGCGAAATGTCAATACTTTATCCATAAACAATTAATGGTATAAAAATAGAACATCCACAGTAAAACATAACTCATTCAATACAATATGGAAGATATTATTATAATAAAATAACCTTAATCGAGAATAATTAATGATATTGACATAGATGAAAATAATCATCAAAACTATTTGAGAGAAATGTCCCCACATTTTCTTGAAAACATTTAAAAGTATCACTATTTATCAAGAAGTTGTTTAAAATAGATTTTGGAATCAAAGTGTCTTATACCACTTTGAAAAATTTAAAAGTAATTTTAATTTGAAAACATTAATGTCCATATAGATAAATCCTTAAAACTATTTTTTTTAACATGGATATTAATGAAAAATATTTAGATGAATAAATATTCAAAACATTTAAAATGATATTTTAGTTAGAGTTCCTAACCAAGTGGGAGACGCTTGAATAAAAATAACTGAGATAATAAAAACACTATAATATCATGATAATAAAGGATTTAAAGATATACTATGTCAAAGGACAATATATACACCATATAAAAGTGAATTGCTGCATAATAAAAAAGAAGTGTCAATGGAATGTAAATTGACATAAAGTCCCTTATCCTTAGATTAAGGGTAAATAAATGACATAATTATGTATAAAAAATAGGAACACACTCAATATTATTTGATATTCAATGTAAATCAATCAGAGTACATTCAAACATATTTTAGTAAAAATAACACTAATGAATTGGATGTTTAACACAATTAATGGAGATTGGGTTAAAATAACTCTTATCAGGTTCATATTGATGACTTGAGAATTGATAAATGGGGTGATTATGTGAATCATAAGTATATCCACATAATGGTGTGTGAAAATTACTACATAAATAATAAATATTGATTCTACAGATAATCATGGAGTAAAATTATCAATGAAGTATGCGTAAAGCCGAATTGGAGGAAATTGAAATTTCAAATTCCCTTACCAATTTGGAAACTTACGAAACATAACTCCCATGAAAGAAAGATCATAAAATGAAGATTTAAATACCGATAAATTAAATTAAATTACACCAAGAATACAATCATGGGTAGTACATACACAACACAAAATGATATAGTGGACAATATAGTATGAATCTCTAGAGAATAAGATGTGAGATAAAAACTCCTTACCATGTTGTAATCAATCGAGTCATATGAATGAAAGTTAATAACCACCAAATGAATCATAGAATAACATAAATATAAGTATAATAATTATAATATATATATAAAATTTCAGTATGCAATACTCCATATTTAATAAATAATTGGCGAACAATGGAAATCTCACTGAATTAAAAGTGGGATAAGAAACCCCTTACCTCATGTCTGACTTGTCTTGTATGTTACTCTTTCTTCCTGAATAATAAACATAAGTTAATTTCTAATTGATTAAGAACAATTTTCATATTTATAATTGCTTTTATATAACTTATTATTTTTCTATAATAATTAGTTAATTATTTTTGTTCATTATTGGATATCTTATCAAAGTTCAGAACTTGAGTCAAAAATGAACTTCATATAATTACAATTTTTCCATGTGGTCAGAATTCTATTTTCTCCAGAATGATATAAATGATTTATATATCATATATATATTATATCCAGTTTTTATGTGTATTTATAATAGCACATAACATTTGGATATAAGAAATGAAATGTACCGTTCATGGAGATGGTAAGTCGTACGTACGCAAGAACGCTACTTTCATTTCTATATTGTATTTTAATGGAACTAAAACATAATGATACATAGTTATATTATAATTTCGGTATAATATCATATATTATATCATTAAATCTATCCTTTATATATCCCACATATGGTTTTAACGAGTCATTTCATTTTGATGGGGCGGTAGCCCACACTTCCTCAAATGAAATTATCGCGTTTTAACCATAATAGAAACCATAAAATAATGATATAAATTGAAAATAAAGAAGAATAAAGAAAAAATTAACATAATATATATCATATATAAATAAATTTCCATATTAATGGTCACCATGAGAGGTGGTTGGAGAGAATCGAACAATCATCATTTCATGAGGTGTTAGTTTGCCTTCCACAGAAACAATATGTTCTTCACCCATTAGATGGAGGTGTGTGTAAGTTTAGTTCAAATAATTTTTATAAAAACATCCTAGTATATTTATTATACTTGTGTTTTTATAAAATAATGGAAGAAATATATTTTATGGGGTTGGAGAAGTAAAATATAATAGAATAATACAAAAGAATTTAAGAGAAAGTGTAACCTTTAATTTAGGTAACATCCTTTGGTTTGAACCAAAAGGAATTCTTGAATTGCATTCTTCATAATGTAAGGATTATATTAGGAATATTAGGATCTTGATAGATTATTTGGGCAGGGGTTGGATAAGACAAGGGGTTAGAGATGTGTCTAGAAATGGGTTAGAAGTGTTGTCCTTTTATAAGGGGGAGGAGGGGTTCTTTAAGAATGTGTGGAATTATTATTATATTATATAGTGATATTCGGTTTATAAATGTCCAAAACTAATTAAAGACTAATATAAGATGACTAATGGTCTAAATAAAATCATCCAATAAGAATTTTACATGTGTTGGATATTATTTTAAAATTAATATTCATTCTCATTTAAATCATTTATTAATTAGGTAAATACTACATAATTATTGTGTCATAAATAATTTAATATATATGATGTATAAAAATTATAAAACAATAACCATAATATAGGAAATATTTTTATCTTTATGATGATTAATTATAGTCAAATATATGACTTATATAACCCCAGGTAAAAATTGATATACTTAAAGATATTTGTTAATGTCATTTGTGTCTTTACTCTAATTTAATTAAAATAAAGTGTCATTATCATTATTAAGTGGCTCCATGGGGTCCCAAAATCTACCCAAGGATTCCCTTGGTTGGAAATGACTCATCCAATAAGGTTAAGACAAATTTTAAGGTAATTTTTTATTGTTATAATATCTTTTTTACCTAGAATTACCCTATTTACCTTTAAATACGGTAAATAAAAGTCAAAAGTTACTATTCCCCAAAAAAAAATTAATCTTATTGAACCACATTTTATTTAATAATAAATACCATGTATCTTGGATTGTCAAAATTCTATTTACATAAGTGGTAAAATTTCATTTAAATGTAAAATTCAGATTTTTAACTAATACTTAGTGGTTTCACTATTCATCAAAAATTGATGTTTTTCAAAAACAAACTAAAAAATCAGCCTAATATATAATTGATATTTGGAGTTCAAAAATGATTTATATTTTACCAAATTCAAAACATGGAAAATGGATCAATTAATTTCAAATTAATTCCCGTTTTCAAAATAAAAACCGTGTTTTTAAGAAACAATAATTATCAAAAGATTGACACTAGTTTATGTATAATTTCAAAGGGAAATTAATTCCAATGACCAAAATTGGATTAATATGGGAAAACATAAATCTAATTAAATTTCAAAACCAAATTAAAATATAATCTAACTATATAAATAAATTATATTAAAAGGCAGTTTTGAATTAAAATACAGTATTTCTCACTATTCATAAAAAATAAATATTATTAGAAATATACCAAAATTTCAACCAAAGTAAATTTTGATGTCCCGATTCTAAAATAGAATTCTATTTTGTCAAAATTAATATGTAAAAGTGTCAAATATTGAATTTAAAAAATCGACAATAAAAGGTGGTAAAATTGAAAATTTTGAAAACTACATTTGTTAATCTAAAAATTTGAATTTGTTCTTATAATTTTTCTAATAAATACATAATACATAATTTATAATTATATTGAGTATATAAAATTCAAAATCTATTTAATACAATTTACAATAATTTTTCAACGTCTAGTTTGGTAATTCGTGGTGCGCTCTAACTCGGTGTTGCGTGTAGTGCACATTATTAAATTTAAATAAAATAACTTACCATGAAATCTTGGGGTGTTATAGAAGTTCCATTAATTCCTATAAAATTAATTCTCATTTTCAAAACCAAAATGTGTATTTTTATGAAATAATAACTATCAAAAGATTGACACTTGTTAATGTCCAATTTCAAGGTGAGATTACATAAAATGACAAGCATTGGATTAAATGGTAAAAATATAATCTAATTATACATACTAACCATTAAAATGTTTAATTTAACACTATAAATTATTTTGATTAAAATAGTTGTTTTCAGTTAAAATATAGTATTTTCACTATTCACCCAAAAGTTAAAGTTATTAGAAAAACACCAAAAATTTATTGATACTAAATTCTCATGACCTGATTCTAAAGAAAAAGTGTATTTTGTCAAATTTAATATATAAATGTTTCAAATATTGGATTTACAAAGGTTTCTCCATTAAAAGGTGGTAAAATTGCATTATTTGAAAAATACTTCTTTTATTTGTAAAAATGAATTTGTTCTATATATTATGTCTAAGAAACTCATAATATTGATTCTAAAATTATATGTATTATGTAAAGTTCAAAATTCAGTTAATTCTATTCATAACAGCTTTTGAACGGCTAGTTTGGTAAGTCATGGTGCACTTGAACTCGTTGTTTTGTGTTGTGCATGTTATTGAATTACTTTTAAAAATAATGTACAATGAAATCTTGGGGTGTTATAAAAATAATATTTAAATATATTTATGAAACTAATTTTTTTATTTCATGATTGGTAACATAAAATTTAATGGAATGAGGATGATTTAAAATATATTGTGATTGTTTAAGACCATTACATTTAATTTTAAATATCCCATTATATACCCTATACAAGATCTTATTGTTTGTATTTGATGAATACAAGAACCAATAAAATTTAGATATGTAATTCTAGAAGGTATTATGGTCATGTATTTTGATGCTATATAGATTATTGTATTGTATGTAAGGGGATGTAGGTGTGTCCATTTATAGCGGAGGAAGATGAATCAATTGGAATATATTAAAATATTAAAAAAGAAAATTGTAATTATAAAAAAATTCAAAATCTACCTGAAGTTGATTAAAAATGTCTCAAGTAAATTTAACATTGGAAAATTAAATTTACATTAGTTTTGGGGTCATTTAAATCCTAATATTATATATTGACAATTATGTTAATTATTTTTTACCTTAATCTTGTTAAAACTTCTTTTAACCATAATGGTTTTGGAATTTTATCATAAATAAGGATGTGACTCATAAATAGAGCATGGATAATGTGCTTTAAAAATTCCATTAACATGGAATAATAGATTATTTTTATGAATATTATGTCATTTGATTAAATATTATTTATTATAAAATAATATTAACGTAAATTGTTGAACAATTTCTTTATTTTTAACTTATATACATCATCAAAAAATATATATTCAAATATAATCCTTTTAAAAATGAAAAATATGTAGAATTTATCTCTAAATTTCTGGGAAAACTATAAATCATTAAATTATATTAATTTTTATATTTTGAAACTCATTTATTTTATATTTCTTTTAATTGAATAAATATAGTATTAGTGTTGTAGAAGTATCTAATGAAATAATTTCCTCAAAAAATTTGGAAATAAATTACCCTCATGGAGATTATCTAATTATAGAAACTAAATCTTCTAATTTCAATTCAAATAATTCTTTTTACACTAAGTGAAATGATATTGTATGTTTAAATCTATGAGAGTTACCCTTTATAACAGTTTTTCCTTGAATATTGCATATGTATTTTTCATTGACAAGTATCTCTGAAACAATCATTTTTAGGACTAAATGGGTATTTTTCAAATTCAATTCATGAAATCGTAAATATATTGACCTTGAAAATATGCTTTAATAATGTTTAACTCGATTGACCATTTATAAAGGTGATAAAAGATTCAATGGTAAACATTAATAATTCCTAATAATAAAATGGACCTATTTTATAAATATAAACATACTAACATTAAATATCTAATCCATTATATACAATTAAATACAGATAAGTTAATTGAATTAATTTTAATGTGACTGCAATAAAATAAAAGAAAACATATTTTCTAAAATATAGTTTACAGCATAAATCAATATTTATTATTATCCCATGCATAGTAAAAAATTAGAATAATGTTCCAAAATTTGTTTCAATATATAATATATTTATTTTAGTAAAATAATTCACTAATAGGGATTTATTTAATTGTGACGACCCAGAGCTAGATTCCACTTATTGGTTCCCCAAGCTCGATGGGCCACATGGCCTCAATCACATCTTCCTGAACAACAGAGATTGCTGACTAGAAGTGATAGCCTAGGGTGTGTTTGTGGGAAGACTATTCCCTTATTAGTAGAGTCTAGCATAGCGGATTGAATGAAATGGATAAGTGAAAAGAGAATGAAATATGAATAAACTATAGAAATAGACTGATGCAATTGATAAAAGAGAATAAAAATAACTATTTCATCTGAATAATGATGATGTAATTTCATGTCACTAGAAAAACATGAAAACATGGATACATTACAATAGGAATAACATGTTCTACAATGTAAAAAAACATAGACTAGTCAAAGAATTCTAATATCAAACTCAGTCATATTCTTTCAAGAACCAAACTATTAATAAGAAATAAAGTATTGTAAGTAGTCTTATTCCCTTTTTAAATAACTAAAACCATGTAATCTACACTGGGTACCAGACAGTGCCTGGAGATGGTGTGAGATAAATCTCAGTGGGACACCACCAATAGTATATATAACATCTGGCCCATGTAATTGAATATATTAGGGTGTCGGTATGAAAGTATAAGTAAATAAAGCATAAAAATATAACAAAATACCCAAATACATGCTTCATCTCTCAACCGAGGTCTTAACATATAACTAGTTCATTAATTAGTCAATTATCATTTAATTCTAACATGTCATGTGTGGCATAGCCAGTACTAACATCACCTTGTGATAGTATAATTACTGATGGTCCCAAAACATAACAAGGAAACCTGATAATAATATCCACTGAGGGAGTTCCAGGGTAAAAACCAAAGTAATGTAAACTCATGGAAAGATAACTCAATATTATTTGACTATATCTAAGTGGTAAGAGTTTAATCTAAAGAGTCTTATCTAATAAATTCCACAATAATTCTTTTACTGAGTCCAAGGAGTGAATTTAATGTAAATTGGGGATAATAATGGTTTGGTTCCAAGGAGTGTATCCAAGTAACCTACATGTAATTGATGGATACAAAGAGTGTATTTGATTTATACTGGAATAATGAAAGGGACCATATGGTTGTATACCAGGCATCTAAGGAATAGACAAGAACCGTAGTATATGTGGGTATCAACCTAAGAAATTTGTATCCTTGAATCAGAATGGTGTTCTCGAGACCCAATGTATTCTATTATCATAATCAAAGGCAATATTGTGTCAGTATATTCTTATTTTATATTATAATCATGTAGTAGTACATTTGGTTCATTTCTATCCTTCAATTAATGTCGATATGTCATGTAGTGTTGAAAAAATTATTTATCAGTACAGGCCTTTCCTTCCATTAGTGGGGAAAGTCCAAGTAGCATTTTAACCATTTAATCCTGTATCAGTAATCCAATAAGGCATATCCAATTATTGAGGTTCACCCATCTACCTTTCATAAACATTTAATGGTGTGATACAGACAAGTAATCGTTATTCTATCACTTCTAATAAGGACATGTTATAAACATAGTATACTTTCCATTTCCCATTTCAAATTTAATAATTATCTAAATCCCTAACATTAGTCAGGACTTGTGTTCACCATACATGGTACATTATATTATATAATCCTAATTAAACAAGAAACCATTTTCTAGGAAGGCTTTACTTTAGGAAGGTCAAGAAAGGGCACACCCGAATAGTGGCTCAAACGTGTCACAACACTAGAAACCCAATTATGTAATAACCTACAACATGATGCAGATTGAGTTATGGGTGTATCCACTAAAAACTAACCACATATTTAGATATATCATAACCATATGCTTCTATCATATATAATCATGTCATGTAAATATAAAATATGGTGCCTGATGGAATCAGTTGGCCCCACCCGAATATCCCAAAATCAACAAACATTTGGGATGAGTTTTAAACCGGACACATTAGGGTTGTATGATCCATATCCTTCGATATCTTCCCAATATTTTCCTCAGATCAGATTCAATCTATTAAAAGGTGAAAAACACTCACATGAGGTTATATAGGTTGAGAGAGAAAGAGAAGAATAATGGCTAAGGAGGACTCGAGTACTTACCGTTTTGCATCAAATGTGACAAAAAGAAGCTCTATCGGATGTCGGAAGAAGAAGAACTCTTTATCCCTAGTGCTATCTTTTAAAAATATATTAATGGATGATAATATTGAAAAATCCCTCTAGTACTAGGATTAATACGAAGGAGGAGGATTAATAGATCATTAATGGTGTTTTGAAAATTTTACACTGGGTTTTAGACAGCACACGGTTTTTCCACACAGTTTGTCAATCCATACGCAAACTATGATGGATGGATCTACCCAGAATGACATCCTCTACACGGTCTAATCAAACCATTTGCTGGTTATTCCTGGATACCTAGAAAAAATGTGTTCTTGCATATTTAGGCTGTATGGTCGTGCACTAACCATACGAGGTGCCGCTGTTTCAAAAAAAATATCCGAAGGGATTGGAAAACCATGTGTAAGGTATTTTTTCGCTAAAAGGATGGGTTACATGCTCTAAAAAACATTGTAAAACCCTTTTAACCTTTACTAATTCATTAGGAATCAAATTTAGGTCCATGTAAATGATTCATAATGAAAATTAAAGGATCCCGACCTGAGTAAAAAACTAGGTTCTTACAGTCTTACACCCTTAAAAGAACTCACCCCTAAGTTGTAATGTATTATATTTTTCATATAATATTTATAAATATTATATGGAATTAATTCGAGACCATAACATTCTACGGCCTACAATTCTGAGTCATAGAGTGCCCAGAATAAATGTTTTAAATAAATTTTACTTTTAAATAGTGCGTGCTAGAAGGTTCCCTAAAAAAGTGGAATAAAATTTAAACGGTTTCATGGATTAGAAATTTGAGGGAACATTTGTGTTCATAGTAGCAACTTTACCTTATATAGGGCCTAACATCGACCTGTGTAGGTCAGCTGCAAAAGTTAGTTTTTGGAATTTTTGAAGGAAATAAAATAAATTGGAAATTAATTTATTTTAAATGATTCCTTTTTACAAAAATGACCTAATTACTATCCTTTAAATATATTCTTATGGAATGTTTGAAGGGTTAGACACATGATCCTATGAATTTTGATTTCTTCCATTGGAGCTTTGTAGGAGAACCCATTGGTGGATGATGATGGAACGATCGATCGATGTATCTCATATTCGACAAACCTCACCAACGAACGCGACGCGGCTATCGTTCATCAACTTAATCGAGGTAGGGGTTTGTTATTTTGATTTAGTTCTTTATCATTCTCCAGTTAAATTACGAACATGGATCAACCCATGAATCGAGTGATCTGTGGATCATGCGTTCTTGAGGGGGGTTCATTTCTGTTTCATTCGGGGTTTGATTTGAGAAATTGATTATACTTATTTGATTATTGTTTGATTCTACTATTTAATCCTTCTTATGAGAGTGGGTCAATGTTATGAAAAAATATGGTGAAGGTTCATTCCTCAATTTGGTTTATTTCATTTCTTCCCCTTTTCTTTTCAATCATCATAGGGCGACGAATAATGGATCGTTGCGCATCTGTTTTGAAATGCAACGATCCCAAATTAGAAATTCGAAATCATGATGACCTGGAATAGGTGCAATGATGATGGAGGATTATTAGTCTTCTCGGATCGGGATAGAACATCTCTAAAAGCATTCATCATGTGGGTGGATCGATGCACATTTTCAGGGCCGATCAGAGGTCCAAAAACAATGGAGACAACATTGGGTCATCGGGGAAACCTAGAATCTAGAGTTTTGTAGAAAATGGAACGTCAGAATGATGATCGGAGATTCACCGAGGAACGGTGGAGGAGGTGCACGTTTTTTGGATATTTCTATAACACATGACATGTATCCTAAAGAACAAGTCATGTGGTACCAGTGGTGTGTAGGGTTTGCGCACTGAATGCGATGAAGAACACAGTGTGCCTCCAGGGAGACATGTCGTGTGTGCTCCACCCAGCTGCGGTTGGATTGATGGGAGACAAGAAGACCTGGAATGGCGTGTTCTCTAAAAAACATGGTGTGTAGGTCCTTCTGCGAGTCTCATTGTGTTTCTAAGATGTTACACGGATGCAGGGTAGAGTACATGCCATGTATTCTACAAAAAGTCCAGATGAGGCTGGTTATGCATGTTTTTCCTTTTACCGGTTACACGAGATGGACCATATGTGTTTAACCCATGTATGGGAACACTTCCTTGTACATAGAGGGAACCCCGGTTACTAGGACATGTCGTGTGTTCCATACTAAATGTCTTGTACTAACCTTTTGACAAGATGCGTTCCTTCGGGCTTGGGTCGTTTCACCCGGGTAGTAGCTAGAGTCGAGAGACACAGACTGTGATCCTTATACATGTCTTGTATACATTGGAACAAGGCTTGAATGTAACACCCCAGGTAAATAATGAATATGACATTTTCATATTTATCCATATTTGTGAATAAAATATTAATATGACTTTAAAGGGGACGCTATGCTCGATGGTGTACCCAACACGCAACAACGAGTTTCTTGGGAATCATACGTTGCACTCTAATAATAAAATAATATTATTTTAAATGGTAGTTAACATGTAGCCTTTGTAATGGTGGGAATGGATATAAATAACTAAAATATTATTATATATGTTTTTTTAATGTTTTTACATTTATCCAATAAAATCTAAAGGCTTAAAATACGGAAATAATTCAATTTTAGGTGTATATGACCTAGTTTTCACTAAAGGTTCACTTATCGCCTTTTAATGGAGAACTGTCATTAAATATAGTTTTGATCACTCTTATACATTCTTTTGGACCAAATAAAACTCTTATTAAGAATAGGGACATCAAATTTTACTTTGTGTAATTTTTCGGTATTTTTCTGATAAAGTTCATTTTTTAATGAATAGTGTAAAATGTTGTGTTTTAATTCAAAACCTCTCTTTAATCTAATATATTTATATGATTAGATAATATTTTGAATTGGTTTTAAAGTGAAATTAGAAAATATTTTTACCATTAAATACAATAGTGGTCGTTGGAATTAATTTCACTTTGAAATCAGACTTAAACTAGTGTCAATCTTTTGATACTTATTGTTTTATAAAAACATGTTATTTGCTCTAACAACGGGAATTAATTATTAAATTAATTAATGTGACTAATATGTTTTGAATTTTGTAAAATGGACTTCATTTTTGAATTCGTAATATCAAATATAGCTTAGGGTGAAGTTTTGGTATTTTTCTGAAAAACTCCAATTTTTGATGAATAGTGAAACCACTCAGTGGTAATCAAGCAAACTGATTTTTCAGTTAAATGAAAGTTTACCACTAATGTGTATTGAATTTTGAAAATATGACATACATGGTTGTCATTAGTATGTAAAATGTGGTTCAATGGGATGAAAATAATTTTTTGGTGAATAGTAACTTTTTTTCATTAATCGCGATTAGAGGTAATTAGTGTAATTTAAGGTAAAAATGATATTATAATAATGTGAAAACACCATGAAACTTGTCCTACACCTATTGGGTGAGTCATGGCCGACCAAGACAAGACATGGGCCAACTTGGGGACCCCATGGAGCCACTTTAGTTGGAAAATGACAATAATATATTTTTATTTAATGTTGAAATTAAATTGACACAAACATGAGTTGTTTTACTAAAACAGTTTTTAAGTGGGGTTACACAAGTCCAAATTTTGATTATAAATAATAATTGGAAATCTAAAACGATTTCCTATATCATAGTAATTTTTTTAAAATTTTTAGACATTAAATAAAATAAATTATTTATGACATAATAATACTGCATCGATGACATCATTATTTGACGATTTAAATAAAATGGAAAGATAATGTAACATCTATGAACTACACATGTCCAAGACTTATTGGATGGGTGTATTTCGAACCCTTATCAACTTATCCACGAATTATATCAATGTGGGACCTTTTAAAACCGAAACACATTTTCAAATAAAGTAATATTGCTTACTTTCCAAAAGTGCCCCTCCTCTCCTCTTATAAAAGGCCCCCACCTCTACCTCATTTCACACACTCCTCAAGCCTTTGGCTCGGCCAACCCCTGCCCATTTACTCTCTCCACATCCCTCTCCTCATCCTATAGGATTCCCTTTGGGCAGAATCCTTTCAGAGGAAGACTTTAGGCTCAAATCAAAAGGCATTACACTTTTAAAGGTAATTCATTCTCTCATGTTCATTTGTTTTATTTTGCTTCTCCAACCCCCTGAACTCTTTTTATTTAATTCTTTTGTAACAAAACCAGTGTCTTAAATATATTAGGATGTTTTTATAAGATTTATTCGAGCTACACTCTCACACAACTACATCAAATGGTTAAAGAACATACGGTTTCCGTGGATGGCGAAATTCTGCCTCCCGAAACGATGATTGTTCAATACTCATTTAACACCTTCAAAGGTGACCATTATGATGTCACTATTTTTATATATGATATATAATATGTTTATGTTTTACTTATTCTTCTGTATTTTTCATTTGTGTCTTACCTTTATGGCTTCCATTATGGGTATACCCGATATCTTCTTTTTAGGAAGTGCGGACTACCGCCCCTCAAAGTGATGTGATTCGTTAATGCCATACGTGGGACGTATAAAGGATAGATTTAATGTTATTATATATGATTTTATAATGTAACTATTATATACCTCTATATAATTATTATTTCTTTCCATTAAAGTATGAGATAGAAATGAAAGTAGCGTTCATGCGTATGTACGGCTTACCGTCTCCATGAACGGTGCATTTCATTTCTTATCCCCAAATGTAATGTACTATTATAAGTACATGTATATAATGGATATATTTGATGAATGATACATCTAAATGATTAATATAATTCTGTAATTAAAATATACATTCCTCTCATTTAGTTTTAATTCCATTAATATGACAAAGAAATGAAAGTAGCGTTCATGCGTACGTACGGCTTACCGTCTCCATGAACGGTGCATTTCATTTCTTACCTCTAAATGATTATGTAATATTATAAATACATGTATATGCTGGATATATATGATATATATGATATCCAAATCAGGAATTTCATTCTGGATATAAATAACTTTTGACCACACGAACAACATGTAATTGTAAGAAGTCCACTTTCGACTTAAGAACCAAATATCGACAAAACAAACATTATTAACTTAAATGATTACATAATGTTTATAACATGGAAATATGTGATATAAAAGGAATAATGAACTTGAAAAAGGTTCTTAATCAAAAATAAATTAACTCAAGTTTATTATTCAGGAGATTAAAGAACGATCGAGTCAAGTCGGACCCGAGGTAAGGGATCCTACTCCTCTCTTTCTTTTCAAGTACACACTTTTATGTCATTCCTTTTAAAGATCATATTTCTTGTTATTGGGATGATCATTTATATTACACTTACTTTAATTTTTATTTTCATGTTATGAGAGACCCTATTCTCTCTCATCAATCCATTTTGGAAGTTTTGAGTGGCACCGTTAGGCTGCCGAATTTTCATAAGAGATCTAACCTCTCTCTTTCTTTTTAAGTACTCTCCTTTATGTCACTTCTTTTAAGCTCCTCTTTGTAATGTTGGGGGATGTTATTTTATATTCCTCTTGCTTTAAATTTTATTTTAATATGATGATATACCCTATTTGATCTCATCAATCCATATTCGGAAGTTTTATGTGGCGCCGTTAGGCTGCCGAGTTTTCGTAAGGGATTTTTCATCTCACTTTTATTCTCGTGAGATTTATGCTACATTTGCCACCAACTCCATTGAGTGGTGTATGTACTGCCCATTATTCTACTCTTTGTGTAATATAATTTTGTTTATGAGTATTTACATCAATGATCTATTGTCCTTCTTTCATGGGGTGTATGTTTTGAAAGATACCCAAGTCGGTAAGGGAACCTTTCACCCTCCTCTTTTTTAAAAGACTTATTTTGTTGGGTCTTTTAATTTACATATTGTTATGTTGGGATATGTTCTCATATATCCTTATTGATGTAAATTTTATGTCCAAGTGATGAGATACACTTTTTATCTCTCATCAACTCATTTTGATGTGATGTCGTTAGGCTGTCAAGGGAACTTTTTAACCCAATTTCGATTTCTTTGGGTTCAACATGTGGTCATTGATTATGTCATCCATTGAATATGTGTGAATGACCTTTTATTTTTTTACACTTAATATCCACTTATATTGGGTGTATTTATATTTGTCACACATATTTTTGATATTGATTTGTCCTTAATTTAAGGATACCTTCTTTATAAGGGATTTCATCACATTTGACATTTCTATTGAGGGTTCATTGTTGTTATGCACCAATTCACTCTTATATGGTGTATATACTGTCCTTTGGAGTATTATATCATGAATCCATTTATTCTCATGATATTATAAAGTTCTGACTAAATTTTATTCCTCAATTATTGTATTCAAGTGTCTCTAATTTTGGTAAAACCCCTTTAACCAAAATGTCTTTTTAAATGTTTTAATTATTTGTTCTTATTAATATCCATGTTTTCAAAATGGTTTTAAGGATTTATTTATATGGATATTAATGGTTTAAAATTCTAGGCTTCAAGGTGGTATGGGACACTTTGATTCAAAAATCTCTTTATTAAATGTTTTAAATGGTTTTGAAACTGGTTTTGATAAAAGATTATATTATGATATATTGTGATGTGGAAATGTTATCATTCCTTTATATTGGTTTTATGTTTTATGATTTTATATTGGTACTTGGACATTTTAACGGGTGGTTACGTTATAAACCATATGACGGGTGGTGTCGTGAATACCAGGACGGGTGGTTACGTTATAACCTCCAATGCATTGGGTATGGAAGTCGGCCGTATGGCTATTCCATTATGTATGTATGGAAATTGTCCATATGGCTATTCCATTAAGTGATATGTGTGGAAGTCGACTGTATGGTTATTCTACTTAAGTATGTTTATGTCCCAAGTTACCTTTATATATGATGTGTTCTTTATATGGGTTTTATGGTAATCCTTTAGTTACAAAAAGGTAAGTAAGGATACTTTATTCAGTGAAGAGTTTTTACTACTTCATGAAGGTGAAGGTATTACTTTGATAGAGTATACATGGTTTACTTGATGTTTGAAAAAGTAACAGTTTTTATTCTTTGTGTATCCCTTACTGAGCTTTTTATGCTCATCCCAAATTTTTGAAATGTTTTTCACAGGACTTAGCGTGGAATAGGGTCAAGGATGGGATCAAGGGAAAGTCATGCTACCTAAAACATGGAACTATACATGTTTCTTTTTAAGAGTTTTTATTTTATGGAAATTTAGTAGAAGCAACTACTTTGTAATCTTTTGAGATGTAATAGTTATGTCATAATTCTCTAAAACTCTAAACCTGAAAAGATCCTCAACGTGAATTATTCGTTTAATTCAATATTAATTAAGGTTTAAGGTCGGGGCCTTATATTGAACCTATCTTACACCATAACTTGGAAATGTTTTTTAGAGTTATTTTTCACTTTTCTCATTCCCCAGAAGGTCAGGTATTGTTTAAATCCTCTAGAGTATGATCCCTTCAGGAGGAAATTCTGAGATAGAGTGATTTATCCCTCTAAGAGGCCAGAAGAGATATCGTCTATCCATTCATGACCCTAGGTAGAGTCAGTTATCAATGTGATTATTCCCACAGGTCACCAATCCATTACATAGAAGGTGAATCTAGATGAGTCATGGTATCCTCCAAGGCCCTGACAGTGATCCTCATCTATGTATCAAGATCTTTCCCCCACACAAGAGTTTGTTCTATCAGAATGAGTGCACCTATCTCTTGTGATCTTTCTTGATAAACGGTTCTTCTCGGATGAACATCATTAGGGCTATCAGACTCATGGAGTGAGAACTCTCAGATGAGTGCTTTTTGGAATCTTCTAATTGGATCCCTAACATGGGTATATAGTTTCATGACTTGTCCCAAGACTACGGGTCTGGGTTTTGAGTATGTCTGGATGTGTTTGTCCTATTATATGTTCAGTAGACATATACTATGTAGATTTGACTATACCTTTCCATTGTGTAATGGTTTTTGGTTTTCATGTCCCGCTACTTAGTATTGTTATACTCACCACTGCACGGTCTTTGCATGAACGTGTCCTATCTTGTGCAGATGAGTGGAATTTTGATGGAGTCCAGTACAGACCAAGACTGGACTGAGCATTCTGAGTTCCCTATAGTCTGATGTATTCCTAAGGTTGTGAGCAGCAGTCCCATTACATCATTGTGCTTACAGGTTAGACTTTTTAGTTTCATAATCTCTTATTTTTGTGGGCTTGTATTCTACCCCAGTTTACTTTCTACACCTTACTTTCATTGTACCCTTTTGGTTGGGTTTAGTTAAATGAATGCATTTTGTTACTTAGTTGATTTTTAATTTCATAATTTTTGGTCTTGGATATTTGGGAGTCTGTACAGGTATTAAGGAAATGCCTCCCATGTTAGTAATATGTCTAATCATTGCTAGTCACCAGCACTTGGCTTATTGGAGGTGGGCTTGGGGAGTCTTGGCGCGGGCCCCACTGGGACATGTCGAGATAGAGTGGTATGATAGGTTGTCAGTTCATCCTTAGGACCAAGAGTCTGTGAGATTGGTCGTGTGGAAACAATGTTCAGTGTTTCGAGCTCAGTTTTCAGGCCAAAGACTCTAGTGTTGGTGCAGGAAGCCGATGTATCCATACACCAGGACTCTGATAACCTTATTTTTGACTCGGTACATAAAAAAACTAGTTGAGGGGAAGTAAAAGATTGGTACATGAATCATATAATAATTGTATGTGTATTTTATATCCTTTATGTCAGCTATGTAGATAAACTCATTAACAAGGGTGCATCTTGTTTCCTTATAGGATTCCCCAGCAATGCATACCCACTAGGATTCAATAGCGTGACCATGAGGATGATACCCTTAGTGACAAGGCTTTAATATAGGGAATAATTCCCCAGGCGTTACCTCTAGGTGTTGAAGATGCAATACCACCACCAGCGGAGTACCCTATTGTACATGCAATACTAACAGATGAGGGGCGCAGGCTGAGCACACTTCATGAGTTCTTGAGACGGATACCCCTTAGGTTCCATGGTGAGACTGACCCTCATGCGGCTGGGGACTGGAATGAGGTGATGAAGAGAGTTATATATATTGTGAGGACTCTAGAATACCATATGGTGATCCTTGGATCGAGCCTTCTTCAGGGTTCAGTGGGACAATGTTGGAGACTAACTACATAGACTATTGACGAGGATACTCTTTCTTGGATGGAGATTGAGAGACTATTTAGGGATTATTTCTCTCTGGTTATGCAGAGAAACAGTGAATGGACCACCGAGGAAGAGGAAGAGAGTAGATCAGACAGACCCGCCAGTCAGAAGACCTGTCAGAGAAGCAAGGCGAGTTGCAGGTGGTGGTAGAAGATTTGGTATACATCCACCACCACCCCTAGGAGGTATACACTAGGCGTAGGGAGCTGGGGAGATAGGGGCATCGTCATCTTCATGCTGTTGAGGAGTATGATCCATGGACTCCAGGGATGATCTAAGGTACGATCTGTGTCTTTTCTACCTTAGATTCCGTACTAACACACATAGGCTCTAGTTATTACTTCCTCGTCGTATTTCTTCTATGAAAAATAGATATTTAGGTAGAGCTTTTTACACTACCATTACACTTGGAGACAACTATGAGAGGAAACTCAATGATCGCACATCTTTATAGATAGTTTGATCTTACCATTGGAGGTGAGAGTTTTGGTTGGAACATCTTGGTGGCAGCGTCAAGGACTTACGTTGTCATTATTGGTATGGATTGGTTGTCTTTAGTCCATGCTCATATTGACTGTTTTAGGAAAATACTACAGTGTGCCAGTAGTGATGGGATGATATTTTCCTTTTTTGGTGAAAAGGAGACCCAAGTCGCACATAATGGTCTCATTCTTAGGAGGGTGTAGCTGATCACTCATGAGTTGGCTAGATATACCCTTATAGAAGTATATTTTGTGAGCTTCTAGTTCCCAGCAGTATTGGTGGAGTACGAGAACGTATTTATTGAAGGTGTTCCAGGACTACCTTCTTACTTAGATATCTACCTCTGCATCGACTTCCAGCATGAGGATGACATCGATAGCCCCACTAGCATAGCGGATGGAACTAACAAAGCTGTGTGAGATGAGGTTGAAGCTAGTGGACTTTCATAGGAAGGGTTTTGTATGACCCATAGTTTCTCCCTGGGTGATCCCAGATTTGTTTTCCAAGATGGAAGATGGGAGTTTGAGGTTGTTCATGGATTATCAACACCTGAATCTAGAACCGATGAAGAAAAATTATCCATTTTTGAGTATCGATGACATCTTTGATCAGATGAGAGGGTCACAGTGTTTCTTGAAGGTTGACCATTGGTCAGGTTACCACCAGTTATGATTACGGGACAAGGATATACCGAAGACAACATTCAGATACATCTACGGTCATAATGAGTGCATGGTAATTCCTTTCAACATAACGAATGATCCAGAAGTGTTCATGGGGATTATGAACCAGCTTCTCCAGACGTTCATGGAATGGTTAGTTTTGATCTTCATCGATGACATCCATGTGTACTAGGTGTTAGAGGAGGAGCACGCGAGATACCTACAGATGGATTTAGATGCACTCCAAGAGAACCAACATTATGGGAATCTCTCAAAGTACCAGTTATAGATTCTGGAGGTCCCCTTTCTGGGACACATCGTTTCATCATATAGAGTAGTTGTGGACCTGACCAAAGTTGATGCAGTGTTAGCATGGGAGCCACCATGTAGTGTGACAGAGGTGAAGAGGTTCTTGGGGGTGGTAGGATATTATCTAAGATTCATTCTTGAATTCTCCTGAATATCAATGCCGATAAAATCCTTGACCATGAAGGGGAAACCCTTTCTGTGTTTGGTGAAGTTATAGAAATATTTCTTGTATTTGAGACAGAGTTTGACGAGCACCCCAATTTTGAGATTGTCAGAGGAGGGTGTCGAGTATGTAGTTTTCTAGGATGCGTCAGGTACTGGGATTGGTTGTGTCCTAATGTAGAGACAGGTATTTATTTCTTATAGTTCGGATCAGTATATTCCACATGAGTCAAACTATGTAAATCATAATCTCATGTTGTAAGTGGTAGTCTTTGTGTTGAATATGTGGCGACACTTACTTATGGGTGATTGGTTTGTCATATACTCTTACCATAAGATCCTCAATTACATCTTCTTGTAGAAGGATCTGAATCTGAGACAATGGTGTTGGTTAAAGTTCCTCCAGGACAATGATTTTCAGGTCATCAAAATATTCGGGAAGGGGAGCTATGAGGTAGAAGCTCTATGATGGAGACTGTGCTTGCAGCTATTGATTGAGGAGATAGAATAGTTAGACTTATTACAGTTATCTTTTGTAGAAAGAGGGGATGTAGCTTACCTTCAGTTGATGGTTGTACCCCTTCGATCTTATAGTGAGTTTGGGAGGCATAGTTTGGGGATGTTGGCTTTAATTCTTTACGAGCTCATCTATCCTTAGGGTATGCCCATGATAAATATTCGCATGGTGGGGAGAACTTAATTTTTTTCATATGATGCATTGTTTTACCAGTGGAGATGTGTGAGGATGTCCTAAAGGGGTTTCAAACATCCCCATTGGTGAAAAATCATGGAGTTCTAAAGATGTACCAGGATCTCTGACGACAGTTCTGATGGTAATGCATTAAGAAGGCAGTAGCAGAATTCATTTCCCAATGCCTTACATGGCAGCAGGTAGGAGCTGAGCACCATGTTCTAGTGGGGTTAGCACACCCCCTGGAAGTTCCAAAGTGGAAGTGAAATGGAATATCGATGGACATCGTAACAGGAATTCCACGTACATCAAAGGGGCTTGATTCCATCTGGGTGATCATTAATCAACTCATCAAGTTGGCCAAATTTCTAGCTATCCGGGAGCAGAGTTTCATAGAATGCTTTGGATGCCACTTTGTGCAATAGATAGTTTGGATTCATGGAATTCCTTCGACAATAGTCTTGTATAGAGACCCACGCTTCCCATCCAGGTTTGGGAAGGGATTCCGGGAGGCTTTAAAGACTCATCTATGCTTGAGCACAACATTCCATCACCAGAAAGATGATCAGATGGAGATGAACATTCAGGTTTTGGAGGATTTTTTGTAGGCTTGTATCTTAGAATTTTGTCGCATTTGAAAGGACTAACTACCACTGGTGGAGTTTACGTACAAAAACAACTACCAATACACCAATGGTATGGCACCGTTCAAGGATTTATATGGGATACCTTTCCAGTCACCGCCTTTCTAGACTGACCATGAAGATTCAGTACTTATGGGTCCAAAGTTGGTACGAGCTACCACCGAGAAGGTGTGAATCATCCCAGAGCAGATGAAGACTGCACAAAGCCAGTAGAAGTATTGTGATAAGAAGCGACAGATACCTTTGGAGTTCTATAAGGGAGACCATGTCTTCCTTCGAGTCTCACCATGATGAGGGTTACTAGATTAGGGTGAGGTATCAAGCTATCTCCGAGGATAATTAGACCTTTTCAGATACTGCGTAGAGTTGGTGAGTTGGCGTACCACCTAGATCTACCGCATCAGTTACACCGGGTATATGATTTCTTCCATGTGTTGCATCTGAGGTGGTACGTGCATAATCTATCACACATCATCAGCTACAACGAGCTGGACATCGAGGCTGGAGCAACCTTTGTAGAGTACTAGTTGGAGATCAAGGATCAGCAAGAGAGAATCCTTCATGGGTGATCGATTCCATTGGTGCATGTCTGGTGGTATTATGTGAATCTTCATGAGAGCATGTAGAATTGGGAGGCTTAGATCTGTGCCCAGTACCCAGATATTTTTGAGTAGTCGTTGTTTTGGCTTTTTGGGGATTCAAATCCCCAAGGTGGGGAGAATGTAATGTCTCATATTTTCAAAGTAACATTTTTAAATATTATATGTAATTATCGTGAGACTGGACCTTTCAACATTGTGCAATTTCGAGGCCTAGAGTGCCCGGAATAAATTTTTGAAACAAATTAAACTATTTAAGATTATGTGAGTGGTTTTCCTGAAAAAGTAGAATAACGTTTCAATGGGACCCCATATCAGAAATCTAAGGACACTTTTGTGTCCAGAGAAACAAATTTACCTTAGGTAGGTCCTTACATAGATTGGTACAGGTCGGCTAAAAAAGTTAGTTTTCAAACTTTTTAAATGAAATAAAATAATTTGGAAATTAATTTATTCTAAAATTTTCTTTTTTTCACAATGAACTAATTCCTCCACTTTAAATAGATACTTATGAAATATTCATAGGTTTAGCCTCAAACCTTGCGAATTTATATTTTTTCAATTGGATCATTGGAGGAGAACCCGGTGGTGGACGACGACGACATGATCGATCGACGTATCTCGGATTCGACAAACCTATCTAACGAATGGTTCTCGTCGATCATTCATCAAATGAATCGAGGTATAAGTTTGTTATTTTGATTTATTTCTTCCATGTTCTCTGATTAAACGATAAACATGGATTGACCCATGAACAGGTTAATCCATAGATCGTGTGTTCATGTCGGAGGGTTTTATTTTCTATTTCATTAGGGTTTTGATTCGATAATTTGATTATAGTTGATTGATTATCATTTGATTCACCTATTTAATCATTTTAATGGGAGTGGATCAATGTTGGGAGAAACGACGGTGGAGGTTCATTCCTCAATTTATTTTATTATATTTCTTCCTCTTTTCTTGTCATTCTTCATGGGGCGATGACCAACAGCTCATTTCATGTCCAGTTCGCAACGCAGCAATCCCAAATTCGATATCCGACATCGTGAAGACCTAGTAGAGGTGCGACAACGATGGAGGATGTTGAATCGGCTCAGATCGGGAGAGAAAATTCTTTGAGCATTCTTTTCATGGGTGGATTGATATGCGTTTTCAGGGCCGATCAAATTCTTGATGAAAACGGAGAAGTCATCAGGTCATCGGGGAAACCTAGAATCTGGGGTTTCTTGGCAAACAGATCGTCAGAATGATGATTAGAGCTTCACCAAGGTGCAGCGGGGTAGTTCGTGATTCTGTATTTCTCAATAACACAAGGAATGTATCCTGAAGAACACACGGTGTTGTACCGGTGATGACTGCTAGGGTTTTCATGCTGTATGTGATGAAGAACATGGTGTGCATCTGGGGAAACATGACATGTGGGACCCATCTAGTGGTGGCTGAATATCTGGGATATGACAAGCACAGACACATCATGTTCTCAAAAAAAACACAGTGTGTAGGTCCTTACATGGGACTCAGTGTGTATCTAGGAAGTCACATTTATAGGAGGTGGATATACACCAAGTACTCCACCACATGGCTAGACGAGGCCGGTTACACGGGTTACCCCATGTACTGGTTACACGAGATGGACCACATGGGTTAAACCCATGTACGGGCACACACGTGCATACAGAGAGGGAACCCCAGTTACTATGACACTGTGTGTGGTCCGTATTACACGAAATGTACTAACCTTTCGACATGACATGTTCCTTCTAGATCAGGGCATTTCACATGGGATGTACCCATAGTCGAGATACACGGCATGTGACCCTTAAACACAATGTGTATATCTTGGAACATAGATTGAACCTATTGTCTACCGTATCATGGACATGTTTTTTGGGTTATTTCCCTTTTCTAGTTCCCCTGAATGTCTGGTGTCATTTCCATCCTCATAACAATGATCCCTTCCGTAGGACATTCTGAGAGAGGGTCTGGTATCACTATGAGATGCCCGGAGCGAGATCCTCTATCCACTCATGACCCTAGGGAGAGTCAGGTATCGATGTGACTATTCCCATATGGTGCTAATCCTCTACATATCAGGGGAATATGGATGAGTTGTGGTATCCTCCAAGGCCCTGACAGGGATCCGCATCTTTGTATCATGATCATTCCCCTATTAGAAGTGTGTTCACTCTGAATAAGTGTATCAATCTATCATGATCTTTACCAATTAACAGTACTTCTTCGATGGACGTCATTAGAGATATCAGACACTTGGAGGGAGTTCTCCGAAACGAGTGCTTCATGGAATAATAGAACCGGATCCCTAGCATGATAATGTGATTGTGTGACTATTCCCTAGACTATGGGTTTGGTTTTTGAATATATCTAGATATGTTTCTACTATTATATGTTTAGTATACATATACTATGTATAACTGACTATACCATTCCTTTGTGTATTTATTTGTGGTTATTGGGGTCCCCTACTATGTATTGTTTTACTCACACATTCAAGGTATATTCACACACGTGTCATTTCTTGTGTAGATAAGCGACCTTTTGACAGAGTCCCGGGTGGACCAGGATCAGTCTGAGATTTCTGAATTCTCTGCAGGCCGAGGTATTCCTATGGCTATGAGCAGTAGTCCCATTACATATTTGTGCTTACAGGTTTGAAATTTTACTTGAATACACTTTTTCTTTTTGTGGGCATCTATTATGACCTATTTTATGTTCCACACATTAATTTTGTTGTACTTTATTAGTTGGGTTTAGTTGTATGCATTCATTTTGATCCTTATTGGTTTTTTCATTTCATCTTTTTTTATCTTGGATATGTGTGATCGTTCACATGTACTTATAAAATACATCCTATCTTAGTAATATGCCTACTCGGTTCTAGTCACCAGCACTTGGCCTATTTGATGTGATCATGGGGAGTCGTAGCGTGCGCCCCACTAGGACGGGTCATGACAGAGTTGTATCAAAGGTGGTTGGTTCTACCTTAGGAACATGATTCTGTGATATTTGTTTAGGAAAATAGTGTTATGTGTTTCGATCTTGACATTCAGGCCAGAGACTCTAGTGTTGGTGTGGGCGGTTGATGTATCCATACACAAAGACTATGATAACCCGCTTTTCAACTTGGTACATGGAAAAAATTGTTGAAGGTAAGTAAAATAATGGTACAGGAGTCATATAGGAATGTGTTCTTTTTTTCATTTCCTTTTTTGCTGCTATCCAGATATACTCAATAACCATGGTACATCTAGTTTCCTTATAGGATGACCTTACGATGCATACCCGCTTGGATTCAGCAGTGCGATCATGGGGATGATCCCCTTAGTGATGATGCTTCAATACATGGACCAATTTCCCAGGTGTTACCTCCATGTAGTAGAACTGTTATTCCACCACCAGCATAGAAGATCATGGTACCTTTAGTACTAACAGACAAGGGGAACAGGCTGAGTGCGCTCCATGAGTTTCTGAGACAGTGACCCCCTAGGTTCCAAGGCGAGCTCGTCCCTCAAACGGGTGAGGACTGGCATGAGGCGGTGGACAGATTTTTTCCATTTGGTGAGGACACCTGCTGACCAGATGGTGATCCTTGGATAGATCCTTCTTCAAGGTTCAGCGAGACGATGGTGGATTCTGATTACGCAGACTCACAATGAGGATACTCTTTCATGGATGGAGTTTGAGCGACTCTATAGGGATGAGATCTATTCGGTTATTCATAGAAACGGTGCATGGACCACCGAGGTAGAATAATAGAGTAGAACAGATAGAACTTCCAGGTGGAGGACATGGTAGAGGAGAAGGGAGAGCTACATGTGGTGGAAGATGCATTGATCTACTTCCACCACCACCCCTAGGAGGTCTACACCTGGCTTAGGGAGGTGAGGGACAGGGGTAGGGACATCCTCATGCGGTTGAGGAGTACAACCGAGGGACTCCAGGGATGATATAAGATACACTCTAGTTTTTTCCACCTTAGATTCCATACATATAGACTCATTTTCAAGTTATTCCTTCCTCTCCACATGTCTTTTGAGAAACCATGAGATTCTAGTAGAGCTTTTGACTCGACCCTTATGCTTGGAGACATCTACGGGAGGAGACTCGATGATCACACATCTTTGCAGACCGTGTGATCTTACCCTTATAGGTGAGAGTTTCGGTTGGACATATTGGTGGTAGATTCGATGCCTTACGATTTCATTCTTGCTAGGAATTGGTTGTATTCCGTCCATTCCCAAATTAACTACTTTAAGAGAAGAGTGTGGTCTGTTCGTAGTGATGGGACAAGATTTTCCTTTTTCGGTGAAAAAGGGGACCCATGAAGCAGATAATGAGATCATTCTTACAAGGGTGTGGTCAATCTCTCATGTGTTGACTTGACTTACCCTCAGAGTAGTAGATTTTTTATGCATCCATTTCCCAGTAGTAGTGGCAGAGTACGAGGACGTCTTTCCTGAAGATTATCCATGAATGCATCCCTGCCAGGAGATCGACTTATTCATCCACCTCCAGTCTGTGATGACACTGATATCCCTGCCAGCATATCGGATGGCTCATACAGAGCTGTGTGAGCTGAAGGTGAATCTAGAGGATTTGTAGAGCAAGGGTTTTGTAAGACCCAATATTTTTCCCTGGGAGGACCCAGTTTTTTTCCAAGATGGAATATGGGAGTTTGAAGTTGTGCGTGGATTACCGATGCCTGAATCTAGATATTATGAAGAAAATTATCCATTTTCAATGATCAATGAGCTTTTTGATTAGGTTATAAGGGAACAATGTTTCTCAAAGGTTGACCATTGGTCAGGTTACCACCAGTTTCAAGTACGGGATGAGGATATACTGAAGATGACATTCAGATGCCGCTACGATCACTATGAGTATATGGTATTTCCATTAGACATAAAGAACACCCCCATAGTGTTCCTGGGGCTTATGAACCAACTATTCCAAATGTACATGGACTGGTTCATAGTGATATTCATCAACAACATCCTTCTGTACTAGGAATTAGAGGAGGAGAACGCGAGACTCTTGGAAATGTTTCTAGGAATACTCTAAGAGTGCCATAATTATGGGAAGCTCTCGATGTTCCTGTTATAGATTCATGAATTCCACTTTCTAGGAAACATCATCTCAGTAGATGGAGTAGGTGTGGACCTGGCCAAACTGGAGGCAGTGTTAGTATGAGATCCACATTGGATCATGACGGTGGTGTAGAGATTCCTTGGGTTGGCAAGTTATTACTGAAGATTCATTCCTTGTTTCTCTTAGATATCAGCACTAATGAAAACCTTTACCAGGATGGGGAAGCCCTTCTTATGGACGGTGATGTTTCAGAAGGCTTTTGAGTAGTTGATATAGAGTTCGACGAGCACCCCAATTTTGAGATTTCTGAAGGAGGGTGTTAAGTATGTAGTTTTATAGGATACATCAGAGACCGGGAATAGATGTGTCATGATTCAAGGACATGCAGTGATTTCTTATAGTTCACACAACTTTAGGTCACATGGGTATAACTATGAGACCCATTATCTAAAGTTGGAAATGTTAGTATTCATGTTTAAGATCTGGTGAAACTTACTAATGGGATAGTGGTTTATTATATAACTTGACCACAAGAGTCTGAAGAACATCTTATCATAGATGGATCTGAATCTGAGATAGTGGAATTGGGTGGAGATCATCCATTACTATGTTTCTGAGGTCATCTATACTCCTGGGAAGGGGATCCAGGTGGCAGATTCTCTTTGCAAGAGATTGTTCTTGTAGCTATTGAGTGAGGCGACAGAACATTTGGACTCATTACAGTTATCCTTTGTGGACAGAGAGGATGTATCTAACCTTTAGTCAATGTTTTTACCCCTCTGCTCTTATAGTGAGTTAGGGAGTCACCATTTGGGGATGTTTACTATGAGGCTTAACATTCTTAGTTATCATTAGGTCATTTCCCAAGTGGGTATTCGCAAGGTGGGGAGCACATAGTTCTTTTCAGAGGACACACTGTTGTACCAGTGGCATTGTAGGAGGAGGTCTTCAAGGAGTTTCATAAATCCCCTTTTGTGGTATATCCTGGAGTGGTGAAGATGTACCAGGATCTCTGACGATAGTTCTGGTAGTCAGGCATGAAGAAGGTAGTCGCAGAATTCATTTCACGATGTCTTACAGGGAAGCAGGTGAAGGCTGAGAACCAAGTTATTGCAGGGTTATATCACCCCATGGAAGTGTCATACTGGAAGTGAAATAGAATATTGATGGAATTCATAATAGGATTTCCACGGACGTACAAGGGGCATGATTCCATCTGTGTGATAATTAATCAAGTCACCATATTGGCTTACTTCATAGCTATCAGGGAGAAGTGTTTCATAAAATGCTTGTGACACCTCTATGTGGTTGAGATAGATCGGCTTTATGGAATCCCTTAGGTAATTGTCTCGGATCGAGATGCCCTATTCACATCCCGGTTGTTGAAGAAAATGAATTAGGCTTTCAAGACTCATCTAAAATTGAGCACATCATTCCATCCCCAAAAATATGGTAAGACGAAGATGACCATTTAGGTTTTTGAGGATATGTTTCAGGCCTACATCATGGAATTTGGTCACAATTGGATGGACCAACTACCACTGGTGGAGTTCGCATACAAAAATAGCTACCACTCCACCATTGGGATGACACCGTTTGTGGCATTATATGGGAGACCATGCCAGTCACCACTTTTCTAGACCGAGCCTGGAGATTTATCACGTATGGGTCCGGAGATGGTACGAGCAACCATCAAGAAGGAGAAAATCATCCAGGAGAAAATGAAGACTACGCAATGCTTGCAGACGTCTTATGATAACAAGTGATGGATCCCTCTATAGTTCTAGGAGGGAGACCATGTCTTCCATCAAGTCACACCTTGATGAGGGTTACAGAGATTTAGCCATGGAGGTAAGCTATCTATGAGGTTCAACACACCTTTTAAGATACTACATAGAGTTGTTGAGGAGGAATAACACCTAGATATACCGCCTCAGTTTCACCACGTACATGATTTCTTCCTTGTGTTGTAGCTGATGAGGTACGTGCATGATCCATCACACGTCATTGGCTGGGGTGAGCTGAACATTGAGGATGGAGCAACCTTTGATGAGTACCAGGTGGAAATAAAGGATCAGTAGGAGAGGATCCTTCATGAGATATTGATTCCCTTGGTGTGTGTCTTGTGGTAGCATAATAATATTTAGGAGAGCACATGGGTGCGGGAGGCTTAGATCCATGCCCATTACCCACATCTTTTTGAGTAGGTCTTATTTGGGATTTTTGGGGATGAAAAGACCCATGGTGGGGAGAATGTAATGTCTCATATTTTATGTGTAATATTTTTAAATATTATATATAATTATTTCCATACAATACCATTTGATGGCGTGTGATTCTGAGTCCTGGATTTCTCAGAATAAATGATTGAAATTAATTAATCTTCTAAATAGCATGCACGTGCAGTTTTCCCCAAAAAGTGGAATAACGTTTGATCATGTGTCCAGATTAGATATATGAGGGAACCATTGCATTCAGATCAGTGAATTTACCTTATGTAGGTCCTTACATCGACCGATGCGGGTCGGCTGCAAAAGTTAGTTCTTGAACTTTTTAAAGGAAATAAAATAAATTTGAAATAAATTTATTATAAATGTTTTCTTTTGTACCAACGACCTAATTCCTCCCTGTAAAATACATGCATATGGAATGTTCGCAGGGTTAGCCGCATATCCCTGTGAATTTTTATTTTTCCCATTGGAGCTTTAGAGGAGAACTCGTTGGTGGACGACAATGACGTGATCAATCGACATATCTCGAATTCGACAAACCTTGCCAACGAATGCGATTTTGGCGATCAATAATCAACTGAATTGAGGTACAAGTTTCTTATTTTGATTTATCTCTTCCCCATTCTCCGATTAAATGACAAACATGGAACAACACACTGACAGGTTAATCTGTGGATTGTGTGTTCTTGTGGGAGGGTTTTCTTTTCTGTTTTTTTAGGGGTTTTATTTGAAAAATTGATTATAGTTGTTTTATTATATTATAATTTGCCTATTTAATCCTTATATCATGAGTGTATCAACTTCATGACAAACAATGATGGAGGTTCATTTCTCAATTTTGATTATTGGATTTCTTCCTCTTTTCTTGTCATTCTTCATGGGGCGACAAACAACGGATCATTGCACATTTTGTTTGAAATGAAACAATCCAAAATTGGAGATCCAACATAGCGACGACCTATCAGAGGTGAGATGATGATGGAGGATGAGGAATTAGCCCAGATCGGGAGATACTGTTCTTCAAGAATTCTTCACATGGGTGGATCGATACGTGTTTTCAAGGCCGGTCAAAGGCATGAAAAAATGGAGAAGACATAGGGACATCATGGTGACTTAGAATCTGAAGTTTTCTGGAAAATAGATCATCAAGACAAAGATTAGAGATTCACCAAGGCACGGTGGAGCAGGTTCGTGCTTCTGGATTTTTCCAGAACACATGATGTGTATCCTGAAGAACACGGTGTTTGGTACCGATGGTGGCAGCTAGGGTTTGTGCGCTGCACGCGATGAAGAACATGACGTGCCTCCAAGGAGACACGACAAGTGGGAACCACCCAGGGGCGGCTGGAGTTCTGAGAAATGAGAAGCATTGACATGGTGTGTTCTCATAAGGATAGGTCATGTAGGTCCTTACACGAGACTCAGTTCGTATCAAGGAAGTCACAAAGACACGGGGTGGATTACACACCATGTACTCCACCACACGGCTAGACGAGGCCAGTTACATGGGCTACCCGTGTACCAGTTACACGGTATGGCCCACATGGGATGAACCAACGTACGGTCAAACTACCATGTACAAAGAGGGAACCCCCGTTTCTAGGACAGTGTGTGTAGTCTGTAATACACACTATGTACTTACCTTTTGATACGACATGTTCCTTCTGGCTTGGGAAATTTCACATAGGTAGTACCCAGATTCGAGAGACCTAGTGTGTGACCATTATACACACCATTTATATCATGTAACGTGGCCTAAACCACTTTTCCACTGTATCTTGGGCATGTTTTGTTTGGGTTACTTCCAATTTCTCTCATTCCTCTAAAATTTAGGTATCATTTCCTTCCTCAGGAGTATGATCTCTTCCACAGGAAATTCTGAGATAGAGACGGGTATCCCTCTGAGAGGCCTGGAGTGATATCCTCTATCGATTCTTGACCCTAGGTAGAGTTAGGTATCAACGTGAATATTCCCATAGGGTGTTGATCCTCTACATAGCAGGTCAATCCAGATGAGTTGAGGTATCTTCCAATGCCCTGGAAGTTATCCCCATCTATGTATCTTGATATTTCCCCACTCATGAGTGTGTTTTCTTGAAATGAGTGTATCTATTTCTCGTGATATTTCCCAATGAAGGGTACTTCTCAAACGAATGTCATCAGAGCTATAAGACTCGTTGAGTGAGTTCTCCTAGATGATGCTTCATGGAATCTTCTAACTCAATCTCTAGTATGGGTATGAGATTGGGCGAGTAGTCCCTAGACTAAGGGTCTAGGTTTTGAGTATGTCTTGATGGGTTTCTTCTATTATATGTTCAGTAGAGATATATAGTGTAGATATGACATTAACATTCCATTGTGTATTTCTTTGTGGTTTTTGGGGTCCCCTACTGAGTATTGTTATACTCAACCCTTCACAGGCATTTCCCACACATGTTGTTTCTTGTGAAGATGAGCGACCTTTTGATGGATTACATGGAAGACCAAGACCAGAATGAGCTTTCTGATTCCCCTATAGGCTAAGTTTTTTCCTATATCTACGAGCTGTAGTCCCAATACCTCTTTGTACTTATAGGTTTGACTTTGTAGTTGCATACTCTCTTTTTTGGTGGCCATGTATTCTTTCACAGTTTACTTTCCGAACATTAGTTTTGTTGTACTCTACTAGATGGGTATAGTTTTATTAATTCATATTGATCATTATTGGTTTTTTAATTTATGAATTTTTAGGCATCTAGATGTGTTCATTTGTACATGTACTTATTAAATACCTCCTATGTTAGTAATATGACTTCTTGGTTCTATTCATCATCCCCTGGAATATTGGAGGCGAGCATGGGGAGTCACGGTATGAGCCCTTCTTGGATGGGCCACGATAGAGTGGTATCAATGGTGGTAAATTCAACATTAGGAACAAGAGTATGTGATATTTGATAGGGGGAAACAATGTTAAGTGTTTTGAGCTCAGCATTCAAGACAGAGACTCCAGTGTTGGTGCGGACAGCCAACGTATGCATACACTAGGACTCTGATAACATTATTTTCATCTCGTTACATGAAAACACTAGTTGCGGGGAAGTAAAATAATGTTGCAAGAGTCATATAGGAATGATTTGTGTTTTTCAAGTCTTTTGTGTCATCTATCCAGATATACTCATTAACAATTGTACATCTTGTTTCCATATAGGATTCCCCTATGATGCATACACACTAGGATTCAGCAGTGCGATAATGAGGATGATCCCCTTAGTGATGAGGCTTCGATACAGGGACCAATTCCCCTGGAGTTACCTCAAGGTGGTGCACATGATATACCACCACCCACAAAGTAGCCCATGGTAATTGCAGTACTGACAAATGAGGGGCGCAGGTTGAGCACGCACCATGAGTTCTAGAGGCAAAGACCCCTTAGGATCCAAGGCAAACCTGACCCTCAGGCAGATGAGGACAGGATTGAATGTAATGCCTCGACCCCAGTTACCCAGAGTCGGTGCATTATTTTAAACCATTGGCATGATTACAAGGAATCAAATCCCAAAGGACCGATCAGTTTAGCAGTCTTGGAAAATAGATTACATACATGAATGTCACATTACACTTCATAACATACAAAAAAACATAAATAATCCTTTATGAACGCCATTATTCCCTTATCTTAACCCTGCATATCAATCATAATACACTTCTTGGAATCCTGGGAAAAATAAAACATAGAAAGGGGTGATCTTAGATGCTCAGTAAGGATAATAATACAGCAGAAACTTTCATAAATAAGCTTAAACATTTAAGGCAATGTATAACTAAAACAAAATCCTTTTAAACTTGAATTTTAGCATAATATGGTATAAATAAAATGACATAATGTCATTTACTTACTCACATGGACATTCTACTAGTCGAATAATCACATGCAATATCACTAACCACTTTCATAATGATGGAATGCATAATGCTGAACTTTAATTTCTTTGTCAAGGCCTCGTGCCAAAACCTAGGGGCTAACTATAACCAGATCCCAACCTGGAGTGCCTATAATAACCGGACACCAACCCGGAGTGCCTCTAATAACCAGACACTAACCCAGAGTGCCTCTAATAACCGGACACCAACCTATAGTGCCTATAATAACTGGACACCAACCCGGAGTGCCTCTAATAACTGTACACCAACCCAGAGTGCCTTTAATAACCAGACACCAACCCGGAGGGTCTGCTGTAACAGGACCCAAACCCGAAACATACTAGTCCAACACATTCATCTTAAGAAGAGGATGAAATATAACATAAAAATTCGTATTAAAACTAGCATAAGAAATGTCAATACTTTTCCCATAAAAAATTAATTGTATAAGAATAACACATCCACAGTCAAACATATCACAAAACCTTCAACACAATATGGAAGATTTGTATCATGATAAATCAACATCAAAACATGTTTAAAATCTATTAAAGGATCTTGACATGGATGAAAATGATTTGTAAAACTCTTTGAGAGAAATATACCATTTTCATGAAAACATTTAAAAGTAACACAATTTAGAAAAAAATTCATTTAAATACATTTTTTAATCAAAGTTTCCCATACCACTTTGAAACTTTTGAAATGAATTATCATTTTAAAAACATTCTATTCTATATAAATAAATCCTTAAAACCCGTTTTGAATACATGTACATTAATGAAGTATATTTAGAAGAATAAATATTTAAAACATTTGAAATGATGTTTTAGTAAAAAAAGTCCGTTAAAATAATCCCTTTGAAAACTATTTCATAAAACATGTACATGGATAATAAATATGTCCCAGTAGATACTTACGTAAAAACAACCTCGGATAATAAAGAGATTGTGAAATTAACCCTACCAATTTGGTAACTTACGAAACATACAACCCATGAAAGAGGTATCATACAATGAATATGTAAATACACATAAATTAAAGTGTATTACACAAAGAATACAATTATGGTCAGCACATACACCACACAAAAGGTAATAGTGGAAATATGGCATGAATCTCACGGGAATAAAGAGTGAGATGAAAACCCCTTACCTTGTGTCCGACTTGACCCGTTTGTTCATTAACATCCTGAATTATAAACTAAAGTTAATTTATACTTTCTTAAGAACCTTTTTCAAGTGTATTATTCCTTTTATATCACTTATTATCATGTTATAAAAATTATGTAATCATTTAAGTTAATAATGTTCGTTTTGTCAATATTTGGCACTTGAGTAAAAAATGAACACCTTATAGTTACATGTTGTTCACATGGTCAAAAGATCACTATATCCAAAATGATATTCATGATTTAGATATCATATATATCATATATATCATATATATACATGTATTTATAATAGTACATATCATTTTGGGGTAATAATGAAATGTACCGTTCATGGAGACGGTAATCCGTACGTACGCATGAATGCTACGTTCATCTATATTTCTTATTTTAATGGACTTAATACATAATGATACATAGGTATATTATAATTACAGTATAATATCATATATAATACCATTAAATCCATCCTTTATATGTCCCACATATTGTATTAATGAGTCATATCACTTTGAGGGGGCGGTAGTCCGCACTTCCTCAAATGAAATTATCGCATTTACTCATAATGGAAACCATTAAGGTATGATATAAAATAAAAATACAGTAGCATGAAGAAACCACAAACATAATACATATCATATATAAATACATTTCCATCATAATGGCCACCATGAGAGGCGGTAGGAGTTAATTGAACAATCATCGTTTCGTGAGGCGTTAGTTTGTCATCAACAGAAACATTATGTTCTTCACCCATTAGATGGGGGTGTGTGTAAGTGTAATTAAAATATATATCATAACAACATCCTAGTATATTTATTATACTGGTGTTGTTATAAAATAAATTAATAAAAAGAGTTTAGGGGTTGGAGAAGTAAAATAAAAGAAAAGAAATTAAGAGAAATTGTTACCTTTAATTTGGGGAACTTCCTTTGGTTTGAACCGAAAGGACTCCTTGAAGTGCCTTCTGCCTAAGGTAAGGCTTCTAGGAGGAGGAGAGGAATGTAGGGAGCTTAATTTGTCAGGGTTTGGACGATCCTAAAGTCTTGATATGTGTGAGGAATTGGTTAGAAGTGGTCTCTTTTTATAAGGGGGAGGAGGGGCTCTTTAGGAAAGTGTGAAAATATTATTTTATTATATAATGATATTCAGTTTCTAAAGGTCCAAAAATCATTAGAGTCAAAGATAAGATGACTCACGGTAGAAATAAAATCAGGCAATAAGAATTGGACATAGTTTGGATATTCATTTAATATTTATAATCTAATTTATTTAAATCATTTATTAATGAGGTAAATACTGCATCATTATATTTTCCTTAATAATTTAATTTATTCGATTTCTAAAAATTTAAAAACAAAGACCGTGATGTAGTTAATATTTTTAGCTTTCCAATGAATATTTATAGTCAAAATTATTACTTATATAACACCATATAAAAATAAATTACTAAAAGGTTTTTGTTTATGTCAATTTTGCCTTTACATTAAATTATTTAATCTAAAGTGTCATTATCATTCATAAGTGGCTCCATGGGGTCCCCAAATAGACCCCATGATGCCCATGGTCGTCCATTAATCATACAATAAGTTTAGGACATGTGTTAAAGTAATTTTGAATTATTACAATATTCTTTTTACCATGAATTATCCTATTTACCTTTAACTGTGGTAAATAAATGTAAAAAGTTACTATTCACCAAAAATTATTTTTATCTTATTGAACCACATTTTACTCTTTGATATTAACCGTGTCTCTCTGATTTTCAAAATTCAACTCACAGAAGTGGTAAAATAATGTTTTATGTGAATTTTCAAATTCTCCTAGGAGGTGGGTAAAAGACAGTGAAAAGTTCAATAAAATTTTTATATATCTAAAATTATTATAAACTGACTCCAATGAATTACAATGAACTTATATAAGTATTATGTATCGATTTTTACATTAATTCATTTAAATAAAATAAATAATTATTTAAATAAAAAAAATCAGTTTTAACCAATAACTTAGTGTTTTTCACTATTCATGAAAATTTGATGTTTCTTAGAAAAATACCAAAAATTATGCATAAGCTATATTTGATTATATGAATTAAAAAATTATGTCTATTTTACCAAATTCAAAACATATAAGTTGCATTAATTAATTTAAAAATTAATTCCCGTTGTCAAAACAAATAGCGTATTTTTTAGAAATAATAACTATCAAAAGATTGACACTTGTTTTTGTCTGGTTTAAATGTGAAATTACGTCTAATGACCAACATTATATTAAATGGAAAAAATATATTCTAAATATACCTTAAAACCACTCAAATTCATAATTTATCACTATTAAATATTTTGATTAAAAAATTTGTTTTTAATTAAAATTTAGTAATTTTCACTATTCATCAAAATATGAAAGTTATCTGAAAAGAACCAAAATTTCACCCTATGCTAATTTCGATATTACAAATCCAAAAATGATGTCCATTTTGAATGATAAAATTTATAAAATTTCAAAAAGTGGGTATTACTATTCATAACGGCTAGTTTGATTGGTTGTGGTGTGTTATAACTCGAAGTGGTGTATAACACACGCTACTGTATTATTCAATGTGAAGCGTAGCGTGGAAACTTGGGGTGTTACATTCTCCCCTACTTCAATAAATTGTGTCCTCGCAATTCTAAATTGTTCTTCGAAAATAAAAGGTTGAAAATAGAAAATATCTTTATGGAAAACCCACATCCGAAATTGGGTTAATAAAATTTAGTCTTAATAAGAGGAAAAGAGAAATGAAAGGGTCACAACCAAATTATGATCTCTATTAAGAGAACATTAGTGGAAATTATAGACACATAATTAGAAGAAAAATGTAAATATTTATAGGGAGTGATTGAGTTCATCAATCATAAACAATCGTAGAATTGTGGGCCTCAAAGATACCAATCTATGATGATTTAAAATACCACCAGTTCAACAAAATGTAAGGTATTATGATAACACATTTTTGGTTTTAAGATCCATTCCCTAAAGTTTAATAATTAATTTATCCATAAAATAAGTGGAAATATATATATATATATATGTATATATATACTTAACAAGTAGATTTTCATCCTTCAACTAATTCCTACTACAAACTCATCTTTCACTCTAAAAGATTTAAAATATATATATATATATATATTCTATTTATTCTAATCATATAGGGTTCCAAAAATAATGAATTTATAATTCACATATCAGACCATTTAAAAAAACTACATTATTCAATCCAGGACATCACGTGGGCTAGTGGTAGGTGATACACCCTTGTCGCCCTTCGGTTGTGGGTTCAAGTCTTCCGGCCTTGCTGGACACAACGGGTTGCCGCCCGACCTCTAGGTTGTCCTTTTTATGGAAATCCAAAAATAATCTCAAACTAGACTTGTCCAAAATACATCTGCCCAAACTCATAGTCCAAAATTTATAAGGTAGTTAAACAAAATGAAGATCCTTTTTTCCACGTAATAGCATGTGAACACCTTCATTGTGTATTCATTTAAAATTTGGTAACACCCTGAATTACCAAAAAAATTAGTTATTAAATTCTTTCTCCCTTATTTCTTATAGAATATTAGATATATTCCTTATATACAAATACATTGAATATTCCAACAATAATGAAATAAACAAACCATTAATCAGTTCCAAGGTAGTCAAGAATATCCAATATAATTCATCCAAATCAACCATCTCTTATTCAAAAATTATTGCCTTATTATCAAGACCATATTAAGGATTACCTTTCCTTTAACCATGTATTTTCAAAAAAAATGTTTAACTTGCTGTTGAGTCACTTTTCATAGTACCATATAATCTCAAATCCTAAATGAAATAGTATTGTGGTACAATCCTTATTTATCTCCATAATTCATATAACCAGTACATCATAGATACAACACTCAAATGAAATAATTCTACAATAACAACATAATAACACTAGTCATTCCTCTTCATCTGTGGTAGTATCATAACTTTATTACTATCCAATAGCATCATTTGTTGCGTACTCTAATTATTTGGACATTGGTTTGCGTAGTGTCCCAACTCCTTGCAGATGAAGCATTGTACATTTGAAAACATTTTCTTACCTTTGCAATCACGTACTTGGTGTCCTTTTTCTCCACACTTATAACAAACTCTCATTACCTTCAAGTATTTACCAAGGTGATTCATTCCACATTTATCACATATTGTAAAATCCTTCTTTCCCTTGTTCCCTTTATCCATATTTTTTTCTACCATCCTTTTCTTCTCTGGCTTCCCTTTAAAGCCATAGGATTCAGAGAGTTCTTTAGTGATCTTTCGATACTATTTATTCATATGATAATAATACGTGGGATACTATTTCCTTTCTAAATTTTGTCTTAATACCATGAATGATATGACCCTTCTTACTCTTTGGATCATACGTATTTCTAGAGTTCCCATTCTTTCTACTGGGCACCATTTCTAAACAATGGCATACACTAAGTCAGTTTATGAATCACAATTCATAATTCCAAACATGTAAAATACCTAACATAAATTGAATAGTTTATGGATATAATCCATAATCACAAAAATGTTTTCTTTGAGAAGGTATATACTCATAAACCCTTCATAGCGGTTTGTAAAGAAAATTAGAATTATCCAAAGCATATCCCCCGGGAGTGTTGTAACCAAAAGTGCAGCAAGGCCCATTGTCGTGCACTAGTTCCCATTTGAGTCTAGCTCAAAGTGTTGTTTTCGGGTTTTACCCCTAGGTACATCTGTTCCAGAGTCGCCTCTACCTGCTTGTATCCAGACAGGGATGTATTGCTCGGAAAACTCACAAAATATCTGCAATACCAAAATTCTAGGAAGTTCTTCTATAATAATCCTCAAAGTCTATCTTAGGTTAATGTGCTCTAATCAGAGTTTATCTAAATCTAGTTTCCAAGGTTATTTCCAAACTTCATCTAATACCAACTGTAACACCCCGACCCCAGTTACCCAGAGTTGGTGCATTATTACGTAACATTTTCATTATCACAAAAGATCATGTCTCGAAATACCGATTAGTTTAGTAGACTTGGAATCACTAGATAAATTCATAAGGTTTACATTACATCATAAAGTGAAAAACTAAAATAATATAGTCTCCATAGTCCACAATCATATCCCCTTCAGACTATCCCTGTAGTTCAGTCATAAAATATTTCTTCACATCTTGGGAAAAATAAATCATAGAAAGGGGTGAGCTCAGATGCTCAGTAAAGATAATAATACAGCGGAAACTTTCATAAATAAGCATAAACATTTAAGGCTATGTATAACTAAAACAAAATCCTTTTAAACTTGAACTTCAGCATAATATGGTAGAAATAAAATGAAATAATACCATTTACTTATTCACATGGACATTCTACTAGTCGAATAATCACATGCAATATCACTAACCACTTTCATAATGATGGAATGCATAATTCTGAACTTTAATTTCTTTGTCAAGGCCTCGTTCCAAGACCTAGGGGCTAACTGTAACCGGAACCCATCCCGGAGTTCCTCTAATAACCGGACACCAACCCGGAGTGCCTCTAATAACCGAACACCAACCTGGAGTGCCTCCAATAACCAGACACAAACCGGGAGTGCCTCTAATAACCAGACACCAACCCAGAGTGCCTCTAATAACCGGACACCAACCCGGAGTGTCTCTAATAACCGGACACCAACCCGGAGGCTCTGCTATAAACGGACCCCAACCTATAACTTACTAGTCCAACACATTCATCTTAATAAGAGGATGAAATATAACATAAGCATTCGTATTAAAACTAGCATACGAAATGTCAATACTTTACCCATAAACGATGAATGGTATAAGAGTAAAACATCCACAGTCAAACATATCAAAAAACCTTCAACACAATATGGAAGATTTGTATCATGATAAATCAACTTCAAAACAAGTTTAAAATCTATTAAAGGATCTTGACATGGATGAAAATGATTTGTAAAACTCTTTGAGAGAATACACCTTTTTCATGAAAACATTTAAAAGTCACAATTTAGAAAAGAAGTCATTTAAAGACATTTTTGAATCAAAGTGTCCCATACCACTTTGAAACTTTTGAAAGGAATTATCATTTTAAAAACATTCAATTCCATATAAATAAATCCTTAAAACCCATTTTGAATACATGGACATTAATGAGGAATATTTATAAGAATTAATATTTAAAACATTTGAAATGATTTTTTAGTAAAAAAAGTCCCTTAAAAGAATCCCTTTGAAAACTCTTTCATAAAACATGGACATGGATAATTAATATGTCCCAGTAGATACTTATCTAAAAACAACCTCGGATAATAAAGTGATTGTGAAATTAACCCTTACCAATTTGGTAACTTATGAAACATACAACCCATGAAGGAGGTATCATACAATAAATATGTAAATACATATAAATTAAATTTTATTACACATAGAATACAATTATGGGCACTACATACGCCACAAAAAAGGTAATAGTGGCAATATGGCATGAATCTCACGGAAATAAGGTGTGAGATGAAAACCCCTTACCTTGTGTCCAACTTTACCCGTTCGTTCTTTAACATCCTGAATAATAAACTAAAGTTAATTTATACTTTCTTAAGAACCTTTTTCAAGTTTATTATTTCATTTATATCACTTATTACCATGTAATAAACATTATGTAATCATTTAAGTTAATAATTCGTTTTGTCAATATTTGGCACTTGAGTCAAAAATGAACACCTTATAGTTACAAGATGTTCACATGGTCAAAAGATCATTATATCCAGAATGATATTCATGATGTATATATCATATATATCATATATATACATGTATTTATAATAGTACATATCATTTTGGGGTAAGAATGAAATGTACCGTTCATGGAGACGGTTAGTCGTACGTACGCATGAACGCTACATTCATCTCTATTTATTATTTTAATGCACTTAAAACATAATGATACATAGGTATATTATAATTACAGTATAATATAATATATAATATCATTAAATCCATCCTTTATTCATCCCACGTATGGTATTAACGAGTCATATCACTTTGAGGGGCGGTGGTCCGCACTTCCTCAAATGAAATTATCGCATTTACTCATAATGGAAACCATTAAGGTATTATATAAAAGAAAAATACAGAAGCATGAAACTCAAAAATAATATATATCATATATAAATACAGTTCAATCATAATTTCCACCATGAGGGGCGGTATGAGGTAATTTAACAATCATCATTTCGTGAGGTGTTAGTTTTCCATCCACAGAAACATTTTGTTCTTCACCCATTAGATGGAGGTGTGTGTAAGTGTAATTCAAATATATCACATAACAACATTCTAGTATTTTTATTATACTGGTTTTGTTATAAAATAAAGTAATAAAAAGATTTTAGGGGTTGGTGAAGTAAAATAAAAGAAAATAAATTAAGAGAAATTATAACCTTTAATTTGAGAAACTTCCTTTGGTTTGAACCAAAAGGACTCCTTGAAGAGCCTTATGCCAAAGTTAAGGCTTCTAGGAAGAGGAGAGGGATGTAGAGAGATTAATTTGGCAGAGTTTGGATGAGCCTAAAGGCTTGAGATGTGTGAGGAATTGGTTAGAAGTGGTCTCTTTTTATAAGGGTGGGGAGGGGCTCTTTAGGAAAGTGTGAAAATATTCTTTTATTATATAATGACATTCAGTTTATAAAGTTCCAAAAATCATTAGAGTCGAATATAGGATAACTCATGGCCGAAATAAAGTTAGGAAATAAGAATTGGACATGTTTTGGATATTATTTTAACATTTATAATCTAATTTATTTAAATCATTTATTAAGAAGGTAAATACTTAATCATTATATGGTTCTTAATAATTTAATTTATTCGATGTCTAAAAATTATAAAAAAATACCATGATGTAAGAAATATTTTTATCATTACAATGAGTTTTTATAGTCAAATATATGACTTATATAACACCATATAAAAATAAATTACTAAAAGGTTTTTGTTTATGTCAATTTTACCTTTACATTAAATTAATTAATCTAAAGTGTCATTATCATTCATAAGTGGCTCCAAGGGGTCCCAAAATCGACCCAAAGATGCCCATGGTTGGCCATTAATCATCCAATAAGGTTATTACATGTGTTAAGGTAATTTTGAATTATTAAAATATTCGTTTTACCTTGAATTACACTATTTACCTTTAACCACGGTAAATAAAAGTAAAAAAGTTACTATTCACCAAAAATTATTTTTTTTCTTATTGAACCAAATTTTACTCCTTTATATTAACTGTGTCTCTTGGATTTTCAAAATTCAACTCACAAAAGTGGTAAAATTATGTTTTATGTGGATTTTCAAATTCTCCTAGGAGGTGGGTAAAAGACAGTGAAAAGTTCAATAAAATTTTTATATATCTAAAATTATTATAAACTGACTCCAATGAATTAAAATAAACATATATAATTATTATGTATCTATTTATAAATTAATTAATTTAAATAAAATAAATAATTATTTAAATAAAAAAATCAATTTTAACCAATAACTGAGTGTTTTTCACTATTCATGAAAAATTGATGTTTCTCAGAAAAATGCCAAAAATTTGGCATAAGATATATTTGATTTTATGAATCAAAAATGATTTCTATTTTACCAAATTCAAAACATATAAGTTGAATTAATTAATTTAAAAATTAATTCCCGCTGTCAAAACAAATAGCGTGTTTTTAAGAAATAATAACTATCAAAAGATTGGCACTTGTTTATGTCTTGTTTAAATGTGAAATTACATCCAATGACCAAAACTATATTAAATGGTAAAAATATATTCTAAATATACCTTAAAACCACTCAAATTCATAATTTATCACTATTAATTATTTTGATTAAAAAATTTGTTTTTAATAAAAATTTAGTAATTTTCATTATTCATCAAAATATGAAAGTTATCCAAAAAGCACCCAGATTTCACCCTATGATAATTTCGATATTCTGAATCCAAAAATGAAGTCCATTTTTAAATATAAAATTTATAAAATTTCATAAATTTGGTATTACTATTCATAACGGCTAGTTTGATTGGTTGTGGTGTGTTCTAACTCGAAGTTGCGTACAACACACGCTACTGTATTATTCAAAGTGAAGCATACCGTGGAATCTTGGGGTATTACATTGAATTAGTGAATAGAGTTTCCCATATTTTTAGGACACTAGGGGAGCAGATGGGGATCCTAGGTGCGATCCTTCTTTTGGGTTCAGCAGGGCCATGGTGGAGTCTGAATACACAGACTCACGATGAGGAGACTCTTTCGTGGACGGGGTTTGAGAGATGCTTTAGAAAAGAGTTCTATTTGGTTATGAAGATAATCGGTGGATGGACCACTGAAGTAGAGTAAAAGAGTATAATAGACATACCCACCAGGTGTAGAATGTGGCAGAAGAGTAGGGAGAGTTGTAGGTGGTGGTAGACACTTTGATATACTTCCACCACAACCCCCATGAGGGCTGAACCAGGCATATGGAGCTGGGGGATAAGGGTGGGGATGGCTTCATGCTATTTAGGCGTATGACCAATGGACACCAGGGATAATCCAAGTTAATATATGTTTATTTTTTACCTTAGCATCTATACTTATAGACACATGTGCCGATTATTAGTTCCACACCACATGTCTTCTGCAAAAGCTTGAGATTCTGGTAGAGACATTGATACAACCCTAACGCTTGAAGACCCCTATGGTAGGAGACTCGATGATCACACATCTTTATAGATACTGTGATTTTACCCTTGGAGGCAAGAGTTTCTTTTGTAACCTATTGGTGGAAGTTTCGAGGCCTTATGAAGTCATTATCGATATAGATTGGTTGTCTTCGGTCCATTCCCATATTGACTTTTTTAGGTGAAGAGTGTGTTGTGTCTACAGTGATGGGATGAGATTTTCCTTTTTCGATGAAAAGGAGACCCAGGAAACACATCTTGGGCTCTTGATTAGGATGGTGCAACTGATCCCTCATGAGTTGGTTAGACTTACCCTAGTAAAAGAAGATGTTGTGATCTTTCAATTCCCAACAGTAGTGGCAGAGTACGAGGAAGTCTTTCCCGATGATGTTCTAGGACTGCCTCCCCTCTGAGAGATCAACTTATACATCTACTTTCATACCGGTATGACACCGATATCCTCTCCAACATATCTAATGGCTCACACAGAGTTGTGTGAGCTGAGCGTGCAACTAGAGGATTTTCAATAGAACGGTTTTGTAAGTCCCAATGTTTCACCCTGGACGAACCCAGTTTTGTTTTCCAAGAAGGAAGATTTATTTTTGAGTTTTGTGTGGATTACCAGTTCCTAGTTGATGAAACACTGAAGAAAAAGTATCCATTTTCAAGTATCGACAACAATTTTTATCATATGAGAGGGGCACAATGGTTCTCGATGGTTTACCTTTCGTAAGGTTACCACCAATTACGAGTACGTGACGAGGATATACCGAATAAGGAATTATGATACCACTATGGTCACTATGGGTAATTGTTAATTCCATTCGGCATAACAAACTCCTCCATAGTGTTCATGGGTCTTCTGAACTGGGTTCTCCAGCCGTGCATGGACTAGTTCATAGTGGTCTTCATCAAAGACAACCATGTGTACTCACCATCAGAGGAGGAGCACGCGAAACACATGGAGATGGTTCTACATGTAGTATGAGAGTACAGACTTTATGGGATGCTCTCGAAGACCTAGTTCTAGATTCAGGATTTCCACATTGGGGGACATGTCATTTCAGAAGATGGAGTAGCTATGGACCCAGCCAAAGTGAAGGCTATGTTAGCATAAGATCCACCTTGTAGCATGATAGATGTACGAATATTTCTTTTGGTTCATTTGATATTACCGAAGATTAATTATTGATATCTCTCGAATATCAGCACTGATGAAAGCCTTGACCAGGAAGTAGAAACCCTTCCTATGGATGAAGAAGTGCCCGAAGTATTTCAATCATTTGAGACAGATTTTGACGAGCACCACTATTTTGAGATTACTAGAGGAGGGTTTCAGGTACATAGTTTTCTACAATGCTTTAGGGACCGGCCTTGTATGTTTCCTAATACTTAGAAATGAAATGATTACTTATGGTACATTCCATATTAGACCACATGAGAGGATCTATGAGACCCATTATCTTGAGTTGGCAATGGTATTCTTAGCGTTGATGATTTGGAGACACTACCTTATTGGCGAGTGGTTTCTTTTCTACTCTGACCTGAAGAGCCTCAAGTACATATTATCACAGAGGGATTTGAATATGAGACAGAGGCATTGGTTATAGTTCCAATAGTACTATGATTTAGAGGTCATCTATACTCTTGGGAAGGGGAGAAAGGTATAATGTTCTCTTAGAAGAAGATCAAGCTCGCAACTATTGAGTGAGGTGATAGAAAAGTTGGACTTAATAAAGTTATCCTTCATGGATAGAGAGGATTCATCACACCTTTTGTCTATAGTTGTGACCCCTCCTTTCTTAGATAGATTTAGGTAGGCACAGTTTGGGTTTGTTAAATGTGAGTCTTTACATTCTTTGTTATCCTCATGGAATTCCCCTGATTGATATTCGCAAGGTGGGGATCACGTAGTTCATTTCAGAGGTTTTATTTTTGTACCGGTGGAATTAAGGGAGGAGGTCCTGAGCATGTTTTGTAGATCCCCCTTGGTGGTACATCCTGGTGTGGTTAAGATGTATAAGAAACTCTGATGACAGTTCGGGTGGTCAGGCATGAAGAAGAAGGTAGTAGAATTCATTTCTCGATGCCTTTCATGCAAAAAGATGAATGTTGAGCACCATGTTCCAGCAGGGTTATCTCACTCCTTGGAAGTGCCAGAGTGGAAGTTGGATGTAATATCAAGGGACTTCATAACAGTCTTTCCACAGACGTATAAGGGGCATGATAACATCTGGATGATCATTGATCGACTCACCATGTCGTTGCACAACCTAGCTGTGAGGGAGTAGAGTTCCCTAGAAAGATTTGGACACCTCTATGTGAAGGAACTAGTTTTGATTCATGGAATCCCTTCGACAATAGTCTCGGATTGATATGATCACTTCACATACCTGTTTTTGAAGGGATTGAAGGATGATTTCAGGAAAAATCTATGCTTGATCACATCATTCCATCCCCAGACAGATGGTCTGAAGGAGAGATCCATTCAGGTTCTGTAGGATATGTTGTGGGCCTATATCTTGGACTTCAGTCACTGTTCGATGGACCACCTACTACTAGTAGGGTTTTCGTAAAACAAAATCCACCACTCCACCATTGGTATGGAACCATTCGAGGCTTTATATGGGACACCTTTATGGTCAACGCATTGCTGGACCGACCCAGGAGAGTCGACACTTATGCTTACAGAGTAGGTACGAGCTACCACTGAGAAAGTGCAGGTCATCCAGTAAAGGATGAAAGCTATACAAAGCCGGAATAATTATTATGTTGACAAGAAATGGAGACCTCTGGAGTTTGAGGATGGATACCATGTATTCCTTTGTGTCTCACCATGACGAGGGTTACAATGATTTGGACTGGGCGACATGCTATCTCCAAGGTTCATCAGACCTTTTTAGATACATCGTAGTGTTGGATAGGGGGGATACCACCTAGATCATATTGCATCAATTGCACCAGGTATATGATGTCTTCCACGTGTCACAACTGAGTAGGTACGTGCATGATCTATCACACGTCATCATCTCGGGCGAGCTGGACTACAAGGATAGAGCGACCATTTTTGAGTACTCGGTGGAGATTGAGGATTTTCAGGATAGGATCCCCCATGGGTGATCGATTCCCTTGGTGAGCATCTTGTGGAAGCATGGGAATCATTAGGAGAGCATGTGGTAGCAGGAGGATCAGATCCATTCCCAGTATCCGCATAATTTTTAGTAGCCCTTGTTTTGGATTTTCAGGGATGAAAACCCCAAGGTGGGAAGAATTTAAAGTGTCATATTTTCCATGTAATATTTTTAAATATTATATTGAATTATTTTGAGACCATACCTTTCGACGGTGTGTGTTTCTAAGGCCCGATGTTCCCAAAATAAATGTTTGAAATTAATTAAATTTTTAAACAGTGTGCGCGAGTGGTTTTCCCAAAAAAGTGGAATAACATTTTAACAGGTTCTCAGATCAGAAATATGAGGGCACTATTGCATTCAGAGTAGCGACATTTCCATTTCTAGGGTCTAACATCGACCGATGCAGGTCGATATCAAAAGTTAGTTTTTGTACTATTTAATGGAAATAAAATAAATTTTAAATAAATTTATTTTTATTTTTATTTTTGCACAACGACCTAATTCATCCCCTTTAAATACATGCTTATGTAATATCTATAGGGTTAGCCACATAACCTTGGGAATTTGGATTTTTCCATTGGAGATTTGGAGGACACAATGTTCGCGGATGACAAGGACGTGATCAATTGACATATCTAGGATTCAACGAACCTCACCAATGAACATGATGTGGTGATAATTCATTAAATGAATCGTGGTAGGTGTTTGTTATTTTGATTTAGATATCCCCCATTCTTTTATTAAATGATGAACATGAATAAAACCATGAATATATTAATCCAAGGATCATGAATTCTTGTGGAAGGGTTTGCTTTTCTGTTTCTTTTGGGGTTTGATTCAGGAAATTGATAATACTTTAATTGACTATCATTTTATTTTCCTATTTAATCCTTATAAAGGGAGAGGATCAAAGATGTGAAAAAATGGGGGATGTTCATTACCTAATTTGGTTTATTGGATTTCTTCCTCTTTTCATCACATTTTTCATGGGGCGACTAACAACAGATCGTTGTGCATCCGTTTCACCACGGAATGATTCCAAATTAATGATTCAACATTGTGAATACCTAGCGGTGGTGTAATGATTATGGAGGAAGAATAATCTGCTCGGATTGGGAGATACTTTCCTTCGAGAGTTCTTTATGTTGGTGGATCGATACGCACCTTCAGGGCTAATCGAATACTTGAAAACAATAGATACGACTTTGGGACATCGGGGAAACATAGAATCTAGAGTTTCGTGGCAAACCGATCCTAGAAACAAAGACAAGATCATAATCGAGGTGTAGTAGAGAAGGTTTGAGCTTCTGGATTATTCTAGAACACATGCCATGTATCTCTAAGAACACAACGTGTGGTACTAGTGGCAACAGATAGGGTTTTCATGGTGAAAACGATGAAGAAAACATTTTGACTTTGGGGAGACAAAAAATGTGCGGGCACTACCCAACAATGGATGTAGTTCTGTGCAACAAGAAGCACTGAAACTACATGTTCTCTAAAAACACAGTGCGTAGGTCCATACATGAGCCTTAGTGTGTATCAATTACGTCACATAGACTTGGGGTGGAATTAATGCCATGCACTCCACCACATGGCCATACGAGGCCAGTTACGTGGGTTACCCCGTGTAACAGCCACACGGGCTGGCCCACACGGGATGAACCCGTGTATGGGCACATGACCACGTATATGGAGGGAACCCCATTTAATAGGACAAGGCATGCGTTATTTACTACACATCATGAACTTACCTGTCGATGCTACATGTTCCTTCTGGATCAAGAAATTTCACGCGGGTAGTACCCATAGTCGAATGAAACGACATGTGGCCCTTTATACAGGCCGTGTATATCATGGAACATGGATTAAACCTATTTTCCACTATATCTTGGACAATTTTTTGGGGTCTGTTCCCCTTTTCTCTTTCCATAAAGGTCAAGTACTGTTTCCATACCCTAAAGTTTGATCCCTTCAGTAGAACATTCCGATATATAGTCAGGTATCCCTTCGAGAGGCCTGGAGTGAGATCCTCTATCCAGTCATGACCCTAGGTAGACTCAGGTATCGAAGAGACTATTCCAATAGGGTGACGATCATCTACTTAGCAGTTGAATCTGGATGGGTCATGGTATTGACCAAGGCCCTAGAAGTGATCCTAATATGTAAATCGTGATCTTTCCCCCACTCAGAAGTGTATTCTCCTAGAATGACTATATCTATCTCTCATGATCTTTCATGATGAACAGTACATCTTGGACGAACATCGTCAGAACTATCAAACTCATGGAGTGAGTTCTCTCGGATGAGTTCTTCATGGAATATTTAAACTGGATCCCTAGCCAAGGTATGTGATTGTATGACTTATCCCTAGACTACGGTTTTGGGTTTTGAGTATGTCTAGATGTGTTTGTCCTGTTATATGTTCAATAGACATATACTATGTAGAGATGAGTTTACATTTCCTTTGTGTATTTATTTGTGGTTTTTGGGGTCCCCTACTGGGTATTGTTATACTCACCCCTACACGAGCATTCCCCGCACGTGTCATGTCTTGTGTAGATAATAAGACTTTTGAAGAAGTCTATGGTGGACCAGGACCGGACTGAGATTTCTGAGATCCCTACATACTGAGGTGTTGTAACGACTATGATTAACAGTCCCAGTAACCATTTGTTCTTACAGGTAGGACATTGTAATTTCAGACACTTTTTTTTGGCGGGGATGTATTCTGATCCATTTTACTTTCATCACCGAACATTTTTTGTACTATGTTGGTTGGTTTTCTTTGTACGCATGAATTTTGTTCCTTAGTGGTTTTTTCAATGTTGCATTTGGGTGCTTGGAGATGTTTCTATGTGTATAGTTACATAAGAAATGCCTCCCATAATAGTGATATGCATACTTGGTGCTAGTCATCATCTCCTAGACTATTGGAGGCGGGCTTGGGAAGTCACAACGCATGCCCCAATGGGACAGGTCGTGACATGATTTTTCCATCAAAGGGTAAAGAAACATTGTCTGAGAATAGCTTTGTCCACTGAGAACGTATGTCGGATTCCCTCCCCAATGTCTCATCCTTTTCTCAGTCCTGCAACCATATAACCCATACGGGAGGGACAGACTTGCCTCAGAGAGCCTTCATGCTTCGGTCAACGATGCATACTAGTTACTCCTCAAAGGTAGTATCTACAACTAACTCAACTTCCTCATGGTCTAAGGTATGAGACATGTCAGCATGATATTGGAGAAGCTATGAGGAATAAAAGACATAGTGCATGGCATGGTACCTATGAATTAGTTGCAACTAATACGGTACCAGTCCGACTATCTATAAAAGTTCAAATGGCTCGACGTAATGAGGAGATGAAATTCCCTTATTTCTTAATTGTTTGTGCCCTATCTTTGAAGATACTCTATGTAAAACATGATCCCAAAACTTTAACTCCTAGGTTCATCCACAGAGATTGACATAATATTTATTTCTAAACTGAGTCTTAGTCATACACTTAATAGTCATCTGGACATATTGTGAAGTCTCCTGAATGAGATGAGGACCCAGTTGGGCTACATCACCTACATATAGCTAGCACAAGGGTGAAAATCATGACATACCATATATGTCCTTAAAAGGATACATCTAAATCTTCTCCTAAATACTTTTTTTATATGAGAACTCGGTGAGAGGGATATGCTTCTCCCAAGAACCTCTAAAATCAAGGAATCTTGCTCAGCGAATATCCACTACAACCTTTATTATCCATTCCGATTGTCCATTGGATTGAGGGTGAAAATGTGTTCTTAGAAACACCTGATTACCCATAGATTTGTACAAACCCTACCATAACTGTGATGTGAAATGAGATTCTCTATCTGAAATGATAGTATGTGGAACCCCATGTAGTCATATGATCTCACAGACATACAAATTTCAAAATTCATCAACTAATAAATCCCCCCATATAGGAATAAAGTAGGATGATTTCTTTAGTTGGTATATGAATTCCTAGATAGTATCCATACACCTCAATGAACTAAGAAATACAACTACGAAGTCAGTAACAACATCTTCCCATTTCCATTCCGGGATAGGAAGCATTTGTAACTAGCCTACAGGCCTCTGGTGCTCCACCTTCACCTTTTGATAAGTGGAACACCTGGTGATGAGGAATGCAATCTTACATTTCATTCCAAGCCACAATTATTGGAATCGCATATCTCGATACATCTTCATGATTCCTAGATGGACTGCGCACTAAGAAGTATGGGAATATTTCACCCATTCCTCTCTTATATCTATAGAAACCCAGATACGTTAACATAGAGGCATGAAATCATCTCCGTCCACATACCAATATAGAGGAGGGTTATCTCCCGATATTCTTCATTGAAAACCAAACCATCAGGATTTGAAATCTGCTGACTTTCCCCTTATAAAAGAAGGGATATGTAACTAATAATTATGATAGGTAAGAATACTGGTGAAAATCATGAAAATTTAGATGACTCTTAGAAAATAGGTATGTTAACTTCCATTCATCACTAGTTTCCATTACGGCATTCATTTGAGTTCTCCATCTCAATTTATCAGCGAAAAGGTTGAATTTAACAGAAATATAGGCAAGCTCAAAATCAATGTATTGTTGATGTTAGACTAATCTCTATTTTCTGGGGTTCTAGTTATGTTGTGAAAATATGTACCTAAGGCTCTTGTGATCTGTAGACAGCAAAACTTCTCACCCAACAATAGTGTCTCCATTAACAAAAGGCATAGACAAATGATACTAGATCTAGGTCATGTGTTAGGTAATTTCTCTCATGAGTTCTAAAATTCCAAGATCCATATGAAAATTCTTTATCTTCCTACATCAAGATAGCTCCTAGGCCAATTACTGATGCATCACAGAAGACGATATAGCCTTTTCCAGATTCTGTAAGAATCTGAATCGGCACCGATTCAATCCTCCCTTTTAGCCCCTTTGAGGATTTCTTTCATGATTATGACCTTAGGAACATAACTCCCTTCATTTTAAGTCCATTATGAGGTGAATAATGATGTGATAATTCCTTTATGCAATGAATATAATACCCAACCAGCCCAAAGAAACTTTTTAGATCAAAAACATTCTTGGGGTACACCAAGGAAACTAAAACACTATCATTTTTAGGGTCAATATATAATCTTGATTCTATAATAATATATCCCATGAAGTGGACTTTGGTGATACAAAAGTCACATTTTGAATGTTTTGTATAATGATGATACTTTCTTAGTGTATTCAGAATGATCTCAAGATGATTGGAATGGTGGTTATGAGTACGAGAATACGCATAGATTTCGTCCACAAAGACCACGAAAAATGTGTCAAAAAAGGGGTGGGAAACCCTATTCATAAAATCCATGAAAACAAAAATAGAATTAGTATGACCGAATGGAATAAGAAGATATTCATCCAAATCATACCTACTAAAGAAAGTTATATGGGGTTTTCATGATGGTCTGACTCACACATGATAATAACCCTTTCTCAGGTTGATCATAGAGAACACCTTTTCTCCTCAGATCTGGTCAAAGAGATCACTTATTTGGGTAAGTGGATACCAGTTCTGGACCGTAAATTAGTTCAACACTTTGTAATCCATGCATTGACAAAGAGTAACATCTACCTTCTTAGAAAAAAGCATGGGTGACCCCCAAGAGGATGTACTAGGCCATATAAAAAAATTTCTTCAAGGTCATTTATCTGCCTCTTGACCTCTTGAGTCTCAGTAGGTTCCAATCTTTATGGAAGAATGGACACTATAGATGCTCCCAGAACAAGCTCTAAAGTAAAATCTACCGCTATTTTATGAGGTAATCCAGAAAATTTATCAGGGTAGACTTCCCCTAAATGATCAACCACTAGAGGTAAATCAGTATTAAGAAATACCTAATCCTCCATGAAATAATTTTAAAACTGGGAAGTCACTCCCCCTAGCCCATGATTATTTGATATAGATCTCCCATCCTTGACATCCCACTCACCATTGAAAAGATAACTTCTTCCATCTAGTGATGTAAAAGAAACCCTGCGATGATAGCAGTCTACAAAGGCATTATAGTTGACTAACCAGTACATCATGAGAATGAAATCGAAGCCCATAGTCTGTATAAAAAATATATTGCTCAATTAAGGGTAACATCCAGCCTCAAGGGGAAAGTCCATGAACTGGCATATCCCTCCATCCATATTCGCAACGGTGTATTGTGGTTCATCACACCATAGTGATATTGTGTGTCTAGTCCGAGACATTCAAAAATAAATAATGAAATGAATTATTTTTAAGAACATGTATCATACAAAAAAGAGACAATAGTATAGGCTACTATAATAGTACAACATACTATAGATGGTCTCGCAACCTTAGCCTCAGGTATCAGATGTAAAATAGGCAACTGACCTGATCCATGTCATTGTGCAACAAATGGACTATCATGATCTTAACTGTTATGCTAGTGTTACAGGCGTTCATGGGTTGAACTACCACAGCCATGACCACCTCCTCAGTCATACCTACGAGTTCTATTCCAACTCCCCATCTAATGCAACATCAAATAACTCTCTATTGAATATGGAGCTGGAACATGTTCTTTTTCACAAGAAGCTAGTGGAAAGGTCTTAGAGAAACACTGAAGATGACCCATACGGCTGCAATCTCAGAACTCTATAGTGTATCTATAACATTGGGGCTTTTTATTCCTTATTTTTTCACACTGATGATAGACCATATAGCTATAAAACTAGACACTTTGGCTTCCACTTCCCAAATTAAAAAATTAAAGGAAGGTTTCCACTCTCTGGAGGAACTACTGGCCTGACAGGACACTGATCCATTAAATCTAATACTTCTTCCTTCTCTTAGGTAAGACTCATTGATATGGTATAGATCAAAAATTGTCTAAAAGGTAGGAGGGATAAATACATTCACTGGAGTTCATATAGAGTACTAGATCCTATCCTCAACATATAGCATGGGATAGCTCATCACCAACTAGAAGTGGTGAAAGGCACTGTAAATCAGTGAAAGGTGATGAATATTATATAAATAACATTGAACCCTGCTCGAGATTCATGAACTCTTATATCAACCTTCAGTTCATGAGAAATTAACTGATCTTATAATTTATTATGGAAGTTATCCCATAACATGTCGTGATGACGACTGACCTAGGTAACCATATCCTGCCAAATCTTGGCGGAATCCCAAAGCATGTATGCATCAAGCTTAAATCTCTTCTTTAGAGGCATTTCCAAATGCTCAATTAATGACCATGTGGCCTATTCCCAAGACTCTGCTTCTTGAGGACCTCTATCTGATGAAAATGTATAAGGATTATACTCTTGGAACATATGGGTCAGATCAGTCATCATAGGTGCATCCCAAGGAAAACCTGGCATGGACTGCATCGAAGGTGAGAATATATCGACGGCTTGGTTATTAGTGACCTAATTTTGTATGGAAGGAGGTTCCTCAAGTTTCACTCCTGGAAGTAATACTAGCATCTCTGGTCCCACCATGACTGGAGTGTTTTCATCACAAGCTTCCTGGAGAATGAGACGAGGACATCATCATGACATTGGCCTACAAATTCAAATAAAAATCCTTAGAAAAAACATAAGTTAAAAATATAGGACCACTAATGGAAGATAAAAGTAAGAAAACTCAATACCCAAGGCATAAAACGCCAAACTACCTGCTTAGTAGGCCCTGTATGGGTAAGTTTTTAAGTATAAGTTTCATGTAAATTTAGAGTTAATTTCTAGGTTCACTCATTCAGCTGTCATAAACAGAACATATCATAATAAGGATATTCAACCAAATCATTTTAATTTTTATATTTTATTTTATAATGGATAGTCGTTTCTGATGAATCAGTGCTCATACACTTATCATTGGAAACGAAACCCATATACATATAGAACAACGGCCTGACATGGTAAATTACTCGTCCCAATTCATGAGGGGCCATACACTTCATTAATTGATATAGGAAATCACTAAATTGAATCCAAAGTAATACATGTTCAAAAACCTATCACAAAATCACTCAGAAAGTACATGCATATAAAAAAATGAAAAGTATCAAAATTAACCTATATAGAATGGCAATGTGAATGACATGTGAATTCTAGGTGCCTATAATGATTCATGTAGAAATTATCATTCCATCATATCATTGGGTTAAGGAAGAAATAAATTATCAAAAGAGTAATAATAAACAACACCACACAACATGTGCATCACCCAATGGTTAAATAATATCAACTTTAATAGGAAATAGAAGAAAAACAATAATCATTTAGGGAATGTAGTTTTTACCCTGAACATTGGTTCGTGACGCCGATGAATGGATAATGACCCAGATCCAAGAATTCCTATTCTTCAATCTATTTCCTCAAAATTTTAATTAATTAAAAGAATCCCCATTTGATACCACTTTTTGATTACCTAGACCTAGATGCCACTTATTTTTTCCCGGAGCCTGGTGGGCCACATGGCCTCAAGTGCATCTTCTCAATTTCCAGAAGCTATAGAATATCAGTGAGGGCCTAGGGTGTGTTCGTGGGAAGACTATGCCACATTATTAGAGTGTAGCAATGAGGAAGGAATATAATGGAAAATTAAACATTGGAAGCAATATGAATAAACATCGGAAGAAAAGTGAGGCAATAGATAAAACGAGAACAACAATGACTGTATGAACTAAATAATGATGATATAATATCATGTCACTAGAATAATTAAAAAAAACAGATACAAAGAAATAGAATAAAATGTTCAAAAAAGTGAAGGAAAAAAGTCTACTCCAAGCATCCTGATATCCAACTCGGTCATCTTCTATCAAGCTCCATCTTATGAGCAAGTAATCATGAATTGGAATCCCTCTATATCCCTTCAACTATGCATGAACCACTTAATATAATCTAGGTACTAAAAGTCACCTGGATATGGTGAGAGATAAATATCAGTGGGCCACCACCAACATTTTCTATATCATCTGTCCCATGTAATGGAGTATACCAGGGTGCATATATTCATATATAAGTAAGGAAAGTAGTACAATAAAACTAAATACTCGTGTACCTACTTCATCCCTTGGCAGATGGATGAACATGTATCCAGTTAATTAATTAATAAATTACCATTTAATGTTAATTGGTCACATGAGGAATATCCTGCACTGACTTCACCTCATGATAGTATAATTAGTGAATATCCCATGATGTAACAAGGAAACCTGATAATGCTATCAAATGAAGGAGTTATAGGGTTAAAACCAAGGTAACGTAAACTCTAATAAAGCTCACTTAGTAGTATTTGATCCTAGCTAAGGGTTAAGAGTGTAATCCATTAAGCGTAATCCAAGGAATTCCACAATAAGGCACCTATCTTGTCCAAGGTTTTTATCCAAGGTTAAAAAAGGATATGAAAGGACTGGGTCGAAGGAGTGTATCCAAGGAACCTAATTGTCATTGTTGGATCTAATGAGTGTATCTGAGGAATCCTAGAATACTGAAGGGGACCCTACGATAGTGAACCATGATTCCGATAAATAGAAAAGAACCATAGTCTAGGTGGGTATCAACCTAAGAAAATTGTATACTTGAATTAGAATGGGGTTCCCATGACCCAAAGTATTCTTCTATATGAATCCAAGGTGATCTTGAGTCATTCCATTACTATTTGATATTGCAATCATATAGTAATTCATTTGCTTCATATCTTTCCTTCCATTAGTGTTGATTGGTCAAGTAGAGTTGATACCATTTACTTCTTGGTTCACACCTTGTCTTCCATTAGTGTGGATATGAAAATTAACGGTGAAACAATTTAATCAAGTCTTAGTGATCAATTATGTAAAATTCAATTATAGAGGTTCACTCTGCTAACTTCCATCAATATGGAAGGGGATACTATGGACATGTAAACTTTATTCTATATCTTTAAATATGTCCAATTTGTATACATAGTATACATTCCATTTAACATTTCATATTTAGTAATTATTTGAAGCCCATACCTTAGGCAAGTAAATTGGTGTGAATACATGGTACATTCCACTATGAAATCCTCATTAAAAACCATTTATTAAGAAGGCTCTCCATTAAAAAATTAAATAAAGGGAACACCCTAACGGTGGCTATAACGTGTCAAAACACTAAAAATCCAATTTAGGCATAACAATCGACATGATGTAGACTGATTTATAGGTGTAACCACTAACATATAATCACATATTTGAAAGAGAATAAATATATGATTCTAAAATGTATAATCATTGAATTTAATTTTAAGAAATGGTCCCCAATGGAATCAGTGATCCCCACCCAAATATCCCAAAATCAATGAACTTTAGGTATGACTTATAGACCACACACCATAGTGTTTTACAATCATTATCATCTAGTATTGGCCCTAGATTTCCCTTGGATCATATTATATATAATAAAATGTGAATAACTATCAAATGGTAATATATAGGTCAAGAGAGAAAGTGAATAAGATTGGATAAAGAGGACTCGAGTAAATACCCTTTCACATCAAACATAACAAATGGAAGCTCGATCAAATGTCGAATGAAGGATATCTCTTGATCCCTATCCTTGGCCTTCAAAAATATCTAAATAGATGAAAATGAATGAAAATACCACTAGTTAATATATTAGAAAAAAGGTGGAGGATTAATAGATCATTAAGGGAATTTTGGACATTTTACATAGGATTTTAGCATGCGCATGGTTTGTTTGCACAATTTTTCAAACCGTGCACAAACTGTGTGTGATGGAGTGGCCCAAAATCACATCCTCCACACTATTTGATTAAAACATGTAAGGCTATTCACGGGTACCTAGGAAAAAGGGGTGCTCAAGTAGTTTGGTTGCATGGTTTAGCACTAACTGTGTGATGTGCCACTGCTAAAAAAATACCCTCCACACAGTTTTCCAAGCAATGCGGAACAACCACACAGTTTTCTCTAAACCGTGCGTAAGGTCTGTTTTATCCAAAAGGATAGGTTCTAGACCCCGACCAAGCCCCATACTCCCTCAGAACCATTACTAATTCATTATTAATCCAATTTGGGTCCAATTAAAACATTTAGACAAAAAATTTATGGATTCATACATAATTGAAAACACAAGTACTTGCATTAATTTATTCAAATAAAAAAAACAATACACAGATAAAAACCATTTTTCATAAAAAAATATTCCATGTATTTTCAAATGTTTTTTATTTAAATTTATAATCAATTTATTCTCTCTATATATTTTTAATGTTTTCATAATTTATTAATCACTATTAATAAAAAATAATATAATGATTCGATTGCAATGGTATTTTATATTTTGATACATTTAGACTCTGGGAGCATGTACACCAAGTTGATGAGAAATTTTATTTGAAGATAAATATTTTATAAAACCACATTGTGTTTAAACCAATGAATTTTTTTATATCATGAGTTCTATTGGGATTGATAGATACAATAGGATATTCATTTTGGACTTTTCCAACAATGATGCTTCAAAACCTAACTCACCAATAGAGGATTTAGGTTTAAATAGTCAAAATAATTAAAAGAGGCCTTTATAGAGCTGAATAGGATGATTAAATCACCTATATTAATAATTTTTATTGATATTATATTTTTAAATGAAATATGTATTCACATTTATAGAATTTTACTAGGAACTATTGGGATGCTGTGTGAAATGGTAGTAGCTTATGGGTATCCCTAGCTAAGGCCCCATGAGTGGAAATACTAATCCCATGACTTAGAGTTGCATGATTTCATTGATTTATAGAAATTTTGGTGACAATACATCATCATGGAGATATTTTTAATGTATATTGACTACAACATTCAGTTGTATATTTTCAACCATCATGCAATTATTCTTTATTAGAACATCATTTTGAGTATATAATGATTTTTTACTATGAGATGTAAGATAATCCATATATTTGAGATGTTAATAATTAGTCCCTTAATAAGAAGAAACATTTTTTTGGGGAGATAACATAATAATATAGGTTAAATATCATATTTTTTTGGAATATTAATAGTTGGGTATAGTTTAGGATTTTGGGGTTTGGTCTTTCAAACCAGTGGTGATCATTAAATCATTGGGGAAAGGTGTAATAGAAATTTTTGAGAGTGTACATAAGTGTTTGGATAGAAATGAATTATTTTAAGGTGGATGATATATTTTTGATATGAGATATAGATAGAATTTTTGAACTTCTACATCATTGTACGGAAATTGTTTCATATTCAACGATATAATATTTTATTATATCCTCGTAAGAAACATAGTGGATGGTGTACCGTGGCTTAACCAAGATATATAATGGTGAATAGTGAGAGTTCTTTTATCATGAAATGAAAAGATAAATCGAATGATTAGTGTCCCATCATATGAAAACTCAAATGATTGAGGATAAGGATGGTATGTCAAGAGGGATTCATCAGAAAAGATAATTTCTATTATATTAATTTGTTGTGCTGATGACATAATTTGTGAATGGTTTAACCCGGACCCCAAGAGATCAGTACACCATTTTTATGCTTAATGATCTGTTGAATAAGGTACATCCCTATATAACTATAAAAGTGATCAAATGAGTGGATGATCTTTGGAATTTCAATGAATTGATGATCATATGGCTTCATAAAGTTAATTATATCATCATATCTGTTAGATTTACATGGTTTACATAATTGTACTAGAACAGATGGAAAAAAGGTGATGGTTACATTATAGAAGTTATGTATTTCCTTTCATACTCAGGCTAATAGGATGTCATAGAAAATGCTATAGACCTGATGTTATTATTTAATCACGTATTATAGATTTATAAAAACCTTGAAAATACCACATGTATTATTTTTAGTTCATGTATAATATGAATATCTAATCCTCAATTATGATGGATTTGTTTGAGGTTCGTTATTAGTGGTAATGTAGTTTATATCTACTCTATGATGTAGATGAGACTTCTTTTATTGGAATTATTGTGGAGTAGTAAACATCAGAGGGAGTTTTTTGATTCATAAATTATTATTTTTGGATCAAATCAATCACATGTAATATGATGACATAGGATACGACCCCCATAAATCACTATGGGTGATAATAGATTTCTTTTGGAGTCCCATAAATTAGGTAATATGTGTGTAAGGAGGTAAGGTATATTGACACCATGATATGTTGGGATGTTTCATTTCATCAAATAACTTTGGAAAATGGCTGATAATTTGGTGATTCCTCCAAATTATCAAGCTATTACCATTGTGTTCCTTGTTTCTAAAATTCAGATATATGATCCTTATCATACAAATGTTTTCTACTCTGTGGATGTTAAGCATGAACTAGACTCTTCATTAATGGAATGACTAATTCGTTTAGGGAACAAATTCAAGAGGCTATTGAGAAGAAATTATATTCATATTTGTTTCTTAAATAATAACATGTATGTTCTACAACAGACATTGGAGGATAAAACATACATTTTTTTGAAGCACCATGGGTTGCTCGAGTTGACCATTGGGTTTATTTCTAAAGGATGTGAATTCATAAGTGTTGGATAATTATGAATCATTTATTTTTAGTCACAAAAAATTTCAATCATTTTGTAGAATTAATTTAGGGATATGAGAGTATATATGCAATTTAGAGACATTATACAGTATATAACCCATTTCGGCATGTCTGAGGATGTTTTGGTAGTTTTTGATTTATAACAGTCATATCGGCCTTTCGATGAGGATTCAGTTTATAATGAATATTTCCTAATAAAAAAATATTACCTATGAAGACCATCATCTATCATGTTAAGATCCTATGTAATAATTATTCTTCCCAATATCCACCAGTTGAGTTGTGAAGGATATTTGGTTATTGGTGGCATCATCTATATCCAAGTTAGGACATGGAGTTATATGATTTTTTTTAATAAAATGGACCTCCTCTAAAATTTTATTTATTCTCCCATTCTCTTTTAGACTCCCTAAACCCTAGTAAAACTATTTTAATATTTTTGTTACCATAGATCAATGAAACACCACAATTAAACGCATATACATTGAATCATTAATCTTTTAATAATAAGTTATATCCCATTAAACATGATGAAAACCAAGAAGATAGTAAATGTATTTATATATAATTCTATTTAATTTTACTAATAGTTGATGCATTGAGCATTTATATAATACACACCTAAATTCATGGAATAAATATTTAACCATAAATAAATGAAATATCATTATAAATAGAATATTCTCATGTGTATTTTTAACCAATACTTAATTTTAGGGTGTGGTTTCATGAAAAATATCATCATTGATTTCAAAATCATACTTATTTGGAATTTTTTATAGTACTCTATCGATATTTTGAGATTAGATGGAGACAATATCCTTACATCATTATCATACATGATGCATGAGGTTTTTTACTTTAATGAATGGTTTCTATTAGTTCATTTCATATTTTTTCTCCATGTATAGAATCATGAAACTCGTGCCTAATGTTTTCTTCCATGTTGATTTATTTTATTATGACTACTTATTTAAATGGAATTATTTTTTATTTTGATTTTTATCTAAATAATTTTATTTTATTTTCTCTATCTTTTTTAGTTGATGATTTATTATCCATATTTACTATCCCTCCCTAATATGTATTAGTGATATAATAATCTATAATAAAATAGGATACAATTTTATTAGATGTTGTCAAACATGTTTAATTAACAATCCAAATATGAAGGGGTATATAAAAGACTTGGATGGTTGATTTTCATTCTAAAATTATATGGAATTATGTAGATGCGGGGATGAGGTTCATATTTATCATTTTTTATTTTTTTTAAAATTTTTTCAAATCAAAAACTATTTAACTTCATAGAATACACCTAAATATATTCTCATCTATGGTTAAGGTATATTTTTAGTTTCTACTATGACATTTACTTAAGCACTATACATGATATTTAGTGCTCTTTTAATTTTATAACATAGGAATTTTGTGAGTTGAATAGGCCATATAGTGAATGGTTTAACTGATTAGCATGAGGATTCAAATAATTTTATTTATAATGAGGTTAAATAGAGAAATAAATCACATTGAATACATTGAATATAAAATTATTTTTATATATTTATAATAAATTAAAAAAAATGTAATTTTCAAAAAATGGAGGGTGCTTAATAATTTTATTTAATTAAATTGAAATATATTATAAAATTAACGTAATTTATTTTTTAGGTATGAAATATAAAATACCTGAAATTAAATTTTTTTTGTAAAAAAAGTCCTTCATTTTTCTATCATAGTGTGTTTGCGTTGATGTTTTTTTTAAATAGTTTAAAAAAAATATTTCTTCTTTTTTGATAATGTGGATCTAGAATAAATTATATGTGTTATGAAATTTTACATTGAAATTTTCATTATTCCATAAAAGTTTCCAAAAATATGGTTATGAACTTTATTGAAAATAAGAAATTTATACTTCTATATTAAATTAAAGATTATAAATTTTGAATAAAATTTGAAATGTAGGAAATGAATTTTTTAGCTATGAACATTGTGTAAAAGTGATATGTGATTCTACATGAGAGGAAATGTATTTGAGGTGTTATTTAATAATGGGATACTTTATTTATTGAATTACATGAAATTAATGGTTTCTAATCAAATATAATTAACCGATAATCATGGTAAATCATATATAAAAATATTAATAATAATAAAATTGTTGTATAATTATTCTATGTATTAGGGATATTATTTTAGGAAAAGATATTAATAGAGTATTACATGATTTTTATTTTTTAAAGGTAGTTCATGAAGCATTTGTAATTTTTGAATGGATTGTAGTTCAAGAAAGTATATTTTTTCACAAAGAACAACTATAGAAGGGTAGGTACTTCTCACACCACATTTAATTTGAAAAGTAGTACAATATGTTGTAAATATTTTTCCATATAAAATATATATAGAGGAGTAGTTCATGAATGAAAACAGTTTGTTAAGGGGATTTCCTTGATGAAATTAATATGCAAAAATGTCAATTTTATCTCTCTGATTAAAGGGTATATTTATATTACATTCCTGATAGTTTTGTGTTAATCATAGTAGATATAAGTCATCATAAGTGTCTTATAGAAAAATAGTACATTCACATCAATTGTTAGGATAATTAGTTCTCGTGTTTGATTTTCTTTTAACCCAAAAGGTAGTAAGACTATTCAAAATACACCATCAAAATAAATCATATGATTTTACATTTCATTGGCACATTTCCTTTTTAAACATATATATAATAGTATGGTTTGTGTAAAACATGTAAAATTTATACCTTTCATTCATTTTTTCTTTTAAATATTCACATTTTTTGACATTTAGATATAATATTTATTTATATAATGATGATAAAAGATAAAAATATGGAATTATTTTAACCAATAATACCCTGATTTAACCCCACTCAAAAATTATTTATCAATCCAAGGATAATAACTTTTATTAGATCTAAAAGGAATTGTTGGAGAAATACTCAATGTAAAATCCAATGAAGAAGACATCAAAAAACTACTTGTCATCATCGAGGGAAGTAAGTTTCAACATCAGAAGAATTTAATGGAGAATTACTTATGCTTATTATGTAGGTAAGTATATATAGATATTTTTAGCTGTATTTTGTTATTGATAAATTGTAGGTATTTAGTAGAAGTAGATGGTTTGGAACTATATATTAATGGAAAGCTTTGGGTTCTATAGAAAAAAATAGAATTACATGAGGATGAAAAAAAATAAACTTACTGACACATTATTAGATTGAGTGAATTTACATATGAAGGACATGAATGGGATTAGATTAATTATTGATAACATAAGGATAATCATTAATATCTTGTGAATATTTCTAAAGTATTTCAATAAATTTGCATCCTTGCAAGTGTTTTATGATTCGATGGAGAAGTAATTGATAAGTCTATATTGTTTTATTGTTTTATATGTGTGATAAATTGTAATAACAAGGTTGTGTAAAAGTGTATGACTATATAGGTGAAAATAAAAGAAATTAATAGCAGCATAATGGTGGATGGTCATAATGATGAATAGTTTGGATGGTTTCCTTTCATTCTTGTCATTTGTTTTTAAAATGGTTGTAGGAATATATAGATGTAAATTTCCACTTGTTTCCTTTCAATGAATAATATAGGGGATTCATACTGGAATGTTTCCCCAGAGTATTAATGAATTTTATGAGGATAAAATGGTTTTTATGAAAAAATTTGTAACAAATATGAATGGATAGAGAAGTGAAAATAATAAAAATTCATCACTAAAAGAAAATTAATTCTCAAAGGATGAATATTTTATAGGAAGGAATGGTGGAATAAATTTAAGAATGAAATCACCATAATGAAGATATAATGGTGGTCATTTTGTGGATTTCATATAGAGGGTATGATTTTTATGGTTCTTAAGGGAAGTTATCGAAACATTTGATATCCATGGAAAAAATATAGTTTTCTATTGATGAGATAAATGATAAGAGAGATAAAATAATGAAATAAAATATATTGGTTACTCATTCATAACTACAAAAGAATCAGTATGAAGAGGATATGTTCATGTTAAAGATAAAAAATGAACATTTTATGTAATAAAACAATGAATTATGAAAGAAATTTACTAATTTAATGCTCAAAGATGAATTAAAATATATGGTAATAGATTATTTAACTAACTAAATAAAATAAAAGGTTAAATATATTGAATCACATTGAATTTATGTTTTTTTATGTGATGAAAAAATATAGATCAAATGATAGTGTTGTATACCAATAGAATATTGAAATAATCGATCACACATGGTACGGATAATGGGAAAGTGTGGGATGAAGAACTGAAAAAACATGTAAAGGAGAGCAGATGAATGAAAATTAAAAACTAAATTGATAATATTTGTCTGGGGATTTATTAAAAATATAAATTATTTTTGGTTGTTTTCAGGACACATGAACCCACTCCATAGTTGAAGGATTATTTGGTTATTACTCAATATAAGAATACAATGAGATCTAATGGGATGGTCAATGTGTTATCAAATAAAAAATAAATAAACATCATCTAATTTATTATTATAGTGAAAATAAAGGATATTTTAAAAATATGTTTTTATATAAAATGTGTAATGGGGGAAAACATTAAATAAATTGATGTAATTAGTTTTCAATATTCCAATCATTATTTTAATGGTCATATTTTCTATTGTGGGTTATTTGTACATGTTGCTATTTATTTCGCATAAAAAAGATGAGGATTGATACTATGATGACTAATAATTATAATATATTGTATATCAAGAAATGATAATGTGATATAAAAATTATTAGTTTATTATAATCATTATAATATTAAGTTGGACCATCATATTTTTAAGAATATCGTGAAAATTAATTAACAGATGATTTACATTAAAATAAATAGATCAAAATTAAATGTTATGAATATGTATTCATTTAAGATATTTTAATAAAATAATTAATTTTTATTATTTCAGGGATCCATGATAGAGGATAGATATCAATTATGATGATAAATATTAATCAACAAACAAGAGTCAAATTGGAAAATAATGCTTTCATCATATTTGGTAATAACGATGGCCTAATAATAATAGGCTCTCTGATATACATATTTTAGAGAAAATTTATAAGACATGATAATATCATTATTATTTTAGGACTAAATCACAACATTCTATGTTTTAGTAAACATTGTGCGTTGAGGAATATAATAAACATTCCAATGAATAAATTTCTCTTCATTGTAAAATATGTAATTGTTCACCATAAATATGTCAACATAAAGGGGAATCCATAAAATGTTAGTGTAATAGAAGAAAAGTTATTTCTATCAATGTATGATTGAAATATAAATATTCTTAAGTTTATATGGAAACTATTCCGAAAATTCATGGATGATCTGGAGAAAAATGTTTTATATCATGACCTCCTTAAAATATCTTTTCATTACATTCACATAATATTTTTTAATAAAAATGATGATTATTTAGAAAACCTACATTAAAAATTAGAAGTAAATAGGGAAACTAGATGTAGTGGGTACTGATGTGTGTAAAAAAATATTAGTAATATACATTTATGATAATATTATCCTTAGACTATTTATTTATCAGAACAACAGGATAACATTGATAATAGTTTTTAATCACATATTTTAAGTGTTTAGTTTCATTAATATTTATTATAGGAAGTCTAAAAACATTCATTGATTTAAAATTATGAAATTCATGATAATTAAAATGACAAAGTTCATCAATAATAATGTAGAATAACTTTTTTTAATCCCTAGCCAAGGAACCATATCTTAGTAGTGACAATATCTTTTCAAAATATTCAAAAATTGGGGATAATAATTTCTATCTATAAAATCGTACCCAAGAAAATTTTGAATGAATTATTACTAACATTCATATACATATATAATACGTATTTATTTTATATTTTGGTAGAAATGAATACCTATGAAATGTGGTATGTTGAGATTATAATAATGATGTTCTTTTGGATATCATAAATTAGCTATTTTTAAGGACCTAGATGGGTACCATAATCACCTGATAACCAATATGACCCTAACATGGATCTATAGGTGTTTTTGATACCCACGAGTTGATTACTAGAAATTTGAATAATAAAATATGAATGTGGGACTGATTTTTCTACACACATGGTAGAATAAGATAATCATGTAAATATTTATGCAAGAAAAAATTGACAAAGAGTAGTGTACCAACTATAAAATGCATAAAAACCCCAAAAGTATTACACTAATGTACCAAATAACAATATAAAACCCATGTAAAAGTTGAAAAAATATCCAAGACCATAGATAAATAGTTAATACAACATCCATATGGATTAATACCCTTTCCCAACCTAGCAAGAGTTAATCTACAAACACCCAAAGGAAGAATTAAGTTTTGTGAGAAAATCCAAGTATGATCCCACAAGGAATTCCATAATAAGATTCCATTATTTAAATAACAAAATAATAACTTCTATTTATATAAAAATGTATGAACGTTCACAAAATTGTTAAAAACAATTAATTAATTACATTTCAAATGATTGAAAAACCTTAAAAATTGTACTAAAAACAATTTATAAAAAATTTATATAAATTAATTATGAATTGATAATAGATTATAATAAATGGTACACATATATAACTAAAATATAAAAAATGGATCAATATGGTCATCATTTAAAAGTTAAGATTGATCCAAGCCATGATATCCTCACACACTCGAAGGTGATTATGGAAATAAGTGTATACACATGTATTTTTGACACTGTCAAAATGAGACTCATCACTATCCCATTTGGGATCTGACATGATGCAATATGTTTTGTTTCGATTTCCATGCATCAAAATATGGCTATCCCAATAACTTACAACCAAACTAGGCTTGCATATTCTCTTATATAATCAATTAATGAAAATTTATTTTTAAAAATAATTAAAATAAAAACCATCACATTCTCCATTTTCAAAATTTACATTTTTCTATTTTAAACAAAATAAGGTTATTTAATAAAACATTCATTTTCCATGATAAAACCATGGGGTTACGGTCAAATAAAATTTAAGCCATTTTTCTCAAATACCTATTTGAAATAAATTTCATAAAATAAATTTATCATTTTAAATTAAACAATTAAATTTCATCGTATAATTTGTAATACTACCATCTAATATCACAATACTCTACAGTTTCATGAAATAGGAAGGGGGTAATTTTCATTCCAAAAGTTAAATTTTACATTAAAATACCCCAATTTAATAGAATTTAGTTATTGATAAACCAATTGAAATACATTTCATATAATTTAAATAAAGTCATTAAATTCAATTTAAGTCATTGAGTTCAGGGTTAATCAAATTTGGATATCATAATGGGACCAGCAACCATTCTCACAAAAAAAACCCCGAATGGAATCCCGCCCACAATAACGAGTGAGGAGATAATATAAGAACTCATACTAGACAAAATATTCAACAACATGGATTTTAGATCCATCTATCCCAAGATTATATATAAAACTCTATGAAGGAAATGATAGATATACTAAGAGATTGGTAAAAAGCATACCTCAAAGGTCACACGACAATCATAACAACATTAAATTATGAAATAAAATGACCTGTAATGTTTTAAGGGATCAAAATTTTCCTTGGGATAGATCTTTATAGAATAAAAAGTATATATGGAAAAGATTAATATAATTTCTATCTAATTATTCTATTTAAAAATAACATTCTGCACTTTCCATGACGTATAACCTTATGACACATTTTGTAATTAACAAACCCCAAAATCTCATCCAAATACATCTCGTTTTGTTAAAAATTGATTTATTATTATTTTAGAATTTACATGTTGTGTAACCATATTTTACAGTGTTTAAATGACCAAATTACTACCAAATAAAATGGTTTTATGATGAAAATTTAAAAAATATATTTCTTCACCAATACAGGGGTCCTCTATATTTATTCTCAACCCATGAAAATAATAAAAATAAAAACAATGAACATGACTAAAATGTGCCTATCAGAATGGTAACTGGATGCTATAAAATATCTCAATATAAAAATATTATGTCAAAAAAATCCTATCATGAAGTACCCATATCAAATAGTTGAGTCAACTATGTTCTCATTATTGCCTCATGCTTCCATGTCTCATGATAATTTGAACCAAGCCTTTTTTGAATTTGAACCAAATGATTTTACCTCCAATGAAGTACTTTGGTTTCAGAATCAACTATCTTAACTAGTAATTCAGTGATAGATAAATCAATTTCAACCTCATGATCACTCCAACATAGAAAATTGGATGTATAAAATTGATACATTCAGATTTGTAACATATGGAACAAATTATGTATAAATTTCATCTAAGGTGGTAGTAATAAATGTTAATAAACTTTCTCCCCCATCTCAACAATCTCAAAATTTCACAAAAACAATGATCAAGATTCCTTTCCCTACATAGAAGTGTATGAATCAAATGAGTTGAACCAATCATGAAAATCTGTAGACCAACTAAGAATTCCATTATTCTATGTTTATAATCTATATAAGACTAATAGGTTATTGGTACCATCAACATCCAATGAAGAACCATTTGAATCCTTTTTGAACACTCTTGAACCGAGAATGTTCCAATCAAGGAACATTCACAAATATTTGATTTAACACAATGGATATCTGTAAGGACAGTCATAAAGGGCCTTAAAAGAATCTATTCTGATTAGAGACATATAACTATAATTAAATGAAAACTCAACCAGCCACAGATTTTCATAACAGGATACACTGATTTCCCCAAAAATTGAACTGGGAATAGCTAAAATAATATATATAGCTCTTTCTGTCAGGCTATACAACTATTGAAGGTATGATATACTCAAACAGACCTAAGATCCCAAAACAACTTGAAATCTACTCTTTACATGAGATGTGAACGGAGGATCCCTTATCAGATACTATAGTATATGATAGTCCATGAAAACGAACAATCTCTTTCATGTATAGATTTCCCAACTCTTCATATTTGGTTGTGTCAATAGTGGGTAAAAAGTGTTCCCATTTACTATGTTGATCGATCAAAACCCTCATGTATTTTTTCTTTGATATTGTATGGGGAATAGAAAAAAAATTATATATGGATTTCATCCAATTCCATGTTGGCACTAGATGTGTCAAAAGAAAACCAAAGGCTTCTACTACTCTTCCTTGACATGTTGGCACATGCTTCAATGAGATAAAAATTTTCCAATGTACCATCATATACTTGGCCACTATAACTCTCAATTCTATTTATAGAAAATCATTGTGGATATTTGTTGAACTTTCCACAGGGAGTTATGGAAATACACAATCACATGTTTCATTTCCAATAATGACACATCAATGTGATTCTGATTACATGGTATGCCCTATGTAGATAATGTCTAGTTAGGAATTGTCTCTCCAACATATATAGAGTCTCTAATGTTAAAAAATTCATCATGAAGCTACCTGTTTAGAATAATAATATTGATAATAGTGGATGTGAGTAGAACTCTATCCAAAACAACCACATCCCATGTTTCCCTAACTCCAATATAAATCTTTTCAAAAAAATACACCATATTCTACTCTATTTATGATTCTTTCACTTCCTCTGTCAGAATAATCCAACTTCAGGAATCTGTAATGACATTCCCTTTTCATGTGGTATAGGAGAAGTCAATATCAATTTATAAAGGTATTCCACCATATTCTTATGGTGTAAATTCAAATATTTTTGAGAGAAAATATAATGGAAGCTTTTGGTGACTGAAAGAATGGTAAAACATTCTCTATAAAATAATTACACCAACTATTAAGAGCATGAATCATATATTCTAGTAAATATATATTGGTCTGGTTATTCTTATCATGTGGAAAACACTGTTTTAGCCATAAAAAACATCATGCTCACCCTTCATACCAAAAACAACCAAAACCTGAAAATAATTCATCATTTATGAACACATAGTCCTTCCCGACATCTGGAAGAGTCAACACCAGTGAAGTAGTCAAAATTGTATTTTGACGATATAATCCTAATATATCTCATCCCATGAAATCCTTAGTCCATTTTGAGTTAGAACAATCATTATAGAATCCATCTTTGATATGTCCTTAATGAATTGGTGATAATATCTAGCTATACCCAAGAAGCTTTGATACTCAAATATATTTCATTATGGCTCCCGTGTAATAAATACCATTAAATTTTTATAATAAAATGAAATACCATGTTTTGAAATCATGTTTCTAAATTATTTTACTTCTTGAATCCAGAAATAACATTTCAAAATATTTGAATAAAGACCGTGATTTATCAACAATTATAGAACTTATCTCAAATGAAACACATAGACATAGAGTAAACTATCTTACCGCCCAATAATACGACAACAATGGTATCAAGATACTCATGGAAAATAATGTTCATATTTGGTATAAAAATGGTAGTAGAAATTTTTTTTCCCATAGGTAATGAAATGGCACTGATAATATCTATATTTTCTCTAAATATATGATTTTTTGAATTTCAATTTTTTTATTACCTACTAATCCCAACCTGATCAAAGATCAATATTCAACAACAACTTCTACCCTTTAATTGGTCAAATAGATAATAAATCTATGTAAATGGATAATTTGTATTTATTGTTACTCTATTGTTTTTTTTATAATCCACAAAAAGGTGCATAGAACCATAAGAATTATTATTTAATATAATAGGCATGGATCAAGGTGACACATTCCGTGGTATAAATCCTTTATATTGAAGAAAATCAAATTAAACCATTAAATATATCATTTCATCTGATTTTACGTGGTAATAAGAAATAGATGTTGTTTATGTTCCTGATTTTAAATATACAGAAATCAATATTTCCCCTACCAAAGGAAAATTAGATAATTCATAAATAAACATGTTGAGAAACTCAACAAAAACTAAAGGGATATAACCACTCAATGATTCCCACTCCAGATTAATGGAAAAACATATATCAATTTAACCAAATATATATATGAAGGGAAATATATACACGATATTGGGTCCCACTATACTTGAAATATACCACATACACCATCAAGTGTTGTAAAATATATAAATCAAAGATAAAAATCTATTTCAGCTTTATTGGCATGAGACAACCTATCTCAAATATTATATGATGATTTTTTATGTTGCAAACTAGAAAAATTGATGATAGATCAAAATTTAATAAATATAAATCATAAGAGTGACTAAAGAGTCCCCTCCCTCTCTTAGATATTAGGGGATTAAAAATATCTATTACATAGAACAAAATCTTCATAAAAGGGATTATATGTTAACGATACAGTTTGAAATAAAATAATTATATGCACCAATATAAAGTAGATCATTCACTATTGGTGAATTTATAGTAGTGGTACCTTTCATAATCACTAGACCTTTATTAACAACATTTGGAGACTCTTTCACTACGTGAAGAATTGCCATTAATAATGCCATAGATGGAACCCCTTTTCTTATAAATTAACTAATTGCACTGTAGTTTTAACAGGTGTTAATGATCTTGTTCCACTACATGGATTTGAGTAAACATGGTATAACTTATGAAAGTGATCAGAGTTTCTAAATGAGACACGGATCTTGGGTGTCTTAGTGCAATCCTTTTTTGAATTCCTAATCTTGACACCCTAGTATCAAATCAGTGCACCTCTTCCAGGAAATGTAGATGGTCTAGAAAATCCCTACATTCAAATTCCACAATGAGAATCATCAATATTAATCTTTTATTTAGAGGAATTTACACTACCTCTATGAGAAAAAGAAGCTCTCGACAACCCCAAAATTACAAGTAACACCCTGATATTTTGCGAAATATTTTTCAGAACTAATTTATTGTATTTTATAGATTCATTTTCAATAAACACTAAGAATAATTTATATTATATTAATGAAACTTACTTGTGTTTCATTATACGAAATTCCATCTTAATTTTACACTAGATAGAATATAATAGTTATCTTTATTTACATGGAATAATGAGGTTAGCATATGTTACACATAAGGCTGACTTTTCTCTATGTCTTATGTAACATGCCTTACCATGTGTTACCAAAACTTAATTCACAATAAAAATTTTATTATTTAATCAAATATAAGAGTACCATTAAATTTACTGTTATATTATAAAATATCAAATGAATAAATATAGTTTAATTATTTGTTAACAATTTAATTAGAAAATAAAACATATTCCGAATTAATATATACAACATTATTTTATAAGAGACTACATTTATGTGAAAAATATTAATTATTAGAATAATATAAATAAATATATACGAGTGAATGTTACTAATTAAATTTATATTAAATTTATTTTAATTTTTATTATATTCATCCCATTTATTCATAATGTTAAATATAATATTAAATTTGATTTAAAGTATACAAAGATCAAATTTTTATAATTGCATCATATTTAGGTCATTGAAATCAACTTTACATTGAAATTTACTATAAAAACACAATAAACATTCAGATGTTTTTACTTTAAAAACTCACATTGGCATCCTATATATGAGATTACATTTAAATTAATTTCTTTAGAATCTGAGATTGTAAATTGTAAAAATTGATTTCATATTTCTAATCCATATATATTATAATTTATATATTTTTTGACCAAAACTTTTAGTCAAGGTAATTAAAATTAATTTCATCAATTTAGGTAAAATTAAACTAAATAAGGGACTATGCCTTAATCATAAGGGGCGCAATGACTGAGAAACTTATAAAAGATCCGTTTGATTACTATATTTAGACCCATTAATCTATTTGATATATTTGGTTACATTATTTTATCCTCTATAAATGTGATAAAAAGATATGTAATTCCATTTTCAAAATATTACAAGCATGGCACTCCTCCTCCACAATATACAGGCATCATATCCTCCCACTTACTCACACATCTCAAGAAAAATTTCTCGACCTTGTTATTCCCAAATATCTGCTCATAATACCTATACTTAAATTATATTCCTCACCTTTGGAATAAATCAATCCATGGAATCCCTTTGGTGAAAACCAAAAAGAGTTACAGAAAGTAGAAGTATCATCTTTCCTCATGATCCATTCATTTATATTTTTTCCCCACTAACTCAACTATTCTTAATATATGATTTCATAAAAACCCAGTATCATAAAAAATAGTATTTTATTTTTCTTTGCATTTGATCTACACTTACACACATTTCCATCTAATGGGAAACAAACATATTTTTTACATTTACTGTGAACTACCGCCATACGAAATGATGATTGTTCATTTTAAATTACCATCTATCATATTAGAAATTATGAAGAAAACAATATTTTTATATGATATATATGAAATTAATAATGTCATTATTATTATTTAATTATTTTTCAACACAAATATTTACACATTCCAGTTTGTGTAAAAATAGTATTTTTTGTTTTGAGGATGTGTGGATTACCTCCCCCTTAATGTAATGTGATTTGTTCTCACGCTACATAAAATGTATTAAGTATGGATTTATTGAAAATATATGAAATATAATATATAATAATTATAAAATAATAATTTTATATATAAATAGATGAAATTATATTTCATTTACTCCAATTTATTCAGTATGATAATTAAAAGGAAATAGTGTTCATGTGTACGTACATCTTACCGTCTCTATGAATGGTGTATTTAATTATATACATATATAATCTATAGACTAGAATACTAGAAATGTATTTAATATAATTTATTTTTATATCATGTTTTACATTCTGAACATCCTAATATATGTATAAGGACTAATGATATTACAAAGTTCGACACTTGTGAAGAGTAAAGAAGATATTAGCCAAATTGAAACCTCAATATAGAATTGATAACAAATGGGTAATATAGAGTCATAAAAATGAATATATATTATAATGTACTATAATATTCTAATTAAAATTATTTATAATAAAATTAAATTTATTATACATGGATAATTTTTAGGGTGATAATAGAATCAAGACACATGGTAAGGTAATTTCATCTCACTTTTGATATCCATGAGAAAAATTAAATGTTCAGGACTATTTTATTTTGTATGGTGTAAATAAATCCCATGAATGTATTATATAATTATAACTTATACATTTATGGGTAATTACATATCCATTATATGATATTTATTTCATGGGGTTTATGTATCAAATGATACCAAATCGGTTAGATAGTTTTGTTTCAATTTTCCTTCATTAAGACACATGTTTTTTTTATAAACCTACATTATATTTATAGGTGTATGTACTTACATTTGGATGTTTATAATAGGAATCTCATTATTTTATTTTTATTTTAATCATTCTATAATTTTAATTTCTTACATGGGCATTATGATCCAATGTTACCATGTTTTATGTTTTTCTTGCAACAATCTCATCCCATATCTAGATTGTTTATGATTATGATTCCACTAACAAATTCTTTTTATCTATATGTCAAAAAAATTCATGAGTTTTAGTAACCTATATTTTCTCTATATATATCCATGTATTATTACCATTTCCCACTCTTTTATACTTAATATGATTAATAATTCGTTTTTAACAAAAATAATAGGTATTTTCCTTAAGGAATGTTTTAAAAATAACTATCAAAATTATTTCCCATATTAAATGACATTCACTATTACTCATGCCTTTCAAGGGATATGATTCAATTTCTCCAATCATACATTTTCTCTGAATGGATTATGTTTTTATAGAATGATGTTTATGATACTCATTTCTCTTTCGTGTGTTGTATGCATTTCAAAACGGCTTCTATTAATGGGTAATGATTTTAATGATATAATTACAAAAACTATATATTTTTGAAAATTCGATAATTTTATTACATTTTTATGATACATATTTCATTTCATATGTAATTATATGATTGTTTATTATTTTGAGTCACATATATGCATGATTTCATTAGGATGTGGGTGGGACCTATATCTACCTACACTGTTTTCTGTAAATATTTATATCTCATGACATATACTAAGATTGTATTTTGGGTGAAAATGACTGACAACATGTACATGGTACTGATTCATGACAACCAAAATTCTATGGGGATTAAACTCATACAACTATGTTGATATTAGTAGTAAACCTTGACTACTAATATGGCCATGTGAGTGAACTATGACTACCAAGATGGTATGGGAAGTAAAAAAATACAAACAAGATGGACTAGGAAGTAATTCATTAACTACTAGGAAAATAATTTTAAGTTCTTATGTGTTTTCAATAATATCATGTCTTATTCCAATGTTATTCTTTCATGGTTTTTTTCCTTTATTTCATTAGGATTCATGTTTGATAAACTTCCATGCATTATTCCAAGATTCATGTCTATGATATTTGATATATAGGGTGCGATCATATAATGCTAAGATCACATTACCATACCCCTATGATCATTTTTATGCATACATGTATCCCTTTTTAACCTTATTGAGCATCTGATCTCACCCATATATATGTTTACTTCCATGTTTTAGGAACATATATTTCCTATATAATATTTATAATAGGGGTTATAATCTTTAGTAACTATTAAGAGACAATGTAGCTCACACATGAACATGTTTTTACATTTCCATGTTTCTAAAGGTACTAAATTAATATGGTCTCTAGGCATCCATTTGTATAATGCATTTAGTATTATGAAAAAAAATATATGTATGTTAATATTATGTAGTTATATTTGGTATTAATGTTTTTGTTTAGTAAAACATTGGTATCTTGGATGAGAAATGTTTTAGTGAGATCCCTAGTAATATTTCTAAGTAAATTTCAAGGTATGTCACTATGGATATATAAATGGATGATTTAATGTTTAGGAAATTATCGTTAAATGGTGGTAAAGTTTATAATGATTGGTTTCAGTGAAATAAATTCTTGTCTAGATACTCTATATAGATCTGTAAATATAATATATTTATCTTATTAGTAAAAACTCTCACAAGGTGTGACATGCCTGTCTCGGTGAAACTTGGTACAACACTACAAGCCTTGATGCACACTTGGGATGAAATTCCTAGGGGATATTCATTAGGAGGTCAAAAACTCTTCACAATGTATCATTACAAATTTAAATATAATTAGGCTACGAACAACCAATGATAACCTGATTTTTCATAGTTCATGTATGGTGTCATAAATTAGAAATTCAATAAGTAAATAAATTTCAAAATTAAAAGTTTTTCCATTGTGATGAGTGTTTCTCACAACATGCATTATAGTTTTTGTCAATGGTGGGTTGTAGAAAGAACATGGATATTTTTGAATGTGATAAACCATTTTCTGATGAGAAGAAAAATTGTATGATAATTGGATTAAAGGATGTTGTGATCACGCTTATTTACTTTTCACGGACCATGATTACCAATGTGATACCTTAACAAACCCTCGAACTCACCAATGAGGAGAAGGAAGAAGTTCACTGAATCTTTAGTTAATAGATATCATGGAAGAAAGAATTTTGAATTTACATTGTATCCATAATGTGGCAAGAATCATCTACATTAATATCTTATAAAAATAATAAGGCATTTTACTGTGGAATATAATGACATAAAACAACTGACCAAAAAATGAATAGTTTTGCTGATGATGTGGATGGAAATATTGAACTCCATAATATATCATTTAATGTTAAATGTTTTATATGTGGAATGAATTTTCATTATAAAAATAAATATCCCATGTGGAAATCCTCTGAATAAAACCAACAATGTGGTGTGAGTAATGGTTATGTCTCGAATGATGATGAGACTATATGATGAAATGTGAATGGAATAAACAATTAAATAATATGATTATTTTTACTAAATATGTATTATGATTAAAAGTGCAGTAATAATAGTTTATATTTATTTGGATGGAATATTTATGTTCTATTAATGCTGAATTATACAATGATTTTCTACTCTATGTTTTTCACTAAGGGTTTAAATGATTATTTTTAATTTTTCCGATGAAGATGAAAAGTGATTTAATCACAAGTTGATGCATTGAATAATGGAGAAGAACCATTATTATGTTTTAATGTAAATATAATGATTCTTGGATAAATATATATGTTGTATTTTAATAAGAAACATGTATGGTACTGGTTTCCTTGAAACAAATATCAACTTGTTGACAAGTAGTTTTTTATTTCAGGGATAAAGATTAAAAATTCATGGATTTAATTAATATATATTGAATAATTTGGAATATATATGAAAACATGTTTTAAAAAATTATTTATTGTAATTTAGGATATAACAATCTTTCAAGAGAATATATTATGAGGTTATTCTAAACAATTAATTCTAAAACAAAATGAGACTTTGTAATATACGGGGGTTCAATGATAAGCTTATTTTGATTCCTTTCCTTCTAAAAGTTTTGGATTTTAATATTTTATAAGGTTTATAAAATTATTCATATATGGAAATTTTAAGATAAACCTTTAGTAATGTTTTTGGGATTGAAATATTATCTCAACACATTTGTATCATATATATTGTACAACTTATTATAAAAAATATCTTTTGATGATATCCAATGACAAATGGGATAGAATATCATGGGTATAATGAACTGTTAGATCATTAGGAATGAAAAAAAATAATTTTCCAATTCAGAGAAAGAGGTTATGTGGATCATGAAGCCAAAATCATATGGTTTTCCTGAAATAAATCTTGTATATCTTTTAATTAAAATTCTTAAGCATTAATAAAATGACCTAGAAATAAAATATCGTCATAATACCTTAAATATTGTGTAACTAATGGACCTATAAATCATTATATATTATTGAAATTGAGGCTCCCAACCTTTCATATATCATTAAATTATTTTTGATTGGTGACCACAATCACATCCTATGAATATTTAATCTTTTCCTTAAATTCCATGTTTACACATTCCACCTATGTGGAAACCTAGTTATATGTTACCTCAGGTAACCAAATATGTTTCACACTTCAATTTTAATGGATATTCAACTATTCATTTTTTGCAATCTGGGTTCCATGAAAGGAAATTTTATGTATTAAACCATACATAACCCATATGAATTTTAATGGAGAAAATAATTTTAAGGGTTATCAAATCTAACACCCTGATACTTTGTGAAAAAAATCAAGTTAATTTAATCATGTTGATATTTTGAATTTCACAAAAATATTATAATAGTTTATTTTATATTAAATAAACATGTTTTGTTTATATTATATGGAACTCAACATTAATTTTCACTATACACACCATACTGTTTAGATGTCTTTACACGGAAATTAGATTTTATCTTACGTTACATACATGATTAACTTTCCTCGATGATTTGCATAACATGCCATACTGAGTCTCAATGAACAATAATTAATTATTAATATTTTATTATTTAATATAATATAAAACAGAAATTAAATTTTATATTATATGTTATAATAACATATTAATTTATATAATTTAATTCATTTTCTAAAATATAATTAGAAAAAAAAATATAGAAAAAAATGAAAATAAATGGAAAATTTTTTTAAAAAAAAATTATTTTATATAAAATAGATGTTGTATCTTAATTAGTAAAATTAATTAATAATATTGAAGGATATTAATTAAATTATATGTAAATTTTTCAAAAATAACTTTTTTATTCATCCAAATTATTTTATATTCATAATATGAGAACATACCCAATATTACATAAAAATATATATTTTTATAAAACTATTTTTACAAAATTTTAATTGAGAACCTATTTCACATATAAATGATTGAGATTTTATTAGTCTAATATGTAAAAATTATTATAATCATTTAATGTAAAACATAAAAATTAGGTTAGTGAAAATTTATTGTTGTTTGTCTACGAAGTTCCATTTTTGATGAATAGTAAGAAATACTGAAATTTAATTTGGAACCACTTTTTATTCTAATTTATTTAGAAAGTTAAATTATATTTTTTTTTAATGAATACTTATATCTCTTATTTATAAATTCATATAATTTATGACCTTGGAATAAGTTTCACCTTGAAATTGGCAATAAAAAAATAGCAAATATGATGAAGTTTTTATATTAAAATCTCATATTGTCATCACATCATCAGGATTAAATTTAAATTATGTCAGGAAAATTCATTGATTGGAATTTAAAAAAAAATTATTCCACTTTTGGAATCAGATTAATCAATACATTCTAACAAGGTCACATTATTATGTCCCAGAATATTAGTGAAAGTAAAAAAAATTATTTACAATGATTAAAGAAAAATTAAGCTTAATATGGGAATAAACCTTAATCTTATGGGCCCAAATGATATAGATACTATTTCAAGAGAAATTTGATGTCCATATATAGATCCATTACTCTAGTCTATATATTGTTTGACATTTTTTATCCAATTTCAAAGTGAAAACCATGAATGGATTTCCTTTGTCATAATATTTGAAGAGTTCCACTCATCCTCCACTACAAAAAGGCCTCACATGCTCCAAATTCCTCACACCATTCAACCAAAATTGAATCAAATATTCTATGCTCAAATATCTCTTGAAAATAAATCATCTAAACCTATAACCCTTTCATTTTTTATAATGAAATATATGTAATCCATTTTTTTATAACTAAAAGGAGTTACCCAATAAAGAAGTAACATCCTTCCTCAAACTCCTTAATTTTACATTCATTTTCCACTTCCAAAAAAATTATTATAACATGATTTTATAACTACATATATACCCATGTATACTATTATGTTCTTATTATATCATTTAAATCTACACATACACACAGTTCCATGTAATGTGTAAGAAACATACTGTTTATGTTTACAGCGAACTACCGCCTCACATAACGATTATTTTTCATTTTTTCAATACCCACTACCATGGTTTAAATTATGATGGAAAATATATTTACATATGATATATATGATATTTATAAGGTATTTAATATTCTGAAATTATTTTATAAAACATATCCTTATACATTGCTAATTTTGTAAATATGATAATTTCATTTGATGATGTGTGGGCTACCGCCCCCTCAATGAGATGTGATTCATTCACAAACTACATGTAATGTATTAAGATTTTATATAGTGATATTATATTATATAATATATTATATAATATATTATAATTCAATGTAAATAATTATATATATACTTATATATTCCTATATGTCATTTACTCCATTTCTTTAAATACTATAACAAAACTGAAACATCATTCTAACGTATGTACGGCCTACCATCTCCATTAACAGTGTATTACATTTTATAAAACCATAATATATGTATTATTATACTAAAATTATAGTGAATATAAATTTTATTTATATAATTTTATACATTATGTAAAAAATGATATAACTATAAGAACCAAATAAATTACAAATTAATACAGATGGAAAGAACAATGTGAGTATTACCCAAAGTGAAACCTTAGCATAGAGTTGTTAAGAGACGTGTAAGATTAAAAATAAATAAAACCACATATAGTATTATAGATAATAATATTATATTATATAATATGTATAATAAAATTAAATTTTTTATACAGGATTCTTTTATGCGTAAGATGAGATCCACGATAAAAGGCAATGGAATTTCATCTCAAATTTCATATTTTTAGATACATTCCATGTCAAACACTATTTTCTTTTTTTGTGGTGAATATAATACCCAATAATGTATTTTATGATTCAGAAACTTATGATTAATTTATCTACTTATTCATTCTAGGTTATTTTATTCATGGGATTTAAGATTCAAAAGTTAACATATCGGTAAGATAGTTTTATTGAAATATTCCTTCTATGAGACAAATCTTTTGTTATGCACCTAAATTATCTTTAGAGAGGTATATAATTCAATTTGACATGTTTTAACATAAATATATTTCATCTCATGATATTTTTTTCTTCATGTAATTTCATTTTTTTACATGGATATTATAATCCCAATATACCTTATGGTAAGAGATTATTGAGATAATCACATTGATAATCCATATTTTTTTATGATTATGTTACCATTTATGAAATCATATGATCCACCTCTCATGAAAAATCATGATATTTTTTATCTTATATTTTTTCATGATATATTCATGTATTAATACAATATTCTACTCATTTTTACATAAGTTGATAACAAAAATGATTTTATGAAAAATCATAATTCATTTCTCCCATAGGTTATAAATCTATTCAATTTTGAAAACCATATGTTCAAAAATGTTTTGGAAAAAAATATTCAAGGAAAAAGTAATTTAATTTTTTTCAGTTATCAAATATTCCATTATATGATTTAAAATATATTTTCAATGAAAAGGTTTTTCAATGGTTTTTTTAAGAAATCAACGATGAAAGTATATTTTTATCAAGATGTATTTTAAAATGATCTATCATATTTATTCCCCATATAATATGAAATCCATCTATGTTTGTCATGAATTTATGTGGAAATGATTCATTTTTTACATTCATAATATTTCTAAAAATGGTTTCTGATTTGATGCTATGAGTTTTATGATACCTTTTTTCTTTTTAAGGGTTATATTATTTTGATACACGCTACATTGCACAGGTTAATATCTTGATGAAATGATTACGAAAATAGTATATTTTTTCACATGTTATAATATGACTAAATTTTTATGACACCCATTTAATTTAATGGGTTATGATATGATTTTTTATGATTTTTGGAACATAAATGAATGATTTAATTATCATATGGGTGGAAGATATATCTCCCTCCAATTCATTTGGTAATGATTTAAAGCACAAGAGATAGATTAATATGGTCTTGGGTGTGAAACTTGACATCCAATATTGACATGTGAGTGAAACATGAATACCATTTTTCTATGGGGATTAAAATAATACTACTATGATGGTCTTTTGAGTATACCTTGAGTACTAATATTTCTATGGGAGTAAACCATGACTCATAAAAAAATATGGGATGTATACCCATACTACCAAGATGGTCATAACAACTATTGCTATACTAGTATAGAAATAATTTTAAATGATATTCTATTTCCATAATTATATGTCTTATTCCTAGTTATTATTTCATGTATTATGTTATTATTTTATTTCTATTAATGTTTTATAAATTTCATTCCTTATTCCATGATTCATGTTAATGAACTTTGATATGCATGGTGTTACCATCTAATTTTATGATCAAATTCTCATAACCATATTCTCATAATTAGTTTTACATGTCTACCGTGTTTACCCTTTCAGAGAATATGAGCTCAATGCTTTTTATGTTTCCTTACCTATGTTATGAAGATATATTTCCTATATGATATGCATAAGAGTTGTTCTAGTCTAGGAAAAACTAGTGAGAGATATTGTAGCTCGTTCATGTTCACTTGTTTAAGCTTCCATGTATCCAAAGGCACTAAAATAATATGATATTTAACCATCCATTTGTATATAATTTTTTAGTATTCACTTAAGGTTATGCAATTTTTATGTATATCATGACTTGGTCATTTTATTCTAGCCAGGTCCATTTCAACAATCAATGCTCTATCCATCACATCATAATCAGAAGTAAACATTAAGAAGGAAACCCAAAATCAAATAACATATTGAAGCCCCAATATGATCCATCGAGTCTTCATATTCACACATTATACTACCTCAAGTGAAAACTACCCTAGCTAGAAATAATAGTTCACATACACTATCCAGGTCATGTCAACCTTTTCAGTTTGGTGATCTCAAAAACATTGGATATCATCACTGACTATAGATATAAATGGTTGGTAAAAATCTCTATGAACTATTTCCACTCTAATACATCATGTTTCTTCACATTTACCATTGTTTCCCACCATCATCTATGAGGTATTTCTAGTAATAATATGGAAAAAATTACCTTGATCTCCGTGTTTATCTAAGAATTCAAAAAATTGCCAACCTTGATCAACCCTTACTCATCCTTTTGAGGGTCATTGTATCATTTGAACAATGATTGATTTTTGTAAAGTAAACCCTTAGAATAATTTCAGATAACATACCTCCAGGGTTCTATATCTAGATCCTGAATTAGAACTGGAGCAGGATCATTTTTCAAAGCATGGATATTTCACACAATAACCTTGACCAGATGTGGGTCCATTAGAGGAAATTTATTATATGGTTCAATGGAATCATCCCCTTGGATATGATTCTTATTAATTTTATGAGTCATTATTCTACACAACATCAAAAGACAACATGGAAGCCACAAGAATTTACACCGAAATAGTGATAAAATAGAGAATTAATTCTAATAGATAATAAGGAATCATTTTAATTTCAATCTATCAAAATAAAAAACACATAAAATACTTGAACCATTACTCAATATGTCATTATAAAATCAACACCAACTAACTTAAGGCTAATTGTGGTGAGGTATGTCTAGAAACTCAATCAAAACTATCTCTTATATCCTAAAAAGATTCCATAACTGAATACTAACATCAATGCATGATGAATAATATGTATCATCTGACACCACATAGTCACGAACTAGACCAAGATACATGGTAACCTAATAACTGATGTTTTCCTGACATGGGATAAAGTGTGTTACCATTCCCTATAGTTTAGAAAATATCTTCATGCATCATACAACAAGATAGCGGGAATGATGCTTTGCACCAAAATTGTGGAATCAAGTAAACATGTAGGTATAAAATCAAGAAAACCCCCACATGGAGTAGTGTAACCAAAATCAAATAGTTAAAATACCCAAATATTGTACAAAAAAGTACCATAAAAGATGATAAATCCCATGTCCCAATTGAGCCAACTCTCCATGCCCATGGATCGACAACTACTACCTCCTCCAAGATGTGCCTTATTGTTTCTAGAACCTAGAATATTATAATCTAAAATCTCTTTAAGGAATGGGTAGAGTGTGGCCTAAATTAATAGTAGGGACAAACTAAGGATACCATAATAACATTAAAAAATTAATTAATCACATAATGAATTCAATTTTAATAAACATAAATTTTAGTTCATATGATATTTATAATAATTCATGCACATATATGATATAATTGAAATTTGTTTAATAGATAGAATGGAAAAAAATTGTTGTCAAAAAGTTTATATAAACTAATTAGGCATGTAAAACAATTTCCAACCCTTTTACCAATTTATATCAAAAATATAAAATATGAAGTACATGATGAGAGGCAATATGGTATGATGGTTACATGATTCAGGATCTACACACAATCAAAGGCTATCATGACATAATGTGTATACACACATCCCTATTACATAGAAAAAATTCCACTCATCCCCATTAGATTTGGTATTTTACCTACATTTTTTTTTACCAATTATAATGAATAAAAATAGTGCTATCCAAATAACTCACGAACTACCTATGATTTTATATTCTCTAAAACAATAAATTATCGGTACTATATTTTAAAACATATAAAAATAAAATTCATCCCATTACCCTTTTTCAAATGATCCAATTTTTCATTTAAAAACCAACAGTGTTCTATAATCAAACTTGTAATTTTCCAAGGTAAACCCACTAGGTTTCTAGAAAAAATATTTGAAACAATATTCCTCAGATACAAATTTGAAATAAATTTCATCAAATAAATAGAAAAATTTTAATTGAACAGTTAAAGTTCTAAATTTAAGATGAAATATTTCCATGAAATTTTAGAACACATCCCAATTTAATAGATTTAGGGTTTCTTTCCCAATTTCATTTTGAAAATCCAATTTAACATTCAGATCCACCTATTAAATGGAAATTGATTATTAATAAAAAAATTAACATATTTTTATGTAATTGAATTTAATTTAAACAATTTTATTTAAATAATTATATTTAGGGTTAATAAAAAATTTCTATCATTAAAGAACCATATATCATTCTCAAAGAAGTAGAAACCTGATAATTGAAACTACCAACAAGAATGATGGAAATATTTATCTAGGAAGTGATTCTAGAAACATGATTCGACAACATGGGATTTATAATCATCAATAAAAATATGATATCTCAAACTCCATGGAGGGTAATAGAATGAGACAACGAGACATGGAGAATACATACCAAAAAATAAACACTACAATAGCATCAACATTCGGTTATATAACTAAATGACTTGGTGGTTCTAAGGATACAATATCATATGGGTATGGCTCTTAGGCCATGAGAAATGATGTATAGACAATGGGAAATAAAATTTTCATCCTAAAGTTTAGTTAAAATCAATACTCAATGCATTTCATGATGTGTTACCCAATTACACATCATGTAAATGAAAATTTCCAAATGCACTGAAAAACCTGTCAACTTTTGTTAAAACTATATTTATTTATTTTTAAATTTACACATCATGTAAAAATATTACTCAATGTGTAAATCATTACAAGGAAAAAGAAAAAACTTTTTATATTGAAAATTCAAGAAACATATAACGTCACTATAATATATATACTCTTAATTCCTTCGCATATTTTCAAAACCAATAAAAATAGACTACCATTACATGGTTTACAACATAAATTCGATAAAGATAATGAGATGTTAGATGATTTATTATCAAATTGGAGAATAATAATATGTTTGAATCATATAGATATAATGCTATATTTTGGGGATAACCAACAAAAATATAATAATATAAATTTATCAATTATAGAATTGTAATGGTTATTTAATATAATTATTTCACTATTATAGAGAATGTATAGAATATATGACAACAATATGATAATATTCAAGAATAAAGTGATGCAGATTTATGATGATTTGAGGGGTTAAGGGCTTATGTAAAATTTATAAGAAGACACTTATGATTATTAAGGGGCAGTTAGGACCTCATTTAAATAAATGTAATAATATATAACTTCAATTTAAGAAAAAAATATCATCAGTGATAGGATATCTATATTGATAATAATAAGAGTGAAGTCTCTATAAAAACTAGTTTTCTTATCTTTGATAAAGAAAAAGTTTTCAAATGATGGTACAAAGGGTGAGAATTAAATTTTGGAAATGAATGAATATATTTGATAAATGAATAAATTCATATATGGGATATTTATTTGAGGACATAAAATATGAATTTTATCATGTCTAAATGGGTAATATATATTAATCTTATAAATAAAACATGTTGACTCAGAACTACACTTGACTACTTTCAAGGGGAAACTCCAAAATGATGAGCATTATAGAAAATGATATGATTTATCCAATGGAATGTCTAGAGATAATTTTTCATTTATTAACCATAAATGTATTTATTTAATTTATGTTTTTGTAGATTAACATCAATAAAACATTACAAAATGATGTTTTAGATGAATATTTGTACATAAAATATCCATATGGATTCAATTTACCTGATTTTGTGAAATAAACTTCTTGATGAAAAAGTAAGATAATAGTGAATTTAAAATTTATCCATTTCCTACCTATTTTATTATCATAACATGGATTTTTCATCTTTGATTATAAATTTATTTTTATGTTCTATGATATGTTTAAATACAATATTCTATGGTGGTAAAAAAACACCAGTTGATACCCAGATGGATATTCAAGGGATGATGATCCCAAAGTGATCAAGGTCCTAATGTATTAAAAAATTATTGGGATCTTATAGTTATAAATAGTGGAAGGACTAGATATTTAATTTTTTACATTTCAATTGGCTTAGTATCAATTTTATTCCATAGAATGAATAATTATTATAGTGAAATAAATATATTAGTATGTCAAAGAAACTATGGATTTTAGTTTTCATTACTATTAATTACTAAAACATTATTTGTTTGTATATATATATGTTAATTAGGATACATTAGCATATTGCATAATGTTACCTTGAGGTGGTGCTTTTTATCTTGTTTTTAAACATTTCATTAATATGAATGATGAAATATTACATTTTTGTGATCATTATAGAAGATGAATATATTATGGACACTCAAGATTTCCTAAAATTTATACAGATGATGATGAATCAATGTGATATAATAGGTAATGTAATGACTTTAATCAGAATAAATTATGTAAATTCATTTAATATTAATCGTATAAATAATTCACACCATTACTCAGTTAAGTAGAGTATGAAAATAAATTATATCCTTATAAAAGAGAATGTTGACAATGGGATAGTGGAGATAATGTTAATTTATATGGAACATCATATCATAGATAATATGAAAAAGTATTTTCTCAAGGAATAATTTAAATTGAATATAATATATCTCATTTCCAAATCAAATATTAAATAGAAATATTATGGTTGGGGATCCCACACAACCCATGTATCCTAGATTATACATTATTGGATAATCACAATTTTCCCACTATATAATACTATGGATTGATCTTATGTTTCATTTACTAAGGGGGTAATTATTATTCATATATATTAGAGATATTTTTAAAATCATAAATGTGGGAGAGATGCACTAAAATATTTTGATCAAGGAAACATGGAGAGTTTTTCAACATGATAATGTGAAAACTATTCTATCAATGAATAATAATAAAAAATGGGTGAACTCTGAGTTGATATGCTAGAAGATACCATGTGTGGTTTTTAATGTGGTTGTGAAAACTAATTTTAATTCATTACTTGGGGATTAGAGAGACTAAAAAAAATTAGAAGGTTATGGTTCATTAATAGATTATTTACAATACTCTTGTTTCTCCTTCATATCATGAATCGTGTGTGATAAATGAATTTGATGAGTAATTAATAGATTTTTATTAGGGTTTCAATAAAAGAAATCATTTTTTATATAATTAAGTGAAAAGATTATCTTCAATATAATGTTTTATGTTTTTAATTGACTTTAAACACATACAAATGGGTAGATTACTGTGATGGAAATAATTCATAATTGAATTGTAATGTGTCTATATTTTTCTGTTTTATTAAAATGGTAGTTGAAAAATATTATCATGATATTGATAAAATTTCATTCTTAATACACATGGAGGTGTATAGATAAAGTGATTTTGATGTGGGATTTTACCATAGTTTTTACTAACCTTAGGCATATGGACGTTTTGGGGAATAAATCTAGGGATCATGCATATATAATAGTAAATGAATAACTATTTAAAATCAAGAATGTAGTCCTATTATAATGTCCACTATTATCCATAGAAAATTTGACAAAGAGATTTTATAATGTAAAGACCCATATTTTTCAATGTAATTTTTTTTAAATTATATTAAATTATTACGAGTGTTCCAAAATTGATGGTGCGTGATTCCATAGCCCGGTGTGCCCAGAATGAATTTCTAAACATTCTTTAGGGTACGTTCAGTAAACGTACCAAGCATTAATTCCTAACTTTTGAACCAGTGCTCAGAATTGATAATCTGAGGGCACCATTGAACTCTTAGCGCCGAGATTCTCTTGAAGGAGTCCTCACTTCGACCGTAGTAAGTTAAGGGGAAGATTCAGTTTTGTGGGGTTTTGTGGAGGTTTACAATAAAACAAATTTTTTATTTTTATTAAACTCCTTCCATCCTTTTTAATTCAATGGAGGTGGAGACGAAACGAGGGTTTTCAGGCATTTAAATATAGGCATTAAATTCCAAGTTATACAAAGTGTGTAACCATGAAACCCACCATTTAATGAAGTCACATTAATGACATGTTAAAGAAATAATTAACTTACATTAATGAGAAAAGCTTCTCTCATTACTCTTGTTCATTTGTTGGAATTGATTTGAATTGGGAGGAGAGAACATTGCAGAACTTTGGAGATACTTTAGAAAACCATTGAAATAACAAATCCGCCAAGAAAAGAAAGCAGGATCGATGTTCAAGAAACCATTGAAGCATATTGCGGAACGACAAACATCGACCCGTCATTATCAACCATGAGATCTCTCTAATGATTCGAGTTAGGGATTTGAACACATTTAAATTCATGTATGGATGATTCAATATCTTTATCCTGTTGCTATCATGCTATCGCGGAGGGCGTGGGCCAAATGAACAAGGTCCAAACCCAACGCTACAATGATTAATTTATGAATTCTTCATGGGATATTCTTCAGGATGGATAGATCAAAATTTTTGATGGGCTAGAAGTGATGGTGATATTCATGGAAGTTGAACGATGCCTTTGGAAGGAGAAAATTCCCAACGGAGCTCACCAGGTGACCCACAGAAGGCCACCAGTGCAACGGTACTGGGGACAGGAATCGGCATGGACAAAGGTAGTGGCCGACACCAAGAGACCATGAGGGAGGACATGGCAGCTGACACATTGTCCAACCGTGGAAGAGGAGGGCAGTGCAACCAGCACACCACCAAAGGACGCGGGTCATGGTTCGTTAGTCGTAGCAGACAGAAGGAGGTGACTGACACACTGGCTGGCCACGGGTGGTGGAGTGGTGTGCCGTCGCGCTCCATTAGTGATTGCAGCCAACACCATTTGGCCATGATGGGAGGTTGCACCCGCTCCTGGGGGTCCTGCATGACACCTAATGGCACCACGTGGCGCCACCTCTGCAAAGGAGACAGAACGGCCCTTCAGTCCCTTTAGGGAAAAAAATAGGGGTCACTTTCATATGTGGAGGCAAGGGCAGGCCTCGCCACATCTGAAAGCTCCACCCAACCGCTGCCCGCATCTCATGTGACCCAGCAATGTGCCCATCAAGCCTCTTACCTAGCGGGCCGCATGCCCAGTGTGTCGCGCGCCCAACAGGCCGCACCCCCTTGCGCATCGGGCATCCCCCTTGCGCGCTGGGTCATGCCCCTAGCGGGGTAGACCGAACCGTGGCCCCACAGGCCAATCCCTCCGTGGGCCAACCCAGCTGGGTTGGACTCAGACCGGGTGGGTCTACCAGAATCGGTTCGCGTCGGCCCCAGGCGGGTCAGCCCGGGTCAATCCGGCCTCCTCGATCCGGACCCAGAAACACATAAATGGACATATCTTGAGAACCAAACATCCTTTTGAGAACCCTCTTTGTATCTGGGATCCTTGGATCGAGACGGTCCTTTTAGAACCTGCCACTTGATTTTTGAAAAAAATTTGGAGTAGGGCCTGGATGGATCGAACCCGAATCTGACAGGGCCCTCGGCACTAAATTGCTAATAACTATCAGACCAAGCATCCTATTGACAAACCTCCTATCACGTTGGTACCCTTATGACATGGAGGTCCGTTGGGATACACCATTATTGGGAATAGTGGATTTTAAGGTATGACCAATTACTCAAGGAGAAGATTCTACATAACTTGAGCGTACGGGGTACGGAGAACCTTGTGGTTGGATGTACATGATAAACTTATTAAAATACTATGTGGGTAAACTTATAAAAATACTATGTGGGTAAACATCTACAAATCATATGAGGGTTAGCTTCTAAAAATCCTGTGTGGGTCATCTTTTATGAATCTTTTGTGGGTTAGATTATACGAATCATATGTGGATCAACAACAGAGCTTCTCGACAAAGTAAGATTATCTATCAATGAGTATAATCATCTATACTTTTGTAATTATGTTATTACTATTGTGAGATGATTATTTACCTTTTTATTATGTTTCATTATCGTATTACCTTTGTGGGTTTTTAATTGTGAAGTTTTCATTGTGGTACTTACCCATGTGGTGTTACCTTCACGGTGTTCCTTCCTTCTTGGAACAGTTATGCTAATGGATAAAAGGTTGGAGCATTTTGTTTTCTCATGAATGAGATGAGTATATTTGATAAAATAAGAATATGTATAGGAATATACCTATGTAAGGTTTATTGTTTCATCGTTCTATGTGTTTTTTGTCTTCCTTTGTGTATTATCTTTTGTGGATTCTATGAGACCTTTAGGGTCTTGGGGTCCCTTCTGAATATTGTTATACTCACCCCTGCACAGGTGACGGACACACCATTATTTTTCTTGTGCAGACAATAGACATCATAGATCTAGGATGAGGGAGCCATGACTCGGGGGTGCTCAGAGGTGGACTATTTGACATGACATGCCATAGAGACAACTGATCGTGAGTTGTACCTACCCTTCATGTAGGATCCTTGGTGGATGATCAAATGATAATTCATTTAGTTTTACGTTTAATTTTCAGTTGGTCTTGTATTCAAGAAGCTTTAATTACAGTACAATCTTTTTTGCTTTATGGTTTATTCTGTGCTTTCATCCTACTGTGTTCATGGACTGTGTGCTTGCAGGTTGAAAGAAATTTTCTTCCCATTTATAGGATATGCCTTTACAGTGCTAGTCTCCAACACCTGGCCTATGGGAGGTGAGCATGGGGTAGTCACAGCATAGGTCCTGGCAGACGGGTCATGAAAAAGTGGTATTAGAGAAGTTGTTTCTACCAAATAAATAGAACTCTGATCATTTAAATGTAGAAATAATGTTAAGCATTATGAGTGTTGTTTTCAGTTTGGGGAATCCAGTGTGATTGTGGTGGATGACGTATCCATACACCAGGAACCAGACTTCTTATTTCTGATTCATTGCACGAAAACACAAATTGCATGTGTTTTGAAATTTTTTAATTTGTGATCTCTTTTCAGTCAGCTCACTAGGTATAACATATTGATCGTGGTGTATCTGTTTTCTATCAGGATGCCCCCACGTAGATGACCAGCCATGGTTCTAGGTAGAGTTTCTGATAACGGCCCACAAAGTGAAGAGGCTTTGGTGCATGGCCCTCTTACGACATATGTACCATCGAGTGGAATATTGGTGGCACCACTACCTATTGGGAATCGGTTTCCACCAAACCTAGTAGTAGATAGTGAACGATGACTGAGTGTGTTGCACGAGTTCCGGAATCAATGGCCTTTGATGATCGGAGGTGAGATAGATCCACAGGTCATTGAGGAATGGCTAGAGGTTGTAGCTATATTTTTTCGCCTAGTTGTGACAGCAGATTACCATTTAGTGATTCTAGCAGCCAGTCTCTTTCAGGAAGCAGTAGGGAGATGGTAGATATTGATGCTCTAGATACACGATGAGGTGTCCCTCATCTGGGCGTACATGGAGAGCCCTTTTAGGGCAGATATTTTCCCAGCGACCTTACGCTCTGTGCATATATATGCGCTCTTATACAAGAAGCAGAGCAACATGACTATGGCTGAGAACTCATCGAGGTTCACTGGACTCTTGCACTACTCCACCGATATGGTAAATGACCCTTTCATCAGGGCCCAGACCATTCAGTAGGGTCTCAGACGATAGATCAAAGCTCCGATGATTTCTCTTAGCATCCCAACCTATACAGGGGTGTTAGCATGAGCACTCTTGGTGGAGAGATTCCTTGTTGAGCAGTCACCATTAGGGAGACCCACCACTGGATGACATGTATCAGAGTCATTAACAGGTGGCAGTAGGTAGATGACACAGAGGTCCAAGAGGACTAGACCATTAGGTGGAAGTCCCCAGGATATTGGTTTGGTGGTGTAGGGCTCACGAGATAGAGAAATACATATGTGGGGTAGGCAGTGATACTCGTACAGTGGGTAGAGTGACATGGATCACGACTGCTTGACCCAGCATACGGATAGCCATCAGATGGTCTAGGGACCATCGATGCAGAGCCAGAGGATCGATCGAGGAGGTACAGAAGCAACATGATTACGTGGAAGATGAGTTGGACGTACAATAGTCGGTGGGAGAGGATTCGAGGTTCTACTACCACCCCCTCATGGTTCCCCCTCCCCCCCCCCCCCCCCCCGACCATAGGTAGTATGTGGAGCTCTAGGTAGCTGAGTCCTACAACCACGACACTCTGGAGATGATTATAGGTACGATCTGTTTCTACTCCACTATAGATGTTGCACTTATAGACACATGTTCTAGTAATTATTTTATTTCGATGACCCTCGTTCAGAGCTCGGATATTTTGATGGAGTCGTTGGCTTGATCCTTACATCTAGAGACTCCCATGGGAGAGGATTCGACGATTACACACTGGTGCCAGTAGTGTGATCTTACTATAGGAGGAGAGATATTTGGCTGGGTTCTTCTAGTATTAGTTCCGAGGGATTACAATTTCATATTGTGTATGGACTGGTTATCCACAGTCAATGCTAAGATTGAATGTATTTTGCACAAAGTGTGGTGTGTCTACATGGATGGTACTAGGATTTCCTTCACCAGCAAGAAGGGAACCTTTGTAGTACTATATGGACTTACCTAGAGGAGGTTGCAGTAGATCACTCATCATATTTCTAGCCTTACTCTCAGAGAAGTTGACATGAGGAGTCCAAGTTATCCAGTAGTGGTGGATGATTATACCAGTATCTTTCCTAATAATGTTCTAGGACTACCTCCACACAGAGAGGTAGACTTTTACATTGACATGTACCTCGGGATGACATTGATATCTACACCAGCATATCAGATGGATCCCATGGAGCTTCGTGAGTTACTGGTATAGTTTGAGGACTTGGAGAGGAAGGGGTTCATAAGGCTCGGTGTTTCTCAATGGGCAGCCCTGATTTTGTTCGCTAATAAAGCATATAGGTGTTTGAGAATATGTGCAGAAAATTGGTACATGAACTTGGTTACCATGAATAAAAAGTATCCACTTATGAGGTTTAATGATCTATTTGATTTTGTAATGGGAGCTCATTGGTTTTCAAAGATATACCTCAGATCATGCTACTATCAACTTAGAGTAGAAGATGAGGATATGCAGAAGATGACCTTCAGATCTCAGTATGCCCAATATGAGTTCTTAGTTATTCCATTAGGCCTGACCAATACCCCAAAAGAGTTCATGTGACTCATGAACAATATCATTCATCCATACCTCGATCTCTATGGGGTGTTCTTCATCAATGTCATTTGGATATACACTGTGTCAGAGGAGGAGCATGCCTGTTATCTGATGATAGTTCTAGATACACTCCAGGAGCACCAGATTTATGGTAATCTCTCAATATTCTAGTTCTAGATACGTGAGGTTAAATTTCTGGTACATGTTATCTCAAAGGTTGTAGTTTCATAGGATCTGGTGAAGATAGAGGTCGTGTTATCTTGCTAGCCACCAAGCTGTTTGAACGAGGTGTGGAGTTTCCTAGGGTTGGATGGATACTACCAGTGATTACTACATTACTTTTCTAGAGTTTTGGAACCCTTTTCAGTGTTGACTAATAAGGGGGATCCCTTCGTATGGACAGAGAGATTTCTGAAGAGTTTTCAGGAGATGAGGCAGAGACTGATGAGGGACCCCATTTTGAGGCTACCTAAACAGGGTGTTGGGTATGTAGTCTACTGTGACACATCATTGACCAGACTATGATGTGTCTGGATTCAAGTGATAGCAGTGATCGCTAATGGTTCACTACAGCTGATACAACATGAGAATAACTATGTTATCCATGACCTAGAGTGAGAAACAGTGTTCTTATCCTTGAAGATGTGCTGAAATTACATCATAGGAGAAAATTTTACAGTCTACTCTGATCAAAAGAGTCTCAAGTATATCTTCTCTCTGAAGGATCTGATCTTGAGAAAACGACGATTGCTGGAGTATCTCCAGGACTATGACTTTGAGATAGTCTATACTCGTGCGAAGAAGAATGTGGTAGCAGATTCACTCAGCATGAGGTCAGATCTACAGTTGCTGAGTGAGGTGATAGAGAATCTAGCTGCATCACAGATTTCATTCATGGATAGTGATAGAACAACTTACATATAGTCTATTATTGTCACTCCCCCACTTCTTTAGTGATTTCAGGGTGCACAACTTGGGGATGTTGACTGTGAGGCTTGATGTGATCAGATATCCTCAGGATAGGCACCTGAATGATTTTATAAAGGTGGGGTTCATTTCATCCTCTTTATTGGACATACTATGGTACCGGTGGTTCTATGGGATGATGTGTTAAGGGAGTTCCTTGTGTCCTCTCTGGAAATACATCCCGGTGTGGTGAAGATGTAATAGGACCTCTCACGTCATCACTGGTGGCCAGGGATGAAGACAACAGTGGAAGAGTTTGTTTATCGATGCTTTACTTGTCAACAAGTGAAGGTCGGAATCATGTTCATGCAGCCTTAGCGCAACCACTAGAGGATCCAAATTGAAAGTGGGATTGATATCTATGGAATTTGTGATAGGGATTCCATGTATGTTATGGGACATGATTCCATCTGGGTGATCATTGACCGACTCCCCATGTCGGCCCATGTCCTACCTATCCGAGAGAATGGATTAGTAGAGGGATTGGGATGCCTATAAGTACAAGATATTGTATGGATTCATGGAGTCCCTTAAATGATTGTCTCTAATCATGACACACATTTTACACCCCGATTGTGGAAGGAATTACATGAGTCGTTCGGGACTCACCTACTTTTGAGCACCATCTTTCATCCTTAGACGGATGGAATGACAGAGCGAAAAATAGAAACACATGAGAACATGATTCATGCTTGTGTCCTAGATTTTTTTTATAGTTTGGAGGATCACTTTCCCTTGGAGGAGTTCACATACAATGAAATATATCACTCAATCATCGGTATGGCACAATTTGAGGCCCTATACAGTCGACTTTTCATATCACCTATATGCTGGAATGATCCAGGGGAGTCTGCACTTGTGGGTCCAGAGTTGGTACGGGATACCACAAAGAATGTACAGATCATCCAGGAGCAGATGAAGACTACACAGAGCATGAAGAAGTCTTCTCTTTTATAGGATAAGGATACCATTGGAGTTCAAAGAGGTTGACCATTTATTTCTATGGGTCTCACCTCGATGAGGTTTGCATATATTTGGTTGGGGCAACAAGTTTTCTCCTAGGTTCATCGGACCCGTTCAGGTCCTCATCATGGATGGCGAGGTGGTAGATCACCTAGATCTTCCCCCTCAGATGCACCATGTGCATGATGTTTTTCACGTATCACATCTGAGGAGGTACATGCATGATCCATTACACGTCATTGGTTGGGGAGAGCTGGACATCGATGTTGGGGCGAGGATTACGGAGGTTCTAGTGGATAATGAGGTTCAATAGGAGCGGGTCCTTCATAGATGATCGAAACATCTAGGGTGAGTTCACTGGTAGCACAGGAACCTCTAGGAGAGAACATGGGAGCGAGAGGCTTAGATACGTGCTCATTACCACCACATTTTCACCTAGTTTGGGCTGTGGATTTCAGGGATGAAAATCCCTGAGCTGGGGAGAATTTAAAGACTCTTAATTTTCCATGTAATTTTTTAGTTTTTAAATTATATTGAATTATTACGAGTTTTCAAAAATTAATGGGGTGTGATTTCGAGGCCCGATGTGCCCACAATGAATTTTCCAACATTATTTAAGGTACATTCAGTACACGTACTGAGCAAGAATTACTATCTTTTGAACTGGTGCTTGGAATTGAAAATATAAGGGCACCGTTGAACTCCCATTGATGGTATTCACTTAATGGAGCCCTCCCTTCGACTGCAGTAGGACGAGTGTAAGATCTTGTTTTGTGTGTTTTTGTGGAAGATTAAAATAAAATAAATGTTTTATTTTTATTTACCCACTTACATTATTTTATATTCATTATAGGTGGGGACCACACAAGGGTGGTCGAGCATTTAATTATGGGAATTAAATTCCCAGTTACACAAATTTTTTAACCATGAAACAAACCATTTAATGAAGTATCATTAATGAAAATTTTTGGAAACCATTAACTAAAGTTAATTGGTATGGCTTCTCACCTTCCTCTTGGTCATTTATTGGAAAATATTTGAATTAGCAGGAGAGAAAATTGGAGAACTTTGGAGAGCCTTCATAAAACCTTTGGAAGAACAAATCCACTATACAAAGAACAGAGGATCAGCATTCAAGCAAACGTTGACCCATCATCTTCAACCACGAGTTCTATCCAATGATTTGAGGTAGGGATTTGAACTTGTTTAATTTCATGTATGGATGATTCAATCTCTTTAACCTATTTATACCAGGATAATGCAGATGGCACCAGAAAAATGAAAAAGGCCCGATCCCTCTGCTATCTTGATTAATTTGTGCGTTCTTCGTGGGTGATTCTTCGGGATGGAAGAAACCCAATTTTTGAGGGGCTATAAGCTACGGTGATGTCCCAGAGAGTTCAACGACGCCTTCATGTGGAAAAAAGGCCCACCTAAGCTCACCTGGTGACACATTGAAGGCCGTCTCCATAGCGGTAATGGGGACCGACACTGACGGGGACCAAGGCAGCAACATGCACCGGCCGGTAGTAGAAAAGGAGGGCGACGCGACCAGTGCACCGCCATAGGATGTGGGCCTCAAATAATTAGTTTTGGTGGACCGAATGAGGTGGTTGGCACACCTCCATGCCGCAAGTGGCGAAGTGGCGAGCTGTTGGAGACGGTGGCCAACACTAGTCGGTCGCTAAGGGATGCAGGACCTCCTCTAGTGCATCCCACATGAAACCTCGTGGTGTCACATGGAACCATCGCTGCGAAAGACACTGAACGACCCTCACATCCATTCATGAAAAAACCTAGGGGTCACTCCCCCCGGTGACGGTAAGGGAGATCCATGCCACAGTGGGACGCTCCACCCAGCCACGGGTCGCACCTCACGCGGCCGAGCCGTGTGCCCAGCTGGACACGCACCCAGCAGGATACGCAGCTAGTGGACAATGACCCTTGTGGTCTTGGCTACCCCATTTCGGTCTAGGACACACCCCATGTTGTCCATCCTAGGCTGCGGCCTACCGGGTCATGCCCGTCGCAGCCCAACCCCACCAGGTTAGACCAGGACCAGGTCAGGTTGACTAGAGCGGGTTTAGTCCTGGACTAGTTCAGGAAACCCGAACCAAGTCTGGTCAGTCAAGGCTGGGTCTGGTTGGTCCAGGCCAGGTCGGATCAACCCACGCCTGGTCAGGTTGGGTTGATCAATCCGAGTCTGACCGGAACTGGGCCCTACCGGACCCAGAAACACTTAAATAGCCATATCTTGAGAATCAGACGTATGTTTGATGAATTGTATACAACGCTAGGATCCGTGGATCAAGATGGTTCTTTTGGTATACTCCACATGAGAATTGAAAAAAATTGGAGTACATCTGGGTCGGATCGAACCTGAATCCGACCGGCCCCTCAGAACTAAAATGCCAATAACTTCCAGACCAAGTGTCCAATTGACGTGTTGTCTATCTCATTTGTACCGTTACCACATGTAGGTCCTTTGGGTTACACCTTTTTGGAGCTTAGTGGTGGTTGAGTTATGAATGATGCCTTAAGGAGTAGTTTATATAGAACTTGAGCACACCGGGTGCGGAGAACCCTCAGGCTTGTTGTACATGATGAACTTATAAAAATTCTGTGTGGGTAAACTTATACAAATCATGTGTGGGTAAACTTATACAAATCTTATGTGTTTAAGATTATAAAAATATTGTGTGAGTTAGCTTCTAATAATCTTGTGTGGATATAATAATACGAATCTTGTGTGGGTTAATAGAAGAGTTTCTTGGTGAAGTAAGATGATCTAGTGATGCATCTAATCATTTGTACTTTTGTACTTAAGTTATTCATGGTGTGAGAATAGTATATAACTTTGTGTTACCTTTCTTCATGGTATTACCTTTGTGGTGTTTTAATTTTGATGTTTCCCTTGTGGTACTTACCCTTGTGGTGTTACCAACTCGGTCTTCCTTCATTTGTGGAACAGTTGTGGTAATGGATAAAAGGTTGGATCCTTTTGTTTCTTCAGTAATGAGATGAGTATATTTGATAACTTAGGAACATGTATGGTCATATACATAAGTAGGGTTGAATGTTTCTTTATGCTTTGTTTTTGTGGTCTTGCATTGTTGTTTATCCTTTGTCGATTCTGTGAGACCTTCGGTGTCTCAGGGACCCTACAAATTATTGTTATACTGACCCCTGCATGGGCTACACCCGCACCGTGAAGTTTATTGTGAAGAAGGAAGACATCGTTGGTCGAGGATGAGGGAGCCATGAATAGTGGGTGATTGGAGGTGGACTACTTTACGTGACATTCCATAGAGAAAACCGATAGTGTTCCGTACATACCCTTCAGGTAGGAACCTTGGTGGATGATAACAAGAGCAGTCTTTCAGTTTTACATGTACTTTTCAGTTGGGCTTGTATTCTTGCCCCATACATAAAGTACTAACTCTTTTTCTTTATATTTTACTTCGTGCATGTATCATGTTGTGTTCTTGGAATGTGTGCATTCAGGATTAAAGGAAATGACTTCCCATTTATATGGATATGCCTTTCTGATGGTAGTCTCCAGCCCCTGGCCTATGGGAGGTGGGCTTGGTGTACTCACGACATGGACCCCGGGGGACGGGTCATGACATATAAGTTTTCCAAATATCTGAATAATGATGGAAACATTAAATGCTAACTATTTAATTTTACTTTTGTGACATAATATTTTTTTCGCTAACTATAAATTTGTGTTCATGTAATAGCCATGTTTTTTTAGGTGAGTGTTTTTTTGAGATATACATAAATGGGAAAACATATATTTAATGCAATTTAGGAGGATATATATATATATATATATATATATATATATATGAAGGGTAGTTATCAAATGTGAATAATATATTTTTATGTTTATCATTTTATGGGTGTTTCATTTCTCAATTAAAAACCCCAAATCACACAATTACAAAGATAAAAATATTATAGTGAAAAGCATCATTGAAAATTTATTAAATCGTTGAATGTTTTTTTAAGAGTAAAGAATGTTCAAAAAATTGTTTTTTATGCCCATTCCTCATATGGAGTTCACAATCATTGAGTGGTTCATGATGGGAGTAATGTAAATTGTAGGAGATTAGTAAATAAAGTATGATTAGATGTTTAATAAATAAAATTTCATTTAAGAAATATATATTTTGAGGGAGAATATTCTAGTGTGAACAATGATCCATAGAGAAAAATTTTGGTAGAGTAGTTCTTCAAGAAGATCAATTATTTATGGGATTTCTCAAAAACATGATCACATAAACATAATTTAATTTCTCTCATGTGATATATAAGTGATTCATGTAACGCCCATAATAGTGTGAACTAATTCATATTTAATATTGATATTTAGAATATTATTATGGAGGATAGGTGAGTTCAATTTAGTTTAGATGGAATTAAATTCTCATTTGTGATTTTTTATGTAATAGAAGGTGTAGTGTGTTACCATGAAACATTATAACAATAGTAAATACTAATTTCTAGTACATTGTGATGGAGATATTTTATGATCATTGGATTCTTCTACAAAGGTGTTAACATTAATGTTTTATGTTACTTTTACATTATTTTATTTGGGATTTTATATTATTGTGAGATGAAGAGTGAAGATAATTTTTTTAATGATGGAACAACATGAAAATTTATAATTATTTTAATACATTACACAATGATTAAATAGCCTCTAAGGGAATTACTCCAAATTTATCAAATAATATAAATAATATAGATTCGGTGGAAAATAATTCATGATTTTATAATATATATGATTGGGTTAATATATAATATTCTATTTTATCAAATTATTATCCAAGGTAGGTGAAATATCGATAAAACATGGAAACACTACAATATAAAGAGTAAATAAAGTGTAATAATACAATGATGTGTATGAAACCAATAATATATTTATTAATATAATGAATGTTGATTATAACGTAATGAATGAAAATTATTTTCAAAATAATCCTAATGTCTTAGTTTATGTTTGAAGAGATGAACAATGAATATTGGGTGATTAAATAGAAATTAATCATTGTATAATAACAAATTATTTATGATTTAATATGTTTTTTTTGGGATGTTTTGACACCATATAAAATTAAATTCATGAGTATTAATAAATAAGTCATAACGAACTAAAATTCATACATAAAACTATAAACATAGTCCTAGATTTATTTCAACGTGTTCTTTCTTCTTATGTAATAAAATTATATTTTCAAATACATGAATCCAAAAGAAATTAATATTTAGTTTTTCATTATTGATCAGTTATAATCATTATTTTTTATTTACTACTACATCACATAAATATAGAGTTGATTGAAGACATTTTTTCTTTTATATTATCCCATATTTTTAATTTTGTTACAATTATTATATGTTATTTATTAGTCAATAAATTCTGTTTCAGAATATCTAAACTCATTAATGTTAATTTTCATTAATAAATTTATAGTAATGAACCATTTAGGAGGATTCAATAGGAAATTATATTTAAATATTATTCCTTAAGAGGTAAAATATTTTCCAAAGAAAATCCTCTTAGTGTTTCGAACCAGGTGTACAGTTATGTTCATTAGTTGTGAACCAAATGATTGTAAATTTTATCACTATCTATATTTTTTATCATGCCTATATTAATATGAGGAAGGAATTTCATCCATTTTTTGTATATATATGTGGAATTAATTGCTTGTATTCTACATGTTATATGTATAAAAGAATGTTTGGAAATTTTATTGATATATGTGTGATTGGGAATTATAACAACATAAAATTATATATAATGATATGGAATGATGTTATATCAATTATAATAGAATAATGAATTTATAAAAATAAATAATAATTACATTTCTGATATAAAATTATTTTAAATGGTTGGATTGTTTAAATAATTTTGTAACACCCATTAAATATAGAGTCTAAATACTATGTTTGACAGTGTGTATCACAAGAATCACCAAGCGCGTGAGTGAATTTAAAATTTCTATAATTTATTATTTATTTTATATTTTAATTATATTTTATATATTATATATATTATAATGAATAAAACACTAAGTTAGTGTTCATTTCTTGTAAGTTCAACCTTCTTCGTTGGTCTGTGTTGCACACAAGACCATGTTTTACCAAAACATAATATATTATTAAAATATTATTATTTAGTATAATATGATAAAAAGTAGATTATATGAATAATATTAAATAAATAATATATATATATGTGTGTTTTACACAATTAATTCATCTGTTACATACTAATTTGAAAATATTATATTAAACAAGTTGAATATAAGGAAAATATTTTTATAGAAAACTATTGATATGTTCAAATATCACTCTTACCCGAATAAATTAATTTTATTAAAATTATTGAGTTAAATAATGTAATATATATATATATATCAATATAATATTTTTTATTAATCCAATTTATTTGATAAGTATAAGATAAGAACAAATCTAATTTTATTCATAAAATTGTATTTTTTTTAATTAATGCATTTTTACCACCTTTGAATAGAGAACCACTATTAGATCCATAGTTTTACCCTTTTATAATTTTAATATTTCAATAAAAAAATCATATCATATATATATAAATAAAATTTATATTAGGGTTACTTAATTTTTATTATTTTGTTATGTTTTATTTTTAATGTATAGTAAAAAATACTGAATTTTAGTTCAAAACTACTTTTTATTTGAAATTATTTATATGGTTAAATTATGTATTATATTATATTTAATGTTTTACTATATAATATTTTTTATAAATTAATATAATTTAGTTTATTATAATCAATTTCACTTTCAAATTTATTATAAAAACATAAGAAATGTTTGTACGTTTTTACATTAAAAAGCTACGTTGGTGTCCAGCTTACAATATGAATTTTAAAATAATTTAGGCCACTTCCATGATTGAGATTTATAAATATAGATTTCATATTAAAAATAAAAAAAAATTGTAATTTCTAATAACACCAAATTTGTTTTTTTACCAAAATTATTTGTGACATTTATTAAAATTAATTACAATTATTATGTATATATTAAGGTTAATAAAGGAATAAACATTTATCTTTAGTGCCAAAATGACCTAGACACATGTCCATAACCCATTGGATGGCCTTATATAGTATATAAACATAAATGTTTTTGTTTTTTATGGTATTAATTGTTTTAGGTAAAAACATGTCTACACCAAACATGTTGTCAATAATTCCATGTGAGTCCTTTTCCTTCCCTATAAAAATCCACCACCTATCCACACTCCACACACCACTAAAACAGCATAGGAAAGGCCATTATCTACTCAAATTTCATCCCATCACCCTGAAATGAGACCATTAATCAACCCTTTGGGTATGAATCCTTCAATTTATTCCTTTTTGTATAAACCAAAAGAAGTTACCTGATAACATGTAACATATTCTCTCATGCTTTTTAGTTTCATTTCAATTATCCACTGTATATGATATTCATATAATATGATTAAATTAATAAAAAATTATACTAAATACTATAGGATTTTTTATGTTTATTTTTTAACATTCACTTACACACACCTCCATCTAATGGGTAACAAACATGTTATTTATTTGTACGACAAACTACTTCCTCACAAAATAAGGACTTTTCATTTTTCCCTTACCGCCTATCATGGTGGCCATTATTATGGACACTATGTTTATATAGGATATATATTATATTTATAATTTATTTATTGTTATAATATTTTTATTTATAAAATATCTTTAGTCTTTCTATGTTGTGTAAATACGATAATTTTATTTGATGAAGTGTGGATTGTCTGCCGCACATAGCAACATGACTCGTTAATTCAATACATAGAACATATCAAGGATAGTCTTAATAAACCTATATAACATATATAAAATATATATTATAAATAATTAATGTTATATGTTATGTAGATGAAGAAACAATAATCTAATTAATGATAATAACAAATAACAATTTAAAACATACATGGGAAAACTAGGGAATTAACACCTGAAATAATAAAATTAATGATTGTTCTTAAGAATCATGTACTGATATATTATAAGTTATTATATGGAATTTTAAACAAGATTATTGTTATTATATAAGTTAATATAATATTTTAAACAACTATATAATATGATAATGATGCCATAAAAAATTTATGGATATTGTACGTGATTTTTATATAGGTTTTTCCACATGTGAGATAAACATCATATTCATCCCTACCTTCTTTTGGGTGGTATAACTAAATCATATTTTCCTATAATATATCATTATTTATATTCAATTAATGGTATTAAACATTTCAATTGATTATTAATCATTCATGATTCCAAGGATAAAATATCTACTCAAGTAGTAAGGTAATTTTCAAATTAAATTACCTTCTATTGTGACTTACATGATATTATGCACCAATTAACATATATTTGATTAATATACTACATTTTTATGGTATATTATTAATATTATTATTCAAATTATATTCTATGTTTCATTAAGTGTCATACATTCTTGATATTACAATTCATATGTTTCAAATTATTATGGGACACTTTGGAATGATTAATGAATATTCTCCTCAAAAATATTTTTAATGGTAATATTTGAAATCTCACTTAATTCTATAATAATTTTTTTAATTCAAATAAGTATCCCTATTTTTATATTATGGATATTATTATTTATTAAATTTATTATCATATCACTTCTAGTGTTTACATAGAAGGATATTTGATTAACATGGGAAATATATATAAATATGTATCATTGATATAATACAAACATTTGATAAGGAATATTACTTATGGATATATTTATTATTAGATATGATGAATTATTTAGAAATAAAATGATGAGTGGAGCCCAGAATTTATATATCTCCTTGATTAATCAGCATGTTCTCATGAGATGATTAATTTTTCCAAATTAAATAGGTTTCTACCTATAGCTATAATCATTTTGAAGGATGGATGGTGAAAATATAGGTCCTCATGTTCATAAGACATGACCTCAAAAAATTAATCTTTCCCTCCATGTATATTTCAGTTATTCTTAATCCATTATATTTTGTGTTTACATATCTATTGATACATTTCTTTTCATTCCATTAATTAAGTGGAATGTTTACTTATTTCATAACTTTACATATTGAATTATCCTTATATAATTATTTGAATGGAATGTGTTATCAGTTATTTTCCTTTCCATGTTAATTTATTAATATTTATTTTCTATTAAATACTCTTTACATACACTTACATATAATTTGAGTAGAGATTATTATGTTCATTTCCCCAGGTTAAGAAATAACACGTTGAATAAGCCTTTAAGGATTTAGTTTATTTCAGTTAATTATGTAGAATGTTTTATTTTCACATCCCAATGTGATATGAGTATAATTTTTATAAGATATATTTCCAAGACTATAAAAATATTCACCCCTAGAGATTTTATTTCTTATAATCATTCGAATATAATAAAATAAATCCTTGTCTATGAGCACACATGACCTTATTATTTAGAAGAAGTGAACAGGTAAGATATCCATACCATGAAAATTAGCTTCATAATGAATAATATGAACAATGTAGAAGGTTAAAAGCAGAGAATCTATACTCTTTAATCTGATAAAAATCAGCAACTCATTCTCAATATATTTTTAGTGCATTTGAGTAGAGAACCGGATACATGCTGTTTTACGGAGGCTGTTTCGGGAAGATTCAACTCCCGCGACTACAGGAAGATTCTACAGAGAGAGAGATCCTCAGTGTAAGGGGGACAGTTCTTTTGGTGTAAGCAGATTCTGACGAGGATGAATTTCTTGGTGTGGAGAGTTATCAACATTGCATTACCAACAGAGGAGAATATACAGAGGAAAGGAATATGTTTGGCATCGCGGTGTTTCTGCTGTGATTTTCCAAGGACTGAATCGGCGGTTCATCTTTTCTTCCAGGGACAATGGGCCTCTATTCTTTAGTCCTCTTTCTCCAACTCACCAGTTAACGATGGAATGCTTGGGACCTGTTCGGAGTTTGTGGCTGCATGGTTCTTGGGAACCCAAGATAGGACTATGGAAAGGTCCATCAGGGCCGTTGTCTTGGTGGCTGTTTGTTGGGTCCTGTGGGAGGCGCGCAATCAGGTTATATTGGGATCCAAAAAGTCTACCTTAGTCCTTTTGATAAGGATAAGAACTCTCGTTGCGAAGTTGGCGTCCTTGATCAAAGGGGGGAGGGAGTCTGTGGAGGTTTGTAGCTTCCTTGGGAAACCTTGCAGACTCCAAAAGAAGCTTGGTTGTTGGATAAAATGGCAGCCACCTAAACTTGGGTTAAAACTCAATGTTGATGGTTCTTGCATGGAGGGAGTAATGAGGGGTGGAGGCTTGCTGCAAGACTGTTGGGGATCAGTTTATGTTTTCTTTAGTGCTTTTTATGGACCTGGAAATTCCTTGAGAGCAGAGGCTCGCGCCCTTCTCTCAGGCCTTTTGATCTGCAAGGAGAAGGGATTGGCAGTTTCAGAAATTGAATCTGATTCAGAGGTCCTAGTTAAGGTGGTACAAGGAAGGTTTGGGATTCCTTGGGACATGACTTACATTATACGTAGGTGCAAGGCGAAATCCAACCATGGAAGGCTTATCCATCACAGCTGGAGAGAAGCTAACTTCACAGCCGATCTGCTGGCCCTCCAGGGCAGTCAGGAGGATCCTCTTGTGGTTTTTGATAGTCCCCTCTCTCTTCCCCTCGAATGTCAGCGTGTGGTTAGAGGGGATGCCCTGGGTCTGCTCCATTTCCATCCCCCTTGAAGGGTTTTATTTTTTTGTTTCTCGTTTTCGTTAAATATTAATAAAAAATAACTTTCAGTCAGTTATAATATATTATTTTTTGTATTTAAATATTTTACTATATGAATCTTTTAGATGTTTTAAATTTAATTTGTTTTAATAGATAAACATAATATATTGAAAACTATAATACAATGAAAAATATTTCTTTTTTACACTAAAATATATTTGAAAAATCCAACCATAACATTTCATCTTTTATATTGAATTATAAAGAAGTAAAATATTCACAAATAAATATAATAATATAAATGGAATTGAAATTTTGATTTTTAATTATATTTTTATATAAATGAGGTTTCACAGTTAATTTTATATATATATTTATATTTCACAAGGTATTTTGATGATGCATTATTATTAATCCTGTACTATAAAATTTATATTAGATGAATTTATTTTGGTGTTGTATATAAAATATTATATTTAATATAGTAGTCAATTAATGAAAAATATGTTATATATTCTTGTGGTGTTATAATCATGTAATTTCAATGTAAAACGGGAATGAATGAAGGGTTGATGAACTATTGGAGCTAAAATAATGAATTTCTTAATCCTGGATGTGATTGTAGAAATTTTTCACACACTAATTACCTTTAAAAATCCAAATTTATTCCAACATATAATTTTATGTAATTTTACAATTTATGTGAATCAGTATGTTTCTTTTTCTTATTTGGGTAATTTAGGATATGTGAATGATTTAAAGTCTATATAGAGAAATATAAACTTCCAACTATGTGAGATTCTAAAAATTTGTATCTAAAAGATAATTTGATTAATTGATCATCATTGATATTAAAATGTTTTAGGGTACTAATTGAGTGGGATAAATTTTTAGAATGATTCCAAACATTATCAATAAATAATGATATGAAATATTAATATAATGCACAATATTATCATAGAATTAAAATTATTTTATAATTTTCTATTCCATATTTTAAATAAATTTATATTTATGTTATTTGGGGATAAATTTTTATTTCAATTCAAAAAAAATTAGGAAGAATTTTTGTAAATACAAGGTTGTTAATTTCAATATATAAAATGTTGATTATTGATAGTATTTTTTCATATTGTACATCATTAATATAGACATTTAGTTATATAAATGAGTAAAATCAAATAAAAATTATTGTCTTTGAATTTATTTTCAATTTATAGGGTAGGATGATACAGTTAAAGAAAATTTCTTTAATTTTCCGCATTGGTATTAGAAAAAAATTAAAATTTGGTGATTAATATTCCCATGGTAGATTTTGGTGTTTTATTTGATGTCAATAATATTTTATATAAATATTTTATTTAAGTGAATAATATATGATTTGTGATTTATCAATGAAATTATTTCATTAAGAATTTATAAGAGAAGTTTCATTAGTAAATTTATTCATAGAATGTTTATTCTCCCAAAAGGGATACTACCAATACTATATGAAGAATATGTAACCATTGTAAATGGTTATTGATATTTGAAGAGTCCCATGGAGTGAAAATATTATTGGATTATTATATACCTATTATTATTTAATAACGAAATTGATGGATTAATGTGTTCCCTGTAATATCAAAATGAATATTTATAAAGCTATGTATAATGAACCATCATTATGATTATCATCGTTCCAGTTTGCAATATCATATGGGTGTATTTATTGTATTAATATTATTATATACTAAATGGTATTAAAATAGTTTCTATTGTAATGATTTCTTAGGATGATGAATTTATTAGGTAATAATGACATAATAATTAACATCAACAATGTCGAAAAAATTGGAAATAACAGTCGTAATGTAGTTGGAATAGATTGAGATAAATTGAATGTTAATTACTGTTTTCCAGATAACATTTGATGATTAAAGTTGATTTGAATATATAAAAAAAATTAAATCGTGTTATCTAAAACATCATATAATAATATTGAATTAATGGGATTTATTTATGATTAAATGTTTGAAGAATGTCGTTGGGTAATAATTGATCCCAAAAAACTATCTATGTATAATTAATCATTGAAAACACCATATTAAAACAAAAGTATCACTGGGAATGGAATATGAAATAAATCTCTGCATTATATTAACAGTTTGAAAATTAATTTTATTTGAAAAATAAATTTATGGAAATAGTTATTTGGAATATGGAAAAAATTTAATGAAGGAATCACCAAATAAAATATTTAGGATGCATCAAAATAACTTGATATTTTATAAGATCATTTAATAATAAGCAATAATTTATAAAGGATGTGTAAAATCTATCTGATGTCACATATCATATGTGGAGTGGTGTATGTTATTTTAAAGAGATGAAAACAAATAAATGACACATATGATTTCATAGAAGCTCGTGTGATATTAACATCTAGATTAATTGGTGGATTTTTTCATGTATAATTTAGAAGGTTTGTTTAATGTCAAGTAATGACTATTCTATTCATCATGATATAAATAAACTGATACCTTGTAAATCATTCATGATTTGTTTTTTATATTAATGGAGACGATATGAATACGATTGACCTATGAAGAAAATAACCATGTTATAATGTGAATGGAAACACATCGCATCATACTAATTTCACAACATGTTATAATGAATAAAGGGAATAGTTTGTGAATATTTTATAGACTTTGTAATAAGAAATATCTTCAATATCATTTACGATTAAATAATTATTTTTTATAGCTTATATGATCATAAATGAGAAATAATCATGTTTATTATTGATGAATTTTAAGGAAGGTAGATACTTAAATGATGATGACTATGGATTAATGATGAGATGATATTGAGGATTCATATATTAAATAATCCTCTAGTAGAATACATCAATATTGGATGTAATATCATCAAATTTTGTAAGTATTAGATAAGGAAAAGATAAAAAAAATATTTGTGAAATTGTGATATATCTATTCATCTTTTATTTTGAAAATATTCGGTGTTAAATTGAGGTGAAGAAGATTTCAGCGCCACTAATAATACCTATATGAGAATATTTCTTCAATGAGTTATTAATCTTATAATGTTTGGTATAATTATCTATCATGAAACTATTATTGATGAAAAATGATTTCATGGATTCTTCATGGGTGTTTGGGGAACCTTCGGATCTCAAACACAAATCACCGGAGGAAATCAATGGGATTCAAATATAGTAGAAACATCTTGACTCATCATGCTCGGTTTCCCATAATATTGTGGGTAATTTCATTGGGAATAGTAGGGAGAATGGTTTACCCATACCATGTTCTCAGGGTCTTTTACTAGTTTGGGGGGTTGGAATTTTTTAACAGAGCCATATGATATGGTTAGATCGTGGATTCTCAAAACATGAGGCCAAACCATGTGATATCCCTCCCAATGGAGTGGCCTATTCTTTGGTAGGGAAAACATTGCAAAAAAAACGTATTCAAACCATGTGACCTTGTAATTTTTGGGTTCCATTATAGTTCATCTATTAAAAATTAACTTAACTCACCCCTCCCACCTATGCCTACTTTCCATTGACAGAAGACCTCTCCCTCCCTTATTAGGACATCATCCTAACTTAAACCTATGTTATTATATATCTCCTATATCCAAAGTCCGATCCAGCGTCCATTAGTATCATTGTATAGCTATTGTTATGTTCTCTAATCCTTAGAATCATTCCTCTATTAATATTTATATCAGCCTTTCTTTTTAGATACAATAACATAGGTCTATTTTTTTGGATAGTGAGAAATTCTTCAGTTTTCTCCCGATCCAGACCAATCTAAGGGATGATATGTGATAAAGAGACTACTATATAAATATGATATGTTGTCCATGGATCATATCTCAAATCATTTATGATTTATGATCTTTCTTCATTGTTTGAACACAAGTTTCACTGGGAATTTATTAGTAAATTGGTATAACATTATTATAATGGTTATAATAATGTTCTATATACCTTTAATTAATTACTTGTCACATAATTGGTGGTTATAACATCATCTCCATCCACACCATGTTAGGTGTTCCCAAATTTTATTCCTAATTGAACGCTATCTTTCTATATACAGCACCACTTAGGTGTTCTTGGAATGGACCTTAATAAAGAATGTGTTTATATTAATTAATGGATCATTAATGGATTTTTTATTATATACATCATGTGGAATTTAATTTTATTCTCAATTTAATTGGTTTTTGTTTGAAATTTTAATTTTTATGCCTAAAAATGGAATGGAATAAACCCCTTAAATTCTAATAATTGAAATGATAGCTAATTCCATTTACTTCTTCAAAAATTCCATGATATAGGAATGGTAATGGATTGAACATGACAATTGAATATGTGATTAAAATAATAATTGGTTTCATTTCCTAGTGCAGTAATTTCACATTAATAAATTGAAATGGAATGAACTAAATGACATTTGATATATAATGATTATTACATGTCCCAAATTAAATAATGATATATATCCAAGGTTCCTATTTCATATAAAGATTTCAATATTTATAGGAGTATTCATACAAGATATATCCTTCTATTCTTGAGGGAATTCATTGATCACTCAAAAGATACCATTATGACTAGAGGATACGGTTTCCAAGGGTGATAACCACCTTAAAATATGGTACATATCATTTAAAAGAAGAATAATATGGTGTTATAGGATCACAATACTATCTTCCTTATAATATGACATCATTGGATACATTTCATTGATCTATCTTAATGTCATTCAACATGTGGAACCATGGACTCAGTCAATTGGGACAATTTTTCTTTTCCCTTTTTTATCTAGGATGAGATCCTTGGACTCAGTTAGAATAATTTATAGTCGAATACCTTGGGTGTTTTTTAAGGGATTATACTCAGACCCCAAAATTATATACTACATGGTATTATTATTTTGGATCAACCCATGTGGTCAAGAATTCATTAATTTCTCCTTAGATCCTTAGAAAATATTATTCACTTTATAATATTTATTGATTATACCATGGATCCAATTACATTATTTATATCACATAAAATACAATGATCACTTATTAAAAACTGAAACACAATTAATTAAATTGTTTATGATTAAATAAATTACCATCTAAGTCTGTAGAATGTATGATTTATCATTTTTAGAAATTTAATTACAATTATATATGCTTTCCAGTTCTTATTTTATATTTACATACTATATTATATAGATGTTATTGTTGGTGCCCCCCCTAAGTTTTATCTCATACAATATCTGGTATGTTTATAGAACCTGGAAAGATTATACATTTTCAGGTGTTGATAATGGGAATAATCACACTTTGGACATTTAACATCCTTGATATCAATCTAATAGAGAAAGGTAGCAGATGACCAAGCTGAATCTCGAGATGAATGGATAGTTTTTGTTTCATTTTGATTATTATGTAAATTATATTATTTCTTATTCCATGTATACCAGTATTCTAGTTCTATAGATACATTATATTACATCATCAATTTTTTGTACCATATGACTCATCTTTGGAGATGATAATTATGAAATAATTTATTTTCTTATCTTCTCCTTCTATTTTGGTTATTAATTATATTATTTCCACTATTAATGGTCATATATAATATTATAATTATTGTGCATATTATGTTTTCCACTTTGAAATTATAGAAAAATCACCCTAGAGACATACCATAGGCCATTGCTGATAATCAGATTCTTCTATTATATTGTATTGTTCACATGAGAAAATGTGGCCGATTGGCATCAGAAACCTTGGAGTGGGATCTGAGTTGAGAAGTCATAAATTGGTATTAGAGGACACTATTTTAATTTTCCTTATTTTTTGGTAATATATATATTGGATTAGGAACATTTTTGAACACGGTTATATTCCATTGTTAGGATTAGCTAACCCATGTTTGGGGTAAAATCCCAGTTTCCTATGAATGGAAATTTTTTGTTTTCTATTTCACTTATTAACATTGATAAACATTCTCCATCTTGGGATTCACGTGTATTAAGGTATTTCATATTCCTTATATATATTTTACATTATATCAGTTCAAGATTGTTCATTATTACATGCATCCTTATAAGGACCTAGAATTTACATTTGATGCATATTCCATGACATACAAGTGTATTTTTTTATTACATTGATTGTGTTTTCTATGATCGTCGAGTGATCCATGGTTGTATATATTAATTTTATTCTAACATATTAATTATGGTTAAGGAATTGGTCATTAATGAGTTAGTATCAATATAATGTTTTCCTAGTATTTATTGAATATTGAATCATAAATCATTTATTTTTACCCATTTCATCTTTGTACTTCTTATTACAAGAGTTTATAATAGTACAAAGTTAACTATATAAAAATTTAAATATATGAGGTGTATGGTCCATCATGTATTGGAATTAGTCATTTAATGTGAAAATCCATCATATATTACTTTCCACATTATAAGACCTAATTTTTATGGGTAGGAAGAAATAAAAACAATGTCACTTCCTATTGTAAATTGAATGTTCCTTTTGTAGCTAGGATTAATGATCCAATTAGTTTAAAATTGATATATATAAATAAGAAAATTAAGACATAATTTGATAAAATAATTATTTTTGGATGATATGGTTTCCTGTAAATGAATTGGAAAAATTATTTTGAACCCCCACATACTAGAACTATAGTACATTTAACATGAACGCTAATAAATACACTGTAATTTTAAGATGGTAGTTGGGGTATTACCTTTAGTACTGACCGATAATTACATTAATATACTTTCACCAGTGCTTATAAATATTAAAAATCAGGATCTATGGAGTGTGCTTAGAATTTATAAATCTATTCGACCTCGATGTACTCTTGTCATGATCCATGAAGGTGGAAATAGAAATTCTTCTGAGATGGTGGTCCCTGAGCTCCATTTATTACCCACAAAACATCCAACATTCACCCTCCTATTATCCCCAAAATGGACATGGAAACTTAGATTCATGATATTTTACTATGCCTGCTACATTTCATCATGTTATATCTGTGACCAACACCTACTATGAATAATCTTACTCATGAGTTTGATTAAGGGAATCATCTCATGTTTTTAGGGGAGGGTGTACCTTGGGATTTTGAGTCTTCGATAAATTCCACCCTTTTTATGATCGATCATATGTGAACTCATCCGTTTAAGAGGGCTAAGATATCCACCTATATGCTTCATAATTTTAAAAAATGCTATTGGGATTTGATTACTTGGGTTAGTCACCATCTGGACATGGATTGTGGAGACATACATGACGTCTTCTATGATTAATGTTTCATTCATAATATTAGAGATGTCTGAGATAGTGTGTTCATTACCCTGAAGTAAGGTTATATGTCTATCTCGGACTATTTATCATGTATTATTTTTTGAAACAACATGAAAAACTTAAGCAAGTGATGATCTATTAGGAGTGAGTAATTTTATCTATGGGATCATGAACATGATCCGATTATAGGTTAATGTATTTCTCTGAACTACATTGTTTAGATCAATAATTAGTATCATATCATAAGAGAAATATAATATAATTTGATATTACCATGAATATTATTCAATGCCCATGTAGGGAAATACTTATTCAGATTGGAGGAATAATATCCTTGTAGTTTCTAGATAAGGATGTGGCAGCCAGAGTAACCACATTTGAAGATATATTATAAGCAATCATTTTATAAGGAAGTATAAATTGAATCTTTTGTGTGATAGATACCTTCTATTGTTTGGTGATTTCAATATCTTGATACATCTTCATATATTATTCAAAACCAATCCATCTTATTTCTATTGAAGAAGAACCTCACTTGCTCCACCATCTGGGGTATGATCTATTGTGCAACATTATATAGGGTGTTATTGTATCACTTGAAGAACATACTATGAATGGGGTTATTTTTGTGGTATGTAGACTTCAAATTATCAGTGTTAATAGAGCATACCTTCTTAGGGTAGTCTAATTGTATCCAAAATTAATAGATAAAGCTAGTTTGTTTCCTTATAGATGATACCCTAGGATCAGAGTTGAAGATCATTGAAATTATGATGTTGAATACTTATAGCCTCCACTATTGTATCTTGAATATTTCATACAAGTTCTTTTAAATCATTTCACTCCTTATTATATGTGGAAATACACAAGATGGAAATTCAGTACTTATGTTGGGTAAAGATCATGGAAACACCATTGGAAATGTGGTAATATAGTACAAAAAAATGAAATACTATCCTCTAGAGGTAGGAAGTTATTCAATAGCATAGTACGTATTTATACTAATGAAGAAATGAATCAATTTCATTATCATAATATATATGCTGGTTCTATATCATTCCAATGGGGATTAGTTTCACCCCTGGGATTTTTTTACATCTCTAATGGGTTTTAGTTATCTATATTAGGGTATGTTGAATGTCTAGGTCGGTATATTTGGACATGAACATTGTGGGCTATGTTGGGTGTTCGTTCTCATTTCTAGAATTTTCATTGAGGATTATGGAATACATCATGTAGATTTTACATGCATTGTAGACCATTTTAGAGACGACGTACCAATTTCATATTTCTATATTACCTTCCATTAGAGAAGTAAATTTTACCCCTTATATTTTTCTTGGGGGAGATCTAGTATATATTATTCCATAATCAATGAAACCTACTATGATCCAGGATCTCAAAAGATAGCTAGAGGATTTTGAGGCTAATGGTTTTATCTAACCCAATACTTCTTCTAGGGTTTCACCCTTTATTTTCACAAGATGGTGTGTGAGACCCTTAATTTTTGCATAGATTAAAAATTTTGGAACTAGATTCTGATTATGAACATGTATCCATTTCCTTTGATATAAAATCACTTTTACTAGATCCTAGGTGATAGGTTATTCTCAATGATTGACCTGATATTAGGAAATCCTAATGTACATGTAAGGAATTCATATATACCTTATATGTATTTCTAAGGTTGTTAGAGTTTATATGAGTATCTTTTTCTGCTATTTAGACTTATGAACACTCCCTCTGTTTTTCATGTCCTTGATGAATAGGTTTTCAACACCTATCTAGATCAGTTTATCTTGGTTTTTTGGATAGAATCTTGGTGTAATATCAAACTCGAAGTGACTATTCTGAAAACATTAAGATTGTTTGGAATATAGTAAGAGTGAATCATCTATATTCTAATACCCCATCGTTGCACTTTATGATAGAAAAATTTCACGTCACGGTTCATTTAATCTCAAAATATGTAGTATAAATTGAAAAGGGATGCTGATTGTTGTGGTTTCTTGGGAGTTTCCCAAGAATATTTTTTGTATACATTTTTTGGACTCGTTGGATAATCAATGAATATTATAAAAGAATTATCATTCTGTGATCCACCACATACAGGTCTTACAATGAATGGTGTGATGTTAGTTTGGTCTAAAACATGATATAGGGCCTTTCAAGATCAAAAAGGAAGGTTAACATCAAAAACAATTTTCACTCTTCTATAACCTATAAAATGTTATATAGTGTTTTATGATACATCAAGAATTGGGATGGGTGTAGTGTTAATAGTTGATGATATATTCATTTCGTATGGTTCTCTCTAATTGATACTACATGTTCATAATTATCCTATGTATGACCTTGATCTTGCAACTTTTCTTCATGCCTTATAATTCTAGAGTCACAATCATTTAGGTGAGTGATTTGTGGTGTATGGGGATCACAAGAGACATATGTATTCAACTATAAAATAGTAATTGAACCTTAGATAGAGAATATGGGCCTAATATCTTGAGTCCTTCAACTTCCTACTTTCCCATTTTCCCAGAAAGAGAAAAGTAGTTGCTGATCCCCTATGCTTGAAAACTAGATCACATTCCCTACTGAAAACTGTTGATGAATTAAAATTTATGGACCTATTTTCATAGATACAATTAGAGTTTCATGGGATTTACTCTCAGTATTCTATTATATCCTTATAACTTACGTCAACCATTTTATAAGGGTTAAATAGAAGGCCATTTTCATATCCTAAAGGATTTTTTATCAGAATAATTATTCGTGTTGAGGACATACCATAGTATTTATATGTTGATAGAGATGACACCCTATATATACAAGGGTGATTATGTTTTCCAATTTTAAAAATATAGGATCAATATGGAGAGTACCACACTTATCTGTGGGACTTTCAGAAAAAATCATTATTATATATTATGAAATGTGATTCTGGTGTTGGAATCCTAGGATGAAACATTATATGGAAGGTATAATCAATAGGTATTCAATATGTCAATTGGTGGAGGAAGATAACCAGTGACCTGATGTATTTTATTATCCATTACTAGTCCCAGAAAATAAATTTAATGATTTTTAATAAGTATTTTTATTATATTTACCAGGGTTTCCTTGAGGTAGAGATGTAGTTTTGGTAGTCATGAATCAACTGAAAAAGGTAGATCACTTCCATACCAAACGATAGACATTTTTAGTTGGCTATTGAGGAATAATATATCATATTTAGAACATATATGGACATGTGTTCCCTCACAAATTTATTTTAGATATTGATACATGTGGAATATTTAGATTATTAAAGGGATTATAGAAATCTATTGGTACACAGGATCATCTGGGTATAAATTTAACCCTAAGTCCGATCGTAAGTCATAATGGATGATACATGTGTTTGAGGACATGTTTTAAGTATTCTTATTTGATTTAAAAGATTAATCGGAGAATCATATCCCTACAAATGAGATCTACAATAATAATTGATATACGATGATGAGACATCAAGATTAGTGTAAGGACTTTTCTTGCAGTACATTCATTAACCCCTAATCTAGTTATTAAAAGGAGATTTAGTTCTACGAGGTCCTTGTATCATGAAGGAGACATCAGATGAATTTATGTGGATCATGAAGATGTGTACTTATCAATATATACATAAATATTATTATGTATCCATTAATGGAAATTATAATACATATTTTGGAATAATGTTTTCTTATAGGTATCCATCATACATGGGAATAGATTGATACAATGGAAATAGAAGTTGTCACCTTGTTATTTTAGGTAGTTTGATAACATGGATTGAGTTCAGATCGAAGCCTATGAGTTTCTATTACCAAAAATAGACCATGCCATGAATGAAATCCCCAATGATTGAAACCTTCAATTGTATCATGTTAATGTGTCTAGTAGTTTTTATGCTGATTATGCTAAATTAAATTTTGATTTTTTTTTTTTGAGGAGTATCCCTCATGAACTAATTACCAGATCATGAAGGCTCTTTAGGGTTATTTTTTCCATTCAGTATGGGTGCTCTGGATGCACGGACATGTACTGATTGATACATGGGAGTGGGAGGCTGGAGTACATGAAACACGGTAATATTTTTTCTCAAAAAACATGTCACTAACATTTTAAAAGAACATGTGGATGAGTTATTTTAATAGTGAAAGACTTTGTAAAAAAAATTCTTTAAGGTTGGATCATTAAAATTTAGGTATAACTATTTATCATAGACCTATTATGGATTAATATTGACATTATAAAATCTTCAAGGATGTTTGAGGATTTTTTAGTTCTTGGAACCCTAAATAATGGGGGGATTCACATGGCCACAATGTTAGTAGAAACCGTGCATCCCAACCCTCATAGTTAAAATTAATAGTGACCGGTGTTTCAAAGGGAAAAGTAGTTTTTATAGTATATGTTAACTATTATCATGGGTCATTATTCCAATGTGGGTTCTATAAAATTTTTAATTGACCTTTATAGTATTTTTTGCTTATTGATTACCAAACTTTATTGCCCAACCATGTGAGTTCCCTCTTTAGGAAGTTTTATAGGAATTGTTGGTACATGATATTCCCAAGGGTGCAGCTAAACATTGTGACCCTAAATTTTTTAGGTAAATATACTTTTTCCCTTAAAATCTCAATTAACCCACCCATCCATCCAATTTATCTTTTTAATTGACATAAGCACAATCCCTCCTTCATTGAGTGCTCCTCATATCTTATCCTAATGTTCCTGGATAACTCCTCCATTCAAAGTCTAAACATGATTTTGTTTTTCATGTTGGATTTTGTGTGGTATGTTCTCCAATCCTTAGGCTATTTTCAACGTTCATATTTTAATCAACTACATTATATAGATAGGGATCATATGCCTTATCTTCAAGGAATCTGATTGTTATCCAATTTTATTCAGATATATGATAAACTAAGGGCTGATAGTAGATGATGAGATTACTAAAGGAAAATGGTAGTTGGTATATGACTCATCCTTCAATGCCTAGGCAATTCATAAATTTTCATCGTTGTGTGAACACCGGTTTCATCATGATTTCTAATTAAATTAATATGAAATTATTATAGTTTTACATTTTTTTCTATGACACATTCCCAAAATATTCATCATATTAGTTGAGGAGATGAATTCAACTCCAACAACCAAAACTAGAGTTTTTCCTTTTTTATGCATTGACATCCCATGTTGGTCCACAAATAGCCACGTTCGGGTGAAAATTTAAAAAACATGATAAGTTAAGTGATTTAAATTAATTAATTAATTATTAATATAATGTATATTATAGACATTACATGGACTTTCCATATATAATAAATTTCATTGGTTTAGTATCCTAGTTTTTCATGTTATGCCTCATAAAAGGATCCACAATGAAACCCTTAAATGATTATAATTGAAATGTTAACATGTTTCATACCATTATAAAAAAATATTCTTGTTACGTAAAAGGTAAAATATTGAACCAGATAAATGAATATTTTATTAATTTAATTAATGGTTTTATGTAATTGAGTATAATTTTTACATTGATGAATGTTAATGGAATGAACCGAAAGCTTATTATTTAAAATGAGTAATACATATACTAAATAAAATAATGATTTTTTATAGGTTTCATATTACATATGTACATTTTCATCTCTATAAGAGTTTCAAAACTTGAACTGAACTTGGTTCCTGAGGTAATTCCCTCAACACTCATAGGATTCCATTCCAATTTTATGATATGGTTTCAATGGGAGATAACCACCATAGAAAATGGTTCTTCTCTATTAGAGGATTCTCTACATAGTTCCACAAGATCCCTCAACTACCTTATGAATATCGTCTTGTCATGGATATACACATTGCATCCACCATGATTTATTTAGAAACATGGATCCACTAATTCACCTCATTGGGCCTATTCATGCTTAGACTGTGTTTATCTTTGAGGATATCATTGGACTAAATTTTAATCATTTTTATTAATATTTCTTGGGTGTTTCTTAATATATTACTCTCAAACCCCTTATTTCTATATTTTTTTTTATTGTTGAGTTGGCTTAACCCCTAAAGTCAAGGATGCCTTGATTTCACCTTTGATACTCATTCATTTTTATTATCATTATGGGATGCATTATTTACACCATAGATCCTATTACAGTATCTATATCAAATATTGTGCAGTTTTCACTTATTATAAAATGAAGCATAATTTAATAAATGATTCATTATAATATACATTTTCAAGTGAGGATGGATCATGTAATGGATTCATCCATGTATTCGTCTTTTCTAGTATTTTAGATACATCACATTACCACAAAATCATTTACAAACTATACAGTTTAGTTTTTATTTGATTAGTATTCATGAATATATTTTATTATATTCTTCTTAAGTTTTTTTATTCATTATATTACTTCAAATATTGTTGATCATCTATTATATTATTACTATGTATACTCTATGATCCACTCAAACATGTGGGAAAATTATCTCATCAGACACAACCTAGGCCCTCGCTACTAGTTAGTTGCCTTTATAATATGATTTGGCATGATTGAGGTCATGTGGACCACTATCATAGGGGACTATTATGTGGAACCCATGTCAAGATGTCACAATACCCAACATGTTGATGAATAATAAAATAACAAAAATAAAGAGATATGAAAAATAATATAACTAGTTGAGTTGAATTAATGATAAGTAATAATAATATGTGAAACTTCTATTTGTGGTTGATTTATTTGATATAATAGAAGATAAATATATGATGATTTTTGTGTATAATAACTGAGGAAACAATTTGATATGTACTTGTGATAGAAATATGAGATAAAAATAATATTTCTGAGAGAATAATTATGAATACACTAATGATCACACAATATAGGAGTGCTACATAAATTTGGTATATAAATATAAATACATGGTTGGTGTCAAATTCTATTAAATATAATGTGGGTGTTATCATGGTCATATGGTTATATCAGTAATACAATAGACATTTCCATCCTATTAAATTTCATAATGTGGGAGTTTGAGATGTCAAGAGGAGGATTGAGAATGGAACAATAGTGTTTCAGAAGAAATCCTAATTGGGGGTTATTTATGATGTTTTTTGGTTGTGGTTGCATTAAATATGAGGATTGAATAGTGTTTACATTATATTAAGTGTAATCATGAAACATATAAGGATATACAAAAATATGAGTGGTCATTTGGAAGGTCTTAATAGGGGGAGGTGTTTGTGGTTGTAGCGTAGGACAATGTGAGGCCGATTATGGGGGATTTTTTGTTGTAGATATGTTCATGTTTGGGTTCTTTAATGTTCTCTATAGTCTCTAGATGTATGAATATATAGGTATACAAATCCAAATTCCATTATATATTGGGGATTTTTAATTTACTGTGGATCTTGGGAGATGTGTTCATTTTCTCTAATATCCTTAACAACACTACAAAATGATGTATTGGTTTTTGGGTGGTGTTAACCAATTTTTATAGGATTTTAGTGCTCAATATGATATGATTTGTATTTTTATCCCAACATAAAATAATTACTATATAGATCATCCCATTACAAAAAAATTTAGCAATATATCACACCATTTTGGGTTTTGTATCTTTCACTAAGGTCTTTTAATTTATTTATTAGGTACAAATTGGAACACCCTTTTGAAATATATGTTATTTTCATTATTTCCCAGGACTCAAAAGATAACATGTGGTGTAAATGGTAGTACTTTTGGTACCCTTCAACATGGTAATATTCCATGTATATATTACGATCATTCTTGATATCCATGGATAGGCCCAATAATCCAATTCTATTAAATTATCATATTATAATTCTTTTATAGTGGGTTCCTATCATATAATTATGACCATTTATGGATTTCCTTCATTATCCTCATTTTTTTAGGTTGATTATTATGTATAAATTATGTTATGATATTTCTATACTAATTTTCTATCTTTTATAATGTATATTCTTGAATATCATTTTGTTAATTATTTGAAACATCCTAACGTGTTTGTACTTCTACAGTTTTTTTGTGGTTTTGGGAGTTCATTATATATGGGTTGAGGGTAGGAAACATTGGGAATCTACTCTATAATGAAATATGAAATTAGAAGAAGATGTTTTATATGGAGCGATGAAATCAGTAGAGAAAGGAAGGTTTATTTGATTTTTTTAATTTAATATTATCTTCTATGAACTAATATAATATTATTTGTTGATTATTATTTACCTAGTTTTGTTATTGATTAAATAATTATTGAAGATTATAAAAATTATAATCAGTTAATTACATAATTATGTATATGTGAAAGGCCTTTCATAATTATAATATTTGGAATTCAATTATTATAATGACTTTTATGTGATATGAATTTTCTATATTGAATTTTTTATTTGGGTAGAAACGAATTATGGTTAATTATTGGGGGTGGAGAATTGTTCATGTACGTATTTTTAATTTTTTACAAATATTTTTAATTCTGAAAAAATATTAGAGCCTAAATAATAATTATATCTATTTATAAATGATTATTTAATGGGATAAAAAGATAAATATGAAATTGAAATCCTTTACTGTTGACATAATGTTTGATGAATTTTTTAATGTAATTTGTGATTTAATAAGGGATGGAAAATGTTAAATGAATATTGATTCAATGAATGAAATATATTTATCATAAAAAATTGGTTAAACTGATGAAGATATTTTTAAATTGTTATTGATTATAAACGAATGGGTATAGATGAAAAAAAGTTCATTACTGATGAATAAATATTTTGAAACGGCCTTTGGGATAAATAGTACCTACCAAAATTTAAATGAATTAATAATAAATTTAATGTGGTTATTATATACATTATGGTTGTAATGTGAATGAGGTGGAAATATAAAATTATTGCCGATAAGAATTATTTTCATGAGTCTTGGTTGTTTCAATGATAATATTGTTTTAAATGGGAAGGTGTTTCTTTTATGTTTGATTTTAGTTCCATACAGATGGAATCATGGAAGTGGTTTTAAGGAATAATATGGGAAAATGGTGATGTTGTTGTTGAAATTTATGAGTTGTAATGATTCACAGTGGGATTATGATCATGAAAATAATGTGGATACAATGATGACACATAGTGGGTTTTCACATTTTAGGAGGAAGAAATGGTATTGATATCATTCATGATCAATTTATCCAATTTTAATATAGATGATGTTCTTATAGAACAGATTATGATGATACAGATATGTGTTTATGGGCGGTGAAGTACATATAATGGTGAGGTCATGGGTATGAGATATATAATTTTACATTACCCTATTGAGGTGTGCATCCAATGTTGGATATATATAGAGCTTGTTTTTTGTGGGGTATTGGTTTCTATATATTTACTTTATATTGTAATGGTATTATTGTTATGGATATACCATTTTCAATATGATATGACAGACCCTATAGATGGTGTTTCATTGGGCTATGGTCCAAACCATATAATAATGGACATATTATTTATGATTTTGATATGGTTATTTATATGTTATATTGGGAAATGTGTTATTCTATTAGTTGGGGAATTGGGTTATTAGTGATGATATTTTTTATTGTGGCTTCATTTTACATTCCTAATCATATATCTATAGTGGTCATCCTACCAATATGAAATGAATTTTTAGTATAATTTTTATTTCAATAGTTGATAGGCATGGAATCATTTCATCTCTATATACATGGTTACTGACAATGGTTGTCTGGTTTATGATCTTTTATGTCTTTGATTGCATTAGTTGGGTTCTTGAGCAGGGAAGTGGTTGTGGATTTCATGGTAAATATATGAACTCATGAGTGTGATGTGTACTATTTAGTTCTATGATTTTTATTCATATTATTTTTTATTAAAGTTATTATTATTATTTCTCATACTGATAAAAATATTTTTTACACCCTCATGTTTAATTTATATATATATTTTTGTTGAAATATCCTACTATATACTCCCATGATCCCTCCTTTTAATAGTTTAGTATACATTTTCAACATAAAAATTTTTTTATTAGGGATAATATAAAAGAATCTTGGTATGAGGTCGTACAATAAATAGAGTTTTAGATCCATTTTCAATATATTATCATGATGTTAAACATTTGACATATGATAATCTTTTGGGCTATGAGAATTTATATTGTGGAATAAAAATTATTTATTGTTGATTTCTAGTACTATTTTCATTCATAATAACATATAAGGTTATTTCATACCATATTTAAATTTTATACCCTCATTGGTTATTTAAGACTATGGATTTTTGGAGGCATAATTTGAGGGTCACTCTCTTTATCATTGTAGGTAGTGTAGGGTTTCAAACATGTTTCTGACATGATAATGTTGTGTAAATGATTTTGTTTTATAGTTAATGGATGTATTGGATTAAAGAACATGTGAAGAATAGATTATATTTGTAAACAAGGTTTCAAACATGATCATACCATGTGATGTGGACTGATGAGACCTAGAAGGACATAGATATTTTAGAACCCTTATGATCCAACACAAGGAATTTGATAACCCAATAAAATTTTTCATGCATGCGGAACCTTCATGTTGTATGAATAAATATTATGTAAAATAATTATCAGCATTTGAAATATTATCAATTGAATTTGGGTTATTATAAATGTCTCTATTATTCTTCTTATTGTGTGTAGTTTTTTATGAGTTTTTATTTACTATTTTACTGATTTTATTTGATTTATAAAATTGTAAAAATTTCAATTAATTGGAATTTATAAATAAATAAATTCTATCACAAAACATTTTTTTACTATGATTAAAATAATATGATTCTTTCAGGATTGATTTTATTTTTGTTACTAATGTGTATAACATGTTTATAAATTTCTATAATGTTTAAAATCATTATTAATTGTCCCATGATATTTTTAAGATGAATATAATTGATAATTTTTTATATACTTTATAAATAATGTTTCTCACATTTGTTTTCTATTTGGAATGTAAAAAATTATTTTTTCAGGGAAAATGATCGATGTATTTTCATTTATATCGGTTCTATAATGCATGGTTTAAATTCTTCATATAATATATTATATTTTTTAAAAGGTTGGGACAGAAGCCTCATTTTTATTATTAAAGCAAAGTAATACCACTTTTAACTGGGTAGAGGGAGACCTATTAAATAGTCCGATGGCCCAGTGGGCATTTATCCCATTACATGGCCCGTAGGCCCATTTTTTTGGCCAAAAGCTCATTCTGTGAATAGTAATGCTACAATACCTGTGCTTCTACAATACTTCATAGTACCCACCGCTACTACAGTACTCTATCACCGCTATAGTGACCTTCCACCGCTACAGTTCCCGCCATTGCTACAGTGTTGCCGCTACTACAATACTACTACAGTACTGATACAATAACTTGCGCCCACTGGGTTTTGAACCCCCATTTTTCATGTAGATTTAAGGGGTGCTTTCCACTAATCCAAACCCCAACTACAAAAAATTGTGTTTTTGTGTAACGAGGTATTGGGCTAGCCTACCCACCTATGCGCTACATGTCCCCAGTGAGGCCCAAAGTGGCCAACACTTGGGCTTAAGCCAGTTCCCAATGGGGTAGAGAGGCCCACGAGTGGTTTTATAGCATATAATATATTATATGAATGAAATATAAATTAATTAAAATCATATATTATATCACATATTTTTTTATTTATGTGAAAATTAAAAACATATATAGATAAATCCTGTTAACAATTGAAAACTCTTCATGAATAAAAATTACCCACCTTTTTAGACAATAAAAAAAATTAGGTTGAGATATTATGTTTTACACATCAATATCAAATTTTTACTCCTTGAGTAGTTTATTAAATATATATGAATGGGTACATTAATAAGTGGTAGACTATTTGTTTTTATAATCATTTCTAATGATAAATAGTTGTTGTGTTGTCTTTTAGGTGAACTAATATATAAAAATTCCCAAGAATGTAATGTTTTAATCATGTTTTACATAAATATGGATGTTAAAAAATGTAAATATATATTTAATATGGAAGAATATTTCATTGGTGGTAATATATTTAAGTAATTTTTTGGTAGATCATCTCATGAATGTTTAATAATTTTACAACATGGGTATTTTACACTTACAATTTAGAGGCGTGTTAAATCTATTAATGTTCAATACATGATTATTTATCCTTAAATGTAATATAAATACAACCAGATGTTATTCATAATTTAATTTTTGATTAATAAATTGTATAATTTGTTTATATATATTGTAGAAAATATTTTTGAAAAACCATAAAATGACATGATAAACTATAGTCAATATGATGTGTTCCCCAAATGATATTTATTCCTAAAATTTCTATGTAGTTTATTCAAAATCATAGTAATGATATTCTTATTGATGATGTGTTCTACTATTGTTACTATGTTTTGTTTTGTAGAATGAGTTGATGGAACCACCTCCAATAAAGGGATAAATGGGTATTAATGAAAATGAAAAGGATATAAATAAAATATAAATATAGTGATGATTTTATTTCTATAGAGACATTATAATTATGAAAATAATAGTCCAAAGGAGGATAATTGTATCCTTTTTTGGTTAAGTTGTCTTTATATCTTTATTGAAAAATGTGTTGATATTGTTGTGAGTTTTTGTTACTTATTTTGGTGTTGGTATGTGTTTTGTAATAGTTTTTATGAATGGTGTCCTTTGTGGGAAAATGAAGTTTTCTATGCTAATGTGGTAGGGAGGTTCTGTATACTTATGTGGGATTATTGTCTAGTGTGTGGCTATTATGGTGGTTTATGTGGTGGAATTGGATTAGATATGATTTATATTTAAAATGATGGGGTTATTGGTTATTTTAAATGGGAAACGTTTTCATTGATGTTACAGGGTTTAATGTTATGGGCACTGTCTTGTGCATTAGTATTATATGGTCAAGATGAATTTATTTGAGAGGTGTGATAGAGGATGAATGGTGATGCCTTTGATAATGAGTGGTGATGTGCCAATATGGACTAATTTTCATGTGATCTATATAGAAAGAGTGAAACATTGATTTATGTGTATTGATATGGAATTGTTTTGATCATTGCCACACATTAGTGAATTTTTTGGATTATGAATACCATTTTTTTTGTTTGATGAACTGATATTCCATTATAACGTAATTGAGATATTTGTAATGTGGAGAAGAAAAAGGAATCTTGGGATAAATCATTTTTGTAATTTTAAATTTATGAGGTACCAATATACTTTATTGGGGTCTTAATTTATTAATATTGGGTGATTTTTTATGAATCTAAAAATTAATTTTGCTTTTTCAAGACAATTGATGGATTTCATGATGTCTTGGGGATTAGTTTGTATCAGATGGTCAATTAATGATAGTGTGAGATGAAATGTGGATTTTTGAATGAGATCACATTAGGGAAATTTCGCATATAATTAAATAATTATTTCTATTCATTATTGGAGATTTCTGATCATATAATGTAACATTAAGCGAAATAGATTGGTGATGGATATGAAAATAAATTATCGGCATATTTTATGGATTTTATAATTTATTTTTGTATTTTTTTCTAAATAATATAGTATAAAAAATTATACTAACCATTAACCTAAATATATTGTTGTCTATCATTTCTATTTAGTTCTTTTCTTTGGTCTTTGTAAGTTATCATGTAAATGTCATGGGTATATGCTTTTCTATTTTAGTGGTTTTAGGGATGGAACCACCTAGATAGTTTGGTTATTTGAGATGAATGCTCTGATTTTCATGACTATTATTTTTCTGATGATGTTATTGAGGAAATCCTCAAGATTTAGGGTGCGATATCAGGAATTGGGTATGGGTGTCTAATGGTTTCTAGTTCCTATTGAGATATAATGTATCTTATGTTGTTCATTATAGTACTTTATATATTACTATCCAAATATTAATCATTATTAATGATATTTTATAGAGTGTTTGTCGTGGGAATGTATTTGGTAAATTTACTCCTTTCATTGAAACCATTATATGTATTTTGAAAACATTTTAAATTTATAAATTTTTAAAAGTTATGTATTTGTATTTTTTATGAACTACTTATAAATTTTTCATTCAACTATTTTTAAAATTGTTGGTGCAGTTTTAATCAATGTATATCAATTTTGAATCATGATACTGATGGAGTCTGTTTTTTATGGGGAATACATTTGAGAAGGTGTATATGATTATACACACAACATTCATTCATGTATTAATTCTTATTTGACTGTCTTCTCTATTTATATGAATGTTTTTGGAATTTTAATTTGTTTTTAGAGTTAATTATTGTATTTTTTCAACACTTACCATAAGGATAATGGTAGTATTCCTATATTGATTGATATATATCTCATAGGGAGGTATTTTATCATTTTGATCATAAATGTTCTATTGGGGTTTGGTTTCCAATCCTCATTTTTATAATTTTTTTATATGTATCTATTATAATATTTCAAGAATTATTTTTATTTAATGGGTTAGATATGTTGGGAGGAGGTATGAAGAGAGGTAGTGTTTATGTTGAAATTTAATCAAGTATAGCAACCTAAAATTTACAATGTATTTTCTATTAAATAATTACTATATTGAATGTCTTGGGTCACATGAAAAATTGACCAAAAAGAATTATGATATATATTAAAATTCTAGATAAATATTATTATATCAAGAGAAGAAAAGTTGAGGCATCATTAAGGAAATTACAAGAAGGGTAAAACCTAAATTTATTATTATTTTAACTGAAATACATATATATTAATTTTATTTTAATGATTAGTTTTATTTATTATAATAGTAATTAATTTAAGAAAAATAATTTTTTAATGATAAATATTTATTTTTTTATTAAAATCATTTAGAATTAAAATATTCTATTTTTTGATGAATTTTATTTTTCTATATATTTTTTGTTTTTATATTTTCTTAATTTATAATTTTTTATGTTTTATTATAATAATATATTTCATTTAAAAAATATTAAACATCATATAAATGGTAAATGATATGAACTAAGATTGTAATATTTAACGTTTATGAATTATTGTTTCTATAAAATAATTCATTAAATTTCATGTTTTATTTAATTGATGAAATACAAAAAAATAAAGAATTTTAATATGATATAATAATATGCATGACTTGAATATTAAAACCAAACTTATATTATTATAATTTTTATTTATTTTTTCTTGATGAATTATATTTAAGAGAATATTAAAAAACAAAATTTGATAAATAACATATATTTTATGATTTTATTATAATAAAAGAATGACTTAAAAAAGTAAAGCTATTTTGGTCAACCAATAATATAATATTTATGAAAAGAAATCATTTATTAAGAAAATTATAATCCTAGGATAGTGATTTTGAAACATATTTTATATTTTATTCTAATAGAAATATTATTTTTTTCATTTTATCTAAATCTATAATGCCATGATTCCATTCAGTTATATGATTTTTAAATTAAATAACTTCCATTTTTAAATTGTAATCTTTCAAATTTCTTTTTATTCAACATTTTTACTAAATAATAATGATTTAATTTTTTCATATAAATACATCTTTTCAGATAATATTTATTGTGTTATAAGTGATTATATATGTTGTGACCGAGCCATAGAGACCCTATAGCTAGTTTTCAATACCATTACATTGGAATGATTAAATGGAATCAAATCCTAATGAATTGAGGACATTAGTGGACTTGGTAAACCACGTATATACATGAGTCTTTTATTACAAAGGAATACACTAATTAAAACATATTTTTCCCCTTTAGGGGATAATGTTATTCTATCTAGTATATCCAAAAATATATCTTTATAGTAAAAATATTTTATTTTTGGGGAAATGAATCAAAATAAGTGCAACCTCAAATGATCTGCAAGCGTAATGTATATAAAAGAATAAAAAATTATCCAATTATAATAATAATTATGGCATGGTATATAACTAAACACACAAACCATGTAATTAAAGAAATAATAATGAGTTGCATAAAAAATATGTGAATGTAATAACTAGAATCCCAAGACATTAAAATAAATAGAAAAAGAATAATAAATATTGAAAGGTAAGAGACTGAAACACAATCCATTTAATCAATAAAATGATAATTAAATCCATACATAGATAAGTTTATGAAAAATATCATGGATGAATAATAAATAAATATAAAAGAGAAAGATTCATAATTATTGTACACAATGATTCATATGTACATGGTATCATCACAGTCAATACCTTTAACAATACATATTAGTATATCATGTAGAAACCCATCTTCTATTCACAACTAATTCATCTCATTAGAATACACATGATTCATGTGGCTATCTATAATCGGGCCCCAATCATGTCGTACGTGACTAATATAATCCTTATATGAAATAATTGAAATAAATAATATTCCTTATCAAATATACTTATTTATTAGAAGATACAAATTTATAAAAAATACCCCAGTAGAGGATAATTAACAATATGGTTTATTGATGTTGGTGAATGAAAATACCATTAAAATAATAATGACAGTGTTCATGATTAATATATTCTTTAAAAATTTCAAAGTCTCCCATAATTCATTGAAACATTTGAATCATTATCCCCATGATATAATAAAAATAAATAAAACCTATAATAATAATGAGAATAAGCGTATTTATCACATAAAAATTAAAGGTAAACACCATATTTAAAAATTATATACTAGTGAAAAAATAAACATATCTATGAAAAATGATATGGATAATTAGCGTAAATTGAATGTTTCATGATAAAAATAAATCATTAGTTCAGGGGGACTAACATGACTAAATGAAGTGAATTTCAATTTTATCCTTGAAAAAATAAATCAAAAGCATCCAAAGCAAGAATTTGGCTGATATTAATATACCATATCCGATGTTGAGTAAAAATAAGGGGTTTATGTCATTGATGAATATAAATTCTATAAAATTATCTTTTAAAAACATTCTTGTGAAAAATATTCATTTTTCTGAAAAACCTATTGAAAAAGAATTTCTCTGAAATTCAGTTTTGGTAAAAATTTCTTTATAAACAATCAATTTTAACATGCAATGAATGTTTCAACAAAATTATAGGTTTTAAATCCATACCTACAATATGTGGTAAAATGTACATTTCTTTTTCATAGTAAAATATAAAAAAAATTAATTGTTTGTATAGATAAAGCAAGATCCATTGAAAATCTTGGACAAATAAAAAAAATTAAATAATACTTCCATAAAAAATATTGGAATGTTTGAAAACATTTTTTTTTAATTTTCATTAAAACAATGTTTTTAGAAGATAATATGTTCCCCATGTAAAGAGTGAAATTATGTTTGGATTTCATAAAAGAAAATTTAAACATTTTAATTACCCAATAGTGGGAAAATTATACAATTGCATGAAAATTTTCATTAATATGATGTGGATATTTAAATGGAAGTTTTTATTATACAATTATCTTATAATTATTATTCATTTAAATTCATGTTTATATAATCCCAAAAAAAGTGATATTGTGATGTAAAACCTTGAATAGACCCTAAAATTGAATTGTCACAAAAAACAATTAACTGCTTTTGTGTACCAACTATAAATCCAATAATGGGTGTGGAATGACATCATGATATAGTTGATTTCATTATACACATAATAATATAACTTTAAATATTACACAGAATTAATATCACAGAAACAAAATAGAATTGGGTTATGAAATTTTATACACCATGGTATGTATTAATTCCAATCCATAAGAAGAAATTATTAAAATTATAGAATAAAATTCCATTAATATAATCTATTTCTTGATAAAATATATCAAAATTGGTAATAGATAAAACAAACAAAATAAGTTACTCATGAACATGACATTTATCTCATGGATGTAAAACATGATAAGAAAACACCTTACTATGATTATGACATGTATCATGGGTCATTATATTCAAGAAAAATAAACATATGTCAATTATTTAATATCATCACAATTGTTTTCATGATATTAATTAATTTTCATTCACATATTACCATTTTGTATACAACTATGTAAAAATTATGTTTAAGTCATGTGTTTTGAAAAAATTATTTGTATGTGTCAAAAAAACATTGGTAGGTAATCTATGGTCTACGAGTAAATTATATAACATACCCAAAATAATAATCATGAAATAATTATAAAACATATATAGTAATTATAATTTTAATCCAATCATTATATTTGAAAAGTAATAATTAACCATCATTATATTCATGGAGATGGTAGGTCATACGTACGCATGAGTGACAGTGACATATGTCAATGATTGTTATGGATAGAAGTTAAGTAACATTAATCCTTAAAAATGATAATTATATCATAAATAATATAAAATTTTATCATATATACTTATATATATATATAAATATTGTGATATAAATTTAATCACATCATGTTGAAGAGGTCGTAGTTCACACACCCACGGAAAATGCTATCACATTTTATGTGTGTGAAATGGTGATAGTGAAAATGATATATATAATGTATTTTTAAAAATGGTAAATATTAAATAAATTCAATATATATTTAATTTATTTAACATGTTTTAAATTAAAATAATCATTTATACATTCCATGTATAGTGGGAATGAATTACGTCTCACTGAGGAGGTTGTAGTACACATTTCAACAAATAGTGTTATCATATTTACACACAATAGTAACCATAATGGTATGTTCTATATAAAAATTAAATAATAATAATTAAATTAAAAATATCATATAAAAATATGTTTTCCATTATAATTCCCCTTGTGATTTGGTAAAGGATAAACAAACAGTCATCATTACATTAGGTGGTAGATCTCTGTACACATAAGCGGTATGTCTGATACACAATAGATGGAAGTGTGTGTAATTGTAGGTATAAACCAGAACATAAAAAATATCTATATTTAGTATGTTATTTTTGTTATATAATCATGTAATAATTACAATTTCATCAGTGAATAATGAAATAAAACTAAATACCATGAGAAAGTATGATACATGTTGTTCATGTAACTCCCTTTGGTTTCCACCAAATGTATTACTTGGATGGATTTGTTCACAATATGGGGCTTTCAATAATAGGGGAGGGATTTTGAGGATCAATTTGGGCAGATCCTACTGAATCCAACATGGAATTATAGGTTTGAGGATGTGGTGGGTGTGAGTGCATTTTTATAGTGGAGGAGGCGTGACAATGATGTAAATTTTATGAAGGGAAATTATACCCACATGATTCCAATGTCATGTGGTTCCAATAGTGGTCCAAATTATATTAATTAGAGTATAGGGTCTAAATTTATCGATAATTCCTTTGGATTAGTCTCTAGGTTATTTTTTCCATTCTGTTTAAGGTTTAGTCATTTTTTAAAATAATATTACTCTTAATGGTTGTAAGTAGTTTTAATTACTTTCACAATTATTTTTTGTTGACAACTATGTTAAACATACTTGAAGTTTAAAAAATATCCTTATTCAAAATATGGAATACATTATTTCAAATTATTATTACAATAATTGATGAAATTAATATAAATTTAATCATGTATATGGGATTACAATGTTTGTTTTAAAAGAATAAATGCTCAAAATATTGCAAGGTTTTTATATGAAATATCAAGGTGAAATTGATTCAAATTAAAAAAAATTATTAAGTTATATATAATTTAAGTATTTATTTTTTGAAACTATGTTTTTTTAATTTTATCTTTATATTTAAATTAGACAAAAAAGAATTTTTGAGTTAAATTCAGCATTTTTCACTATTAATCAAAAAAGAAAACATAATATAAAATTAAAAAATTTCATCCTAAACTAATATATATGTTACCATTTTGAATATAATTTTTTATTGAAATAAAATTTCAATAAATGTATAAAATTATCATTTAAAAAAAGTTATCCATTAAAAGGTGCTAAAAATGCTTTTATAAACATATATCTTTTTATGTGTAATATTGGGTTTATTCTTATCTTATTCCCATATAATAATTGCATGAATATCAAAAATATTTTATTAAATAAAATATATATTTATTAAATTTATATAACTCAATAATTTAATTTAATATTATTTATTTTGGTAAAATATCTTTTTGAGCATAAGAAAATTTTTCTAAAAAAATAATCACATTATTTTCAATTGTTTCTCTTATTAATTTATTATTAATTTATAACAAAGTAATTGTTTTTATATTTTTATTAAATAATATATTTTCATATATTATTTAATACTATTCATTACATTATGTTTATATATTATTATACTAAATAAAAATATTTTAATAGTTTATTGTCGCTTAGTAAAAGTTTTTCTTGGGTGTAATGCAGGCTATTGTTGAATTTCCTCATTGTATGTAACGTAATATACGTTAACATTATGTGTTTTGCAATATGTATTAAAAATTGAATTTATTTAAAATATAAAATATATTTTAAGGCATTTGGATATTATATTCCATTATAAGATTGGTGATTCTGGTTATACATGATATATAATATAATATTCTTACATTAAAATTTCTGTGGATTATATTATCCCTAGCTTAATCAAATTTCATCCTTCAAATTTCAACCCTATCATGGTGATATTTTTTTTTTGACATTTACACTTATTGAAATAACACATAACGATAACGGTTCTTTTGAAATATTCTATAAAATATATAATGGTAATTTAAAAGGTCACATGGATAAACACATAACATTGTCTCTTGGTGGGAGATCATACGTGGGAAGTAGAGATACATATATGGAGGAAAATCATTTATTGTATGTTCATTACCTAATAGATGGAAGTGTGTGTATGTGTAGTCAGAAATTATAAGTTAACAAAATAACATAATATTTAGGATATATTTGTTTTTATATAATCATAGAATAATGATATATGAAGTAGTGGTGAATGAAATTTGTAAGATCTCGGTTTATTAGAAAGGTATTTTTGTTGTGTTTTGGGTTGAACCATTTGCTTTGGGGATTTAAAAGGTTTCTTGGAATTGTGAGAGGCCTTGGGGGTGTTCTGGGAGCTCGGGGCACAGAAGAAGGGAAGTATGGTCAAAGCAGACCAAGGCACACAGCCTGCGCATGATCAGCCAAACCGTGTGGCCTGCCGAGACTAAGTCGTGCGACCCTCCCTCCTCTAGACAGAAGCGAGTGCACGGTTTTCCAAACCATGCGGCTAAATAGTGTGACTCCCCCTCCTTCGGGTAGTGGCATGTGTACGGTTTGCGTACGGTTTTCCAAACCGTGCGGCTAAACCGTGTGGCCACTTAAAGTTGGAAAATTTACAAAATTGCCACTCTGGGCTTTATAACCCCAACTCTGAATTTTCCTCCATTTCCTCCCTCTTCACCCTAGGAACGAACCGATTCACTCAAGAGCTCCAAGAGATCGATCTCCCTCATTTATAAGGCGTTTTTGGTGTCGTTGGTTGTGGATTGAAGCTCCGGGTAAGGCTAATCTCCTCCTTGGTTCTTTTCTTGGCTTAGGGTTTGTGTCTTCTCTCCCTCTTGTTTTGAAACCCTAAAACCCTATCTTTTGGGTGAGTTCTAGGTTGAAGCTCCAAGGTTTGGTCGAATCGAGGTCTAAGGACTTGATTGAGGGCGTGTTAAACCGCGGATTCGAGGTAGGTGGTCTACAATTTATATCCCATGGTTATTTGGGTATTTTTGTGCATGTCGATTTGTGTTCTAGCTTTCCCTTGGTTATGTTGTGAATAGACTTGGCATGTTTGAGAATAATGTTGTTTTAAATGGCTAATGGGAACCCTCACGATCCCCGTGGGATGTGATGGGAAGGACTTGACCTAATTGAGGCCATCCCTGGGATGTGCCGGCTTATCCCGGGTTTAGGGATTGTCATTAAACGAGCGACCTTGTTGTAATGAATTATAGAACCCTTGATAAACATGTTGGCATGAATGGTTGATTCATGGAAATGATGAATGGGTTAAATGGGTTAATGTGAAAAATGTTTAAAGACCATAATGGGATAGATTATGGGTCTAGGATGGAATGCTTAGTGAGATAGGAATAACATATGGGAATTGGGTGAATGGTTAAATGATGTGAAATGGTAAGGTGTTAATGGGTTAATGCATGATGTGGTTTTCCATATGGGTTGTTGTGAATGATGGTTTCCAATGGGAAAAGGTTGGAAGGTTGATGGTTACTTATATATAAGCATGTGCACATGGCTTAGTAGAGTGGGGTATGACTTGAGTATCTATTCCCATGGGTCGAGTGAAGACTGAGGCTCTAAACTCCACCCTAAATGCACGGGTTAGGAAAGGGGACTGAGGGTCTATTCTCCTAATGGTTGCATCCACCCAGACTGAGGCTTTGAGGTGAGTTTATGGTTTCTATGAGGGGTTATTCCTAGTGAGATAAGATAATGATGTGCTTACCCTCTAGCATGTGAATGTTTTCCTTAGACCCATGTAACAAAATGTATGTGATTAACCCATGGAAATGGGATGGAATGGTAAATGTTGATAATTTGCACAAATTGATAGTTAGGGAAGTGGTAATGGATTTGGATCAGAATTTGTTAATGTAATATTAACTAATTAATTTTCATTTATCATTCGTTTTCTTTATTGCATGAAATACCTGTTTATACTGGATATTTTGTAGACACCGTTGGTGGTGGCCTACTGAGTTGTACTCACAACCTACTCGGGATGTTGTTGGGTACCCGAGCAGATTTCATGTTTGAAGGTCAATAAAAGGGCAACAGTTCTTGCTAGATAGTTGAGTGGACATGGGTAGCACTTGGTGGAGGAACCAGAATTGGAGTAGGGACCATTTTGGGGATTTTGGCTGTTGTCCTTATTTTGGGTAATGTTAAATCTTGCACTTGTCGTATGGAATGGCATATTTATTGTTGGATATGATTGTTATACTTGTTCCGTGTTTACTGGTTATTGTTTCTGCTATTTGGTTTATTTCTGTTTTGGCTTACTCTGATAAAAAGGGGGTATAATCTCCCCACTTGACTTTATAGACCCCCGCTGCTAGTCGGCAGCCTTTGGCGTATGGGGAGGCACACTTAAGGTCATGTAACCACCCGGATCGAAGCACCGGTTTAGTGGCTTACAGGTTGGGGACGTTACAATGTGGTATCAGAGGAGGTCTTTCTTCTCCTTCTCTGAGGTCTTGTTATTTGGGATTGATATCGAAGGGTTAGGATGTGTCAGGCCTTGGCAATGAGCTCGTGCTTGGGAGTAGCTAACCCAGGTATGGGGGGAAACCCAAGTCACCCTAGGTGGGAAATGTTGTTCTTGGTTGTGTGTTGTTATAGTTGATGATATTTCACCGTTGGGTGATGCACATGTGGTTGGATGTGATTGTTTTATGATATTTGGCATGTGGCCTTAACTAAACAAGGATTGACATTCACGCATCATTATAGGTACCTAGGGAGATAGGTGACATGCATTGTATGAGACACACGCATGGGGTGGGTGTGTGAGGCAGGAAAGTAGGGTGCATTATGCATTTCATGAAACCAAGAAATAATGAGAAAAATGAAATAAAACAAGTGGGTAAGGGATGTTTAATGAAACCTAAGGGTTTTAAATGAAGTAAAAAATGTCTTGTAAAATGTTGTGTGAGTTAGTGGTAGTGCATAGTTGTTTTCCCCATATGGACCATGTCTGCGGTAGGGATGGTTGGGGCGGTTGTAGCTAGTGAAGAGCTTTTGCTGCAGTTGTGAAGTTTTATGGTACGTGTTCCAAATCTCGTGCTTGGCATTGTAGAGAGATGCCACCGCGACATCGATTACCAGTTGGGAAATGGGAGGATGTTGCTGAGAATACTCCTCCAGTAGAGGGGCAAGAAAATTTGGTAATTAATGAAGGTAGAGAAGACCAGTTCCAAGAGAACTTGGCTTACATTATACAGATAATGGATCGGGACCCAGGGCGGGTTGTACCGAGTATGTTTGAGCTGACCAGGGAATTCCAGCTGCAGCACCCTCCGACTTTCACTGGAGAGGGTGGGCCAGAGGCAGCGGAGTTCTGGTTAGAGTCTGTCTAGAAGATACTGGATCATCTGGAGACCCCTGTCGAGAAGCGGGTAAAGCTGGCTGCTTATATGTTGCGAGGTCAGGCTAGGCATTGGTGGGACATTCAGGCTCAAATCGAATAGGATGAGGGAATGTTGTGGAATATTTTTCAGGAAAAGTTCCTGGTACATTTCTACCCAAAGACTTTGAGGCAGGAATGGGATGCAGAGTTTATGAGCCTGACTCAGGGATCACTGTCAGTGATGCACTATGCTAGTCACTTCACAGACTTGAGACGCTTCGTTCCAGTGTTAGTAGGGGATGAGGCAGCGGTGGCAAGGCACTTCCAGGATGGGTTAAGACATGAGACCAGGTCTCAAGTAAATATCTTCCGCTTGAAGTGGTTAGTAGAGGTAGTAGATCAGGCATTGATCTCGGAAGGAAACCTGAAGGGAGCTTCGGGTAGTGGGATTGTGGTGCCGGTGGGGAAGACGAGCGGTGCAGCTTCTGAGGGTCAGAAGTGATGCCATGAGAGCTCACAGCATGGAGGTAGCATGAAAAGTGGCTGGAAGAGAGGTTCAGCCTCTCAGAGTGGGAATCAGGTGTTCTGCTATCAGTGCGGTAGGCCGGGGTATGTGCGTGGTCAGTGTCCTCGACCTCCAGTTGAGTGTCATTCATGTGGCAAGATGGGGCATGTGACGAGGTTCTGCAGGAACCCATGGAAGGTGGGCAAGTATAACGGTGGGAAGTAGGTACTAGATACGGGAAGGGGATCAGTTGCCACTATCAGGTAGGCATTTGGAGTTCCACAGGCCGTACTGGTAGGGGTGCTAAATGTGGAACTCCAGGTCAAGATCGCTCACACCATCAGGGCATTGTGGCATAGAGTATTCAGGCTGGAGCCCAGGGCAGAGGGGCAGGTCGGCTTTAGGTAGTTCAGTTTGCATCCGGTGATGGCGAAGTCGGACCATCAATCGTTCGAGGTACAATTATTGTAGCTTCCACTTTTTCTAGTGCATTGTTTGACACAGGTGACACACACTCTTTTATCTCTACTCAACTTGTGGTAGTGATGGGTTTACCTGTGGAAGGTGTGTGTAGATTTATGTCAATTGACACTTCATTGGGGGTGTAGGTTGAGGATATCAAGCAGTGTAAGGGATATGCCTTGGAAGTTGGTGGGTATCGTTTTCTGTGAGACTTGTTCATACTCGAGATGTCTGGGTTCGATCTAATCTTGGGAATGGATTGGTTGGTGTTGTAATGAGCACATATAGACTTTTATCGTCACAAAGTATCATTTAGGTCACTTGATGGTGACACTTTTGTTCACAGTGGCGAATGGGATGTTCGAGTAGGGCGAGCGAAGCCGTTTTGTCAACAGATGAGTGGGATCACGACTCGAGTTTCAAGTCTCATGCTTGATTATTATGAAAGAGGGGAACAACATGTTTTCCTCTAATGGTGGAACGGTTCCAGGACGTGTTTCCTGAGTATTTCTCGGGGTTTCCACCCTAGAGAAATGTTGAGTTCACGATCGAGTTGCTGTTGGGAGTGGAGCCAGTTTCTATTCCTCCATACTGAATGGCACCGGAAGAACTCTAAGAACTAAAGGTTCAGATTGAGGATTTGGAGCGTAAGGGGTTTATCCACCCTAGTATCTCTCCTTGGGGATATCTTATGCTTTTTGCAAAGAAGGTTGATGGGTCGTTGAGGCTGTGTGTTGACTATTGAAATTTGAATCATATGACAGTGAAAAATCGGTACCCTCTTCCTAGAATTGATGACTTGTTTGATCAGTTGATGGGTGCATTGGTGTTTTCTAAGATTTATCTGAGGTCAGGTTATCACCAGTTGAGGGTGAGGTCTTCTGACGTACCATGGACCACTTTCTGAAGTTGGTATGGATTGTTTGAGTTTATGGTAATGCCTTTCGGCATGACCAATGCACCGATGGTGTTTATGGATTTGATGAAATGGATCTTTCATCCCTATCTAGATCAGTTTGTGGTTGTATTTGTTGAAGTTATCTTAGTGTACTAGAAAACTCGCGAAGATCATGCCCAACATCTTGAAATCATTTTGGGTATGATAAGAGAGCATCGGCTATACGCCAAGCTATCCAAGTGTCAATTATGGATAGGTGAGGTGCATTTTATGGGTCATGTCATCTCAGAGGCAGGTGTGACAGTGGATCCAGAGGAAGTGCAGGCAGTTGTGCCTTGGGAGCAGCCCAAGAGTGTTTCTCATGTTCGGAGTTTTCTAGGTCTGGTTGGGTATTACCGAAGGTTCATTCAGGATTTCTCTCACTTGGCAGCACAACTCTCGGGCTTGACCAAGAAGGGAATCAGGTTCGAGTGGTTGGGTGATTGTGGGGATTCCTTCCAAGAGTTGAAGAAGCGGTTGACGACCGCACCTATCCTGATCTTACCTAAACCCGGTAAGAAAAACATCATGTTTTGTGATGTGTCCGGAATTGTACTTGGTGCTATATTGATGTAGGATGAGCAGGTAGTGGATTTCGGTTCAAGGAAGTTGAGAACCCATGAGCGAAACTATCCCACTCATGATCTTGAGTTGGCTGCAGTGGTGTATGCCTTGAAGTGCTGGAGGCACTATCTGTTGGGAGAACGGTTTATAGTGTTTACTGACCATAAGAGTTTGAAGTACATCTTATCGCAGTGGGATCTGAATCTTTGGCAGAAAAAATGGGTTGAATATCTCTATTCTTTTGACTTTGAGTTGGTGTACACACCGGGAAAGGGAAATAGTGTTGCTGATGCTCTGAGCAGGAAGATTCATAATCATATAGTTAAGGAGTCCAACACCGAGTGGAGGGTGATGGATTTGTTTGTAGAGATGTACCTGGAGGTTCAGGATGAAAGGGGTCAGGTCACACTTGCTTCCTTAATGATGGAGTCGGTGTTTTTGGGTCGAGTTAAGGAAGGTCAGCTTGATGATCCTGAGTGTTTGGCCATGGGGGAAAAGATTAAAGAAGGGGAGCTACCTTCCGGTTGGGCCATCAACGCGGAAGGTGATGTTCATGTTCGTGATTGTGTGGTTGTGCCAAAGTGTGTGCGGGAAGAGTTGATGCGCGAGTTTCATGCATCGAAGTGGGCAGTGCATCCTGGTTTGACCAAGATGTACCATGATCTCTGAAGGCAGTTTTGGTGGCCTGGAATGAAGAAGGAAGTTGTGAGATTTGTGGCACGGTGTCTTACCTGTCATTAGGTGAAGGTCGAGCATCAACTCCCAGGTGGTTTTTTGCATCCATTACCCATTCTAGAATGTAAGTGGGATAATGTAACGATGGATTTTTTCATGGGACTTCCAAGGACGACACGGAAGAACGATGCAATCTGGGTGGTCATGGATCGGTTAACTAAAGTGGCTCATTTATTACCGATTCAGGAGACCTTTACAGTCGACCAGTTGGGTGAGATGTATGTTCGATAAGTAGTGCGGTTGCATGGGGTACTACGGACCATAGTTTTGGACTGAGATCCACGTTTCACATCGCGCTTTTGGAAAGGGTTGCAGAAGGCGCTTGGTACGCAGGTGTTTTTTAGTACGGCTTTCCTCCCGCTGATGGACGGGCAATCGAAGCGTACGATCCAAGTGTTGTAAGACATGTTGAGAGCTTGTGTCTTGGACTTTGGTGGTTCTTGGGAGAGGCACCTATCATTGGTTGTGTTTGCCTAAAACAATAGTTTTCAGGTTACAATTCAGATGGCACCATTTGAGGTGCTTTATGGGAGACCATGTAGATCTTTGTTGTGTTAGCTAGAGGCCGGTAAATCTGAGTTGTTGGGGCTGAGTCTCATGCAGGAGATTTCAGAGAGAGTTCAGTTGATCCGGAAGTGAATGACTATGGCTCAAAGTAGGCAGAAGTCATATGCAGATCGGAGGCGTAGACCTCTTGAGTTTGGGGTGGGTGATAAAATATTCCTTCAGGTGTCGCCAAGGTTGGGTCACTGTTGGATTCAGAAGCAGGGTAAGTTGGCGCCCAAGTATGTGGGACCTTTTGAGATTGTGGAGAGGATCGGACTAGTGGCTTACCAATTGGCTCTTCCACAGTGGTATGGGGGGATTCAAGATGTGTTTCATGTGTCACAGCTTCGACGGTATCGCCCTGACCCATCTCATGTTGTTGATGTTAAGGATGTGGAGCTTGAGGTTGATGCGTCCTTTGAGGAGCATCCAGTTCGTGTGGTGGATCGTAGTGAAAAAGGTCTTGTGAGGCAAGGTTGTTCCATTAGTACGAGTACTATGGCATCATGGGAAGGTTCAAGAAGAAACATGGGAGCGGGAATCGGATATGCGGTCTCAGTGGCCTGAACTCTTCTCTTCGGTGGAGCAATGATGCTTGCAAGCTTGGCTCGAGGACGAGCCGTTATAAGGTGGGGAGGTTGTAAGATCCCAATTTTTGGAAAGGTATGTTTTATTGTGTTTTGGGTTGAACCCTTTTCTTTTGGGGATTTAAAAGGTTTCTTGGAAGTGTGAGAGGCCTTGGGGGTGTTCTGGGGGATCGGGCCACGGATGAAGGGAAGTCTGGGCAAAGCAGACCAAGGCACACGGCCTGTGCACGGTCAGCCAAACCGTGCGGCCTGCCCAGACTAAGTCCTGCAACCCCCCCCCCCCTCCTCTGGACAGAAGCAAGCGCACGGTTTGCGCACGGTTTGCCAAACCGTGTGGCTAAATCGTGCGACTCCCCCTCCTTCGGGCAGTGGAAAGTGCACGGTTTTCCCACGGTTTTCCAATCTGTGCGGCTAAACCGTGCGGCCACTTAAAGTTGGAAAATTTACAAAATTGCCACTCCGGGCTTTATAACCCCAACTCGGGATTTTCCTCCATTTCCTTCCTCTTCACCCTAAGAATGAACCGATTCTCCCAAGAGCTCCAAGAGATCGATCTGCCTCGTTTCTAAGGCATTTTTGGTGACGTTGGTTGCAGATTGAAGCTCCAGGTAAGGCTAATCTCCTCCTTGGTTATTTTCATGGATTAGGGTTTGTGTCTTCTCTCCCTCTTGTTCTGAAACCCTAAAACCCTATCTTTTGGGTGAGTTCTTGGTTAAAGCTCCAAGGGTTGGTCGAATCGAGGTCTAATGACTCAATTGAGGGTGAGTTCAACCGCGGATTCAAGGTAGGTGGTCTACAATTTAAATCCCATGGTTATTTTGTTATTTTTGTGCATGTCAATTTGTGTTCTATCTTTCCCTTGGTTATGTTGTGAATATCCTTAGCATGTTTGAGAATAATGATGTTTTAAATGGCTAATGGGAACCCTCACGATCCCCGTGGGATGTGATGGGAAGGGCTTGACCTAATGAGGGCCATTTATGGGATGTGTTGGCTTATCCCAGGTTTAGAGATTGTCATTAAACGAGAGACCTTATTGTAATGAATTGTAAAACCCTTGATAAACATGTTTTCATGAATGGTTGATTCATAGAAATGATGAACGGTTTAAATGGGTTAATGTGAAAATTTATTAAAGACCATAATGGGATAGATTATGGTTCTAGGATGGAACGCTTAGTGAGATAGGCATAACACATGGGAATTGGGTGAATGGTTTAATGATGTGAAATGGTAAGGTGTTAATGGGTTAAGGCATGATGTGGTTTCCCATGGGGGTTGTTGTGAATGATGGTTACTGATGGGCAATAGTTGGAAGGTTGATGGTTACTTATATATAAGCATGTACACATGGCTTGGTAGAGTGGGGTATGACTTGAGGATCTACGCCCACGGGTCGAATGAAGACTGAGGCTCTAAACTCCACCCTAAATGCACGGGTTAGGAAAGGGGACTGATGGTCTATTCTCCTAATGGTTGCATCCACCCGGACTGAGGCTTCGAGGTGAGGTTATGGTTGTTATGAGGGGTTAGTCATAGTGAGATAGGATAACGATGTGCTTAACCTCTAGCATGTGATTGTTGGCCTTAGACCCATGTAACAAAATGTCTGTGATTAACCCATGGAAATGGGATAGGATGGTAAATGGTTATAATTAGAACAAATGGATAGTTAGGGAAGTGGTAATGTCTTTGGCTCTGAATTGGTTAATGGAATCATAACTAATTAATTTTCATTTATCATTCATTTTCGTTATTACATGTACTACCTGTTTATACTGGATATTTTGTAGACACCGTTGGTGGTGGCCTACTGAGTTGTACTCACACCCTCCTCGGGCCGCCTTTTGTTACCCGAGTAGATTTCATGTTTGAAGGTCAGGAAAAGGGCAAGGGTCCTTGCTAGATAGTTGAGTGGACATGGGTAGCACTTGGTGGAGGAACCGGACTTGGAGTCGGGGCCATTTTGAGGATTTTGGTTGTTGTCCTTATTTTGGGTTTTGTTCACTCTTGCAATTGTAGTATGGCATGGAATATTTATTGTTGGATATGATTGTTATACTTGTTCTGTATTTACTGATTATTAGTTCCGCTGTTTGTTTTATTTATGTTGTGGCTTACTCTGATAAAAAGGGGGTATAGTCTCCCCACTTGACTTTATAGACCCCCGCTGCTAGTCGGCAGCCTTTGGCGTATGGGGAGGCATGCTTAAAGTCATGTAACTACCCAGCTCGGAGCACCGGTTTAGTGGATTTCGAGTTGGGGACGCTACAAAATGAAACTATATAGCTTGAGAAAATATGTCACCTATGATTAGTGTAACTCCTTTTGGTTTTCACCAATGATATTAATTGGATGGGGTTTTCCACAAGGTGAGGCATTTAGGATTCTATGAGGGATGTTGAATAAGTATTTTTATATAGGTTGATGGATCCAAGGTGGAGTTAGAGGTGATAGGAAGTGTGAGGTATGAGTTCATTTTTATAGTTGAAGAAGAGTGACACTCTTGAAAATATTTGGAAAGGGAATTCCATGCTCATCTTCCCAATGTAATGTGGCTCTAAAAATTGTACAAATAAATGAAAAAATGATAGGGTAGAAATAAATTATGAAATAGATTATGGATAAGTCTCAATGTAATTTTGGACCTTATATTCAAGGTTTAGTCCTTTGTTAAGATAATTTTTAACTTAATCATTTTAATTATTCTAAATTACTATCATGGTTGTTTTTTGGTAAAAACCTATGTTCCTAATAGTATAAATTATTAATTATTATGATTCCAAATATGGAATCAATTTTTTCAAATTCTAATCACATACATGGAAGATATATTAATTAATTTAATCATGTAGATGGGCTGTCAATGTCAATTTTTAATGAAAAAATATACAAAATATTGCAACATTTTTATATGAAAATTCAAAGTGAAATTTATTCAAATGAACTAAATTATGTTAAATTATATACATTTGATCTAAATTTTATTCAAAATTTATAAAAAAAATAATTTATCCTTATGAATAAATTCAGAAAAAAAGAAGTTTAGAGTTATAATTAATTGTTTTCACTATTCATCAACAAAAAAATATTCATCAAAAAATACAAAACTTTCACCCTCTCAAAATTTTATTATTCCATGTTCAATGACTATGTATATATTTATGAATATGTTTTTTAAAATTATTAAGTATTGATTAAAAATAGGTTCTTCGTTAAAAGGTGGTAAATGTGTATTTATAAAATTATAGGTTTTAATGTGTAATATTGGTTTTGTCCTCATCGTATTACTGTAACATGAAAATTATGGAATTAGAAAATATTTTATGTAATAGATAATAAAAATATATTACATTAATATAACTCAATAATAGTAATTACATTTATTTATTAGAATAAAAAATCTTTGTGAGCATAAAGAACATCTATAAAAATAATCAATTTAATTTAAATTTTTTGTTATATTCATTTATAATTAATTTATAACCAATTAATTAGTTTTTCATTTTTAAAAACAATATATTTTCGTATGTTAGTAAATATTATTCATAACAGCTTGTTTATATCTTATTATCTTAAATAATTTGATATTATTTATATGTTTTTTCTCTTTAAAACTCAGTCTTCTATGAAATTCAAGCTATCGATGAAAGTTCTTGTTGTGTTTAATGCAATATAACAGTTTATTGTGTTCATTTTAATCTATATAATAAATTTTATTTATTTAATAATGAAAATAAATTGTATTTTCTTTTTATATTTATTTCCTTTAAATGATTGTTGTCTCCTTTTATACATGCTACATAATATAATGTAATTACTTTATAATTTCGATATGTTTTATTATAACAACATTAATTAAATTTCATCCTCATAGTTTCAACTCAATCATGGTGATATAATGTCTGATATGTCCTATTATTTGAATCCCAAATCGCAATAAGGGTTTGTATGAAATACTCTAGAAAAGATACAATGGGATGTACAATGGTAACATGAAATAACACATAACTTGTCTCTGGGTAAGTGATCATAATATTAAAATAGATCTATGTATATGGAGGAAATGTGTAAATATTTTTATGGTGTAATTGAGGTCACTATTCAAAAACAAGTGAATGATCAACATTACGTTGAGGGCCACAAATCCATAAATCTTTGATGTTTTAAAAGAACATTTCTTCAACAAAAATTTATGTATTAGAAAAACATTTTTTAAGATCATATTCCTCATGTTGAGAAATTCCTATACCTATTATGAATATAATGAAAATTACATTCAAGAGAAATTCTAATTTTTATATAAATATTTGACTATTTTGGTTATGATTCGATAAAATTATAATTTTTCCCCTACTTGTAGAAATTGAGATCCAATAATAAATATTGATTCCTAAATCACCAAAATAAAAATATATTTGATGGTAAGGCCCACAAAAGAGTGAAGTGTCTATAAATTTTCCCCTAACTATCCACTAAATCTAATGTGGTTAGTAATTTAATCTATTAGACTAAAAAGTTTCTCTATTGGTTCTTTATTAATAATTATTCATAAAACTTTTCAAGTAAAAACAATGACATAAAAACGATGACATTGCATTGGTCATTGCTGGATTAAAACCCTTATCATCCTTCAATAACGGTTTCATATTGTGAATCCTTTTTATATTTTATGGCTTTTCACCATTCTAACAGGTTTCCCATTTCTAAAACCCTGATAATATAATTTATAGGATAACACTTAAAGAGATCCTTGAAATAAGTTCAACCACTAAGATTTATTTTACTAAATTTTTTTCAATACCACTCCAATACATAAATACTTCCACCACATATTTCCACATAGATATATCCATGGTCTAGAGGAAATACTCTTGAATAATGAATTGAATTGGTGTCCCCAAACTTATAATAGTGAACCAAAAACTTATATGTTGGATGATTTTTAATTATTTCTGTCATAATCTTCATTTCTCAATGGATAATTTTTTAATTATTTAGATATTTCAAACAAATAAATAATTTACCCATATAATTGAGACACATTCCTAGTTTTCTCCTTCCACATTTCATGCATGAGGTGTATCATGGATTCATATCTCTATGGTCACCAACACATCATCTCTTAACAAGCTCAATCATTCTCTTCATTAACATGTTTGGGAGTTGGTTAAGGTATATGTTAATATTTATACATTGGGAGAAATGATTAAGAATAAAAACAATATCATCCACTCTTATCAACAAATCATTTGGTTTCTCATTTTAACCACAATTTCCTTAATGTACAAGGTTAAATTACCTTCATCGGGTACCATCTATTGACTAAAACAAAAAGTCATAGTGTTTATATAAATAGTTAGTGAAATATGTGTATTAATTAATAAGATATCAAAAACAAGGATCCTTATATTAAATATTTGAAAACATAGTATTATCCTGTATTATACATTATCAATGTCATTTATCATGATATTTAGTGAATATGTGAATTATCATAAGAGTATCCCCCAGATGTGTGAAACCAGGAGCACACTAAGGCATATTGTTATATATTAAGTTAAACCAGGATAGGCCTGACACATGATGTCGATGTGTTTACTCCTAGGTACATCTATTCCAGAACCACATTCACATTTAGTATACATTAATATATATTTTCCAAAAAAAACAAACAATATAGATCCTACCATAATTCCAAGATGTTTTTCTATACTCATCATGCAATTCTATATTAGGTTTATGTTCTCTACTCAATGTTTTCTTAAATATATTTCTGAAGTATTATACTAATAAACCTTTGATATCCATAATAGAGTCTCAGTGCTTGATTATCTAGATATGGGGTCCACTAATATTAAATGTTCATGATTATAAGGAATCAACACACAAGAGAATTAAGGGTTTAGTGGGGATTGTAAACCAGATTCATACATGAGTCTCTTATAACAAATTAATACACTAATTAAGTCATGTTTTTTTTATTTTGAAGATAACATTATTTTATGCATTATATCCCCACATATATTTCATAGTATTCATCATGGATTCGTGATAATAGGAAAAAAATAATGGTGAGTTGAAATTTTCATCCTGCCTAACGTATAACATAAAAAATAATGAACTAATGGGAATAATAATTATTGCATGAAAAATAACTGAATAAAGATACCATGTAATAAATTAACTAATAAGGATAACCATAAATAACATGTAAGCATAATAATTAGAAAAACATTCAATTAAATTAAATAGTAAATAAAAAATAAATATGAAAATATAAGAAACTAAAACAAATGAATTTTAATCAATAAATTTAGAATGGAACACATCCATAGATATGTCGACAAAAATACACATGGATGAATAAACACTGAATCTAAATGATAGGAATTCATAATTATATAACACCATTATTCCATGGTACATGGTTCCTTTATCATCAAAATCATTCAAAATATGGTTTAACATATCCAGTAGAAACCCATATAACCTTTTCAACTAATTAATCACTTGGCAATATTGATGTATTGAGGGGATATTAAATACTGAACCACACGTGTGTCTTACATATCCACTGAAATCATCATATTGAATAATTGAGATAAATAATATGCCTTATAAAATATCAGTATTGAATCTTAGATTTATATTGATCAATAATTTCCTAGTGGAGGATACAAAATAAAAAAGGTTGTTGATCTTGGGGAATTAAAATACAATTGAAAAATAAATAAATGTATTCTTACGAAAAATAATCATACAAATTTCCAAAGTGTCAAATATCACTTTCAAGCATTTTAATCATAATACACACGAAGTAATAATAGTAAATATGACTTATAATGTCATGAGAGTAAGGTTATTCGTGATATAACATGTCATGGTGAAAAACATATTTAAAAATGATATACAGTTTATTAAATTAATATATTAATGAAAAATGATATGGATAATCAGGGGAAATTAATTGCCTAATGATCATATAAAATTTAATATTTTAAGGGGACTAAAATGAATCTAGGAAGTGAATATGAATACTATCCTTATAAAAATAATTCATAAACCATACAAATTATGAATAAGGATGGTCTCAATACTACAAAATCCATGTGTAGTAAAAATAAAGTGTTTTTTCATTCATAAAGATAAATGATATAAAAATATATTTTAAAAACAATATTCATGAAATTAACTTTATTTTTTGAAACAAACTATTAGAATACTTTTTAATTTAAATAAAATTCTAAAAAAATCATTACATGTTATCATTTAAAATAAAAAATTTAAGATTCCACGAAATGATGTCGACTAAATTTGTAAATTTCGTTCGAGGTAAAAAACATTCCTTTTGCACGGTAAAAAGGTTTGAAGAATGCCTTCTTCAGATAGAGACAATAAGATTATTTTGAAAAAAATTAAATGTAAAAAAGTGTAAAATTTCATTAGTTAATAATTTTTTAATTGATAAAACATTTTTTAAACCATTTTGGAAAACTATTTTTTTAAAAGAAAATCAGTTCTCCAATAAATACAAGAAATGACGACAAGATTTCTTAGAAAACATTTCTCAAATAAATTAACAACCAATGAGTGAAAAAAATGTACAATTACATGATAAATTTCATTAATAATCACAAGAGAATAAAATAAAAAAATTTACATGAAAATTCCCAAATAATTTCTTATTCAAGTGTAAACAATCTAGAACAAAATGAGATTGTAAAATAAACACATGAAAAGAACATAACAATGAAGTGAGACTCAACCCTTTAATTGATTATTGGTATAATCTATAAATCAAAAAATGGTAATTATTAGTGAATCAGTATATTTTCTATTACATTATAAAGATATTTATAGAATATTATCAATAATGAGGAAGTAATAAAACCCAAGGAAAAAGGAGTTATGATACGAAATTATATACAAATAGGTAACTTTTAATTCATGTCACTAAATGATAAATAATTAAAATTGAAACATAAAATACTATGAAAATAATATAATTTATGATATAATATTCCAAAAGTATCATTATATACACCACATGAAAACATTAAGCGATGAACATGAAATTTATCTCACGAATGTAAAAATTTAGATGAAAATATCATACATTAAGTCTGATGTAACTATTATGAATTTATATTCATGAATAACAAACAGATGTCAATTATTTTTTGATTCAAATTTTTATTATTTATTTCATTACATTTATTTCACTTATTACAATGTTTTATATAACTACATAAATGATTATGTTTACATGGGATGTCTTTTTCCAATTTATTTTTTGTGTCAAAAAAACATTGGAATGTTAAATATGGTCCAAGATGTAATTATATAGAATATCTAGAATAATATTCATTACATATTTATCATATATATATATATATATATCAATTATTCTTTTAAAACCATTAATTAAATATGGTTATGTTAAATTATCAATCATTACAATCATGGAGATGGTAGGTTGTATAAACGCATGAGTACTGTTCTCATTTAAAAATGACCACAACAGAAAGAAGGTATGTAAAATTAATCATTCCAAAATGATTATTATATGATAAATAACATATTATTTATTAATTTATACCTACATAAATTTAATTATTCTGATGTAAAATGAACTACATCATGTCGAGGAGGTGGCAGTCCAGACATCCATGAAATACATTATCACTTTTTAAGTGTGTGAAGTGGTAATGAAGTAAACGATATATATACTATACCTAATAAAATGTAATTATGAACTACATATAATATATATTTAACTTATTTCAAAAAAAATTAATTAATCTAATCCATTATACATTCCATGTATTATATGATCGAATCACATCACTTTGAAGAGGACATATTATATACTTCCACAAATGATGTTATCGTATTTACACAAAATAGAAAGCATCCATTTATGTTTAATATAAAAATTAAATATTAATATCGACATTATTATATCATATATAATCATTATTTCTATCATAATTAACATTACGAGAGGTTGTAAATGAAGAATGAACAATCATCATTTCAGGATGTAGTAGTTCATCATACACATAAACTGTATTTTATTTAACCGTTACTTTAGAGTCTGTATAAGTGTAGCTAAACCCCATAACATAATAACAAATCATTATATATATTATAATGGGGTTTTATATAATAATAGAATATGAATAATTAAATGTGTGGGGAAAAATAAGACAAAATATATTGATAAATGGTGTTACATCATATTCAAGCATGTCCTTTTGGTTTGCTGCAATTTGAATCGTTGGATGGAATTCTTCCCAAGGAGAGGATCCTAGGTTGATAGGGGGATTTTTAAGAGCTATTTGAGCATAACATGGTGAATAAAAAGTTTCTTGATAAGGTTTTGGATGTTTGAGCTAAGTGTGTATTTTTTTAGTGGAGGTGGCATGACTCTCTATTAAATTTTTGGAAAGGGAATTTTACCCACGTTTTTTCCCATGTCCTATGGAAACAATAATGTACCAAATTAGATCCATGTAAATATAGGGTATAAATAATTCCATAAAATGGATGTTTGACAAATATTTGGGTCATTGTGGCCCTTAGGATTAATGTTTAGTCTATTTATCTGCTAATTTTTATCTCAATCGTTATAATTAATTATAATTATTTTAAATATTATTTATTTAAAAACTATGTTCAACTTATTAAAAAATATATATATTATGATGATTCAAAATATTTTATCTATTTTTCTAATTCCATTAACATAATATAAAAAATTAATTTAAATTTAATGTTTTCGATTGGAAGACATTGATGGTTTTTAAAATTAAAAGTGTCCAACTATGTAATAAGATTTTACATCCAATTTAAATGTTAAAATGATTCCTATGACCTACATATTAGTAAATGACATAAAATTTATATAATTAATCTATAAAACTAATTGAATGAAATATTATCAATCCTTATAAATAAAGTAGATGAAATGTATGTTTTGAGTTGGAATTCAGTATCATTCACTATTCATTATAAAATGAATCTTCATATAAAAATACCCAAAATTCACCAAAACCTAATTTTTATTATTTTATTAAAATTATTAATTTTGTTTTGAAATATATGATTTATAATAGTGCCATGAAATTTATTTAAAATGGGATCTCAACTAAATGGACATAAAATAGTAATTATAAAAATATAGTAACTAATGTGTAATATAAGGTATGCTAATATCTTATTCCTATAAAATAAAACTGATGAATATAAAAAATATTATATTTAATATATAATTTATAATTTACATTAATATCAGTCACTAATTGTAATTACTATGAATTTCTTGGGTAAAACATCTTTGTAATCATTAGAATAGTTTTCTCTAAAAATATTACATTTATTTTAAATTGGTTCTTATATTCATTTATTATTAATATTTATCCATTAAATTAGTTTTATATTTCTATAAAACAAATATTTTTATAATTTAGTTAATATTATTCATCTTATCTAGTTTATATCTTAATTTATTAAATAATAATATTTTATAAATATATTGTTGCTCGGTAAATCCCAGTCTTACTTATAACGCATGATATCAAAGGGAGTCTTTGTTGTGTGGAACATATTATAACTCAATTTTTTGATCATTTAAATCTGTATAATATATTGAATTAATTTAAAATATTTAATTTATTTTTCATGTAATGGGACATAACATTACCTTACGGGCTTTGTGTTTCATTCCATACATGTAATCAAATATAAAGTTTTTTTTTAATTTTTGGGTGTTACAATATAATAGTTAATATTTATCACTTTTAATAATGAAAAATAGTAAAATTTATTTCATAATTATATTCATTATTTTGAACTTATTTAATGTGGAAAATTTAAATAATTTGATTAAAATATATTATCAATGTAAAAATCTGTCCCTATAGGAATGGATAAATATATGTAAAAATTATTAATTCTAATTTAATGAATAAAAATTGAATAAAATATAACTTAAATTTTCTTATAATGGATTTTTGAGACATAAGAATTGTTTTTCACTCTAATTATAATTTTTAGATCCATATTTCTTATTTAATACCTCTAATTCTGTCATAAAATAATATTTAAAAAAACCCACCTGCCACCTCTATAATAGGACACATTCACCACCCAATGATTCCTAAAACTTATATCCAATTCGATTAAAAATTTATAAAAAATAATTTTCCAATTACTCATATACATGGATTATATGATTTTTTTTCTCATCTAAATTGCATTCATCAAATACATAATGCAATTAGAGGAGTCATCCCAAGTCATATGGTAAGAATACCAAACTAATCTTATTATTTTAACATGTATTCTTATTAAAAGTATTCTAAATAAATTTTAACCACAAATATACTTTAAAATTACAACCATTTACTTAAATTTTATTATTTCAGTGGAATTCCGATTTTTTACCTTTCTCTCATTAATTTGGAAATGAAAACATTTCTTGTGTTATAGTCAGTTCACCCTATCCATGAATGGGGTTCTTAATGTTCATCATATCCATATGCAAATGGTTCTTTACATTGATTTAGTAAACAAATGTTATAAAAATTAAATTATTATAATTATTTAATTAATAAATAGGCATTCCATTAAAAATATTAACAATATTTGATCATATTTATTTTAAATGACCAAAACAAACATAATAAGGATTACATCAAAATTTATATCTATTTTGAAAAATTATTTGAGTTAGATATATTTATATATAAATGTATGATATTAACAATTTTATAATTATTTTTATCAATTTTATATTATTATTTAAATAATTATTAATATACCCACATTTATTAATTAGAAATTACTAATACAAACACATTAGGAATATAACAGTGAAGAATAATTCAGGAAAATCCAATTGAGTTATCCTGGAATATTATGAATCCTAAAGGGAATTAGATTATTATACCTTCAATATTCCCAATATTATGAAATCAAAAACATATAATGATAATAGAAAATTTCACATCAAAATAGAAAATAAACTATTATAAAAACTAAGAGTGATGATAGTTATTAAATAAAAATAAATAATAATTTTTTGACAAATTATTATAAACAATTAATATAAAATGTATTAAATATGAATAATTTATATATATATATATATATATATATCATTAGTTATATTTTATTACATATTATGATACTGTGTGTCTGAAAAATCCTAAATTCAAGGAAATGGATTCATTTCCACAATTTCAATTTAATGAGACACATGTCATGTTGATCACAATGATTACTTTTATAAGAAGTTGTTTTCATTCACCACACCAGGGATGTATTATTATATTTTATTTATAAATCTAATTGGATATAAATTAAAAAAATCCAATGATTTTGGTTCATGTATTATGAAATCCATATGAGTTTTTTCTCTCAACATCCACTCATTGTGAAAGGTTTTATATTATGTTTATGTTTTAATATATATGTTTTATATACTACTAAGATTAAATATTAAATTTTTATTCTCTATTTATTCATGTTGTTTAATGATGCATTTTCATATCTCTCTTTTTCAGGGTTTTGATCAAAATATTATATAATCTATAATGGTTTTGTTGGCACAATTTTTTCATTGGATCGAAAGTTATAATCCATGAATATTTACTTATAAATATATTTTTCTCATAGATTTTCCTATTAGATATAGTATTTTATATTTTTATATTTTATTTAAATCATTAAATTGTAATATTATTTTTTAATGAATTTCTATCTATATTAAAATATGATATCATTAATAATCATCATCATCCTCACTAACGACTCTTTATCGATGATGTCAATATTCATTATTAAAAAATATAATTATTTTCTATTTATAAAATCCAAATATGTTTTATCTAATGTGTCCTTATAATTCCATTTATATATTTTCATGAAGATATTATTTAGCCCTTTTGTCAATGTATGTTTTTTTAGTATTTCCTAAATGGTATTACGGTATTTCTTTTCATACTTGTACATTTTTATATCCACTCCATATGTATTTATATATTAAAAATTAATATCAATGTAGAATAATTCAATATTATACTAATTTGGGTTTTTATATTTTTTCATAAAATATATTGAAAATTAATTTTAAAATTGAATCACTGTATTGAAATTTATGGAAATGGTAATAATGTTTTCTAAAGATACATTTTCACAAATTTTCTTCAGTTTTCCTATGTATCTAACAATTTTATATCTCTTATGGGTAATTTATCTTGATCAATATAAAATCAAAAAAATACACATTTTGGAGATGAAATTTTTTGTATCAACTAGGCCATTGATGTTGTCTGGTTATGTGATACACTTTGGAAATGATATGAAACCATATTCATTCAATGATACTTTCATTAAATAATTAATGGTTGATTTCATATAATGCAAAAATGTAAGGTATAAAATTATTTTATGGCTAGGGTCCTATAAATCAATATAATACATTGTTATATCTCATGAGATAATTATTTTATATATATAAATGTTTTGTTGTTTTCAATCAACTGTGTGGACATTATTGGGATTGTTAAAAATATTAATGAATTAGATGGATTGGGTATTCCAAAAACTGTTTGTTTGGGAATGGTTGTGGATTCTCATAACTTAATGTGTTGGAATGACATGGTTATATCACAATGTTATGGTTTCTTATTCATATGCTTATCCCACATTTAATATGAAATTACACCATCATATGTTATACATTCATGGTACATGATTATTAATAGATGATTTTAATGCACATTATAACTGTTATATGTTGATGAATATATATTTATGTTCATGGGATCCCATGATATTTTAATTATGATATATCTTTTATTTCCATCTATTCTAGGACACCTTTTATATAAACATTTATGAAACTTTTTTAAAGTAGTCATTGTTTTAATTGGTAAAATTCAAATTTGGTTAGAAACAAATATTATTTTATAGCTATTTTTTTTATAATTTATACAAAACATTAATCAAAATGATGTTCCATGAGTGAGTCACTCAAATTTTTTGGAGATTGTAATTACATATTCTTATGTTTGGGTGTATTTAGTTTGTATTAAAGTTATGATTCCATGGATCATGATTCTTTTACATGTATTGAAGTCATGAGATATGTGCTATGATTTTATTATGATAATTTTACGGTCTAATGATTATATTATATTTTTAATCATACAATTCATTAATGTTACCATTTTATAACATGCTACTGATATAACCATTTATGCATCACTACTGTATTTTCCCTTGAGAATTTACCATAAGGGTTGAGGTCAAACCCCTTTATTAAAAAAGAAAAAAAAGACAACATAAAACCTTTTTAAATGCCCATGGGGCCAAGGGATTAACCCACAAAATAAAAACTAAAGCCCAGAGGAAGATAACCCATTAAATGCCCGAAGGCCAGAGATCAAATCAGAAGAAGATGCAAATGACTACTTCCAAAACATTCAATGATGAAACCAGAAAACAAAACGAAACCCTACAAGAAGCGCCGCCGCGAAGAAGCCGTGGTAACCCATCCTTCTCCCACAAACCCGCCGCCTTACTCCGCTGAAAATCGAGACAAGAAATGATGCCATGGCGCTGTAAAGGACCGCCGTAATCTTCCCAACAAACCGAATTACCTTTCTCCACTGTTAATCCAGACGCTGTCACATAGAAAGGAGATCCGCCGCCAAGATTGAGTCGAGAAACACCCGCAATCGGAGAAATCCACTGAAGCCGAATCCCAGACACGCGCCGCCTTGGACCCGCCGAAACCCTACACTCGCCGAGAACCTGCGCCATCCCCCTCAACTCACGCCGCCAGAGACCTGTCGTCGCGCCGGATCACCCAATATAGCAAAAACCCTAGGCGCTCCCGAGAGCAGAGCTCCCGGGAGCGCCCCCTCAAGTAGATATTATCTCAATTTTTACAGAGAATTTATTCTGACTCTTTATTTATTTAAATCCTCCGGAAAAAATATATACTACATTATGTGTTGAATGAAATTGTATATAGGGATGTATGTGGGATATGGTTATGAAATAATATTTAATAATATTTTTATGTTTTTAATTTATAAATACACCAAAACACAAGATTTTGGGGTTGTGGTATTATTGCGTATCTTTAATAAATATGTGATGAAAATTATATTATATATGTATTTTTATGTTTCTTGGACTCTTATGGTATTAGATGGTGGATTGTAAACCACTGTGTGTTAGGAAAATGTAGTATGGGGATATTTTAACAGTTATAAATACCACCACCAGTATATAAGTTTATGGATACTCATAACATTAATGAAATAGATACCCCTTTGAAGTTTTATGTAATTAAATTTTTACATATTTAATTATATTTTGGATATTTCAATCTAATTTTTTTGAATCATCCTTGATTATTGAATAGATAGGCCTCGAGGATGGAATGTGATCAAATGTTTCGGAAAATATTCTTCATTGGGATAATGTTATAATTGATTATAGGAATATAATATGATATAAATGTTGTGATTGGAAATTAATTAGATATAAATAAAATATATGTTATTTTGAAAAAGGTTAATATATTTTTTTTGGAGAATATATGATTAACTCATGTTGATTATGAGGTAATTATTTTGTTCCAGTGATAAATGTTAAGTTAATTTAATTTTACATTGGATTTAATTAACATAATATTTGAAATATATTAAAAACAATATCATATAAAAACTACTTTCTGTTATTTCCTGGGATTAGATTATTGATATTAAGAGAGATGAAACAAATGGGAACATTGGTTTTACTGAACGAGTAAGAGTAAATCTGATTAGTTCAATGTTAAACTGAATAAATAAGGGGTCGAAATTAATATTTCAAATTTTATAAATCATATGATTTATTTATTTAATAATATGATTATATATTTTTTAAAAGAAAATTTTTGTTTTATAGATTATTTTCAAATATTATATTGAAATAAAGAAGTGAATGTTATGTCATTAGAAACACCTATAAAAATATGAACATGAATATTTGGAATAAATGGGTGACATAAATTGAAATATAAATATGCGTCTATTATGATGGAAAATTAGTGTTTTATAGTATTATCCATTAATGTGAGTTTAATTGCTCATTATAAATTATATATTTCTTCATTAATTGATTATGGATCCATTTGATATTTTATATGAAGAATGAAAAATTAAATTGTGATGATATTTTTTATTTACGGATGTATAATATAGCGCAATGATATATTTGTATGAATTTTACATTGAATAAATACAACATTGATTTGATTTTATTAGACACATCATTAAAAAATTCACCATCTATTTTTCATTTCATGATATTAAAGAAGTCATTAGAATAATAATATCAAAAATAACATCAAAAAAATTAAAATGATGTGAAACCATCATGTAAATAAAAACATAGTACAAAAGATTCCATATTATTATTATTATCCAAATTAATAATTTTATGTATTCATGTACAATATAATTGATGAAATTTAATTTTTGGAGGACAAATAAATAATGGTATGTGAGAAAAATCTTTTATTCTTGGAAATTCCAATTATTTAAGAATCATATTTGTATACATATTATATATTTTTACATAATAAATTAAAAAATATGGATAAAAAACATTATTATTATTAAATATTTATGTGTATAAAATAAAATTTAAAATCACATATTTTCTAAATAATATGAAATATGATGAGGAATATATTACCTTATAAATTCATATATATATATATATATAATTTTTTTCATTATATCTATTGTCTTTATAATAAATTTAAATTAAAAAATGATAGAATTTGAATTTTACAAAAAAAAAATATAATGAAAAAATTGAAATTTATTTATGATGTAAATTTGGAATTACCCTAAAATATATTTTTTGGTGAATAGTAAAAATTATAGTTTATAAAAATATTGTAATATTTATGCAATAATTATAATATAATCATGACATTCACAATTCATGAAACCATTTTCATGCCAAAAAATATATCTATGGATTAATATAATGCACATAAAATATAATATGATGAATTTAAAGACCTACTATTAAATTTTTTAAACCTATCATATATTTTAGTTTAATAGAATATATTTTTGAATTTTTAATTTATTAAATACTCACTTGATAAATTTTTTTCCCTTCATTGAAAAACAATTTAGTATCTATAATTTATTCATAACCCTATCAAATTCATTTGAGTAAATAATGTTCATGATATTTTACAAAAAAACCATATAAACACATTTTTATTGATTCTAATTATGTGTTTATAAAAAAATTGTTCTATTTTTTGTACATGCATTAAAGTTAATTATTATTATTTCTATAAATTAATCAATTTAAAAAATATTTCATATGTGTAACTATACTTTCAAAATTAAATAAAATTGTAAATTTTACTTCTGGATATTTAAATAATTTACCAATTTAATAATTAGTTACCACAGTAGTGGTATAAATGAGGACATGATGTTATATCCTAAGGTAATATAAAAAAATATCAAAATAATTCATGAATAAGTCATACTATGAGGGATTTGACTAACTTTAACAATGTTCTATTCTATAATTATACATTATTCATCCTTCCTCAATTATATCATTTTTATTATTATTAAATTATTATCTCTTGAAATTACACCCCTCAAACCGTTAAAAGGAACCCAACACCACCCAACACGTCCTCGTAATTAAAGCATCTTAGATTGATCTTGATATTATTGAAATACATCTCTACATTCATCACACATACATGAGTTTAAGGTCTCCTAAGATATTATCCTTAAAATTTATAATAAAATTAGAAAAGTATTTTTCCCAAGTGATAATGGTACACTAAATCAGACCCTTTCATTTTTATTCCATTTCATCTTATTCTAACTCATTCATATCAATGATAAAAAAATAATATGTTATCATTAGTATCATTATTATATTGAAATTTTATTATGTTAATTCAATATCAATTATATACCTTCCTTCCATCCATTATAAAATAAAACTATTGCTTGTGTTATGATATGTTCACCGACTCCAAAAATGAAAAAATTCAAATTCACCACCATTTTACATTTATTTTTTAAAAATTATATTCATTAATAAATATAATATTTCTGAAATTATTATTTTTCTGAAGAGGAAATATTTACATCATTTTAGAAATATTTAAAATAAATTATCATTGTCATTTTACACGTCTACAAAAATAATAGTGAGATATCATTCAAAATATATATCAGTTATAGGTAATATATCAAGATTTATAACATTAGATCTATTTATATGAAACTAAAATGTAATTAACATCTTATATGTTTTATAAGTGGTTAATACTATTAGTAAACAAATTATTAATATACCGAATATTATTCTGAAACAATTACCAAACCAATACTTTATAGATTTCATTTTGGAAAATTTTACAGAAAACAATGATGGGATGAAACTAGAAAATTATGAATCATTATGTTAATTATATAATATTTTATTTAATACTATATACATTGTTTTTATAAGCATGTAATGGTATATGAAATCGTTAAACCAAAATAGAAATGTAACAATTAAACCATCCAACACTAATAACCAATATTGACTAATAATTATCAATTAATATGTGATATATGATTATAATAACTAAAATAGAAGGCAGTAACATTGAATGAGGTTTGTAAATATATTATTGTCTTGTTTATGTCTATTATAAATGTGGTTCTAACATTCCCATTCATACAAGAATTACATATAAGGGTTTCTTGGAATCAACATCTATTTCAGGAGACATGCTGCATACTATGAACCATGTTACTTTTTATGCGGTTATATTTTTGATAAAATGAATTTTTTTATTTTTATATTATATTAGTCAACTATATCATGGTATTTACAAATAAAATTAATATTATTTATTTTTATTGGTTTTTTATTTAATTTTTGTATAACTCAAAAGGGTTTTCTCTAAAAAATTATATTTTATTCATGTTTTGATTTATTAATATAATTTACAACATATAGTACAAATACTTACTCATTGAAATATCAAATCATTATTTTTTTATTTATTTAGGGTATGTAAAATTTATTTTACTATTTTCTATTTTTTAAGTATTTTGATCAAAATATTGGGATAGAAGTAAATGTTTTGTAACCTCAATTTCAATTTCATCGGGGATAAATTTTTTCCCTTAACTACACTATAATATGATTCTTTTCTTCATTAATTACTCATTTTTTTATTAAGTCATAACTATCTAGTGGAATTCAATATCCATATGACAATATACATCATTATAATCTTTTATTCGAAATAATTAATGATATTTGCTAAGAATAAATCAAATCAATTCTAATGAGAAATTGACCTAAGCATTCAAATTCATTCATATGGATAATTTATTATTTATTTAGTAATAATTTTAAATATATAATATCGTATTTATTAAACAAATTTCTCCTTATACATTATTAATAGAAAATCATAAAATATTTATTCAATGGGATTTTTTTCATAAAACAACCTAAATGAAAATAATGCATTTTTGTTCTTAAACATTATAAAAGATTATTATAAATTAATTTTTCATAATTTCATCCTTTTAATTTTAAGAATATTACTTTATATTATGAATCATAAAATTTAATATTTTTTAAAAGAAAAAAAATCTACAAATTATTTTTCCATAATTTTATTCGATTGTATTTTATATATCCAAAAGTTTATAAAATTATGGATTAATGTTTCTGATAATTCAATATGAAAAAGTTTATTATTTTTGGATATTAAATTATAGATATAAAAAATTATTTTGTTTATTTCATGTTATGTATTACCACATGGACATTATTTGAAACTCATATTTTCTATGTGTTTTCATGATATGATGATTTATGTATTTCATATGTCACACTAATGTATGTTGTATCATTACGTTAGGTGTGGGGTGAAATAAATCCATAAAATGTATTGGTAATGATATATATTTATAGGGACAATAATTTTATTCATATACTTTTTTTTCATTTTTATAAATGCTATAAAATAATTGTGATTGATCAAAACCAAATTCATGGAAATGATTATATTTTCTGAAAAATAAATATAATTTCATGAATGGATGTACTCAAAATGTTATTATTTAATTTTATTCTTATTTTTAAAAAAAATCTTTTATATTCCACATGCTTATGTGATGCTTCTTTGGTTTATGAATATTGTTATATTCTTCTAAGACATTGTATATATTTTATGGATTAAATATTATAGTATTACAATTTAACGATTTCATTCCTTTTTACATATTATATTATTTTCGTTTTATTGTTTACAAAATTTTTATTTTATAAACCTTTAAATATTATTTATAAGATTCACCATACTATGAATTTAGGGTCATCGCTTCTTTTTTTCCTTATCCATAAGAAATTATATAAATTACAATGTTGGTAATGTTTTTATATAATAGTTATTGTGGTAGATGATGAATAAATAATGTCAATTTTTTTATCTAATATCTATATACTCTATTTCCGAACTAGATCAGGTCTCCAAAAAAAATGGGGCCTAACCTGGTTTGTAACATAACACAAATGGCATTCCCGATCCCCACAGGCTGGCACAACTGTCAGGGTAACCATACATGTAAGTGGGAACATTATTTACCATAAAATAAAATATAAATAAACAACCAAATAAAATTAACCCAAAAGATGAAATTACAACAAAAAAATCCCTTACATGATTTCATATTTAATATTAAATGTTTAATAAAAAATCAAAAAAATGGCTACTAAACAATGAACGACAATCCTAGATCCATAAACATCTGCACTCAAGGAGAGCATCTCTATTGAGCTGTCTCCAAAACATCACATAAGAAGATAACTAACATCTCGATCCACCTACACTAATGACATTACACTTACCTATAGCAAACATGATTAGGTTTGCATACACCCAAAGGTGTAAGAAGGGTTTGAGCTACTGCCTAGTAGGATTCCACCCATAAGAGATTTTAGGATCTAAACATTATAATGAAAAATATACTATGAAAAATATATAAATGAAAGGGTGTGCCAACTAAATTTAAAGAAAATAAATTTAATAGATAGTCTTTTAAATAAATGAACTTTAAACTAAAAACAACTTTTCCTTTGGAGTATCCCATGTTCTCCACAATATGATAATGGTGAACGGGCAATGGTCATGGAGAAATAAACATGAGAGAGGCTCTATGGGTGTTACATTGTTGAAGGGACCCTAGATCCTCTCGTCTCAATTTAAGGAGTTATAGGAAGCAAAATCATCCATGATCTCATATACGTGCCATTAGAGAGGAGAAGAACCCAAAATTCAAGTTGTCTACATTAATCGATATGTTTATTTATTGATGTCAACATCAATCCCACTATGTGATGTTCGTTCATACCCACTTCTGAACCACTATCTCTCTATTCATAGTCTACCCTCCAAGCTACACGTGCTTCCCATTGAGTTCTCAAACATGTTTTCACACAATACACATGTTACCGAATCTATATTTCATAATCTAAACGAGGACTAACACACACCAATGATACAATTTCATTAAAATAATCTGATTTCATAATTAAATGCACAACTACACCTTTCAAATATATATTTATCACCACATAAACAATTTATTAAAACATTTAATAAATTTATAAATCATTTCATGTTCATATAAAAAATACATACATCAAGAATCTTCTAATTTAGCCTATAAAACTCCTTTGAAAATAATTTTCACATCAAAATGCTTCAAAAACCACATCTGAAGACAATTCATAATTTATAAAAAATGAAAAAGTAATCGAGCAAGCCCAATAAAATTTCTATCAAACAATTAATAATATAACCACCTACCGTTTATGGAAGAACACCAAAATTGGAGTGAAGCTATCACTACACCTCAATCGCACCACAAGAAAGAAATATTTATACCTAAATCCAGAGATTGGATCATTAATTTTAAGGCACAAACCTAAAAACTCAACCTTTTAATATTGAATAAAAACCCAAAATATAATGGAAGAAACCCTATATTGGAGAAGGATATGATAGGAGGATATACTTTCTTGAAGATTTGAGGAGGATCCACACCAAATCAGGCACAAAATCTGAGTCCCAAGGGAGGTGGGAAGAGGGATAACTGTTTATAGAGTGCAGGAGCCTGAGTGGGGTTCCAAAAATGGGGATAGGGGGTTAAACCCAAGAGGATAATGAAAAGAGTGAAATTTTTATCTAATAGAAGGTCTGCATGGTTACTCCATATGATTTCGGAAACCATGTAGACCATTTTGTTCAACAATAGAAAATAACATGATTAGATGGTAAATATTGCATAGATGTGTAGATACTATGTGGTAGGTAATGTCTTATACTACCTGGCATCCTAGGCTTGCATGTCGTTACTACTAATAGTTTGAAAGTTGTACGCATAGGACTGGCATCCAAAATTTCTCAATTTTCATCCAAAATTTCAAAATGCAACCCAATGGAATAGAGAGACCAAAATAAAATATAAAAATACCTGAAAAAAATTCATGGAAGTGACAATTCCCCAAATGAATGAGACATTACTCCCTCGGATAGTCAACTATTATCTTGATCAGAAAATAGATACAAGAACTCTTTATTGACCTAATACATTCACTCCCATGTGTCATTTGTAACATTTTCATGCTACTACAGGACAATGACCCATGAAATATACTTCCCATGAAGAACATTCTATTATGAGTACACTATCTGTACTGTCTTTTCAAACACTAGCATATCAGTCTCCAACTCCAACTCTTCCCAATAAAGAACATGAGACGAGTCCGGGTTATACTTCATCAAATGGGAAACATGGAACACATCCTGAATCGATGTCACCTGAGAGGGAAAATACAACCTATATACCACCCTCCCAATCCACATGGAAATATTAAAGGGCATAATATACAGTGTAGGAATATTACCATTCTTCCCCAGGTAAATGTTACTGTATTGGGGTCCTACCTTCAAGAACACCTAGTCTCCCATAGAATACTTCAGATCAAGATGCCTCTAATCGGTATAAGACTTGCGCTGACTCTGAGATGTCAAAAACCAGAACCTAATAAGTTGACCTTCTTATATGCCTCTTGCACAAGGATTCATCCCAGAAGTGATGTATCAACCACCTGAACCCAACAAATCGTATTCCAAAACAACAGACCCTATAGTGCCTCAAAGGGTTCCATTAAAATAGATGATTTTTAGCTATTATTTTAAAATAAATCAACAAATTTAAAATCTATATCCCATTAAACTTTGAAGCCCAATGAATAAGCATGAATCATGTCATAAATATTATAATTTTCCAACACCACCTGACCATCCGTTTGGGGGTGTTATGTTTATATAATTATGATATATGAACCCAAATTCCTTTGAAGGCCATTCCAAACCTAATAGGTAAAGTGGTGGTATCTTTCAGAAATAATAGTTGATGGAACACCATGAATCCTGACTACCTCAATAAAATTCAACCATCATATCTCATCCACGTTCGATGAGTCCCTAATTGAGATTAATTGGGATGATTTAGTCAAACAATCAATCACTAACCAAATAGCGTTCTTCCCTAGACATGTTTGAGGAAATCTAGTAATGAAATCCTTGGTGACCTCATCCCACTTCCATGTAGGAATGATTAATTTCTAGAGAAACCCGGAGGGCCTTTGATGCTCTTAATTCATATTCTGACAAGTATAGAATCATGATATGAAGTCATCTATGTCTTGTCTCATACCAGACCACTACAAATGCCAACACACATCATAAAACATCATTTTTGTACAAGGATGAATTACCCACTGATACTGGTGGCTATCCTACATCACCACTTTCCTCAAAGATAAGGGCACCACGAACCTACCCTTGGAACACATAATTAAAGTGGGAGATGATGATTAACTTGAAGATGTATCCATACCATGAAAAAACTATAAGTATTTCTTGAACATATCATCACTATATTGTTCTTGATAAACCACCTCTGTAAGAGATGAAGCCAACTGCACACATTCTAGAAATGTACCTCCACTACTCTCTATGGTCACTATATGCATTTGGGCCAAGAGACCATTCAATGTCCATTCATCACTGGACATCCTCAATGAATGAACTAGAGTTCCTACTTATGGGATCAACTACCGCAATTCCATTTCTTTGGTTATAGATGATATCAATGACAAACCACTATAGGTATTTTTTCCAGTAATGTTGCCTCAAATTTAAATCCATCTGAGAGAATATGTAGGAAAAAATCGTATGATCTAGATAGACAAAAAACTTCTCTCCTTGTAGGTAGTGACTCTATGTCTTCAAGGCATGAATCACTGTAGATATCTCTAATTCATGAGGCTGGTAATTCTTCTCATGTGGTCAGAGTTTTCCTGATCCATACGCCAACACATACCCATTCTACATAAGCACAAACCTGATACCCACACCTAAAGAATCATTGTAAACCACATACCTTTTTTTAGACTTGATAAAGGTCAACACATGTGTGGTGATCAGCTACCACATTATCTCCTCAAAAGATTCTTAAAATTTGGCACTCTATTCGAACTACAACCCCTTTTGAGTGAGTGAAATCATAGGAGATGCTAGACCAGATAAATCCATCACGAGATGTCTGTAATACACCAACAGTCTGAGAAAACTCTTGATATTGTACATATTCTTTAGATATTCACATGAAATAGCCAAACTGATCTCCTGGACATCCACTAAAACCTCTGCCTCTGAGACAACATATCCCAAAAACATCACTTCCTTTATCCATAAAGTGAATTTTGAAACCTTAGCATAAAGATTATGATCTCATAAGGTTCCCTGCACAATCCACATATGATGTTCATGTATGATGTTCATGTTCCACCTCAGATCTATAATAAACGTGGATGTAGTCCACAAAGACAACTAAAAAGTACTTGAGGTACTAATGAACCACACTATTCATAATCTCCATAAAATACCACAAGATCGTTCTTAAATCCAAAGGACATGACATTATACTTGAAGTGGTCATACCCACATCAGAAATTTGTATTCAAGATATCTGCATCATTCACCCTTACATGATGGTATCCCAAATGCAAGTAGATCATGGAAAACTTCTTTTCAGTATTCAGTAGGTTGAATAAAACACCAATCCAAGGAAATGGATATTTTATATTGATGGTTAAATTATTAATATTCCTGTAGTAAACACAAAACATGGGAGATTAGTCAGCCTATTTTGGAAACAAAACAAGAGAGGCCCAAGGAGAGATGTTTGGTAAAATGAATCCCTTGGATTCCAAACCACCAAAAATACCATCAATTTAGAAAATTTGGAGGGTTCTATGCAATATTGGATATGTGATATCAGTTATTTCCCCTACACCAAATTGATTGTCAACTCCACATCCCACTCGGGGGTAACCCTGGAAAAACTTTTGGGAACACCTCCGGGATCTCCTCCACTATATGTGGTGACACATACCCAGGAGCACTACCATATTCCTCTAGCATAAGTGATGATAAATTAATAGTAATTATACCCAACTCGAGTATTGGAGGTCATACTGGACCCAACCAGGTATCCCATTATCTGTGAGAAACCTGGTTAGTTCCTGTAGGTTCCATGAAACTAACAAACTGTTGATAAAAATCTATGTGTCCTTCAAAATGCACCATAATGTACATGTTATGGATCTTGTCCTAATGTCTATATACATGACCATGAAATCCAAATTCATCTTGACCCATTAAATAGAAAGAAAAAAACAATGGATAACTCTTTCCTTTCTCCTTCCTCTAACCGATTAGTGTAACCAATTTTATCACAAAAGATAAAATTTTGAATGTAAGATTAAACAGTTTCATAAGAAGTTAAAATATAAAATAGGAATATTACATGACATAAAAAATAATAGTTTCTATAGAGGATGCAATCATAATAGTACCTAAGATAGTTGAGGGGTATGCATCTTGTCCCACTATATCCTACTACAAAGAATGAATGTTCTTGGTATTGATCTGAGTCTCGCAATTAAACATGGCCTAAGTATTTTCTATAATCTAACATAGACCAGAAGAAGATCCAATCATGCTACCATCACCACTGAACCAATACCCTACTTTCCTAGATGGTTCTAAATTAGCTGAAATACCCTTGGATTCCACCGATCATTCAATTACCTAATATAAATGTGTAACCCTTCAGAATTTCTACATGTTCCAAAATTATCCACACCAATGATAGGCATTGGAGGAGCTGAAAAATATAGTCTACTGTGTCCCACATTCCCACCCTTGTGAAACACCATTTAACATGCATCCGGATCCATATTATGGGGACTCCTTGAAGGATTTCCTATGCTACTTCCACCCTTATTCTCATGCCCCTCATGGTTCCTCATATTTACTGATGAACTATCGTTTCTTATTTCTAACATGGACCCAGAGGCACCTGACCTACCCCTGAGGTAAATCTCAACCATACATTATCGGTCAACCACATGAGCATAAGTATTTAGTTTAAACAATAATTCATGAGACTAGATCTTTGACCAAGATCCCTTCTCAAACCTATGTGCTTTAATTTTTTCATTGGATATTATATCAGAAGAATATCAAACCAACTCATTGAAACAATATGCACACACCATCACTGCTAGGTTCCCCTAGACAAGATCTACAAACTCCATGGATCAAACATATGATAAGACCTTAATGAAATATTTATAATTGATGAATTCCATGTAGTCTTACCAAGACATTTGATCATGCTTCCCAGCTAGAATCATGGAGTCCCACCAACTTCTAATGGGAACCTATAACAAAAAGAAAGAATATTTAACCCTGACCTCTTCAGGTGTGTCCATGAACAAAAATATACACTCTATCTTCTCGATCCATTCATCCTCTTCTTGAGTTTATGATCTACCTTGGAATGTATGAGGGTTATTATTCATGAATTCGTGAGACTTATCCTATCATTATCCAGTCTTAGCTTCACTGACTAGGGATTGAGTAGAACCCACCCCTTATCCCAAAACCTATACATCATGAACCAATGGATCTACTAGTCATTGATTAAGTGGTGGGATACTTACTGCTCCTTCCCTTTGTTGTGGGGGAACAGTCTATCAACTCAAGTTTCTGCAATAAAAAATCACCACATCATAAAATCATCAATATATCATGTCCAAGATAATTACTATAACATCATATAATAAAGAACTCAAACATGCCATGGAAACACAATGACCCAAACACTTCACCCCTACCCATTTTACATTTATTGTCTGCAACTTTCACGTCCCACCTGGGATAGAAGACCATCAAGAACCCCGACATCCCATAGAGTCTCTAGGTCTATCACACGGTGTACTGGCCAAGAACCATACTCACAACTAGATCTTTGAGACCCAATTGTCATAGCTCATATTTATCCAAACTCATCCTTAATAAAATGACCCCATGAGCTAAAAACTCCAATGACACCATTTTTTCATGAAACAAATATGTTTTCCAACTAAATAAGCACTTGATCTAGTCCATGGGATAACCCAAAAGATGTTCTTAAACCCTATAGGCTTGCACAAGTGCCAGTGTCTCCATACAATATAGTGGGAGTAATTTTTTTACACAAAGATACAACATAAATAAACAACCTCACTAAATAAACCTAAATCATGAAGTTACTACAAAAATTTTCTTACAAGATATCATGTTTATTTTTATAATTTTAATACAAAATCCAAAAATTGTGATACTAAAAAATGAACCAATATACAATATCCAAGGGCCACCATAGTAATTGAGAGAATGTACCTTGATCTATATCCACAAAACCTTCATGGTAGATCAGTAACATACCAGCCCTCATTCACCAAGGAATTTACCCTTACCTATATCAAACAAGATCAAGTCTTATTACAGCCCAAATGTGTATATAGGGTGTGAGATATTGTCATGTAGGATTCCAATAAAAAATGGTTACATGCTATAAATTTTATAATGAAAAATAAACTAGTAATATTAAATGATATTAAGGGTTTGGTGAGGAAATTTAAATAAAATAAGTTTTATATAATGGATTTGAATGAAATGTATTTGAAACTAAAAACGCATTTTTATTTAAAGTATCCCAAATTACCCACCATATTATAGCAGTGTGTGGGAGATGGTCAAGGAGAATCAAACCTGGGAGAAGCCCTGTGGGTGTTAGATAGCTAATGTGGTCCAAGAACATCTAATCTCAGTGTAATGTGGTATAGGAACAACAATAATCAACATTACCATGATCGATACACTAGAGTGGATAAGTACCCAACCTTATAGTGGTATCCATTAATTAGTTTGATTAGTTATTGGTCTCCACTACAATCCCTCTAAGTGAATTTGGGATTTAGAAACATCTGAATCACTAGATCTCTAGTCCTAGTCCACCCACCTATCAACTCAGGCTTCCCATTGTGTTATCAAACATGTTTTCACACAATACACATATTACCACATATATATATCAGAAGCCATACAAGGACCAAAATGCAAAAAATTACCATTTCATGTAATTAATCATCATTCATAATCCAATACACACCAAATCTGTTCAATAATATTGTTCATACCTCATAAAAAATTTATTAAAACATGTACTTTATTTACAAGTCATTTCAAGTAAACACAACAAAGCCATGCTTCATGAAATTGAAAATTTAGCCTACAAACCACCATTGAAAATAATTTCCACATAAAAAATATTCAAATACCCCATCCTCAAAATATTCTCAATATATAAACAATAATATAAAATTTAGAAATCCCAATAAATTTGTGAAAAAATGTTTATGCATGGAACCACCTTCGGTTTTTTGCGATACACCAAAATCTAGTGTGAAACTCTTATCCCACCTCAATAGTGCCATGGTGAAGGGATATTGAAACCTAAATAAAGATATTAGATCAAAAATGTCATGTAAAAACACTAAAAACACATCCCTTTGGATAGTGGAGAAAAAAACCTTAATAAAAGGGGACAAACCCTTGATTTGAGAAGGAGATGAGAGGAGGAGACACTTCAAGATTCGAGGAGGATCCACAGAAAATCCTGTATAAAATTTGAGTCACAAGGGATTTGTGAAGAGGGAGAGTTTCACCTAGGTTTTTAGAGATTGAGTGGGGTTCCAAATGGGGAAAATTAAGTTAAACATGAGATTACATAGAAAATAGAGCATTTTTTATGTGTTGAAAGGTCTGCACGGTTAGTCTTAATGGCTTGAGAAAGTATGTGGAAACAATGTGGGAAATACTATCTGACTAGAGAACATCCTACAATTACTTAGAAAATGGAGCATGGTTGTGTGGAAGCAATTTAGTAGGTACGGTATCCTACTGAACAGAGTCCTAGTCCTATGCACAGTTGCTACTAATCATGCACAAACTGTGCGCATGGGCTGGACATCCCAAATTTCTCCATTTCCTTCAAAACAATAAAATAGAAACCCAAGAAAATTGATAGATGAAAATAAAATAGAAATATAACTAAAAATAAATCATAGATGGTACACTCTATATGATTTAGATAGGATTCTATTATATTATTTTTGAAATTTATGGTTTTTATTAAGGAAATAATATAAAATATTTTATTATTTATCATTTTTATCTTATTTAGGGGTCATGCATGTGTAATGTTTGTTGAGGTCTGGCATGAATGTGTCTTAGGGGGTTTCAGTTTTCATTGGAGAGGATTACTGGGGTATAGATCATTGTGTTGGTACATGACATGGTAGTTTCGAGATGTAGAATTTTTTTTGTATTTTTAGATATGGAACATATCCTTATGAGGATTATTTTGAATGTTATTTTATTATGGGTGGCTACAACATAGTTATTTTGGTTGTGCTATATATCTAAGGACTTTTTCTTAAGTTATACTAATTTATAGACATTTGTAGTGTGGTTTTATAAATTTTTTCAAAGTGCTATGGGTTCAGATTGTTTTATCTGATTTTCTTATGGTCATTACATTGTGGGGTATTGGATTAAATATGGTGTTACATTATGTTTTTATGTTACAATAATTAAATAATATGTTATTTTTGGATATTCATCCAATATAAAATCAATGATGTGGGGCCCTACCAATTAGATGACAGTTTTTATTAAAAATTATCCTTATTTGGCACAGAACCCAACATTGTGAAATGTACATATAATTTCAAACCACAATATATATTTGGAAAACTCATTAAAATATTTCTAAATTTATTTTAGTCATCTAAATGCGATTCACCAATGTGTTTGTTTTAAATTTAATGGCCCATTTATTTAGTACTGGTCCACATATTTTGGATGATAGTTATTCCAATCATAGGTGATTTCATTACTTCATCCTCTATATTATCAACTTTTTCATCAGTATGTTGAAGTTGTAAAGTGGGTTTCTATCATTTTTATGTGGGATATTTCTGTTTTAGGTCTATTTTGTATTCTTCTTCAATAGATTAGTTTATAAGGCCATTTTATTATTCTTATAATTTATGTTGCTATATATTTTGATGATTCAGTTGAGTTTAGGGATTTTGAGACTAATTTTTTATATTTTTTTATATAATATTCTTGAAATTATTATTATTATTCTATAAAAACATGTTTTCATGTTCCCCCTATCATATTGGTTGAATAAGATTTACATCTTTTCTTTTTTATGTGGGGAGGGATGGACATATGAGAAACTAATTCATTAATTAAATATGAAATTAAAGAAAACTACTAAAATTTTTTAGATGAAATCATTGGGTAAATGGGTTTGTATATGCATCTTGTATTTCTACTATATTTGGTAATTTATTATATTTTTTATTTTTTGATTCTTATTATTTGAAATTTCTTATTAATAAAGCCATAAATGATCCTAATCTCTATTATTATATGGGAAATATATAAATATGAAGGTAGGATAGTTTATCAAGAAACATAAAAAATCTTGAAAGATATTTTAGTTTTAACAATTAAGTATTGTTATTATTTTTTTTTTATACATGTGGTGTTTTTTGTTGAACATTATTTATATGAATTAGTGAGGATCGAAAATTATTTATTTAAATATTTATATTATTTGTAACATAAATTTAATTATAAGATAGTTTAATAATATTTTATAATAGACGTGGTAAATAAATGTGTCTTTAATGGTTTGAAGAGATAAGTTGACAATTATTCAATTTTATTATAAATATATTATACTATGTCTTCTTAAAACTATGGTTTGATGGGATACGAGGGGGGGGGGGTGGTGTGAAATGAATAATGGTAGAAAAAATACAGTTTCTATGATGAATATTTTAAATTTTAATGGGTTGATGTCAATTAGTTAATGATTGAAATTATTGATTATTCTTGGAATGAATGTGATAAATAGTGAATAAATAGTTTGAAATGAGAAATTAGTGAATTAATCAACTAGTATGGATTAATGAATGAAATAAAAATTAATTAGTATAAAAAATATAAAATCATGGGAATGGGAATGTGGTGGAAATATTACATTAATTATATATATTTTATATTTTGAGGTGTAGTTGTTCAACTAATACTGATTTTGATGAAAGGAATGTGATTCTTTGATGTTTGGTTGATTTTCAATATTTATGGAAATAAAGATGATTTTTTGTCCAATTGGGGGATATTTTGATGGATCTTATGGGATTTAATTGTTCTAAATTGGTTTATGATCATGTATGTGATATAGAAGTTGTGATGATAAATGATGGGGATAATGTATTGTTGGATGATTGGAAGTGATTTATTTCCTGTATTGTGTTGATTCTGAGCCAGGAATAATTTATCACTAATAGGAGATGTGGATGAATTAGTGATATCATTTTGTTTCATTTTTCTATTATTTTGAAGAATCCATCACCCCCTTTTAAAAATTAATTTCATTTATGGAAACAAAACAATCCCACATCTACAGGACAACATGTTTTTTTCGAGTTTTACTACATAGAAATAGTTGTTATATCCTTGGAATTGTTTACAACCAATAAAATATCACATAATACACTAGAAAACAATACCTTTTTGTAGAAAAAAGTAGGATATACCATTACACTTTTGTCTCACTATGATCAATACAACAACGGATGTTTTTCTCTTAGAATAAATGATGTATTGAATTTTTATGTAATATAATTATAAAACTTTCACCAGTGGGTTCAATAAAGGTTATTTTTCTCCCTTGTCAACTTCGACATGAATACCATGAAATCACAAATCTTCACATTACTACCCAGTAGTAGGTAATAACATCACATTTTTACATTGTAAAAAATAATATTCAAATTATTTAGTCTGATTACCTAGTCTTATTTCTCAGCCCAGAGAAAAAAATAAGAAAATAATACTATTTAAACAAATATGAACCACTTAAAATATTTCATGGATAACATAGTGTGATGTATTGGTCAAATTTGGAAACAGAGACTCGTATATTTCTACTTCTTCTATCTAGAAATATCATCATGAAAGTTCTTCATGGAAAGATCTTCTCCCAATACATAATGTTGCTTCTATATCTCCCCCTCTTTCTCCCCACATATGATAATTACCAGTATTAAATTGAAAATATCATTGTAATCCTTACTATTTTAGTGTGTGTCAAGAGTGGAATGGGAGGGAATCTGAAATTTTTTCACGTAGAAGAAAATTTCCTTACATTGCATTTCATTTAAATTTCTACTATATCATTTACTTCTTCAGCGCTTCTCAACACTTCATGATTATTCTAAAAACATATCACAATATCAACCAGAATCTTAAATTATAAATATTCATCAATCTGATACACATATCTTTATGATATTTCCATTATTATGAAAAAATATGTAGGAAAGAATGCTCCTCATTACATTGATCTGTACTAATTAAAAGTCACATAACATTGAAACCATTCTACCATAAACATTGTTTCCACATCAATAGGATTATATTTTTTCATTTATTACATAAGAATTGATCTAAATTCAAAATATAGCATAAAAAATTTGAAACAATTTTGGTAAATTTATTCAAAAAAATTTCTTTTACTATTTTCCTCAGATAGATGATCCATTGACAAATAAAGTATCGTTTTCATCAAGCATCTAATTGATTTGTTGTATATTCCATCAGATAAATTGGTTTCTATGACATTCTAAAAAGTCCAAACTAATTATTACCTATTAAATCTTGAACAAATTTTAGTAGAAGTAGATCATATTTAATTGTTGATCCAATTGCAATACTACCACCAATTTTTTTGTGAAAATGGTTGATGATATTTTCAATAATCATCTGATTGACAATTCTATGAAGTCAGTATTGTACCAAAACTGTAATGATCTCATTAAATGATCCTAATATATAATATTTACATTCTTATCAAATATTCCTCTATGTATCGGTGGTACACTTTGTCTGATAGATCGATGTCAGTTCTCTAGAAAAATAATGAATTCAACAACATCGAACAAAAAATCCTTAAAAACATTTCTACATCTGATGATATTCACATAGATTAACTAAGAATAGAAAACTTCAAATATAAATACATTCTTTATTCACAATAACCTTCCAGTAATCATGGATACCTTGTGACTTTTAGAATATAATGATTGGAATGGCATTATCTATCTCAAGGTTCCAAACACATCTTCTCCCAATTTACTTTATAATTCTTACATCACAAGTGTTAAATGAAAAATATGATATTTGATAATTAAAATAACAATAAATAATCATTATATTTCATATGGATACATTAATACACTGATATATTTTATCATAACAATCAAAACATTCATTTTGGACACAATGTTGTAATTATTGAAAACTATATCGACAAATATTCTCCACAATTGAAAACCAAATATGATGAAGCTTCTTATCAATATTTCATCTAATCTTCTAATTACTATTCTATAATCATTATTAGCATACGGTCATCATAATATACAATGTATGGTGACTTAATTTCTTAGTAACAATATACAAGAATATAATAGAAACTTCTTTTAGCATCCCAAGACATGTAGAACTAACTACATCCCAAAAAATTCATATCATATCATAATTGGATGTTGATTATGTGGTTATGGAATTGATGATGATTATGTGGATATTTTTTTTTATTTTTAGGGTATGTACATGGAAGGGGGTGGTTATGATTATAATTCATTTACATTATAATTTACCATATCGATGTGTTGAAGGATGGTTCATTATGTGGTGAGGTATTATATAGATATGGAATGCTGTAAATAGATAAATGATGTGGTGCATAGTTCTAGTTGTGGTCTAATTATGGGTGAAAATTTATACAGTGATATTATAGACCATATAGTGGTGTGATAGGTATGAATTATTTATAACCAACACTAGTAGAGAATTAGTATGTGTTATGTGGATATTATTGTCGATATGTGGTATGTGAATATGCAGTGTCGTGGTTATTTGAGGAATGGGGTAATGATTGAGGATATGCTACTATCCTATTTTATTTTCCATTTTCATGTTTTGAAAATCAGCGTATTCATTATTTATTACCACTACAAGTTCTATGTGTAACTTCTATTCTGAAATAAGATAGTGGTGGAAGGATTTATATACAAGATATGTGGTGAGTGATTATGGTTATGGGATTAGAGGTTGTTATTTGGTTTTAGAGATATAATTTTTTTGGATCCATTGTTTTGAATTATATGAGTATTTTTTATGAAATATAGGATGTTGTAATATTGATGTGGATTATGGTGTTTGGAAAATTTTCTTCTTATTCAATATTCATATATCTATAATTATGATTTCTATGTTTGATATCACTCTTCCATGCAATCACACGTTTTTTTAATTATGATTTTTTTGTTACATGATCGTACTATCTAATCCCATGTAATGACCCACTATAGTTTTATTTCGGATTACAGGATAATGTAATTGTGATGAGAGTCATTAATTAGGAATCTTGGAATTATTTTGTAAAAGAATTTTATTTTTAGATAATTTTTATATATTTTCATAATGTTATGTATTTGAGATGTGATTATCATTTCAGTTTAATAAATTTATATAATAGAATGTAAATTCATCAATATTTATTGGTGGTAATATATTTATTTCAAGTATATTATTTGTATTATTAATCTTATATTAAAAAATTAATTGATTTAAGCAATTAGTCAACCGAAGACCTGTTAGAGGTAGTCTTCTTGGGCCACTCTCATCCTCATTGTCATCCAAGAATGGTTTCTAAAGAGGTATGCCATAACATAGTTCTTATATGTATATTGTTAAAATTAATATTTGTTTGAAGATATACCAATTAACATGATTCATCAAGATAACCGAATAGAGGAATTTTGTGATTGGGATAGTAAATTATTTACATCTATTATATAATAATAAAAAAAGTTGTGAACAACTTTAAAATATCAATATATTCCTTATTATTTTCTTTTCTTTATATATTACAAATATGAATATAAAATATTGTAAAAATGTGTAAAATCTGTAATTAATAACATGAGAATATTAATAGAGAAATATTTAAAAGATTATATTGTAGAAAAAAATAATTCACTGCTATAATGATCAATACACCAATTATGGTGGGGAAATATTAAAAATATAATAATTTATCATCATATTCATTAAAATCATAAGAAATAAGTCATCACCTTGATTAATGATATAATATATGACCTATAAGAGTAAAAATTTTCTCATTATATATAATTCATCTTCTACTTTTGTACATAAGGTATCAATCTCAATGATTCACACACTTCTACAAAATTCATATTAGTTTCAATATTAGTTATATATAGTAAATAAGAATCACATATTTTTAAATACACAATCGATTGATTACTTTTTTTAACTCAATGTTATGTATATATTAATTATCATTTTATCATTAAACACCAAAGATATGATTTTAGTGGTTTCCATATTTTTCCAAATCTAATTATTATTATAACACTTATTAATAAAGTATATATATTGATAAATGATTATAATATTATTGGAACATAATTTTAAATAGAAATTAGTTATAACTTTTAAATATATAAAATCTAGTAATGATAATAAATTTTATATTGAAATGAAATTGTGTTCCCAATATACCCAGAAAACCATCTTGTTAAATTAAAATAATATTTCCTATAACTATACAGTTTCATTAAAAAATAGATCTACATCAATAATATACTAAAATAATTCAATCATACTAGTAAATATTTAGTCACGTGTCATCAATTTTATCCACTAATAAAAGGTACCTAGTGCTCATATGTAATGATACCTTTCATTTATCATATTAATTGATAGATTATTTTCAATTGAAATATTTCCCATAAATACTGTACATATCAAAATAATTATTCATTATATTATAGGTATTATGAAATATTATTGATGAATTTTGTTATAATTACATTAACAATATATTATATAGACACATTATAGATTAATCATGTTGATATGAATGTAAATAATTTTTGATGACTCATCAAAAATCTACATGGGTTCTTCAAATACATAAAATGATATATTTCATATTTATTTATAAAATAAATACACCATTTGTTATTAAATACCATTAAGAACCTTTCATTGTTTATTTAATCTCCCCCATTGTATTTAATGTGAAATTTTCAGTTTCATAAATAATATCTCTAAAAAATAAAATTTTTATATGAATTAAAGGAACCTACATTTATGATAGCACATTATATGAAACAATAATTGAAAAAAATATCAAGTAGTGAAATTTTCCAACATTACTAGTTATCATACTCTAATAACATTAAAATATAATCAATGAATAATTCCAATAATAGATAATTGAGAACCGTAATCTTTGTGAAACTATATTTTTATTTTTTATGATATAGTTTTAATTACATTCACCTAAAAAATTATATTCATATATTCTTAATCTTGATCAATGAAAATGGAATAAAATATAATCATTGGAAATAAATTATTTATTTTATCATATCTATGGGGAGTTAAAAATTGAATGCAGAACATTAATCATGAATTTTTTCAACATCCATTGGAAGTGTATTTGTGGAAATAATAGCCTCATGGCCAATTTTCATAACAAAATCTAAATTAATGTAATATTTAACCACATTTTCCATGTTAATGTAATACTCATTATTGATCATAATTGATTTAAAATGTTATATATGATTATCATCCAAATAAAATGAATATATTTTCAAATCTATGGAGAAATGGTATATGTAATAATATTTCCAAGTGTTATGATGAGATGTTATATAAATCAAATGTGTACATTCACGATTTATAAAATTATTGTATACATTATATAATTCTGATAAATATATTTTCTTATAATTCTGTTTAACATGGAGTCCAAAAAAACATCCAACCAATCAATATTTTTTTCCACATTGTTGTATCAAAATTGAATTCCATTTTAATAAATAAAATGTTATTAAAATTATAGTATAATAGAATTTATGATATCATATATAAGATTTAATAATATATAGGGGTATGAATTAGGAAACCCTCCAAATTTAAATATTTTTTGATGTTTTTTATAATTTTTCATTTTGAATTATAGATTTTTTTTTTATAATTTCACATTTCATCATTATAAATTTAATTGAATTAATAAAAAATAAATTTATTTTTATAATGAATACCAAAAATATGGGTTCTTATATTTATTATAACATGAATTACAACTCTTCTATAAATTTTCATAGTTATTGTTAAATGATAACAGTAAGGGTTGAATAAATAATTTGAATCATTGTATATTTATTTATACCATATTAGTATTTATTATAATTATATACAATTAAAAATAATTTTATAACTAAATATTAAATTAATATTTATGTAATATTAGATAATATAAGTAATACAGTACAAAAAATCATTTTGGAGAAATAATTCCAAATGATTTTATATTCCATATATCATTGAAAAAAACTACTCACTATTATGACAATGTATACATCAAACATTTGTATTTTTTTTAAATAAAGTAAAATATTATTATTATCTAATAAAATTTAAAATATTATCCAACAACATAGAGAACAAATACTATCATATATAGTTATTATGTCATTTTTTATGAATATTCATTATATTTCACAAAGAACACCTTATGTCTATAATAGTTTGTTGCATTTTAAAAAATAAGAACACAAACAAATAATGCAAGGGTAAACTACATCATCTCCAACTATGATCTTCATATATATCACCCTTATTAGAAAAATCATATGTAATATATATTTCATCATAACATGAGGAAAGGAAATAAAATAATGGGTGAAGATAGATTCATATTAATGGAGGAAAAAGAAACATATGTATAAAATGAACATAATGGTATGATAACATTATCATAACATTTGAAAAGAATATCTTGCATACCAAATATCTTAATATTGAGTCATGGAATAATGATTTTTAGTTCATAAAACATGACTTATAAGGGCCTAAAATACTATGATCAATCAAAGAATACTATTGGCATATGAAATAATTTTTTTCATACAAATTATATTAAAAAATCATTTACATAGTAGTTGATGATCAGTTCCAAGTCTATCAAAGTGGAATGGATTGACACCCCAACCCATCATAGTAGTCAGTGTTTACTCCCAAGACCATGATAGAGGATAAAGTCCCTTACTAAACTGTATTGACTCCCAGTTATAGTTATTTCTATCTATATAGATTTAAATCTCTTCCCAATTCAATTGATGGGAATATTGGTATGAGACATCACCTAATAAAAATCACACACATGTGTGCCATATGATTATAAAAAATCCACCCAATAATAGACCATTAAAATAAATTGGTTTCACAAACATCTCATAGTATATTAAACTATAAAAAATAGGTATGTTTGAAAATAATTTCATCATTTCATCACATCTTAAAGCATATAAGGGTTTCATAATTAATATTATCATGGTATAAATTGTTGATGACAAATGGGATTCATAAACATAATTCAATCAGAAACATAAAATATAAACGTAAACTAAAAAGAATGGAATCCTTGTTTAATTTCCCCAGTAATTTATAGGTAACCTCACCATATTTCATCATAGATGAAAAAAAATAAAGAGCGATTGTTGAAATATTTTCTTGAAGAAAATATCCATTCTGATTTAAAAAATTATTTTAAAAGATAAAACATTTTTAAAATGTATTACCACTAAAATAACCCTAAAAAATAAATTTTAATATTTAATGATAATAATGATCAATATGATACGGATTTTTATTCATCTGGTAAACATTAAAACATATACCTACTTCATATTTTTGGTAATATAAAAATGATAATTTCCTACAAAATGAAATGATTATTCATTTAAAAATATTTTTGTAAAAAGTTGAACATGGTTAATAATGTATTTTAAATTCCTACAAGAATGAATTATTTATAAATTATTTTCATAATTTTGTTGGAAAAAAATATATCTACCTAAAAAGAAAAATAGTGATGTATTTTCCTTAAAGAAAAGTATCAATAATATTAACTTTCAGAGTGGGTAATAATTGAACTATTAATTAGAAATATCATAAATAAATATAGAATAAGAATAATCATGAGTTTATTTAGAGAAATATCATAATATTTTAACATTCAAAACATAATCATAAACATTACCGATAAACGATGTGATTATAACATAATTTCATTATCATTTTGGTAACATTGCATTATATTTCAATTAATGAATTAGGAATTAATGGAACATAGAAGATAATGAAATTAAATAAAATATTCATATTAAATTCAAATTTATTTTTATATAAATATCGTGAAAGAATATACCTTCATAACATAGCATACAATTCACAGAATGAAAATTGGTCAAAAACAACCACGAATATTTGGAAACCTTTCAACTGTAACCACCATGAAAGGTAGATATTAACATTTATATGTAAATACATATAATTTTATATATAAATTTCATAAAATAAATATATGTACATTATGTTTATCACAGAATATTAGTAGGGTTTCAATATGTAATGTGAATCATAGATGTAAAATATGAGACACAAATACCATACCGCTTTAGTAATACTTTGGATTGTAAGATCCAGTAAATAGTAAAATAAAATGAAAACAATAATTATATTTCAATTATATATATGAATGAGATAAAATGATAAATTTGTATTACATAAACCTCATAATGAAACTAGTTTTTAATTTTCAAATGCCTCATAGAAATAAAAGAGAGACGATGAATATTTTACTATAGGTATTGAACTATGTCGTACACACTAAAACCTCTTGAATACTAAATATAATTATTTTATAAATTTATTAAATAAAAATATTTATGTTTATAATAACATTTATTATTTTATTATCCCTTGTTATTATATGCTTATTGACAATCCAATGATAAAATTATGGTTATGGTAATAACTTCTTTGTTTTTCTTATAAGTTTTGTTTTTTTATTTTTGGTCCACCTAATTTGATAATGATTTCATAAACTATTGAATTTTAACTATTATTTAAATATTATTTATATATAAGGTAATTCATTGAATTTATTTATATAATATGATATACACTGTTCATTTTGATAGTAGGCCATGCATATGCATGAATATTGATTCAATTCACTTTTCTGATCAAAAGAAATAAAGTCCAATGATATATTTAAATTAAAAATAATTTTAATTTCGTTTATATCACATATTATCCTTTAACAAAACATTATTTCTATCCATGTAATTCATGAACAAATCTCATCACTTCGCGAGATTGTAGTCGGTCGTACACATGAGCGAAATTGTCGTATTCCCCCAAAATAGAGAGTACGTACGCATGTGAGATATAATAATTCAAAATGGATATTTATATAAAAAATTTCATATACATAAATATATAATTCATCATTAATTCAAATCTTGAGATGTCATAATGTAAAAATAATTGACATTGGTTCATAAGGCGGTACTCTAATTTTGACACGAATGATGATTTCATAACCCATTTGAGGAAAATGGGGATAGATTTTGGTAATATACATAACATAAAAACATAATAGTATATTTAATATAATTATTATTTTTATAACTAAGTTCTAATATGAATTCATGGAGGTTCAGGAATAAATAATGAAAATTATCATTGTTCAACATTACCTCTTCTTTGAGTAAACTCCTTTGGATTACAACAAAATCCTTCCTAGGTTGGATTTATATTAGCACTATGGATTATAGGATGATAGGATGTATTTTGGGATTTTATTAGGCTAGTGTTTCTTCTTATAAAGTTTTTGATGGTGAATATATGAAAATTGAAGTTGTTCCCATTATAAGTGAGGTTAGTGGCACAACTCTAGTGGTTTCGAAAGTAAGAATTCAGCCCATGTTTTTATAATGTCAAATGACTGATAAAAAATTTAGTTTATATAAGTGATATGTTTTATATATGTGTATAAACATGGTTTTGGAATTTTTTTTAATATTTTTAACACATATCATTTTAGTTTAATCCCCTATGAAACAAATTTTACATTAACCATTATAAATAAATGTCACTATTTTTACTATATATTTTTGTAAAAAATTATTTATAACGTATTAGATAATATAAGATATGGTGGTTAAAAATATAAAATAAATTTTTATAAATTCCATTAAAAAATTTGGAAAAAAATTGTTAAAAATTATTTTCATAGACATGACGAGAAATCCAATTTTTAATGTTAATATGGTAAAACATTTTAAATTTTTTATATCCATGTTCAATATGATATTGATTATATTTACCTAATTTATATCAATGTAGTTATAATTTTTATAATTTACTTTAATAAAAAAATAATATATAAATTTACTTTATAAATAAGTTACATGAAATGTTAGATTCCAATTAAAAATTATGAATTTTGGTTGTTCATAAAAAATATGTTTTTTATAAAAATAACTATAATTTACCCTAAGATAAATTTGAAAAAAAATCTATTTTTTATTTTTTTTATAATTATATTTTAAATGTGTGAAAATTTAATTTTAATAATGTTCACAACAACAGATAAAATGCAATTATTAGAAAATGGTTTTTTTGAAACATATAATGAATTTAGAAAAAATTAAATAATTTTTTATCAATATGTTTCCATCATATAAGAACATTATAATTTGTATATAAAAATAGAGCATACTATTCATATCACTGATATTAATTTCAAGGTTATGATTATCAAGTTTGACTAATTAAATTAGAAATATATTATAATCTTGTTAAAACTTAGTGTTACGTGTAACTCAACATAAAATCTGTGTTTTGAGTTACAAGAGATATAAAAGACATTTAATTTATAAATAAAATAATTCTAGAAAACTAGAGGGTCTTGCAAGTAACTACATATATTTACACAATATAATTTTTTTCTGATAACATAATCCAGATAAGTGATGGAACAATAAGTTTATTCACTATTAATTGATGAATATTTTTTATAATATGAAAATAATTCATGACCATACCATAACATAATTGATAAAACTTTTTATTTAAACCATAATATAAATTTATCTTAATTAAAAAATATATAAATAATTATTTAGTTTTTTTCTATAAAAAACAAGACCTATATTTTTATATGAAATAATTGGACACATTTATTGTAGATTAATGTTCATTGACATTATAGAAATATTTCGATGAAATTAAATTATATTTTCAAAAACAAAACTTTTGAATGTTATAATATAATATTTTCATATTGAAACCCATTGAATATAAAAAATTACATCTCACAATAGATAAATTTTTATCAAAAAATATGGTTTATTTAAATATTAATGATAGAGTATACTATGAATAGGTTTTGTAATCGTTCTATCCCCATTCACCCCTGATAATAATTTTAATTGAAAATAATGATCCAGTAAAAAAACTTTATATATAGAACATACACACACCCACATATATATATGTATGATTTTATGGTTTACTACGAAATCTATAATATTTAAAAAAAATTATATATTCAAACTAAATTATATTATAATGCCTAGAGCTAAAAATCATGATAAAAATATAATGTCCTGGTTTTATTCACTTCTATTCATGAAACAAAATATTTTAATGTATATCATACCACAAAATTATACTATAGTGTTTTTAATATCAAATACATATACTATTATTATATATTTATCAAAAACATACATTAGAGTTATTCAACAATATCCCAGTCTTTTACAAAAAAAAATCATTATATAACATGAACAATAATTTTAAAATATATTCAAGTTAAATGTAATGATATTTCTACAATAATAAAAATATAAATCAAAATCAACCCAATGAAACATGGTCTAGAAAATGTTAATTTATTATACATTCCCTTGTAATTTTTCTTCATAATCCAAAAAAATTCTAAAGGTAAGAGGATGAAGATGTAAACCTCAATATTGAAAATTAATTATTTGTTTCACAATTTAATCCCTAGTTATTGATGTACCAATTTAATACTTTATGTGTATGAATATTTAAAAAAAGATCCAATAATCAAATAAACATAAATTATAGATCATTTGTATCTATCTAATGATTTAATAATTTTTTTATGTATAATTGTTTTTACAATGAACAATGGGATGAAATAAATAAATGATTTACTTCTCCCTTATTATCACATATGAAAAATAACTATAAACACAACTACACTTTAAGATATTTTATTGTATTTTACATCAAAATAAATTGATTTCAATAAATTATTTTTATATATCCAGCCACTACAATAATCATGTTCTTTAAATATTACTTATTTTCATTGAGTATATTATTAACCAAAAATATTGTATAAATTTAAGTAAAATTTTCTTTATCACCATTCTTATATAAACGCTAAATTTATAAAAAAATATATTTTTTATTTTAATATATATATGATAATAAATAGTCCTTTAAGAGAAAATATTTTCCACTTTCATAACATCAATCATGATTAATTTTATTAAGTTTTAAATTTATTAAAAAATGAAATAGTAAACTCACTAGTATATATGTAATATATTTAATACTACAAACATCCATTAAAATTATATAATCATTTTGATATAAATATTTTTTACAAATTTTCTGTATAAATTTTTAATCCAACTAATAATAATAATAATAAAAATTATCGATTTTTAATTTTTTTAAATAATATTTAGAATTCTTCACCTTCAACATTTAATAGAAGAAAAATACAATCCTCACATATTATAATTTAAATCCAAAGTAGAAACATTTTTCATTAATCATTAAATATTTATCCTTATAGTTAATTTGAGAAAAATACTAAAAATGATTTTATTCATTATATTGAATTTTTTTGTCAATATATTTAACAAAAATGAATTATTATATGAATGAATCCCTATTATAATTATTATTATCCAATTTTTATTTATTAAATTCCATATTTTATAAATGATTTTATAATTTATATTAATAATTTTTAAAATCAATATTAAAACAATATAAATTATTCTAATATAGTTTAAATATTTAAAAATAATCTTTTTTAAATGATAAATTGTTTTTTCATATAAACATCCACCATAGGTTTTTATAAAAATAATATAACATTACACCAATTAGAAAGGAAATTTATTTTTTATGTGATACTGAATAATGGATCATTATAACTATTTATTAACATTTTACTAAATCAATTTTATTTAAAAATCCATCCCATTAATACATAGAAAACATTTACTTACTGAACATTCATTATTTTGGGAAATTTTTAAATATTCAGTTAATTTTTTAAAGTACCTTGTTATAACCAATATTATTAATTGAAATGGTTCTACAAGAATTATTCCATGTATTTTGGTTCATTTTTCTTAAGATAACCATTCAATAAATTAATATAACAATTATTCATATGTATTTCATTAATAATGTTTTTATTGAGGTAATAAATATTTGGTATTTAATATTTATATTTTTAATCATGTTTACTCACTTAGTTATCAAACACTAATGGTAATTTCAAAATATATATGATTTCCGAAAAATAAAAAAATTATATATTTTATTTTTCAAATTAATTGTCTCTAGTATATAACAAATTAACACATTCCAATTCATTATTATTGATCAATATAAAATTTTTACATAGTATCATATTTTGAATAATCATCATTAATTTTCCTTCAAATTTCACTAGTTCAATTTATTTTTTCTCATGCTCTACAAATCCTCCACCATCAATATTTTATATATAGTGACAACCTATTTCTCCTATTAGATATGAAATATGGAATAATTTTTTGTTTTATTGATATCAAATTAAAATAATATTGAATCAAGAAAATTCATTGTTATTTTTGTCATTTTAGTAATTACTTATTTTAATATATTTTTCATGTATTATTTTATATTTAGAAAATTATAGAATTTTTCTAGTATTCATTATAAATTGTTTTCTTCCAATACACCATGTAAGTATATTGAGTAGGTTGTAATAAGTTGTAAAATAAAAAAATTCACATACGTATGAATAGGGATGAGGATCTTGAAATCTATCCATTAATTTTAACTAAATGTGTATATTTTTATATTTATAAATATCTTCCATTTAATTTTAAATTCAAATTTCTTATATTTTTCAAGTTGTTTTCATAAAATGTTCCTTATTTTTTGTTCCATTCCCCCTTTAAATATATTTAAAATTAGTAATTTATGTATATTCTTACTCATGATCTCAATTTGGTGTATTTTTCCCCTCCATTGTAAACATATTTCAATCATCGCCTTTAATCATAATTCTTTTATCCCTTTCTTACCCAACCCAACCATGGTAAAAAAAATCATGCGATTTGTCATTAAATAAATATTTCTTCTTTTGTATGTTGTGTTAATCCCATATCTAACACAAAAGAAATTATATTTTAACAAATATTCATGTTATTTGTTATATATGGTTAGTGATTCTTTCAAAATTTAATTATTTTAAGAAATAAATATTTCATAAATATTGATATTGATTATATATCTATATATATATATATATATTAATTATAAAATCTATGATGGTGATTTATGGAGTGTGACCTCAACATAAAAGGATATTAGTGTTTTCCAAATTTTTCCAAGATCAATATTATAGATATTATATAAAAAATTATTCTAATTATCTTGTAGTAACTTTTCTATATATTTTAATTAATTTATTATTTTTTCTTTTATGAATTTTATTTTTAATTTAAATTACATATATATTGAGTATATTTTTATTTTTTATAGGATATCTAATATATTGACATATAATTGTGGTTTTAAAAATAAAATCTTTCTACTAAATATAATAAAGCTGTGATTTTCCCACTACTATGTTCCCTCCGTTCGAACCTCCACGCTTCTACGTGGCCTCTGTTCCACTTATTACCTCCAGGAAAACTAGTTTATGTCTCTTGCCCCCTCTTTCTACCAACTGTTCCTTGGATTTATCCTCCTGCTCATGCCCTCGACCTAGGGTTCTCGTAGAACATAGTCATTCTCTACTCACTCCCATCCTGTATCCCTCCCTGAGTTCCCTCTCTGAATCCCCTCTCCCCGCTCTATGGTTCTTGGTCCCCAACCTGAATCCCCTCTCCTGCTCCCCGAAATGAATCCCCTCTCCAGTTGTGACTCCGCCTTCACATGATCTGAATGTGGCTCCTCCACCTTCGGCTCTTCCACCTACTCCTTCTCCACAACTGGTGACTCCGTGTTCTCCTCTGCCTCCTCTGATTCTACAGCAACGACTATGAATCGTAACTGATTTTATTATTCTTAGTGAAGATAATTTTTGTATCAACTAATTGTTCTTTGAAAATATTTGGTGTCAACGTCTCTCAATAAGAACACGAGGAGCTCTCCATCAGCTAACGACTCTACTTGGTATCCTATTTCTCATTTCCCTCAACCTCCAAAAATTCCCTCAAGATTTTCATTTGACCACCAGTGTTTACGATGCCTAACAACCTCATTTCAAACCATCTTAAAGTCAACCATATCTTATCTTCATACATCATACAGACCAACCTCTCAACTACAGAAATGTTATCCTACTATACTTCAAAAGGTAATGACACATTCATTATGTAGAAGAGGATGGAATCCACAAGAATGACCAACCATGTTGTAAATGAATTTTTCATGGATGATTCAAAGGTGAGTAATAGAAGGTTGTTTATATAAAACATGGTATATCAATGTATTGAATATGAAGATCAGGGAAATTCCATGTATGGATGAAGAAGGTAAGGGTCTATTTTACAACTCTCAAAAAACTGCTAATAGAACTTATTCATGTTTGTATTTATAAGTTATATTTCCAGACAAATATATATTTTCTTACTACTTCAAGCATGATCTGGTCAAATGAAGTGTGATCTGTCTGAAATGAAGCATGTTTATAATTATGAATGACTTGATTTGGTTCAAAAAAAAAAATTCATTTCTCAATATATTTGATTGATCTTTTACAGCTTTTTAAATTCAATGTTTAATGGAATCCTGTTTCACTGGAGCTTTGCATAAAGATCCATCTTATTATTTTTGAAGATGTTGACATTGAAAAACCTTATCACCTTTTGTTCAAACATATATATCATTTAGAATGCATATTACATACAAATAGTGGATTAATGGTCTATGTTCTATTTTTTCTAGACAAATGGAAAAATCAGGTGTGCAATATCTGGTCAAATGAATTGTGATCTGTCAAAAATAAAGCATGTTTATAATGATAACTTACATGAGTTGGTTCAAACAAAAGTTTATTTCTCAATATATTTGAATGATGTTTTGAAGCTTTGTAAATTCAATTTTTAATGGAATCTTGTTTCACTGGAGCTTTACAGAAAGAGAAAACATATTTTGTTTGAAGATGTTGACATTGAAATTTGTTAGCACCTATTGTTCAAACTTATCTATGATTTACAATGATTATTCAATACAAATAGTGGATTAATGGGCTATGTTCTATTTTTTCTAGACAAATGGCCAAATCAGTTGTGCATCATCTGGTAAAATGAAGTGTGATCTGTCTGAAATAAATAATGTTTATAATGATAACTAACTTGATTTGGTTAAAACAAAAGTATATTTCTCAAAATATTTGATTGATGTTTTGCGGATTTGTAAATTCAATTTTCAATGAAATCTTGTTTCACTCAAGCTTTGCAGAAAGATCCAACTTATTGTGTTTGAAGATGTTGACAATGAAAAAGGTTAGCACCTCTAGTTCAAAGTTATCTATGATTTAGAATGCTTATTCCATACAAATAGTGGATTAATGGGCTGTGTTCTGTTTCTTTCTAGACAAATGGCCAAATCAGTTGTGCAACATCTTCTGTTCTTGTGCATGTAAGTTTAATAAATCCATTCCATGTGTGATCTTTAACTATATTATTTTCATCCGAGATGGTTTTATCCTCACATGGATTATTTTGAACTTTTATAAATATTATCCATAACATTTTTTAATATCATTCATCACTAGACTATTTGTATGCATTGGTGGACATTTAGTTTGTATGATGTTTGGACCAGATTAAGCCTTTACAGGGTTTATGTACTTGACAATTTACCATTACTACAGTAGAGTTTTTCATAATTTGATGAAAATTCATCATCGATTGGTTACGTTTGTGTGTTTAGACTCTAACTTATTGGGCCAAAACTATCCATTAATGATGAATATAATAATAAATCTATCATAATTTTCATTTATTAGATACTATGGAATTTTTCTCCATTATTATGTTGTCTGAAATTATTTTTATCTTCTTAAAATCAATCTAGGATGATTTAATTTATCTTATTAAAATTATTATTTTATCATTTATTTACAATGTACAACACTCCAAGGGTTATTTCAGTATTATTATTGGTTGGGGTAACTTTTTTTCTTTTCATTCATATCCTTAGTTTTAATTGATGACATCTATGGACCATCATCATCCATCAACTCTGAGGGATTCAAAAAGGGGTCATGAAGAAGGAGGGTAGGGGTATGAGAACATTATATACATTTACTCCACCACCTCTGGGGCATTATTTTTATACTTTCCAATTTTTTTAAATTTTTTTATTTTATAACATGTAGTATACAGAATTTTAAGGTATTTTTTTTATCATTGGTGCTCACCTCATAACACGTATTAAAATATTAAGTGTTGTCTAGGTTTCAATGAAATATATTTTTGTCTGATGTGTTTCATGATGTTCTATTCTAGATTTTATCATTTGATTACTCTATTTCTAATTTTTTTGTGCACATAGATTTATAAGGGAGGAAACAAACATTACAAGATAAATTATACATTAGTTCTTTCATCCAGAAGGAGAATATTTAGGTATGTTTAACAATTTCTAATAAATATTTTTTTTTCTAAATTATAACTTCTAAACTAATTTTTATTCATATATTATATGAGATTTTTACATTTAGTGTGTTTTACATTCATTGTGTTTTACATTAATTGTGTTTTATACTATTTTAACCATATATATGATTCAATATTAATGTTAAAATCTCAATCTATCGAATTGTTACTAAACATTTCATCAACAAGTGACTGAGGATATAACTTCCATGGATTAAGGTATTTCACTATTTTATTATGTATTTATTAATAAGAGGGTAAAATTATTATATTTGTTTCTAATTTGATCATATTTTTTTCAAAGTTATCCATCTTTTATTCCATAGAAGTATACAGATTCTGTTCAATATTACTCTCTTAATTCCCTCTTTCATGAGTTTGTAAGAAGTTACTTGATTCAGTGAAGATTTTTTCTTTTTTGTGGAGACTACTAAAGAAAAAAATAAATATAGGTTTTCATATATGTATTAATCATTATGTGATTCTATTTTTTAAATTATGATTCATTAACCACCTTCTTATTAGGTTTTACTGAAATTGAGAAATATGTGCTAAGGGTCAAAGATCTCGATTCTTCCCTTCTCATCATTGAAAAATCAATTCTTAACGCAGTCATGGGGTCTGCAATATATAGAATTCAGTAGAGAGGTATTGTTTTCATAACACTAGATTTACCCCGTGGTGATTAATTCTCCTTTCATTTTGATATTTCAAAATTTTCAACAGGGGTTACTCTGATTATTTCTGAAAATTAATCTGTTAATTAATGTCCATTCTTGATATTTGACCTAATTACTCCACTATGAATCGGTTTTCTTAATAATCAAATTTGAATTTGATTTAATTTACAACCAGAATGATTTTAATATGAAATTTGATGTGTTATAAACAAAATCATACCTATTTTCCTCATGTCATTGAAAATTTAATAAGATGTGTGAAATTTTATAATTCAAGGGTTTTTTTATTTTTTCATTAAATGTTCATGCCTATTAATCATTTCATTCATTTCACGCTTGGCACATGCATATTTTAGTGTTGGTGGTCATAGATCTCGATGAAAAACATGGTATTGTTATCATTACATTAATTTTATTTATGACTTCAAGTCAAGCATCAAGGGAAATAATATTGAGATCTATTATGCAATGTTCCTTACAAATGGTTTGGGTGGAAAAAATTGTATAAAAGGCGTGAAATTTGATAATTTTTTAATTATAAATTTATATTTATAGTAAATTTATCCACCATAATCATTAATATTGTCAAAATTTTCAGATACATTTATATGTCTCTGATAGAGGATAAAAATTATAGAACCCACTTTTTGAGTGATAGGTGATGCATTTATGATGTTGTGAATCAAGATTTTGGTTTCAAATTATGATATCCCTAGGCTATTTCCAAATTTTGATTTTAAAGGGTGGATCTAGATGGAGTTTTTAATATTTTAGATTTTAAATTTTCAGTAACTAGAGGGCGTTGTATTTTACATTCTTGTATTCATTTAATATTTTGGTTATTTATTTAAAGGATATGTGTTTCCAATTTTTTCTCCCTATGATTATCATGATTCATGTGTGGGCAGCATTGTGATGCTTTGGAAAGAATTTTTGATGGTTTTACTTTTGAAAATATTAGTTTATTTTTTAAACTACTATAACTGAAAACCATTGGTTCCCTTCAAAATTTCAATAATTCTATATCCATGTGTTTCTTACATAAATTACTAAATTTTTATAGGTGTTTATTCGTAACATCCATTAATCCAAGAGATGTTGTGAAACATCAATGATTTTAATTGAAGATGATCTTTTAGCATTAAAGGATTTCCCAAAGGGAATTCGTGTTGATGGAGGGACAAGGGATGTATCTCTATACATTTGGTGAAATTGTAGTCTTATTTTAATTTCATAAAACATTAAATTCTTACATTGTATAAGTATAATTCTACTTTTCATTTCCTTTTTTTGATTTCCAAACTTTCTTTAAGGCAACACATCATTTTCTATTGTTCAAAGCTTGACTTGAACATCAATCCCCGAAGGAGTAAGTGCCCAACTTCGGTATATAATAACTCATGACCATCTAATGTTTTTCTAATTAGGGATGAAATACCATAAAATTCTTTCATTTCTTGTTCAACAGAACTACGTTTCACCATTTTTATTAGACTTCTCAAGGAACCAAGTTTCATTATCTACTTCAATCCTACTGGGTTATTTTTACTACGTTTCCCAAGAACCCATGATGTAATTATTCTCATATCTTAGTTAGGGTTACTAAGTTTCTAAATAAGGGAACCATGTCCTCCAATCATGCTGATTTCATTAGCATAGTATATCATTTCATCTAGTATAATTAGTTATTATAGTATGCATTCCCTTCACTCATGACTGGTATTTTCATACACTTATTCATTCATACAAATGTTTTACTTCCATGTAAATAATTAATTTTTTTAATATTCGTTAATAATAATCTTATGAGTTGTTTAGTTATTTATTCAAAAAGGTTTTATTCTCTTAATAGACATGTTAAATTATTATTTGTAAAGGTATTATTTTAAATGTCTATTTTTCATATTCATGTTATGCATGATATATGGTTGGATACCTTATGTACTGAGAAACCAAAATTTCATTTTTTATTTGTCATTTTAAAAACCCATTATTATATGAATATTCCTAATATATAGAGAATATATGGGTTATGAATATTCTCTATACTTTTTATTTGAACACTTCATATGATGCATATAAATATATCATATCCAACACAACCATTATACAAAATATTTTCCTCTTTCCATTAATTTTCTGGGTCTTTTGTAAATAACCCTTTGCATGATCTTGATCTTGCCATTTATTTTTGGGGTCAAAGATTTTTATAATTCAGTTGATTGAAATTAATCCCATAATGTTGTATATGATAAGAAATATTTTGTTTCACTGTATCCTCTTATAGCATGTCTCAGTTGTTAAACACCTTTTTCCAGGTGAAATAGTTTCATCTGTCTTAACCCCCTGCATGTTGATAATGACATAATTTCTGTTAAGTCTGATTTTTATGGAAAACTTTGTTTATCAGATTCATTATGTTATTTTTTTTCCTTAATCCATTTCAGGGAACAGAATATGATCAACACTGCTGGAGAGTTCTTCATAATGAAAATCTTGCAAGGTTGAGGGAAATGCTTGGGTTGAGTACAGAGTAGCTCATGAAAGGTTGTCTAAATTACAATGTTACAGATTTGGCACTCACGTGCAAACACATAAAACCAGACTCGCGTGCTAAAATATATATTTACCGGGAAGGCTATAATTGGGGAGTTGAGCAATGATTTTAGAGGACACTATGGGTTACGGGAATTAGCTCTATTTGTGTTATTGCAAGCGTGGTCTAAAATAACAGTTTCTATTATTCTATTCATCCTATTTTTGGTTTGTTGTAATGATATTGTTTTACTTTATCTATTTTGTAATTATAGTTGGAAATAAATCATGTTGAAAATTGGAAAAGATTTATCCTCATCATATTTACAATCACAGTTTGAATCATGTTTACAATCATAGTTTACCCTTTTCATATTTACAATCATATATTTTTTTAAATAAAATCTTTTTCTAGTGTAGTATTATATTTTTTTTGAGTAATATAATATTGATAGTATAAAATTCTTAGCTTCTTCTGGTCTCGATGGTATGAAACCCGACATTAATCCTGACCCATATTTTTACCATTCATTATTGAGGGACATTATGGTTGGTGATCTTAGTGGTTGGAATCATGAGAATCATGATCTTTTGTTCTATGATATTGAATGTAGGTAAATATTAGTAGTTCTATTGAGACAAAAAAACTAGACAAAATTTTCTCTACAAGTTTTCCGAATGCTCTTTCGCTAATCAATCTGCTCAGGCTATATTACTGGCCCCACATGTGGATATTTTATATGGTATCTACTGTGGATACATCTTTGGAAGTTAAAATTCCAAAAAAGGTTAAACTCTTCATATAGTCTGCTGCATTGTTTAAAATGGGGTTTCCAATACATATCTTTTTGATTAATTGTTATGTGTTGCTCAAGAAAACTCAGTTTATGGCTGGTCAGAGGAAGGAAGGGTATGCTGCTGGGATAGATAAGATCATTTCCTCCTCATCGATTTGTGATACTGTATTGGATGATTCTTTGCGACTATTGATGTTGTCAATAAACACTGTTGAATGGGGAACTTCGAAATATACTCCAATGTACTGGGGATGTAATTACATGGATTTCAATGAGGGTTTAGAAGATCTTCTATTTGAGAATTCAGAAGCTAATCTATCTGGAGAGAGCACTATTTATTCCTCAATAACTGCTGTTGTTCTTGGGAATTAAGTCTTTTGTAACTATTTGTTCCTTTATTGGGTATTTTAAAGAGAAAACTGCTCATTATGTAACTTTTTGTCATCAATTTATGGAACCTTTATTCCTTCATTATGTATGTCATTTTTTCCAAATATTTTTAATATTATTATGAACTATTATGTTTGATAAATAGTATTCAATAGTTAATAATAAGAATTATTTTATAGTGGCATGCATCGCATGGGCAGAGTACTAGTTATATATAATTTTGTGATTTTATTTAAGGGTGAAATCAATCAGAAAGGATAATGGCTTATAAATTCACAACATTTATCATTCAATGCTAAATAGGAACATGTTTTATACATTATGATTCATTGGATGAAAAAATTTCCAACATCAAAATTATGGAGGTCTATGGTTTTCCCAGAAGGTTCCCAAACCCCCACATAACACCTCTAACATTATTTGGGTTGGTAATTCATTATTTATGCTGATCCATTTTAAATATATAACATTAATGGTGGTTTTTTAATTTCAACCTCATATTATTTTTTTTTATCTCAAAATTTTCCCTATATTATCTCTTACCTTAATGAGGAATGGTTCCAGAATATCTAGTATAAAATATTTTAATTTTTTGGTATTTTACTATAAAGATCATGACTAGTCTATCTCAAACTTTAAAATATATAAATTTTGTGGAAATATGAAAATTATAATTAGAATATTTATTTAGTTATATAAATATTAATTTTTTCATATAACATTTATTTTTGGGATCATTATTTTGATTTATTATCCATATTTTATTTCTAAGATACATATATAGTATTTATTGTGTATTTTTATATATGTTTTTAAAAAAATATTTATGAAAATTAAATTTCATTTAATGTGTAACATTATCAATGTAAATATATATTTTCCACATTATGTGTTTAATAAAATTTAAATAATTTTTTTGGATGAAATTGGATTCTATATTTATAATTGGATTCATCATCGATTTATAAAATAAAACATTGATTCCCTTTTATAAAATGATGATTATTTATATCCATGTTTGGAATTTTGTATAACTATTGTAATTTATTTAAACACATTAAAATGTTATTATTAATTTTGAATATTTAATCATTAATTAAAATGATATATAATTTTTTATTGTCAATGGATTTTAATTTATAGTTTGTTTAAGGGTAATATAATTTGATTATATTTAGTTATATTGATTTTTAATGATTTGATTTTAAAAGACTATATAGAAAACAAAAATTAGATAATTTGACAACTCGTTATGAGTCATATTTTAGTTCTCATCATATTTTTATAATACTTGTTGATATTATTATTTTATCTCACTAGTGTAACTACCCTTTTAGTTCAGTCAGCATTATTGAGGGTATTTTTCTCTGATCCAACTAATATGAAACTATAATATTTCAATATGCATAAATTATGATTTTCTTCATATTAGGATGTTTTTTTATCAAACATTTTTTATGTTTTTTATTCAAATTCAATACATGTTTTAGATTTTTCATGGGCAATTTTGTTCATTTTTTGGTTTTTATAATTTACTAGGAGTATTTATGAATGCGTTGTAGTAAATTTTTACATACCTCTATATGAAAAAAAATCTTTTTAATTTGATTTAGAATATAATTCTTGTTATTTATTAGATATATATATATATATAAATATAATTAATGATAATTTTTAACTAGACCCTTTACATAGACATTCCTACGTATATAGACATAGTGATAAAAGTTTTAAATAAATATAACCAATCTATTTGTTATATTGGAATGTTATTGTTATTTACCTGGATCTATAAAAAAATTGGTCTGTGTTTGGTGACCTCTAAAGAATTTAGAATGATATGTATTTAGAATGTGGGAATGTTTTATCTGCTATTTTATTTTTATATCATAAAGGTCCACATCATCTATTTACTTCATTTTTTCTACATTTAAACATGTATATATCGTATATAACTATCATTATATTTTTTTATCCCTTAATTTTTTAGATGTTTAATTTCATTGATAATTTTATTATTTATTTTTATATTACATCTTTAGATTATTCAGATATTATTTTAATTTTAATTTTGGTATGTTTTTAATTTTTTATATGATATCCCGAACATGGAGACATAATACATTATTTCAAGAAGTGATCTATTATTCTGTTAGATTTTGTTTTTATATGAATAAATTATTCCCAAAGGAAAATACTTAATAAACATGTCTCATGTGGTGGACTATGGTAATTTAGGACACACTATAGTAATTTTGGAATATTATATATTTGTATCAGGATGTGATGATCTCGTATGAAATATTACAATACCATTATGTCATCTAATCTTTCTTGGGTTTTATCTATTAATTATTATTATAATTATACTTATTAGTGTATATAATGAATTTATTCATTTTATATTTATAACAACATATAGAGATAAATATTTAAAATTAGTTTAAATAAATAATGATTGATTATATGAGTCTTCTTTGACATCAATTCTATCCAAAAATACATTTTATCTCCATTGTAAACTGGTATTGTCCAATTAATCAAAACTATATTTAAATTTCAACCATTTATTATTATTTTTAAATATCACTAATAAAAATATAAACATTTTATGATTAAATGTAATATTTAACAAAAACTTATTAATATAACCATATTATACTTGTTTAAAATTTCATTATAAAAAATATTCTTATTTAATTAAAAAATTTTCCAAAAACAAAATATTATTATTTATTTATCCTATAAATTTCATTCATAAATAAAATAATCTAAATTCAATTAAATATATAAAATATTAAATAATATTATAATAACCTCATGGTTGTTAATTCCATTTTAAAATATAAATATTGATGAAAATAATATGAAAAATAATTTATTACTATTTCCACCAGTTTGTTTCTTAATTTTATCATTATAAACTTTTTAAATGAGGAATATAAAAAATTAATTAATCTATAATAAATTCATGTTAATAATAGTCTATGAATAATATTCTATGCCATTATTCAATTAGATAATTTCAAATCCTATAAAATTTTATTTGACGGTCTCTATCAAAATGTTAAAAAAAAAGAAATCACTGAAAGTCAATGTCATTAAATATAAAACCAAAACTACAATATAATTTTGGAATGAAATAACTCTAAATATTCGAATTATTAAAATAATAAACATCTTGACCTCAATGAAAAAATAATACCCAAATATTCATAACCGATGTAATTTCGTGACACATCAAATAGGGAAATCTTATTTACCATTAGTTAGATACAATTCCCTTGGAATCAAGAACTACCTAGGGAATAATTTTTCAACTATATATCCAAAATTTTATTTCATTAATAAAGGAAATATTATGTTCCAAATATATATCAGCATTTGAAATGATTTAGTAATGCTGGAAAATAGGTTCCAAAACAACCCAAGATAATGTACAAATGAATAGAAAATACCTATTTCCACATTAAATATATTCACAAAAAGAATCCCACACCATTCTTATGAAAAACACCACCAAAATCAAGATGGTCCATGAAATTATAATCATTAAACAACATAATTTAATCTTAAACCTTCTGCTGAATGATGTGTGTTAACATAAAATATTGGTATGAAACCAACATTTGTTTCATAATGATACATTATAATAAAAATGAATTATTCTATAATAAATAATGTAAATAGATGAGAAATATTTTTAAAAAATATAAAATAACACATAGAAATTAAATATTTTCTACATTTGTAGTATATTTCTAGAAAAACTAGTTTTTAATGAAATGAAATGACATTTAAATATACAATTAAATGGTATAAAATGAAGTAAATATGAAAATTTGTAAAATTAGGTACCTATAAGTGAGGATCCTCGTAAAATTATAGTAACATCCCTCAATCCTGTACTCTCTAAACTCATTGAAATGGGTTGGATACGAAACCCCAAGCACACCTTCCCATACACCATAGGCTACAAATTATTAGTATGAGTGTGATATTTATACTATTGAAACTATACACCATGTGTAATGACCAGTTCTATTGGGGTCTATGTCATGACTCCCCAAGCTCACCTCCAACAGGATTGGAATTAGAGACTAGTGCCCAGTAGGCATACCATTAACACAGGAGGCCTTTTCATAGGTACATGTACACACACAATCATCTATAAGCATATAAAATGCTGAAATATAAAAAACAACTGATAATCATGCAGGCTTACATATACTTATTTTAACAAGAATATGATTTCATGTAATGGAAAGTGAAAATGTCCAAATACAAGCTCAAAAATATGTGTCTCAAAAAATATTCCAACCTGACTATTAATAATGAGGATTGTTGTGAAAATAAATTTCAACACACCTTGGTATCTTTGGTCTCACTAAGAAAATTATGGTCCTACTCCTTCTATGACTATGTATAAATGCCAATAATCTACAGAAAACCCAAAACGTGTGGGAAATACCCATTCGTGGGTGAGTATAACAATACTCAATAGGACATCATGAAACCAAAAAGCATACATCAAATAAAAAAATACACTCATCTCTCGACAAGTGTATTTTATAGAACATATGACAAGAATATCCACATATATTCAATAAATACACATAGTTTAATGGCAATTCACAACTGTAGTATACTAGACTAGGATTCCATCTCAATGAATCCACATGCACTCATCAGGTAGTACAATCTCTTCAGTCTGATATCGCTGATAACATCCATTTGATAGGTAGTTCTCATTTTTTATCTTCAATATAAACACACACAAAATGTTAGGAGAGAATATGAAACACATATGAGTATCACAACCATGGACATTAGGTGACGCCAAAAAATCAATCTCTATTAACCCTTTAATAATATAATCTCCACCCATCTAGTATTTTTCATGACGATACCATAAACACCACCTTGGGAATGAATATGAATATAGGATCAATCTTTAGGCCTCATGGGGGGATTCCCTCAACTCTATCTATAAAGTCACAATGAAGTGATCATACTACTATGAGTGTAATGAATTTATTTAGTAAACCATAGGTAAATGATAAGGGGGACATACCCTAATTAATCTTGTCCATGATAAATATGGAAAGGTATCATATCCATTTATAAAAAATTACATGGTGTTTATATGGGTTACATGACTTGTCCCTTGACACCAGGTTGTTCCCATGTAAACCACTTGTGTTTATAATCTATTTTTATGTACATGTATATATTATATATTTTTTCCATTTAGTCTACCAATTATGCATCACATTACATTAACCTATGTACATGTGCATATGTACCAATACATGACATATCCCATGTACTTGGACTAGGTCATGTTAATGTGTGGGAGCACACAATGTGATCCAACCTATGTATCCAGCCCATGTCTATATATTCTCTAGGGTGAATGATGGGCCACCAGTGTGGGGTCAAACTCATTTTTAAAATGTGAAATGATATTTTATCGTTAAATCATACCTAAAACACTATATTACATAAAAATATTCCCACACTATGTGTAGATCTGAATTTCATGTCATGTAATGATGATTTTTTTGAAATCTATAATTGTATCTGTGTATCTTGTCCGTTTTGTCAGTCTTTATTATAGTTATTTCATTCCAAAAAAAACAAATATAGATACTCATAAATTCATTCCATATCTAAATCAAAAAATTGGGTCTTCAATACACACATAAAATGGGATCACTGTTGTTATTCATTGCACATCAAAGAAAATGGGAATTAGGTATCTACATGATCCAATTCATTACCATTTCTATCTTCACACCAACATTATGTCACACCAATTCTAATTTTATGATATCAGATCATTGAGCTATGAAATGGGTCTCCAATGATCTATTTATTGGGATATGTTGAACCTTGTTCCAAACATGGAACATCAGGGGTGAATGAAGAACCCGAGGATAAAATCACAAAAACAAATTATAATAATGAACCTCGATCAATTTTCTTGTCAATATAGATTCATTTATGTGATAATAGGAATTATGGAATCATCAATTTAATGTAATTATCCCTGAATGAATCTACCATAATCACATCATGTAAATAGTCCTTGAAAATGATCAATCTATTAGTGAATTGATCTCTGTTCATCATAGGAAATCAATAAAATGTAATAAAAACAAATCAAATTACTTCTCTACATAAATATGGATCAATCACTAATGAAGAGTGATACATCACCATTTTTTTGTGAGATCATTCAATTATATCTCCTTTCAGAAATTTATCCTTTATCCAATAGTCGCCCACTAATGAAATATCATTTCACACTCTCCAAAGGCTCTCTGTAAGAACCTTGTTTTTTAGAATGGGTCAAAATCCTGACCGTGTTTGAATTTTTGACTGGTTTTTGAGGAAACGAGAGAATATTGGACATTTCTGGAAATTTCCAGACTACACACCATGTACTTTTAAGTACACACCGTGTATATGTTAAGCGAGTGTTGTCTATGTGCTCGCCAAGTACATGTCGTGCAATGACTAGGTATAAATTTCATACTACATGGCGTGTAGTTTTAAACATGTCGTGTTCTTGCGACCGTGTGATGGCCATACATGGCGTGTAAGCCTGTTGGTCGGGTTGAACTATTTACATGCCATGTTCCCCATGGACATGCCGTGTAGTCTAGCCATGTATGAGGGATAAACAAGGAATTTGGGTAATTCGGTGAGGAAGAGAAGAGAAACCTAGTACACGCCATGTACCCATCGGTACACACCGTGTACGCATGTCAGCAGGTCTGGAAAGTAAGGCGGCAGAATTTAGCCATCTTATGAATAGTTAAATGACCTACATTACTTGTAGTCATGAAGTACATGTCGTGTAGTTTCTTTTATTTCGTTAAAATGGGCAGTATCCTCGTATTGTGGTAGAACCTCCATTTTTGATGCTTGTATCGCAAACCAAGTTGGCTAGACATATTTCCTTCTCCTTATCGTCCCTCTAAGACCCGATTCGAACTCTGATTAATGTGTTTGAACCCACACGGTAAGGCCTCGATTCTTCTTGGTCCGTTTTGTTTGATTTTCTTTCTAGAACAAGTTATAGGCGTTTGAATGGTATTGAATCTTTTGTAGATTTACAACATTTAAATCGAATTGGCGGCTGTTACCAGAGGAGTAGCAATGTACGAGTCTTAGGTAGGTGGTCCATACCTCATTTTGCATTTTCATGGTTGTTTGGGTAATGCGGCCTTCGATGTGTTTTTGGGTATTTTGAGCAGGACCCATTTTATCTACTTTTTATTATTGCATTGCTTGTTGGACCTATGGGATGCCTCTAGGTATGCCTTTTTACTAGTTTGCGTGAGCAGGCTGGGTGAGGGGCTATTACTCATCGGGGCATTTTGGTCAGGGAATGACAAAATGGTTTTAATTTAAATATTAATGTGTTAAACTATTGAGTTAAATTTATTAAAACCTGATATAAATTGCTAGAGGCATTTAAGACCTCAATGCTGGTATGGGACAACACCATGCATAGTGAAATTCAACTGTTTAGTTTGTTTTTCTTGTTTATGTTTTTTGTTTAAATATGTTATATATGAAATTAATGAAATTGCAACTGCTGGACCCTTTAGGTGGTGTTGGACATGGCTCAGATATTCCTGAGTGATGCGGATCACAGGTTGGGCTTGGCCCGGGGTACTTTGGGTGGTTTTGACCACGGGATTGGGTGTCATGGACGTCGGCTTGAGGCAGTACGAATTTCAGGTTGGGCTTGGCCTGGGTTACTAGGATGGCGATGCCATCAGACTTTAGCAGCATGGTTATAGGGACATGAGGTGTCAGATGATTTGGTGGCTTAGGTACTATTTTTGGGGATTACCGATCACCTGGAACTTTGTGTAGTGTGCACATAGAATACTCTGTGATGAGGTGGTTTTGACCACTTGTGCGGGTAGAGGCCCCCATAGTTGCGGTTAGGTATATTTGTTGGGGGTGCTTGCCGTAGAAAGCCACGTGGGAGGTTAGGATCCTTTAGGGGATAGCATTGAGACTATCGGGTTGGTGGCTGAGGCTCGTCGTGATTTGAGGGCATACATCGCTGTTCCTCCAGGTTACTTCTTGGGCGTGCCTTCAGGACATCGGTACTTGAGACACAAGGTGTCAGGAGTCACATGGTGTCGGGTTACTATCCTTGGGCATCCCTTCGGGACGTCGGTACATGAGACATGAGGTGTCAGGTGGCACATGGTGCCAGGTTACATGACAGAGATTCCAACGTTGGCCGAAGCATGTGACACTCTATGGTGGCTTTTGAGCACCAGTGGAGTTTGTGTTTACTTGTGCACTGTACTATTTACTTATTTTCTTGTAAATTCATTACTGCTTAAACACATATTTGGTACGCACTGTTGGGTGGTATCCTACAGAGATTTGTATCACACCCTGCACGGGCCCTTTGGGACGCGTGCAGACTTTATGGATCTATGTACAGGAAAGAGGACAACTTCAAAAGCTGGGTTGCGTTAGTTATTTCATGGAGATGGTATGGATCTTGAGGTCATACCTAGCTGGGGTTTACCTTGTTTTTTTTATTTTCTCTATCGGCTTGCTTACTCATTTTAGCTACTGTTGGTTAGCCATTGGTTCTCTTTTAATATTCAGTTGTGTATGACCTGATTTGGATGCATGTTTTACTGTTCAGTAGTAGTTACATGTTATTATCATGCTATTATGTTTATTTCCACTAATGTTGTTAAATTTACTACTTCTATTGTTTATCTATATTGATTATTCTTTCTCTCTATAGGTCTGGTTCGAGTATGTTGAGTCTTTTATTCTACTTCATCTTTATTGTTATACTCGGACCAGTACCATTATTATGATCCTCCTAGAGGGTATATCCTCCCCACAATACCTAACAGACCCTAGATGCTAGTCAGAAGCCTTTGGTGTTCAGGGAAGGTGCGCCTAAGGTAGCAACACCTGACCTGTTTGGCACTTTTCAGGAGGCTGGCTGGGTCCGGGTCTTTACAAAGTGGTATCAGAGGAGTTCTTGTCAGGGATTTAGTAGCATCATTTTACTGGATACTAATGAGATTGATACTTATATTCTATTTTATCTGGTTTTACTATTTGGGATATGGTAGACTGAAGATAGGTTATTACTGGAACTGGGTTTCTAACTTGTGCTTTGCTGCCTACAGCCCCAGGTACAATGAATGGACCAGGTTGCCATTGGTGGGAATTTCTATCTGATTTTTGCTCAAATTACAGTTTATATGATTTCTAGCTCGGTGACTCACTTGGTGTGTGATGTTATTGATTGTGATATGTGACCCTTGACCCGGTGTGGTAAGGGAGAACTGGACCTTGGATCAGTATGGAAAGTCTTGGTTGCTTGGATTTTGATAGGCACCTTTTAGGGTATTTTAGTTTCATAATTGCATGTATTCTTTGTGATGTGCTAATTCCATGTGAATAAAAGTAAATTACCATCCTTTATATTCTTTGAAATGTGAATTGGTGAAATTTCTGGTAGAATTGATAGTTGTGGAAATGTGTATGCCATGCTTTATATTTTGTTGAATTGCATGCTGCTGGATATTTGGGTCTGGCTCTTATGAGAGCCAGCAGGTACTATGATCGAGGCTGTGTAACTGTCAGGATTAGGTGAATCGGTCGTCGTTTTGAGGCAACATGAGTTTTCAGGATGGGAATGGCCCAAGGTACCATTGATACTTGGATCTGTTGAGGGTAGGTAAGGAGGTCGTGAGGTCGGGATGCCAAAGGCATCAGTTGCAATAGGGGAGAGTAAGGGTAGATCTTATGCACTACCTTTTACTTCTTTCCTTATCTGTGTAGAATATATTGTTATATATATGTATGGGATGTATGACCATTTATGGTATTTAGTGGGTTACTCCTTCACGACTTGATAGAGTGTCAGGCAGGAGATGATAAAGTGCCGTAGGATCAGGGGCAGAATTTGGTATAGGCAGAGCACGAGCCACAGGTATAGGCTCAGGGACATGATTAGGTTCAGGATCTAGTGCAGGAAGGATATTAGCTAGGTTTGGAAACTTTCGGACCATGGCATAACTAGCAACCCCGAGCTAGCCCGTTATGTGTCTTGTAGGTGATTGATAGCAGCACACATGGTACAGAGCCTTCTATTGCGTATCTAAAGCGGGAGTTCCAGTCATAGCACCTGCCACTTTTTCAGGGTTCGGGTGGTTTGCAAGCGGCTGAGAACTGGATAGAGAGTATGAAGATAAACTTCGAGCAGCTCGAGATGTCTCCGGGGTGGAGGGTCAAGCTGGCGATGTACATGCTGAGAGGATCGGTAAATCGTTGGTGGGATGTATATGTTCAGGATTGTAGGAACGAGGGACTGGCTTAGAAGGACTTAGAGGACATGTTATTTGAGCACTTCTATCCAGAGACACTGAGGGCACAGAGAGCTCAGGAGTTATTGGGTCTTCAGCAAGGAGACATGTTCGTCATGGACTACGCAGCTACTTTCACAGAGTTTTCTCACTTTGCACCTGGTATGGTGAGAGATAATGCGGCTATGGTGAGGTGCTTCGAGGATGGCTTGCGACATGCCATTCAGGTCCACGTGAACATCTTTAGGCTGGGTTGCTTCTCCGAGGTGGTGAATCAGGCGCTCATAGCCGAGGGCAATGAGAGAGAAAAGTCTTGTATGGGTAGGGAGACAGCTTCAGGTGACTGTTCAGATAGCAGGAAGTGAAGATGGGATGAGTTCCAGCATGTCAGTTAGGATAGGGATTCAGCTAGACCACATCGTGGTAGTTCTTCAGTGATTTTATTTCAGTGTGGATAGCTAGGACTGTTCGGGCGTAGTGCGATAAGCCTTTGAAGGAGTGCTGATCTTGTGGATAGGATGGACATCTGGAGAAGTTTTGTAGGCAGCCTTCTCAGATAGCTGGTAGGTAGGGACTAGGACAGATTTTAGCGTCTGGAGTTGGTCCAGGCTCGGTACCCAGAGAGGGTAGTCGAGGTTCAGCTGTGCGTGGAGGTCATGACAGAGATGGTGGGACCCAACTGATGGGTCAATGACCGGTGACTGAAGTAGCATCGAAGGGAGGTCAGGCATCAGGCAGCCATGTTTTAGACCAGGTGCACGCCGTGGAGGAGCCAAAGGCTGAGCAGGCTGGTGAGTCGATGACAGTTATAGGTACACCGTGGTGTGGCCATGATTTCCATGTTTCCTTTTTGTCATGACCTATAGAAGCATGTTTGTCTTGAGTGCACGGGGTGCATAAGATCTGTGTGGACTGAATAGATGCTAGTCAGTGGGATTGGGACCATATCGGGTGAGTGATATATTCTATATATATAAGTATGATATGAATAGCATCAGATCATCGAGGATGCAGGTTTCTTGAGGTGCTGTGGGAATCAGTGCATCATTGAGGTGGTTTATTTGAGGTGCTAGGCACCATGACCTTGTGGAGGTGGACACCTATGCGGTGCGGGCTACGTTGGGTGTCAAAAGTGACACAGGAGCACCAATGGGGTGTAGGGGTGACGATGCATCACGAAAGGACTATGTGTTCGGGAAACAGCTTAGTAAACCATTGTTTGATTTTATTTTTTTTGGGTTGAGACCGGGTTAGGCGATTCCTAAGGTGGGGAGCCCCCTTGAAGAGTTTCACCGGGACCGTTGAGACCAGGGAATTCTGGGTTACTTTGAACAGGGTGGTATATATGTTTCCATCTCTAGGTTTCATATGATATCTCGGGGATGATCTATGTTAAGGTGGGGAGTTTTTTAGAACCTGGGTTTTTAGAACGGGTCAAAATCCCAACCCTATTTGAATTTTTGACTGGTTTATGAGGAAACAGGAGAAAATGGGAAGTTTCTGAAAATTTATAGACTACATGCCATGTATTTTTAAGAACACTCCGTGTATATGTTAAGCAAGTGTCGGCCATGTGTTTTCAAAGTACATGACATGTGATGACCGTGTAAAAGTTTCTTACTACATGGCGTGTAGTTCTAAACACGTCATGTACTGATGACCGTGTGGTGGCCATACATGGCGTGTAAGCCTATTGGCTGGGTTGAACTAGGTACACGCCATGTTCCCCTTGGACACTCTATGTAGTCTAGCTATGTATGAGGTATATACATGGTGTGTGGGTAAGTCGGCGAGGAAGAGAAGAGAAACCTGGTATATGCTGTGTACCCATCGGTACACGCCATATACATGTCAGCAGGTTTGGAATGTAAGGTGGAATAATTCAGCCATATTATGAACTGTTAAATGACCTACATGGCGTTTAGTCATGAATTACACGCCGTGTAGTTTCTCTTTTTGCGTTAAAATGGGCAGTAGCCTCATATTGAGGCAGAACCTCCATTTTTTATGCTAGTTTCACGAACCAAGCCTATAGGACCTCTTTCCTTCTCCCGATCATCCGTCCGAGACCCGATTCGAACTCATATTGATGCGTTGGAACCCCCAAGGTAAGGCCTCAATTCTTCTTGGGCCATTTTGTTTTATTTTCATTCTAGAACGAGTTATAGTAGTTTGAATGGTATTAAATATTTTATAGATTTACCATGTTTTAGACCGAATTGGTGGCTGTTACTTGAAGAGTAGCATTGTATGAGTCTCAAGTAGGTGGTGCATACATCATTTTGTGTTTTCGTGGTTGTTTGGGTGTCGCGGCCTTTGGTGAATTTTCGGGTATTTTGAGAGGGACCTATTTTATCTGCTGTTTATTATAGAATTTCTTATTGGACCTATGGGATGCCTTTGGGTGTGCCATGTTACCAGTTTTCGTGAGAAGTCCGGGTGAGGGGTCGTTGCTCATCAGGGAATTTTGGCCAGGGAATGCCAGAATGGTTTTAATTGAAATATTAATGTGTTAAACTATTGAGTTAATTTTATTAAATCCTGATATAAATTGCTAGAGGCATTTAAGACCTCAGTGCTGGTATGGGACAACACCTTGCATAATTCAATTCAACTATTTAGTTTGTTTTTCCTGTTTATGGTTTCTATTTAAATATGTTATATATGCAATTGTCAAAATTGCATCTTCTGGACACTTTGGGTGGTGTTGGGCATGACCCGAATATTCCTGACCGATGTGGATCACAGTTTGGGCTTGGATCAGATTACTTTGGGTGGTTTTGACCATAGGATTGGGCATCATGGACAACGTCTTGAGGTAGTACGACTGTCAGGTTGGTCATGGCCTGGGTTACTTGGATGGCGATGCCATAAAACTTGAGCAGTATGGTCGCAGGGACATGAGGTGTCAGATGAGTTGGTGGATTAAATACTATTATTGGTGATTACCGCTCACCAGGAACTTTGAGTAGTGTGCACACAGAGATACTCTGGGATGAGGTGGTTTTGACCACTTGTGTGGGTAGAGGCCCCTGTAGTTGCGGATAGGTATTTTGGTTGGGGGTGATTTCTGTAGAAAGACACATGGGAGGTGAAGAGACTTCAGGGGATAGCATTGAGACTATCGGGTTGGGGGCTGAGGCTCGCTGTGATTTGATGGAAGACATCACTGTTCCTCCGGGTTACTTCTTGGGCGTGCCTTCGAGATGTCGGTACTTGAGACACAAGGTGTCAGGAGGAACATGGTTCTGGGTTACTATACTTGGGTGTGCCTTTGGGACGTCGGTACTTGAGACACGAGGTGTCAGGTGGCACATGGTGCCATGTTACACGACAGAGATTCCGGCATTGGCCAAAGCAGGTGACACTCCATGGTGGCTGTTGAGCACTAGTGGAGTTAGTGTTTACTTGTGCACTGTACTTTTTACTACATTCCTTGTAAATCCATGACTGCATAAACACATATTTGGTACACACCGTTGGGTGGTATCCTACAGAGATTTGTCTCACACCCTGCACGGGCCCTTCAGGATGCGTGCAGAATTTATAGATCTATGTGTAGGAAAGAGGCCGGCTTCAGAAGCTGGGCTGTGTTAGTTTTTGCATGGAGATGGTATGGACCTTTAGGTCATACCTATCTGGGGTTTACATTGTTTTTTTCTTTTCTGTATCGACTGGCTTAATTTTTGTAGCTACTGTTGGTTAGCCATTGGTGCCCTTTTTATATTCAGTTGTGTATAACCTTATTTGGATGCATGTTTTACTATTCAGTAGTAGTTACATGTTATCAGCATGATGTTGTGTTTATTTCTACTTATATTGTTATATTTACTACTTCCGCTGTATATCTATATTGATTATGCTTCCACTCTGTGGCTCTGGTTCGAGTCTACTGAGTCTTTTTTTCTACTGCATATTTACTGTTATACTCGGACCAGTACCCTTATTATTATCCTGATAGAGGTTATAGCCTCCCCACTATACCTAATATAACCTTGCTTCTAGTCGGCATCCTTTGGTGTTCAGGGGAGGTGCACCTAAGGTAGTAACACCCGACCTGTTTGGCACTGTTTGGGTGGCTGGCCGGGTCCGGGTCGTTACACTCTCTAATGATTCCCAGGGTTACATGGCTAACCTAGAAAATTTTCTATCAGTCTTTATTTAATGAAATATAATTAGGTAACTATATCACTACAATAAACTAACAAATAAAATAATTTTATTAAAAAATTTATTCCTTTTACATTGGTGATGAATTTTCCATAAACAACCCTCACTATCTCTAGTTATGAAGCACATGAGGTAAAAATCATAATATCAACCCAATGATTCCCTTGGATAGTCGATATGGACACCTTTTTAGAACATATTACACTTTTTTTTGGAAAACCTCATGCTCATGCTATTTAATATATTTATTATATTTCAAACAATATTCTGGGTACATCAGGCCATGGAATTACACTTCATCTCCTCATATGGTCTCGAAAATACTCTATACTATATCCAAAAACATTACATGGAAAATATTATTCATTGTATTATCCCTACCTTGGGTATTTACATTAAAAATATTCAAAATAATTGTGACTCAATATGATGTGAATACTAAGAACAAATATTTTCATTCCACTACAATGTTATCTCCTAAAGATTCTTGTGCTAAAATCATCCACCCACTAATGGAATTTCTCACTCATTGAGGATCCTCTCTTTTTTATCACAGTTCTCTTCCTAGTACTCATTAATGGTAGATCCATAATGGATGTCCATCTCTCCCAATTCGATAATGTCTGATGGGTCATCCACATACCTCATCATCTATGACATGTTAAAGATGATGTATACCTGGTATAATTGTAGATGTAGTGATAAGTTTTATGCCACCATTATAACTCTAGTTAGAATCTATAGAGGGTAAATTAATATCAAATATTTCTTTCAACCCCATCCAAATCACCATAATCCACATTGGAGTGAAAAATTTAGGAAAACATTGTCTCCTTCCTAAAACTATAATGGCCTCTATCATTTTTTAGTATAAAACTATTGATAACTATGTATAGTCTTAAAAAACTACTAGATCATATTGACCTTCTCTAAATTAAATCATACCAACTTTGATCCAATGAAAACAGACTCCTGTTGGTTAGTATATAAAAATAGTGACCTAAAGGGTTTCTCGTACTAAGCCTCAGATGGTTCCCAACTGATGGTGGAATAGTAACTGTTGTCATACATGAATATCACTACTTTTAGGTGATACTATCAACTATTTACAAATTTCAATATGTATGATCACATCATGTCCAAATGAAAATGGAGGGTTTGCTTAGTCTTACCGTTGGTTTTGGGTTGGAATAATGAGATCAAGTGGAACTGAGTACCAAATGCCTTGTGTAATCCATTCCAAAATTAGGATGTGAAGAAAAAATAATAGTTTGAAATGATAATTTATGGAACTCCTTGTAGGAGTACTATCTCCTACACAAAGATGTGTCACCTACTCTCTACTAAACAATTCCTCCAAAATGAAAAGAATTGGGCTGACATGGTGAGTCAATCTATGATCACCACGATGGTATACTATCCCCTGAATGTACATGGTAATAAAGACACAACATCAATTTATATCCCATCCCACATATATTATATCACCTAAATATGTGGAGTCAAACCCACTGGTACTTATTACAAAGCCTTTACTTTTTGACATGTAAGGAATCAAGTGACAAACTCTGCAACTCCTTTACTCATCCATGGACATAAAAACTAATTTGAATATGATGGAACATATTTTCAACAACTAGATGTACCTCCAATGGAGATTTATGAAAATATATAACAAGTACATCCTTTAATTACATTGGTATCATCTTGTGTCCTCTGAAAGGAATGACTGCCTCACCACCAATAGAAAATCAATCATGAGTATGTCTAGGAGATATCTGAGTACATAGATCCTCGGAGTTTTTAAACCTTAGTTGAGTATCCCTGAATCGTAACAAGAGAACAGTGGTTCCAAATATCAACAGGTGGTATTCTTATCCATCTCGTTCCACAAAGGATAATTTTATCAAGGACAATTTCTTCGATTCCTCATGCAGAAATTGTGAGAAAAGATATCATGCTAAGAGAATCTGATTAAATGTTCCCATTTCCATCATTATCATTAATTTTGAAGTCAAAATCTTTGAAAAAATATAGCCATCACCATTCTATCAAGTTAATATCCTTCTGAGATATTTTAAACATGGGAATATTCTTATGAGAGTATAATGTAACCTGATCTCAAATCACATAGTGTCACCACATATTTAGTACGTTGACTACTACTTCTAACTCAAAAGACTAGGTCATTTATTTATTCCTAGATAGTCTAAATTGGAAGTAACAATAGGAAATTACCACATTCCTCTAAATCATAATACAACCATGTTTGGTTCCCTATGCATTATATAACAATACATTCTCAACACCCTTTTCTAGAAATATCAAGATAGTATCAGTTTTAAAATAATTCATCAACTACTGAAAAATCCTATTAACCCCTATCTTTCCATATGAATGGCTGCCTCTTTTATGGAAATGATTTCATAGGTGTTGATACTCTAAATAAAACATTTATGAATCTATGTCAATATCCCATTATCCTAAGAAAACAAAAAACCACTTTCATTATATTAGGTTCCCCCAATAACACACTACCTCAACCTTGGTCGGGTCTATTTCCAATCCATATAATAAGATGACATGTCCTATAATGTGGAACACATGAATCGAAAACTATAACTTTGAGAGAATTACATAAAACTAGTGCTCTCATAGTACATCTAGAACTATCCTCAAGTGTCCTGAATTATCTTTTTATAACTCCATGTATGTTATGATATCATCTATTTAGACTACCATGAACTGATATAATAGTGTCTGGAAGAAATCATGAATGAGTCACGTGAACACTGATATGGATTTATTCATTCTAAAGGGAATAACTGTGTTCACATATTAGAAATATCGACATCATAATGTCATCATCAGTATATCATCATCATGTACTTGAAACTAGTGACATAATGACCTAATGTAAATATTATAGTACCATTTTCCCCCTCTCAACTAATGAAATAAGTCATAAATCCTTTGAAATGGGTTTTTTTCATCACAGAAACATTTGTCATGATTTCTTTGTCCACAAACAACCTCAATCTCACATATTCCTTCTTTGAAAACAAAACTGGGGATTCCCATGAAAAAAAGGTTCCAACAAATCCCTTCCTCAAGAATTCTTTTAAATGAACCCTCAACTCATGATCCTCTTCGGGAGGGGTTTGATATCATGGAATATATATCTTTTACATTCAATGGTGTAGATCATTGTAGACGTCTATCTCTCGATGGGGAGTTAAATAAGGAACATCATCAAGGAAGACATAATAATAATCTACCACAACATTTATAATCTAGAAACTTATAACATTAACTACAATAAGGGTTAGGCTATCCAACTAATGAGTAATTTACTACACCATCAAATGCAAGAGTCCATCCTTCACTCTATAGGAGTCCCTTTAACAGATAATGGTACATTTTGTTCGATATATATATAAATATAACATACATTTTCTAAAATATTCAATATGGTAATAACTATAGATAATCATTCCATATCATGAATGACATCGAATGGGATCGATGATGTTATAAATATATTCAAACAAAATCTCTCACCTCCAAGGGTCTTGTTACAATATATGCAAAAGTTTGTGATCAAATAGACATCTCATTTAGGGGTCTCAAAGAGTGAGGGTCAATCCAAGGGATCCAATAAAATATCAATGTCTCGTTCAAGTTATTTGGAATGAATGAAATAGCTAGAACCAATTTCTATCATTACTACATATATTGTAGAAAAAAAAAACGTGCATAAAATCATTACTAATGCATTTGGATTGTAAGATTCAAACACTCTTATCTATCCCCTCCCCCATGCCCAGCTCCTTATGCCTGGTGTGGTCCTCCCTGAGGAGGTGGTGGTAACATGTAAAATCATTGAGTTGCTCCTACTACTCTCACAACTCCACTTCAATACTTGCCAAATTGAGAACATATCCCCTGATACCACTTCATCTGACTATTTGGTCAATACATAGTCACTATGTTAGCTATATGGGGATCAAACATTGTCATAAAGTATGTCCAGTTACAATAAGTGTGTAGTAACTCATCACTATGGTCTGATTCGACCCACCCTATGATCCATGTACCATATATCTTCTATCCTGGGAACACTTCATAAAACATCATGAACATTTAGGCCCCTAAGAATAATGTTTGCTTCATGCTGTCAAGAACTCATCTCCTACTTGTCAGCTGGTCACATCTATTTTTTGTATCTACTCATCCAACAAAATATTAACCATTGAATCCTCTATACAACCATAGAATTTGTATGAATGTATAGATTGATAATAATGGTTTTAATTTATCTATGAAAACCTTGATCCATGTTCTAACCCCTAATGATCTGATCAAGAACCTTATTCATCGAGTGGATGGAGAGGTTTGTAATCCATGATACATAATGACCTACTATCATGCTTCCCTCAGAAAGCTACATTATCCCATGGATACATAAATCCATTGGCATATCTGGTAGAAAATTCTCTGTAAAAAGAACCTCAAACACATTTTATGAAATGGTAACCTCATCATAAGACCAAGTCACTAAACCCCAACGTCACCATACTGATCCATGAAGAAGAATCACTCTTATGACATCCATATAATTTATGGTATCTTGTCAAGATGCAAAACATAGGTCACTAACTTAAGAAATACCTCATACACTTGTTGGTTGGCCTTACCTCATAATCATAAGGGACTTTGTAATTGAAACTTGTGAAGTGAGATCATCATGCACACCTCATCTGCCGGTATTGTGGGTACCATGTGTTTTTCGATGGTTGATTGAATAGATGGGACACCACATGGATGTAACACCATAAAAACTGGTCCTTGTATCGATGCCTCATCACTAAGGGGATCATCCTCATCATCTTGATGATGATTCCGAGTTTCAATATGCTACAAGTCATACTAAAACAAATAGGTTGTTCCACAGTCAATGGGTATATATAGACATCTATCATAAGAAGGAAATTAAAGCCACAACCCATTCTTATATGATGCATGTATAATTGTTTTTCATGAAACTAATGATCCCATGTACCAAGTTGAAAAGCTAGTTTTTTGAGACCAAGTTTATGGATTCATCATCTTCTACAACAACAATGGGTCCCATGGCCTACAAAATGAACTTGAAACAAATAACACTATTTTTATAAAACAATCTCATAGTCTTCGATCTTATGGGAGAACCGGATTCTCTGAAACAACCCTATCACAAACCATCGTAAACGGGCCAATGTAATGACTCCCCATGCCCCCTCCAATAATCCAGGGGGTGGTGACAAGTTTTGAGTAGTCATATCACTTACCTGAGAGGCCTTATCCTATGTACATAGACACAAACACATCTATAATCCTATAAAATTAGAAAATTTAAACACAATTGAAAACCATGATATCATACATCTATATCGCATTACTAGAGTGTGATTGGACGTAATTAAAATTAAACAATGTAAAATACAAACACACCACAAAGGGTCTGAGTCAAACTCTCAACTAGAACATATATATTAGGGACTACTATCAAAAGCCATCAGAACATGCCTCGGTCTGTCCGGTCTCACTATGAATAGTCTTGTCCTAGTCCATCTAGGACTTTAGTAGAAGTTCAATAAACTTTAGAAGATAAGACACGTGTGGGAAATGCATTCAAAGATGAGAGTATAACCATTAAGAGAATGAAATTGTAAAGATAAATATAATAATACAAAAAAATTAAACTCTACATAAGTATGTCAATAACACATATAAATAGAATATCCATATATACAAAAAAAATACTCACCTTCCAAAGGTATGTCACAACCACATTTTACCCGCCTAGGATTCAATCTAGAAAAATCCAAACGAACTAATTTGGGAGAACACAATCCTGAGTCTGATATCAGTGATGAAATTTGTCTGAGATGTACCACTCATCGGTTATCTTCCCCACAAGTACATGATGATGGTATGAAGGGAAAATGATACAAAAATTTCAATCACATCAAAATACTTGGGGTGATACCAACAAATAAATCATTATTTACCAACTAATTATAGGATTGAAACTTTTGTAGCAATGGTCAAAAAATACCATGAACTCTACCTAGGGAAGAATGAGCAATAGAGGATCTCACTTAGGGACTCATGAAGTATTTCCAAGATCTATCCAAGAAGTCCTAAATATGGGATCATATTACTAGTAGTAAGAGGTGATTCTATAATGGTCCCTAAGGAATGTATAAGGGGGATGTAACTTAATGAATAATATTTAGTAAATTGAGAAAATGTACTTTATGTCGTCTTTATAAAGTACAAAAAGTGTACATTTTTTACATGTCATGCCCCCTGACCTTGGGTCCTGCCCCCTGAACCTGGGAACTGCCTATGTAAATCCACCACATCACATGTTTGTGTCCATGTAGAGGTACATGATGTGTAGATTTCCCTTGTATTATACTAATGTTATAGTACAAGGCTTCAACCCGTGTACTTTTACATGACATAAATCATGTACTTTATCCAGACCATTTCTTTGTGGGGGAGTGCACAACATGAAGTAACTCGTGTGCCCAACTTGTGTCTGTTTACACTCTTAGGTACATGATGAGTCATTGGGGATGGTTCACACACCATGCGATAGGGTCACATGACATATTATTCTTATCTCATACATAAAACCATAGTATTCTACAATGGGGTCCCCACATGGCCTGTAATTCTAGATTATCATTCATTTAATGCATTGTTTTCAAGAAATCAATATTCAGTTCTACATGTATATACCTTTTATATGGAAATATATTTTGTGAACTATTTTTTAAAGAAATTTATATTGAGCCTCATCGATTCATTACATCCATGAATAAACAAATTCATCACCATCGATATTCTCATGAAATGGTATTATCGTCATTCATTGTTGTGAACTGATGAAAAAAATTGATTATCTACATCTTCAAATTTGATTTCATCTCAGTCATTTCACCACTGTCCTGTTGTGCCCATAACAAATCTACGATTTCAGATTATTTTACCAAGAAACAGTTGCACAATTATTGATTGATAAAAAATATGTCTAACTCTATGCTAAAGGAAGAACTCCAAAGGTGAATGAAGAACCAGGGTAGAAAAACACAATATCAAATGAGAGGAATGAAACTTGATTTATGATCATGTGGATCTATGTTAATTTCCATGAGAATCAAATGAATAAATCAATAACATTTATAATTAAAAAAAATCAACTATGCAATAAACCCCTCCAACAAAAAAAATGATCCAGGGATCAATATGTTTGTCAATTGATCTATGTTAGTCATAGGAAACCAAAAATAGGTAGTGAGAACAAAACTAACTAATGCACTAACTTGGATAGGATAGATCGAATATGAACAAAGATGTAGTATAGTATTAGTTGGAATGATCCTGTAATTATGTCATTTTCTGATTGTTGATCCTTGATTAAGTCATTCCCCACCAATGGAATCTCATTTCACTCTCTCTATGAGATCTCCAATGAGTTGCAACATTATGTGGCTAACCATAGAAATTTTCAATAAGTGTTTACTTATGGAAATATAAATAGGTTCTTTTGTTACTATATAAATGAAACAAATAAAATATTTTAGTTAATTATTTTAATAATTATATGTTTGTTGTGACTTTTACACAAAGGACTCACGAATACTATGGCTATGTCCTGCATAGGGTAAAATATACCTCCCTAACCCAAAGGTGACCTTAATTTTATTATCTAATAACATGTTTAGATTTTATCCCCCTTTTCATCTAATATGTGCATGAATTATATTTAATATGTTTAATATATTTCAAACATATGTTCAGATAACATCAGACATGTGAATCACACATCGTCTAAACACCATGTCTTGAAAATAATCCATACTATGTCAAAAAATATTACATAGAAAATATGATTCATTACACCATGGTTATAGAGATAAAACACAATAGAAATAATCCAATAAAAATAAATAAATAATAGAGTGATGAAATACTAGAAACAATACAATAAAGAGGAATACTAAAAACCAAATCCTACATAATAATCAAATAAATAATATATGAATAATGTAATGATGTGTTTGAATTTAAATATATTTCATGATAGAAGTAATATAAATTAAAAGTCAACCAAACTCAAAAAAAGAAACAACCAATCCTAGTCCCGAACCCCATGTCAGTCCAATATCCAAAATCCATCTCATTCCGTAATAAAATAATTAGAAATGAGGTACATTTCCATTATCCAAACCTATATTCATAAAATCTACTATTGTAATAAACATAATATTGAAAAGGGTGTTAGTATAACATAGAAGGTAGACACCACCATGTCTAAATGGACAGTTTAATAAGAATTAAATGAGTTAATATAATAACATGTGTTTTAATTAATTATAAAATTTAATTAACACCACCACAATCTGCTTCATCAATGTGCCAGAATTTCAATGAGCAAGTATCACATACTTGCCAACCATAACCATATAACATTCATAAAACATAAACTTCCATGGATCTGTTCTGGAATTGATATGATCATGTATTACAACCATGCTTACCATAACCTTATAAAAATTGGTATAAATCACACAAATCTAAGCCCGACATTCTTTATAAGCATCTCAACATGTGAAAAATTCATAGTATGATATATAATAGTTTCATAATGTGTCATTGGGACCATATTGTTATATAATAATTTCAGTATTAGAACTAGTAATAGCAAACTAGTTAAGAATTTCAATATGTTTCACTAGGCATATCTTTCTATATAATCATTTCATCATGTATCACTGGGTGTATCCCTCTTAAAAACATTTTAGTATGTTTTGGTAGGAAAACCCACTATATAATAATTTTAGTATGTATCACTAGGAATATCAAAATATATAATCATTTCAACATGTATCAATGGTAATAACCTACTATATATTAATTTCAACACATATCACTTGTCATAGAAAATTATATAATAATTTCACCATATATCATTAGTCGAATTTTCTATATTCACTTTCTAAAATTTAATCATAACCAAAGTCATAGAAATGAGGATATCATATTATCACAATATATGTCACAATATATAGCCCAAGGATAATTATAAAATCCACCATTCAACCTCAAATTTCATATTTTACATAAATGTTTTTCATGAACAATAACATTATAGTTATCTCAATATACAAGACAAACTACTGTGAATTTATTTCATGGAATCACTCACAATCCATGTAATTCAAGACACACTTTAATACATTAAAATTACCATATATATTGAAGGTATAACTAAGCATAATTGTGTATACAAGTTTGGTAAATAACCAATTGGATTCATAGGTACTCCCAAGGAATAATTCAATTCATTCATTAAATTAATTTGGCACCAGGCATGATGGTGTAATTGAAAAATTTCACATAAATGACAATTTTAAAATTATAGAGTTAAGGATTAGTTCCCTTAACTTTAACATGTGGTCAAAAAAATATTCCACTGGAAAGTGACCATGGGGAAGTAGGTGCATATGAAAATGAGAAAGAACATAGATCCAAACTGATCATGATCAAAACCAACACTACACAATGTCAATATATTACAATTTTTTTTTGAAGAAACAATACAGAAAAGGGGAATAGGAACAAAACCACTAACCATATATTGATAAAAAATACATGATGTTCATAAGGGGGTTTGGAACTCCAAAAACAGGTAAAATGATCCACATGTTACAGGGGAAGAATTTGTTTGTGATCTGAAATAAAAAACAATCGCATGACATACAATAAAACTACTGATTGAGGAATTACATACTGTGTAATATAAGTTTCCATCATCAAATTAATTGTAATGGGATACATTGAAAACCCCTTTTCATATTATTATTATTATTACTAATTGAATATTACATGAAGTGTAATATAAGTACATGATGTCTATTCTTCTCATCATGTGAACCAGTTCACAGCTTACAACCATTCACAAGATGTGTCAGGAAACAAATAAATAGCATGTATTAACATTAAACAGTATGTAATTGTTCTCCATATAATTTTTCTTCCCTATTTCCTTATATAAACATGAACCCCCTTTAATTATTCTCAAAACTCCAATATCCCATGGTCACAGTTGACCCAATTATAACCATACTCCATTAACTCAAAAAAACATACATCCTCAGACATGAATTCATTTTAACCAATAAAGGCTATTCAGCTTTTTTAAAAAATGAGCACAACACCCCAAATGAAAAAAATAAATAGGGGAATACCTAGAAAATGGTAGGATATTTCAACTTTCCACTATATAATAGTTAATCTCTAATCTTCTCTATGCATCACATTTCATTATCAGAGAATAATGTTGGCCATTGTGATCACATATCAGACCCCCTCTGCCAAGAGTCTTCTAATACTACCCGTGATTGAATTTCACTCAAACCAATAGTAAATTCCTACCCTATATATACTTCTCAAAAGGTTTAAAAATCTGCATTGGATTGTTTTCAAAGGATAAATCAACAATATTCTCAATGTCTACAATCTCTATTGCATGATAATTTTCAGAACAATATCTATGAAGTTGTCTCACATTGAACAAATTGTGCATTTTCCTATAGGAATGTACCAGGGAAAATCGGTATGCCAATGGACAAACACCATCCAAAATCACATACATAAAAAAATTATTGGTTTCTAGAATTCCTTTTTTCTTGATAGAGTGGTTAGAAACTGAGGTTACACCCAATTAAAAATGCGATTACCAACCAAAAACTTCACAATTCTTATCTGCTAGTTATAATATGATTTCTATATATATCCATGGTCTCCATATATTGTCTGATCAAATTATATTTTTTAGAAATCTCATGCATGGGACTAGGCCAAAAAACTATTGACTCGCCTGCCTATAACATAAAATAAGGTATATGGAATGACCTATCATGAAAAACCCTCAAAGTGTTCCATATGTGTTAGTTCCTAAAAACTTTTGTTAAATTGAAGCTCTATGTGTTCTATATGATTTTCCAATGAACCAAAAAAATCTATAATGCATGCCCATAACATATCCCACAAAACATGGATAGATCTATCATATTTTCCTTTAGTATGAGGATGATATGATCTACTCAAAAAAAACTTGTAATCCAAGATCCTTTTAAAGAGGCTACTAGAAACGTGAAGTGAAATAGTGATCTCTATCTGAAACAATATTCCTCAAGATTCTATACATTTTACCTAACATGAATACAAAAAGCCTACCCAGATCATAAATATTGAAGGTCTCCCATTCAAGAAAGAAGTAGTATTCCATCCTCAGTCAACCCGGATTCACCTATAAATCATCATTTTGTTTGTTTTTCCAAGGTAATCATATCACAAAATCCATAGTAATATCCTCTAATTTCTACTCAACAATTAGAAAATGCTGAAAATGTTCTTAAAGAATCTGACACATAACATTCACTTTCTGAAAAGTTAAATTTGAATCCATAAATCCATCTTCCTCATTATACAATTTTGAACACTATTACATTCTATGAATATCCTTATACATATATTTCAATCGGGATGTAAATCCCATATAGAACATGAAAATTTCCAATCCATTATTCACACAAGACCATAGGAACAAACACTCGACATGTAAAATAATTGAATATCATCTTACAAGATAGAATAAAAATGGTTTCTTCACACCATATAAATTGTCTCTCTATAATAATCCCTCCAAATTAGATAACTACTCAATATTTTTTCAGTAAAAATGTGAGGGAATAAGAGATTTAAAAGTTAGATCTACTCCTCTATGTGACATATGAACATCTAGAATCATGTCTAAGAAGAGGTATATCACACTCCACTCAATGCAATAATCCAAAAATAAACCTTACGGAGTATTTAGGAATAGGTAATTGGAAATGGTGTTTCCTTTGACCAGTCTATTATCCAACCTGAAGACTAAATCCTAGATATACAATACCCACATTCTCTTTAGATGGATCAATTCTAGCAGAGAAAAGTTTTACCTGAAGCTCTTATAGTCTATGTATACCAAAAAAACTCTCACCCAATAGATAGTATCCCAAGAATATTAGATAATTCACCACTAATGCATTCACTATATTATGAAGAGGGTTATTACTCTCATGTAGTCTCTTTTTTTTGTTCCATAATTAAGCATATGATCAGCCTACATCAGAACTACTCTAATTCCAAATCACTATGTGTCATAGTACGTGGTATAATATATATGATGAATTGGTAAATTGTGTATAAGGGTTGTGCTCATCCAAACCTTATTCTCTTAAAACCCCCTCTAATAAAATTCTATCAAAAAAACACCACATTCTTATTTAGTCGTTACATTGAAGATGAAAGATTAGATTATTCTAGGATAACAAACTGATAATAACCTTATGGACCATGAAAATTATAAATCATGATTAAAATATTGGGATTCTTCCAAGATACCATGGGTAACAATTTACCTAGGTCGAATAAAAATACTACCTCTAAGATTAAATTTTATAAGAAATGAACACTATAAATCCAAAAAATACATTTGATTTTCTTGGAGTAAAACCACACAAATCACAATGTAATAAAAATTATGTCTGTATAGTTGGTATAATTTTTCACTGAATGGGTGTGCACAATTATTTCAATGAAAAAACTAGTACAACCCAATATTAAAAAATATGGAAGGTCTTATTTTTCAAAATTATGAATATAGTCAATGCATATGTTTATCCAATTGTCCTGAAAACATGCTTATACAAGCCATACATACTCTTAAAATATTTTTATGGTATTCCCAATGGTATAAACCAAAATGAATGTATCCTGATCCCAAATCAATCAAATATAAGATCTTATCACCTTTATAATGATAAAAGTAATCATGTATTTATGAAAAAGGATGTCATTTATTCAACATAATCTGATTAAAGAATTGATAATCCACATGTAAGAACAAAGTCCAATTATCCTTCTTGGTGAAGCGAACTGGAGAACCCCAAGAATATGTACTCACCCATATGGAACTATTAGCTTTGAAATATTCAAACTATATATTCAACTCCTGATGCTCTGCTAGTTCTAGTCTCTTAGGTGGGATAGAATGTGGCTCTTCTCCAGGGACCAACTTGATGGTAAACATGATCTCTTGCTTATGTAGAAATTCACAGAACTCAAATATACGGACATAATAAAAATGGTATACCACTTGAGGAAGATAATCATAAATACTCACCCCATTGTCTTGAGAAAAGACCAGCAATTTGAGCTATGATACATTCCAATTTTCATGGAACTGGTCCTACACGACAATCTAGAAGATTCGAATCACCCGAGGGGGAATATTTACCTCCATGAATATAAAACGAATCACTTTTATGATAATAGTCAATATGGTCATTGAATATAATTATACAATTAATTACCATAATCAAATTGAAGCATATCATTTATATCAAGAATGGTTCTCCAAAAACATTAAAACAAACATATCTATATATCACAATTAACAACATTTGATATTCTATGTAATAAGAATAGTGTTATTGGGTAAGAAAAAATACAATATTTCCACTCACAAATCCTAACTATTTGACATAAGTGAAAATAAAATTGAATGTGATGCTCATATATCAAAAATAAATAAGAATGTTTAGGTGATTATAGAAAAATATATATGATATTAAATAGTCATACATCCACAATAGTTGGAGTAATCTACATTACGAGCAGCTAAACGTCCCCTATTCCTTGGGCTCTAGCATGAATCCCATAAGATATACCCTTTAACTGATACATAAATTCTTCCACTAGGGTTCCCCATAACCTTACTCAAATAGAATGTCTTATAGAACTCTAGTAACATGTTTTTCAGTGTATTAAAGTTCTTTCCAAGTTGTGGTACATGTATAGTTCTACTTACACTACACTAATGTTTAATTACCCTATAATGATATATTATATGGAACGATCATGTTCATTAATGAAACTGAATAGTGGGGTATTTACAATGAGGATATTTGTGGCCCATGTTTCCACATTGATATCATCGAAATGGAAGACAATTATACGATGGTTATCCATATCCTTGATACATATAATATATTCTTCCTTGAAAAAATATTCATAATGATGAATATTTTCCACCAGAAGATGAGTACCCTATTTTACAAACTGAATCATCCATGCCACTGATATAGGCCTCTCTTAGAATCTATTTTGTGATGACTGTACCATTCATTGTGTTTGAATGAATACTCTGATGAAACATATTGACCTATGAAGTAATATAGTTAATAATTACATCCTTTTAATATCCCATCAAATAGATATCATAAGCATCCAAATATGGTGAAAAGCACAGTTGGGTTGCTAAATGTTCGATGTAGTACAACACTCACATTACCTCCTATGTAAGGTGCATGAATCCATGAGCCTTTTCATCCCTCAATAACATGGGATATAAATAGATCATGGGAAACCTATCAATGTCATTCCAATATAACTCCTCAAGATTCCATGATGACTCCAAAATGACCCACAAATACATGGTATGTACATGAATTATATACACTTAAAAAATATCCATTTTATATACGGGTGTCTTGTAACGACCCAATTATTTTAATGGAAATTCCCTTCTTATATTTATGTCATAAAATAACATTAAATCACATCATAATTAACTATTAAGTGATAATTGACCTTTAAACATAAGTATGTCACTTTTGTGTTTGGAATTTTGAAAATCTGACATACACGGTTGTGTTCAAGATGATTTTTGGAGTCTAATAAAACAAAAATAATTTTTGGTGAATAGTAACCAACCCCTATGAATAGTAATGTGACCCTTATTATTAGTAAATCATCCAAAATAAGAGTAAAATTACCTATAAATAATTAAATAAAATTTAGACATCTTAAAAAGTGACAATTTGACCTTAGTAAACGTTTTGGTATTTTGTAAGTTATAAATAATTAATTTTAATTAATTAATAAATTTAAAAGGATATTTATTTCCCTAAAATGTATTCATAAATTTTTGAATCAATGTCCTATAGTGATTAGATAATTTTATAAAACCATACATAATTTTTGAAAGCACTATAAAATCAGTTTTAATCTTAAAAGCTATTTTTTAAGTAAATTATGATTTTAATTAAATATTAAATTAAAACTATTTAGAAAATTATTTTTGAAAAATGGACTTCATTTTTGGATTCTACATGTCAAAAAATGGTTGAGGTAAATTTTTGGGATTTTTCTGAGATACTTGAATTTTTTATGAATAGTGAAATACCGTAATTTACAAAATAAGCTAAATAAGCTAATTATAGTTTCATATGTGATGTTTTGATGATGTAATCCCACTTGGTTTAGGATTAAATTATAAAATTATTATTCTTGGTCTTCCAAGACTCACTATTCCTTGTCTTAGGGTAAATTAATAAACTAATGAATTTTATATTAAGGAAACCCCTCTCCCCTCCACTATAAAAGCCACCCTTCACACCCTCATTTCCTCAAACCTCTAAAGCTCCAAGCCTTCTCTAAACTCTGCCCAAACACCTTCCCTAGCCCCTCCCCACGTCCAATTTCTTCTGGTCTCATGAAAAGTCCAAGTTAGGCCCTTAAGGAGGTTCTCAAGAGGAGGATTCTAGAGGTAATTTCCCTCCCTCTTCTCCTTTAATTTTCATTCAAGTTCATGTTCATTTCTTGATCTCTCCACACCTATCTTCAACCAAATTGTATTTTAACTCTATTAATATACCAATATTGTAATTTTATGATTATAATGGTATATTATATCATCCAACCCCCTTTCCCTCTTCCTTTTATTTTATTAAAGAGAACGTTGTTCGTGTGGTGTTAATTTATCACCTTCAAGAACGATATGATTTCTTCTTCTATTTCTACCTTCATATCTGGTCATGAAACCATTTTTATGGTTGAAACAGAATATGTTATATGTATTATGGTCTATTTAATGTTTTGGAAATAACTTATGGCCATATTACTAAGTGATAAGTTAAAACAAGTTTGTTGTGATCCAAAAACCACCCAAATTGACCCAAATAACCATCATTTAATTATTATATAATGATTCATCCACATGGATCTAATATAATTCATTAAAACTCCTGTAATATCATTAACTACATGTAATATCATTTCTGGATGTTTACTCATGTTCTACCCAAATTTAAGAATACAAGTGAACCACCAAAGAAAAACCATAAAAACGAACATCCCCGAACAATGTTTTTAAACTCTATAAGTCATCCAAGAAACATAATATGACATAATGAAACCAGAATTAACCCTATTAATTAAAACATGGTTCTGGATTTCTAATTAATGAATATAATTTCATTATACAGGACATTAAAGAGAAGGAAGCATTCAGGTACAAGGTAAGGGGAAATTCTCGAACCCAACTTTCATCCTTCGAGTTCTCCCGATTTCACTCCATTTTTGATATAGTTACTCCTTAAATATAATTTGTTAATAATTATCTTAACTTTTATGGGATATAAATGTTTTCTACTAATGTTTATTCCAATCAAAATTTTTTCCAAAAGAACTCTTCTTTTAATAACTCACCATTTACCTCTCATTCAAGGTTGATGGTTCATGTATCAAGTATATTATTCCCTCTTTCTTTTGGGAACCCAAAGCTTATGAATGTGTTATTATGATATGAAACCCATTACTTTAAATGGTTTAGTTATGTAAATTTTTTATATATGTTCTATGTGGAAATCATGATGATGATAATGTTATGATGTGACAGGTGCGCCCAGAATTATATAGCGCAATATGAATGTTTCAATGTGACGGGTGCACCTGGAATTATACAGTGCTCCAATGCATTTGGTAAAGTGATGAATCTCATGAGTAAATGTGAAATGATGTGTGAATAATATTCTATCTTGGTTTACAAGTATGTATGGTAGTTAACCATGAAGGCATGATGTTTCATTTTTATGCATTGCTACATTTCAAGTCTTTTATTTATGATCCTCTTATGTTCATGATATTTTGCCTATGTTATGATTATGCTCACCCCATGATATATTGTTCTTATCTATACTCTTACTGGGCTTCTATCTCACCCCTTTTGATGTATATCCTCAAGTGGCTAAATTTACTAAAGAGAGGACAAGTTCCAAAAAGAATCTAGAGAAGAAGAAATTAAATAAATGTTCATGCTTGTTGTGTATTTGTTATGTATGGTCCTAGTTTTCCCAAGACACTAAACCTTTGGATCATCTATGTGTAATAATATTATGTTTTTTATCTATGAAATGATGTAATAGTAATTTAAAAATGTTTGGGTCTCTATAGTTGGTATCAGAGGCAAGGTTTAGTTAATTTGGGAATTAGGATTAGTGAACCCTAGAGAAAACCTCTACTATGATATGCACACAAGAATATTTACATAGGGATCCCATATGTTATGTTTTTGGTATAAATTGTTTAAATGAATAAGTTATTCATGAATTGTTTACTTATGTTTTGTTCTAACCTTTTCTTTTTTAGAAAATGGTAAATACCAGGAGAAATAATGCCAACAACTCATGTGAGGGACAATGCAACGATTTCCCGAACGACATCCCCAATGATTTAGGAGGTGGAGTTCAAAACATCATGGCGATGCTTACCCAATTATCTCAGGTTATGAATAATAACCATAATAATGGGGAATATCCTCCTTCACCAAAGAGGGAGAAACTAGCTATCGAATGTTTTATGCGGAAACGACCACCGACATTTTGTGGATCTTCTGATCCACTAATTGCCGAACAGTGGGTCAACTCCATGGAGAAGATCTTTTCTGTGCTTAACTATTCTTAGACGGAGAAGGTGACTCTATCTGTTTATCATCTACATGGAGAAGTTGATCAATGGTGGGATTTTATTAAGAACACCAAGACAAGGGAGGAAATTGAAGAGATTGAATGGGAAGACTTTATGATAATGTTTCTTAATAAGTATTTCCCATGAACTCTGCACTCAAAGATGGAGAGAGAATTCATAGAGCTCAAGAAAAAAGAAGGCGAATCTGTCACAACCTATGAAGCGAATTTCACAAGGCTCACAAGGTATGCTTCGGGTTTTGTTATCAACAATGATAACAAAATTGATAGATTCTTTAGTGGATTAAAACCACACCTTTGAAAGGCTCTTGCAGTTACAGACTTTGGGAGTTATGAATAAGTTGTTCACTATTCTCTCAAAGTGGAGATGGATTTTGGAGAATGGTCCCATGGTTATGGTGATAAGAAAAGAAAGATGGAGTTTCAAGCTGGTGGATCTAATGATAAAGGTGGGAAGAAAAATCAATGACCCACATGCCAAAAATGTGGGAAGTTTCTCAATGGGAACTACCTCAAAGGGATAAAAAATGTTTTAAGTGTGGGAAATAAGGACACCATGATCAAGAGTGTCGAAAAGACATGAAAAGGAAGGAAAATGTAGCCAGTGAAAGGAGAGAACCACCCATGGTTCAATGCTACAACTGTAGGGAGGTAGGGCACTATGCAAACCAGTGCACTAAACCTCGAGTTCTTGGGGGTAATAAGCATCAGTAGCCACCAAATCCAAAGGAACAAGGGAAGGTTTATGCCATCACTACTACAGAGGTGGAGCATGACAATGAAGTCGTACAAGGTAAAATTCCTATTCACTCAAGAATGGAAAAAGTATTCTTTGATTTTGGTTATATGCATTCCTTTATATCTTTCAAGTTTTCTTGAACTATAGAATCAAAGCCCCAAAACCTTGAAGTAGAGATATATATAAAAACACCAAGTGGTGAAATCATTGAAACCCAAGTGTTTAAATCTTCTCCTATTGGCGTATGTGGGAATATTCTTCCAAAAAATATTGTAATACTTCCCTTGGAGGAATACGACGCTATAATGGGAATGGAATGGCTCTCGTTATATAGAGCGCATATCAACTGTTGGGAAAAGGAAATATCTTTTCATATTCCGAACCATCCCATGATCCTCTACAAATGGAAGGAAGATCATGAATCTCCTTTTACAAATCCTTCAATGGTGTGGGTGTTGATTCCCTATGAAGAAGCATACCTCTCCCAAATGGTTGAGTCGAAGGAAAGTTCCAACCTTGAGGAAATTCCCATCGTGAGGGAATACAATGATGTATTTTCCGAAGAGTTACCCGTAATTCCCCCAGATCGTGAGGTAGAGTTCTCTATTGAACTAATACCTGGAGCTACTCCTATCTCGAAGTACCCCTATAGAATGACTCCTATTGAACTAGAGGAGTTAAAGAAGAAGCTGCAAGAGCATTTGGACAAAGGGTTCATATGCCCTAGTGCATCGCCTTGGGGTGCAGATGTGCTCTTTGTGAAGAAGAAGGATGGAACAATACGGATGTGTATCGATTTTCAGGAACTCATCAAGATCACCATAAAGAACAAGTATCATTTCCTAAGGATTGATGACTTGTTCGACTAGTTAAGAGGAGCTCAATACTTCTCAAAGGTGGATCTTCATTCTGGATATCATCAGGTAAAGGTGAAGAATGAAGATATTCAGAAGACTGCCTTCCGAACAAGGTATGTGCACTATGAGTTTTTGGTGATGCCCTTTGGACTTACTAATGCCCCAGCAATATTCATGGATTTGATGAATAGAGTCTTTATAAATTACCTCGACAAATATATGGTAGTGTTTATCGATGATATTCTCATCTACTCCAAGAGCAAGTAGGAACATGAAGAACATCTAAGACTTTTGTTGGTGACATTGAGAAAGGATAAGTTGTACGCCAAGTTTAGAAAGTGTGACTTTTGGATGAATCAAGTCACGTTCTTGGGACATGTGATCACAAGTGAGGGAATTTCTATGGATCCTTCAAAGAAAAAGGTGATTGAGGAATTCCCCAGGCCCTCTAGTGTCACAAAAATACATAGTTTTCTTGGATTACCTTGGTACTACCGACTTTTTGTGAGAAACTTCTCATGATTGTCAAGCCCGATAACTAAGTTAACAAGGAATGGGGTAAAGTATGTCTGGACAAATGAATGTGAGGGAAGCTTCAAGGAGATAAAGAGAAGGTTGATCACTGCACCTGTACTCACACTACCAAAAAGTAGAGAAAGTTTTGTGATATACAGTGATGCTTCAAAGAAAGGCTTGGGTTGTGTACTCATGTAAAATGATAATGTGATAGCCTACGCCTCACGAAAGTTGAAGATCCATGAGCAGAAATACCCGACACATGACATTGAGATGGCAGCTACGATTTTTTCCTTGAAAATCTGGCGGCACTACCTTTATGGAGAGAATTGTGACATATACACCGACCACAAGAGCCTAAGTTATATATTCACACAAAAGTATCTCAACATGAATCAAATAATATGGTTAGAGCTATTCAAGGATTATGATTACTCTATTCACTATCACCCTGGAAAGGCGAACAAGGTAGCTGATGCTCTAAGTATAAAAGAACCTGCTACTCTATCCTTGTGGATTGAGAAAGACCCTATCTTCTTGGATATGAAAAGAATGGATTTGGAAATCATTAGGTTAGGGGATACATCATACCTTTCCCAAAAGATTGCGCAACCATCCATCCAAGAGAAGATTAAGGAAGCACAAAGGGATGATGTGGAGATAAAAAAGAGGGTGAATACAATAAAGGAAGGGAAGATGCAAGAGTTCTATATCGACGATGATGGTGTGATTTGATTTGGAATATGGATTTGTGTGCCTTCATCACCCGAGATAAAGAAGGATCTATTAGACAATGCACATAACTTAACTTTCTCTATCCATCTTGGGAGTACCAAGATGTACCGTGTTCTCTGAGAACACTTCTGGTGGGATAACATGAAGAAGGAAATTGCGAAATACATATTAAGGTGCTTGGTATGTCAGCATGTTAAAGTTGAGCATCAAAAGTCCAAGGGTATGATACAACCATTGCCTATAACCATGTGGAAATGGGAAAACATTACTATGGACATTGTCATGGGTCTCTCGAAGACGACAAAGGGAAATAATGCGATATGGGTTGTGGTTGACCAACTCACTAAGACCGCCCATTTTATCTCTATTCAGGAAGATCTCTCGCTTGATCAACTTTCAATGATATATGTGAAGGAAGTGGTGAGATTCCACGGGGTTCCACACTCAATTGTCTCTGACCGTGATCCAAGGTTCACATCTATGTTCTGGAGAAGCCTTTATCATGCTTTGAGTACTGAATTAAATTTCAGCATGACCTATCATCCCCAAACTGATGGCTAGTCTGATTGGACTATTCAGATGCTTGAAGATATGCTAAGAGCCTGATCTCTTGAATTAAAAGGTGGTTGGGATTAGCATCTCCCATTGGTAGAGTTCTCATACAATAATAGCTTCCACTCAAGTATTCAGATGGCTCCGTATGAATCTCTTTATGGGAAGTGATGTAGAACTCCAACCTATTGGGATGAAGTTGGAGAATGAAAGCTACATGGGCCCGATCAGGTTCAAGAGATGACAGAGAAGGTTCGATTCATCCAGAAACACTTCAAAGCTACTCAAAGTTGGAAAAAGAGCTATGCTGAAAACCGTCAAAGGGACTTGGAGTTCAACATTGGAGATAAATTCTTCCTTTGAATATCTCCATGGAAGAGAGTCATGCGATTCAGGAAGAAAGTGATGCTAAGCCCAAGGTATATTGTCCCCTTTGATATCATTGAACACATAGGAGCTATGGCCTATCATATTGCACTTCCACCAAATATGGCTCAAGTTCATGATGTGTTTCATGTATCACTACTGAGGAAGTACATACCAGACCCCTCACATGTACTAAACTCAAAGGTGGTGCAGTTGGAACATGATCTCTCCTATGAGGAGTAGCCAGTAAAGATTCTGGATTGGAGAGATAAGGTTCTACGCAACAAGACAACCCATCTTTTCAAAGTGTTGCGATGGAACCATAAGTTTGAGGAAGCAACTTGGGAACCAAAAGAGGCAATGAAGGAGAAACACCCTCACCTGTTTGTGTAAAGTGAAATTTCAGGGGAGAAATTTCTTAAGGAGGGAAGAATGTAATGACCCAAAGTATTTAATGTAAATTCCATTCTTATATTTATGTCATAAAATAACATTAAATAACAACATAATGAACTACTAAGTGATAATTGACCTTTAAACATAACTTTTTCACTTCTGTGTTTTGATTTTTGAAAATCTGACATACACGGTTGTGTTCAAGATGATTTTTGAGGTCTAATAAAACAAAAATAATTTTTGGTAAATAGTAACCTACCCCTATGAATAGTAATATGACCCTTATGAATAGTAAATCATCCATCATAAGAGTAAATTACCTATTAATAATTAAAAAAATTTAGACATCTTAGAAAGTGACAATTTGACCTTAGTAAACGTTTTGGTATTTTGTAAGTCATAAATAATTAATTATAATTAATTAAATAATTTAAAAGAATATTTATTTCCCTAAATTTTTTTCATAAATTATTGAATCAATGTATTATAGTTTTTATATAATTTTATAAGTCCCTAAGTAATTTTTGAAAGCACTATAAAATCTGTTTTAATCTTAAAAACTGTTTTTTAAGTAAATTATGATTTTAATTAAATATTAAATTAATAATATTTATAAAATTATTTTTGGTAAATGGACTTAATTTTTGGATTCTACACATCTAATAATGGTTGGGGTAATTTTTTGGGATTTTTATGAGATACATGAATTTTTGATGAATAGTGAAATACCGTAATTTACAAAATAAGCTAAATAAGCTAATTATAGGGTCATATGTGATGTTTTGCTGATGTAAGCCCACTTGGTTCGGGATTACATTATAAAATTAATATTCTTGGTCATTCAATATTCACTATTCTTTTTATTAGGGGAAATTAATAAACTAATTATTTTTATATTAAGGAAACCCTTCTCCCCTCCACTATAAAAGACACCCTTCACACCCTCATTTTCTCACACCTCTCAAGCTCCAAGAATTCTCTTTACTCTTTCCAAACACCTTCCCTAGCCCCTCCGCCACTTCCAAGATCAAATAGTCTCATCAAAAGGCCAAGCTTAGGCCCTTAAGGAAGTTCTCAAGAGGAGGATTCTAGAGGTAATTTCCTTCCCTCTTCTCCTTTAATTTCCTTTCATGTTCAAGTTCATTTATTGATCTCTCCACACCTATCTTCATAAAAATTGTATTATAACTCCAGTATTATATAAATAATTTAATTTTATTATTTTAATGGTATATTATATCATCCAACCCCCTTTCCCTCTTCCTTTTATTTTATTAAAGAGAATGTTGTTCGTGTGGTGTTAATTTATCACCTACATAAACGACATGCTTTCTTCTTCCATTTATACCTTTGGATATGATCATGGAACCATTTTTATGGTTGAACCAGAATATTTTATATGTATTATGTTCTATTTAATGTTCTGGAAATAACCTATGGCCATATTACTAAGTGATAAGATAAAACAAGTTCGTTGTGATCCCAAAACCGCCCAAATTGACCCAAATAACTATCATTTAATTCATATCTTATGATTCATCCACATGGATCTAATATAATTCATTCAAACTCCTGTAATATCATTAATGACATGTAATATCGTTTCTTGATGTTTACTAATGTTCTACCTAAATTTATGAATACAAGTGAACCACCCAAGAAAAACCATAAAAACGAACATCCCCGAACAATGTTTTTAAACTCTATAAGTCAACCAAAGGAACATAATATGACATAATGAAACCAGAATGAACCCTATTAATGAAAACATGGTTATTTATTTCTAATTAATTAATATAATGTCATTATACAGAACATTAATGAGATGGAAGCATTCAGGTACAAAGTAAGGGGAAATTTTCAAACCCAACTTTCATCCTTCGAGTTCTCCCTCTCTCACTCAATTTTTGATATGGTTAATCCTTAAAGATGATTTTTTAATAATTACCTTAACTTTTCTGGTATATAAATGTTTTCTACTAAATTTTATGTCGATCAAAATGTTTTCAAAAACAACTCTTCTTTTAATAACTCACCTTTTACCTCTCATTCAAGGTTGACGGTTCTTGTATCAAGTATGTTATTCCCTCTTTCTTTTGGGAACCCAAAGCTTATGAATGTTTTACTAGGAGATGAAACCCATTACATTACATGGGTTAGTTATGTACATTTTTAATATGTTTTCTATGTGTAAATAATGATGATGATTATGTTATGATGTGACGGGTGTGCCTGGAATTATATAGCGCAATATGAATGTTTCAATGTGATGGGTGCTCCCATAATTATAAAGTGCTCCAATGCATTGGGTAAAGTGATGAATCTCATGAGTAAATGTGAAATTATGTGTGAAAAATATGCTATCTTGGTTTAAAAGTATGTGTGGTAGTTAACCACTAAGACATGATGTTTCATTTTTATGCATTGCCACATTTCAAGTCATTTATGTATGCTCCTCTCATGTTCATGATCTTTTGCCTATGTTATGATTATGATCACCCCATGATATATTGTTCTTATATATACTCTTATTGGGATTATATCTCACCCATTTTTATTTATATCCTCAGGTGGCTACATTTACTAAGGAGAGGACAAGTGCCAATAAGAATCTAGAGAAGAAGAAATTAAATAAATGTTCATTCTTGTTGTGTATTTGTTATGTATGGTCCTAGTTTTCCCAAGACACTAAACCTTTGGATCCTCTATGTGTAATAATATTTTGTTGTTTATATTTTAAATTATGTAATAGTAATGTAAAAAATGTTGGATATCTATATGTCTCATGATCCTAAAAAATAATCTTGACTGACTCGATCAAACTTATGGATTATTGGGGTTCTACCGCTTCATCAAATATAGGCAGATTCTAATAATGAATTACCCTCACCATCATGTAAATTGAAAGCACTATAATAATATCCCCTCTTTACATGGATCTCAGGACCCTAAAGAACCTTATATGAATACGAACATCTATTTGATCCTCATGAGATACAATAAGCATCAGTTCTACTCTGTTAGGAGCATAATGATTCTCAATCTACTGATTATCAACATAATCATGATGAAGATGAATTTTCCCTAATCTACAAACATACCCCATAGAACACTGGATATAAAAAAGATTCAAACTCAAAATGTGACAAAAACAAACAACAACAGACTGTTAGTCTTTCTAAACATGGATTTAATGTGATTTATCTTAACATAAAAATTCATTTATTTCATTTATCAGGTATAACAGATAACTCATATCATATATCATTATGAATGTATATATCACATGAGATAATAAATATTTCCATATAATGAACAATTATTTTCTATATTTATCTCTATGTACCTATTATGAAGCATTCATACTAATCTCATGAAATACCTTGCCAAATGTAAAAATCTCACATCTGATAAAATCATCAAACAAAAACCACACACACCATGTGAGTCACCCAAGGTTAAATAAAATCAAATGTAGCCGGTGAACATCATAAACAATATTACAAGCCATGGAACTCAGAATTTATCCTATACATGGGTTAAATACCCCACAAAACAATCTGATTCCTGCGTCAGAAAAAATATTAGTCTCATTTATTACTTAACCAAATAGTGATGAGAAAAAAAGGAAAACATGTACCTTTGATAAATATTTTTATCATCCCATGCTCTGATACTCTCTCAAATTGCTGAAACGAGTTGGTTCTAAGACCACATGTGAACCTCTCAGTATAACAAAGGATACTGACTAGCAATTGGTTTTTGATATTTATAGTGGGGACACTATACCCCCATGTTAAAAAGTTTAAAACTAGTGTAAACAATATAATAAATATAAGTTTCTGGAAATAATCAAAATAATATCATACAGTGGAATATCAACAATCAAACCTGAGTAAATTATATAATAAATATAAAAAGATAAATATAATGATGTTATGGAATATAAAAATATGTTATGATAGAAGTAATAAAAAATAAATGACTATCAAACTCAATAAAAGTCTCAATTTTTAATGATCTTGAACCCCGTGTCAGTACCATCTCCAAACTCTATATAATTATGTAATAAACCAATCCACAACAAGGTACTTTTCCCATTTCAAAAAATTCAAGAATATAACATACATGGGTACCAAACTTCCACTCTAATAGGGCATGAGTATAAAAAAGTAGGTATATACCACATTTTCTAAAAATCCATTATGATAAGATGTTTATGTAACAATATAATAAATAGTGTATTAATTAATTAAACAATTAAATTAGTACCCCTCAACATACTTCGGCTCTATATCGTAATGTCTCTTGAGATTTTTCAAAACCATGCCAACCATAACCACATATGAATCATAAAACATAACCCACATTGGATCAGTATAAGAATGTATTTGATCATGTCATAAACCCATTTACACCATAACCTTATAATCAATGTATACATGAAAATAATCATACTTAAAACTAGAATATAAGAATTTTAGTGTGTTAACTTGTCATAACACTATATATAATCGTTTCGACATTTTTCACTATGCCTAGTCTACAATATAATTATTTCATCATGTAAACTAGGAATAGCCCATTATATAATAATTTTAGCTTGTGTCACTGTGAATAACTCTCTATATATGTATTTTAGCATGACTCACTAGGTATAGACTGAAAGAAAATAATGATAGCATGTGTCACTGGGAATAACCTTCTAAATAATCATTTCATCATATATCACATTGAATAGATTCTATTATATGCATTTTACCATGTATAACTCATAATATCCTCATATATAATAACATTAGCACATATCACTATGCATATCCCACTATATAATCATTTTATCATGTATTATATGGCCAAAAAACTTTATAATCATTTCAAACTTTAATAAAAATTCCTAGAAATGAGAATATCACAATATCATATCATGTGGCCTAATGGTTAATCATGAATATTAACATTCAAATTTCAATTAAACATTTCAGATACCAATTGGTCATAACCAATAAAATGAATTTTATCTCAATAAAAAAGTCTTGACAAGGTTAATATATGCCAGTAAATAACCCAAAATACATTCTGTGATACATAAATATTAAAAAAATAAACAATTCATTATAATAAAGGTATTTCTATACAAAATGATAGAGACAAGCTTAGTAAATAAAAAAATGTTTCCAATGGGACTCTATATAATAATTCAATTCATTTTTTCAATTAATTAATAACATCATATGCTGTATTAATTGAAATATTTCATAAACATGAAAATTATCAAAAACAAATGGCTATGTATTATACTTCTTACCTTAAATGAATGATCAAACAATTCATCCATTTCCTACTATCCAAGATGAAGAAGGTACATGTGATCACAATAAGGATCCTAGAAGAAATCTACTCATGATCAAAACAAAAAATTCCCATGGAAAATATATTAAAGAAAAAAAGGATGAAGAAATAAGGTAGAGAAGGGAGAAGTAGACCTAAATCACTTTATAGGGATTTATTGCATAAGAGGGATGTCTGTAGGAGAGTACGACACTACAGAATCAGCTATAAGATTACATTGGAACATGGTAAGGAAGGTAAATACAATATGAAATAAAAATATACAGTAGGAAATATATTAAAAATTCTAGTGAGGGAATTACATAGTGTGTTATATAGTGATGAGTTATGTAATTATTTTAATAGGATCATTATAAAAATCATGTAACCACAAATTAATTTTTTTTTCATATCCAATATGACATGATGTATGATATAATTACATGACATGTATTCATTTAATTCCATCAATCATTTAATGACATGAAACTATTAACAACATGTGTCTAGAAAAAATTAATTGAGGTGTAATAATGTTACATGGATTTTAATTGTTTTGTAGATTGTTTTCATTCTCTTTTTTATATAAAATAGCAAGCCTCCATAAAGGCTTCAAAATAAACTCGTAACATGTGGTAACACTTGACCCATTTACACATGAACTCCATTAATTTAAATAATCAAATATCCTCATAAATTAAGTTATTTTCTCAAAAAAGTATCCCCATCACTAAACAAGACATGTATATGAATGCTAAAATGAAAAATCCTAGAGTCTCATACCTAGAAAAAGATGTGGTCTTACAATCACTCCACCATAGAGCATCTCTTCCTAAGGAATCCCACAAAATCATTGTGGGGTCTCAAAGAGCATGTCTAGAAACTATTCTCACATATCAGACTCTTTCTCCTATATCTACTCTTGAACATTCCCATGCATCCACTGCAATTGAAAACTAATTGAGGCCTAACCTAGATATATTTCTCATTAATGTAAAAAATCCTTCATGTAATTCTATCATATTAGAATCATCTAAAATATATATATGAATGTGTGACATGTGGACCACATTTTCCATTGAACAATAGTGATATGGGAGTTCTAATTATTAAAACACTAGACCACTGATATACACTATCTAATATGGAGAGAAAAAACATGTTACTGGGCTTCCATGTTTCCTGATACATCATTTCCCCAACCTAGGTGAAACTTGAATGAAAACATGATTCCCAACCTCAAACCCCATAGGTTTTATACAATGAGTGGGGTAATATTATTACATGATATTTACTATCACCAACTACTATATGATCAAGAAAATTTCTTATATTCATCATGTACAAGATTAGGCCCAATAAGTGCTAACTTTCCTCCATGTAACCATAAATGAGGTGAATAACATGAATACCAAAAAACCATCAAAAGATTCCATCTCGATTGATTCATAGAAGATATTATTATATTAAAAATCCAAGAATTCAATAGGATACTCCCATGAACATTCAAAACCCATAACAATGACCTATAAAATATCCTACAGAAAATGAATAATATTCCCAGATTGACTGGAAGTCTAAGGATGTAGGTCACACTAAAAAGGTCATGTGTTCCCAGATCCTTCAAATCGCCCATCATGACATGCGGTGTGAAACAGGGATCCCTGTCTAAAAATATTTTCCTCAAAATAGAGTGTAGTTGAACAACCTTGCACACATAATGACATCCAAGATCCTCATATATGAAGGCCTCCCCAATTTATATGAATTGGGATTCATTTATTAGTTGATAAAAAAACACCCATTAAACATCATTCTTACAGGTTTTCCAATGTAATCCTATCACAAAATCCATAGTGACATCATCCAATTTTCACATAGTTCCAGTAAAAAAATTAAATTGATCATATGTCCTATAATTCTCATCTTTCACTAGATGAAATGTTTAACAACACAACGTAAATCCTACTCCCTGAATTATAATTTAAGACAAAATTTATATCTATAAATATCATGATACATCATATTCATACATAGATATACCACCTACCTAGAAACATGAAACTCTTTCATTAACTCCTCTTACAATCCCATATGAACTTATACATTTTCATGGAAAATAAAATAGTTTCCACTACTATGATTCTTTCCTAATGGTGTCTCCCCATAATATATTTTATCCCTAAAAACTAATCATTCCATATCAAATAAATAAACTATCTTAATCCAGTCTGATGACAAAGGTATAACAGATGTCAATGTCAGAGATTCTCATACATACAACTTATGAACAACTTGATGCGCATACACAAAGAGGGCCATCACCCAGAACCCATCAAAAGTATCTCATAATTCCTCATATTTGGTCATTATTATCAATACATCCGAATGGATGTTTCACAATCCATGTGTATTTTCCAACTTGAAGTCAAAATACTATACAAACTCTATCCACCTCCTATGAATATGGTTGAGGTCCTACTGATAAATGATATACCTGAGGACCTTGTGGTCTGTGTTTACCACAAACCTCTCACTCATGAGATAATGTCTATGATGTAATAGGGAATGAACCACAACTACTAACTACATTTCATGTGTAGGGAAATTATTTTTTTTGTGGTCTCAGATCTCTGGATCCAAAACCAACCACTAAATCCTCCTCCATAATAACTTTATTGAGTCCAACTTGGTATGTTTCATAGTACCATTTAAAATACATACCTGAGACATGTAATGTTAGGATTAGTGTTGTGGTCATTATTCCCATAAAATCATGAAAATAACTCTCACAAGAATATAACCAAACAATCACCACCTGAGTCATTTTCACTCTTACATCGGTGATACCAAATGGGGTATGACCTTAATACAGGACTGATAATAACCTGATAGACAATGAAATATCTGAAACTTGAATACATTAATGGGATACTCCCAAGATAAAATGGCTCAAACTCTCCCTAGATCCACTAACACTCTTTATAATGAGATGACATGACCCAAAAAATGAACTTTATCAATCCATACACTACTTTTTGTTATCATGGCATCAAGCCAATTCTCTCTCAATATACATAAGATGGTGTTAGGATTTTTGTCATGATCGTCATCTAACATAGACTATAATAAGATTTCATTGATAAAAGAAACCACAAACCCATCACTAAAAGAATGTAATATATGATTAATCAAAGACATTAATATATACTTTGAATTTCCCAAACCAAATGACATCATAATGAACTCGTAAAATCCATACCTGTATATAATATAATTTTAAGGTATGTCCAATGGTCTTAAACTGAACTGATTGTATCATGATCTAAAATCAATATTGTAAATTAAAATATCAATTCTCAGTTGATCATTTATATTTTCCACATATGAATGAAAATTCTAGTTCTCTACCATTATCTCGATCATCGTCTAATAATACACATAGAAGTGTAAACTACCATAATAGATCATGGAGAAGATAACTAGAGAAAAAAAGATGTACTAACCCCTAAAAACATTTATCTTATATATTTTCCAACTGTAATTTCAGCTATCAAATATCTTCTAGTTCCATTTTGTAGGGAGGGATAGACATTGTCTCTTCTCCCGGTACGAAGTCGATTGTAAAATCAATATATCTCTCTATCAATATATAATCTATAGAAATCATCAATGAAGATATCCCAAAAAAACTTCCAATTTGGGAAAATACTCATGATTCATCCCAACATCATCTATATATATTCTGGCTATTTGATCCATGATTCAATCCAAAATTTTCAGAATTTTTCATGAAGGAAGAACTAGAATACCCCATTCACCCAGGATAGAATGGATTCCTACTTAAAAAGTTCAAAAGGATAATATACTAGGGTAATTGTTGGTATGATCATGGTATGCAACTAACCAATACATATAAAAAATAAAATACAATATTCTCAATTCCATCATTAATGGTTTCCAATAGAAAATTTGTTAGGTCCAGAAGGGGCCTAGATACCCTGAGAGGGGAGTGAATCAAGTTACAAATATTCCTTAAAAAATTACTCCTAACCCACTGTATCTTTACAAATTTATTAAAACTACCACATTGTTTTCACTTATGATTTAATTTTGATATTATTCCCTTTTTATTTATCTGATGATGATTCTTTGAATGTAATTTAGGAAATAAAACACATAGGAAAATAAATTTTTAATTGGTTCACTCACACCGGGCTACACCCAAGGGGAATACAATGGTGATGTTTTGATGTACCAAATACATTAACGCTCACCTCCAATTACCATAATATGTCTAGATTACATCTATTCCCATTCTCATATCCTTTACAACAATTGGGGTATGATCAATACATTCCCAAGAGAAACCCCCAATGTCTTCCTCTAGATCACTACTGGTGGGAAGGATCACTATCTTTCTCTCCCTTCACATACTTATCATAGAAGGGATCCAATCACAATTTATGGAGAATTATGTCTCTTCGTTATCTATAATAAATCCATCCTTCACTGTAATTTGATGAACTAATGATTTCACACGTTCATCCAATGATTTATACAATAGCACTACAGTTGTACTGGGAACCATCCAACTTTCACACTACCATATTATGACATAAACGATACATTAATCATAGATTAAAAATTTCACATTACCACATGTTTGACGCTCTGTTATCAAACTCAAAAAATGGGAGACTCACACCCTTTTACACTCAAACCAATATTGGCATGCAACTACAAACTAGCACACCACTTATAAGTAATTCTATAATTTAACTCTTAAACCAATTATGATACTAGAGCTTGAATTATCTCTAAGTGTTGTACTTTGAAAAAAATGTGGATGGTTATACATTTATTTATATACATTTTTACCACCCTATGCATCATTAACATCTTTTCTATATGAATTGTAGTCTATTCACCTATTCATATTTCATCCTAGTCACTTTGCATGATCAGCTCAAAAACATGAGTTCCCTTCTTTCCATTACCATATTTTGATGTTGTAATTTTGAAAACAAATATGGCCCACAAAAAATACTAATTAGCCAAAAAAACAAACCTACATAGTCAAAAAACATAATCAACCCAAAAATTCTTCAATGTTTCCTTGATGTATTTTTCCCATCAAAATGTGACCACCAATATCTTGAGAACATTTTTTGAAATGATTGATATTATCTGAACACAATACCAAAAGTGTTTATTTTTAACAAAATATCCATTATTCACACATATAATAAAAAATCCTAAAAAAATATAGCTTGGAAAAAGGAATGTGATGATTCAATATCATAAAATCCAATCAATGGAAGATGATATTAGAATTGTACCTCTGACAGTATATGTTCATGCATCCATAATAACTAGAGTATTCTATAAAAAATGCAGCTAGAAATCCCCTCTACCTTGGGATCCAGGATGACACCAGTTATTTATCAACTCTTATTGATACATTCATTACTACACTAGGGTAAAAAAACCCATTCATTGAAAGGAATTCAATAGGGAATTCCATCTACCATTATGTTGAGGAGTATTTGAGTACTTCTTACACACTGTTACCTATCTTGATAACCTACAAATTCCAATCTATTTTTTTCCCTACAAAAAGTCTTTACATGTCTCAATCTACCATAGGAATGACGCTAAAATGTGGGGTACTTAAACTGAGGAGATTTGTGTACCATCATTCCACACATATAGTACTACAATGGAATATAGTCTTGGTATGACCTCCCAATTATTTGACATCTCTAACTACTACTAAATTAGGGAAAACATTCATAACAAAACATCATTTAACTATAATTAAACCCCTATATTTCCCCAACTGAAACAACATTTCCACTTATTAGGGAATAGCATCAATTCCCTTCCGTGATGAGGTTATAATTTGACATGTATTCAATACTACTCAGAAAAAAAATTCTCCTATGAACTAATCTTCATGTCAATAAAATTATTAGAATTTCATTCTTGGAGGATATAATTATCTTCCACAGATGGTGAAACATGCTAGTTGTCGGTTAAATGTTCATCATGGTCATGAATGGACATCCCTGATGTTTTAGGTGCATGAACTCTAGATCTTTCTCATCCCTCAATGCCTTGAGAAAAAAATTCTATATAAAATTATCTAATTGTTCTTCCTAGATAACCCATCCTACATCCTTTCATTCCACACAATGTCCAACTAACTCTTGGTTGGTATAGGAAGCATATACATAACATGATTTAGCCTTCTAATATTGGTGTCCATAGATGATTAAAGATCATTAGGATTAACTTGATTCAGAACATGACTACTTGAGGTCCTCACTCCCCACTGAACATATGCGAATGCTGCAACTGAAACTCTCTCATGAGCTCAGAAATCAATGTAATATGAAATAAATCACTCTTTCCATGGATCCCATAACCTGAAAGAAGATTCTATGAAGCTTCACATACATTTAGTCCCCAAAAACTATAGGATATTCTAGTTCAGGTGTTTTTGGAGCGTGATGAATGGAACTCTCTTATCACTCACCAAAAACATGATGAGGAGGCATTTTGCTCTGCAAAAATATACACTCCTCACAAAATAGGAAATAAAATTGTGGTCAACCCCAAATAGTGACAAAAATAGTGAACCAATGACTCCTAGTCTCTCTATACATTATTACAAGTGTTTTACCCTACCATAACAGTTCATTTATTTTATTTATCAGGTATAACATATATCACATATCAAATTTCAATATGAAAGTATATATCAAAGTATTAATAAATATGTACCTATCATGAACTATGAATCAAAATATGCATATCTATGTGACTATTACGATGCATTCATAATCATCTCACTATATACCAAACCATATGTACAAATAATAAAAACCAATAAAATCATATAACAATGACCTCACATAACATGAGAATCTCCATAGGTGATATAATAATAAATGTTACATGTGAATAAAATTAAAATCAATCACCCCTTGGAAACATATATTTTCACCATACATGGTATAGATCCTCCCATGAACAAGTTATTTATGATGTCCTAGAACATCCTTGAGTCCTTTCAACCATTTTAATATTGTAATTTGACATAAATGAAAACATGTACCTTTAATAGAATTTTGTACAAAAACCCCAATCCAAAATGATATAATGTTACCAAAATGGGTCGGTTATGATATCCCTAGCATGCCTCCCAATATGTCAGGGGTTTTCGACTAGTAGTGGGTGTGTGATATGTATAGTGGGGAGTCTATACCCCCTAGTTACAGAGTTACAACACATAAAAAATAATCAAATATATATAAATATATACCAAAGTGCAAATATAATGGAAAAAATATAATAAAATGGAATGAAAATAATCAATTCCAACTAAATAATAATAAAAATAAAAATGGAATAATTTTATGATGTGTGGGAATGTAACTATATTTCATAGATCAATTAAAACAAAATAAAAGGCTAGAAAACTCAATAAAATACTCAAATTTCATGGTCCTAAAACCCATGTCACTCTCATCTCCAAACTCCATACATTTTATCATGAAAATAAACAAGAATAAGGTCCTTTCCCCTTTTCTAAACCAGTATCAATATTATATTCTTAGGTTTAAAATGATACCCCAAAAAGAGTGTGAGTATAACTCAATAGGTTGAAACCACTGGTTTTAAACAACCAGTCTGATTAGCAGTCTCTTAAATAATATAATAACAGGTGTGTTAATTAATTAAACTAGTAAATTAATTCCACATCAACCTGCTTCAGCACCATTCCATAATTTATCTGATCAAGAATAATGACCATTCCAACCATAACCAAATAACCATAGTAAAAAATAACCTACCACAATATCAACCTATAATGCCTCTAATCATGTCTTATTAAAAGAAAACCATAACTGTATAACAAATTTATAAATAAAACAAATCAATATCAAAAACACTATATATGGATTTTTACATATCAACTATGTATAGGATAATATATAATCATTTAATCATGTTTATAAGGGACAAGACTTATATATATGCATTTCATCATGATAACATGAAATGTACTTCTATATATTCATTTTAAAATGTTCATTGATAAAAACCCTATATATATATATATATATATTTCAGCATGTATTACTGGGCATATCCATCTATATAATAATTTCATCATGTGTCGTTGTACATATACCTCTATAAAATCATTTCAAAAAGTATCATTGGGAATATAATACTACATAAACATGTCATCATGTATCACTAGGCATAGCCATCTATATATGCATTTCAGCAGGTAGTAGTATGCATAACATGCGATATTAGTGTTTCTGCGTGTATCACTAGGGAAATGACCTGTATATTCTTTTCAAAATTTAACCATAATACAATTCTTGTAAATGAATATATCACAATATTAGTTCATATGACCTAATGGTTAATTATTATAATTAACAATCATCTTTCAATTACCAATTTCATATATCATTATTTCATAACCCATAAAATTTAATTCAACTCAATAAAAATGAAAATATATGGTGAATATATGTCAAGAAATCACCAAAAATCCATTTCATGCTAAAAAACAATAAACCATTAAACAGTTGATTTATATTCATGTTTTTTCTCACCCAAATAGTAGCCACATGAAAGGTCGATAACCAATTAAATCCAATTAGACTCCAAGGAATAATTCAATTCATTATTTCAATTAATTTGGATCCCAATATGATGGAGCAATATCAATATGTAATATACATGAAAATTATCAAGAAATGTGTTTATGGTTTTGAACCCTACCAATAAATTATGATAAAAAACCCACCAACATAAACCACCCACAAAAAAAATGGTGTAGATGATTATGAGAAGTATCCTAGGTCAATGATTATCAAGATCATTACAAAAAATGCACACATTAGACATATTACACTACAATGATCGGAGAATCATAAAATGTAAGGGAAATACAACAAACACCTTATTGGGGATTGATAAAACAAGAGGGACATTAAGAAGGGAGTTTTACAATCCAAGATCACCTAGAAGGAATCCTAGGGTCAAGTGGAAAAAGATGTGTGTGAAGTGAAATAAAAAACAATCATTCGGCATACATAAAAAAGGTTAAGGGAATTATAAGGTATGTAATATAGTTAAATAGTGTGAAATTTTTTATAATGGGATACAAAAGAAACAATTCATATAATTATAATTTATTCTAATAAATTATTACAAATAATGTAATATAATTTCATGATGTGTATTCACTTCATATTATTTCTCATTCAACCTCCAAAAACTATTCACAACATGTGTATGTGAACAATTACATGATGTGTAATTTTTATACATACAATTCATCATCCCTATTACCATATAAAAACTAGAACCCCCTTTAAGTATTATCAAAATTCCATGAACTAGTTGTACAAAATTACACATTTATCCCCAGACTTCATTAATTCAAACAACTTACATCCCGAACATTAATTAATTTTTCCCCATAAAGGCTCTACATCTCGAAACAATACTCGACCACCATGTCACAAAAAAACTCAAAGAGGGACACACTGGGAAAATGATGGGATCTTACAATTATAATGATCAATATCACACATGATTTTTATATTATCCAATTATTACAATCCCTATAGGAAACACTTCACTCATGATATTGGATCCCTACAAAAATTAGGATACATAGTGTTTAAATTATCCTAGTGAACATTCATTGTGGGAAATATTTCATCCTCAAGGATGGTTGACTGCCACCTGAAGGATAAAATTAAGGCATAATATATCATAATAATTCAATTAAAAAATCACATATATGAAATAATGAAACATTTAAAGACAAACAAAAAAATTTTACAACCATTTTTTTAACAATAATAATTATGAAATATATATATATATATATGTATATACATATATATATATATATATAACCACTATATTTTAAAAAACATGTCATTAAATAATTCTAGAAGATACAATAATGATAAATCCATAAATGATGATTTTTTAATAGAAATTCAATTTTTTTATCAGGAACTTTTATGGAAAAATTGAGAATCTAGTAGTTCATGAACAAAAGAAAATTATAAATCCATTAGAGTAAAATTTCATCCTACCAGATATAATCTCGCTAAATATTTTCCATGAGATAGATTTTACATGAGTGTCAGGTTCCTCCATTAGAATACATTTGAACCTTATCTGTAGCTTGTACAAATATAATATTTACTATTCAATGTCGATCTTCCCCTTGTTGAATCCCTATTTTTTAATCCAGCACTGATAATCAATCATAGTGCCCCAATCCTTAGTAGGATTCACCCATAGGTATCTTTACATAATTTTTTCATCCTACTCATCATGAGAATTAACTATCACAATAGTTTCAATAATGACCTCTTTAGAATTAATGTGAAATTCCAAAGAATGTCAGAGTATAGTATATGACTCTTGCTACTAGCAAGCTAAAATGGGGAGATGCTGAACACTAACCACTTGTTCCCTCTACTAGAAAGTTTCCTTGGACAACAATTGGGTCTTGTTTAAATTTTTCTTATCATTCATTATCTTTTACCTATCATTTCTCCATTGTTAAAGGAAGGTAAGAGTATTCCTTCCACTATTTATGGTTACCCCTCTTACTTTTTCTCCTCCTTGGTCTTTGGATCTGATCACCTAGAACCTACTCCTCTGAATCACCTGTGGTGTAGATAGGTCAACCATCATTGAATGTGTTTCTAGAAACCTGCAGTCCATCAACATATTCCCTGGCCAAACCATCTTTGAGAATGAGGACCTCATTTGACCATTGTAAAAAATTATTTCCCAATAGAAAAGTACCCACCTACCTCATTGGACCTAACTAGGCCACGACCTCACCCTCAAAACCAATAATAAAATAATTACATATTGTATGATCCTCTATGGGTACCATATCAACTTCTACATTGTCATTGGAACCAATCCCTCCACACATCACTTTAGAATATGATTTACCATATTCGTTACCCCCCTCATCAAGATAGTTGTCTTTTTGGGGGCCCTTATATAACAATGGTTTCAAAACTCCTTCATTTTTCTCCATCTCTAGATTCATTTAATATAATGATAAATCCACTAACTGTTAAGGTTCTATGTCCTTCCTCAGCCTATGGATGGTGTCTGCCACCAAGGGGTTCTCACATGATCCACTATGTGTTATGTTTGTCTCAGCCTCCATACCCAAATTCCCCTAAACAGAATGACCATTCACAGCACTAGGCATCAAAGACTTGCTGACACCAATTCATATACCCTTCATCATGTCGAGTTGGTGATGTACATATATAATGTCTTTCAATGAATGACCCCAACACTTGAAATCGGAACATAAATCTACCCATTATTTATAATACACCTATTTCCTATAATAATATTCATCTCTAATTATTATCCAAACGAATTCAGATGGTGTTCTTGAAGAGTTTTTTCAACACATAGTTGAGGATTAACAAGGTGACAGACTTCTTTAGTTTGGTTATCAGAGCACAAATACCTTCTAATGAGGGTCCCAAGCATTATAATAATCATGTATTTTTGGAATTAGAGAGGAAGATTAGAAAATCATACCAAACTCATCAGCTAAGGGTTGTCCTACTTTATATGAAAGTCATATGTTCATTTGTAAAGATAAAAGAAGTATATGTTGCAGTTTTTGGGAATAACAGACAAAGCATTGATCCTGTCATCCTCTAACATGAATGAATCATAATATTCATATTAACTAAAAAACCATAGTATACATATATTTTATATCCCAGGATCTAAAAACAAAGATATAAATTCTTTATACTGAATTCCTCCATTGGAAAAAGAGAGAGACTAATGTTCTATTGACTAGAAATGACACTTTATTTAACTCTAAAATCAATGTTTGATGGTTTGGGAATCCTTAGTATTTTTCAAGAAACATTGGACATATAGAAGAATGTGGGAATGTTGGAAGAAGCTCAAGGTTGGAGATTATAATGATAAACAAAATTTCAATAATTTCAAAATACTAAAAACAAGTTAAATAAAATTGGAAAATAGTACGAAATATGACTCATAATAAATAATTATTATTCAATAAAAAATCCAATGAATATTCAAAAAATACATTACAAAGGAAAATATGATATATATGTATCAAAATTACATCATGTATTTCCTCTTTGATATATCATGAAAAACATTGATCTAATGTTTCTTTCATGAAGAAACATGGGGATTTAGAAGAATAATAAATAATGAAAAATATTGGGCACATAACCTCAAATACCTTGTTTGAATCTATTATATCTAATTGATCTACATATGTGATTGATAGAAATATAAAAAATATCCAATTAATCAACTCATTGTTAATATATTAATTATTACCCTAAAAATGAGTCATAATTGAGGTGTTATAGTTTAAAACATTTATATCCATAATAATTATTTTACAATATGTTTCTTTTCAAATATTGTCAGATAATATTATAGTAATACCCCCATTATAATATATTTGAAAATATATAGAGCTCAGATGCATAGTTTGAAATATTTTTTCCAAACTATTCAAACACATTTATCATGTAGATGATGGTTTGAGGATATGAAAATTGATTTTTCATAACTCTATGCCTAACCATGTACCATCCATTGTGACTCCCACACAAGCATCAAAGTTTCCTAGGAAGAAATTAGTGTTTTTCCAAGACATTATTCAAATAATATACAGAACCATAAAGCACTAAAAACATCAAAACATCAGCCAATAGAACAATGGAATGAATCAAATGAAAGAATGTAAAAATAAAGGTAAATATGTTCCTAAAAGAAACACATGGAATAATATTCTATGAATAGTGATACCTTCTACATATATAATTATATGATGATAATGGATGTCCCATAATTAAATAAGGACATACATCCCTCACTAATGAACCACACTACAATGTATCATGTTATTCTTAACCTTGATAAAACTGTACTCAAAAATTTTATAGAAACATTTCACTAGGAACCTTTACATGAGAATAAAAAAAATGTTCACTCCTTCATATACATATTAGGTTTGGGGTCATGGTTTCACAAATATAGATTTTATGATGGGTAAGACTGAGAATTATTGAGATAGTATACACGGAAACATTTATGGTGTGAAGAATACTATTATTGTAAATCAAATTAATTAAAAAATTTCCATGTCATTTAATGTGTATATTTTTCTAAAATATGAAGGAGTGATCATCTCAAGTTTATCAAGTCATCAATGAATATACTAAGGTGAGGCATTTATGAACACTCAGAAACCAACTGAAAATAAGAAAGGACAATGAAATAAATATATATACAATAACTATTTTATAATTTCACTAAAACAAGATAATAAAAATCATATAAACCTATATTTATTTTCCTATTCAAATATTGGTTCAATCATGAAATTATAACCAATATGAGACCAATAGATCGGTGAGGTGTAGGGTTAACAATATGAGTATTCAAATGGTACCATCATGATTGATGATTGGTAATGGTTTTTATTCAATAAATTATTATTTCCTAAATATATATGAATATATCATATGAATTCCAAGACACATGTATAAATTATATCTTCTAGATGTTTAAAACCCCTTTCTATACACCAATCCATATGAGGATGATATGTTTATATCAATATAACATGAATTCCCATCACCTCCAAGAATATTTTATAAGAAATATAGGTAATCAAAGTATCACTAATGATAAAATAGTAAATTTAATCTCGGACTACCTTATGAACTCTTATATATACCACTTTCCCATGTCCTCTACATGGTGGTATCAAAAGTGAATAAAAAATATATAGACATTTTAAACATCCTGAATACCACAAGAATTGTGTTCGTTCATCCTTAGAGTCGGATGTGTCAAAACCATAAATCTATTGATATCTAATTCTATTTCCATGTTGGAATATAATATGATCAAGAATAAAAAAAATACTATGAATCATTATCATTAATTTGGAGGAAAGTGTAACATGAAGATAAAAATTAGGCTATGATATGTTTCATATTAAGATACAAAAATTGATTATTTACATTATAAAAAATTTATGTTGTTCAATAGTCAATATCCCATAGATAAATTAAAACTTTTCCTAAAATTTCCTTACTCATAGTTGGTGGAATAATATAATGGGATCTAATGAATTTAAGACCTTCTATATAGAGAGACCAATCACCAGTGTACTCCAAAAGATATAAAAAATCTATGATACATTAGAACTTTTTTCATTCTACATATCCTCAAGAATCATAATATTGAGTGTGCATATTAGACTAACAATTTTTATAGAATTACATGAACCGTCCTCCCTGAGTAAGGAGTGAATCTTAGAAAAGAGCACCAAAATTATTTGTTCATACTTTACATATATAAAACCCTAATAAGGGAAGATTCTATGACATGAATCATGTAAGAACCCAGGTTTTTAGCCTGTAATACTTTGAAATTTTCTTGATGTTATTCCAAATAAGGGCGTTCAGACGACGTGTGATTCCGAGCCCCGGTGCGGCTAGAATTAAATTTCTAGTGTGTTCACACTATACATGACAAAAAAACAGAATAACTCCTAAAAATTTGCTTGGATTGGAAAACTGAGGGCACCATTGAGTCCGAAGAGTATCGTTTACCCTAGGAGGGGTATAACATTCGCGGGCGCGACCCTTCTGCGGAAAACACCACCTGGGACGTTTTCGTAATTTAGAGGCCCTGGGCGTGACCTTTATAACTTCTGAACAAAAGCTCATATTAAAATTTTGAGATATCCGTTGCATTCAGAATGTGGTTTTTACCCTAGGGGTAGCTTAACCCCAACCCCGCTGAAAGTTCAGGTATGGGGCTGACTGGCGGGGGGTTTAAGTGTTTTTCTATTTAAACACTCATACACCCCTCCTTCTTCTTCCCTTAGCATTCTCTTGTGGATAACTCTCAACAAGCTCCTCTTCACACCTCCACCTCTCCGGAAAGGTGCGGTGGTTCCGACGGATCATCAGCGAAGCTACGGGCTACGCCCAGTGAGTTAGGCTCGTGAATTTTCAATTTTAATTCCCGCAACCCCCTTCAAATGCAATTTCTTGCATCAATTTGCTATCAAGTTCTCAAGTGAGGGAAATATTTGTGTAGGGATTGATTCGATCTCCCCAATTCCCTTTTTGGATCAAATTTTCGAGTCCCGAGGTGTCAGAGGTGACACCAGGATGTTTTCCTACCATTTTTTTCTTTTTCCGACAGTTCTAGGGGCGGTCAGCACGATAGTCTAGTGGGCTTCTAGTGGTGGAAGTGGCTCCCAGTGGCAGGCGAAGGCAGTCCCAGGCAGTGGTGATCCCAGGAGGCAGCTCCCAGCAGCGGTCCCAGGCAGTGGCTCCTAGCGGCAGGCAGCGGCGGTCCCCAGGCAGAGGTTGTCGGCCGAGTGGACCGGGGTCGCGGCGCGCGACCCCTTGAGGGAGATCGAGACCCTCCAAAGGTGGGTCTCTGTGCGGACCAGTGACTGGACACGAGGGCTGGTCAGCGTGGTGGACCGCGGGTACGCAGCTGGGCCATGGGTCTGATCTGCGGGCCGGTGATAAGAGCGGGGCCGACAGGCGCGGGCCGGCCCAGGCCGGGTGGACTAGACGGACCAGGCCGGTCCATCCCAAAGGGGTTTATCCCCTTGACTTCGGACACCCATAACTTCTAATACGGGTGTCCGTTTTTCATGCCATCTACGGCAGTGCAATCCTCGGCTCGAGACAAATATTTTGAGATGGTCTAGGGAATTTTAATTCTTGAGATGGGGGCTCAGTGGCGTGACACACCCATTAAGTACTACGTCGGGATTATTTCTTCGGATGGAGCGAACACATTTAGAGTCCCTTTAAGGCACTGTCATCGGGGTTGTGACCCTGGCGTTGAGACGAAGTGGTCCAGGGTTGTTTTAGGCGTTGAAGCTTGAGTTGAGTCATGGGACCCATGCGATGTCTTTTAAGTTGTGAGCAGCGTTTTTTGACTTTTTCATCAGTCATCTGTTCTGGTAGAATGATTAGTCGTTTTGGCATGTTTTTCCATGAGCATCATGATGACACATATCAAATGACCTATTTTGGGACCGAGGTGTGAGCCCCACGAGACGACGTATGGGCGTAAAGCGATGTTGAATAACTTTTTCGTCGGGAGCCCGTTTCCAGCGGGTAAGTAGTCTATCTCACGTGTTTTTCCGAGAAGATTACAATGGTGTAATCTATTTGAGAAGGTGGAGACTCTTCTGAGATCTCATTAAATGTGGTAACGTGAAAGGACATTGGTCGGAGGTTTCATTGACACACTCTGACCTAACGCACGGTCGCGATGTTAGTGACACCTAGGGATGGTGCGGGAAACACGGAGTCATCAGACCCATATCAGGGTTTACCCTCCAGCGGGGCTGGGCAGTGGGTCACCCGTTGACATTAGGTTTTACCCTCCAGGTGGGTCGGGTAGTGGGTCACCCGTTGACCTTAGGGTTTATCCTTCGGGTGGGTCGGGCAGTGGGTTACCCGTTGACCTTAGGGTTTACCCTCAGGGTGGGACAAGATGTGGGTTACCCATTGACCATAGGGTTTACCCTCCGGGTTGGTTGGGAAGTGGGTTACCCGTTGACCTTAGGGTTTACCCTCCTGGTGGGCCGGGCAGTGGGTTACCCGTTGACTTTAGGGTTTACTCTCCCGCAAGTCTGGGCAATGGGTCACCTGATGACCTTTTAGGGTTTACCCTCCAACAGTGCTGGGAAGTGGGACACCTGATGACCTTTTGGGGTTTACCCTCCAGTTGGGATGGGAAGTGGGTTACCTGATTACTTCTTTCAGACTTAGCCCTTTCGATGAGGCTAGTCAGTGACTTTTTCTCAATGATTACAGGAGTGGGACATTTGGTGGTATAGTTTAGTGATGAGGCAGCTTTGACGAGCAAGACTGTTGGGAATCAGTGACAGCTACCCTTAGAACTGTTGGCGACCTATCCTTGGAAGGTCTTAGAGATAGAGATCCTCTTACACACTTGTTTGGGTTTCTTTTTGAGAATATATATATATACACCCTACTTTTGTTCACACTCTGTGGGTTTAGTTACTCTCCTTCTAGAAGGGGCGATGAAACGTGGGGTATGCCATGTGATTTCCATGTCTAGTTCCTCTTGGTTGGATGAGTCTACTCCCTTTCTTTTGTTGGGTTGAGCTGCACTCTATTTACTATACTCTTGCATTGTTCCTTGTTCTATCTATTGCTCTCCATTTTAGTACCTCCTTTGTTGCTCCATCAAACTTTTGGGGGAATCCTACTGAGTATCCTTATACTCACCCTAGCTTGGGATCTTCCCGAACTTGGTGTGCCCTTGCAGATGATGGACAGGTTGATCGAGACTACGGAGGAGCTTAGAGGACACATGATCTTGGGCTATGTTCAGTGGATGTAGAAGGAATTTCAGGTGTGATACTCACCAGCTATTTAAATTTGTTTACCTATCATCAGGTTGTGGCACCATTATGTTATTAATATTTCCAAGACATATTATATACTCCCTTTACTTATTTTATATGAAATGTGCACAATTTTTGTGAAATATTAATTTTTTAATACTAAGTATAATTTTTTAGCATTTTTTAGAAGTAGTCCAATTGAGTTAGTTTACTATTTTATTTATAACTATCAAAATGCAGATCCAAATTGTGTGATTCTTGTTTTTTAGGATTACTTACTAAATGTACAACAATTCATTATAATGGACCTTTGGCCACATTTTCTATTTGGATGGACATATGGACCACACAATAAGGCCTACAAAATCTGTGATGAAACTGGACCTACCGTGAATATTTAATTTCTAAGATCAATAAAGAAATAAAAATTATTATATTCTCCTATAACATTAGGGAGACAGTATAGGGATTATTGGATAAAACATTCAAGGCCCAAATCCTAGAACAAGCAGCCCAACCAATGCCTTGAAGTCCAGCCCACTATTCTAGCATGGAATTAAAATCCAGACACTATTCCTAACATATCTCATGATGTAGTAATAAAATTGAGATTAAATTTTTCATTGTGAAAGAAGAGATATATGGGGCCGACATTGTTGAAGAAATAATTTGGATTTGAAGGTATATTCCAATTCAAAAATCCATTCAAATTTTAGACTTCAAAAATATTGGATTGAAATGGAGAGATTAAAATTGTTTAATCAATCGGCCATAACATTGGCTCCATAAGTCCCATTGACTCCAAATTTTTAGAGAGGTCGGCCAACATTATTATATACAACTTTTAAGAAGGAGATATGTCAAGATTCAGCTGTCTGGATGTCCAAATCGTCGAGCCAATTTGTTGAGTTTTTTTGGAATGTAAATAGCCCACCACCATGGGAAATAAATACATCCTCTCCTCTCATTTCAAAAGGATTGGAATTTCAGAAGAGTGGAGCATCAATTGGAATGAACACATCCTTCCTAAAGTCTTTTTAGTACCTTCTATACTCATGTTTTCACTTGATATACCTTTCCTCTTCTCTTTTCTTCCTTTCACTTTTATGTTGTTCTTCATTTGTAATCTTGTAAGTTTGTGTTTTGTAATTCTGTTTTAATTAAAGTTTATTCTTCAATATCTCTTATTATAATCCACCTTTTGTAGTTTAATATTATTTTTCTTAAAATATTTTAAATATAGTTGAATCCCCATCCCTTCTTTTACTTCCTCATTCAATCAAAACTCCTTTTTTTTAATTCTCATCATTTTTCGTGTGTGTGTGTTCGACACAACACAATTTTCTTATCCCTTTATTATTGTTATATTCTTAATTTATCATCATAATAATTATAACCATATTATTAAACACCCAAATGGATGAGTAAATATCTCATCGGGGTGAGTCAAAATCTAGGGATGTTAAGTAAATGAGAGTATTTGCTCGAAGAGTATTCGTTAATTTAACATTGTGTATGATGGACTTAACATGTCATGGAGTAATGACATATTTTGTTTAAAATGTGGTTTCCATGGATTATTAGAACCATAAATACACTACCATAAACAATTAATGATAATGATTAGAACCCTATGTTATGTTAAGGCTTGGATTAATGCCTTAACACTTAGGAATTCCAATCAACGTTATCTTGTGTAGTCGGTGTTAATTTAAATGAAATATAAAGCAATCCTCAAGGATATCACAAGCATAACACCCTACTAATGAACTCACCCCAATATTTATCAATTTTTTAAATCAATCATCATCTATAAATTATTTCATAAGCTCTACAAACAAACCCTCCAATACAAAAAATGATTAACTAAAAAGCAAATGACTATTAAAATGTATCATCGTCGAGGATTCGACCTGAGTGCTACTATACACATTAGTAGAGCATCAGAACATTGACCAGTCGATAGGTTACATTTTTCTATGTGTATCAAATGGTTATGTTGCGGTGGATGGTACAATTAAGTAGTCGTTAGTTTCTGGTTATTGTAAAAAAACAAAATTTTTTAAAAAATGAAAATAAAACACAAAGAAAAAATCACCTTCCTCATAAAAATCATAAATAGAAAACACAAAGAAAAAAAAATTTCTTCCTCTTTCATCAAACATCTCTCTGAATTCTTCGTAGCCTCCCAAAAAATCCATCAGATTTTTTTTAACCCTGAAATTGAGCGAACTCTTCGCCAACTTAGGAGGAACTTAAGATATAATCAACTCATTCAAGAACTTGTCCTTGTCCAACCAATTGAATTAGATATGGCCAATCCTAGGGAAAAAACACCTAAAGAACACGCTACCCTTGATATGAATTACCAACCTCTTTTTATTCAATATCCAAACATAGAAGATGACTTCGAACTCAAATCAGGATTGATTCATCTTCTCCCTCATTTCCATGGTCTAGATGGTGGTGATCCTCATCTACACCTTAAAGAGTTCCAAGTTGTGTGCACTACCACGATGACTCAAGGGGTTTTTAAGGAACAAATCAAACTTAGAGCATTCCTTTTCTCCCTAGCTGAAACTACCAAGTCATGGATCTACTACCTTCATCCTGGTTCCATAACCACATGGAATGACATGAAGCGACCATTATTAGAGAAATTATTTCCTTCTTCTCGTACTGTTTCTATACTAATAGAAATAAGTGGTATCTGTTAGTTCCCAAGTGAATTACTCCATGAATACTAGGAGAGGTTCAAAAAACTTGTTACAAGCTACCCACATCACCAAATTACTAAACAACTCTTGAACCAATATTTATATGAGGGGTTATTGGATATGGAGAGAACTCTCATTAATGCCACAAGTGGTGGTTCTCTTTTTGATAAAACTCCTGTAGCTGCAAGAGATATCATAAGCAACATTGCTGTGAACACACAACAATTCCATACTCAAGCACATGCTCAAGTAAAAAAATCCCATGATAGTCAGTCGATATAGCCGAACAAGATGACCGAGTGGATGAGTGAACTTACAGGTCTTGTGCGACAACTAGCTATGACTACCAAAGCCACAACTTCATCTTCTCTACAATCAATGTTTTCAAGACCTGTCAAAAACTATGGAATATAAAACTCTTCATCTCATGCAACTGACACATTTCCACAACTTCAAGAGGATCAATCCGATTAATCCAGACCAATGGAGCTCAATGCCGTATATGATCAGAGGAACACCAACCCTCAACAATCAGGTCAGTTCATTAGAATCATAAACCAACCCCACTCTGAACCCTTCTCTTCTTCCTATAACCAAGGCCTGAGGTATGGTAATTCTGCCTCTCATCCCCCTCAATACCCTCATCAAAACCCAAAATAGTTTCAATATGGTCAAGGTGTTGGTAACTTCCAACAACCTTATCCTTTTGTTCCTCAACCTCAACGGATCAATCCTCCTCTTCCTCCTCCAGGCTTCCACTATCCTAGTGACCCTTCCCAATTCCCAAACCAATAGAATCACTTTCCCAAGAACTAAAATCAAGGTAATCCTAATCCGGGGCAGGAATATTATTCCAAGAAACCATGGGAAATCATTGTTGAAGATCTTGCCTCTTTCACCCTTTCCAACCTCAAAAACATTGAAACCCAAATTGGTCAACTTGCATCTCACCTTAGTCAGCAGCAACCATCCAATTCTTACCAACTTCCAGCTCAACCATTACCCAACCCCAAGGGTAATGTATGTGTAATTGCACTTAGATCAGGAAAGAAAAATTCTATGCCTCATGTTGAGTCCTCCAACCCTCCTTTTAATGTTAACCTAGAAAATGAAAAGAAAAAGAAACTTGAAAAGGAATCTAAATCCCTTCCCTCACCTCCTTATATTCCACTTAGGAATCCAATTCCTTTTCCTCAAGCCATTTCTAAGCCAAATAAGTCCTTTGATCCCGATCCTGAAATGCTCGACATGTTTAGACGTGTTGAAGTTAGCATTCCCCTCTTAGATGCCATGAAAAAAACTCCTAAGTATGCCATTTTTCTTAAGGAATTGTGCACCCACAAAAGGAAACTTAGGACCTTCGAAAATGTTTCCACCCAACAGTCTATTCCCATAAAGTGCAATGATCGAGGGACCTTTATAGTTCCATGCCAAATTAGGAGTTCTAAATTCGATAATGCACTCATAGACCTAGGAACCTCAATTAGTTTCATGCCCAAATCCATCTTATCCAACCTTGGTATAGGTCCCTTACATCCAATGGGTGTTTTCATTCAATTAGCCAATCGAAGCACAACCAGTACTGAGGGAATAATTGAGAATGTCCTTGTTAGTGTGAATGATCTTATCTTCCCTGCTGATTTCTATGTCCTTGAAATGGAAGGTGAGACAAAATCTTATCGATCTCCCCTAATTATAGGAAGAGCATTTCTTATGATTTCTAGAACTAAGATTGTTATCCATTCAGGCATCTTATACATGGAATTCAGTGACCAGCTGGTCAGGTTCAGCATTTTCCAAGCCATGTGATTCCCATCTGAGGATCACTCTGCATTCTCAATCCATGCTTCTGAGGACACTTCTAAGGGTCAATTGAACCCCATTCCATCATGTTCTTAATGTTCAAATGAAAAACGATCTTTTGAAATCTGCACCATGATTTACCATATTATAAATAGTGAAGTTTATGTTGACCTATCATTTATAGACTCCATCAATCTAGATGATCTTGAAAAATCTCTTGAATCCCACATCAACTCTGATCTCTACTGGTCCACCTTGGATAGTATTAAGGAAAATGAATATGAAGCAACTAAAATCCCTTCATCCATTCTTGAGATATCTAACCCACAAATGAGAGATGGTACTGATCTAAAACCTCTTCCCGAACACCTGAAATATGAATTCATTTTCCATGACCACTCTTATCGTATCATTATCTCTTCTTCAATTACCGAAACTGAGGAGTCCAAACATGTTCAAGTGTTAGAGGAAATCAAAAAGGCCTTAGGGTGGACCCTAGATGACATAACAGGAATCGACCCTTCCTTTTTCATGCATCACATCCATCTTGAGGAATCATCCAAACCAAATAGATAACCACAAAGAAGACACAATCCCCTCATATATGAGGTAGTTAGGGAAGAGATCACCAAGCTTCTACAAGCTGGGATTATCTATCCAATTTTTGATAGTTAAGGGATTATTCCAATTCAAGTAGTACCTAAGAAGGGTGGGATAACTGTTGTCACAAATGAACATGGAGAGGTAGTCACAACTCGAGTGAAGAACAAATGGCGTGTGTGCATTGACTATAGAAACTTGAATGTTGGAATAAGAAAAGATCACTACCCTTTTCCATTACTTGATCAAATTCTAGAATGATTAGTCGTAAAGTCAAACTATTTCTTTCTTGATGGATACACTGGCTATTTCCAAATCCCAATCGCACCTAAAGACCAAGAAAAGACTAATTTCACTTGCCCCTTTGGAAAATATGTATATAAGAGAATGCCTTTTGGCCTTTGCAATGCTCCTGCAACATTTCATAGGTGTATGATGAGTATCTTTTCTGAATTCATTGAACACTACATGGAAGTCTTCATGGATGAATTCACAATTTATGGTGAGTCATTTGAATCTTTCTTGAATTCACTCTCTCTAGTCCTCCAAAAGTGTGTCAAGTTTAAACTTGTGTTAAATTTTGAAAAATGCCACTTCACGGTTGAAAATGGGATTGTTCTAGGGAACATAGTTTCAAAAGATGGTATTGAAGTTGATCCTGGCAAAATTGAAGTGATCCAATCACTTCCTAAACCCAAATCCGTTCAATAAATCCATTCATTCCTCAGTTATGCTAGTTTCTATAGGTGATTCATCCATAACATCAGTAAAATTTCCCTCCTACTCACTTGGTTTCTCCAAAATTATGTCACTTTCCATTTCGATGAGGTTTGCAAGAGAGTCGTCATTGAACTCAAAACTTCTCTTACATCTGCCCCAACAATCCAACCCCCAGATTAGTCTTTACCCTTTGAGTTGATGTGTGATGCTTCTGATAGAGCCGTTGGGGCTGTTCTTGGTCAAAGAAGTGAAAAAACTCATCATTTCATCCATTATACCTCAAAAACATTGGATGAAACTCAATATCACTACACTGTCACTGAAAAAGAACTTTTAGCCGTTGTTTTTTCCTTGGATAAATTTCGTCACTATCTCTTAGGTTCCAAAATCATCATATTCAAAAATCATTTTCCTATAAAGTTTTTACTCAAGAAAAGTGATTCCAACTCGAGGATAATAAGATGGATCCTAATGCTCCAAGATTTCGACCTTGAAATAAAAGATAGACCAGGAAAAGAAAACCCAGTGGCTGATTACTTGAGTAGAATTTCTAATTCTTCTCATTCTGAAATAGTTGATCCAAAATTTCCATCTGAGCACATTTCATCTCTCACTTCAAAGTTACCATGGTATTCCCCAATTGTAAATTACTTTGTTTCTGGTGTTTTTCCTGAAAATTTTTCAAAAGAACAAAAATTGATGTTGAAAAGTGATTCAAAATTCTATTTTTGGGAAGAAAATAAACATTGGAAAACTGGGGAAGACATGATAATAAGAAGATGTGTTGATGAAAATGATTATTCTTCCATCTTAGAATTTTGTCCCGCACTGCCTGGAGGTGGCCACTTTGGACCATAAAGGACCTCTTGAAAGATCCTAGACTCTGGAATCTATTGGCCTTCACTCTTCAAGGACTCACATGAGTTCTGTCAATCATGTCCCACTTGCCAAAAATTTGTCACAATTTCAAAGAGAAATGAAATTCCCCCAAAGCCTTTAATTTTCTGTGAGATCTTCTATATTTGGGTTATTGATTTCATGGGACCATTTCCCCCTCTCAATGTATTTGAAAACATCTTTCTTGTAGTTGATTATGTTTCTAGGTCGGTCGAGGCCAAACCCACAAGAAAGGATGATTCACATATTGTTAGTGAGTTCCTAAAGACACACATCTTCAACCGATTTGGCACACCACGTGCCTTGATAAGTGAATTAGGAACCAATTTTGTAATAGAACCATGGAATCTATTTTGAAAAAGAATAGTGTTGTACATAAAACTTCAACTGCATATCACCTCCAAACAAATGGAATGAGTGAACTTTCAAATAGAGAAGAGAAAGGAGTTCTTGAGATAATTGTAAAACCCACTAGAAAAGACTACCTTGAAAGACTTCGTGAAGCACTTTGGGCTTATAGAACTGCATATAAAACACCCATTGGGATGTATCTTTTTAGGTTAGTTTTTGTTATAGAATGTCATCTACCAGTTGAAATCCAACATATGTATTTTTAGGCTGTCAAAACCTGTAATTTTGATTGTAAAAATTCTGGTGAAGAAAGATTGTTACAATTGGATGAACTGGAGGATCTTCGACTTGATTCTTACAATAATTATAATCTCTACAAAGAAAAATCTATGGCATTCCATGACAAACACATCCTGAGAAAGGTATTCCCTGAAGGTGAAAAGGTAATGATATTCAATTCTTGATTATGGATTCACCCAGGTATGCTTAATTATCATTGGGAAAGTCCTTTTATTGTTACTCATGTTTACCCATTTGGTGCAGTGCAAGTCTAAGAACTATCTTCAAAAAGAATATTCACGGTTAATGGAAATTGTTTAAAAAATCACCAATAAATGACAGACATCCCAGGAACTGCCACGACTTCCATCGGATCACCAACTTCTACAGTTGACCCACCATTGAATGGAGATGGAAACCCACCAAATCCAAACCAGGGGAAACTCTTTCCCTTTAACTCCTTATCTCTCTCTCTCTTTATCTTTCCCCCCTCTCTCTTATCCTTCCCCTATCATTCATTATTTTTACCACTTTTCTCATCACAGTTTTTATTTACTCTTTCTATTTTGTGTGGGTGTGTCTTTATAAAAAATCTAAAAAACCATAAAAAACTAAAACACAAAAAAAAATCATAAAAAATATATGAAAAATAATGATTAATGCTTACTCACCTTCTAATTTTTTAAAAAAAATTCCAACCATTTTGGGGAGTCAAAAGACATGTTTTCATCTCAAATTTTTTTTCTTTTCATCATGACTTTGGATATAGAATCTTGTGTCAAAACCAACAAATTTTGAATGCTCATTTTTATTATTTGGAAAATTATTTTCCCCAACCATGAGGAACATAATTTTATTTCATACCAAGGACACCTGTGGACATATTTTCAAAATGAGTTTTTTTTTCACCCCCATTTGTGAATCTTGAGTTTGTGGACCTTTGAGCTAAATTTCCTACTTTGATGTGCATTAATATGAGAGAATTTTTTGAACCACATGAGATTTTTAATAGCCAAATAGCCTCCCATTCACCATACTTTAATCCTCCTGTTGAAATCCCCTTAAAGCCTATGAAAACATTTTCATTGATAGAAACATTACAAGACCAATTCCTTATCCCACCCAATATCAACATGGATTTTCATTGCATGATTTTTTTTGAAATTTAAGTGTGGGGGGAAAAGTTTTCATTTTTGGTACCCTTTTTTTGATTTTAACCGTGCTATCAAATGCTTGAGGGAAATCATCTATTTCAGTGTGGGGACAAGTTGTCCTTCATTGGGGTTTGGGAATGTATATATTGATGTTGTCCTTCAGTGGTGATTGGGAATGTATATATTTTTATCATGTACAATTGAAAAGTGTTAAAAAAAATGAAAATAAGAATGCGTTGTGTCTTGGGTAGGTCAAAAATCACACTTCCTAAACCTTTGATCTTGTTATAACTATTACAATTAGTGTCATGAGAAGATCAATCATGGGTTGGTATATGAGTGTGAGGTATTTTTAAATTTCAACTTTCGAAAAATGCAAAAAAAGAGAAAAAAACAGAACACTTGCATTATATTCTTATGTCATTGAGAGAATATTCATGGTTTGTAAATATTTCATCTTCTCATCCAATTCAAATTTTCTTCCTCTCCCGTGTCTTTCTTCACATAATCATTACCTTCTAAATATGTGTTTTCATTTCCTTCCATGTTTCATTTCAAATTAAATGTGCATTGTTTTTTCTAAGTTGGTGTTTTACCCCTTTTCTTCTCTCTCCTGGACATTATATTCCTACCATCCCATAGACACATAAAAACCCCTTAATAAGACCTCTTTATTCTTATGCACTTTGGATAGGGATTGGAAGCTAAGATCACTTTCAGACACTAAGATTTTCACTTTTGTTTGGTGAAAGAGTGAACCTCCATAAATTAATTTTATCATCTTGAGAGGAGTAAGCTTTGTGTGACACTATTTTCCATTTCTAAATTTGAGTTTGAAAAAAATGAATTAGTTTTGGATAATTTTTTCTATAAAAACTTGTGGTGGAATTCAAAATTTATGAGTGAAATAGTCAAAACCTCCCCTGATTAGAGAAAATGAAATTTTAATATTTATTGGTGGGTGAAAATTATTTTGTCAGGTTTTTATATTTGTTGCACATGAGGACATGCACAGGACTATGTGTGGGGGAGTTGATGTTATTAATATTTACAAGACTTATTATATAGTACTTTTACTTATTTTATATAAAATGTGAATAATTTTAGTGAAATATTAATGTTTTAATACTAAGTATAATTTTTTAGCATTTTTTAGAAGTAGTCCCATTGAGTCAATTTACTATTTTATTTATAACTATCAACCTAAAGATCCTCATTGTGTGATTATTTTTTTTGTAGTATTCCTTACTAAATGTAAAAAAATTCATTATAATGAACCTTTGGCCACATTGTCTATTTGAATGGTCATATGGACCACACAATAAGGCCTGCAAAATCTGTGAAGAAACTGGACCAGCCATGAAGATTTAATTTCTGGGCTCAATCAGGATGTCCAAATTCTATTATTCTTCTCCAGAATTTGGGGGAAAATTCAAGGAGTCTTGGATAAAAATTTCAAGGCCCAAATACAAGAACAAGGTTCCCAACTAATGCCTTTAATTCCAAACCACCATTTGGGCCAGGATTTAAAATCTAGACACTATTCATGACATATCTCATGATGTAATAATCAAATAGAGATGATATTTTTTAGTGTGAAAGAGGGGATATTAGAGGCCGACTTTATTGAAGAAATAATTCGTCTTTGAAGGAATATTCCTATTTTAAAACCCTTTCATATTTTGGACTTCAAAAAGATTAGATTGAAATGGACATATTAATATTGTTTAATAAATTTGCCATAATATTGGATCCATAAGTCCAAATGACTCTAAATTTTGAGAGAGGTCGGCCGGCATTATTATCTACATCTGTGAAGAAGGAGATATCTCAATCTTCGACTGTCTGGATATCCAAATCATCGAGCCATGTAGAGGTGTTGTTTTTGAATGCAAACATCCCACCACTTTGGGATATAAATACATCCCCTACCCTCCTTTCAAAATGGTTGGAATTTCAAAAGAGAAGAGAGTCAATTGGCATGACCAAAGCCTTTACAAAGTCTTCTGAGGACCTTCCATACTCATGTATTCACTTGAGATACCTTTCCTCCTATCTTTTCTTCCTTTCACTTTTGTGTTGTTCTTCGTTTGTAATCTTTTATGTTTGTGTTTTGTAATTATGTTTTAATGAAAGTTTCTTCTTCAATATCTCTTATTCTTATCCAACTTATGTAGTTGAATATTATTGTTCTTAAAATATTTTAAATATAGTGTAATCCCCTTCCCTTCTTTTATATACTCATTAAATCCAAAGTCTGTTTTTTCTAATTCTCATCATTGTTCGTGTGTGTGTGTGTTTGATGCACCACTATTTTCTTATCCATTTTTTTTTCTATTCTTAATTTATCATCATAATTAGTATAACAAAATTATTAAACACCCAAATGGATGAGTAAATCTCTTCTTGGGGTGAGTCAAAATTTCGGAATGTTAAGTGATTGAGAGTATTTCTTCCATTAGTATTCGTTAATTTAACATTGTGCATGTTGGACTTAACATGTCATGGATTAATGACATATTTTGTTTGACAATTGGTTTCCATGGATTATTGGAACCAGAAATACACTACCATAAACAATTAATGGTAATTATTAGAACCCTAAGTTATGTTAAGGCCTTGATTAATGCCTTAACAGTTCAGAATTCCAATCAACGTTATCGTGTGAAGTGAGTGTTAATTTAAATGAAATATTAAGCAAAGATCAAGGATATCACAAGATTAACTCCCTAATAATGAACTCACCCAAATATTTATCAATTTGTTAAATCAAACATCATCCATAAATTATTTCATAAGCTCTGCAAACAAAACCCCCCAATTAAAAAATTCGATCAACTAAAAAACAAAAGACTAATAAAAAATTATCATCGCAGAGGATTCGACCTGAGTGCTGCTATACACATTAGTAGAGCATCAGAACTTTGATTGGTCAATAGGTGTTCAGTATATGTTAGTATATTTCATCACTTTACTTTTTCCTATTTATAGGTTAATGCATGAATGTGTGTGGGTCATAGTAGTTAGTACTTTGGTTTCCTTTTTACTATGCACTTCTACATTGTGTGGGTTGTATGCATGTGTACAGGTACTTAGGCAAAGGCCTCCCTGAGATTGTTATGCCTTCGGTGCTTATCGCCAGCCCCTAGCCTATGGAGGTGGGCTTGGGGTAGTTGCGGCTTGAGACCGGTAGGGTCAGGTCATGACAAAGTGGAATCAAAGGTGGCTTGTTCCTTGGGGCATTGTTCGGACGTCCCTAAAAAGTGATTGGTTAGTATTTAGGGAAATAGTGTCGACATGTCTTGAGAGAAGATCTTAGGCTAGGGAGTCCAACGATGGTATGATCGGCTGACGTATCCATTCACCAGGACCCTGATAACCCGCTTGTTGACTCGGCAAACTGAGAAATTTGTAGCAGGGAACTTTGGAACATACATCAGGTATAATTGAGTTTTGTCTGTCCATGTTGAGTCAGATCCCCTTTGTGATTACTGTTATATGTATATATGCTCATCTGATCGCGGTAATCCTTTATAATTTTCAGGATACCCCCACGAGAGCAGCCAGCTAGGTTTCCCTTTCCAGTTCGTGATGACTACCTGGAGAGCGATGATGCGTTAGTTTAGGGACCCTCATGTGATCCTCTCCCACCCAGTGCTTCAGTAGTAGCCCCTCTACCTGAGGAGTGGCAGTTAGTACTGGCAGCACGTGTTGAGGTTGAGCGTAGGCTGAGTGCGCTCCAAGACATCCAACGTCTGCGGCCGTAGAAGTTCTATGGGGACCAGGATCCCCAGGTAGCGGAATACTAGCTAGAGTTTTTGAAATGACTTTTCAGGCTGGTATGGACAACAATGGAAAATATGGTAGCCATAGCTGCCAGCCTTTTTCTCAGGACTGTCGGTCGTTCGTGGGGGTTGGTTATGCAAACCCATGATGAGTCGTCTCTCATGTGGTATAGCTTTTAGTAGATCTTATGAGAGGAGTACTCCCCCTCTTGTTTACACTCCTTTCAGATTCAGGAGCTTCTGTAGCTGAAGAATGGGGGATGACCGTGGCGCAGTACTCGACCCGGTTTACCGATCTGACTCGCTACACGCAGGGTATGATCCGTGACAGTTACTTTGGTAAAGGAAGTTTGAGCATGGTCTTCGCAGGGAGATTTGTGATACTTTAGTGCCCATGTGCATCCATACTTATGTCGGGGTTCTAGAGCGGGTGCTCATGACAGAGAGATTCATGGCCGAGGGATGCAAGATGATAGGGCTTAGCAGTGGCCGCTTTAGAGAAGATTCTTTGGTGACAGACAGGTGGCAGAGAGTAGAGCCTCGGTTGAGGAGGTCCTTCTTTGATCAGACAAAGGGGTAGGGTCATACACCACAGTGGAACCATGGAGCACCGAGGTAGGCAGGAGAGAGCTGGTGTCATGCTTGTGACGGACAGGGTCACCTAGAAGGGGACTGCCCGACCAGGCGTACTGAGCAGCCGTGGAAGGCAGTGGACACACCGCAATAGCAGAGGGAGCTCCATGACCATGGATCTCCCAGGCGAGGATAGGGTGGTCCTCAGGGAGGTGGTGCATGCAGAGCAGCATGACCTGGAGGTCTGAGATGGCGTTTCTAGGTCCTTCCACTGCCACCACTGGGCAGCCCGCACCAGGCTCAGGGAGCTGGCAGTAGGGGCCGTGGGCAACTTCAGGCTATGGGTGTTCATGACCCCCCAGCACACAGGATGGTCTATAGTACACTTTGTGTTTACTCTACGCTTGCTTCGGTACTAGTAGACGCAGGCACCAGTGTAACACACCGAGATTTTATGAGAAATATTATTTTTAATTTCTTTGATATCTTGTGTTGTACACCACGCCATGATTATATTGAACTATATGCAACACCTTATTAGCTTTTAGTATATACAAACACTATTCTTGTATTGTTTTTCATGCAAAAGAGACCTTCCTCAATAGTGTGTGTTGTACGCAATACCGAGTTTCACTAAACAACGATATATTTTTATAATATTATTATGAACTAGCCATTATGAATAGTATTAACTGATTTTTGAATTTTATAATATTATAATTCAACTTACAAATTTTCTAGAATGAGGTATGAGAACAAAATCAATTTTTTGGATAACAGATGTATTTTTCAAAAAATGCAGTTTTGTCGCCTTTGGATGGCACACCCATTTTAAATTTAAATTTTGACATGTTTATAATTTCAATTTTACAATATAAACTTCTTATTTTTAATCAATATATAAAAACTTACATTGGATAATGTTTTGATAGTTTTCTGATAACTTTCATATTTTGATGAATAGTAAAAATACGCTAAATTTTAATTAAAAACAACTTTTTTCATCAAGAAAATTTATATGGTTAAATTATAATATTGAATGGTTTTAAATTTTAAATAGAATATATTTTTACCATTTAATATAATTTATGTCATTATCATTAATTTTACATTGAATTCGTAGATAAAATCAATTCAATCTTTTGCAATGTTTTAAATAAAAACCCACTTTCTTTCGACAACAGGATTAATTTTATTTTAATTTTTGAAACTTCTATGTATTTAATTTGTAAAAATGGATTCCATATTTGGAAACATTGGATCCAAATTATGTTAATAGGATACTTTTTATTTTTGGGAATTTTGAATAGTAACTACAGTAAATTTTATTTACCATAGGTAAATCAGGTAATTTAGGGAAAAAATAATATTATAAAATTACTCTAACAATTGTCTTAATATAATTGGATGATTATATTTCTTTATAAAATATACTTGGGTCTAAATGGTATCTTTTGGAACCCACTAGGATGTGATTGAGACCTTTAATTTATTTTATTTAAAAAAAGTGAATTACGTCTCACTCAAACTTTAATAATTAAATTATTTTTACTATAAGGTTATATAGAATATAAATTCGATTATAAATACCCATTTTAAAGATAAATTTTTTTTCTTTATCATGGTAATATATTTTTAATTTTTAAAAAATATATAATTATTATAATAGTTTATACATTAATGATGCAGAAATTATTTATTTAGTGAAAAATCAATAATAGAGTTTTTATTAAACTATTAATACCATTAAAAGGTCCAAAAACCTGACAAAAACTTATTGGTCGTGTACATATAAACCATAAGCATAAAAAAACTAATGTTTTACCATTTAGATCCTTATAAAAGTGATTATGACATTTATATTATTTCATTTTAAATGATGTCAAAGTTTTCACCTTTAGAATTTATTAAACTTATCATTTTAAATGTTTAGTGTTTTAGAAGATAAATTATACTAAAAGTATTATTTTGAAATATGTTAGTTTTTTCTTCATCATATTATTTTATTTTTTATTTTTATGCAACAAATAAGTATATTAAATAATTATACGAAAATGTTGTAGTAATTATTTTATTAAGAGAAATATCAAATAAATTGTATTAAAAATATTAAAATAAATATTATATGAAAAAGTTAATGTTATCCAAAAAAAATTTAGATGGATATGAAAAGTTATAAATCTATTACTTATTTTGGTTCGAATATATCTTCTGTGTGGATTTAATTTAAATTCAAATAATTGAATAGTGTCAAAATTGACACTATTGATATAACATATTATTAAATTGTTTAAAAATCACAAAAATATTTAAAAATTAAAAATTAAAAAATATATGGTATAAAATTTAATAATTTATCTAATTATTTAAAATTCACAACAAATAATTAAGTATTAATAACAATTTAATAATTAGAATATTATTACCACAAATAAAATTTAATAGATTAAATAAGGATAAATCAAAATGATAAGGTTTAAAATAAACATAAAACATGTCTAAATTTTATTGGTTTATGATATTAAAATCCTATATCATCTCATTTTAGAATGGAGTCATTTTTGGAAGTTTTTAAGTGTGGTTTTTATTTATTATAAATTAATATTTTTGAGGTTTCCAAAGGTGCCCCTCTCCTCCCTTATAAAAGGACACCTCCTACCTCTCCTATTAAAACCATTTGAGCCTTCATGCTCGGCCAACCCCTACCAATTACTCTTCCATACATCTCTAGTTATAACATAGAGGTTCTGGTCTTCTCAAAATACCAACTCCAATCCCTTAAGTGGAAGTTCAAAGGAGATGTATCGAAGAAGAGGTAATCTCTTCTACCGATTCATTCATGTGTCTTTATTCTTCTACATCCTCTTCTATATTTGTTGCATTATAAAGTAATTACATCATCATTACTTATATACTGATATGTTATTATAATCACAAAAAACCTATTTCACATTCTATCCATCTTACGGAAAATGAAATCACCACACGTGTGTACTTACGGAATACCGTCTCCACGCCGTGGTGTAATCTGTTTTTCCACCACTACTATAATTGGATGGGTATAATAGTGGAAATAATAACTATAAATGATTATTATAAAATCATACTAATTATGAGATATTATATCATCCACTACAATACAATTCAATAATTATGGGAATGATATAACCACCCTTGCGTACGTACAGATTACTGTCTCCACAACGCGATAAGATTCATTCTCCATGTTAAACATTCAAGAATGATAATAAAGTATACATAATGAATAATAATGAAATATATGAAATAGTAATTCTAGTGGATATATATATATATATATATATATATCTATTTATGTTATCTATTTACTTCAATTCAAGTCAATAAGGAAAGGAAAACAACGTTCATGCGTACGTATGACCTATCGTCTCCATGAAAGTTGTATTTCATTTCATTTATCTATATATTATGTATATATATATATATACTGAATATATATGATATATATATTGTTTTTTACATTTCTGAAGTATGTAAATCATGATATAAGTAATAATATCAAGAACAACAAGTCCAAACAGGTATGATAAATGAATCAATTATTACCCAAAATTTTGCTTTAACATGGAATTGACAAATGAACGAATAATATAAAGACATGAGTGAATAATATATAATATCATAAATATTATTACGGTTCTGTTACAAGTTAATAATATGTTTAAACCTACTATACACAAGGTTCAGATACATATGAAGCATATCGGGCTTAAGGTAAGGGATAATTATTCTAATCTCGTTCTTATCTGAGTTTGTTTGTTCATAAGTATTTACTGGGGTTATATTTATCATCCATTTCCATGTTTTCTAATTTTTTTTCATGTATGTTTAAAGTTATTTTTACACATTTTTGACTTTTACTACATGGTATGTAAGGAATATTTTTTTTACCATACGAGGTACTTTTTGACTTTTTTGGTAAAAGTTCCAGGAGAATGTTTTTTTAACTTATACGACATGAACAGATTTTTAAGATTTCATAACACATTATTTTGGTGATTCTTCCTCTAGAATATTTCATGATTATTTTAAATAAAATCCTTTTATTTTAATATTTCATGTCATTTTGTGAAAAGAAAATGATTTTGCAGAAGAATGAATATTTTCCTCAAGAATTCATTTCAAGTGTTTTATCAAAACTATTTCCCAACTAAGATGACATTATTTAGTATGTCTATGTTTCAAGTATAATGTCTCTATTATTTACATGGTTTTATTTTTCTTATGGTGAAATGATATCCATTTGTTTTATTTGAATTATGTTATGATGGAATGATGTTTATGTAACCCATTTTATTCTTTGGGTTATGATGAATGATTTATGATTGTTTTGTGGCACACGTAAGAATGATTTCAATATGAGATGGGTGGGACCTATATATCCCTAAAATTCATTGGGTAAATATTTATATCTCATGAGATACACATATATTAATGACAAGTAAATCTAGTTCAGTAATACAGTGCTGGAATGACAAGTAATCCCAGTTCAGTAATGGTCTTGGCAGCAATGCCTTGGCTACTATGGATATCATATCATGTGCTTAATGGTTTTCATAATTATAGGTTTTATTCCCATGTTATTTTATCATGATTAATGTTTCTTTTTGATCTATGCCTTATGAACTACCAAGATTTAATTCACAACTCGTGATTTTGATGTTTAAACATTATGTTCTTGTTTTTAAGTTCAAATGTATATGGTTTGTTTTATTTTCTCCATGTTTACACTTACTAAGCATTTGAGATCACATGTTTTATGTTTTCTTTTCCCCGTGACATAAATAAAGGTTTTAGGTAAGAAAAAAAGGGAAGATTTTTATGGGAGATGTTGAAGATCTTTCAACATGATTAGAAGTTTATGTTCCATGTTTCCAAAGATAGTAAACTAATACGGTCTTTGGGAATTTGTTTGTGTCATGTATTATGCATTCTGAAAAAGTAATGTAATTTCTATGTATGTTAAGCTTTGGGTCTCTACAGTTGGTATCCAAGCGAAGGTTTATTTAACCTTTGGAAACTAGGATGTGAAAAATTTAGTGAGATCCCTAGAGATATTTCTAAGGAATGTCTAGGGATGTCCCTAAGGTTAAGTATAAGTATAGGTTATAGTCCTAGAATTATGGTAATGATCATAGAATTAAACCTAAGATGTTAGATATTGAAAGTACCCCCCCTTGATTATGTTGTTTTTCTTGTATGAGTTTTGCCTCTCATACTATTCTTTTTGGGTTTTAAGAAATGGAAGGAAATAGGAGGAATAATGTTAATGGATAATATGATGGAAAATGGAATGATATTCTTAATGAGAAACCAAATGAAATGTAATTTGGATGTCCAAACATCATTATTATTCCTAATCAGCAATCTCATAATATGATCAATAATATCAACTTTGGTAAGTTTCCTGACTCAGCTAATAAGAGAAAGATAGAGTTTCATGATGATCATTGAAGAAAGAAAGTTCAATTTCCCTCCTGTAAATGATGTGGGAAGAGGCATCAAGGGGAATGTTTCAAAGGAAGTGGAAGATGCTTTGGGTGTGAAAAAGAAGGACACAAAGCTAGTAATTGTAAAGGAAAAGGTTCAGTTAACACAATGGACACGGATAATGGTATTGCTAAGACATCAACCAAGGTTAAATGTTTTAAATGTGTAATGTATGAGCATTATACAGACCAATGCCATAATAGAAAAACTCATGAAGCGAATCAGCAAGGTTGTATGGGTAGTATTTATGTTTATGATGATGAAGAGACTACAAATGATATATGAGATGAAAGAAGTGTCAAGGAATAAAATGAAGAAGCTCAGTCAATGGTTTAAGAAGGTAGTGGAATGATTCCATGTTTATCAAGAATAATGTATGGTACTATGGAATAAAGAAAAATCTAAGGATGTGTACACTTTTTTCTTTCCATGAGTATTTGAAAGTATATGATGAATTATACTGGTAACCCTGAAAAGTGATTGAAATATTTTTGGGAATCAGATGATATGTTCATAATGAAAGGATCAGGAGAAAAATAATATGTTTGATAGTATTAATGATCTCATGACTGATATAAGGACAAAGTGATATCTTGGTTTGAGTATATATAAATTTTGTGATTTTGGTATGTGGAAAGAGTAAAATTTTGACAACATTCATGTTTTCAATAAGGTTCTATGGTAATTAATGTTTCAAGAGAATACATGATTAAGGTATTCACATGTTTGTAATGTGACCAACAAGATACATCTTATGATATATTGGGGATTAATGATGGTATTCAAATGCTTGGTATATGACCTTTCTGGTTATTTCTTTCATTGTACTATGAGATTAGACAAAATAGTTTTGGATAAGCCTAATGTTTGGAATGGATTAAGATGGAAATATGATAGTATTGTTTAAGGATAGATCTTTTTTCGATATTATTTATAGGATGTTATAATAATGTAGTTTTAGAAAAAGGATAACCTGTAGGATGAGCGACAACCCGTCATGTCGGACAAGGTTGCAAGAATTCAACCCACAACTGAAGTGCGACAGGCCTTTATCACCTACCACTGGCTTACAGGATGTCCCTGGTTAGTAGAAACTAGTTTTATTTTATTAATTGGTAAGATAGATTAAGTATAAGTCTATTTTTGGAACCATATATGATTAATATCACCATATATGAACTTATGTATATAACGTTTTCTAACCTTATGTTTGAGATAGATGGAATGACCTATCATTCTATTGCATGATCTGCTAACACTTCATGAAAGGAAAATTCAACATCATTTCTTTAAGATATGAAGTGGAAATTGTTCAAGGCATGAAAAAAAGTTATATTGTACCAAAATCGAATAAGTATTTTCTTTTAATTGAAAAATTATTCAACATTAGGGAAATGATCTTGAAAACCAAAAATGTTGTCCTAGTTCCCTCATATCTGATGAATCATAAAGTACCTTAGATCATCACAAATTTATGGATTTTTGATTTTTGTATTTTTCATAGCCATGTCCTCTACCACTCTTCATCAGAAGTTTATGGTTAGATTTCTCTTTCATATCCATGTTTTCACCTATGTTGTCCTATGTGGAAACCCAGTGTTGAGTTACTTTGGGTGACCATTATGACGCTAACATTCCCTTTTAAAATGAAGTTTTAGTATTCATTTTTACTAGGTGGGTTTCTATAAATAAAACTTTCAAGTAGAAAACCATTTATAACCCCGAAGAATTTTGAGGACGAAATTAATTTTAAGGGAGGTAGAATGTAACACCCTGAGATTTTATGAGAAATATTATTTTTAATTTCTTTGATATCTTATGTTTTACGGTACACCAAGATTATATTGCGCTATAAGAAACACCGTATTAGATTGTATCATATGCAAACACTATTCTTGGCTTGTGTTTCACGCAAGAGAGACCTTCCTCAATAGCGTGTGTGGTACGCAATACCGAGTTTTACTAAACAACGATATATTGTTATATTATTATTATGAACTAGCCGATACAAATAGTATTAAATAAATTTTGAATTTTATAACATTATAATTCATCTTACACATTTTCTAGAATGAGGTATGAGAACAAAATTTATTTTTCGGATAAAAGATATATTTTTCAAAAAATGCTGTTTTGTCGCCTTTGGATGGTGCACCCATTTTAAATTTAATTTTTGACAATTTTATAAGTTAAAATTTACAAAATAAACTTCTTGTTTTGAATCAAGATATAAAAACTTACTTTGGATAATGTATTTATATTTTTCTGATAACTTTCATATTTTGATGAATAGTAAAAATACGCTAAATTTTAATTAAAAACAACTTTTTTTCATCAAGATTATTTATATGGTTAAATTATAATATTGAATGGTTTTAAATTATAAATAGAATATATATTTACCATTTAATATAATTTATTTCATTATCATTAATTTTACATTGAATTCGTAGGTAAAATCAATTCAATATTTTGCAATGTTTTAAATAAAAACCCATTTTCTTTCGACAATAGGATTAATTTTAATTTAATTTATGAAAATTTTGTGTATTGAATTTGTAAAAATGGATTCCATTTTGGGAATAATTGAATCCATTTATGTTAATATGCTACTTTTTATTTATGAGCATTATGAATAGTAATTATGGTAAATTTTATTTACCCTAGTTAAAGGTAAATCGGGTAATTAAGTGTAAATATAATATTATAAAATTACCATAACAATTTTTATAATATAAATAGATGATTATATTTCGTTATAAAATATACTTGGGTCTAAATGATATCTTTTGGAACCCACTTGGTTGTTATTAAGACCTTTAAGTTTTTTTAAAGAAAGTGAAATATGTCTCACTCAAACTTTAATAATTAAATTATTTTTAATATAAGGTTATACAGAATATAAATTTGGTTATAAATATTAATTTGAAATCTAAAATGTTTTTATTTATCATGGTAATTTAATTGTAATTTTTAAGAAATATATAATTACCTTAAGAGTTTATACATTAATGATGAAGAAATTATTTATTTAGTGAAATGTCAATAATATAGTTTTTATTAAACGAATAATACCCTTACAAGGCCCAAACACCTGCCCAAAACTTATTGGTCGTGTATATATAAACCATAATCATTCAAATATAGAATTTTGGACCATTTTTATTCTTATAAAATTGATTATGAAATTTATATTATTTTATTTTAAATGATCTCAATGTTGTCACCTTCATAATTTATTAAACATATCATTTTAAACGTTGGGTGTTTTAGAAGATAAATTCTAAAAAAAGTATTATTTTGAAATATATTAGATGTATTTTCATCATAGTATTTTATTTTTAAATTTTATGCAACAAATAAGTATATTAAATAATTATAAAAAAATTTGTAGCAATTATTTTATTTAGAGAAATATCAAATAAATGGTTTTAAAAATATTAAAATAAATATTATATGAACAAATTAATGTTATAAAACAATTTTTTAGATTAATATGACAAGTTAGGAATCTATTAAATATTTCCGTTCGAATATATATTCTGTTTGGATTTAATTTAAATTCAAATAATTGAATAGTGTCAAAATTGACACTATTGATATAACATATAATTATATTGTTTCAAAATCACAAAAATATTTAAAAATTACCAATTAATAATTATATGGTTACTGATGTAATAATGTGTCTAATTATGGAAAATTTACAACAAATAAGTAAGTATTTATAACAATTTAATAATTATAATATTATTACTACAAATAAAATTTAATAGATTAAATAAAGATAATTAAAAAGGATAAGGTTTAAAATAAACATAAAACATGTATAAATTTTATTGGTTGATGATATTAAAATCATATCTCATATCATATTCGATTTGAGTTATTTTTAGTAGTTTTTAAGTGGGGTTTGAATTTATTATTAATTAATATTTTTGAGGATTCCAAAGGTGTCCATATCCTCCCTTATAAAATGGCACCTCCTACCTCTCCTCTTCACACCATTTGAGCCTTCAAGATCGGCCAAACCCTGCCAATTAATGTACTAAACATCTCTAGTTATATCATAGAGGTTCAAGTATTCTCAAAAGACCAACTCAAGTCCCCTAAAAGGAAGTTCAAAGGAGGTTCGTCGAAGAAGAGGTAATCTCTTCTACCGATTCTTTCAAGTTTATTTATTCTTCTACTTCCTATTATTTATTTGTTTCATTATAAAGTATTTAAATAAGTATTACTTATATACTGATATGTTATTATAAATATGAAACAACCCTATTTCACATTCTATCCATCTTACAGAAAACGAAATCACCGCGCGTGCGTACGTACAGAATACCGTCTCCATGCCGTGGTGTAATCTATTTTTTCTCCACTACTATAATTGGATGGGTATAATGATGGAAATAATAACTATATATGATTATTATAACATCATACTAGTTCGGATATATTATATCATCCACTCCAATCCAATTCAATAATTATGGGAACGATATCATCGCTCGTGTGTACGTACAGATTACCGTCTCCAAGACGCGATGAGATTCATTCTCCATGTTAACCATTCAAGAATGATTATAAAGTATAAATAATGAATAATAATGAAATATATGAAATAATAATGTTACTTGATTTATATATATATATATATATGTCATCTACTTACTTCCATTCAAGTCAATAAGGAAAGGAAAACAACGTTCATGCGTACGTATGACCTACTGTCTCCATGAATGTTGTATTGCATTTCATTTATCTATATATTATGTATATATATATATGATGAATATGTATGATATATAAATAGTGTTTTACATTTTGGAAGTAAGTAAATCATGATATAAGTAATAATATCAAGAACAACAAGTCCAAAAAGGTACGATAAATGAAACAATTATTACCCAAAATGTTTCTTTAACATGGAATTGACAAATGAATGAATAATATAAAGACTTAAGTGAATCATATATAATATCATAAATATTATTATAATTCTATTACAAGTTAATAATATTTTTAAACCTACTATACAGGAGGTTCAGATACATGCGAAGCATATCAGGCCTAAGGCAAGGGATAATTATTCTAATCTCGTTCTTCTATGAGATTGTTTATTCATAAGTATTTACTGGGGTTATATTTATCATCCATGTCCATGTTTTATAAAAATATTTACATGTATGTTTAATGTCCTTTTTACCCATTTTTTACTTTTACTACATGGTATGTAAGAAATCTTTTTGTTACCACATGAGTTACTTTTTGACTTTTCTGGTAAAAATACGAGCAGAATGTTTTTTTAACTTATACAGCATGAATGGATTTTTACGGTTTAATTATGCCTTATTTTCATGATGCTTCCTCTAAAATATTTCATGATTATCTTCAATAAAATCCTTTTCTTTTAAAATTTCGTGGTATTTTCGGAAAACAAAATGATTTTCAAGAAGAAAGGATATTTTCCTCAAGAATTCATTTCAAGTGTTTTATCAAAACTATTTTCCAGCTAAGATGACATTATTTAGTATTTTTATGTTTGTAGTATAATGTCTCTATTATTTACATCGTTTGATTTTTCTTATGATGAAATGATATCCATTTGTTTTATATGGATTATGTTATGATGGAATGATGTTTATGTAACCCATTTTATTCTTTGGCCTATGATGAATGATTTATGATTGTTTTGTGGCAAACTTAAGAATGATTTAAATAAGATATGGGTGGGACCTATATCTACCTCCAATACATTGGGTAAAGATTTATATATCATGAGATAGAGTAATACAGAGTTGGAACGGTAAGTAATAATGGTTCTGTAATAGAATTTGTCCACTGTGATGGTCTTGACAGCAAAGCCTTGGCTACTATAGAAATAATATCATGTGCTTAATGGTTTCCACAATTAATGTTTTATTTAAAAACCATTTTATCATGATTAATGTTCCTTTGTGATCTATTCCTTACGTACTACCAAGATTTAATTCATAACTCGTGATTTTGATGTTTAAACTTTATGTTCATGTTTTTAGATTCAAATGTATGTGGTTTGTTTTATTTTATCCATGTTTACCCTTATTGATCATTTAAGATCACTCTTTTTATGTTTTATTTTCCCTAGGACATAAATAAAGGTTTTAGGTAAGAAAACAAAAGGGGAAGATCTTTATGGGAGATGTTGAAGATCTTTCAACATGATTAGAAGTTTATGTTCCAATATTCCAAAGACACTAAACTAATACGGTCTTTGAGAATTTGTTTGTGTCATGTATTATGCATTCCACGAAAGTAATGTAATTCCTATGTATGTTAAGCTTCGGGTCTCTATAGACAGACACTCATTTATATCGATGCATTTTTTATGGGAGTTGGAGCTTCCAGTAGAGGTGCTGACACCTACACTTAGACTCAAGGTTCATATGGGAAGTGCCTCGTTCGTGACCTTTATCTCCAGATAGTGCGGACTATCATTTGGATGAGGTAGTTTCATGTTGGACCTACTTGTCATAACTATGGAACATTATGATGTCATCTTGGGAATGTATTGGCTTTCTATGGTTCATGCCCAGATCGATTGTCGTCACAGATGAGTCATAGGCATGTTTTCTGATGGGATGATGTTCACTATACTTGGTGAAAGAGACCTCGTGGAAGAGTAGACAAGTACTCTGAGTAGGAGACCATGACCTTTTTCTCACCAGTTGGATAGCATGGCTCTCAGGGTAGCAGATGCTGCAGGCACCTGGATCCCTACCATTGTAGAGGACTACATGGAAGTCTTTCCCAAGGATGTTCTGGTACTACCTTCAAGTCAATAGATGGATTTCTGCACTGATTTTCAGTTGGGGACTTCCCTGATATCATGAGAGGATTATCAAATGGCACCTACAAAGCTTCAGGAGCTATGACTTCAGCTGGACGACCTTCGTGAGAAGGGATTCATTAGGCCCAGTGTGTCCCCCTGGGAAGCTCTGGTTTTGTTTATGAAAAAGGAAGATGGGAGTCTACGACTTTGTACAGATTATCATCACCTGAATCAGTCCACGAGAAAGAACAAGTACACTTTTCCAAGAATCGAATAACTCTTCGACTAGCTGTGAGGTGAGAATTGGTTCTCCAAGATTGATTTTCGATCTGGCTACCACCAATTGTGGGTTCGTGAGGTTGACATCCCGAAGGTGGTATTCTGTTGACGTTATGGGAATTATGAGTTTCTGGTGATGCCCTTTTCCATGATGAATTCCCCCACTGTTTTCATGGAATTGATGAGCCAGATCTTCCATATGTACTTGGACCGGTTTGTGGGTGTCTTTATTGATGACATACTTATTTACTCTGCATTGGAAGAGGATAACGCAGAGCATTTGAGGATGGTCCTAAACTTACTCTGAGAACACCAGCTATTTGGGAAGATCTTGAAGTTTTAGTTCGGGATTCAAGAGGTTCACTTTATGGGGAATGTCATTATGGAGTAGAGATTTTCTGTAGATCCCGCAAAGATAGAGGCTGTGCTTTCTTGGGAGCCTCCCAAGAATGTGTTAGAGGTGTTGATCTTGCTTGGTTTTTTATGGTACTATAGGAGGTTTGTTGAAGATTTATCCGGGATTGCCGCCACTTTTACCGCATTGATGCAGAAGGGATGACCATGCACCTGGACTGATCAGTGCCAGAAGGCCTTCGAGGAGTTGAGATAGAGGCTGACTAGTTCTACAGTGTTGAGGCTACCAGAGGATGGCATTGAGTTCGTGGTGTATTGTGACACTTTAGGAGCTAGGCTTGGGTTCTTGCTGATGTAGCAGTGGGCAGTGATTGCATATGGCTCGAGGCAGTTGAGGCCCCATGAGTAGAATTATGTGAATCATGATTTGGAGCTGGTAGCGGTGGTCTTCTCTTTGGGGTTATGGAGACACTACCTTCTGGGTGATCATTTTGTGGTCTACTCAGACCACCAGAGCCTCAAGTACATCCTCACTTAGAGGGATTTGAATCTGAGGCCAACATGCTGGCTGGAGTTTCTACAGGACTATGATTTTGAGATATTCTACGCTCCAGGGAAGGAAAACATAGTAGCAGATGCCCTTAGCAGGAATTCCCAGACCCGTTTAGTGCTGGAAGCTTCAGAGGAGTTGGCTTCCTTATGGCTAACTTTGGCAGAGCAAGAGGGTATGGTTTTTCTCCAATCGATGGTGTTGACTCTTTTGCTCCTTGAGCATATGAGAGAGTCGCAGCTGGGGGATGTCAATAGTGAGGTACTGTGTGATTAGATATCCATGAGGGACGCACCCGATGGGTATTATGAAGGATGGAATCATGAGATCCTATTCTAAGGATGAGCATTAGTACCAGTAGATATGTGGGAGGAGGTGATGTGGGAGTTCCACACTTCTCCCTTGGTTGTACATCCCAGTGTGGGGAAGATGTATAGAGACCTTCAGTGGTAGTTTTGGTGGTCTGGCATGAATTGGAGCATAGCTGAGTTCGTTTCTCAATGTCGTAACTATGAGCAGGTGAAGGCAGAGCACTAGGTTCCGACAGGGTTGTTGCAGCCCCTTGATATACCGTAGTGGAAGTGGGATGGAATATCTATAGACTTTGTCACAGGGATCCCGTGCATAGTGAAGGGACCTGATTCTATTTGGGTGATAGTGGACCGACTCACGAAGTCAGCACACTTCAATTCCATCAGGTAGTAGAGCTCGGTGGAGAGTCTAGGGTAGTTGTATGTTCAAGAGATCGTCCTCCTTCAGGGAGTACCCTCGACGATCGTCTTCGACCATGATTTTCGGTTTACTTCGAGATTATGACGAGGCCTGAAACATGCATTCATGACTCAGTTGTGGATGGGTACTGAATTTTACCCCTAGAAGGATGGGTAGATTGAGCGCACTATCCCGGTGTTGGAGGACATGCTCTGGGTATGCGTGTAAGACTTTAGCCTGAGCTGGGAGGATCACCTACCCTTCATGGAGTTTTCTTAAAATAATAGTTACCACTCTACTATCGGCATGACACCTTTTGAGGCCCTCTATGGGAGACCCTACAGATCACCGTTGTGCTAGATGGAGGTTAGAGAGACCTCCCTCGTGGGCCTAGAGTTGGTGCGGGCGACGACGGAGAAGGTGCATGTCATTCGTGACCAGATGAGGATGGCTCAGAGCAGATAGAAGTCCTACGCAGATCGTTGTTATAGGCCTTTGGAGTTCGAGCAGCGAGACTATGTCTTTTTGAGAGTCTCTCCATAGCGTGGAACATGGAGGTTCGGTTGGGGAGGCCAGTTTTCCCAGAGGTTCATTGGGCCCTTTGAGGTCATGCACAGGGTCGACGATGTTGCCTACCGTCTTTCTCTATCACCACAGCTGAAGAGGGTGTATGATGTCTTCCACATGTCGCAGTTGAGGAAATACATTCATGGCCCCACACACATTATCAACTGGGAAGAGATGGATATTGAGGAAGGATCCACCTTTACGGATCACCCAGTGCCGATTGAGGACTAGCAGGAGCAGACACTGCATGGATGAACCATTCCATTGGTTGGTGTGCTGTGGCAGCAGGGGAGGGCGTAGGAGAGCACCTGGGAATGGGAGAGACATATGTAGGCTCAGTATCATGAGTTTTTTTAGTTTTGTTTTCGAGGATGAGAAACATGAAGTAGGGAATGATGTAAGAACACAGGTTTTTAGCCTATAAGACTTTGAAATTTTCTTGATGTTATTCCAGAGCAGGGTGTCCAGACAACGTGTGATTCCGAGCCCCGGTATGGCCAAAATTAAATTTTAAGTGTATTCACACTAGACACACCAAAAAATAGAATAACTCATAAATGGTTTCTTGGATGGGAAAACTGAGGGCACCATTGTGTCCAGAGCATGCCGTTCACCATTGGAGGGGTATAAATTTCGCGAGCGCGACCCTTCTGTGGAAAATGCCTCCATGGGCGTTTTTGTAATTTAGCGGCCCCGGGCATGAACTTTATAACTTCTGAATGGAGGCTCAGATTAAAATTCTGAGACCACTGTTGCGCTCAGAATGTGGTTCTTACCCTAGGGGTGGCGTAACCCTGACCCCGCCGAAAGTTGTACCGGGCCGACTGGCAGAGGGTTTATGTGTTTTTCTTTTTAAACACTCCACCACCCCTCCCTCTTCTTCCCCTTAGCATTACTTTGAGGAACCCTATCCAAAAGTTCCTATCCTCTCCTCCACCTCTCCAGCAAGGCACAATAGTTTCGGCAGATCGTCGGCAAAGCTACGGGCTACGCCCAGCGAGGTACGCTCGTGCATTTTCAATTTTAATTCCTGCAATCCCCTTCAAATGAAATTTCTTGTGTAGATTTGCAATAAAATTATTTATAAAGGGTGATATTTTTGTAGGGATCGATTCAAGCTCCCAAAATCCCTTCTTGGATCGAATTTTCGTGTCCTGGGGTGTCCGGGGTGAACCTGGGAAGTTTGCCGGCCATTTTCTTCTTTTTATGGCGGTTCTAGGGGTGGTATGGCGGTCGGCACGGCTTTCTGGTGGGATCCCAACTAGAGCGGTGGCTCCCAGTAGTAGGAGGTGGTAGTACCGAGCAGCGGCTGTCCCAGACGGCATCTCCGAGCGGCAGGCGGCGGCGGTCCCCGGGTGGAGGCTGTCAGCCGTGTGAACCGGGGGTCGCGGCGCGCGACCCTGTGAGGGAGACCGAGACCCGCCGAAGGAGGGTATCCGCACGAGCAATCCATCAGCAAAGAGGGCAGGTAAGCACGGTGGACCATTGGTCGGCATACGAGCCATGAAGCCGAACAGTGGGTCAGCGCTGCGAGTCGGGCCGGCCGGCGAGGGCCGGCCCAGGCTGGGGGGACCGGTCAGACCTGGCCGGTCCAGCCCAAAGGGGTTCGTCCCCTTGACATCGGACACCCGTAACATCCACTACGGGTGTTCATTTTGTGTTCCATATATGGAAGTGTAATCCTCATCTTGAGAGAGATATTTTGAGATGGTCTTGGGGATTTTAATTCCCGAGACAGGGGCTCGGTGGTGTGAAACGCTCGTTAAGTACTACGCCGAGATTATTTCTTCGGATGGTGCGAACACATCCGTAGTCCATTTAAGGCACCGTCAGCGGAGTTGTGACCCTCGTGTAGAGATGAAGTGGTCCAGGGTAGTTTCAGGTGTTGAATCCAAAGTTGAGTCATGGGCCCCACATGCCTTCTTTTAAGATGTGAGCAGCATTTTGTGACCTTTTCATCAGATGTCCTTTCAGGGTGAATGAGTGGTCTATTTGGCGTGTTTTTCTGAGATCATCATGAAGGCACAGTTCACCAGACCTCTTTTGGGACCGAGGTGTGGTCCCCACGAGATGTCGTATGGGCGTAAAGCGGTGTTGAATAACATTTTCATTGGGAGTCTGTTTCCAGTGGGTAAGTAGTCTATCTCACGTGTTTATCCGCGAGGATTACAACAGTCTAATCTATTTGGGCATAAAGAGCTTCTTCCGAGATCTCATTAAATATGGAAACATGAAAGGATGTTGGTCAGAGGTTTTTTGATGCACTCCAACCCAACGCATGGTCACAATGTTAGCGACACCCGGGGATGGCGCGGGTAGCACAGAGTCATCCGACCCGTATCAGGGTTTACACTCTAGCGGGGCTAGGCTATGGGTCACCCGTTGACTTTAGGGTTTACCCTTTGGGTGGGATGGGTAGTGGATCACCCATTGAAGTTAGGGTTTACCCTCTATGTAGGCCGAGTAGTGGGTTACCCGTGGACCTTAGGGTTTACCCTCTGGGAGGGCCAGGTAGTTGCTTACTCGTTGACCTTAGGGTTTACCCTTCCAGTGGGCCGGGCAGTGGGTTACCCGTTGTCCTTATCGTTTACCCTCTGGGTGGGCCAGGAAGTGGGTTACCCATTGACTTTAGGGTTTACCCTCCTACATGGCTGGGCCATGGGTCACCCGATGACCTTTTAGGGTTTACCCTCCAGTAGTGTTGGGTAGTGGGTCACCCGACAACCTTTTGGGCTTTACCCTACATTTGGGTTGGGCAGTGGGTTATCCAATTACTTCTTTTAGACTCGGCCCTTTTGATGAGGCTATTGAGTGGATTTTCCTCTGTGATTACAAGAGCATGAATTTTGGTGGTACAGTATAGTGATGTGGAAGCTTTGACATGCGGTACTGTTGGGTATTTGTGAAGGCTACCCTTAGAACTGTTGGCGACCTATCCTGGGCTGAGCTTAGAGATGGAGATCCCCTTACACACTCGTTCAGGTTTCTTGTTGATCATATATATATATATATACATCCTACTTTTGTTACCACTCCTTGGGTTCAGTTAATATCCTTCTTGGAGGGGCGAAGACACACGGGGTATGCCATGTGCTTTTCGTGTCTAGTTCCCCTTGGTTGGACGAGTCTACTACCATTCTTTTGTTGGGTTGAGCTGCACTCTATTTACTGTACTCTTTCACTGTTCCTTGTTCTGTCTACTACTCACCATTTTAGTAACTCCTTTGTTGCTCCCCCGAGATTTTAGGGCATCCAACTGAGTATCCTTGTACTCACCCCTGCTTGGGCTTTGCCCACACTTGGTGTGCCCTTGTAGATGATGGATAGGTCGATCGAGACTATGGAGAATCGTAGAGTACATAGGAGCTTGGGCTATGTTCAGTGGACATAGTAGGACATTCAGGTGTGAGACTCACCAGCTATATACTTTTGTTTACTTGTCACCGGGTTGTGGCACCTTTCAGGTTGGGTGCGTGTTTTGCCCCTTTTTTCTAGTCAGTATCTTTCAGTACTTTTCAGCACATTACTTTTTCCTATTAAGAGGATGATGCATGACTATGGGTGGGTTATAGTAGTTTTTCCTTTGGTTTCCTGTTTAATCTTTACTTCTGAATTGAGTGGGATGTGTGCGTGTGTACAAGTACTTAGGCAAAGGCCTCCCCAAGATTGTTATGCCTTCGACTCCTGTCACCAACCCCTAGCCAATGGAGGCGGGCTTGGGGTAGTTGCGGCTCAAGATCGATAGGGTCAGGTCATGACAAATCAGCTACCACATTAAAATTTAATGGAGTATAGAAAAATTACATGTCGAATGTTTTCATGTAACCAATCCATACCATATTCAATTACAATAAATATTTTTTAGAATATATTTAATCTAATAATTCGTAATTAGAGTAAACTTTAATTATTTCCATTAAATGATAGTGTTTCCCACTTATAATGTCATGCTAAAAAACTATGCGTTTCAAATCATGCTTGTGGAAATTTATATCATAAGGTTGAATCCATCTTGGTCTTGAAGCTTCCACATAATCCAACTATATAATAACACAACATAAACCTATACACAAAGAATTAAATTAATACATGTCCAGATTTTTACCTTTTGGATAAGTCAGAATATGTATTGAGGTAAAATTATACTTTAGTTCATCGATCGATTCCAAACATTTATAATCCAAAAAACATACCCACCTTTTTAATGATAGAATTCAAGGGTGATGTATGTTTAAATAAATCATATATGAACTGTTGATAAAATCATGAAAAAATAGAAGTATTTTAGTCACAACGAAAATATGTAGTTCATCCCATAAAATGGAAACCATAAGATTCTCATTGGAAACATTGATACAATGTTCCCAGATAACATGATTGACGAACATGTGTTCTCTAAAAAAAATTCGAAATTTTATAATTATTCAAAATGCTGGGGATCCCATTTAATTACCAAAAATTCCATAATGTATAAAATTTATAATTCCCATTCTTGGATTAAACCCAAATTTTAAACATTGATAACATGATAATGTTGACGAGATACTTATGGAAATTAATGTACCTCAATTCCGTAAATACTTATTGTGAATAAGTTAGATTGAATAACATATAAGGAACTCGAATAAAAAATATATCATTTTAATGGTGGCCTATTGAATATAAAATTCTATGTTAATTAGTGTATATTAACTATATTGATGGATACACTTATAGAAATCCATTTCCCCTTTTAACAAATTGAAAAAACCATCAATGTGTGGAATGTGGTATTTCATATTAAATGTTACTCAGTTGAGTTTTTGAAAATCAATTCCCAATAGAAGGGTACCATCTAACTTATTAGAAACAATAACATAGGATTTACATGGAGGAATAGTCGGACATATAATTCCATCCAAATTCAAAAAAATCAACTTTAAATTAATCTATTTTTACTTTTATGGATAAATTTTTAATGATGGAATCAATTTAAACTGAGTTCCCTGTAGTAAGTCAATAGTGGATTCCACTACACAATCTAGAGGAAACCCCCAAATATTATATGGATGTCCCTCATTAAATTCCTATTTACCTATGGGTTCTCTCAACAAAAATATTTCTGTCCACATTTAATTTTGGTCAATGACATAAACATAGGATCATCTTGAATTGGTGGTCCCACCTAACTGGACTATATATCACATTCTCCTTAAAATATATAAAATTTACCATCAAAAGTATAATAGAATCCTACTATTAATAATCATCTATTCACATGATCCAATATGAGAATAAAAAATTCTTAAAATATATCTACATCACACAAAACTTTATAGCATGAGTTGAATCATAATCCAATATCCTTCTCCATCACTTATGGTGTCACCAATTCTATAATGAATAGAATGATTAAGGCTTTTTTGTTTTAAAATATCTATTGTATGTGTCTACACGAATGATTGAGATGAACCTTTATTAGATTAAAATTGATTTCATTGATGAAATAGAAATAGGATCCTTGATTATTTCAAGACATGGATCAACTTCAATTAGATACTCTTATAATATGTGTAACTATTCAATTTCAAAGGCGCATAGTTGGATCCCAATTTTTTATGAACCATCAAACTACAATGTTTATCCTCTTGGTGCTAACAATCCTATTCCATCAAAAGGATAATAAATTGAATTATTGAATTTAGGAACATTACCAAAATGATTCAAAATGAGATGTTATTTAGACGAATGGTAAAATCGTGATTCATGTACCCAATATATCCACATTGAAAATATTTCATTCCTCTTACCTCAAATAAATTTTCAAGAAATGAAATTTTAGAATCCCCATTATATATTCCTAGTAAAAATACAATATAAAAACATTAACATATATGATAACTATTGAAACAACCTAAGGAAGGAGTGACTCTGGTCAGTCCTAAATTACCCACGGGTCAGTCTACACCATCAATTCCCCCATTCACCTACTTAGCATGGGTATAATGATCAATAGAGAAGACCTAATATAGAATTTTTTTCTGATGAACCTTTTGAAACCTATGAACCTTCATCATATAATTTGAAATATCCTCAAGTAACAACAAGTTCAGGTCACTGAACAACTTATCATATTCAATCAATGTCGAATTCCCTTTCTCATGGGTGAATAACTCCTCATATTTCTTCATAAGTAAACAATGATTATAGAATTTGTAAGCAAATATTTCCTTTAAATTATTCCACTAAATAACCTCATGATTATTATCCAAAAAAAACCATACCACTATCAATATAAGAATATAATCATGAAAAAATCACACCTCACTTATACAGAGTAAGACACATTTATGAATTGAAAAAAAATCTATTCATTCAAAACCAATCATTGACCCCATAAGGATTATTGTCTCTTTATAATGAAGGTTATTTTAGATGATTAAAATATTTGGAATTATTCCTATCCCCATCCCTTTTATGTTCCATAAATATGACTAAATTATGGTAATGTTCCGAACTATTTTCCCTAACATAGACTATATGAAAAACACCTTTGATGAGAGTCTCTCTAACTATGGGGTTTCCCATTGAGATTCATCAATAACTATAACCTAAGGATTCAATGGAATTATTATATGGGGAATGGTTCTACCCATTATGTAACAATGATACATATGATCATGAGTAATTTAAATCAATTGAAATAAATAAATTAACCAACTAGATTAATAGAGAGACAATGAAAATCAATGGATGGGTTTTGGTTATTAGAAATACCAAAACACTATTTCCTTATAAAATGATGAATTTATAAATTTAAAAAAATTAGATGTCCTTTTCTATTTTATTTACCAAAAAGAATTCATTTTTTTGAAATTCATAAACTAGTTTTCTTAAATATAATATATATATAGGAAAATATCCACCAAATAATTGACCATGGCATGGTGATAATCACTACAATATGGTCAGTGCATGATGATGGGGTCTTATGCCATGTTGTGGGGATTGTGGGAATGGTACAAGTTATTATTCAATTAATTGATCTAGTATGATTATCATTCATCATTCACAATTTACACTTCATGAAGTATTTTGAACATCTGAAATCTAATTTTATTATGTATTTACATTTAGATTAATGATTGATGTATAAAAGTTTCCTGATTAGTGAAAGAATACAATCTTATAAATTTAACATACATTTTATGACCGATTATTAAATATTAAGGGTGTGACCACATCATTGTAAGTGAAAAGGACCTATATTAATATATAATTAAAATTCTATAATGATAAATTCATCATTGACTGTAGTGGATATGATAGAACATCATTTATTGAATATTGGACTTATCCAAATTTTGAATGGATTTAATGGAATTTTGATATGGTAAAAAGAAATTAGATATTTCATGCGGGTAAGGGAATTTTTCCAAACTCACTTCTGATGAAGATCATAATCATAAAAATTTTATAATTCATGGAATTTGATTTTGTCTTTTCATTCTATAATAAATTCTTGATTTGATAATGGGTATGAAATTCCTATTATCATTTGAAACATATAGGCACTGTGATATCCCATAAAACACTTTATTGATATTATAGAAACAATCATTGTAGAGATAAATATAAATGATCTATCACCTATACCTAAAATTTAATCTTACCATAGACAACATCATTTCCCATTCAAGTCACCCATTAGTCTTTTTATAGAATAAACGACTACTTCTGAAACTCTGTTTTTAGATTATATATTTCATGGCCATGTCATTTTTTGAAATACCACCATTTTGTTCATAATGATAAAGTAAATATACAATATTTTATTATGATTTCATTTACATATATTTATCATTATATGTTTCATGCATAAGCTCCACATTTAGAACTACAATGAAAAATTTGAAATTATGAGTTGTTTCTAAAAATAGATATATAGAAGAAATGATGTTAAAATGACTATTAATTTAGTATAATGAATGGAATATTAAATTTAATATATTTTAATTTATTATATTATAGTGTAAAAATGAAAATAACAACAAAAATTATTTATTTGTTAAATTTACAATAAACCATCAATGGTAGAGAACTAAAGGGACCACACAAAATCTATGAGACATTTCCCAAGATCAAATTCAATTTTAATAAATTTTATTATGTTAGTTTTTTAATATAACATTAAAAATTAAATTTTATAATATATTGAAAATAATTAATTGGAAATATATTGTCACGAATTGTCCCCTGTGGCCCGTGTCGTGACTACCCCAAGCCCACCTCCCGAAGGCCAGGGGCTCGCGACTAGCATCGAAGGCGTCAAACTGCAAGTGGGAGGAATTAGACTAGATACCTCTATGCACAAACATGTCCAACCAAGTCCCATATTCCAAAAGGGAAACAACATACCACTGAATAAATGGAGTTCATGTATAGCTGGAAGAAAGTGGGCCAGAATACAAACCCATGAAAAAGTACACATAAACCGTAATGTCTGAAATGTGATCCAAGGGACATCTGCAGTAAACCCCACCTGATCATGAGAGTAGTGGTGATACTGAAATCCAAATTAGTATGTCTTTTCTTCCTGGTCTTACTAGGACTCACCTTTTCCTAGTCCACTAAGTCCAATGTCATTGTGTTCGATTGTCTAGTCTATATGAGCACCCCTATCAAAACGTCAGTCGCCTGCACAAGTCACACCACATGCGAGTGAGGACCATGCATGGGTTTGTAACACATTACTCAGTAGTGATCCCAAAACAGAAAAATATAACACAGATCAATTCATCAATGTTAGGCACGAAACACAAGACAGGTCACAGAAGGTATATTCTAGGGTAGTAACAGTAGAATCATCAGTCACAAACATCGAACTCCTTGAATGTGGGAGAAATCCTCCTCTATCGAGTACAGTGGACCTTCCGGGTCACATAGTGCTTTTTCCCATTAACCATAAACTTTTGTGGTAGTCATCCCTTATTAGTATTGTGGGTATGATCGGTCACATAGAGCCACTCCCCACCATGGTCCTGTCGGGTCACAGAAAGCCACTTTCCACCATGATTAAACTACATTAATCCTCTTATTGAGTACCATGGGTTGGTGGGTCACACCAAGAATCTCACCACCGTGGTCCTTCTAGGTTGCATTGAACCGCTTCCTACTGGGCCATCGTCGTGCAATCTTCAAGTCTCAACCAACCATAAGGTTCTGTATATAGTGCGCTTGGGAGAACCACTCATCAAGCCATTATTCTCTTATCGGATCACATGAAATTCACCACAAAGAATATTTTAAGATCTGCCCCCTAGATAGGGTACCAATGCAGTAAACAACATGTCAATTGGACATGCAGTTTGCAAGATACTGGCGTTTTAGTAACTAGCAGGCTGACTGTGATGTGGCCTGATCTGACCCAGCTGGGGATTTACACATTCCATGGTTCATTCTAATGGACCCATCATGACCTGGTGTGGGTTGGGGTCGGTATGGTCTTGCATGGCTAGTGGGCCAGGCCCAATAGGCAGCGGTGGAACCGACCTAGTTGGCAGAGGGTCCAGCCCACCGAGTCACCCGGCGGCCCGGTCTAGTCTAGCCCGACTCAAAGGTGAGAGGGTCCGGCCCACTGGCATGGGGTCCAAGCCACGGGGATGGGGTCTGGACCACCTGCACAACTCCAGCTTACTGTGGTTTTGGCCCGTTGGGGGGCATGACTCGCTGGTCCGAATTCTGGCTCCGTTAGCGATTGGTGTGGTACGCCTGGGACATAGCAGACCATTGCATCCCTCCCTGTACGAGAATGACCCGCAATGAGTGGGACAATCCTTTATGTGGATGCAGCTGGTGAAAACTGGCCGCCCTCCACATCACCCAAGGACTCAGTCGATGGGTTGAACCCTGTCCACGTGGCACCATGTTGGCACCGGGGGTCACTAGCACCGCATCCCGATCGGCCGTGGTATCCACTACACTGGTGTGACAATGGGGCATGCCACTCAACATTGATGCCGGTATGGACGATAGACTACTCCTACCATCCGGAATGCGGTTGGTACATACCACCTCCACTTCCACTTTCTACCATTTACGGCACTAGTGCATCAGTAGATCCTTCGACAGAACACTACACAAACTCCGATGATCTGTTTTTCACACCGCCTGTTCTTACGACCTCCTAGGAGAATCCTTTTTACCCAGAAACCATCAAATCCTCCATTATGTCACTTCAATAAAAATGATCACAATTAGGGCACAAATGGAGGGGTGCATGCCTTTTTTTGTGTCGGACTTCACCCTCTGTATTAGAAGATTTAAATATGGGGGGGGGATTGGGGAGTTTTCATTCAATCTTTACATGACATGATTTGAACCCCTGATGCAAAAACCCGAGAGTGAAACACCCTCATGCATAAATGCATGAATTATAGGTTAAATTGTTCGTGGGTTGAACCGTGTCCATCGTTTTTAGAAATTCATGGGGAAGAAAAATTAATCAAAAAACCCTACCTCTTAATAGTTCATTGTTTCACATTCTTCCTCGAGGGGTAAAGATGTTGACGTCGCTTCTCGGATCCAATCTTCAAAAGTCATAATGAAGAAGATGATATTCCATTGGAATTCTTCTTTTTTTGTTGGGGTGGATGTTTTGCATTAGTTTTCTAGAGGATCCTCCAATTTTTTTAATCCATATTTCCCCAGCCCGTAAAACTATATATAGGAGCATATCACAATGTTCCCATTATAATGCGATGTCGTGTCGTTACGCTGTTTTATTTACGAAACAGGGTCATTGTTATGTGTCATTAATGTATCTTTACTCTTTGAGTTTAACAAGATATTAATTATCTTGATTGATGCACATCATCGCCGCCCTGTTTCCACCCCATAGCATCGTCGCCCATAAATCATAATTGAGATTTAAAATTAAATAATTCTTTGAAATTCTTTAATTATTTTTTCTCAAAAAGAGTGAAAAATAAATCTTCAGCTCGACCCTTTCTGGATGAAGTTACGTCTTTGTTGACGCTCCTTTCGTCACAGAATCTAAAGATCGGAAAAGGGAATATCTCAGCTGAAAGTGATTCATCCTTTGAAGAAAACATGAAAAATCGACAAAGGCATGAACAAAGGATCAACAGCAATTCCACCGCGCAAGTTATACCACTGCCGCGCAAGTATACTTGCGCGGCTACCTTGGTCGCGCAGGTGACTTGCGCGACCTAAATGGTAACCGCCCGGTAACCGCCCTGGGTCTTCTTTTGCCTATAAATAGACCCTGTGGGCCCCCCATTCGAGAGGATTTTTTTTTTCCAGAAACTCGGATTGAAGCTCCCGACGCCCAAGTCTCTTCTCAAAGCTTCCGAAACACTTCTAAGTAATTTCTTACCTAGAACGGAAGATCTAAAGAGAAGAAGGAAGGCCTAAGTGTTGAAACTTATCAAACACTTGCGCGCCGACTTAATTCCTTCAATATAACTTGCGTGTCCATTTTTTGGAAGAACCTCAAGGGGATTCTAAAGGGTTTTATCAAGAGTCGCTCAAGTATTTCAAATTATGATTGAAAATCGCGCAAGTACACCATGTGTCGCGCAAGTATACTTGTGCGGCCAATACTTGCGCGCCGCCGCAGGACTTGCGCGTCTTTCAAGACTTGCGCGCCCCTATCTTTTTGGGTGCCCATCTTGCCCATTTTACCCCTCTTAAGCCATTTCACCTTTCCTTTTCAAGATTCAGTCTTCAAGACACTCTTCAAAGCCATTTATGGAATGATTTCTTGATTTGACTTTCTTACCTGAAAGGAATTATGTGGAATCTCTCTCAAAGTCTCGTGATTTAAATATCCTTATATCACTAAAATATGGAGAGTTCATTCATTCAACCTCATCCTTTAAGATGAGAGAATCCTAACCTGGGTCTCCTTTTCAGGAATAATCCCCAGTATTAAAACCTTTAATCTGGGCATCTTCCTCAGGAGTAAGCCCCAAATTCTTAAAGTTCCCAATCTTGGGCATCCTCCTCAGGAGTAAGCCCCAATCAAGTCCTTTAATCTTGGGCATATTTCTTAAGAATAAGCCCCAACCTCAAATATGGGCATCCTCCTCAGGAGTAAGCCCCAAACCTTAATCCCTAACCTGGGACTCCTTTTTCAGGAATAAGACTCAGTCATAACCTTGGGATTCCTTTTCAGGAGTAAGCTCCAAGTCCCTTTAAACTTCTCTTAACCAGTCATAATTTACCTTTGATTTGGGTTTCCTTTTCAGGAATAAAACCCAATAATAAGTCCCCTCCTAACTTGGGCATCCTCCTTAGGAGTAAGCCCCATGATTAGAGTATTCAAATCTCCATGAAGCACATATAACTTTATGGACCCTGTTCATGGATTTTCTCCCTAAAAGTAAATCCTAAACCTTCATCTATCTGGGCTGTCATCTATACATAAGCCCCAAACAAATTCTTATGATTGCATCTTTTATGGCACAATTGTCTAAATTTTATCAATACCTCTTGTTTCTCACACCGAGCATGACTCATGTGAGATTAGAGTGTAAAAGTAATTATGAAATTCATCTTTGAGCCATCAATCATAAACATCATACCCCATTCCTCGAACTACGTGGGTTCTGATTCCTTTTCCAAAAGAAAGGATACGTAGGTAGCCCATTTATGGGTTCGATCCCAACTTTGAAATAATCTATGTCCTTCTGAATGACGATAAACTTCAAGTGCCCCACTGAGTGGCTTTAAAACCATCCTGGTCATCATAATGACCAAAGAGACTTTTATATAAATGTTTTGAAGGATACCATTGACCAATAATCTCTAAACAGATATAGATGATTCTCTATTGATGAAGAACCTCGAATACATATAAAAGATTCTCTAAATTTCTTGCATATTTTATCATTGATTGTTAAAACTAAAGGAAAGCACATTTTATACTTGGTAATGTAATAAGGATTCACGAACATAACTTAAATCTATAAAGAGAGTCCCGGAGTAGACAATAATTCCCCTCAAAAAGGTGTGATGAGTCCGACCTCCCATCCTCTCGACCAATGAAAATTCCTAAGTCTCATTAGTCCACAAGCTAATGAGCGCCTGCCTTTGGAAAGTAGGTCCAAACGGATGTGGAATCATTGGATGTTTCCGGTTCTACGAACAAACCCGTTAGAAACTGATCGGAACGTTTGAATCTCCCGTCCAGGAGGTCATCCCCGGATTCCGTGCGAAACAAAAATGGTGAACCCGACGTGAATCCTTAACCAAGTGAAAGTGATGTTCTTCTTATTTGTTAGGCCCCTTGGGACAACAAGGCAATCATTAACATATGCTCATCCAAAAGATGCAGTGGCCGGATTCATCTTGATTATGTCTGTTACATGGAACAGGCACTCTTTTCTCAAGATCTTCTGCAAAAATGGCTTTCCTTAAATTCACCCCTGTGAATACTGCTGCTGTGAACACCTTTACTATGAGGTCTGCTGCTGTGAAAACCAATGCTGCTACTCCTTCTGGAACGTCATCTGCTCTGAGGATGACATCACCAACTCAGCGTCTTCAACGCTGTGTTTCTAATGCACTGGTTAAGGAGTACCGTCGCAACGGTACTATCCCAACTCTGGAGGCCGCTCGTCAAGCCCTCCAAGTTAACAACTCTACTTGGTCGTCCAGACAACGGCGGCCAGCAATCAAGAAGCAGGCGGTGCTGACTACCGTCTCCAACCGTTTCGGGTCATTATCCCCGGAACGCAATTTCCATTCACTCCCTTACTCCGAGGAAGTGAATGAGCAGGTCCCTCGGGGCCTTAATTCAAAAAGACAGGAGTCCTTCCTGAGGGCTCCCATCAACAATCGCCGCCAGACTCGTGCGGTAGTGCGCCCTCAACATGATGAGGGTACCGACTCCAGGCATTCAGCTTAGGTTCCTCGAACCCGAGCAGGCAAGATGAACCGCCAGAGACGGAATCCGGTTAACAATAGGCAGGTTGTCATCCCTGCCATCTCCGGAGAAGTCCACCAACCTAACTTGGTGGCAAACAACGAGCAGGCATACACACCTGCCCGTTTTAATTCAGCTGTCCAGCAGACTCGTCTGGCAGCATCAAGCCGATCCCGCCAGGCAATTCCGGTGGAGTACCATAGGCAGGAACATACACCTGCTTATACATCACCAGTTAGTCAGCAGACTCATCTGACTACATATGATGGATCTCGTCAACCGCGTTTGGCGAAGTGTAATCAGCAGGCACATACACCTGCTAATACTAATCAGGCCTACCAACAGTCTCGCTTGGTAGCACTCGGAGAAGTCAGTCGAAAAGTCCCGACGACAAACAGGGGGCAGACTCAACTCTCTGCCTCCACACTTGAGTACTGTCAGGATTCACTGACAGGAAAAGGAGGACAGGAGCAGGCACTTACACCTACTCCAATCCCGGAATGGACGTATATCCCCGTTCCGGCGGCTGAAGTCACCAAACATATTTTGTCAATGGTGAAAGAGAAGAAGCAAATTCATGCTCATATTCTGGATGCTTGCCAGGATATCATAACAGCTTCAGCATCATCTCAGGGACAGACACATAAATCTATCCCTAGAAATGGAGTGACACATCAACGATTCACTCCGGAACAGACACACACATCTGTTCCAGTCCAAGAGGGTTATGGGGAATACTCCCCCATATCATACGGACAACCAAGTCAGGCACATACACCTGATTTGAGTGGAGATCGTCAGCCTAACCTGACCATCTTTCCTGATCAGGCACATACACCTGCTCAGAGCAATCACTTTCGTCATCAAGTGGTTTCTAAAGCGAGTAAGAAGGCATCTAAGAAAAAGATCCGCCCAGAACAGTCAGGAGATCAAAGGCCAATCTGCAACAAGGCCTTGCTCGATGCTGGAGTTCTTGAAGCCCTCAGACATTTATCTGTCGGAATTCAAGATTCTACTCCCTCAGTTCCCAATAACTGGAACATTAATTCTGAAGGTCTTCAATAGACACTTCCTCATGAAGACTTGCTTCATGAAAATTCGGTCAATCTTGAAGTTTCTTCTTCAGATGAGATCCACAGGAACCCTCTGTGGGGTCAAAAGGCCAAGGAGCAAGAGATTTCATCTTTTTCTGTAACCCATCATGACGGTCCTCCTCATGGTGATGAACTTCGCTGCGAAAGTCCTCTCCGCAGTAGTGATTCACATTGTCTCGAAAATTCTTCAGAAGGAAATGTAGTGACGAGAAATCCCTCCTATCTCGAGGCACTTGCAAACGTAAAACCAGTCATGTGTGATGCTTTACTATCGGCAGGTGAAACTCTTTCTCCATCAGAAGATAGCCTGGGGTTCAGGTTATTCTCCGAACCATCCCTGGGTCATTCATCTTCTAGCATGAATAGTGATTTCTCTACCAATTTTGTTGAATCCGATGAAGCAACAAGGAAACACCAACTCTGGTCCAAACAGGTAGAAGAATCTTCATTTAATGATAAAGAGGAAATGCTGAACATGAGGAAAAAACTGGCAAAAGGTGAAGTACCAGTCATGTTTTGGCCTTTGGCTGATTCCCAGTACGACATTCCAAAGATGTTGACGGATGATGGAATCCATGATATTCGTCTCAACATATGGAAAACTCTTTGTCAATTAAAGAAGAAGGTATTATCTTACGATGAATATGAAAATCATCTTAAGATAATAGAAGGGTTACAACGCCAGATTGATTTGGCATCTCTATCAGTCTCTCGGTATCCGAAGGCTGAAAAGCAACAGAGAACCCTTCAACGTTCATGCCTTGGCGCACTAAGAAGATTGCGTCAGTTAATTGCCAATGCTCTATCTGATGTTCATATCAGAGGATGGGGTGTTCACGGAGCACTACATTTCACAGTGCTTTCCTGTCAGCAAAGCCCGCCGAAAATGGTCTCATGCAATGTTATTGCCCATGGCCGGCCACAGTCAATGGGCTTTGTTCATAATCAAAAGCTTGCTCAAGAACAAGCTTCAACAAGTTCCTCTCAAAATCAAGTATATAGAGAATAGGTTGTTGAATTGCTCCTACATCAAGCAGGCGAGAATATTGCACAAGCCTCTCGTCTGGAGCAAACACGTCATCAAATGACAGAAGTTTCGGAAATCATCCAACGGTCTGTTGAACCAGGTGATAAAAGTGGATACAGGTTAATGCATCCAGCTAATTTCCGAACTAAGATTCGCAAGATCAAGAGAGATTTTAAGAAGATCTCAGACATAGCATGTCAAGAGACACCCTAGCTTGCCAGACTGGGGACTTCTCTAACCCAACCCTCAGAGTCAACGAATGGGATTCGAGGAGTTGAGTGGAAGCAGCAGGAACATCCCCAGTCCACCGGACTGGGGACTTTTTCAAATCTTCAATCCTTCCCTCAGATAAAGTCAGTATTCTCTCGATTAGGGAATAATCCTCAAGAGGAACGAAGAGCCAAGCTGTCAGGAGATTCTCTCCAAGTGACGGTTCTCCAAGAAATTCCTGAGGGATCAAGTCAACGGAATGCCATGTCTCATCATGGACATAGAAGGAGACAATATCACAGAAATGCTGATAGAAAGGATTCCATGCAATATGCATCCATTAATGTCATCAATGCCGTTGCTACTGATTCACCAGATGAGGCTCAATCAGAGGGATCAGACGAAGAGGTTCCTGCTCAAGAAGTCGCGCACACAGACCTAAATGAAGAAGGTGTGCGCACACGTAATCAAAGGCTTACCCAAAATTTGGGTATTCCTTCAAGTAACCCACTTCCCCCTCTCCGAAAAGGATCCAATAAGGGGAAAGGAAAGAATCAGGTTACTTCTCACCCTTCCTCTGAAGGAGGTCAATCGCTCTCATTAGAGCAAAGGTTTGCACAACAGGAGGATGAAATGAAAGAATTAAGAAGGTTGAATGCAGAAATACTTCAGAGTAGTCTTCTTCTTAAGAATGCTGAAGTCCGACGGCCGAAGGAATTTGTTGTAACTACTGAGATGGATCAAGAATATCCTCCTTTATCAGTACACCCACAGAGGTCTAATCCTACGGGTCAAACGCAACAACAGTTGGCAGCACTACCATCAGTTGCAGCACCAACCACCACGTCTGTCCAAGCTCCATTCATTGCACCTACCCAAAACCAAGTTCAAACTGACGTTTCTCAAAAGTTAATAACTACTATTGAGTCATTAACAGCTCGGTTAGAAACTATGGAAGGGAAACGGGCGCAAGTTCAACCTGAAAAGAAAGTTTACCCTGAATGGGTAGACTCAATTTCTCCTCCATCCAGTTTTGGAAACCCTATTTTCCCTACTTTCAATGGATCAGGCGACCCTGAACAACATTTGACGCATTACGTGTCTTGTTGTGATCCTATGATGGGAACTCCAGAGCAGCAAGAAGCAGTGAAACTAAGATGCTTCGTGCGAACCTTGCAAGGACCAACTTTTGTCTGGTATACAAGCTTGAAATCCCGGTCAGTCATCGGATGGGAGGATCTTCGTCAAAAATTCCTTCTTCAGTTTAGCTCAACTTTGCCAAAAACGACAGTTTTCGATCTTACAAACTGCAAGCAAAGGGAGAATGAAAGAGTCTTTGATTTCATTTCTCGTTGGAAGGGATTAACGTATTCCTTGAGTTTATCACTCCCTCAGGAGGAATTGTTGCCAATCTGTGTGGCAAATTTGCGTGACGAATTACGCACACCATTGATCCCTGTGAAATACACAGGAGGGTTTCGAGACCTTACTTCAATCGCTCAACAGATTGAAGATTCCCTTATACAGGCTAAGGTTAAATCTCGTGTAATTCCATCAGCTCCAGGAAGAAGAATTGGTAAAGCAGAAACTGCTACAGTTATGCTTAAACAGGAACCTGTACCTATTTCTACTTCAAAACCTTCATCTTCTCGAAGGGCTCCACCTCCTGAACGCCAACAACAAATGCTGTTTCGTCCAAATGATCAAAAAGATCAACGACGAAAACAATTTGAGGATATGAAGAGTAAAACATACTCTTTCCGAAGTGAGAAAGTTCCTGGTTACTTCATTTCAGCTCTGGAAAATAATTTGGTTCAATTACCAGTGCCGAAGAGGCCAAACAAGGAAGGAGATGAAGACCGTCCCAATTATTGTCCCTTTCATCAAATGTTAGGGCATCCCATCCAGGAGTGTTTTGTCTTTAAAGACCTCCTGCAAAAGATGGTCGACTTGGGACAAGTCAAATTGAAGGGTTCTTCAGCTCATGTAGCGTGTATTACCGCTACAGATCCAGAAGAAGGAGGCGAGTGGCAGGAAGTCAAAAGCAAAACTGCGAAAAAATATGATGATTGGATGGTCAGAAAGACAATCAATCGGACCCATTCCATTTTGCGAACACAATTGAAGAAGCCAATTGTGTCTCCTACAAAAGCTGCAGTAAAGCCTCCATCAAAAGACAAATCCTCAAAAGGGAAGCGCAATTCAAAGAAGAAAGAGGAATCAGGAGAAGATGAGTATGCATCAAAGCCTAAATTGTCTTTGACTCTGGCAGATTTCATGCCATCTACTTCAAAGCCACGGGCACCGTCCCACCAAACGGCACAGCCTAAAAAGGCTAACCAGGAAGAGTCTTTATCAGACGAAGAGTTAATCTTTGGTTCTGTTAATATGATTCAATTAACAGATTCATATTCCAGTCTTGATGAGCCTGAATTCCCTGTATCAAATAAGGGAACCCGAGGAAATTCTAGAGGTTCAGGATATAGGGGAAGACGTGGATCTTTCCGAAGCCACTACTCTAATTCTACCCCTGCTAGCACTGTATATGCAGCAGAAACTCATGGTAGAGCCCTTCAGCGAGCTCAAAAAGAACAAGCAAGTTCTTCTTCCAATGGCCAACTCAGCTTCGGCACAGTTATTTTGGAAGACCGATTAAAGGTTACATCTTCTTTATCTCAGCAAGTAAATGGATCTAATCAGTCTAATTTTCCAAAACCAAAGATGTTGCCAACTTCAATACAATATGCATCAGCTTCCAAAGCATCTGCTTCCAAGGTACCTGCTAAACCGCATATTCATATTGGGAAACACAGACCTCTAGATCAAAAGTATGATATATTGAAACACTTGGCCCAAGTACCAGCCAAATTATCAATTTTTGATGCCTTGAATCTATCAAGAGATCTTCGGGAAGCACTCATCGAAGCTTTGTCAAGTCCTCAGGAGTTTGAAGCTGAAATTGCTGCAGCTGAAATTTTTCACATAGAGAATAATCCTGCAGAATGCCATGCAGTGATATCTTTTACTGATAAAGATGAAGATGATGTTGTGCATGGGCACATAAAACCTTTGTACTTATCTGGCAAAGTCAATGGTATAGATGTTCGAAGAGCTTTTATTGACAATGGTTCAGGAGTCAACCTCATGCCCATTCGCACACTTCGTCGATTGGGCCTCACGGAATCTGATTTATCTCCTTCTACCATGATGTTTCAAGGATATGATAAAAATGAACAAGAACCACTGGGAGAAGTTACACTCAGAACTCAGTTTGGAGATCTTGTTTCCAATTCGGATTTCATGATTGTTGATCAAGACTCAGCTTTCAATATCTTGCTTGGAAGACCCTGGCTACATCAGCATACAGCTATTCCGTCATCATACCATCAATGTCTCAAATACTATTTCGATGGTCAAGTTGGAACATTGTATGGTGATAAGGCCCCGTTCAAGACATGTGAGTCTCAATACATTGAGGCGGAATTTTATCACATGAAGGGAAGAGAAAAATCTACAATGAAGGAAATTACCAAAGTTAATGCTCCATATGGTTTGGAAAAAATTCCAATAAATCCATTTTCACATGTGAGTACAGATTATGTGTTACCTATCAGTCAAATTGACAAAATAGGCCCAAATCAAAATACTCTTATGGAAAGATCCATAATGTCAATTACGGCAATCGAGCCAGACAACATGGGAGAAATTGGTAACTTACCAAGCAGTGATGAAAGCATAAGTGGTGACGTTTTCATTTCGTTTATTGAAATCCAACAAGTCTATACTTCGCTAATCAGTCCAGAAGAAGTTATAGCAACACCAAAGGTGAATATTGATGTCGATTCTCAATCCATCATCTCCTCTTTATTTCCCAAAGAAGACCCTTTTTCATCAATAGGGTCGGAAATGGAAGCTTCTTCTTCAAAATGTGAAAATTTTGACATCTCTTATGATCATGAGAATTTCGTTTTTTCATCTACTTTGCAAGTAGAAACGGAAGAAATAACACATGATGAAGAGGAAGAGGAAGATCTTAGAGATGCTCCTCCAGCATTTGAAGAGGGTATCTCTACCACTGTGGATGAACTCAGAGAAGTAAATCTGGGTACAGAGAAAGATCCACGCCCCACTTTAATTAGTGCGGCCATGACCCTTGAAGAACAAGAGATGTATATTTCTTTTCTAAATCAAAATAAAGATATTTTTTCTTGGAATTATACAGAGATGCCTGGCCTTGATCCTGATGTTTCCACCCATCATTTGGGTTTGCCAAAAGAACATCGAGGATTCAAGCAAGCCGCGAGAAGAACACACCCAACCTATGCTTCCAAAATCGAGGCTGAAGTGGATAAGCTTATCAAAGCTAACTTCGTCAGAGAAGTTCAATATCCCAAGTGGTTGGCTAATATTGTCCCTGTAAAGAAGAAGAACAGACAAATTAGGGTTTGCATCGATTTCAGAGATCTTAATCGGTATTGTCCAAAAAATGATTTCCCAGTTCCGATTACAGAACTCTTAATTGATGCGACGGCTGGATATGAAGTACTTTCTTTCATGGATGGATATTCTGGATATAATCAGATCCGAATGGCCCCAGAAGATGAGGAATATACAGCCTTCAGAGCTCCTCAAGGTGTGTTTTGTTACCGAGTGATGCCCTTTGGTTTAAAGAATGCAGGTGCAACATATCAACGCGCCATGCATCGTATCTTCAAACCTTTTCTAGGGAAATTTTTTGAATGCTATGTAGATGATCTGGTGGTTAAATCCAAACAACGTTTTGATCACTTGGATGATTTGGAAGTCGTATTCCACAAGCTTCGACAACATAATTTGAAGATGAACCCCTTAAAATGTGCTTTTGGGGTAACCTCAGGAAAATTCCTCGGCTTTGTTGTACGCCATCATGGTATTGAAGTCGATCCTGAGAAGACCAAATCAATCCATGGTATGTCACCTCCTCAGAATTTGAAAGAATTAAGAGGACTTCAAGGACACTTAGCCTATATTCGGCGTTTCATCGCCAATTTGGCAGGCAAAAGTTTACCCTTTACCAAATTATTGAAGAAAGGAGTCACTTACCAGTGGACTGAAGAATGTCAAGAAGCATTTGATGTTCTCAAGAAATACCTCTTGAGTCCACCAATACTCATGCCACCTGTTGAGGGTAGGCCTCTTATCCTCTATGTGACAGCTTTAGAGCGATCATTAGGTGCCTTTCTCGCTCAAAAGAATGATGCTGGGAATGAAAATAGTCTCTACTATCTCAGTAGAACTATGCTTGAAGCAGAAACCCGGTATTTGAGTATTGAAAAGTGCTGCCTAGCATTAATCTTTGCAGTTCAGAAACTGAGACACTACCTGCAACATCACGAGGTCCAATTGGTATCTCGTAATAATCCACTAAAATTCATCCTTAGTCGTCCAATACTTACAGGACGTCTGGAAAGGTGGGCGGTTATTCTACAGCAGTTCGACATCCAGTATGTGTCTCAAAAGGCAATTAAGGGCCAAGCTCTGGATGATTTCCTGGCTGAACATCCTTCAGTGGAAGACACGTATTCAGATATCGAACTCCCTGATGAGGAAGTTTTCTCTATTCAAGAGAGTCCTCAAACATGGGAAATGTATTTTGATGGTGCTTCTAGAAGTCCAACAGGGAAGAAAATGGAAAATCCTAAATTCAACAAAGTTGGTTTAGGAATTGTGCTCATTTCTTCAGATAAGGCAGTGTTACCTTATTCCTTTTTATTGTGGGAAGGTGGTACCAATAATGAAGCTGAATACCAAGCTCTCATTACAGGCTTGGAGTTATCACTTCAAGCACAAGTGAATCACATAAAGGTGAAAGGTGATTCAGACCTGGTAATAAAACAAGTCAATGGGGATTATGCCATCAGAAAAGAAGAATTAATCCCTTTGTATGATTACGTCAGAGAGTTAATATCAGAATTCCCTTCAGAACCGACATTTTCTTATGTCCCAAGATCACAAAATGCTCAAGCTGATGCACTGGCTAATATAGCCACAGCTTTAGCAGATCCAAATCGGGACGAGACAACCATCTGTATTGCCCACCATCGTGCAATTTCACCTTATGTTCAAGTCAGAACAGAGGAAATTAATGAAATTAGTCCCATTCCTGAACTGTATGGTCATACTACAGGATGGATGTCACCTATCAGGGAATACCTTCAAAATGGAACACTTCCACCTGATAGAGCCGAGAAAGAACAAATTCGGCGACGTGTGGTCAATTTTACTCTTTATAATGGTCCAAACCACCTCGAGAAAATTCTCTACAAACGTGGTTTTGATGGAGTTCTCTTCAGATGTATTGATGGTGAAGAGACAATGGCTGTCATAAAAGAAGTGCATGCAGGAGTCTGTGGTTCCCACCAGTCTGGACATAGACTGTCTGATCAAATTCGAAGGCTTGGATACTTCTGGCCTTCAATGATACAAGATTGTGTTAATTTCACAAAGAAGTGTCATTCATGCCAAGTATATGCCAACTTCATTCATCAACCTCTAGAGTTGCTTCATACATCTAAATACTCATGGCCATTTTCCACATGGGGAATGGATGTGGCGGGACCTTACCCTTCAACTACGACCAAGCAGTTTAATTACATTCTTACTGCTACTGATTTCTTTTCCAAATGGGCAGAGGCAGTACCTCTCAAAGAAGTCAGTTCTAAATGCATTGTTAGCTTCATCAAGTCTAACATCATTACTAGATTTGGTGTCCCTCATACCATATTGACGGACAACGGCACCAACTTCTGTTCTTCTGAGGTAAAGAAATTGTATCAAGAATACAACATTAAGTCCAACCATTCATCTCGATATCATGCAGCGGCTAATGGCCAGATAGAGGCCTTCAACAAGACTCTTTCAAACATACTGCAAAAGATGGTGGATAAAGATAAGAGGTCATGGCCTGATAAACTCTTTCATGCTTTATGGGCTTATCGGACTACCACTCGCAATGAAACGCGGTCTACTCCATATTCATTGGTATATGGAACAGAAGCAGTCTTGCCAATTTAAGTTCAATTGCCCTCACTCAGAATAGCCATTTGTGATTAGTTATCAACAGATGAGCAATCCCAAAAGCGGTTGAATGAATTGGAACAGTTAGATGAGAAAAGATTGTGCACTTTGCACCACTTGGAAATCTATCAGAATCGGATAGCACGAGCTTTTAACCAAAAAGTCCGTCTTCGTTCATTCATTCAGGGAGAATTGGTATTGGTTCTCAGAGCACCAATGATACCAGGAAAGAAGCCTCCCAAACTTGAACCAAAATGGGAAGGACCTTATTCAATACATAAGGTCTACTCCAATGGAGCGTATTCTCTGATCTCAATGGATGGAGAACACATCACGACTCCAACTAATGCCAGATTTCTGAAGAAGTATTTTGTATAAACACAAAATATTGTTCCCAGAACCAAGACTCTTACAATTGGTTCATACAGCAATGGTCCAGTATGACCTTAAACTGCAACTTCGTCCAACATGACGTTAAACTGTGTCACCTTCAATGTCCGAGATGACATTAAACTATATTTTGTCCGAGATGACATTAAACTATATTGTGTCCTAGCAACATGACATTAAACTGTGTGGCACTTTCATCGTCCAGCATGACGTTAAACTGTAAAAAGTCCCCAGAACTGATATCCTCATATTGGTTCACCTTAGTCCTAGCTACATGACTTTAAACTGTACAGCACCAGTTCGTCCTTGCTATATGACGTTAAACTATACAACAATGGTTCAGTATGACTTTAAACTGCAGCTTCGTCCCACACGACATTAAACGGTGAAAAAGTTCCCTAAACCGTCCAGCATGACCTTAAACTGCATCATCCCTGGTCCATGTATATGACCATAAACTATTTGCAAATCCCTAATGTCCAGCAAGACGTTAAACTGTGACGTCCTAAATTACATGACGCTAAACTGTATAAAAGTCCCTCACGTCCGGAAAGACGTTAAACTATATAATCTCAAAAGTCCAGTATGACATTAAACTGCACCATTCACGGTCCATGCATATGACCTTAAACTATTTTTCACCTTCGTTCGACATGATGTTAAAATGGTACACTCTTTTGTCCTTACTGCATGACATTAAACTGCACAGTCCCCCTTTCGTCCAATATGACGTTAAACTATTTTATCCCCATCGTCCTAACTACATGACGCTAAACTGTACAAAAAATCCTTGATATGTCCTACATGACATTAAACTGTATTTTGTCCCTGCTACATGACACTAAACTGTGCAGCACCAATAGTCTTAATTGCAAGACTTTAAACTGCATAGTCCCCTTTTTATGTCCTACATGACATTAAACTGTACATCGTTAAGGTTGTTATTACCTCTTGTTTCTCACACCGAGTATGACTCACGTGAGCTTAGAGCGAACATCAACCATAACACTCCCTTTGGGCCACTAACCATGTGTAAGTCCCAACAATATTTTTTATTAGATCATTGTCCACAAGAACAACTTGATCATTGATTCATTCTTTAATTGAACTACACAGACTTTGATCCTTGCCCTCCAGGCTGGGTATGTAGGCAACCTCCCAGGGTTCAAGCCCAAAAAACAATCTCTTCACATCGGTTCACCACAACCTCATATGATGTTGATTTGTGAAACCTCCCCTGGAATCAATATCTTTACATTGATTCACTTTTTTCCTTGTTATATGACGTTAAACTATAAAACACTTTTGTCCGGTACGACAATAAACTACAATTTTTTTTTTGATTTCCTCATTTGAGAAGGAACCATTATTGACATTGATTTTTTCAATCATGTTTCATTTCAAAAGACTACGTGCATACATGGTAATGCCTAAACTTTTTATCTCAGGTTAAACCATCATTGCACTAAACTCCCCTTTCACCCTTCACATGTACGAACCAAATTTGTACAAAGGGTAGTTCTAGAACTACGTGGACTTGATTCCCATCCTTATGGGATACGTAGGAACATTTGAGTGTCCCTCGAATCCAGTCCCAAGTCTTTTGGGCCTAACCCCAAATTTCACTTTCAGTCCCTTGGCTGAAAAGTCCTCATGAAAACACACACTGTGTATTCATTATTATGGTCCGAATTCTATGACCCTAAACTAAGATCACTCATACTTTCGTCTTTCACGACGTTAAACTGCATTTCAAGAACTACGTATGGATTTATTATCATTCTTATGAGATACGTAGTGAAGTCCAAGTTTCAATTCAGGACCCAGCCACAACATGATTATGGTTTTCATTGACCCATGTATCTCTATATACATTGGACAATACCCATATTTATGTATTATAATCCTAACCTTAAATATTTTCAGATCTTCATAACCCTTTTCATGACTTCTAGTCACAAAAATGTCAAACTTCTGAGAATTCTTTTGCCTGACTATGCAGCACGTGCCCATAGGTGGCCTTGCATAAACAGTCCACATAACGGACTTGTCAGCCAAAAGATGCTATTCATTTGACCATGCAGCCAATGCCCATAGGTGGCCCTGCATATTTCAACCCCCTAACGGGTTTTGTTAAATAATAGTAACTTCATTCTTGGGAATAATGCCTCTTTTGTCCTTATTTGTCTTAAACAACAATATGTAGGGATCCGCGAAAAAAAAAATATAGCCATCCTTAACATTTTTGTCCCATATCCTTTTTCATGATCTGAAAGTATTCAAGTCTATGGTTTATTCTTCTTCCCTATGTTTGGGTCAGACCTTCGTAGGAGTGATATTCATCCAGTTCTTCGATATTCTTATTTGGAAATATCTTCTCCATATTCAAGTACCTTTTTCCATACAACAAACTCTATGCTTTAGAAAATTTGAATCTCCATAAACATTCACTGGCTTTTAGCACTAGGAAAGTAAATTTCTGGGAGTTCTTTTGCCTGACTATGCAGCACGTGCCCATAGGTGGCCTTGCATAAACAGTCCACATAACAGACTTGTCAGCCAAAAGATGCTATTTTATTTGACTATGCAGCCAATGCCCATAGGTGGCCCTTCATATTTCAACCCCCTAACGGGTTTTGTTAAATAATAGTAACTTCATTCTTGGTAACTACTTCTTCTAATGCCTTTTAGCTATTTTTCATATCATTCCTCAGATTCAAATATTCTTAAGCCATAGTTTACATTTTTTCTCTCATACTTGAGTACGGTAATATGTTTTCATATAAATTGTCAAGGAATTGAATCCATTTTTAATCCATTTTCGGTCAAAGCTATTTCGACCTTAAACATTAGCCCCTTTATGTCCGGCGTGCATGACTTTAAACTGCCCACACAAAAGACAAAGGAACTCTGAATAAAAGTCAAGTTCCAGCTCACTAAATATACATTTTTTGTATGATTTAGGTAATATTGAGCAGTTAAAAGATTCAAAGTTTGTAGGGTTATTTGTAATAATCCTAGTAAAAATCAAACTATGATTACTAAGCCCATTGGCTTAAGTAAATTTAAAGTAGGTAATGGAAGAATGAAGGTACAAATGATTGAAGACAAAAGTGTTTTTTTTTCATTGATACACAAGAGTTAGAAGGACATCCACAGACTGGAGTCTCTTCTCTCTTTCAAGAAATTACAGAAGATTGTCAACATAAGTCTTCATTTGATGTATAGCATCCTGAGCCTTATCAGCAGTTACTTGAAGCTCGTGCACTTGACCAGCTTCACTCTTTTCAGCTTGCTGAAGTGCCTTCTTAGCATCTGCGATGGCTTTCATGCCATTCATATGAGTTTCATCCAATGATTTATTAAGCTGATCAAGTTCCCCAGTAACAGCATCTAACTGTTGCTGGAGTTGCACCTGTTGGATGACCTTTTCTTTGATTTTTTGCTTCAGATCCTTCATCTTGACAGCATAATCAGCTTCAGCCTGGGATATCGCAGCCTCAAATTCACCTATGTTGACTGACAATTTCACTCTGGTCAAATCTTCGCGACTTGTCTGCACTTGCTCCCTCCTGAAAATGATCTGTTTCACCGCAGCATGGATCTTTTCATACCCAAAACCACCAAGTCCCATTATAACAAATTGGGATGACAATCGGGAAATTTTTGATGGTAGCTCTTCTAAAGGCACCCCCGATATGATGTTCCATATGTTATTCCATGCCTTACGTCGTGAAAAACTGAATGCTTTAAGCATATCTGGATCTGATTCAATATCATCATCAGAAGGGGGTATGTAATCTGGAATTAGCGCACTTAGGGAGGTGCCTTGTCCTGCCCTTTCCCCCCTGACTTGTGCTTCTTCACTTTCAATTCCCGTTGGGGCAGAGGCTGAGGCCTCATCTTCGGGTCTAGTCATTGCAGTTGATGGTCTTGCATGATTAATTGAAAGGTTTAGTCAGCTTCAAAGGATAACAAAAGAATGGATTGTCTTGCGAATAAAGTACAATCACAAATATTGTTATCCATTACCCAATGGTGGTTCAGCAACCTAAGAAGACTTCTCCTTATCTTTCCCAGTTTCAACAGGATTTTCAAGATGGGTCTCAGGAGAGTTTATTGGATTTAGCTCTACTTGAACTAATGTTTCTGCAATGATAGGGTTGACATCAGTGTCCACACCCTCTTCGGGCATTGGCAGTTCAGAGGCTTCTACGGAAGAAACTGCATATTATTTTCCATCATGGTTAGAAGTATATTTTTTTAAAAAAATTTGGGCGAAGGGTAGAACTCACGCCCAAGGTCTTCTAAATCACATGACAACTTAGCATGATCATAAAATTCTTCAAAAGTCATTCCTTGATTCATCATTTCATCCAATGATACTTCAGAATATTGGTTAGTCTCACCAGTGGGAACATTTGCTACATCTTCTTGCCGACTTATGTCCTGCAACCCCTGACGCTGGACAACATCTTCAGTAATAAGAGGGATACTGGGAATGGATGGTAGCTCTTCTCCAGGAGCAACCAAGTCAGCCTGGGTCTGTGATTATTCTACAGCACCTTCCACGACCTTTGAAGAAGGATCAGTCCCTTCCCTCAAGGGGGAAATTGAAGAAGCCCCTGCAATCCTCATAAATATGAGTAACCATATGATTATGGGTATAAACTCATGATTGTTCGAAGGACTTACCACTACTAATGAAACATTTAGCTATTGATTTCCTCCTTCGTTGCCTTGGCTTCTTTTGTTTTTCCGGATTATCAGTAGTCTCCCTTATTGGCACTTGGATTGGCGAATGAAAGGCTATGTCCAGTGCCTCATTCATGGCCTGCTGGACTGGAGATATCTCGCCTGGTTCGCGAGGAGAATCAGCAGCAGCCCCGATAGCAGTACCACCAGGGCTATATTGTGGCGAAGGAACCCCGATTCCTTTCTTTTCAAGCTGCAAGATGAAGAAAATAACTTCCTTAAGTAACAAAGCTTCAACTAAAATCAAGTTGCAAAGAAAATAAGGAAAGAAAACTTACATCTTCAGGAGCCACGTACTCTTGCCATTCCTCATCTCCAGAACCACCATCCCCCTCAGTGGTGCCATGATCAATCATTTCCTTCACCCTCCTGGTGATAGGAACCGAATTATCAGTGGCATATATGAGCATTTCCAGCTCTCTGATGTAAGCTCGCACTTCATTGGGGTTATCTCCGTATTGAAGGTCTTTAGAAGCTAGAAGATATCCTATCCCAAGAAGTTGTAGGCCCTCAAAAAAATCCAGCCAAGCGGTCTCAGTATCACAGTATAAGCTCTGCCATAGCTGAACAACCTCTGGTCTTAGATATAAAGGCTGTGAGGAAGGTCCTACAATTTTTGATTTTAATTTCTTCCCGACTCCTGCAACTACAGATAGAGAATAAGAAAGTAAGGCTTATTACTTTATAAAGTAGCAGTGATTGAAGTTATTACAATCAAATAACTCACCAGGAGCTGATGGAGTGGGTCTTTTAACTCTGGCCGAAGGATTATATTGGGCACGAAACCGCTTTGCTGCCGGTTGTGCCTCATCATCCCCATCGTGATAATCCGATGAATCAGTTCTAGAAGAGGAGTCTGTTGAACCTATTTCAAGTGGAGAAGCGTCACCTTCATGAGGAAGAGTTTCTTTCTCTACAGTCCTCTTCCTCTTTCCCACTTGATATACTGGGTGATTCAATATCCCTTTAGGGTATGATGCTATCCAGTGTTCGGCATAAAATGTAGTCAGATAATGTGCCGCTTTTTCAACTGGTAGATCAAATACTGCCCCAGTCTTCTCTCTTGATGTCAGCAACCATATTTGTCGAGAAACCATCGGATGTTGCTCTAACCTGACATGTACTGGAGGGGATACAACAATCTGTTGCAAACATTTGAATTGGCGTGCAAATCTATATGGAGCATAGGCCTCGCATATGATTTCTCCATCAATCCTGGCTACTAACACGCCATCCTTGCAAGCTAGCATGTATTCCCTCAAATCCAAATGGGCTTTCCCATCATCAACAAACCGCCCGGATGGCGGACTTCCATAAGGAAATAAGTTGAATTCCTTATACATGCTTAGTCTTACTTTCATGTCATAACCATTAACATCTAATGGAGCAATTCCAGAGAATGCTTGCACTGACGGTCTGAAAGAGCTTCTAGGAATTTGTAATCCATTCTGTACATTGTAAGTCCTGAAGTGAGTGGTGATCCATCCCCACAAAACCTGGAATGGTCCCACTATTCTTAAAGGAGATTTACCCTGGAAGACGTGAAGTAAACTCCTGTGAATCTTTGCTAAAATGGGGGTAGCTAACCCAACCATTTTTCCCTCAGCCAACTTGGCCGCAATGACGAAGGTCCCTGGCCTAACGCCTCCCTTCGAATCCCTGACCGGCAAGAGATAAACACTGAGCCACATTGCCAAGAAACCCGCCAGATGAGTTTTATTTTGAATTCTTTGATTCACTTCATATCCCCATTTTTCAAACTCTCCTACTTCTAGAGTTGGCCAGAATGTGCCAGGAGCTCCTCTCTTCTCAGGTTTTGGACAAGTGGTAGGACGTCTGGGCCGGGTATCCTTGGATTTCTTTTTCTTGGATCCTTTTTCTTTTGGCTCTATCCCTTTCTTCTCAGTAAGAAACACATTCATCCATTCTTCCGGATGAATATCTTTTCTAAAATGAGTTAATGAGGTCTCTGAACTCTTGAGCCTGTGAAAGATTTTAAATAATTCTCGAGCCAAAGCAGGAGTCTTCTCTGGATCATTCCAAGTCACCTTGGGAGGAATGAATTCATCATACATATCGCCCAAGATTGGAGCTCCTGAAATCTTGTGGACATCCCACAAACTGATACCTACTTCTACATGAGTCAAATGGAAAGAATTAGTCGCTGGGCTCCAGTGGCTGAGTATCTCTGGCACGAAGTTATCATGTTTGTAAATATATGTTTACCCAACCCAAACAGCCTCATATATTGCAGCTCTCTTCAGATCCTCAATAAACCTTGCGCAAGTCTGTCGCACCCAGTATACCCACATCCAAGTTGGCTTCACACCTCCCCCAGGACGGAAATCCCAACTTTTCTTCCAGAATTTGGATTGATCCATCTGAGCATTTCGGAAGATTGAAGGATGACAATGTGGTTGAAGCTCAGGTGTATGTTTTTTCAGATCTGGTGTGCAAGGGCTATGATGCATCACATAAGCCTTCTCCACTGTTCCAGCAGTTTGAAATACTCCTCCGCATGAGATATTTGCTGAAGCAAAATTGGTATAATTCTGAAACCACGAAAATGGAAGATAATTCTTTACTTCTGGAATAATGACTTCTTGCAGATGACCATGACCATACAAAGGTAGATAAGTGCAGTGAGGAAAGTCGCGATGATATTTCTTCAGATACTTAGCCAAATCTGGAAGAGTACTGTCTTTGATAGTATAGTAATCAGGGCCAATGATATCCATCATATCATCTATCCGCTTGCTAGCCAGTTCATCAATTAATCCAGGTCTAAGAGCCATTTAATCTGCACAGGAGTTGAATAAATTTAACTCTTAAATGAGTTTATTTTTTCATAAAATTTGTGAAAGAATTCGAAAAAATGGCTAAGGCATTAAGGCGCGCAAGTATGGATATGTCGCGCAAGTAATACATGTGCCGCGCAAGTTTTTTTCGTGCAAGTATTACCGCGCAAGCCCTATTGCCTTGAGAGTAGCGCGGCAACGAGGAAACAGTGAAAACAAGAGACTTGCGCGGCGAGAGCTCGAGAAATCCGGAAATCCAGATGCATGTAACGGAGGTGAGGCCATGTATTTATAGGCCAGGAAGCCTACCTACGCGCCACACCCAGAGCGCTTAAGGCCAGCGCGACGCAGACTTGCGCGCCGCCCTCTGCGCACTGAAAGACTTGCGCGCCCTCCCTTTTCCTTTGGAGGGATTCGATTTCCTCAGAGTCAAATCCTGATTTCTCTCCGGATCCAACTCTGAGGGGGGACTTTTCTTGACGCTCCTTTCGTCACAGAATCTAAAGATCGGAAAAGGGAATATCTCAGCTGAAAGTGATTCATCCTTTGAAGAAAACATGAAAAATCGACAAAGGCATGAACAAAGGATCAACAGCAAATCCACCACGCAAGTTATACCACGGCCGCACAAGTATACTTGCGCGGCTACCTTGGTCGCGCAGGTGACTTGCGCGACCTAAATGGTAACCGCCCGGTAACCACCCTGGGTCTTCTTTTGCCTATAAATAGACCCTGTGGGCCCCCCATTCGAGAGGATTTTTTTTTCCAGAAACTCGGATTGAAGCTCCCGACGCCCAAGTCTCTTCTCAAAGCTTCCGAAACACTTCTAAGTAATTTCTTACCTAGAACAGAAGATCTAAAGAGAAGAAGGAAGGCCTAAGTGTTGAAACTTATCAAACACTTGCGCGCCGACTTAATTCCTTCAATATAACTTGTGCGTCTCTTTTTTGGAAGAACCTCAAGGGGATTCTAAAGGGTTTTATCAAGAGTCGCTAAAGTATTTCAAATTCTGATTGAAAATCGCGCAAGTACACCATGTGTCGCGCAAGTATACTTGCGCGGCCAATACTTGCGCGCCGCCGCAGGACTTGCGCGTCTTTAAAGACTTGCGCGCCCCTATCTTTTTGGGTGCCCATCTTGCCCATTTTACCCCTCTTAAGCCATTTCACCTTTCCTTTTCAAGATTCAGTCTTCAAGACACTCTTCAAAGCCATTTATGGCATGATTTCTTGATTTGACTTTCTTACCTGAAAGGAATTCTGTGGAATCTCTCTCAAAGTCTAGTGATTTAAATATCCTTATATCACTAAAATATGGAGAGTTCATTCATTCAACCTAATCCTTTAAGATGAGAGAATCCTAACCTGGGTCTCCTTTTCAGGAATAATCCCCAGTGATAAAACCTTTAATCTGGGCAACTTCCTCAGGAGTAAGCCCCAAATTCTTAAAGTTCCCAATCTTGGGCATCCTCCTCAGGAGTAAGCCCCAATCAAGTCTTTTAATCTTGGATATCTTTCTTAAGAATAATCCCCAACCTCAAATATGGGAATCCTCCTCAGGAGTAAGCCCCAAACCTTAATCCCTAACCTGGGTCTCCTTTTTCAGGAATAAGACTCAGTCATAACCTTGGGCTTCCTTTTCAGGAGTAATCTCCAAGTCCCTTTAAACATCTCTTAACCAGTCATAATTTACCTTTGATTTGGGTTTCCTTTTCAGGAATAAAACCCAATCATAAGTCCCCTCCTAACTTGGGCATCCTCCTTAGGAGTAAGCCCCAATATTAGAGTATTCAAATCTCCATGAAGCACATATAACTTTATGGACCCTGTTCATGGATTTTCTCCCTAAAAGTAAATCCTAAACCTTCATCTATCTGGGAAGTCATCTATACATAAGCCCCAAACAAATTCTTATGATTGCATCTTTTATGGCACAATTGTCTAAATTTTATCAATACCTCTTGTTTCTCACACCGAGCATGACTCACGTGAGCTTAGAGTGTAAAAGTAATTATGACATTCATCTTTGAGCCATCAATCATAAACATCATACCCCATTCCTCGAACTATGTGGGTTCTGATTCCTTTTCCAAAAGAAAGGATACGTAGGTAGCCCATTTATGGGTTCGATCCCAACTTTGAAATAATCTATGTCCTTCTGAATGACGATAAACTTCAATTTCCCCACTGAGTGGCTTTAAAACCAGCCTGGTCATCATAATGACCAAAGAGACTTTTATATAAATGTTTTGAAGGATACCATTGACCAAGAATCTCTAAACAGATATAGATGATTCTCTATTGATGAAGAACCTCGAATACATATAAAAGATTCTCTAAATTTCTTGCATATTTTATCATTGATTGTTAAAACTAAAGGAAAGCACAGTTTATACTTGGTAATGTAATATGGATTCACGAACATAACTTAAATCTATAAATAGAGTCCCGGAGTAGACAATAATTCCCCTCAAAAAGGTGTGATGAGTCCGACCTCCCATCCTCTCGACCAATGCAAATTCCTAAGTCTCATTAGTCCACAAGCTAATGAGCGCCTGCCTTTGGAAAGTAGGTCCAAACGGATGTGGAATCATTGGATGTTTCCGGTTCTACGAACAAACCCGTTAGAAACCGATCGGAACGTTTGAATCTCCCGTCCAGGAGGTCATCCCCGGATTCCGTGTGAAACAGTCTTTTATAGGCGAATATCGTCGTTATAGGTTCAACTATTCCCTTGAATATTTGATCCAATAGACAGTTCAAATGATATGAAATCATGCTTGCACATTTACTGAACGTACCTAATAAATGTTCCAAAATTTGTTTCGAGCACTCGAGACCTAGAAATTACATGTGGTCTAATTTCTCAGTGTAGAAATAATTCCATATAAAAAACATTTAATTCAAACTTATGAGACGTTACATTCGCCCCACCTTAGGGTATTATGTACTGAAATGAAAATCAACAACTAAACAAACAGATGGGGGTAATGAGAAAGAATCTAATCCTTCTTCTCCCATTTGATCTCCTAGAGATTCACGTGCTTCCATCAGACATCCACTAGAAGAATCAACTATCCACATAGGACCTGCTCCTGTTGATCCTCTATATCCATTGGGAACTTTTCAAATGTTCCAACATCATTAATGTCCAACTTTTTTCAGTCGATGACATGAGATGGATCATGCACGTTCCTCCTTTACTACGATACATGGAAAAAATAATGTACCCGGTGCATCTGTGGGGGAATAGCTAGGTGGTACGCCACCTCACCAACTCTACTCAGAATCTGAATAGGACAAATTAACCTCGTAAATAGTTAACCTCCTTGGAATAATTTATGCAATCCTCATCAAAGTGAGACCTACAGAAACACATGATATCCCTCCTGAAACTCCAAGGGTCTCCATCTCCTGTCGGCATAAGACCTGTGCCTACTCTGTGCAGTCCTCAACCACTTCTGGATGATCTGTACTTTCTCGGTGGTAGCCCCTACCAACTCTGGATGCAAGAGTGCTGACTCCCTTGGGTATGTCCAGCATATGGGTGATTTGAAAGGCCTCCCGTAAAAGTCCTCAAATGGTTCCATGCTAGTGTTGGAGTGATTGATGTTGTTGTATACAAACTCCACCAGTGGTATGTGGTCCTCCAACCCATGAAAAAATTCAAGGATTCAAGCATGAAGCATGTACTCCACGGTTTGTATGGTCTTCTCCGTCTGACTATCCATCTAGGGATGAAAAGGTCTGCTCAAGCGTAGAGGCATCCCAAACACCTCCTATAATCCCTTCCATAACTGCGATTTAACATAGTCGTTGTGATTTGAGACGATCTTATATGGAACCCTGTGAAGCCTCACTATCTCATAGACGAAGAGGCATCCCAATCCCTCTCCCGTTCCATGCTCCCGGTGGGAAGGAAGAGATCCGGTTTGGTCAGTCAGTCAACGATCACCAAAATAGATTCATGACCCCTATATGCATGTGATAACCCTATCAGAATGTATATCAATATATCGTCCCATTTCCTCTATTGTAACTTGATTGGATATGGAAATCCTATCAAAACATGGTGCGCAACCTTCAATTGCTGACGAGTGGGGCATTGGGATACGAACTCAACCACTTCTTTCTCCATCCCTGGCCCCAAGTACTAACATTGGAGGTCCTGGTACATCTTTTCCACTCCATGATGTACTGATATAGGAGAAGTATGGAACTACCTTAACACCTCCTCCCGCAATACCACTGGTAATAAGGTGAGCCCTCGGAAAAGGATGATGTGCTCCCCGCCTATCAAAAAACCATCAGGATCCCATACATAGAATATATGAGCATGTCAGGCCTCGCAAGGAACATCCCCCAATTGTGCCTCCCTGACTCATTGTATGAGTGGGGGAGTAACATCCATCAACTAGAAGTATACAGCTTCACCATTATCCATGATGGATACCTGCATCATGTCAAACTAATATGTCACCTCACTCAGTAGTTGCAACATGGTCCTCCTACTAAGCACGTCATCCACCACGTTCTTCTTTCCAGGATTATAGACTATCACAAAATCATAGTCATGAAAAAACTCTAGCCATTGCCACTATCTCATGTTCAGATCCTTCTGGAAGAAGATATTCCTGAGACTCTTGTGATCAGAGTAAACTGTAAACCACTCTCCAATCAAGTAGTGCTACCATGTCATCTACACGATGACCACTACATCCAAATCTATGTTGTGGATCCTGTAGTTATGCTCATGGTTCCTCAACTGTCCTGAGCCATAGGAAATCACCTCTTTATCCTTCATTAGAACACAATCGAACATTGTCCCTATTGTGTCATAGTAATCTACATACCCAACACCCTCCCATGGTAGTCTCAATATGGGGGTACTAGTCAGTCTCCGCCTCAACTCCTCAAAACTCTACTAGAATTTATCTGTCTACACAAATGGTTGTACCTTTTGTGTCAATGCTGATAAGGGTGATGCTACCCTGTAAAATTAGGTCACAAACATCTGATAGTAACCAGCCAGCCTTAAGAAGCTATTCAACTCAGTAACTCTCCTGGGCGGCTCCCAATCAATCATCGTATCTCTCTTAGCCAAATCTACTGCAACTCCATCGATTGAGATGATGTGTCCCAAAATTTGGACCCCATGTATCTAGAACTGACACATGGAGAGATTACAATAACGTTAGAGCTCATAGAGTGTATCCAAGTCTATCTGAAGGTGTGTAGCGTGCTACTTCTCCGACGCGGAATACACCATGATGTCATCGATGAAGACCATGATGAACCCATCAAGGTAGGGCTGTAAGATCTGGTTCATGATGCCCGTGAACACTGTTGATGAATTTTTCCAGCTGAAAGGCATCACCAGAAACACATAGTGGACGTAACAGCACCTAAATTAAATCATCAGTACATCCTAGTCTCGTACTCGAAGTTGGTGGTAGCCTGATCTATGGTCTATCTTTTAGAACCACTTCACCCCCTTTAGATGTACAAAGAGATCATCAATTATCGTTAGTGGGTACCTATTCTTCACAGTCTCCTAGTTTAGGCACCAGAATTCCACACACATCCTCAAAATCCCATTTCACTTCTTGGAAAAATCCACTAGATATTCTCATGTTAAAACTCTAGGTTTTACGATCCACTTATCCTGCAAGACCACAATCTATACCCTCAGTTCACAAAGCTCATCGAGAGACATTTGATATTCCGGTGAGGACATCTGTGTCATCTTGGGGTACAAGTCAATACCGAAGTCTACCTATCGAAGGGGGGGGGGGGGTAGCACTGGAACCTCATCAGGAATAACATCCCCATACTCATCCACCCCAACAAGAAATCTTGTATTCCCATCATCCAATGCACCAAGGGTGAGGATAGTCAACAGATGAGTGATCATCCACACCCTCCTCTGAGAGAGTATGTCTGGTGTATCAAGGGTATCCTTATCATCCGTGAAGGAAAACTTGATCGCATATGTGCAGACACAGCACACCATACAACTAAATTATTTGATCTGATCATGGACTATAGATAACCGGTATATACATAAGATGATATCTTAAGGCATCGAAACTGCTACTAGAAGATCTCAGCCAAAGATATCGCCTCCTAGAGTAAGCTCACACTACTGTTACTAGTGTGTAATCATCGTATCATATCCCGTAGGAGTATCTAGCGATAAGGATAGAGCCAAATACTACACTGGAATCTTTAAGCTCCGAAAGAGAGCTGTGGAAAGGAATGAGTTTCTAGAAAATGTGTCTATAAGTACTACAAATAGGGTGGAGAAGACATAGAACGTACCTTATATCATATCTGGAGTGCCATAGTCATAATCCTCTACTTTCGGGTGCTAAGCTCCCCCCTGTACGCCTGCTCCCTATGGTCGGGGTGGACCACCTGGGGGTGGCCGTGGCAACATCTCAAACTCTCGCCCACCGCCTGCCGCTCGACCAGCTCCCCTGCAATATCCTCCGCCCTATGGACCTCCTCTCTTGAACTGTTTCTGCTGCCTTGGCGCCCCCTTGATCGTCTGACTATCATCTATACTGTAGGTCGGGCCTTCAAGTTCCATGTTTCCTGACACGCCGAATGTGTAGCACTTCCTGGATCCATATCAAATCCATATATACTGGGAACTCCACACCACCAACCCTGAGTCATGGGGTCATACATTGATAGACCTATCCCGCTTGGTCCCCCCAGTCTGATGTCTCATGCCTGTTGAAGACATCGCCTCCTGGGGTCTGATGGTAGCTCTAGCCGTGGGAACTTGCTCCACCATGAAACTCCCTATCATAAGGGCTTCCTCCAGCACCCTGACATGGGTAGAGATGCTGAGAGACACCACCAAATCTAGGATCTCCTGGAGTCCCTACATGAAGTATTGATCCCTGAAGAAAGGGTCTCACACCCTATGGAAAGGGTCTCACACATATTTGTGGAGTAGCAGGAATGATCTGTGAACCTCACCGAGTACTCAGCCACAATCATTCTTTCCTGCTATAGGTGAAGAAACTACTGGATATGCATAAAGCACAAGGTTGTGGGGGGGGGGGTAACACCTCCCAAAAATGCCCCTCCAAGTCAACCTATGTGAAGTTCACCACATCGTGAGTGTGTATGGTAAAAATCCACCATCTCCCTACCGAGACTTGTAGAAGTGTCACTGCCAATATCACCATACAGTCAGGAGGTGTCCTCACTGAGAAAAAGACCAATGTCATAGCCTCCTGCCAGTACTCAGCGTCCTGCAGATTGATCATTCCCTTGAACTTGGGTGGTATTTTTTTCTCAAACGAATATAGGGCACTGATCCTACGAACGTCCTCTATCGGAACCGCCGATAGTGGATTCTTACCATCTGGTGGTAATAGCATTAGTTCACCACCTAGTGGACCAACTCTAGAACTAGTCCATGAATGGATGCCTCATCGGTAACTGGGCTTTCCTTACGACCTCATATCGGGATCCGAACTGGTCGTCCACATGAAGGAATCTCGAGATAGATCCATATGTACCAATGTTAGAAGGTTATATCTGGTGAGTGACTTTTTTTCCAAAATAAGGACACACTTATGAAACCAGTTTTTTCATGCTTTTAACCAAAAATATAATTCAATATCCTGGTGTAATACCCCAAGATTCCATGGTAAGCTTCTCTTTGAATAATACAGTAGCGTGTGTTGTACGCAATTTTGAGTTCTAACACACACCACAACCAATCAAACTAGCCGTTATGAATAGTAATACCCACATTTTAAAATTTTATAAATTTTATCTTTCAAAATGGACTTCATTTTTGGTTTCGGAATATCAAAATTATCCTAGGGTGAATTTTTGGTGTTTTTCTAAAAACTTTCAATTTTGATGAATAGTGAAAAACACTGAGTTATTGGTTAAAAATGACTTTTTAATTAAATAATTATTTATTTTATTTAAATTTATTTTAGGTCAAATTAGATAAATAATAAATATATAATTTCAATGTAATTCATTGGAGTTAGTTTATAATAATTTTAGACACTTAAAAATTTTATTGAACTTTTCACCGTCTTTTACCCACCTCCTAGGAAAATTTGGAAATTCACATAAAACTTAATTTTTCCGCTTCTGTGAGTGGAATTTTTAAAATATGAGAGTAATGGTTAATATCAAGGAGTAAAATGTGGTTCAATAAGATAAAAATAATTTTTGGTGAATAGTATCTTTTTACTTTTATTTACCACGGTTAAAAGTAAATAGGGTAATTAAGGGTAAATATGATATTAATAATATCCTAACACGTGTCCTAATTCTATTTGAAAAGTGTATCTTGACCAAAAACAACATTAGGAATAAAATATTATCATTTAGGTCCACTTGGATTAGATTAGGACATTTATTATTATTTAATTCAAAGAAGAGTTAAAAGAGTTAAAATCAATGTTTATTTACTAAAACATTTTTAATATAGGGTTATACATAAGATAAATTCTATTATAAATATTAATTAGAAAGATAAAATGATTTTATACATAATGGTATTTTATTTATAATTTTTATAAATTAAATAATTAAATTTATTTATGACACAATGTTGATGCAGTAATTACCAAATTAATGAAATATTAGAATAATTGATAATATAAATACCCAAATAAATGTAATTTGAAGATTTTTATGAATTCCACTAATTTTATAGGTTAATATGACATTTTTTTATTGATTTAATTATTTTTTTAGAAGTAATCATGCTGTTATTATTTTCACAAAAATCAAATACCAAATAGTGTCAAAATTGACATAAAAGAGTTTTAAAAACAAATATTATATTATTAATTGATATTTAATTCTTAAAAATCTAAGGTTTGTCCAAGAGACTTATATAATGATAGGTGTATCATTAATGGACCACTTGGGGGTATCTTGGATGTATATAGTAAGTTTATTAACTATATAATATAAAAATACAAAGTGACATGGTAAATGTCAAACTAATTAACTAAGAGTTAAAACTAAAAGATAAGGTTAATATAGTAACCCAAACCTATCTAAAAACTATTGGTTGAGTGGTTTTCGACCCATAACCACCTTAAATAATCCAATTTGGATCCATTAGAAACCAAATATGAATTTATTATAAAATAATATTTCTAGATTTTCCAAAGGTGCCCCTCATCCCTCTTATAAAAGAGCACTCCCCCTTCTCTCAATTTTACACTTTCAAATCCTTTTGGATCGGCCAAACGCTTCCCAAATATCCTCCCAAATTCACTAACTACAACCAAGAGGCCTTATTTTGATCATAATTCCAACCTAAGGATCCCTTTTGATCAAATCAAAAGGAAGAACCCAAAGAAGAGGTAATGATTTCACCACCCTCTTTCAAGTTCCTTTCTTATTAAAATTATTATTTCCTTGTTATTTCCATTATAAAATAATAACTCCAGTATATTCAATATACTATGACATTATTATAAATATGTAACAACCAAATTAATTATTCTATCCATCCCTTTAATGACATGTCACCATACGTGCGTACGTACGGCCTACCATCTCCACGTCGTGGTGTAAATGTTATTCAATATATTATCATTTGGATGGGTATAATAATGATTTTTAATTCATGTAAATAATAAATATAATATGATAATTATTATGTGTATATGATATACCATCCAATTATATATTTTTTTAATATCAAAAGAATGATATTGTCGCTCATGCGCACGTACGGACTACCATCTCCACGAACGCGATGATATTCATTCCACATGATTTCCATTCAAGTATAATTCTCATTTTATGATTAAAAATAATGTTTAAGGACTTGATATTATTATGGATATTAATAATATACAAACTATCCATAATAAACATTTCTTATGAAACAAAATATATAAAATAAAATGAGTAAGTTAACACCCGAAACGACGATAATATAAAGATATTATTAACAAAGCGGTGTTAAAAGATCATATATGATATCATATTAATGTATATGATTATTTTATAACTTAATAAAAATTATTTCACCATTATACAAGAGGTTAACCTACCCTCAACCAAGGAAAATTACAAGGTAAGGGTCTATTGCACAATCTCTTCATTATCCGAGGTCGTTTATATGTAATTATCTACTAGGACCTCTTTATCATCCACATCCATGTTTCTTAAAAATTTATTTCAAATCATTATTACTATTTTATATACTATGGGTTAAAGTCATTTATTACCTATTTGAATTTTTATAAGAAGTTTACAAAGGAATCTTTCTGTCGTTTTCCAAACAAGGTCATTTTTAAACTTTTTGACAAAATTAAGGCAAGAATGTTTTTTTCACTTATACGGTGGGTGTGGCTATTTTCCGCCATTATAAAATCATCAAAGCTTACCTTACAATATTATAATAATATTTTCAGATTAAATGTTTTATTTTATAATTATGTGACTTTTAAATGATTTAAAAAAAAGATATTTCTCTCAAATAGTTTTGATTTCATCTATGTCAATATCCTTTGATGTATTTTAAGCTTATTTGAATGTTATTTATTATGATACTAAAATTCAATATTATATTGAAGGTTTTTTGATATGTTTTAATGTGTTTGTGTTAATTTTATACTATTCATGGTTTATGGATAAAGTATTGACATTTCGTATGCTAATTTTAATACAAATGTTTTTGTTATGTTTAAACCTGTTCATATGAGAAATGTATTGGACTTAATAAGTGACGGGTGAAGCCCACTATAGCTCCTCGATACATCGGTAGGTCTCATGAGACAAACTAGTGTCTTTTCACAAGGCCTTGACAAAATATTATTTGTATTCTTGGCATGAGGCCTTGACTATGTGGTTATGATAGTCTGGAATTATGCATTACATCATTATAAAAGTGGTTATTGATATTGCATGTGATTATTCGACTAGTAGAATATCCATGTGAATAATTAAATGGAATTATTTCATTTTATATTTTCCATATTATGCTGAAGTTCAAGTTTAAATGGATTTTGTTTTAGTTATAAATTTCCTTAAATGATTATGCTTATTTATGAAAGTTTCCTCTATATTGTTATTCTTACTGAGCATCTGAGATCACCCCTTTCAATGTTTTATTTTTCCTAGGATGTGAAGAAGTAATTTATGAATGAACTACAGGGATAGTATGAAGGGATATGAAGACAAGATGTTTTTGTAGAAGTTTTCACTTTATGATGTAATGTAAACTTTATGAATGTATCTAGTGGTTCTAAGGCTACTAAACTAATTGGTCTTTTGAGACTTGATCTTTTGTGATCATGCCAATTTTATGTAATAATGCACCGAATCTGGGTAACTAGGGTCAGGGCGTTACAGTTGGTATCAGAGAAGTTTATTACAAACTATGGAAGTTAGATTTAGATAAACTCTTATTAGAGCACATAGACCTAAGATGGACTTTGAGGATTAGTATAGAAGAACTTCCTAGAATTTTGGTATCATAGAGATTTTGTGAGTTTTTGGAGTAATACATCCCTGTCTAGATACGAGCAGGTAGAGGCGGCTCTGGCACAGATGTACCTAGGGGTAAAACCCGAAAACACCACTTTGTGCTAGACTCAAATGAGAAGTGGTGCACGATAATGGGCCTTGCTGCACTCTTGGTTACGAAACTCCTCGGGGATATGATTAGGATAATTATTGTTTTATTTAAAAACCATTATGAAGGGATTATGAGTATATACTTCCTCAAAAAAACATTTTTATTATTATGGATTATATCCATAAAAAGTTCAATTTATGTTAAGTATTTTACAAGTATGGAATTATGTATTTTGATTCATAAACTGATTTAGTTTATGACATTGTTTAGAAATGGCACCTAGTGGAAGAAATGGAAACCTTATAAATGCACACACTCTTTATAGGGATTTCGCTCATGCTCAAGATAATTATAGTGGAGCTGGTTATACAACTAGTGCTGATCATCTTATCACCATACTGGGACAACTCACTCAGGTTATGAATAATAACCTTACCCGTATGGATCACCCTGATCCACAGCGTGGAGGATCAATGTTAGATCTCTTCATGGGGAAACAACCACCAACTTTCAATGGGAGTACATATCCATTAGTATCTGAGCAATGGATAAATTCCCTAGAGAAAATATTTCATGCTTTGGGGAGTAGTGAAAGGGAAAAAGTTATCATGGAAGTTTATCGCCTCACTGGAGATGCTGATTAATGGTGGTCATTGAGGCAAAACACAAATAAAGATGATGAAGTATCAAATATGGAATGGAGGGAGTTAAAATTGATTTTAATAGAAAAATACTTTCCTTGTGACCATCGAGCAGATATGGAAAGGCAATTTCTGGGTCTGAGACAAAAGGAAAATGATAATGTCGCAAAGTATGAGGCTAACTTTTTAAGGTTAGCAAGTTATGCTGGAGATTATATACGTAACCCAAGAATTAATATTGATCGTTTCTTTCATGGGTTAAAACCATTTCTCCGTCGAGAATTAGTCTCATAATCCATCTCATTTTACGAAGACATTGTCTCATGTGCTATTAAGAAAGAAAAGGAATTCTCTAAGTCTTATGACTTTAAAGCAAAGAAAGAGAATATGAGATCATTTGATCAATCTGGGAATGGAAATAAGGGGAATAAAGGAGAATTTGAATATCCATCCTGTAGTAAATGTGGGAAGAAACACCCTGGTACTTTCATGAAGGGAATGAGAGATTGTTAGAAGTGTGGTTAAAAAGGCCACCAAGCTCGTGATTACAAGGGGATGGAAGAAGCTACCGATGTCCAATGCTACAACTGCAGAGAGATGAGACATTATGAAAATTAATGTCCTAAGCATCAGGGGAACTTAACTCAGAAAAGGCCAAGGGATCAAGGACAAGCTTATGATATCACTACTGCTGAAGTAGAAGCTCCGAAAGACATGGTGGCAGGTAATTTAATGGTTTCCTCAAGTTTATCAAATGCATTATTTGATTCTGGATCATCTCGTTATTTCATATCTTCCTAGTTTTCTAAGAAAATTAGATATTTTAAATTTTATTTAACAACAGAGTTGTCAGTTAAAACTCCTAAGGGAAGTATCATTGCAACAATGTTTTGTAAATCAGTCCCCATTAGAGCACATAAATGTTCTTTATCTATGGATCTCATCATCATACCTATGATTGAATTTGATATAATAATTGCTATGTATTGGCTTTCAGACCATGATGCAAAGATTTATTGTAAGAAGAAGAAGGTTACAATTCTTGATAATGATGATAAGGAACCCCTTATCTTTAGAGAGGAATCATCACCACCTAATTCTTACCTAGATCCACCCCCAGTAGCTCAACTAAATTCAATTATTGTGGAGGAACAGAATGAAAAGACTGTGGGTGGGGAAAGGAATGTTCAAATAGATTATGTACCAATTGTGGGAGAATATGTTGATTTGTTTCCAGAAGAATTACCTGGACATCCTCCAGAACAAGAAATTGAGTTTTCCATTGATTTAATTCCTGGTTCAAGGCCTATATCGAAGACCCCTTATAGAATGGCCACTGTGGAATTTGTTTAACTAAAGAAACAACTATAGGAATTGAGTAATAAGGGATTTATTCACCCTAGTGTTTCTCCATGGGGAGCCCCTATCCTTTTTGTTAAGAATAAAGATGGATCTATGAGGTTATGTATCGACTACAGAGAGATCAATGATATAACAATAAAGAACAAGTACCCCCTACCCCGCATTGATGATTTATTTGACCAACTGCATGGAGATCAATACTTTTCTAAGATTGAACTTCGATCTAGATACCATCAGTTGTGTGTGAAGAAAGAAGACATTCCAAAGACAACGTTTCGAACCAGGTATGGGCCTTATGAGTTTACAGTAATGCCTTTTGGGCTGACTAATGCGCCCTCTATATTCATGGATCTAATGAATAGAGTTTTCAATCAATATCTCGATGATTTTGTGGTGGTATTTATTTATGATATCTTGGTATACTCCAAAAGCTATGAAGATCATGAAAATCACTTGCGCATTATCCTGAAGTATCTTAGAAGACATGAATTATATGGGATGTTTAGCAAGTTTGAATTCTGGCTTTAGGAGATTTCTTTTCTTGGACATATTATCTCCAAAGATGGAATCTTTGTTGATCCTTCTAAGATCATAGAAATCCAAGAATGGCCTACACTAACAAGTATAACTGAGGTATGCCGTTTTATTGGTTTAGTAGGTTATTATCGACATTTTGTCCAAAATTTTGCCTGGTTGGATAACCCATTAACAAAGCTCACACGTAAAGGGGTTAAATTTGTTTGGACAAAATAGTGTGAAGAATGTTTCAAAGAACTGAAGAGAATATTAGTCAATGCTCTTATATTTACTCTACTATCGGGGAATGATGAGTTCATTATTTATAGTGATGCATCGAAGAAAGAACTTGGTTGTGTCCTTATACAGAATGATAGGTTTATTGCCTATACATCACGACAGTTGAAAATTCATGAGAAAAACTATCCTACTCATGATCTCAAGTTAGCAGTTGTGATCTTTTCTTTGAAGATATGAAGACACTACCTCTATGGTGAAAAATGTGAGATTTATATTGATCATAAGAGTTTAAAGTACATTTTCTCATAGAAAGAACTCAACATGAGGCAAAGGCGATGACTTAAACTACTCAAGGATTACTATTGCACGAGACACTACCACCCGGGGAAGCCAAATAAGGTGGAAGATTCTTTGAGCAAAAAGGATCATGGAGTTTTGAACAAGATGAGAGTTGAAAGGGATCCTATTTTCATGGATTTAGTAAAAATGGATATGGAAATCACCATGGAAGGTGAAACATCAATGATTTTTCAAATGGTTTCCAAACCATATTTACTAGAAAGGATAAAGAGTTCTCAAACCAATGATGAAGAATTTCAAAAGAAGATTAAAGCTGTGAATGATGGGATATTGTGTGACTTTGTGTATGAAGATGGAATTTTAAAATTTGGGAATAGAATTTGTGTTCCCAATATACCTGATCTAAAAAGGGAATTATTGGAAGATGCTCATAGTTCCAAATTATCTATACACCCTGGGAGCACCAAAATGTATAGAGATTTGAAGGAACATTTTTGGTGGGAAAACATGAAGAGGGAGATTGCTGATTTTGTGTCAAGATGTATGGTTTGTCATAAGTGAAAGATGGAAGGCAAAAACCTGGAGGAGTCATGCAACCTCTTCCCATACCTAAGTAGAAATGGGATAATATCACGACGGACTTTGTCATGGGACTACCAAAGACTCATAGAAAGAACGATTTATTATGGGTCATTGTTGATCGTTTTACCAAGTCATCACATTTTATTTATATAAGAGAATATCTACCACATGAACGTCTAGCAAGACTATATATTAATGAAGTTGTGAGACTTCATGGAGTACCCCTATCAATTTTTTCTGATTGTAATCCCCGTTTTACTTCAATATTCTGGAAAAGTCTTTAGAAAGCCTTGGATACTGAAATTCATTTGAGCACTGCCTACCACCCTCAAACATATGGACAATCAGAACGAACTATTCAAACAATAGAAGACATATTGAGATCCTTCTCACATGACTTTCAGGGTATGTGGGATATATATTTACCTCTCGTTGAGTTTTCCTATAACAATAGCTTCCATTCAAGTATTCAGATGGCACCATTTGAAGCGTTATATAGAAAAAGATGTCGCACATCAACCTGTTGGGATGACGTTAGTGAAAGAAAACTCATAGGTCCAGAACTAGTGGAGGAAACAATGGAAAAGGTAAAGGTAATCCAAAACCACATCAAATCTTCTCAAAGTAGGTAGAAGAGATATGATGATAATCGGAGGAAGGATTTGGAATTTCAGGCAGGAGATCATATTTTCTTGAAGGTATCTCCATGGAAGGGAGTTATATGTTTCGGTAAGAAGGGTAAATTGAGTCCCAGGTACATCAGACCTTTAAAAATTCTAGAACGAATTGGGGCTATAGCTTACCATTTGGCAATGCCGCCAAGTCTCTCCAAAGCTCATGATTTGTTCCATGTCTCACTATTGAGGAAATACATGCCTGACCCAACGCATGTACTCACATACGAGGAATTAGAACTGGAACCTGATTTGTCTTATCGCAAAGAGCCCATCATGATTCTTGATACCAGAGAACAAGTGCTGAGAAACCGGATGACTCTTCTGGTAAAATTTATATGGAGAAACCATAAGATGGAAGAGGCAACGTTGGAACCCGAGGAACATATGATGAAGAACCACCGAGTCTTTTCTTATGGTAGTATTATAGAAATTTTGAGGATGAAATTATTTGAAGGAGGGGAGAATGTAACACCCTAAGATTACATGGTATGATTCTCTTTGAATAATATAGTAGTGTGTGTTGTGCGCAACTTCGAGTTCTAACACACTCCACAACCAATCAAACTAGCCGTTATGAATAGTAATACCCAATTTTTGAAATTTTATAAATTTTATCACTCAAAATGGACTTCATTTTTTGATTCGGATTATTGAAATTATCCTTGGGTTAATTTTTGGTGTTTTATGAAAACTTTCAATTTTTGATGAATAGTGAAAAACACTGAGTTATTTGTTAAAACTGACTTTTAATTTAAATAATTATTTATTTTATTTAAAATTATTTTAGGTCAAAATAGATACTTAATACCTATATAAGTTCAATGTAATTCATTGGAGTCGGTTTATAATAATTTTAGACATATAAAAATTTTATTGAACTTTTCAGCGTCTTTTACCCACCTCCTATAAGAATTTGGAAATTCACATAAAACTTAATTTTACTACTTCTGTGAGTGGAATTTTGAAAATATCAGAGACACGATTAATATCAAGGAGTAAAATGTGGTTCAATAAGACGAAAATAATTTTTGGTGAATAATAACTTTTTACTTTTATTTACCACAGTTAAAAGTAAATAGGGTAATTAAGGGTAAAAATGGTATTAATATTACCCTAACACATGTACTAATTCTATTGGACAAGTGTATCTCGACCAAGAAAACCATAGGAATAATATATTATCATTTAGGTCCACCTGGATTTGATTAGGACATTTATTATTATTTAATTCAAAGAAGAGTTAAAAGAGTTAAAATCAAAGTTTATTTACTAAAACATTTTTAATATAGGGTTATACATAAGATATATTATATTATAAATATTAATTAGAAATATAAAAATATTTCCTACATAATAAAATTTTATTTATAATTTTTAGACATTAAATAATTTAATTTATTTATGACACAATGGTGATGTAGTAATTTCCTAATTAATGAAATATTAAAATAATTTATAATATAAATACCCAAATAAATGTAATTTGAGACTTTTTATAAATTCCAATAATTTTATAGGTTAATATGAAATGTTATTATTGAGTTAATTATGTTTGTTATAAGATATCATACTGTTATGATTTTCACAAAAATCAAATACCAAATAGAGTCAGAATTGACATAAAAGAGTTTTTTAATCAAATATTATATTATTAATTAATATTCAATTCCTAAAAATATAAGGTTAGGCCAAAATACTTAAATAATGATATTTGTACCATTAATGGACCACTTGGGGGTATCTTGGATTTATATAGTATATTTATTAACTATATAATATAAAAATACAAAGTGACATGGTAAATGTCAAACTAATTAACGAAGAGTTAAAACTAAAAGATAAGGATAATATAGTGACCCAAACCTGTATAAACCCTACTGGTTGAGTTGTTTTCGACCCATAACCACCTTAACCTTTAAATAATCCACTTTGGATCCATTAGAAACAGAATATTAATTTATTATAAAATAATATTTCTAGCTTTTCCAAAGGTGCCCCTCACCCCTCTTATAAAAGGGAACCCCCCCTTCTCTAAATTTCACACATTCAAGGCCTTTTGGCTTGGACAAAATCTACCAAAATATCCTCCCAACTTCCATAACTACATCCTAGAGGCCTTATTTTGATCATAAATCCAACCTAAGGAGCCCTTTTGATCAAATCAAAAGGAAGAACCCAAAGAAGAGGTAATTATTTCACCACCCTCTTTCATGTTTCTTTCTTCTTCAACTTCTTCTTTCCTTGTTATTTCCATTATAAAATAATTAATCCAGTATATTATATATAATTTGATGTTATTATAAATATTTAATAACCAAATTCATTATTCTCTTCATCCCTTGAATGACATGTCACCATACGTGTGTATGTATGACCTTCCAACTCCACGTCGTGGTGTAATTGTTATTCAATATATTATTATTTAGATGGGCATAATAATGATGTATAATTAATGTAAATAATAAATATAACATGATAATGATTCTATGTATATGATATATAATCCAATTATATATTATTTTAAAATCAAAATAATGATATTGTTGCTCGTGCGTACGTACAGACTACCGTCTCCACGAACGCGATGAGATTTATTCCCCATCATATCCATTCAAGTATAATTCTCATTTGATGATTAAAAATAATGTTTAAGGACTTGATATCATTCTGGATATGAATAATATACAACCTATCCATAACAAACATGTCTTATGTAACAAAAATTATAAAAGAAAATGAGCAAGTTAACACCCAAAACGACGATAATACAAAGATATTATTAACAAAGCGGTGTTAAAAGATCATATATGATATCATATTAATGTATATGATTCTTTTATAACATAATAAAAAATATTTTACCATTATATAGGAGTTTAACCAACCCTCAACCAACGAAAAGTACAAGGTAAGGGTCTATTTCACAATCTCTTCATTATCCGAGGTTGTGTATACGTAATTATCTACTGGGACCTCTTTATCATCCACATCCATGTTTCTTAAAAATGTATTTCAAATAATTCTTACTATTTTACAGACTATGATTTAAATTCATTTATACCCTTTTTGACTTTTTATAAGAATTTTACAAAGGAATCTTTCTGTCATTTTCAAAACAAGGTCCTTGTTAACCTTATCGACAAAATTATGGTAAGAATGTTTTTTTAACTTATACAGTAGGTGTGGCTATTTTCCACCGTTATAAAATCGTCGAAGATTCCCTTACAAGATTATAAGAATATTTCAATGTAAATGTTTTATTTTATAGTTATGTGACTTTTAAATGATTTAAAAAAAAGATATATTTCTCTTAAATAGTTTTGATTTCATCTATGTCAACATCCTTTGATGGATTTTAAGCTTATTTGAATGTGATTTATTATGATACAGAACATCCATATTGTATTGATTTTTTGTGATATGTTTGATTGTGGACATGTTATTTTTATACCATTCATGGTTTATGGATAAAGTATTGACATTTCGTATGCAAGTTTTAATACGAATGTTTATGTTATGTTTAAACCTGTTCATATGAGGAATTCATTGGAATTAATAAGTGATGGGTGGAGCCCGGTATAGCTCCTCGATACATCGGTAGGTCTCATGAGACAAAATAGTGTCTTGGCACAAGGCCTTGACAAAATATTATTTGTACTCTTGGCACGAGGCCTTGACTATGTGGTTATGATAGTCTGGAATTATACATTCCATCATTATGAAAGTGGTTATTGATGTTCCATGTGATTATTCGACTAGTAGAATATCCATGTGAATAAGTAAATGAAATTACTTCATTTTATCTTTTCCATATTATGCTGAAGTATAAGTTTAAAAGGATTTTGTTATAGTTATACATTACCTTAATTGTTTATGCTTATTTATGAAAGTTTCTGCTATATTGTTATCATTAATGAGAATCTGAGCTCACCCCTTTCAATGTTTTATTTTTTACAGGATGTGAAGATGTAATTTATGAATGACCTACAGGGATAGTATGAGGGGATATGAAGACAAGATGTTGTTGTAGTAGTTTCCAATTTATTATGTAATGTAAACTTTATGAATGTATCTAGGGATTCCAATGCTACTAAACTAATCGGTCTTTCAAGACTTGATCTTTTGTGATCATTCCAATGTTATGTAATAATGCACCGAATCACGGTAACTAGGGCCAGGGTGTTACACCTAGTGTATGGATACGTCGGCTGCCACACTAAAATTGGACTCCCTGAATATGAATTTCAAACCCGAAACAAATAACAATATTTCCCCAAAACAAATCATCAGACTCACATTCATTAAGGGTAAAATGACCATCCTTTGATGCATCTTTGTCATGAACAATTTCCCAGGGCCCGTGTCATGACTCCCCCAATCCAACCACCCAAAGTCTAGGGGATGTCGACTAGTGCTGAAGGCTTCAACCTGCAAATGGGAGACATTAGTCTGGATACCTATACGCACACAAACGCCCAACCAAGTCCCATAATACAAAAGTTTTACAACATACCAATGAATAATCTGATTTCTAGTACAGCTAAATGAAATTTTGCCGGAATACAAACCCAAGAAAAATTACTCAAAACTGTATAGTTTGAAAATTTCTATGATGACCATCTGTAAGAAACCCCATCAGACCGTGAGACTAGTGAAGCTACTGGAAGCCAAAGTAGTATGTCATCTCTTACCTGTACTACTGGGTGCTTCCTAGTCCTTGGCCACCATGTCCAATGTTATACTATCCATCCGTCAAGTCTCCATGTGCACTCTTATTGAAAACTTGGTAGTATTTATGAGTCCCAACACATGTGGGTGAAGCCTGTTCAGGGGTGAGTAAAAAAGAACTTACTACGGACTGGGAAACAAAAAGAAAAAACACACCGAAATTCCTCAAAGTAATGCACCAAACACAACACAACTCACACTTGGAATATTCTAGGGTAGTAATAGTAGAATCGTCAGTCACAAATGTCAAACTTCTCGGCTGCTGGATAACTCCTCTTATATCGAGTATAGTAGTACAGTGGACCTTCTAGGTCATATAAATCCAGTTCCCACTAACCTTGAAATTTTGTGGTACTCATCCCTAATTAGTATTATGGGTATCCTATGTCACACAGAGCTGCTGCCCACCATGGTCATGCCAGGTCACACAGAACTATATCCCAACTCGGCTGAACTGAGGTAATCCTCCAGTTGAGTACCATGGGTCTATCAGGTCTCACAGAGCTGCTCCCCACTGTGGGCTGGCTGGGTCACACATAGCCACTTCCCACTAATCCGACTTCATGTAGGCATCTGGTCTCATCCAACTGCATAGTTCTGTATGTCGAGCGCTTGGGAAAACTGTTTCTCAAGCCATTAATCACTTCTCAGCATCCATGAAATTAACTATAAAGCATGCTGAATGATCTGCCTCCTCGATTGGGTCCCAAAGCCTCAAAAAGACCACCAATCTAATGCACGTCTTTCAAGATAAAAGGGTTTTAGTAACTAGGGGCAGTTGCGATGGAGCCTGGTCTGACCCGATTAGACCGACCCGACCAACCTTGCTTGGGGGTTCCACATAACGCGGTTAATTCGGACAGAACCTACCTCATCTAGTGTTTTTCAGGCTTGGTCTGGTTTAGCCTGGCCAGTGGGACATGCCCAATAGGCCTCCCTGGACCTGGCCCGGTCGGCAGAGGGTCTAGCCCGCCGAGTCAATCGGCGACACGGTCTAGTCCGGCCCGACCCGTAGGGGAGCGGGTCCATCCTGTCACCACAAGTCTAGCCCGATGGGGGCGCGAATCATTGGGGGGCGTGACCCACTGGTCAGAATACCGGACGTGTCAGAGGCTGATGGGGAGCACCTTGGATGATCTGGACCTCCACGTCCCTCCCTATTTGAGCGAGGTCCACAAGGAGCAAGATGCTCCTTCATGCGCCCGTGGCCGGTGATGACCTGCTATCCCCTACATCACCCACTAAATCAGTATGTGTGTTGAACCTGGTAAACACGGTGCCATGCTGGCATCGTATCCTGATAGGTCATGGCTTCTACTGAACCAGCACAACGCTCCACTAGGATGCTGGCATGGCTGGCGACCTACTCCTTTCGTCCGACACATTTATGGCGTGTGCCGTTGCCACCACGTTATTTTTTTTGCATCGGTGCACTGGTAGATCCTTTTTCAGACCACCAGATTCACTATGGTGATTTGTTCTTCACACCGCCTGCTCTTAAGATCACTAGGGATCATCCTTGTTACTGTGAAACCTTGAAAGACGTCTTGTCATCACTTCATAAAAAACGTTTACCCTGAGAGCACAAACGAATGGCTTCATGCCATTATTCATGTCAACCAGCACCCTCCGTGTCAGATGTTTTAAAGATTGGGGTGGTATTTGGATTTTTCATTAAATCATTACATGCCATGATTTGAACCTCGAATGTAAAAACCCAAGAATGAAACACCATCCTGGATAAACACATGAATAATGGGTCATCCTATTCGTGGGTTGACCGATGTTCGTCATTTCAAGAAATTGACAGGGAATAAAATCACATCAAAAACCACTACCTCTTTAATGTTTGTTTTCGAATGTTCTTCCTCGAAAGGTTAAGACATTGACCTCACTTCTTGGATCTAATCTTTGAAATGTGTGATGAATAAGAATATGTTCTTCAAACATTCCTTGTTCTTTGCTGGGGTGGATGCCCGTAAAACGTTGACCAGAGAATACTCCAATTTCATTAATAATATTTCCCAAACATGTTGAATTTTAAATAGAAGCATGTCACAGCATTCCCATTATTATGATACGTTGGGTCCTTAAACTATTTTATTTAATAAAAACGTCATTGTTACACGTCATTAATGTTTCATTACACTGCATGTTTGACAAGCCATTAATAAGCCTCATTGATGTGGATCTTCGCCACCCTGTCACCAACCCACAATTTCATCATCCACAACTCAAAAGTGATACTCAAAATAAAGTAATTCATTTAAATAATTTTATTCTTTTTCTTGAAAAGCATGAAAAATAACTCTTCCACTCAACCCTTGGTCGCCAAAGTTAAGTTATTTAATGAAAAATCCAGGTATTTTGAATTCAACGGTGCCCTTATGTTTTTTTGATCTGAGTGATTGTTCAACATATAGAAAATCACACTCGCACATTTACTGAACGTACCTAAAAAATACTGAAAATTCTGTTCTGGGAAATCTGGACCTCGAAATTACGTGTCCTCGAATTTCACTTTCAAAATAATTCAGGATAAATAAATAAAAAATTACATAGAAATTCTGAGACAATACATATATATTTTTATATTTTTTAAATTATATATTAAATGGTTTACTTGAAATATGTAATAGATACAATCATGGAAAAATATTAACATAAATATGAAAATCACATAATTCTTTAAGAAAATATAAAAAATATTTAATGCATGAACCTTATGTGTAAAATCCAAGGTGTTTATAGAAAAATAAATTTTCAGATCAATTAATATTTATTATTAAGATATTAATTTTAAGATAAAGGGGATTCTTTTTATGATAGTGTACTTGACACACGACAAATGGTTTCTCCGTAATCTTATGATAAATACAATATTGATTTATATAGAAGAATAAAATAATAACATTATTATTATTTAAAATGGTATTTTTGGACATTTACTTATAATGGTGTAAATAAATATATCTTACTATAATATGATTACAAAATATGGATAAATGTTTTTACAGTTATCCCATAAATTTTAGAGGGTTATAATGAGAATGAACCCAATTTTAAGCATAAAATACTCTAATATTTTTAAATGCTTATTTTAACACCTTTTGATGGAGAACCATTTTAAATATTTTTTTTCTTTTTTATGTTCTATTTGAAGAAATATTCTTCTTCTTTGAATGAAGAACATCAAAATTTACTTTTACTGAAATATTTGTGCTTTTCTGATAAAATTCACATTTTAATGAATAATGATAATACTATATTAGATTTTAAATTTGTATTTTTGTCTAATTTATTTATATATTGATATTATACTTTTAATAGGATTTAAATTTTAATTGGATTAATTATTTACCATTTAATATAATAATTTTCATTATATGTAATTTCAAAAAAAAAATTATATAAACCCATGTCAATCTTTTGATTGTTTTTATGTTTTAAAAACATGCATTCTGGGTTTTACAACATGAAATATTTTTAAATTAATTTCATCAAATTTTGGTTTTTGAATTTGGGAAAATGAATTCCATATTTGGAATCATATGGCCCAAATTATATAAATAGTTCCTCATTTCTTTAGACATTATGAATAGAAAATTCAGTAATTATTTTTATTTACCATGGTTAAAGGGTAAATATAGTAAATAAGGGTGAAAAATAATATTATAATAATATAAAAAAACTTTAACATGTGTCTTAATCCTATTGGATGAGAGATGGACGACCATGGAATCATTTGGTCGATATTACGACCCCATGGATCCACTTGGATGTGATAATGATATGCTATAATAATTAATTTATAGTAATGAGAAATATAATAAAAAGCTTGTACATATTTACTAAAATGATTTTAAGGTGAGGATATATAGTGGATTGTTTTGACTATAAATATTCATTAGAAAGAAAAAAATATTTACTAAATATTCGTATTTTATTTTTATTTTTTAGGCATTAAATAAATAAATTTATTTATTACACAATGAGGATTCATTGATTAACTTAATAATGAATGATTCAAAAAAATTGATATTATAAATATTAAAATATATATAATTTGAACATTTTTAAGACATTAATGATTTTCATGGACAATTATTACCTGTTATTTTTTATTTAATGTATTTTTTTGAATTAATCAATTCATTATGTCTTTCACAAAAATCAATTACTAAATAGTGTCAAAATTGACATAAATGAGTTTTTAATAAAAATACTATTTTATAAAATTATATAATAGTCATAAAAATATATGTTTTAGAAAAATTAATTATATAATGTTATATACGTCATTAATGATTCATTTTTTTTTCATGGAATTTTATAGTAACCATATTAACTATATAGTATAAAAATAACGAAGACATGGAAATAGTTAATTTATTTTACAAATTGTTAAATCCAAAAGATAAGGTTACATTTTTTACCAAAACATATCCAAAACCTATTAGATGAGAAGATGTTGACCTATCCTCATATTATCCTCGAAATAAATTACTTTTCAACTATTATAATTTAAAAATCAATTTATAATAATATAATAGTTTGAGACTTTCCCAAAGTGCCCCTCCTCCCTCTTATAAAAAGCCACAGCCTCTACCCACTTACTCACACCTCTCAATCCAATTGTCTCATCAAAATTCTACTAAAATAATCTCCAAATATCCCTAATTTCCTCCTAGATTCCTTATATAGGGAATAAGTTATCTCAAGGGATCCTTTGCTCAAATCAAAAGGAGTTAGCAGATGTATATGTAACATTTTCTCTCATAGACTTTTCATTTATTTTATTTCCCCAACCCCTAAACAATATTTTTTCCATTATTTTATAAAAATAATAGTATCCATTATATACTCGGATGTTTTTTTCTAAGGGTTTGACCTACACTTACACATACCTCCATCAAAATGATACAAAACATATTGTTTCTGTGTACGGTGAACTATTTCCTCACAGAACGATGATTGTAAAATTTTCTTCTACCACCTCTCATGGTGTAAATTATTATATAAAAATATATACTTATGATATATATTATATTTATATTGTTCATATCATTCTGTAATATTTATTTATAACATACATTTAGGCTTTCCATGTATTGTAAACACTATAATTTCGTTTCAGGAAGTGTTGACAACTGCCCCCTCAATGCAATGTGATGTGTTCCTATTATAGATATAACATATAAATGATGGATTTATTAAAAATATGAATCATACATGACATTAATATATTAAAAGTATTATAATTTATATTTATATCATTTTATTTTTATTCTTTTAATTTGAAAATGAAAGTAATGTATCATTCATGCGTTTGTACGAGCTACTGTCTCCATGAACAATGCATTTCGTTTCTTGTCTCAAAAAATTTCAGATATTATGAATACATATATACTAGATATATATGATATTTGGATCATAAATAATATATTGGATATTATGGACTTTTTACTTCATAGATATTTACATCAAAACACGTTCATTTTCGACTCAAGTACCGAATATCGACAAAATGACCAATATGAACATAAAAAAATATGCAATATTTATTACATGACAATAACTGAAATAAAAGAAATAATAAACATTAAAAAAGTTATAATTGTAGTAGAAATTATTTGATGTTTTTATTTACGAACATAATAATTGTACGTGATGATTAGGACTCAAGGTAATTGAACTTCTTAACACAATTTATATTAATTGGGTTACACTTATACTTCATGATTATGTAGTGATATAAATATGTAAGAAATAAATATTGATATCCTATCATTTATTAATACTTAAATTATATTCATTTCTAGTTAATATACATGTTTGATCTATTTTATGAACAAAATGATCTTTTTAAGGGAAATCTTAACTCAATATTCATTCATTGAGTTAAATGTCCATTTCATTGGTTTTGAAAGAATATGTGTGAATGAACATTGATTATTTTACACTGAATATCCATTTACATTGGATGACTTTTTAATTTTCCCACATAATTATGTCATTGATTTATTTTTGATTTAATGATATGAAATTTTTAAGGGACTTTGTCTCAATCTCCTTTCACTGAGGAATATTTTGATAATATACACATAATTTTTAAAATGGTGAATAATAAACCCCTTTTACTTTTAATTTAATTAATAGGTGATAACTTTTATACAAAGAGTTTTATTAATTGATAGAAAAGAATGTTATTTAATATATGTGGTGAAAAAGACTGCAACTCTGTCATAAATGTTATTTGATATTTCTCTTCCTATATAATATTATTTGATTTTTAAAGTAAAATAAATACATTATCCCATTTTGGGTGTTTTGGTATTGAAAATGATTTTGAAATTTGGTTTTCTATTTCAATATATTGAAATGATTTCTTATGATTGAAAATGAAATTTCATGACTAACATGTTGATAATTGCAATATTTTAACTATAATTATTATATAATTATAATTATACATTTGACGGGTGATTACATGATAAACACATGATGGGTGGTTACTTGATAAACCAATGACTGGTGGTTTTGTGAAAAACCATCGATGAGTGGTTATATTATAACCTTGATTTCATTGGGTTGGGGTCAACCATATAGATATTCCATTAGTAAGATTGAATTGGGGGAGTTGATCGTATGGTTAATTTATTTATATATTATTAATTCCTAAGTATTATTTTAAATGTAATGAGTTATTTATATGGGTTTTATGGTAATATTTTGGTTACAATAGGGTAAGAAATGAGATTAAATTTAGGAAATATTATTTACTAATTCATAATGTTGTAAAGTACTACTTTATGATAATGTATTCATGGTTTATTTTTTTTAAATGCTAATAGTTTTCCATATTTTTGTAACCCTTAATTAGAATTTTATTCTCATATATGGTTTTAAAATTTTTTCATAGGATTTTAAAAGAGAATAGTGTCAAGGATGATATCCGGGAAAATTTATGATGTTTAAACATGATGTGAAATCATGTTACTTTTTAATTTTTTTTTTGTTTTTTGAATAAATGGATAATGAGTAGAAGTGTCTTATTTTTAATAATCATGTTGTTACGTATATGTCATGGAATAATTCACTACAATCTAAACCTTAAAAGATATTCAATGTGAAATAACGCCAAATGTAATACCATGACCCAACTAGGTTGGTGCCAGTGCATTACTTGTGATATTGGCATGGTTAGAAGTAATGAAAATCCAAATGGAATGATCGGTTTAGTAGTATTGAAGAAACTAGATACATATATTTTACACAAATTACTTTTGATAAGGTTACAAAATACAATACAGAATGAAAATCAAAAACTACATCCATGATAACTCAATAAATTACCTCCTCTACATAACCTGTTAAAGGTTAACAATGAAAGGGGTCAGCTCAAATGCTCAGTAAGTGTTACAAATAGTGGAATCATGAGCACAATAATAAGTGAGTCACAATCAATCTGACATAATCAATATGGCATAGTGAATAAATGAATAACTAATGACATTAATAAACTGAGAATGAAACTGCATCCATAGATTTTGTCATAGTGAAAACCTCATGGATAATAATAATAATTGATATTGAGTAAAAATAATTCTTATTAATTTTAATTCATTTATCTGGCACATGAAATCATAATATAGTTAAAATTGTTTAGTTCTATAAGTAGAAACCCATCTACTTTTTGGAAACAAACTCGAAGGGCTTGACGCCAAACTGATTTGTCTAATGAGACCTACCGATGCATCAAGGGGATTTAGTGAGACCCACATTATTCTACATCAAAATCATTATTTATACATTGATTCAGTATAAGAGAAATATGAATTTAAATTATCTGTATATAATAAAGGATACAATTTCATCAATATTTCCACAGTCAAAACAACATTAAAAACAAATACTGAATGTAAAGTGGTATACGGATTAGAAAATAATCATATACATGATATGAAGATATGTAAATTTAAATGGAATATAATTTAAATTGAAAATTGATCTCAAACGGTCATTAGGTACACCACATAACAAAGAGTAGGAGTACAATTACTAAGCAAGTCGCAACGAAGTGAAAATTTAGACAAGGCTTGTTACCACGTTGTAATCAATTGAGTTATATGACCAAAAGTTAATAACCACCAAAATAATCACAAAATAACATAAATATAAAGAGAATCATGATAACATTTATCAAATTTCAGTACTCCTATACTATTTATAAGAAATAAGAGGCGAACAATGGAAATCTCACAGAATTGAAAGTGAGATGAGAAAACCTCTTACAAACAATTTGACATGGTAACGAGTGTCATTTAGGGGGATTAATGAGAGGTGAATGGGTATCCCATTATTTATATTTCACAAGGTCAGTATGGGGATGGTGAAAAAACATTCCCCATCATTATGTATTAAAAATAAAAGAGCACATAATAGGGAAGATTCTTGAACAAAAGTGAGAGAGATGATCCCTTACCTTATGCTTGAAGGTGTTCCTGACATGTTATTAAAGACATGAATAAACAAATTAGGATTATTAAATCATAATTACAGAACCTATTAAATATGAAAATGATTTATTATACTCCTTTTTAGTTCATTCTAGGCCTTTTTGATTGGTTATAAGGTTCAATTGCATTGCTCGGGCTCGTTTGTTTACTTTGTTTTAAATGACCTGTTCACATATATTCAAGTTCGAATAAATATGAAAGATCGAAGTGGTTGTATAGAAATGAAGCTATATACTATTATTGAACATAAATGATATTATTTGGTTTTAAATTTAATTTGGTTACTTAGATTGATGTCGAATATTTATATATAAAACCATAGTGATAACTGTTTTGGTTAATCGGTGGGTTTGATTACGATGAACATGTTTTGCTTTATAACTTAATACCATATGTACAAAAGGATTACAGAACTAAAAATAGTATATATTACATAATAATCTCTTTAAACCATAACAAAAATGGTTTCATGACCATAATTCAAGGTTATAATAGAAATTGATAAACCGTTGTCCTTAAATGTGTAAATTAGCACATCTCAAACAGTGCTTTCATTTCTTTCAAATAAATGTGGGGAAAGGAGAGAAGATAATGGAATATATACCATTTTCATGAAAAAATTCCATTACATGCATGTTACTAGATTTATCATACTATTTTGGTGAAGATAGGTGGGGAAATAAACAAAAATAAAAGAACTTAAAAGAAAAGAAGGGATTTGAAAGAGGAATTTACCTCTTGAGACTTCCTCCTTTGAGAAACTCTTAAGGGGAGAGGTTTTGGTATTTTGAAGAGTATATGAGATTTTGGAAGTGGGGGAGGATCTTGGGGAGTGATTTGGGAAGACTATTGGAAAGGCACAAGGCTTGAGAGAAGTGAAGAGAAGAGGTAGTGAAGGGGTTTTTTATAGTGGAGGAGAGAAGTATTTTCTTAATATAAAATTCATTCATTTATTTTTTCTCCATAAGGCAAGTAATATTGTGTATTTAATGATCAATAATAATAATATATTCTTGTGAGTTCTATATTTGGGTGATTACATCACTCCTAATTCTAGGAACAGTTAATTGAAATAATAATGTATTTATTCTGTAAATTAATGTATTTTACTATTCACCAAAAAATCAATTATTTCAGAAAAATCCCAAAAATTCACCCTAATGATTTTTTGATGTGTAGAATCCAAAAATGAAGTCAATTTTTCAAAAGTAATTTTCTAAATATGATTTATTAAATATTTATTTAAATCATTATTTAATCAAAATATATAAACACTTAAAATATTCAACTTTATTTTTAAGGTGTCTAAATTCATTTATACACTCAAGGGTATAGACTCCATTTATAAGAGTAATATTACTATACACAAGGGTAAGTTACTATTCATAATGGTGGGTTACTATTCATAAGGGTAGGTTAGTATTCTCTATAAATTAAGTTAATTCTATCAGACACTAAATATCATCTTGAACAGAACAGTGTATATCAGATTTTTAAAATTCAAATCACAGAGCTGGTAAATTTATGTTTAGTGTCAAAGTTTTGGCTATCTCATTTATGTAACCATGTTTTGTTTTATAGAGGCTAATTGATTAATTAAATATAGGCTATCTAATGAATACAATGTACTTAAGAGAAACATACCTTAAAATGATTGTGGTGCTATATTATTCCCTCCTTCGGAAATTTCGTCCACAAAATTTTATTTATAAATACAACCAAAATGACGTGGGTGATTCTTTTTCATAACATCCTCAGGTTACCATGATTTTTTCTCCATATTATCTATTCTCCAAAGAAACTTTACTATATGAGTTGAATGATTTCTCAATATGTTCTCCCTTGTGTCAAGAATCCCGATAGGCTTTTAACCGTATGAAAAATTAGGTTTCAGTTCAATTTATTCATATTTGAGTACATGTGTTTGGTCTGGCATATATTTTTTTAACAATGACATGTGTAACACATTATGAACTCTGGAGAGATTTGGCGGCATCGCTAGATGGTAATCTAAAACTCTGATTCATTCCAGAATTTCAAATGGTTCGATATACCTAGGGCTTAGTTTCCCTTTCTTACCAAACCTCACTACTACAAATACGGCTTTTATCAGCGCTAAAAATGGCCTTTATCAGCACTAGAAAAAGCTCTGATAAAGCCAGAAAAGATAAAGGGGGTCCCCTTTATCAGCGCTTCAAAAAGCACTGATGAAGACCCCTTTTATCAGTGCTAAAACAAAGCACTGGTAAAAGGGTCCTTTATTAGCGCTTTGTTTAAGCGCTGATAAAAGACCTCTATATGAGCGCTTCCTTTATCAGCGATTTTGTTTTAGTGCTGATAAATGACACCTTTTATCAGCGCTTTTTTAAAAGCGCTAATAAAAGGTAAAAAAATTAAAAAAAATTTAAAAAAAATTAAAAAAAATTAAAAAAAATTTAAAAAAATTTAAAAATACTGCTAATCGGGGGGGGGGGGGTTTATAGCACTTTAGCCCCCCTTATACAATGTTTTCCTTCCCCTGTACAGTGACCCACACTTCCCCTTTACCCTTTAACTGCGCTTGCTGCTATATTCCCCCATGCGCGCGCGCCCCTGCCACCACCAGGATTTGAACTCGAGACCTCCCCCCTACGCGCCTAAGCCATTACCACTACTCTATTTTGATTTGTCTTCCAATTCATGATATCTATATATATATATATATATTTATTTATTTAGTTATATTTATTCATATAGTAATATATATTTATATTAATATATATATAGTTATATTATAATATATATATAGTTATATTATAATATATACATATATAGATATATTAATATATATATATAGTTAGATTAATATATATCTATATATATATATTTAGTTATATTTATTCGTATAGTAATATATATATATATATATTAATATATATATAGTTATATTATAATATATATATAGTTATATTAATATATATATAGTTATGTTGATATATATATATATAGTTATATTAATATATATATATATAGTTATATTTATTCATATAGTAATATATATTTATATTAATATATATATATATAGTTATATTAACATATATATAGTTATATTAACATATATATAGTTATATTAATATATATATAGTTATATTAATATATATATATAGTTATATTAATATATATAGTGATATTAATATATATATTTATAGTGATATTAATATATATATTTATAGTAATACTAATTTATATATATATGTAGTTATATTAATATATATATAGTTATTAGATTAATATATATATAGTTAGATTAATATATATAGTTAGATTAATATATATATATAGTTAGATTAATATATAGGTATATAAATATTTATATATTTGTCTTTTAAATAAAATGGATGTTAGTTATTATTTAGATAAAGCTAATATATTTTATATGTAAATATATTGTATTATTTATAGTTATAATTAAATTTTTAGGTGTGAATATATAAAAAATATGAAAATATTATTATATATTTGATTATAAATAATAGTGAATTATAAAAAATGATGAAATTTCAAAAATATAATATCAATATGAATGTAATACCTTGGAATAAATTTAGACCCCACCAAAAAAATCCAATAATACCCCTTTAAATGAGGCTTAAAATCCAAAAAAATGTTAAAAAATCGGGGTACCTTGACTAAAAACTCAATTTTGGAGGCCTTCTGGGCCACTTTTGGCCTCGAAAACCCTTGATCGGGTGCCCCGAGACACAATGATGTAGATCTTGTCGCAGACTTCGATTTGATATGTGGTAGAGCTCAAGCGGACACCCGGATCAAAAGTTATTTCTGTTTAAAGTTTGAGTTGCGTTTTCAACATATTTTGGATCTTTTTTTAGTTTTTTTAATTTTTATAATCTTCAAATTGTTATTAAATGACTATTACTCCATAATAATTAGCAAATTATTAATTAAAAATATTTTTTTAATTTTTTAAGAAGCCATTTTCACTAAATATCTTATATATTAAGTATATTAAGTATAAATGTACATTTATACTAATCTAAAATATATTTAAAAATTATATATTATATTTATATATCAATATAACTATATTTATATATTAAGATATTAATATATTTTTTTAATTTTTTTTGATGTCGACCCCTTATCAGTGCTTTTTTTAAAAGCGCTGATAAAGCCCCCCCTTTATCAGTGCTACTAAACAAGCGCTGATAAAGGAGGTCCCTTTATCAGCGCTAAACAAAGAGCTGATAAAGGGGTGCTTTTATCTGTGCTTTTTTGAGCACTGATAAAGGCACCTCCCTTTATCACCGCTTTTTCATTAGCGCTGATAAAGGGGGGGCGCTGCGAAAAACTGTTTTTGTGGTAGTGCCTTAAGAAACCCTTCCATAGGGATACTTTCAGAAATACATGATCTCCCACTTGGAATTCCAAATCATTTCTTCGGTTATCAGCATAACTCTTCTGCCTACTTTTGGCTGCTTTAATATGGGCTTGTCTTTTCTTCACCTTTATTGTGGTCTCTTCAATAAGTTCTTGCCCTATAAGTTTCCTATACCAACATCATCCCAATAAGTTGGAGTTTGACATCTCTTTCCATATAATGCTTTATATGGAGCCATTTGAATACTAGAATGGAAACTATTATTGTAGGAAAATTACACCAAAGGCATGTATTGATCTCACATACCTTGGAAGTCAAGATATCATGATCTCATCATGTCTTCTAGAGTTTGAATTGTCCTTTCAGACTGTCCATCACTTTGGGGGTGATAAGAAGTACTCATACGAAGCTCAGTATTCAAAGACATCTGGAGAATTTTCTAGAATATTGATGTAAAACGGGGATATCGATCAAACACAATCGATATAAGTGCACCATGAAGTCTTACAACTTCATTAATATAAAGTCTTTCCAAGTGCTCAAGTGGAAAATCCTCTCTTATAGGAAGGAAATGTGCTGATTTTGTGAGACGATCAACAATTACCCATATTGCATCATTCCTTCTTGGTGTCCTTGGTAGTCCGGTGAAAAAATCCATCGTAATGTTATCCCACTTCCACATAGTAAGCGGTAGAGGTTGCATCACTCCCTCGAGATGTTGTCTATCTTCCTTCACTTGTTGACAAACTAGACATGTTGACACGTAGTCAGCAATTTCCTGCTTCATCTTATCCCACCAAAAATATTCCATCAGATCTCTATAAATTTTGGTGCTACCTGTGTGTATAGAGAAATTTGTGCTATAAGAATCGTCTAATAGTTCCCTTATTAGCTCAGGTATTGGTGGAAAGCATAAACTCTTCCCAAATTTCAGAACTCCTTCTTCATACACAAAGTCTACAAGTCTTCCTTCCTTGACAAAATTAATTTTCTTGTGTATATTCTCATCATCAGATTGAGATATTTTTACTTTCTCTAATAAAGATGGTTTAGCAATAATTTGAAAGAGAAAATATATTTCCCCTTCCTTAAAAATTCCCATATCCATATTTAGTAGATCCAAAAAATAGGATCTCTCTCAATCCACATTTGAGTCAGAAGTCCATGATCTTTCCTACTTAATGCATCTGCCACCTTATTCGCCTTTCTCGTGTGGTAGTGTTTTGAAAAATCCTAATCTATGAGTAACTCAAGCCATATCCTTTGCCTCATGTTGAGTTATTTTTGTGTGAAAATGTATTTCAATCTCTTGTGGTCTGTATAAATCTCACATCTCTCTCTGTAGAGATAATGCCTCCATATTTTCAGAGCGAAGATTACGACTGCTAAATCAGGATCATGAGTTGGATAATTCTGCTCATGGGTCTTCAACTGTCTTGTTGCATAAGCAATAACTTTATCATTTTGCATAATGACGCAACACAGCCCATTCTTTGATGCATCATTGAATATCTCAAATCCATCACTTCCAGGTGGAAGAGTCAAAATTGGAGCATTGACTAGTCTTCTGTTCAATTCATTGAAGCATTACATACACTCTTTTTTCAACAAAAGCTTAACTCCTTTTCATGTGATATTGGTTAGTGGGTTAGCCAGTCGGGTGAAATTCTGAACGAAATGCTGATAGTAACCTGCTAATCCAATAAAACAATGTACCTCAGTTATGTTTCTTAGTGTGGACCATTCTTGGATTTCCATTCTCTTTGCAGGATCAACTAGGATTTCATCCTTAGAAAAAATATTTCCAATAAAAGAAACTGATTAAAGCCATAATTCATACTTGCTAAACATCCCATATAATTTATTGCTTCTAAGAGTTCTTAAAATAATACTCAGGTGATTATCATGGTATTCATATATTTTTGAGTATATGCGGATATCATTGATGAATACCACAAAAAAAATTCATGATATTCCTTGAAAACTATATTCATGAAATCCATGAAAACAAAAGATACATTAGTCAGTCCAAAAGGCATCACTGTAAACACAAAATGCCCATACCTGGTTCAAAATGATGTCTTCAGAATATATTCCTTCCTCACACTCAGTTGATGATATCCGGATCAAAGGTCAATCTTTGAAAAGTATTGGGCTCCATGAATTTGATCAAATAAATCATCAATCTGAGGAAGACGATACTTATTCTTTATTTTAATAGCATTGATTTACCTGTAATCAATGCAAAGCCTCATGGATCTATATTTCTTCTTGACAAAGAGGATAGGGGCTCCCCATGGTGAAACACTAGGTCTAATAAATCCTTTTCACTCAATTTCTCTAGTTTTTTCTTTATCTCTACTAATTCCACAGTGGCCATTATATAGGGATTCTTTGATATAGGTCTTGAATTAGGAATTAAATCAATAGAGAACTCAACATCCCGCTCTGGAGGATGTCCAGGTAAATACTCTGGAAATACATCAATGTACTCTTGCACTATGTGAACATACTCAATTTTAAGATTTCTTTCCTCACCCATAGATGTTGTTTTATCATCCTCTCCTATAGTTGCATTCAGTAGAGATACTGGGGGTGGTTCTAGATAAGAATCAGGTGGCGATGTTTCTCCCCTAAAGACAAGGGATTATACACCATTTCCAAAAACTCTAACTTCCTTCTTCTTACAATAAATCTTCGCATCATAATTTCACAGCCAATCCATACCAAGAATTATATCAAATTCATACATTGGTATGATGACAAGGTTAAAAACTAAAGAACGTTTTGGTGTCTGGAGGGGGACTAGTCGACATTGTCACGACCCGTCCTCAGGACCCGTGCCGTGACTACCCCAAGCCCGTCTCCCATAGTCCAGGGGCTGGTGACTAGCACCAAGGCGTAAATCCCGACAAAAAGGGGAAGGCATTGCCTTTATAAAGATAAAAACACCACAGAGTAAGCAAGCTGAAGTAAACACTAAGTAAAACAGGGTACAAAAGTAGGTGCAGAAAGTAAATGGGCCAGAATACAAACCCAAACTGAAAGTAAAGTAAAACTGGAAAGAAAGTACAACAACTGAAAGAATAACAGCAACGTCGAGTCGTACAATGGAAGTCCCACGTGAAGGGTGGGTACAGATAGCCACCTCAGCTCCTTGGTCCAGCCTTCCGCTCCGTGTACGTCTCGCCCAGTGGTCCACCTCCAGGTATCGACTTGGTCCACAAGCCTCAACCACGATCAGCACTGTACGTTGTCTGCATCCAACACAACGTAGTGTGGGCATAGCCCGTGCAGGGGTGAGTATACGCTACTCAGTAGGGACCTCGATACCCATGAAGGTATCCCAGAATCCACAAAGGTTAATCCAAAAATGAAAGATACAATCACAAAGTAACATCCAACACTACTTAGGTATATGACCATACATATACCTAAGTCATCAATTCCAGTTTGGCTCCAACATCCGAGCCCATGTTCGATCACGTCCACATAGGAGTACAACCCAAACCACACAGGAAATCAAGTCAATCATATCGAAGATAATGATTGAAAGTCAAGACTCAGCTCACACAGGTATACTTCTTCAGTGATAGAGATGATCAGGTAGCCACTGATTCATCTATGCTGGGACCCACGGAGGATAGTAAACCAGCCAACCTGCCAAACCCACATAGGATTTCATTGCAGTCTTCATTGCCGTCGAACCCTTATAGGATTTCAGTATGGTCTTCCTCACTGCCGAACCCACATTGGATTTCAGTGCAGTCTTCATCACCGCCGAACCCACATAGGATTTTAGTACTGTCTTCATCGCTGCCGAACCCACATAGGATTTCAGTGCAGTCTTCATCACCGATGAACCCACATAGGATTTTAGTACGGTCTTCATCGTTGCCGAACCCAAATAGGATTTCAGTGCAGTATTCATTACCGCCGAACCCACATAGGATTTCAGTACGGACTTCATTGTTGCCGAACCAATATAGGATTTCAGTGCAGTCGTCACTGTCGCAGTCGCAGCCAGCTCTAGGGTTCCCGCACATAGCATGCTCGTTCCGGGAGGGTCTGCTCCATGAGCCAAGTGGACGATACATCAACTGACACGTAGTCCGAAGTTGATGTATCTCAAAGTTCCATCTCGACAAGAGGAACTCAACGGGACAGACGGCACATCAATCGGACACCCGGTCTGAGAGTTATTGGCCTTTTCATTCTAGAGTCCCGGTTGGTTTTTAAGTCAAAACCAACTCGACTACACTCCAACTGTGTCCAAACGTCAATCGGAGTAAGACAAAAGGTCCGTCTCACTAATAGGAATCCAACAAAGTCGACGGCACATCAATCAGACGTCCGGAGCTCAAGTTATAGGTGTTTCTGCTCCGAGGGTCCGGTTGGTTTTGTGTTCGAACCAACCCAGCCGTACCCAATATTCTCCGAAACCTTGAGTGTAATATACCTAAATGATCGTCTCGATCCAAGTATCTCTACACAACTAATGGTGATTTGATCAGAGGTCTGTAGCCCAAGTTATGGGCAAAAGACCGAAAACAGTCCGAAAATGGGGGGTCTCGGCCCGGTCTGACCCGGCGGGGTGCGGCCTGGCCCGGCTGGGCGTGGCCCGGCCCGGTGCGGCCGGTCCGACCTGAGGCGGCTCGGTGCTAGCCGAGTGGGGTCGGCTTGGCGCTGGCCGAGTGGACGCGCAAGGGGGCGCTGCCCCCTTGATTGAAGCCGCAGCCCCCGCGTGGGGGCCGCTCCTTGCCAACGGATGAGGCCTAGTGCCGCGTCCCCCCTCGGTCCCGCGCGACCACGGGACTAACCGCCTACCGCCTCCTCCGGCCTCCAGCGACCCGCGCCATCGGTGTAATCCGCGGGCCATTGGAGTTGCTCTGGTGGTCCGTTTTCAATTCTGTCTGCGCCGACGTTCATCTCGGGTCTCGTACTTTACTGCGGAATAATCAAACCGCCTCTACGGCCCGTTCTGTCATCACCTAATGATCCTCTGTCAATTTAATGATCTGCAGAGCCTTTGAATTGCCGCAACAGCACGACACGATGGCGCCACGCTTCTTCACCTGTTCTTTAATTGTTTCCGTGCGGTGCCATTGCACTACACCGCCTTTACTCGAGCCGCAACAAGAACAACCATCAAAAGGGGAGGAGGGTTGGCTGTGTTCGTGCGGTCCGAACTCCTCTCGTTATTATGATAACAGGTAGCTAAAATGACTATCAACAATTTAATCAAAGGATGAGGATATAATCCACATAAATTAAACCAAACCACCCTACCTCAAGGGGTCGTCGAACGAAGGTTCATCACAGGAAAGAACGTCGTGGAAGAAGGTGTCGCAGAGGAGAGAATCGTCGGCGTCGCGGTACACGGCATCACATCGTCGATCTATGAGGATTCGTAATTCTTCTTCGTCCTTCATTGGAAGCCGGCGTTCTTCGTCGGTGATGGTGCGTTCTTCACGTTCTTCAAGGAGGAGATGAAGATTCAAAGGCTTTGAGCAAACCCCTCTCCAATTCTCCTCGCACAATGAAACAACAACTTAATAAAATAGGATTTGCCTTATTTTATTTCCCATGCCAATGGTTTTTGAAATTCAAAAATAGATCACGATTTAATTATCATGTGTTGACCAATTACTGAGGCATTTAATAATTTAATTAAACGTGAGAGTTGACTTGGAAATTAAGAGGGGGGTTACGGGTGAGTTACCAAATTAAATGCACATGGGAGGTAAAAGGAAAATAAAGGGGGTGGGGATCGTGTGGGTACCACCTCACCAATATCCTACTTAGGAGTTAGGATATAAATGGGTCCCATTCCAACCACCATGCCTAGGTTAACACTACTTAGAAAAAATAAAATTGGTTGCACAAATTTTATTTTTATTCTTCAGTTAACCCAATTAAATTATAACCACACCCGAGAAAAAGCAACTCCGAAAAAGGTGCTCTTAAGCAATTACCAGTGCTGCGGTTCCATCGGTGCCCTCAGATTTCGATTCCGAGCACCGGTTCAAAAGTTAGGAAAACCCACTCATTCGTTTACTGAACGTACCCGAGCTAGACTTCGGAAAATGATTCCTGGCACACCGGGCCTCAGAATCAGGTGCCGTCAGAAACTGTGTTCTTGTAAAATTCAAAATAAAATTAAGAAAAAAAAATTCCTTGAATTTTATGGATCTTTACATTTCTCCCACCTCAGGTCTTTACATCCCCGTAAAGATACATCATAAACTAGGGGAAAAAAAGTGGGTACTGTACATGCATCTGAGCCTCCCGCTTCCAAGTGCTCTCCTGGAGGTTCCCGTACTTCCATCTAATGTGCACTAGAGGTATCGACCGTCCACATAGGAACCGATCTTGTCGATCCTCAATCTCCACCGGGACCTCTTCAAAAGTCTCCCCATCGTCAAGGTCTAGCTCCCCATGGCCGATGATATGCGTTGGGTCGTGCACGTATCTCCTCAACTGAGATATGTGGATGACGTCGTGCACCCGGTGCAATTGAGGTGGTAGAGCCAGGTGATAATCCACCTCGCCTATCTTGCTGAGGACCTAGAATTGTTCGATAAAGTGCGTATATAACTTTCCGCCTCGACCAAATCTCTGTAATCCATGTCGAGGTGAGACCTGAAAGAAGATGTGGTTGCCATACTCGAACTCCAGTGGCCTCCGCCTCCTGTCAGCATAAGACTTATGGCAGCTCTGAGCTGTCCTCATCCGCTCCTGGATGACCTGGACCTTCTCTGTCCTGGCCTGGACCATCTCTGGTCCCATAAGTGTTGACTCCCCAGGGTTTGTCCAGCACAGAGGTGATCTGCAAGGCCGGCCGTACAATGCCTCGTATGGTGCCATCCCTATGGTGGAGTGGTAGCTGTTGTTGTACGCGAACTCCACCAAGGGTAGATGGTGCTCCCAACTGTGACCAAAGTCAAGGACGCATGCACAGAGCATGTCCTCGAGATTCTGAATGGTCCTCTCCATCTGACCATCCATCTGAGGGTGAAAGGCAGTGCTTAGATGTAATTGTGTCCCGAATGCCTCCTGTAACCCCTTCCAAAGCCGGGAAGTAAAGCGAGTATCTCGATCGGAGATGATAGATGATGGCACACCATGAAGCCGTATAATCTCCTGAACATAAAGATGTCCCAATCTCTCTATTTAGCCCTGCTCTCTGATGGGTAAGAAGTGGGCCGACTTGGTGTGTCAGTCAACAATCACCCAAATGGAGTTGTGACCTCTGGAAGTGCATGAAAGTCTAGTCACGAAATCCATAGATATCCTTTCCCACTTCCACTCCGAGACCTCCAAGGGCTGTACCAAGCCTGTTGGTACCTGGTGCTCTGCCTTCACTTACTGGAAGGTGAGGCATCGAGAAACGAACTCTGCCACAACCTTCTTCATACCTGGACGCCAGTGCTGTCGTCTGAGATCCTGGTACATCTTCACCAATCCTGGATGTACTGCTAAAGGGGAAGTATGAAACTCTCTTAGCACCTCCTCCTATAAATCAGCTGGTACCATGGTACATCCTCTGAAAAGGACATCATGCTCTCCTCCTATGGAGAATCCATCAGGTGCATGTCCTGAGGATATCTGTGCATGCCGCGTCTCACAGTCAGTGTCCCCATGCTGTGCCCCTCTGACCCGCTGGAGTAGTGGAGGAGTGACTGTAAGTGACTGAAGAAAGGCTGCTCCATCTCTATCCACGAAGGATATCTGCAAAGCGGCTAGCTGCTCCGTCGCCTCCCTAAGTAGCTGGATGCTTGTCCTCCTGCTGAGAGCATCGGCTACTACGTTCCCCTTCCCAGGAGTATAGAATATTTAAAATTCATAGTCCTGGAGGAACTCGATCCATCTCCACTGTCTCAGATTCAGGTCCTTCTGCGAGAAGATGTACCTAAGACTCTGGTGGTCAGAGTAGAATGTAAAGTGCTTGCCCATCAGACAGTGTCACCACATCTTCAGAGTGAAGACCACTGCTGCTAACTCCAGGTCATGGGTAGCGTAGTTCTGCTCATGCTGCCTCAACAGACGTGATCCATAAGCGATCACAGCCCGCTCCTACATCAGGACACATCCGAGTCCGGTCCCTGATGCATCGCAGTAGACTATGTACCCTACTCCCTCCTCCGGTAGCCTCAAGATAGACGCCCTAGTCAATTTCTGTCTCATCTCCTGGAAGCTCTGCTGACATCTGTCTGACCACATGAAGGGTTTCCCCTTCTTCGTCAAAGATGATAGTGGTGTCGCAACTCTGGAGAAGTATGGAACAAACCTCTAGTAGTACCCAGCTAGACCCAAGAAACTCCGCACCTCCTTCACGCTCTTGGGTGGCTCCCAAGCTAGCACCGCATCGATCTTCATAGGATCCACCACAACTCCCGCCTCAGAGATGATGTGTCCCAAGAAGTGGACCTCACATAACCAGAACTGACACTTAGAGAGTTTTCCATAAATCTGGTGCTCTCAGAGTGTGTCTAGTACAACCCGCAAGCGGTAGGCGTGCTCCTCCTCAGTGGTCGAGTATATCAATATGTCGTCGATGAAGACCACGACAAATCAGTCGAGGTATGGCTGAAAGATCCTGTTCATGAGACCCATGAACACTGCTGGAGCATTGGTCACGCCGAAGGGCATAACCAAGAACTCATAGTGGCCATACTGACATCTGAAGGCCGTCTTCTGTATGTCCTTGTCTCGAACTCTGAGCTGATGATAGCCTGATCTAAGGTCTATCTTCGAGAACCACCGTGCTCCCTTGAGCTGATCGAAGAGGTTTTCAATCCTCGGTAGCTGATACTTGTTTTTCACGCTCACTTGGTTCAGGTGACGATATTCGACACAAAGTCGCAAGCTCCCGTCCGCCTTGTTGGAGAACAATATCAGGGAAGCCTAGGGTGAAACACTGGGTCAGATGAATCCCTTGCTCTGCAAGTCCTCCAGCTGTACTCGTAGCTCTCGAAGCTTAGCGGGGGCCATCTGATATTCTAGAGTGGATATCCGAGTTGTCCTGGGGTATAGGTCAATATAAAAGTCTACCTCTCTGTGGGGAGGTAGTCCTAGAACGTCGTCAGGGAAAACGTCCGCATACTGATCCACCACTGCAGGAAAACCAGGACTCCGCACGTCAAATGCTCCTAGGATGAGGCTAGACAATTGATGAGTGATGGTATGTCCTATCCTCTACAAGAGTCCATCCTATGCTACAAAGGCTCCCTTCTCGCCAATGGAGGTGAACCTGCTCCCGTCGGTACGAACACACCGCACCTTGCGCCTAATACAGTCAATCTGAGCATGGAATGTAGATAACAAATCCATGCCCAAGATGACGTCGTAAGGCCTCGATGCCGCTACAAGAAGATCCCAACCGAAGATCTCACCTCATAGAGTAAGCTCACACTACCGGCACCAGTGCATAATTGTCGAGTCTGCTCCCATAGGAGTCTTTAGCCGTAAGGATCGAGCCAAAGGTTCCGTCGGAATCTCCGAGCTTCGAACAAGGGAAGCGACAATAAAAGAATGACTCTCTCCTGTGTCTATAAGAACTAATGAAAGGGTGGAGTAGACACAGATCGTACCTCGAATAATCTTTGGCACGCCGTGGTCGTAGGCCTCCGCTACCTGAATCTGAGCCTATCTCTGCCTGCCAGCTCCCTGTGGTTGGGGTGGGCCTCCCGGTGGTGGTGGTGGTAAAGACTCAAAGCGTCGCCCACCACCTGCTACTTGGCCAGCTCCCCTGCCTCATCCACCTGCACTCGGTGGACCGCCACGGTCGACCCTCTACCTTTGCCTGGGTGGCCCCTCAACCGTATGATGCTCCTCTATATGGCGGGTCGGGCAGTGACGAGCCATGTGGCCCTACCCGCCACATGCATAGCACTGTCTTCTCCTCAGAAGGCTGGCTCTGTGACCTGTACCCCGTACCTCTGAACCAGTGTCCTGAGGTCATCTGCCTGATGGTCCGGTCCACCTAAACCCCTATGAAATCCGTCGACTGCCAGCTGCAGACGACTCTGCTACATGCCGCCCTACGGTAGGTCTCGCTACTAGAGTTGGCTCGTCAAGAAAGATATCTATGAGAAGATCTCGCTCCAGTACTTTTTCCTATGTTGGAATGTTGAGGGAGATCATCGATGACCTGATGTGATGCCTCAGTCCCTGCTCGAAGGTTTGGGCCCGGAAGAATGGGTCTCCTACTATGTCCGTCGAATAGCACGAGAGATCGGTAAATCTCGCCGAGTACTAGGAAACCGTCATGCTGCCCTGCCGCAGCTGTAGAAGCTCCTAGATGCGCACCACACAGAGGGTGGCTGGGATGAACTCCGAGTGGAAGAGGCTCCCAAAGTCCGTCCAGAGGAGTGACGCCTCGTCGTGCACCTGGAGCATCAAGCTCCACCATCTGCCTGCTGCCGCGTGTAGGAGGCTCACTGTGAGGATCACCATGAGGTCAGCTGGTGTCCCCACTAACCAGAAAACTCGAACAACCGCCTCCAGCCAATCCCCGGCTTCCTGAGGGTTCGTATCCCCGTGGAACCTGGGCGGTCTCTGATTCTAAAACTCATGCAGTGCACTAAGTCGACGAGCACTATCAGAGGCTGGGGCTGGTAGAATCGGTGGCTCAGCGGGTAGAGGTACTTCCGGTGCCTCCGCTGTCAAAGGGCCCTGCACTGAGGCCTCATCGCTTGGTGGGCTGTCATCTCGCACAACGCTCAGAACCCTAGCTGCCTACCGTCATGGTGCCATCCTAAAAAGAAACAGGTGTGCCACAGTCAAAATAGTATACCTGGTGAGCTGACATAAACTAATCACAAAGAAAACTTTTGAAACACACATGCAATCAATGTTTTCATTCATTTAGTCGGAAATATGAAGTCAGAGTCCTAGTGTACGGATACGTCGGCCACCGCACCAACACTGGACGCCCTGGACTAATAACCATACTCAATACCCTTAACACTATTGCTTCACATAGAAGAAAGATCAGAGTCCAGAGTTCTGCGGTAGAACCGAACTCCTTTGATACCAATTTGTCACGACCCGTCTTTGGGACCCATGCCGTGACTACCCCAAGCCCACCTCCCATAGGCCAGGGGATGGCGACTAGCACGAAGGCATAAATCCCAACAAAAAGGGGAAGGCATTGCCTTTATAAAGTAAACAAACACCACAGAGTAAGCAAGAAGAAGTAAACACTAAGTAAAATACGGTAAAAAAGTAGGTGCGGAAAGTAAATGGGTTAGAATACAAACCCAAACTGAAAGTAAAGTACAACTGGAAAGAAATTACAGCAATTGAAAGAATAGCAGCAACGTCAAGCCATCCACTGGAAGTCCCACCTGAAGGGTGGGTACAGATAGCCACCTCAGCTCCTCGGTCCAGCCGTCCGCTCCGTGTACGTCCTGCCCAGTGGTCCGCCTCCAGGTACCGACTTGCTTCACAAGCCTCAACCACGATCAGTGCTGTCCGTCGTCTGCATCCAACACAACGTAGTGCGGACATAGCCCGTGCAGCAGTGATTATAGGCTACTCTGTAGGGACTTCGAGACCCCCGAATGTCTCCCAAAATCCACAAAGGGTATTTCAAAAAGGAAAGATACAATCATGAAGTAACATCCAACACTACTTAGGTATATTCCCATACATATACCTAAGTCATCAATTCCAGTTCGGCTCCAACATCCGAGACCAAGTTAAATCACATCCACATAGGAGTACAACCCAAACCACACAGGAAATAAAGTCAATCATATAGAAGATAATGATTGAAAGTCAAGACTCAGCTCACACAGGTATACTTCTTCGGTGATAGAGATGATCAGGTAGCCACTGATTCATTTAAGCTGGGACCCACGTAGGATACTAAACCAGCTAAGCTGCCGAACCCACATAGAATTTCAGGGCAGTCTTCATTGCCGTCGAACCCACATAGGATTTCAATACGGTCCTCCTCGCTGCCGAACCCACATAGGATTTCAGTGAAATCTTCATCACTACCGAACCCACATAGGATTTCAGTACGATCTTCTATGCTGCCAAACCCACATAGGATTTCAGTGCAGTCTTCATCACCACCGAACCCACATAGGATTTCAGAATGGTCTTCATCACTGCAGAACCCACATAGGATTTCAGTGCAGTTTTCATCACTGCCTCTTCCACATAGGATTTCAGTACGGTCTTCATAACTTCCAAACCCACATAGGATTTCAGTGCATTCGTCACAGTTGCAGTTGTAGCCAGCTCTAGGGTTCCTGCACACAGCATGATCGTTCCGGGAGGGTCCGCTCCACGACCAAAGGGGGTGATACATCAACTGTCATTTAGTCCAGAGTTGATGTATCTCAAAGTTCCGTCTCGACATGAGGAACTCAACGTGACAGACGGCGCGTCAATCAGACGCCCGGTCTGAGAGTTATTGGCCTTTTCGTTCCAGGGGCCCTGTTGGTTTCTAAGTCAAAACCAACCCAACCACACTCCAACTGTGTCCAAAACATGATCATAGTAAGTCAAAAGGTATTTATCACTAAGAGGAATCTAATAAAGTTGACGACACGTCAATCAAACGTCCGAAGCTCAAGTTATAGGCGTTTCTGCTCCGAGGGCCCGGTTGGTTTCGTGTTCGGACCAACCCGGACATACCCAAATTTATTTTAAACTTTGAGTGTAATATACTGAAACGACCTTCTCGATCCAAGGATCTCTAGGCAATAGACGGTGCGCCGATCGGAGGTCCATAGCCCAAGTTATGGGCAAAAGACCGAAAATAGTCAGAAAATGGGGGGTCGGGGCCCGGTCCGACCCGGCCCAACCCCCCTGGGTCGGCCCGCACTGGGTCGACCCGACCCGGGTCCGGGTCCGACCGGGCGGGACCCGTACCGGCCGGTGCGGCCCGGCCTGGTGCGGCCTGTCCGACCCGAGGTGGCTCGGCCCGATGTGGCCGGTTCGGCCTGAGGTGGCTCGGTGTTGGCTGAGCGGGGTTGGCTCGACGCTGGCCGAACGAATGTGCAAGGGGGCGTTTTGCCCCTTGATTGAAGCCGTGGCCCCCGCATGGGGGACGCTCCTTGCCAGCGGATGCGGTCTAGCGTCGCATCCCCCCTCGGTCTCGCATGGCCACGGGACTAGCCGCCTGACGTCGCGGCTTCAGCCGCGGTGGTCCTTTTTGGGGGCGCGCCGGGTGCCGCCGCCTCCAGCCGCCGGCACTGTCGGTTTAATCTGCGGGCCACTAGAGTTTCTCCGGTGGTCCGTTTTCAATTCCGTCTATGCCGACGTTCATCTCGGGTCTCGTACTTTACTACGGAATCATCAAACCGCCTCTGCGGCCCGTTCCTTCATCTCCTGACGATCCGCCATCAATTTAACGATCTGCGGAGCCTTTGAATTGCCACAACGGTGCAACGTGATGGCGCTGTGCTTCTTTGACCGTTCTTCAATTGTTTCCATGCGGTGCCATTACACCGCGCCGCCTTTACTCGAGCCGCAACAAGAACAACCCTCAAAGGGGGAGGAGGGTGGGCCATGTTCGTGCGGTCCGACCTCCTCCCGTTAATACGATAACAGGTGGCTCAAACAACTATCAACAATTTAATCAAAGGATGAGGATATAATCCACATAAATTAAACCAAACCCCCTACCTCAAGTTGTCGTCGAACGAAGGTTCATCTTGGGAAAGAACGTCGTGGAAGAAGGCATCGCGGATGAGAGAATCGTCGGCGTCACAATACACGGCATCGCGTCGTCGATCTCCGAGGATTCAGTGTTCTTTGTCGTCCTTCATTGGAGGACGGAGTTCTTCGTCAGCGACGGTGCGTTCTTCGCATTCCTCAAGGAGGATATGAAGATTCTAAGGCTTTGAAAAAACTCCTCTCCAATTATCCTAGAATAATGAAACAACAAATTAATAAAATAAGGCTTTGCCTTATTTTATTTCCCATGCCAACTGTTTTTTAAATTCAAAAATAGATCACGATTTAATTATCACGCGTTGACCAATTAATGAGGCGTTTAATAATTTTATTAAATGGGGGAGTTGACTTGGAAATTAAGAGGGGGGTTGCGGGTGAGTTACCAAATTCAATGCACGTGGGAGGTAAAAGGAAAATAAAGGGGGTGGGGATAGTGTGGGCCCCACCTCACTAATATCCTACCTAGGAGTTAGGACATCAGTGGGTCCCATTCCAACCACCATGCCTAGGTTAACACTACTTAGAAAAAATAAAATTGGTTGCACAAGTTTTATTTTTATTCTTTAGTTAACCCAATTAAATAATAACCTCACCCGTGCAAACACAACTCCGGAAAAGGTGCTCTTAAGCAATTACCGGTGCTTCGGTTCCATTGGTGCCCTCAGATTTTGATTCCGAGCACTGGTTCAAAAGTTAGTAAAACCTGCTCGTTCATTTACTGAACGTACCCGGGCTAGACTTCGGAAAATGATTCCGGGCACACTGGGCCTCGGAATCAGGTGTCGTTAGAAACTGTGTTCTTGTAAAATTCAAAAGAAAATTAAGAAAAAAAATTTCCTTGAATTTTATGTGTCTTTACAGACATGCCTTTGTTGCAATGATACATCCCATGGGAGTTTTGACTGACAACTCCTTTATTAAATCAAATTGGACATATCTAATTTTCTTAGAAAACTGAGAAGATATATATGAATGTGATGATTCAGAATCAAATAAAGTGTTGGATATATTTGAGGAATCAGTTAAAGTACCTTCCACCACGTCACTAAAAACTTCAACCTCCACGGTTGTAATCACATAGGCTCTCCCTTATTCTCTTGGATTTTTCTGAGGCATGTTTCCTTGGATCTTAGGACACTCATTTTAATAGTGTCCCATCTCTCTAAAATTGTAGCATTGAATATCATTGAATTGATTCTTCCCCTAGCATTCATCGGATTGATGACCCTTTTCTCCACAGTTATTGCAGACTCCCATGCCTTTCAAGAATTTCCTGAGATGATTCTTTCCATAGTTCTTGCATAATGGGAAACTATTCATTCCATTTCTCTTCTTCGTTGCTTCCCCTTTTCCTTTGTTATTATAGTACCGCTTCTTATATTGGTTTCCCTAGAATGATTTTATCTAGAAAATTCCTTCTCTGTTTTGATGTCACTTGACATAATTCTATAATATAATGAAAATGAATGAGAAGATGGTGCCCTTCAAAGACTTGGCTTAAGACCGTCAAAGAAAGGTCAATATTTTTTGCCGAGCCACATACGTAATCTACGACATACCTAGCTAGCCATGTAAAAGTAGCCTCATACTCTGCAACACTTTCATCTTCCCTTTGTTTTAAGCTTTGGAATTTACTCTTCATTTCAGTTCGTTTCTCACAAGGGACATATTTTTTGAAGAATATTTCCTTAAAAGTCCTCCATTACATATCTTATATTTCTTCTTCCTCTGTAATATTCTGAATCAGGGACCACCATTGATCAACATCACCCTTGATATAATATACCACCAGCACCACCTTCTCATTCTCATTACATCTTAATGCCATGAATATCTTATCAAGTGAATTGATCCACTGCTCAACTACAATGGGATTATTAGTCCCACTAAATGATGGGGGATTCTGCTGCATGAAAAGATCCAAAACATGTGTGAAATGGTTATTCGTCACGACCTGAGTAAGTTGTCCCAATATGGTCATGATTCGATCCGCTCCAACATTGACTTTGTCGACTTGATCAGTGGGGAGATACCTAAATTTCCCACTAGTATTGATTCCCCTTATTCCATTAGACTCCATTTCTAAATAATGGAACACACTAGATTAGGGTATGAATCATAATGTATAATCTTAACTTAAAAAAAATACTTAGCATAGTTCATGATCCAATGCATGGCTAATCCTATAATTAGAAAAATGGTTTCTTTAAGGAATAATTTACATTTCAATCCTTCATAATGGCATGTAAAGAAAATATTAATTATCCTTAGCATATCACCTGGGAGTGTCGTAACCAAGAGTGCAGCAAGGTCCGTTGTTGTGTACAAGTTCCTATTCGAGTCTAGCTCAAAGTGGTGTTTTTGTGTTTTACCCCTATATACATCTGTGCCAGAGTCGCATCTACCTCCTCATATCCAGACATGGATGTATTGCTTGAATATACACATAATCTATTCCTAACCAAAATAAAAGGATGTTCTTGAATGTTTATCCTCAAAGGCTTATCATAGGGACTCTTCCCTAATCCATGTTTTCTTTATCCAGTTTCCATGTTTTCTACTAAACATCCTCTGATACAAACTATAACACCCCGACCCCACTAGGCTGGAGCCGGTGCATTACATGTGATATTGTCATGGTTAGAAGGAATGAAAATCTTGAAGGAATGATCAGTTTAGTAGTCTTGAAAAAACTAGATACATATATTTAACACAAATTACTTTGGATAAGGTTACAAAATAGAATACATAATGAAAATCAAAAACAGCATCCATGGGAACTCAATAAATGACCTCCTCTTCATAACCTGTTTAAGGTAAATAATGAAAGGGGTGATCTAAAATGATCAGTAAGGGTTACTAATAGTGGAATAATGAGCACAATAATAAGTGGGTCACAATAAATCTGTCATAATCAATATGGCATAGTGAATAATTGAATTACTAATTCCATTAATAAACTTATAATAAAACTGCATCCATAGATTTTTTCATAGTGAAAACCTCATGGATAATATTAATAATAACTGATAATGAGTAAATATAATGCTTATTAATTTTATGTCATGTATCTTTCACATGAAACCATAATACCATTAAAACAATTTAATTCTATGGGTAGAAACCCGTCTGATTTTTGGAAACAAACTCGAAGGGTTTTTCGCCAAACTAATTTGTCCAATGAGACCTACCGATGCATATAGGAGCTGTAGAGGTCCCCACCCACCTATGCATCCAAATCATTATTTATAAATTGATTCAACATAAGTGAAATATGAATTTACATTATCAATATAGAATAATGGATACGAATTCATCAATATTTCCACAGTCAAAACAACATTCAAAACAAATAAAATATGTAAACTGGTATATGGATTAGTCAATAATCATATCCATGATATGAGAATATGGAAATTTAAATGGTTTATAATTTTAATTGAAAATTGATCTCAAATTTATATTAGGTACACCACATAATAAAGAGAAGGAGCACAATTACAAAGCAAGTCACAATGAAGTAAAAATTTAGACAATGCTCGTTACCACATTGTAATCAATTGAGTCATATGACCAAAAGTTAATAACGACCAAAGGAATCATAGAATAACATGAATATAAATAGAATCATGATAAAATTTATCAAATTAATGTACTCCTATACTATATATAAGAAATAATAGGCGTACAATGGAAATCCCATAGAATTGAACGTGAGATGAGAAAATCTCTTACAAATTATTTGACATGGTAACGAGTGTTATTGAGAGGTATTAATGAGAGGTGAAGGGGTATCACATTATTTATATGTCACAAGGAAAGTATGGGGAAGGTGAAAAAACATACATCATCATTAGGTATCAAAATTAAAAGAGCACATCATATGGATGATTCTTGAACAAAAGTGAGAGAGAGGATCCCTTACTTTATGCTTGAAAGTGTTCTTGACTATTATTAAAGACCTGAATAAAAAAATTAGGCTTATTAAATCTTAATTAAATAACCTATTTTATATGTAAATGATTTATTATAATCCATTTTAGTTCATTATGGGCCTTTTTTATGGGTTATAAGGTTCAATTTCATTGATCAGGCTCGTTTGTTTACTTGGTTTTAAAAGACCGGTTCACTTATATTCAAGTTCTGATAAATATGAAAGATGGAAGTGGTTGTCAAGAAATGAAGTTATATACTATTATTGAACATCCAGGATATTACATGGTTTTAAATTTAATTTGATTACTTAGATTGAAGTCGAATTTTTATATATATAACCTTAGTGATAACCGATTTGGTTAATTAGTGGGTTTGATTACAATGAACATGTTTGGCATTATAAAATAATACCATATGAACAAAAGGATTAAGGAACTAAAAAAAGGATATATTACATAACAATCTAGTTCAACCATAACACAAATTGTTTCATGATAAGAATTAAAGATTATAATATAAATTGATACACTGTTGTCCATGAATGTGCTAAATTAGCACATTTCAATCGGTGCTATCATTTCTTTCAAATAAGTGTGGGGAAAGGAGAGAAGATAATGGAAATTACACCATTAGAATGAAAAAATTCTAGTAAATGTATGTTACTAGATTTATCATACTACTTTGGTTAAGGGAGGTGAGGAAAGAATCAAAAATAAAAGAACTTAAAAGAGAAAAGGGATTTGAAAGAGGAATTTACCTTTTGAGACTTCCTCCTTTGAAAACCTCTTAAGAAGAGAGGTTTTGGTATTTTGAAGGGGATTGGAGATTTTGGACATGGGGGAGGATCTTAGGTAGTGATTTTGGAATAATATTGGCAATGAACAAGACTTGAGAGGAGTTAAGAGAAATGGGAGTGAAGGGGTTTTTATTATGGAGGAGAGAAGGGTTTTCTTAATATAAAATTCATTAATTTGTTATTTCTCCATAAGACAAAGAATAGTGATTATTCCATGACCAAGAATAGTAATATATTCATGTGAGTTCTAGATTTTTGTTCCTACATTACTCATGATTCTAGGAATAGTTAATTTAAATTATAGTGTATTTATAAGGTAAATTAATGTATTTTACTATTCACTAAAAATTCAAGTATTTCAGAAACATCTCAAAAATTAACCCCAACCATTTTCAGACATGTAGAATCCAAAAATTAAGTACATTTTTCCAAAATAATTCTATAATTATTATTAATTAAATATTTTATTAAATCATTATTTAATCGAAATATATAAACACTTAAAATATTTATCTTCATTTTTAAGGTGTTTAAATTAATTTATACACTCAAGGGTATGGATACCATCCATAAGAGTCATAATACTATTCAGAAGGGCATGGTACTATTCATAAGGGTAGGTTACTATTCATTATAGTAGGTTACTATTCACTAAAAATTAAGTTAATTCTATCAGACTCTAAATATCATCTTGAACACAACCGTTTATATCATATTTTTAAAATTCAAATCACAAAGATGGGAAATTTATGTTTAGTGCCTATGAAATGGCTATATCCTATAAGTAACCATGTTTTTTTCTATATAGGATCATTGACTCATGAAATATAGGCTACGTAATGAATATAATGAATTTAAGAGAAACATACCATAAAATGATTGGGGTGCTACATCAAAATATTGAATTAACTCAATATTAAGTAATTTTTTGGCTGGGGACATATAGTTGGAATCTAAGGTTGGTATAGATATCATTAGGAGTTAGAATATTGTCAATAGAATATCTATAATATATTATTACATTGTGGTAAAATTGAAATAACATATAATTTTATCATTACCACGTTTCATCATCTAAGGTATGTTTGTTAAGAATAGTTTTCTACAGAGGAAATAGAGAAGACATGTTGGGAAGGCACATAGAGGAAAATAACCTTCCAAATCAGTATCCTAAGATGGTTGGAATCAAATGTGAATAGTATTTTGGAGTGATGGCTCGGTTTACTCCAGTGATAAATAGTGGTTGTTTTTATAGATGATATTTTGTTATATTCTAAAATTCTGTAGTAACATGAAAGTAACATAGGGATTACTTTGACAACCTTAAAATAAATGAAACTATATTGAATTTTTTTAAGATCATATTTTGGATGAAAAAAATTACATTCATTGGACATATTGTATATAAATAATTCATAATAGTTGAACCTTCTAAGAGGAAAGTTGATGAAGAGTTTCCATGAACTACCAATATCACACTGATTCATAGTTTTTTGTATTATCATATTATTACTGAATGTTTTTTGAAATCCATTATTTATTATATAGCCCACTAACTATGTTACCATGTAAGGGAGTTAAGTTAATATGGAAAAAATAATGTGATCCTTTATTCAAGAATTGAACGGAAGAATGATGAATTCTACAGTTCCGGACCTTCCTTTAAAGAATGGTGAATTTGTAATCTCCAGTGATACAACATTGAAAGGTCTTGGTTGTGTCCTAATGCAGAATGATTGGGTAATTACTTGTTCTTAACTTTAGTTGAAACCTCATGTGTTACATTACCCCACCCATGATTTGGAATTAACTGGTGTTTTTTCTTCATCACAAATATGGAGACATAAATTGTATGGTGTAAAGTGTGAAATATGTAATGATCAAAAAATAATGTGGTATATATTGACTATGAAACAATTAATCATAAGGACATATAAGAGAAGGTATAAAATTTATGTGGATAACCAGAAGAGTGATCTTTCTTTCGAGGAAGGTGATCCTATATTTCTCAAAGTTTTGTCCAAGTAAAAGTGTGATGTATTTTAGTGAGAAGGAAAATATGAGTCTTTGGTTTATTAGACCCTTTGATATCCATGAAAATATTGAATTATCTTCCTACTAGGTGGATTTACCTTCATGTTTATCACAGTTACATGATATTTTTCATGATTCAATGTTCAAGAAGTATATTTCGGATCCATCTCGTGTCTTCAGTGCAGAGGTAGTTCAGTTTAAAGAGAATATTTCTTATGAGTAACATATAGTATAGATTCTTGACCACAAAGAACAATTGTTGTGGAAGAAAGCGATTCATCAGACAATGGATTTTTTGATAAACCATATGGTTAAATAAAAAACATGAGAATTTAAAAATTCTATGACTGATAAATACCATGACTTATTTGATACGTAAATAAAATTCTGTGTATGAAATTTCCAAATGGGGGAAGGATGTAACATCTCAGGTATTTATAAAATAATACATTATCATATATTTAAATATTTATGAATACTATATTAATTTTAATGTTAAAGGAGATGGTTTTCCCAAGATTCTACTCGACACGCAATAATGGATTTCTCCGAAATCTTAAATTTCACATGACGTTAAGTTATACCGAAGAATAATATATAAAATAATTATTATTATATTAATTGGAATATAATGCATAGCTGTTTTATTGGTGGGAATGACCATAACCAACTACAATACGATTACACTTGTTTGGTAAATGATTTTACAATTATCCAATATATATTAGTGGATTAAAATTAGAATTTATCCAAATTTTTTTTCATAAAACAATATAATATTTTAAAAATATCATTTTACAACCTTTTGATAGAGAAGCATTTTAAAATAAAGTTCTTGTTACTTTTATATATTCATTTTCATATAAAACGTCATATTTTAAAGCAATATATCAAAATTTACATAGACTGAATTTTTTTTATTTTTCTATAAAAATTCATATTTTAATGAATAGTGAGAAATACATAATGTTAATTCAAAAAAGCCTTTTCAAATAAATTATTCATATATTTAAATTTTTAATTTATTTTTTTATAGTATAATTGGATTTTTTATCATTTCATCCAAATATGGTCATTTTATGTAATTTTATATTGAAATTTTATATAAACACATGTCTATATTTTTCTTGTTTTTAATTTTTAAAAACCCACATTCCTGTTTTAACAATGGGATTTAAATTTAAATTGATATCTACCAATTTATAGTTTTTTATATGAAAAAAATGATTCCATATTAGTAATATGAAAGCCAAAATTATGTAAATAGTACTTATTTATTTTTTGGACATTACGAATAGTAACTTGATTAATTATTATTTTTTCCTTGGTTAAAGAGTAAATCAGGTAAATAAGGGTAAAAATTTAATATTATAACAACAAAAAACTACCCATACATGTTTCCTAATCATATTGAACGATATATGTTCATCCATTTCAATACATGGGTCGATCTTACGGCCCTATAGAGCCACATGAATGTGATAATGACATGTTATAAAAGTTACATTAATGTAAGGATAAATATAACACAAACATGAAACTATTTACTAAAATGATGTTAATGTGGGGTCATAAAACATATCATTTTTACTATAAATAATCATTAGAAATCTAAAAATATTTCCTAAATCATGTTATTTTTTTATAATTCATAGACATTAAATAAAAAAATTTATTGATGACACAATGATGATTTAGTGATTACCTTATTAATAAATGATTCACAAAAAATGATATTATAAATATTAAAGTAAATTTAATTTGACCAATTTGATTCCATCCACGAATTTTTTAGATTATTATGAAATTTTATTTTTGAGTTATTTTTTTGAATGAATCATGTATTTATGGCTTCCACAAAAATCAATTACTAAATAGTGTCAAAATTGACATTAATGAGTTTTTTTAAAATACTATCTTATTAAATTATATTATAATCATAAAAATAATTTATTAGATCATATTTCATATTTAATGATTAAAATTTCATTAATGTTTCAATTGAGGTTCTCATGGAATTTTACAGTAACCATATTAACCATATAGTGTAAAAATATAAGAAAACATTATAAAAGTTAATTTTTTTAACTAAGGGTTAAAGGCAAAAGATAATGTTAACTTTGTGAACTAAACATGTCTAAAACCTATTAGTTTAAATTATTTAGACCCATAATCATCATATCCTCGAAATATATCCCTTTGAAAGTATTATAGTTAGAATATAAATTTATAGTAATATAATATTTCTAGACTTTCCCAACGTACCCATCCTCCCCATTATAAAAGGCCACCAAATCTGCCCTCATAGTCACACCACTCAATACCCTTGTCTCTTCCAAATTCTACTTAAATAATCTCCCAACATATCTTTTTTCCACCTAGAATCCATAGCTTGGGTATAAGGAAACTGAAGGAATCCTTTTGGCACAAGTTAAAAGGAGTTTCCTGATTTTGAGTTAACAACTTCTCTCAAGATCCTTTCAATTATAATATTTCTCCAAAATTATAACCTCTATTTATTCCATTATTTTATAACATAAAATATATCCTCAATACAATAAGATGTTTTTATGCTGTGGGTTTGACCTACACATACACACTCTTCCATCTAATGGATATAGAACATACTGCTTCTCTGGACAGAAAACTACTGCGTCACAAAAAGATGATTTTTAAATTTTCTCCTACCACCTCTCATGGTGTCCATTATTAAGGACATATATTTCTATAACATATATATTATACTTATATTTTCCTTACATGTTTGTAATTTTTATTTATAACATACCATTATTCTTTCCATTATTTGTAAATACACTAATTTCATTCGAGGAAGTGTGGACTACCACCCCCTAAAGTGATGTGAATCGTTCTCATGAAACATTGAACATATAAAGGATGGTTTTATTAAACAATTGATACATAAATGAAAATAATATATTACTTTCTTTATAATATACATATATATCATTTGATTATTATTGCTTTAATATGACAAAGAAATGAAATTTGCATTTCAGCGTACGAACAACCAACAATCTCCATGAACGGTGTATTTCATTTCATATCTCCAAAAATAATAGATATTATAAATACATATATATGAGATATATATTATATTAAATCATGAATAATATTACAGAGGTGATGGTCTTTTGAATAATTGTATAATTTACATCAAAACAAGTTTATTTCCGACTCAAGTACCGAATATTAAAAAAAAGATAGATATGAACTTAAATAATTATGTAATTTTTATAACATGGTAATAAGTGATATAAAATGAATAATAAAACTGGAATATGTTATAATTAAATTTTAAATTAACCTATGATTTTAACTCACAAGCATAATGATTGTACGTGACAAGTCATACTCAATGTAAGGGAACTTCATAACACAATTTCAATTTTTTGGGTTAATCATATAATTCATGATTATTTCATGATATCAATATGTGAGAAATAAATTTTTGTATCCTATAATGTATTTATTCATAATTTATTATTATTTAATGTGAATTCAAAAAATTGATATATTTTATATGAAAAATGATCTTTGTAAGGGAAATCATAACTCAATCTCCATTCATCCACGTCATTGGTTTTGATAGAATATGTGTGAATGAACTCTGATTGTTTTACATTGAATATAAACTTATATTGTGTGTGTTTTCTATTTTAATAAATAATTATTTAATTTATTTAGCCTTGGTCTAATGATACAACCATTTTAAGAGACTTCATGTCAATCTCCTTTCATTGAGAATATTTTGATAATATACACCTCCTTATTTTATGGAGTGTACAAAAAAACCCTTTGACTTTTACTTTCATTCAAATGAAATCCATTTTCTATGAATAATTTTACTAAATGAAAAAAATAATTTTTTTAACATATGTGATGAAAAAAACTCCCCCTCTTCTATAATTGTTATTTAGTATTTTTCTTCCTTCATAAGACATATTGTTTTTAAAAGTAAAAGAAATACCCTATAAACTTTGGGTGTTATGGTATTTTTTTTAAATGTGGATTAAATGTTTCAATATCATGATATGATTTCTTGTGATTTTAAGTGAAACATAATGAGTGAAGTGTTGATAGTTGCAATATATTGTGTGCAATTATTATGTATTTCTACTTAGACATTTATTGGGTGGTTATGTGATGAAACATTGTCATGTGGTTCTGTGATAAACCAAATACAGGTGGTTCCTTGATAAACCATGGATGGATGGTTATATTATAACCATATATGCATTTATTATGGAAGTCAGTCATATGGCTATTCCATTTGTAATAATGATTTTTAGAAGTTTACCATATGGTTATTCCATTTATGTATGATTATGTCCTAAGTTACATTTTATATGTTATGAGTGATTTCTATGGGTTTTAGGGAAATATTTTTGTTATGAAAGGGTATGTAAGGAGGTTATATTCAGTTAAGATAACTTATTACTTACTAATGGGGAAAATAATTACATTATTACAAAGTATTCATGCTTTACATGTTTTTTAAAGGCTAATAGTTTTTCCTCCTTTTGGATTGATTGATGTGATTTTTATTCATATGCAATGTTTGAAAAGTTTTTCACAATATTTTAATTGAGAATAATTTCAATTATGGGATCATATAAAAGTTATGATGTTTAGACATGAAGGTAAATCATTCTCCATTTTAAAATAATTGTTTTATGAACAAATAGATACTGAGTAGCTATTTCAACATTATAATAATCAAGATGTTACATATAACTGATGGCCTATTTATCTAAATCTCTAAATAATCAAAGATCATCAATGTGAAATAAAGTCAAATTATTGACAAAACTCAATATTAAGTAATGTTTAAGGCTGGGGACTTATATTTGGAATTAGAAGTCTCCTTATATAACTTTAGGAGATAGAATATTTTTTATTGAATATACATACATCATATTATTAATTAATGGTAAAATTAAAAAAAAATAATTTTAATATTTACACAATGGATCATCTAAGATATGATTGTTCAGAATGGTTTTACATAGAGGAAACATGGAAGTTGTGTTGGGATGACCTATAGAGGAAAATAACCTTCCAAATAATCATCTTGAGATGGTCAGAATCAAAACTTAAAAATTTACCAAAGTGATGGCTCAGTTAACTTGTGATAAATGGTGGTTGTGTTTATAGATGATATTTGGGTATATTCTACAATTATGGAGGAACATTAATGTCACATAAGGATTGTTTTTAAAACCTTAAAATGAAATAAACTATATGGAGGATTTATTATGAGTGTATTTTGGTTTCAACAAATTTCATTCCATGGACATAATTTTTGTAAGGATGGCATATGTGTCGACCCTTCTAAAACAAAAGTTGTTTTTGAGTGGAAAAGTCCAAAAAATAGAATATAGGTTCATAATTTTTTTTGTATTAGTATCTTATTACAGAAGGATTTTTTTAAAAAATTCTTGTTTATCAAGTCTAATATATATTTTACCATGTAAGTGATTTAAGATCACCAGTACAAAATAACGCGATGAATGTTTTTAGGAATTGAATGGATTATTGGTGAATGAAATAGTTTTGGCCATTAATTCTAGGAATGGTGAATTTTTTATCTATAGTGATGTGTTATTTAAATAAATTGGTTGTTTCTTAATGTATAATGATCATGTAATTGATTATACTCCACGTTTTTCAAAACCTCCTACGTTAAATTACAATACACATGATTCTGAATTGTCTGCTATTGTTTTTTATTAAAAATTTGGAGGCACTATTTGTATGGAATAATGTGTGAAATATATACAAATATCAAATGTTTGAGGTATATATTCACTCATAATGAATTAAACATGATGAAATCACAGAGTATGAAGAAAAGATGTGAAAATAACTGGAGGAAAAAATTTTCTTTCTAGGAATGTGATCATGTATTTCTCAATGTTTCTATATGGAAAATTAATATTTGTTTTGGTCAGAAGGGAAAGTTGAGTTCATGATTCCTTGGACTATTTGATTTCCTGGAAAAATTTTGAATAGTTTTCTACTTGGTGGATATACCTCCATGTTAATCATAGTTACACAATGTTTTTCTTATTTCAATGTTGATGATGTATATTCCAGATCCATCTCTTCACTTTAGTATAGAGGTAGTTAAGTTGGAATTGAATATTTCTTATGTGGAACATCGAGTATATAATATTTCCCACAAATATCAACATTGTGGAATAAGGTGATTCATCAGGTAATGGTTTCAAGGAAAAACAATATGGTTGAATAGGAATCATGGGAATCTAAAAATTATATGAGGGATAAAAACCTTAACTTATTTGATAATTAAATACAATTGTGGTGACGTAATTTCTGAAATAAGTGATGGATGTAACATCATTGGTATTTATAGAATAATAATTTCACATATCTATTAATATTTATAAATAATGTCGTTATTATAAATTAATATATATTCATTTCCTGATAGCTTACTCGACACAAAAAAATGAGTTTCTCTAAAATCCTGTGTTGCACACAATATTGAGTTATAACAAAAATTAATATAATAATATTATTATTATTTTAAATGATTGTTAAAAACTAGACATAGTATTTTTGGTAATGATTAGAACTAACTAAAATATTATTACACTAGTTTGTTAAATGTTTTTACATTTATCTAATAAATTTTAGAGACATAAAATTAGAATGAATACAATTTTAGGCATAATATAATCTACCATTTTTAAAAGATCGGTTTACACAATTTGATTGAGAATAATTTTTATATATAGTTAATGTTACTTTTATATATTTTATTTGATAATATAAACTTCTTATTTTAAATAGGAACATTAAAATTTACGTTGGATGAAATGTTGGTATTTTTTTGATAAAATTCAAATTTTAATGAAAAGTGAAATTACTTAATTTTATTTCAAAAATGACTTTTTATTTTATTTATATTTATTGTTATATTTTTCTTTTAATTTTTTTAAAGTTTAAATTGTATTATTTTTTTATCATTCAATACATTTTTTTTTCATTTTCTATAATTTCACAATGAAATTTGATATAAACACATGTCAATCATTGGGTAGTTTTTATTTATTAAAACCCTGCTTTATGGTTTTGAAAATGGAAAATAATTTCAAATTAACTTATAAAAATTTTGTGTTCTGAATTTGGAAATATGGATTCCATATTTAGAGTCATAAGTCCCAAATTATGTACATAGTTTCCATTTATTAGTTTTGGACATTATGAAAAGTAACTTTAGTAGTTATTTTTATTTACTGTGGTTAAAGGGTAAATTAGGAAAGTAAGGGTAAAAACTAATATTATAATAATATATAAATACCCTAACATGTATCCTAATCCTATTGTATGAGATATGGCTGACCATGGGTCTTCTTGGTTTGATTGTAGGACCCCATAGAACCACATGGGTGTGATAATTACTTTTCATAATAATAAATTTAATGTAAAGAGAAATATTACATAAACATGTACCTTTTTACTAAAATGAAATTAAAGAGGGTTTATGTAACTGATATCAATGACTATAAATAGTAATTAAAAATAAAAAACTTATTTAATACACCATTTTATTTTATATATAATTTTTAGGCATCATATAAATAAATTTATTTATGACACAATAGTGACACAGAAATTACCTAATAAATGAAAGATTCAAACAAATGATATTGTCATGACCTGTCCTCGGGGCCCGTGCTCTGACTACCCCAAGCCTGCCTTCCATAGGCCAGGGGCTGGTGACTAGTAACAAAGGAAAATCCCTAATAAAAAGGGAAGGCATTGCCTTTAAACCTGTAACACACACAGTCTGAACATAAGCAGAAGAAGAAACACGTACTAATATATAAAAGAAAGGTGTGCTGAAAGTAGGTGGGCCAGTATACAAACCCAACTAAACAACAAGTACAAGTACAAGTAAAAAGGGAAAAATGCTCCTGGATCATCCACCAGAAATCCTACATGAAGGGTAGGTATAGATCTCGAACAACTCATCCCTGAGGTACGTCCCGTATAGTCCAGCTCTGAGTTGCCTCCCATTTTTCACCCGCAACCTCGAGCACTACTGACCATCGTATGCACAGAACACAACAAGGTGCGGGCGAAGCCCATCCAGGGGTGAGTATAACAATAATCAGCAGGGGACCCCAAGACCCTCGATGGTCTCCTAGAATCCTCAAGGGATAAATGACAGTAGTAAGATATAATCACAAAGTATCCAACATCCCTACTTAGGTATATTCTCATAAATATACCCAAGTTACCAATCACAGTCCTGCTCCAACACTCGATCCCAAGCACAACCCATTCCACAAAATAATTATAGTCAATCATCTCAATGATAAAAAATGAAAGACAAGACTCAGATCACACATGTATACAACTCATGTAGAAGGGTAGAGATGAATATGTGTAGCCACTAAATCATATACTCTGTCAAACACACGTAGGATCCTAGAACATTATCAGCGCTGTCAAACCCACGGAGGATCCCAATACTAAAGTCATCATTGTCGAACCCACAAAGGATACTAGTACAGAAGTTATCACTTTCGAACCCATGGAGGATCCTGGTATAGTATTGTCGCTGTCGAACCCATGGAGGATCCTGGTACAGTAGTAGGTCCACGTAGGATCCTATAATCTCAGTTGCAGCTAATCATAAGGTTCCCGCACACAACACGCTCGATTTCTAGAGGGTCCGCTCCTTGAGCCAAGTGTTGATACATCAACTACCACAAAGTCTTGAGTTTTTGTATCCTGTAGTTCTTTATCATCATAAGGAACTCAATGCGAAAAACGGCTCGTCAATCGGACACCTGGTCTGTGAGTTGTTGGCATTTCCGTTCAAGGGGCCCCGTTTTTTTTAGGTTCAAATCAACCCAGCCATAACCGAACTACGTCCAAACCACTAGTGGGGTATGCCAATAGAATCTTCCTACTATAATACTTCCATCTCCATAGACGGTTCGTCGTTTGGACACCCATAGCCCATGATATAGATGAAAAGTGATTTCGGGTTAAATGGGTCCGGACAGGGGTCCGACCCGGTCCGCAGGTCTGACCCAACCCGATGTGGTGGCCTGGCCCAGTGGCGACCCGGCCTGGCTGGCTGGCCTACCTGCGTGGCCTGCCTGGCCGGTCCGCTTGGCCAGGCCGGCCATGGTGGGGGGGGGAGAGGGGGTGCCCCCCAGCTTCCGATGTAACCAGCGCTTAGCATCGGTTCGGTGAAACACGGGACTCGAAGGGTCCTACCTTGTAGATCACCCACTGGCAGAGGGCTCAGCGGGCCAACCTCCTCTGTACGCTGTGGCCTTCATGCCCGTGGTTTCTTCCTTTGGTGCGGTGTGATGGCACCGCGCCCCTCCGGCACCGCCACGGTCTGCTTGGTCGCGACCCGATCCTCCGTGCGGCGTGACTACGCCATGCTCCTCCGGCGACCCGACGACCCTTGTGCCACCGGTTCTTATTGCGGCCAGATCATTGGTGGTCATGTTGCTCTATCGCGGTTCTACCTTCCGGCAGTGGTTTTGCATCGCCACCATCACCAACAAACGTGATCATACAAAGGGGGAGGGTCGGGCTTTGTTCTTGTGGTCTGATCCCTCTTTATTACATTAATAACAAACGGAATATCACAAATATCATTTGAATGACAAAGATCAGAAATAAAACTCATTCATAAAACAACTCAAATCCCCCTACCTTGAGTATGGTTATCGTTGACGGAGTCGCCGAAGGCAGACTTCATTCCTTCAATGTCAGAGGAGGAAGAGCTCGAAGAAGAGGAGTCGAGATGACATCATCGGTGCACTTCATGGGTGACGATGCTTCCCTTTATTGCCATGGTTGAATAAGGAATAAGATGGTGTTTGTTGTTTTTCAGAGGTGAGGGGCATTCTTCGTGTTCTTCGTCGAGAAGAGGATGTTCTCTCAACCTCCTCCAAAAGATTATGCTATCACCAAAAATAATAGACTCACTATTATTTTAATTATTGGCAAGATTTCAAAATATTTCAAAAATTAATTAATTTTTAGGTGAAATGGCACCATTAAGGGGAAGTTCAAGAGTTCCCCCATTTATGGGAAGTTCAAGGGGTTAAATACCATGTGGTCCCCACCTTTTTGATTACAAGAGGTGTTAAACATCAGGTGGGTCCCACTAAAATAATATCCTCCCAAAGGAGGTTATGTGGGGGTGGGCCCCACCTCCAACCTACACATGTAGGTTTTAACCACCAAACAAATAAAAATAAGTTACACTTATTTTTATTTATTTTTATTTAAAAAACCCAAAAATTAACTTCCATTCTCGTTAAAACAAAACTGCAATGAAGGTCTCCTTAAGTGAATACCAGCCCTGTGAGTTCAATGGTGCCCTCAGATTTCAATTTCAAGCACCAGTTCAAAAGATATAAAATCCCGCTCATATGTTTACTGAACGTACCCAAACAAAACTTCAGAAATTGATTCCAGGCACACCGTGCCTCAAAATCAATCACTGTCAGAAACTGCGAACTCGTAAAATTACCATGAAATTAAGAAAAACTTTTCCAAGGAATTTCTGGGTCGTTACATTCTCCCCACCTCAGGGCTTTACATCCCCGTAAGCTATAACTCACACTAAGGAAACAAATGGGGGTATTGGACGCGCATTTGAGCCTCCCACTAACATGTGATCTTCTGGAGGTTCCCATGCTACCAGCGAACATGCACCAGAGGTATCGATCATCCATGAAAGACCCACTCCTGTTGATCTTCAATCTCCACTAGAACCTCTGTGAAGGTTGTCCCATCATCGATTCCCAGATCCCCATGGTCGATGATGTGAGATGGGTCATGCACGTATATCCTCAGCTGAGATACGTGGAAGACGTCGTGCACCTGATGCAGCTAAGGTATAATAGATAAGCATTAAGACACCTCACCTACTCTACTGAGGACCTGGAAAGGTCCGATGAATCGCAGAGATAACTTGTTGCCTCAGCCAAATCTCCACAGACCTCGTCAAGGTGAGACCCATAGAAAGATGTGGTCACCATCCTCGAACTGTAGTGGTATCCACCTCCTATCAGCATAAGACTTCTTCCTGCTCTGTGGAGTCTTCATCCACTCCTGGATGATCTGCACTTTCTTTGTCATAGCCTGCACTATCTCTGGTCCCATAAGTGTTGACTCCCCTAGGTTATTCCAGCACAGAGGCGATCTGCATGGTCGGCCATGAAGTGCCTCGGAAGGGTTCATCCCGATGGTGGAGTGGTAACTATTGTTTTAGGGGAACTCCAAAAAAGGTTAGTGGTCCTCCCAGATATGACAGAATTCAAGGAAATAAACATGAAGCATGTTCTCGAGGGTCTAGATGGTCCACTCGGTCTGACCATCAGTCTGAGGATGGAAGGCGGTGCCCAAACGTAGCTGCATCCCAAAAGCCTCCTACAACCCCATCTATATCCAGGAAGTAAAACGTGTGTCACTGTCGAAGATAATAAAAGAAGGTACTCCATGAAAATTCACTATATTCTATACATAGAGGCGTCCCAAGCTCTCAATTGATTGTTGCACTCTAATAGATAGGAAGTGGGACGACTTGGTGAGTTGGTCAACAATCACCCATATCAAATCATGAATCCTAGATGTATGTGGAAGTCCCATCATGAAATCCATGGATATCCCATCCCACTTCCACTATGGGAACTCTAAGGGATGAACTAATCCTACAAGAAGCTAGTTCTCCGCCTTCATTTGCTGACAAGTGAGGCATCATGAGAAAAACTACGCTACATCCTTCTTCATACCTAGACACCAGTGTTATCGTCAGAGGTCCTGATACATCTTCTCCACTCCTTGATGTACCGCTTAAGGATATGTGTGTAAATATCCGAATACTTCCTCCTAAAGTGAAACTGGTACCATGGTACTTCCTCTGAAGAGAATGACGTGCTCCCCACTTTCAGAAAATCCATCAAGTGCCTGCCCTGTGGATATCTGAGCACGTCATGCCTCACAGTCAGTGTCTCCACACTACACCTCCCTGACTCATTGAAGAAGTGGAGGAGTGACTATGAGAGACTATAGTAAGGATGCTCCATCTCTATCCCAAGAGTATAGACTATCTATAAGTCATTGTCCTGGAGGAACTCAAGAAAATTTCATTGTATCAGGTTCAGATTCTTCTGTGAGAAGATGTACTTGAGACTCTGGAGGTTAGAGTAGACTGTAAAACTCTCTCCCATCAGATAGTGCCATCACATCTTCAAGGAAAATACCACTACTTCTAACTCTAGGTCATGGGTAGCATAGTACTATTTCTGCCATCTCAACTGCCGAGAACCATAAGCGATCACTGCTCACTCCTGCATCAGGACACACCCAAGTCCGGTCCTTGATGCATCACAGTAAACTACGTACCCTACGCCCTCCTCTAGAAGCCTCAATATGGGTGCCTTAGTCAACATCTGCCTCATCTTCTGAAAGCTCTACTGGCATCTCTCTGACCACATGAAGGGTTTCCCCTTCTTTGTCAATGCTGAAAGCGATGCTGCAACCCTAGAGAAGTCTGACACAAATCTCTGATAGTACCCAGCCAGTCCCAGAAAACTTCATACCTCCATCACACTCATGGGTGGCTCCAAAGTAAGTACTGCATCGATCTTCACTGGATCCAATACAACTCCATCATCTAAGATGACATGTACCAGAAAGTGTACCTCTCGGATCTAGAACTAGAACATTGAGAGCTTACCATAAAGCCAGTGCTCTCAGAGTGTGTCTAGTACTGCCCACAAATGATAGGTGTGATCCTCATAGGTAGCTGAGTGGATCATAATGTCATCGATGAAGACTACCAGAAAGAGATCAAGGTATGGCTGAAAGATCCAGTTCATGAGTCCCATTAACACTACTGGTGCATTGGTTACGCCGAATGGCATAACCAAGAACTCATTGTGTCCATACCGGCATCTGAAGGCCATCTTCTTCACATCCTCATCTCGTACTATGAGCAAGTGATAGCCCGAATGAAGATATATCTTCAAGAACCAATGCGCTCCCTTAAGCTAATACAAGAGAATGTCAATCCTTGGGAGTAGGTACTTGTTTTTCACGGTCACCGGGTTTAGGCACCGATAATCAAAAAATAGATGCAATCTCCCATCCGCCTTCTTGGCAAACAAAATCGGGGATTCCTAGGGTGAAACACTGGGTCGGTTAAATCCCTTCCCATGCAAGTCCTCTACCTGTACCCACAGCTCACGAAGCTCTGTGAGAGACATCATATATGCTAGAGTAGATATCAGTGTCATCCCTGGGTATAGGTCAATGTATAAGTCCACCTTCTTATGTGGAGGTAGTCCTGGAACATCATCTGGTAAAACATCCACATACTAGTCCACCACTATAGGAAAACATAGAATCTGCACATCAACCCATCTGAGAATGAGGCTAGCCAACTGATGTGTGATCGGATTCCCCCTCCTCTGGGTAAGTCTATCATGCATTGCAAAGGATCTCTTCTCACCGGTGAAGGTAAACCTCATCCCATCCTCACAAACACACCACACATTCTGCCTAATGCAGTCAATCTGAGAATGAAATATGGATAACCAGTCCATACCCAAGATGATGTCGTAAGGCCTCGACACCACTATGATGAGATCCCAACTGAAGCTCTTGCCTCATAAAGTAAGCTCACACTCCCAACACCAGTGCTTAATCGTCAATACTTCTCCCATACGAGTCTCTAGCCGTAAGGATCGATCCAATGGCTCTGTCGGAATCTCCACTCTCCGAACGAGGGTAGCGACAATAAAAAAATGACTCACACCTGTGTCTATAAGAACTGCATCAGGGGTAGAGTAGACACAAATAGTACATGGATTCATCTCAGGTGCACCGTGGTCATAGGCCTCGACTGCTTGGAGCTGATCCCGCCTCTGTCTGACAGCTCCTTTTGGTCGGGGTGGACCTCCTGGTGGTGGTGGTGGTAGGGCCTCGAAACGTCATCCACCACCTGCAGCTCATACAACTCCCCGGCCTCGTCTGCCTGCTCCCAGCAGAACACCATGGCCACACCTCTGTCTCTGCCTGGTAGGTGCCTCTACTGTCTTCTGCTCATTGGCATGGCGGGTCGGGCAGTCATGAGCCATGTGACCCTCCCTGCCGCATGCATAGAACTACCTGTTCCTAGTATGGCTGGCTCTGTCTCATGTTCCCCGCACAACTGAACCTATATCCTGGGGTTGCCCACCTGACGACCTAGTCCGCTTGGACATCTGTGACATCTGTCTACTACCGGAAGCAGAAGACTCTTCTATTTGTTGCCCTGTGGTGGGTCTTGCTATTGGTGACAACACAGTAAGAATACTCTTCACAAGAAGGGCTCACTCCGGCACACCCACCTGCATTAGGATGCTGAGGGAGAACATCGTAGCCCTGATCTCATGCCTGAGTCCCTACTTGAAGGTCTGAGCTTTAAATAATAGGTCTCGTACCATATCTATGGAGTAGCATGAGAGGTTGGTGAACCTCACTGAGTATTGTGCCACTGTCCTGTTGCCCTGTTGCAGATGAAGCAACTCCTCTATTCGCACCGCATGAAGGGAGACATGAACAAAATATGACTGGAAGAGACTTTTAAAGTACACTCAAAGGAGTGATGCCTCGTCCTGAACATGGATCATCAGGCCCCACCATCTTCCTGCTGCTGTATGTAGGATACTCATGGGAAGGATCACCATGTGGTCAGCTAGTGTCCCTACCAATCTGAAAACTCTCACAACAGCCTCCAGCCAATCCTCAGCTGCCTATTGGTCCATCTCTCCCCTGAACCTGGGCGGCCTTTTTCACTGGAACTCGTGCAACACACTCTGAAGACGTGCACTATCTACTGCTGGATCTGGTGGTATCGATGGCCCAGCGGGTAGTGGTATCGCTGGTACCTCCACTATGATGGGGCTCTGCACCGAGGCCTCATCGCTCGGTGGGATACCATCTCATACAAAACTCGGAACCCTAGCTGGATGACTACGTGGGGACATCCTGAAACGAAAAAGGTGCGCCATGGTCAAAAAAATATACCTGGTGATATGACACAAAGTAATCATGAAGAAAACTATTCAAAGGAAACACACACGCAATCAGTGTTTCCATTCACTAAGTTGGAAATCAGAAGTCAGAGTCATAGTGTATAAATACGTCGGCCGCCGCACCATCACCGGTTTCCATAAACTGATAACCACACCCAAAACACTTAACACTATTTCCATTAATGTTATCATATTACAAGTTATATGGTAGAACTGACTCCTCTGATACCCATTTTTCATGACCCGTCCTCGGGGCCCATGTCGTGACTACCCCAAGCACGCCATCCATAGGCATGGGGCTGGCGACTAGAACCAAAGGTGAATCCTTGATAGAAAGGGAAGGCATTGACTTTAAAACTGTAAAACACATAGTCTGAACACAAGCATAAGAATAAACATGTACTAATATAGAAAATAAAGGTCTGCTGAAATTAAGTTGGCCAGTATACAAAACCAACTGAACAACAAGTACAAGTACAACTAAAAAGGGAAAATAGCTCCTAGATCATCCACTAGAAATCATACCAGATGTGTAGGTACAAATCTGAAACAACTCTTCCCTGAGATATGACTTTTCTAGTCCAGCTCCGAGAAGACTCCCGTCCATCACCCGCAGCCTTGATCACTGTTGACCGTCATCTGCATAGAACACAAAAAGGTGCGGGCGAAGCCCATGCAGGGGTGAGTATAAAAATACTTAGTAGGGGACCCCAAGACCCCTGAAGGTATCCCAGAATCCACAAGGGATATACCACAGTAGTAAGAAACAATCACAAAGTATCAAACATCCCTTCTTAGGTATATGCCCATACATATACCTAAGTTACCAATCACAGTCCGACTCAAACAATCGAGCCCAAGCACAACCCATTCCACAAATTAAGTATAGAATTTATTTCAATGATTACAACTGAAAGACAAGACTCATATAAAACATGTTTATAACTCATGTAGAAGGGTAGATATTATTAGTTGTATCCACTAAATCATCTCCTCTGTTGAACCCGCGTAGGATCCTGGAACAATATTAGCGCTGTCAAACCCACTAAGGATCCCAGAATAGAAGTCATCACTATCGAACCCACAGAGGATCCTGGTACAGAAGTCATTACTGTTGAACCCATTGAGGATCCTGTTATAGTATATTCTCAGTCGAACCCACAGAGGATCCTGGTACAGTAGTAGGTCCAGGTAGGATCCTATCATCTCATTCGCAGCCATTCATAATGTTCCTACACACAACATGCTGGATTCAGGGAGGGTACGCTCCTCGAGCCAAGTGTCGATACATCAACTACCACTATGTATTGAGATGATATATCATGTAGTTCCGTCTGAATATAAGGAACCCAACGTGACAGACGACACGTCAATCGGACACTCGGTCTGTGAGTTATTGACATTTTTGTTCTAGGGGCCCGGTTGGTTTTTAGGTTCAAACCAACCCAGCCATACCCCAAGTGCATCAAAACCACTAGTGGGGTATGCCAAAAGAACTGTCCTACTCTAAGCCTTCCGTCGCCATAGATAGTTCTTCGTTCGAACACCCATAGCCCAAGGCACAGATGAAAAAGTGATTTCAGCTTAAACGGGTCTGGACAGGGGTCCGACCCAGTCTGTGGGTCCGACCCGACCCGATGGGGTGGCCCGACCCAGTGGCGGCCCGACCCGCATGGGTGACCTGGCCCAGCTGGCTAGCCAGCGTGGACTGGCTGGATGGTCCACGTGGCCAGGCTAGCCACCGGGGGGGGGGGGGGGCTTGACTTCCGATGGAACCATCGCTTAGCACCGGTTCGGTGAACCCTGAGACCCGAAGGGTCCCACTTTGTGGAGCGCCAGTCAGTCGTCGGCTCAGCCGACTACCCTCCTCCATCCGCCGTGGCCTTTGGCTTTGGCTCATCTTCGACACGATGTGACGGAGCCATGAAGATCCCGTCCTACCGTCGTGGACTTCGTGGCCACAGCTTCTTTTTCCAGGGCGGTGCAACGACACCGCGCCCCTCTGGAACCACCGCGGCCCACTTGGGCATGGCTCGATCCTCTACATGGAACGATGGCGTCACACTCCTCCGGCGACCCCATGGCCCTTACTATGCTAGTTATTCTTTCAGCTAGCTCGTTGTAGGTCATGTTGCTCCGTCGAAGTTCTTCCTTTCGGTTGCACTGTTTCATCACCACCATCATCGACAAACGTGATCAAACCAAGGGAGAGGGTCAGGCCGTGTTCGTGTGGTCTGATCCCTCCAAATTATGTTGATGAAAAATGGCATATCACAACCATAATTTGAACAACAATGATATGAAATAAAACTCATACATAAAACAAATCAAATCCCCCTACCTTGAGTTCGGTGATCGTTAATGGAGTCACGGAAGGCGGACGCCGTTCCATCAATGTCAGAGGAGGATGAGATCGGAGAAGAGGAGTCAAGATGACGTCGTTGTAACACTTCGTGGGTGGCGGTGCTTCCTTTTCTTTCCCCAGTTGAATAACGAAGAAGATGGTGTTCTTTGTTCTTCAGAGGTGGGGGGCGTTCTTCGTGATATTCGTCGAGAAGATAAAGTTCTCTCAAGCTCCACCAAAAGATTATGCTAATACCAAAAATAATAGACTCACTATTATTTTAATTGTTGGCAAGATTTCCATATATTTCAATATTTAATTAATGGAAGCAATTAATTAATTATTAGGTGAATTGGCACCATTATGGGGAAGTTCAAGAGTTCCCCCATTTATGGAAAGTTCAAGGGGTTAAAGTCCGTGTGGGCCCCACCTCTTTGATTACCAAAGGTGTTAAACATCGGGAGGGTCCCACTAAAATAATATCCTCCATAGGGAGGTTATGTGCAAGTGGGCCCCACATCCAACCTTCGCTTGGAGGTTTTAACCAACAAACAAATAAAAAAAGTTAAACTTATTTTGATTTAATTTTATTTAAAAACCCCAAAAATTAACATTCATTATCGTTAAAATACAACTACAGTAAAGGTCTCCTTAAGAGAATATCGGCGCTGTGAGTTCAATGGTGCCCTCAGATTTCAATTCCAAGAACTGGTTCAAAAGATATAAAATCCCGCACGAATGTTTACTGAACGTACCCAAAAAAAACATCTGAAATTAATTCTGGGCACACCGGGTCTCAGAATCAAGTGCTGTTAGAAACTTCGGACTCTTAAAATTACCATGGATTTAAGAAAAAACATTCCATGGAATTTCTAGGTCTTTACAGATATTATAAATATTAAAATAAATGTAATTTGAAAATTTTGATTTCATACAAGAATTTTTTAGAAGATTATGACATGTTATTTTTGAGTTAATGTATTTTTTTTAATCAATAAATGTGTCATTACTTTCACAAAAATCAACTACTAAATATTGTCAAATTTGACATAAATTATTTTTTTAAAAAAAATTATTATTTTATTAAATGTTATGATAGTCATTAAAATCATAGATTTGTCTAACTAACATATGTAATGATAAAAATTACATTTTTTATCCTCATGATGTTCTCATGTAATTTTATAGTCACCATATTAACCATATAGTGTAAAAATACAAGAAAATATTGTAAGAGATAAATTATTTATCTATGAGTTAATGCCAAAATATAAGGCTAAATTTGTGACCTAAACATGATAAAACCTGTTAGTTAATAGGGTTTCCACGAATACATATATGATCCTAGAAATATATCACATTTCAACTATTAGAATTTGAAAATCATTTTATTATATAATAATATTTTAAGACTTTCCCAAACAGCCCCTCCTCCCTCTTGTAAATGGATACCACCTCTACCAACTTACTCACACTTCTCAATCCCATTTTATCATCAAAATTCTACTATATTATGCTCCAAAAATCTATATTTTTCTCTTAGAAGACTTAACTTGGAAAGAAGTCCACTCAAGGAAGCCTTTGGATCAAATCAAAAGGAGTTACCTGGTTTAAGGATAATGTCTTCTCTCAATAGTTTTTCATTTATTTTCATTCGCTAACCACCAAAACTCACCGTATTAAATTAATTTATAAAAACAATAGTATAATTGGTATACTAGGATATTTTTATTCTGTGGGTAAGACATTAAATTTCACACATCTTAATTTAATGGATATAAATGATATTGTTTTGGTGTGTGACGAACTACTTCCTCACAAAATGATCATTGTTCATTTTTCTCCTACCACCTCTCATGGAGGAAATTGTGATGGAACTCTATTTATATATGTTATATATCATATTCATATTTTCCTAAACTTTTTTAGTTTTTATTTATAACATACCTTTATTATTTCTATGTTTCATAATTATGATAATTTTTTTGAGTATATGTAGACTACTGCCCCCTCAAAGTGATGTGACTCATTCCCGTTATATGCAGAACATATTGATGAATGTTTTATTAATACTAGGAGAATAGAATTAAATTAATTTAATACTAGTATTATAATATACATTTATTTCATTTTATTATTATTATTCTAATATGATAGTGAAAAGGAAGTAGCATTCATGCATATATACGAGCTATCATCTTAATGAACAGTGCATTTCATTTCTTATTTAAAAATTTATAGATTCTATAAATACATATATAGTGGATATATATGATATTTAAATCATTAATAACATTCTTGATATGATGTAATTTTGACTAAATGGAAAATTTACATAAAAACATGTTCATTTTTGACTCAAGTACTGAATATCCTCAAAATGACTAATATGAACTTAAATAATTATGTAATTTTTATAAAATGGTAATAAGTTATATAAAAGGAGTACAAAAATTTAAAAATTTTCTCATGAAATTATAAATTATCCAATGTTTTTTATTCAAGAGCATAATGATTCTACGTGACGAGTTGGACTCAAGTTAAGGGAAATTCTTAACCCAATTTTCATTCCTTGGGATAATCTTTTAATTCTTGATTATGTCATGATATGAAAAAGTGAGAAATCACATATGATATCTAACCTTTTATTTATACTTTACTAATGTGTATTTATATTAAATACACAAAATCGATCTATTTTATTAGAAAAATTATCTTTTTAAGGGAAACCTTAACTAAATCTCCATTCATTGAGATAAATATTCATACCATTGGATTTGAAATAAAATGTGTGAATGAAAACTGATTATTATACACAGAATAACTTATTATATTTGGTGTTTTTTATTTTTTTCAAAATAATTATGTCATTTATGTGTCACTGATCTAATGATACGATCATTATAAAAGAGTTCATGTCTATATCCATTCATTGAGGCATATTTTGATGATATACACCTCTTTATTTTATATGGTTAATAATAAACACATTTGATGTTTAATTTCATTCAATGGGAATATTTTCCATTGGAAATGGTTTATATAAAAAATTATTTTTGTTAACACATGTTGCGACAACGGATCCTCCACCTCCGTAATCATTATTTGATATTTTTATTCCTCCGTAATTATAAATGTTTTTAAAAGGAAAAGAAATCCCTTATTTCCTTTTTTTTGGTATTGAAAATGGATTTGAAAGTAGATTTACTATTTCAATATCTTGAAATGATTTCTTGTGATTGTTAATGAATTTTTTTTGAATGAAATGTTGTTTATTTAAAACTTTTACGTGTTATTTTTTAATAATGTTACTTAGTTATTTGATGGGTGGTTACGTGAAAAACCTATGACGGGTTATTACATTATAAACCAAATATGGGTGGCTCTTTGATTAACCATGGATTTGTGGTTATGTTACAACCTCCAATTCATTGGGTATGGAATTCAGATGTATGACTATTCCATTTAGAAGAATGTTTTTTGGATGTTGACTGAAAATTTATTCGATTTAAGTATTATTATGTCTTATGTGGCCTTATATATAATATGAGTACTTTATATGGGTCTTATGGTAATATTTTTCTAAGAAAAGGGTAATAAATGATCATATATTCATTTAGGATTAATTAAAAATTCATAAAGTTGTAAATTATTACTTCATTATAAAATATTCATGGTTTACATGTTTTTTCAAGGCTAAACGTTTTATTATTTTTCTATCACTTACTATGAATTTTATGATCTTCCCAAGATTGAAATATTTTTTCACATGATTTTAAAGGAGATCAATATCATGGATGGGATCATGTAACTTTAATGATGTTTAAACATTAAACTAGACCATGTTATTTTTTAAAAGTTCTTCTTTTATTAAAAATATAGATAGCAGGTAGAAGTGTCTACATTATAACAATCATGTTTCTACGTATATGTGATGGCCTAATCAATTAAATATCCAAACCTGAAAATATTATCAATGTGAAATAAATTAAAATTATTCACTTATCTCATAACTATATTATTTTTAAGGTTGGGGACTTATATTATGTAAGATATATTCAATTGAGAATTCCATCCTCTAATACTCATAATTAATTATCTCATTAATGAAATGAAAAAAAAATCTATGAGAGATATATATATTAAATAAATTCAATTTCATCAGTAGATCATGATGCACAAATCCCATAGTGTAAATAATCCCTAATAAATGACTTCATAATAAAAATGTAATTAAATTAATTGGTCGAATATGACTAAGAATATTTTAAAATAAAAAAATAGTTTGGTATAAATAAGATACACTTTTTTAAATTCATTATATTATTCAAAAAATACTTTTTCCTCTAACATGGTTTTTATTATATTTTATGAGAAAATAATATAAATATTTATTATCAATATATAAAAACTGAATTAAAAAAATAACATCATATTTTAGAAACAACATTTGAAAATTACATTAATTAATATTTTTTAAAATTTTATGAGAAGAATAATATCATTATGAATGGTGAAAAATAATAATTTAAAATAGAAAATTATAATTTCAATTAAATAATATACAATGAGCCAATTTTCCCGAAAAAATAATTTATGTTGAAATTATGTAATTAAATTCTTAATAAATTAATTATAGATATTGTAATTAAATTTATGTGTAATTTGGTATAAAATATTCATAATCTAAATAATACATTTTTTTATTTAAAACCAATTTTCCTTTCATTTTTTTAGATTATTTGATTTTTTTGGTGCATTTACTAATTTTATTTTATAAAATTGATTCAAATATTTGATTCACCATGCAAAAAGTTGGTAATCAGTGTATATTAATTTTTTATCATAATTAATTCTAAAAATAGTAACATTTATCAAAACAGTTATGATTAAAATGTTATTACTTGGGGTTAAACCATTATATTATTATAAATATGAGAATTATACATTTACAAATTTTATTTTCTGTAAATATTTTTCCTCATACGAGGCCACCATTGAATATATTTCAAATTGGAAGCATTTTTTCTTGAAAATTAATTCATTGTGTTTTAATCATTTTATAAATTCCATGTGTTTCCTCTACTAAACATGTAAGATGGAACCCCTCATTTCTCATCATTACACAACATTGAGGCTAATTTCTAAATAAATCCATAACAAAAAGTATTATAAAATTCACAAGAAATTATGTAACAGTTTTTTTCTTCTTAGATTAAAAATCCAAGGGTCCATCACAAAGGATCTAAATGAGTCCAACAGAATGATAAGTAATCATATTAACTGATGATTTTAAATTTAATTCTTCTTCTTCCTCCTATAAATATATGGTATTCATCCTTAAATAATAAAAGTGAGGTAATAAATGTATTTAAATATTTTTATGATAATATAAACAAAAATATGAACCCTCTATATTATCAAATGGTAATTGAAAGCATCGCTCATGTGTACAAGTGTTAAACAAAATCCACGTAGTGACATAAATATTTTCCAAAATGAGAAATAACATATGGTCATTATCATTTGATTAAATTTTATATATTATATTTCTGTAATATTTATTATTCTATATATATAATATTATTTTTAAATTCATACCTTCAAATACATTTTATAATGATAACATCGATCATCCATACATGTAGGCTACCACCTCCAATAAGATATGTCATTCATTTTTTTAATTATCTCTTTAAATGGATGGTAATAAGGATATATGTTATTAATATATATGTTATTTATTATAAAAGAATTATATTTTAATCAAAAAATAATATTTATATTTCATTCATTACATCCTTTGAGATGTGAAAATAATAATCATGTGTTTGTATAAATTACCATATCTATAAATATTGTAATAGATTTTTCAATATCTAAAATTTATGGATTGAACTATTAATATAATTAATATAAATTTAATTTAAAAAAAGACTAATGTGTTTATGTATTATGGAACCATTATCAATGAGTATATAAAAAACTATTAAACTTAAATTTTATAGAATAATGAAATAATTAACAATTGGAAACAACAATTTTTTAGAAATATTAATAAATGGGTGTTGAAATATTATTATTGGGACATATATGATATTATAAGCATATAAGTAACTATTTAATAATTTTTAATTAATCAAAATTTATTATATGGTAGGGTAATGTTTTTTTGTTATAAGTCAAACCTAATGTAATGGATTTTCATTTAACATTTTTTCATATTGGACACATTATATTTTCATGATATTATTTTATATGGAGTGTAAAGTTTCCATGAATATATATTATGATAATTATCATTAAAATTATTTTTATATACATATATATAATATCTTTTATCTTTTATGAGTTTTTGACTCAAAAGGTACAAATTTGGTATGGGATTTATGTTAACATATAATTATTTATCAAAATTATTCCTGATCAAGGATCTAACGATGAAATTTTATTTTCTATCTATTATGAATCACAATAATTATTATATACTATATTTATTTATATATATTACATTGTTTCCATTTGTTTTCCTATATTTAAAAACATTGGAGACTAAATGGGTATTGTTATGCAATGTCCACATTATTTCTCTCTTTAATTAGAAAACCTTTTTCTTCAATATTCTTGTTTTCTATAAAATTTCATCAAGAGTTTTTTATTATCCATTAATAATTCTTTAAAATAATTATTATACATGAATTAATTTTAATAAAAATGGTTCAAAGGAATATTATGGTTATTTTCTAGTTAATAAATGTTTCATTTTTAATAGAAAATGTGAATGGAATATTTTTTTAATGTAATCACCAAGGACCAAATTTCCCTCAACGAGTACCACTAAATACATTAAATCATCCTTTATAATTTTTAAATTAAATTTTCAAAGAACTTTTAATAATTATTATATGTTAAATTTTAATATTTTTATATGTGTTTTGAAAATTAATGTTCTATTTTCCTCCTGAAATAATCTAGTGATATTATAAGGGAATTCTGCATATAAGATTATATATTTTGATGTCACTTATGAATTAAAGAGATATGATCCATGGTTACCATATTTATTCATTCTATATACTATTATTATTATTATGTAAATATGTTTATGAAGCTCATTTACTCTATATGTGTTATGTAATAACGAAATAATGAAATGTGTATGATACCCACTTCATTACAACAGGTAATGATATGCGGGTTTTTTTCTTTTATGGTACAAAAACATATTAAATTCATTAAATTTTTTTCATAAAAAAATTATATATTCCTATAAGGAATTGTGTAATATTATATCATAAAAAAAGGGATATATACAGGAACAAATTTTTTTAATAATGGATCACCATCCACTATGATAGTCTTGGGTGTGAAATTTTACTAAGGATATGATGGAATGGGGAGTAAACCCCATACACTATTATAATATTATTAGAGATATATGACTAAATAAATTATATTCCATACCAATGTGTGAATAAAATACATATGTATTATGATATTGTTTCTCTTTAATGGCTCAGGTTCTTTGATTCCATTATGATTTATGTCTTCTAAAATAACATTAATTATGAAATGACTAAAGATTATGATCTATATTATAAAGGGTATAGTTTTCAAATTATTATCTCTTGTTCTTATACACTTATTATAATGTTATGATTAATTGATAATTTATACACCCCTTTTATACATAACTTTTCATCAAATCTCACCCATTATTAGGATTTCATTCACTATCTTAGAATTAATGGTTTTAATTATTATATCTCTAATAAGGGGGAAAGATAATGAGATAATAACAGAACATCATTTATATAAGTTATGAATTAGCTTTTTTATGTATTAAATATTCCAATGACACTAGGCACATATTATTCTATCATGAATCATAATAATATATATTTAATATCTATCCAATAATATGTGATATTTATGTTTGAAAAGTTTGGGATTCAATAGTTTGTATTAGAAAAAAGTTCAACTAAATTTTGAAAATAACATGAAAATTATTTAGTGGGAACCCTTCATGAAAACATATTTATAATACATTTTATTTTCCTATTGTAATTAAATGGGTATGGTTTTCCTAGAAAAACATCCATATCATAATATGACATGTCCGTGTTGTTTTGGAATAGATTCATATAGGTGTATTAACACTGAAAAAGTTGGTCAAGTATATCTCTAACATAATTCAAGTGCATAGTGACTCTACCCTTACTATGTACCTATTTTGATGTTATTATGTTATATTCTAGGATAAAATTGATTTTCATTATGAACATTATGAATGTTTTTAATTGATAATGACCTTAAATAACTTTATTTAAACATATGGTTTCATATATTGAAAATAACGATTCATTATTTTGGCATAAAAATAATTATTTTTCATGATTTTTTGGTTTTCCATTATGATTAATTATTCTTATATTATTAATATTGGTTTTACTCATTGGATGGATCATAATATAATCATGTTTATTTTCAATGTTATGGAAAATGAAATTAATTTAATAATGAAAACCCAATTTTTACATATAATAGAAGAAAATATATTTTTTTATGATAACCCAAATTTATGAGGCCATGAATCTGGTAGATGTTCAAAACATGAAATGGACGGAACAAAGATATATTGAGTCCTTTGTGAGGCAAGATCTGTTATATTATACAGTTATAGTGATCCAATTTTTATTGAGAAATGGATTAGTACCACTAAAAGGAAACTATCCATTATCCATTTTTCACAAAATGTATGTTTTATATTATAAATCTATTTTTTAGGCTAAGTTGATCTATGGTAGAATCCGATATGGATGATTTTGTAATGTGATGAAATTTACTAAATTGATCTTGATGAGTATAGGAGTTTATTTTTCAATAATTTCATTCAACATATTCATAGTCAAAAAAGTATAAAAATATTAATTAAGCTATAGTATAAGGATGATGAATATTTTTATTAACAATGAGGAAAATATTAAAATACTTTTTAGAAACACTTATGTTACTAACATCCATCTATAAATTATGGTAGTTTAATTATTTATGGGATTTAAAACCAATTCTCCAAATTTTCGTAACCATATGGGACATTTTTAACATTGAATAAATAATTTGATATACTATCATGTTTTTGATGGTGGTTAGAGTTACCAATCAATATCATGGGTTTGATATGAAATAAAAAATATATTTCAAACTAAAATATAAAAACCATGGTGGGATGATCATGACAATTATTCCACAATCAATGTGTTGCAGGTAACAAGGATGAATCTATATATAGGGGATACATTATTTTTTACATTTCCTAAATAAATTTCATTGAGAAACTGATAAAACATGTGATTATAAGAGGAAGATATCAAATGATGTAGAACACACCACAATATGGAAAACCCCAACTACATTATTTTAAATGTAAGGTGTATGTCAATTATTCAAAATGGTTCTCAAATTTTATTTTTATTAGTAATAATTTAAATAAAATACCTCTAAATTCTATAGTTAATGGATAATAACATTAAATCATTATTGTTTTCGAGTGTTATGATAAAAACATGGTGAAATATGCACATACCATCCACAATTGAACTAATAACATCTTATTTTATTCTATATCAACACATTCTATTATATATTTTGATATTGATAAGGGTTTTAAAATGACACCTCAACGATTATATGTATAATTATAACTAAAATACCCTATTGTTAATATGACCACATCTCAATTATATGATTATTATTTAATTAATATTTGTTGTAATGTTCTTCCTTTAAACCATTTTATACTCACTATGGATAAATTCTATGTCATTTCATGTGTGGAATTGATTTAAACATATAAATCATACATCAATCAATAAGGATGATAATTAGTATTTGATATTTTGAACTAACCTATTATCATCACTCGTTGTCTTGATAAATATAAACTTCAAATGGAAATCACATTAATTATATAAATCTTAATTACAATTAAAAGAGAGTGTTTATCTCCAATGGATAAATATAAAAGAATTTTTGAGGATATTATTAATGTGCAATTGATTTTATATGTCTTTCTATGATAATTTCTTACTCTTTCAATGAATTGTGAAGTTGAGTCTTCAATATAACGCTAATCTTATACGACACATATATCATGGTCAACATATAGAATGTCCTTAACTATGTTACATAAATGAAAGAATCTTCTCTCTGAGAATATTGATAGGGGACCAATTTCACAAGTATGTCACCGTGGGGTACCTGATATTTTAGATTATAAGAATAATGGATAAATGTGATTATGCATTGATTTTTTTTGAATATAACATTGTCACTATCATGAAAAAGTCTCATATACCGTATAATTAAGTATTGTTTGATCAAATTTAAAGAGATTAATAATTTTCTAGGATTGAACTTTATTTTTAATAAAATAATTTGAAATTATTGATAACTGATATATAAATCATAAAATTCCATACAATGAATCAACACAATAAATTTATAAGGATTCTATTTTGTATTACTAATTACACTTGTATCTCCATTTATTTATTGAATATTCATTTCAGAGAATAACTTACCTAGTTTCTGGAATAAATTACATACAAAACTCATATATATTCAAAGATAAATATTCCATTAATATCACAAGAGTATTTTTATAAATACCCTAATGAAGGATAAGATGTATGAAAAAATCTACGAATTCTTTCTTAAAAGATGCATTTTTGTGTTAAATAATCATAATAAACGGTATATATGTGGATATGTCAAAGATATAATTTATTGAATGTTATCCTAAATAAACCAAAATGGATAATATCCATATTTTTCTTGGTTTAGATTGATATTTTTGATCCTTTGTAGATAATGTTTCATTTATTTCAAATCCCCTAACTAGCTTATTTTTAAGGGTGGAAGTTTCCTTTCGAAAAAATAATTTATAAAAAACTCAAGGAATTGAATATAATGTTAAAAAGAAGATATGTTATTATTTTACCATATAATAGGTAGGTGTTTATAAGATATATATTGATATATAGATGAAGGTTCATGGATTTATCCTCTTGAAGACAAATATGTTGATAGATTATACCTAATGATAATTGATTGTTCATGAGAAAAATTACACAACACAAGATTTTGAGTAGGTTGTGGTAATTTTTCATTAATGATATAGAATTCTATTAATTAATGAGTAAGTTGTGTGATATTTATAGATGAAAAGTTTTAATTACATATTTAATCATAAAGAGTTGAACATGTTCAAGAGTAGATGGTTGGATTAGACCTAATAACATGCATACTTAATCCATTTCCAAAATGGGAAATCGAATACGGATCCAATTTCTTTGAGTTGTAATTATAATTCAATATTATCTTTGATGAGGATAAAAATGATTTCATATTTATGTATTTTCAATGGATGGGTCATGAAATGTTAAGGAATGGTGGAAAACATCTCATTCTCAAAATTGTTTTCAACTGTATATCATATTAAAAATTAAAATTTCACAAATGAATATGATGAAATAAAAATGAGTCAAAAAATATTCTTACATTTGACCTTTTTTATTAAAGAATGTTATAGTTTTGTAAAATAATTTTTTCCATGTGAATTCTAAATATGAATAATGAGTAATTGGATGATTCTCAAAGTTCCTCATTTACAATTTCTATTGAATATATGATTATTCGTATAGATATAAAATAAAATATCTGATTGGAAAACATGAAGAAATTAATTTTATAGTATGTATCATGGTGTTTGGTATATGATCAAGTTGTGGCTGGTAGATTGATGTTAAACGAGAGGTATCAAAAAATCCCATAGTATAATGGAAATAAGAGAACAAAACCATGTATTTTTTAATTGGACTCCACAACATGTCTATGCGACATTATTTTATTATGGTGTTAGTCGATAACCTTATGATGACTACACAATTAATTTATATAATGTAATATTTTTATCTTTAAATTTTTGTTATCATATACATCATGAAATTTGTAAGGTTACATAGAGCAGCAAATTATTTTATGTATAATTAGTCTTTTAGGTTTACCTCCTTGTTTTATATAAGTATTCATAATGATATTGATTCATATATGTTTTTTATTATTCCTTATCACTAAAAAATAATTTTATATCTGAGAGAACTATGCAATCCCAATAAGATATATTGATGACATTGTCTATTGATTTCATATTTTTTGGGATCTGACCTTACTTTGTTCAAATTTTTCATACAATATTAATATTCAAACAATTATTTAGATGGATCCTCATGAATCCCTATTTGGAAAGAATTTTATAACTCCCAACATGAGTGGATAAAGATATATATAGAACGCTATTGGGACCTGAACATGTATAAGAAATGGCAGAGAGGAGTATATCCATTCATCAATACATTGAGGCACCTCATATTTGGAAGAAAAGTTATACTAAAAATCATCATCATAATACTAAATAAGATAATAGTGGGAAGGTATTACTATAAATAAATATATTGATAAATATTATGAGATTAATAAATAATGGAATTATGGGCCCATGGTATATTGGCACCCTTTATATTCTCAGTTATTCAGTGATGGTGTCAAATGGATCGATGCTTCCTCAAATGATCTCCCAATTTTATAACACGTTCCATGTAACTGTACTGAGAAATGAAAAATATTATTCTTTATGTGTACGTATATCAAAGGTCATACCAATGTATCATGATAATTTTTATGAAAAACTACCGGTAGAAATATTGGATCATGGTTATAAATTGATAAAGAACAAAACTACTCTCATAGATAATGTTCTCTGGAGAAAGAAAAAAACTACATGAAGATACATTGGGAATCCCATAAATGCTGAATCAATGATATCCTAATATATTAATAATAGTTATTGAATTATTAAGGAATAGTTTCTTTTATGTGTTATAGAAATCAATACCCTGTGATTTTATAATATATATTTTTTAATAAATTATATTTCTTCGATAAATTTTGATAAATAGAATTCATGGTATAAATGAACCATAATATAATATAATAGAATAATATATTTATTATATTGATTTTACATATAGGCATAAAAAATTAAAAGAAATATGTATTTATTATTTAGATAAAGAAAACATATTTTCCTTGTAGTCATTATTTAAAAAAATACTTTTTCCTATAAAATTTTTTATTAATCATTTTTTACAAAATCCTGCATAATTAAATTTTTTCAACTGTTAGAAAATTTATTTTACCAAATGTTCTAAATATTTTAAATTATCTTATACAAAATATCTTACATTGAAATTTTTGAAATTTTTTAAAAATATTTAATTTTCATTATATTTAAAAATATAATGATTTAAATGATTTTTTAAAACTATTTTAATTCATATAAAATGTTCTATTTGTGAATGGATTTAAAATTGAAACTATATTATTTTAAATATTATAAACAAAATTATATTATGTATAATTATATTTATTTTTTTTGTTTTAAAAATAGTTCATACAAATGAAAACATTTTTTCATGAAAATGGGTTTTTATCTCCATTATCAAGTATCATTTCCAATTAATATTTACATATGGAAGAGGTTGAATTTGAAAAATTTTTATCCATTTTTATAATAATCATCTCTATCTTTTTGTTATGTATTTTTCAATTTTTGGTTATAATTTAATGTAAGAAATATAAAAACATATCATCATGATTTTGGTTAAACCTAGTTTACTAGGGGTTAAACCAAGAGAAATGTGTATATTTTAAAATTAAATATATATTAATCATCTTTTTAGTCATATTTTCAACCAATAATATCCCACCTTCAAATATCTCTTTATAAGGTGCATTTTCCCATAGAATTGTTTTATTATATTCTAATATTTTCTTAAATTCCATGTGTTTCCAGTACCCAACTTATAAATGGAAACCCCTATAATCCCACTACTAAACAACATTGAGTCTTATATATCAATAAAAAGATACCCAAAATGATTATGAAGTTCCATATACATTAATTTGAGGTTATTTTCTTCATAAAATACCATTTCAAAGGTCCTTATGAAATGTTCTAATGGGGTCAAACCGAAGGAGATGTGATTGTATTAACCGATATCCATCAGTTTATTTCATCATATAACTCACCTAAATAAATGGTATTCCTAATAAATAATTATAACAATATGTAGATATATTTAAACTCTATTAAGATTATAAAACTGCAAAATAAAATTCCTTTATTATATCAAATTGGATGTGAATATATCACTTGTGTGATCATGTGGATTACAACCTACATATAGATTAATAGATATTTATCATTCACTATCATTAATGGACGAGAATTATGATGGGTTTAATGTACATATATGATATTTATGAAATCATTATTCTGTTATAATTATAATTTAATCTCTAACTTATTACCTTATGTTCTGTTAGAAATGATAGTGTCCCTCTTGTGTTTACGTTGTATTTTACCTCCATGAAGTGATGTGATTCATATTATCATTTCCCTATTAAATAGGGTTTATTAGTGATAAATCAAATGAATATTTATTATGTATGTGATATAATAATAATAATAATTTAATTTATTATTTAAATTTCTTTTTTTATAAGAATTAATGATAAAGCAAAAGTAATGTGTACATACGGCTTACCATGTCTATGAATGATGTATTTCATTTTTCAACATATATCCATTTGGATGTCTATAGAAATATACAAAACCAATTTATATGATATTTATATCATTAATAATGTTATATATTACACATAAACATGATCAATGTAAAATTAAAAGTTATAAACAATTTACATTCTAATGAAAATGGAACAAATAACATTCCAATATAGTGATATTAAAAAGGAATCATTATAAAATGTGTGATGATATATTAAAATTTGATCGAAATATAATATTATAATTATGTTATTGGATTTATAATACAATAATAAAAAAATTATTTTTATTATAATGGATATTAATTTTAATTGAATCATATTAATCTTAAGGCAATTTAATTTAGTCTCAATTTTATTTCTGTAAGTCACATGTCCTATTCATAAATTTGTTCTTTTATATTGTTAAAATACTAAACAAAAAAATATTTTTTGATGATTATAATTGAAATTATTGCTATTTAAATATCCATTCATATTTCCCACTTCCATGAGGTTATGATTAGTAAATTTCAAAAGTGGTATGGGGTTTTTGGAAAAATCACATTGTTTAACAGGGTTAGAAATGATATTTTATTTTATTTAGGAATTTTACGATCACACACTCATGAATCCATTAAATTTTATTCCTCATTGTTAATTTATAGGTTTTATATTCTTTCCATTCATTCTATTATCCTTAATAATAATATATAGAAAAATAAGGAATTGTGGAAAATTTAAATAATTCCACTATTTAGTAAAATATCCTTATAATTCTACATCAATTATTTCCCCAAAATATTTTCACGATTGCTTTATTATTTTTATATTATTTTTATAGAAATTTTTACCTATGTTTTTTTATTTCTAAAAAAATGTTTCAAATGAATATTCTTATTTTTTTGAACAAGGTACAACTTACTTTTTATCATACATATAAGAGGAATACTTTTTTTATCATTCTCAGAATGAATGGAGTTTACCACCATCATGAGAAATAAATTTCCTTAATATTATATTATAATCCTATATAGTTCTTTTCAAACATAAAATTCTCATTATTAAATGGTATGTTTTGGATTTAAAATTGAAGATGGTATTTTCTTCAAAAATATTCGAATGATTGTTTTAAGGAATCATTCATCTAGGATGACATCATTTAATGTTACCTAAGGTTAACTAAGATATGATCAAATTTTACAATACTTATCCATTAGCTTGATTGTTTATAATTATAATAAAATAGTGTTAATTAAACCCATTTATTTTCCATAGGTTATGAAAATATAAAATGAATAAATATTTATGAATCACATTTCAATTCCATGGTTTATGATATTAAAAATGTTTCTTGATCATATAAAAGACATATTTTTTATTAAAATTATGTGAATGGTGGTTATTTAATTTCACATCTTTCCAATTCATTGGGTAGTGACCAATAACTCATAAGGAAAAATAACTGGAATATGGAGTCAACCTAGTTCAGGAAGGGACTCTATCCATTATTATTTTCCTGCATGTGAAACATAACCATGGATATGATGGAATGGTGAGTAAACCTAATAAAAATTAATAGGCATGTCACTGATCCTTGACTCAGGAAATAAATTTCCATTCTTATGTGTATTACACAACAATATATCTTATAACAATGTTATCCATTCATGACTCATGTTATTTGATTCCTTTATATTTCATTGATTATGACCTACCATGATTTATGGAACGAATCATTGTTATGATCTATGAAATTTAGTTTATGGTTTTCAAATATTATACTTGTGTACTCATACCCATATTCTCTTAAGAAGTTGAAGATATAATTGATATAAAAATTATTTACCCATATTGAGCATCAGAGATCCCCCTTTCCTATTTTTGAATTTCCCATGTTATAATGAATTTAATAATGTATGATATTTATAAGAATGGTTCATGTTACGATAAAATTATTGGGAGATGATGTATATCTTTTATTTAAATGTCGGTAATGAATATATGATTTTGAAGACATCACTCCTAAATGATTCTTGTTTTGATCATATTATTATTTATTGAATATTAATATATTAATATATGTTATTTTTGTATGATATTTATTGTTAAATATACTCAATTATGTTTTCATTATTTTTAATTGACTCTAGATAATTATACAACCAATATTTCCTTTATTAAAACCATAGGTTGATCAATTATTTTGGGTGTTTATACATGTAATTTTTTCCTATATAATTTTTAATTAATTTTTATAATACATTGTGTGTATTTCCTTGAATAAATATAAAATTTAATAATACACTCCCCCCATATTCTCCTTAAAAATAAAATCAAATCTAAGGAACATTCCTGTTATCCTTTATCATCTAAATTAAAATCCTCACGGATTCAAAATTATCATTAAATATATTTCTCCCAGTGAAAAAGGTAGACAAAGGACCTTATTAAATAGTTTTCTAATACACCCTAATGTATTATAAATTAGTCCAATACTTGACTAAATAGGAATCCTAATAGTTTATATCATCGCATAATGTTTCATAATAGATAGATCATGTCCAGTTGATACATAATCCATAGTAGTTAATCTTATCTATATTGACCATTCATGGTTGGAATATTATTTCTCTTACCATGATTTTATTTAATGATCAAACATATTGAGGTATTTACATTGATATTTTTGGTTGTTATATATTTTGATATGAGGCTTCATGAAGATATCTAGAGCAACATATGATATTAAATCTTGGAAGAAGTGCATCGATGTGTTGAATAGCGTGTTTAACCATGTATTTTTGGCTAGAAGGTGGTATCTCTGATGTTTTATGTTATATAACATCACTACGGTAGTATTGTCATGGTTTTTATGTTATAAATATTCCTAATTATAACATTTTTATGAGTTTTCTCATTTTGTTCCATTTTCTATGCTGCTGATGTTGTCCCTTGTTGATGAAAAAAATGAAATATTTTGGTTTTTATACTAATTTACCATGTTGTGATGTATTGTAATAAATATTTTATATTGCAGTTTTACTAATTTTTTTGCCTCATGTTGTTTATAATGTTTCACTATGTTTTAGTTCAAATAATTTTTTAAAAATTCCATCGTTTTGCTTCAGTGTCACAAAAATGGTCATATTCCCATGTTTCTTCCTTAGTCGTATCTGATTTAGTATATATGACATGAACTCCATGAATGGATTGTTTTTACACTATTTTTTCATGGTTTATACCCCATATTATGTGTATTTATTTTATTCATGAATGGTTATAAATTTAGGAACCTATGTAAATTCTATTCATAAATAATTATTTCCCACAAAAATAAAAGTGCACTGTTATCTTATTATATTTTCTTTTAGTGCATCCATTTCATCGTTCATCATAATTTTGGGGAGACTTATCATTATTCATATATGTTATTTAGTATCACAATACATGAATTGGACTCTATTACTATCTATTTGTTTCCATTCTAGACCATATAGATTATTGAATAACCAATTTAGGCATGGGATTATGGGATCCTCTCATTTTAATTTATATGAATATTTTGAATTAACATTCTATTGATTCCATTTGTCAAATATTATAGTTTTTAATAGTATCTATTATGGGACAGACTATAAAAAAGTGATGTTAAAGGGTTAATAAAAAGTGATTATTGTTTTTCTATTAGTTCTCATGTGGGGGGTTTATAATTTTCATTTCAACTAGTTGTTTTTTTGTTATAGACGATTTTCCATAATGTTGTTAGAATACATTATTAACCCTTTAAAAATTGTAATCATGTAATGATATAAATAAAACATTATATTTAAAACTTGGTTAATGGTAACGATGCTTTGATGACAACTAATAAATTCATATAAAATATTGATTTAAAATACATTCCTCTGTGTGACTTTTTTAATCTAATTATGATTTTGATTCATATTTATATGATAATATGGTATAATGATGTGTTATGCTTGGATAAAAATGAAACTACTCTTTAAATTTATTACACATTAATAAAAAAATTATAAATGTAATGGGGGTAATAATTTTTCATGTGGAATGAATGTTTTTTTTGTAAAATAGTTGGATGTTGAATACTTTTCTAATAGAACAATGATGTGGTTGTTTGAGTCATGAGAATGATGTGGAATGTGGTTGAAGTGTTTTTAGTATTATTGATTTAGAGAATTTGGGGTCTGATGATATGAAATTAGTGTGGTTGTGTGTGTGATGTAGAATTACATCATGGAGTCCCAATGGAATGTATCTGATTAGTTAAAATGTTCATGATTATTTGTTGGATATAGATGAACGATGTCATTGGTAAAATGGTATGGTATATAATTTAATATAATTTCTAGATAAGGAATGATTAATAGTTATTATGGGATGTAATATAATATGAAATGAATATTACCAAATATATATGGTGAAATTAATGTTTTGGTATTGAATACAATTAATATAAGAAATTATGAACTTATATTGGTTGGAAAAGTAGAAAATTATAGTAATAACTATGTACTTCAAACTAAATCATAAATAATGAATTATTATGTGGAATACTTTCCTATAGGATGGGATTAGTTATTATTAAATTTGTTGGTGTAAGAGATTGATAATGATGTCATAGACACAGGGTTGTGATTGGTGAGGAAGGGATTTTTGCTTGAAACATGTTGGGTTGGATTGTTGGGGATTATGTGTATTATCATTTCGTTTATTTTTTCATGTGCCGCATTAAATTTTTTTTAAAAATCATCTGTTAACAAATTTTTAGTGTTTTGATTATTTTTTCAAATATATACTTTGTAGTTAAAATAATTTTTTTCTACCCTCGATTCCACAATAACCCTTTCTTTGTGGTATTCAATTGATTGCTAGAGGATGATAACATTATTGTCATTATAATGATGGGTTTATTATTTGGTATATGTAGATGGGGACATTAATGGTATGGGGGAACACTATTGACCACCTTCATGTCTATTGAAAAATACTATAAATAATATAATATGAATTATTGAGATATGGTAGTGTGGTATATATTGGTGATTATTGATTCAATTGGTTGAACCAATGCCACCATTAGATATTAATACCCCAAATTGTTTTTGATATGTAATGTTTTTGTTTGAATAAAATCCAATATGATTATATATATATATCTATGGGTTTCAAATATAGAACATTTTACATTTTGGGTGTCGGAGTGTAAAAGACATAGTTAATTCATTGTGGGGAAGAATTTTTTGATATGCTTTTGTGACGACCCGTCCTCGGGGCCCATGTCCTGACTACCCCAAGCCTGCCTTCCATAGGCCAGGGGATGGCGACTAGCACCAAAGGCGTAAATCCAAATATAAAGGGAAATAATTGCCTTTATGAAACATAAACACACACACACTTAGAGAACAAGAGGAAGCAAACACTAAGTAAAGCAGTAATTGGTATGCTAAAATTACAAGGGGCTAGAAATACACGCTCAATAGAAAGGAACAACTACAACAGAAAGAAAGTACAACTAAAAAGACAAACAGGTGAAAAGTGAAGAAACCCATGGATCATCCTATGGGTTCCTACCTGAAGGGTAGGTACATATGTCCTCCTCGACACTCCACTTCTGTCCGTCTCCTCTGGGTACCGACTCGTCGTGAGATCCACCATCGGGTATCTTCCAACTCTACAAGCTTCAAACATGACTAGTATTGTCCGTTGTCTGTAACAAACACGATGAGGTGCGGGCATAGCCTGTGCAGGGGTGAGTATAATGATACTTAGTAGGGACCCATGAGACCCTCAAGGTCTCACTAAAACCAAAAAGGATAATCCAAAAAGAAAGATCTCAATAGATAACCTTTACTTAGGTATATGCCCATACATATACCTAAGTTATCAAGTAACCCATCTCAATCATAAGGTAAACACGATGGTCATTGACTCAGCTCCAACTAGGATTTCATTATCGAAACCTCCACTGATGGAGAGATCCTCCTCTGTTGAGTACAGTGATCCTGTCGCATCTCTGAGGCACTTCTCACTAACCTTATACTGTTGAGGTACTCCTCCTGTCGAGTACCGCGGGTCTGTTGCCAAATACAGGGTGCTCTGTCTGCTGTGGGTCTGCTGCCAAGTACCCGGTGCTCCCCCTAATAGCCTACAGAGGTACTCCTCCTGTCGAGTACTGTGGGACTGCTGCCAACTATCAGATGCTCCATCCACAATGGGTCTGCCTCCAAATACCGGGCGCTCTGTCCACTGGGCTAATCGAATCACTCCGAGTTGAATCGGTCAAGCAGTCGTCAGGTCTACAACTACTAGGTCTCCACACTCTGTACGCTCGCCTACGGGAGAGTCCGCTCCACGAGCTACTAGTCAATACTTCCAAGTGTCAAATAATCCGACATGGAAGTATATCAAAGGACTGCCTCATCATAGAGGTCTCAACGAAATAGACGACGCGTCAATCGGACGCCCGATTTGTGAGTTATTAGCATTTCCGTTCCAGGGGACCGGTTGGTTTCTTAGGTAAACCAACCCGACTATACTCCAAATGCGTCCAAAACTTATGTGGAGTATTCCAAAAGAACCATTTCATTAAGTGGAATCCAATGTAGTTGACGACACATCAATCAGAGGTCCGATCCATAGGTTATAAGTGTTTCCGCTCCGAGGGCCCGGTTGGTTTTGAGTTAGAACCAACCCGGACATACCCAAAATTCCCCAAAACCTTGAGTGTAATATACCAAAATTACCTTCTCGATCCAGGGAATCCTACGCAACTGACGGTGCATCGATCGGAAGTCCGTAGCTCATGATATGTCCATTTAACCGAAAACGGTCTGAAAATAGGGGGTCTGGGCCCGGTCCAACTCAACCTAACACCCCCTGGGTCGGCCCAAACCAGGTCAACCTGACTCGAGTTTGGTTCTGGCCCAGCTTGCGGGGCCTGACCCAGCTGGGTGCGGCCCAGCCCGGCTGGGCACGGCCCGACCTGGCCCGCGGTCGGTTGCGGCTCAACCTGCCTGGTCCGGTGTTACACAGAGTGGGAAAGGCATAGCCTCCCCACTGATTGAAACTGGCGGTGCCAGATGGTGCTGCCCCCTGGGCATCCTGGATCTAGCGCGGTTGCGGGATCTTCCTCATTGCCACCATGGCTATTTCCGTGGTGGGTCTTCTTCGGTGGCCGACTGGATGCCGGTCGCCGCCTCCGGTCTCCGGCGCCACCGCACCGGTGAGGCGCACCGACATCGTCTTCCGCAGACCACCGGATGCGCTCTAGTGGTCCGATTCACCCACCATCTATGCTTGCGGCTCTCTCGGGACCTGTTCTTCACTGGGACGGCTTCAAATCACCGATGCGGCCCTGTTTTACGTCACTCGTCATCCCATGAAAAAACAAAAAACCAACAGAGGGTCCGGGCTTGTTCGTAAGCCTGTGCCCTCCGTGTTAGAGGCTCAAACCATAAATTCAACGATGAAAGATGGGTATAAAATGACACAAATCCCCTAACTCGAAAATTTACGTTGCACGTTAGGCATTGCAAAATACAGCAAAACGGGGAAATGATTTGTTGGTGACGTCAGAGTGCGCCTGAGGAGGAAGATGCATCTCCTCTCCTATCGCGGAGAATAGAATGGGTGGCGCGTTGTCGTTCTTTGTGGAACCGACGTTCATTGTTGAAGAAATCATCATTCTTCATGGAACAAGAATGTTCTTTAAAAACCCAAGAGCTCTCCCAATCCTCCTTAGCACAACGAAACCCTCCTCTCGTAAAATAATAGGCTCCTCCGATTATTTTATTACACATGCAATAAATTTCAAGATTCAAATCACCTCATTAATTAAATGTGTTGGCCAATAACTAAAGGGAGGGAGAGGAAAGATCCTCATTAATTAAATGCATTGTAATTTAATTAAATAGAGGGAGAGGAAATATCCTCATTAATTTGATGGGTTTTCATGGATTAATGGAGTGAGGGAGGTGGAGAGATTGGAAATTAATGGTGGGTTGCCAATTTATTGAGCGATTTAAAGAGTTTAGAGGAAAATAAACTGTTGGGTCTCATGTGAGCCCCACCTCTCTAACATCCACACTTGGGTAGTTAGCTAGCTGTGGGTCCCACCCTTAACTACCCATGGGAGGAATTAACCTCCATAGACACATAAAATTGTTCTTACAATTTTATTTATCTATTTTTTTTTATTTGAACCACAAATTATAACATCAAACCCTCATAAATCGCAACTGCAGTAAATGTCCCATTAAGAAATTACCAGCGCTGCGAGTTCATCAATGCCCTTGGATTTCAATTCTAAGAACCGATTCAAAAGATAGAAAAACCCACTCGTTCGTTCACTGAACGTACACGAGATAAAATTCGGAAATTTATTCTGGGCACACCGGGCCTCAGAATCAAGTTTCATCAGAAGGCAAAGATTCATAAAATTCCAAAGTATTTAAGAAAAAATTTCATTGAAATTTCTTGGTCTTTACATTACTCCCAACTCAGGGCTTTACGTCCCCGTAAAGCTGAAACATAAACTAGGTGAACAAATGAGGGTACTGAGCACACATCTTAGCCTCCCGCTCCTATCTGCTCTCCTGGAGGTTCCCGTGCTGCCAACAAATGTGCACCAGAGGGATCAACCATCCATGTAGGACCCACTCCTGTCGATCCTCTATCTCCATCGAGACCTCCGCAAAAGTCACCCTATCATTGATGTCCAACTCCCCATGATCAATGATATGTTTCGGGTCGTGCATGTATCTCCTCAGCTGAGATACGTGGAAGACGTCATGAACTCGGTGCAACTGAGGTGGAAGGGCCAGATGAAACGTGAAGATAACTTGCAGCCCCAGCCAAATCTCCATAGACCCCGTCGAGGTGAGACCCGTAAGAAGAATTGGTCATCACCCTCGAACTCTAGTGGTCTCATCTCCTATCATCATAGGACTTATGTCTGCACTGTGCATTCTTCATCCGCTCCTGGATGATCTGCACCTTCTCTTTCATAGCCTGAACCATCTCTGGTTCTAGACGTGCTGACTCCATCACTATCCACAAAGGATATCTGAAATGCGGCCACCTGCTGTCTCGCCACTCCTAAAAGTTGAATGTCCAATCTACTACTAAGAGAATCTCCAAAAATGTTCCCCTCCCCAGGAGTATAAACTATCTCGAAGTCATAGTCCTGGAGGAACTGAAGCCATCGCCGCTGTCTCAGGTTCCGGTCTTTCTTTGAGAAGATACACCTGAGACTGTTGAGATTAGAATAAACCGTAAACTGTTCGCTCAACGAAGAATGGGTGATACTAGCCAATTATAAGAAATCTTCCCCACCCTTCTTCATCTACATTCCACAAGAGCTCTTGAGATTTCTCCTTTTCCAAAAATAGAAATCCGGTAGCATCCCCTGGATGAACCACGTTCTTTTCCTAATACAGTCAATCCTGACAGGAACAGTAGAATCCATGTCTTGAATGACGTCGTAAGGCCTCGACACTACTACTAAGAGATCCAACCATCACTCTAGCCTCCAAGGGTTGAGTCACACGGTCGGCATCAATGCGTGGTTACTAGGTCTCCTCCAGTAGGAATCACACAAGTGGGGGTCAAGTCAACAGATTTAACCAGAACCTATTTGTATCAACCATACAAAAAAGACAAAAAAGTAAACGTCACAAAGATAAGTGTCTTTTATTATTGCATCTCAAAGTACAAAGACACATAACAACCATGAAAAACAACAAAAAGGAAGCTAGAAGCACCAAGAACAAAGGACTCCATGCCTGGAACTTCTCTCTCTCTTGTCCACCTGCTTCCGGAGCTCCATAGTCATAAGCTTCAGCTGCCTGAAGCTATGATCTCCCATGTCCACCTATTCCCTACAGTCAGGGTGGTCTTCTTGGTGGTGGTGGTGGAAACGCCTCAAAGCGTTTTCCACCACCAGCTGCATGGCTAGCTCATCTACTATGGTCACCTACTCCTTGCGGTACGCCTTGATTGAACCTATACCTCTGCCTGGGAGGTCCTTTATCTACCTGCTAATCATCTGTACAGCAGGTCAGACAGTCGCGTGGCATGTGACCAAGCCCGCCGCAGGAGTAACAATGCCCATTCCTGACACGACTAGCCCTGACTCCACTCCGGTTCACCCACACAACTGAACTTGAGTTGTTTCGTCGGCCATCAGTGGGTCTGGTCTTCTTGGACCCCTGTTTTGTATGTCTACTGCTAGCTATAGAAGACTCCACTGCAAGTCGACTAGTGGTGGGTCCTGCTACTGGACACTGCTCGGGAAGGAAACTCTCTACTAGAAGGGCTCGCTCTAACACTCCCGTATGAGTCACAATGTTGTTAGAAACAACTGAAGCTCTAATATCTCTCCTGATCCCCTACTCGAAGGTCCGAGCCCTAATGAATAGGCCCCATACCATATCTGTAGAGTAGCGTGAGAGGTCTATAAACCTCGCTGAGTACTGTTCTACTATCTTACTACCCTGCTGCAGATGTAGTAGCTTCTGTATACTCACCGATCGAAGGGTGGCTGGTACAAACTCCGCTTAGAATAGGCTCTCGAAGTCTGCCCAAAGAAATGTCACCTCATCGTGGACCTGGAGCATCAAGCTCCACCATCTACCTTTTTCTGCATGAAGGAGGCTAGTAGAAAGGATCACCATGAAGTCGGTTGGTGTCCCTACCATTCTGAATACTCTTGCCACAACCTCCAGCCAATCCACAGCTGCCTGTGGGACCATCTCTCCCTGAAACCTGGGTGGCCTCTGGCACTGGAACTTGTGCAGCGCGCTCAAGTGGCATGCATCGCATGCTACTGGGGCTGGTGGCATCGGTGGCCCAACGGATGATAGTAACGCTAGTTCCTCCACTGGTGCCTCAACTGGAACAGGGCCCTGTACTGAGGCCTCATTGCTCGGCAGGCTGTCAGTACATACAACTCTCAAGGTTCTAGTTGGTTGTCTGCAAGGAGGCATCCTGAAAGAAACAAATGCGACACGGTCTAAGACTATACCTGGTGAGCTGACCTAGTTTGAGCTGACTTAAAGTAAACTTTTGAAAACACACACGCAATAAGTGTTTTCATTCACTGAGTCTGAAATCAAAATTCAAGGTCTTGATGTATGGATACGTCGGCCTCCTGTACCAACACTGGACTCCCTGAACTGAAAACCACACTTAGTACCATTAACACTATTGCTTCACAGAAATAAAATATCAAAGTTCTATGTTCTGTGGTAGAACTGACTCATTGGATACCAATTTGTCACAACCCGTCTTCGGGGCCCATTCCGTGACTACCCCAAGCCCGCCTTCCATAGGCTAGGGGCTGGCGACTAGCACCAAAGGCGTAAATCTCGATATAAAGGGAAGGAATTTCCTTTATGAAACGTAAACAAACACACACTCAGAGAACAAGAGGAAGCAAACACTATGTAAAGCAGTAACCGGTATGCTGAAAGTACAAGGGGTTTAAAATACAAGCCCAACAGAAAGGTACAACTACAACAGAAATAAAGTACAACTGAAAAGAAAAACAGCTAAAAAGTAAAGCAGCTCTTGGATCATCCTTTGGGTTCCCACATGAAGGGAAGGTACAAATGTCCTCCTCAGCACTCCACGTCTGTCCGTCTCCTCCGAGTATCGACTCGTCGTGAGATCCACCACCTGGTACCATACAACTCTACAAGCTGCAAGCACAACTAGTTCCATCCATCATCTGCAACCAACACGATAAGGTGTGGGTATAGCCCGTGCAAGGGTGAGTGTAACGATACTCATTAGGGACCCCGAGACCCTCAAGGTATCACTAAAACCAACAAGGATAATACACAAATAATGATCTCAACAGATAACCTTTACTTAGGTATATGCCCATACATATACCTAAGTTATCAAGTAACCCATCTTAATCATGAGGTAAACACAAAGGTCATTGACTCAGCTCAAAACAGGATTTTCATTATCGAAACCAAAACTACTGGAGAGTTCCTCGTTTGTCCAGTACAGTGATCCTGTCGTGACTCTGAGGTGCTGCTCACTAACCTTAGACTGCTGAGGTACTTCTCCTGTCGAGTACCGCGGGTCTTCTGCCAAATACAGGGCACTCCGTCCACTGTGGGTCTGCCACCAAATACCGGGCGCTCCCCCTAATAACCTATATAGGTACTCCTCCAATAAAGTACGGCGGGTCTACTGCCAACTACCAGGTTCTCTATCCACCATGGGTCTGCCACCAAATACTGAGCACTCCGTCCACTAGGGTAATCGAATCACTCTGAGTCGAATCAGTCAAGCAGTTATCAGGTCTACAGCTACTAGGTCTCTGCACTCCGTACGCTCATCTCTAGAAGGGTCCACTCCATGAGATACTGTTAGATAATTACAAGTTTCATGTAATCTCTTGTGGAAGTATCTCAAAGGACCGCCTCATCATAGGGTTCTCAAAAAAATAGACGGCGCGTCAATCGAACACTCGGTCTGTGAGTTATTAGCATTTTCGTTCCAGGGGCCTGGATGGTTTCTAAGCTAAACCAACTGGACCGTACTCCAACTACATCCAAACCTAAAGTGTATTATGCCAAAATAACCATCTCATCAAGAGGAATCCAATATAGTTGAAGACACATCAATCAGGCATCCGGTCCACAAGTTATAAGCATTTCCACTTCAAGGGACCGGTTGGTTTCGAATTTGAACTAACCCGGACATACCCAAACTTCACCAAAACCTTGATTGTAATATACTAAAACAACCACCTCGATCCAAGGAATCCTACGCAACTTACTGTGCATCGATCGGAGGTCCGTACCTCATGATATGTCTGTTTAACAAAAAATGGTCCGAAAATAGGGGGTCTGGGCCTGGTCCGACCTGACCCAACACCCCCTGGGTCATCCCGAACTGGGTCGACCCGACTCGGGTGCGGGTCCAGTCCGGTTGGGCGTGGCCCAGCCCAGATGGCATGGACCGGACCACATCTGGCCGTGGCTCAAACAGTCTGGCCGAGCGTTACGCGGAGCGGGGGAGGCGCAGCCTCCCCGCTGATTGACACTGGCGGCACCAGCTGGCACCACCCCCCGGGTGTCGTGGATCCCACACGGCCGCAGGATCCTCCGCGTTGTCACCGCGTCTGTTGCTTCAGTGGTTCTTCTCCGGCGGCGCGCTGGGGCACCGCCGCCTCCTTCGGTCGCTGGCGCCGCCGTGTCGGCAGAGTCTTCCGCCAACCACCTGACGCGCTCTGGTGGTCTAATTCTCCAACCGTCTATTCTTGTGGCTCTCTCGGGACCTTTTCTTCACTATTACAGCTTCAAATCACCAATGTGGCCCTGTTTTACATTCCACTTCATCCTGCACACAAATGAACAAACAACGGAGGGTCCGAGATTGTTTGTTATCCCGTGCCCTCCCTGTTAATTGCTCAAACCATAAATTCAACAACGAAAGATGCTTATAAAACAACACAAATCCCTTACCTTGAAAATTTACATCGCACGTCGGGCATTATGGAAGACGGCGTCATAGGGAAAGGATTCATAGGCGACATCGGAGTGCGCCCGAGGAGGAAGCGGTGTCTCCTCTCTTGTCGTGGAGAAGAGAATGGGTGGCGCGTCATCGTTCTTCATGGAACCAGTGTTCTTCGTCAAATAAATCATCGTTCTTCGTGGAACCGACATGTTATTCAAAAACCCAAGAGATCTTCCAATCCTACTTAGCACAAAGAAACCCTCCTATCGTAACATAATAGGCTCCTCCTATTATTTTATTACACAAGAAATAACTTTCAAGATTCAAGTCACCTCATTAATTAAATGCATTGGAAATTAATTAAAGGGAGGGAGAGGAAAGATCCTCATTAATTAAATGTGTAGGAATTTAATTAAAGAGAGGGAGAGGAAAGATCCTCAATAATTTGAGGGGTGGTCATGGATTAATGGAGTGAAAAAGGTGGGGAGATTGACAATTAAAGGTGGGTTTCCAATTTAATGAGGGGGTTTAAGGAGTTTAGAGGAAAATAAATGGTTGGGGATCATGTGGGTCCCACCTCTCTAACATCCACACATGGGTAGTTAGGTGGCTGTGGCTCCCACCCTTAACTACCCATGGGAGGAATTAACCTCCTTAGATACTTAAAATTTTTCTTAAAATTTTAGTTATCTCTTTTTTTTATTTAAACCAAAAATTATAACATCAGACCCGCATAAAATGCAACTACGTTAAATATCCCCATAAGAAATTACCGGTGTTGTGAGTTCATCAATGCCCTTAGATTTCAATTCCAAGCACCAGTTCAAAATATATAAAAACCCGCTCATTCATTCACTGAACGCACCTGAGCTAAACTTCGGAAATTGATTCTGAGCACACTGGGCCTTAGAATCATGTGCCATCAAGAAGCCACAAACTCATAAAATTCCAAAGTATTTAATAAAAAATTCCTTGAAATTTCCAAGTATTTACAGCTTTGATATTATTTTATTATTCTTAGATGGGAAATTTATTTAGTTAACCTTGGTAGCACTGGTTGATAGTTTCCATGATAATTTCTAGTTAGATTATCTTTTTATCCATTGATATGTTTTTCTCTTCTTACACATTTTTATAAGTGTTCTGGTGGAGGATCAGATAGAGTATACAATGTACGTCTAACCTTATATATTTAGTTTTAGGGTTTTATGGTTATTTCAGACAAAGAGTAAGGAAATATTAGTGTATACCAAGGATTTATGATTGGATCTATATTATATGATTTATTTTTTAAATTTTCCATATGGGGATAGTATATTATTTTGTAATATTCTTGAATTTTGGTATTATTTTTTGTATTTTTTAATTTTATACTATCATGTGTGTAGGTTTAATTCTTTTTTATGTTCATATTTTATGTTAGGGTAATGCATCATATGTTCATGATAGATACATTAGGTGATTGTTTTTATTCTAGTGGATACTATATGGGGGCCTTGGGGTTCACTTTTATCATTATTGATTTCCCATGATGGTGTTCTTACTGGGAAGGGATCATAATAATTTCTAGTTGTTAGGTTATAATAATACTATGTAACACAAGAATGGTGTTAATTGTATCTTTTTGATAATATTCCAAATTTATAGAGTTTGGATTTCTTTCTTATTTATGAATATATTGAATCTTTTCTTCTGTTTGAAATATATGTATTGAATAAACAGATGGAAATAACATCGAAATTTATAGTGGTTTGAGGCACAATGATCCCTTATTCAACTCTACCAAATAACTCTATGCGAGCATGGAATATTTCACTAGTAGTGACCTCTTCCCACATGACTCAAAATCCACAACTATGTGCACAAAAAAGAAACCTATACAAAAATGTTAAATATAGGCTTCTTGTTCTTTAATAATGAACTAATTATAAACACAATAGATTGAGAACATGACACTCCACCAAAATTGAGTACAATAAGTTGGTAGTCCAATAAATTAAAACACTTTGATTTCATGGTTCATGTTGATCTTATCCATTACAACAGTAGTGATTGAAAGTAGATGCATATTCTTCTTCAGAAATAAATTTCCCCCCAAAACATTTGTTCTAAAGTGAACTTATTTGAAAATGATATTCAATAAAGATAGAAAAACACAACTTAAGAAATATTACTGTAGTACATGGTGGAACATGTATATCATTAACATGTAGACTCTTTTAGAGTTGGTCGATTGTTACAGTAGATGTGTAAATGATTTTTTACCAGAATGATAACATATATAAATATATGTGATTTTCATATCCCGTAGAATGAAAATATAAGCATCATGAATATATATAGTGGGTATTTTTCTTTGATATTATATATTGAATAAAATTTCCTAATAGAATGCATAAATTAAAATCTGAATTGACCATGGGAATCGTAACTCCACTTAATAATATGAGTAATTTAATCTGATGAAAACAGTTCTTTTAATCGATCATAACTAGATTTCAATCATTTGATGATAATATTTATTTCACCCTGAAATTCATTCAAGACTATTGAATGTAACTTGAATAAAATTTAGATTTTAAATCTATGATATTGAGTAGACAAACGTAGCATTGAACCAGATAACATTGAGTTCCATCTTGTAGCATTTTATAGCGTAGGGTTCCTTTACATAATGATTGGTTCCTACCAGCATATGGTTATTTAATCAAATGTTCATATATATATAACATTGAGATAAATATAATGTGGGGATAATGATTCTTACCCTCATCCTATTTAGAAAATGATTCCACATGTAGCATTGATAAATCATAAATTCAATTTTCCAAACATATGTTATAAACATTGTTTATAGACTTTAATATAGGTTTGATTTTGCATATGCATGATGATTCACTGAATGTAGAGTTTCTGATCCGTATGATTAACATCCAATGAAGGATTCCTCTTCCATACACAAACTGATCTTCATGGAATAATGATAATGAATTACACATTCATCTACCTAATGTAGGATTTAAACAATGCTTCCATATCACATCCCATATCTTCACAATACATGAAAAAATTATAAATAGAAATATGATATATATTCCTAAAACAAACATCACGAAACATAATTAGAAAACACACAATGTTATTTGTGATCATAAAAACTAATATTTAATTTTGATTATTTTTGAGACAATACATTCCCAAAAATCTCTCTATTTTTGATGATCACCAAACCCATAATATATCTAACAGAAAATATAGGATTTTAAACACTTTTAAAGAAAATATTATTTTTTCAAAATTATTTTGATATCACAAACCTATTTCAATTGAAATTGTTTCTCAAAAATATTTTTCCTCAAATATTCTCCCTAAATATCTATTTCAAATATTATACTCATTTTTTAATATTAAAATATCACTTTATATAGTACTGAGCTTTAAATGAATGTTGTGGTATACTATTACATAAATAAGATATATTACATGGAAATAGAACATGAAACAATAATAATAGAAGATGAAAAAAGGAATAATATAAGTCTATAATAATGTATAATAAAATTAAGATCAAAATGTTGTGAAACAATTATAAGTATACACCATATTAAACATAAGAGGGAGTTAAAATGAGGGGTTCCTATCAAAAGGGTTTCCTTAGTCATAATCACTACATGTAGTAATCCCTATAGCCAGATATGAAAATGTATTAAAATAACTAGGAATATCAAGATGCATCACCAATAGATTCTAAAAAAGGTTGTTGAAGACAAATGACAATTTTTGTAGAAACATCCATGAATCCTATAAATACTTTAATATTTCCACAATACTCACATTAATGAGCACAATAAAATTTTATTATGATTGAATAAAGTCTTTAAATATATCCCTAACTTGTTTAATGAATTGTACATAAATAGATTTATTATAGGAAATTCAATTGATCAAATCATTATGGTCTTCTATATGCACATTTAGGGGAATACTATCACAAAGAAGAGTGTGCAGTCTATTTTTGAATTCATCCATCACATCAATAATATCATCATCTATCATTATCATGTCATGAGAAATGGGTAGAGGAGTGGAGGCTAAATCTTATTGACTATACATGGTAGATTTAAATTCTCTTCCAACCTAAGCTACAAATCATCAAAATAAAAATTCTTTATATTTTCATTTTTTAATGATCATATTTTTTTACCTAAATAAACAATTAACTATTCAACAACTCGCACCAATTTTTTTTCATAAACATACCTTAATTTTTTATGAAGGTATTAAAACCCCGTTATTCAATTAGTTAAACTTTTGAGATCCCCAAACTTCATTATTACAGACTCCAATTACATTCATAGAGTCAAATATAGAGCGTTCACATTATTGAAACATTGAACCAACTCTTCAGTATATTTTTCCAATGATTAAAACACTCATTAGATTTCTCCCTAGATTTAACAACTCCTACCATTTTCAATCTTATATCTTGCTCTTTTGTTAATTTAGATACCCATGCATCAAGTGAATCAGAAATAATTAAAGACAGATATCTATGAGAACCATGATTAGTAGAATGATTATTTAAACTATATTGATCAGCCTCAAGAGAAACAGTTTGGGTATAAGAGCCTCCTTCTTAGTAAGGTTTTCAGTTACATGAGCCTCTTTCTCAAGAACTCCTTCTTCTCTAGCTTTGACAACTATGACTTGTACAATAATATAGATTGAAATTATTTTTATCCGACATATATATTCCTAGTAAATTTTAGATTATGTTTCCTCATCTTGTTTTGGCCTCACTGGACCAACAATAGGTAAAAAAAATTCCCTCTTAAGAACTAGACATCAACCATTCCCTTTCTACTATACCAAATGGAAGAAGACAGTTGTAGAAATTACTTTAGAAAATCCTAGTTTTATGACAGTTCCAGCACTAAAAATCCAGATGTGATGACATATCGAACAAAATTAGATGTATCTTATCGTTCCCATACTCAAAAATAAGAGTAATAGAATACTTCTATAAGGATAAAATCCCATTTTTTCATGTTACATACAATAATGACTCTGACACCATAGATTTTATGTTTTAAATTTTAGCTCTATATTGTTAATGAATGTAAACATAATATCCATGTCGTGATAAATGACATTACCTTAATGTACCTTTCGTAGAACTATTCCTGATTGATTGAATTTTTTCATAATTTGCTGATCATCATTTTGATCGCATGCCATCATTTTCATAACAGTTCTAGTACCAAAAAAGGAATACATGATATCATTTGATATTTAATTCACATCACCTATACATCATAAATCAAAATGAAATTCCCCCTCTTGGTGAAAAGAGAATATTATAGAAATCTGAATTGAAGTGATTGAAAAATCACCTTGAAAAATCATAGATAAAACCATATATGCATCAGATCCAAAACTAAAAGAAGAAATTAGACATAATTATTTCACTTATATATCAAAAATAAATGGAATATTTCTATCTTAAAAATTGAATTCCAATCCATCAAATCATATATAATTCATTACATAGAAGTTATTTTTATTTATCCAATTCAAATAAATTACCTTTCGCAGATGATGTTTCTGATACATCAATGGGTGAATAGAATCAAATGAAGAAATATCTTCAACTAATACATATGTTTCCAATTATAATGATTTTTTATTGAAGAATAGAATATTTTGGGTTTCATTAAACCGGTATGATAGATTCCCTATAAACTTAAATAACATAAAGTAGTGGAAAAGATAGTGGGAGAAGGTTGATGATTTTCTCACGTAGATTGATGATTCACTCATAAATTTGTTATTTGAACATATGAAAAAACTCAAATTATAATATTTTTAAAGGTAATCAATGTGTAAATGAATAGAAAATGGAGTTTAATAAATAATTAAATTAAAAAGATTTAGATAGCATAAAATAAAAATAGAGATATTAAATTAAAATAAATTACTATTCATTTATTTTAAATTAAATAATTCTTACACCACCTTAATTAAATCAATACAAGATCTAGTAAATGGTTTAGTGAATAATATCACCTAATTGATTTTCAATATTAAAAAATTCTAATGATATATCATTTTTACAAACATTATGTTTTAGAAAATGATTCCATATATAAATATGCTTAGTACTAGAATGACATAAAGGAATTTTTGAAAATATTTATAGAACTAGTGTTACCACATAAAATAGGTATACTATTAAAATTTTGACCAATGTCGAGTAGAATTTTTTTCATCCACAATACATTTGAACAACAACTTCATGAAAAAACATATTCTGCCATGGAAGTGGATAGGGAAACAGAGTGTTGTTTCTTACTTGACCATTATACTAAAAATTTTACTAAAATGTGATCGGTTCCTATGGTTATTTTTATAAAATATCTAATACCTTAAAAATTATAAACTAAATATAAAATTAATTTAAAATAATATATTTTGTTGTAAATAAGATATTGAAAAACCGATCCCAGTTGTAACGTCCTGGATCCGGGTGCCACTCCATGGGTGCCCCAAACCTGATTGGTCATATGACCTTAAGTGCATTTCCCCAAACTCCAGAGGCTGCAGACTAGCAGCGAGGGCCCAGGTCTGATTGTGGGGAAACTATGCCCTCATTTGTCAGTGTTTAGCGTAGTGGAAGAAAATATACAACATATAACAACAGAGGAAGGAATAAACCATGCACATTTAAAATAAAAAACTACAGTAAAAGATAACCAAAAGTTATATAGATAATGATGCAACTTGTCACAAGTTCTAAGAAAACAGCCAAAACATGTTACACAACAATATAGTACAATACAATACAGAGTACAACAAACAAAAAAGAACAACCAGTAGCATCGTGAGCCTAAGATCGGTCCCATGCTCCCATACTCCTTAGCAACAATCATGTACCTATATAGGGACCCTTTCCATTATCCACACCTGCAGAAACATAGTCTGTTTGGGCTAAAGACATGACCCAAATAGAGTGTGAGAAATAAATCCAAGTAGTCACCCACCAAAGACCGATGCCCAACTTTGTGAAAATATGCAACAACAATGTGCAGTAGTGAAATGAAATAAACTAAGAAGTACACAAAAATAACTAAATTTACCAGTCATATTGCCATTTTATTATGAATATAACCATTTTAATTTAATAACATTTTGTGCTCATCAGAACCATTCCCTCAGGAAAAACAGAATCTCTCCCTCAGGCTAATATAGTAAAACCATGCCCTCAGGCTATATAACATCCATGACCTCAGGCTATATAATATATCTCTCTCAGGATATATAATATCTCACTATTAGGCCTTGCCCTCAGGACACATAATATCTCACCCTCAGGCATAATAAGTAACCACTCCCTTAGGCATATAAAGTAACCACGCCCTCAGGCATATAACCGGGTTGAGCCCAAAGCATAAACATGAAATTAATTACGATTCCTCTTAAGGAAAAAGTAATGCACAAAATAAACATGGAATACCCTTAGGTATCCTGGCCAAATGGCTAAACAGAATAAAGAACCCACGGGGTGGTCCTGGATCCAAGCATCGATCCCAAACCACAGTTTAATATCACATTTAATTAACTATTCAATTCTAGGTATTTAAAAAAAGTGGATGCCTTAGCCACATGACACCCCAACATGGGTTTGTATCACAACAGAATGAAAAACGTGCAATAGTTTGAATTTAAACACAAAGCCACCTACCTCAAATGCCCCCGAATGGTATATGTGAATGATGATCCTCAAATCATCCAAGAATGACGTAGATATGACATGAAAGAAAACCTTGTTCAAACTCAAATAACATCCCTTAGAGGAAGAATTGACAAGAACTACACAAGGAGGTGGATAAAATCACGTGTGCGGTTCCAGGGAGATCGAAGGTGCAGAAAACAGATTCCCAGAACTCGATCGGGGGATATCCAAAGTTCAAGCCCTCTATTCGAACTCCTTCCTCCAATTCTAAGCCAATACTGTGAACGGGGTTTGCTACTACCAATTTTAAGTGAAAAAAACAAACTACACGGCGTGTACTTCTCAAGTACATGGCGTGTACTTTTAAGTTAACTGTTCCTCTAGCGACTACTCTTCACTTCTCATTAGTCCACATGAGTACACAACGTGTAATACATGAGTACACGACATGTAATGAAACTTAGCTGGCAGCTGCCTCCACTGCCTTACTGTATGACTACCGACTGACTACATGGCGTGTACATACCCATTACACGGTGTGTAGTTGGTTTTTACACCTTTTAATGCCAACATGGATACACACCCAGTGTACTCATTCCACATGGACAAAATACACTGTGTGTGGAATAGTACACATCGTGTAGTCCAAAAATTTAGGATTTTTTCCCCACTTTCCTTATTTTATAAAAAAACACTTAAGGAAAAGTGAAAAGAAGAAACATGTACCTCAAAAATAAGAGTCAGGTTCGGACAAACTTCCACCCTTAAATCAAATTGTCCCCGTATTACCCTTCCAAGGGTGGTGAAGATAAAGCTCAGAAAATCTCTGGCCACTGAGCACGTACGTCATTCTCCCACTCCCAGGATTCATCCTGCACTCGGCCATGCTGCCACAACACCCATATGAGAGGAACTGACCAGCCTCAGGGAACCTTCATGTTCTTATCCATGATACGAATCAGATGCTCATCAAGGGACACATCGACCTAAAGCTCAACCTCCTCTAGCTGAAATACATGAGACAGGTCTCAATGATAGCAGTGCAACTGAGATACATGGAAGACGTCGTGCATGGCCCAATACATCTGTGGTAATAGAAACCGATAGGCAACCAGACTGACTCTCTCCAGAATCTCAAATGGCCCCACATACCTCGGTGAAAGTTTACCCTATCTTCTGATCTATCTGTGTCCCAACCTCGGTGAAACACCCAAGAAAACTTTATCCCTAACCAAAAACTCCAAGGGTCTTCTACGATGATCAGAAAAATATTTCTGATAAGACTGTGCTATAGCCATCCAATTCTGAATCAACTAGACCTGATTAGAATTCTCCTATACAAGACGTTGTCCTAGTAAAGCTGCATCACCCACCTCTAACTAGAACAAGGGTGATCGGCATGGCCTACCATATAAATCCTCGTAAGGTGCCATCTCAATAGTTTCCTAAAAACTGTTATTATAGGAAAACTCAACTAGGGGTATATGCTTCTCCCAAGAGCCCCCAAAGTCCAGGACACATGCACGAAGAATATCCTCTATCACCTATATTGTACGCTCTGACTGGCCATCAGTCTGAGGGTGGTAAGATGTGCTCAGAAGCACCTATGTACCCAGTGACCTCTGAATACTCTGCCAGAAATGAGATGTAAAGAGGTCGTCCCTATCTGAAATGATAGAAAGAGGAACCCCATGAAGACGTATGACCTCTCAGATATACAGATTCCGATCTTGTTAACACCGAAGGTCTCCTTGATCAGCAAAAAGTGAGCTACCTTTGTGTGTATGTCCACGACAACCCACATGACATCATTGCCTCAAGGTGACCTCAGTAATCCAGTCACGAAGTCCATCGTGACATCATCCCATTTCCACTCTGGGATGGGTAACTGCTGTAATAGTCTGGCTGGCCTCTAATACTCCACCTTCACCTGCTGACAGGTGGAACATCTCGTAACAAAACTAGCTACTTATCTCTTCATACCCAGCCACCAGTACTGACGTCTCAAGGAACTGTACATCTTGTTAACTTCGAGATGAACTGCCCAAGCTGAAGCATGAAACTCCCACATAAACTCCTCACGTATATCCCCTGGAACCCATACTCGTCCATGGAAACACAATACCTTGTCATCGTCTATCGTCCAACTAGAAGGAGGGTCCTCACTTGCCACCGACTCCTGTAGAAATAAGCCTTATGAATTAGATAGTTATCTCATCCTCAATCTATCCAAAAGGGTAGAGGTCATAGCTAAAGAAAAAATATAGTTCTTCCCCTAAATGTCGTGCACCTCCAAATGCATCTCAGAGAACAATCCCATAAACTTCCACTCACCACTGGACTCCTGCACTGCCTGTATCTGAGTCCTCTTGCTCAGTGCATCACCTACTGCATTACCTTTACCAGGTGTATAAGCAAGATCATAGTTGAAGGAATGAAGGTATTAGACCCACCTTCACTGTCTCAGGTTCACGTCACGCTAAGTAAATATGTACTTGAGACTTTTGTGATCGGTGAAAACTAAAAAATTCTCTCCCAAGATATAATGTCTCCAACAGCGCAATGCATGAACAAATGTAGAAAACTCGAGATAAAGCATCGGTTAATTCCTCTCATGTGTCCTCAAATGCCAAGAACCGTATGCAACAACTTGACCGCCCTTCATCAACACTGCTCCCGGTCCAATACCTGATGCATCACAGTAAACTATATAGCTCTTCCCTTACTCTGGAAGTATCAGGACTGGTGTTGATGTCAACTTTCCCTTAAGCTTTTGAAAGGATATCTCGCAAGCTCCTGACCAAAAGAACTTCACAACCTTCTTGGTCAAACCCGTCAACAACACTACCAAGTGGGAGAAGTCCTGGATGAAGCGTCTGTAGTATCCAGCCAGCCCCAAGAAACTCCGTATGTCAAACACTTTCTTAGGCTGCTCCCAGGAAACTACTACTCTCACCTTCTCTAGGTCCATGACAACTCCAACCTCTAAGATTATATGACCCAAGAAGTGAATTTGGTCCATCGAAAAGTGACACTTTGAGATCTTATCATATAGCTTATGCTCTCCCAGTGTACTTAATACGATCTCAAGATGGGTGGCATGGTCATGTTGAGTGTGAGAGTACACCAAGATGTCGTCCACAAAGACTACCATAAAAGAATCTAGATACAGAAGGAACACATGATTCATTAAATACATTAAAACTACTGGTGCGTTTGTGAGTCCAAAAGGCATAACCAAGTACTCATATAGACCATATCTACTTTGAAAGGTTGTAATTGGTATGTCTGAGAGTCTCACGCGCAGCTGGAGATATCCTGATCTCAAGTCGATCTTCGAGAACAATCATTCTCCCTGAAGTTTATCAAAAAGATAATCAATCCTTGGCAAGGTATATCAGTTATTGAACATAAAATTGTTCAATATCCGATAATCCACACAGAGTCTATGGGTACCTTCCACCTTCTTAGCAAACAGGACAGGCGAACCCCACATAGAAGTACTGGGTCGGATAAAACCCTTTGACTATAACTCCTCTAACTACCTCTTGAGCTCTTGAAAATCTTGTGTAGCCATCCTATAAGGAGGAATGGACACCGGTGATGCCCCTAGCACAAGATCAATAGAGAATTCCACCTCAAGCTCCAGAGGTAGACCCAAAAAGTTTTCTGGGAAAACATCCATGAAACGATCAACCATTGGAGGGAAATCCTTCTGAAAAGTTCCCTGATCATCCATATATAAGCTCGCAATCTGGGCTGTCACACCACCTCGTCCATGATGCTCTGGTCTAGCTCGACTTGCCTGGACATCCCATCCACCTTTGTATAGAAACTCTCCGCCCTCTAGTAATGCGAAACTCACCCTCCGATGATAGAAATACACAAAGGATCAAAAGGGAACCAACCAGTCCATCCCAATGATAACATAATAGCTCTTCGTCTCTAAGACATAGAGGTACCATAGAAAGTGACATCCACCAACCTCAAGGGGCACTCCTTGAACTGACGCACACCAGGTGTTCTAGCTCCCAACGAAGTGTCTAGAGTCATAACAGCAGAAGAAGAAGAAACGCAGAGCCCAAGGCTCTCCACAACGGGCACATATATGAAACTATGTGTAGCAACCATATAAAAGGTACTGACGATAAGAAAAAAGATACTAGAATTGTACCTATGATAGTAGAAGGTCTGGGATCCTACTCCTGTTGGGTCTATTTCACACCTTATGCCTGCCCAGTGTTGCAGCCCTATGACACAGCCTGGATACCCTGAGTTGTCCCGCCCTACTGTCTCTAAGATCCTAGTGTCTGGTTACCACAGCCACGACCACCACCTCCTCCTGTACGTCCTGATGTATCCCAGTTTCCCGACTGGTAGGAAGCTGTTGGTCCTGATCCTGCACGTGGAGTTTGTACAGAACCCCTCTCACTATCCACTGGTGGTAGTGACCTGCAAAAACTCTTTAGATGACCCATCTTGATGTAAGCTCGACACTCCATTGGGTCACGTGGACACTGCGGTCTCTTGTGCCCCTCTTTATCACACTGGTAGCACCTGATCCGGCCACCTGAAGTAATCACCTTGCTAGTATTGCCACCATGAGAGAAACTCATTTGTTGCTTCCTCCTCCCGGTAGAAATGGTACCAGAAACTAGTGCTGAACCGCCCTGGCCCACACCACTAGCCTCCTGAAGGTTCCTCTCTATAATCAACACCTGGTTTACAATCTCATATACTGTAGGAAACCTGAAAACATTCACCAGGGCTCGGATGTCGTATCGAATACCATCCTCAAAGCGTCTTTCCCTCAATGTCTCATCACCCACCATGACAAGTGAAAAATGCTAAAGCTCAGTAAAGCGAGTAGAGTAGTCTATCACCGAAATAGCGCCATGCTGCAGATTCATGAAAACTCGAGCTCTATCTTCCCTCAGTGTCTCTGGGATGGAGAAGGCATAGAAGACTGTCTAAAAATATCCCCACGCCATGTCTCTGTGATGCTCTGTTCGAGTGGTAACAACCCACCACCTCTTGCCGGAATCACGCAGCATATAAGTCCCGAGCTTGACCCTCCGCCCTGGAGGCATCTCAAGATGCTCGAAAACAGTTTGCAGAGAATCCATCCAAGACTCCGCAGCCTGTGGTCTACTATCCCCTGAAAATTTAGGTGGATGCTGCTTCTAGAATATACGAGTCAGCTCAGCCATAGATGTGGTAGCCGGTGGTGCTCCCTGAAAGGTCTGTATGAACTTCATGAATCCTTCATGGAACTGCACATCCGCGCCTCTATCTAGTATAATGGTTGGCACCACATCTGGCTCTACTGGAGGATCCACTTGTAGCCCATGGCCCACTATCTCTGGAGTATAATTGTTTCCGCTCTGCTGGAGAACAACGCGTGGTCGTCTCGGAGGCATGACTCTACACGCTCAAATGTGTACCTTAGATCAAGATTATCAAAGGCTGAAAATGAAGGGACCAAAAAGGGAACAGGAGGAAGAAAGCATTTCAAAATTTACAAAACATGACAACATGGAGTGTATACTGACTACACGACGTGTAATTGACTTTTCTTCCCTTTCCTGGGTCATCTTATACAACTAAGCCACATGGCTCTCGTTGAACAAGACTACACGACCTGTATAACATCTACACAGCGTGTATGGTGTAAATTCCAACTGCCCGTGTCGTTCGTGACACAACCGACTACTCGGCTTAAACTAAACGGCATGTTACACATGAACATAGTGTATACACCACCCAGTTTCCCTAGCCACATGGCTAAATCCACATGGTATGTCCTTAGAAAAGACTACACGGCATGTCCCAAAGGTACACGATGTGTACTAGATGAGCTTCACTGACCTGTGTTGTTAGTTACACGATTGGATACATAGCTCACACTACACGGCATGTTCCAGAAGGACACGACGTGTACACAAAAGGATTACACTGACCCGTGTTGTTAGTTACACTGCCGGATCCCAGGTCAGACTACACGACGTGTTCTACAGTGGACACGGCGTGTATGTCTTAAGGTCACCTCTATCCGTGTTGTTATTTACACGGATAGAATCCGGGTCAACACTAAAAAGTGTGTACGTCCGGTACATGGTGTGTTTTCCCCAAGCATTTATCTTCCCCGTGTCCCCACCCACACAGTCCTTGACACGAAAAGCGACTACACGGCGTGTACTGAGGGTACACGGCATGTACTCAAAAAGTTATCTTTATTTCCTGAATAGAAGAACACACAACATGTGTCTGAGGAACTACACGGGGTGTATAATGGGTTGTCCTGACAGTACGCCTCTGAAACTACTCTGGAACCCATAAAATACTAAAAACAACACCTAAGTGCCAAATTCCAACCCGTGAGGGCACATACTCCCCGCGAATCAATGTTTGACATCTTACACGTGTTATAACAAGATAAACAGTAAATGATCCACCAAAATCTATTCAATGAGGGCCCATACTCCCAAAAAACCAATGTTTGGAATTCATTCTATAAATAGGCTCACACAAAAATACCCTATCACATATTAGGTATTTATCAAAGCAGCTATCACAACTACAAGATTTTCTAGCACAACAATTATCAAAACAACATGCAATTTCTAATGCACCTACATGTCATGGAACAATACATGGCATGTGATTTCTAGCATGTGACTAAATAATGCATGAGACGGCATACGCTCATCTCATCAGGTTGCAACTAAACAGAACCCATAGATAAAATATAAGCAGCACAATCCTAAGTGCGTCACCCAACGGTGAAAATAAAATCAACTATAAAATTGAAAAATCAGGATAATTGCAAAAATACGAGGTAGAGTGGATTTTACCAGTACATAGTTTAGCTACGCCCGGGTAAAACTTATTACCAACTACCATTTTCTTCCTATCCCTGAATAAGGCTCCAAATAGAAAGTCAAAGAAAAGAACCTCCTCTGATACCACTTTGTAACGTTTCAGATCTGGGTGCCACTCTATGGGTTCCCCGAACCCGGTTGGTCACATGACCTCAAGTGCATTTCCCTAAACACCAGAGGTTGCCAACTAGTAGTGAGGGCCCATGTCTGATAGTGGGAAAACAATGCCCTCATTTTTCAAAGTGTAGCGCAGTAGAATAAAATATACAACATACAACAACAGCAGATGGAATAAACCATGCACATTTAAAATAAACAACTGTAGTAAAAGATAACCGACATTTATATAGATAATGATGCAACATGACTCAAGTTATAAGAAAAAAACTAGAACATGTTACACAACAATACAATACAGTACAATACAGAGTACAACAAACAAAATAGAACAAACAGAAACATCACAAGCCAAAGCTCGGTCCCATTCTCCCCTACTCCTCAGCAACAATCATGTACCTATATAGGTAACCTTTCCCTTATCCACACTTGCAACAACATAGTCTATTTGGGCTGAAGACATGACCCAAACAGGGTGTCATAAATAAATCCCAGTATGCACCCACCAAAGGCACGTGCCCAACTTTGTGAAAATATGCAACAACAGTGTGCAGTAGTGAAATTCAATAAACTAACCAGTACACCAAAATAACTAACTTTACCAGTCATATTTCCATTTTATTATTCATATAACCATTTTAATTTAATAACATTCTATTCTCATCAGAACCATGCCCTCAGGCCAAACAGAATCTCACCCTCATGCTAATATAATAAAACCAATCCCTCATGCTATATAACATCAACTCCCTTAGGGTATATAATATCTCACCCTTAGGCTATATAATAACTCTCCCTCAGGATTTTACCTTAGGCCACATAATATCTCGCCCTCAGGCATAATAAGTAACCACACCCTTAGGCATATAAAGTAACCACGCCCTCAGAAATATAAAGTAGCCATGCCCTCAGGCATATAAAGTAACCACTCCCTCATGCATATAACTGGGCCGAGCCCAAAGCATAAACATGTAATTATTTATGATTCCTCTCAAGGAAAAAGTAATGCACAAAATAAACATGGCATAACCTTGGGTATCCTGGCCAAATGGCTAAACAGAGGAACGCACCCTCGAGGTGGTCCTGGATCCAAGCAGCGATCCCAAACAATAGTTTAATATCACATTTAATTACCTATACAATTATAGGTACTTAAAACAGTTGAGACCTCAGCCATACGACACCCCATCATGGGTTCATATTAAAACGGAACACAAAATGCACAACAGTTGGAATTTAAACACCAAGCCACCTACCATAAACGCCCTTGAATGGTATACACGAACGAAGATCCTCAAATAGTCCAAGAATGATGTAGATATGATGTGAAATAAAACCTCATTTAAACTCAAATAAGTTCCCTTAGAGGAACAATTGGCAATAACTACACAAGGAGGAGGAAGAACTCACCCGTGCGGTTCCAGGGAGATCGGCGGTGCAGAAAACAGATTCCCAGTACTCGATCTGGGGATATCCAAAGGTCCAGCCCTCTCTTCCAACTCCTTCCTCCGGTTTTAAGCCAATACTATGAAGAAGGTTGGATACTACCCATTTTAAGTTAAAAAATCAAACTACATGGTGTGTACTTCTCAAGTACATGACGTGTAGTTTTCATTTAACTGTTCCTCTGGCGGCTACCCGAAACTATTCATCAATCGACATGAGTACATGGTGTGTAATACATGAGTACACGACATGTAATGACGCTCAGCTGACGGCTACCTCCACTGCATTACTGTATGCCTACCGACTGACTACATAGCATGTACATACCCACTACATAGCGTGTAGTCAATTTTTACACCTTTCAGCACCAACATGGCTACACACCCTGTGTACTCATTCCACAAGGCCAAAATACACAGGGTGTGGAATAGTATATGGCGTGTAGTCCCAAAATTTAGGATTTTCCCCACTTTTCGTATTTTCTCAAAAACACTTAAGGAATAGTGAAAATAAGAAACCCGTACCTCAAAAATAATAATCGAGTTCTTACACCAATAAATATCTTAAAATTATGTTTATTTTAGTAATATGGGATACTTTGGGATTTTTTTGAAATGTTCTAGAAAAACATATAGAAGACATAATTTTTGGACTTCTTGTAGTAAGATTTAACAAAATAAAAATCAAACCCCTATATAACTTGTTGTCGACTAGTTTTCAATATTTATCAAAATGATGTTTTATTTTGGTACCCATATGAGTTGTATATTTCTTTTTTGTTTTATATTCTTAATGTTTTCAATAAATCAATAATATATTTAATTTAATATAAAAAATTTCCATAATCATTTACATAAATATGAAATCTTGAAATTTAATCCACTTCTCCCATCATTCACATTTCAAATTCCTTTTCTAATAATTTTGAAAAATCATTATCTAGGTTTTTCTTTTTTTAATAAAATAACAACATCAATGTAAACTTTTACTAAAAAGATACAATAAAATAACTTTTCATAAAAATTGATGGATATACCAATCCTACAGTATATCCATTTTTCAAAAGAAAATAATCTATCAATTCATACCACGGTATATGAGTTTGTTTAAGTCCATAGAGATCATTAATATGTTTAAAAATATAATTAATTTTTTGAGGATTTTCAAAACAAGGAGTCTTTTCAAAATAAATTTCATCCATTAAATATATATTCAAATTGTTGATTTAACATCCATATGATATAATTTAAAATACATATGATATTCATAAGATAAAATGAATATAATATCATCAAGTATAACTCTATGGTAATAGTCTCATCATAATATAATCCTTCTTCCTAGATATATCCTTTAACAACCTGTCGAGTTTAATTTCATGTTATAATCCCTTGATCATCCTGTTTATTTCAAAATGAAATTTTGTTCCTATTACTGGATAATTTTTTGTTAGTTCTAAAAATTCTAAAACATCATTTCTTTTAAATTTGTTTATTGCATCTTGAATTATTATCATAAAACTCTCAACTACTAAGTCTTCTTAAATAGATATAGGTTCTAACTATGATAGAAGGGAATAATGTTTTCATAGGTTTCCAAAATTTATTCAAGATAAAATTCAATTACCTAGATCTCCTTTAATAGATTATAATAGATGGTTCTTTATGGATTTAGTCTATCTATACAAGGCAAATTCATTTTCACGAGATTGATGTTCTCCAGAACTGGATTGAGTTTTATTAATTTAATTTCTAAATATGTTTTAATGTTATCTTGTATCATGATGTCAAATGAACCTGTAATTTCATTAGTTTGATCATTGTCTTTAATAAAAGGTTAAGTTTCATCATACTTCACTTGAAATTATTCTTCAAAAACCCTTGACATTTTATTAAACACTCAAAAGTTTTTATAGGTAACATAATTTAACAAAAATATTACTAAATCATCTTTTGAATCGAACATTCTATGATTGTACATAGTATTCAAGTAATAAATCTTGCATCCAAAAATATTAATATAATTTACTTTAGGTTTTTTCTTATTCCAACATTCATAATGTTTCCATTAAAAAATAAGTCATATTAAAAATCTATTCACGATATAGAACACTATGATTATATATTTGTTCCAAAAGTATGTTGGAAGACTGTATCATTTGGAATTTTCCTTTTCATTTCTTGAATAATTATATTTATTCATTTTATAATTCCATTTTGTTGAAAAGTTATTGGTGCCGAGAAGGTGTGTTTAATATCCATATTAGATAAATAACAATAAAATTTTTTCTTCTAAAATTCCCCACAATGATCACCTATCAATTAGATTATTTCAAAACCATTTTCATTTTTATCAATTTTACAAAAAATTTCATAAAATTGAAAACATCACTCTTGAGTTTCGGAAAATATACCCAAGTACACATGGAATAATCATCAACTAAAACATAGACATATAAATTATCATCCAAACATGCTACATCATATGGTCCAAAAATTTCCCTATAGATATGTTCTAAAGGTATATGTGTAGAAATTTTGATAATATATTTGAAAGAATATTTGTGTTGTTTTCCAATTTGGAATGCATCATAAAATCTATCATTATCATAATTAAGACAATTTTAAATAGTAACAATATATTTCTTTGAAAAAAATTAATGACTGTATCTTGCAGTGTCTAAGTATTATATGATTTTTTTTAATTATTTATCTTAGTATTTAAAATATTCATTTTCTGTTTACACAACGAATTTGAATCCAAGGTATAAAAATTATCAATTCTAGGTGCTCTAAATTTATTAAAATTTTCTTTAAGGGCCCAATATGACTTATAAAAAAATTCAACATAGGTACCATCATCACAGAGTTGACTGATACTTATCTTGCTGTTCTTTAACTTGAATATATACAGTACATTGTTGATTGAGATAGACTTTGGGTCTCTAACAAATCCAACACCAAAAATCATTCCATTTTCATTATCAACAAAAGTTACTTGACTTCCATTAATCTGAGTCAATGTATAGAAATTTGATGAGTCCCCACTCATGTGTCTGGAACAACTATTGTCCATATACATAATAGAATTTTTGTTCATGTGATTTTTTTCCTACAAAGGAAATTAATGTGTTCGTTTTAGTACCCACACTATCTTGGGTAATTTAGTGTTAACGAGCAATAATCTAGTAATCCATATCTGCATTACTTTTTCCATAATTTATATCAGTTACATAAAAAATTTAAAAACAATAGATCATTTAATATCACTGATTTGAGTATCTTCTATATATCAATTATTAATATAATGACATTTTGTTCCACATTAATAACATCTAGATTTATTTTAATTAGGAAAAATTAAATTTTATATAGTTTATTGTTCTCCCCATTGATTCAGATTTAAAATATTTCCCTTTTAATTACATTGATTCCAAGAATCTCATTTATGAAATTTTATCCCATGGTAAATGTAATTACAGTACTCTTATACGATTCTACTTCATCCTATAATTATTTTATTATTTTTTAGGAATACTACAGTTTCATTTAGACGAGTTGAATTTTTCATCTTTTTCTTGATGTTGTTTTGGAAGACTTTATCATTCACCTATATTATAATAATGAATATTTTTCTATGATTTATGATTCTTTATCAAATAATAATATTTATCTTCTAAAATTAAACTATAAGAATCTAATATGTCATTTGATCAATCATCAATACCAAAATCAAAAGTGTAATAAGTTTGTACATATTATTTTTCTTCCTTATACATAATGCACATATTGTATTTGAGATTTAATGGTTCCTTCTCTAAATTAGATTTTGAAGAATTGTTGTAGTATTCAAATACAAACCATCAAGATTTAATTTCCCTTTATTACTTTATCCTTTTATTTGATAGTATTTTTTTATTTATTTTCTATCCTTTTTATTCATATTTAAATTTACGGAAATCCAGTCTAATGTGAAAAAATTTCATGCATAAAGAGAATCAAACTTCTATTGGTTGTTTCTAATCATTCCTAATAGATTTTATGAATACTCTTTTCTCCTTGTAGAATATTCTAAAAATTATCTTTTGTTGATCAAATTCTATTTCATAATTTTAGGAACCTTAATTTTTCACGTTTTCATCTTTTTTGTTTTGATTTTTTGGTGTGCTTCTCAGATATTTCATTTAGGGAAGTATTTTTACCTTTTCAATACTTTATTACTATATTCAAATTCATCTTTTATTTATGATTCATACATCATTAGAGTACCAATTAATTCTTTCATAGTCAAGTCCATGATAGGTGATGATTGATGAATAGATGTTGACATAAAATTCCATTTACAGGCTAGTACCTTTTGTACATTTACAATCTGATCAGATGGTTTGATGGGTTCTCTCAAGGAAATAATATTATACAATATCTCTACAAGTCATTCATTTTTCAAAGTGATTCTATCATCATTAATAATTATAATGTATTCATATTTTATCTTTTTAGTATCATACCTCATCATTTTAATGTTATATGTACCTTCATAATAAACATCACTAGTTTTCAATATTTTTGTAGTAGTATGACATTGTGACACATGATTAACCTCATCAGGTCTAAGTCCATAGATAATAGCATTAATTTCATTTAATTTAATATCATATTTAGCTTATTTTTCAGCAGTCCATGTTTTTAGATTCTCATGAATTGTATACATAGTGATGATCATTGAATAAACATAGAAGTTGTGATTTTCCAAATAGATAATCATTTATGATTTATAGTATCCATAATTTTCACCACTAAATAATGGACGAAGAACCATATACATTCCATATCTAGGATAATCCATTTAGATCTTCTTTTTATAGAACATATAGTCTCAGATTTCTATATATTTATCTCCAAATATTGACATTGATACCAGTTGTTAGGCCATAATAATTCAATGTAACACAAGAGGGGCGTTAATTGTGTCCTTTTGATAATCTTATATAATTTCATATTCTATCATTTTCTGAGATTTATGATGATATGAATTGTTTTCTTCTATGTGAAATATAAGACGTGGATAAACAAAAAAGAAATTAACAAAATAATGTATAGTGGTGTATGGAACAAGGATCCCCTAGTCCACTTCAATAATGGTCTTTCCTCATTCTCCATGAATTTCTCTAGCACAGTCCTCTTATCACAACACCAAAAATCCAAAACTAGATTAATGATGTTAAAATATTTACAATAAGGATATAAAGGAATTACCATTTTTAAATAAAGAAATTATTATACACAACTTATATTGAGAAGATGATAGTCCACAAAAACTGAGTATGAGCTGTTGATAAACCAATAAATCATAAAAATTTGATTGGATGGTTCAGGTTGATATTCAAAATTACAGCAACATAAATTGATAGTAGATGGATATTCTTTTTCAGAATTGGATTTCATTTATAAAGAGTAGTTCTAAAGTGTTACGGGTTTAAAAATGATCATCAATAAGTATGAAAACACACATAATCATTAATCTTACATTAGTACAAGGTAGAACTAGTATATCTAGAATGTGTAGCCACATTTAGAGTATATTGCTCATTGCAGCAGCACTTTTGATGTGTTTTTACCAAAATTAATTCATATATAAAAATATGTGACTTTTATATCACTTATGTTGAAATGATATAATGATTGAATATATAGAGAGTATAATTATAAATGATTATCTAGATCCAATAAATCAGATAATAGAACATAGAAAATTAAATCCTAATAGAATAGTTGTCTCAAAAATTTCATTGAGAATATTATTGATTTACACTGATAAAAGAAATTTATTGAATCAATCATAATGAGCTTTGAATCAGTTGATGAGAATCCTCTAATAAGCCTATATTTCTGCCATGTTCATTGCAAGTAACTCATGTAGGATAGAAATATGATGTAGATGCTCAATACACAAGAGAGTGGGGGTGAATTATATACATTAAAAATTCCATTGGAACCTTCAAAGCTCATATAAAACTTTCATTTTTAACCTTATGGAAAACTATGTTTAAAAAGGTTAAACTAGGTAAATTCACAAGACCTCTTAGTTCTACAATCATTTCTAGGTTCTGGAAATATGGTTCCAAAAATGAAACATAAGAAGTGTTTACAAGGAAAATATTCTACCATAAAGCGTATATAATCTTACTAATCAGATTATACAAGAGTACATGGAAGTATAAAGTAATTATACATTCCTTATTAATCAAAATGCAGTTGAATATAATCTTGAAACAAAACAAGTAACAAGTATGGAATATTTTATCCCAATGAGTTGGGTATCCAACAACCTTGGATAAAGGTCCCTTGATTTATACTTTCACTAATGTATGTCTTACACACACCAGGGTAATCCCACGATAGGAATATCATAATCTATCTTGCAATCCCCACAAGCCCTTGAACATCAAGGTAGTCGGCGCCTCTGTCTTCCAAACCATGTAAGTCCTCAAACATTAAGGTATTCGGCACCTCTGTCTTCATATACTCAGAATCCCTCAATTATACATAGAAACAATTAGAGTCGCACAAATCAAGTTGAACAATATGTTCAGTATGAATAAGGTATGAAAATATATCTCTCTAGAAATCACTTCAATAAAATGTGGTCTCTAGTGTGATAGATCATTTCCTCAAAAGTTCTGAGCTCATTTAAATGAGATCTTATTTGTAGTTACTCCTCCAATGGTTGGATCCCTCCTCCAATGATCATATTTTTCCTTGAATCTTGGAGGGACTTGTATACATTTCACTCATACAATGGTTAGTTAGAAAAATATTGTACGATAATGTTTCATAACAATAGTAGGTGTATGAAAAATATGATTGCTTAACCACATCCTATTTTCGAAGTCTAAGGAAAAATAATGATCGGAGTCTAAGAAAATGAACATTCAGAGTCTTTATTACATTGATATTTAGATCTTGTTTTTTAATGAATTAGGAATCAGAATTCTATAGACTTCAGAGTCTGAATTCCAATGAATTTTTAATCTAAATTATATGGAATTCGGAATCTCAATTATAAAGAATTAAGAGTCTATATTCTGAGGAATTCAAAGTCTGAATTCAGAGGAATTAAGAGTCTAAAATTTAGAGAATTTGCATTCTGAATTTTAGAGAATTTAGAATCTGGAATTTCAAAGGAATTCAGAGTTTGAATTTGGAGGAATTCAGAGTCTGAATTTGGATCCTGAAAAAAGAATACTCTATATCTATGTATTTATAGTATTCTGAGGTTTTAGATATGAAACTGAATTCTACACTTTGAAATAAAATGTGATATATTTATAGAAACTATAACATAAACAATGAAAAAAAATTCAAGGAGAAAATTTTCATTGAGAAAGAAAATATTCCTTATTAAGATAAATCATAGGGGAAATGAAATTTTCCTTGAGATAGAGTGATTGTGATTTAAAAAAAATAATGTAATGGAAAATTCATTATAAAACCTTATTGACTCGACAACCTCCCCCTTTTGGAAAGCACAAACATACTTAATAAAAATTATATAAGGACTTTGAATTTTTATAAACATGAAAATAAAAACACATATCCCTTTACATATGGATCAAAATAAATATGACTAACTCCCGCTTAGTTTTTCAAACCCCTAAGGATAATATTATTTATTTCATGAATGATATTTTACATTATCTTGCATATGAAAATCATCAATGATAAGAAATTTACCTAAGATGAAGTCCCCCTAACATAGGGAAATCTCGTCTTACTTAGTATTCAATTATAACATTCCTTTGTCCCCCTTTTTGATTTTAAAAAATGAATATAAGGAATGGAAAAAAAATTGGTACCAGAAATATTACTACGAAACAACCAAATATATGGAGTACAATGAAAATTTCATTAAGATTCAAAGAATTTTTACAATGAAGAAATAAAACAAAAAATTGGAATGAAATGAAATTTTCCTTCATTCTCCTTCTACATCACCTTCTTATCAATGGTTTTTAGCTTCTTAATCTCCTTGTGATCTTCTTCCATACACATTAGTAGCTAATCCTGATCTTCACATTTCTACTCTAAGGATTTAATCTTTTATTCCTGAGCCTTAAGACATTCTTCTTGAGCCTTCAATACTTCTTATTTCATTACAATATTTTCATCAAATTAGATTTTGATATCCCTTTCCCTCTTCCAATTCATGGCCATAGAATTAAGATTTCCATTCAGATCTATAAATTCCTGCTTCAGAGTAGTATATTCAAGGGTTAGATTTTCCTCATCAGTTTTAGTAAGATCTTTTATCTTTCCATATTCAGTGTCAAAATAATTCTTGACATTATCATGAATTTCATCGAAGATTCTCATTTCTTCGATTTTCTTCTTTGACCAGCTTGTAATCTTCTTGAATGATCTTTTATGAGCCTCATAACCAATGAGGAAGGTTTTGAAATCTGCCTCTAGTCCAACACATTTGTTCATAACCATGGAAACTGAATCTGATTTATGATTTATTGTATGTTGAAGAATTTGGAATCTTTATTCTTTTCTTGGGAATAACGGAATAGTATCAACCATCTTTTTTCAATGACTGATCTACAAAATCATGTCTAGGGGAAGATGATTCTCAATCTAATAGTTTGGTTGGTGAGGACTATTTTTCTAATTCAACAACTTTCCTCTTTGATTAGAACCAACTTCTTTCTTCATCAGCACATATTTAGTTGGTGTATCCACTACCACCTGCCTCCCCTTACCAGCTCTCAGAAAGATGTCTTTTGTTTTGGGTGATTCGTCTTCACTATCTGATAGTTGAAAAACTTATAATTCTCAAATTATTCTTTCTCTACATCAGCCACATGATATTTCTGATGAATGAAATAAGGATTAGTGATTTCATCTTCAGAAGGCCTGTTTACTTTTTCATGATCCTTCTCTTCATTCCCTAGAGTAGCAAGCTTTGAGGATTCTGCTTGAGATTTCCTGATTGATAATTTTACAGAGGTACTTTACTTCTCATGGTAATCCTCCACTTGCCTTATCATGTCTTCTGTATCCCCACTTCCTTCTTCTCCTTCTTCTTCCCCTTCTTTCCTGTCAACAATTTATTCTTCTTGATGTGGTTCCAGAATCACCACTTTCCTTCACGAAGTCTCTGGTAATGGTTCTAGTAAAAATATTCTTGTACCAGAATTTGTTTAGATGCTTTATCAGCATCCTTGAGAAGATATTGAATGATCTCAGCCACATACATCTTCTTTTTTTTCTTATTCTCTTTTTATTGCTTCTCAATATCTTCAGCAGCATTTATCTTTAATGATTTTTCCTCAGTAGTGTCCAGGACAAACTTAGGCACCCCTTCGTTCTTATTTTTATTATCTTATCTCCACTTAGACACTACTTCATTAGGGTAGGTTTTTTTTCTTTGGCTTCTATGGTGCAGACTGAGTCTCCTTAGTAACATGAGTTTTTCCATTTCCTTCTCGTTCATTCACCTTCCTCTCCCTTCCACCCATTTTGGAAGTCTCTACCAATTTCTATTTCTTTGAAAGATCTTGTATTTCTACTTTTGAGAAATCATAAAAATCCCATGAATCACTAGAAAAACCATCTTTCATTCTCCTTATAGTTCCATCACTCAGAAACATCACATTGAAATTCCTTGTCTTAGAACTACAATTTATTTTGAATGAGTCATGGAAAAGAACTATAATCTTTGAATGAATAACTATAAACATGATAATATGAGACTTCAGATTTCCATTCATGATATTATCAATTTTAACCAAGATATAAAAGACATGTTTAATATTCCCGAGGTTCAATAAGAAGTCCATAATATAAATATCACTTTTCATCTGGGTATCCTTTTCTCCTTTTCTTGGAATGAAAATACCTTGAACTCACAATTCATGAATCCGTATGTTCATAGAGAGATGAGAAATATTTAGAGTCTTAACTTATTTCAATCCAAGACACTCTATATCTTATTATTTATCAAAAGTTCCTGACACATCATGTAATTTATGAGTACATAATTATGCTTCTCCTTCATAAAGAATTCCAATAAAACTTTATACCTTACTATAAAAAAGAGAGCAGGTATTTCCATAATGCTTAAAAGAAAACATGTCTCTCCCTTCTTCCATGAAGAAAGTTGATGACTCCTAGAACTCAATCAACAAATCTGGATAGACCGGATCCAGTGATTTTGGGTTCAAAACACATACACCCTCCCAACCATTCAGCATAGAATTTTTAGATATTATAAAGTCATACATAGCATAAAACTTCAGATTAACTAACCTTTCTCTGTATATCTTCCACTTAGAGATTTCTTTAATAGTTAAAATTTCTTTTTGAGGAGAGGCTTTAGCAAACATTCGGAACTGAGGGAACTTTTGAAAATTAAGAAGGGCCTTAAGTACATAGGTAGGTTTCTAGCACGTGAAATCACGAAAAACTGATGTGGGACAACCATTGAGGGGGCATTTTATAGACGATTGAGGTGATGGTTCAACATCCATGGTTGATCCAATGGATGAAAAACATCAGATCTCATCTAGTGGTTGAGATGATATCCAAAGAACGAATTTTGATAGGTTCATTTATTTTGAGGTTTTTATGATAAACATTTGGATTTATGGAAAAGTGAATCCAAAAATTTTAAAACCAAATGAAAATACCAGAAAGTAAGAATATGATTATGGAAACATAGGAATGAAAACATACCTTTCAGATTGATTAGTGAAATTATAAGTAATGAGGAAAAATATTCTTTAAGAACATTAGATTAAAAAAAATTAGATTACAAAAAATTATAGACTAAGAAAAATTTAGAATGCGAAAAAATTTAGACTACGAATAATTTTAGAGTTCAAAAAATTTTAGATGATGAAAAAATTTAACCTACGAAAAATTTTAGACTACAAAAAAAATTTTTACTACGGAAAATTTTAGATTACAAAAAAATTTAGACCATGAAAAATTTTAGATTATGAAAAATTTTAACTAACAAGAATATGTACTCCCCCTATGAATAGGTGTTCCTTACTGTATGGAGATAGGTTTCACTAGTAAGTTAACAAGGTAGATTAACTTACGATTATAATTTATAACTTATGTTTAATTTATTCAAATATATCATATGGTAAAGATTGTGTGAAAATATCAGCATGTTGATCTTGCGTTCTGATAAATTGAGGAATTATATCTCCTTTTTGTGTGTGATACCTAAGAATGTGATGCCTAATAACTATGTTTTTTTCACTAGAGTGATGTGAATGGTTTTTTCATAGGGAAATGTCACTAGTATTATCAAAAAAAATTTGTGTTTTGGTAAAACTCATTCCATAGTCTGTGAGTGTGTATTCCATCCACAACACTTGAGCACAACAACTTCCACCTGCTACATATTTAGCTTCAGTAGTGGAAAGTGCTATAGAGTGTTTCTTTTTTGCATTAACATGAAACTAATGAATATAATTATAAATTAAAAGTTACAGATGTAATTTTCCTATCCATTCTACATCCACCAAATTCAGCATCCGAAATGATTTTTAAAACAAATTCATTTCCAGAAGTATAAAAGAGTCCTAAATAAATGGTTCCCTTTAAGTAGTGAAAAAATCTTCTAACTTCCTTTAAATTAGATTCCTTAGGATTGGATTTATATTTTTCACATAATCATAATGGAAACATTAAGTATGGATGACTAGAATTTAAGTAAAGTATACTTCCTATCAGACCTTGAAAAGATGTTTGATCTACTGGTCTCCCCGATTCATCAAAATCAAGAGAATTTGAGGTACCGATGAGAGTACTTATACTCTTAGTGGTGTCATATCCATAATTTTTAAGAAGTTATATAATATTATTATGTTGATATATATATGTTCATTTTGGTTTTGGGGAAATTTAAAAACCTAGGAAAAATTCTAACTCACCCATCATACTCATTTCAAACTCAGATTTCATTTGATCCACAATGGAATCAATTAAATATTATTGAGTTGAACCAAATATAATTTCATCAACATATATTTGAACAATAAAAACATTTTTTTATCTTTATTAATAAAAAGGGATGTATCTAGATTTCCCTTCATGCAATAATTTTGTATCAAAAATCTTGTTAGTCTATCATACCAAGAACTAGTGGTTTGTTTAAGTCCATATAAAGCTTTGGTATGTCCGAAAACATGATCTGGATGTTTTTTGTCCTCAAAACAAGGATTTTGTTCATCAAAAACTTCCTCTTGAACATAACAATTGGGGAAATAACATTTAGCATCCATTTGAAAAAGTTTGAAATAAAATAATTATTTGATGAAAACTAAAATATGAATAGATTTAAGTCTAGTTACTGGAGCATAGGTTTTTTCATAGTCTATTCCTTCTTGTTGATTATAGCCTTTAGAAACTAATCTATCCTAATATCATAATATGATTTCATTTTCAACATATTTATTTTTAAATACCCATTTTACTCCAATAAAATAAGTTTCCTTAGGTCTTTCAACCACGGTACGGACTTTATTCCTTTCGAATTCTTATAGCTCATCATGCATGGATTTAATCCAATAATCATCACATAAATAATTATCCATGATTTTAGGTTCTAATTGAGAAATAAATGCTAGATTTTCTACATCATTACTTAAGGAACTTCTAGTCCTTACAGAATGATTAAGAAAAAAAATGATACCATCACGAGATGATTCTTTAGAAACAATTGATTTGGGTTTTTTAAAACTTTTTCATCAACATACGGTAGAAAGTCCTCTGTTGTAAATATGTTAGAAATTTTTTTCTGAACATTTTCCTTATCAGAAATATATTCTATTAGGGGTTGATAATTTTTTTCAAAAACACATCTTAAGGTGTAGGTTGAGGTTGTTTAAAAACAAAAGTATCAGTTTCATCAAATTTGACATGTTTTGATTCTTCATCAATGCATGTGTTTTTATTAAAAACTCTATAAGCCTTAGAAGTTGTGGAGTAGCCTACGAGAATTACATCAATAGATTTGGGTTCAAATTTATATAGATTATCATTAGTATTCAAGATGAATACTTTTCATCCAAATAAATTGAAGTAAGAAAGTCTTGGTTTTCTACCATTCCATAACTCATAAGGGGTTTTGTTATGAAAAGGTTTAATAAAAACTCGATTTATAGTATAACAAACAGTACTTACAGCTTCAGACCAAAAATGTTTGGCTATCAAATATTCAGTCAACATGGTTCTAGTTATCTCTTGAAGAATTATATTTCTTTTTTTAACAACACCATTATGTTGAGGAGTGATAGGTGCTGAAAAGTTATGAATAATAGATTTCTACTACAAAAAGTATCAAAATCATAATTTTTAAATTCTCCTCCATTAATAACTATGAATAATTATCAATGGAATATTTTTCTCATTTTTAACAAGGTATCTAAAAAATCTGAAATAACAAAAAGCATCAGATTTCTTTTCCAGAAAATAGACATACATAAATCTAGTGTAATCATCAACTCAGTAAAATACATAATTTTTTTCGTCCAATTCCTCCAATTTATATTGAACCAAAAATATCCATATTCACCAAAATGTAATGAATCAGTAGTTTAGACTTCACCAATTGATTTAAAACTTGATTTATGTTTCTTTCCATATTTATAAGGATAAAAAATATTTGAAGAATCAAATCTAAGCTTTGATTGATCCTTAAAAATTCTTTTCATAGAGAGTTTTCATAGGTTCTTAAGGTTACATTATCCTAAAATTCTATGCCATAACCAAGATTTAATTTCCATTTCACTAAGTAAAGGTATATCTTTGCTTTTGAGGATATCTATGTTTATTGTGTATACATTATCTTTCCTATTGGCTGAAAGAATAAACTCTTCATTGGAATTGTGTACTAAGCACTTTTCATTCCCAAAATTAACAAGGTATCGTTCATCACATAATTTAATTATGCTAATGAGGTTGTGCTTAAGACCCTTAAAAAACATTCTAAATCAATGTTTTTTCAAGAAGAACAATTTTACCTATACCAATAATTTATCCTTGAGAATTTTCTTGGAAAGATAATTTTCCGCCAATCATCTTGATAATATTCTCAAAGATGTTTTTGTTAACTGTGGTATACCAGGAACATCTACTATCCATGTAACATGTATTTTAGTTGGTACTATCTTTATTATCTTGGTAATAAGAATGATTGACTTTCAGAACACAAGCATTCTAGGATCCAGAAACTTCATAAAGAAAAATTTTATGAATCCAAATATTCTTAGACTAATATAAATTATGAAAACCTAAAGAGTTGGGTTTTTTTAAAGAGAAAATTTTTACCTAATTTCCACCACACTGACATTTAGTGCATAATGGATCAATTTTAGAAACAATATTGTCATTACTAAATATTATTTTTGAACTGGTATAACCGAAACCAGAACGATTCCTTAAAGGATGAATGTGAGAATAAATCATGTCAAAATTTTCCTTACCTGATGTAATGTTTGATAAACAATACCTCAATGTAAATATTTTTTACTTTAGTTTAATAATTATGTTTTTATCCTCAAAAAAATTAGTTTTGTAACTATAGATAGTCTCTAAAATATATTTCATAGAAATTATATTTTCAAGATCCTTAGAATGTTTATCCTTTACAGAATTAACATCCTAAAGGTTTTTTGTAAATACATTCAAAATAAAATGTTTTCTTATCAATATCTCTATAAAGATCTAATACTTCCTTAGTAATAATAGAAATTCTAGAATTTTCCTTATCGTGTTTTTTATTGAGTTTAGAATATTCATTCTAAAGAAGTTTAGCAAACCACAAAAATTCTTCATAAGTAGGTATAATATTATCTTCTGATGAGGAAAACTCATCATTTGAAGATTCAGAGTATTTATCATCACTATAATTTGGATTCCACGATACATTTGTAATTGATTGAGCATTGTGTACCTTAGCCATTAGAAAATGATTTTCAATAGGTAGCTTGGCTAGGAGACCAAGATTCTTATGACCAGAAGATTCATACTCTGAGGATTTATCAGAAGAGTCACCACCACTGACACACTAGGTGTCATTAGATTTTAAAAATTTCTTCGAATTAGCTGTGTATTACTTCATTATATTCCTCTCATAATGTTTTTCCTTTCAATCCTTTTTATTAAGAATAGGACAATATGTCCTTATATGCCCTTCCCTTTTTCATTCATAATAAGTGACTTCTGAGTCTTTCTTATATTTTCTATATTTATTCTTAAATCTATACTGAATGTAATTCTTCCCCACTATCATGTTCATCCTTTGAGAAAGATTGGCATGTTCATTCATATAATTTTTACTTCCACTTGATTTTGATAAAACAATTTATTTCTTAGACTTGGATCTCAAAACCCTTTCAAGAGTCTTTTCTTTAGTAGTAGTAAAGTCTACACTTCCATTTCTAGTCTTCTTATTCATATCATCATCTCTATTCATTTTTTTCTCATGCATAATAAGTGTTCCTAAATCTCATCAATAGTAATTTGAGATACTTTAATGTTCTCATAAAAAACAGTTCTCTTAGATTCCCACTCATTTGGCATGATGCCTATAATCTATTAGACAAGAGCTTCATCATCAGAACCTTTTCACCTGTATATTGTTAAATATTAATGATAGAAATAAATTTTTGTTGGACCTTGCATACTGGTTCTCTCTATGAAAATAGAATATCATGATTTTCTGCTCTAATCGTTGCTCTTCTAGTTTCTTTAACTTTGGATGTACCCAAATGAGTTACTTCAAATTGCATCCAGACACAATTTTCAGCTTCAAAATAAGATATCTAATTATATATATTTCAGGTCATGGAACAAAAAAAAAGTATTCAGTACCTTTTATATTAGTGGATATTCTGAATTTTATTGATTAGTAAAAGTTCTTACTTATTTTTCAAGAATCTTGTAATCTCTTGTAAGAATGAAAAATTTGTCCACTCCAGTTTCAATGAAAAAATTCTTCATGAGTTCTCTCTAATATTCATAATAATTTCCATCAAAAATAGGTGTTCTAGTAGGATTTACATTGTCAATCGAACCAACATTCATTTTGTAACATCCTGGTTTTGGATTCCACCAAGAGGGGCCCCATACCTGTTTGGTCACATGGCCTAAAGAGCATTTCCCCAAATGCTAAAGGTAGCTGACTAGAAGCAAGGGCTTTAGGTGTGATAGTGGGGAAACTATTCCCCCATTGGAAAAGTGACACAACAAAAAATAAATATATAACAATAGAGGAATTAGTAGTAATACAATACAATAATAAATAGTGAATACTGAAAGTATGAAACACAATGATGATATATATAAATGGGGCATGATACATATGTCTAGTAAATCATCCAAACAAATAATAATACCAAAAGAGAGAAATTACCAAAATAAAAAATAAAACCATTAAACTCCAACAGCATCGCAAGCCTCAACATGGTCTCATGCTCTCCAGCTCCACAAAAATAAAGTACCTGAAGTATAAGGGTTCTAGACCTAATATATACCTACAGAAATATAATCTTTTTGGGCCTAAAAGTATGAACCAAACAGGATGTGAGGCTAATCCCAGTAGGTAATCACTAAAATACTTGTGCCTAATAGTCTGGGAATATATATGGTAGGAAATAAGTAAAAAATAATAGAAAACAAGGAATTACACAGTAGTAAAGATTCCTACAATTCATAGCATTCAATTCCACATATCAAGTAAACTGATAATCTCAACAGGTAACCCTCTAGGAAGTACACCCAACCTATCCACTCAGGTTCAAATTACAAGGATATAACAAACAATCTCTAAGGAAGCACTCACCATCAATCCCCATTATAGAAAAAAGTGATTAAAGAATTTCTGAGGAATCACTCACTGTCAATTCCCTCTATAGACTTTTAATGGAATCCTATAGGCACTCTGAGGAAGCACTCAATATCAATTCCTCATGTGGTCTCGTGACATAATTATAGACTCTATGAGAAGGCACTCAACGTCAATTCCTACTATGGTCTCACAACATGATAATTATAAAAGACATTATGGGAGAGCCCTCAATGTCAATTTCCCATATGGTCTCACTACATCAGGTTCCCGCATCCCTGTGTAAAGAATTCATACACAAACAAATGAGAAACAAAAAAAGTACTCTTCTATAACTACATGGATAAAAAATCTACAACATATCAAGAATTTCAGATATAATAATCACTCTATCATACATTACTAGGAATGGGGAAAACAAGGCAGCCTAATAGGTTAAGAAGAACCAAACTGATATAAATAAAACATGCATGAAAAAACACATCCAAAGAATAACAATTTACCCTATCCACATTAAATTAACCTCTATTCAAGCATACTTGCATAGCTGGAAATTAACATGGCTAATTTTATAAACACACAATACCCCATTCAAGGTTATTGGGAACTTTTTAACATATATCTCAAAGACTATCTACAGAAAGGCACAAACCACCTACCTCGGTGTGGGGAGATCGTTATATAATAATCTCAATCCTTGAATCTCCCAAGCACACCGTAGATCTAAAAAAATGTCTAAAATGATAAATGGAGGATAAATATGGAAAGAGGACGAATTAGGAAAAGGAGATCTATAAGAAGGAAGAGCATACCAATGTGATTCCAACTCAATCGACGATGGTCAATTTAAATAATGGATTCTCCTTCGGGGGCTCGGGGAAGAATCGTAGCCGTACGGATGCTCTCGGATGAACTGGGTCAAGAATGAGGAGTTTCTGTCCATCAGACACGACAAAGATACATTTATTGAAAAGAAAACTACAATACATGTTCATTTGAATTAAATTACATGAACTTTCCCTTATCGAGGCCTGCTTTAGGCGGCCTCCAAGTCACCACACACAACCATGTGTGTGACCGTTACACGTCCAGCAAACAGCTACCCACGGGAACTGAGTACATGCCGTGTACTTATAGTTTACACGATGTCTACTTGAAAAATTTATAGAAACTCCACTTATCCTAAAAAATAGTAGAAAAAGGAAAACATACCTGAAAAGAAGATTCAGGTTCATTGAAACTTCCCCCCTTAAATAAATTCATCCCCGAATTTCCCTAGCAAGGCGGCGTAGAAGAAGAATCTTTAAAAAGCTCCAAACACTATGAATGTACATCAGCCTCCCTCTCCCAGGTCTCATACTATACTCTCCCATGCTTCCATAGCACTCATACCAGAGGAAAATACCAGCCATGTAGAACATTTATATTGTGATCAACAATTCGGATAGGATGCTCCTCTAATGTGGAATCCACCTCTAGTTCAACTTCCTTGGGCTTAAAAGCATGACACATGTAGATACCCCAAAATTTATGTACATGGAAATTACAATACTTTTGTGAAATAATTAATACATAACAAAAACATACACCAAAGGACCGTAATAGTTTAGTGCCTTTGGAAACTCAAAATATAATCTTCTAATCTTGGTGAAAGATCTTTAACATCTCCCATAAAGATCATCCATTTTTTCCTTACCTAAAACCTTTATTTATATCCTGGGGAAAATAAAAAATATAAAGGGTGATCTCAAATGCTTAGAAATGGTAATCATGGAGAAAATAAAACAAAATATAAACATTTGAACTTCAAAACATGAACATAATATGTAAGCATCAAAATCTTGAGTAATGACATAAAACATGACAGTACGTAATGCATAAATCATAAAGAAACATTAATCATGATAAAATAGCATGAGAATAAAACATGTGATTGTGGAAACCATTATGCAGATGTTATGATTTCCATAACAGCCAAGACATTGCTGCCAAGACCATCTTAGTTGACAAAGTCCCTTTCTGAATTGAGTTCACTCCTCGTTTCAATCCTGTAACACTGAACCAGATTAACTTACCGTTCCAGCCATTTCTATCTCCTGAGATATAAATCTTTACCCAATGCATTGTAGGGAGATATAGGTCCCACCCATCTCATAATTAAATCATTATTAAATGTTCCACAACATAAACATAAATCATTCACCATAACCCAAAGAATAAAATGGGTTTCATAAACATCATCCCATCATAACATAATCCATATAAAACAAATGGATATAATTTCATCATAAGAAAAGTGAAACCATGTAAATAATAGAGACATTATACTTGAAACATACACATTTGAAATAATGTCATCTTATATGGAAAATGGTTTTGATAAAACACTTGAAATGAATTCTTGAGGAAAATATCCTTTCTTCTTTAAAATCATTTTCTTTTCACAAAATGTCATGAAATTTTAAAAGAAAGGATTTTTTTGGAAAATAGTCATGAAATATCATAGTGTAATCATCATTAAAATAAGGAGTTATGAAAATAGTAAAAAACTTGTTCATGCTGTATAAGTTGAAAAAGCATTCTTCTCGTACTTTTGCTGGAAAAGTCAAAAAGTACCCTGTATGGTAAACAAAAGAAAGATTCCTTCTATACGATGTGGTAAAAGTAAAAAATGGTAAAAATGACTTTAAAAATACATTGGAGAAAATTAAACATTTTATAAAAACATTTTGAGAACATATGGACATGGATAATAAACATAACCCTAGTAAATACTTACGAATAAACAATCTCAGATAAGAATGAGATTGGAATAATTATCCCTTACCTTATGTCCAATTTCTTCCGTATGTGTCCGAGACTCCTATATAGTGGGATTAAACATATTATTAACATAAACATAATAATATTTATGATATCATATATTATTCACTTACACCTTTATATTATCTGTTCATTTGTCAATTCCATGTTAAAGCAGCGTTTTGGGTAAAATCGTTTCATTTATCATCTGTGTTTTGACTTGTAATTGATAATATGATTACTTAGATCATGATTACCTATTTATAGAATATAAAACATGATTTATATATAATATATATTCATAATATAAATATGTATAATATATAAATAAATGGAAAGAAATACACCGTTCATGGAGATGGTAGGCCGTACGTACGCATGAACGCTGTTTTTTGTTTCCTTATTGAAGTGAATGGAATTAAGTAGATGACATACATATATATACATAAATCCAGTAGAATTATTATTTCATATATTTCATTATTACTTATTATATATACTTTATAATCATTCTTGAATTGTTAACAAGGAAAACGAATATCGTCGCGTCGTGGAGACGGTAATCCGTACGCACGCACGAGCGATGATATCGTTCCCATATTTATTGAATGGAATTGGAGTGGATGATATAATATCTTAGAATAAATATTATGTTATAATAATAATATATATTTATTCTTTACACTATTATACACATCCAAGTAAGGTGGTGGTGGAAAAACTGATTACACCATGGCGTGGAGATGGTATTCCGTACGTACGCACGCGCGGTGATTTCATTTTTTGTAGGATGGATAGAAGGTAAAATAGGGTTGTTTCATATTTATAATAACATATCAGTATATAATTAATATTGATGTTATTAATTTATAATAAAAAACTAAATAAGAAGAAGAAGAAGAAGAAAGAAACTTGAAAGAGTCGGTAGAAGTGATTACCTCTTCCTCAACGCACCTCCTTTAAACTTCTTCTTAGGGCACTAGAGTTGGTCTTTTGAGAAGACCAGAACCTATATGATATAACTATAGAGGTTGATAAGATGAATTGGTAGGGGTTGGCCGAGCTTCAAGGCTCAAAAGGGTGTGAAGAGAAGAGGGAAGGGGTGCCTTTTTATAAGGGAGGAGAGGGGCACCTTTGGAAAAACTTAAAATATTATTTTATAATATAGTTATATTCGGTTTATAATAGCTCAAAATTGATTTATTTCAAATAAAAAGTGGGGATGGGTAGAAATAATCTCAACCAATAGGTTTTATACAAGTATAGTTTACTATTTTATCCTTATCATTTAGATTTCACTCTAAGTTAAATGATTTAACATTTACCGTGTCTTCTTGTTTTCTTACACTATATGGTTAATAAACTTACTATGACAACCCAAAAGAACCCCGAGTGGTTAATTATTAATATATATAACCTTATATAAGTAATTTTTCCAAACATTAGATTTTTAGGAATATAATAACAATTAATAATCTAATATTTGTTTTAAAAACTATTTTATGTAAATTTTGACACTATTTGGTAATTGATTTTTGTGAAAATAACAAAATTATTAGTTCTAAAAAGGTTAATTGAATCAATAATAACATGTCATATTAACCTATAAAATTAGTTGAATTCATAAAAAGTCTGAAATTACATTTATTTGGGTATTTATAACATCAATTATGTTAATATTTCATTAATAAGGTAATTACTACATCATCATTGTGTCATAAATAAATTAAATTATTTAATTTGAAAAACTTATAAATAAAATAAAATAATGTAGAAATATTTTTATCTTTCTAATGAATATTTTTAGTTGAATTTATCTTATTTATTACCCTATATTAAAAATGTTTTAGTTATTAAACTTTGATTTTAACTATTTTAACTCTTCTTTAAATAAAATAATAATAAGTGTCCTAACTTAATCCAAGTGGACCTAAAGGGTAATATTTTATTACTAAGGTTGTTTTTGGACTAATTAAACATATCCAATATGATTAGGACATGTGTTAGGGTAATAATAATATCATTTTTACCCTTAATTACCCTATTTACTTTTAACCGTGGTAAATAAAAGTAAAAAGTTACTATTCACCAAAAATTATTTTTATCTTATTGAACCATATTTTACTCCTTGATATTAACTGTGTCTCTCAGATTTTCGAAATTCCACTCACAGAAGTGGTAAAATTAAGTTTTATGTAAATTTTCAAATTCTCCTAGGAGGTGGGTAAAAGACGGTGAAAAGTTCAATAAAATTTTTATATATCTAAAATTATTATAAAATGACTCCTATGAATTACATTGAACATATATAAGTATTATGTATCAATTTTGACCTAAAATAAATTTAAATTAAATAAATAATTAATTAAATAAAAAGTCGGTTTTTAAATAGTATCCTAATGTTTTCACTATTTATCAAAAATTGAAAGTTTTCAGAAAAATACCAAAAATTCTCCCTAGCCTAATTTCGATATTCCGAATCCAAAAATGAAGTCCGTTTTGAAAGATAAATTTTAAAAAATTTCAAAAAGTGGATATTACTATTCATAACGGCTAGTTCATGATAATATTATAATAATATATCGTTTATTAAAACTCAGTATTGCATACAACACATGCTATCGAGGAAGGTCACGATTGCATGTAATGCAAGCCAAGTTAGGGTTGCATGTAGTAAAATCTCCCTTCAGTTTTGCATATAACAGAATCAAAACATATTTTATTTATACATTAAACAAAATCTAAACATAATGTTGTGTAGAATAATTTCAAAAAAACGAACTTGAAATTGTGTGTAACACGAGCCAAGAATAGTGTTGTGTATACTGCAAGCTAATACCGTATTTCATATAGTACAATATAATCTTGTTGTAGTTTATAATAGAATACATCAAATAAATAAAAAATAATATATCTCAAAAAATCTCAGGGTGTTACATTCTACCCCCTTTAAAATGAATTTCACCCGCAAAATTCATCAGGGTTATAAATGGTGTACTACTTGAAGGTGTCTTTCAAAGAAACCCACATCGTAAAAAGAATACTAAAACTTAATTTTAAATAGTAAATTAAGAAATGTAACGGTTACCCAAATTAACTCATCACTGGATTTCCACATAGGAGAACATAGGTGGAAATATGGATATTGAAGAAAAACCAAACCATCAAGATCTGATGGAGAGTGGTAGAGGACATGGCTATGAAATAGCCAAAAATCACAAAGCCATAATTTGTGATGATTTAAGGTACCATTTTATTCATCAGATATAAGGAAACTAGGACAAATTTTTTTGTTTTTAATATCATTTCCCTAAAGTTGAAGAATTTTTGAATTAAAAGAAATACTTACTTGATTTTGGTACAATATCACCGTTGTTCATGCCTTGAACAATTTCCACTTCATCTCTTAAAGAAATGAAGTTGAATTTGTCAGCAGATCATGTGATAGAATGGTGGGTCGTTCTATCTATCTCAAATAAAAGGTTAGAAAAAGTTATTAAATATACATAAGTCCATCTGTGGTGAGATTAATCGTATATGGTTCCAAAAATGGACATATACTTCATATATCATACTGCTTAATATAATAAAACTAGTTTCTACTAACCAGGGACTTCTTGTAGACCAGTGGTAGGCGATAAAGGTTGGTCGCACTTCGGTTGTGGGTTCTATTCCCACAGACTTATCCGACGCGATGTGTTGTCGCCCGTCCTGTAGGTTTTCCTTTTTCTAAAACTACATTATTATAACATTTCATCAATAATATCGAAAAAGTTTTGGCCTTAAACAATACTATCTTATGTCTAACTTAATTCATTCCTATCTATAGGCTTATCCAAAATACTTCGAACCAAGCTCATAGTATAAAGAAAATTACGTGAAAGGTCACATAACAAGCACATGAATACCATCATTTATCCCCCATATATCATAAGATATATCTTGTTGATCGCATTCCAAACATGTGAATACCTTAATCATCTATTCTATTGGAACATAAATTATCATATAACCATAGTGAAAACATGAATGATGTCAAAAGGTAACTCTTTCCACATACCAAAATCCCAAAAATTCTATATACTCAAACCATGAGATCACTTTGTCCTTATATCAGTCATGAGATCATTAATACTATCAAACATTTCATTATCTCTTTATCCCTTCTTTATGTGCATATTAGGTGGTTTCCAAAAATATCTGAATAACCTTTCATGGTTACTGGTAACATTTAACATATACTTTCAAAAACATAAGGAAAAACAATAGTGTAACAATCCTTTGATATCTCTTTATTCCCCAGTACCATGAGATTACTTATACAACATTATTCTTGATAAACATGTAATCATTCCACTACCTTCATAAATCATTTCCCAATCTTAAACAATTATTTATTTTCACATATTATTTGTAGTCTCTTCATCATCATCAACATAAATACTACACATATGACCATGCTGATTCTATTCATGAGACTTTCCCTTAGGGAATTGGTTTTCATAATGCCTATAAATTCCACATTTAAAACATTTAACCATTGTTGATATCTTAGAAATACCATTATCCTTGTCCATGGTGTTAACTGAACCTTTTCCTTTGCAATTACTGGATTTGTGTCCTTGTTTTCCACACCCAAAGAATCTTCCAGTTCCTTTGTAACATTCTTCTTGATGCCTCTTCCCACAAGATTTACATGGGGGAAATTGAACTTTCTTTCCTCTATGATCATCATGAAACTCCATCTTTCTCTTATTAGCTGAGTCAGAAAACTTACTAAAGTTGAGATTATTGATCATATTATGAGATTTTGGATTAGGCATAATAACAATTTTTGAACAACCAAATCTTTTCTCATTTGGTTACTCATGAATAATATCATTCCATTGTCCATCATATCCTCCATTATCATGAATGTTCATGTTTCCAGCCATTTTCTAAAACCAAAAAAGAATAGTGTGAGAGGTAAAAATCATAATCAAGGGGGAGTACCTTCAATATCCAACATCTTAGGTTAAATTCTAAGATATTTACTGTAATTCTAGTACAATTACCTATACGTATACTTAAGCTTAGGGAAATCCCTAGAAATACCTTAGAAATATCTCTAGGGATCTCACTTAAGTTTTCGCATCCTAGTTTCCAAAGGTTGACTAAACATTTCCAATGATAACAAATGTAGAGAACCCAAACTTGATGTACATGGACATTACATTACTTTTGTGGAATAATTAATACATAACAAAAACAGACACCAAAGGACCATAATAGTTTAGTGTCTTTGGAAACTCAGAATATAATCTTCTAATCTTGGTGAAAGATCTTCAAAATCTCCCATTAAGATCTTTTTTTCCTTACCTAAAACCATTAATTATATCCTGGGGAAAAGAAAACATATAAAGGGTGAACTAAAATTCTCAGTAAGGTTAATCATGGAGAAAATAAAACAAACCATATACATTTGAACTTTAATACATGAACATAATATTTAAACATTAAAATCTTGAGTAATTACATAAAACATGGTAGTACGTAAGGCATAAATCATAAACAAACATTAATCATGATAAAATATAATGGGAATAAAACATGTAATTATGGAAACTGTTAAGCACAGGTTATGATTTCAAAAGTAGCCAAGGCATTACTGCCAAGACCATCTTAGTGGACAAAGTCCCTTTCTGAATTGAGTTCACTCCTCGTTTGAGTCCTGTAAGACTGAACCAGATTAACATACCATTCCAGCCATGTCTATCTCATGAGATATAAATCTTTACCCAATGCATTGGAGGGAGATATAGGTCCCACCCATCTCATAATTAAATCATTATTACGTGTGCCACAACATAAACATAAATCATTCATCATAACCCAAAGAATAAAATGGGTTTTATAAACATCATCCCATCATAACACAATCCATATAAAACAAATGGATATAATTTCATCATAAGAAAAGTGAAAACCTGTAAATCATAGAGACATTATACGTAAAACATACACATATGAAATAATGTCATCTTAAATGGAAAATGGTTTTGATAAAACACTTGAAATGAATTCTTGAGGAAAATATCCTTTCTTCTTCAAAATCATTTTCTTTTCAAAAAATTCAATGAAATTTTAAAAGAAAAGATTTTTTTTTTAAAATAGTCATGAAATCTCATAGATTAAGATTTATGAAAATAAGGTGTTATGAAAACCATAAAAATCTATTTATTCCGTATAAGTTAAAAAAACATTCTTCTCATACTTTTTCCAGAAAAGTCAAAAAGTACCTCATATGGTAAATAAAAGAAAGATTCCTTCCATACGATGTGGTAAAAGTAAAAAATGGTAAAAATGACTTTAAACTTACATGGTATAAAATGAAACATTTTATGAAAACATTTTGAGAACGTATGGATGTGGATAATAAACATAACCCCAGTAAATACTTACGAATAAACAATCTCTGATAAGAATGAGATTGGAATAATTATCCCTTGCCTTATTTCCAATTTATTCCATATGTGTCTGAGGCTCTTGTATAGTGGGTTTAAACATATTATTAACTTTTAATAAAACTATAATAATATTTATGATATCATATACAATTCACTTACGACTTTATATTATCCGTTCATTTGTCAATTCCATGTTAAAGCAGCGTTTTGGGTAAAATCGTTTCATTTATCGTCCGTGTTTTAACTTGTAATTATTAATATGATTACATAGATCATTATTACTTAATTTAAGAATATAAAACATTATTTATATATAATATATATTCATAATATACATATATATAATAGATAAATAAATGGAAAGAAATACATCGTTCATGGAGGCGGTAGGCCGTACGTACACATGAATGCTATTTTTTGTTTCCTTATTGAATTGAATGGAATTAAGTAGATAACATACATATATATACATAAATCTAGTAGAATTATTATTTCATAAATTTCATTATTACTTATTATATATACTTTATAATCATTCTTGAATTGTTAACAAGGAAAATGAATCTGATCGCGTCGTGGAGAGGGTAATCCGTACGTACGCACGAGCGATAATACCGTTCACATATTTATTGAATGAAATTGGAGTGGATGATATAATATCTTATAATCAGTATGATGTTATAATAATTATATATATTTATTCTTTACACCATTATACACATCCAAGTAAGGTGGTGGTGGAAAAACTGATTACACCACGGCGTGGAGACGGTATTCCATACGTACGCACGCGCGGTGATTTCATTTTCTATAGGATGGATAGAAAGTGAAATATGGTTATTTCATATTTATAATAGCATATCAGTATATAAGTAATACTTATGTTATTACTTTATAATGAAACAACTAAAGAAGAGGAAGTATAAGAAGAAAGAAACTTGATAGAGTCGGTAGAAGTGATTACCTCTTCCTCGACACACCTCCTTTAAACTTCTTCTTGGGGCACTAGAGATGGAATTTTTAGAAGACCAGAACCTCTATGATATAAATATAGAGGTTGAGAAGAGGAATTTTCAGGGCTTGGATGATCTTCCAGGCTCAAAAGGGTGTGAAGAGAAGAGGGAAGGTGTTCCCTTTTATAAGGGAGGAGAGGGGCACCTTTGGAAAAACTTAAAATATTATTTTATAATAAAGTCATATTCGGTTTATAATAGCTCCAAATTGATTTATTTTGAAGCTAATGTGATTATGGGTCGCAATAATCTCAACTAATAGGTTTTAGACAAGTTTAGGTTACTATTTTATCCTTATCATTTAGATTTAACTCTAAGTTAAATAATTTAACTTTTACAGTGTCTTCTTGTTTTCTTACACTATATGGTTAATAAACTTACTGTAACACGCCAAAAGAACCCCAAGTGGTTCATTATTAATATATATAACCTTTTATAAGTAATTTTTCCAAACCTTAGATTTTTAGGAATATAATAACAATTAATAATATAATATTTGATTTAAAAACTATTTTATGTAAATTTTGACACTATTTGGTAATTGTTTTTTGTAAAAATAATAACAACATGATTAGTTAAATAAAAGTTAATTGAATAAATAATAACATGTCATATTAACCTATTAAATTATCAAATTCATAAAAAGTCTCAAATTACATTTATTTGGGTATTTATAACATCAATTATATTAATATTTCATTAATAAGGTAATTATTACATCATCATTGTGTCATAAATAAAATAAATTATATAATATATAAAATTTATAAATAAAATACAAATATGTAGGAAATATTTTTATCTCTCTAATGAATATTTATAGTCGAATTTATCTTATGTTTAACTCTCTATTAAAAATGTTTTAGTTATTAAAATTTGATTTTAACTATTTTAACTCTTCTTGAAATAAAATAATAAGAAGTGTCCTAGTCTAATCCAAGCGGACCTAAAGGGTAATATTTTATTCCTAAGGTTGTTTTTGGTCGAATTAAACTTATACAATAGAATTATTACATGTGTTAGGGTAATAATAATATCAATTTTACCCTTAATTACCCTATTTACTTTTAACCGTGGTAAATAAAAGTAAAATGTTACTATTCACCAAAAATTATTTTTATCTTATTGAACCAAATTTTACTCCTTGATATTAACCATTTCTCTCGGAATTTTGATATTCCACTCACAGTAGCACTAAAATTAAGTTTTTTGTAAATTTTCAAATTCTCTTAGGAGGTGGGTAAAAGACGGTGAAAAGTTCAATAAAATTTTTATATATATAAAATTTTTATAAAATGACTCTGATGAATGACATTGAAATTATATAGGTATTAATTATTGATTTTCACCTAAAATAAATTTAAATTAAATAAATAATTATTTAAATAAAAAGTCGATTTTTAAATAGTATCCCAATGTTTTCACTATTCATTAAAATTTGAAAGTTTTCAAAAAAATACAAAAAATTCACCCCAACCTAATTTCGATATTATGAATCCAAAAATGAAGTCCATTTTGAAAGTTAAAATTTATGAAATTTCAAAAAGTGGGTATTACTATTCCTAACAGCTATTTCATGATAATATTATAATAATATAACATTTAGTGAAACTCGGTATTGCGTACAACACACGCTATCGAGGAAGGTCACGATTGCATGTAATGAAAGCTAAGTCAGGGTTTCATGTTGTGCAAGCTCCCTTCAGTGTTGCGTATAAAATAATCAAAACATATTTTATTTATACATTAAACAAAATCTATACATAATGTTACGTAGAATAATTTCTACAAAACGAACTTGAAATTGTGTGTAGCACGAGCCAAGAATAGTGTTGTGTATACTGCAAGCTAATACAGTGTTGCGTATAGTATAATCTAATCTTGGTGTAGTGTATAATATAAGACATCAAAGAAATTAAAAATAATATATCTCATAAAATATTGGGGTGTTACAAGACAGGTCTGAGAAGTAACGTTGATGCTGAGAAATGTGGAAGACATCGTGCATATCCTAATACCTATGAGGTAACTGCAACCAATAGGAAACTGACCCAACTCTCTCCAACACCCCAAATGACCCGACATACCTCAGAAAAACTTACTCTATCTCCTAATACTCCTGTGTCCCAACCTCTTTATGACACGTTTGAAAACCTGATCTCTAACCTCAAACTCCAGAGGTCATCTCTGTTGATCAACATAAGACTTTTGTCGAGACTGTGCAGTAGCCATCCTCTTCCAAATCAACTATATCTTCTCTATAGTCTCCTGGAAAATATGAGATCTCAGTATTGATGCCTCTCATACCTGGGAGACAAAATAAGGGTGATCGTCATGGCCTGCCATAGAAAGCCTCATATGTTTCAATCTGAAATGTTCCTTGAAAACCATTATTATAGGAAAAATCCACAAGAGTTATGTGCTTCTCCTAGGAACCTCGAAAAACCATGATGCATGCTCGAATCATGTCCTCAAGCACATGAATCGTACACTTGGACTGGCCATCTGTCTGGGTGTGGTATGATGTACTTAGAAGTACCTGTGTACCCAAAGCCTTTTGTAGCACAAGCCAGACCCGAGAAGTAAAGCGTGTATCCCTGTTCAAAATAATGGACTGTTCAAATTCATATAAATGTACTATCTCTTAGAAATACAACCTTCCCAGCTCATCAACACTGAAGGTCTCCGTGATCGTCAAGAAGTGAGCAACCATCATAAGCCAGTAAATGACAACCCATACAACATTATTCACTCAAGGCGATGTTGGAAAACCTATCAAAAAATCCATTGCGACATCATTCAACTTCCACTCAGGAATGGGTAACAACTGGAAAAGTCCCGATGGTCACTGGTGCTCCGTCTTTATCTTCCAACAGGTGGAACACCTAATGAAGAAACTAGCAACATCTCCCTTCATACCTGGACACCAATACTAATGGTGTAGATCATGATAGATCTTGGGACACCAGGATGAACTTCCCAAACTGAGGAATGAAAGTCTTGCTTCATCTCCTCACGTATGTCTTCTAGAACCCATACGATCCCCTGGAATCGTGATATGTCATCCTCACCTATGGATTATCCAGGATTAGGGTCCTCTCCTGACATGTTTTCCCGTAGGACTAGGCCTTCTAAATATGATATCTTCCTCATTCACATTCAATTCAGAAGAGTAGAGATAAAATCTAGATAAGAAAGAAACATCTTCCCTTATATTTCGTGCACCTCCAAATTCATCTCAGAGAACGGATACATAAGTTTCCACTCACTGATGGACTCTTAAATTCATGTATTTGAGTCCTCCTTCTCAATGCATCAGCTACTGTGTTTTTTTCCCCGGTGTATAGGCAAGTTCAATGTCCAAAGACTGAATGTACTCAACCCACCTTCACTATCTCAAATTCAGGTCACACTGAGTAAATATATACTTGAGACTTTTATGGTCGGTGAACACCACAAAATGCTCTCCCAGAAGATAATGTCTCCAACATTATAAATCAAGGAAAACTACAGCCATCCCAAGATCGTGCGTTGGGTAGTTCCTCTCATGTGGCCTCAACTTCTGAGACCCATACGCAATGACTCCTTCTCCTTGCATAACCACATCTCCTAGCCTAATACCAGAACCATCACATTAAATAGTATAGCTCTTGCCCGGGTCTGTCGATACTAGTATCGGTGCTGAATTCAACCTCCCTTTCAGCTCCTGAAAGGCTGAATGACAAGAATCTGACCAAAAGAACTTCACACCGTTCTTATTCAAGTTCGTCAGTGGTGATTATAAGTGTGAAAAGTCTTTTATGAAACGCATTTAGTATCCAGTTAGCCCTATAAAACTATGTACCTCAATGAAATTCTTTAGATGCTCCCAAGAAACTACTACACTCACTTTCTATGGGTCTACTAATATTCCTATCTCTAAGATATCATGACCCAATAAGTGAATTTGGTCCATCCAAAAGTTTCCATTTGAGAGTTTACAAATTTAACTGATTCTCTCTTAGTGTACTCAAAATGATCTCATGATGGGTAGCATGGTCGTGTCGAGTGTGAGAGTACACCAAGAAATCATCCACAAAGACTACTACAAAATAATCCATGTGATGATGGAAAACTTGTTTCATCAGTTCCATGAAGACTACAGGTGCGTTCGTGAGACTGAACATCATAACCACTTACTCGTATAGACCATACCTACTCCGGAATGTTATAAGAGGTATATATGATGGTCTAACACGCTAACGATGGTCACCAGATCTCAAATCAATATTCAAGAACACCCAGGCTCTTCGAAGATGATCAAATATATCATCAATCCTCGGAAAGGGATATCAGTTATTGACTATCAACTGGTTCAACTTCCGATAATCCAGGAAAAGTCTGAGGGTACCATCTTCCTTCTTTGCAAATAGGACAGGAGAACCCCAAGGAGAAGTACTGGGTCGGATGAAACCCTTGGCTTGTAACTCCTCCAACTAATTCTTATGATCCTGTTATTTAGGTGTAGCCATCCAATAAAGAGGAATGGACACCAATGATGCTCCTACAACATGCTCAATAGAGAAGTCTACATCAGGCTTCAGAGGGAAACCTGAAAAGTCCTATGGAAAGACGACCCTAAAATGATCTACCAATAGAGGAAAGTCTTTTTGTGAAGTCCCCTGGTCATATTGGTATAGAATTGAAATCTGGGTTGTATCTCCTCCCGACTCATGATGCTCAGTCCCGCTCTACTCACCTGGACATCCCATTCTCCCTTATGAAGAAATGATCCTCCTTCTGGTGATGTGAAACTCATCCATGGAGATAACAGACAACAACCGCCTAGAGGGGTACTAACCTTTCCATTCAAAGGATGACATCATATCCCGTCGTCTCTAAGATGTATAAGTCCCATAAGAAGTGACACCCACAATCCTATAGAGGGAACTCCTTGCACTAACGTACACTAGCTGCTCTAGTCCTCAATGGAGTGTCTAGCATCAAGATATCATCAGATGAAATGATACAAAGCCCAAGTCACTCCATGACAGAAACAGATATAAATCTATGGGAAAACCATGTATCTTAAAGTAAAAAAGCTAAAACTGAGCTAATCATAATCGTACCTCGATCTGTAGAGTGTCTAGGATCCTGATCCGGCTATGTCTGCTCTAATGCAAATGTCTGACCTACATTGTGGCACCGTGACACTGCCCGGCCACACTTGATGGTCCACTGTGTTGTCGCCGAAATCCTAGAGACTTACATCCACGCCCACGACCTCCACCTTAGCCTGAACAGCCGTACGAACTCTAGTTCCCAGACTGGTTAAAAACTGGTGGTGATGATCCCAAATGAGGAGTCATTGAATAACCCCTATCAATTACTACTGGTCTGAAGATCTGAATGAATCACTAAAAATAACCCATCTTGCCGCTTGATCAGCACTCCAACAGGTCTCTCGGGAAATGTGTCCTCATAAGCCCAACCCTTCCACACTTGTACCATTCTACGTGGCTACCTAATGGTGTGTCCCACCTACTCAAATCTCTATGAGTAGATTCCCTGCAGTGCTTTCTACTATCAGCTAAAGAAGAATGAACTCTGGATGCTGAACCGCCCTAGCCCACAACTCCAAAATCCCCTAGATTATGTTCTGTGATAAGCACTTGGTTTACTATAGATGATATATTAGTCAACCTGATGGTGTTCACCTGATCACGAATTTACTTCTTAAGACCATCATCAAACATCCATGAAAGGAACAACTCATCTCCCCCTAAAAGGGTGTAAATATCTGAAGATCTGTGAAGCATGAAGAATACTCCATTACTGAAAGATTACCCTTCTCTAGACTCGTGAAATATTAGGCTCGATCGGACCTCATGGTCTCTGGGTAGATTTAATCATATAAGGTGCATGGAAACGCCTCCCATGCCACATTCTGATGGCATCCCGCATGTGATATCACATCTCACTATCACTTTGTAGAATCCACAAGAATTTATGAAGAATGATTGACCCTCCTATTTGGAGGGTTCTCCAGTTGCTTGAAGATCTTCATCATGGCGTATAGCCATGATTCTGAAACCTGGGGTCCTCCATCCCCTGAAAAGGTGTGAGGATACTACTGCTGAAAGTCCCACGTCAATTCATTCATCGACGGGGTAGGAGGTGGTGCTCCCTGAAAGTTTTGGATCATCCTCATAAAGACCTCCTGAAACTATTCATCAGCACATGTGTCATGTATAACTACTCATTCCAAGACTGGATTAACTGGAGGATCTACTGGTAGTCCCTAATCAGCCATTTCTGGTGTCTGATTGCTGTCGGGTAACTAGCGGACAACCGGAGGATGTCTCAGTGGCATGACTATGAAAGGTCAAGCATACACCTTAGATCAAGATTAATAGAGACTGAAATTTATATGTGTAAGAAGAAAACAAGAGAAAAAAATCTTTCATGTTTCTCAAAAATATGGATACTCGGCGTGTATAATGCCTACACGATGTGTTCCATAAATCTTTTCACATGGGCATGTACTCCTGCCATAGCTGGTCATGTAACACCCCAAACATATGGCGTGTTGTCCTATCACATGATGTGTACTTGAATCCTCTTCCCCTGCCTGAGTCCTCCTATGCAACAAAGCCACACATCTCTTTTAAAACAAGACTACACTGCATGTTTGTGCCAGACATGGCGTGTACTAGACAATCTTCATTGACCTGCGTTGTTAGGGACACAGCCTGATACACGACTCACTATACATGGCGTGTTATAGGTGGACATGGCGTGTACTTATTAGGTTTCAACTTCCCAAGTTGTTAGTTACATGGGTGGACACACGGATGAAACTACACGGTGTGTTTATGCCAGAAATGACATGTACAAGAAGATTTAACCGACCCGCGTTGCTCGTTACATGGCCAGATACTCGGGTTACACTACACAGCGTATTCTAGATGGACACGACATGTATTTGAAAAGACTAAAAAAACGGTGTTGTTAATGACACGAATAGTTACAAGGTTCTACAACACGGCATGTACATCCAGCACACTACGTGTTCAACCAAGATTTCCCAACCCTGTGTCTCTGCCCAAACGGTCTGAGACAAGGTTAGGGACTACACAACATGTACATATGGTACACAACGTTTACATACGGTACTCAGCGTGTACATACGGTACAGGGCGTGTACATATGGTACACTACGTATACTTAATAAAAACAGTTTCTTCTCGAATAGAATAACACATGGAGTGTATTCAACATTACACACCATGTATTCTGATTTTTTCCATACATTAAGCCTTAGAAACTACTCTGAAACCAGAAAAATGTTGAAACAAACATTTAATGTGCAAAATTCCGATCCGTGAGGTCCCATAATCCCCTCAAATCAAAGCTTGGAATCATAAACATGTAAAATAAAAGGAATAAAGTCAATGATACAAAAAATTAGGGTCCATGAGGGCCCATAACACCTCAAGAACAATGTTTTTTGTTCAGTCAAACAAAGACTTACACAATTAAAAACCTTATCAAAAGCAGTTATTCTATCACGACATCTATCACAACAACATGAATATCTAGCACAACATCTATCACAACAACATGCAATCACAAATGCACTTTAAATGGAATGGCAAGAATGCATGACATGTGATTAATAGAATGTTTCTATATGATGCATGAGATGGAATACCCTCTTCTCATTGGGTTGTAATAGAAATAGAACCTCAATAACATCAATGATAACAGTAAAAAACATGTGAATCACCCAATGATGAAATCAAATAAACTGTAAAATTGCAAAACCATAAAAATTACAATAACTAGGTAAATTGGATTTCCCCTATACACGAGTTAGCTACTCCTAGGAACAACTTATTACCATGTACCTATTCTGTCCCATCCCTGACTATAGGTTCCAAATAGTATGTCACGAAGGAAAGAATACCTCAGATACCACTTTGTAATGTCCCGGTTCCGGAAGCCACCAAGAGGTGCCCCGTACCCGATTGGTCACATAGCCTTAAGCCCAAATTCGCGAACGCCAGAGGCTAACAACAAGCAGTGAGGGAATTGGGTGTGATGATGGGGAAACTATAACCTCATTGGAAGAGTAACAAAGAAAAAATAAATACATAACAATAGATGAAGTATCAGTAATACAATACAACCGTAAACATCATATGCTTGAAAGTAAGAAACAACAAGAGAAAATATATAATTGATTCATGATACATATTTCTAGGAAATAATACAAACAATTTACAATGAAAGAATACATAAACAAAAAATATACAAAAGAAAACAAATAAACTCTAGCAGCATCGCAAGCCTCAGTTGGGTCCCATGCTCTCCAGCTCTATAACAATAAAGTTCCTGAAGTAAAAGGGCACTTTCCCAAATCTATAAATGCATCAATATAATCTATTTGGGCGCCAAATCATGACCCAAATAGGGTGTGATACTAACTGAAGTAGTCAATAACCAATGTTCCTAAAAATCAGTGAATATATATGGTAGGAAATAAGTAAAAAGAAAAGAGTACATGAGCCTTAGAACAATTGTTAAGGACTCCGTAAGTGCATTCGGGAGACCCGAGATCACATCCAGGATGAGAAAATATTTACGGGTACTGTAGCAGTATTGTAGCAGGTATTGTAGGGAGAACTGTGAATTACTATAGCAGGTACTATAGTGGGAACTATAGCAGGTACTGTTTGGCACTGAAACAGCCGGGAATATGCCCCCATTTGAGACTTCGGGCCACAGATTTGGTCCTCGAGTCCTTTAATGCCTTCGGGCCACCCAGGTCTTCGGGTCAGTAAGGACTTCGGGCCACCTCAATGCCTTTGTTCCGCCTCAAGGCCTTCAAGCCACCCTAAGTGCATATTCAAACCAGACAACCTACAAGGAATAATCTCTACAAGGAGGATGAGCAAAGAGCTTTCACCACAGTAGAAGCTATATGGATTGCAAGAATGAGAGGGTATGGCACCTGCCATTGAGACAGGCCTATTCATGCATGGGAATGCCGAGCCGAACATCCATGTGAAGGTGGAGAACTGATTTCACGATGAAGATGCTGGGGTGGAGCAGTTTCATGTATTTAGTCTGGGTTTTATGTTATGTTTGAAGCCTAAGGGCAAATAAATTTTTCTAAGGCCTACAGGCCATGTAATACGTACGCCTACAAGCCTTGTAAGGGTTCCACCTAACCCCTTGAAAGATGGATTATAAAAAATCAATAAAAAAATGAATAAGTAAAAATAGAAGAAAATAAGCAAGTACACAGAAGTGAACATTCATACAATTCAAAGCAATAAATTCCACATATCAAGAAAACTAATAATCACAACATGCAACCCTTTGAGTAGTACACAAAGCCTATACCCTATGGTTCAAATTACAAGTATATAATAAAGAATCTCTGGGGATTCACTCACCATCAATTCACATTATAGTCAAAAGTTATTAAAGACTCTCTGAGGAAGCACGCACCGTCAATTACCCCTATAGTATTTTAACGGAATCCTATAGGCACTCTGAGGAAGAACTCAAATTTAATTCCCCCTCTGGCCTCGTGACATAACTATAGATAATATAAGGGAGAACTAATCATAAATCCACCCTATGGTCTCACATCGTGATAATTATAAAAGATACTCTGGGAAATCCCTCGACGTCAAATTCTTATATGGTCTCACTACTACAGGTTCCTGCTTCCCTTTGTAATGAAATCGTGCACAAAAAAATGAACAACAGCCAAAGTAAACCTCTAAAACTACTTGGCTAAACAATCTACAACATATCAATCACGTCAGATAAAATAATCACTCCATCCTACAGTACTAGGCATGGGAAAAAACAGGGCAGCCTAACCGGCCAAGGAGAACCAAACAGACATAAACAAAACATTCATGGGAAAACTCTTCTAAAGCATAAAAATTAACCCTATCCACATTCAATCAACCTATATTCAAGTATAAAAATATATCAGGAAATTAAAAAGGATAAAACTGTAAATATGCAATACCCCGTTCAAGGGTATTGGTCACTTTTGCACATATAACTCAAAGACTATCTATAGAAAGGCATAAACCACCTACCTCAGTGTGGGGAGATCGTTATACATGAACATAAATCGTTGAATCTCCCAAGAACACCATAGATATACAAAAACATATAAAACATTAAACGGAGTATAAATCTTGAAAGATGAGGAATCGAGAAACGATGATTTAAAAGAAAGAAGAGAATACTGATGTGATTCCAATGCAATTGAGGATGGTCAATTTGGAGAAAAAATTCCAGATTGGGGGATCAGGGAAGAATAACAGCCGTACGGACACTCTTGGACGAACTAGGTCGAGAAGGAGGTGTTTCTGTATGTCATACGTGACCCCGGTATGTTCAATATAAAAAAATAAAGTACAGGGAGTGTACTTTTGAAGTAAATAGTGTTCACTTGCCCTTATCGAGCCCCACATTAGGCGGCCTACAGGTCACCACAGACAGCCATGTGGATGACCGTTACACAACTAACACACGACATGTACTTCAAAAATTTCTAAAAACCCCATTTTCCTAAAAAGCACTAGAAAAAGGAAAACATTCCAAAAAAGAAGGTCTGGGTTCTTACACATTTCTTCCATCTTAAGACTATATCATTCCACAAAAACTTTTTAATAGTAAAAGGTTGAAAACAAGGAAAAAAATTCCTAATTGAGGAAAATACTAAGAACAATGAAAACATGAGCAAGACAAACTTATATGTGAATATAATTATTTCAGATACCTTCTCTAATACCAATTGTAGGATCGAAATATGATGTAGATTCTCAATACACAAGAGGGGGTGAATTGAATACTTCAAAAATTCCTTTGGAACATTTAATTTTGATATAAATCATTCATTTTAACCTTAAGGTAAAATATGTTTAACAAGGTTAAACAATGTAAATTAACAAGACCTCTTAGTCCTACAAGCATTTCTAGGTTCCAAAAATATGGTTCCAGAAATGAAACTTAAGAAAATATCACATGGAAATGATTCAACCTTAAATCATATAGAATCTTACTAATCAGAGTATACAAGAGTACAAGGAAGTATAAGATAATTATACTTTCTTTATTAATCAAAATTCAGAATAATATAAACTTGAAACAAAAAAATTAACAAATATTAAATAAATTATCCCAAAGAGTAGGGTATCCAAAAACTATGGATAAAGGTCCCTTGATTTATAATTTCAATAAAGTATGTCTTATCCACACCCGGGTAAGCCCTCGATAGGATTATCAGAATATTCCTTACTATCTCCAGAATCCCTTGAATTTCAAGTTAGTCAGAACCTCTGTTTTCTTAACCAAGGAAGTCCTAAAACTCTAAGGTAGTCGGCACCTCTGTCTTCCTATCCCTAGAAGCCATCGATTGTACAGATTAATAATCAGAGTCGCACAAAGAAATATGAACAAGATGTTCAGTACGAACAAAGAATGAGAGTATCTCTCTCTAGGAATCACTTCAACAGCATGTGGTCTCTAAAGTGATAGATCAGTTCCTCAAAAGTTCTATGCTCATTCAAATGAGATCCTATTTATAGGAACTTCTCCAAGGGTCAGCTCCCTCTTCCAATAGTTATATTTTTCATTGAATCTATGTGGGACCTGTACATGTGTCACTTAAATAATGGTTACTTAGAAATATATTGTATGACATCATTTCATAACAATAGAGTGTGTAAGAAAAATATGGTTTCATAACCAAATTAATTTCTCAGATTCTATGGAAAAATAATGATCAGAGTCTAAGAAAATGAACATTCAGAGTCTATATTACATTGAATTTAGGATTCTGTTTTTCAAGGAATTCAGATTCATAATTCTATAGACATCGGAGTTTGAATTCCAATGAATTTGGAATTTGAATTCTAAAGAATTAAGAGTCTCAATTATAATGAATTCGAAGCCTAATTTAAGAGGAATTTGGATTCTGAATTCAGAGGAATCCGGAGTCTGATTTCAGTCGAATATGGAGTCTAAATTCAGATGAATTCAGATTCTAAATTTTAATGAATTCAGAGTCTGGATTTCAGAGAATTCATAGTCTTCATTTCAGAGGAATTTGGAGTGTGATTTCAGAATAATTCAGAGTTTGAATTTGGATCATGAAAATAGAATACTCTATATCTAATTATTTATAGGATGCCGAGGTTTTATATATGAAACTGAATTCTACAATGAGAAATAAAATGAGTTATATTTAGAGATAATATAACATAAAAAATGAAAACAATGGTAATGATAAAATGTCCTTGGGGAAGGAAAATTTTCCATAATAAGATAAATCTTATTGGAAATAAAACATATCTTGAGATTGAGTATTTGTGATTTTCAAAACATAAAAGAAATGGAAAATTCATAAGGAAACCTTACTAACTCAATAACTTGGGTAAAATTGTTAATTAAAAACCCCGATGTTGAGTAGATAATGATAGGGTTGAAACATGCAGCATAGGGTTCCTTCTTGTAGTGTAGGGTTCCTTTTGATTGAATAGGGTTTCTTTTTGTTGTGTTGGGATCCATTGAGCATCATTATGTTACTACAAATATATTGTTCTTTAACTATACATTCATCTACATGTAAATTAGTGATCAAATTATCGTAGGGTTGATGATCCAAACATTCATCCATTTTATCATAATATTTTAAATATATCATTGATTTATCATATGTTCCTTTTTAAAAATGTTCGGTATGAATAATGATTTTAGACTCCAATATAGGGTTGATATTTTATACGCAAGGAATTTCACTGATCATTAGGTTGATGATCAATATGCTTAAAATCCAATGTTGGATTTCAATTACATACAAAAACTGATCAGTGTAGCATAGAGATGATGAACCATAGGTTCATTTACCAAACATAGGTTTTTAATAGTGTTTCCCTAACATTTACCATAGATTTTCATTTCATAAAAAATATAAATAAGAACTTGACATATAAACTAGAAACATACTTCACAAAAGTTTACTAAAAAAACAAAAAAAATAATTTTGATCATTAAAATCAATATTTAATATATAGTATTGTTGAAATAATACATTCCCAACAAGTATTAGTTATTTGGTAATGATTTTATATGGATATTGGTGTTAGCAAAAATTATGTATTTCAGGAGTTTTGTAGTTAAAAAATTATGGTCAAACATAGTGGGTGATGTAGAAATATTTACTAGGAACTTGTGATTAAATACATCTAGGATCCATTGAATGTACAATATGTTAACATAACAAGACATGAATTATAAGATTAATTGTTAGGTATAATCCCTTATAATTTTATATATATAATGATTACTGGATATTACGATTGACTTGAATTAATTCTCGGAAGTGGATGAAAATAAATATAGTAAAATTATTTTTAAAACATCCATACAACAAAGAAAAATTAATTTCCATAAATATGTAACATATGTTGATATTTTTGGGATATTAAGGTGGGATTATTGGATTGTTAATTTTTTAAGACACAAACCCTAATATCCCATAATGGATTGTTAAATAATTACATTTTTTACTACGTACAAATGATCTTATCCCAATAGACTGAATTTCTTAGTATTTTTGAAAAACTAGATAGATGATTAAATATACTTTATGAATTAATATATAAATTAAAAAATATTAAGTTCATTGTAAACAACAATACTCTCCTAGTTTTACCATTCACATTAATCAAAATATATATCATTGAATCTAGGAACAAATAAATCATAATAAACGGGTGAGATTAGTTTCTTATTAAGGGTATATATAAAGTGGAGGATGATCAATAATAATTATGGATGGATAATGATTTAAAAAAATTACATGTAATATATAAATTGAGAAAAATATAGAAAGTATCGAAAAGTTATTGAATAATTCCATATAAAAATTAACATAAGTTATAAAACATATCAATAGAAATTATACTAACAATATAATCACTTGGAAATATATAACTAATATCATATTGATGGAACGAATAATGGTAGCTATAGGAAACATAATGTCAAGGCCTTCTCAATGATATATGAAAATAAATGTGTAAGTCCTTAGCCATATCCCATTCTAGTTTTCCCCATCATACATGTTGATGCATTAAGGGGATATAGTAGGCCATGTCTATCACATACCATTTATAATGAATTCCTCATATTAATGGTGTGAATCAAAAACAAAACATACATCATAAATGTATACAACTTTCACTAATCACTATACATAATAGAATATCATTATGAGTAATATGGTGAATGGTATCAAAAGAGAACATCCTTAGTCAAACCGAACATAATTTTTTTTATAAAATATGATATATTATATCATAATAGGTTAACATTAATGATCTTAAAAATTAAATATGTATGTTAACATAAAACTCATAATCTAATAAAATCAATAAAAACTATTTAGGGAAATAGTATTTTTTACATTGAAGAGTTTTTGTTAAAATGATATGAAATTTTAAAAGAAAAAATTACCGTTGAAAAGAATATTATAAACTTTTAAGGTAAACATCAATACATAAAGGTTTCATGATGTTATAAAATGTCCCCCATGTCGTATAATATAAAAAAAATTTCCTTTCTATTTTTTTTTCAAAAAATGCATTAAGTACTTTTATTTTTAAAATGAAGAAATGGTATTATTTGAATTGATATATCAAAAGTGGATCTATGCTAAATTTAAATCACAAGTTTTTATAATAATAATTAAAATATCATTGAAATCATTTTTTTAAAACATGTACATTGAAAAAAATGTTCCCTCGTGGAAACATAAACTTATTCAATCCTGAATAATAATGAGATTTTGAATTAAACATGTATTTTTCACTTTAAAATAGTGTACTGTGATTTAACCTCTCGTATAATGGTTTATAGAATGTTATTAATTTAAACTATAAACATGTATTTATTTATTATGTCATATATAATCTTCTTATGTTATTTTGTGAATAATATTTTTTAACTACCCTTATTTCTTGTGTTAATTGCTTCATTTTTCTACACATTGTATGTCATGTAAGTCATGTTTCTTATGAATAAAATATATTAATTTCATCTCAAGAACAATATTATGTTCATAGATATAATATTAATTATTTTAAAAAAATTATAATCATTCAGTAATGGTTAACACGTAAAATGACTCATATCACATCGTGGAGACGTTAGACCATACATATGTAGAATCGATATTATTATTCCCTTAATTAGTGATAGGATGTGAAAGTGTATGTTATATACTTTTTCCAAAATCAATATAATTTTGAAATTTACATATATACCCATTATTTTCATCATCATAAACAACGATGTAATTTAGCGTTGAAAAACATATTACACCACATTATGGAGAGGGTTATATGTATATAAGTACACAGGATATTTTCATTTTTCATATGATATATAAAAAGTGTAATATGGATATCCCACTATCGTAATAATATCTCATCAAATATATGATACTATATTTATTTCATTATCATGGAAATAAAACTTTATTATTTTGTATATATAGAAATGAAGTTGGATTAGTTTGTAAAAATTATTACATCTTCTTTAGTGGACATCTTTTAGATATTTTCTGAAGGGATTAATAGTTTACCATTTTAGAAGATCTGGATATCAAAAACAAGGATAATGATGTCAGTAATATAAATGTGTAGTACATGGTCAAGCTATAATGTTAAATATGGTTTCATGAAGTGAGTAAAAAGGTTCCCTTTTATAATTGATGTCAGGGGAACTTTTGGAAATCCTCAAAGTAATTGATATAATATGGCTATTTTATAAGATAAGACATCAAAATGGAATATAAATCTTTAGTGGAAGACATTTTGGAACCCATAATATCACCATTGTTATTATTTAATTTTTTTTTATATTTAAATAAATTAATAATTATGTAATTCAACAAAATATCACTGTTGTCAAATTTGATACTATTAATATAATTTGACATGAAATATATCAATAAAAAGAGTTAATTAAAATATTATGACATAAAAAAAAATATCATATATTTATATAAAATTAATTATTCACATTAAATCATCCAAAACATATTAATATTAATGTTTTTAAAAGTGATTATTTTATTACTCTATTATTTAAACAAATATGGGTTTAGCATTGACAAATAATTTAATATAAATATATATATTATATATAATTTCCAAATAGATATATATATAATTAAACAAATTTCATGAATATATAAATATAAAATTTATGCTCATTCATATCTTGATTTTTTCCCTATGTGGACACATATAAGTTATTAAATACATAGAGAAGCATTTTTTTAATTATCCTTGATTTAAATCATATATCATTTATTTTTCATTGAAATGTGTACATTAAACAACTAAATTATATTTTAAATATATAAGGATATAATAATATTCATAGAATAATTTTTAGATAGTTTTCGAGCCCATTTTTACCATTATCCTTTTTTGTTTTACCCCCTTTTTAAACTCCTTAACTCTTACTATGACCACATCTGCTTTAACTCTTAAGGGTTAATATAGTCACTCTAAAATTTCAAATGAACCATTTGTGGATTAATGATATATCTTTAAACCCTATACATATTAGTTTTATTATATATATATATATATATATATATATATCATTTATCAGAAATATTTTTTATTATAAAATCTAATAAATGTAAATTTTGATACTATTCATTAAATTAATTTTTTAAAATATCTTAAAAAACGATATATTAAAAAAATAAAATTTTAAAAATACATAATATGTATATCTAATTTATTAAATCCACTAATGATATTAATTATATAAAATTATATTTAATTTAATATTTTTTAATAACATTTATTTTATATGTCTATTAATTAACAAATTAGTACATCATCATTGAGAACGTCATTACATTACTAATATAATCTATAAAAATTATAAATAAATTTTCATGATGAAGATAAATATTTTACCTTCAAAATGAATATTTATATATGAATATAACCCCTTGTTATCCAAAAATTAAAATATTTAACATGATAAAAAAATATAAAATCTTTGAATTTAATTTAATAAAAAACATTATAAATCGATTCACATCATCCAAGTGGTTCTAAGAGCCCAATATAATAGTTTTACTATTATTTTTTTTACTCCATTTTATGTAATAATACCTTGATAATTCATTCACAATCTTTATAGAATAAGTGACTATATTGTTGTATGATGAGAATGTTTGGGTGACTAGTGCCCCTCAACAGAATGGATTTATCCCATAAAATAGATGATTTAAATACTCCATGGGTGATGTATTTTTCCAACAACATGATATCCTAACTGTAAAAAAAAATTATACTTAAAATCAATCTCATCCTCCTTTTTCATCTGATATAGAAACCACATCTCCATATATAGTCACTATTTATAGGGATTTTTTTAAAAGTTCCTTAAAATCCATTTATAACACATTTGTTATATCATCCTCATTTTATCTATTTTGAATCAGTTAAAAAATTTATTTTCATCTCTATAAAGATAATAAATAGACATGGAAACCATTTACTATTCATTACATACCAAATTATTGAATATATTTTTTATCAAACTTGTCCATTTCCCAGCAAAAATGGATTTGTAGTCCAATCAAATTCATTGAAGTTATTTTATAAGGAATATGTCTAAATAGTTCCTCCATGTTGTGGATCTAGTTGTTCAATATGTGTATAATTATTTCTCATATCATGATCTATATATAAAAGTATAGTTATATGTTTTTCAGTACCATCTTCAATATCAATATCTTGAATTTAGAGAAATCCTTATATGGATTACGTGTGTTGATACAATTTTCCATTCCATCTGTTAGGTTTGATTTCTAATAAGTGTAATACACAAGATTAGATCATAAATTTATGGAATAAAATGTATAATCCAAACACTGGTTAATCACATTATATAAATCTGAAATTTTGGAATAACTAATCTCTAAATCATAATATTACATTATTTGAATATATTTCTAAATTCTACAATTTCTATAATAAATCTCAATACCATGGTATATATTATACATTATCAGATCCCAACTATATACAAACCAACCCTATCAGCATAGAGTTAGTGGTTACATAAATATAATATTACAAAGTTAAAGCAACCCTATCCCAAAAAACCAAATAGTTTAGTTTTTTTTAAAAATAGGACTCATACATGAATATTACATTATTATTGAATATATAAAATACAACATAGAAACTTCATTGAAAATATTATTAGTATCTTATATTTTCCTAGTATATCAGACATAATATATAGCTTCACATTCGTTGAAAAATAAAATATAATAAAGGGGTGACCATAGATGCTTAGTAAGTGTGTATACATAACAAAAGCTATGAAATAAATATTATGGAAATGTAAATTACTGAAACAAAATCCTTTTAATTAATAACATGACAATAATATGATTGGTATAAAAAATGATAAAATAATTCTATATAAACTATCCCATCAGCTACAAATCATATAAATTGAAATTATTCTAATTGAATAATCATAAGGAGATCAAAAACTAATCACATAATGATGTCATGTATAATTCTAGACATCTAAAATATACCATTGAGGCCACGACCAAGACGTCTGAAAATAAATGGTTAATGTCTCAGATAAATACCATTATGATATGTCTAATGAGATATAATGAAGCATCGTGGGGATATAGCAGGACCCAACCATATAAAAATAATTAAAAATCATTCCATGTATAAATGGGGTGAAATAGAAACAACATATATTTGAAAAAATTAAATAGTATTCCCTAACTAGTAAACATAGTCACAAACCATTCAGAGTAATATGGTGAATTGAATCAATATACCATATTCATTGTCAAACTGATCATAGACCATTTAATAAAATATGGAATATGATATCATATTAAATACACATTAATGAATAAAAAAATAATCAATTGTTGATAACATAGATAAATATTTTATAATAAAATACATCAAAGTTATTGATAAAAATACCATTTTCATTACATTGAAATGATTTATTTGAAAGTATCATCAATATCTAAAGAAAAAAATTCATTTAAAGAAACCTTATAAAAATTTAAAATAATCATCAAGACATTAAAGATATTTAATGGAAAAAATTTCTCATGCCGCATATGTTAAAAAAAATTCTTTTCTTATTTGTTTTGATAAATCCCCAAAGTACCAAGCTTGGAAACCAACAAAAATATTTCATTTAAACTATTTTATTCAAAGAAATATATTTGTAAAAATACATTATAAATATCTTGTGTAATATAAAACCATTTTTTAATAGTTTAAGAAATCATGGGAATGGAAGGTAAACATTCCTTGTTATATACATAAACTTATACAATATCTAATATTATTGTGATTGTAAAATAAACCCTTACTTTTCACATTACTTTAGTTTAACATGATTTAAATTCATGTATAATTGTTTAAATAATGTTATTAAATTATTCCAGAACTATATCCATATTTAATATATAAAATATGAACCTATTATATCTTATAATTAAAAAATATTGTTATCACATTTTTTCGGGTACTAACTGCTTTATTTTACATTGCATGTTTTGTGTAGGGAGTAATATTTCATATGCATATGATATATTTCTTCCATGTTTATAGTAGTATTTAGTACACACAAACACTTATATATGTATATATATAATATTTATCAATAATAAAAAATTAAAATCATTCTTTAATGGTTAACATTAAAATTGAATCACATCAGGTTGGGGAGACTGTAAGTTTTACGTACGCACGAGTGACATGATCATTCACTTTATAAGTGAATGCATAATAAATTTTATGGTATATAATTTTTTATAAAATAAATATAATGTAATAATTGAAATATATACCTATTATTACTATCATTATACCTATAAATGTAATTTGGTAATGGAAAACAGATTATACCACGTTGTGGAGATGGTAAACCATGTATAACTATGAACAATGTTTTCATATTTTGTAGAATAGATAACATGTGTATCATTTTTCTCAAATAATAATAATTAATTATTATAATATATATGATACTATAGTTATCAAATTATCATGGAAATTACACATTTAGATGAAGTATATGAAGAAATGAAAATGGATGAGTTAGTAAAATAAATTACCTCTTTCTCGATATGTGTTCTTTTGAGCTATTCTTAAAGGATATGGTGATGACCTTTTTGGTTATCCAAGATTAAAAAAACATTAGTATGTATGTTGAAAAGATAAATATTTATTATATGGTAGATATATAGGGATCAATATGGGTTGATAAGTGAGGTAGGAGGTTCCCTTTTCAAATTTTGGTGGGGGCACTTTTGGAAATCCTTGAAATATAATAATATAATATGGAAATTATATATCCAAAGACTAAAAAATGGAACATAAATTAATAAATAATGAAATTTTATACCATCTATTGTCTCATTTGTGATTGTTTACCATTATTTTTATTTTTATATAATTTAATAATATATAAATTCAATAAAATATCACAATTGTCATAATTGATACTATTCATTTGATTTGATATCAAATACATCAAAAAAAATTTGAATTTGAATATAATTATTTTAAACAAATCATATACAATGTATAGATTTATAGAATTTATTAATAAATTTAACTCATAAAAAATATATCAAAATTAATTCTTTTAAAATGATTTATTTTTCTTTCTATTTAATTAAATTAATATAGTTTCTGCATTGAATAATAATTTATGTTAATCATGTAACTTCTAAAAATTAAAAAAAAACATTTATAACAAAAATAATCTTTTTTATATTAAACTCTAAATTAATATTCACTCATATTTTCAATTTTTTTCATATCTCGAAACATAAAAATTATTAAATGCAATGAGAGTGGAATTTTGTATCTATCAATAATTTAAATAGTATACATGTCATTTTCACATACAACTATCAATTAAACATATAATATTAGATATTTAGGTGACAATTATATAATCCATTCATCCATAATCTTTTAGACAATTTTATACCTCATTAATGTCATTATCATTTGGGTGTAACCATTATTTAAGCCATTTAAATCTTACCATGGCAATATCTATTTTTAATGATTGAGGAAAAATATAGTTACTATAAAATAACCAAAACACCATAAATAAATAATTTATTAAAAAATGAACCGTATCAGAATATGTTGAAGAAATATAAAATATTTATGAATTCTAGGTAATTTTAAAAATTGTTATTTATTTTAAAATAATACTAATATCAATTTCGATATTATTCATTACAAGAAATTTTTTAAAACATCATAATATTCATTTAAAATAACCTTTAATACTTCCCTAATAAGTTTATATCATCTAAAAAATACATGTATGATATTAATTATATCAAATTACTTTTATTTTATTATTTCCAATAATATTTTTCAAATATTCCCACTATATAAACAATTATAGTTCCATCAATGAGTGAGACATTAATATAATTATTTATTACATAAAGAAAATTATCATTATTAAGGAAAAAATTTTCTATTATATATTAATATATATAGTTTAATTTATCCTTTAGGTTACCCCATATATGAATATTGAAATCGTTAAAAACAAAAGCATGACACATTTGACTTTTCTTAAAAATAAAATGCAATAAATATAATAATTTCGTCCAGGTGTATCCAAGAGCTCATAAAATCATAGAAATGATGATTTTGGTCTAAAATAGAAAATCTAATAAAAATAGGATAATTTTAATGATAATTTTATAAAATATAAAATATTATAATTTCTATTAATTACTAGATTAATCCTTAGTCGTGGTGATTAAAATAATTTTGTTTAAAATTCGTATTGTTCAAAAAAATAAACATACCTCATAAATTATAAAAATATAATCAATAAAATGTAATAAATTTATAACACTACAGGAAAACAAAATATTTGAGATGGGATCCTGTCGCAAAAGACCTTTTGCGACGGGGCTCCGTCGCAAATCGCCCATTGCTGAAAACAGTGTCGCAAATAGGTGTTTTTACGGAGGTCCCATTGCAAAAATAGTTTTTACGACGGTATTTTCCCCCCGTCACAAATTGGTTTTCATTTATATATAAAAAAGGTATTTTCGACGGGTTTCTGACCTGTCGCAAATGGGAAATTTAAAAAATATTTACAACGTAGGTATTTGCGACGGACTATCGCAGAAATTGTTTTTACGACGGGTATTCTTCCCGTCGCAAATGTGACAGTAAAATTTTTTTTTACGACGGGACACCCCGTCGCAAATACTCCCGTCACAAATACTAAAAAAATAAAAAAAATAAAAAAATTAATACAAATCGTATAATATTATGTAATAATAATAATATAAAAAAATTATATTATTATAATATAAATAAATAATATATAAAATATAATTATGAAATATCAATATAAAATAATAATAATATAAATATAAATAATATAATATTATATAATAATTTAAAAAATTAATATAATAATAATATTATTAAATTATGTATATAATAATAATATTAATATTAATAATATAAAGAAATTATATTATTATAATATTAACAATAAAAAAAATATATAATATAATTATGAAATATTAATATCAAAAAATAATAATAATATGAATATAAATAATATAATATAATATAATAATAATACTAATATTAATAATATAAAAAATTAATATAATATTATTATTATTAAAATAAACATACATATTTATGAAAAAATAACATTAATATTATTAATATTAATAAAATTATAAAATTATAAACTTCTCAATATTAATAATAAATATAAAATATTAAAAGTAATATTACTAAAATAAATAGACATTAAAAATAATACTAATAAGTAATAAAATATTAAAAAAAATAAAAAAAAATTAAATCATGCAATATTCATACCAATATGAAAGAGGAATTGTAAATAGTTAATATGACAATAAACTACGAACTCAAATGTTTATTACATGTAAAAAATCACTGGGGGGTGGATAATCTAGAGGAGGTGGTGGAGGAAACTCCATCCCTAAACTATGAGTTAGACGACGTATATACTCCATCTGCTCCTGATGTTTCTCCTAATATCGACGCATCTCCTCCTCCTGTTGCTGACGCATCTTCTTCTGCCATCGACACATCTCCTCGTCGTGCTCCTGACTCATCTGCTCCTGCCCCTGATGCAAATCCTCTATAAGCTGACTCTGAGCACGCAGCTGCTCTTGATACTATGAGGCAAGAAGATGATGTCTCTCCATGAGCTCCTCTCGAGCCGGACGCCGACATCACAACAGTACCATAATAAGCTGAAGGAGTCAAATGAGAGTCGATACCAACTACTCGGCCCTTTTTGAATCCATACTGGGTCGCCTGCATCCATGTCGTCTCATCAAAATGGTGGGCACTAGTCTGATCAATCGTATTGTCTTGACTCTCAGCCTGTGTCTGAGAGGTCGCGGCCGCATATGACTCCTTAATTTTTAATTAGAAATTAAAATAATTAAAAGATTATATGAATTTAATTTTCTAACTGAAAAGAAAATAATACTGACCATAATCTGACGCTGGCGGTCACCTCTAATCTCTCCAATAGCCGGATCAGTGTACATCCTTCGATAAACATCGTATTTCGTAATACCGGGCTTCTCGGCTTCCTATATGAATATAAAATAAACTGTTTATATTTAAAGTTTTATAAAATATTAAAAAAAAGTACTTTTTTAGACGCTCTCTATGTGCACTGAATGTACGACTACCGGCTCGATGCGTCACCTCTTATCTCCCCTGATTCTGTCAACCTAATAGAGATCTCCTCTAAAACCCCCCACCCAACCAGTGTGTACATAATCTATCCCAAACATGAGATGAAATGTAATCTGGTCAGTGGGCTCTACAGGACTCATCAAATTCTGTCACTCCAGCTTTCCTCACAACCTCCTTTCACAAATTATGCAAAAAATGAAGGAAACGGTCACGCATAGACACCACCCATGCCGCGTGGATAGTGGCATGCATGCTCTGGTCTATGGGATACCATAAACCCTAATATAAAGTTATTAATGAATTAAATTTCAAAATAAATAATATTTAATTACGTACCAGCCAATGATCGAACATGGAGGCCTACACATCAGTGGGAATCTGATCCCATGTGAGCCAGGGCTGAGAAAAATAATTGCGCAAGATAGCGCTCCCCTATCCAATAGCTATATGCGAAAAACTATAGAAAAAGAAAAAATAATCAAAAAATTAGAATATAAATAAATTATAATTAAAGATAACTAAAATACATAGGTTACCATACCACCGCATGTGCGCATCGAATCCAAGAGGTGGATGTCGCTCCGGGATAGGATTTGGAATCATCAGTCTGGAAAGACCATGCCCCCTCTGAGTGCTCCCTATAGTTCCAATAGCCTGAGGGTCAGATGACTCAAGAACCTCATCATCCATAGGTAGATCAGCCTTCAGCAACTGACGATACATTTTTGAGACCATCTGAAACATGAAATGATTGTTATTAGCAAACAGTTGAAAATAACTATTATGTATAGATATATATTTTTTATGATTCGAACCAGCATTTTACTGTGTCAATGTTCATCTTCATCATCATCTTCATATTTTTCAATGTCAATGTCTTCATCTTTTTAATAAACATCATCAATTTCCATATTAGTTTCACTTTCATCATCTCTTGTCATTTCAAATTCAGTTGTAACATCATTGACAACATCGTCACCATCGACCCTTAACTGTGGGGTGTCATCATCGATATTCATGTCTCTTTCTGAAAAATATGTGTTTTGAGGAGTGTCCTAAAAATTTCATTTCCTTTCACTTTAGTGGAACCACATTCAGTTTGAGTAAACTGATTTTCTCAAGATTTAACTTTTATTATACTCCCCCAATCATCCAACTCTTTTGCAGTAGCACAGTATTTTGAATAATAAATTTGATGTGTCTGACGAGCCAATAAAAATGGTTCATTTACTTCAAGAAGACTTTTATGTTTAATATCAACAATTCCATGAGTTGGATGAATATGAAAGCCTCTCTTAGTATCCAACCATCGACATTTAAACATTGTTACATAATTTTTTCCCAAATAACACAATTCAATAATTTCTTCAAGCATGCTCTAAAAGTCAACTTCTATATCTCTATGATGTGATCCCTTCAAACAAACACCACTATTCATTGTTTTCTTTGATTACCCATATGTACGTGTATGTAAGCGATAACCATTCACCCCATATGCATTATAAGATTTAACCATTTTGGATGGTGGGCTACTCAATATACGCAATCAACTATCAATATTATCAGCATGTACAGATACATGAAAATTTGTAAAACATTTATCACTAATACAAGTAATATATTGATTTTATATGTAAAACCAAAAAATAATGTACGTTACCAGTTTTTGAAACCAGTAGGAATTTTTTTTTGCCGATGTTCTTCTAATCCAGCTTCTGTAATTTGTGGAAATTGTTTCTTGATATGATCATCATATAACCTACAAATACAATATGATTAATTTACTGTAATAGAATCTATAGAATAATGGATAGGATCACTCACTGTACAATTGGTGAAATTTATTCACAGTTGAGTAGAACATATGTATGATCTCTATGATGTTCATCATCTGAAAGCCATCTATCATGAACTCCACCAAAGACAAGTTTGGGCTGATTGACAACTGATAATTGATTGTTCATATCAGCTTCAACATTCCCCTCATTCCTAACCATGTGGTTATATTTTGAGGGATATTCAGATTTAAAATAATGAGAGTATAATAAAGAAATTTCCTCTTCCAAATAAGCTTCAGCAATTGAGCCTTCAACTGATGCTTTCTTACATACTTTTTTCTTCAATTTATGAATGCATCTCTCAAATGGGTGCATCTATCGAAACTAAACTGGACCTCCACATTTTGCTTCATGGGGAAAATGTAATATCAAATGTTTCATTGAGTCAAAGAAAGATGACGGAAAGATTTCTTCCAGTTTACATATAATTACAAAAATAGCTTCTTCCTGTTTTCTTGGTGTATCATAATCTATTGTCACCGCACACATGTCTTGGAAAAAATATGATATATCTGTTATTGAATCTCAAATCTTAGAATTAAACAAACCTCTTAATCCAATAGGCATAAGTCTTTCCATTATAACATGACAGTCATGACTTTTTAATCCGGTAGTATGACCATTTTTAACACATCTTCCCAAGTTGGAAGCATAGCCATCTGAAAGTCTCAAATCTGCAATCCACTGACAAAATAATAAGCGAATCTCTTTGGTCAGTGTATAACTACTTTTGGCTTCATTAATCTCTGTTATCTGACATTTTCAAACAATTCAAGTTCTGGTCGCCTGCAAATTTAGGCAAGATCTAATCGTGCATTTACATTATCTTTAGTTTTACCCAGTATATCCAAAACTATACGAAATAAATTATCAAAACAGTTCTTCTCAATATGCATGACATCCAACATGTGTCGGACCAACAAATCAGACCAATATGGAAGATTCCAAAAAATGCTCTGTTTTTTTCCAATTGTGTTCTTTCCTAAAGCCATGAATTTTCTATTGGTTAATTGTCAGTCCAAAACTGATGGAAGGTAATGAAAATACAAATGATTGTAACTCTGAACCTGAGATAATTTTTGGAGGTTCATCTCTTTCAATTCTTCCTTTTATGAAATGAGATTTATTCCTCTGAAAAGGATGATCTATTGGAAGAAATTTGTGATGACAGTGAAAATAGCAAGGTTTTTTTCCATTCAAGAGCATAAATGATTTGTTGTCTCCCATACAGTAAGGACATGATTTTGGACCATTTGTACTCTATCCAGATAACATGCCATATGCTGGGAAGTCACTAATTGTCCACATCAAAGCATCTTTCATTACAAAATTCTATTTCACAGCAGCATCATATGTACCAACACCATGACTCCATAATAAATTTAACTCATCAACAAATGGTTTCAAATAAACATCAATATTCTTTTTCGGATGTCCTGGGATTAATAATGTCAAAAATATATAAGGCTCTTTAATCAACATCCATAGAGGAAAATTGTACGGAGTTATAAAGACAGGACAACAAGAATACTGACTACCAAAAGATCCAAATAGATAAAAACCGTCAGTAGAAAGACCCAATCACACATTCTGGGATTCTAAAGCAAAATACAGATGCACTTGATCAAAATGTTTCGATGAATCACCATCAGATGGATAAATCAAGTTTTTAACATTTGAAATATTGGTTTTGTGCCATGACATCATTTTCACTGTGTTCTGAGACATAAATAAATGCTACAACCTGGGTGTAAGTGGGAAATATCTCAACTGTTTTACAAGAATCAATCATTTGAACATGCATGGATCTTTTGATAACTAAGGCCCAGATTACGAACCAGTCTCTTGCTCTCATAATAATTAGTAGGAATCACATTTCCTTCAGGTAATAGTGCTTTAACAAAATAAAATATCTAATCAAAACAGTTATTTGACATTCCATTATCTAATTTAATAGCCATAAATTTTGCAACTGATTATAATTTTATTATCTTCCAACCAGGATATAATGCATCCTCAACAGACCTGAACAACTCAGTAAATTTAGATGGTACCAACTTGGGAGGTAAATCAGCATCATCCTCGATTTTAGTTTGTTGAACGGATGACCCTGCAACATCATGTACTAAATTCTGAAATGGTGATGGATCCAGAATCAAATTATTAGTATCTTCTCTAGAACTACATTCACTATGTTGATACCAAAAAATATAATCTGATTGAAAACCATAATGCAGGAGATGTTTCGCAACGATGTCTTATGTCTCAAACATTCTCAGAGCACATTTTTTACAAGGAAACTTAATTGTCCCTTCTAAAACAAATTCCAGGTTTGATGATGCAAATGATAAGAAAGGTTCAACACCATCAACATATACAGGATTTAAATTAGAACCATTTGGATTTTTGTGCTGATTTATCCAAGCATGATCATATAATAATGATTGATGTCGATTTCCTTATTCCATATTTATATATATGTTTCTAAAAAATTTAAAACCATTGCTGTTGTTAAATAATTTTATATAAGAAAAAAAATATCCTAAAAAGAGAAGATACATAATTACAGTTATTTCTTAGTAATTACCAATAATTATAGGCGACACAATTAGTTTGTAATCATCCCCACTAATTATTATTAATTTAGAAATACTTAGAAATAGTTGGAAAAATGAAATATGCTTGAATAATGAAATAAAATTTTGTAATAATTGTTGTAGAGATTATATTACTAATTATTCTTATTTGTTTCCAGTGGATTGGCGACAACTCTTTTTCCTGACGACTCATCTCCTTGAAAGGATATGAGTCGTCAGGGAAAAGAGCCTCTTTTGTCAGATGGCTCATCTCCTTTTAACTTTCTCCTGACTGAAATTAGTATGAAAAACTTGCTCTGACATACGTGAGAGCAAATTTTTCATACTGATTTCAGTGGGAGAAAGTAACAAAGATATGAGACGTTGAACAAAAGGTAGCCGCCAATCCGCTGGAAATTGTGCCAATTTATAACCATATACTTTAATTTATTTGATTTTGGATTAATTATTACTAATTATTACTAATTATTAAAAATCTCAATATTTCCAACAGATTTTGCTCTATTCTAAACATGTTCAAATCTTAAAGAGTCGTTAATTTTCAGGTCCTGTCCAATAAAAATTTTGCGTCATCCATGTCCAATGTAAACTCTATAATTGTCCTTACATGGTTGATCACCTTACAAGTAGTGTAGCAATATGACGACACAAGTAATTTCGTTCTCATCTTTAAGAATCATTTCACATGACCCTTTACATAGATCATTCTTCGTTGAAAAATTAAGATAACTTCAGTATCTTTCCCTTATTTTTTCAAGAAAGAATGGTCTATATAAAAAGTCATGTGATATGATTCTTATAGATGAGAAAAACATGACTTGGGTTGTCCTATTGCAATGCTACTTGTGAGGTGATCAACCAAGCAAGAACAATTATTGAGTTTACATTGGACACAGTTGACTCAAACATTTTATTGGGCATGACCTAAAAATTGGTGACCCTTTAAGATTTGAACATGTTAAGAATGGAGCAAAACTTCTTTAACTGTAATATTTTATAATTTTTTTATAATTTTAATAATATTAATATTTTTTTATAAATATTAAACATATAATAATAAAATAATTATATTATTATTATTATTTAATTATTGATATTAGAGTAATATAATATTTTATATTATGTTACTATTTATGTTACTAATTATATCACTAATTATGTTACTAATAAGTAATACGAAGATATGCATATAGGTCGGGTGGTTAATCAATCATTGAATAGAAAAACAAACGTGATTGACTGCTCATCTACCTTAATTTTCTTTTCATTTGTGTGTTGAGGTTGACAGGAAACTTCTACCTCCACATGTAATATTTTCTTTTACTGTCAAAATTATAAACCTCCTCACCACTATACTGGAGAGGAGGTTGATAATTTTGACAGTAAAATAAAATATTACATGTGGAGGTAGAAGTTTCCTCTTAAGCCTCAATACACAAATGAAAAGAAAATTGAGGTAGATGAGCGGTCAATCATGCTTGCTAATTTTCCTAATTTTTTTAACTATTTCTTAATTATTTTATTTTTAATTTTTTCCTAATTATTTTATTTTTAATTTTTTTCTAATAATTTTATTTTTAATTGTTTCCTAATTATTTTAATTTTAATTATTTCCTAATTATTTTATTTTTAATTGTTTCCTAATTATTTTATTTTTAATTGTTTTCTAATTATTTTATTTTTAATTAATTCTGAATTATTTTATTTTTAATTATTTCCTTATTATTTTATATTTAATTATTTCCTAATTTTTTTAATTGTTTTCCTAATTATTTTAATTGTTTCCTAATTATTTTTAATTGTTTCCTAATAATTTTTATTTGTTTCCTAATTATTTTTAATTGTTTTCTAATTATTTTAATTGTTTCCTAATTATTTTAATTGTTTCCTAATTATTTTAATTGTTTCCTAATTATTTTAATTGTTTCCTATTGTTTCCTAATTATTTTTAATTGTTTCCTAATTATTTTTAATTGTTTCTTAATTATTTTTAATTGTTTCCTAATTATTTTTAATTATTTATTAATTATTTTACTTGTTTCCTAATTATTTTAATTGTTTCCTAATTATTTTAATTGTTTCCTAATTATTTTAATTGTTTCCTAATTATTTTAATTGTTTCCTAATTATTTTAATTGTTTCTTAATTGTTTATAATTGTATCCTAATTACCTATTTATTTTAATTGTTTCTTAATTATTTTAATTGTTTCTTAATTATTTTAATTGTTTTCTAATTATTTTAATTGTTTCTTATTGTTTCATAATTATTTTTAATTGTTTCCTAATTATTTTGAATTGTTTCCTAATTATTTCTAATTATTTCCTAATTATTTTTAATTGATTCCTAATTATTTTGAATTGTTTCCTAATTATTTTTAATTGATTTCTAATTATTTTTAATTGTTTCCTAATTATTTTTATTTGTTTCCTAATTATTTTATTTTTAATTGTTTATTTTATTATTTTTAATTGTTTCCTAATTATTTTTAATTATTTCCTAATTATTTTTAATTGTTTCTTAATTATTTTTAATTGTTTCCTAATTATTTTTAATTGTTTCCTAATTATTTATTTTTAATTGTTTATTTTTAATTATTTTCTAATTATTTTTTATTTTCTATTTTTAATTGTTTTCTAATTATTTTTAATTATTTATTTCTAATTGTTTCCTTATTATTTTTAATTATTTTTTAATTATTTTTAATTGTTTCCTAATTATTTTTAATTGTTTCCTAATTAATTTTTAATTATTTCCTAATTATTTTTAATTATTTCCTAATTATTTTTAATTGTTTATTTTTAATTGTTTCCTAATTAATTTTAATTGCTTCATAATTATTTTTAATTGTTTCCTAATTATTTTAATTATTTCCTAATTATTTTAATTATTTCCTAATTATTTTAATTATTCTAATTATTTCTAATCAATTAAATCTAATTATTTCTTAATTATTTGATGATTATTTTAATTAAATCTAATTATTTCTTAATTATTTGATAATTATATAATTATTCCTAATTAAATATATCTATTTCTAATAATTTCTAATTAAATATATTTATTTCTAATTATTACCAAAACATCCTCTAGGAGTGTCGAACCAAGAGTGCAGCAAGGCCCGTTATCGTGTAGCAGGTTACCCTAAGTCATGCCCAAAACACCTTGTCAGAGTTTTCACTCCTAGGTATATCTGTGCCAGAGCTGCCTCTATTTGTTCGTATCTAGACAAGGATTATTTGGTACAACCACTTAATCTAATTATATTATATAGCTACTAAACATTCAATTAAAAATATTAAAATTAACTATTTAAAATAAAATTAACTATTAAAAATAATTTAACAATTAAAAAAATATAAATACCTTCGATATTTTGAAGGAGTTTGCACCTCCTAACTCCTCCTCTCCTCTTATCGTCAGAAAAAATTAAAACGAAAGAAAATTTCTACTTAGAACAGGAAGTTGAAGAGAGAGAGAGGAAGAGAGATCTGAATGATTTGAAAAAAACCAATGGACGGTATATATAGGTTAGAATATTTGCGACGATATTATTTGTGATGGTATCCCGTCACAAATACCTTCGCCTACATTAATTACGGGCGGTGGTTAAAAGGGTTTTTGCGACAGTCCCGTCGCAAATAGCTGTCTGCCAACATACTATTAGCGATGAGCGGATATCCCCATCGCAAATTCCTATTTACCGCTGTCGGTATTGGCGACAGGCCCCCTCGCAAATACCTTCACCCGCATTTATTACGGGCGGTGATTAAAAGGGTTTTTGCGACGAGCCCGTTGCAAATAGCTGCCTGCCGACATACTATTAGCGACAGGCAGATATCTCTGTCGCAAATTTCTATTTACCGCTGCTGGTATTGGCGATGGGCCCCATCGCAAATAACACCTACTGAATATTTTTTTGCGACGGGACAATTACCCGTCGCAGATAGTATTTACCACCGCAAGGTAGTTGCGACGGGTAGAAGGTGACCATTGCAAATAGGTTTCCTGCATTTTGGCATGCAAACCGTGTCATATCTATTGCGACGGGTCATGTATCACCATCGCAAATAACTGACCATTTGCAACAGGAAAATATTCCCGTTCCAAATACGCTTCTTGTCATAGTTTTTGTGACGGGAATGAAGCCCGTCGCAAATACCCCATCACAATAATCGGTTTTTCCCATAGTGTAAACATAAAAAACAAATAAGATGCAATGATTAAATTAATATTAATCTCGTAGGTGGGGTGTGCAAGCTATTTTTAATGAAAAAAATGCATAAGATTGAAATAGGTCAATAGCTACAATAAATAGAAAAATAAATTAAATACATTAAAGTAAAAAAATTAATTATATAATTTAAAATTAAAATATCTTGAAATTTCAATTTTACAACATAAATTATTTAGAGAAAAGATATGTTTTCATTTAAAATTATGTATTTGTTTAATTCATAAAAACATGAATCATATTAGAAAATTACCAAAAAATATTTGAATTTGAATTATGATATTTTGAATTTAATAAATATGTTTATTATATCAAATATCATTTATAAATTTGTGTAAAAATGTATTCTAAATGAGTCTTCCCTGAAAAGGTTGTAAAACATTTTGTAGGAAAATAATTATTTTATACTTCAAATTGCATTTGTTATTAGATAATTTCTAGAAAACACATAGTATGGATGATGAAAGATATATTTAATACATTATAGACATATTTAATTAATATAATGCCAAAAAAAATTGTTTATAAAACAAACATGTGAAAATTTCAAATAGTATTTTAGAATGATATTCCCATTAATTTTAACAAAGGTTTTGTCTTCATTCATAATTAATTTATCACCAAGTAATTAATTATATTTATATATGAAACCCTTATTATAAAAATATAGATAATCCTTTTCATTCGATCTATTCTTATGGCTATTTTTATGGTAAAATTTAAATTATAATATTTATTTTTTCATTTAATCTCATTGTGGAGTATCATGTATGCTATGGAAAATAGTGACTCCTTTTAAAATAACAGAATGAAAAAAAATTACAAGTGTTTCTTTATGTCAAGGTTTTATCAGTGTACTTATGTCTTATTTCATGAGTAGATTCTTCTCAGTATTCAAATGAAAATTCGAATCTTTAAATGTGGATAAATTTTTATTATATAATTTGGTATCATTTTAAGGATTAAAAATAAATGTTGATTAAAATCACTAAAATTAAATGGCATTAACATGAAGTGAATAGTTAATGTAATTCTTAATAGTGATCAATATTAATTATGAAATTGAAAAAATGTTAGTGTATTGAGTTTTAAATTCTTGATGATTTTCAAAATGGTAAGTATTCTGATGGACCATTATCTTAGATGAAATGAGCTCCATCATTAACATTTTAATATATAATTAATTATTTCTATTATTTCAAACATCCTAGATTTAAGTTAATACCATTGTATTTTCTTTTAAAAATAAATTTATAATGATACATTAGTTTTATAATGTACTAGGTTAATGGAATATATAATTTATAAACTTTTATCATGTGAGTTATTATGATGATAGTATTAAATAAAATTAGGTTTTCTACCATTTTTACTGTAATATAATTTTATAGTGTTATTAGTTTTAAAAATAAATTCAATTTAAATAATTTAATAATGTTCTTGGTAATAAATTAATATCATATTATTCGTGATGACTTTAATTGTATATAGTTTTTTAATATATATTTAATTAATTGATAATGATATGTTTCTTGGAAAAATACTGAAATTTGAGCATGATGATTTGGAGAAAATGATTTATGTTGTATCATATTTTCTTTAGTGATTTTCAATGTGATTTTATTGTCTTCCTATTATAATAATTTTCTTATTATGAATTTATTTTCAATGAAAATTGGATGAATATTTTTAATAATATTTTAATAGTCTATTGAATGTATTCTTTATATATTGGTTGAGGATGTTTTATAAAAATGGTTTTGTGGACTTATTGTTTTAAATAATAATTAATAGTAAATTAATTTTAACAATATTGGCTTAAATAGAATGATTCATGATAAATCTATATCAATGGACATTATTTTTCCAAATTCAGGAGTCTGGTGATAATTTTTTATAGTTTTATACACATTATTTTTTTTCAAAATCCTATCATAAAAACATTATGTGATAAAATTTATTTAATGATATTTTTTATTTTTGTAGAGGGTTTATATGAATTAATTTCTTGATTAGGTTTATTTTTATCATTGAATATTACATTTTATTATTGATATGTTAAATGGTGTGACTGTAGATTTATTGATAATGGCATGGGAGTAATGAGGATAATTTTTTTTGTTAGAGGGTATAATGATAATTATTTTAGAGTAAGATGAGAATTTGTTTTGTATGAGTAGATGTGATTCTATTATTGTTATTGTGTTTACTTTATTTCATGTTTAAATTTTATAGATTGGATTAACCATATTTTTTTCTATATTGATGGAATTTCATTGTGAAATAATTAACGTGTGTTACTCGAGATGAGGAAGCAATCATGGATGTGTTTCTTTCATATATAGAAAACAATATTTGATGATTTACATTGTGGAAGATTCATATGTAGTCATTAAGGATTTTCTATAATAGGTCATGGGTTTCCTCAAATAATCCAACACACACTAGAAATTTATGGATTCCATTACATTAAGATAAATCAATGGAGTGGTATGTGAATAGTGGAAGGAAAACCATGATCATAAGAATGGGGTATCTGAGGAAAATTACATTTATTTGTAAGGAAAGAGTTCATTTACTGAATATAAAGTCACAAACATGTGAAATAACTTTTGGAGATTCAGTTAGAAGAGTTTTGTGTTCACAATCATTATATTAATTTTCTTGGTACTTTGGGTTCATTATTATCAAAATATTTATTCGATGAATATATAAAAATGAGTCATTATGATTAGGCCTTGTAGACACATATTTAATGGAGGGTTTGGAGTTCATGGATTACATCTTGGTCAGATGGGATGGATCATAATGACCATATAGATAGGGATTTCTTCAAGATAGTGAGGAATTGAAGGTGGATATTAGATTTTTTTCCTCGTAGAAAGACATATCATTCGATGCAGAGGGATCTCAAGGATCAGTAAAATCCATAGTCCTTGATTTCTTTCAATCGTATTGGGGAATTTTTTATTTGATTACCATATGATGCGTGGATTTTTTAACATTTGGTATGGTGGTTTATTTTATAAAATGTATGGTCAATATTAAATGGGTAGAAGATTCAGATCATAAATGAAATGATATAGAGTTTGGTATTATGTTTTGATTAATAAAAATTATTTCATTATTGGTATAATTTTATTTGGATAATCATAAAAAAAAAATATTATATTATCTTTTGCAAAATATTATCCAAATTTTCATAATATTTTTGTGATTAAAATTGAATATAATTGATATGATTGATATGATTAATATATAATTACTTTATAGTTAAAGATATAAACAATTCTATGTTTTTTTTAACTTTTTTTGATTTTATATTTGAATAAAAATTTTATTTACAGTGGAAATGAATAGGATTATAAAACAAAATTATATTTTTTTCACCCAATTTGTAGTATAAGTGGTTAGTCAGACAAATAATGTGATTTTTCAAGCGTGGACAGTGTTTCCCTCTATTACAGTGTTGGGATTCAAATTTCTATGGGATTTATTTTTCAATGTTTTCAAATTTTTGGAAATTCTGTTATGGAATATGAATTGTATTCATTTTATGAATTCTTTCGTTACAGTTATTGTTTTTGTTATAATATTTTTTTAGAAGTATATTTTGTTTTTATAGTATTAGGTTATTTCTCTATTAATTAAAGGTTTTTTTGTGGTAAAATTAGTTAATCAATGATGGTGAGAATGTTGTAGTGTCTTATCGATTCCTATTGTGATGTAAATAATTATAATTATATTACATTGAGTGCATTAGTCCTCACTATATATAATGATTAGTATATATTGTTAATGTTGGTGTTTTTATATTCATCTATGCTTTAGAAATTATATTATGAAACACATATTTCCTTATATTTAATAATATTGAAAAGATTTATCCCATATTTATATTACTCGAGTTTTAATTATTTAATCCTTATTCGTTCATGGTAATGAAATTTACGATAAATGAGTTTTTAATTCATGGGATAATTTGGGTTTGGTGTTTGATGTTATCTCTGATGGTCTTATTTTTGATTCATGAGTGGGATAACCATTTATATAGTTGTCCAATTTAATGTCTCAAATAATTTCTTATATATTTGAGATTTTATTTGTGATTCAACACATTGAATCACAGACTTTGGAATTATGTTATGTTTAGTTGGCTAGAAATTTACACATATACTGCCTAGTTTTCTAAGACATTACGATGGTATAAATTTTATAGAGCATATAGAAATGGGATTCCTCATATCTAAATGTTTTTTATGTACACTATGTTGTTTTTCATTTTGTTTTTCAGCTTCCAATCAATTAGGCCGATCTGGATAAATGAATGGTTAAAGCGTAGAATTTGTTCTATCTATTTCCATAAGTATTCTAGGATGGGTTTCATTGTGGTTCCAACATTTTTAAATTCAATTTACATGTATAATCATATTTCATTATGGATTATTTGAGGTATTTATCCAAAATAAATTATTTTGGGTGTTTCAAAATAGTGTTGTTCCCTTCAGCACATTTCTTTTTCTATCTAATTAGATATAATTCTTTATTGAGTTTTAAATATTTGTCTTTGTGTCATGATTTCAATTAGTGTAATGGTTTTTTCATATTATTGAATTCTATGTATCTACTATGGCATAAAATTATATTTCTCACGAATCAGGAAAAATTTGAGTTACCCAATAAATTCCTTTCCCTATCCATTTCCCAATGAACATTAATGACCTATAATTTATTTGTGACATTTAACTATTAATTACTATTATCATAAATCATTCGATTCATAAGCTATTTTAGTTATGATCTGAGTCTGTTCAGGATCATTTTACTTTAATTATAACTTATGATCATATTTTTACTTATTTTTCTTCCAAAACGATCTTTGAAGAACAAATTTAGTTAGGGGATTATTGTGTTATCCCCATAATAGTTATTTGAATTTAAGGAATTTACATGATATTTATTTCATTGGTTTTATTTTATATATTTTGTTAATAATTAAAATCATGTTTACTAAATGAAATTAGTGGGAAGTGGTGATTCATAAGTTATTATATGTTTTATATTACTACTCAGGTTGTTGGTGTTTTATTATTATAATTATGAAATGTTTTACATGTTTCTATTGATTATATAACATTTTTTGGACAAAAATGACCATTTAATAAAGGATAATAATTTGAGTTTGTTATATAATTTCTTTCACTAAAACCCTGAGTAACAATAATTACATTTTGATAGAAATTCATGAACTCTTATGAAAGTTTGATATAATACTATTAACATGCAGTGAATTGTTATTCTCATTATTTTTTTGTATTGTGATTTTGTGTATGAATGATTAGGGTTTCTATAATAACATTTGAATCAACAAATGGCATGAATTTCACCTCAATAGCTAGATAAATCATATAATGTGGGTAATAAGTTGGTTATAAGGAATGATGGAATTTATTGTTAAAGAGTTTTATATTGAAAACTTTATTATTAAAGAATGATGTGTTTCATGATTTGTTATTATTTATGTGAAAATAGGTAAAAGTTATATTATGGTTTTCAAATTTGAATGTGTGGGTTTTTCTGATATGCCTGTTTATCTCTATTTTGGTTGGTGCAGATTAAGGTATCGAATCTTGATAACATGTATATGTTTAGAAAGAATGGTTATGGTGATAGGATATAAATAAGTGATTTTTTTTTGTAAAATGGTACCTCATAGAATTAAATGTATTTTGTGGATAATAAATTATTAATAATGAATATGGGATGTAATTTAATTTTTATTGTTTATTAAAAATTATATATTTTGAAATGAATATATTGGTGTACAATACTGTTATTGATTAGTAAAATTAATGTAATATTATTTATAATACATTATATTTTTTCATTGTAATGTGGTTAATGAAAATGGAAAAACTGTGAATGTTTATGTTCTTATTTTATATAATTATTACTAATTTTTTGTTCTATATATATTGATAGTCGCTAGATGATTTTGGAATGATGTAATGGTTGTTGTGGCTGTGATAGTGATCTCTTAGTCAACCCCTTATTATGTTAGGTTGTTAACTTATATATATATACATGCATATATATATATATATTCATATATTCTATTTTCTGGAAAATCTCCCCAACTGAGTCAGATAACCTAAAAAATATCAGGTATTTTACTTACCGTTGTTCTCCAATAAACTATTTTATGAGGAAATGGATTTTTGACTACCCTCTTTCCCTATTCTCACATAAAACCTAGAATGGTTGTGATGAAAATAATATGATATTGTGAGTAATGTGAAAATAATTTAATGATGATTTTGTATAAACATTTGGGTTTATGCATGGTATGAGGAGGGGACATGGATAAATACATCATAATTATATTACATTAGTATATTAGACATTTGATGTCCGTTTTAAAATAGGATACATATTATTTGGATGTAGGTATGGTGGAGGTTTGTTATATTGATGATATAATAATTTTTTTGAACCATCGATAGGTAGAGATAGGTTGGGCTATGTTGCATCCAACATCAACAATATTTTGATATCTATATGAAAGAGATTGAATACTTGAATTATTGATGTTAATATATATATGATAAAGAATAGTGGGGAATTGGTCATGGTGTAACCCTTTTATATATTATATGATATTATTTAGTTGTATCTCACTATGCCATGTTGTGTGTGATCCTTGGTATAGATGGCAGATAACAGACTTGATAGCTGCTGGTTGGGTCTGCTATTTTTGCATTGAGGCATTAGTAAACTTCATACAAAAGATTATAACTAATCTTGAGGATAATCATGTTGTTTATATAATTTATTATAACTCATATATATATATATATATATTTAAGGGGTCTTGGGTGACTTTAGATACCAATATTGGGAATAAAATGTTTCAGTTGGGAATTATGTATTGAGCATATTTTGATGAGTTCTTTGTTATATTTTAGCAGTTCTTAAAATTAATTAGTAATCCATTTTAATTAATTATTTTATTACATTGGATCATGGGATATTTTATATTATGGTGTTGATCAGTGCAATTTTTTTTATGATTATCTAGTTTTATAAATTAAATTCCTCCAATTTTTGTGATTGATAACCTTGGTTCTATACACATATATGGGAATATTTAGAGGTGATAATCAAGGGAATCTCCTTTTTCCAATTTAGGCCACAAGGGGGTTCCTAGAGGGGGTTTAATCATATTTTAAAATCATATTTATAATTAAATAAAAAAATCAGAACTATTTTTTCCTTTATTTTATACTAGGAAAAACCCATACATTGTCCGAAAAAACTATCTTATATATAATATAATTTTGGGACAGATCATCCTCTTTAACCCCTAAAAATATTAAGATCATTTATACATGTTTTTATATTCAAAAATTCATTCAAAATTATTTATTATTATATTTAAATAATTTTTAATATTTGTTATTTTTTAAATAAAATAGTATAATATTAATATACAATGCATTAAATACTATGTATGAAATTATATGATATTATTTCTATCTATGATTATTTTAATTTTTTATATATTAAATAAGATGAAATGTTTGGTTTATTATATGTTATAAAATTATGGTGTCTGATTTATGATGGAATCGTGGTCACCCTTAGTAAATCATACATGTGTAGATGGTTATTGTGTCAAAATTACAGTGAACTAGAGGTATGTGTCTTCATAGAAATTTATAGGTTTTTTATCTATACCACCAATATTACATATTTAGGGATTATTAATTTCATTTAATTACAATATTCTACATAGAAGAGTTTATATACCCAATTTATGAGATAAATTTTGATAAATTTAAATATATGTACATTCTATTTTAAGAACATATTGAAATTTTTTAATTTTTTAATTTTTAATGAATAACACCAATATTAAATTTTATTTTTATTAATAAAAGAATTCATAAATATACATTATAAAATAATATAATAATGATTTCATGTGATTGAATAGTTATTAAATTAATATTCATGTTACTTACATTAAATATATGACATTAAAACCCCCATAAATATTAAATGGTGGATTCCAATGATAGAAACCATGTATCGAGACATATATCAGTCAAATAGGTTTTTTATGATTAAACATGGTTCCCAAAAAATTATATTATTTAAGAAACACTGAGTATGGGTGACATAACTATGTCTCAATTTCCAAGATATGCTTGAAGTTTTTTTTGATAAATATCTTGGAAACTCTAATATCAATTATATTAAATAGAAATAGATTTGTGTTATCAAATAAGTTGGATTTGTTAAAATAGTTGTTCACTGTACTATCTAATATTCATATGTATCATTATTTCCCACATACCCTTTGATATTATATAAGTAATGTTGAAATGATTAGTAGACCAAATACATACTGATACCTATATCTTTTCCCACTGAATGATTTGTTTTTTGTTATCAACCATTTAGTTTGAGAAATTTCATTAATTGTATATCATAATAATATATAAAAAATTATAATAATAACATGTATTTCAATGTTATTGATTACTAAAAACAACATGATTATCATATTTAATACTCTTATATTTATAAACAACCCAAATGGGTTTTTGGAGAATATGTTAATTTTTTTATCACTCTAGATTTATTATTGAATTTTAATCTATTAATATCATGGGTGATGTAAAATGAGATAAAATATGATAAAGATAATGGTCATACATTGATGGGTAATAAATATATGATACAATATGGGTTGGGAAATAATAAATATGATTATTGGACAATAAATACTTATTGGAATATAACATGTTATGATTGAACAATGATGGAATAATCTTTTATAGTAGTGAAATGAATTAAGGTAATTTTTATTTTGAAATATGTTGATTATCCTAGTATTAATGTATTATAATATGGATAAATATTAGTGGAACCATATTAAGATCAAATAGAATAGTGTCCTCAATGTAAAATTCTGAAAAATAACTAGGTTGGAGGTTGATGTGATTTTGAATTGAGGTTGGACATTCAGATGTACTGAGGATTACAGAAATAATTTAAATTTATTAATTCCACTTGAAAATATGTTAGGAATATCTTTTAATAACATTATAAATGTTCTAATATTTTAAAGAGTAATTTTACATTATTTGAGTTTTATAAAATTCCTTTGAAATTACATGATATAATTAGACAATTTTTTAGATTATTTGATCAATTATAAATTATCTATTTCTAACATCATTAAGTATGAGTTTAGACACATAATCTTGGTTTTGAACATGCCTGAGAATTTTTGTAATGCTGGGGAAAAAAATTTAATAGTTATTATATATCTATTTTATATAAAAAATATTTGTTAAAATATTAAATAAAATATAGGATATGTTTTGTAGAAGGATAAATATTGTTATTTCTATAATATAATGAAAACTGCATGAGTTTTTTTCATGTTACAAATATGATATTCTTGAATTAAAAAATATATTTTTCTATTTTGCAGGAATTTTTTGACCAACATGAGTTTCTTATAGACGTAAATTTCTATTAATGAAAATTATTTCATATTAATTATGGAATATAATATGATATTCTGAGATGTAGATGGTATTTTGGTAGAGAAAATAATCGTAAGATAAATATAATGTATGACTTTTTAAATATAAAAATCCGAAAGATTTTATCAATATAAAATACTATTATATTTACAAGTATATATATATAAATTTGTTAAATAAATAGTCAATGAAGCATATCATATGATTCTAATGATATTATTTTGTTTAAAAAAATCATTATTTTTTAAGCATTGATTTTATCCTTTCATTGAAGAGTATTAAATGGGAGGAAAATGGGGAGGTCAAAGATTCATTAATATGGGATATTAAAATATAAATTTTTTGGAATTGATATTGATGATAAAATATAAATAAATTATATGAACATGATTTTAGAAAAAAAATTTAAATCAATCATCGTAAATTTATTTTGATTAAATATATGAATATAAGATGTTTTAGTGACTTATTTATGAATTGAATTACACAATGAGCATAATTTTTAGAAATTAACATGGAATAACACACCATCAATAGATATTCAATACCAAAACATATAATTAATATATATTTCTTTGTAATCATAATTATTATTATGTTTTATATTTTTTGGTATATTATGATAATGATAATATCAATCCATTTCATCGAATTTTATTGATATATATGCATTTTGGATCATGTGAGTTTAAATTATAATGAAATGATAAATTTTCACTCTTATATTCTGAGTAGACATGACCAGTTTTGAGAAAATGAATATTTTTGAGTTCTTCCGAAAGTCCATAAGAATATGCTGAAGAAAAAAAATTATATTTTAGTGATTACATTGATGATATTTATATATTAAAAATATATAAAATATATATTTATCATAATAAGTGAGTAAAAATGGTATAATATAGAAACATTGATAATAAAGAAGATGATAATTTTATAGAGAGGTATATCACTTTGTTTTTCATCATCGAGGAAGAATATGATGTGAAAAATATATACAATTATATTCATCATACATGATTTATGAATAAGAAAGTGAATCAGATGACACAACCTTTCCTAAAAAATAAATATCATAGAATACATTTTTAATGAATAAATAAGAATCTAGAGAGAATAGGGGACACTAATACTATTGCCCATGTCATATATATCAATGATCATTTAGAATATTATATTCCCTCTTGATTATTCAAGATCATGGTTGTTTCATGGGATAAGAGAATCCAATGAAGACACTCTATGTTAAGACCCATAAATTTCCAATTTTTTTTTCTTAAATTCATTGGAATTTTACGAGTCTGCAATTTCTGACGGCACCTGATTCAAAGGCCCGGTGTGCCCGGAATAATTTTCTCTCATATGGTGTCGGAATGGCGAACCGTCTGTGATGTTGCGACCCTGGAATTAAGACAACTGTTTGAAGACCAATTTTGGATATTTAAGTCAAGGTCGAGGTGTGGGCCCCACAAGGCCCGGTTCGCGCGTGTTGCGGTGAAATGAAAATTTTTCAATGGCTATCCATTTTGGACCAATGGGTAGTCCATCTCATTTGTATTTCGGTATAGATCACAATGGTGTGACAAGTTTGGTTAACCAGTGTCATTTGAAGTACAGTTGGGTTGGTTCGAACACGAAACTAACCGGGGCCCTCGGAGCGGAAATGCTCATAACATAAGGATCAGACGTCCGATTGACGTGTAATTAACTATGTTGGATTCCTTTTAATGAGGCAGATCTTTTAGCATACTTGACCTGAGGATTGGACACAGTTGGAGTACAGTCGAGTTGTTTTTAGCTTAGAAACCAACCGGGCCCCTAGAACGGGAAAACTGATAACTTTCAGACCGGATGTCTGTTTGATGAACCATCAGCGACGTTGGTAATCTCATTGAGAAATGGTCCCCTTTGAGTATACCCTATAAGAGTTCGGGGTACAGTTGAGATACGGTTGGGTTGGTTCGTACACGAAACCAACTGGGCCCCAGGGATGAAAAGGCTAATAAATCACAGATCGTGACTGATTGATGCGCCATCAGTTGCGTTGATACCCCGGTGACGAGGCGGTCCCTTTTGATACTTCTTTGTGAGACTTTGTGATACTTGTAGTATCGAACAATAGCTCATGGAGCGGATCCTCCCAGAGAAGAGTGTATGGAGTGCGGAGACCTAGTAGCGGTGGACTTGATGACTGCTTGACCAATTCGACTTGGAGTGAGTCAACTAGCCTAGTGGACGGAGTGCCTGGTATTTGGCGGTATACCGACGATGGACGGAGTGCCTGGTAGTTGGCAGCAGACCCGCGATACTCGATAGGAGGAGTACCTCTGTAGGCTATTAGGGGAACCACTACTATGTTTGGGCGGCAGACCCCTGGTAGGGAGCACTACTGTGTTTGGGTGCAGACCTGCTGTACTCGACGAGAGGAGTACCTCAGTAGTCTAAGTCTAGTGAGTAACACCTCAGAGTCTTGACAGATCTAATTTACTCGACAGAGGAGGAGTTCTCCAGCAGTTGTGGTTTTGGTATCATTAATGAAAATCCTGGTTTGAGCTGAGTCAATGACCTTTGTGTATTTCTCAGGATTGAGATGGATTACTTGATAACATATGTATATGTATGGGCATATAACTAATTAGTGGTTATTCATTGATTCCATATCTGTGTGATACCTCATGATTGAGATGGGCTACTTGATAACTTAGGTATAAGTATGGGCTTATACCTTAGTAAGGGTTATCTGTTTAGATCCTTCTTTGTGGTTATCCTTGTTGGATTTAGTGAGACCTTGAGGGTCTTGGGGTCCGTAATGAGTATCGTTATACTCACCCCTGCACGGTCTATGCACGCACCTCGTTGTGTTGGATGCAGATGACAGACATCGCTGACATAGATTTAGAGTACTAGGACGAGGCAGTACCCGGAGGTGGACCTCAGGACGAGACAGTACCCGGAGGTGGACTTTACAACAAGATGGTAAACGGAGGAGGTTGGTGAGTGAGAGAATTGAGGAGGATATTTGTACCTACCCTTCAGGTAGGATCCGAGGTGGATGACCTAGGAGTTTCTTCTATTTTCCAGCTGTTTGTCTTTTCTGTTGTACTTTCGTTCAGTTGTAGTTGTACTTCTCAGTTGGGTTTGTATTCTGTCCCATTTAATTTTTAGAAATTTATTTTGTACTTAGTGTATTACTTCCTATTGTACTCTATTTGGATGTGTTTATGTTTTATAAATGCAATGCCTTCCCAGATATCGAGATTTACGCTTTTGGTGCTAGTCGCCAGCACCTAGCCTATGGAAGGCGGGCTTGGGGTAGTCACAGCACGGGTCCTGAGGACGGGTCGTGACAAATTGGTATCAGAGGAGTCTTTTATACCATATAACTCAGAACTCTGATCATTACTTTCTATGAATCAATATTGTTAAGGGTATCGAGTGTGGTCTTCAGTTCAGGGAGTCCAGTGTTTGTGCGGCGACCGACGTATCCATACACCAGGACCCTGATGGCTGATTTTCGACTTAGTGCACGAAAACACTGATTGCGTGTGTGTTTACAAAAAGTTTTAAAGGCAGCTCAAACGTGGTCATCTCACCAGGTATAAATCATTGACGATGTCACATCTTTTCAGGATGTCTCCACGCAGACAGTCAGTTGGAGTTTCAAGAGAGTACTCGATGACGGCCCATTGAGCGACGAGACTTCGGCGCAAGGCCCTTTTTCAATGTTGGCACCTTCGGGTGGTGTACCAGAAGCACCACCACCCATTGGGAAGATGATGCCACCAGACATACTAGATAACGGTGAACGCCGATAGAGCGTGTTTCACGAGTTCCAGCAGTAGAGGCCTCCGAGGTTACAAGGCGAGGCAGATTCCCAGGTAGCAGAAGACTGGCTGTAAGAGATTGGTAGAGTTTTCTACCTAGTTGAGACAGCAGTTGAGTGGATGGTGTACTTAGCTACTAGTGTTTTAAAGTGAGTGACCATGAGGTTGGTCTTTATAGTGATGAGGCATCGGTACATGGACCGATGCCTGAGATAGTACCTTCAGGTAGTGTGCCAGCTATATCACTACCTGTTGGTCAGCAGTTACAACCAGCGGTACCAGTAGATGAAACTTGTAGGCTTAGTTCCTTACATGTGTTTTAGCAACAGATATCCCACAAGTTCCGAGGCGAGCCTGGCTCATAGGCAGTTGAGGACTGGTTTGAGGAGGTGGCTGAGAGTTATCTAGAGCTTACACAGCTTTGGCAGGACGACATGTCGGAAGATGAGTACTCAACGAGGTTTACCATTCATTCTGGGTACTTGATGACTATGATACAATTAGTGCTTTAGATCTCGGACCACTGAGCGAGGTGTGTTTAAGCATATATGAGTAAGCACTCTTTCCTCTATGCATTAATACTTATGTTAGGGAGCTAGAGAGAACCTTTGTGGTTGAATGTTCTTTGGCTGATCGGTTATAGCCAGTGAATGTTAGCAGTGGGAAGATGCGAACTAACGCTAGTCCCAGAGACTTGGGCGAGAAATTGTTAAGGACAGATGAATATGCAGAGCAGAAAACGTGGAAGCAGAACTTAGAGAGCAGCATGAGGTGGTGTATATTTCGACATGTTATAACCGTAGGCCTTTTTTGTCCCCGCCAGGCTCAGGGAGTTGGAGGGCAGGGGAAGAGAGTAGCTACTTGCAGTCAAGTAGTGTGACCCAAGGGATCTGGAAATGATTCGATGTATGATTTGTGTCCACTACTAGCTGCCATATCAATAGACTTAGGTACCAATGATTCCTTCTTTTCATGAATCTTGTCCCAGACCTAGAGTTTCCGGTTAAACCTGTTGACTTGATCCTCACATCTCGAGATACCTTTGGGAGGACACTCTATAATCACACTTACGCCGATGGTGTGATCTGACCCTTGAGGCTAGAGTTTCGGTTGGAACCTCTTGGTGGCAGTGTCGAGGCCTTACGACGTTGGTCTGGGTATGAATTGGATTCAGAGTTCATACTCAGATTGACTGTATTAGGAAAAAAGGTTGTGGTTTATCTACAACATTGGGATGGGGTTTTTCCTTGGTTGGATAAAAGGGAATCCCAGGCAGCATAGGATAAACTCTTGCTTTGGAGGGTGTGGCCGATCACTCTTGAGTCTGCAAGCTTTACCCTCATGGAAGCAAGAGTTTGAGTATTCAATTCCTCCAGGACTATGACTTTGAGATAGTCTATACTTCTGGGAAGGGGAACGTTGTTGCAGATGCACTTAGCAGGAGGACTGGTATTCAGCTACTAGAAGAGGAAATAGAGAAGATGGCTACCTTAAATATATCCTTTGTGGAAAGAGATGGTGCATCCTAACTTTAGTCTCTTACAGTCACTCCTTCTTCTTCATCAACATAGTAGGTGAAGTGGATTACCACCTGGCCCTTCCACCTCAGTTACACCGGGTGCACGATGTCATCTACGTATCTTAGTTGAGAAGATGCGTGCACGACCTATCTGTGATCATCGACCACGAGGAGCTAGACATTGATGACGGGGCGACATTCTAGGAGGTTCCGATGAAGATCGAGGATTGACAGGTGAAGGTCCTACGTGGACAGTCGATTCTTCTGGTGTGCATTCGTTGGTAGCACAGAAACCTTCAGGAGATCACATGAGAGTGGGAGACTCAGATGCATGCTCAGTACCCTCATTTGTTTCCCTAGTGTGTGTTGTAGCTTTACGGGGACGTAAATCCCTGAGTGGGGTAATGTAAAGACACATAAATTTCAAGGATTTTTTTTTCTTAATTTCTTTGGAATTTTATGAGTCTGCAGTTTCTGACAGAACCGGATTCTGAGGCCCGGTGTGCCCGGAATAATTTTCTAAAGTTTTGTTAAGCTTAAAATTAACGCGCGTAAGCAGTTTTACAAAAAAAGTAGAATAACTATTAAGTGGTTACTCAGATCAGAAATCCGAGGGCACCATTGCTCTTAGGATAAAGGGTTTACCCTAGGTGTGACTTATGTTTAGTCGGTGCGGGCCTCCTGTGAGAAATTCCAAAAATGGCATAACCGTAAATAAAATAATAAAATAAATTATTTTATTTTTCAAATGGTTATAACTCAGAAACGGTAGCTCGGATTAAAAATCTGAGACCACCGCTAAACTCATGAGGGTATGCTTTTTTTAAGCAGATACTAACTTTGGCCAGCACAGGCCACCAGAAAAAAGTTAGTTTTTGGCTGAAAATAAAATAATTAAGTGAAAATTATTTTATTGTAAAATTAATAAATTCTAAACGGTAACTCGGATTGAAGATCCGAGAGTATGGATGTTTTCGTTGAGGCATGTTTTACTTAGGCAGAGCCTAACCTCGACCAGCACGGGTCGAGGGTGACTAATAATAATTTTCTGATCTTTTTTTGGGTATGTTTATTAAACGCACATGCAGGTTTTTCTATCATTTGAACTAGTGCTCGGAATTGAAATCTGAGGGCACCGATGAACTCACAGTGCCGGTAATTGCTTAAGGTAACCTTTACCGCAGTTGAGTTTTAAGCGGGTTAAATATTATTATTTGGGGATTTAGTGTAAAATAAATAAAATTATTGAACAATTTTATTTTTATATCTTGGATGTTAAACTCTTCAAAGTGTGGATAAATGAGTGGTGGGTCCCACATGAGTCCCAACCTCTCAACTTCCTTAAATCTCTCTAACCCCCCTTTAACACCTCTCCAATTTAATGTGACAACTTCCCTTATTATGGAAACCCATCACCTCCCTAATTAATATTCCATCAAAGGTTTGAATTACATGGAATGTTATATTATGGGGAGCCTTTTTATTATTTTGGGGGTTTGGAAATATTAGTGGAGGAACTCTTGAGAAGACATAGAAGGAAGTGTTCTTCTTTAACAAAGAACACCAACCTTCAACAAAGAATGACTCCACCACGAAGAACGCAGGGGATTTCTCGAACGGTGTTTCTACTTCAGACACACCCTGACGTCAATGGAATAGAAGTCCATCTTTCATGACACCGCATTCTGAGAATCAATGACGTGAGACGTTAATTACCGATGTATGGGGTTTTTTATTTAAGTTTACGTGATTCTTTCCCTCGAGCATGGAAGAATATTCTGTTGGGTGGTTATTCAAACTACTAACGCGGTGGGTACGGACTACGAACAAGTTCAGACCCACCGCCATCTTGTACTTGATGTGAGACGACATGGGGTCAGGTGCGTGGTAGCGGGAGGTGGTGCGAAGATCAGACAGGGGGCCAAGCGATGCAGCTGGTTTGAGGCGCGCCGTCGCGGGTAGCCGGGGGAAGTGCGGTGGCACGGCGGGAGGCTAGGATAGTGGTAGGCCAGAGGTGGCAGATCCAGCGTGAGAGGCAGCCACGGGAAGGCTAGGATGGTATGGTTTGGTGGAGAATAAATAGTGAATGGAGAAGGAGATTGGAGATAGAAAAAGTTTAAAGGAAATAAATTAAAACTTAAAAGAAAGAAAGAGAATCCAATGAATTTGATGCGCACCATTTAATTAGAGTTTTCCATGCGTGAAATGGAGGGAGGCGCACCTATTGGAGAGAGAGGGTGGTGGTGGGTGACATTGTGTTTTTTAGGTAAAATCAATTAAAAATAATAATATAATAATCATATTATTATTTTTGTTGATAAAACACTTTTTTGACCGCAACATATTCGTGCGACCTCGGTTTCACGAACCGTCTGCGGTAGTGTGACCCAGATTCCGAGACGGACATTCCAAGTCCAATATTGAATGTTTTTTTTCGGGTTTTTGGATCGGGTACCCGAAGCCCTTGAAAAATAATTGATTTAATATTATTACTAAATCTTTGACTCGCCATAACTCATGCGTGCAATGTACGATTGTCTTGATGTTAGTGGCGATGTAATACTCTTAATAATATGGTCAATTCTAGTCTAATGTTGGATACTAAATTCTGGTTAGTGGCTCGGGTCCACGAGACACCGAATAATAATTATATTATTATTATTATGGGATTTGTATCTGATATTTCTCTCATACGGTGTTGGAATAACGAACCGTCTGCTATGTTGTGACGTGAAATTAAGATGGATGTTTCAAGACCAATTTTGGATATTTAAGTCATGTTCGAGGCGTGGGCCCCACGAGTCCCGGTTCGCACGTGTTTCGGTGAAATGAAACTTTTTCACCGACTATCCATTTTGGACCAATGGGTTGTCCATATCGTGTGTTTTTCAGTATGGATCACAATGTTGTGACTAGTTTGGTTAACCGGTGTAATTTGAAGTACGACCGGGTTGGTTCGAACATGAAACCAACTGGGCCCTCGGAGTGGAAACACTCATAACTTGAGGATCAGATGTCCGATTGATGTTCCATCCACTATGTTGGATTTCGTTTGATGAGACATATCTTTTGGCATACTTAACTAGAGGTTCAGACGCAGTTGGAGTACGGTCAGGTTGGTTTTAGCTTAAAAACCAATCGGGCCCCTAGAACAGGAAAGCCGATAACTTTCAGACCGGACGTCCGTTTGAAGAACTGTTAGCGGCGTTGGTAATCTCGTTGAGAAACAGTTACTTTTGAGTATACCTTATGAGAGTTCGGGGTACAATTGAGATACGGTCGGGTTGTTTCGTACCCGAAACCAACCAGGTCCCCGGGATGAAAAGGAAAATAACTCACAAACCGGGCGTCCGATTGACGCGCTGTCTATTGAGTTGATACCCATGTGGCGAGGTGGTCCCTTGTGATACTTCCTTGTGGGACTTTGTAATACTTGGAGTATTTACCAGTAGATCATGGAGAGGATCCTCCTAGAGATGAGCATACGGAGTGCGGAGACTTAGTAGCTGTGGACTTGACGACTGCTTGACCGATTCGCCTTGGAGTGCGTCAACTAGCCCAGTGGACGGAGCGACCAGTATTTGTCAGAATTCCCATGGTGGATAGATCACCTAGTAGTTGGTATAAGACCCACGGTACTCGACATGAGGAGTATCTCTATAGGCTATTAGGGGAACTGCTACTGTGTTTGCGCGGCAGACCCCTGGCGGGGAGCACTACTGTGTTTGGGTGTGGACCCACTTTACATGAAAGGAGGAGAACCTTAGTAGTCTATGGTTAATTAGTAGTGCCTAGAAGTCTTGATAGGGCTACTGTACTCGACAGAGAAGGAGTTCTCCAACATTTGTGGTTTCGGTATCATTAATGAAAATCCTGGTTTGTGCTGAGTCAATGACCTTTGTGTATTCCTCATGATTGAGATGGGTTACTTGATAACATAGGTATATGTATGGGCATATACCTAAGTAGTGGTTATCCGGTGATTTCATATCCGTGTGATACCTCATGATTGAGATGGGCTACTTGATAACTTAGGTATAAGTAGGGGCTTATACCTAAGTAAGGGTTAATTGTTTAGATCCTTAATTGTGGTTATCCTTGTTGGATTTAGTGAGACCTTGAGGGTCTCAGGGTCCCTACTGAGTATCTTTATACTCACCCCTACACGGGATATGCCCGCACCTCATTGTGTTGGATGCAGACGACGGACATTGCTGACAGAGATTGAGAGTACTAGGACGAGACAATACCCAGAGGTGGACCTCACGACGAGACAGAACCCGGAGGTGGACTTCACGACGAGACGGTACATGAAGTAGGTTGGAGAGCGAGAGCATTGAGGAGGCTTTCTGTACCTACCCTTCATGTAGGATCCAAGGTGGAAGACCCAGGGGCTGCTTCTATTTTCTAGTTGTTTGTCTTTTCTGTTGTACCTTCATTCAGTTGTAGTTGTACTTCTCATTTGGGATTTTATTCTGGCCCATTTACTTTTCAACACTTTCTTTTGTACTTAGTTTATTACTTTCGCTTGTACTCTGGTTGGATGTGTTTATGTTTTATAAAGGTAATGCCTTCCCAGATATCGGGATTTACGCCTTTAGTGCTAGTCGCCAGCCCCTGGCCTATGGAAGGCGGGCTTCAGGTAGTCACGACACGGGCCCTGAGGACGGGTCATGACACTCAACATATATTCTTAGTTTTTTTCTTTTTTTTATATACATATGTATAAGAATAGACACATGAATTATACTAGAAATAGATTAATCTATTATGGGAAAATATCTTATTATAGGTTGTAACAACATGAAGTAATATATTGTCAATAATAATAAAAATGTTTCCAAAGGAGGACCATGAGGACATATGGTTCCATTATAAACAACACCATAAGTCCTATTACGAGACTGGAGAGACATTATAGTGTTGTCTTATGGAACATGAATGATTATTTACATAGGTAAGTGGTTAACCCCATCCCAAAAGGTGATTGGTAATTGTATTTTTTACTTCTAATAAATTAAATATAATATTAATAATATCTGACTTTATTATAGTCGATCACATCAATGTGTTTTTCCCATATTTGTGAAGACCCTTATAGAAATCCTTATACCTTCCATTACATAATAAATTTTCATTACATCTTAATATGATATATTAGGATAAAAAAAATCCATAATCCTTAAAAATTATAAGATGACAATATATAATAGTAATCATAATGGTAATTGTTCACCTAAATCTAAAAAAATATTCAATTCAGAAATCTAGTTTAAGAGAAGAGGTCAATATAGAGTATGTTCATATTGAATAAAATAGTGTTTTTATCATGAAATTATAAATTAACATAAAATAGTTCTTGTTAAATTCATTACAAATGTAATTTTAGACATGAAGATTCTACAAGATGAAAAATCACATCTGATGTTTGAAGATGAATCGATGGAATAGTAACTTGTCAACAATATTAAAATGTTAAAGACATAGAAAAATATCTTATATTCCAAGGATGAATTTATAACACATTGAAATATAAATTTTACATTGAATGATGAATAATATTTAATTATTATTTTTGAGAATTTGTTACTTGATAATATTCTTTTAAACTAATATATGAATTGAGAAATCGTACCAAAACATATATGATTGTAAAATATGCTCAATAAGAAGATATTAAATACATTATGGATTTAGTGGACTTTTAAAAATTCACTATGAAGAAATAGTGAAATAAATTCACAACCTAAATTTTATCATTATTTCTGAATTTCATGAGTTTGATGTAAATACATGAAATATAAGAGATGGCCAAGAAAAACAGTCACATACTATTAAACTTTCAAGCCCTTGTATAAATGTTTACAAAATAAAGGTTTCTTATAGGAATAATCATATTAGTAGAATTAATATCTTGAGGTCATTTTATATTTAATTAACTCTAATATCTATGAAAAATTATCTCAAAATCCAGATATTTTTATCATAACAAATTCTATTTTAGCTACTTGGCTCATAATACATTAAAAATCATAATGTATTTCAATGGATTAAAATAATTAAATCCCTACCATACTACCATGGGATGATGTATGCATATCTCGCATTAGAGAATCATTGATTTGATATAATATTTATATTTAGAAATCCAAAAATAACAAGATAGTCAATAATGGAAGGAAATATCTAAAATAAATAATACAATATTAATTATAAAATTTTATTTCATTTATTGGAATTTGAATAATGCAACTAAATTCTGAAAAACCATATCAATGTATGTGAGTCATATAAGGAATAATCAATAGGAGAAGTTCTAAAGTAAATATATGATAATATAGGAATATGTTTAATTCCTAGATGAAGAAAAATATTTATACCAATCAGATATTTGGGTCTATCAAAGACATATGTGATTTCTTAAAACATTTTGAAACATTAAATATGAGTTTCATTATATACCAATAACTCGTAATTAAAATAATTATTTGAATTGAAGATGAAAAAAATAATATGTGAAAAAGTAAGACATGTAGACCTTTATAAGTAAACAAAATATGAGAGGAGAGAAATGTTGTCCCAAAAATGAAGAAGTGATATGAAAATTATTACACACCAAAAATAAAAAAAGGTATTATAATCCAAAACACACACCCAAACATGGGAATCCTTTGGATTCAAGAATAAACCATTCCCAAAATGATTGGAATTCACCAACTAGACCTTTTTAATACATATATGACTTAATTTATAGATATTATTTATTTTCCATTAAATAAATTGGAATATTTCTTTGAATATTTTTGGATCTAGGTGGTGATAAAATGTTCCATTCTGAGGACTGGTGAGCGTAGAATTAATATTAAAAAAATTAAAATATATTTTTATTATTCGTGGATGGTCATCTTGAAAAGGTGGAATATCTCATAAACGGATACCTCAGATCACAAATCTCAGACCACAATTGGGTTTGTATCATGTTTTCTACAATAGTCACGTCATAACATGACTTGGAATGGGACAATTAAACAAATCACTCATTGGTGGTGTTTTAAATGTATGAAATAATTAAATATTTAATTATTTAGTTAATGTTTCAGTATTATGGATATATTTATAAATATATATCCTTTGAAAATCGTGTAAGGGTTATCTCATATTTTTATAAATCAACTAACTAGATATCCTCCAACATCCCATTGTTGAATGATGAAAAACTAGAATGTACCGGAATTTCCATATAATTTTTTTATAAGGAACTATTTCAAGATAGTGAAAGCTGACGACACGTGATTCTGAGGCTAGGATTGCACAAAATGATGCGTTTAAAAATATTTTGTTTTAAATTGAATGCATGAGTGGCTTCCTGAAAAAGTGGAATAACTCTTAAATGGATGTCCAGATATTAATTATATGGGAACTATTGCGTTCAGGATGACGGGTTTACCCTAGGCAGGACTTAAGTTTAGTTAGTGAAGACCTCTGGTGGGAAAACCCAAAAATGGAACAACCGTAAATAAAATAATTAAATAAAATTATTTTATTTTTCAAATGATTATAATTCATGAATGGAAACTATAATTGAAAATCTGATACCACTACTAAACTTGTGAGGTTATGAATTTTTTAGGCAGAGACTAACATTTACCAGTGCGGGCCACCAGTGGAAGTTTGTTTTTGGCTGTAAATAAACTAATTAAGTGATAATTATTTATTGTAAATTACATATCTTTTAAATAGTAACTTGGATATAAAATCTGAGAGTACCATTGATCTCGCGAGGGTGTATTCCCCATAAGATGCTACTAACGTCGACTAGCGTGGGTCAAGGTTGACTGCTAGTATTTTTTGAAAATTTTTAAGGTACATTCAGTAAATGTGAAGTAAAATATTTCTATATTTTTAACCGGTGCTCGGATTAAAAATATGAGGGCACCATTAAATTATAAGTGCAAGGATTTTATTGAGGGAGGATTAACCTCGACCTTAGTTGGTCAGGTGAAAATGTATGTTTTTGTGACTTTTTAATGAAATAATAAAATAACCTAGAATTTTTTTTCTCTCATCCATTTTTTCCTACCTCCTATTGAGTGGTTGTGTTGGGGACCATGGGGGTATTCAGATATTTAATATGGGATATTAAATTCCCAATTACACTTTGGTTGCGTAACAATACCATGTGTAATTAATGTGGCTCATTAATTACGTCAATTAATGAACCACATTAATTCCTCGATGTGTTACCCACCCATTCTCCACGCTATATAAATGTGTCATGGGGTAGAGTTATGACATGGATTCATCAAGTGAGGAACCTATGACTATGGGACGTGACACCTTCCACTGATGAACATAGAATCTTAGGTGATAGTGAACTGGGATCGACAAACGGTGGCAGCTTCATCAAACATGGAATCTTCTTCCACCACTGCTATGTCTCTAAAGAATCTTGAGGTAGAGGTTGTATTTTAATTCACAAAGTTCACAAATTCATCTACTCATTCCTGAATTTGTGCGTGGTAGTTTTGGGGTATTTGAACGGGGTTTATCATTATTTTAATGTGATGTATAAATTACCCTATCTAGTTATAATGCTAACGTGGAGGCCGTGGGCCAAATTAACATTCCCCAGACCCTCCACCACTTGTTTTTCATTGCGTTCTTTGGATAGGGGTTGTTCCAATGTGATGGAACCATGAAACCGAGATTCTCACAATGATGGTGGCATCCCAAGAGGACCGTAGAAGTGTTCGGAAGGAAGAACGGACCAACAGAGCTCACACGATGGCTCGCGGAAGAAGCGTCATTGCTGGAGCCGACAGGCGAGGGTGGTGGCTGGCAATAGAAAATCGCGGTTGAAGAGCATCACCACTCGGCATCATGGTGGTTGGTAGTGGCCGGTTGTGGTGTTGGAGGCGGTGTGCCGTTGCACACCATGCTGATGGGATCCATGGCTCGAAGCCACGACGATGTTCTGGACCTGCTCCTTACAGGTCCCAGGGGTGATGTGGTGGCACCTCCTGGCACCGCCATTAAAGGAGTCAAGTGGATCCTTTGATCCATTTGAAGCAGCAGACCACATGACCCCGCGTGTGTCATGCCAGCTAGTAGGCTGGGCTTTGACTGGGTCAGGTTGACCCGAACCGGGTTGCGATGGGTCGGTCCGACAAGGTCAGACCGGACCCGGATACCTCTCAAGCCCAATATGCATAAAATACCATATCATGTGACATCCGTTTGAATAACCATCTATGGAGCTGGGAACCTTGGAGTGAGATGGTCCTTTTGAGATACTCCAAAATAATTTTCAAAGAAATTTGACATTTGGCCGGATTGGATCGTACTCGAATCCAACCAAGCCCACAGTACTAAAATCCCTATAGCTTACAAACCAGGGGTCCAATTGAAGTGCCTTCTATTGTGTTGGATCCCTTATGACATGAAAAATAATCGGGATAATTTCTTGAGGAACTTTTTTGTGGTTGAGGTATGACCGATAACTAAAGGATCAGAACTACGTTGTTTCTTGATGTGAGAGTTAGGATGGAAAATACATTAAAGACTCAAGGTGCATGTATTACTTATTCTTCTTCTCCCATAGATATAGGACTCCACACATCATGAGTTCAGTTTAATTTCCATTTGAATTGTTTTTCTCTCTTTGGAGTCTGTACACTCATATTGGACTAGGGAACAGGTCCGGTATACATAACTCACATAGAGTCTGGTACTCCCATATTGGGTAGGGTGTGAGTTCTCTATGTTAGGAGTTGGAATTGTCCTGTCAACATAGGGTGTAGGTCCTCCTTATGTAGTGCTATAGTATAATTGGTACACCCCTTTAATTTTAGGGTGTAGGTCCTCTAGCCTGGGGTCGGTACTCCCCTAATGTAGTAGGGTGCCTGTCCCCCATTGTGAACAAACTACCATTGTTGTACTCCCTTACCAGGTAGGGTGCGGGTCATCACATATAGAGTCGGCACCCTCTGCCATGCCAGGGTGCAGGTCCTCTAGTATAGGGTCGGTACTCCACTAATTTACTAGGGCACATGTCCCACACAAAAAATAAACTACCAGAGTTGTACACCCCTACCAGATAGGGTGCAGTTGCTCATATATGGAATAGCACCCCCCATATCCATGTAGCGACAAGGAGTGGGCCCTTCAGGGCAGTTGGAGCTCCCTCGACTACAAGACACTATGTCAAAGAGTGGGCCTCTTCACATGGTTTCCCTTGGTCATTACTATGGAACAAGACTATTACCGTGAGACTTCTAGTGTCGGGCATTAGAGGAAGTTCCAGATGAAGGATCCATGTAGAGAACATCCTTTCAGGCATTCCATTAATAATGATTGAGTTGTACCTAGTGGAGCACATCTCTCAGCCGGGTCCCATGAGGGATGGAATGTTAATGGATCGTGTACTACCTATCCTTGAGTAATTCATTGTGAAATACTAGAAATGGATTGATGTCAGGACCTTATGTTTCACTATTGATGAGACTGGTATATCTGGTTTGATCTGTATCTTTTGCTTTGTGATTTGTGATTGGGATCATGATTTGTGGGATTCTTTTTTGGAACTCTGAGAGATCTTTGGGGGTGTTGGGGTCCCTACTGGGTATTATTATACTCACTCATGCACATGCTTCGACCGCACCACTTTTTTGTCTTGTGCCGATGGCGGGCAACTTGGCCGAGACATGAGGGAGCCATGACAAGGCGGTAAACATAGGAGACTAAATGACACAGAGAGCTGTGGATATGAGCTATACCTACCCTTCAGGTAGGATCCTTGATGGACCACCACAGGAGTTATTTCTATTTTTCATTTGTAGTTGTATCGTTCATATGGGCCTGTATTCCGACCACTTACATTCATTACACAAACTCTCTTTTGTAGTTTTGCTTCGTGGTTGTATCTTGTTGTGTTATTTGCTCTGTGTTGGTATAGTTTTAAAGGAAATTACTTCCTGTTATAGATATATTCCTTTGCGGTGCTAGTCACCAACCCCAATCCTATGGAATGCAGGCATGGGGTAGTCACGACACGGGCCTCGGAGGACGGGTCATGACAAAGTGGTATCATAGGAGTCAGTTCTACCAAAATTCTATAATTATGATATTTCCAATGGAGCTATATTGTTAAGTGTTTTGAGTGAGGTTTTAGTTAGGGGAGTCTAGTGTAGGTGTGGCGGCCGACGTATCCATACACCAGGACCCTGTATTGTGATTTTCGACTTGGTGCACAAAGAAATTGATTGCGTGTGTTTTGAAAATTCTTTTTCTTTTTATCTATTTTGAGTCAGCTCATTAGGTATAACTTATTGACTGTGGTTCATCTTAATTCTCTTTCAAGATTCCACCACGCAGATATCCAACCAGGATTCCAATTTTTTACCATGAGGATGGTCTACAGATTGATAAGGCTTCAGTGCAAGGATAATTGCCTGAGATAGGTGCCTTCGGGAAGTGTCTGAGCGATACCACTACCCATTGGTCGGTAGTTAATAATAGAACTACTGGTAGGGGGAACATATAGGATCAACGCCTTACATGAGTTTTAGTCATAGATACCCCTTAGGTTCCAAAGTGAGCCCGACTCACATATGGCTAAAACAATGGCTTGAGGTAGTGATTGGGATTCTATCTAGTTAGGGAACCATTAGATCAAATAGTGGTCCTTGCAATGGGAATTGTATGGGGATCAGCATGGCGATGGCAAGGTTTAGATTACCACAATAGTACGATGATGTGATTTTTTCCATGGACAGATATTGAGAAACTTCCTCAAAGAAGGGGGTCTCTTACCATAAAAAGTAAAGTTTTATGTGTTCCCAAGAGCTTCTATAGCTTCGGCAGGATGACATGTCGGTAGATGTGTACTCATTGATGCATACGGACTATTCCAGGTACTCAAAGAATATGATATGACCAGTGCTTCATGGCTCGGACCTCTGAGAGATATTTTTTTGGGACATCTGATCTGGAAACATTCCTCTATGCATTCATAATTATGTTTGGGTTATAGAGATAAACTTTGTGGTTAAAAATTCTTTGTCTCACCAGACACAACCAGTAAATGTCAATAGTGGGAAAGGAGGAAACTGACGATAGTCCTGGAGACTTGGATGTATAAAAATGTTTCAGGAAGAAGAAGTGATAAGGATAGATGAATCTACTAGGCAACAGACGTAGAAGAGGATCTAAGAGAGTAGAAAGATGTGGTATACATTTTGACATGTTACAACCACCACCCCAATGTGGTCCCCACCAGGCTCATGGATGTAGAAGAAAGTGGAAAGGAGTATCTCAATGCAGTCAAGGAGTGTGTCCCTTGGGATCCAATAATGATTCAAGGTACGATAACTGTCTACTACTAGCTGTCATATTAATAAAAATAAGTGCTAATAATTTATTCATGTTGATAATCATGTTCATAAACTAGAGTTTCTGGTTAAACCGTTGTCTTGACCCTTATATTTGGAGATACCTTTGGGAGGAGACTCAATAATCACACATATGTCGACATTGTGATCTAACCCTTGAGGGGAGAGTTTTGGTTGGAACCTATTGGTGGCACCGTTGAGGAATTATGACATTAGTTTCGGTATGGAATGGTCATCCAATGTTCATGCTCATATTGACTAGTTTATGCAAAATGGTTATGGTATATCTATAGCTTTGGAATGGGGTTTTCCTTGGTTGGAGAAAAAGGAAACCCTGACAGCATGCGTTAAACTCACGCATTGGAGGGTGCATCCAATCAATCTTTATTCGGCCAGCCTGACCCTTTTGGTAGCAGAAGTTTTGGGTTTTCAGGTCCCAATAGTAGTGGAAGAGTGCAGAAATGACTTTTTAAAAGATGTTTCCAGAATTTACTCCCCATAGGGAGAGGGACTTATGCATTGGCTTGTACCCATCGACAACACCAATATCTACAACATCATATTTAGTGGCTCCTATAGAGCTTCAATAGGTGAGAGTTTAGAAGGGTTATATGGTGGAAGACACACTCATAAGGAGGACTGGTGTATAGCTATGGAGTGAGGCGACACAACATCAAGTCTCATTACAGAAATACTTTGTGGATAGTGATAGAGTAGCTTACCTCTTGTCTATAACTATCACTCCCCCACACCTTCAGCAAGTTCGAGAGGCACAACATGAGGATATAGATTATGAGGCCCAACTTGCTTAGATATCCTCAGGACAGGCTCCTTAAATATTTTCTAAATGTGGGGATCACTTCATCCTTCTAAAAGGATGCACCATGGTAAAAGTGACGCTACAAGAGGAGGTGTTGAGGGAGTTCCACAAATCCCTTTTTGGTAGTACATCCTGGCATGGTGAAGATGTACCAGGACCTCCGGTGTCAGTACTGGTGTCCAGGGATGAAGACTACATAGAGCCAACATAAGACTTATGCATTAAAAAAATGGTCACCATTACAGTTCAAGGAAGGAGACCATGTATTCCTATGGGTCCCACCCTGATGAGGATTGTGGAGATTCATCCAGGGAAGCAAGCTATATCTGAGTTTCATCGAATCATTATAGAGTCTCAGGAGAGTTGGAGAGGTAGAATACGATCTTGATTTTCCCCCACAAATGCACCAAGTGCATAATGTTTTCCATGGATCACAGCTACGAAGATTCATCCATGATCCATCACACATTATAAAATAGGGAGAGTTTCACTTTGATAGTGGGGATAATTTTTTGGAGTTCCCAACAGAGATAGTGGATCGACATAATAGTGTCCTTCATGGATGGTTGATCCCTCCGGTGTGTGTTTAGTGGCAGCACGGGATCCCCCAGGAGAGAATATGGGAGTGGGAGGCTTAGATTCATTATCAGAACCCTCTTTTGTTTGATTTAACTTTGTTTTGAATTTTCAGAATGTAAATCCCTAAGGATGGGGGAATCTAATTTCCTGGAATCTCCATATAATTTTTTTTGGAATATTTTCGAGACCGTGAGATTTGACGACACATGATTTCGAGGCCCAAATATCCTATAACGATCTGTCGAAAAATGTTATGTTTTAAATAGCATGTGTGAGTTGTTTTACTAAAAGAGTGGAACTTCTCTTAAACGGGTACCCAAATCAGAAATATGAGATCATTGTTGCATTTAGGATGGTGGATTTACACTAGGTACGAGTTAAGTTTAGTTTGCACATGCCTTCGGTGAGAAAACCCGAAAATGGAACAACCACAAATAAAATAATTAAATAAAATTATTTTATTTTTCAAATGCTTTTAACACATGAAGGGAGACTCGGATTAAAAATCAGAGACCACCAATGAACTCATGAGAGTATTATTTCCTTAGGCAGATACTAATATTGGTCGGCACGAGCCACCAGTTGAATTTAGTTTTTGGCTGTAAATAAAATTATTGTGTGACAGTTATTTTATTATAAAATCCTTAACTTCAAAAAAGTTACTCGGATAGAATATCTGAGAGTACTATTGAGCTCCTGATGGCATGTTCCTCTTAGGCAGAGCCTAAAATCAACCAGTGCGGTTGTAGGGTGACTGCTAATAGTTTTTTTAACTTTTTTAAGGTATGTTCAGTAAATGTGAGGGCATCGATTTTTATGTTTTGAATTGGTGCTCAGATTTAAAATTTGAGGGAACTATTGAATCTGTTGCATTGGGATTCACTTCAAAGAGTCTTGACATTGAAATTAGTTAGTCGGGTAAAAATTTTAGTTTTTGATACCTTTTAAAGAAATATTAAAATAACATAAGAATTGTTATTTTAATTATTTATTTCATTTTTTCCAACCACCTATTGAGCGGCGGTGGTAGGGACTGTAGGGGTAGTCAAACATTTAATATAGGATATTAAATGTCTGATTAAACTATGGTTTCATAACCATACCTCATTTAATTAATGAGTCACATCAATTGCATCAATTAATAAACTACATTAATTCCTCGGTGCATTACTTACCCCTTCTCACCCATATTTAAATGGGGCATGGGGTAGAGTTTTGACACGACTTCATGAAGTGAGGAATCGATGACGAAGTGGTGTGGAACCTTCCAAAAATGGAGACAGAAGCTCAGGTGGTAGCGAACCATGATTGACGAATGCCAACAGCTTCATTGAATGCGGAATCATCATCCACCATCGCTATGTCTCCATAGAATCTTGAGGTACGGGTTGTCTTTTAATTCAAAATTACCCATGTTTCTTCTCCTATTTCTTGAATTTTTGTGTCGTCGTTTCAGGGGATTTTAATGAGGTTTATCCTTATTTTAATGTGATGTACAAATTACCCCCACTTGTTATTATTCTAATGTGGAGGGAACGAGACAAAGGAACATGCCCCGAACCCTCTGCCTCTTCATTTTCATGAAATTATTCGAAGACAGGTTGTCCAACATAATGGAACCTTGAAAACAAGAGGCCCACAATGATAGTGGAATCCCAAGGGGACCATACGCATGTTTGGAAGGATGAACTGACCACCAGAGCTCACCCAGGGGCCCACGTAAGAAGTGCTGGAACCAATGACCAGACCTGGAGGATGAGGGCGGCAGACAAAAACTGCCGGCCATGGTGGAAGAGTAGCATCACGGGGTGTCACGGTGGTTGGAAATGGATGGCCGCAGAGGTGGAGGCATCACGCCATCACGTGCCTCGATGAAGAGAGACATGGCGATGCAGGGGACCCACTCTCTTCGGGTCTTGTGGGGGATGAGGCGATACCACCTGGAACTACCATTAAAGGAGTCCAACATCTCCTTTGAGCCATTCGGGAGTAGTGGACTGCACAACTCCATGTGAGTCGCACCAGCTGACGGGTCAGGCCAGTTCGAGGCCCAGCCTGACTAGGCTGGGCCGGGTCACATCCAGACTGGTTCAAGTTGACTCGAACCTCTAATGCACACTGATACGCTTAAAAGGCCGTGTCTTGCGAACCAGAAATCCATTTGACAAACCATCTATGACACATGGATAAATGGAGTGATATGGTATTTTTTATATACTCCACCTTAATTTTAATTTTTTTTTGGAGATTTTTGAGGTTGGGTAAAATCCAATTGGGCCCTCAGCACTAAAATGCCAATAGCTTACATACCGGACATCTGTTTGAAGTGGCATCTGTTGCATTCGAACCCTTATAACATGACAGATCATCAGGTTACTTCCTTGTGGATATTTTTTTAGGTTTAGACATGATGGATAACTGGAATATTATAACCAGGGTGTTTCTTGTAGTGAGAGATAGGATGGCTACTCCCTTGAGGACTCAAGGTGCGTATATTCATTACTCCTCTACTCCGATTAACATGGGACTCCCCACGTCATGAGTGCGGGTTTGTTTGCCTATGATTGGTTTTTATATCATTGGAGTTGGTACTCCCCTATTTTACTAGGGAGTGAGTCCTCCATAAATAACTCACATAGAGTTATGTAATTCCCTACCGGGGATGGTGTGGGTCCTCTATGTTTGAAGTAGGTACTCCTCTATCAACCCAGGGTACATGTCCTCCTTATGCAGGGATAGAATAGAGTTCGTACTCCCTTTCCATTCCAGGGTGTGGGTCCTCTAGCCTAGAGTTGGTACTCCCCAGACGTACTGTGGCATGAGTCCCCCAGAAACAAACAAACTACTGGAGTTTTATCCCTTACCCGGTAGGGTGCAGGTCCTCACAAATAGAGTCGGTACTCCCCTGTCAAGCTTGGGTGTGGGTCCTCTAGCCTGGGGTTGATACTCCCTTGACGTACTGGGGTGTGGGTTCTCCATATCTAACTAACTACCAGATTTTTACTCCCATACTAGGTTGGGTACAAGTACTCACAAATGGCGTAGTACTCCCATGTCTCCGAGTACCGATGGGGAGAGGGGCCTTATAGGGAGTTGGAGCTCCCTAAACTACAAGAAACAATGTCGAGGAGTGGTTCTCTTCACATTTTTTCGTTTTCATGCATCGGGCACAATAATGTGACTATGAGAAGTCTAGTTTCGGATACTAGATAGAGTTCTAGCAGAAAGTTCCTAATGAATCACATAATTTCGGGCATTTCATTAGGAATGACTGAGTTATACCTAATGTAGTACATCTCTCATATGGGTGCCATTAAGGATGGACATCTCATTGAGTGTGTACTACTAATCTTTGAGTTATACATTGAGCCCTCTTTGTAAATCATGGAAATGGACTAAGGGTGGGTCCTTGTGTTTCATTTTGGATAAGACGAGTAGATCTGGTTTGAGCTGTGTCTTTTTTTTGTTCTTTGTGATTGGTAATGTTTTTTGTGGTTTGCCTTTGTGGAACTCTGAGAGACCTTCGGGGGTCTCAGTCTCCATACTGGGTATTTTTTTAATCACTGATGCACAGGATTCACTCGCGCCTTATTGTGTCTTGTGAAGATGATGAGTAGATTGGCTGAGACATGAGGGAGCCAAGACCAGGTGGTACACTGAGGAGACATGCTGATGTGGATTTATGTGGACACAATCTGTACCTACCCTTTAGGTAGGATCCTTGGTGCATGATCACATGCATTGTTTTTGTCTTCCAGTTGTAGTTGTATCTTTAATTTCGGGTTGTATTATGGACCACTACATTCAGAAAAAACTTGTTATACTATAGTTTTGCTTCATGGTTTCACCTTTTTGTGTTCCTGGCTATGTGTTTGTACAAGTTTAAAGGCAATGTGTTCCCATTATAAGGATACCCCTTTCCAGTTCTAGTCACCAAACCCTGGACTATGGAAGGCAGGCTTTGGGTAGTCATGACATGGGAACCGGGGGACAGATCATGACCAAAATCATTTGGATCAGGATGAATCAATGTGTGAAAAATCAATGAATCTGTTCACCCATTGGAAATCACATTTTTCATCATAAAACAATTTAATATTGAGGTAGGTCTTGTATTTATGGAATTATTATCCCCAATTGAAGTTCCATGATGAATGTGAATTAAATTTATTTGAATGAATTAATTTATAGATCAAAAAACAATTCATTGAATCAATTTATTCATTTTTATATTGTAATTGAAATTTTGAAGTATGATAAGTATTAATTTATAATTAATCTCATTCTTGATCATCAACAATGATGGCCATTCTAACATAGACATTGATTGATCCATTTTCTTGTTTTGAAAATATTTCTTCCTCTTCCAAACGTGCGATCATCATTGCCCTTTACTTCTTTGATTAGTGATCCAAGAAAACAATCTTTTGTGCAATTCATATTTATTTTAACGGTGTACCCAACACCAATTTTAGGATTGAGTTGAAAAATCAATTACTTCTTACCTAAACTGATTCATTTTACATTGGGGTTTGATAAAGGTGACTACAACAACTACTTCATGTGAGGTAGGCCACAACAGTATGGTTGTCTAAGGGATATGAATCAGAGTAGGGTGGGATGGAAAGCCTATAGCAGCTTGGAAAACATATCATGGTTGTGAGATGAGTCTAATGGATGTGGTATCTTGTATTTCTAAACATATTAGTGAGATGGTGTGGTTGGATGTGGTAATCTGGGATGAGCATCGTCAGAGGGGGTCTAGGATGATGGTGGTTGGCAGCGGCTAGTGAAGTAGGAGGCGGTGATGCAATTCCCATCCCCCTGGAGTAGTGGTTTCAATAAAAAAATGTACACCTATATGAAGAATAATAGGTTCAATGATATGAATATGAAAAAAGTTTTAAAAAATATGATTAGTATATATAATAACAATAATATAATAATTATTATTATTATTGGGCATAACTCTCTCATGTGACGTCCAATTGAAGAATCATCGGAAAAATAATAAACATGGCATTGATATGGTTATTTCAAGAATAGTGTTGGATACATAATTCAAGACCATAACTCTTGTGCACCAAATTAAAATTATGATGATGATGATGATTATTATTATTATTATTATTATTTTTCCTATTGTGGAATAGTGTAGCTGGCATATCTTCTCCATACAACCTCTATTTGATGAACCACCTATTTTATTATGACCCAGAAATTTGGAAAAATATTTACAGATATATATTAAGAATTTAGATATTACCCATGGATCAGAACCATGAAGAACCCTTCATTCATGATGTGGTGAAATGTGACTTTTCACCAGGTGTTTTATTGAGGCTAGTTAATATAATATCATGTGTGTTTTTTCATGATGATCGAACCAATTTGATCTATTTACCCATATGTCCCCATTTGAAGATGCAACTTATTAAAATGTTTCCCCCATGGAACTATGACAAGACTCATATCATCATCAGTATTCTGATTGATAGTCATAAATTAGTACTCTCACACCCTTGTAGTAGTACATGAGTAGGAATCTATGTGTTGAACCAAAAAAGGTTCGACAGGAGATCGGGATCAGATGATGTGTGGTTCCCTTAAATGTCATGTAGTCTTTACTGAATTATAATTCTTCTATATGACTTCCGTTAGGAGTCATATTTTTTCTTGAGATAAGCCTATCATTAGTGTTTTATAATGTAGGATGTTATGATTCCCTCCAATGTAGATTTTGATATATGAGGATGAATATTCATTATGTGGTTCTTCAAGATGGAAAAAATCATGCAGGATAATCAGATAGGTCATATAAAGATGACACTCTAATGTCGTATCAATGCACATGTCCCTTATACATTGAGATGATACTCCACTATCATATCAGTGTGCAGGTGCTCCATATTTCTTAATGTGGTAGATATAGAACTCTACTACCATATTAGCATGAATGACCACTTTCTAGGTAGATGATACACCCCTATTACATTAAGGTGTGGATCCTTTATACTCATTGTGTATATAGAAACAATACTCCCCTATGGAACCATGATGATGGTCCTCTATCCATGGGGATGGTACTCCACTATCACATCATGGAACTTGCCATCCATAATAATTGTATAGATAGAGACTATATTTCACTATCACACTCAGGCAGTGGTCATCTATCTATAAATATATTACTTTCCTATCGTACCCAGGTGTGGGACCTCCATACATTTTAGAAAAACACATAGTAGAATCCCTAAATTGGTATAGGGTGTGGGTCCACTACATGAAAATTTAATCCCCCCATCGATTATGGGATATATCGATGAGGCATGGTATGTCATATCATTGTAATCATGCGGAGGATATATGATTTCACTACCAATATGTGTTTTTTTATTATATCTAAAACCAACAAGGTGAGTGAATTCCACCCAAAGTGGATAATATCATGGTGTAGTGATTGTGATCTTTACACTTGTGTGTTCTGGGAAGACACATGAGGTGTTGGTTATCATAGATGGACACTGGAGTGGTTTTCTACTCCAATTCATGGGATTAGCTATGAGATGATAGTCCCTTTAACGTCTTGTTTAGGATTCTATGAATGAGTGTATATTTATTTATATCCTCTTTCAGTATCCATTAATTGTTTTTTGGTTACTCACCTTCTAGAAAAATAAATGATGCATGATGTATTCCACATCAATTTTGTGACCATATTCTAAGTGTTGGATGAGTCTACTCTATTACTGTAGGTATTAAACACTCAAAGAGATGTTCCTATTCACACTTTTTTGATCTCACTGTGTTTGGATGAGTTGTATTTAATTCTATTATTGGTTTGAGATCTAGTCCATAATTATACCATCTTCCATCCAGTTATTTTCTCTTTAGTTTTATCTCTTATTTCTCCCCATCCACCATCTTTGGTGTCTTCTTATACATATGTATTTACACATCCAATAATGGTTTTTTCCACACGTGAAAAGTGATTTTCATATGATGGAATGATCGACCATGAATTCAAAAGATCATAGAGATACAAGGTTCTTAGACAACTTATTGTTTTCCTATCTAGGGATACACAACTTGGGATCTCTCATCTATTTACTCTTTGGTTGTTTTTTTAGGCGGGGTTATATTTTTTATTGGGTTTTTAATCTTCCCCTTTACATTCATTTTACACTACTATAAATTTTTACTCTCTAGAGGTTCATCAATTCTCTGTTTATTTTATATTATTATTTAATATTTCCCCTTTTACAATTCACTATTTCATTGAGTGGCTATCTGTGTTTGTACATGAAATTTGGTAAATTCCTCTGCATGTTTAGTTGGGCCTTTGGCGCTTGTCGCCACACCCTGGCCATTGGATTCGGGAATGGGGTAGTTACAGCTCAAGCTCGAGTATGGGTTGGATCATGATAGATTACTATCAAGGGATGTCATATCCTTGGGATGTTGTTCATAAATTCCATAAAAGAAATCATTGGGTTTAGAGAAATATTTTCAAAGTGTCTCGAGTTTTTCTCTCTAACCAGGGAGTTCAGTGATGATGTAGAAATCGATGTATCCATTCAACAGGTTCCAAACTATGTCTTTATCAACTTGTACTACTGAGAAATTTTTTTTTGGGATTAATGGGACATCCATTTTGTATGATGGAGTCATTCGTTTTCATTCTTGAATTAGATCCCCATTATTATTGATATGTATATTTATATTCATTTAACTACAGAACTCTTGGTTAACATTAGGATGCCTTTGTTTTGATAGCTGGGAAAGATACCATCTCTGCTTTATGATGACTATCATATGGGTGAAAAAGCTATAGTTCAGGGACCATCATGTGTTATCCTTCCAATAAAGGGGCAGTTAGCATCTCCCCCACATGTTGAGTAGAAAATCATACAAATAGTGAAGTATGGAGATGTGTGTTGACATATTGTACATCATGAGTTCTTACGCTAGAGGTAGTTGAGGTTCCATGGTGAGATATATCCCCATGCAGTGGATGATTGGATGGAGTCATTGATCTGTATTTTCATCCTTATCTTGACACCGAAAATATAAAATGGTTTTTAGCAACAATTCTTTTCCATGGAGTGATATGGCACTAGTGGAGTTTAGTAACATAGTTTCACGATTTTGTTGCGTGTCCCCACCTTTTCTGGGGTGTTGGAGAATAAATTGGTGATATATATATTTCCTTCAGGGGAATTTTATATAGCTAGAATATTTAAATGAAAATATGATATATTTATATCATGTAATATGTAGATATTTTTTTTTCAATTGATTAATTGTGTGTCTATATTTTTCATAAATGTAAATGATTATTTCAAATTATATAAATGATATAATTATCTAAAATTTAATTTATTTTCATAAAAGTTTTTCATAAATTAATATTTTATTGTATTATAAAAATAATATTATTTTTTTTAGAAAATAATTACTTATTCAATGTGTTGTAAAACTAGTAATAATATTTATTTTTTTATAAATGATAATTTAAACTAAAAATTAAATTTCAAAAATTTAGAAAATTATTTTTAAAAAATTTAGTCCATTTTTAAAATATAAATGTTAAATAATAGTTAGGTTGGATTATATGGATTTTTTGAAATATGTGAATTTTTTTGGAAATGTGAAATATGTCATTTTACAATATTTAACCATTTAAGAAAAAATAATAAATTTTTGAGTCAATGATTATTTATTAAGGAATTATATTGAAGTAATATATAATAATTACAGTACACAGTCACATGAATTGTGAATATTAATATTATTGAGAAAAAAATTAATCAAACGAATAAAATACTAAAAACAACAATCTCATTACACTAAAAATACCACCTCATCCCACCCATTCACCTCAAAAATTCTAAAACTAGATGAATTACTAAATTCATAGCAAATAAATTTCTAGACCTTTTCCCAATTTTTATGAATTTAAGTTCTTACCAAAATACAAAAACCATGTGTGTTACGGAGGTCCCAAAGGAGATGATATTCAAGAGGTAAAATCAGCATTATTTATCTTTTAATTGAATATATTTTATTGTCCTCTACTCATCAGCCCTATAAAATGTGTAATAGTAACTCTAGTATGATAAATATAATAGATTTAATTTATGTAAAATTTATTTTCCATCATTAAGTTTCTTCTCAAATAATTTTATTGGATAAATGAAAACATTATATTTGTGATTTTGATTCAATGCTTTTGTGGATGGTGAGTTTTTTTTTTCATTACCAACATCATGGATGGTCATAAAATAATTATTATTTTTACCAAAAGATTATAATATGTTTTTTCTTAACATATTTAATGTTCTATAACTAGTAAATAAATATAATATTAAATAAAATTATACTAGTTTATGATGGTTTTAAAAACTACCTAAATAAACTCATATTTTTTCATTAATGTTTCATGTAATGAATAATCCCCATACCAATAAACCAAATTCTACATGGGGACAATTTATGATCATTAAGGAATATAAATATCACTCCACCCCACATCTATAGTTTATCGTTCATTTGATAATATATCAAATAATTATATACAAGGGAACATACCATAAAACCATAAAACGAACGCTCTCGGAATAATGAAATTAATAATTATAACCCATTGGAATTTCTGTATATAAACATAAAAAAATTAAAATAAATAAAATATATATTTAAGTGGTTATGTATTTTGTAATTAATGAATATAATTTTATTATCTATGACATTTTGTATAATTTAAGAATTCTTTCACACATAATGGGTGGTTCATCTAAATTTTCATTTCATTGAGACATGATAGGTATTGTGCCCCTAATAATTATTATTTTCATTGTCTACTACCACTTGAAATATTTTATTAGTTTTCATTATACTTCATTGATATATAAATATTTTTTGTATCAATGATTATATTATTATCTAAGTCGTATACTATTTTTACTTATGATATTTAAATTTAATGTTATTTTATCTAGAAAGTGTTCATAAATTTAAATTCAATACCAAATATAGGTATTTTGAAATGCCATTTTGTTCATGAAATAAATATCTATATTAATAATGTCATTGTAATTTATTACATGAGTGGGGCCCAATTATATATTACCTCTCAATGCATCGACAATTGTCATTACATAAAACATTAAACAATAAAACCTTTTCATTTGTTCCCATGAAAAATGAAACTGGTTTCTATGAAAAGAAATAATCCATCTTGTTATAGATCTTTACTATAGTGGTTGATGTTATACATTTATTACATCCAATAATTAATCAATTTCATCATTCAATATTTAGTTATTACTATCCATGAAATTTTAACAATAAAAAATATGAATTCATTTCACTATTATTTTAATGATTAAATGGAATGTGTTTTATGTTATTTACCATTCCATATTGATTATTTCTTATTGATTATTATTCTAGTATTATTGATTCATGTTTAATTAATATATTTCCAACTCTATCCATTGTATCTCACCCTTTTACTTATTTTCCTTCCTTGGGTTATGATGATGAAATCATTTAATAAGTGCCAAGGATGACATTTATTTTTCATTGATATGTTATATCTTTAATTAAAAATGTAATTAGGGAGCTATGTATGTATCCAATTCTTAAATTATTCAAAAACTAATACATATGTGGTGATGTGATCTCATGTATTAATTCCATTTAAGAAAATAAACACTTAATCTATGCTATTGGGGTTGGTGTCTTCATAGTTTTCATCAAAGAAGGTCTTGAAGAATACATGGGAACATGATTTTTAATAAACATGTGATTTATAATAATTTATTATCGTGATATTTTTTAACAATAATTATGATTATTATGATTTAAATCAGTTATTTACATTATTTAGTGATGGTTCCAAATGGAATAATGGGAATAAATACCCGCAGATAATTTATGGATAAACCCTTTGAAAAATTTAATAGAAAATCATTTTGATCTGAGAATTTCATGACCATATTAGGATAGCTTACTCAGTTTGTGAAGGAAAATAATAATACACATCTGTTGGGTTGTTTCATGACTATTTACCACCCATACATTTGGTTGGACAACTAATAAAGTGGTAGGTGAGAAATGGATTATATAACTTGAGAATAAATTAATGGCTTTGGATGTGGTTAAATAAAAATTGTTGGTCTAATGGAATATTTCATCAAGAGAGTGGATAATGAATTGTGGTCCTTAGTCAATAATAATAATAAATAATATGAAATATAATGAATTGAATTGATAACTATTGAAGACATAATATTCGATAAATTCTTCCATCGTGATAAATAAACTATAATCAAGAGAAATTTCTTTAGTGTAATGAAAAATTTATAAGAAAGTATTGAATAATATTAGGGTACCTCCAATAGAGTAGCCAGGTATTCTACATATTACATAAGTGATTTTTAAAATATGATTTAACATTTCTATGATTGTTATATGACATGTATTTGATGGTAACTTGATCTAAAAAAAATCATCATATTTTGAAATAGTTGTCAGATCCATAAAAATGGAGAAGGAATTTTAAAGTTCATATATACTCAAGGTAAATCAAGAGAAGAAGATGTATTTTTATAACTGTGAAAAATGTTAAGCATCAAATAAAAAGAGGGAAACAAATAAAATCCAATTATATAGAAAATGTGGAAAGATTCATTTTGGATATTATTTAAGGGAATGTAATTTTTTAGAGAAAAGGCCCATTGAACTGATGAATTCAAGGGGTATAAACAAATTAATTGTGTTCAATTTGTTCAACTAGAATGAATTATTTGATTATTCAACCCAATGTATCATGTTCCAATGGATGCTATCACATAAGACGCCAAGGGGCGATGGATAAGATTATATGATAACCCCAACAATGGAATAAGTTCCCAATGATGTGGTGAAAGGTAAATTAATCTACTCATAAAATTATGCATATAACTATCAATTCACTCCTATTCTGTTACTTTGTTGGTTTTTTTAGAGGTGTTTAGGAGCTATTTTGGGAGATTAGGGTAGATGTTGGTGGTGTAGAAGAGGTTCTTCATGAACAACACATCATGTAACTATATTAGATGTTGTGAAAGTCTATTTCATGACATGAAATGGACTACTTCTGAATTTGAGGGTTTTTAGGATAAATTAAATAATAGAAATTAACAGTTGCTGAATTTTTTTATGGAAACCAGACAACATGGATTACAATATTTGAAAGGGGATAACACATAATGTAATACCCCAATCATGTGTATTTGTGAAAAATATTTTTTGCTGGACATTAATTCATTCGGTTATTCTCCCTTCTCCTAACATTTTTTGAGAACCCTGTGAACTCTAAGGTTTCCATCAAGCCCTTCTACACCCCTCTTTGATTATTTGACTCTGGTGGTTGTTCAATAGTGAATCATGGTTGTTATGTTGTATTTTTTACCCCTTATTGATTGTTTTATGTCGTTATTCCCATCATGTATATGATGTAGTGGTGTTTCATTGGTTTTGGGGTGCATACGAATTTTGTTTTGATTGATCCCTGGTATGGTATAGGTTGGTCCACAATTTCTGTCGTGTGGTTATGGGTCATGAGCATTATTCTTCATCTGTGGTGCACATTATGTTAGAACACTACCTTGATGTATTATTCCCTTACTTTCCCATTATTGTGCATCATATGTGATAGTGTTTACATTTTTTTCTTTGAATTATGGTTGTTCCATCACAAATTGATGGGAAATAATGAGATAATTGAATTTAAAGGGGGAAAAGTCATTTTATCTTCATGTTTTTACTACTTGGATATTTTTTTTATATTGTTATTATATGGGAAATATTCCCAATAGAAAACTACAGATGTTGGTGGATTTTATTGTTCTATATATTCTATATTTGATCATTTTGTTTTTGTCGAAGTTGTTTAATATAAACCTCAAATGGAAATTGGATATCCACACATACTTTTATAATCAATTATTTTCCCCACTATTTGGTTTCTGTGATAAAATCACTAAATTAAAAAGGAATATGATGAAATACTCTTTGAAAATTATAAAAATGATCATGATGCAATGAGGTCATTTGGACATGGGATGAAGGTGTGTGGAAAGGGAATGTGGGTAGTTTGTTTGTTTGGTTGTGCTTGTGGTTCGGTGAGGTGTTGAAATGTTGAGATCTTTGTGGAATGTGGTTTCATTATACTAGAAAGATATATAGTAATAGAATAAAGAAATGATTAATAATGACTGAAATGGTTTCGTTAATTCCCCTTGATTTTCTCCATTAATAAGAAGATAAAATCTTCACCCAATATCTAGATGTTTGCGATATATCATGAATGGGTGTTGAATGTAGAGGTAATGTGAATACACATTATTTTATCATGGATGATTAAATGTTGAAATTTTAATTGGATTGGTCAAAATGGTAAACTCTGGAGAATTTTTGTCTGTAAATTAATGATTGAAAATGAACAGTTGTTGTGTTCTTTTTGTGCAGACTTGTGCATTTAGTAATGTTAGTAGTTTTAGGGAATATGGTGAGTTGGTTAATGATATATTCTAAACACATAGTCTAGTATTGAGTGTTTAATACTATAAATATACTGGTATATTTTCTTATGATATTTATATGCTCCTCATCCATGTTTAAAACTATATACCAAACAACTCCATCATCATGGGGGAGGGTGTCATTACCAAACATATGATAAGGATTACAGATAGAAAGGTAGAAACTCTTTTATACTCTCTCTTCCAAGAGAGGTATGTATTACCCAGGCTATGATGACCAGAGTTCTTTTTCTACATTAGATTATGGTAGTGATGTGGTCTCCCAAGTTCTTTTGGGGTGAAATGTGATATTCTTTCCCAGGTTTTTCAAGATGAGATGTGATGTGATTTACCAGATCTCTTTAGGATGAGATGCAATTTATTTCAGGACCATGTTTCTGTGGGATGGGTGTGTTGAGTGGACCTGGTGTCTATGGGAGGGTTGTGTTTAGAGGTTTAATAGTCTATAGGCTAGTTGTTTCTGGGTCCCATGAGTCTGTGGGTGGGATTTGATGAGAGGCTCAGGAGTTTGTGGGTGGGATGTATTGTGAGGGCCAGGTGTGTTCAGGAAGGATGTGACATGGAACATAGAAGGGATGCGAGTGTAATGATGTATTACATTGGAAGAGAGTGGAATACCTATGTAAATGTGGTGTGGTTTATCATATCCATGATGTGATTTATATAATATTATATTTCATGGAAAGTGTTATTTAGTGATCTTGCATCAGTGATGTTTGTATGGTTAGTTTACCTATTTAGGTGAAGTTTGGTTCTACTATTTTGTCAAAGTAGTATTAGTATGATACTTTCATATTTTCACTATATATTTTTTTCCCTACTATGTATACATGAACTGTAACACTATATATATAATGCATATTTCATGTTCCATGAGGATTTAATGGACTGTACTTGACCACATTATCTCATATCTTGATAGTTGTTGTGTTTCTTATTAAGCATTACTTATGGATATTTACTTTGGAGAATTTCATTTATTTGTATCAGTTCTAGTTTTGAATGTATGTCAGATGGTTTTTTGAATTCTATTTTATTTTATTTTCTGGAGTTTTTTTGTGGATGATTCATCCTAAGTCTAATCTAATATTATCATTGAGTACAATTCCTCACATTATTGAGAGTTTTATACACTCAATCCTAGTCACTAACCCATGGCCTACCAGAGGTGGGACTCGGGGTTATTGTCTCCCCCTCTTCATTTTCGGTCCAAGAGGTGTATCCCTGGTGGGAGGGTTGTGCCATCTCTAATTATTATTTTATTACAGGTCATCACAGTCTTATATACATAAATAGTCTCCATGAAATTTTGATATTTCCCCCATGATTTAATAAGTTAGTTTTCAATCACAACTCCTAAGGGGGTCTCATAGTAAAAAAAGGGACAGGTAGTCCACGTTAGGACACATAAACTTGCTTTATTAACTATCCATATCATCATACCTATGGTATAAATTTATATAATAATCACTATGGACTGGAATTAAAAATATGATGTAAAAGATTTATTGCAAGATGAAGGAAATTATTTTTATTAATGAAGATATATAATTCCATTTCCTTAGAGACAAAACATCATCATCATATTTTTATCAAGATAATACCCTTGTAGTTTTACTGAATGAAATTCATAGGTAGTAAGAGAAAAAAACATCATTGGATAATGAATGTAATATTCAAATTAATGATGTACTGAATTTTTTAGAATACATTGATCTATTTACAATGGAAATACATGGACCACCATCAATTGTGGATATGATTGTACCATTTATTTAATCTCGTATGCATGAAAATTATGAAGGAATCCTTATAGAATAAACACTATGTAATTTTTATTATATAAGAATCAATTAAATGATTTGAGTAATATAAATTTACTCACCCCAGTTTATCTGCATGTGGATCCCCTGATATCATTTTTAAAAGGAATATGGTTTCATGAATTTGTGCCCTGACTATAGAGAATTAAATTATATTGAAATGAAGAATATAAATATTCGTTCGAGCAATGATGATTATTTTGATCAAATTTTTGGTTCTCAATATTATTCAATGAGTGACATTCATTCTTGGTATCATCTGTTTATTGAAAGAATATATTGAGAAGATATATTTTTAGTTTATGTTTGTGAATTGAGATTTTATAATAATGTCATTTAGATGGACTAATAACCATATGTTTTTATGGATATGAGGAAAATAACATTAAAGGAATATCTTGGTGATTCTATTATCGTATACTTTATTGATATTCGAGCATATTCTGAATCATATAATGACAATGAAAATAAATTTCAGTTCATTAATGAATGTCTTAGAAGGAATGAGTTATATGGTAAATTTAGTATGTATGAAATATGGCTTCTAGAAATCTTTTTTCCTTTGACATATTGTTTCTATGATTAGAATCTCAGCTGATCCTATAATGAAAATGGAAATCCAATAATGGAATATTCAAAAAATAATAACCATGTATGTGGTTTCATTAGTTTCGGATATTACTATCGATATTTTTTCATAATACTTCTTGATTGGATATCCCATTATCCATGAAAAAAGATTATAGGGTTACATACGTATGGAAAATTGATTATGCATAATTTTCTGATGAAATGAAAATATGATTAATAAGTAATACAATTTTAACAATAACATCATGAAATGATGGGTTTATCATATAAAATGATACATCGAAGAATGTAGTTGGTTGTTTCCATATAAAAAATGATAAATATATTTCATTTTCATCAATATATATTATGATTCATTAACAAAATTATCCAACTCATGCTCTTGAGTTAGATTCCTACATATTTTTTCTGATAATATATAGACATTATCTTTATCGTTAAAATGGGAGATATATTTTTATAAATAATGATTAAAATAAATAATTACACAAAAATAAATCAACATGAGGAAGACATGATGGATAAATTTACAAAAATATTATTATTTCCCAATACCCTACTACCCATGATTAGAATACCATTTTGAGGATATATACTGTATATATTTTCATAGAGTTATATATGTAATGCTGATTTATAAAGACCCAATTTTCATGAATTTAGTAAATATGTAATGCCCTGACCCCAGTTACCTAGATTCGGTGCATTCTTACATAACATTAGCATGATCACAAAAGATCAAGTGTCGAAGGGCCGATTAGTTTAGTATCCTTGGATGTACTAGATACATTCATCAGTTCTACATTACATCGTGAAATAAAAAACAGCAACACATTGACTTCATTAACCACTTTCATATCCCACATACTATCCCTGCATGTCAGTCATAAAATATTTCTTCACATCTTGGGAAAATGAAATATAAGAAAGGGGTGAGCTCAGATGCTCTATAAGAATAACAACATAGAGGAAACTATCATAAACAAAAAAAAATTTATGGAAATGTATAGGACTAAAGCAAAATCTTTTTAAACATAAACATTAGCATAATATGGAAAAGATAAAATTAAATAATTCCATTTACTTATTCACGTGGATATTCTACTAGTTGAATAATCACATGCAATATCAATAGCCACTTTCATAATGATGGAATGCATAATGTGAGACTTCATTACCACATAGTCAAGGCATTTTTCCAAGAATACAAATAATATTTTTTTCAAGGCCTTATTCTAAGACACAAGTTTGTCTCAAGAGACCTACTGATTCATCGAGGAGCTATAGAGGACTCCACCCATCACATACTAAGTCCAATTCATTCCTTATATGAAATGGTTAAAACATAACAGAAACATTCATATTAAAACTATCACATGAAATGTAAATACTTTATCCATAAACCATGAATGGTGTAAAAATGATACATCTATAGTCAAACATATCACAAAAACATCAATACAATATGGAAGTTTTGTATCATAATAAATCGACTTCAAACAAGCTTAAAATTCATCAAAGGATATTGACATAGATAAAATCAATATTTTTTTAGAGAAATATCTCTTTCTATTTTGAAATCTTTTAAAAGACATGTAACTATAAAATAAAACATATATTTTTTCAAATATTATTATAAGTTGGTAAGGGAAGCTTCGATGATATTATAACAGCAGAAATTAGATGCACCCGCTGTATAAGTTAAAAAAACATTCTAACCTTAATTTTGTCGAAAAGGTCATAAAGTACCTTGTTTGGAAAATGACAGAACAATTCATTTAAAAACATATATGGTAAAATAAGGGTATAAATGACTTTAACCCATTATATAGTAAATAGTAAAAAAAATTTAAATACATTTTTTGAAACATGGATGCAGATGATAAATAGATATCAGTATTTAATTATGTATAAAAAACCTCAGATAATGAAGAGATTGTAAAATTAACCCTTACCTTGTACTTTTCCTTAGTAGAGGTTAGGTTAAACTCCTGTATATTTTTGAAATAAATTTTATTAAATTTCACAATAATCATATACATTAATATTATATCATATATGATCTTCTAATATTGCTTTGTTAATGATATTTCAGTAGTATCATCATTTCTGGTGTTAAATTTTTTGTCTTCCTTTATATACTTTGTTAGGTAAGTAATCTTTGGTATGGAAAGGATGTATCTTATTCATATTCAGAATGATATCAAGTCTTTAAAAATTATTTTTAATCATCAAATTAAAATTATTCTTGAATGGGTACCATGGGGAATGAATCTCATCGCGTTTGTGGAGATTGTAGTCAGTACGTACACACGAGTGAAAATATCATTCTTTTGATATTAAAATCATATATAATCAGATGGTATATTATATATACTGAATCATTATCATATTATATTTATTATTTACATCAATTATACATCATTATTAAATCGATCCAAATAATAATGTATTAAATAACCACTACCCCACGACGTGGAGATGGTATGTCGTACGTACGCATGTATAGTGACATGTCATTCAAAGGATGGATAGAATAATGAATATGGATTTACCTTATTTATAATAACATAAAAATATATATAAGATACTGGAGTTATTATTTTATAATGGAATCAACTTGTAAATAAGAATTGGAAGAGGAAAAGAACTTGAAAGAGGTGATAAAATATTTACCTATTCTTCAAGTTCTTCCTTTTGATTTGATCAAAAGGGAACCATAGGATGGATTTATGACTAAATGAAGGCCTCTAAGATAAAGGTAGGATAGTTGAGAGGATATTTGGGCAGGTGATGGCCTAGCCAAATGGATTTGAAGGTATAAATTAGAGAGAAGGGTTAGATCCATTTTATAAGAGGGGTGTGGGGAACCTTAGGAAAAACTTAAAATATAATTTTATAATAAATTAATATTCAGTTTATAATGGCTCCAAAGTCACTTATTTAAAGGATAGTGTGGGGATGGGTCAATATATTTTCATCCAATATATTTTAGACAGTTTTAGGTCACCATATTAACCTTATCATTTATATTTAACTCTAATTTAAATAGTTTGACATTTACCATGTCTCTTTGTATTTTTATTTTATATGGTTAATAATAATACAATAACAAGCCAATATAACCCCAAGTAGTTCATTTTTAATATATATAATATTATATAAGTCATTTGGATGATCCTTAGATTTTTAGGAATATTATATCAATTAATAATATAATATTTGATTAAAAAACTCTTTTGGGTCAATTTTGACACTATTTGGTATTTTGTTTTTTCTGAATTCATAATAGAATTATTACTTCAAAAAAATCATTTAATAAACCCTAAAATGTCATATTAACCTAGAAAATTTATGGAATTCATAAAAAGTTTATAATTACATTTATTTGGGTATTTATAATATCAATTATTTTAATATTTCATTATTAAGGTAATTACTGCATCATAATTGTGTCATAAATAAATTAAATTATATAATGTCTAAAAATTATATATAAAAACCATTCTGGAAGAAATATTTTTATCTTTCTAATGAATATTTATTGTCGAATTTATCTTATGTATTACCTAATATTAAAAACGGTTTAGTTATTAAAATTAGATTTTAACTCTTTTAACTCTTCTTTAAATTAAATAATAATAAATGTCTTAATATGATCCATGTGGACCAAAGGGGATCCTATTTTATTAATAGGGTTTTTTATGGTTGAATTATACTTATCCAATAGAATTTTGACATGTGTTAAGGTAATAATAATATAATTTTTATCTTTAATTACTCTATTTACTTATAACCGTGGTAAATAAAAGTCAAAAGTTACTATTCACCAAAATTATTTTCATCTCATTGAACCACATTTTACTTACTGATATCAACTGTGTCTCTCATATTTTCAAAATTCAACTCATATAAGCGATAAAATTATGTTTTATGTAAATTTGCAAAGGCTCCTAGGAGGTGGGTAAAAGATGGTAAAAAGTTAAATAAAATTTATATATATATATAATTATTATAAAATAACTCCAATGAATTAAATTAAACATATATAGGTATTATGAATCTATTTTGACCTGAAATAAATTTAAATAAAATAAATATTTTCTTAAATAAAAATTCAGCTTTAAACTATAAATCAGTGTTTTCACTAATCATCAAAAATTGAAAGTTTTCAGAAAAATACCAAAAATTCACCCTAAGCTAATTTCGATATTCCGAATCCAAAAATGAAGTCAATTTTGAAAGATAAAATTTATACAATTTCAGAAAGTGGTAATTACTATTCATAATGTCTAGTTTGATTGGTTGTGGTGTGTTACAACTTGATGTTGCGTACAACACATGCTATTGTATAATTCAAAGAGAAGCGTACCGTGGAAGCTTGGGTTATAACATTCTCCCCTCCATCAAATAATTTTATCCTCAAAATTTCTAGAATATTAATTCATAAAAAGACTCAGGTGGTTCTTCATCATAAGTACCTTGGGTTCCCATGTTGCATATTCCATCTTATGGTTTCATCATAGAACATTTACCAAATGAGTCGTCCAGTTTCTCAGCACTTGTTCTATGGTATCAAGAATCCTGATGAGCTCTTTGTAATAAGGCAGATCAGGTTCCATTTCTAATTCCCCATAGGTGAGTACATATGTTGGGTCAGGCATGTATTTTCTCAATAGTGATATGTGGAACACATCATGAACTTTGGATAGATTTGGTGGCATTTTCAAATGGTAAGCTACAACCCAATTCGCTCTAGAATTTCAAAAGGTCCAATGTACATGGGACATAATTTTCCCTTATCACCAAAATGTATAACTCCCTCCCATGGAGACACCTTCAGGAAAACATGATCTCCTACCTGAAATTCCAAATCCTTCATTTAGTTATCGGCATAGGTCTTCTGCCAACTTTAACCGGCTTTGATGGGGGTTTGGATTGCCTTCACCTTCTCCACAGTTTCCTCTACAAGTTCTTGGCCTAAAAGTTTTCTTTCACCAACATCATCCCAACATGTTGGCTTGCGACATCTCTTTCCATATAATGCTTCATATAGTGCCATCTAAATACTGGAATGGAAGCTATTATTATAGGAAAATTCTACCAGAGGTAAATATTGATCCCACATACCTTGAATGTCAAGTGATCATGATCTCAAAATGTCTTATAAGGTTTGAATAGTCAATTCAGATTGTCCATCTATTTGGGGGGGTGGTAGGCAGTGCTCAAAAAAAGTACAGTATCTAGGGATTTCTTAATAATTTTCCAGAATCTTGATGTAAAATATGGATCATGATCAGAAACAATTTATAGTGTACTCCATGATGTCTTACAACATCATTACTATATAATCTTGCAAAATTTTCATGTGGTAAATATTCTCTGATATCATGAAAATATGTTGACATGGTAAGACCATCAACAATGAACCATATTTCATCATTCCTTCTAGGAGTCCTTGGTAGTCCCATGAAAAATTATATCATAATATTATCCCATTTCCACTTAGGCATGGGAAGAGGTTTCATGACTCCTCTAGGTTGTTGCCTTCCAGCTTTAACTTGTTGAAAAACCATACATCTTGACACAAAATTGGCAATCTCACTCTTTATGTTGTCCCACCAAAAATTTTCCTCCAAATATCTATACATCTTGGTGCTCCCAGGGTGTATAGGGAAATTGGAGCTACGAGATTCATCAAAAAATTCTTGTTTTAGATCAGGTATGTTAGGAACACAAATTTTCTTCCCAAATTTTATAATTCTATCTTCATATATGAAGTCACTCAATTTCTCTTCATTCACAGCATTATTCTTCTTTTGAAATTCCTCATCATCAGTCTGAGAGATTTTTATCCTTTCATGTAAATATGGTTTGACAACCATTTGAAAAAGTATTGATGTTTCACCTTCCATGACTATTCCTATATCCATTTTCAATATATCCAAAAAAATAGGATCCCTTTCAACTCTCATCCTGTTCAAAACTCCATGATCCTTTCTGCTCAAAGCATCTGCTGACTTATTTTCCTTCCCCAGGTGGTTGTGTATAGTGAAATAATAATCTTTGAGTTGTTCAAACCATCTCTTTTTCCCCATGATGAGTTCTATCTGTGATAATATATACTTTAAACTCTTGTGATCAGTATATAACTCAAATTTTTTACCATTGATATAATGTCCCCATATCTTCAAATAAATGATTACAGCTGCTAACTCAAGATCATGAGTAAGATAGTTTTTCTCATGAATTTTTAGCTGTCGTGATGCATAAGAAATAACCCTATCATTCTGTATAAGGACACAACCAAGTCCTTTCTTTGATGCATCACTATAAATAAAAAACCCATCATTCCCTGATGGTAGAGTCAATATAAGAGCATTGAAGAATCTCCCCTTAATTTCTTCAAAACATTCTTCTCACTCTTTTGTCTAAACCAATTTAACCCCTTTACGTGTGAGCTTGGTTAATGGGTTAGCCTATCAGGAAAAATTCTGGATGAAATGCCGATAATAACCTGCTAAACCAATAAAACTATGTACCTTAGTTATAATCATTGGTGCTAGCCATTGTTGGATTTCTCTTATCATAGAAGGATCAATGGATATTCCATCCTTAGAGAGAATATGGCCAAGAAAAGAAATCCCCTGAATCCAAAAGTCACACATGCTAAACCTCCCATATAATTCATGTCTTCTAAGGTTCTTTAGAATAATGCGGAAGTGATTTTCATGATCTTTGTAGCTTTTGGAGTATAATAAGATATCATCAATATATACCACTAAAATTTAAAAAATATATTACTTGAAAAATCTATTCATTGGATCCATGAAGACAGAGGGTGCATTAGTCCATCCAAAAGGATTTACTATAAACTTGTAATGCCCGTACCTGGTTCGAAATGCTATTTTTGAAATGTATTCCTTATTCACACACAACTGATGATATCCAAAATTAAGGTCAATATTTGAAAAATATTGAGTTCCATGAAGTTTGTCAAATAAATCATCAATGCGAGGTAGGGTATACTTGTTCGTTGTTGTTATAGCGTTGATCTCCATGTAGTCAATTCACAACCTCAAAGATCCGTCTTTCTTCTTAAAAAAAGGTCTGGGCTCCCCATGTAGAAATAATAGGAAGAATAAATATCTTATTACTCAATTCATCTAGTTGTTTCTTTAGTTCCACTAATTCCACAATGGCCATTCTATAATGGGTCTTAGATATAAGCCTTGAACCAGGAATTAAATCAATGGAAAACTCAATTTCTCGTTCTGGAGGATGCCCAGGTAAATCTTCAAGAAACACATCAACACATTCTTTCATAATAGGTGAATCCTATATTTGAACATTTTTTCCTAACCCATAGTTATTTCATTCTCTTCCACCCCAATAATTGAATTTATTTGAGTTATTGGGGGTAAATCTAGATAAGAATTAGGTGGTGATGATTCTGCTCTAAATATAATGTGTTCTTTATCATCATCATAAAAAATTGTAACCTCCTTCTTCTTTTAATAAATTTTTGAATCATGGTCTGAAAGACAATCCTTACCAATAATTATATCAAATTCAATCATGGGTATGGCGATTAGATCAGTAGATAAATAACAATTATGTTTCTTAATGGGGACTGATTCACAATAAATTGTTGCAATGATACGTCCCTTAGGTGTTTCAATGACAACTCCATTGTTAAATCAAATTGGAAATAACTAATTTTCTTAGAAAACTGGGATGATGTGAAATAATGAGATGATCCAGAATCAAATAAATCATTGGATAAACTTGAGGAAACCATTACATTACTTGCCACCACATCTTTCAGATCTTTAACCTTAGTATTAGTGATAACATAAGATTTTCCTTGATCCCTTGGCATTTTCTTGAGGTAGGTTTCCTTAGATCTTATGAAATTTATTTGCATAATGCCCCTTTCTATACAATTATAGTATTCAACATTGACAACCTCTTTCTTCCCCTTGCAATCACGAGCTTGGTGGAATTTCTCACCACACTTGTAACAGACTCCCATTCCCTTCAGGCAAGTACTGGGGTGTTTCTTCCCACATTTATAGCAGGATGAATATTCAACTTTTCCCTTAATCCACATATTTCCATTTCTATAGTGTTTAGCAGATCTCTTCTTCTGTTGACTTGATTTAAAGTCGTAAGACTTAGAGAATTCATTTTCTGTCTTGATAGCACATGAGACAATATATTCATACGATGAGAAGGATTGTGAGACTAAATCGTGATGGATAAATGGTTTTAAAAAATCAATGAAATGATCAATCTTACTTCTTGGGTTAGGTATTTAATCTGAAGCTTGCCTTGCTAACCTTGTATAGCTAGCTTCATAATTCGCGACATTCTCATCCTTCTTTTGCCTCAGACTCAGAAATTGTCTTTCCATATCCAATTGATGGTCATGTGGAAAATATATTTCTATGAAAAGATCTTTAAATTCCCTACATTCCTTGTTTGACACTTCATCATATTCATTTTTTTTAATCAATGACCACCATTGATCAGAATATCCAATGAGGTGATAAACTATTATGAAAACTTTTTCCCTTTCACTACTCCCAAAAGCAAGAAATATTTTCTCTAAGGAATTTATCCATTTCTCATCTACTAATAGATTTTTACTCCCATTGAATGTTGTTGGTTTTTTCCTTATGAAGTGATCTAAAATTGATCATCTGTGTTGTGGATCAGGGTTCTCCATACGGGTAAGGTTATTATTCATAACCATTGTGAGTTGTCCCTGTATGGTCATAAACTGATTAAAACCAGTTTCATCACCAGCTACACTATAATTATCTGGAGAAGGAGGGAAATACCTATATAGATTATGTGCACTGATACAGTTTCCATTCCTTCCACTCAACACCATTTCTAAACAATTTCATAAACTAGATTAGATTATGAATCAACATACAAAATTCCAAACATTTAAATCACTTAACATAAATTGAATTGTTTATGGATATAATCCATAATAAAAAAAACTTCTTTGAGGAAGTATATACTCATAAACCCCTTATAATGGTTTTTAATGAAAATGAGAATTATCCAAATCATATCCCTTGGGAGTGTCATAACCAAGAGTGTAGCAAGGCCCATTGTCATGCACAAGTTCCCGTTCGAGTCTAGATCAAAGTAGTGTTTTCAGGTTTTACCCCAAGGTACAACTGTGCTAGAGCCACCTCTAACTGCTCATATCCAGACAGTGATTTATTGCTTAGAAATCTCACAAAATCTCTACATTACCTAAATTATATGATGTTCTTCTATACTAATCCTCAAAGTCTATATTAGGGTAATGTGCTCTAATCATCATTTATTTAAATCTAGTTTCCAAGGTTTGTACTAAACATCCTTTAATCCCAATTGTAACGCCCCGAACCTAGTTACCTAGAGTCGGTGCATTATTACATCACATTTGAATGATCACAAAATATCATGTCTCGAATGACCGATTAGTTTACTAGCCTTTGATGTGCTAGATACATTCATGAGTTTTACATTAAATCATGAAATGAAAAACAACAACACATTGACTTCATTAACCACATTCATATCCCACAAAATATCCCTAAAATTTAGTCATAAAATACATATACACATCCTGGGAAAATGAAACATAAGAATTGGGTGAGCTCAGATGCTCAGTAAGGATAACAATATTGCGGAAAATTTCATAAATAAGCATTAACAATTAAGGCAGTGTATAAGACTAAAACAAAAGACTTTTAAACTTAAAATTCAGAATAATATGGAAAAGATAAAATATAATAATTCCATTTACATATTCACATGGATATTATATTAGTCGAATAATCACATTCAATATCAATATCCACTTTCATAATGAAGGAATGCATAATACTAGACTTCATAAAAACATAGTCAAGGCCTTGTGCCAAGACTACAAATTAGAGTTTTTCAAGGACTTGTTCCAAGACACTAGTTTTTTTCATGGGACCTACCAATACATCAAGAAGCTATAGCAGACTCCACCCATCACTTACTAAGTCCAGTGCATTCCTCATACGAAAAGGTTAAAACATAACATAAACATTCGTATTAAAACTAGAATACAAAATGTCAATACTTTATCCACAAACAACGAATGGTGTAAAAAAAATACATCCATAATCAGACATATCACATAACCTTTAATACAATAAGAATGTTCGGTATCATAATAAATCAACATCAAACAAGCATAAAATCCATCAAAGGATATTGACATAAATGAAATCAAACCGTTTTTAGAGAAATATCTCTTTATATTTTGAAATTGTTTGAAAGTCATGTAATTATAAAAGAAAAAACATTTATTTTTAAAAATATTCTTATAAGATATTAAGGGACACTTTGATGATATTATAATGGCAAAAAATTTCCCCACCCACCAAATAAGATAAAAAAACATTCTAACCTTAATTTTTTCGAAAAGGTCATAAAGTACCTTGTTTGGAAAATGAAAAAAATATTCCATTAAAACATATATGGTCAAATAAGGGTATAAATTACATTAACCCATTGTATAGTAAATAGAAAAAATGTTTTGAAATACATTTTATCAAACATGGATGTGGATCATAAATAGATCCCAGTATATATTTACATATAAACAACCTCAGATAATGAAGAGATTGTGAAATTAATCCTTACCTTGTACTTTTCCTTGGTCAAGGGTAGGTTAAACTCCTGTATAATGGTGAAATAATTGTTATTAAACTATACAAGAATTATATAAATTAATATTATATCATATATTATCTTCCAATATTTCTTTGTTAATGACATTTCAGTAGTATCATCGTTTCGGGTGTTAACTGTTTTGTTTTCCTTTATATGCTTTGTTATGTAAGTAATATCTGTTATGGATAGTATATATCTTATTCATATTAATAATGATATTAAGTCTTCAAAAATTATTTTTAATCATAAAATGAAGATTAGTCTTGAATGGATACTCTTGGGAATGAATCTCATCACGTTTGTGGAGACGGTAATCCATACGTACACAAAAGCGACAATATCATTTTTTTTGATATGAAAATCGTATATAAATGGATGGTATATCATATATACAGAATCATTTTCAAGTTATATTTATTATTTACATAAATTATATTTCAGTATTAAACCCATCCAATTAATAATGTATTGAATAACAACTACTCCACGACATAGAGATGGTAAGTCGTACGTACGCCCGTATGGTGACATGTCGTTAAAAGGATGAATAGAATAATGAATATGGTTGTACCATAGTTATAATAACAACACTATATATAGAAGATACTGGAGTTATTATTTTATAATGGAATCTACATGGAAAGAAGAATTGGAAGATGAAAAGAACTTGAAAGATGTGATGAAATATTTACCTCTTCTTCGGGTTCTTCCTTTTGATTTGATAAAAAGGGATCCATAGGATGGATTTATGACTAAAGGAGGGAATTTAAGATGAAAGGAGGATAGTTGAGATGATATATAGGTTGTTTTGGGCCGAACCAAATGGATTTGGAGGTGTGAATTAGAGATAAGGGGAAGTACCCTTTTATGAGAGGGGTGAGGGGCAACTTACGAAAAACGTAAAATATTATTTTTTAATAAATTAATATTCAGTTTATAATGGCTCAAAAGAGACTTATTTCGTGGCTAGGGTGGGGATGGTTAGAAATAATTTCAACCAATAGATTTTAGATAGGTTTAGGTCACCATATTAACCTTATCATTTATATTTAACTCTTAGTTAAATAGTTTGACCTTTACCATGTCTCTTTGTATTTTTATATTATATGGTTAACAAACATACTATAACAAGACAATAGAACCTAAAGTTGTTCATTATTAATATATATAACCTTATATAAGTCATTTTGGCTAACATTTGATTTTTAGGCATATTATATCAATTATTAATATAATATTTGTTTAAAAAACTCTTTTTTGTCAATTTTGACACTATTTGGTATTTTGTTTTTGCTAAATTCATAACAGAATTATTACTTAGAAATAAATTCATTTAATCATCCTTAACATGTCATATTAACCTAGAAAATTAGTGTAATTCATAAAAACTCATGAATAACATTTATTTGGGTATTTATAATATCAATTATTTTTATATTTTATTAATAAGGTAATTTCTGCATCATCATTGTGTTATAAATATTTTAAATTATTTAATGTCTAAAAATTATATATAAAATACAATTATGTAGGAAATATTATTAGATTTCTAATTTATATTTATAGTTTAATATATATTATGTATAACACTATATTAAAAATGGATTAGTTATTAAAATTTTATTTTAACTCTTTTAACTCTTATTTAAATTAAATAATAATAAATGCTATAATCTAATCCAAGTGGACCAAAGGGTAAAATATTTTGTTCCTATAGTTTTTTTGGCCGAATTATAGTTATACAATTGAATTAGGTCATGTGTTAGTGTAATAATAATATCATTTTTACCTTTAATTACCCTATTTCCTTTTAACTATGGTAAATAAATATCAAAAGTTACTGTTCAAAAAAAATTATTTTCATCTCATTGAACCACAATTTACTTATTAATATCAACTGTGTCTCTTGTATTCTCGAAATTCAACTCACAAAAGCGATAAAATTATGTTTTATGTAAATTTGAAAATAGTCATAGGAGGTGTGTAAAAGATGGTAAAAAGATCAATAAAATTTGTATATATCTAAAATTATTATAAACTGACTCCAATGAATTACATTGAAAATATATAAGTATTATATATCTATTTTGTCCTAAAATAAATTTAAATAAATTAAATAATTATTTAAAAAAAATTTGGTTTTAAACTATAACTTAGTGTTTTTCACTATTCATCAAGAATTGAAAGATTTCAGAAAAATAACAAAAATTCACCCTAAGATAATTTCGATATTTTGAATCTAAAAATGAAGTCAATTTTTAAAGATAAAATTTCTAAAATTTCAAAAATTGGGTATTACTATTCATAATGGCTAGTTTGATTGGTTGTGGTGTGTTAGAACTCAAAGTTGCGTACAACACACGCTATTGTCATATTCAAAGATAAGCATACCGTGAAAGCTTGGTGTGTTACAATATATATATATATATATATATATATTTTTTAAAGTAATGGTAAACATAAATCCTCTTTCAAAATATTATGAGGGAATTTTTTCTGGAAAACCTAAAAAATTCTCAATCTGCTAATGATAATTTTCAGAAAATGATATATTTCGTTGATGGTGGAAGATTGGAGGACATTGTGTGTGAGGTTGGTTCTCTAAAATTTGGAAATAGGTTATTTTTTCCATTAATTATTGAGCTAAATAGAGAACAATTAGATGATTTTAGTAGAATAACATTTATTATGCACCCGGGTAGTACAAATAATAATAGAGATCTAAAGAATCATTTTTGGTGCAATAATATGAAGTCTGAAATTACTGACTATTTTTAAATATGCATAGTTTTTAAAAAAATTTAATGGTGGGATAATGCATCTTAGATGAGTCATTAAACCTATAAATATTTCTTTTTTAACATGTTATTAAATTATAATAGATTTAATATATATGATTATAATGTTACCTCTAAAAAATGACACGATATGGGAAATTGGTGATCACCATAAATATTATGATTGATTTCATTATATAATATAATAATTACCTCTATTTCACATTGAAATACTATATATTAATGATGTTTCATAAACTTTTTGAGAAACTATATCTATTGAGTTTTATTGACATAAACATTTTACTACAATATTTTGGAAGAGTCTTCATATGGATTTGGATACTGAATTTCAATTGAGTTGTTCATATCAACCTAAAACTGACAGATAATATGAATGGACTATTCAATCATTGTAAGATAGATTGAGATAATTATCAAAATAAATCAAATGTATTTTGGATCATTATTTCCCATTGGTATATTTTTATTACAATAATAGTTTCAATTCATGTTTTAAAATTGCAATATATGAAGCATTATATGGAATATGATGTAACACTCAAACTTTTTGGTTAGAAGTTAGTGAAATGGAAATTATATGAACATAATATATTTATGAAACATAAATAATAGTAAATAATATTCAATATAAATTTAAATAAGCTCAAAGAAGAAAAAAGACTTATACTAACAACTAAAGGATGGATTTTGAATTTCAAGTGGAAGAAAATGTCATTCTGAATATATCTCCATAGAAGGGTGTCATGAGGTTATATAAGAAAGTAATATTATGAACTAGAGAAATCATTCCATTCAATATTATTTAAATAATTGGAGTTGTATCATATGAATTAACAAATCCAAAATATATCACCAAAGTTCATGACGTATTCTATGTGTAATTATTAAGGTAGTACTTGACAAACCCAACACAGGTACTCACCTTTGATGAAATATATTGGGAACCTTATTCGTATTAATGAAAAAATATTATTGAAATTATTGACAATATATAGGATGTATTGAGAAATTGTTTGACTCAGTTGGTAAATGATATTGGGATAAACCATGAAATGGAAGAAGCAACATGAGAAACTAAGGATGTTTTGAGAATAACCAATCTCATATAATTTGAAAGAAACATTCATGATAAATTTCATGGAAAAAAATTTAATAGTATGGATGTATATAAAACCCCAAGATATTACAGTATGTACCTTATTATGAAAATTACATTTATTTGATAGTTTACATTTCAAAAATGAACCGTGGTATAATATTAAATATTAACTTGACCATTGGAATAGTAATATAGGTGTTAGGAATAGTAATGTTTCCATTAGATTAATAAAATGATCTATGAATGTACATGTAAATCATAAGTATCTCATAAATGAAAATATTATATTTTTAAATTAGGTAAAATGTAAATAAATTTTTTAATAATGATATATTAATTGATTGTATTTTTATAAAATGCACATGTTTATATTGAAATTTTTAATTAAAATGGAAATTTAATTGATTTTATTCCATAAAATAAATTCATTAATTTAATATTTTGTTCAATTATAAATATAATATAATTTTATGAGACCATAGATAGTTTTTCAATTTGTTGTAAAACCGATTATAGAATAAAAATTGTAATTTTTTAAAAATATGATGATTTTAATTAAAAATAAAATACCTATCATTCAGTTTTTTTAAAATGTACTCAATTTTAGAAATATACACATCGAAAAATTGTTAAGGAAAATTATTAAATATTTTTGAAATATTTTAATTTTTAGTGAATAGTGAATTACATAAATTTATAATATTTAATAGTCTAAGAAAAATAAAATCATTTACAAGTGATGGATGATGAAAGAATCCCTTAGTATGCACTCACATTAACTATTTAATATTATTATTCACTTAAATTAAAATTTTTGTTTTACTTGAACCTAAATAGTAATAAAATTAATAAAATAATCAAAACACCCCTCTCCTCCCACTGTAAATAGAATCTCTCAACTCCCCATCTCCTCATACCTTAGAAGCATTGAATTATTTATAAATTCATCCCAAATCCATTCACATTCCACTGTCCCACATAAAATATCTTCTCACCTTAAAAAATTTCAAAATCCATATTTCATATGGAGGTCCGAAAGGAGGTGTTGTTCTAGAGGTAAAATCCTCATTCTTTATCTTTTAATTTATTTTCATTTATTATCCTCTAATAACCTTCTGTATCCAAAGTGACATGGTAAATATAGTTTGGTATATATAATGGAATTTTATATTTTTAATGGATTATAAATCATTAAGTATCTTCTCTTCTTATTTTATTGTAAAAATTGAAACATCGTTTGTGATGTGTCAATTTACCTCCTTCTTGGATGATGTTTTTCGATTTTCAGTACTTCCTACAAGGCTGGAAATAAAAAAATATTATTAAATTAGATTATAATAAGTTTATTAAATATTATTTAATGTATTGAAACCATTATATAAACATAATATTAAATAAAACAATAGTAGTTTGTGGTCATCAAAAATAAAACTACCAAATTGAACTAATCATTTTTCATTAACATATTATCTAATTAATAATCAACATAACCTATAACAAAATGATTTATTAGATCAATTTAATATCATGGTAGTATAATAATATTATTTGATTCCACTTATGTAGATTTTATAAATATTATGTAAACACCTATAATTATACACATGTGAAACGACCATATAGCTATAAAACAAATGCTCTAGGAACAATGATATTAAATAGTAAAACTCATCCATCTAACCATAAATGAACTTAATAAAATTATAATAAATTAAATATATGATGAATATGATATTTATTATGTAATTAAAGAATATAATTTGATTATCTATGAAATTATGTACAGGGAAGAACACTTTCGTACTTAAGTTAAGGGACATCGTCCAATTTCAATTTCATTGAGACATACTTGGTATTGTTCATCTAGTCATTTTTATATGGTTAACCTAATGCCCCTAACAAATAATTTCTGATTTGAAAATATTTTTATCTTAAATATACATATTTCTTGTATCATGTGATTTATTTTTTTAATTTTTTATACCATTTTTACAAATGGTGTGTACTTTGAATGTTATTTTAACTAGTGGATATTTATAAATCAATGTCCTCTACTCAATAAGGATATTTTGAAGAGGCATATTTTTCATGAATTAAGTATATGTATTATGTATTATTTTTACATGAAGAAACATGTGTGTCCTAGTTATATATATCCCCTCGATGCATCGATTCGTCTCACGATACATAATAGTCGGAAACAAAGCCTTCATTTTTTATTCCATGAAGAATCAAATGGTTTTCATCCAACATACTTAAATTATCATATTATTGGTCATGACAGTAGTGGTTCCTGATATAGATACATGATCTCTAATAATTAATGATTTCAACATTTAGGATTCAACCAATACTATGCATGATATTTTCATTAAAAAAAATTTGTATGCATCTTCATTTTTTAGTTTATTGATTAAATGCAATTTATTTTTCTGTTATTTATATTTCCACATTGATTATGAATCATCGATTATGATTTCACTATTTTTTATTTATGTTTATATAATAAATAACTATGACTGAGCATTCGAGATCACCATTTTATTTTTACCATTCCCTGTATTATTAATATGAAATCATTGAATTAGTTTTAAGGAATTCGTTTATTATCCTTTTTATGTTCTATGTGTAATTATCAATGTAATAAGAGAACATGGTGCATACCTAGTTCCTCTATACAACTAAACTAATAAATAATTGATGATGTGGTCTCTTTTATCAATCCCATTATAATAAAATAAACACTAACTCTTTTCTATTGGCATTAGAGTTTTTGCAATAATTATTCTATTATGGTGTTATAAATGTTTCTTTGTTAATATAGAGGAATTTTATATGGATTTTCATTTTGTGATTGTTTGTACTATAATTATATATATCTTTAATAAATTTTATAGTCTATATTTCTCATTAGATATCAGGTATGAGACTATATAGTGATCTCAATCCACTATGGTACATAATAAATAAGCATTATAAAATAATTTGGTGATACATATAGTCTCCAAAGAAAATAATCATATTGGTATGTGGTTCCATTTAATATTAATATTTAGTGAAATAAGATTTAAAATTTTAAAATATAAATGTATCATATGTTTCTATCAAATGAATGGGTATCAATGTAGGGGAAGTAGCAGATGAAAAAAATTAAATAATAATATGATTATCAATGAAGATTGATACTGTACAATAAAGAGTCATGGGAGACAAGTGTATTCCATTCATATACATATCATAGAATAAACAGAATATAAAATAACAAGATATTATATTATAGATGATATTAATATTTATATAAAATTATGAATTATTATTAGAACATGAAAAATAATCTAAGGGGATACAATATAATTTATTATTTAGTAGGCATGTGAGTTGAGAGAATCGTGTGAGGAGATTGTATATAATATTATAGAGTTAGGATGTAAATAACATATTATTGTAATTAAAAGGAAAAAATATAGATTTTACAAAATTATTGACATAAAATGGAGTCCATTTTTCAAATCGAAATGTTGAAAATTTTTTAGGGATAATTTTGGGTTTTTTTAAAATATTTTAATTTTTGTTAATTGTGTAATATGATAATTTATGGTATTTAGTATTTTATGAAAAATAAATAAATTTATTATAAATTAAATATGGATTAGACCATTTTTTTAACTCACATGCACTATTTATAGTATATAATCATAAGAATCAAAACTATTGATATTATTGACCCTACATAACAAGAAAATGAATAAAATCATCAAAAACACCCCTCTCCTCACATTATAAATACCACCTATGAGTAACCATTATACTCACACCATCTATGATATTATGTTTTCCTAACTTTTTCCAAAATATTTTTCCAACACTCTTCAAAATGTCGGTAACCTTTTTTTCTTACCAAAAGCCAAAATGCACTGGTCTTAAGGGTGTTTTGAAGGAGAAAAATTTTGAATGTTAAATTTATTGTTCATTATATTTTATTTCATTCTTTTATTATCCTCTCCTAAATAACCATATCCAATGTGGAATCATAACTCTAGTATGATAAATAAGCTATAATTTAATTATTTTAATGTAATTTCAATTATCAAGTATATTATATTCTCCTATTATTCAATAAATGAAATCATCATATGTGAAGTGTTGATTAAAAACATATATGGATAATGTTTTTTTCATTACCTCATTCATGGATTGTGATAAAAAAATTATTTCTATCAAAAAATATTATAATAAGCATATTAAATATTCATTAATGATTTGGAATCAATATATAAAGATATATTTAATAAAAATACACTAGTTAGTTATGGACATAATAACATTAAATATAATGTAATCAATTTTCATTAATGATTTATCTAATGAATAATCTTCATACCATATGTCCCATTTATATATGAGGGCCATTAAAAATATTGGATGTATATTAATATCACTCCATCCCACATCTGGATTATTTATAGAAATTTTATAATAACTCCCATATAAATTCATAATGGAATCAACCATAAAACCATTAACAAATGCTCCCAGAACAATGATGATAATCATTATTACCCATTAAAATATCCATAAAAAAATTGTAAATTATAATAAATATAATATATGATGCTCAGGGTATATATTAAGTAATTTTGGAATATGTTTGATCATCACAAACATTAAATACTTGTGCAGAACACTTTCGTTCATAAGGTATGGGACTTGGTCTAAATTTTAATTTAATTGAGACAAAATTGGTATTGTGAACCTAGTAATTTTTATATTGTTTATATACTACCCAATTAATATGATTATTTAGTTGATGTTATATCTATAATAAAAGTAAATATTAATTATATCATGTAATTGATTATTGTCTAAAAAGAATACCATTTTGTATATATGGTGTTTCCTTTGAATGTTACGCTAATGTGGGAAATATTCATATATTTGTTTCCTATGATCAATAATCTTTTTTAATAAGAAATATTGTACATTTGATAAATCTATTTATGAATAATGATTCAGACTTGTATACATTAATGGGGTCGGTTATAAATAACCCCTTGATGCATTGATAGTTCTCATGAAATAGAAAAAATGGAAAAAAACCATTCACAATTGTTTTAATGAAAATCATAAATGTTTCTACAGATAAAATGAAAAAATCATGTTAATGGAATTTATGGTTGTTTCTAATTTCATAGATATATTAAATCCTATAAATAATCATTTTCTTCATCAATTATTCATTTTTTCTATCCACGTGATTTTTATTTTGAAAAAATATTTTGATTAATTTGATTTCTATGTATATTGATTTAAATGAATGTGTTTTCAGTTAGTTTCCTTTCCATATTGATTATTCCTTATTGATTATGTTATAACTATTATTGAAACATGATTATTCTAAATGTAACCCTTACTGATCATGTGATATCACCCTTTTATTTTTTTTCCTTCCATAGGTAATGAAGATGAAATCATTTAATAAGTGTAGAAGAAGACATTTTTTTTATTTGTTATGTTCTATGTTTAATTAGAAATGTAATAAGGGATCCATGAATGTATCCTTTTATTGATGAAGACTAAACCAGTTGATCCTTGGTTATTTTATCACTTGTATCAATGCCATTATAAAAAAAATAAATATTGAATCTGAGATACTATGGTTGGGTTTTCATATTTGGCATCAGAGTAGCTTTAGTAGAATCTGTGGGAAGTAGAAGTTAAATAAACATGATTATTATAGTAATATGTTATTTTGAGTTTTTTGATAAACACTCTTGATAATTATTAGATGAATCAGTGAGTTATATTATTTAGAGATGGAATGTAATGCATAAATGTGAATAAATAACATAAAAAATGTAGGGATTCCCCCCACCGATCATGTTAAAATAGTTTGGGTTGGATATGATAAAATCCACACCTTATTATAAAAGTTTACTAAGGTTATGACTAACAACCTTACTACACCTATGTTGGATAATTTTATTAAGAATAATAAACTATCATTTTTTAAACTAAAAATGTAGCGGTAGATTATACATGGATTTTGTCACATGAATATATATATAGATGTATATATATGAAATTTGATGTGATGAAAGGGAAAAGGCAGTGATATAGGTATATATCCTAAAAGAAGATGTTAATAAATCATGGTAGTTAATTCATAATACTAAAATAGAAGCAAAATTAGAAGATATGGAATAGATAACTTTTAATGAAAAATTATTTTGAAAAATATTTCCTTTTTGAGAAACTATCAGAAATTATAGGTAAATTTCATTAGAATGCTAAAAAAATAAAAAAAATTCTTTCATAGAATGAGGATTTCTTAACTATACTAGAATATAATGATAGAAGTTATATATTTTGATTGGAAAATAATATTAAAAATTAATTTTAAGGCCTACACCATGTCTCTGAATGGAACTAGATTCTAAGACATTTTCATTATATTATTAAACAGTATTAAGATCTATAAAAATTCAGAAGGAATGTTATCGATCATATATATTCAAGGGGAATAAAGAGAATAATATGTCATTTTATAACCACAAAAACTATTAAGAATCAATGAAGAATAGAGGAATAACTAAATTCCAAATATTTGAATAATGAGTAAAAAAACATCTTTTGCAATTCATTGACAGAATGGGAGTTTGTAATAATTGTAATAAAAATGGTCATCATGCTAATGAATGAAATGGTAAAAAAATAAATTATTTTCCATCCATTAACTATAATTAAATTTGTAATTATTCAAACTAATGTCCCATGTTCCATGGGAGTATATCATAGAAAAATCCAAGGGGATATTTTTTATCTTAGGTGATCACTATAGTCAAGTTATATCTGGCCAATGATGTGGTGAGATTTAAATTAATCATATCATCAGATTTATCCAGGGATTCATTAGATTATAGATCATCACACTCTTTTATATATAACTAGTTTTCCATGAAAATTAGATATTTCAATTTTTATTTAATAATGGAGTTGTTATTAAAAAACCTATGGGAAGTCTCATTAAAATAAACATGTGTCAGGAAGTCCCCATTAGGACCCATAAACATGGTTTATTCAATGACCTTATCATCATTATGATTATTGACTTTGATATAATCCTAAATATTGAATGAAAATAAAAAGATAATGTAAATACTTATTATATGAAGGTGTAAATAATGATTTTGGAGGAAGATGTAAATTCCTAATATTTAGAGAATAATCTTCATCATTATATTTATATCTATATATAACCTTAATAGCACTACTGAATGATATTCTTGGGGATGAATGGAAAAGAACATATATGCATGTTTAAATTAATTTTCTAATTGAGTATATAAAAAATTATATAAGAATAATTTTATGTATTTTATATGGAATTTCATGTACACCCCACCCCAAAATGAGATGTTGAGCTTAACATTTATTTAATCCTAGATGAAAGAAAATTATCAAGGAATCTTTATAAAATTCCCACTGTGGATTTTTTTGGGATTAAAAAACAGCAAGAGAAGTTGAGTAATAAGGTATTTATTCAACCACATGGTCATCCAGGGGGATCCACATTTCAATTTTGTAAGAAGAATGAAATATTCATGATGATTTACATTGATTATAGAGAAATAAATGATGTTTAAATAAATAACATGTATCTTATGCCCCGTATTTATGACTTATATGATCAAATTTATGGAGATCAATATATTTCAATTGCTGACATATATTTTGGTAATCATAAACTATGAGTAAAGAAGGATGATATTATGAAAAATTCATTTTGGGAGAGTTGTAAAAAATATTATTTTACTGTATTTCAATTTATATTGACTATACACCCACAATTTATATGGATCTGATGGAAAATAAATTTATGTAATGTCTCGATGGTTATGTTTTGGTATTAATTATTGATATTTTGGTATATTATACAACACATAATAATACCAATAATAACCTGGGGATCATTATTGTGACACTCATAAGGAAATATTTATATAGTAAATATTGAAACTTTGAATTGTAAATTGTAGACATTTTTTTCTTGGTCATATTGACTCTAAGGATAGAATATTAGTTATCAATGAATAACATATACACGTGAGAATAACTGAGGTATGTGGTTTCATTTCTTTAGAATGTTAATTTTTGAATTTCATTTGAATTTTTTTTAGATTGGATAACCCATTAACCATGGTCAAACATTAAGGTGTAAAGTTCATATAGAGAAAATAATATGCATAATGTTTTTCTTAATTAAAAAGAATTGATGCATCATTTTTTACTCTATCATCAGGAAATGACTGGTTTGTAACATAATGTGATGAAAAAAAAGTACTAGGTTGCTTCCATATGAAAAATGATTAATCTATTTCATATACATGAATATAGTAGATGATTCATGAACAAAATTAACCAACTCATGATCATTTTGTAGAAGTGGAAATAAATTCCCATAAAATAAGGATAAATTATCTCTATATTGATTTATGTGATGTATATATAGATAACAAAAGTGTTAAATACATCAATACACACAAATAAAACAACATGGGGAAAAGATGATGGATCGAGTTAGTAATATATTTTAATTTACTAATAAACTACCAACATGTAAATGAAAACAATGTAGTGGATGCATTATGTATGAATTATCATAGAGTTATAACATAATTTTTTTTTGAGAAAGATCCAATGTTCACATATTTTGTAAATATTGATATTTTAATAAATATATAATGTGAAACAAAAATTATTTTTTAAATTATTGTGAGAGTATATTTATTATAAAATATAAAAATATCTCAATCCGATGATGATAATTTGGAAAATAAAATTAAATCTGTTAAAAAATGTTGATCGGAAGGCACTATGTATAAGGATGGTGCTCTGAAAATTGTAATTAGTTTATGTGTCCCATTAATACATGAGATAAAAAGTAAACTATAAGATTATGATTATAGCTAAAATTTCATTATACACCATGGTAGTAAAAATATGCATAGAGATCTGAACGTTCAATTTAGTGGGATAATATGAAGTGTAAAATTTCCAACAATGTGTCAATATGAATAGTTTTTTAATAAGTGAATGGTGGGATATATAATCCTAGTGAATTCATGAAACCTCTACATCTTCCAATGTTTAAGTGTAATGGAATTACTATTGACATCATCAATTGATTACCAATGACCCCAAGAAATAATAATACAATAAAGCTCATTTCCTATCATCATAAAAAAAGGAATATTTTCTTTATATAAGGAAATATTTACCAATTTTTATCTATAACATAACTAAATTAATGATGTTTCATGACATCATTGAGAACTAAAATTGATTTTGTCTTGTTGAGAACACCATTTAACATCATACTTTTGGAATAGTCTTTATATAAAATTGGATTATGAGTTTCATTTGAGCACATCCTATCAACCTAAAATAGAAATACATTTTTATAGGACTTTAAATAATTTGAATATATTTAGATATCATGCTCACATTATATTCATGGTATGTGGTATATGTATATATCTATAGTATAGTTTTATCATAATAATAGTTCCATTAATTTAATCAAATGGCCACATGTAATCATAATATGGGATGAGATTTACTAATTCAACTTATTGGGTAGAAATAGGTTAAAATAGACATATAGGCCAAAAATGTTTTGGAGAAACAACCCCAAAGGTAAAAATTATTTAAAATAACTTTAATGGAGGTTAAGAAAGAAACAATAGTTATGTAGAAAACCAGAGAAAGGATTTAAAATTTCATGATGTAGAAAAGAACTTTATAAATGTATCTCAATGGAATGTTGTCATAAGTTTCAGTAATAAAGAGTCAGCAACCTAGGTAAATCATATCATTTTAAATTAGGGAATTCTTTGGAGATGTTTCTTAACTATTTAAAATTTAACCAAGTCTCTCCAAAGTGGATCATGATTTAATTTTATTATTATTAAGGAAGTACATGTAAGACCTAATGCATGTAGACACCTCTGAAGAATTAGAAATAGAGCATAATGATTTTACCGTGAAGAGCCTATTGAAATTATTTACACAAGATAACATTTATTGGGAAATCAGAATACTCGACTTGTAAACTATCTTGGGAGAAACCAAGAAATGGATGAAGTAAAATTGGAACCGTATGATGTTATAAAGAAGAACCACTCTCTTAGGTTGAGAAGGAAAAATTATTGAAAATTTTCAAGGATGAAATTTTCATTGGTGGGAAGAATATACCACCACATTATTTTAAGGTATTTACCTTCATAGATAAATTCAATGAATTTGATATTATATATTTAAAAAACATAGGGTGATGTACTATTAAATATTAACATGATTGTAAGAATTGTAATGTTACTATTGTTAATGGTAATACATCTACTATAATAATAATCTTATATATGAAAGTATAATGAAAATTTATGTATCTCATAAATGAAAATATGATATATTTTGATCTTGGTAAAAGTAATTAAATATTTTAAAAATTATAAATTAAGTGTTGGTATTTTTGTGAAACGTAAATGTTAATATACAATTTAATATTTTAAAAAACTTTTTCATTTAGAATTTCATTACATAAAATATATCAATAAAATTAATTCATTGTTCTATTATATTTATATGATAATGTTGTGAGACCATAATTTATTTTTCCAATTTTTGTAAAACTGTTTGTCATATTTAAATTTGTTTTTACGAGTAAATGATGATTTTAATTAAAAATTATATTTCTCATATTTAAAAAAATAATAAAATTTAGTCTATTATTGAATTCTATACATTGAAAAATTATTAGGGATATTTTTTAGATATTTATGAAATAAAGTAATTTTTGGGGAAGAGTAAAATATGGTATTTTATGATATTAAAAGGTTAAGAAAAATAAAAGAATTTATGAGACCATGATGATGTAAGAAACCATTAGAATAAACTCATATTAACTATTTACTATACATAGTGACATGAATCAACACTATTTACATTCTTCATCCATAATATTAATCAAATGAATAAAATAAACAACCCCCTATCCTTCAACTATAAATACAATATCTCACCACCTCTTCTCCTCAGAACTTATATGCCATGAATCTTTCCTAGATTCTTCATAAATACATTCCTAATCCACTGAAAATGTACAAGGTCTGGTGGTCATACCAAAAGTTAAAATCTACATGTCTTAAGTAGGTCCCCATGGAGATGATATTTGAGTGTTAAAATCCCCCCTTTTCCTCTTTCAATTTATTTTCTTTTTCTTATCCTATACTAACCTCTAATATCCAATTGGTAATGGTATCTCCAGTGTCACACTCCATCCCTAAATCTCATAGTTTCAATTTTTTTTTATTTTTATTTGAGCCTTTTGGTTTCTTGAAGAAAAAAATAATTAAATTAAAATAAAAATGAAACAAAATAAAATAAATAGAAAATAATTTAATAATAACAATTATAATATTGTAATTATGGATAATAATAATAATAATATTTTGTTTATTATTATTACGATGTTATTATTAATATTATATATTATTATTATTATTATTAAGAATACGATTATATTATTAATTGTTGTTAAAATTATTATTATTATTTATTTTTTTATTTGTTTTTGTTTCATTTTTTAACTCTCAAGCTCCCTCCAACTCCTCTCCCTCATTCCATTCGACGCCCCTCTCTCTTCCTATATCACACTGCCCGTGCGATCCCATCACTAGATGATATCTTTCTGTGCCTCCTCCCCCTTCTCCAGCTTGTGATCATCCTCTGACCGGATCCTCCTCGCACCACCCCACCTCCTCATGCCACACGTCTCCCTTATACCTCAACTTTCTTGTGTGGCCTCCCGATTCACAACACCCCTTCTATGGTTGACTCTCCTATATTCTAGTTTCCCCTTTGGTGGTCACACATTCCTCTAGTTAGTACCATTTGTTGTTGTTTACCATGGTTTTTTGGGTTTCCTAGGTTTTGCTGAACCCTAATGTGTTAGGGAGCTTTTTTGATTAATTCGTGTCATTTAGGGTTCGTAAGATTCCATAAATTCAGATTATAGCTTCTTCCTTAAAGGGAAGTGGGTTCTCTATGGTATTTGGGTAAGGATTATTCAATTTTTTCAATAAGATCTAATTTTAATCTAATGTTTTTATGATTTTTGAGTTTTTTGAAATTTATTTTGTGGTGTGAATGTGGTTTTAGAAGGGTTGGAATGTAAAATTGATATCAAAATGGGGGTTTTATGAGATATTTGTCTATTTTTAATTGAGTCCTTTTTGTTTTCATGTGAGAAGTTTTATAAATTGAAAATTGGTTCATTAGTTGTTTTCTGGAATGTGAAACATGGATGGCTGGGTTTTTGGGGTTTTTTTGGTAGGTGAAAGATGTTTTCTTTGGATTTGAGGTGTTTATATTTAAATGGATATTTTCAATGGAAAATGATTCATTCGGGAATGATATCCATGTTTTTTGTATTTTGTATAAATTTTGTAATATTTGAACAATGGAATGCTTGTTTTAAAACTAATTTCAAAGCTTGAGTATGTTTAAGAAGGGTATAGGCCCATTGTATTTGTTGGTTAGGTGTAGTTTTTTAATTTTTTTTAATTTTTATCTTTACTTTTGATTCTCTTATTATGAGATCCATTTCCCACTATTATGGTTTTAATGTTGGAAAATGGGTCATGGGAAAGTTGGGTTTCCCTTATGTGAAAATGATATCTTAAAAAAGGGAATTTGGTTTTAAATTGATGTGTGACCTCAAATGAATTCAAAATGGGGTTCCTATGTTTTATATAAAATGGTGGATCGAAATGTGTCATTTTCAAACATTTTAGTGGAGGTATGGTTGGAATTTGTGATGTCATATGGTTTTTCCCTTATTGAGCCCTCTTGTAGAATATGATGTTTATCTTCATGTGATTGATTCTTGCGTTATTTTCATATTCTTATTGTTAACCCGAATGTCTTGAAGTCATTATTTTTTTTGTTATGCATAATCCCCTTTTTAAGGGTTTAAGGGGAACCCGTACATGACCAGTAGGCCCAAGGCAAAAGGCCCAACATGAACCAAAGGCCAATACAGGACCCGATGGCCCAGGGGCATACCATTCCCATTACCTGACCCATAGGCCCAACCCACTAGAACTGCCCACCCTAGCTTCTGCATCATTGATCACCTAGCTCCCCAACTAGCACTGCTGATTGGGTAGCATTGCCCCATACAAAGCTACATGGTGCCTGGTCCTGATGGCAATTTCCATACCATCTCATTCTTCCAATCTGGTTATCTCTGCTTCTTGTGACTTCTACTCTTGGTGCTTGATCCCCTTTTGGGGAATGCTTTGTGTGGACTAGGCTACTCCATTGTCTACTTTTCTTGATGTCCCTAAGGCCCGAAGGCCTTTTTGGATGACCCGAAGGCCCAAGAGACCCGTAAGCCCAAACCAATGTCCCAAAGGCCCAAATTGGGGGAATAGTTCTGGCATCTATAATAACAAACAATACCAGCTACAATACTACTACAGTTCCTGCTACCATACTTCTACAGTACCCTGAAATTCTCCTCTACCCGGTCTTGAACCTGGTTCTCTTGGATTCCAAGCAGGAGCCATTACCACTAGGGTAAGAGTTCGTTGTCCCTATTGATCTTTTCAGTTCTTTTTGATTTATTAAATGATGTAATGATTAATTAATTATTTTTTTAAATCCAATTATTGTGGGTTGATTCATGTTTTGTGATTAATTGTTGTTTAGGGTTGGGGAAAAAGTCACTCGAGACCTATTTTTTGGCTTCCATCAACCTCCACCAAAGGCGAGGCATTTCGAGATGCATCGGTTCACCGCAACCATCCGAAGAATGGATTTTATGAAGTTTTTTGGTTCACATCATATACATTTTGGTCATTATTTGTTTAGAGGTTTGTAGTATTTATGGTGTAGTGGGTTGAACTATTCGTTGTGGTTTTGATTCGTCAGGGTCTAAGGTGACTCGCCTACCTGTTCATAGGTAAGTATATATATATATATGTGGGTTCCCCATTTATATGTATAATCATCCATGGTAGTGAATGTACATGTATGCATCTAGGTCTGGCCATTTATATATATGAAAATGTATACGCATGTGAGTGGAAACAGGTATATGCATATAAGAATATATGAAAGGATCCCCTTGGACATGTTCATGGCCATGAACATGTGTTCATAGGGGCTAGGTGTCCTTACTTGTATATGATGGTAAAAATTCTAAGTGGGGGAGTAATAGATTTTAGTTATAAAGCACCAGGGTCCAAATGTTTAGTTTGGTTCCACCATAAGGTTGGTTCCCTATTCCTTGATCTTTAATTAGAACTTCAATTTTTTTTATGTTGTTATTTTAATAAATATGTCTCTTGTTCTTATATGAAATGTATTTGTAATATATATATAGATATAGGTACATATATATATGATTATGGATCATGAAAAATGGCTTTCTAGATGTTTTGAACATGAAATAGGAATTTCATAGATGTCTGGACTTTCAGTCAGTTTTTTTATAAAAGTATAATGACATTTTGATTTTCATAAAAGGATTTCCATGTTTTAAACATAATTTTAAGCTTGTTTTTAAATATTTGGTTCCTTGGTTGTGCAAGTGTAATTTTGAATGTCTTTTGGAAATTTATGTTTTTTTATCAATATTTCTTTCTAAAATGTTAAAATTACTTGTAAAGAAATGGGGTAATTTTGGCACATTGAGAATGGTATAAGAAAGTGGAAAACCCCTCATGAGGCCATTCCCTTAGTTTGAGAAATGTGATACATGTGTTAACATGTGATTTATGATTTTTTTCTAATGTTGAGGCTTATGCACTATCTGACATGAAATAGGGTGAATGATTTTAAAGAGGGAGATGGGTGTCGAAAGGATGAATGGGTTAGGGATAGAAAATGTGTTATGTTCATTAATGTTTTCATGATAAAACATCACCCCCATTTGAAATAGAGAACAATTTTAACCCCGAGTATCAATGTGTGGGGACCATAACTATTAATCTATATGATACAAAAGAGGTGCATCCCAGTTTAGTCTTGTAGGATTGATGATTTCAACACTAACAAATCATTCTGAATATTGATTGGATACCACTGGGTTGTGGGTGTATTCTCTATTAGTGGTTGATTAACAAGAGCATAGTTATGTGTGGTTTATATTAAACACTTAATTGACATGAGATGATCTTAGGTCCCTATATAACCCTATATTCTTAGGGATTTACCATGGTGCTTCTGAAATGATTTTCAATACTATTATTTAATGCATGTTCCCACCTTCGTGAAAACCATATTTTTTAATCTAAATTGGTATCATTTCATTTTTAAATGTTAGTGCATTCTTGGAAAAAATATTGAAAATTTAGTGGATTATAAACTCCTTCCCTAAAAATATAATGTTGTGAATTTAACTTTAATATAATGAAAAAAATTAGTTTATTATATATTATTATCAAACTAGCATGATTGGGTACGTTTTTAAAGGTAAATGAATAACGAATTATTGTAGTCGGGAATTCCTAAAAATAATATCAGTCCTCATTCCTACATAATTTTTTTGGTTTTACATTCCTCTAGTTTTGGGATTCTCTTGGAGTGATTTTAGTTTAAGATCGGTGGTGACCCATGAGTTCACTTGTGTTGTGTCTCATTTCTTCGTTTATTCCTTTTTTCCATTGTAAGTTTGTTCAGTTTATTTCCATTATTTATATGTTTTTTTGTTTATGATTATTTATCGATATTTTTTATTTTCCATATAATTCTGAACTAGTTTATTTTGATATACCGCACCAGTTCATAGCCTGAGGGGATCATGAATTCTATTTAGGACTTCTCACAGGAAGAATTGGTTGACTGGTTTAGGGTCGACCCAGGTTGGTTTGTGAAAAAATGGTATTAGAGTGACAATTTTTATTCGGGGTGTTAGGTACCTTGTGGATTAGGTGTCTTGAGACTCGAGAGGTAGGTTCCAGAAGGACGGCGTAAATCTTCTCCCTTCCCGATCCTAGAGTTGACAGTGGTACTCTAGGATTTAAATTTCTTTTTTTCTTGGTCTATGTGGATAAAGTGTAATGACATGTAATTTCTGTGTAATTTTTTTAAAATATATTATAACATTAAAAGTCTTGAAAAATTGACGGCACATGATTCTGAGGTCCGGTGCGCCCAAAATGTATTTTTGAACTTTTATTATAGTATTTTCAGTAAACGTGCGAGCAGGATTTTGTAAATTTTAATCCTATGCTAGGAAATGAAATCTGTGGGCAGTGTTGAACTCATGGTGCTGTTATTCGCTTAATGAGACCATCACCTCAACCGTAGTAGGTCGAGGGTGAAAAATATAATTTGGTTTTTTCGTGGAAATAGAAATAAAAAAATAAACTTTTGTTTATCTTTTGTTTTGTTGAACCCCCCATGTTGATGGTTTAAAGGTGGGGACCACCTGAACTAAAACCTCCTACATGTATGTTAAGGAGGTGGGGACCACTGAGCCTAAAACCCACATTTTGAATCTTAAAGGTGGGGACCACCTGAACTCACATAATGGGAGAAACCTCTAGAACACCCCATTAATGGGAGATAACCTTTGGTATCCTCCCACTTTAATGGTGCCACCTTCCATTAATTAATTTTTGTCAATTAATTATTCCAACGTGCCAACAAAATTAATCTATCCAATTTAAGTTATATTGGGACGAATTTCCTTTAGAATGGATTTGTTTGGAGAAGGATAAGGGGAGAGGTTACAGAAGTACTCTCCAACGAATAATGCCATTGAAGAATGTTCTTCGGGAAATCAAGGAAGAGGATGATGTATGAAACCGACATCGAAGCATGGTTCTAGGAGTGATGATCATTGGAAACCTCTTCTCCATCTTTTACTTCTTTCTTGTTCCAACACCAACGAACCTTCGAGGTATGGGTTTGATTATGTGTGATTATAGATTCCCATGTTCTTCCCTTCTAATCAAAGAACGCGGATCAAATCTCTAACTAGTTGATCCGCGGATGTTTTCCTTTTTAGGTATTGGAATAATCATTGTTGTGGGTTTTAGAGTTTGACATTTTTCATTAAAGATTTTGTTGAGCCACTTGCTACTGCTCAAATGCGTATGGTGCGGTCCAAACAAAAATGGACCAACCCCTCCGTCGTTCTTTATTATTATTGTGTTCATCACAATGGTGTAGGATGGAAACTAACCTTGGTGGGGCATGAGAATGTTGGCCAACACCCCCGCCAGCCGTGACAAAGGCAACGAACAAATGGAGGCTAGTCAAGCTGTCCTCTGGTGAAGGCATGATGCCCCGCCGCCCCATGGCCTCGGTGCCACCCTGTGGCCTCCACCGCCCCGTGGCCCCTACATCCTCCACTGCCCCACAGCCTCCGCGGACACCCCACCCATGGCCCCCATGCCCCCCCTGCGGCCTCACTATCCTGAGGCCCCTACGGCCTCTGAGGAATTTCCTCCCCTTGCCTCCCACGCGGCCCCCACAGCCTTACTGCCCTGTGGCCCACCGCAGCCCCCACAGCCTTGCAGCCCCACGCCGCCCTCGCGGCCCTCGTGGCCTCACCACCCAGTGGCCCTCTACCCCCCCACATCCTCTTTGCCCCATTTCACCCTCATGGCCCCCGTAACCTCACCGCCTAGTGGCCCTTTATGAGCCCTATGGCCACGCCGCCCCACGCCGCCCCCGCGGCCTTGCCGTCCCATGACCCTCTGCGGCCCCCACAACCTTGCATCCCCACACCAACCTCACGACCCCCATGACTGCGCCGCCCTACGGCCCTCTGCAGCCTAACCGACTGAAGCCACCCTCACGACCCCTGTGGCCCTCCCCGGCCTTTGTGGACTCACCAGAACGCACCGCCCTCGTGGCACCCATGGCCTCACCTCCCCGCGACCTTCGCCACCCTCACGACCTCGTGCCACTCTACGACCCCAACATCACTCCACGTCCCCCACGCTGCCCAGTGGGCTGGGCCACACCCAATGATCTGGGTCAACCCAAAATGGTTCGGGTCATCCTAGGTCGGTCCGTCCTAGTCGGTTCGACCGGGTCAGAACAGACCCAGACTAGCTACGAGATTTCGCTCTATTGGCCATAACTTTGGCACTAGATGTCCATTTGAACAACCATCAACTGCACTTTAAACCTTGGAAATAGATGGTCCCTTTGGTATACCCCCATTAGAGTTTTAGATAATGTTGGGATATGGTCAGGTTGGAGCGATCACGAATCCAACTGGGCCCTCGAGACAAAAGGCTATTAACTTACAGACTGGGTGTCCGATTGAGGCACCATATCTTGTGTTGAGACCCCTATGTCGTGGAATTCCATTGGGTTTCTTCTTTTTGGGACTTCAAGGTAGTTGGAGTACCGACCAGTGGCTTGAGGTGAGGACCCTCTCGGAGATGAGCAAGCCTAGTGCAGGAACCCAATAGTTGGCTATGATGTGAAGAATGAATAGTGATCCTGTGTGGGTTAGCACTCAACGATACTATGTGGGTCAGCACCTAGAGATCCTGTGTGGTTCAGCATCGAGCTATCCTATATGGGTCAACACCAAGCGATCATATGTGGGTTACCACCAAGTGATCCTGTGTGGGTCACCAGCAGAGCCTCTTAACAGAGTAAGATGATTTAGTAGTTACATATAATCATCTCTACTATTGTATTTATGTTATACATGGTGTTAACTGACTTTGTAAATTTGTGGTACTTCCCTTCCTAGTAATACATTGGTGGTAATCTAAGTGTGGCATACCTGCGTGGTACTTACCTTCATGGTAATCTATCCTTTGCGAAACATTAGATATTTGGGCTAATGAGTAGGGCTTTGCGTTTCCTCATGATTGATATGGGTATAATTGACAACATAGGTATATGTATGGGCATATAACAAAAGTAGGGTTGTTAATGGTTTAATTTCTTTGTGGTTTATCCTTGGTGGATTATGTGAGACCATGAGGGTCTTGGGCTCCCTACTGAGTATCGTTATACTCACCCCTGCATGAGCTATGCCTGCACCTCATTGTGTTTGGTGTAGACGACAGACAGTGCTGACTGAGGATGAGAGTACCAGGACAGAAGGTAGCTCATAGGTGGACCTTAGACGAGGCGTACCGTAGAAATGACCGTTCAAGAGTTATACCTACATATTAGGTAGGATCCTTGGAGGGTTATCACAGGAGATGTTCCAGTTTACATGTAATTTCTTTTTTTTACATTGCTGTTGGGCTTGTATTCTGGCCCCATTCACTTAGTGTACTTACTCTATTTACTATTCAGTTTACTTGAGTTCGTATCCTACTGTGTGCTTGGTTTCCTGTGCTTATAGGTTATAAAGGTAATTTCTTCCAATTTTTAGGGAATTGGCCTTTGGTGCTAGTCACTAGACCTTGGCCTATAGAAGTCGGGCATGAGGTAGTCACAGCACAGTCCCTGGGGGACGGGTTGTGTCAAATTGGTATTAGAGGATTCAGTTCTACCGTAGAACATATGACTCTAATATTTATTTTTAATGAAAATAGTGTTAAGTGTAGTGAGTGTGGTTATCAGTTTTGGGAATCCAGTTTTGGTGCGGCGGCCGATGTATCCATACGTCAGGACCCTGACATCTGATATCCGACTTAGTGCATGAAAACACTGATTGCGTGCATGTTTTCAAAAGTTTTCTTTTTTATCAGTTGACTCAACTCACCAGGTATAATTTCCTGAACTGTGGTGTGCCTGTTTCTTTCTAGGATTCCTCCACATAGACAGCCAGCCAAGGTTCTGAGAGTAGCACACACTGATATCCCACCAAACGAGGAGGCCTCAGTGTAGGACCCTCTTCCATTAGAGGACCCAGTGATGACACCAATGGTACCATTACCCGTTGATCCACTGATACTACATGCCCCAGCAGCAGAGGGTTCATGCCTTTTGAGTGCATTGCATGAGTTCCAACACTACAAGACACCCAGGTTCAGGGGAGATATGGACCCACAGGTAGATGAGTATTGGTTGGAGGCCATAGTGAGAGTCTTCTTACTGGTAGGGACACCAGCTGATCTCATGGTGATCCTTGACACCAACCTTCTACAGGCAGTAGCTGGAAGATGGTGTATCTTGATTCTCCAAGTTCACAATGAGGTGACCCTTCTCTGGGCAGACTTCAAGAGCCAGTATCGGGCAGAGTTTGTCCCAGTGACTCTTTGCGTAATGTGCATAGAGGAGCTACTTTATTTGCAACAAGGAAGCATGACTGTGGCTTAGTAATCAGAGAAGATCACTGACCTCTAATGCTACACCATCGATATGGTGTGGGACCCATTTCTCAGGGCTCGAACCTTCGAGTAAGGACTCAGGCGAGAGATCAGGGCATCGATGATTTCCCTCACCATCCCGATGTAGGTGGGGGTGTTAGAGAGATCCCTCTTAGTGGAGAGTTTCCTTGTAGAGCAGTCACCAGCAGTGAGACCCACCACTAGACGTCACGTAGTAGAGTCTTCTATATTTAGTATCAGACAGATTTCGCAGAGGTCCAATAGGACCAGACCTACAAGTGAGTAACCGCAGGATTCAGGGTCGGTTGTGCGGGGCACCTGATGTAGAGCCAGTCATTCCAGGAGCTGGATGTGTTATGCATGTGGAGGGTAGGGTCACATGGCTCATGAACATATGACCCTCCATACAGATGATCAACAGACAATCGAAGGACCGCCAAAGAAGAAACAAAGGCTCGATCGAGGGGTCCATAGGGAGTAGGATGACGTGGAAAAGGAGATGGTCATGTAGCTGACGGTGGGCGACGATTCGAGATGTTACCGCCACCACCACAAGGTGGTCCACCCCGATGACTGGGAGTATGATGACATGGGAAAGCTCAAATCTTGTCAGCTGAGGCCTATGATCACGACACTCCGGAGATGATACGAGGTATGATCTATGTCTATTCCACCTTAGCTGTAGTACCCATAGACACAGGTTCCAGTCATTATTTTATTTCCACTGCCCTCGTTCAGAGCATTGAGATTCTGACAGAGCCATTGGATCGATCCTTATGGAAAAAGACTCCTACTAGAGCAGATTCGACGGTTTCACACTGGTGTCGGCAGTGTGAGCATAATCTAGGAGGCGAGAGCTTCGGCTGAGATCTCCAAGTAGCGGCGTCAAGGCCTTACGACGCCATCTTGGGAATGAACTAGTTATCTATAGTCTATGCTTAGATTGAATGTATTAGGCGGAAAGTGTGGTGTGTCCACATGAACGGGACCATGTCTACCTTCACCAGTGAGAATGTATCTTTTGCAGCACAGGATGGACTTACTCGGAGGAGGGTGCAGCCGATTACTCATCAGTTGGATATCCTTACCCTCAGAGCAGTTGATGTGGAGAGTCCAAGTTATCCTATAGTGGTGGATCAATATGCGGATTTCTACCCTGATGATGTTCTAGATCTAACTTCTCACAGAGAGGTCAAATTTTACATTTACATGTACCCTAGGATGACACTGATATCTACGCAAGCATATTGGATTGCTCCTGCAGAGCTTCGTGATCTGCGGGTACATCTTGAAGACTTGTAGGGGAAAGAATTCATTTGACATAGTTTTTCTCCTTGTGAAACTCGATTATGTTCTCCAAGAAGGCCAATGGGTGCCTGAGGATTTATGCCGACTATCGGTGCTAGAACCAGGAGACCGTGAAGTACAAGTACCCACTCTTGAGGATTGATGAACTCTTTGATCAGCTGAATGGGGCATGACGGTTCTCGAAGATAGAACTCAAATCCGGCTATCACCATCTCAGAGTACAAGACATGGATGTGCAGAAGACGACTTTTAGATGTCTGTACGACCACTACGAGTACTTTTTTTTGTCGTTCGGCATGAAAAACACTCTAGTAGTGTTCATGGGACTCATGAACAGAATCTTCCATCAATACCTTGATCGCATTGTAGTATTCTTAATCGATGATATTCTGATCTACTCGACTACTGAGGAGGAGCATGCCTATCATTTACAGGTAGTACTGGACACACTCTGAGAGAACTAGCTATATGGTAAGCTCTCGAAGTGCCAGTTAAAGATTCGAGAGGTTCAGTTTTTGGGACATGTCATATCAGAGGCTGGAGTTGCAGTAGATCCAGCGAAGATTGAGGTGGTACTTGCTTGGGAGCCACCTAAGAGTGTGGGGGATGTACAGTGTGTCTTGGTTTTGAGTGGATACTTTTAGAGGTTTGTGACAGATTACTCTAGAGTTGCAGCACAACTTTTAGCATTGACGAAGAAAGGGAAACCCTTCGTATGGTTGGAGAGATGTCGGCAGAGTTTTCAGGACCTCAGGTAGAGTTTGAATAGTGACCACATCTTGAGTCTTTTAGAGGAGGGAGTAGGGTACGCAGTCTACTGCGACGCATGAGGGACCGAGCTCGGATGTGTCATGATTCCAGGGCAAGAAATGATCGCATATGGTTTTCGAAAGTTGAGACAACATGAGCAGAACTACGCTAACCATCATCTAGAGTTAGCAGCAGTGGTCTTCACCATGAATATGTGGCGATATTACTTTATGGATGAGCATTTTACACTCTCCTAAATTCACAAGAGTCTTGGGTATATCTTCTCTCATAAAGAAATGAACCTCTGACAGCGACGTTGGCTTGAGTTCCTCCAGGACTATGACTTCGAGATAGTCTATACTTCTGGGAAGGGGAACGTTGTAGGAGATTCACTCAGCCGGAGTTCTATTATACAGATTCTAGGAGAGGTGACATAGAATATGGCCCCTTTGTGGTTATCCTTTGTGGATCAAGATGGATCATCTTTCCTTTAGTCTCTTATAGTAACTCACCAACTTCTTCAGTGAGTCAGGGAGGCACAACTTGGGGATACTGACTGTTAGGCTCGACGTCCTCGGATATCCATAGGAAAGGCGCCTGATGGATTTTTTAAAGGTGGGGATAATTTCATCCTCTTCAGAGGATGTAACATGGAACCTGTGTCACTTTAGGAGGAAGTGTTGAGGGAGTTCCACACATCCCCTCTCGCGGTAAATCCAGGCATGGTGAAGATGTACCAGAATCTCTGATGACAACACTTGTGGCCGGGAATGAAGAAAGTAGTTGTAGAGTTTGTATCTTGGTGCCTCACATGTCAATAAGTGAAGGAAAATCATTAGGTACCAGCTAGCATGGTTCAGCCTTTGGAGGTCCCAGAGTGGAAGTGAGAGGGGATATCCATAGACTTTGTGACAAGCCTTCCACGTACATCCAGGGTTCATGACTCGATTTGGGTGATCGTCAACCAACTCACCAAGTCGCCCCACTTCCTACTGATCAGAGAGCATTGTTCAGTAGAGATCATGGAATGCCTCTATGTGCAATAGATTGTGATACTACATGGAGTGTCGTCGATGATTGTCACTGATCGTGATACATGATTCACTTCCCAGCTATGGAAGGGGTTGCAGGAGGCTTTCAGGACACAACTTCATTTGAGCACCGCCTTCCATCCTTAGACGGATGGTCGGACTGATCAGACCATTCAGACCCTTGAGTACATGCTATGTGCTTGCTTCTTCTACATTCTTCGTAGTTGGGTGGATCAATTTCCTTTAGTGGATATTTCATATAAAAATAGTTATTACTCCACCATTGGGATTGAACCTTTTGAGGTGTTGTACAGGCGACCTTGCAGATCACCTTTGTGTTGGACTTACCCAGGGGAGTCAGCACTCGTGGGACCAGAGATGGTACGACCTACCACATAGAAGGTTCATATCATCTGAGGTTCATCAAATCCTTCCATGTCCTATGCAGAGTTGGCGAGGTGGCTTACCACTTATCTCTTCCACCTCAGTTGCACCGGGTGCACGATGTCTTCCATGTATCCCAGCTGAGGAGATACGTGCATGAACCTTCTCACATCATCGACCACAATGAACTGGATGCCGAAAATGGGGTGAATTTTAAAGAGGTTATAGTTGAGATTGAGGATCAATAGGATTGGGTCCTTCGTGGGCAGTCGATACCTCTAGTGCATGTTCATTGGAAGCACGGGAACCTCTAAGAGAGAACATGGGAGTGGAAGGCTTGGATTCATGCTCAGTATCCCCACTTGTTTTCCTAGTTATGTGATGTGGATTTTGGGGATGCAAATCTTTAAGGTGGGGATAATTTAATGACCTATAATTTCAATGTAATTTGTTTTAAATATATGGAAATTTTATGAGTCTGATAAAATTGACGGAACGTGATTCTGAGGAACGGTGTGCCCTAAATGAATTTCCTAACTTTTATTTGGGTACGTTCAGTAAATGTGAGAGTGGGTTTTTGTAACTTTTAAACTGGTGCTCAGAATTGAAATCTGTGGGAATAGTTGAACTCGTGGTGCTGGTATTCGCTTAATGAGACTTTCACCTCAACCATAGTGAGTCGAGGGTTAAAGATAGAATTTGGGTTTTTCATGGAAATAGAAATAAAATAATATAAACTTTTATTTTATCTTTTGTTTTATTGAATCCCCCCATGTAGATGGTTTGAAGGTGGGGACCACCTGAACTAAAACCCCCATTTTGAATCCTAACGGTGGGGACCACCCAAACCCACATAATGGGAGAAACCTCTTGAACTCCCCTTTAATGGGGATAACCTTTGGTATCCTCCCACATTAATAGTTCAAACTCCAATTTATTAATTTTTTTCAATTAATTCTACCAACATTCCAACATAATTAATCAATCCAATTTATGTTATAGTGGAATGACATTCCTTTGGAAGGGATTTGATTAGAGAAAGAGAAGGGGAGAGCATGGAGAACTACTCTCCAATGAAGAATTCCATCAAAGAACGTTCTTTGGTAAATCAAGGAATAGGATGATGTACAGGCCTGACATCAAAGAGTGGTTTCTGGAGCGATGATCATTGGCACCCTCTTCACCTTCTTTGACTTCTTTCTCGTGCCAACACCAACGAACCGTCAAGGTAGGAATTTGATTAAATGTGATTATTGATTCCCATGTTCTTCCATTCTAAACAATGAATGTGGATCAACTCTCAAAATATTTTATCCATTAATGTTTTATTTTTGCAGGTATAGGAATAATCATTGTCAAGGGTTGTAGAGTTTTATGCTCTTCATTCAATATTTTGTTGAGCCACTTTCTACCACTCTAACATGGAGGGTTCGGGCCAAAAAAACATTGCCCGAACCCTCTGTTGGTCTTCATTATTATTTTTTTCATTGAGATGGAGGAGGATGGCAACTAACCTTGGTGGGGCACAATAACAGGGGTCGACACCACCGCCGACCGCGAAGAAGGTGAAGAATCAAAGGGCGGCTGGTCAAGCTAGCTTCCGGCGAAGGCGCGACACTCCACCACCCCACTACCACAACTCCACAATGCGATTGACTAGAGGCTTGAAAAGAGGACCCTCACTGAGACAAGAAAGCCTAGTGTGGGAACCCAGTAGCTGGCTGTGACATGAATAATGAATAGTGATCCAGTGTGGGTCAACACCGAGCGATCCTGTGTGGATCAGCAGTAGAGACTCTTAACAGAGTAATATGATTTAGTAGTTACATCTTATCATCTCTTTTACTATACCTAAGTTATACCTGGTGTGAGATGAGTCCATACCTATGTGGTACTTTCCTTCATGGTAATACCTTTGTGGTATTATCAGTGTGGAATAACTGTGTGGTAATTACCTTCGTGGTAATCCTTCCTTTGTGGAACAGTTGAGCTTTGGGCTAATGAGTTGGGACATGCGTTTCCTCATGATTGAGATGGGTATACTTGAAAACATAGGTATATGTATGGGAATATACCTAAGTAGGGTTGTTATTGGTTTACTAGATTTGTGGTTTATCATTGGTGGATTTTGTGAGACCATTAGGGTCTCAGGGTCCCTACCGAGTGTCGTTATACTCACCCTTGCATGGGCTATGCCTGCACCTCATTGTGTTTGGTGATGACGACATACATCACTGATTGAGGAAGAGAGTACTAGTATTGTAGGTATCATGGAGGTGGACCTTAGAAGAGGCATACCACAGAGACGACTGTTCGATATCTGTACCTACCCTTCAGGTAGGATCCTTGGTGGGTGATCACATGATTTGTTCCAATTTACTTGTACTTTCAGTTTCATGTACTTTCTAGTTGGGCTTGTATTCTGGCCCCTTTTACTTACTGTACTCACTTAGTTTACCATTCAGTTTACTTCAGTTCATATCTTGTTGAGTGCTTGGCTGTGTGTGCTTACATGTTATAAAGGCAATTCCTTCCCAGTTTTAGGGAATACGCCTTCGGTTCTAGTCACTAGCCCCTAGACTATGGAAGGAAGTCTTGGGGTATTCATGGAACGGGCCTCGGGGGTATGGGACGTGACATAAAGAATGAAAATGGAAGTGATCTAGTGGTATAATATGAGCTTTCATAGATTATTGACACATGTACAACCTGAGTGCATGGGTCAAGATAATTCACGTGGTGGATGGTCATTTAGATCATTAACTACTAATCCTGGTTAATGGGTTGGCATAGACACTAGTCCCTTATATTTGTAACATTTTATATGAGTTTTGTTTGGGATACGTATTGAATAACATGAGTGGATTTCAAAAATGAAAATGGTTCATAGAAAGGGGGTTTTTAAAAGGGAATTTGATTTTGGTGTGGAATGTGTGTTTGAAATGGAATTTTTTCTTTTAATATAATGTATGGTTTTGTAAGAAAAAATGGGAGGTGTTTTGGATATTGTTTTGGGATCTTGGAAACATTTTTTTGAATGTGAATTGGAAAGGGTTTGGGAATTTGGAAATTTATTTCTTTAATTATAAGATACAATTTCAAAATGGTTGATAAGATGTGCTTAATGTTTAATGATCCATTTATAAAATGAGATGTTCTTTTAATTGAACTTTTGTATACATATTAGGGATCACATATATAGAGGTACACATGTGTCCCATGGATAAGTGGTGGTATACATTGATGGGTGCATGAGCTGACACAAGGGTATATGTATTTGTGAGACTTCATCGAATACCAATTGTGGTTTTTGAATATGTCATGATTGGTGAATAATGTTTTTCAAAACAGCTAATTAAAATGTCTTGAAATGTGATTGAGAAATTTTTTAGTTTACTCTCTTTGTGTTTCATGTATTTTTTCACGGTCTCTTAGTTTTGACATATTGAATTGTGGTAAGAATAGTTGTTTGAGTTTGAGTTTTAGTTTGTGATCGAAGTGTGGAATTTTTATATATGAGGAGTTTTGATTCAACTTTGTGAAAATTGTTTGTGAGTATGCCACCTAGAAAAGTCCCAGAGGGTTTAAGTGAGCCACATCTAGTTATTAGTTCTACACAATCTCTTAGCAGAGTAGAATAGTTGAATATATATTTTTTTGTATGTATTATATGGTGATCGCATTCTATATATCATAGCAGACTGTCTTGGGGAAATTGTTGATATTTTAAGGTCGTTGGGAACTCCCAATGCTATGATATCTCTTGCTGGTTTGAGTTTATTTGAGGCTTCAACTTTAGGATGGTGGAGGAGATAATCCCAGTTTCATTTCGTGATGGGACGTCTTTAAAGGTTCTTAGGACCACTCCCATTATATGGCTTATACCTGAGGAAGTGAAGGTGAAAAAAGAGGCAGAGCTTGAGAGTGACCAGTAAGGACATCAAATATTAGAGGATTACACCAGGAATTTCATGTTGTGGATTCCCTTTTTAGCAATATTAGCATCATGGAATCATTTAATGTTTATCTTGTATGGTGTCTTCATTTGGGGTTCATGGATCATTTTTTTGTGTTTGGGAATGTTCCCCATCCGTTGGGGTTTGTGAACCAGAGGAACCTTTCTCAGATATGTCTTATTATCAATTTGACTTCTATTAGTCAGGTTACTCTATTTTTTTCTTCTAGTGTGGCCGGTTTTGGTACATTAAGTCGCCTTATTGTTATCCTATGATGTCTATCTGTCGGTATGGACATTTGGGACACATGGATAGGTTCCTCTAGAAGAATCTTTATAAGGAGTCTCGATCGGAGGATGTCATCTCTGCACTGTAGGGATGCATATGCTTCAAGACATCATAGCTCTATCCACAGGTCATGGAGTGAAGATTCTCACAATTTCAGGAATCATTTGGTGTGGGGAACAATATTTTAACTTTTTTCACTAGTATGGAAATATGTATGGTTTAAATTTATCTGTTGTAGCTCCCTCATCATTGATGTTACTGTTGTACTGTAAGAGGCATAGAGGTCTAATTTTCTCATTTTTGTCTTCATTCATTAAATACCCAACTTTGGTTTTAACAAGGAATCATGATCTCCTTTTATTGTAATTTTAGTAGTTTTTCCTCATCAAATGTGAGTATTGAAGGTTAACTCTTTGTCGATGTCAGTCTTGAGACGATTGTCTCTCTTGTGTGGCTATATCATTTGGTGACCCATTCTTGTTTTATGATCTTATTTTGTTATAGATACATGCATCTTGGGAAACAATGAATAAGGTTTTAGTTCAACTTTCGGGTTGGGGTATTTCTTTGGGGAACCCACAGAGTGGGGGTTTGGTTTATGCAGAGTGTTTTTGGGTCGGTTTGTGTTTAGATTCTTGTATCGGCCAGTTCTAATTGTCCAAAGCGGGTCAGTTCTTATGTGGTTTGAAGAACCACCAAGGATATTGTTTTTCTTTCTTCGAGAGTTGGTTTGTGTGGGATTTTTGGTGTGTGTTGGTTATTTCCTCTTTGGATCAATTTAGTAGATATAGAGTTAGCTCAAGACAAGAGTCTCAATGTTGGTTGTTCTAGTTGGGTACCTCTGGTGGGAAGGACCCTACATGTTTCCTGACAGATTTTCTCATTCCAGTATCCCTTAGAGCTTGTCATATGTGACTGATGGAGTGAAAATTCACACTATGTTCATGATTACATTGGCCTTGTTTAGTTTCGAACTGGGGTTTTATTCAACATATATCTAGGAAACTATATAGGGGAAGATAGTTTTTTTGGTGGGGAGAATTGTCACACACCGACCTGAAATCCTAAGGTCATGGTTTTTTTATTAATATATGAGTATTTTGGTTTCTTAATGATAAAATAAATATTAAATTAAAATCAAAATGAAATAATATATAATAAATAAGAAATTATTTGATACTAATAATTATAAAATTATTATTATATATTATTACTATTTTGTTTATTATTATTATCATGATGTTATTATTATTATTATTATGAATAGTACTATTATTAATAGTAGGATTATTAAATTTATTATTCATATTTTTTTCCTTTTTATTTGTTTTGACTTGTTTTGTTTTTTTATAAACCATCATGATCCATCCCCTTCCCCTCCTTCACCAGCCAAGGGCCTCTAAATCCTCCTCGTACTTGTCCACTGAGAGACCATACTTTGATCGGATCCTCCTTGCGATTCCCCAACTCTACAACAAACACGTCTCCCTTGCATAGACCATTTATTGTGCAGACTCTTGGTTTGTGACCCCCTTTCATTGGTTGACCAAACTCTCCACCAACCCTCCCTCTGGCAGCCACACCTTTATCCAGTGAGTACACCATTGTTGTGGTTTACCATTATTTTGTATATTGCATAGGTTTTTCTGAACCCTAATGTGTTTGGGGTTTACCTTTTGATCTATTATTGTTATTTAGGGTTCATCAGATTCCATTACGTCTAGTTCTAGCCACTTCCATAAATTGTAGTGTGTTTTCCATGGTTTTTGGGTAATGAATCTTAAATTTCTTCAATTTGGATTAATATTAATATATGTGATTTACAATTATTGAGTTTACAACAATTTATTTTGTGGTGTGCATGGGGTTATAGAAGGGTTACAATGTAAAATCAATATATCTTCTAAACATGGCATTTTTATACCCACGTGTCACCTGTGGAGAAGGACACGCCTCCACTGTGCTAAAACTTCCTAATATCCTCCTACATATTCTGCGATGCCCTACCCCGAGCCTCCCGGGTCTCCTCTACCTGACGACTAGGGTTTCAACTCATTCAGATCTTCAGTTTCCTCTACCTCGACAGTTTGAGCTAAACTCTATCCCATCGATTCTGATCCTTCTATTCTCTGAATAATCCAGATCGCTGCCAACGATAGTCATCGGAAACTCCATGTGTTGACTGTCCTCTTAAGCATTGACTTGGACTAAGGTACATCGCACATCAGCTACTCATTCCAGATATCCAAAGAACGCATATTTCCACTAGATGAAACCGTGACAAATGGGTTGCTGATACTAATCGCAGGTATAAACCTATGTAATTATTTTTGTTTTCAAACTACATCTTGGGTTTTCTAAGACTAAGGTACATCGCGTATCGCCCTTCTGTACTATGCACAAGTGACCTATTCTGTATTCCGCTATTGGTTAACCCGTCAAAAATATAGGGTTTAAATTTAATTTCTATATATCCATCTCCACTACTTACCAAATCACCATCCTCGCACAGCTTCATATTCTCCATTTACTATACCTAATTCAGACTGTCAAAAATGATACCTCTGTATCATGTATATTTGCATCACTGATGTATTAATCCTACTGACCTCTTTGATTTAATTACAGTAAAACACAACTCAGTTATTCAGTAATAAGTTACAATGAAACACAAATGTTATGTGCTATATATCTATTTAAACTATTCTCCAGACATGGTGACCCATGACTCCATCTACTTAGTACCTGTATGATCATTGAAAGTTCTGCTGTCAATTGACGTGACAGAGTAAAAAGTTCAAAATCGAAAACTCTGTTCAGAACAGAACACATACACAGTGCTCTTCATCAATGATAATGAAGAGTATATCAGTAAATATAATCAGGGTTCTCTAGACATCCAGGTATGCATTCTCAAACTTCCATGGGAATTTCAAGGCAGCATGCTGAAGATTACATAATAAAAATATTTTTAAAGTGAATTCTTTACAATTCAAATTAGTAACAAAACATAAACCACATACTTGAACTATTCTAACCTCTTTTAACCATCATTATTAGGAACATCAAAACGATGCTTTTTCAGGACTCAGCTTGAACAATTGTGCTATTGTTGATAGAAGTACAACTGCTGTCTCTTCAATCTAGGTACAAATTTTCAAAATTCTTACTCTGTTACACTGATGTTGTAAATGTTTTATACAGTAATGTATCTTCCTTCATTTTTGTTTCCCATTACATATAATTTTAATAACACTCTATTTTGGTGATTTTCCATCTGTAAAAAAATAATTTCATGTTTAATTGGTATTACTAATAAGTACTGACTGCTTCTCATTTGTTATAATTGAACCTTCATGTAGAAAAAATTGATGAATGACTTCGATGCTAAAGATACCGTGGAAGGCTTCCTGTCTCCATACCCGAAGCCAACATCATCTTTTTCCAATGAACATAATCTCTAAATAGTGGAAATGAGAAACAAAAAAACATCCAAAGTAGACTAAATGTATCTATGCCTCACCAAAGGTAGTTTTTACAACTAACTCTATCTAATTGTTTCAAATTTCCATTACAAATTTAACTCCATACATAATTCATGTAAAGTTTCTATACTTGATTAAGGTTGTGTTTGTGAACCTTCTTTCAGTAAGTGTTCCTTCTTGGTTTTTTTACTTTTCATATCTCAATTTTTTGATGAGTACTACATTCTGTACTATATAATTGGTTTATTTATGTTTAGTTCGTCTCATTCATTAGCATTGTTGTGTGATGTACCATGCTTTTTACTAAATTTCTTAGGTTTTCTTCATTCTAAAAAATGAATAATTTCAATCAATATATTACTTTTGTTTCATTTCCAACTATCTTTATTTAATTATAATGATATTCTTGCTATTTGTCTTTGGTGATTAATTGGGTTTGTGCATTGTAGTGTGGATTTGCCTCTTCATATGGATATTTACAAATGTCGTTCGACAACTCCTCTCTGAATCCTCTTCAAAGAATTTTCTGTTCAGCATATTAAGACAAAAAATTACTATCTGTTCATTTCCTTTTTGGATACATGACAGTTATGTAATCTAGATTTGTTATTGTATTAGTTTTTAAGGATTTTTATGGATATTTTTCCCTATTTATGATTTTAACTGCTGTTTGGTTGATAGTCAAAAATTATAATGGGTTTTTTAGTTTTCATGGTGCATTCTGTCATATTCTTCTAAGGTCAAAACATGTTTTATGAATACTAAATCATTTGGATACCATGTCGTTTTCCATTTTTTCATAGGGATTCTGCATTGAGGTACCAAAAACAACCGTCTTTGGAGACAGCTGTAATTTTTCCGGTTGAATAGTATGATGACTCTTAAAATTTAGGATACATATGGTTGTTTCACTTTGATAAATCAGTAGTATTTACTTCCCTTTGGTAAGATTTACATTGTATATTTAAACCTTCTGAACTTCTGGTTTTGAACACAAACATTCTAAAGCAAGCACCATTCAAGGTTGGGGGTTTTCAATACTAAAATGACATGGTACTCTTTACATTTCCTTTTTTTAATTTACTCTGAATATCTAAATAGATTAATTTTTTTTTCAGATCTTCATTTTACTATGAGTATCACTATTTAGCCACATAATTAAGGGTACCTTTGTGGTTCCCATTTATTGTTATCATTTAAACTTCAATATTTTATAGACTTTTTCCTAAATGGTTTTTTTAATATCAATGTTTATAGTTTTTGTGGCTGCTGAGTACCAAAATATTCTTGCATAGAGGCTCAAGTAACAATGAGAACGCCGAACTGAGAGCATCACCAAGATAAGATCCAATATTCCTATGGCTTAAAAGACACCTATTGCTACATCTACTAAAGTCGATGGTGATCTATTTCTTCTGTGCTTGAATTATATGATGGTTATTTTCAGTTGTCTTTTCATTGAATTTCATGGTGGAATGTTATGACTGTTTGAATTTCAGACCACTACTGGAGGGATTTACTAACATATGGCTGTATACTGGAAATATCTTTCCCAAGAATACATGAGATATTATGCAAACAAATTTATCTTACATAACTATATCAAAGGATGTGAGACGTGGATATGTCCACTGCATTGATGGTAACTTTATTTTACAATGTCCAACGCATTAAAATTTTCTTTCATTATGCAAACCAATTTATCATACATAATTATATCTATCATCTCCCTTTCTGACATGATACATGTTTCCTTTTTTTAAGCTTTTACCGGATCAATTACTTTTGACAATTATTCCATAGTTGAACCTGTGACACCCATTAACAATGCACAACGTTGAAGATGAATGTCGTTATCACTGTTATTCATAATTGGTAAATACATTTTAATATGGTCTTACAAATTAATTGAGCTTCGTAATGCATAAAATTTGACCATATGTTGGTAAAAAATTTTTAACTTATCTTACTTTTTCAATCTATGATGATTTTTCGAATCTGTTTACCTTGACTACTAGATCGAACAAGAGAAGTCACCAAATTGATAGCCTCCTATGTGCAGTATTCCATTCTATCATCATCCTATCTTTTTTAAATAAATAACATTACGCTTTTTATCTTATCATTTATAATAACAAATTACCTCAGGAGCTTTAATGTTTGAAGGTCTGCCAAAGAATGTTTGTACTGTACATTTCAATATTAATTCATATGGATTTCAGTTCTACAATCAACAGTTCACCTTTTACTACAACCGCAAACTACAATTCATGTTCAACCACAGGTACATCATATATTCCAACTGAAATATGACCATTAAGTCGTCAATATATCTATAATTATATGAAAATTATACTGTTTCATCAAATTTTACAGTTTTTTGTCATTCTGACCATGTTCTAAATAGATGTATTAAACTGTTTAATAAACAGTATGCAGTTTCTACTGTTTCATCATATTTTATGTTCTCAACATATTATACTATTTAAACGGACAGTATAATATCAGTTGTATTCTGTTGGGTTTCAACAGACACATTATACTATTTGAACACACAGTATAAACGATGAATAGAAAACTATCATATTATACTGATTAAACATACAGTTTATACAAATTATACTATTTAAAAAACATTATAACACACTAAAGGGATAGCCTCATATGTGCAGTTTTCCAGTTGTTTATAACTTCAGAAATAGGTATAATTTTTTTGAATATGACATTTGTATCTGTTATGTTTATGAATAAAAACATCATCCATGAAGTCTCCAAAGGGGATTTCTTATAATGCTCTGTCTTCTACATTAGACAGGTCTTGGTTTATTACTCCCTGATAACTTCATAATCCTCCTTCAACACAGTCAAATACTTATACTATCCCTTTTCTTTTTTGGAACAAAAAAAGAAATTCCAGATGTTAAGAAGCTCTCGGAGGTAATAAACATATTCTGATTTTGTAATATCAGAATTTACACTTCATTTTTATACAACATTGTTTTTCTATATAATGTAACAACCTTTTCCATGTTTTTCTACATAATGTAACATCCTTTGTTTATATCTATTTCTGTTAACTCCTATACAATATCTACAATAATTTTCTGCAAAAATTACATTGGATTTCTGCATTCATCTGGGTTTATGTTTTCTCATGTACTGATTACAGTGGTTCTGTTTTCTGTTCCTTGAACAATGGTTAGATATCATTTCCGATTTAATATGTAGGTATCTCTAAAAGTCATTAAATGTGCAGGTTTTATGTCACTATTATCCAAGATTTTATTTACTCATCTCTGCAATGGACCTTTGATAGACTATATAGGTAAATATCTCCTTTGTAGGTGCACTCCATTACTAATTTCGTATTATTGAAGAAAATATTTATAGATAACAGAACATGTGTTCTGTACCCCCCCCCCCACCACCACCACCCACATGCATGTCACCGTCTTACTATCAAAAAATTTACATCCTCTTGTATGGAGTGATTTTAGTACACCAAATTTAATCAATCCCATGAAAAATTCATTGTTAATATGTAAAATAAGAACTACATTTAGGAAGACACACTAATGTGTTCATTTTCTTGAGTTCTGTTTTGATCATGTGCAATTCTATTTTAGGAAATATTTGTGTTTTGAACTAAATTTTTTCATTTTCTCATTATTTCAGTGCATGTGAAGGGAGTGCATACCTGGATGTGGTGGTTCCTACTCTGAAGACCAGACCCACCAATGGACTGGGGTTGACCTGCAAGAACTGTCCATCTGCTGACAGGATAACTACAACAACTGTTTGGGGGTTATAAACCCTAAAATTTTTCTCCCTTTCATTTAATTATATTTCCTTCAGTTAATTTTCTTCTTAATAACAGTTTTTTCCTCTTTTATGCGCTGGACAAAAATTGGACCGCACCTCATGCAGCTGTTGAAGATCGATTCAATGAAGATAGATTCATACTGTTAGAAGCTGAAACAAACATCTAGGTTCCTATTTTAACTATGATTTCAATGTAGTTTATGGTTTACAAATTCCTCATTAAAGTATAAGCGAGTCATTGATCATTAATTTTGCAGGTTTCTTTAAAGGACATTTAATGTGTAGGTATAGGGGAAGGGAGAGGGGGATGAGGGCAGGGGAGAGGGGGTTGGGCAGGTTGGAGGGTAGGGGAGGGGAGGGGAGGAGAGGATGAGGGTAGGGGGAGGGGCTACTGGGGGAAGAGCTTGGGCACGGGGGGGGGGGAGTGGTGGAGGAAGGGGCTAGGCAGGGGGGAGGCTGAGGTGGGAGAGAGAAATACTGGGATTGGGTGGGAGACAAGCATATGAGGGGGAAGTGGAGGGGTAGAGATGGGTAGTGTGGAGGTTGAGGTGGGAGGGGGAGCTGCTGGGATTGGGTGGGAGATAAGCATAGGTTGGGGAAGGGGCAGGGAAGGGGGATTCAGTGCAGCACAAGAAATATGACATCCATGTAGCAGCAAAGTATATAGACTGTAGCTGGGCCATGACAACATCCATGTAACAGCAGACTGGTTTTCATTGCAGGATTCAAAACGTAAATTTCTACTACTTTTATTTTGCTTTCTAATTAATACTTTTATGTTGCCATTTTTTTTATTCTGCAAATTTAGGTGTTCTTATTGTAAACATTTTTTCCTATGAAGAAATGTTTTTCAGGCATTTGAAGTTGGATATTTGTACACTTTTACATAATTTCTCAGTTACATCAAGACTTATGATGTATGTTTTGAAATGTAAAGGGCCATTTGGATGTTCTTTTAATTCATGTTCTTTTTATACACAACAATTTAATTTTTATTCAAATTTTTTGTTTTTCTTTTCAGTTGAATGTTATCCACTATATTCTCATATATGTTTTTTATGTTTTCAAATAATTTTAATTTCTTCTATATTCTCTTATATGTTTTCCTTATATTCTCTATCATGCATTTGTATGGTTTATTTTGTATAGTGATGGTATACTTATGTTTTCCTTATATATTATCATATATTCTCCAATATATTTTCAATATTATCTTGCATAATCTTCTATGTTATTATCTTTTTCTTATTTCCTTATTTTCTCAATTCTATATATTTTATCCTATTATAGTTAAATATTAAGTATCACTATTTTCTTCAATATATACAATATTGATGTTCTTTATTAATATTGATGTATAGATTTTTCTTCTTGAAAGTAAGCATTGAACGTATTGTCGTTTGAATGCACGGGTAAGTACTAGTTGATTTTAAACGGTGGGTTTCATGTGATGTTTCTGTGATTTTAAGTGAGGCCCTGTGGTATGCATCGATATGTTTTTTGAATTGGTCAATTGTTCATTTATGTGGTTTTTGGAATTGAAAACATGGCCAGATGGGTTTTTGGGGTTGTTTGGTAGTTTTGATATGAGTTTTTAGGGTGTTATAGGTATGTACATTTAAATGTATATTTAAAATGGAAAATGAACCATTTGGGAATATAAGCCTTTTTGTTTGTTTTGTGTATAAAATTTTAAATAGTTAAACGATGGAAATATATTTTCAAAAAAGGTTTCAAATATTGAGTATGATTAAGATGGGGTAAGGCCCATTGTATCGATTGGATTGGTGTAGTTCATTCATTATGTTTTAAAATTGGAATGTTTACTTGAACTAAACTTCTTATGAGATTTATATTATACTTTAATGGATTCAATGTTGGGAAATGGGTCTTGGTCAGGTTAGCATTTCATCTGGTCAAAATGTTATCTTACAAATAGAATTTGGTTTTAAAATGAGGTACGACCCCAAATGATTTCAAAATAGGGTTTTCATTTTTATTTAAAATTTTGGTTTAAAATGTTAGTGTTTCATACCATTTAGTGAAGGCCTTGATGGAATTTTTGGTGTGATATTTGTTTTCCCTTCATGACCCCTCTTGTTTTATATGAGGTTTATGTTCATGTGATTGATTATTGTGTTATAGGTCTCTTCCTATTATACCTCTTGGTGTCATTGATTTATTAAATGAGATAATTATTCATTAATTAATTTATTGAAACCCTAGATTAGGAATTGATTCAGGTTTTGTGATTTCTTATTGTTTAGGGTTGTGGGAATGGTCCCCCAAGACCCATTATTCTAGATTCTGTCAACTTCCACTGAAGGAAAGAATTTTAGGGATGTTTATGATCACTATTTCCATGTGATGAATGTATTTTATTACATTTTTTGTTTCAAAATCATCTATATTTGGGTCTTTATTTCTTTTAAGGGTTATAATATTTTTGGTGTAGTATGTTGAACTCTACCTTGACGTTTTGAGTTGCAAATTCTAAGGCAACTCACCTATGTGTTCATAGGTAAGTATATATGTATATGTTGGTTCCCCTATTATATGTATTATAATCCATGGCAGTGACTTTACATGAATGAGGCTAGGTGTTCCCAATAATATATATTAAAATGTACAAGTAGGTGAGTAGCGACTGATATATGCATATAAACATAAATGTAAGGATCCCCTCGCACATGTTCATGGACATAATAATATTTGAATAGTATCAAGGTGTCCATACGTATATGTGAATGTTCATATGCTACTTGGGGCATCATCAGATTTCAGTTATATATCACCAAGGGCCGAATGTTTGGTTTAGTTCCACCAAGAGGTAGGTTCCCTATGCCTTGATTTTTAATTAGAAAATTTATTTTTCTCTTGGTATTCTTTTAAAAAGTATGTAACCTGCTTTAATATGACATATGTATGAAATATGTATATATGTATGTTTATAAATGATTGTGGTTCTTGAAAACTGGTTTCATATATATTTTGAACATGAAATAGGTATTGAAATAGATGTGTGGCCTTTCGGTTTCTTTTTTTATAATAATGAAATGACATGATGATTTTCGTAAAAATATTACCTAATTATAAGTAGGTTTTAAGTGTGTTTTAAAGATTTAGTGCCTTGGTTATTCAAGTGTTCTTTTAAATGATTATAGTAACTTGAAGTTTTTTAATAACAATGTTTTCTAAAAAGTTAAATTTTTTATAAAGCAATGAAGCTCGTTCAGAACATTGAGAATGGTTTTCAAAAGTGGAAAAACAATCTTAAGGCATTTCTAACTAGTCAAGTAAATTTGATACAAGTGTTATCTTTTGATTTATGATATGTTCCTAATGTCTTGGATTTTTCATTAGGTAATGTGAATGTGGGGGAATGCACTTAAAGAGGGAGAATGATGGTGATTGTTTGAATGGGTTATGGATGATGAATGTGTTATGTTAATTTATGTTCACTTGGTAAAACCTCACATCCATTTGAAATATATCACATGGGTAACCCTATTTACCTAGGTTGGTGGACCTTGACTACTGTGGTAGATGATAGATAATTTGTTTTTTCAAGTTTTTCCCAGAAGGATTGATGCTTACATCACTAGAAAAACATAATGATGATTGATTGGATACCACTAGTCCAAGGATGTGTTCCATAATAGTGGATCATTCATGAGAAAATAGTTTTTTTTGGTTTCTATGAAACATTTCACTGTGGTATGAGGACACTAGATCCCCAACAAACACTAGATTTACAAGGATATACCATGGTTCTTGTGATATTATTTTTAATTTATCTATTTCATTCTTGTTCCCTCTTTGTGAAAACCATATATATATTTAATCTAAATTTGTCTCCATTTATAATTAAATGTTTATACATTCCTGGGAACAATTTAGAAAATTTAGTTGAAATTACACTCTTTCCTTAAAAATGTTATTGTTTGACTTGAATTTTAAAAGACTGAATAACCATTATTTTATTATGACTTATTATCAAACATGCATGATTGCATTTCTTTTTTATGTCAAGGGAATATGGCCTTTTTTACTCTTGATTTCCTACTGAGAATCCCTGTAATCACACATACATTATTTTTTTCCAGTTTTAGTTTTCTCTAGTTTTGGATCACTATGGGAGGGAGTGCAGTTTATGTTCTATGGAGACCCACAAGGTCACTTGAGGTATGTCTTATTGGTTAATTTATCCCTTTTTAGGATACAAGTTTTTGGGTTTATTTTCATTTATTTACCTATTTTTTCAATTTATGATTATTTATGCATCATTTTTATAAGCCACATAATTCCCAATTGGTTTAGTTTGATACTTGACACTAGTTTTCAGCTAGTGGAGGTCGGGAATGCCCTTTGGGCCTTGTCACGAGACATCTTAGGTGACCAGTTCAAGGTCAACGCATAATGATTCGTGGAATCTAGTAAGATATATATGTTGTTATTTTATTACTATAATGAAATATCCATCATTAATTATCTTCTATTAATATTATATTCAAGAAATGAAATCCTCTTCCATTTCATAACAATTCACGCCTTTATAGATAATGAGTTTTCATTTTTCATTACTGCCTACAAGGTTATATGTAAAACAATTTTAATGATTAAAAAAGATTTTAATATATGTAATAAAACTTATTTAATGTTTTGGAATATGGATAAAAAAAATATTAAATAAAAAATAGTAGTTAGTGATGGATCAAAAAAAACCAAAATAATCTATTCATTTCTCATTACTATTTTATCCAAGGAATCTTCCTCATAACATATGACCAAATGATATATATGGACCATTTATAATAATGAAAATATTGTAATATCATTTTATTCATCTATTTAATATTTAAATCTAATTTACATTAACATCCATTTTTATACACAATGAAACTGACCATAATACCATGAAAAGAACACCCCCCGAAATAATGAAATTAAACACTAGAACTCATAAATATGGCCATAAATGTACATAATTATATTATAATAAATAAAATATATGATGAATAGAATATTTTTTTGGTAATTAATGAATCTAATTATATTATCTAGGACATTATGTACTAGTGTAAAAAACATTCATACATAAGTTAAGGGTCATTGTCTAAATTTCCATTTCATTGAGCCATACATGGTATTGTTCACATATTCATTTTTATACGGTGTATCTACTAACCATTTCAGATAATTTTTTACATGAAATTATATTTATATTAAATATCCATATTTCTTGTATCATGGATTTTTTTCTATGATATATATCATTCTTACGAATGATGTTTAGTTTGAATGTTATTATAACTAGGGGGAATTAATAAATCAGTATCCTTTACACAATTAAAATATTTTGAAAAGGAATATTTTTAATTAAATAAAAATATACATGATAAATTATTTCTATATTAAGAAAAATATTGGGACCCCTTATAGATAGCCCCTCAATGCATTGATGGTTCACATGAGACAAAATAGTTTGAAACATACCCTTTGCATTTGATTCCAAGAAGAAACCAAATATTTTCATCCCACATACTTAAACTATAATGTGAATGTTATCGAACTTTTTGGTTTATTTTCTAGATAAATTACATCCAGTAATTAATCATTATCTACATTCAGTATTCAAATATAACTACCATTGAGATTTTCATTATGAAAACATCTATAGATACATTTTCAAATTTAGATTATTGATTAAATAGAATGTGTTTTTTAGTTATATATCTTTCCATATTGATTATTAATTATTTATTATTCTTCAACAACTATTGATTCATATTTATGTAGTATATAACTATTACTGATAATTTTATCTCACCCTATTATTTTTTCCTTCCCCAAGTTATGAAGATGAAATATTTGAATATGTGTCAAGGAATTGTTTTATTTTCATTTTTTATGAATTATGTTTTATTAAAAATTTAATAAGGGAATCATGCATGTATATAGTTATTAAAGACCACTAAAATAATAAATAATTAACGGTGTGATATATTGTATCTATTCCACTATAATAAAATAAACATCGACTCTTGGTTAATGGGGTTAGTGTTGTTACAATAACTATTCTATGATGATGTTATAAATGTTTCTATGATCATATGAACCATTAATATATGGTTTTTCCTTATATTATGGTTGTTCTATAATTATATTGATATATATTTTATTTTTTGATCATTATTTCTCATTAGATAACATGTATGGAACTGTGATGTAAACTCAATCCCATATGGGACATGATGAATAAAAATTGTAAAGTACATTGCTGATATATCTAGTCTCCAAAAAACATAATACTATTCATGAATGGTTTATTTAATAATGATATATAATGAATGGTGATTTAAAATTATGTAATATAAATATATGTCATGGTCATCTAGTCTAAATTGGTATCAAATTATAAGAAGAATTTGGTTAAATAATGATATAACATTTTCATCATCAAATAAGATTGATAAAGTATACTAAATAAACATGCCACACAATACTTTTCACTTGATATTCACATCATATAATACAATTCCAATGAAACATGATTATATTTGTGTAAGGTTGATATTCAATTTGAGAGAACATGAAAAAAATAAGATCACTTGGAAATTGATTAGGATATACAAGATAATTTAATATTTTACTTGAATTGTGAGGTTTGGAAATATGTGGGGAAATTTTATAAAATATTTTGGGGTTTAAATGTAAATAGATACAGACATTCATAATGATATTTATTGGATACAAATTAATTTTATGTTTTTCCATGGTTTATAATATATTATTTTTTTCAATATCATCCATGGATATATTATTAGTAACCATCAACACTATCCTAAAGGAAGAAATTGAAGACTAATAATCCGGTTATAAATTTTTCTATATTTCTTATGTATTTACTTAATAATAATCTAGGATATAGATATTATGAATGGGATGATCTATAACCAAAAATGTTGTGAACATTTTTTTGTACCAATAATCACTAAAAATATTATTGATAATTATTGTCTCAGTGGGATTCAATGATAGAAATGATAAGTTTTCCTTCAATTGTTACTAAACATATTAAAATAAAAAAATTAATATTGAAATTAAATTTTCTTGTCCAATTTATTATTGTTTTTTTGGGTTAAAAATTATAAAAATACACCTATATTAACACAAAAAATGTCTTTATTTACTGATGGAGTTAATTGTTTATTATAGTAACTAAATTTTCTAAAAATCGGTCACACCTAATTCCCCACATTTCATCATACTGCACCAATTTGTTGTTATATAAAATTATAACATATATAAAAAATAAAATATTATAATATATGATTAAATGTTATTCTTAATTATTATCACATGAATCATATTAATTCACATTATACATTACTCAATTTCTATCTTTCTATTTCATTAGTATTAGATATCAAGAATATATCACAAATTATTGTTGATAAGAATAGACTCAAAAAAAAATGATGTTTTATGATCATGAAGTATATCTTGAAGATATAAATATGGATAGGGTTATATAAATTTATGTTCTCACTTATGATATAAGTCTAGATGTAGTATTCATTTAGGTTTTAGGAAAAAATTCAATCATAAATAGAAATATAATTTATATATAATGATTGGAAAATATAGTATTTTATAATCATTAATAAGTGAATGATTTTGTCTATATATATATATATATCAATGAATTATTATTTTTACTTTTGGAATATGATGAATAGTGTTTACATTATTCATATATGTAATATTTTTTTAAGCATTCAGAAGAATAATGTAATGGTTGATTCTAACATCAGATATCATTGGTACTATTTTATTATAAAAATATATATGTAACACATTCAATGAATTTATAGATATATAATATCGAAAATATTTGATTAATAATTTTTTCATATCTTAGAAGATTCTTTATTGTGAAAAAATATCAATGTAAATTTTATGTAAAATGTTGACAAGGGCCATGGACAATTGAATTATATAAATATGGATCAATGTGGACCAATTATTAGTAATGAATTTTGTGGGTATATTATATCTCTAATTAGAAAATTTTTAACATATTATAATGTTCATGTAATTGATATTTTAGGTATAAAATCAACTAGGAAAAACTATCAATATTCTTTGAATATATAAGGGTGTTGAATAATTTATTTAGTAAATTACTTATTATCTAAGAGATTTTATAAATATTTAAAAACTAACAACTACAAGAACACTATAGTTAAATGGATTTCATATAGGGAGGAATTTTACACTTGAAGTCAAATTTCAAAAGATGATGATTATGTGTAGAAATAATGTATATATTCAGGGATATGATCCAGAATCTGACTCTTTATAACTAAACTACATTCCATATAATGTAGTCATAAATGAACCATATGAGTTATGGAATATTTAAATCACAAAATTTGGATATTGGGTGGAATAGGGGTTGTTAATCATACATAAAAAATATAGTTCTAGATAAACCAAACCAAAACTCTATGAGAATTTTATTTTTATGATTTTTTCATATAATCTATATTTTATTATTTTTAAATTAAAACTAAACAGAATGTATTTTATTCCTACAATAGTATGTTATTTTACAAGGACTATATTAATCCGTGAATTTATTTTTTGGAAATTTAAACATGAAAATGCTTATAATTAAAATCAAGATATGTTCCTTAGTAAATAATGGAAAGGGTAAAGGAATGTATTATAGATTAATTATTATCTTAAGTTATCAAGGAACATAAAAGTTTTTGTATGTTTTTAAATGATATGTATAGAAATATATTTATCTTATAAAATGATAATGAATTGTTTTCATAGTTTATTGACCTACTACTTACTCAGTGGCCATTAACCTTTATACTTCCGAGATATTCCAAATTCAATCAAATTATAGATGGAATTAATTTATATAAAAAATGAAAGGATATTCTTGGAAACTTTTTAAGTTGTCACTCCCATTGAGTTAAAGTCTATTTTCTATAATAAAATATAAAGAAATTGTATATTTTTTATCTAAAAATTAATTATAGTAGGTAAAGGTTATAATAAAATTCAAGGTAATAACTAATATGAAACCATATATCTATTTTTATGATAATGTCCATTTAGTCATTTTTTTGAATGTTTCATATTAAAATTATGATATATATAAAATGGATTTAAAAACAACATTTTGTGATGGGAATTATTTTTTTCATGGTTATATAACACATCATAATGGGTTTGAATAACAAAATGAGTTGTATATGCTTGTAATATTGTAAATATCATTTTTGGGACTGATGAAAAATGCTAAGACATAGAAAATATAATTTAATGATTCTAGGTACCTGTATAATATTTTTATTTTTTTGATCAATTTAGACTACATGAATATATATATATTAATGTTTTCACTTGTGCGTCTACTGACCAGTTGTGGATTATTTATCAAAGTTTACTAAAGTCTTGAATATTAAATTAGTTCAACCCTGAGGTTATATCGATTTCTAAGTCCAAAATTTTATAAATTCATTAATTAATGGTTTTATTCACTTTTATTTGATTTTAAATCCATATAGTGAATTATTTATATTAAATGCCTCTTAATGTGAATCTAGCATGTTCATGGATTCAAAATGATAAATGACATAAGAGATTTGTGTGATAAGTAATATCATGTTTTTTAATTCACTCTTCAATAGAGTTATAGTTCCATAAAACCAATAAAATACTGGTATTATTATATCATGTTTTCTTATTGTTTGAGTTTTCCAAATATTTGTATGTTAGTACTGAAATATGATTTGTTGATACCACTAATTGAATATTTTATTATTGAATTATCCATTGTTTGATGAGGTTCATTAATAGTGTAAATCTATTATTATATTAATTAAGAGATGTTGACATTGTTGAACCAGTTTAATTAAATGTGAATTTTTTAAATGGAAATTATGTGATAAATTAATTAAGGTGATTTGAGATTTAGAATAAGGAAATCAATTATGTTATGTGATTTGGTTTATAACTTAATTTTTTGAAGGATTAAGTAATGGTAATGTGTACTTAGTTATTTGTTGGGTTAACTAATATATTTGGTATATTTAAGTAATAATTTTGATTAAAAGGGAAAAATGATAATTAATTGGTAAATTATTTATCATGTTTTTGGTTATGTAATTTGTATAATTAAATTTTGAATTGATTTTCTTGTGGTTAATAATAATTGATTACTAATTAATTATTAACTGTTGAGATGTTGAATGGATAATTAATTAAAGTATTATGTTATTGGAGATTTATGTAGTTAATTAGTTGTTGAATTAATTAACTCATTTGATTAATTAATTTTTCAGTTGATTAATGGTTGATTTTGGGGTGTCAGACTTGACATTCTACACCAATGATAAATATATTTTTATTATTAATAAATGGGTTTTGAGATAGGGAATGATAGTCCAAATACTCATGGGATTCTAGATTGCATTCTATAACCATCTTTCCTGTAAATAATATTTCATGGGACATGGACTAATGCTCTAAATACCCATGGGTTGTGAGACAAGGAATAATTCTCCAAATACCCACATGGGACCTAGACATGATGATCTACACCATTTAATTAACATTGGACTGCGGGTCCAATTGGTCATTCGTAAATGGAATTAAATTGTTTATGAAAGCTGATGTGTTGTAATTAATTGTGGATTGAATATGGGAAATGGTTTAGACCCCGTCATGACTGAGGAATTTATTGTGATACACCTGTCCTAGGGAACCCAAGGATTAATTTGGTTAAAAAAAGAACATCAATTAAGGTGTTAAAAAGTTTATTTTTGAAATAAATATCTATATTTCTTATTCATACTCTTATTTTCAACTACGAGACAAAGTAGTTATCTCCCTCGGGTTTCCCTTAGGGACCTAGATAGGTTTTAGTTTGTTTATTTAATTCACTTGATACTTATTTATACCTGCAAACTATTTATATTTCACTGTTTGGATAGGGTAGACACTGGTGGTGCTAGCCTACTGAAAAATATATCTCACACCCTACTAGAGACTCCATTTCACTGGGGGTACCTAAGTATATTCTATTTTGTTTCAGGATTTTAATGTTATCATATATATTGGAGATAGGAGTAGAGGACCGAGATACATCTCGGGATGCTCGGGGAGATCTCCCTCGGGGCATTGAGTCATTGTTTATTTTTTATTTATTGATATGTAAATCATGATGTATTGTTACTCACATTAATTGTTTTACCGTTATAAGATGCATGAATTGTATAAAATTTGTGTTGGAAAAAAAATTTAAACATGATTTATAAAATCTTTATTATACTGCTTTATCATTATTCACACTATATCCACCATTTGCTGATATTTTCTGTTGTTTTACTCTGAAAATAGTGTATAGTCTCCCCATTGACTATCCTAATACCCTTATAGCTTGTTGGAAGAATATATCATATGGGGAGAAATTATTGACTCTATGTGATGACATGTATGACCACCAGTTCAGGGGTGAGCTGGGTTGGGATGTTATAACCATCTTTTCCATGGAAATTTTTGTTATCAGTTACAAATGCAAGTTTTGAATATTACTCAATTTCCATTATTTTATAAGTTCCACCAATATCCATTTACTGGTGATAAAACTCCCCATGAAGGATAATTTATCAATACATAACTTATATTTATTACACATGTCATATAGATTATTCTATTTAGAGTCAGTAAAATAGTATTAAAATGCTTCTAATAATACCCCTTAATTATGGAGAGTATCTAAATATTATCTATAAAGGATTCCACAAATGAATTTATTTAATCTCTTAAGAATATATTCAATATTTAAATGAATATTTCTAAATTATTATAGAGACTTATGGGTATCACTATGAACTCATATTTTCAATACATTCCTCATAAAATAGTTTTTTCAATATCATCCTCAGCCACATAAAACTAGTGATATCCTGAGAGAATGTATACTATAGAGAAATTATTTTCCCCACATACTTGATTAACCAAATCCTATATCCATGCTAGCAGATACATTTTATTTATCATGATTTTTTTGAGTCCATAATATTCATTATATAATTGAATTGAACCATTCTTCTTATCAATGAAGAAAATATGTGCACCCCATGGTGAACCACTAGTGCATATAAAATCCTTTTTAAAATTCACTTTTAATTCATTTTTAGTTATTCCAAATAAATTATGGTTCTTATATAATATTTTTTATATTTGGGAATATATCCAGGTATAATAATTGTTGATAACTAGGCATTTTTATTAGGTGGAAGACCAAAATACTCTTTTGGGAAAAAATCAGCATGGACCCTCACCATGGGAATGTCATCAATCCCGGTTCTACACTTTATCACAATAATTTTAGTTAAATATAATTTATTGTTAGAAAATAATATTGAGAATATGATTTTAATGGTGAATATTCCACCTAATAATACTAATATAGAATGGTATAATGAATGTTAATATAAAGAGTGATATCTCCCTCCTAAAAATTGATTTTGGATTTATATACATACACTAAATCCCTAACATATATATAATTAATCATTACTAATGGATTTATGATGATATATAATAGATGATTTAGTGAAAAAATGTCTTGGGAGGAATTATATACATGGGTTATAATAATTTATTTTTTAATTCTCATTGATAACGGATCCTATTTAATTTGATGTGGTGATTGAATATTTATACGAAACATGAAATAAATTAGTCTATATATAAAAACAAAGTAAAATTACTTAATATATTATTTAATGTATAACCATTATACCACTCATCACATTTATTTCAATATCTGCGTCAACAGTGGGGATAATATATACCCTTCCATAGTCTCTATCCCTATGTGGATGTTTTAATTTATTTTTATTGACAATCCTTATCATATTGTGTTGTCTAGTATAAAAAAAGTTTTCCTTATAGTTCAAACAATTTATTATAAGCTTATTTGGGATCTGGTAATAATTTTCTTCCATTTCATTAATGGGTTTCTCTAGCACGCTTTGATATTGATTAGCTTGATACCCCACTTTTCCATATATAAATCATCTTCGGGTTCATTTTAATTAGATCATAGGGTTAATCTTATCATAATTTTGAAACATTATATTTTATGTTTTTATTTTTCCATAGGATTTTCTATTGATCCTCAAAAATATAACTACATTTTACAAATTTTATCTTGAGGTCCATGAGATGACTAAGAGTCTCCAGACTATATTTTTACTTTATATGCATGACATATAATCTCTTCATATATTTCAATGTTTCCAATAACAAAATCCAATATTTTAATATTAATTAATTAACTAAATATGTGGACTACATTTATTTCATTATAGATAATGAAACATGAGACATATTTTGGAATACTTATTAAATTTTTATCATATACCATGATAGACTCATATTCTATTTGCATTATTCTAAGGAAAACCCTATACACTTTATGAATGGTGTATTAGAGGAATTATTTATTTGAAAATATTTTTTTTCTTTCTTCTAATTAAATTGATAATGATCCTCTTTCGACTTCCAATTCATAAACAAAATCCATCAATTATTGTACAATACCTCCATATGATAATAATCCAACAAATATTTCTCTTGTTTTGAGTATTGGAAAATAAATTATAAATGGTTATAATCCATTATTCCACAATGATGTAATTTTAAGATTAAATTAAGGTAGGAGGCCTTTTCACATAAAAGTATCAACTACATAATGATCATTTTTGAGTGGGAGTCCTATACATGATTGATTACACTATTTATTGAATGCATTAGTCAAGATAGAAATTCCAAGAAGATATTTGATATTCCTCAAATAAGGATAGGCATATCATTAGGGAAATGAACAAATTTCCTATAACATTTGTTTTAGGTATGATTTCTGTAATTTCCTTCTATTTACAAAAGAATTATAATAGAATGAAAATAAATTAAATTAAAAATTTAAAAAAATGTAAGATTATAGTATTAGAAGTAATAGATAATAAATTATAATCATATCCTAAATCAAGTATCTCTAGGTTTTATTCTATGTTATACATTGTAATATTATTATTATTTATTATAAGATAGTAATATATTCAAGTATTCCATATTGTCTCTTAAACAGTAAGATAATTAGACAAATTATACCCCTTGAGACTGTCAAAACCATAAGTTAGCATGGCCTTGGTCTCATGAATCTAGAGAAGATTTTGAAAATATATAATTCAATATTTTTGAAATTAATACCGCTAAATACAACTATTCTAGGTCTATATCCCCTACATGTATCTAGAGTGAGATGTAATTTTATAGATACAACTCAATTTATACATCAATAAAATCAAATTGTTCTTTCCTAAACAAAAACCTATCCAAAAGATTACCATTCATTTTTTTATCATGATTCCAAAAAAATAAAAAAACCATACTCAATCATGAAATTGTAGTGACATAGTATATTTTACACATATTATTACATGATTTTTAATATAAAAATTTGTTAAATACAGACATGGACTAAATGTTTTAGTGTATTTTCAAGACATGGTATATAAAACATGAAAATAAAAACAAATATTTTAATTTCCATAATGATATATATAATACTATTTAGCATATAAAACAATTTTGGACAAACATTGGAATATAAATAAAAAGTTGGAGAGGTATAGATACTAATAATTCAAGAATCTTGTCAATGAGTTATAACATGTGATTCAGGTAATAACATGATTTAATAATAGAGAAATCTCGTCAATAATATATTGGGATAAAAAAATAAATAACAAAATTTCATATGATCACTGAAACATAGGAAATATAACAAAAAAATAAAACATGACATAAGCTTATGTCATGGATTACATCCAAGACAACATCACTTGTCTGACAATGATCCATATTGGATTATGTTTACTCAAAAATCTAATATATAATGCCTAATGAGACTAATGAATTTACTATTATATCGGAGTTATATATGGGTGAAAACATATTAACATATTCATTATTTTATGTTGTATGATTAAATAAATCATTTGGCATAATTATATTAATTACCCATTGAAAGAAATTGGTTTCATAATATTTATTCATATAACAGTCATATGAAATTTCATAAAGATTACAAATTAAAGAATGAATTTAATATTAATGATTTTAATATATAATGACATAATAATATCTCTCAAAATAAAATAATAATTTTACAATATATAAATTACAAAGTGATTAACCTGAATAATATGGGATAGAAACTTTTCCTATATTCATGCTCTATTTTAATTAATAATTTTGAGAAATAAAATTTCGAAATGTAATCAGAAGTAAATTAAGGGAGATTAAGATATTGATATTTGTAATAGAAATATGTAATTAAATTATATGAAATTTATAACTTCCTTGGGGGTAAAAATTGATTTAGAGATAGAATGAGAATAACCCAAAGAAAAAGTGTGGTTCAACGTGATCTCATTACTTATGTCTTATCATTAATCATATGAGTAAGAAACTAGAGTATAAAAAATATAGTTTTAAATATATATGTATTATATAATGATAAATATATATATCATTCAAAATTTTTTTTATTGTAACATATTACCACTATTTTATTAAAAATTCAATATTAAAATAATTATTAAGGGTGATAATTTCATCGTTTTTCAGACATGTTTTGTTTCAAAAGTCACGATCATTATATATCGATTATAGTTCCAACAACTAAAAAATATAACCCTGGATATTAATATCATACATATTCATTAAATTGAATTTTGGTTTTATCTATTAAAAATATAGATCAAAAGTGAATTACACCATTCATAGAGATGTTAGGCCATTTGTACGCATAAACAGTAATATTATTTTTTTAATACAGACGTTGAACTATAAATAATGATTAAAAAGTATAGAATCATGATAATATCATTAATAACATATATATATTTTTTAAAATCAATTATTATTACCATCAAAAATAGGTAGTGAAGAAAAAAATGAATTATATCAGTTAATGAGGTGATAGTCCTCCATACACATGAATGTTGATTTCATTTCCAATTTGTTAAAAGAGTAGTTTTATAGAGGTGATTTAATTAACATAAAAACATATAACTAAATGTAATATTCTTTGTTATAATTTCATTATGTCTGATGTAAATTTCAAGGAGGTATAGGATGAAATAAAATGAATACATTTAGTTAATTATTATACATCATCTTTAGAAAACATCCTTTATTTTAAAAAATATAGCCTCTGAACAATGTATCATTATAGAAACTATACCTATTGATAATGGGGAGGAATATTATTATGGGTTAAAAAAATATTTTCTAAAATAATTTTTTTTTTGTGATAAAAAGGGGGTCATAGGTTCCTTATTTTAATTGATGGAATGTGAACTATAAGAATTACATTAAATAATAAATTTAAAAAAATTATATTTTTTTTAGAAAATGGATAAAAAACTAATAAAAATAAAATATATATTGGAATGTTTTTACTTAAAATCATCTTATTGAATTATGAATGAATTTATATTAGGTTTCTACACGTATCTATTTTCTTTAACCCGAATTAACCCTTTATGACAATTACCATGATAGCCATGATTTAACATATTATAGGAAAAAATAGTTACTATAAAAGTATCATTAGTCTGTAAATACACCATAAATGTTATTTTTAAACAATTATTGATCAATTTCATTAATATAATATTTTTAGGAATTTTAAATAAACAAATAAAATATTATTTTTTAATAAATAACATTAATATCTATTTTGATAAAATTAATTTAATTTTACTGTGAAAAAATGAAAAAATAAATAAATAGAATAATATATTAAAACATATATAATATGATATTATTATATAAAAAATTAATTGGACATGTTATCTCATTAAAAATATAATACATTTAATTTTTGTAAAATCATTTATTATAATTTTCTATTATATTAATAAATATCATATCAACATTGTGTAAATATTATAGGTCATTACATCATTAATAAATGCTCTAAATTAATTACCGTAATAATTTTTTTTTCAAATAATCATTCATTAGTAAAGAAAATTTATTTAAACCTAAAATAAAATATTAGAGATATCAAAAACTAAATAGGGACATTTATGACATTATCTTTTTCTTAAATATTATAATGTTATTAATCAAAGAAATGCTTTACCACGATTCAATAATTTACAATGATGTATGTACATGGATGAACTCCACTCATAAAATAAGATAAATGATTTTGTTGTGATCATTTTTTAGTTCTTATCATATTTTTTAAATTTAATTTCCTAATTTACCCTTACCATGATGAGAATGCTTAAAATAGCTAGTATTCATAATGATAAAAATTAAAATTATCATATTTACCAATTTTTATACACTTGATTCAAATATTGAATATATTTTTATTTATTGAATTTATATAATTGAAAAAAAATAACTTTGGAATAATTTTGAAAAATAAAATGGAACTGTTTTTCCAAAAAAATATTATAACGTATAAAAAAGATTCATCAAATAAATTCAACAAGAAAACTAATTAAAATGAAAAAAATTGATTATTAATTATATAAATGACTACATTTACATGAAATCGATTTAAAAATAAATTTTATCTTTGTAAACTCTTGGAAAAACTACAATTTTAAAAAAGATTTATATTTTAGAAATCATTAGAAAATAATTTTTTTTTAAAAATACAAAAAATTCACTCTATATAAATTTCTAGATACAGAAGTCGAAAATGATATCATTTTTATCAAATATAATTTCTTAATGTTCAATAATTTAATTATAATATTAACAATAAAAATAAAGAAACGATTTTTCATGAAAACAGAACATTGAGGAATAAAAATAAATTAGTAACAATCATGTTCTAATTTACTATGAATTGATCAAAAATATTGTATTAATAATTAAAATTATTTATATATCAAAAAATTTAATCAAATTCATACAAAAATATTTAATGGTTATGTTATAATGGTCATAATTAAATAGTAATACTTCATGGTTCTTTTCATCACGTGGTTGTGTGTCTTATGCATTATCAAACATAGTATTTTGATTAATGTGTTAATATTTAAAAAAAATTAATGATAAAGAACCCTGTAGAGATTTTTTCTAAATGGTTTTTATTAAATAACCCACTTGGTAGGCCTTTAATTTTTTATCCCATTATGGGGGTTTTATGTCACTATTTGATGATTATTTCACCAATTGTATGTAAATGTGATTTTTATTTTCATGTTTGTTTTGGGCATATTATGGTATTCATGTCAAGGTATTTGGTGGTAAAGAGAGTTGTTTTCCAATCCTTCCATGTTAACCAAGGAATGAATCCTCACTCACCTTACATCTATATTACTATATTTTTCATTGGTACGTGTGTGTTAAATGGGATGTATATTCCTATATTACACTAGATAGATCACATACATGTTTTTGGACTCTACTCATAACGAGAAATAGGGATATGATGGGTGTGAAATTGTAATCATTATTGTGTGGGATTGTTACATTACATGTCTTTTGGAGTCATCATATTCAAATAGATTTTTATTGATCAAAATTGACAAAAATAGGCATGTCTTAGTTTAGAAATCTTGGGTAGATCCTAGGGCACATTCACTTTCAATACAGGAGGTTGAAATTATGTGATTCAGATCTAGTTATATGTTATAGAATAAAAATTTCATCCATTATTATCACAACCATATGATGCATCCAATAATTATATTCCTTATAACAAATGGTTACATCCCTATTTTTCATTGCTTATTTTTTTGGGTCATTAACATTGTAAATCATTTTTTTAATGATTTATGAAAAAAGTTTTAAATAAATACTCTCATATTTTTTTAATGTGGATTTAAAAATATTTATTTGGTTTAATGTGGGATTTATATAGTGAAATGATTTTATTGTGACTATTTTCATTTTAAAAAAATAGAATATATTTATTTTTTAAATTAATAATTTTTTTTCTTTTACATTATTTTGTTTAGATTCATGTTTTCTAGTATTATTTAGAATCATGTATCTTTGAACAACCTTATGAAACAAGATGTAATGTCTCAGTGGGTAATGAAATTATAAGATTTTTAACTTATACCTATTTATTTATGGTTTTGATATTCATTGAACATAACTTATTTTTACTCATATGGTTGAATTTGAATAACTTTGGAGGTGATTAGTAATTTATGGTTGCATAGATAGGTTTTTAGGACTGGATTGAGTTTTGTTATGATGTTTCAATATTTTTTTGTTCGTATAGTATATTCCATAAAGGTATCATTGTAGGGTATTCATGATATATTTTTTATTATAAATTATTTATTTATTTTTAGTATAGATAGTATTTATACTTATGGAATATTTTCGGATCAGTCTATTTTGATATAATCCATTTATATTGTTTGTTTACATTGGTTTCTTTTATCTTCAACAATTCTTATTTGTCAAATGTTAGGGTGGCCGATGAGAGATTGTCAATATACTTTTCATATATTTGTCTATTATTTTTTCGGAAATCATTCTTAAATGAATCCAATGATTCCCAAGAAGTATTTTTTATCACATTGAGATTAGGAAATCCCTTCAGGCCTTGTGGTGTGTTAGATCAGGTGCTATGTGTGAAGTAGCTCTGATTGGCCCGCTATTATACATATTCTCATTTGATATATTTTCATATGTTATTTATCCAAAGTAGATATAAAATAATTAGATAAATGTTCATTATATTTTAATGAATATTATAGGTAAAATTAATTTTAGTTATTTTTTGAAATAAATTAAAATCATTATTTTTAATTAAAAATAAATTTTGCAAAGTGGTAAAAAGAAAAAAAAATCATTTCCTTATAAAAAAGGAATTATTATTTAATAATTTTTTTTAAATAATGTTTTTTATTTTTAAATGTTTATTAAAATAAATATTAATTGATTTAATTTAGTTTTTATAGGATTAAAAAATTGGTACATGATAATATTTAAAAACTCTTTTCTTAATATAATAAGTATTTTTTTAATAATAATTCATTTGATTACTAATAATTAATGGTTTTAATGATGTATATTATATATATAATAAAACAATTATGACTCATATGATTATTATCATATTTTTTTGAATAAGAATGAATCTAATTTTGGGTTAATAAACATATTTTTCAAAAAAAATCAAAATGTTACATTAAGCATTTAATAATATTTGGCATCACTTTTTAAAATTGAATACAATAAAATCATTTTAAAATTTTTAATCAACATATGTAATTTTAGAAATATGATCAAAATCATTTTTGAGAATAAAAATATGTTACCAGTATAAATTTTAGTCAATATAGTAAAAAATAAAAAATGTTTTGTGGTATTAAATAGTGGGTGAAATCATAAAATATCACAAAACAATATCATTAAATGGGGACATGAGGTTATTAGTGATGTGCCAAAATATGTTTTCTATTATTACTTCGTGTGCATCAATATTAATTTTTAAAATTAAAACCATGTACATTGATAATTATTATTTAAAAAAATCCCACTCAAGCTGACCAATAAATGGACCTATATTATATTTAAAAAAACACACTATTTCTTCTAACATAGCTCAAATACATTCCCAAATTATCTATCTAATAATATATTCACAAGTACAGGAATCTATGGAGGTAATATTAGGTCCCAAATCCCTAAGTTCCTAGAGTCAAACTAATAGAATATTATTATCTTTAATTAATGTGTTTTCTTGTAATTAAAAATTCTTATATATCTTATACATACAACCCATATTCAATTATATTTATCATATTAATAAAAAGTTTTTGAAATAAATAATCTTCAATGAATGTTATTTTATTACTATAAAATAAAATTTTCCTAATAATTAAGATTTATTCTTTTTTTAGTTTTATTTAATACATAAATAATTCTACAATAGTTATATGATGAATAAATAGGTGAATAAAACATCTAATTATATATAATAATTGTTAATTCAATATGTTTTGTGGAATATTGAATTAAAATGTGTTAATGTATATTTATTAATAAAACAAATTCCATTTATTATAAAAATAACCTATAAAAATTAAAAACTGAATAGGAATAGTAACCATATATTCCATGAAATAAAAACATGACTCCAAGAACAATATTTAACACATATAAAATATCATCATGAATATTAAAGCTATGATTAATAAATAATCCTTAAATATGGACCGAAATTGTTATACCAATGCATGAAATGAGAAATAGAAAAATGAAATTAGTGTTACTAATATTGAAAATGGGAATTAAATATTATGTTAATAAGGAATTATAAATTAACTATATGATAATGAACATACTCGAGAAGACCTATCCCATAACACAACCTAATCGGCCACTATCCTTTAAGGGTGTTCTTAGCTTCCATGAGTATGCAACAAGTTTTCTGGTATCATAGAAACACAAAAGGTAATGGTTTTAACATTTATAAATGATATAAATATATGGGAAAAAATAAAGGATTATAGCATCCCTTATCAATTTAGTGGGTATCCATACATATCAAATAAACAGATTCAAGATAAATAACATCACATAAATTAAAAAATATAAATATATAACTCTCTCAAAAGAATTATTTTAATCATACCAATATTAATCATTTCAAAGATTAATTAAGTGACAAAAATAAGTACACAGACTATCCAAAATATTAGTAATATCCTTGACCAATAATATATATATATATGCCACAATCCAATCCAAAATTAGAATATATCACTATAACACGCAATAACTCATCTTTACTAAATATCCATCCATTTAAAAATATGAATTTTTTACTAGGGATGGGAATTGGGAAGCTTACCGAAAACAATGAAGCTCTACACACACACACACAAGATCATATGCAACGTGTGAGTGAGTCATTAAATGTAAAATATAAAACATGTGTATATGAAATCCCATTAACAATAGATCTCATAAATTATATTATATAAAAAGGGTTTTTATTTTTCAATAGGAAGTTTTGATGGAAACAATAAACATATATTGTATCATTTCGTTTTATATTAATAAAACCTGAAATTGTAAATAAATAACCAGTTTAAAAGACTAAATATTATATCCTATCTTTGAAAAAAATTCCATGACCAAAAAAATCCCACTATTTAATGAAGGATTTCATAAAAATATAAATAAATTCCAAAAAATTTCAGTTTTTCCCAAAAAATATTTCAAAAATACGGTTTATAAAATAGTTTCCATTTAATTTAAAAAATAAAAATTACATAATAATTTTATAAATTTTTTTAATATAAATAAAAAGATAGATCAGAATGCAAACCACGTATTAGATTCACTAAGACATTTATGATTAATTATAACCATTTGTAAACCCAAAAATATTGATATGTTTGGTAAATAAATACTAGGGATACAGATTAATTAGGAATTAGAATATCCTTAAACAATTTCTATAAGAATCATCCATTATGGGAAACACCCAATGATATAAAATTAATGATTGTTGTTGTTATTTACTCAATTCAATATCACTATGGGCACAAAATTAAAAAATATAAAAACATGTATTTCCTCCCCTTTGGGTCACTGAGGAAAATATATACCACAAGTAGTGTAATACATTATATGGGAACATCAATGTGATCATAGACTTGGATACATTAACAAAAAGGACCACATAAGAAAATTTTTAATTGTACCTTTTCAAAATAAATAATTTTCATTTATTCATGAATATATTGTTGGATTGGTGTTTTAGATAATCAATCCAATACCATTAATTAATAAAATATTTCATCACAAAGTGATAAAATAAAATCACTATATAATTTAATCACAATACAATTCATTTTTATATAACCAATTTTCATTTAATGATATATCTTCAAATTTTTTAATGGATCACATGTTTTTCCTACTCATCCATAAAACCATGTGAAATGTATTTGAAAATGTGAAATAGAAGAAAATATCATTTAGGGTAATATAAAAATAAATAATCTAGATAATCTATGACAACAAATCATAAAAAAATTCATTTTCCTTAAAAACTCTATTATTAATATGAAAATACTCTTCCCCATGTAATCAACTACACTACTGAATAAAATTACAAAAATAATTCAAAATTAGTCTTAATTTCAAATATAAATATACAATGTATCATTATAAAAATGATTTAATCAGGATATATTTATTAAATAGTAATAACTTTCACCCATTATAAGAATCGTGAAAATTATACTACTTTAATCTTATTGAATAACCATGTGAAATTAGAATACATTCATTAAAATAAATAGAAAACACATATTAAAAAGATAGGTAACACAAGATATCATTTTCATATGGATTTTATGTAACACCCCAGGTAAATAAAGAATATGAAATTTTCATATTTATCCATATTTGTGAATAAATTATTAATATGACTTTAAAGGGGATGCTATGCTCGATGGCGTACCCAACACGCAACAACGAGTTTCTTGGGAATCTTACGTTGCACTCTAATAATAAAAATAATATTATTTTAAATGGTAGTTAACATGTAGCCTTTGTATTGGAAGGAATGGATATAAATGACTAAAATATGATTATATTTGTTTTTAAATGTTTTTACATTTATCCAATAAAAGATAAAGGCATAAAATATGGAAATAATTCAATTTTAGGCCTATATGCCCTAGTTTTCACTAAAGGTTCACTTATAGCCTTTTGATGGAGAACCGTCATTAAATATAGTTTTGTTCACTCTTATACATCCTTTTGGACTAAATAAAACTCTTCTTAAGAATTGGGACATGAAAATTTACTTTGTGTAAATTTTTGGTATCTTTCTGATAAAGTTCATTTTTTTAATGAATAGTGTAAAATGTTGTATTTTAAATCAAAACCTCTTTTTAATATAATTTATTTATATGATTAGATTATCTTTTTAATTGGTTTTAAATTGAAATTAGAATATATTTTTACCATTAAATCTAATAGTGGTTGTGGAATTAATTTCACTTTGAAATCAGACTTCAACTAGTGTCAATCTTTTGATACTTATTGTTTCATAAAAACACGCTATTTGCTCTGACAACGGGAATTAATTATTAAACTAATTAATGTGACTTATATGTTTCGAATTTTGTAAAATATAATTCATTTTTGAATTCTGAATATCAAATATAGCTTAGGGCGAATTTTTGGGATTTTTCTGAAAAACTTCAATTTTTGATGAATAGTGAAACCACTAAGTGGTACTTATAAAAACTGATTTTTTCCGTTTAAATAAAATTTTGCCATCTTTTTGTTTTTAATTTCAAAAATCTGATATACATGATTTTCATTAAGAAGTAAAATGTGGTTTAATGGGATAAAAATAATTTTTTGTTGAATAGTAACTTATTAAGTTTTTAATCGCGATTAGAGGTTATTAGTGTAGTTTAAGGTAAAAATAATGTTTTAATAATATAAAATGAACTTGAAACATGTCCTAACCTCATTGTATGTGTAATGGACGACCAATACAACACATGGGTAAACTTAGGGACCCCATGAAGCCACTTTGGTTGGAAAATGACATTAATATTTTTTTTATTTAAAGTTAAAGTAAAAATGAGACAAACATGAAATGTTTTACTAACACAATTTTTATATGGGGTTATACAAATTAGATTTTTTACTATAAAAATTAATTGGAAATCTAAAAATATTTCCTAAATCATAGTATTTTTATTATTATTTTTAGACAATAAATAAATTAAATTATTTATGACATCATGATGATGCAGCAATGACCTCATTATTTAACGATTTAAATAAAATGGAAAGATAATGTAATATCTAAGACCAACACATGTCCAAAACTTTTTGGATGAGTGAATTTCAAACCCTTATCACCTTATCCTAGAAACACATCAATTTGGTACCTCTTAAATCTGAATACCATTTTAAAATAAAGTGACTTTTCTTTACTTTCCAAGAGTGCCCCTCCTCTCCTCTTATAAAAGGCCCCCACCTCTACCTCCTTACCCACACTCCCAAATACTATGGATAGGCAAAAATCTGCTCATTTTGTCTCTCCACTTCCCTCTCTTACTCCTTGAATCCTCAATTTGGGCAGAAGTATTCCCAAGGAAGCCTTTGAGCTCAAACCAAAGGGAGTTACAGGATTTTAAGGTAATGTCTTCACTTGAGTCCTTTTGTTTTATTTTGCTTCTACAACCCCCTAAAATCTTTTTATTCATTTATTTTGTAACAAATAAAGTATCATAAATATACTAGGATGTTGTTATAAGAAGTATTCGAGCTAAACTTTCACACACCTACATCTAATGGTTAAAGAACATACTGTTTCGGTGGATGGCGAATTTCGGCCTCCCGAAATGATGATTGTTCAACATTATTTTAACACCTTCAAAGGTGGCCATTAAGATGAAAATATATTTATATATGATATATAATATGTTTATGTTTTCCTTAAGCTTTTGTATTTTTCATTTTGGGCATACCTTTATGGTTTCCATTATGGGTAAACGCGATATCTTCATTTAAGGAAGTGCGGACTACCGCCCCCTCAAAGTGATTTGATTCGTTAATAACATATTTGGTACATATAAAGGATATATTTAATGATATTATATATGATCAAATACTGTAATTAAAATAATATTATGTATCATTATGTTTTAATTCCATTAAATATGAAATAGAAATGGAAGTAGCGTTCATGCGTACGTACGGCTTACCATCTCCATGAACGGTACATTTCATTTCTTATCTCAAAATGTTATGTAATATTATAAGTAATTATATATATTTAATATATTACATCAAAATTATGGATATCATTCTGTAATTATAACATATATATATCTCTCTCATTTTTTAATTCCATTAATATGACAAAAAATGAAAGTAGCGTTCATGCGTACGTACGGCCTACCGTCTCCATGAACGGTGATTTTCGTTTTTTATCTCCAAATAATATGGAATAGTATGAAATGAATATTTACTGGATATATATGATATTTTAATCATTAATACTATTCTGTAAATTATCTACTTATAACTACATGGGAAATCTTTTTTCAAACAAGTTCATTTTTGACTCATGTTCCAAACATCGGCAAAAACGTCTGATATGAACTAACATTATTAAACAATTATTATAACATTATAATATGTGATATGAAATGAATAATAATCTATAAAGGAGGTACTTAGGAAATTATTAATTGACTAAAGTTTATTATTCAGGAATATAAAGAAACGAACAAGACAAGTTGGATTTGAGGTAAGGGATCCTGCTCCTCTCTTTCTTTTTAAGTACACTCTTTTATGTCATTCATTCTAAGCTCATCTTTCTTGTTATTGGGATGTTCTTTTATATTAATATTACTGTAATTTTTATGTTCATATGATGAGAGACCCTATTCTCTCTCATCAAACCATTTTGGAAGTTTTGAGTGGCGCCGTTAGGCTGCCGAATTTTCGTAAGAGATCTAACCTTTCTCTTTCTCTTTAAGTACTCCCCTTTATGTCACTTCTTTTAAGATCCTCTTTGTTATTATGGGGGATGTTATTTCATATTCCTCTTTCTGTACATTTTATTGTAATGTGATGATATACCCTATTTGATCTCATCAATCCATTTTTGGACGTTTTAAGTGGCGCCGTTAGGCTGCCGAGTTTTCGTAAGGGATTTTTCATCTCACTTTTATTCATGTGAGATTTATGCTACATTTGACACAATTTCCTTTGAGTGGTGTATTTACTTCCCATTATTCTACTCTTTGTGTAATATACTTTCGTTTATGAGTATTTACTTCAATGATGTATTGTCCTTCATTCAGGGGGTGTATGTTTTGAATGATACCCAAGTCAGTAAGGGAACCTTTCACCCTCCTATTTTTAAAAGACTTCTTTTGTTGGGTCTTTTAATTTATATATTGTTATGTTGGGATATGTTCTCATATATTCTTATTGATGTAAATTTTATGTCCAAGTGATGAGATACACTTTTTATCTCTCATCAACTCATTTTGATGTGACACAGTTAGGCTGTCAAGGGAACTTCTTATCCCAATTTCGATTTCTTTGGGTTCAACATGTAGATATTGAATATGTCATCCTTTGAATATGTGTGTATGAACTTTGATTATTTTACACTTAATATCCACTTATATTCGGTGTATTCTTTTTTCACACATAATTATGTAATTGATTTATCCTTAAACCAAGGATACCGTCTTTGTAAGGGACTTCGTCTCAATCTCCATTCATTGAGGCATATTTTGTTTTATACAGAACCTTCTTTTATACAGTGTATAAACCCCTTTGACTTTTATGTTTATCCGAAAGGAATATTTTTTTATACAAAGCGTTTTACTAAATGACAAAAGGGAATGTTTTGTCGTATGTATGCGGCGACAACGACTTCTCCGCCGCCGTGACCATTATTTGAGTTTCCGCTTACTCTACAAGCCATACCTTCTTTCTAAAAGAAAAATAAACACCATGTTTTTATTTTCTTTTATTTTGGTATTGAAAATGGTTTTCATAATGTATTTATATCAATGTGTTGTATTGATATCTTGTTATTGAAAGGTGGGAATGTTATGTTTCCTTTATGCATGTTTTATGTGATAAGATTATGTTATGGTTCTTGGGCATTGTTATGAAGACGGGTGGTTCCGTGATAAACTAAGGGCGGGTGAGCCCGATATAGCTCTCCAATGCATTGGGTAACGCGAAGGAGTGAAACGTTAAGGTTTCTATGAAGATATTTAGGGAATATACTGTGATGGGTATTCCAAACGTAACCAAGAGGGTTACTCCCTACGTAAGAATGTTATTAATGCCTCAAGTTACCTTTATGTCTTACGATTTCTATGATTTATTCATGGTTTGATGAGGTATGTTAAAGTGCCTATGTTTTATGGGTAAAGTATGATTTCATTCTTATGTATATATGAACTCATGTTTCCTTTCCATATTTTTATAACCCTTACTGAGATTTTTATTCTCATCCCAAGTTTTTAAAATGTTTTCACAGGTCAATGGAAAGGTATATGATGTGATGATAGTGTCAAGGATGTGTCAAGAAAGAATCCATGTTTTATTTTCAATATGTTTCCATTGATGGGAAGAATGAATACTATTTTTTATGTAACCAATTTGTTTAAATGTGGAATGTAATGCAAGTTTCATGATCTAATTCTCTAAAACTATAAACCTTAAAAGATCCTCAATGTGTAATCTTGTAATAACTCAAGATTAAGTAAGGTTTAAGGCTGGGCCTTATAGTTGGTATCAAATGTCAGTTTAGATAACTTCAGAGGTTAGGGTATTCTTTATACATAAGTGGAATTACCATAATGGTTAGGATTTCAGAAAGAGTCCTAGTTTTAGATAAAGTGAATGAGTAAGTATATCTTAGTGTTTATCTTCCTCATTAGTACATGATGGTTTTTTTGATATACTCACACTAACCTTTTTGGTTTTAGTAAATGCCTGGATCTAGAAGGCACCAAAGTAACAGTGGATGTGAAGGAAACTATGATAGTTTTTTTGAGAAAGCAACTGAATGATATGGGAGCTGCAATGAGAACTCTTGTGATTATCCTCAGCCAACTATCTAGAGTCATGATTGACCACCTAAACCTTGGTGATTTCTCTAAGGCATCATATATGCTAGAAACAAATACCTACCGAAGTACAAGTAATAATCATAAAGGTAAGTGTGTTCAAAAACCTATGTGTTAAAGATGTGGAAAGAAACACCTAGTAAAATGTTTCAAAGGGACAGAAATATGCTATAGATGTGGAAATGAAGGTCATAAAGCAAGAACCTTCCATGGAAAAAGGAATCATCCAGTTGACTCAAGGAATGGGAAAGAAGTTCTTTCTGAGGGATCAATTTAATGTTTTAAATGTGGTGTGCATGGTCATTATGCAAACACATGTCCTATGAAGAAGTTTCGTGAATGGGATCACCAAGAGCGTACAAATTTTCGTTTACCAATACCTAATTCCATTCCGATTGAGGATGAAGAAACTGACAATGACCAATCAAAGGTATGTATTATTTCATGACTATTGTTTTCCTATTTTGGAATCTTAGGATATGATTCATGATTTTGTTTGTAGGAAAGAGGTATTTCAGAATAAGTTAGAAAGGAATGGTTAATGGATCATGAAGAATGTTGAATGAGTAAGATGTCAACATATAAGGGCTTCTAGAGTTATGGTGAAATTATTAAGAGTATTAAGTCTCTTTTGATGATGGGGTTACATTAGAAGAATTTTTATATTATGTGTAACCCTGATGTTTAATATAGGCAAATTTTATTCAAGGAATAGTGATCTTTTCTTTTGTGGACATAGTTATAAAGAACCATTTGGGTTTATATGATCCTTACTTTTGAGGTAATTATGGGTTACTATATGTTATAATTGAAGTGAAAGGCATGAGATAAAATTGAGGTTAAATTATGTTATGGTTATTTTTGATGATTTTATCCCTTTTTGGGGAATGATTTGAGAATTATATAGTTTTGGAAAAATGACAACACGCAGACCGTGTGACTACCCGTCGTGTCGGACAAAGCTGCGGGAATCGAACCCACAACCAAAGTGCGACTGGTATTTATCGCCTACCACTGGACTACGTGAAGTCCCTGGTTAGTTTGACTGAATCTTTTTTAGTTATATGATTTTATGAATTAAGAGTAAGTTGATTTTGGGTTATTTATGAAAATGATTAACCTATCATGGAGGATATGTGATTAGGTTAATTACTTTTCAATACGAGACTTTAGGAGCAACTGATATTGTTTGGAGATAAATGTTTTGATTTAACTTGGAAAACTATGTGACTAAATCCTTCAAATACTTGGGTTTCCATCTTAGATTGGTTTACTTTGAAGAATTTTATGGAAAAATTGTTTATCGGATGGTCCTCGTTGAACTTTGGGTTTTGTTGGACAAATTTTGGAGATTAAGCATAGATTTTCTTTTTAAAGGGTTATCCTTTTCTGGATTATCTGACCTTGTACTAACCTTTTGGTTTTGGTTTTGGTTAAAGCCTAAAGAAATGGGAAGTATATTGTTCTCTTTTGTGGATTAGGTGATTCTCTAGAAGTCGATTATAGTACTCTTAATGCGAACAAGTCTCCCTAAATACTCGTCTTTTTAAAAAAAATATGAGTTTGATTAAGGAATCTACTAAAAGTTGAAAGTCAACACGATAAGTGATTATTTTTCCTTATGAATAAATTCCTCAATAAAAATTAACTTAATACAAAAATGTTGTCTATTAACTTTTCCTATTGGGGAATCAAATACCGTTTAACCCATCACAAGTTTGTGATTTTCTTATGGTTAACTTTCTCCTAGACATGTTTACTATCACTCTCCCTCAAGAACATGACCCTTTTCTTTTTCTTCCATGTCCATGTTTTTATACATATGGGTTAACTCGGGTGACCTCTGTACTTATCTTCCTTTATTTTAAAGTGATTGTTTCACCGACTGTTGTTCTGATGTGGGACTTTCAAGGATGTTTCCAAACTCAATTTTAAAAATTACGAGGACGCAATTCCCAAAAGGGGGGAAGGTTGTAACACCCCAGGTAAATAAAGAATATGAAATTTCCATATTTATCCATATTTGTGAATAAAATATTAATATTACTTTAAAGGGGACGCTATGCTCGATGGCGTACCCAACACGCAACAACGAGTTTCTTGGGAATCTTACGTTGCACTATAATAATAAATTTAATATTATTTTAAATGGTAGTTAACATGTAGCCGTTGTATTGGCAGGAATGGATAGAAATAACTAAAATATGATTATATATGTTTTTAAATGTTTTTACATTTATCCAATAAAAGATAAAGACATAAAATATGGAAATAATTCGATTTTAGGCGTATATGCCCTAGTTTTCACTAAAGGTCCACTTATCGCCTTTTGATGGAGAACCTTCATTAAATATAGTTTTGTTCACTATTATACATCCTTTTGGACCAAATAAAACTCTTCTTAAGAATTGAGACATCAAAATTTACTTTGTGTGAATTTTTTGTATCTTTCTGATAAAGTTCATTTTTTAATGAATAGTGTAAAATGTTGTATTTTAATTCAAAACCACTTTTTAATCTAATTTATTTATATGATTAGATTATCTTTTGAACTGGTTTTAAAGTGAAATTAGAATATATTTTTAACATTAAATCCAATAGTGGTTGTTGGAATTAATTTCACTTTGAAATCAGACTTCAACTAGTGTCAATCTTTTGATATTTATTGTTTCATAAAAACATGCTATTTTCTCTGACAGCGGGAATTAATTATTAAATTAATTAATGTGACTTATATGTTTTGAATTTTGTAAAATAGACTTCATTTTTGAATTCGGAATATCAAATATAGCTTAGGGTGAATTTTTGGGATTTTTCTGAAAAACATCAATTTTTGATGAATAGTGAAACCACTAAGTGGTACTTATAAAAACTGATTTTTTTCCGTTTAAATGAAATTTTTCCATATTTGTGTTTTTAATTTCAAAAATTCGACATACATGGTTTTCATTAAGAAGTAAAATGTGGTTCAATGGGATAAAAATAATTTTTTGGTGAATACTAACTTATTATGTTTTTAATTGCGATTAGAGGTAATTAGTGTAGTTTAAGGTAATAATAATGTTTTAATAATATGAAATGAACTTGACACATGTCCTAACCTCATTTGATGTGTCATGGCCGACCAAGAAAACCCATGGGTCAACTTGGGGACCCCATGAAGCCACTTTGGTTGGAAAATGACATTAATATTTTTTTATTTAAAGTTAAAGTAAAAATGAGACAAACATGAAATGTTTTACTAAAACAATTTTTATATAGGGTTATACAAATAAGATTTTTGACTATAAAAATTAATTGGGAAGATAAAAAGATTTCCTACATCATAGTATTTTTTTATAATTTTTAGACATTAAATAAATTAAATTATTTATGACATCATGATGATGCAGCAATGACCTCATTATTTAACGATTTAAATAAAATGGAATGATAATGTAATTTCTAAGACCTAAACATGTCCAAAACCTATTGGATGAGTGGATTTAGAACCCTTATCACCTTATCCTCGAAACAAATTAATGTGGGACCTCTTAAATCCGAATACCATTTGAAAATAAAATGACTTTTCTTTACCTTCCAAGAGTTCCCCTCCTCTCCTCTTATAAAAGGCCCCCACCTCTACCTCCTTACCCACACTCCGAAAGCCTTTGGCTCGGCCCAACTCTACCCATTTTGTCTCTCCACTTCCCTCTATTACTCCTTGAAGCCTCACTTTCGGCATAAGTCTTCCCAAAGATGCCTTTGAGCTCAAACCAAAGGGAGTTACCCGATTTTAAGGTAATGTCTTCACTTGATTCTTTTTGTTTTATTTTTCTTCTCCAACCCCCTAAACTCTTTTTATTAATTTATTCTGTAAAAAATACAGTATTATCAATATGAAAGGATGTTTTTATATGAAGGATTCGAGATACACTTTCACACACCAACATCTAATGGTTAAAGAACATACTGTTTCCGGGAATGGCGAATTTCGGCCTCCCGAAACGGTGATTGTTCAACATTCATTTAACACCTTCAAAGGTGGCCATTAAGATGACACTATATTTATATATGATATATAATATGTTTATGTTTTCCTTAAGCTTCTGTATTTTTCATTTTGTGCATACCTTTATGGTTTCCATTATGGGTAAACGCGATATCTTCATTTAAGGAAGTGCGGACTACCGCCCCCTCAAAGTGATTTGATTCGTTAATACCATATGTGGTACGTATAAAGGATATATTTAATGATATTATATATGATTCCATACTTGAATTAAAATACTATTATGTATCATTATTTTCTAATTCCATTAAATATGAAATAGAAATGGAAGTAGCGTTCATGCGTATGTACGGCTTACCGTCTCCATGAACGGTACATTTCATTTCTTATCTCAAAATGTTATGTAATATTATAAGTACATATATATAATGGATATATATGTAATATATTACATCAAAATTATGGATATCATTCTGGAATTATAACATATATATCTCTCTCTCATTTTTTTAATTCCATTAATATGACAAAAAATGAAAGTAGCGTTCATGCGTACGTACGACCTACCGTCTCCATGAACGATGCTTTTCGTTTTTTATCTCCAAATGATATGGAATAGTATAAAATGAATATTTACAGGATATATATTATATTTTAATCATTAATACTATTCTGGAAATTATTTACTTATAACTACATGGGCAATCTTTTTTCAAACATGTTCATTTTTGACTCATGTACCAAACATCGGCAAAAATGTCTGATATGAACTAACATTATTAAACAATTATTATAACATTATAATATGTGATATGAACTGAATAATAATCTCTAAAGTAGGTACTTAGGAAATTATTAATTGACCAAAGTTTATTATTCAGGAATATAAAGAAACGAACAAGACAAGTTGGATTTGAGGTAAGGGATCCTACTCCTCTCTTTCTTTTTAAGTACACTCTTTTATGTCATTCCTCCTAAGCTCATATTTCTTTTTATTGGGATGTTCTTTTATATTACTCATACTGTAATTTTTATGTTCATATGATGAGAGACCCTATTCTCTCTCATCAATCCATTTTTGAAGTTTTGAGTGGCGCCGTTAGGCTGCCGAATTTTCATAAGAGATCTAACCTCTCTCTTTCTCTTTAAGTACTCCCCTTTATGTCACTTCTTTAAAGCTCCTCTTTGTTATGATGGGTGATGTTCTTTCATATTCCTCTTGATTTACATTTTATTGTAATGTTATGAGATACCCTATTTGATCTCATCAATCCATTTTTGGAAGTTTTAAGTGGCGCCGTTAGGCTTCCGAGTTTTCGTAAGGGATTTTTCATCTCACTTTTATTCCCATGAGATTTATGATACATTTGCCACAATTTCCTTTGAGTGGTGTATGTACTACCCATTATTCTACTCTTTGTGTAATATACTTTCGTTTATGAGTATTTACATCAATGATGTATTGTCTTTCAATCATGGGGTGTATGTTTTGAAAGATACCCAAGTCAGTAAGGGAACCTTTCACCCTCCTATTTTTAAAAGACTTCCTTTGTTCGGTATTTTAATTTACATATTTTTATGTTGGGATATGTTCTAATATATCCTTATTGATGTAAATTTTATGTCCAAGTGATTAGATACACTTTTTATCTCTCATCAACTCATTTTGATGTGACGCCGTTAGGTTGTTAAGGGAACTTCTTAACCCAATTTCGATTTCTTTGGGTTCAACATGTAGATATTGAATATGTCATACTTTGAATATGTGTGAATGACTTTTGATTATTTTACACTTAAAATCCACTTATATTCGGTGTATTCTTTTGTCACACATAATTATGTAATTGATTTATCCTTAAACCAAGGATACCGTCTTTGTAAGAGACTTCGTCTCAATCTCCATTCAATGAGGCATATTTTGTTTTATACACAACCTTCTTTTATACAGTGTATAAACCCCTTTGAATTTTACGTTTATCCGAAAGGAATATTTTTTTTATACAAAGCGTTTTACTAAACGACAAAAGGGAATGTTTTGTCATACGTATGCGGTGACAACGACTTCTCCACCGCCGTGACCATTATTTGAGTTTCGACTTTCTCTACAAGTCACACCTTATTTCTAAGAGAAAAAAATACCATGTTTTTATTTTATTTTATTTTGGTATTGAAAATGGTTTTCATAATGTATTTATATCAATGTGCTTTATTGATATCTTGTTATTGAAAGGTGGAAATGTTATGTTTCCTTTATGCATGTTTTATGTGATAAGATTATGATATGGTTCTTGGGAATTTCTATGAAGATAGGTGGTTCCATGATAAAATAATGGCGGGTGAGACCGATATAGCTCTCTAATGCATTGGTTAACGCGAAGGAGTGAAACATTAAGGTTTTTCCGAAGAGATTTTGGGAATATACTGTGATGGGTATTCCAAACGTAACCAAGAGGGTTACTCCCTATGTAAGAATGTTATGAATGCCTCAAGTTACCTTTATGTCTTATGATTTCTATGATTTATTCATGGTTTTATGAGGTATGTTAAAGTGCCTATGTTTTATGGTTAAAGTATGATTTCATTCTTATGTATATATGCACTCATGTTTCCTTTCCATATTTTTATAACCCTTACTGAGCTTTTTATGCTCATCCCAAGTTTTTGAAATGTTTTTCACAAGTCAAGGGAAAGGTACATGATGTGATGATAGTGTCAAGGATGTGTCAAGAGAGAATCCATGTTTTATTTTCAATATGTTTCCGTTGATGGGAAGAATGAATATTGTCTTTTATGTAACCACTTTTTTTAAATGTGGAATATAATGCAAGTTTAATGATCTAATTCTCTAAAACTCTAAACCTGAAAAGATCCTCAATGTGTAATCTTGTAATAACTCAAGATTAAGTAAGGTTTAAGGCTGGGGCCTTATATTTTATATTCAATATAAATTATTTAATAAAATACCTGGAATATTCTAATATTTTCTTAGTAAAAACCTAGAGCATGTTAACTCTAAACCATTACACAATGGGTTAGAGTGCTATATCATCCCCACCCATCATAATAATATATATATGGATCAACCATCATCAGAATATATAATGGGGTAACCCATAATTTTTATCTATATCATGATCACCAATAATTAAAAGTAATTACAAAGAACCATAACATAATCATAACACATGAATGTCAGTATTTCCATCATCATACAGATAACAAAATTCCTAATCCATACAAATTTATTTCTATATTTAATTATAAATTCAATAGAACTTTTTTTAAAATATAAATATATCAATGGGAACAATGTTATTTCATTGAATAAAACATAAAGGCATGTAATAGAAGACAAAATTAATATTAATGTTACATTAATGGGAAAAACATTTTCATCATTTACATTAATATTGAAAATTAATTTATATATTTTTTGGAAAAAAATCCATAATAATAAATTAAAATATTACATTATATGACCTATGAATTAATGATAAAAATGACATATTAATTCCTATATAAATCATTTCTATTGATATTAATACAGATGTAAAATTATTTTTAGGATTTTTATATTGAATAAAATGTTTTTGAAAAAAATATATAAAACATTTAAAATGATGATTTTAGATCCATTGTAATGTAAATCATGTTTGACTCATAATGTTTGTTTTTTATCATTTGGATGAAAAAAATTATTTATTTACTTTCTGAAAACCATTTTTTATTTTTAATATCAATTTTTCTATAACTATGATATCTTGGATTTTTATATAGGCACAGAGTCCTTTGTTACTATTCTAAAAACCTCTCATTTTATAATTACAATGTTCATGTGAGAATAATTACTGATTTTAGATAGATAAGGGGCTCATTTGGAGCCTAGAGCACTAGAAAATGAGAGGAATAGTGAGTTTCAATGATATTAAATGGTTAGTGATAACCGTGCGACTCAAATATGTATGGAACATAGTACATCAATGGGGCGCCAAGGTTTTTTTGTAACCAACTGTCCCAAAATGCACATCATTGTGGTTTCTACATATGTATTTGAGGATGAATTTTTTATGACCTATGAATGGTTATTTGAAATGCGTGAAAACTAAATATGAGGGGATTCAGTGTGAATAATATGTCACAAATTTGGTGCACTGTTCATCCAATCATATAGAAAAATTGTGAAACACCAAATTAATGGGTGAAATTATAAATATTCCACTGAAATGTTTTAAAAACTAAAACCAGTTTACTTGACCAGAAAAATCCCCTCCCTATACATGATCTCTCCTCCCTTAATCCACTATAGGAGTTTTGATATCTCCCACAATAGATCTCTTTTTCCATTAATGTTAGGTGCATTTGATCAATCTCAGTATGATCTCCACTCCTCTTCTGTCTATAATTATTTTATCTTCCACGTGCTTGTTCTATTTTTTTTTTGCGATTTAATTTTCCCAATTTTAAGGGGATTATTATTCCAATTTATCAAATTCTAGATCATTTAAAGGGTAACACTAGATGACTAGAGTTCTAAAAACAGATATTTAGTGGTATATATTCATTCTCTCATTTTTTTGTAATTATATAAGGCTATATTCATTAATTGGTTGGAATTTTAAAAAAACACATCTAAACTATATTTGTAAATAAATTTTACAACTCTTCCATGCTTATTACGGTCCATGATAATAGATAAAGATCAAAAATTCTATATTTCATTAATGAAAGCCACCCCCATGGGTGTTAATTCCCTCATGATCATATTTTTGAATTAGATTAAATTGTATAATGACATCTTGAGGTGTATTTTCCATTGTAATAAAATCATTTTGAATAATGAAATGAAGTGGGATAGATTGTAGGACTTTACTTTGGTTCCTGCACATCATGGAAAAATTGATATTCTTGACTAAATGATTCACCAAATTTGAATAATGTATTATATATTACATTCCTTGATTAATGAGTGGTATTGTGATTACTAATCCATATTTATATAATTGGAGAAGAAAAATACAAGGTATTCTATTTATGGATCTCCATGTATGGGCACTTCATTCCCTATAATTATAATTACAAATGAATTTCATATACACCGGGAGTGATATTAATAATTACTTGTATGTGATCACCATGAATTATGTATATCCACTTGTGAGTGATATTGGTTCCCTATGGAAGATACCATAGATTCTTTCAGTGTCTTGATGGTAACCCTCGGCCATGAGTGAAACATGTTCCCCTATATGGGAAACATGGGAGAGACAAAAAAGATTGATAATATAATTATACCATGTCATGTGTGACACATGGGATTCCATTTATGGATTACCTTTGACATACTCCAACAACAATGTGAATTTAGTGCACTCCTTGTTCAATAATTGTGTTCCACAATATGGTTCACCTTGTTTAATCCAATGATGTATTTTATTTAAATTTTGGAGAATTATATATATATATATATAATGTGATGTAAATAATATCATCCAATTAAAGTAAGCATATACCAAGACAAATATGATGCATTGTAATCGCCTATATCTTGATACATTATTTATAACCACCCATTATTCCTCATATCAAACATTCACATTTCACCATAGTTCAGATACATCATACATAGATCGATAAAGGTAGAGTCAGTTGGATATCCCATTAGGAGCCCGATCTGATTTATTTGATTATTTATTGACCTACATTTCTAATTATTAGAACAATGCTCATTTTATATTTATTGACTGGATTTATATAGACACCGTCGGAGGTGGAATTTCAATTATATCTCAATCCATTCTTAGGAATCGGTTGGAACAAAAGAAATCTTACCAATTAATAGTATAGATAATGTGAATATTCTATTTTTTGATGTTTTATTCTGAGTTTTATGATGGAGTACGAGAGTCGAGGATCGATCCTATTATCATGATGATAGTAGTTAAATTTATTTGATTCGTTTTTTTGTTATAGTATATGGTATATGCCTTGTCCCCCATATCTCGTGTACCATTTTTCTATAGCTACATGAAATTACGATCATAATTATTTTTTATCATACTTATTATTCTTCCACCACCTATTGTTTATTTATTATCATGGAACGTCAATTATTCCACTTATTCTTATATTATGTTGCTGCTGAATATTTTTATATATTATCGTTTTTTACACATAGAATCAGAAGGGAATAGTGCCCCCACATACACACCCTAGGCCATCACAATAAATTATAATGCTCTAGAATGCCAACTGTTGTGCTTTTGGTCAAGTATTTGACCATCTTGGGGAACCATTTAGTGGTATAGAGGGTGGGATACTATAAAGTTGTATAAGATCCCATTTTTCATTATGGATTAAAATTGTTCTATTATAAATTAGATGAGTATGTATTGGAATTTTTTAATGAGATAGTTCTAGGGGTAGATAAACCATGTATATGAGAAACCCAAATAACCAATGATGGTTATTGATGTTATTGATTTGCACCCATTACAGATGCATTAATAGAACCAATTGGTGAAAGACATAAATTTTGATCATATTATTATTTTTTAAATCATTATTAAAGATTCCATTTTTCTATGGTCTGGTATAATAAGGTGTTATAAACTCTTTTAACATACTACAAACCATATGACATAAATTTCATACACTATACCATTCCATAATTATATTTATCCATGAATTTCCTATATTTTATGTTCTTTTTCCATATTCCATGATAGTTTTATATAGAAATGTGATCACTTTTCTTTAAGGGATGACATAATATGGATTAATTAATTTTAATTCATCCATATAAATGTGTTTTTACCATATATATTGATGATGAATCATTAATTATCCCAACTATACCATTGATGATCCAATAACCACTAGTTATGACGGTTTACCTATTAGTTTATTTGATTGATGAATGCCTATAATAATTAATTAATTGAGGGATTATATAAATTGGTATTCGTATTTCATTCAATAAATTCACTATATGTGAATAGTAACATTTTTATACAATATTTAAGTGGTAGATCACAATTATTTTACATATAAATTCCAATTTTTAATGAGTATGGAACATTATAAGTTAGAATGATGACCCAATTATCCAGATATAAATATTTATATCAACTATAATATTAACTAACATTAATAATTTAAAGTATAAAAAATAAATGGTTATCACTAAATGGGGATTACAATAGTAAATTAATTTGTTTCCTCCTCTATACCTCACAAATGAAACTGAATATATTGGTACCTATGTTGTCTAATGAGAGACCTTGACCCTGAGGAAACCATTGTAGTGGGTAGTAGAATGTGTTTCTTATAGTCTGTGATAATCATCCCTATCACATAGACCAAGAATTATTAATATGCATAATTTTTTTACCCATTTATCAAAAGTATTTTAAAAATCCATCCATTATTTTCCAATTTTTATCTATTTTTAATCTTATCTGTGTGGTGTATTTTTTTAAATGTAGTGTTATGACACCATTAAATCCTAAAATTGTATTCGAGGAGGGTGGAAATTACCATAATATGAAGGTGGTGAGCCCAGAGACACCAATATTACCTAATATAGTGACACTAGAGGCACTTCGTATTGATCTTCCACTAGGAACTGATGCTCAATTATGAGATTGATTCTTTCACATTATGATTTATGTACATGGTGTTCCATGACTTCCCTATAAAACCTCATGATTTATATGAGATAGATAATTTAAAAAAATTATATCTTGTATTGTACGATACAGTAAGACAAGATTACTTTACACGCAACACCATCATAGCTTGAGGTGAAAACAACACCATTCTTTCCTTATGTTACTCACAATTTCAATTTCAGTTTATATAATAAATTTATCACAAGACCGAGTATAAGAAAACAACTAATTATTATTATGTTTCATTATAACCTATCGATTATAATGGAGAGTATGAAAAATATTAAATAAATTATGAAAATAAGCTTAATCATGTATATATAATTTAATCTATTTTGAGAAATTAATTATAAATTAATTTAATACACTTTAAAAAAAAGGAAATGTTTTTATAAAAAATATTTTAATGAAAATAAGTGAGTTTATTAAATAATCACTTCTGAATGATTTAATAAATGAAATATATATGTAATATATATTCAATATAATTTTCAAAATTCCTCTTATATATTTCCAAGACATTACATATGAAAAAAATCAATTATTTGAATAAAAGTATATTTTTTAAAAAAATTCAGTAATACCACATTTTGATAGTGAAACCATATTAAATATTTTTTTAAAATTTTATATTTACTATTTAATAATATAATATTCTTCATTGAAATAAGGGTATAATAATTTACACATGAAGTATTTTTTTATTTTAAAAAAAAACTTCAATTTTTTATGAATAGTAATCTTATAATAAAATTTTAATTAAAACAGTTTATTTCAAAAAAATAATTTATGTGGTTAAATTATATTATTTAATGGTTAAAATATATAAAAAAATTATATTTTTATAATTTAAAATAATATATGTGATATTTATTAATTTTACATTTAATTCATATTTAAAAACATAATAATTTTTTGAACTGTTTTATCTTTTAAAAATCATTTTCTCCCTCAAAAATGTGATTTATTTAAAATTAGCTACTGAAAATCTTTTTTTATGAATTTTTAAAAATGGATTCAATATTTGGAATCTGTATGTCCACATTATATAAATATCATTCTTTTATTTTTGGGCATTATGAATATTAACATTGGTAATTTATATTAATACGTTAAAAGGGGGAATTGGTTAATTAAGGGTAAAAATAATAATATTAAATTACCCTAACACTATTCATAAAATCATTTAATGATTTAGTTTATTCATAAATCATAATTGGGTCAAAATTATATCATTGGAAGCCACATCGATTAGATTAATCCATTTAATTTATATTATTTAAAGAAAAGTTAAATATGTCATAGTCAAGTTTTAATATTTATATGATTTTTAATACAAGGATATATAGAAGATATATTTTACTTTAAATACTAATTTTAAATTTAAAATATTTTTATTTATCATGGTATTTGTTTTTTATTTTTTTAGGAAAAAAATAATTACATTAAAATCTTATAAATTGATGATTTAGAAATTATTTAATTGAAGAAAAATAAATAAAATATTTTTTATTAAAATAATAATAACTATAAAAAAGTAAAACCCTTGAAAAAATATTATTTTTCAAGTATATCTCAACCATAATAATCCAATAGTCGATTTACTGACGACTATAAGACATTTGGAAAATATTATGACACTTTTAATATTTTATTTAATGTGATGTATAAGTTGTCACCATAATGTTTGAATAAATATAATATTTTAAATGATGGATTTTTTAGAATATATATTAGAAAATAACTACTCTTATAAAATATATAGTATATATATTCTTTATAGTATTACATTTTTAATTTTTATTTGAAAATTATATATATTATATAATTACGCAAAACTGATTTTGTAATTATTTTACTAATGGAGATGAAAAATTAAAGTTATTAAAAATATAAAAAATAAATATAATTTGGGATCATTAATATATCCAATGAATTTAAAAGATTACACTATCCTATTAGTAATATAATAAAATAATTTAATCTAATTTAACTTGTTTCCATTATACTTGTAATAATCAATGAATTAAATAGTGTAAAAATGTACAATATTTATTGTTTATCAATGAAATGTAATATTAAATTATTTAAATACTATAATTTTTTTAAAAAAAATTAAGATAAATATTATATGGTGTAAAAAGTAATAATTAGACATTTATTGTCTAATAGATTTAAAAAAAGTAAATATTTTAGCCTTTTAATGTTCAAATATTTGTTACTATAAATAAAAATAAAATAAAACAAAAAAGTCTTAACTAAAATGATAACATTTAAATTAATAGAAAAAAATGTATAAAATTTATTGGTTAATGATCTTATAAACATATCTCATCTTATCTTAAAAAATAATACATTATGTTTGTTTTTTATGTGGATTCAATTATGAATTAATAATATTATAAATTCAAAAGGTTCCCACAACCTCAATTATAAAAGGGAACACATTACCTCATTTCTTCAGAACTCATTGAGCCTTCAATATCATCCAAATATATCCTAGTTTCCGTATGAACTTCCCTAGTCACATTATATATGTTCTGCTCTTTTCAAAATACCATATCTAATGACTTTAATATGAGATCTAAAGAGATCTCTCTAAATAAGTGGTAATATCCTTTACTGATTGTCCAAAGATCATTTCTTATTCAACGTAATATTACATTATTGTTTAAAATATAAATTAATAACTCTATTATCTCCTATATATTTATATTGTATTATGGCTATGGAAAAACCATATTCCACCTTTAATTCATCCTATGCACAATGAAATTACCACACGTGTGTAAGTACGGTTTACCGTCCCCACATCATGGTGTGATCTGTTATTCACAACCACATTACATGAATGGTATTAATGAAGTAAAGTATAGGTATATATGATTATTATAACAATTAATTTATTTTGGAACAATATATATACCATCCGCATCAGAACAATTTAATTATTAACGCAATGATAGCATCACTCATGCATATGTACGACCTTCCATCTCCACAACGTGATGTTATTCATTCTCCATGATCTCATTTATAAATTGATTATATAAATTTATAAAATGAAAAAATTTGATATATATTACATTATTATCATTCTATAAATGATATAAAGGGAACCAAACCAGAAAAACTAGCATTTATACAAAAGCACATGTAGCAAATAATGCCCGAAAGAATATTTATAATGAAATATTATTAAATGGATGATAAAATTATCACATAATATATATTAAATATAAAAATGGATCTTTATCAAATTTATAACACTCATTAATCCAATTTACATGAGTTTATGACACATAATAAGAAACCATGACCCTTGGTAAAGGATAATTTTTCAATGTCATTAATATCTGATACAGTTTATATGTAAGTATTTAATGTGGTATATTTTTCATCTAAGTCCATGTTTTATAAATACATATCCCAAAACATTCTTTTATTCTTATTTTTTAATTTCAGTTTTACCAATTGGTGATTTTTTATTAAATAGAATGAAAAGAAATATTTTCTCATTTTCGATATGATCTACTTTTTGACTTATCTAAAAAAGTACGAGAATAATGTTTTGGTTTTAAAATAATGGAATGGACATATTTTTACATTTTTATAACACCTTATTTATATGAAGAAAAAATTAAAATATTTCAATTTTATATATAGTGAAAGTATTTTACTTTAAAATTTCATGGCCTTTTAAGAAAATAAAATTATTCTGAAGAAGAAATTATATTTTATCAAAAATTAATTTCATATGTTCTATCAAAATCAATTTCAATATAATATGGAATTATTTAATATGGTTATGTTTCAATTTTACTATACATTTTAACCATATGTTATTTTTCTTATAATTATGGAATTTTATTTATAAAATTCATTTATTTTTCTTGGATTTTGTTACGAAGGAATGATGTTTGTGAAATCCATTCTATTCATGGGTAATCCTATGATGAATGGTTTTTGTTTTTTTAGAACAAATAAGAATGAATTCATTATTAAATGTTTTTGACCAATATATACCCACAATACAGTGGGTAATGATTTATATCTCATGATAGAGATAGTTCTAGAATGGGAAACGATCTCAGACTAGTATTACAAGGCTAGAACAGCAAGTAAACCGGGTTTAGTAATAATGGGATGGAATGAGAAGTGAACTCGGTTTAGTTATTGAATTTGTCTATTATGATGGTCATGGAAATGATAATTGACTAATATGAAATTATTATGTATTATTTTATGTTTTCCACAATTCCTTGTTTTATGCCAAGGCAATTTTTTAATGGATCGTGTTCCATTAAGATTTTACCTCATGAAATGTACATATTATTTTCATGACTCAAGATTTCGATATAAATGTTATAGGTTGTATGATTTTGAAATTTAATGTTCATATTTTTACATTCTTATATTTATTTTACATTTTACATTTTCCTTTATTAACCTTACTAAACATCTTATCTCACAATTTTCAATTTTTTTCTTTTATCAATGATATAATAAAAGGTTTTTGGTTGAAAAAATAAAGGGTGTGATCTTAGTTGGAGATTTTGAAGATTTGTTGCTAAATTATAATAAAGTGTTCTAGGATTCCATATGTACTAAAATAATATTTCCTTTTTGTGTATTTTTATTAAATCTATTAATTATTATGAAAATATATTTTAATTTCTAAGTACATCAATAATGGGTCATTAGATTCTCCTATATTGGTAGACCTGACACATGAATTCCAAAAACATCATCTGTAACACCCAAGGTAAATAAAGAATATGACATTTTCTTATTTATCCATATTTGTGAATAAAATATTGATATGACTTTAAAGGGGATGCTATGCTCGATGGCGTACCCAACACGCAACAACGAGTTTCTTGGGAATCTTAGGTTGCACTCTAATAATAAAATAATATTATTTTAAATGGTAATTAACATGTAGCCATTGTAATGGCGGGAATGGATATAAATAACTAAAATATTATTATATATGTTTTTAAATGTTTTTACATTTATCCAATAAAAGATAAAGGCTAAAAATATGGAAAGAATTCAATTTTAGGCGTATATGACCTGGTTTTCACTAAAGGGTCACTTATCGCCTTTTGATGGCGAACCGTCATTAAATATAGTTTTTTTCACGCTTAAACATTATTTTGGACCAAATAAAACTCTTATTAAGAATCGGGACATCAAAATTTACTTTGTGTAATTTTTTGGTATCCTTCCGATAAAGTTCATTTTTTTAAATGAATAGTGTAAAATGTTGTATTTTAAATCAAAACCTCTTTTTAATCTAATTTATATATATGATTAGATTATCTTTTGAATTGGTTTTAAAGTGAAATTATAATATATTTTTACCATTAAATCCAATAGTGGTCATTGGAATTAATTTCACATTGAAATCAGACTTAAGCCAGTGTCAATCTTTTGGTACTTATTGTTTCATAAAAACACGCTATTTGATCTGACAACGGGAATTAATTATTAAATTAATTAATGTGACTTATATATTTTGAATTTTGTAAAATAGACTTCATTTTTGAATTCGGAATATCAAATATATCTTAGGGTGAATTTTTGGGATTTTTCTGAAAAACTTCAATTTTTGATGAATAGTGAAACCACTAAGTGGTACTTATAAAAACTGATTTTTCCGTTTAAATGAAATTTTTCCATCTTTGTGTTTTGAATTTAGAAAATCAGACATACATGGTTGTCAATAAGAAGTAAAATGTTGTTCAATGGGATAAAAATAATTTTTTGGTGAATAGTAACTTATTAAGTTTTTAATCGCGATTAGAGGTAATTAGTGTAGTTTAAGGTAAAAATAATGTTTTAATAATATGAAATGAACTTGACACATGTCCTAACCTCATTGGATGTGTAATGGACGACCAACACAAGCCATGGGTCAACTTGGGGACCCCATGGAGCCACTTTGTTAGGAAAATGACATAAATAACGTTTTATTTAATGTAAAAGTAAAAATGACTCAAACATGATATGTTTTACTAAAACAATTTTTAAGTGGGGTTATACAAGTCAGAAATTTTATTATAAATAGTCATTGGAAAGAAAAAAATATTTCCTACATCATAGTAAATTTTTTATAATTTTTAGACATTAAATAGATTAAATTATTTATGACATCATAATGATGCAGCGATGACATAATTATCTGACGATTTAAATAAAATGAGAAGATAATGTAAACTCTATGACCTACACATGTCCAAAACTTATTGGATGGGTTGATTTTGAGCCTGTATCACCTTATAAACGAATAATATCAATTTGGGGCCTTTTAAAACCGAAAACATTTTCAAATAAAGTAATATTTCCTACTTTCCAAAAGTGCCCCTCCTCTCCTCTTATAAAAGGACCCCACCTCTACCTCATTTCACACAGTCCTCAAGCCTTTGGCTCGGCCATACCCTGCCCATTTACTCTCTCCACATCTCTCTCCTCATCTTGGAGGATTCCCTTTGGGCAGAATCCTTTCAAAGGAAGTCTTTAGGCTCAAATCAAAAGGAGTTACACTTTTAAAGGTAATTCATTCTCTCATTTTCATTTGTTTTATTTTTCTTCTCCAACCCACTAAACTCTTTTTATTTACTTATTTTGTAACAAAACCAGTATATAAAATATACTAGGATGTTTTCATAATATTTATTAAAGCTAAACTCTCACACAAATACATCAAATGGTTAAAGAACATACGGTTTCCGTGGATGGCGAAATTCTGCCTCCTGAATCGATGATTGTTCAATACTCATTTAACACCTTCAAAGGTGTCCATTATTATGTAACTATTTTTATATATGATATATAATATGTTTATGTTTTACTTATTCTTCTGTATTTTTCATTTGTGTCTTACCTATATGGCTTCCATTATGGGTATACACGATATCTTCATTTTAGGAAGTGCCGACTACCGCCCCCTTAAAGTGATGTGATTCGTTAATGCCATACATGGGACGTATAAAGGATGGATTTAATGTTATTATATATGATTTTATACTGGAATTATTATATACCTCTATATCATTATTATTTCTTTCCATTAAATTATGAGATAGAAATGAAAGTAGCGTTCATGCGTACGTACGGCTTACCGTCTCCATGAACAGTGCATTTCATTTCTTACCTCTAAATGATTATGTAATATTATAAATACATGTATATGCTGGATATATATGATATATATGATATCCAAATCAAGAATGTCATTCTGGATATAAAGAACCTTTTACCACACGAACAACATGTAATTGTAAGAATTCCACTTTCGACTTAAGAACCAAATATCGACAAAACAAACATGATTAACTTAAATGATTAAATAATTTTTATAACATGGTAATAAGTGATATAAAAGGAATAATGAACATGAAAAAGGTTCTTAAGGAAGTATAAATTAACTCAAGTTTATTATTCAGGGGATTAAAGAACGATCGAGTCAAGTCGGACCCGAGGTAAGGGATCTTACTCCTCTCTTTCTTTTTAAGTACACTCTTTTATGTCATTCCCTCTAAAGCTCAACTTTCTTGTTTTTGGGATTTTATTTTATATTAAACTTTCTATAATTTTTATGTTCATGTGATGAGAGACCCTATTCTCTCTCATCAATCCATTTTGGAAGATTTGAGTGGCGTCGTTGGGCTGCCGAATTTTCGTAAGAGATCTAACCTCTCTCTTTCTCTATAAGTACTCTCCCTTATGTCACTTATTTTAAGATCCTCTTTGTAATGTTGGGGGATGTTATTTTATATTCCTCTTGCTTTAAATTTTATTGTAATGTGATGAGATACCCTATTTGATCTCATCAGTCCATATTCGGAAGTTTTATGTGGCGCTGTTAGGCTGCCGAGTTTTCGTAAGGGATTTTTCATCTCAATTTTATTCCCGTGAGATTTATGCTACAAAAATTCCATTGAGTGGTGTATGTACTGCCCATTATTCTAATCTTTGTGTAATATAATTTTGTTTATGAGTATTTACATCAATGATCTATTGTCTTTCTTTCATGGGGTGTATGTTTTGAAAGATACCCAAGTCGGTAAGGGAACCTTTCACCCTCTTTTTTTAAAAGACTTCTTTTGTTGGGTCTTTTAATTTACATATTGTTATGTTGGTATAGGTTCTCAAATATCCTTATTGATGTAAATTTTATGTCCAGGTGATGAGATACACTTTTTATCTCTCATCAACTCATTTTGATGTGATGTCGTTAGGGTGTCAAGGGAACTTTTTAACCCAATTTCGATTTCTTTGGGTTCAACATGTAGTCATTGAATATGTCATCCATTGAATATGTGTGAATGAGATTTTATTGTTTTACACTTAATATCCACTTATATTGGGTGTATTTATATTTTTCACACTTATTTTTGAGATTGATTTGTCCTTAATTTAAGGATACCTTCTTTATAAGGGATTTCATCACATTTGACATTTCTATTGAGGGTTCATTGTTGTTATGAACCAATTCACTCTTATATGGTGTATATACTGTCCTTTGGAGTATTATATCATGAATACATTTATTCTAATGATATTATAAAGTTATGACTAAATGTTATTCCTCAGTTATTGTATTCAAGTGTCTCTAATTTTGGTAATACCACTTTAACCAAAATATCATTTTAAATGTTTTAATTATTTGTTCTTATTAATATCCATGTTTTCAAAATGGTTTTAAGGATTTATTTATATGGATATTAATGGTGTATAATTTTAAGCTTCAAGGTGGTATGGGACACTTTGATTCAAAAATCTCTTTATTAAATGTTTTAAATGGTTTTCGAAATGGTTTCTTTTTTAATGCATTCATTATTTCAATATACTAAAATGTTATATTGTGATTGAAATGTGGAAATGTTATGTTTCCTTTATTCATGTTTTATGTGATACATTTATGTTATGGTTCTTGGGCATTGTTATGAAAACGGGTGGTTCCGTGATAAACTAAGGGCGGGTGAGCCCGATATAGCTCTCCAATGCATTGGGTAATGCGAAGGAGTGAAACGTTAAGGTTTCTCCAAAGAGATTTAGGGAATATACTGTGATGGGTATTCCAAAACATAACCAAGAGGGTTACTCCCTACATAAGAATGTTATGAATGCCTCAAGTTACCTTTTATGTCTTATGATTTCTATGATTTATTCATGATTTTAGGAGGTAAGTTAAAGTGCCTATGTTTTATGGGTAACGTATGATTTCATTCTTATGTATATATGAACTCATGTTTCCTTTCCATATTTTTTATAACCCTTACTGACCTTTTTATGCTCATCCCAAGTTTTTGAAATGTTTTTCACAGGTCAAGGGAAAGGTACATGATATGATGACAGTGTCAAGGATGTGTCAAGAAAGAATCTATGTTTTATTTTAAATATGTTTCCATTGATGGGAAGAATGAATACTGTATTTTATGTAACCACTTTGTTTTAAATGTGGAATGTAATGCAAGTTTCATGATCTAATTCTCTAAAACTCTAAACCTAAAAAGATCCTCAATGTGTAATCTTGTAATAACTCAAGATTAAGTAAGGTTTAAGGTTGGGGCCTTATAGTTGGTATCAAAGGTCAGTTTAGATAACTTTAGAGGTTAGGGTATTCTTTAAGCATAAGTGACATTACCATAATGGTTAGGATTTCAGAAAGAGTCCTAGTTTTAGATAAAGTGAATGAGTAAGTATATCTTAGTGTTTACCTTCCTCATTAGTACATGATGGTTTTGTTGATATACTCACACTGACCTTTTTGGTTTTAGTAAATGGCTGGATCTAGCAGGCACCAAAGTGACAATGGGTTTGAAGGAAACTGTGGTGGTTCTCTGATTAAGATACTGGATGAGATGGGGGATTCAATGAGGAATCTCATAGTTGTTCTAAACCAACTATCAAGGAGTCATGATCAATCTTTTCAACCTTGGTGAGTTCTCTAATGCATCATGTACGAGATGGACAACTCGATGTGGAAATTCAGGTAATAATTGTTAAGGTAACCATTAGGGTTTATATGATCCTTACTTTTGAGGTAATTATGGGTTATTATATGACATGATGGAAAATGAAGGGCATGAGATAAACTTGAGGTTAAAATATGTTATGATTATTCTTGAATATTTTATCTCATTTTGGGGAATGTTTTAAGAATTATATAGTTTTGGAAAAAGGACAACACGCGGACTATGTGACCACCCGTCGCGTCAGACAAAGCCGTGGGAATCGAACCCACAACCAAAGTGCGACTGGTATTTATCTCCTACCACTGGACTACGTGAAGTCCCTGGTTAGTTTGACCGATTCTTTCTAGTTATATGATTTTATGAATTAAGAGTAAGTTGATTTTGGGTTATTTATGAAAATGATTAACCTATCATGGAGGATATGTGATTAGGTTAATTACTTTTCAATACGTGACTTTAGGAGCAACTGATGTTGTTTGGAGAAAAATGTTACGATTTAACATCGAAGACTATGTGACTAAATCCTTCAAATATTTGGGTTTCAATATTAGTTTGGTTTACTTTGAAGAATTTTATGGACAAGTTGTTTATCGGATGGTCCTCGTTGAACTTTGGGTTTTGTTGGACAAATTTGGGAGATTAAGCATAGATTTTCTTTTTATAAAGGGTTATCCTTTTCTGGATTATCTGATCTTGTACTAACCTTTTGGTTTTGATTTTGGTTAAAGCCTAAAGAAATGGGAAGTATATAGTTATCTTTTGTGGATTAGGTGATTCTCTAGAAGTTGATTATAGTACTCTTAATGTGAACAAGTCTCCCTAAATACTCATCTTTTGGAAAATAATATGAGTTTGATTAAGGAATCTAGTAAAAGTTCAAAGTCAACATGATAAGTGATTATGTTTCCTTATGAATAAATTCCTCAATAAAAATTAACTTAAAACAAAAATGTTTTCTATTAACTTTTCCTACTAGGGAACCCAACACCGTTTAACCCATCACAAGTTTGCGATTTTCTCATGGTTAACTTTCTCCTAAACATGTTTTCTATCACTCTCCATCAGAACGTGACCCTTTGTTTTTTCCTCTATGTCCATATTTTCATACTTGTAATCCTAGTATGGGTTAACTCGGGTGACCTTTGTACTTATCCTTCTTTATTTTAAAGTGATTGTTTTACCGACTCTTGTTCCGATGTGGGACTTTCAAGGATGTGTCCAAGCCCAATTTTAAAAATTGCGAGGACGCAATTCCCAAAAGGGGGGAAGGATGTAATACCCCCAGGTAAATAAAGAATATGACATTTTCTTATTTATCCATATTTGTGAATAAAATATTGATATGACTTTAAAGGGGACGCTATGCTCGATGGAGTACCCAACACGCAACAACGAGTTTCTTGGGAATCTTACGTTGCACTCTAATAATAAAATAATATTATTTTAAATGGTAGTTAACATGTATCCATTGTAATGGCGGGAATGGATAGAAATAACTAAAATATGATTATATATGTTTTTAAATGTTTTTACATTTATCCAATAAAAAATAAAGGCTAAAAATACGGAAAGAATTCAATTTTAGGCGTATATGAGCTGGTTTTCACTAAAGGGTCACTTATCACCTTTTGATGGCGAACCATCATTAAATATAGTTTTGTTCACTCTTAAAAATTCTTTTGGACCAAATAAAACTCTTTTTAAGATTCGGGACATCAAAATTTACTTTGTGTAAATTTTTGGTATCTTTCCGATAAAGTTCTTTTTTTAAATGAATAGTGTAAAATGTTGTATTTTAAATTAGAACCTCTTTTTAATATAATTTATTTATATGATTATATTATCTTTTGAATTGGTTTTAAAGTGAAATTATAATATATTTTTACTATTAAATCCAATAGTGGTCGTTGGAATTAATTTCACTTTGAAATCAGACGTAAACCAGTGTCAATCTTTTGATACTTATTGTTTCATAAAAACACGCTATTTGATCTGACAGTGGGAATTAATTATTAAATTAATTAATGTGACTTATATATTTTTAATTTTGTAAAATAGACTTCATTTTTGAATTCGGAATATAAAATATAGATTAGGGTGAATTTTTGGGATTTTTCTGAAAAACTTCAATTTTTGATGAATAGTTAAACCACTAAGTGGTACTTATAAAAACTGATTTTTCCGTTTAAATGAAATTTTTCCATATTTGTGTTTTTAATTTCCAAAATCCGACATAAATGGTTTTAATTAAGAAGTAAAATGTGGTTCAATGGGATAAAAATAATTTTTTGGTGAATAGTAACTTATTATGTTTTTAATCGCGATTAGAGGTAATTAGTGTAGTTTAAGGTAAAAATAATGTTTTAATAATATGAAATGAACTTGAAACATGTCCTAACCTCATTTGATTTGTAATGTCCGACCAAGACAAGCCATGGGTCAACTTGGGGACCCCATGGAGCCACTTTGTTTGGAAAATGACATAAATAACATTTTATTTAATGTAAAAGTAAAAATGACACAAACATGATATGTTTTACTAAAACAATTTTTAAGTGGGGTTATACAAGTCATAAATTTTATTATAATTAGTCATTGGAAAGATAAAAAGATTTCCTACATCATAGTAAGTTTTTTATAATTTTTAGACATTAAATAAATTAAATTATTTATGACATCATAATGATGCAGCGATGACATCATTATCTGATGATTTAAATAAAATGAGAAGATAATGAAAACTCTATGACCTACACATGTCCAAAACTTATTGGATGGGTGGATTTCGAACCCTTATCACCTTAACCACTAATAATATCAATTTGGGACCTTTTAAAACCGAAACTTTATTCAAATAAATTAATATTTCCTACTTTCCAAAAGTGCCCCTCCTCTCCTCTTATAAAAGGACCCCACCTCTACCTCATCTCACACACTCCTCAAGCCTTTGGCTCGGCCATACCCTGCCAATTTAATCTCTCCACATCTCTCTACTCATCCTAGAGAATTCCCTTTGGGAAGAATCCTTTCAAAGGAAGTCTTTAGGCTCAAATCAAAAGGAGTTACACTTTTAAAGGTAATTCATTCTCTCATTTTCATTTGTTTTATTTTGCTTCTCCAACCCCCTAAACTCTTTTTATTTACTTCTTTTGTAACAAAACCAGTATATTCAATATACTATGATGTTTTTATAAGATTTATTCAAGCCAAACTCTCACACAAATACATCAAATGGTTAAAGAACATACGGTTTCCGTGGATGGCGAAATTCTGCCTCCTGAAACGATGATTGTTCAATACTCATTTAACACCTTCAAAGGTGGCCATTATGATGTCACTATTTTTATATATGATATATAATATGTTAATGTTTTACTTATGCTTCTGTATTTTTCATTTGTGTCTTACCTTTATGGCTTCCATTATGGGTATACGTGATATCTTCATTTTAGGAAGTGCGGACTACCGCCCCCTCAAAGTGATGTGATTCGTTAATGCCATACGTGGGACGTATAAAGGATGGATTTAATGTTATTATATATGATTTTATAATGGAATTATTATATACCTCTATATAATTATTATTTCTTTCCATTAAAGTATGATATAGAAATGAAAGTAGCGTTCATGCGTACGTACGTCTTACCGTCTCCATGAACGGTGCATTTCATTTCTTACCTCTAAATGATTATGTAATATTATAAATACATGTATATGCTGGATATATATGATATATATGATATCCATATCAATAATGTAATTCTGGATATAAAGAACCTTTTACCACACAAACAACATGTAATTGTAAGAAGTCCACTTTCGACTTAAGAACCAAATATCGACAAAAGAAACATGATTAACTTAAATGATTAAATAATGTTTATAGCATGGTAATAAGTGATATAAAAGGAATAATGAACTTTAAAATGGTTCTTAAGGAAGTATAAATTAACTCAAGTTTATTATTCAGGGGATTAAAGAACGATCGAGTCAAGTCGGACCCGAGGTAAGGGATCTTACTCCTCTCTTTCTTTTTAAGTACACTCTTTTATGTCATTCTCTCTAAAGCTCAACTTTATTGTTTTTGGGATGTTATTTTATATTAAACTTACTGTAATTTTTATGTTCATGTGATGAGAGACCCTATTCTCTCTCATCAATCCATTTTGGAAGATTTGAGTGGCGTCGTTGGGATGCCGAAGTTTCGTAAGAGATCTAACCTCTCTCTTTCTCTTTAAGTACTCTCCCTTATGTCACTTCTTTTAAGCTCTTCTTTGTAATGTTGGGGGATGTTCTTTTATATTCCTCTTGCTGTAAATTTTATTTTAATGTGATGAGATACCATATTTGATCTCATCAATCCATATTCGGAAGTTTTATGTGGCGCCGTTAGGCTGCTGAGTTTTCGTAAGGGATTTTTCATCTCACTTTTATTCCCGTGAGATTTATGCTACATTTTCCACAAATTCCATTGAGTGGTGTATGTACTACCCATTATTCTAATCTTTGAGTAATATACTTTCGTTTATGAGTATTTACATCAATTATCTATTTTCTTTCTTTCATGGGGTGTATGTTTTAAAAGATACCCAAGTCGGTAAGGGAACCTTTCACCCTCTTTTTTTTAAAAGACTTCTTTTGTTGGGTATTTTAATTTACATATTGTTATGTTGGGATATGTTCTAATATATCCTTATTGATGTAAATTTTATTTCCAAGTGATGAGATACACTTTTTATCTCTCATCAACTCATTTTGATGTGATGCCGTTAGGCTGTCAAGGGAACTTTTTAACCCAATTTCGATTTCTTTGGGTTCAACATGTAGTCATTGAATATGTCATCCATTGAATATGTGTTAATTACCTTTTATTGTTTTACACTTAATATCCACTTATATTGGGTGTATTTATATTTTTCACACTTATTTTTGAGATTGATTTGTCCTTAATTTAAGGATACCCTCTTTATAAGGGATTTCATCACATTTGACATTTCTATTGAGGGTTCATTGTTGTTATGCAACAATTCACTCTTATATGGTGTATATACTGTCCTTTGGAGTATTATATCATTAATCCATTTATTCTCATGATATTATAAAGTTCTGACTAAATATTATTCCTCAGTTATTGTATTCAAGTGTCTCTAATTTTGGTAAAACCACTTTATCCAAAATATTGTTTTAAATGTTTTTATTATTTTTTCTTATTAATATCCATGTTTTCAAAATGGTTTTAAGGATTTATTTATATGGATATTAATGGTTTAAAATTTTAAGCTTCAAGGTGGTATGGGACACTTTGATTCAAAAATCTCTTTATTAAAAGTTTTAAATGGATTTGGAAATGGTTTCTTTTTGAATGGATTCATTATTTCAATATACTAAAATGTTATATTGTGATTGAAATGTGGAAATGTTATTTTTCCTTTATTAATGTTTTATGTGATACATTTATGTTATGGTTCTTGGGCATTGTTATGAAAACGGGTGGTTTCGTGATAAACTAAGGGCGGGTGAGCCCGATATAGCTCTCCAATGCATTGGGTAACGCGAAGGAGTGAAACGTTAAGGTTTATCCGAAGAGATTTAGGGAATATACTGTGATGGGTATTCCAAAACGTAACCAAGAGGGTTACTCCCTACGTAAGAATGTTATGAATGCCTCAATTTACCTTTTATGTCTTATGATTTCTATGATTTATTCATGATTTTATGAGGTATGTTAAAGTGACTATGTTTTATGGGTAAAGTATGATTTCATTCTTATGTATATATGAACTCATGTTTCCTTTCCATATTTTTTATAACCCTTACTGAGCTTTTTATGCTCATCCCAAGTTTTTGAAATGTTTTTCACAGGTCAAGGGAAAGGTACATGATGCGATGATAATGTCAAGGATGTGTCAAGAAAGAATCTATGTTTTATTTTAAATATGTTTCCGTTGATGGGAAGAATGAATACTGTATTTTATGTAACCACTTTGTTTTAAATGTAGAATGTAATGCAAGTTTCATGATCTAATTCTCTAAAACTCTAAACCTGAAAAGATCCTCAATGTGTAATCTTGTAATAACTCAAGATTAAGTAAGGTTTAAGGATGGGGCCTTATATCATCCTCCTAGGTTCATGTGGGATATTGTTTCTCAGGATGTTGAATCTTCTCAAGAGGCCTTATTATTATTCATAGATAATCTAGAAACAACTCTAGAGTAAAAGTTCAATCTCACTACCTACATGCATTGTGATGATGTTAAATGTTAGTGGGATGTCATTACCTGTGTTGTACGTCATCATGGTATGGTATTTGAGGGCTTGAAAACAATCATTTATGATTACATATTCCCCCATAAGTTTTCAGAATATTCTAATCGAGTGTTTATGCTTCTATAGAGGGCTCCCATGTCGATGATGTAGTATTTAGCTCATTTAACAATGATCATGCATTTCTCACTATGCCTTACCGATGATGTGATGACGATTGTGCCCCAGTTTGAAGATGGGCATGCGTACACCATACGATCATAGGAAATCATTTTCTATCTTAACATTGATTCATATATAGTGAACGAGTCTATCATACTTATGAAGAACTTGATGAATAATCATAATGTGATCTAGGGTTGTTCAGCTTCCAAGAAGTGAGATGGGTTATATAGTTTCAAGAAGCATTATTTTAATGGAGTACATGGGTGAAGTGAATGAAATATGAAACACACTGAGATATTTTCACTATTTCACCAGTGTAGAGGGTCTATCTATAAGGTTTGATGAACCCCTCCCTCAAAACATACACCTCCTAGGATGGAAGTGAATAAATAAACATAATGACCCCCCTGAGTCCCTACTCTAATAATCCCATGGTTGACTATTAGAAATTGGGGTGTACATATCTCAAAATAATAGTGGCAATAACATTTATGATAATATTGGACCAAGAGATCAGATGAATCATCCACAGACAACTCCATGAAATAATATAAAAGATGAATCTAAAAACCATCCCACATGCATGAAAAAAGTATAACTGATACAAATACAACATTGTCTCCAATGAAAATACCCAAAAGTAATGTTAACATAGTTACACAACAACTATCAGTATATAAGTTATTAAGGTCCAAAAGGGTATGTGAAGTCCACCATGAAATATTAAATCATTTTTATAAATGTGTTGTTATAATACAAGTATAATCAGTAATAAACTAAAGTCTCTGATGCAAATGTGAAATAATCATACTGATGCTCTTGTGAGAAAAAAGAAAAACCAAACATCCCAGAAATGGGTATACTAACTATCCCAAAAACACCAGGGCACCATAACCAAATAAATTGGTACATTAAATATAATATGATATAACTTACATCCATGATATGGTACCCCACACCACTTTCCCATGGTTAAGCCACTCTAACCCAAATTCAGACATCCTGGCACTACCATCCCTTCTCTATCCACACATCATGCCTGTACACACCTAGGACTCAAAAAAGATCCCACCCACATACACAAAATCCTCTAAACACATCCGACCAACATACATTCGGACCTCACCACACATCCCACTCGCAGACACACGAACCTATCAATACATTCTTCCCGCAGACACCTGGGCCTCCCAACACAACACATTTCATCTAAAAGACACTTGGGAAATAATATTTTGAACACTCCTGGGATAGAACACTAAATCTCATCACAGAGACACATAGGATACAACATCACATCCACAAACATATTTCACTAACAAACCTCTCTCCATCACAGCCTATACAACACTACCTCCCCTATAAGAAATAGTAGAAAAGGTAGAGTACCCATCCATCTGTAGTCCTCATTGGATGATTTGTAAAGAAACCATACCCATGAAGATGGGGGTGGAAAACACATAGTGCTCATCTAGGTCTGGTAAGTATATAAATCACAAGTAAAAATACAACAATATAAGTAGCATAAGACCTTCAATCCCAACTTATGGGTTAACAACGTATCATTATCCAACTCACCAAAATTCCCAAAACTGCTTCCAAAAAAAATTCACAACTCCACAAGAACACAACCACTTTTGTTTTAAGGTATTAATCACCACATAACCAGTCCAAATATTTTTTTATTTCATTGCACCCCATTAATATTTATTCATTTGACCATTAATATTAGTCAGATATCTATCAGGAACACCACACATCAAGCATCATATTAAAAATTACTTCGATATATAAAGATCCCTGATAAAATAAATTTTCTTCAATTTACGTCGAAGTTCAACCCCCATTCATGATATATCTCAATCCAACCTCTAGATATGGGGTGATGGGATTTTAATGTTATTAATTAAGAAAACATGTGTTTAATTACCCAAACCATGTCAACCATTATTTACCATTAATTTAATCCATCAATACCCATGCATCTAGAACAAAGAAATCACATTCCAAAAATATATTATTTTATCACAACCATACATCCAAAAAGTCAAATAAAAAAAAATCAACCCCACATGACTTAACCACAAACCATCGTCCCATAGCCACACAACCACATCACATTAAAATAGTTTTTTACAAATTTTCAATGGGAATTTTATCTCATTCTACATATATTTAGGGGTGTTATCACAAAAACAAAATCCTTTAGAAAGCAATTAATTATATTGGTATAAATGGTTAGTTAATTTCTATTTTTGGGTGATAAAAAACAATTCCAACCGAAAAAAACATATCATTCATATCCACTGAAAAAATCCATGAGAAAAAACAATTTACATTGGGGCATCGATCCCATTTAATTGAAATGTCACAAACAATATCGAATCTCTAAATTTTTTTTGATCATCCACCATTTTCCATTTAAATTAAATTAATGAGTACATTATAATTCATTTATTCTAGAACAAAAATAATACATAGATAAATATAAGTGACACCACCTACATTTTTCAAAGTAAATTGAAATGATGGGAACCCTACCTCAAGGAATATATACAACATTTTGCACACCACCGAGCAAAGAAGAACGATTGTGAACCACAACATCACCATGAATACTTAAAATCTTCCTCAGCTATATAGTAGATCAATCAAACAAAACTCGAACACATCCCAAAACCAATAAAACACCATATCATTGAATATCCTGGAGAATAATGGAAGAATAATAAAAAATAATGGGAAACAACATACCATTGATCACCAATGAATAACCACTATGGTCAATGGATCCAAATACGGTTGAATAATGACTTTATGGAAACCTAGGGGAGCCTAGGATTCAGAAAATATTTGAATAAAAATGTATACTGGATGAATGAATAAAATTCCACACTTTTTTTTAAAACCACACATTATTGGGGAATTAAAAGCCTCGTTATCCCCTTTCGTGTCGTGTAATCACCTGTGTTCAGTTTTCGATGAAAAATGCATTGACTCTTCATTTAAATATTTTATTAGACACAAAAACCACTACATTGTGAAGGAGACATGGAAAAATCATGAAACAGAATTTCACATCATGTAATCCAGTTTCACAATGTGTAATTCATGAAGCACCACTAGTGAACCTCCAAATTCCAGAAAAAACTCATGAAACATCCACCGAAGACGTCACACAACAACTCCAACAAATTAACATAAAAGGAGGGCACACATTGTTAAATCAGATAACTGTAAAATGATTATTTCCCTAGAGAATCCAAAAACAGTCCTAAAAGAAAATTTGTCTGGAAATCTTCCCTATGAGATACCTATCAGGGAAATTTTCATACCTCAAACACTACTACCAACTAATCACACCAACCCAAGCATCCTCTGAAAACATTGCACAACCACATTACACCTCCTCTCAAAAAACAACACAACCACCCTACCACTGTATAACTATCTCGACCCCCATGGATCCCAAACCAGCAACCACAACAACCAATGAACTGTATTTCCCAGAACATACTAATGAGGGAATTTTGTCTTCTATGTAAAGATACTATGCACTCTAAGTGACACTCACTCACCCACATGAGTTTAATCTCATCATAGTTAATGCATATCATATTTTAGTAAGTTAATACACATTTCACATGTTAGTACATTATCTCAAATCACACCACACAACCATCATAAACCAATAAAAACAGCTCTTCTAAAAAAAGGATCTATATAGTACAATACATTTCTAAGAAAAATATAAAAATATAAAACTAAAAACAACTCCTTGTTCTAGACATGAATATAAACTTATTTCTCCCAATAACTCTCATATAGACATCTGGATCCCATGACACATGAACCAATGGAATTTTCATTCAACATCACACCTTCCCTTGATGATCATAGATCTTTATGGGTCATTCCACCAACATCATGTCATACTCAATATCCATCACTACCCATTCAATGAATGTGGAATCCTCGTGAAGATAGTGATGAAGTTGAGAGATGTGAAAGAGGTCAAGGATTCTTTACAACTGTGGTGTAAATTCCAACTGATACACCATTAAACCTACTCGACCCAAACCTAAAAGGCTCCAACAAAAATGGGAGAAATCTTAATCCATTGTATAAAACATTGATGTTCACTTCATGGGGAAACGATCAAGAACATGTGGTCCCCATCCTAAAAATCCAAGGGAATTATCTTATGATCTATAGAATACTTTTTCCAGTCACACAATGATTTCATCCTCCCACGAAAAAAATGAATATTTTTAATAATTCTCAGCACCACCTCGAGACCGTGAATAGCTATCTCCCAAACCACTATAATACAGATGGTATAATTACACGATCTTCCATATAAGGCCTTCAACGGGACCATTCCAATAGAAGAGTGAAAACTATTTATATAAGAAAACCCCACCAAAGGCATGTGACATACCCATCATACACCAAAGTCCAAGATGCAAATCTGCAACATATACTCCAATGTCTGGATATTCTTTCTGGTTTGGCCATCTGTATGAGGGTGGAATGTAGTACCGAGGCATAACTGAGTCTCAACAGCGTGATGCAATCCCCTAAAAAATCTTTGGATAAATCATGTGTCTATATCTGCGCCAATGGACCTAAAACTCCATGAAACCACACAACCTCATACACGTACCTATTAGAAAAGGAATCTATTGCACCATACTCCTTTATAACTAAGAAATGATCAGATATCGTCAACCGGTCCACTACCACCCAGATAGAATCACAACATACCTAAGCTCTAGGTAACCTGGGATGAAATCCATCATTATGCCATCTCATTTATCCTTAGGAATGTCCATTGGCTGCAACATAACACCAAGAACATGGTGCTCAACCCTTTCCTATAGGAAACCCAAGACTTCCAAAACATACTATGCCACAACGTGTTTCATCCCAGTCCACCAAAATTGTATTTCAAATACACAGTACTTATTATAAATTCATGGGTGTACAAAAAAAGGTGATATATTGACCTCATGAATAACTCCCATGTGAATTGGTACCGGAACAAACAACCACCCAAAAAACAACATCTAATTCTGACTACCCCTCTAGAGTATCACCATGGCCCACACAATTGCACATCACCTCTACCTATGAGACTCCCCACTAAGAAACCTCTACATTATACATCATAGAAGACATCACCATCATAAAAAATAAATCGTTAGAACCATCAACCCTTCCATATAGGTTCAAGGCTACCAAATCCTATGCTTCTCTCCATTCATCAACAGATCCATGAACATCATCCTTCTGGGACTTTATTATCAAAGCATCATCCATGAAATTCCCATTTTATAAGGTGTCAGTGATCTCGAAATAAAAATATTAATCCATCTCCATCCACCAATATTTTCATAGATTCAGGTCACAATGGGAAAATATATACCTAAAACTCTTAAGATCCCTGAACACCATAAAGCATTACAAAATGAGGTAATTCTCCCAAAAAATCAACACAAACATAACCAATGCTTGCTTCATATCTGGTAGTTAAAGAACTGGATCAATAACCAACTTCTATTTCTGGAATAATCATGATTCAAGGAACTGATAACTCTATATAACATCATGGTCCTCCCCATTCAAAGCTATAAATGGGGATATAATTTGAGTTAAATCAGGTAAAAACTAGGATAATATCCTAAAATACCAAGTAAATTGTCAACCTATTCAATGTTCCTTGGTTCTTCCCAAGAAAAGAATGATTAAATATTCAATGGTTCTTCTTCCACATAATACTGAGACACCCCATTATGTGGGATATTGACCTCTCATTTCTAGAATATACACTTGGACAACCTTCCATAATTCTAGTGGAGTCAAAGAATACATATGATTTTTCTGAGGTACTTAGTGGTCTCCTCTTCTGACATCATTCAGATTAAGATATCATCTTTGAATGCGAAGATGAACTAATCCATGAACTTAGGGAAAACAAATTTCAAAACCCTCTTAACACATATGGTTCATTCATAACACCAAATGGAATTACAAAAAACTAAAATTTTCTTAACCTAAATCTGAAGGCTTACTTTAGGATGTAGGACCCCATCACCATCAACTGGTGATATTGAGACCACATATTATTATTTGAAAATGAACTCAGCCCTCTCAATTGGTTGAAAAGTTCATCTGTCCTCATAATAGGGTAATGGTTTTTTACTGCCACCTGATTCAATATCTAACAGTTTATTTACATCCTTAGATTATCATTCACCTACTTTGAAAACACCACTACAGAAACCCGCAGTGACACGCTAGGACAGATTGAAACATTCTCCATATGATCATTTCCTTGAATCCTCAACTCCCTGAAACTCAGGAGCAATCATCTAATAATAATCCATTAAAACTATAAAAGAACTTTAATGCCAGTCTCTCCTGAACTCAAAATCAGGTTGAGGGGGTATAATCATAAAATCCTCTTGGAAAACATTCAAGAACTCCCTAGGAAATAGTTTTACCTTTACCATTTCAGCATCCACTATGTCCATATAAATATTAGCCAACAAGGAATGAAGGAGTTCCTCATACCAACTACCCACCTGCCAAAACTCACTAGCCATAAAAACCACACATTGGCCACCCACATCTGAAAACATGAATCTCCTACAAAATCATTTCATAATAGCATTTATAGAATAAAACCCTTCAATTCCAAGGATGTCATTGTAATTCTATATATGTAAAGGGAATATATCCTTATGGTATTGATGTGACGCCATAATTACTATATACCCCAGACACACATCAAACTAGTTGTTCGGGAATCTACCTAGAATAATCTACACTATGTCCATATGTAGCCTCTCTACACATAGTCCTAGAGAATGAGCTTCAGTGGTTTCAACATAAGAGTGCAATGTTACTGAATTACTCAAGGTACAAACAAGGTTACAAAAAAAATTGATAGTACCTCTAATGATTTATATCCCCTCCAGAACTACTTCCTCCAAAACATGAAACTAACCTCACCTATTTCCACTTCATCTATGCTAGATACCAACTCCACGACCATGCTCAGGATGTAGTCGCTGATCATGAGAAACATCTTAAGGTCATCCTTTAACTGGTCCATCTCCCATCAGTGGAATATATTCAAGCTACCCCTACCACAGAAATGATCCCACTAGAATCAACTATTGCGGAAGGCACTATACATTTCCACCTCTACAAAAATATGATTAGTGTACTAATAGGAACTCGTTGTTGTTATGGCCACATACCCCACAACCAAAACCCCCTGAAAAATGATCTAAGAAAAATCATGGAAGTAACTAGTAGTAGAGTATTGGAAAAGAAGATGTTGTGGTCAACTCCCTGACATCGGAAACTTCAAAGGTCCTAGCGTTAGATACATTCCATTAAAAACCCTTCCCCTTAGATAACTATGATGGAAACACTCTCTTTGTAACCCTACTCACAAGTGCATACTCTTGATTCCCTCTGCCTTTTTCTAATCCTCTAGATACATCAAAAATATAAAAGGTGTGATTTCACAATATATAGAAGTATTGGTTGCCTCCTCAAGATGTCTCGCATGATACTAATCCTCTTGAAAATGGTCGAGGAAAAAACACAAAAGGGACATGAACATGATCCCCTTCTCCAACACTAACATTCTACCCTAGTGAACTGAATAAATCCCATACCTCTTTACTTTCATCATGGTTGAAGAATGTAACTCTTCTCTAAACTCCATTATATTTTTGGCCCACAAAACATCATACAACATCAAATATCATAGATACAAATTCCAAAACTAACGCGCAGCTCCCCACATCAGACTGACTACAAAAGGGAACCAGTAATCCATGGGGCTCAGATCAAACTAAAAGTGATATCAAACTCCTCCAGAAATCTCTCTGTCCACACCTATGAAATGATCACCTTATACTTCCCCAAATTTTGACATTAAATATTTTACAATTCCCTCTACCACTATTCATCCTTCTCAAATAGATCAACCCTATGATGATCAACTAGATCAGCCTTACAATACTCCACAACATGAGCCACACATTCAAGATAACTAGATTCCATATTTGTAAGGTATGGAAAATATTTTCTAGTCCCAATATTATGGATTTTTATTCATTCTTATTTTAATTAATTTTTTTGTTTCATCCATTTTATTCTTCCCAAAAAAACCCATTAAAATTAGAACACATTCATTGTGTCGAATGTACCTCTCCTAGGTCACTAACCAACAAGCATATGTATATCAATTGGTCATTTAATTAGATCATTGTATGTGCACTAGATCATGGGGGCCCTAAAATACCTTGTCCTAGCCGGTATCTTAAGCTTGTTTCATGCACCAAGGATAACTGCAACTGTTTTCATACCACACCATGAAATCCTCACTATTCCATATGAAAAAAATCCATCTTATCTCTCAACTGTAACCTCTAATACAACTATGTGATGACCCCCTCCATGAAATGATAACCCCTAGCTTGGGAGTGAAGAAGTGGAGATAATGACCCCCATGTCCCTCCTCTAGTAAGCCTCGTGTTGTCGACTACCACCAAGGGTGTCTGGATCTCAAAATATGTGAGGCATTACCCATTATGATAGTATAGTATTGATATATTAGAATAATCAACCAAAAAATCCCATGAAATAATATAAAATAAATCCAAAAAACCCTCACACATGCATGAAAAAAAGTAGAATTGATACCAATACCGAAATGTATCCAATTTAAATAACTAGAAGTAAAGTTAATGTAATGTAACAATAACTATCACAATATGATCTAGTAAGGTCTTTAATATTCTATAAAATCCTACTAGAAACCTAGAAATTATTTTATAAATTTAGGGTGAGAATAAAAATATAATCAATAGTAAAATTAAATGTCTCTCATAAACATGTGAAGGAAGAATACTAATGCTCCTATGAGGAAAAAATCAATCAAACAACAACTCAAAAGGTATACTAATCATCCCAAACTCACCTAGGGGCACTTCAAAAATAACAGAATCCCTAAAATATAATATGATATAAAGAACATAGATTATAGGTTACCCTACAACACATCCCCAGTGGTGTTCCACTCTCACCCAGTGTCTCAAATCCCGGTGCACCCATCTCTTTTGTATGGGACATAACAACCATCTGACACAAAAAAAGGCCTCAAAACACATAATTCACACAAACACCTAATACTCTTAACATATCTCACATGTATACACCTACCCCTCACAACCCATCATATCTTATCCTGAAGACACATTGGAATGAATATCACATATCATCTTAAAGACACCTATGAATTCACCTCACATATAATCCTGAAGACACCAGGGAAAGCACATAAAAATAACTATATAATGAACAAATAGAACTCCATCCATCACATCCTATACAATACCTACATCACTAGAAAATAGAGAGAGAAAAAGAGAAGATACATTTCCATTTGTACTCCAAACCAGATTTTTGGAAAGGTCACTACCACTATTCATTTATAGTTCTTAATATCCACTTAAACATTCTCCATATTATACCATTTTGAACCACCAAAATAATGTCATCTCATATGACCATACATATTATTTGGGCATCTATCATGCACAATACTCCTCAAGTAGCTTTGTAACATTAACTACAGAATAAGAATTACCCTAGTAAATGAAAGAGGATTCACAGTATCACTATGTTCTACACCCATTCATGATATATCAAACCCCAAACACTAGATATAGGGTGATGATTTATACAATTTTTTAATGGAGATAACTCTATGAAAATTACCCAAACATTTTCAAACATTATTTAACATTAATTTATTCCATCACTATGCAGACAACTAGCTAAAAGAAACCACATTAAAAAAAACTTCTAAACATATCACCACCATTCCACCCCACAAGAAAAATCAAACAATGTAACAACCACACATCCCACAACCACATAACCTATTCCAACATACTCACAACCACATTGCATCATGATTTTTTTTGATTTTCAAATGGGATCTTTTCACATTCATCTAAAATTTATGGTTCTTATTAAACAACAAAAATCATGGGGAATCCAATTCAATAGAAAAGTATATATGGTTAGGATATATCCATTTTAGGGTGATACCATATAATTTTATCAAAAAGAAAAATCATATTATGAATAAAAAGTGAAAAAAAATCCACCAATGTCCATAATTCTATGCTGTAAATTAGACCCATATAATTGCAATATTAGAAACAATATCGATGCTCTAAAAACATTAAAATAAACCCCTATTTCCCCAATTAAATTAAAATATCTTTTTTTAATATGTAACAACCATAATCCACTAATAAACAGATGTAAAACCACTCCCACATGGTGAAATTAAAATAGTAATGAAGAAAATCCTAACTCAAGGAAGCCTTCCAATGTAATTTGCATCACATTGTAAGGAAGAATGCTAAAAAACCAAAACTGCACAATGATAACTATGGATACTCATATAACACACCACATATCTTTGAAAACAATTCCTAAATCCACCCCAATACTAATGAAAAACCACCGCAATTCTTATATGAGATAATAAATGAATAAAAACAACAAAGAAGGGGGAAAACAAACCACATATCATCTATGTAACGTCAAAAAATAACCACTGGGGTAAAAAAACTAATGAGGGACAAATAAGGGCATCAATTAAACCTCGTATCCCTTGGTTTTTTTCCATTGTGAGAAGAAAAAGGGACCATAACCAAAAAATGTATGTTTGGCCAAAGATAATTCTTAAAAAAAACATGATCAAGATATTACAAGATGTGTAATCCCATTTAACATCGTGTAATACATAATGTTTAGATTCCACCAAAGAAAATATCCCATTTTTTTAGTATTTAATTTACCCTGAAAACCCTCGCATTTGGAACCATCACTTGAAAATACTTGAAATAGAATTTCATTTCATGCACTTCAGCTACACTATGTGAAATTCATGCAGAACCTATGATGTAACTCCAACATCCAAAAAAGAACTCACTAAACATCCCATGAAAACCTCTAATAACAATCGTGACAATGTAATAGACCAGGAGGGCATGAAAAATTAAATAAAAATTACCATTATATGAGGAACCTGAACGAATAATGATTTTACAATAAGATGGGTCACCAGTAGTGTTTCTTAAAAAAATTCAATATTCTATCTAGTGAGAAGTGATTTTTTCATACACTAATTATAGTGACATATAGTTATAATTCATAGACATTGCATCATTTTTATGAATAGGTAGGTTATTACAAATGTATATTCTTGAAGACCATAATATTTTATTATTTATGGAATCATGGAAACATAATCATCTATCATTGTGAAAGATCATCAACATATACCTTAATGATATTCCCCCTTTTTTACTCCAACTAAATATATTTCATTATGACCTGGGTATTGAAAATATATGAATGTGATGAGCTCGAATACTCGGTAAGCATACATAAAGGAGATATATATGCATTACATGACCATAAGGGCCAGATAATGTTATTATAGAAATTAAGGATCATATCCAACATAAAAAAATCATATACCTGAGTCATGGAAAAAATATTTTTATTTTATATGACATTAATCACTAGTGAATAAATGGAATAATCCATGAATACCTAACATTGAAATGAGATGTGGGATTGTGGTAGACACATAATTAAATAAAAAATTATTTCCTTTGAAGTCAGGGATCAATGAAAATGCAATATTAGTGTAATGGGTTCACTCCCAAAACAATAATGGTACTATTGTATCACTCCCATGACCATCATCATGCTCAAGGATCACTCCCAATCACATATTACCAGACAATGTTAATTACTAAAGTGAGTTTACTCACTATTCCAACCTTGTCTATCTCCTGATATATAAATCCTTACTTATACATTAGAACAATTTATAAGTCCAAACCATCTCAAAATTTCATGAAGACTACTTGTGCCTCATGATCATAAAAAATAATATATTATCTCTTGAAATGAAATTGACATCATAAAGAGGTAATCATATTATAAACTTTTGAAAAATTCAAGTTTCATAATCTTTTTATCAAATAACATCATATAAAAAGAAGTGGGTTACATTAGAATACATACAATTTTAGATTATTTTTTTCCATTAATATATAACTCATTAAAATTAAATGGGTTTCATAATAATCCTTCCATAAAAACATATTCCATTCAAAAATAAACATGAATAGAAACATTAGATCATATTATAAGTATGGAATTTATAACAACAATATATTTCTTCATAGATGGAACATGATTTTGAGAAATATTTTACAAAATATATTGAGTAAAATATCCCATCATCATTAAAAAATACATATTAAAATGAAAAACCTTTTGAAATAATTTTCTTTTAAAAAACATTAATAACTTATGAAGGAATCCTGGATTTTTTTGAAAAACCATTTCATCGAAAAATTATAATGGATTCAAGATATCATATTGAAAAAAAATTCATTGAAAATATCCCTAACAACATATAAAGGACTCTTAAAAAAAATTTGAAACTCATTTTCCATGAAATCTTATCACATAATCCTGATATTATTTTTTAAAAAATCATTTAAAACTTATAATGGATGATTGAAAACACTTTTGAAATCTTATTTAATTGAAAGTAACTTTAAAAACAACTATTTTACCAAATATTATGTGAAAAATTATAATTAAAAATTATCATATATATATGAAAAAGAAATATCTAATAGATGATTGTATTAAAGGAGAATAAATATGTATATGTTGAACTTTCTTTTCTCACCATAGAACTTTGAGAACAATTTCTCAATAAGAAAACAACAAGAGGATTATATTTTTAAAAATTATTATTAAAAACAAGGTTAAAAAGGTTAAAATTATGTTATCATGATCATAGGATAATATTATAAATTTTTTGACATTTTTTTAAATATTATATTTTCAAAAAACATTGAATTTCAACCAAAGATAAAGATTATGTTGTGTTATCATGATTTTTTTCCCTAAATTATTATAAGTAAAAAAAGAGTAGAAATGATTCAAATAATGATTATTACCTAAATAATTAGAGGATAATAACATTTATGAGTGTTCCTGATATATGGGTCATAATATTTCATTAATGAAAGCATAATAATAAAAAATACTGATAATGATGAGATTGTAGTAATAAACTATTACAACATCAGTAACATTGAATCATAATCCACATGATAATATGATATTTAATGAAGCATAATATTTCATGAAAATAAGGATATTCCTGATACAATTTGATAAAGGGATGTATATACAAGTTTTAAAATAATATTACTTCCAAATAAAACTTCTTTCTCATTAAAGGGAAATTGAGAAAACAATTACATTACAACTTCGGTAACTTTTGAATGACAATCCCAATGAAATATAGATAATAAAATTGTTATTTAAATAAAAATAAATATTAGTATAATATTCATATAATACATTTATGGGATGTATGTATAGAAGAAAAATGAAATGATGGGTGAATAAAACATATATATCATTTAAATAACAATGACAGTAGATATCACCATATCACACGATTAACCATTAAATTGTTATATGTGTTAAATAATAACATCAATTGAAACTTTTAATGCCATAACATAATTTTTATTAATGATGAAATATGTCATAGGGTAGTATACACACCATAAAACATGAATAAGTTGGGAATATAGCATATATATTAGACAAATAAAAGTGAGATGACAAATACCAAAACTTAAGACTTGAAATTATTCTTACTCATTCACAACCCCTTAATAATATATATATATATATAAGGTTAATATAAATCAATAATAGAATCGTGTTCTTTTATATCATAAAACATCTTATTTTATTGTGAATTTATATTACCAGTGTTTTAATAATTTCATGATAATGTTACACTTTGGGTAATAACCATATTTTTTTATTTTGAATTTTTATTCATAATACCCTTGCATAGATCTTAATTTTCCGATTTAATGAAATTAAAACATGATTTAAATATCATATATATAGTGTATAAAACTATTATAAAAATATATATTATATGAAAATATTAAAAGGAATACATTTTTTTATAAAAATGGTAGGCCATACATACACATGGAATATATTACTATTTTATTATCATATTGAATGAAATAATATAAATAACATATATATATAGATATATTTTTTTATCCCAGTATAATTTTTATGTAATATATGTCATATAATATTACTAAAACCATACTAAATTCATTCCATGTAATGTGTGAAAGAATCAGATGAATCTAAGGTGTCTGTAGTCTATGCATCCACAAACAAAGGAATAATATTCCCACAAAATAGAAATAATGAAGGTTTGTGTTATATAATAATTTTATAATAATAATAACAATATAAATTTCATATATATAATATAAAAATTGAATTTAAATAATTTTTCCCAACCATGAAAGGTGGTAATATAATAAATAACAACATCATTCTGAACCCTTAATATAAAACAACTCATTCTATTAAGGATATATATTTTATTATATATTCATAGAATAATACGAATTGAGGGGTAGAGACCAAAATAAAACAAAATTTCTTGTTTAAGGATGTTACCTATAATTTGGGTAACTATTTATGGTTTATACTAATATTATTCCAAGGATTCATTTTGTCCCAATGTGACACATCTAGGATGAGTGTGTATATTTTTTTAGTTGATATGTATAATGACCCATCTTAATTCATATATAAATTATATATTTTCTTTCATCCATAGTACATTACACAGACTAACGCCTAAAGATAATATTAGTTTAGTGCCTTTGGAATCATTTAATCATAATCAATGGTACATTATTGAGATATATTATATCCCACTAGGTTCTCTAACATAGGAACCCATCTTTGACAGATCAAAAATAAAATATATCTTCATAAAATGGTGAAATAAACATAAAAAAGGGTGATGTTATATGCTCATTAAGGGTAAAAAAGAGACATGAATTCATAAACATTATCATAATGTTATGAGAACATGAGAATAAAATTATAAGATCATACAATGAAAATCGTATACATGAATCATGGAATAAAGGTTATAAATTCACGATTTGTGAATAAAAATGAAGTCTAGAATATAATAAATTAAATGATCAAAATGCAGTAACACTTGGATTTTTGGAATACATAAAAATAGGTAAAATCATTCCCTCTAAGTAATGATGAATTTATTGAACTTATCAGGGAACTTAATTTGGACTACACCTAATGGGAAGGAAATGCCACCATACCTAGTAAGGGTCCTTTCCTTGAATGGTATTATGTTCCTCATATTCCCATAGGGTATTTTTCCCATATTCTAGCTTCATAGTGACTATACCTACTAGGAGGGACACACCACTACCCCCAGTCATATTCCATTACATATAAGGGATCTCATTCCCTATCATCCCATAGTGCATAAATCCTACTAACCCAATTATCATTATAAAATCATGATATATAAATCATTACCCAAATATATTTAAGTGAAATATATATCCCACCCATAAAATAATTAATCCATTTACACATATCCCACAATTTAATTAATATTTCATCATATCAGGACCCATAAAATTATATGGGTTTCATAAAAATCATATAATATCACGTGAACATTAATGGGTATTATGACCATTTTTCTCATAACAACCAACAATAATGAGATTGGTTTCATAATAAATTTTTCAAATCATTACCCATTTTGTAAAATGGTTTGAAAAATAATATACCTTGTCAGAGAGTAACATGTGTCAAAAAAAATTATTCATCAAAAGATAACCCATTTAAGAAAGAACATTAATGGTAGCAATATGTTGTATCATAGTAAATAATAATATATAATAATATATGTAATTGTAGATGGATAAGTCTTTAAGAATATAACATGGATAATTTATTATGAAAAATTTAATTTCTATTAAAATTCATTTTTATAAAACAATTTAGAAAATACTTTTCTTATAAATAATTCATTGAAATTTAATTTAAAAATATTTTTGAGGAAAACATCCATTATTCTTTGAGATATAATTTTTAAAATATGAAACCTATCAGAATCCATATTTACATGGAAATTATCTTGAAAACATTAAAGCCGATTAGAAACATTCTAAAAACCATTTCATTAAAAACTTATATAATAAGCATGAAATTTTTTTGAAAACCATTTTCATTAAAAATTCCTTAAATATATAAAATGAAATTATAAAAACATGGATATTTTTTTCTTTTAAAATATCCCTTTTAAATCATAAAAAAAGAGTAATAAAATTTATTTTGATTAAATTTTTTTCGTGAATAATTTCAAGAAAATATTTCCATTGAAAACCACTAAAAAATCATAAAAAATCATGAAAATTATTACAAAAGTTTATATAAAATTAATATTTCAAACATATAAATTATATTTCAAGGATATAATAATCATGAAGGTGGGTAAAAGTGAAGATGTATAACATTACATTTGTAATATAATGTTTTAAAAAATATTATTCACCAAAAAATGATAAGAAGATTCCTTAATTATACAAATTTTCTAAAAATTTAAACTGGGTAAAAATTTCCATTAACCCTGATAGGGTAGTAGTAAAATATTTTTTAAAACATTTTTAGTAAACATGACTTTTAATGGACATAGATTTCTGACAGAAAGGATAAATGAAATTATAATTTCATAAAAACGTTTTCATTTTTATCTTAAATACCAAAGTGTGTAAAATGGTACCCTGAAATTTATATATCATTCATATACATAGGATAATAAAATTCATGAGAGTTATTTATATATTGATGATAATAATTCATAAATGGTATCACAAACATAAACAATCTCAATATACAATGATATTAAAGCTACAAATCACTACCACATTGTTAACATTAAATAATAATGGATAAAATAACATTACATGAATATTAAAATATCATTAAAGTATCTATATTCATGACATAACCATTAAAATTATATTTATACACCTCATAGAAAATTATTGGTTCATAACATGGAATGTGTATAAAATAAGGAAAATTATGAAAAAAATTATATTACCGATTTGGTAACTTTTAAAAAATAAACCCCTTGAAATAAAGATCCTAAAATATATATGTAATTACCCATAAATATAATTATATTAATCACATATTAAATTAATTTAAATTATACAAACTACAGAACTGAATTTAGTGGTGAATATAGGATATATCTCACGAAATAAAAAATTTAAATGAATCTACCGTACCTTGTTCCTTGACTATCGTTGTACTCATATAAATCCTCTGGTAAAATAAATATAACATTATTATAAATTTTTTAAAGAACAATATTCTTAAATATTATACCATTTATATATTAACTAAGACATTATATTACCCTATTTTTATCAATTACATGTTCACAAAATTCATTCGGTAATATCTGCTTGGTTTTTCTAACATGTGTCTAAATTTGTTATATTTCATATTCTAATAAATGTATTATTATTTAATGAATGTAAAAAATAAAAAAAAATGTTATATATTCAGTATTTTCATATTTATTGTAATAAAAAAATATAGGAAATTGAAATAGAATACACTGTTCATGGAGTGGTTACGTCGTACGTACGCAAGAACATTGTTTCTATTTTGTAATTGTATTGAATTAAAAAAAGTTAATGATATATATATATATTATAATTCAAGTAGTATAATTTATTAATATATATTTTATATTTTCAATAAACTCATCCTCACTACATTCAATGTATGGTACGAATGAATCACATCGCTTTTAGGAGGTGGTAGTCTACAATTCCCAAAATGAAATTATTGTACTTACAAAAAATTAATGCCTGAAGGTATGTGTTATATTATAATTCAATAAGTTTCAATAAATAATCAATATTTAAAATTATATTTAAAATTATATTTTCTATTATATTTCACTACCAGTATTGGTGGTAAAGGAATAACAAACAACATCATTTCATGAGGCGATTGTTCTACAGAAACAAGAATGAAAAGATTGTTACCCATTAGATTGATGTGTGTGAATTTTCTGGTAGAAATATTTGAAAAAACACAAGTAAATATATTTTTGATAAACTTTTTGTTATATATTCTTATAATAATAATAATTGGGGTGGTAGATAATGAAAAAAACTACTTGAGAAAGGATGTTTCCCCTTATTGAATTATCTCCTTTTGGATTGCATTAAAGGTCATCCTTGGATGGATTTATGACTGAGGTGAGTCTTATAGTTGGAGGTAATAGATTTCAATTAGATATATGGGAATAAAATTTTCAATCCAAATTGGTATTAGTGGTGTTATGAATTGTGAGTAGATTTTTATAGTGTAGGAGGAGAGGCATTCTTGTAAATTTTTGGAACAGGAATCCCACCTAGGTTTTTCCTATTCCATATGGAAACAATAATCATCCAAAATAGATCTATGAGAGTTCTGGGAATATTTATTTCCATCCCAAATAATGTTTACAAGTTTCACTAGTTATTTTGGAACTTACATTTAAGTATTAGTCCATTGTTAGGATAATTTTTCTCTAAATCACTATTATTAACATTAATTACATTCACTAATGTTTTTAGTCAAAAATTATGTTTTATTTATTAAATATTATAAATCATTATGATTCAAAATAAGTAATAATTTTTAACAAATTCCAATCACACTAGTGGTAGAAATTTATTTAAAATTAATATCGAATGCGGGATTATAATGTATGTTTTTAAAGTAAGAATGTGCAAAAGTATGCTATGTTTTTATATATACTATCATTGTTAAATTTATTCCAGTGAACTAATTTATATTAAGTGATGTATAATTTATATAATTTTAATTATATTCCAATTATAAAAATAATGTATCCCTATAAATAAATTATATGAATTCATATTTTTTAATTTAAATTTAATATCTTACATTATTCATCAAAAATTTAATCTTCACAGAAAAATCCCAAAAATCAACCTTAACTAAATTCTTATGATATTATGTTTATTTTGAATTATAAAATTTATAAAATTTGTAAAATCTTGATATAAAAAATATACTCCATTAAATGTTATTAAAAATACTTTTAAAAAAAGTTCATTATGTGTGATAACTGGTTTGTTCCTACATTATGCCAATAAAATAAAATTGATGAATGTAAAAAATATATTATTTAAAATATAAAATATATATTTCATTAATATAATTCACAAATATTTTTAATTTTATTTATTGGGATAAAAAAATTTTTGGGGAAAAATGCCGTTTTTAAACTCCGTCCCTTTATATTCAATTAGTTTTTATATTAATTTATGATTAATTTTTAACAACTAAATTCAAAAATTTATTTTATTATTCTAGTTAATAATATTAAAAACTACCAACCTAATTTTTATGGTATATATTATTGTATTATGTAATAATATTTTTCATACAATATTATTTTTTGGTAAAACTCGGTCTTTCATGCAACCTAAGCTAATCACCCTTATCCTTGTAAAAAAATGTTAAACATTATGATTGTTTTAGTTAATGGTTAACTTTTTATTACCTATAAAATAATAATGAAATAGTGTTTTATATTAAAAACTATTTCCCTTATTTCATGAAATGTAAAATATAAAAAATATTATATTCAATCAAAAAAATAATTCCCAAAATCATATAGTGTTACACTCTACCCCAAATAAAATTAATTTCACCCTAAAGTTTTTTCGTGGTATTAAATGATTAATACTTGAGAGTTCCTCTCCTAAAAACCCACATCATAAAATTTTAAACTAAAACATCCATTAAAATTGGAAATTTGTAAACATAATGATTATCCAAAGTTACACAAAACTAGGGATTTACATGGGAGAATAGATGTTGAAATTTTAAATTTATACCTATATAAAAATGTGTAAATATTCATAGCAAGTGATTGAGGTCATCAATCCAAAAAAGGAAAATGATCATTGTAATGTTGAGTTCTACAATTTTTTAATTATTATGATGACATAAAAGGCCTTATGTACTACATAAATTATGTCATTAAGAATATATTTTATTTCTATATGGCTTCCCAAAAGATGATGAATTTTCATGAAAATGTATAGATTCATGATTCTAATACATCCTTAAACATTTTTTCATTGAACAATTCCAACTTCATCTCTTAATATTGGAAATTATGGTTAATTTTTCACTAATAAATAATTAATAGATCATTATATCCATTAAATGTCCTCCCATTTTTCTTCATCTACCATAAAAAACTTTTTTAGAACATGCATGTGTGGAGATTATTCATTAATATCAAAAATATTATCTGAAGTTTCACTTAGTTTTTTAATAAATGGTTATCTATATATCCCTTCGAAATAATGAAAATAAAAAATATTGGAAATATGGTCATGGAATTATCTTTTAATTAAACCCAATATATCATAAATTAGTTTTTGGTTATCCCATTCCAATCATGTTAATTCCCTCAATATATATTCTCATGGAACATGGTAATAAAACGAATTAAAATATATCATTCTGGAATACATGAATGATTCATTATTCAAATGATTTCAGGATATATTTCTTAAAGACAATAATATATAATCATTATCCATTACAATGGATACCAATTTTAAAATAAAACACTTTACTAGCTCAATGTTTATTGATATTATCTAATTTACATTATCCAAAACAATTATCTCTTTATCCAAGATAAATACAATTTTCTCTATATCTTGAACACGTTCGGGGTATCCTTCCCCTAAAAAAATATCACCTTTATAATAAATCACTATTCTATATCTTCTTAACCATTATACATAACATTAATGAAAACAAATACTGAAAATAATTTTATATTTTGGGATTCATATAACATAATATTTTTATTTAAAAAATATAAATAACTCATTCATAGAAAATTTATCTTATACCATTATTGAGGTTTCACCAATTATTATATAAAACCCCTTTCTCAGAATATGAAATATGAATCATGTAATGTTTTTACTCAGCCTAAATAAAATCACGATTCTTAAATTTAATAAAAAATACCCGATAACATCAAATAACAATCACATTTTATTTTCCATATCTTTATCTTTATTAGTATAACCATTAATCTTGATCCTTACTAAATATTTTAATTAGATTTACAATTGTGAAATCTATTTCCATAATGACCATAAATTGAACATCTAAAAAATTAAATTTTTTAAATATTCTTTCTAGTTTCCTATATTCAATAATACTATAAGGAAAATGGTGAGAAACAATTATCATTCTAGAAAACCAAATAATCATGAAAATTACATTTACAAAGTATAAATAACGACACATTATGAAACCTGAGGATTATTAAATATTTTTCATTCAGAACATTTTTTACTATACTTTATGTTTGTTGGGAGGAGTTTTTGAATTACCATGGAATATCCCCAAGGATTGGAAACTTAGTTGCACAATGGGGCCTGTTGTTGAGTAATAGATTATGCATGAGTCGGGTGCCTTATTAGAGTGGTTAATCCTAAGTACGTCTATTCCAGAACCATATCCACTTGTAGTATCAAAAAATGTGGTGTATTTCTAGTAAACTAATCACTATATACTTTAACAAAATTATAGCACCTTTTCCAATACTTTTTATTATCCTTATTGTAATCCTTAGATAAATCCAAAGAAATATCCTTAGAAATATTAATTTGGATCACAATAATTTTACACATCAGGTTTCCAAATGGTTACTAGATATTTTGTCTTGTGAAAACTATTGTATCCCAGTCTTAACATAAGTATAAATTACAAATGTTTTCGGTAATAATTAACACATTACCCAAATATACTATCAAGGATCATATTAGTTTAGTGCCTTTGGAAACATGAATGCATGAACATTGGTACATGAGTGAGATAAAATATCTCTCACAAGGATTTTCAACACAAGACACCCCCTTAGAGATATCATACATACAATATATCTTTATAAAATAGGGAAAGAAACAAAAAATGGGTGAGTTCAGCAACTCAGTGAGGGTAATAAAGGGAGATACATAAGCATAAAAATGATAATAAGGGTATGAGAACATAATAATTACATTATAAGATTGTAAAATACATATATCAAACATGGTTAATGGTATAATGGATATAAATTGAATAGGAATGATTCCTAATAAATCAAGTGAATAATCCATAATAGTATTGATGTGGCTATATTTTTGCATTGTTTTTCCACATCTTTTTACATAATTTTTATTATTTAATTAATTATTTTAGTGATTTATGCTAAATATTTTTTTTTATTTAAATAATTTTGTAAATTAATCCTTTTTTATATTAAATCATGTATTTTTAGTCTTTAAATTAATAATTTTAATATTTCTCTTCTTATTTAATTTGATTAATTATAAATTAGGTTTGTTAAAATTCAATCTAATAAAATTTTAATTATTTCACATTAAAAATTAATAATAATTTAATATCATTATTTGTGTAATATTTAACTTTGACTATTATTTTAATATTTTATCCTTTAATATAGTTTCTTTAGAATATGTTAACATTGTTAAATAATATTTATAACCATCCTACTAACTAAATTAAGTTAAGATTTTTAGTTTTAATTAAATAAAATAGTTCACATTTAATTTTATGTATTCAAATAGTAGTATAAATAATTAATTAAGAGTTTTAAAAAATAAATTTTTTAATTTTAAGAAAGTAGATAAATTGTTAACTCACTAATACTTTTTTTAGTATACCGGTGAGGTAGACATGATCCAGCGATGACCTAATGGGTCACAGATGCTATTCATTTTCACTCACTCTCTACCCTATAATTAATTAATATAGTAATTTTAATTTATTTATTATATAATTTTAGTTTATCAATTATCGAGTTCCTAATTTTAATGTTGCCAATTAATACTTTTTATTATAATTTTAATGTTTTAAGTTTAACAAAAATCTTGTTTTTAATTAATGGTGTTTAGCATTCTTTTAATTAATTATTTTAAATCTTTTTATTTGGTTTACATAACTTTTAATTTTATGTTCAATTCATGCTTTTTTAATTTTTTAAGGTCACCATTAGTTTTATTTTTTTTTTGCCAATGGTGAGCCTCTAATTTTATTTGCATTAGTGACCTTATTGGTACTAGTTACCCTTTTATTTTTGTTGCGCTAAGGTGAGATTTTATTTTGTTTCCTTTGGTGACCTTTTCTCTTAACAGTATTATTTTGTTTTATTTTTAAACTTTGACCTTTTTATTTAGTCTAATGGTGACCCTTTAATCTTCAACACAATACTGGTAACCTTCATTTTAGCCTAGCAGTGACTTGCAGCTACCCAACCCACCGGTGACCTTTTTTTACTGCTAATCATTACCCCTTTGTTTTTAAAGTTATCAGTAGCCTTAATTTTTGATCTATTGGTGACTATTTTTTAATCTAGAAGGTGTCCTTTTATTTTTATGTATTTGTGACCTATTGGTTTTCTCTAAAGGTGACCACATGCGACAAATCCTCACTTTTCCTTTAAACCTAATGGTATCAGTGACCCTCACTCCCCGGCATCAATCCCATTACCTAAATGTTTCACCCCTCTCTCTCATTGTTCCGCTCTCCTGCTTTATCCCCTACTTCTCACCATTTTCACTCATCTTTCACGACCTATTTCCTTTACATATTTTCCACCATTCCTCAAACCTTTGCTCTGCTGCAACCATTTTTCCTTCCAATTTATTCCAACGTCACTACATCTCTTGGTCTGCAAATATCACACCCCAACTGTAGTGTAGAGAACTGTATCTCTTTCACAGAAAACACCATACATACCTAAAATCAGGCTCGGACCAGTTTTTGACCCAATTCAGTTTTAAACTTGCACAAAAAAACACAACAAATTTAGTTCTGAAAATGCTGATATCTTCCAGAGAACAGAGCAAAGATGAGATCTCCCCAGCTATCAAAAAGTGAAGATTAGTTTTTTGATGATAAACACTATAGAGACCCACTCTAGATGTACATGGAAATTACATTACTTTTTTGGAATACTTATTACATAAGAAAAACAGACACCCAAGGATTATAATAGTTTAGTGTCTTTGGAAACTCAGAACATAATCTTCTAATCATGGTGAAATATCTTCAACATCTCCCATAAAGATCTTTCCCTTCTGTTTTCTTTCCTAAAACATTTCTTTATATCCTAGGGACAAGAAAACATAAATAGGGTGAGCTCAAGTGCTCAGTAAGGGTAAACATGGAGAACATAAAACAATCCCTAAACATATGAACGTAAAAACATGAGCATAATATCTAAACATCAAAATCTTGAGCAATGACATAAAACATGGTAGTATATAAGGCATAGATCATAAAGGAACATTTATCATGATAAACTAGCATGGAGATAAAACATGTAATTGTGGAATCCATTAAGAACACGTTATGATTTCCATAGTACCCAAGAAATTACTTCCAAGACCATCATAGTGGACAAAGTCCCTTACTGAACTGAGTTTACTTGTTGTTTCAGCCCTGTATTACTGAACCGGAATTTACATGCCATTCCAGCCATGTTTATCTCATGGTATATAAATATTTACCCAATGAATTTGAGGGAGATATAGTTCCCACCCATCTCATAATGAAACCATTCTTATATGTGCCACAAAATCATAAATCACATATCATAGCATAACCCATGTAATAAAAATCGGATTCTTAAACATCATGCCATCATAACATAATCCATATAAGATAAAAGGACTTAATAAAAATAATTCCATCAAAACATAATAAAATCAATGTAAAAATAGGGATAGAAACATAACCATATATTATCTTAGATGGAAAATAATTTTGATAAAACACTTGAACTCTAGTCTTGAGGAAAATAACCTTTCTACATCAAAAACATTTTTCATTTCATAAAATGTCATAAAATTTTATACTAAAAGAAGTTAATTAAAAATAAACTTCAAAACATGTAAAGGAAGATTCATGGAAATAATGTTCTATGAAATCATAAAAATCCATTCATTCCGTATAAGTTAAAAAACATTCATCTCATACTTTGGATGGAAAATTCAAAAAAGTATATTATACTGAAAACGAAAAGAGATTATTTTCATATCATTAACTAAGAATTCACAAATAGGTAAAATTGGATTTAAAAAATTGTTGGAGGATATAAATAATATTACATATTGAGGAAACATGTATGTGGATGATAAATATTTCCCAATAAATTCTGAAGTATAAACAATCTCGGTAACAAATGAGATTGTGAGATTTTCCCTTACCTTATATCCAATTTATTCCATATGTTTCCAAGAATCTTGTATAGTCAGTTTAAACATATAATTAACTTGTAACAGAACCATAATAATATTTATTATATCATATATTATTCACTTTCAACTTTATATTACCCGTGCATTAGACAATTCCACGTTAAAGCAGTGGTTTGGGTAAAATTATATCATTTATCGTATGGGTTTGGACTTGTTGTTCTTGATAATGATATACATACTTCCAAAATATAAAACATTATTTATATATCATATATATTTAGGATATATATGTATATAATAGATAGATAAATGCAATTAAATACACTGTTCATGGAGATGGTAGACCTTACGTACGCATGAACGCTGTTTTACTTTCCTTATTGAATTGAATAGAAGTATGTAGATGGAATATATATATAAAAATAAATCCAGTAGAATTATTATGTCATAAATTTCATCATTATTTATAATATATATACTTTATAATAATTCTGGAATGGTTAACCTGGAGAATGAATCTCATCGCGTCGTGGAGACGGTAATCCGTACGTATGCACGAGCAACGATATCATTACCATAATTGTTGAATGGTATTGGAGTGGATTATATAAAATCTTAGAATTAGTATCTTGTTATAATAATCATATATAATTATTATTTCCACCATTATACCCATCCAAGTATGGTGGTGGTGGAAAAACAGATTACACCACGGCATGGAGACGGTATTCCGTACGTACGCACGCGTGGTGATTTCATTTTTTGTAGGATGGGTAGAAGGTGAAATAGGGTTGTTTCATATTTATAATAACATATAAGTATATGAGTGATACTGATGTTATTACTTTACTATGAAACAACAAAAGAAAATAAGTATAAGAAGACCAAGACCTCTAGTATTTTACTATTAAAGTGGAGAAGTAAAATTTTCAAGGTTTGGCCAATCTTGAAAGCACAATGTGGTGTGAGGAGGAGTGGGATGAGGTTCCCTTTTATAAGAGGGGTGAGGGGCACCTTAGGAAAAACATAAAATATTATTTTATAATAAATTCATATTCGGTTTATAATGTCTCCAAAGTGACTTATTTCAAGGATAGGGTGGCTTGAAATAATCTCAACAAATAGGTTTTATACAAGTTTAGGTTACCATTGTAACCTAATTATTTAGATTTAACTCTAAGTTAAATAATTTAACTTTTACTATGGATTCTTGTATTCCTACAGTATATGGTTAACAAAAATACTATAAAATGATAATCGAACCCCAATTGGTTCATTAATGTCATCTATATTATTATATAAGTCTTTTTTCTAAACCTTATATTTTTAGGACCATCATATCAATTAATAATATAATATTTGTTTTAAAACCCCTTTTATGTCAATTTTGATACCATTTGGTATTTTGTTTTTTTCTAAATTCATAACAGAATTATTATTTCAAAAAAAATCATATAACAATTCCTAATATGTTTTTTAACCTAGAAAATTAGTTTAATTCATATGAAGTCTAAAATTTCATTTATTTTGGTATTTATAACATCAATTATGTTAATATTTCATAAATAAGGTAATTACTGCATCATCATTGTGTCATAAATAAATTAAATGATTCAATGTATAAAAAATATAAGTAAAAAACCATTATGTAGTAAATATTTTTATATTTATAATGAATATTTATAGTCTAATTTATCTTATGTATATCCCTATATTAAAAATGTTTTAGTTATTAAACTCCAATTTTAACTATTTTAACTCTTTTTTAAATAAAATAATAATAAATGTCTTCATCTAATCTAAGTGGTCCTAAAGGGTAATATTTTATTCCTAAGATCCTTTTTCGTCGAATAAAACTTATCCTATAGAATTAGTAAATGTGTTAGGGTAATAATAATATCATTTTTACCCTTAATTACCCTATTTACTTTTAATCCGTGTAAATAAAAGGTAAAAGTTTCTATTCACCAAAAATTATTTTCATCTCATTGAACCAAATTTTACTTACTGATATCATTTGTGTCTCTCGGATTTTTTGAAATTCAACTCACAGAAGCTGCAAAATTATGTTTTATGTAAATTTGAAAATGCTCCTAGGAGGTGGGTAAAAGAAGGTAAAAAGTTCAATAAAATTTTTATATATCTAAAATTTTTATAAAATGACTCCAATTAATTAAATTGAACATATAAAGGTATTATGTATCTATTTTGACATAAAATTAATTTAAATAAAATAAATGATTATTTAAATAAAAAGTTAATTTTATCCAATAACTCAGTGTTTTCACTATTCATCAAAAATTTAATGTGATCAGAAAAATACAAAAAAATCACCCTAAGATAATTTTGATATTCCGAATCAAAATATTAAGTCCATTTTGAAATATAAAATTAATAATATTTCAAAAAGTGGCTATTACTATTCATAACGGCTAGTTTATACAATATTTTAATAACATATTGTTGTTTAGTGAAACTCGATATTGCGTACAACACACGCTATTGAGGAAGGTTTCTCTTGCATGCAACACAAGCCAAGAATAGTGTTTGCATATAATAAAAGCTAATATGGTGTTGCGTATAGCACAATATAAATTTGGTGTAGCATATAGCACAAGACATCAATGAAATTAAAAGAATATTTTTCATAAAATATTGGGGTGTTACATTCTACCCCTCTTAGAATTTATTTCGCCCTCGAAATTTATTGGGGTTATAAATGGTTTACAACATGAAAGTTCCTTTAACAGAAACCCACATAGTAAAAGGAATACCAAAACTTAACGTTAACAAACTGAAGTATACAACGTAATGTTTACCCAAATTAACTTATCATTGGGATTCCATAAAGAAGAACATAGATGAAAATACAGATATGACAGAGAAATATAACCACCAAGTTCTGATGGAGAGTGGTAGAGAAAATGACTATTAAAAATCAAACAATCACAAAGCCATAAATTTGTGACAATCTAAGGTACCATCTAGGACAACATTTTTTGGTTTTCAATATCATTTCCCTAAAGTTGAAAAAATTGGGAATTAGAAAAAATACTTAATTGATTTTTCTACCATATCACCGGTGGTCATTCCTTGAACAATTTCCTCTTCATCTCTTACTAAAATGAAGTTGAATTTTTCGTTCGTGAAGTGTTAGCAGATCATGCGATAGAATGATAGGTCATTCCATCTGTCTCAAACAAAAGGTTAGAAAAAGTTATTAATTATACATAAGTCCATCTATGGTGATATTAATCGTATATAGTTCCTAAAATGGACTTATACTTCCTATATCATACCACTTAATAAATTGAAACTAATTTATACTAATCCGAGACTTCCTGTAGGCCAGTGGTAGGTGATAAAGGCCTGTCGCACTTCAGGTGTGGGTTTGATTCCCGCAAATTTGTTTGATGTGATGGGTTGTCGCCCATCCTACTGGTTGTCCTTTTTATAAAACTATACTATTATAACATTCCATAAATAATATCGAAAAAAGTTTGTAGACTTAGACAATATTATCTTATGTCTAACTTAATCCATTTTAATCTTTAGGATTATCCAAAATACATTTATCCAATCTCTTAGTATAATAAAAAATATTACTAAAGAGGTCATCTACCAAGAATGTATATACTATCATTTACCCCCCATATATCATAAAATATATCTTTTTGGTCACATTCCAAAAATGTGAATACCTTAATTATGTATTCTCTTGAAACATGAATATCTATATAATGTTTGTGAAAACATGAATATTGTTAAAAGTTAACTCTTTCCACATACCAAAATTACTAAAATTCTATATACTCAAACCATGATATCAATTTGTCCTTATATCAGTCATGAGATCATTAATACTATCAAACATCTAATTATCTCCATATCCTGTCATTATGCTCATATTATGTGCATTCCAAAAATATTTCAATCACTTTTCACGGTTACTAGTACCACACCAATACATAAATATTCCAATATTCCATGATACTATAAATGAGATTCCACAACACTATTTTGGAATCTCGTTTCATAAACACTTAATCATTCAACCACTTCATTTTCATACTCAACATCACCAACAGTGATCCCATGTGTCTTCCATTTTTCCTTTACCTTAAGAGTTTGTTGATGTCGATCATCATTAACCCCTAGATTAGGGCATTGGTTAGCATAATACCCCATTTCCTGGAACTTGTAGCATTGAAGTGTTGGTGGTGCGTTCTCTATTGTCTTTTCTCCATTCACATCATTAGATACCTTTTCTCCATTACTTCGGCACTCAGCTACTCGGTGACCTTATTTTCCACACATAAAAAATTTTCTAGTACCTTTAAGACAATCTCCAACATGCTTCTTTACACACTTTGAGCATGACAAAACATCTGTCTTCTTTTCACCATAGTTTTGAGATTTTTCCTTGAACTCCATATTTTGTTTCTATTCAAAACCATGAGATGGATATGTAACACCAACTTCTAGTTCTACCTTGATAGCACAATGTAAAATCTCTTCATTACTACTGAAGTCTCTTATATCTAATTCCATTATAAGACTTGTTTTTAAGCCACTGAAAAATTGATCAACTTTAATTTCAGGTTGGATGATAAATCCAAATGCATACCTTGCAAGCCTTGTAAAATTCGAATCATATATACCAACAGATTCATCATCTTTTTTCTTAAGCTCAATGAACTCCTTTTCCATATTTGTTCGAAGAGTATGAGGGCAGTAATTATTGAAAAGCAAGTTATTTAAATCAACCACTACTGGAAATGTGGTTTTTACCCATGGTTCTTTACCAACGGTTTGCTTAAACTATTGGTATAGAAGGCAAAGATAACCCTTTCCCAATGGTTCACTAGAACCATTGGAAAAGGGGTGTTCAAGTTACCCTTTCCTAATGGTTTTATAAAAACATTGGGAAAGGAAACCCCTTTGCCAACAGTTCTATTGAATTGGGAAAGGGTACCATGAACACCCCTTTCCCAATGGTTTTTAAAAACCGTTGGTAAATCTTTTCCCCAAATACAATCAGACCGCTGCTCTCCCCCAGTCACGACCGAACCCTAAAATCAATCCAGTGCTCAGATCCTCTCTCGAAATCCCCCATCCGAATAGGTGAAAATCCATCTGAATCATCTCAAATCAGGTATTTTATTCTTTATACACATATGCTACCTTGTTTTTATTATTATTGATCTAATATTTTAGTTTTAAGTTTTGATTTTGATGTGATTTCACCCTGAAAAATAGGGAAATGAATGAATATTTTGTTAATTATTTAGTTTCACATGGAATATCATTTGTGTTATAATGTCCATGCTAAATAAATGGGTAATGTAATAGAAGACCTTGAATAAATTGTGGAAGTTGGGGTTTGTTTCTTTTATGAGAGGTTTTTTGTTGCATTTTATTGTATCTTGTAGGCTATTTTATAGTGATTGAGGTGACCAGTTTGGCTTTGTGATATGTGGGGTTGTAATGTGATGGTTAGTGGGCATGGATGTGACATGTGAGGTTGTGTGATAGTGATGATGTTTGGTGGTGTTGTGTCGTGTGGAGGTGTTGTGTGATGAGGTTTTGGTGTATGATGTGGTGATGTGGTTTTGGTTGTGCGGTGGTTTGTGATGTGCAATTTTTTTTTGTGATATGTGGTTGTTTTGGTGAGATGGTTGGCCGATGTAACATAGAGATGATGGTTATTGTGAGATGGTGAGTTGTTGTGTGGTGGTTTTATTAGTTTCCTGGTTATCTATGGAATAAATTATGTTGTTAAAACAAAAAAAAACAAGATAGTAAATAAATGAGATGGAATAGAAATGGATGTGTGGTAAATGGATTTAATTAATTTAACATTAAATGAATGGACAATGTTAGTGTGAATGAAGTGGCTTATAAATGAAAGTGGGAAATGCTATGTGTTTTGTGTGGTGGTGGTGTGCTGTGTTGCATATAGTGGTGAAAGTGGTTGTGATGGTTAATGTGCTGTATGGTAGTAGTGAAGTGTGTGATTATGTAGTTAATGTGAACCCATAGGTTCAGTATTTTGTGCTATCTATATATCATGTATTTTATATTATTTCTACACATTCCCAACCAGAGTTGGAGAAGCATACCAACGATCAGAGGTTTTTAGTTATGGGTAATTTTTCTAATATCTAGGATGGTGGTTATAGGGTTGGATAGCTACCATGTCTTCTCTACTATTCCTTTATAAGTGACTGACCATGTGTTTTTAGGCAAGATGTGATGTGATTGTCCATGTGTCTTCGGGTGAGATATACTATGATTACCCTAGTGTTTTCAGGTGAGGTATGATGTGATAAATCTATAATAAGACGTGGCATGTGGTTAGGGTCATGTAGGGTAGGAGGATGGAACAAGGTTGATGTTATTCAGGTTCATGATACCCTACTAATATGTTTATGGGATGAGGCATGCTGTGATTTGATAACACATTAAGTTCTTGTTTGTTTTACATTTTTTCAATAAGGCATTAATATGTTTTTTTTCACATGTGTAGTTGATACCTTGAATTTTTCTTCCATTATCATTTACTTAAATGTATTTTCTATTAATGTTCAATCCTATTGAATTGTTTATGACAAAATGACTTATATAAATTCTTTTTATAGAATGGATAGAAGTTGGATGTATGAAACTGATCGGATCTCAAGCGATTTTCAAAACAATTTGGAGATCTTTATAGATTTTGCATTTCACAATGCTTCAGATAGTGGTCGTATACACTTCCCATGCTCCAATTTTGTTGGTAGACCTTGGATGAGCCGTGAAGAAGTCAGCTACCACATAACCAAATTTTTTTTCAAGCAAACTACTTTGTGTGGTATCACAATGGGGAGAAAATGAAATATCAAATTGTTGATGATCGAAATAAAAGGACCGGAATGGAGAATTTGTTAGATGATCGGTTTACATTTATTCATCATCATGAAAAAGAAAGGATTTCGACTCAAGAAGACTTTGATATGAGGACAGCTGATACATCTAGTGAAGATGATGATATTGATAGGGTGAAAAAATTGAATGATGCTGCCACGACTCCAGTATATCAACAATGCGATAAAATGAAAAAGCTGGGATTTTTAATCAGATTGTTTCATGGGAAAACTATGTGTGGGATTTCTAATACAGAAATTGATTACATTCTTACCCTCTTGAAGGATTTACTTCTAGATGATGCAGATATTCCCTCAAACCACTATATGGCATGAAAGTTAGTTTAGGAACTTGGATTTCCAAGAAACAAAATTCATGCTTGCCCGAAAGATTGTAGTTTATTCTGGGAGGAAACCGCTGAATGAAATGATTGTATAAAATTTGGCACATCACACTGGAAGTCAAAATCTTATGGAACACCATCCTGTATTCCATATAAAGTAATGTGGCACTTTACATTGATCCCCAGACTCCAGAATCTTTTTATGTCTGATGAAATATAAATAAAAATGAGATGGAATGATACCAATAGAAAGAAGACTAATGATAGGTTGGTTCATCCTGCAGATGGATTTTCATGGTAGAGATTTTATGCTCGACATCTTGATTTTGCAGCTGACGTGCGTAATGTGAGGTTGGGTCTTTCATGCAACAATTTTAATCCGTTTGGGCAGATGATTACTTCGCACAACACAATGCCAGTTTTTATACACATTTATAATCTTCCACCATGGTTGTGTATGAAAAAACCTTACACTTTTTTTGAGTATAGTCATATCTGTTCCTTTTGATCCCGACATTGATATTGATGTATACATGCAACCTTTAATAAAAGAGTTGAAACTTAATTGGGATGTGGGTGTGAGAACATACGATGCATGTTCTAAAGACATATTTCAGATGTGTGTTGCGCTTATGTGGATGGTCAATGATTTTATGTCTTATACAATGATGTCTGGATGGGTCATGAAGGGAAAACTATCATGTCCAGTTTTTATGAAGAATACAAAATCCAGAATAATGAAACATCGCTGTAGTTTCAGTTTTATGAGACATCAACGATTCTTTCAAAAGGATCATCCATATAGAGTGAATCGTCAAAGATTTGAAAATACCATAGAGACCAATGATCCACCTCAGTGTATGTCTGGAACTAACGTGCTTAATGAATTGAAAGTTTTTAGTTTTTCATTCGGGAAGGGTCAAATGAAATCTGGAAAGAGAAAGAATGTTTCCACTGAAACCTGTTACAATTGGAGGAAGAGGAGAATCTTTTTTGATTTTCCTTATTTGTCAACTAATTTGTTACGGCATTGCTTAGACGTAATGCATATTGAATAGAATATATGCGAAATGTTGGTTTCAGTTCTTCAAAATGTCAAGGGGAATACAAAAGATGATTTACGATCTCGGCGTGACTTGGTGGATTGGGGCATCAGACCAGAATTACATCCTGTGTGTATCAGTGAAAATAAATGGAAACTTCCTATGATTCTTATGTGATGACACCTACGGAAAAAAAATCTGGAAGTATTAGAGACTATTAGAGTTCCTTATGGCTATTCAAGCAACATATCTAAACAGGTCAACAGAAGAGATTTGAATCTAAAATCTTTGAAGACTCATGATTATCATGTTCTACTGCATGAGTTTCTTCTAATAGCAATCTGTCATATTTTGTCCAATAATGTAAGGGTGGATATTATTCGATTTTTCATTTTTTTAGAGATCTTTGTGCTAAGAATTTGTCTAAGTATTTCTTGAAAAAAATGTTGAAAGATGCCCCATTAATTTTGTGTGATTTGGAGAAAATTTATCCTCCATTATTTTTCACATGCATGCTGCATTTGACTATACATATTCCCACTGAAATACTTCTCGGAGGACCTGTTTCTTTTCATTGGATGTATCCAACTGAAAGAAATATGTTCACATTAAAGTCTTATGTCCGAAACAGAAATCTTCCCGAAGGTTCTATCATGAATGGTTACTTGGCTCAAGAATGTATGGATTTCTGCTCGATGTATTTTTATGATCTCACTACATGATTGAACAGAACAATGAGAAATGAAGAAGAACAGTATGAGAAAATTGAACCCAGTTTTCCATCACTTCCTCAAACAGGAGGAATTCCTGGATCATATACATTGAATACATTAAGCCATGAAAAGCGGGAGATAGCACATCGCACAGTTTTGTTCAACTGTGATTGGTTCGATGACTATATCAGGAAACTAATTTTATTATGTATATCTTACATATTTATCTGTTAAACTATTCATATTTTTTATCTATAGGGAACATAAAACAATGATAAATAGGAAGCATCATTCTTTATCTTTGAGAAGGAGAGAGACTTTTCATAGCAAAGAGTTTTCTACTTGGTTAAAATTGAAGGTAAAAATATTAATGTTTTAAATAATTATATCAAAATTTAATTAAGTTTAATAGTCATTTATATTGCAGGTATTGAGTTTTTCTGCTGACTCTGTCTCTGAGGAAATAAGAGCTTTGGCTTTTGGTCCTAATACCGTGGTTCGTGACTGCAAATCAATTGTTACCAATGGGTACAAATTTATTGTCACTGAACGAGAAAAGAATATGAGAACACAACATGATGGTGTTATGGTTACTACCACAACATATTGTTATGCCAGTTCATCAGATAGTAAACCTCGATTTGAAAATTTAGGTTATTTTGGATTTGTTGAGAAAATAATAATATTGGATTATTACTCTCATGGACGAGTCACAATGATGAAATGCCATTAGTTTTATTCGATGACGAGACATGGCATATTTATTGATGATTGTAGATTTCGAGTAATTAATATGACTTGCACTCTTGCTTCCGAAGAACCATATGTGTTGGCATCAATGGCTAAAAAAGTTTTTTATGTCAAAGACCAACTTCGACCTAAATTTGGTGTCATAGTTGAAGTAATTCCAAGACATATTTTTGATGATGGCGATGATGGAATTGACAATGTCCCTAGTTACATTAGAACCAATCCATTTATTTATTTTGATGACTCTAATAGCTCAATTGTCAGAGTTGTTTGTGAACCTGAAGTTGTGGTTGAAAATATATAGAATCATTCATCCATGTTCTCAATTCTTTTGGTTTACCAAGATTTGGGTTGGTAAGGTTGGTAATATTCAAATTGATTTAGTATTGATCAAAAATATGTTTTAGTTGACTTGACCGTTATGTGAATTTTCAATGTTTATTGGTTGTAGTTTTATTTGAATTGCATTTTCTAATTTGGAATTGAACTGTATTCAAACCTAGTCAAACAATATTTCTGACTTGGTGAACATTACAAATTGTATGATTTATTAAATCCATTCAAGCTCTCTTAAAACAATTGATAGCTAAATTACCAATGAATCCCCCTATTCCCTCATATATTTAATTTTTTGGGTTACAAATTAGTTTCCTTTTTCTAATTAATTACATATTTGTTTTCAAAAGCAGGAAATGCAACCAATTGAAGAGAGATGAAGGAAAAAATGTTGGGGAACAATCATCGAATAACGGAGTTGGGAATTCCATCATTAGTTCCTGTAGTGAGTACTTTATTTCAAATTGATATATTTAAAGAATATATAATGTCATGTGATTAATTTTTTTGTAATGTTTTTTTAGGATCCACCAATACGTCGACAGTTATTTGAAGAGGAGCCTAGTACTGGTCCTAGTACTCAGGCCGGTGGTACGAGGAGGGTTCATATCAGAGGTTGATGAGATGCTGCGTGTACCTGACTAGACTATGCTCCTCCCACTGACATGTTATCACTCCCACATTCTGATACCAGTGTGTCATTAGGGACACATGGGATATTTAGGACTTCCATGTTTTCCCTACCTTCTGCATCTTCTGGCCCATCATTTTCACATCCCATGATGATTCCCACTCCCCAGTCAGAATATGGTCAGACAGCTGTCCCATCTTCTTTTCCTTCTACTTCTTTCTCTCTGAGCTTCTATATTACATCTTCTTCGACTCTTGTTCCACTATAAGGTGTTCAATTAGTTTTTATGGATCCAGTGGTGCTCAGTGATCAGACTGGCGCATGTATATTTATAGAACACTAACAATTTTTTATAGCAATATTTATTTTCATTATAACATGTTTTGATAAAATATTTTTTTTTATTTCATGATAGATACATCTAATGATAGGAGGCATGGGCAGGGGCGTACACGCATGAGTTCGGTGTGGAACTGCAGCACACAGATGATGGTTGATTATAATGAAGACAACCAAATGGTTGAGAAAACAGGACAGCAATATCGGAGTTTTTTGGCGATGCTTTCCAAATACTCCGACATCATTCTCGTCAGCCCGCTATCATGGAGACATTTACCACATGAGGTCAAGGATAGAGATTGGGTAGAGGTATGGGTAAAAAAACTTGTTCTATTTAATTCCATGAATTATTTATGTATTTATATGAATTAATATTTTGATGTCAGCTTTGATTTAATTTTCCCGATGGTGAGGGTGCACGAACGGAACGTATAAAGGATTTAGTTAAGCTTTGGAGAGCCTAAAAACATGAGTTGTATATTGGATGGGTTGCTAGATTTGTCACTGAGTTAGTGGCAGTACCAGTGGTGGATGATTGTCCTATAGAGAAGTATCGTCAGATGATTACTTATTGGATGAGTATCTAGTTTAATGTATTAATTACATTTGAGGTATTTAAATAATAACTTTCATGTTTTTCATTAATACTATCTGTTTCATTTTCTAATTTTATTTTGGAATCATCTAGAAAAAATAAAAAGAACACTGATGCAAAATAATACCTCCCCACACTGGGAGACACTATGATGTCTGATCATGAGAGGAAGCTGGTATGACAATTGTTTATAAGTTTTTTTACGACTTACACTTTCTTTTATTTCATCAATTATTTAATAGTTTTATAAATTTTTCATATAACTTTAGTTTTCAATGTCATTGTAGAGGCAAATACAAAATATTGAAGGATGTGTGCCTCGAGCAAAACTGTTTTGCTCGAGTAGACGGAAAACGGATGGAAGTGCCATCAACGAAGCGACTCAACAGCAAATTGTAAGTTTTAATATGTTGATTTTATATTTTAATATCTATTTTGTAACTTAATGATATATATATTTATAACAGGCTACTTTAGAGGCCCTTGATGCCCAAGAACTAGAAAATTTTGGTCCAACAAATCACTTACATCAGGTGTTGGGAGAGGAGCATCCTAGCAGAGTACGCTGCCGACCTAGGATAGCCCCGACGAGGTATTGGCCCTCCTCAGGTACGAGCTGTAGTGCCACCAAACTGTAGAATGTTAGGGAACATGCAGAACAGGCTGAGAAAAGGGCCATAGAGATGGCAGAACAGTCTCCTAGGGAAAATAGTGCATTTATGAAATTTATTGAAGTTCTATGTCCAACACTTCCACCAGAGGACATGCCAGCTTTTGATGAATATATTTCGTCGATACGTTCTATATATGGTGCACCAGGAGGCAGTTCTAGTGGTGGTAAGGACGATGCCCATCTTGAAAATGATGATGACGAGGAGTCTGATATGGAAGAGGAGGGTGGGGAGGAGGTAGAGGCGGGTGGTGAGGGCAAGGAGGAGGGCAAGGGCAAGGAGGAGGGCGTTGAGGAGGGTGAGGACGATGATGGGGATGAGGATGAGGGTGATGATGATGGTGATGATGGTGATGGTGATGTGGGAAAAATTGATCCACTACATTTTTGACAAATATTACTGAGATTTGATATTTAATCTACTCTAGTTTTTGGTTTTATCTAGACTCATAGTATAGTATTGGAGTTGAGTTATTTTTATATATTATCTGTTTTTATGGATGCTGTTGTCTTTTAGTGGTTGTCTGTTTGGGAACCCCCCTCCATCCTAGAACCTGGACAACCCCCCACCATCCTCCTTGGACACCAGACAACCCCCCAGACACCCCCCGGACAGCCCCCCACCATCCTCCTTGGTACTCGGACAACCCCCCGAACAGCACCCCAGACACCCCCCCCCCCGGACAGCCCCCCGGATAGCCCCCCACCCTTCTCCCTGGACCCCGGACATCCCCCCCAGACAGCCCCCCACCCTCCTCTTTGGACCCCGGACCACCCCCCAAACAGCCCCCGCCACTACTGGAAATTTAGGCTATAGCCACAGTTCTAAATCATGGCTATAGGCCCCAAAACCATGGCTATAGTTTATAGCCATGGTTTCATGAATTGTGGATGGTATTGGCGTGGCTATAGGTCTGACCCTATAGTCGGGGTTTGAAACCATGGCTATAGACCTATAGCCATGGTTTCAACCGTGGATATAGGGCCAGCCCTATAGATGCCAGTAAAAGACATGGTCACCATGTTTAAAGCCCTATAGCCACGGTTTCAAACCGTGGCTATAGGGATTTCCACTGCATAAAAAAACCCATCACGGTGAACCATGCTGGCTGTTGGGAGGACTGCCCCAGCACCCCCCACCCCCTGCTCCTGCACACCTCCCCTGCCCCACCCCCTGCACCTTGCACCCCACCCCTTGCCCCCTCCTCACTGCACACCCCCCTCCCCCTAGACCGCCCCCACCCTACACCAGCACCCCCCATATAAGGTAATCCGAATCATTTTCACTTGAACCTGAAAATAGATTAAGGAATTCCTCTTCCCTTCTTACATTATTCCTACCATCCCAAATAGTCCCACACACATCCAAGAAAAAACATAAATGAATCATAACCTCCACCCCTAGATCTCCCCTTAGAACAAGGGCTCAATAATCTCTTACATGGAGTTCCCACTACTGTTGATATTCAGAAATTGTCCCATAAACCTCCAGATCCCCCTCACCGAGTCACTCTGAAAAAATAAGTTCCAAGAAGATTCATAGTCTGGCCTTTATACAATAGTGACATCCAGAGGCTAGAGCCACCCCCTAATGCTAAATATTCTCCTCCATTTTAATCACTTGATGTCTCATTCAGCAAACAAGAAAAATCATCTGGTTTGGGATATCCTTGTTCCAGAGTTTCAAATCCCATTCGTTCATCCCACATCTTACATAAACCAAATTTCTGAACTCCCTCCTCCTTCACACCTCTCCTACCCCACCCCCACCCCCCTGCACCTTGTACCCCACCCCCTACCCCCTCATCACTACACACACCCCTCCCCCTAGACCACCCCCACCCTACACCAGCACCCCCAATGGAGGTGAATATAAAGTAAAAAAACACAAGACCTGTAAATTAAATAAAATAGTAACAATCTGTATACATGTGTGGTCAATGAGCATAAAATTAAGTTGTTCACTAATATTAATTACTTAAATATATCCCATAATATGTTGGGTTAGTGAATATAATGTAAAATAAAAAAATAGTAACAATCTATATACAAATAATAAGGGTGGTCCACCAAGTGCTAACAATGTCACAACGATACACAAATAAGCTCCAATAAATTGGTTTTTTGAAACATTCATGATAGAATCAATAAAAGAAAGAAAAGATTAAAGACTTTTCACTAAGGATGATCATAATTCATATAAACTAAAGCAGTGAAATCTGATTAATTACATGGTAACGAAAACTATGTAAACTAGAAAGATGTCAATTCAAGTAAGTGTTGTTTAAACATACCATCAACTTATAAATCATCAAGGGGAACGCCAACAAGGGCATCAATTAGACGAGTGAATTGATTGATCTTTATATATCTGACTAAAGCCATAAATACATTTAATAATGATAATCATCTTAACTAAAGTCTCAGTTTCTTATAGTACTACCAAGGATTGAAAACGACCCCAAACTGTGAGGTAAGTTCCCTATCATTGAGTTGTATAATAGATCCCTATTTGTGAAACAAATCATTATAAAATAATATTCAATTGAACAAGAACCTTCTAGCATAACACATTAATAAAAGAAAAAAGTGGAATCAACAAATGAAAATAAAAATATGAAATAACTCTAAAAGAATTATTTACAGAAGCCCCCCTAGACAGAAGCCCCCCTGCTAGACCCCCTGGATAGCCCCCCTACTCGACAGTAGCCCCCCCTGTTGGACCCCACTGGATAGTATCTCCCCCACGCCCTGCTATACCCCCCTTGGATAGTAGCCCCCACCCCAGACAGCCCCCCCCCTGGACAGAAGCCCCCCCCAGACAGACCCCCCTCTGCTGGATCTCCCTAGACAGCAGCCCCCCCTGCTGGACCCCCTGGAGAGCCCCACCTACTGGATAGAATCCCCCTTGGAGAGAAGCCCCCCTACATATTAGGATGATCTCCTTTATGTATTGTTGGAACATATCGAATGTTAGCTCAGTTGGGACTGGCTAGTTTGTTGTGGTATTCCGTACATAAATGGAATAAATTGGAAAGGTACCATGCAATTTTAGGCATGAAGGTAAGCATTTAATGGGTTTCATGACCATTTGAATATGTTAGAGGGTCATGGAACATGAAGTAGGCTTTAAAAATAATGAAATAGTGGCTTCCAAAATAAAAAGGAATGATTGAAAATAGAATATGGGGAGGGTGAGGTTATCCTAGGTTTGTGCTAAAGGTCCCTATGCATAAGGATAATAAACATATTTCCTGTAATCATCATCAAAATTTGACGATCCCATATTTATTATTTACTTTACATGGGTTGTAGTTAAATTATAATTCTTTTATCCCAAACTACACATGCTATAATTTTGTAGTATATTGATAGTGTGAGGTCGAACCCTGGAGAATATTTGGTAGAATAGAAAATTGGACTCTAAATTTTTTTTAGGAAGTCCTAAAAATTTGTATTGGTTTTGGGATATGATTGATGCCATTGAGTTTTTTTAACATTTAATAATAAATAGGGATCACGGTCTATTTCGGGATTGAGGTAAAAAGGATAACATTGGTCCTAACATGGAATAATCCTAGGGATTAGGCTTCGAAGTGGATTTTAAAACACAATTTTTTCATTGAAAACCCAGAACAGATCTATATAAGAGTTAAATATTCCTTAGTTTTGATATAGCTAAAAACGATGATTCTTTAATCCTAGTTGTAATGGCAGAAAGTGGAAAATGTTAATATTCATAGCAAACTCAACTCTAATCAGGACAAGTTAAATCATATAATTATAATATGGGAAAGTATTTATAAAATAATTTAATACATAGAATTTATTGTACACTATTACTATCATTTGGGTTAGATGGTTCTAATTTTGAAATTCAATAAGATCATAAGACTCATACAATAAAACCTTCCCCTAAGTGGTTTATCCACTACGGACTGTGATAATTAAGATAAAAGAAAAAAATTGTTTAGAATTAATTTGGGAGAAAAAAATAAGGGAGAAAATGAGAATTTATCCCTGCCCCCTACCCCACCTGCACCCCCCCTGCCCCCTCTCCCTGCCCCCTGCCCCCACCTGCACACCCCATGCCCCCTCCCCTGCCCTCCCACCTGCACAACCCCATCCCCTTGCACCCCACCTACCCCCCCACCTGCAGACACCCCTCCCCCTGCCCCAGCACACCCCCCGGACCCCCCCCCCCCCCACCTACACACCCCCCTGCCCCCTCTCCTTGCCCCCTGCACCTCACCTGCACACCCCCTACCCCCTCCCCTACTCTCCCACCTGCACACCCCCCTCCCCCTGCCCCCACCTGCCCCCCCCCCCCACCTGCACACCCCCTACACCCTCTCCCTACCCCCTACCCCCCACCTGCACACCCCTCCCCCTGCCCTAGCACACCTTCCTAGTACATCTCTAAAACACCATTTAGATGAGGTTAATAAATTAAAGTTAGATTTATAAAATATTAATGGTTATATAGATGATGAGGATCCGAAAATGGTCATATTAATCACTCTTGACAATAGATATAGAACACTTGTTACGACCATGATGTATGGTTGAGTCTATTTTACATTAGAAGATATCAAATCATCCCATTTGTCTAAGGAATTGCATTATAGAAGAAAAATAAAAGGTGAGGATAAGAGTTTTTCACAAGGGGGAGACCTTAAACTAAAGTTAAGAAAAAAAAATCAATAGGGACAAAACTAAGATTAATAAATTACCCAAATCTAGGACATGCTCTATGGATAGAAAAGTAATATGTTTTCACTATGGTAAACATGGGCACATTAAGCCTGAGCGTAGGAAACTCATGCGTGAGTTAGATTCCTAACAACCCACTAACCTGTATTTTCTGGTTGATTCAGGCTATGACATATGTTTAAATCTTGAATGTGTCCATTTATACACTCAATCAAGAGTGGGTCCTAGACTCTAGTTGTTCTTTTCATATTTTCCAACAGAGAGTCATTTTTAGAGCTGGTCAAAAAGAGATAAGTAGATGTATTCATAGGAAAAAATAATAGGTTCAAGGTTTAGGGAATATGATCCATTATTATAGAGTTAGATAATCAATCCATCATCACCTTACTTAATTTATGGTGGGTCCCCATCCTTTAATGAAACATAATCTCCTTAGCGGTCCTAGATCAAAATGGATTTACCTCTAGACCAAATCTCAAGAACTCTAAAGGATAAATAATTATCATAAAAGGATCTATGAACAATAGGTTATATGTTTTGAATAGGAAGACCCATTTATGTAAATTGGGCAGTGTTTACAATACAAGCACTAACAATAATATACTATAGCATATAAGATAGGGAATTTCAGCTCCAAAGACATAAGGGATCACAACAACCAAGGGCTATTGAGTAACATCACAAATATAAATCTTTCATTTTCTAGAGATTGTGTGATGGGAAAATCCAAGAGGGTGAGTTTCAATAGGTCTTATTTCAATACTGCCAGCCCACTTGAATACATACAATCAGATTACCACTTATTGTATGTAGCACTTTTTTTATCTACGTCGTTTATTTACCACTTGAAACGCCATGGCACAATCCACAAACTCCTAGAAATCACACAGCCTAAAACTGTAGCCTAAAGTTTCACCCAATAACGCTCATACGATATCAAATTCCCCATAGAATCCCATTACAATGCAATTTAAACCAATATGCCACAACAATGAAAATCAAGACAATACATAAGGCACATTCATAATGTAAAGAAACCAATGGATCAAGTTATCACTTAAGAAGGATTACAGTTAGTACGTAACGTATTGGATATATTATAAACTTCAATAGAACACTAGTGGCATTGTAACATGGAACTACACCACTAACTGAGCACTATATGTGAGGTCTTCCAACAAAGTAAGCTTGAATAGATGTAAATGATAAGACCATATAGCTAAGCTAAGCTTGAAAGGGTACAAGTTATCATGGATAGAAATTGGATCCAGTAAAGCAACAATATTTAAAAAACACAACGAAGCAGAAAAACATACAGTTATGATGAAATGGAGATAGAAGAAGCTATTCATGGATTTAGAAGACATAGATTGTGCTCTGACTATCAATTACAATTATCAAAATAGTCATTCTCTAACACTCCACATCACTACTCATAACTAGTACGAAACATAATATTGAGAAACACAAAAATAAACAAAGGGTATGCCATGCATTTCCTCTCTCCCAACGACTACTCCTCATCCTCCTGCAAAACAGAGATTCAAATAAATGCAAGACACTATGAAACGCACATAGCTCAGGTTATCCCAAACCTCTTTGCTTCCCTCTTCTTCATCTCCATCTTCATCATGGACCTTTAATTTTGACTTGTCTGAATCTTTATCCTTGCCCTTTCTTTCTCCTTGTCCCTTGTTGTAAGCATTCATAGTCTTCTCATATTTGGATTTCCGCTTCTCAGCCTTCACCATGAAGGGATGTTTATCCTAAAAATTTCAAAAGTGAGTAGTGGAATACATGAAGAGCTGTGAATAAAATTAGCTTACGACTTCAGTCATGGACTTCCATTTCTCGCCACCAGCTTTTCCCACCTGGTTTTCATGAAACAGACATGAAGATTTGAGCATTAAGCATCTGTGAGAGATCAAATCAAATACCCCCAGAGCTTCAACGAGGAATATGTAGTCACTTACCACTGATACAGATTTGTTGTTGGGGTGTTTTTCTTTGAACTGCTTTATGAAATCTTCCCTGAATGTGACATATGAAATGAAATAAGTCTCAATTCATTAAAGCAGATCACGAAGCTTTCGGTTGTGTGGGGGAAAAATATATCCTTTCACTTAGAGTTTTATGGTCAAAACCCATATACAAAACAGCACAGATCAAATACGGATACATCCTTGGGAGATGAAGCGCTGGTTATCTAGTAGTTTTAATTTCAGGAGGATAAAAACAGTGACATTTGATGCTCACATGAAAATGGAGTTTGTGGATACTACTTAAATTATTTGTGGTTTGGTTTATGCTAACAATATTGTTAATGTTGAAAATTGTAAATCCTTAACTATTAATGTGTTTACTGAATTTGGAGGCTTCATTTCCTAGAATTGAAATATGTAATCTATTGTTGCACTTTCAGCTTTGGAATTTGAATACATATCTTTAACTGAGGTATTTAAAGAGACTTATCGATTGAGAAGTCATGAAGGTAGGGTTATATCTAATACTAGACATAGTTAGCTTAAGGTAGATCTAGAGGTTAGTAGTCATTCTCATTCCCAATAAGATATGGTAAATATTAATGATATTGATCAAAAAAGAAGTGTAATCAGATGCATGGAACTCGTCATACATTACCAATTAAAAAATACAATTTACATAAAAAGTGAGTCTCAATATCAGTATCATCAGAATCATGATAACCATCATCCACACCTCCTACAGAAATACCATCTCCACCTCTCACACCACCAACATCATCATCGGTATCTGTATCCAAACCAACACCAGAACTGGGTCCAGCACTAGGTCTGGCTCCAGCTCTGACAGAAGAATCTACATTAGCAGAATGCATCGACATCAAAAAGGCATCAACCATTGCAGCTGATTCTGGTGGAAGTGTAGAAGAAAGGGTAAACATAAATTTCATCATATTTGTAGTTATTGCCTGTTCTTATTTTTAACTAGCTTCTTTGATTGTGGCATTCATTTTCTCCACTATGAAAAAACCAGAACTGGTACTCAAAGTAACGTTAGTAGACCAGTATCGAGATGGTACAATCATCTTCCTAGGTCGACAACGCACTCTACCCTGATGCTCATCTCATAATACCTTATGTAGATGATCGTTTGTGCCCAAATTGTTAGGTTCTTTTTCTGCCAATACATCTAAAGCATTCTATTGATTGATATATAACATAAATTAAAATGATAAAATAACATAAGGAATTATATTCAGTAAAAATAAAAGAAATTGAAATATACTTACAATCGCTTTCTCGGTGTCGGGAATTGGCACAATACCATCTTTCTTTTTCCGGCTAGTACAAAACAAAGTTGAGCGAGGAATGCAGCCCTCGATATTCAATGCCTTTTTCTGGAAAAAAACAAAGAAATAAATCAAAATTGGAAGTTAAAATATTACACTAATCAAAGATAAATATTTTAAATGTTAAATTACCTGTGTCTTCTCATGATCTGGTAATGAATTGTGTCCGTGAGTATAAATGTGTTTCATTGAACTCTTGTTTGTTTTATTTTTGTTTGATTTCTTATATAAAAAAATAATTATATAAATTCATTAACATAAATAAAACAATTAAATTAAAATTGTTTTCAAATAATGAAATGAATATATATATAAATTTAACAAACTCCTTAAACGTTGGACTCTTCCAATATCTGATTTTATATTAGGATATTGGGAAATCTTGAATCACCGGTACTTCTTCAAGCTCTGTACCAACTATTTTTTTCCATCCAAGATATAAATCATACATGTAGTCTCACCACATTTCACCTAAATCCATTATCCTTATGGCCTTTGCATTTTTTCCATCAGGAAAATTTTATCGAAGATGCAATGGACATAATATTTGTTAAGAAAATATTATAAATTTATATATATATATATAAAAGGTGATTACATTACTTACCCAAATCTCAGCATAGGATTTGTCCTTTATTTGTTGTCCAACTGCCTTCCAACTTATCAGTTGAATCAGAATGATATTTCTGTGTCTAGCAAGTGTTCCCATAAAACTTTTACATTCCGTGCCATTTTTATTAATTATTGCATTGTCTTCATTATTTGCGTGTTCTGATTCCAAACCTCATGCATTTTTGTGTGGCCTCATCGTCTGGTAGAGGCTGGAGCTAATCATGAAACCAAAAATAGAAGAAAATAATATATATGAATTTATCATTAATCAGTAACAGTAATGTTTAGACAAATACCAGTAGATGGGGGATCTGCTGACCCCTGAAGTGATACATCTGGAGGGGGGGGGAAGCCTCCATGGTAGGTGAGATATCTACATGAGTACTATGTGTATTAGATGCAAATTTTACTGATGGAGGCAGAAAACTCGATGGATAACCATGTACAGATGAGGGTGGATATGGATATGGATATGGATGTGGGATATATGGGGCCACAGTACCCTGTACAGTTGATGGAGGGAATGGAAAATGAGGGATGGGAGTCTGAGAACGACCATCCGATGTGGGTGTAGGAAAAAAGGGATACGAAAGAGGTGGGTATGGATAATATAGAGGTGGCATAATGGGAGGATGGCCTCCTGGCATCTCAAGCGGTGTAGTAGTAGGCTGACCTGTTGAATTAGTACCCCCTGCCACAATATCATCCTAAGTGGCATAATCCAAGCGTCTCCTCGATGATGCAGCCGAAAATAACATAGATGATAAAATAAAATAAATGATAACAAGATAAATAATATGAAAGACCATAATATTCAAACATAATTTGTACTTACATTGTTTCCAGGAGGAGACCTACATTGTTCATTTCTCGGTATTCTTCTACTCCTTCTAGTATCATCATAATCAAAAATTTTGACCTAGAAATTTAAAATAATATTCTCAAATAAATAGAAATAATGAAAAATTTTAAATAACACAATTTTATCATAAAACAATGAGATACATTTTCATGTGTGATATTTATATTGATAAAATACTATTCTATGTTCAAGATTTACTAGAGAAGTGGTTAAACATAAATCGGTGAGGCTATTAATAGTTTTATATTCGATAATGGTATAAAATATTCTAGTTATTTTGATACCATGTATGGAAGTTAAAAAGAACACATACAATATTGCGATAATATCAGGTAAATACTTACAAATGTTTCAACACTATGTGGGGTCTGTGACAATTTCAGGTTCACAATCTGTTCTAACAATTGCATCATCTGTATCATCAAATGAAACATTCGAATAAATACCGATAGGTTCATCCACAACATCATTTTCATCCATGCCTTCATCAAAAATATGTCTAGGAATAAAATCAACAATAAAACCAAATTGTGGTTGTAATAGATCACTTTCATAAAAAACCTATTTAGCTTGTGATGCAAGAATATAAGGTTCATCGGTACGAAGCTGGTGGTTCATATCAATCACTCTAAATCCACAGTTATCAATATGCAATCCTTGTCATGTCATTGAATCAAACCACTTTCATTTCATCATGGCGACACAACCATGTGCATAGTAATATAATAAAATGATTCTTCCAACAACACTGTAATATGATATATTTTCTGATCAAGGCTGCATGTCCTATGCACTCGCATAACAATCTATTGTGGCGATTATCGTGACACAGTCATGGTGTGTTGCCATTTTTTTTGCACAAATATTTGTAACAAATTTAAATCCATTAACAACCATTGACTTACAATCACGTACCACATCATTTATACCAAAGGAAATTGCTTTTATTTCATCTGATACTTCAATCATTTGTAGAGTTAAAACCTAAAAGATACCAACATATAATATTAAATAGAGATATGTGATTATGTTATGAGAAGAAGAAAAAGAAATCTATTACCTTTGACTTTAACCAGGTAGCAAATTCTTTGATGTGCAACAGTTCCTTCCTCTTAATAGATAGAGAGCGATGTCTCTTTTTTATAATTTATAAATGTTCTCTATAGACATGAAAGCATTAAAATGTCAGAAGATATAAAGAAATCACACAATGAAAAAGATAAATATTTATTAGTTTACATACTTGATATAATCATCAATAACCCCACAGTTGAATAATACAGTGCGATGTGCCATTTCCCACTCTTCCCTGCTTAAAGTACACAACGAGTACGATCCAGATATCCCCCCTATTTGGGTTAGTGAAGGAAATACAGGCTCAATGGGATCATATTAATCATCTTCAATTCTCATTAGTAGATTAGACCTTGTAGTGATGTTAGCCAATATGATGAACAGAAATCCATGTATTCTTGTGCTAAATAGCATTCCACAATAGAGCCTTCAGGATGATATTTATTTCCCACATAATATTTCAATGTAAACATCATTCTTTTGATAGGATACATCCACCGACTTGAAATAGGACCACCAAAGAAAACTTACATGGGATGATGCACAGTCAAATGTAACATAAATGTAAAAAAAGACGTTGGGAAAATTATCTCCAAATCACAAAGAATAATTGGTGCATCTCTCTGCAATTTCTGAACAACACTTATGCTCAATCTTTTGGCACAAAGATCTCGATAAAATTTACATAACTTAATCACCGCAACTCTAAATTTATGTGAACGTAAATGGCGAATTGCAGTGGTAATCAAATCATGTAACAAGACATGGTAATCATGGGTTTTAAGAGATTTGAGTTTAACATCTTGTGTATTCACCCTTTTTGAAATATTACTTGAATAACCATCCGGAACCTTCAAACTTTTGAAGACCTGAAGAAATTGTTTTTTCTCCACATTTTTCCTTGAATAACAGGAAACAGGGACTTTCCACTTATTTTGACCAATTAACTCAGGATGAAGTATTGCTCTTACACCCCAATCCATCAAATCATGACGACACCGCAAATCATCTTTTGTTTTTCCTTTGACATTTAAAATAGTAGCAAGTAACATCTCACAAATGTTTTTCTCGATATGAATTACATCCAAACAATTATGTAATAAATTTGATGACCAATACAGAAACCCAAAGAATATGCTTTTCCTTCTTCAAATAATATTGGAATTTGAATTAGCATGATTTCTCTTTCTGATATTTGATTGAATTTTTCCAAGAACATAATTCAAATCATCAAGTTCTTTAAGAATATCAGTCCCTGACATTCGTTGAGGTGTCTCATCTACCTCGATGGCATTATCGAACTTTCTCCAATTTTTCTTGTATGGATGATCTATTGGTAGAAAAAATCAATTCCCTATGAAGCTGAAAGTTCATCAAAACATTAATCTTCGAAAACGTGTATTTTTCATAAAAATAGGACAGGATAATTTCCCTTTAGTACTCCAACAAGACATCATTCCATAGGCAGGGAAATCATTTATCGTCCATAATAAAGCTGCACGAAACATAAAGTACTCCTTTCTGAATGCATCATACACTTGTGCACCAACAATCCAAAGCTCATTTAACTCCTCTATTAATGGCTGCAAGTATATATCAATATCATTGACAGCATCACTGGGTCCAGATATCAATATACTCAGGATAGTGAACGGCTTCTTCATACACATCCATGATGGAAAGTTATAAATGTGAATGAAAACAGGCCAAGTACTGTGTGAAGTATGCATTTGCTGAAATGGGTTGAAACCATCATAGGATAATCCCAATCTAACATTTCGTGGGTTGGCTGAAAAATCAGGATGTAACCTATCAAATTTATTCCAAGCCAACCCATCTACAATATGCACTATTTCATCATTATCCTTATTTCTTTCATCTTCATGCCATCTCATGTTCTTTGACATTTGTTCTGACATAAAAAAAATGGAAGCCTGGGAATTAAAGGGAAGTGCCACATCACTTTTTGTGGTATGCAAGATTGAGATACGTCTTTATTAGTCTTCCACCTTGATGTGACACACTGTTTGCACTGACTCAAGTCTGCATTTTCCTTCCAGAACAAACAACAGTCTTTGAGACAAGAATGAATCTTACTAGATGAAAATCCAAATTTTTCAACCAACTTTGATGCCATGTAATCATTTTCTGGAATACATGCATCATCAGGCAGTAAATCCTTAATTAATGTAAGGAGATATTCGACCACAGTATTACTAAATCCATACATTGTCTTCCCATGATATAATCGCATTAAAAACTTAAGTTTTCTCATTTTTCCACATACTTGATATACTGGGGTATTTGCATCTTCCATCAGCTTTCTAACACTCTCAACGTCATCATCCTGATTAATAGATGAGAACTGTGTTACAGTATTCATTTTCTCTTGCACTAGTCTACATGAGGAGCTGGCTTTATAAACAAAAGGAAACCGATTAGAAATCAGATTTTTCATACCAATATTTTCCGCTGAATCAATGTTATTCAAAACATGAGATTTTTCTCCATTGTGATACCACACATGATAATTTTCTTGCAAACCACTTTTAGTGATATGGTAACTCACTTCTTCATGAGTTAACCAAGGTCTTCCAACACAATCAAAACACGGTCATCGAATCAATCCGCCATCTGAATCATTAGTGAATGCAAAGTCCAAAAAATATTGTAACTCTTTCTGAAATTCATCAGTGATCCGATCAATGTTGTACATCCATTATCTATCCATTCTGAGGCAGATAAACATACATTAAATAAATAATCTATAAAATGAATTAACATTATATGTATTGTTTCATAAGATATTAAGTAATCATCAATAACAAGTTAATAAAAAAATCATAACAAATATATTAAAATTATGGTTTAGGGAATTCATAAATGTTTTAAATTATAAAAATTCACGAATAGTCATACATAAGTTCCAAGAATGAGGATTGATTATAGTAAAAAGAGTTTATATGAAATCTAAGAGATAATAATAATATATTAACAAAAGTGTATGGGTTAATTCATAATGAGTTGTGATGTTTTGTATTAAATCTACAAAGATTTATTAAAATTTATATACATTTTTAAAATATAAACCATATCATATACCAAGCATTAATATTAAATAATTGGATGATAATTACAATGGTAAGAATATGATAATAATAACTAGTGTCTAAATATATACTTTAATGATGGTGGTCACCTTAGAAAATGGATATCCCATCAACTTGGTTGTTCCCACCCTTGCTCGTATCTATGATCTGTTGGGTCAAATACAGGAATGAAGATCCCCACATCACCTCAGTGGTCCATTTCAATTATTGTATGGATGGGTTGTGAAGTTCTATCAATGTTATGAGTATCAGTATACCGCAATAGTCCCCCACTCTATCTTTCATCCTACCCTACTCTACATTATTGTCATTCTACTAAAATCCTTGGGAATTTCTAGTGTGGTTGAGTTTTTTAGTGATTTTTCTCAGTTTTCTTTTACACCTTACCCCACAGCCCATTGATTAGTGGTAGATGATGAAAAATATAAACCATATCATATACCATAGTGTAAGGATGTGACGTCATTCCATTGTTGACTTTTAATCATGGAGTATAACACGACATCATAGTGAAGGAGATTGAAAACTCTTTATAATCTTCTTTTATCATACCCAACAACCAAAACAAACCAACTTACCTTTTTCACACTTGAAGGCACAACCCAAAAACATACATTTTTGTAGGGATAAAGTAGAACCTATGAACTAATTTTTTCCTAGGTTAACATAACCAATACAGTAGCTTTTGATGGAGGCACAACCATGTGTGAGTTGAGTGATTACAACTCGATAAAACTTTACACCACAATGTAAATTCATTATAATGAATATAGAATAATTAAACCAATCAAAGTTGTTGAGAATTATTACTAGTGTAGAATAACTGGATTTGAACCATCACATGGTAGGTATAGAAAAATTTATATTGGGCATTCTTACAAGAGAAATGAGTAGATAAGAAGCATTAAAACCCATTGGTAAAATGCATTTAACATTGACTATCTAAATAACTATCATTAATTTTTTTTATGTCGATTATAATATAACTATAATCTAAATGCCAATATGAAATCCTATTTTTGTATTTTTGTTGGTACTTAAAAGAATGCTCCTCCAAATATCCAATATCTAAGAGGGTATAGCTTTGAATCAACCCAAGACTAGTCAATTCCCAAAACATCCATTGTTAAAAAGGCACTTGAAGTATAAGGAATAATGTTTCATGGATTCAAATAAGTATGAAATCAAATAGTTTGAAAGTGATATTGATTTAATTTTTTGGAAAATTATGATAAGGGCCATGTTATAACAACATGTAATCATAGATTCCTTAAATGGCCTAAATAAATTAATTTTTACACAATCTACAAATGCGAAAACCACTAATATTTATCAATACATCTCTACTGAAATTCTTGTTATGGCCTATAGTTCTATATTACTCTCTCTTGGTGATAATGAACTTTGGAAAGTTTCTTTTGAATACACCACTACTAGTATATGACATAAAAAAGAGAATCATTTCTTGAAAAATACATTTTTTTGGTATAATTTAAATGAAAGAACATATGTTTAATTTTAAAATAAATTTTGATGTTTATATTAAATCAAATTTGGATGATTTTAAAAAAATATTTATTATTCCAACATAAATTTGATTGTTGATGAAGAGGAATAGGAAAATATTATTTTACATTATCCTTTATATTACTACACCACATTTATAGAAACAGTGATATATGGTTGAGACAAACTAAATATTTGAGAGGAAAAATATGCCCTTCTTTCTAGCGAGTTTCATTCTAAAACCAAAATAATGGGTTAGTTTGAGATTCAATTCCCTAGATGGAGACCAAAACCTAAATATAAAAACCAATAATATGGTATATAAAAAAGGAAATAGAATTAACCATCTCAAATCAAGGTTAATGTCCAAGTATTGGAAAGTACTGTGTTATGATAATATTAAGACTAGGCATAGAATACCCGATTTTAGAGTATCTAAAAAAAATTAATGCTCAAGAACCCTGTGTTTGAAAACTTTTAGTTGATTTTGGATTTTGATACAACTAAAGTTATAAATTTTTCTCAACATACACTCACTGATGAGTGGGTTCTAGGTTCAGTTATCCTTGTCAATGTGTTTCTTTCTTAATAGTCTTTCCCTGAGTAAGTTGAGAGAGTATAGGGAGATGTAATCATAGTGAATAGTAGTATGTGTAAGGTTCAAGGTATTTTTTTGTTCTTATAGAATTATATGAACATTCAATCATCACCCTGTATATGTTATCTGGGTCTCAGACATTCACAAAAACCTAATTTCCCTTGGTGATCTCAACAAAAAAAATCTTTAGATATTAATATGAATGGACTAAAATATTCAAGGGATATATATCTAAAATTAATAAATAGCTAGTTAATAAGATATATTTATAGAATGAGAATACCAATTCAAGGTAGATTGGTGGTGTAATACCATGTAATGACATTGATGATTGGGTCTTGTTTTCCCCAAGAACATAAAGGATGTTAGTAAATAAGGGATATTGTAAAATTTTACACCCAGAAATATCATATTTTGTAGATATTATATCATAGTTAAGTCTTTTAGGATTAGTTTTTGTAGGTATTGTTTTCTTCTAAACCATTTGAGCACATCCATCCAATTTTATGGGTTCTTTCTAGAACCGCATCTTATGGTTGATTTTTTTATATTGTTACATTCATATATGTATACTCTAGGAAAGTAATTATTTCTATACACTAAAAACTTATATGTTTTAGAAATAATTAAAAATAGAAAATTTGTTAAAAATCTAGTTGGAAATTTGACAATAGTCATGATAGTAGATAATAGTTTGGATTACTTCTCTACTAATTTTGTATATTTTTTCCAAACTAAATGCATAACATGACACCAGACTATTAAAAATACTCTATAATAGAATGGATTTGATAAAATAATTAATGATACCATTCATGAGTGATTCTGAAGCATTGTGAATTCTTTGGGCTTCCCAAATAATCTTAGAAAGAATATACCAATATGATAGTGTACCTAATTAAATGGTTCTCTTGTTATGATAATCATTATAAACCCTTAGTTTAACCATATAATGGTAATTCAATTTGTTATGAACAATTATCTATCATCGAGTATACTTATTAATCCCACATTAAAAATAATAAGTCTGAACCAAGGGATCCTAAGTGAGTTTTGGTATTATACCTTGATGGATTAAAAGAATATAAATTGTGGCCATACATTCATATATTACAAATTATTATAATTAGCAGGACTTTAGGATGTTAGGAGTTCATATTCTAAAAATCCAAATCTATTACACATTTTAGAGATTATACTACCCATGATGGGATCTTTGATCTTCCTTATTCACCTGTGTTTGAAGATACTAATGACCATCATACACCTATTCCTCAATGATAAATCTTAAAGGAGTCATTTTTTAATTCAGATTCAGATTATAAGCCTCATTATTTTACTAGGGATTTCCGTCTAACTCATGATAGATCTTGAATAATCATTAGACCTCATTGGTTAGGTAAATGTGATATGGGTTATTTTTCCTTTTTATGTTTCCCAATATTTGATTTATTATGTTCCCTGAACATATAAGCAGGACTTATATGATTGAGATTAAAAATAATGGATCACTTTCATGAAAGATGAGATGTAATCCATGTATAAAAATCATACATAATAAATACTGCAAACAATATTAAAAGAACCCACAAAACAGGAGCCACAAAATAGAAAACGCACCGAAAGGGTGTGGAGGAGGGGAGGAACCCTTCGACCGATGCATAGAATGGATGATGAACACCCAAATAAGGGTATGTTGGAGTGGAGTACCGCGCGAAGGATAGAGCAACCCCAAATGGAGAATACGAGACGTGATTGGAGAATCCACCGATGTGGATGAAGGAACCGCGATGAGGGATGGAGGAACCGAAGCTGGCGAGATGAGGGTTTCAAATCGGGGAAGGAGGAGAGGTCGTCAGGAGTGGAGGAACCAAAGCTAGAGAGATGAGGGATTCAAATCGGGGAAGGAGGAGAGATCGTCGGGCGGAGAGGTCATCGAGGGGAGCAGGGTGTCGTGATGAGGGTTTTAAATTGGGGAAGGAGGAGCCCGACAGGAATCGAAAAAAAAACGAAACACAAATGTGTAGCCACAGATGAAAATTGAACTGTGGTTATAACCAAGATATATCCACAGACTTATAAAACCATGTCTATAGGTCCGTTGTTATATCTTAAATTTCTAGTAGTGCACACAACCCCCCCACCCCCCTCCTTGGTCCCCAGATAGCCCCCCAGACACCCACCTTACAGCCCCCTGAACAGCCCCCCCGGACAGCCCCCCCCCACCCTCCTTAATTTCATTTACTACTAGAAAATCTATAATATATATTTTATTTATTTTCATCATGATAATCAATGTAAATCGCATTTACACATCTAATCAATATCATAGATTCTTGGTATGTTATAAAAGGGATATATCCATTGGGCATGACATTGTTAGCTCTGAAACGTTTCATAGAATGATAAACTTAAATCTATTCCATACTAAGAATAATATAAAAATATTCTATATAAATGTCCATAATATTTTAAGTAAATACCATTCCACTAATAGAGACATGAGGATTCTCATAAATCATATTTACCTTAATATTTCCACATGGATTTTTAGTAAAAGTTCTACCTTCTATTAATTTTCTAATATTCTGATTTTAAATGTAAATTTTTCATAAATTAATTTAAAGACCCATAGTCAAATAGTGTATTTGAATAATGTGAATAAACAACTAACATACCACTCTATCTGTGTCTCTTTTGTTTACAATGGATAGGATTATAAGTGAAAAGAAAAACTTGCATAAGGAAAACTGACCAAATGAATTCATATTCTATTGATAATTTATCAAAACTATCCATGGGTCATATGTGACATGTACGAGCCAATCTGGGCTCAATCTGAGGCACGGTGTGGTCAGGATCAGTATAAGTGGCTCCCTTTTGTTTAAAATGGAAAAAAATTTAAGTACATACCGAAAACTGACCAAACACATTTGGTTTCCATTGAAACATTAGGAGAATGATCCATGGGTCATATGTGACATGTATGAATCAAACCCGCCTCAATCGGAGATGCAGTGTGGCTGGAACCACTCAAAATGTCTGTCTTTTGTTTCAAAAGGACATCATTTTAAGTGAAAAAACATCAACTGGCATACAGAAAAATGACCAAATGTATTTAGATTTTGTCTATACTTTAGAACAACGATCCATGGGTCATATGTGACATGTATGATTCAACCACACCTCAATCTGAGGCGTGGTGTGGCCAACACCATTCACAATGTCTCTCTTTTTGTTTAAAATGGACATGATTATAAGTGAAAAGAATAACTGACATACAAAAAACCGACCAAACGCATTCGGATTCTGTTGATAATTTTTTACAATGATCCATGGGTCATATGTGACGTGTATGAGTCAACCCTGCCTTAATCTGAGGCATAGTGTGGCCGGGATCACTCTAAGTGGCTCTCTTTTGTTTAAAATGGACAACATTTTAAGTACATATGAAAAACTGACCAAACGCATTGAGTTTCCATTGAAACTTTAGGAGAATGATCCATAGGTCATATGTGACGTGTAAGAATCTACCCCACCTCAATTTGAGACACGGTGTGGCTGGAACCACTCAAAGTGTCTGTCTTTTATTTCAAAAGGACATCATTTTAAGTGAAAAACATCAACCGACATACATAAAACTGACCAAACGCATTCTGATTGTTTTGATACATTAGCACAACGATCCATGGGTAATATGTGACATGTACAAGTCAACCTCACCTCAATTCGAGGTGCGGCATGGCTGACACCATTCAAAGTGTCTCTCTTTTGTTTAAAATGGACAAGATTATAAGTGAAAAGAACAACTGACATACGAAAAACCAACCAAACACATTCGTATTTTGTTGATAATTTATCACAACGATCCATGGGTCATATTTGAAGTGTACGAGTCAACCTCGCCTTAATATGAGTCACAGTGTGGCCGTGATCACTCTAAGTGGCTCTCTTTTGTTTAAAATGGACAACATTTAAAGTACATAAGGAAAACTGACCAAACAGATTCTGATTGTGTTTATACTTTAGCAAAATGATCCATGGGTCATATGTGATGTGTACGAGTCAACACTGCCTCAATCCGAGGCCCGGTGTGGCCGACACCACTCAAAGTGTCTATCTTTTGTTTCAGTGGGACATCATTCTAAGTGAAAAACATCAAATGGCATACGGAAAATCGACAAAACACATTCAGATTGTTTTAATACTTTATCACAATGATCCATGGGTCATATGTGACGTGTATGAGTCAAACCCTCCTTTATCCAAGGCACGGTGTGGTCAAAACCATTCAGAGTGTCTCTCTTTTGTTTAAAATGGAAAGGATTATAAGTGAAAAGAACAAATGACATACAAAAAATTGACCAAATGCATTTGAAATGTGTTGATGCTTTAGGAAAATAATCCATGGGTCATATGTTACGTGTACGAGTCAACCCTGTTGTAATCCGAGGCATGGTGTGGCCAGGATCACTCTAAGTGGCTCTCTTTTGTTTAAAATGGACAACATTTTAAGTACATATGGAAAACCGACCAAACGCATTCGGTTTCCATTGAAACTTTAGGAGAATGATATATGGGTCATATGTGACGTGTAAAAATCAACCTCACCTCAATCTAATACGCGGTGTGGCCGGCGCCACTCAAAATGTCTGCCTTTTGTTTTAGAAGGACATCATTTTAAGTGAAAAACATCAACTGGCATACAGAAAACCGACCAAATACATATGGATTGTGTCGATACATTATCACAAAAATCCATGGGTCATATGTGACGTGTAAAATTCAACCTCGCCTCAATCTGAGGCACGGTGTGGCCGAAACCATTCAAAGTGTCTCTCTTTTATTTAAAATGGACAGGATTATAAGTGAAAAGAACAACTGACGTACAAAAAACCGACCAAACACATTTGAAATGTGATGATGCTTTAGTAAAATGATCCATGAGTCATATGTGACATGTATGAGCCAACCCTACCTTAATATGAGGCAGTGTGTGGCCGGGATCACTCTAAGTGGATCTATTTTGTTTAAATTGTACAACATTTTAAGTACATACGGAAAACCAACCAAACACATTCGGTTTCTATTTAAACTTTAGTAAAATGATCCATGGGTCAAATTTTACTTGTAAGGATCAAATTTGCCTCAATCTGAGATGCAGTGTGGCCGAAACCACTCAATGTGTCTGTCTTTTGTTTCAAAAGGACATCATTTTTAGTGAAAAACATCAACTGGCATACGGAAAACAGACCAAACACATTCGGATTGTGTCAATACTTTATCACAATGATCCATGGGTCATATGTGACGTTTAAGAGTCAACCCTGCCTCAATCCGAAGTGCGGTGTGGCCGAAACCACTCAAAGTGTCTCTCTTTTGTTTAAAATTGACTTCATTTTAAGTGAAAACAACAACTAGCATATGGAAAACTGACCAAACAGATTTTGATTATGCAGATACTCTAGAGAAACGATACATGGGTAATATTTGAATTGTATGAGTCAACCCCGCCTCAATCTGAGACGCAGTGTGGCCGACACCATTCATAGTGTCTCTCTTTTGTTTAAAATGGACATCATTTTAAGTGGAAACAACAACTTACATATGAAAAACTGACCAAATGCATTTGAAATGTGTTGATGCTTTAGTAAAATTATCTATGGGTCATATGTCACATGTTCAAGTCAAACCTGCCTTAATCTGAGGCATGGTGTAGCAGGGATCACTCGAAGTGCCTCTCTTTTGTTTAAAATGGACAACATTTTAAGTACATACAGAAAAATGACCAAACTGATTCTGATTGTGTTGATACTTTAGAAAAATGATACATGGGTCATATGTGACGTGTAAGAATCAACCCCAACTCAATCTGAGATGCAGTGTGGCCAGTACCACTCAATGTGTCTGTCTTTTGATTCAAAAGGACATCATTTTAAGTGAAAAACATCAACAAGCATACAGAAAACTGATCAAGTGCTTTCAGAATATGTTGATACTTTAGGACAACGATCGATGGGTCATTTGTGACATGTATGAGTTAACCTCTCCGCAATCTGAGGCATGGTGTGGTCGGTATCACTCCAGTTGTATGTATTTTGTTTAAAATGGACATCATTTCAGGTAAAAATATATGGTAGACAAAAAACCGATCAAATTATGAATTGAATTCCGGATTCCACATATAACTGTCATCTAAATTTTAAATTGAATTCTAAATTAATTATTTATTTTTATAATTATATTAGGGATTCTAATTTAATTATGGATGTGTATAGTTCTAGGATGCATTATATGTTAAATGTGTATGAATTTGTTCTCTATATGTATGTGTTAGTTGGTTATTACAGGTACAATAATTGTATATGTATATGTTAGTTTATTACAGGTATAATAATTAGATTGAAAATTAGAGGGAATGCATAAAATGAGGCCTACTGTGAAAATTGAAGAGTTGCTGTGTAAATTGCAGACTACTGTACAATTTGCACAGCATAGGCAATGCCAATGGTTTCAAAATGTTGGCATAGCATCTCTGATTCTTTTTTTATCAACGGTTAAATGAACCATTGGTAAAAAACCTTTCCTAACGGTTTAGATACCATTTAGAATGAGGAGAGTCATTGGGATTTCCCAACAGTTCAATCCAAATTGTTGGGAAAAACTATCCCAATGGTTTGGCACAACCGTGGGGATAGGTTAATTTTTCCCCACCGTATCCCAACGGTTCATTGTAAACCGTTGTGAAAATCATTCCCAATGGCTTACTTCCCTATGGTTTGCAGAACCGTTGGTATAACATATACCAATGGTTCTGCAGCCTTTCCCAATAGTTCACAACCATTGGTAAAGACTGTATTTCCAATAGTGATCTCATTAAATGAATTCAATTAAATATTAGGGCCTAGTATTATTTATTAGAGTCCACCACTGATCTGCTTCCCCTTCTAAATGGTAAAGATCCAAAATGAATTTTTCATGTTCTGAACAAAAATGTATGGAAAATATCTTTTCAATGGTACTGATCCATTGTTCGGCAACAAGTGCATCAAAAGACCCACTGAAAGAAGGTGGAAGTTTCCTCATGAAGGACTCAATAGAATATTGTTCTCTTCTCTTCTCATTTGTATTCCCATAATGATTCATAGCTTGTGTTAGTATATCAGTAATATTTTTCACTCTATCTCCCATAACATTGGTTTGTTCAAGAGTACAATCAGTGAATTTTCCATTATAATGATCAACATAGTTCCTTCAGGTTCTAGCCATGGTCTAAAACCCAAAAAGAATAGTGTGAGAGGAAAAAATCATACTAGGAAAATAACATAATAAAGGGGGAGTAACGTTAATATCTAACATCTTAGGTTTAATTCTAAAATCGTTACCATAATTCTAGGACTATAACCTATACTTATACTTAACCTTAGGGACATACCTTGACATACCTTAGAAATATCTCCAGGGATCTCTCTAAAGTTTTCACATCCTTATTTCCAAAGGTTAACTAATCCTTTCCTCTGATACCAACTGTAGACACCCACACTTGACATACATGGAAATTACATTACTTTTGTTGAATACTTAATACATAACCAAAATAGACACCCAACGATCGTAATATTTTAGTGTCTTTGGAAACTCATAACATAATCTTCTAATCATGGTGAAATATCTTCAACATCTCCCATAAAGATCATTCCCTTTTGTTTTCTTACCTAAAACCTTTCTTTATATCCTATGGAAAATAAAACATGAAAAGGGTGATCTCAAATGCTCAGTACGGGTAAACATGGAGAACATAAAACAATCCATAAACATTTGAACGTAAAAACATGAGCATAAAATCTAAACATCAAAATCTTGAGCAATGACATAAAATATGGAAGTACATAAGGCATATATCATAAATGAACATTTATCATGATAAATTAGAATGGGGATAAAACATTTAATTGTGGAATCCATTAAGTACATGTTATAATTTCCATAGTAGCCAAGACATTGCTGCCAAGACATCATAGTAGACAAAGTTCCTTACAAAATCAGGTTTACTTTCCATTCCATCCGTGTATTACTGAACCGGATTTTACTTACCATTCCAGCCATGTATGTCTCATGAGATATAAATATTTACCCAATTTAATAGAGGGAGATATAGTTCCCATTCATCTCATAATGAAACCATTCTTATGTGTCCCACAAAATCATAAATCATATATCATAGCATAACCCATGTAATTAAAATGGGATTCTTAAACATCATACCATTATAACATAATCCATATAAGATAAAAGGAATTCATAAAAATAATTCCATCATAACATAATCTAATTAATGTAAAAATAGGGATAGAAATAGAACCCTATATTATCTTAGATGGAAAATAATTTTGATAAAACACTTGAACTCCATTCTTGAGGAAAATATCCTTTCTCCATCATTTTTTTTCCTTTCATAACATGTCATACAATTTTAAAATAAAATAATTTAATTAAAAATAAACTTGAAAACATCTAATGGAAGCTTCCTGGAAATAATTTTCTATGAAATCATAAAAATTCATTCATTCTGTATAATTTAAAAAATCATTCTTCTCGTAATTTGGCCGGAAAAGTCAAAAAGTATCTCGTACTGAAAACGAATAAAGATTGCTTTCATATATTTTAATAAAAATTAACCAATAGGTAAAATTAGATTTAAAAAATTTTTGTAGGATAGAAATAATATTACATATTGAGGAAACATATATGTAGATGATAAATTTGCCGCAGTAAATTCTGAAGTATAAACTATCTCAGATAAAAATGAGATTGTGATATTTTCCCGTAACTTATGTCCAATTTATTCCATATGTTTCCGAGACTCCTATATAGTGGGTTTAAACATATTATTAACTTGTAAAAGAACAATAATAATATATATTATATCATATATGATTCACTTATGACTTTATATTACCAGTGCATTTGACAATTCCACGTTAAAGCGGTGGTTTTGGTAAAATTGTATCATTTATCATATGTGTTATTACTTGTTGTTCTTGATCACGATATAGATAATTCTAAAATGAAAAACATGATTTATATATCATAGATATTCAGGATATATATGTATATAATAGATAGATAAATGAAATGAAATACACCATTCATGGAGACGGTAGACTGTACATACGCATGCACATTGTTTTCATTTCCTTATTGAATTGACTGAAAGTATGTAGATGAAATATATATATATATATATCCAGTATAATTATTATGTCATAAATTTCATCATTATTTAGTATATATATACTTAACAATCATTCTGTAATGGTTAACATTGAGAATGAATCTCATTGCGTCGTGGAGACGGTAATCCGTACGTACGCAGGAGCGACGATATCATTACCATAATTGTTGAATGGTATTGGAGTGGATTATATAATATCTCAGAATTATTATTATGTTATAATAATCATATATAGTTATTATTTACACCATTATACCCATCCAAGTAAGGTGGTGGTGTAAAAACAGATTACACCACTGCGTGGAGACAGTATTTCGTATGTACGCACGCGCGGTGATTTTGTTATCCATAGGATGGATAGAAGGTGAAATTGGGTGGTTTAATATTTATAATAACATATCAGTATATGAGTGATACTGCTGTTATTACTTTATTATGAAACAAAAAAAATAAATTAGAATAAGAAATGAATTTGAAGAATTGGTAAAGTATATTACCTCTTCTTGGATGCGCCTCTTATAAACCTCCTCTTAAGGCACTAAAGATGGTCTTTGAAGAAGCCCGGTACCTCTAGTATGTTTCTAGGGAAGTTTAGAAGATAAATTTTCATGTGTTGGACGAGATTGAAGGCTCAAAGTGGTGTGAAGTGGAGAGGGAGGAGGTTTCATTTTATAAGAGTGGCGAGGGGCTCCTTAGGAAAAACATAAAATATTATTTTATTATAAATTCATATTTTGTTTATAATAGCTCCAAAGTGACTTATTTAGAGTATAGGGTGGGGATGGGTATAAAAAATCTCAACAAATAGATTTTAGACGTGTTTAGGTTAACATTTTAACCTTATCATTTATATTTAACTCTAAGATAAATAATTTAATTTTTACGGTGTCTTCTTGTATTCTTACACTATATGGTTAATAAACATACTATAAACTTCCAATAGAACCCCAATTGGTTCATTAATGTCATATATATTATTATAGAAGCCTTTTGGAAAAACCTTATATTTTTAAGACCATTATATCAATTAATAATATAATCTTTTTTTTAAAAAATCTTTTATGTAAATTTTGACAGTATTTGGTATTTTTTTCTAAATTCATAACAGCATTATTATTTCTAAAAAAATTCATCTAACCAACCCTAATAAGTTATATTAACCAATAAAATTATTTTAATTCAAAATAAGTCTCAAATCACATTTATTTGGGTATTTATAACATCAATTATGTTAATATTTCATTAATAAGGTAATTACTGCATCATCATCGTGTCACAAATAAATTAAATTATTTAATGTATAAAAAATATAAATAAAATAATATTATGTAGGACTGATTTTTATATTTCTAATTAATATTTATAGTAGAATTTATCTTATTTATAACCCTATATTAAAAATGTTTTAGTTATTAAACATTGATTTTAACTATTTTAACTCTTCTTTAAATAAAATAATAATAAATTTCCTAATCTAATCCAAGTGGACCTAAAGGGTAATATTTTATTCCTAAGGTTTTTTATTGTCGAATTAAACTTATAAAATAGAATTAGGACATGTGTTAGGGTAATAATAATATCATTTTTACCCTTAATTATCCTGTTTACTTGTAACCGTGGTAAATAAATGTTAAAAGTTAATATTAACCAAAAATTATTTTCATCTCATTGAACCTCATTTTACTTACTGATATCAACCGTGTCTCTCGAATTTTTGAAATTCAACTCACCAAAGTGGTAAAATTAAGTTTTTTATAAATTTGAAAATGCTCTTAGTATGTGGGTAAAATACTGTAAAAAGTTCTATAAAACATTTTATATATCTAAAATTATTATAAAATGACTCAAATGAATTAAATTGAACATATAATTTTATTATGTATCTATTTTGACATAAAATAAATTTAAATAAAATAAATGATTATTTAAATAAAAAGTCAGTTTTAACCAATAACTCAGTGTTTTCATTATTCATAAAAAATTGAATGTTTTCAGAAAAAAATGAAAAATTCACCCTAGAATAATTTCGATAATCCGAATCAATAAATGAAGTCCATTTTGAAAGATAAAATTAATAAAATTTTAATAAGTGGCTATTACTATTCATAAAGGCTAGTTTATATAATATTTTAATAATATATCATTGTTTAGTGAAACTCGATATTGCGTACAACACACGCTATTGAGGATGGTTTCTCTTGCGTGCAACACATGCCAAGAATAGTGTTTGCATATAATACAAGATAATATGGTGTTTCATATAGTAGAAGCTAGTTTCTATGTAGCGTACAACACAAGACATCAATGGAATTAAAAGAATATTTTTCATAAAATCTCGGGGTGTTACAAAGACAACCATTGTTGAATTAGAAATATAGATACTCTTACCCATAGGCCATTCACGAACTCTTTCCATGCTGCATCCGCATAGGGTAAGCATAATCATGAGCTACGCTGCACATCAACCATGCATGATGCAAACTAGGCCGTCGTCCGGGATGCAAACCTTCACTCGCCACTTGGTTGATGAGCTGATTTTCCCCTTTTGCGAGAAGTCGGAACTGTTACTGGCTGCTGGAGGGAAAATACGAGGTCATGCTATAAAAAGAGGCCCTCAAACCCGTCACTAGTTGAAGATGTGTAGATATGGAATGTGAGTTACAGATCGTGACTGAAACCTCTTGAAAAATTGGATTTTTCGTTGTGGAGATTCGTCCAAACTCGAGTTGGTGCACCATGCCGAAGAGAGGAGAAGCTGAGCCAAGAGAAATCGGTTTCCACTAGAGCTGAGGAACTGGGTCACCGCAATCTCCTAGAGAAGAGTTGAGAAACCCTCCCCCTATTACTGTGGGATGAATTTTGGGGAGGGGGAGATGTTTTAGTAAAAAAATATATAAATTAAATTCAATAAAAATAAATAGATGAAACAAAATTAAAATAAACTAAAATAAAATCTAAAATTAAATAATAAATAAATAAAAATTATATTATTTATAAACATTTATTAAAAATAATATATTTAATATTAACAAACATATTTTCTAATTAAAATAAATAAAATTTCATTAAACATATTCAATTAACCATCTAAATTTAGTTTAAAAAATTAATATTGTTTAGTATTGCATATTAAATAAGTGTTTTGTAATACAAAAAATAATTTATAAATAAAATTAGAATAAAACAAACTATTTAATATGTTAAAAATTTAATGTTCAAGATAATAATTTATTTAATAATTATTTTTACACTATTAATTAATTAAAAAATATCAACTTAATTATCTAATATAATAATTAGAATGTTAAGTTTAAAAACTTATAAATTAATGTAAAGTAACTTAATTTAATTCTTTAATGATATATTAGTTATCTTTATTTGCAACTAAAATTAAAATAAATAAATAAATTAAATTAATTAAGTTAATTACTTAATTACATGATAATAGTAATTAATAATTAATTATGTATTAGATTATATAAATAAATTGTCTAGCTAAAGTTTGTTATGTAATTTAACTATTGATGTATTTTCTTTCACTATCTCGTTTAACAATTTTTAACCATTGTTTTTATGTTCTAACTATGCAGGTTCACACATGAGCTGAAAATACATCCGAGTACATAAAACTAACTTATCCCGAGTTATTTAAGTGATAAAGACTATTGCGATGTGTCGGTCGTGGAAAAAACGCACGTGTGTGGTGCATATGTGAAGAGCTTTTGAAGTCAGTGAATGGTGGAAGTGACAAGAAGCTTTTGACAACATGATATTTAAGCAGAGAAAGAAGAAGATTAATGTGGGACATTCAATGGAGACAGATAGATTCACACATCATAAGGATCCAGTTCTGAGCAGAGGTAGACTAGAGGGTGACTCTAGGACCACTTTCTGGAGCTGGAGGAGTTCAGGAGCAGCAGGAATTCAGGCTAACAAAGGGAGTTTTCTTCCTCTGTTTTCCTTCAATTATCTTCCTTTGTAACTGAATGATTTTATTATATGTCATAGTAATAATTTTAGGCTAAATACTTTCTAGTTCAGGAATAGATTGATGTTCCACTGGCTATCTTTTAATGCTCATTTCACTTTATCATTTGAATGTATTCATTATCGATCAGTGAGATTGTATAACTAGAACATAATCTCAAAATTTCACTACCAGTTGGTGAGATTGATTGTGGAAACACTTTTCAAAATATTATGGATTCAAAATACTTAAATACTTAGAATTATTTCGTCTTGTTTTCATTTCTCAAATAGTTAAAAATTCATTAATTTTGGAGTGGCAATATATTAAATTTGTTGGATTGTGTGATTTATCTTTTATCAAGGGAGGTGATTCATACTATTTAATGTGGTTTTTTGCAACAACCTTTTAGTGAATTTGAATATCATTAAAACCATTAGAATAGAGATTTTTCCACATGTGTTTCCTCTGATAGTTCGTTTATCGGCACTCTAAATTTTATTTGTTCATCTTTTTCAATTTTTATTCTGTTTGATTCTAGTCTAGATAAAAAACATATAAAAAATAGTGTTAATTTATTGATTTAATAGAAAAAAAATAAAAAAGTAAAAAAAGAGTATCCAATCCACTATAGACAACATTGGGGTTTTTTAAAGTTTTCTATGAGGAATAGTGGTCAAATTGCCTTCTATGTGGGTTTGACCCTACTTTCCACATATACTGTAGTTAGTAGGAATATAAAAATTAAAAATTGACCGACATCAATGATTTTTTAGGTCATGTTTTTTGCGCTGTTTCTATGGAAGGCACGAGCCATTACATAAAATCTTAAAAAAATTTAAAAATTTTAAAATTGAAAAAAAAAAATCTGTTTCACATCTAGCTAGATTGTTAGTACTAAGTACTATCTGTTTCTATTTTTATGAGAAGAAGACACACTATTGTTAGTCTAGAGCCATTTAGCTTATAAATATACAAACATCTCTCTGCTCTAGGAAAGAAGAACAAAATAGAAATGGAAAACATGGATAATAAAGTTCCTGCACCTAAAAAATACCAAAATCAACCAGATCTCTTAGATGAAAATTAAAGGCCTAGGATGGGGGAGTTTCAACTTCCACAAGTTTCATGCAATCCATCATCCATTAGTTTATATCCTAGATCCAAAAAATATGAATTGAAACAATTACATATTTCATTGTTTCCTGGTTTTAATGGGCTCTCTAATAAGGACTCCCTAGCATTCATTGGAGAATTCGACAATACTTTACAGCAGTTACCTCTTCTAGGACTCATAGAAAAAGCACAAAGAATGAGAGTCTTTCCATTTTGACTTAAAGGGAATTCACGAAATTGGTTTATGAATCTAGATGAGAACATTTTTGAAAACTGGGATCAAGTGTATAACTCTTTAATTATGAAATTTTATCCTTAAAGACATAAAGGTGAACTAAGAACAAATATAACAAGTTTTTATCAAGAGGATGGAGAATCTTTTCATGAAACATGGGATAGATTCATGGATATTCTTAGGATGTTTCCCCATCATAAACTCCCATCTCACCTTCTTATGGATACAATCTATGAAGGGTTGTCCTCCTATGGATATAATCTAGTAGACCAAGTTGTTGGGGGTAATTACAATGATAAAACAAATGATTAACTGTGACAAGTTTTTAATAATATTGATATGAATTCACAACATTAAAATTCTATATCAAAATGAGTCAATATAAATTCAAATTCAAACACTGGTTCAATGATTGAAACTCATTCTCAACTTGCTGAAATCACCAACCAACTTCAATCTTTAATGAACCAGAACTCAAAACAAAATTTTAACCAACATGGCTATCAACATACCAACCAATCATTAAGGGAACAGTGTTTCTAGTGTAGTATGTTTGGTCATACTGAGAAATTTTGTCCTAGTTTTGATATGCCTACCCAACAACAAGAAAAATAAAATTTTGCTAACTATGGTCCTAGAATGCCTCCTAAATAAGATCCATTTTCAAATAATTAAAACCAAGGCTATAGGAACCATCCCAATTTATCCTGGAATGTTGAAGGCTTAATCAAACAATCCACTATCCCTAATTACTTTAATCAACCAATACCAAATTTTAAGAATCAAAAAAGGGGAGAGTCTTCAAACGCACAAGGAAACGATGATAGTTACAAGTATTCTAAGCTTGATCTAATTTTGAACAAAATAAAATCCCAAGAGTAAAGATACATGACTCAGCTGTCCAAAAACCAAAATCAATATAAGCCTGATAAAATTCAAACTGATGTAAGAATTCAAAACATGGGAACATAGTTAGGTCAACTTGCTAGAGATTTTCCATCTTGGGAAAAAGGTGGACTTCCTAGTACCACTGAAATTAACCCTAGAGTGAATTTTAGGGATGTTGTCATAAGAAGTGGGATAAATACTCAAACTGTTACTGAAAAACTAACTGAAAATGCCCAAAATGAAAATCCACTTCCATCTGGAAATAAAAATCTGCTTTACACACATGCTGGAAATTCACAGAAAAGTCATAAAAGTGATGAAAATATAAATTTTTTATCCGAAACACAAGATAAAAGTTCATCTAAAAATAAAAAGAATAATGGAAAAGAAAAATTTGAGGAAGAGATGAGGGATATACCTACTGTTCTGAAAAATTTCGCCCAACCCATCCCTTTTCCTGAGAATTTTAAACCTCAAAGTAACACCAGGGATGAAATTCTTCAGTTCCATGGTCTCCTTTCTAAATATCAAGTGAACATTCCATTCATTGAATCCATAATTCAATTCCCATATTTTTGTAAATCTCTTATGAAAATTGATTCAAACAAAAAAACTCTACAAGAATTTACTACTTATAGACTAACTGAAGAGTGCAGTGCTACACTCCAAAAGAAAATCCCACCTAAACTAAAAGACCCAGGTAGTTTTTTCATACCTTCCACACTATGAAACTCTGATCAGCTCAACTATTTTTGTGATTTAGGTTTTAGCATTAATCTTCTCCCATACTCACTATTTCAACAACTAAGATTGGGTGACCTTTAACCCACCACATTCATACTGTAGTTAGCTAATAGATCATTCACTCATCATGTGGGTAGGGTGGATGATTTTATAGTTGGGGTTGGAAAGCTATATCTAGCTACAGACTTTTTAATCATAGATATGGAGTGAAATCAAGAGGTTCCCATCATCTTTTGTAGTCCATTTTTTCCACAGGTTGTTCTATTATATATGTGTCTAAGGATCAACTTATCTGTAAAATTCAATAACAACAAGAAGAGTTCAATGTGTTTAAAAACATTAAAGGACCAATTTTTTCTAAAAACTGTTCAATGGTAGAGTCCATAGAGAATGAGAACTAAATTAGAAACTCTGATGAATTTGAAAATAAATTCCTTATTGAATAAAACAATTGTGAAGCTGATATTACTATTGAATCTATTTTAGAAGTTGAAAACATTTCTCAAACACTAAATCTAGAAAATTTTCTAGAACAAGACAACTGTCCAGTTTCTGGTGTAGAAGGGTCCTTTATTTCTGAACTTAAGAGCTTTTTGAGTGAATTTTAGGGTGTTTCTATGAACACCAACCTTGCTGAACAATTTGATGATAATTAGGGAGAACTTATAGGATAACTAAATGATTCTTCTTTGATAAACATGTTAAATATAGATCTAGAAAATCAGGACAGTGTGCTGCCCACTTTAGATAGTGGCACTGTTACTTCTGAATCTTAGCATGAAATTGAAAATCATTCATCATTCAACACTCCTTACAAATTATATGATAAATATATTGGACCTCCTAGGCCTAAGATACTTCCTTCTAGTGTAGAAACACCCACTCATGAACTAAAACCAATACCTTCTCATCTTAATTATTCATTTTAGGGTGAGAACACCACTTAGTCTATTATAATTTATGCTGAATTGATTGAAAACCAAGAGGAAATATTGTTGAATGTTTTGAAGAAGTTTAAATCTTCCATAGGTTGGACCGTATCTTATATCAAGGGTATTAGTACCGCATTCTATATGCATAAAATACATATAGAGGCTGACCATAAGCCTAGGGTAGAGTGTTAAATAATATTAAACCCATACATGAAAGAAGTTGTGAGAGAGGAAGTGATCAAACTGCTAGAAACTGGAAGGATATATCTCATTTCTAATAGATCTTGGGTCAACCCTGTCTAGGTTATTCCCAAGGATGGAGGTTTCACTGTTGTAAAAAATGAAAAGAATGAAGAATTCCAAGTTAGGAAAGCCATAAAATGGAGAGTCTGTATAGATTATTGGAAGACTAATGAAACCACTAGGAAGGACCATTTTCCAATTCCCTTCTTGGATCAAATTCTTGAGAGGCTTACTGGAAATGAGTTTTTCTATTTCTTGGATGTGTATTCTGGTTACAACCAGATTCTTATTGAACTAGAGGATTAGGAAAAGACCACTTTCGCATGCCCCTTTGAAAAATTTTCCTACATGTGGATTCCCTTTGGGTTGTTTGGAACCTCATCCACTTTTCAAAGGTGTACGGTGGATATCTTTTCATATATTATTGATAGAATAATTGATGTTTTCATGGATTATTTTTCCATTGTGGGTAGTAATTTAGAAACTATTTTTGGAAATATTGAGTTAGTTTTAGAGAGATGAATTAAAACCAACCTTGTTCTTAATTGGGATAAGTGCTAATTTATGGTCTCATAAGGTATAGTTATTGGTCATAAAGTGTCTAAAAGTGGTTTAGATGTTGATACTGCTATGATTTATGTCATTCAAAAACTCCCACCTCATGGAAATGTTAAAAGTGTTAGAAGTTTCTTAGGGCTTGTCAGTTTCTACTACAGGTTCATAAAATATTTTTATAAAATAACTAAGACCTTTGGTCAAGGTTGAACCTTTCAATTTTGATGAAAACTGTTCGAAATCATTTGATCTTCTTAAATAGAAACTCACTACATCACCCATTATCATTGCACCAGACTTGAATCTACCTTTTGAACTTATCTGTGATGCCAGTGACATGGCTATAGGTGCTGTCCTTAGATATAGGAAATATAGGAAACTACATGTTGTGTATTATGATAGTAGAATGGTAGATGAATCCCAAAAGAATTATACCACTACTGAAAAATAAAAGATAGATATTGTGTTTTCTTTAGAAAAGTTTAGACAGTACTTGTTAGGTTCAAAATTCATCATTTTCACTGATCATTCTGCTTTAAAGTACTTGTTGTCTAAGAAGGAAACTAAACCCTGGATGATTAGATGGATTCTATAATTATAAGAATTTGATTTAGAGATTATGGATAAGCAGGGAGCTGAAAATTTTGTTACTTACCGCCTTTATAGGGTTCCTCTTACTCTTACAAAATGTGAAGATCCTATGGAGATTAACTCTTCTTTTCTTGATGAGAAACTGCTTACTGTGTCAATCAAGAAAATCTGCTTGGTTTTAAGATTTTTTAAATTCATGGAAGTAGGTTTCTTTCCCAATAATATGTCCAACAATCAAAGAAATAAATTCATTTCTGATCTTATGTACTATCTTTGGGATGATCCCCTACTGGTTTGGAGATGTGCTAATGGTATTTTTAGGAGAGGTGTGTCTGAGAAAGAGATGTTTCTAGTCTTAGAGAGTTGTCACTCCTCACCTTGGGGAGGTCACCATGGTGGTAAAATAACTTCTCAGAAAGTCTTATAATCTGATTTCTATTGGCCTACACTTTTTAAGGATGCTTGGAGTTTTTTGGTTGGCAGTGATAGGTGGCAGAGGCTAGGAATTGTTGGTAGGAAGAAGGAGTTACCCCAAAAAGTAATTCTAGAAGTTGATATTTTTATGTCTAGGGTTTAGATTTCTTGGGTCCATTTCCATCATCTCATGGGAATGAGTATATTCATGTTGTTGTTGTCTATGATTTGAAATGGGTTGAGGCAGTGGAACTGCCCAAAAATCAAGCTATCTCTGTATTAACATTTGTGAATAAGAACATCTTTAATGGATTTGGAGTCCCAAGAGCATTTATCACTGACAACGGAACACAAATTATGAATTAAAAATTTAAAGATTTGATAGATAAATATGGCAGTGTTCATAAAACTGGTACTCTTTATCATCCACAGTCTAATGGACAGGTGGAAATTTCAAATAGGTAACTTAAAAAGATACTTGAGAATACTGTGTCAAACTCTAGGAAAGGCTGGTCTATTAAATTGGATGAAGCATTATGGGCATATAGAATTGCTTTCAAAATCCCAATAGGTATGTCTGCTTATAGGGTGTTGTTTGGGAAATGTTGTCATTTAATCGTGGAGATGCAACATAAGTCATATTGGGCAGTTAAGGCTCTTAATATTTATTTTAAGAGTGATGGTGAGAGGAGATTACTTGAGCTGAGTGAACTTGATGATATTAGGAGAGAGGGTTGTGATAATTCAAGAATTTATAATGAGAGGACTAAAATAATTCATGATTCTATCATTCAAACCAATGAATTCGATCCTGGAAAGAAGGTCCATCTTTTAAATTTTAGAGTCAAAAACTTTCCTAGGACGCTGAATTCCATCTAGATTTAACCTTCTACTGTTGTAAGAGTTCTGAAGAATGGAGCTATTGAAATTATAGGTGATGAAAACAAACCCATGATGGTTAATGGGCAGAGAGTGAAACTTTATTTTGAGAGACAGCCGAAGGGCTTGGCTTCCTTCAAAGTGCTGGAAAACTGATCTTGAATAATGTTTGGCTGAAGACATAAAAATTTAGTACTGCATGGGAGGAAACCCATGGTTATTTTTGTTGTTATGTTGTTTTGTTTTTAACCTTTAATAAAGTGTTTCTTCTGTGCTTTATTTTTGCAAAATTCCTATTACTGGTTGTTCTTGGTCTCTTGGTTCTGTCTCAGGATGCTGATGCTTGTGTCAATAAAGGATTGGAATTCCCATTCTACAAGGAAATTGAAAAATATATTTAGGGAAGTACTCATCTCATAATTGTTACATTTATTATTTTTCTCCTTGATGCTTTAGGAAAAAAATATAATGCATGTCTTGCGTGCCCAAAAAAATATTCTTGTAGAAAATTATGCTACACGAGTTCTTAAATTTATGTTTCATGGATTGAACTGTATAATATTTTCTGCATATATTTCATACTAATTTTTTTTCTACATGTCAATGAGTTGAATTAAAAAAATCAGCATGTGCCTTTTACTTAAATTTGAATTCATTGATAAATATTGAAATAATCTCTCACTGTATGAAATTAAGTGTGGGGTGGACATGTGTGCTGGTTGTTGTGTTTTTTTGTTGAATGTTATTTTCTATGGGGTGCTAGGAATTATTTCTTTATGTGTAACTAAACATCCATCTAAATCATAGTTATCTACATGCTTACATCCTATCCACAATGCACACACAAATTTCATTCCTTGTTTTAACTTTTTTGGAAATCGTTGTCACTAGATTAAATATTAATGCATGTATTTACTAATGAGCCATATTTTAAGTTATTCTTAGTGGAAATCAATATTTTGTAACTTTAATGAGACCCTTTCAAGTAGTCATAAATTTGTCAAATTGAATATCTGTTTTGAACTTTAATGTTTAATTTTTCTTCTACATATTAGGAATTCAACATTGGGGAAAAAGTTGGATTTTAATTGCTGGGGAGGTGGTCAATTCTTGACTATCCAAGACTATTATTTAATATAATCACATGAATTCCCATTTCACATAAATTGTTTTCTAAAAAATGGTTAAATTTGTTCGAAATTATTTCATAATTTTAGGCTTGCTTGTTTACTCAATTTGGTCTTTCCATTGAACAGTGATTTGATTGGTAGTTAAGAACTGCTCTAAATCTTAAATTAATGATTTTGGATGATTTCTAAGTGATATTACATAGTTATTTGATGGAAATTTTGTTTAGGAACTACTTCTCGAAGTGATTTTGGTTACATTTTTGTGGAGTTATGATCATATACTTGGAACTGGAAGTTTGAGTTGATTCCAGGGGAATCATTTCCTTATTATTATTAAATTAATTACTTTAATGAGACAATGTAAATGGTTTTTATATAAACTATTTGAAACTCGAGTAATTTGGGCATCAGGGATCCCATGGTGAGCCTCTGAGACCCTAGATGCTAGGTGCATTTCTATTAACTTTAAACCCCCTGTTCACTTTGAATAAATGCATTGCACAGGGATTAGCACATGATACATGGCTTGGGAAAAATAAATAAAGTGTCTAGGGTCAAAAACATGTTCATTAAGGTGAGGGTAATGATGAACACCAAATGAATAAGGCGTCAACTAGTTTATATAGGAGTCATTTAGGTTGTTTCATTTAGGTGATTCACAAAAAAATATATATATTTTTGGACCTTAAGATTGAGTCATTGTACATGATTCCTCTGGTTATGTTTTAATTTCACATAAATTTTACCACTTATCACCCTCAGAATTTGGAATTTAACTTGGATTGAAATTAGTCACTAAGAAGTATCACTTATGTGGCATTACACTTTCATTGCTTGATGATTCATTGCTCCCCTTACTACCAAAGAGAATTTTATTATTGGAAAGCATTCTTTTGAGTAATTCATTTTCAAAAAGCCTATTGACAATTTAGCCCTCTATTTTATGTGTTAGGAATGTTAAAATATTAGCTAAATCTTCAATACTACAATTTTTTTCACTGATAATTAAACATGAGATTGTTTTAGGACAAACAATGCTTAAGTGTGGGGGAATTTAATGTGGCTCTATTTTTTCATAGTTTTACCACATCTTTTTACTTAATTTTTAATGATTTAAATAATTATTTCAGTGCTTTATAATAAATACTTGTATTTTTGTATTTATTTAATAAAATTTGTTAATAAATTATTTTATTATAATAAATTGAGTATTTTTAGCCTTTAATTTAATAATTTTAATCTTTATTTTCATATTTAATTTTATTAATTGTTAATTAGAATTGCTAAATTTTAATTTTCTCACCTTCATATAATTTCACATTAATAATTAATAATCATTTAATATCCTTACTTGTGAAATACTTAATATAGACTGTTATTTTAATATTTTATCAATTAATGTTGTTTCATTAGAATAGGTCACCTTTGATAAATAATATTTATAACCATCCTACTAACTAAATTAAGTTAATATTTTTAGTTAAAATTAAATAAAGTTGTTGGAATTTAATTTTATGTATTAAAATAATTGTCTAATTAATTAATTAAGAGTTTTAAAACATTAATTATTTAATTTTAAGAAATCATATAAATTATTAAGTCACTAATTCTTGTTTTTAGTCAACCGGTAAGGTAGAAAAAAGCCAACGGTGACCTAATGGGTAACCGATGCTATTCATTTTCACACATTGCCTACCCTGTAAGAAATTTATATAGTAATATTAATTTATGGCTTATATCATTTTAGTTTATCAATTATCGAGTTCTTAATTTAAATGTTGTCAATTAATACTTATTATTATAAATTTAATGTTTTAAGTTTCACAAAAATCTGATTTCTAATTAATGGTGTTTAGTATTGTTTTAATTGATTATTTTCAATCTTTTTATTTGGTTTACTTAACCATTAATTTTAATTTCAATTCATGTGTTTATAATTTTTTAAGGTCATCTTTAGTTTTTTTTTTGCGAAATGTGAGCCTCTAATTTTTTTTGCATGAGTGACCTTATTAGTATTAGTGACCCTTTTATTTTTGTTGCGTAACAGTGAGCTTTTTTTTGTTTCCTTCGGTGACCATTTCTCATAATGGTATAATTTTATTTTATTTTTCAACTTTGACCTTTTTATTTAGACTAATGGTGACCATTTAATCTTCAGCACAACACCGGTAACCATCATTTTAGCCTAATAGTGACCCACAACTACCCAGCCCACCGATGACCCTTTTTTTACCACTAACCATGACCCCTTTATTATTAAAGTTACCAGTAGCCTTAATTTTTTATCTACCGATAACATTTTTTAAACTAAAAGGTGACCTTTGATTTTTATGTATCAACGAGCTTTTGTTTTTCTCTAACGGTGACCTCACATGGCTGCTCCTCAATTTCATTTTATACCTAACGGTATCAGTGACCCTCACTACCCTATGTCAATCCCTTTACCTCATCGTTTCACCCCTCTCTCTCAAGGTTTCTCTTTCCTGCATTATCACATACTTCTCACCATTTGTACTCATCTTTCACAATCTATTTCCCCTGCATCTTCTGCCACCATTCCCCAAACCTCTATTCCAATGCCGCCATTTTTCCATTCAATTTCATCCAACGCCACTACATCTCCCTATCTAAAAATCTCATGCCCCAAATATAGTTTCACGAACCATATCCCTTTCACAGAAAACACCATACATACCTAAAATCAGGTAAGAACCAATTTTTGACTCAAAGCAGTTTTAAACTTGCACAGAAAATACACCAAAAATTTAGTTCTAAAAATACAGATGTGTTATGGAGAGATGAACAAAGAAGAGAAAACCCTTGCTATTGAAATGGGAAGATCGTTTTTCCAATGATGAACGCAACCATAGTTTTATTAGAAATCTAGAAACTCTTAGCCGAAGGCCATTCTTGAACTCTTTTCATGTTGCATCTGTGGGGGTTAAATAGAATCGTGAGCTGCGCTGGACAACAACCTTGCTTGATCCAAACTAGCCCACCTTCTAGGTTGAAAACCTTCAATCGCTGATGGGTTGTTGAGTCGATTTTTCCCCTTTTGCAAGATGTCGGAGTCGCTGCTAGCTGCTGGAGGGAAACGTCGAGGTCGCGCAGTGAAGAGACACGCTCAAACCTTCTAATGTTCTCCTAAATTGGATGAAGAATTATGGGCATATAGAACTTCTTTCAAAACCCCAATAGGTATGCATCCTTAGAGGGTGTTGTTTGGGAAATGTTTTCATTTAACTGTAGAGTTGCAACATAAGTCATATTGGGCGATTAAGGCTCTTTACATTGATTTTAAGAGTGTTGGTGAGAGGATATTACTTGAGCTAAGTGAACTTGATAATATTAGGAGTGATGGTTATGATAATTCAAGGATTTATAACCAGAGGACTAAAATCATTCATGATTATATCATTCAAACCAATGAATTAAAACCTAGAAATAAGGTCCATATTTTAAATTTTAGAGTCAAAATCTTTCCTATGAATCTGAAGTCCATCTGTATTTGACCTTCTGTTGTTGTAAGAGTTCTAAAGAATGGATCTGTTGAAATTATAGGTGAAGAAAACAAACCCATGTTGGTTAATGGGTAGAGGGTGAAACTTTATTTTGAGGGATAGCCGAAGGGCTTGGCTTCCTTCACAGTGCTGGAAAACTGATCTTGAATAAAGTTTTGATGAAGGCATAAAAAGTTAGCACTGCATGGGAGGAAACCCATGGTTATTTTGGTCGTTATGTTGTTTTATTTTTAACCATGAATAATGTGTTTCTTCTGTGCTCTGTTTTTGCTAAATTCCTATTACTAGTTGTTCTTGGTCTCTTGGTTCTATCTCAGGATGCTGATGTTTGTGTCAATAAAGGATTGGAATTCCCATTCTATAGGGAAATTGACAAATATATTTAGGGAAGTACTCAAATCATAATTGTTACATTTATTATTCTTCTCCTTGATGCTTTAGGAAAAAAATATAATGCATGTCTTGCTTGCCCAAAAAATTATTCTTGTAGAAAATTATGCTACATGAGTTCTGAAATTTCTATTTCATGGATTGAACTGTATAAAATATTCTACATATATTTCATACTAAATTTTTTTTCCTGCATGTCACTGAGTTGAATTAAAAAATTTGGCATCAACCCCTTACTTAAATTTGAATTCATTGAAAAATGTTGAAATTATCTCTCACTGTATGAAATTAAGTGTGGGGTGGTACATGTGTGCTCGTTGTTGTGTTTTTTTGTTGAATGTTATTTGATATGGAGTGCTAGGAATTCTTTCATTATGTATAACTAAATATCCATATAAATAATAGTTATGTACATTCTTACACCCTATCCACAATGCACACACAAGTTTCATTCCTTGTTTTAACTTTTATGGAAAATCATTGTCACTAGATTAAATATTAATGCATGTATTTTCTAATGAACCTGATTTTATGTTATTCTTAGTGGCAATCAATATTTTTTAACTTTAATGAGACCCTTTCAAGTAGTCATAAATCTCCTAAATTGAATATCTGTTTTGAACTTTAATGTTCAATTTCTCTTCTCGATATTTGGAATTCAACTATGGGGACAAAGTTAGATTTTAAGTGCGGGGGAGGGGGTCAATTATTGACTATGATAGACTATTCTTTAATATAATCACATCAATTCTCATTTCACATAAAAAATTTGGTAAAAAATAGTTAAATTTTTTCAAAATTCTGTCATAATTTTAGGCTTTCTTGTTTACTCAATTTGGTCTTTCCATTGAATAGTGCTTTTATTGGTAGTTAAGAACTACTCTAAATCTTAAATTAATGAGTTTGGAAGATTAATAAGTGATATTACATAGTGATTTGATGGAAATTTTGTTTAGGAACTACTTATGGAAGTGATTTGGGTTACATTTTTTTGGAGTTATGATCATATCCTTGGAACTGGAAGTTTGAGTTGATTCTAGGGGAATCATTTCCTTTTTATTATTAAATTAATTTCTTTAATGATACAATGTAAATGGTTTTTATATAAACTATTTGAAACTAGAGTAATTTGGGAATCAGGGATCCCACGGTGTGCCTCTGAGACCATAGATGCTAGGTGCATTTCTGTTAACTTTAATCCCCTTGTTCACTTTGAATAAGTGCATTTCACAGTGATTAGCACATGATACATGGATTTGGAAAAATAAATAAAGTGTCTAGGGTCAAAAAAATGTTCATTAAGGTGAGAGTAATGAGGAATACCAAATGAAGAAGGTGTCAACTGGTTTATATGGGAGTCATTTAGGTTGTTTAATTAAGGTGATTCACAAAAAATATTGATTTTTGGACCTTAAGATTGAGTCATAGTACATGGTTCCTCTGGTTATGTTTTAATTCTACATGAATTTTACTACTTGTCACCCTCAGAATTTGGAATTTAACTTGGATTGAAATTAGTCACTAAGAAGTATCACTTATGAGGCATGACACTTTCATTGCTTGATGATTCATTTCTCCCCTGACTACCAGTGAGAATTTTATTATTGGAATGAATTCTTTTGATTTGTTCATTTTCTAAAAGCCAATTAACAATTTATCCCTCTGTTTTATGTGTTGGGCATGTTAAAATTTCAGCTTAATCTTCAGTACTATAATCCTTTTCTCACTGATAATTAAACATGGGATTGTTTGAGGAAAAACAATGCTTAAGTGTGGGGGAATTTGATGTGGCTCTATTTTTTCATAGTTTTACCACATATTTTTACTTAATTTTTAATGATTTAAATAATTATATAAGTTCATTATGATAAATAATTGTATTTTTTTATTTATTAAATAAAATTTGTAAATTAATTATTTTATTATAATAAATTGAGTATTTTTAGTCTTCAAATTAATAATTTTAATATTAATTTTCACATTTAATTTTATTAATTGTTAATTAGAATTGCTAAATTTTAATTTGCTCACCTTCATATAATTTCACATTAATAATTAATAATAATTTAATATCCTTACTTGTGAAATATTTAATATAGATTATTATTTTAATATTTTATCTGTTAATATTGTTTCATTAGAACATGTCACCTTTGATAAATAATATTTTTAACCATCCTACTAACTAAATTAAGTTAATAATTTTAGTTTAAATTATATAAAATAGTTGGAATTTAATTTTATGTATTCAAATAATTGTGTAATTAATTAATTAAGAGTTTTAAAACATTAATTATTTCATTTTAAGAAATCATATAAATTATTAAGTCACTAATTCTTGTTTTTAGTCAACCGATAAGGTAGAAAAGAGCCAGCGGTGACCTAATGGGTCACCGATGCTATTCATTTTCACTCATTGCCTACCCTGTAAGAAATTTATATAGTAATATTAATTTATGGCTTATATCATTTTAGTTTATCAATTATTGAGTTCCTAATTTAAATGTTGTCAATTAATACTTATTATTATAAATTTAATGTTTTAAGTTTCACAAAAATCCGATTTTTAATTAATGGTGTTCAACATTATTTTAATTGAATATTTTTAGTCTTTTTATTTTTTTTACTTAACCTTTAATTTTAATTTCAATTCATGTGTTTCTAATTTTTTAAGGTCATCGTTAGTTTTTATTGTTGCGCAATGTGTGCCTCTAATTTTATTTTCATGAGTGACCTTATTGGTACAGGTGACCCTTTTATTTTTGTTGTGTAAAAGTGAGCTTTTTTTCGTTTCCTTCGGTGACCATTTCTCATAACGGTATGCTTTTATTTTATTTTTCAACTTTGACCTTTTTATTCAGACTAACAGTGACCATTTAATCTTCAGCACAATACCGGTAACCATCATTTTTTCCTAACAGTGACCCGCGGCCACCCAGCCCACCGATGACCCTTTTTTTACCACTAACCATGACCCCTTTATTTTTAAAGTTATCAGTAGCCTTAATTTTTGATCTATCGGAAACATTTTTTAAACTAAAAGGTGACCTCTGATTTTTATGTATCAAAGTGCTTTTGTTTTTCTCTAACGGTGACCTCACATGGCTGCTCCTCAATTTCATTTTATACCTAACGGTATCAGTGACCCTCGCTACCCTGTGTCAATCCCTTTACCTCACTGTTTCACCCCTCTCTCTCAATGTTTATCTTTCCTGCTTTATCACATACTTCTCACCATTTTTACTCATCTTTCACAATCTCTTTCCCCTGCTTCTTCTACCACCATTCCTCAAACCTCTACTCCACTACCGCCATTTTTCCTTTAAATTTCATCCAACTCCACTGCATCTCCCTATATGAAAATCTCATGCCCCAACTATAGTTTCAAGAACCATATCTCTTTCATATAAAACACCATACATACCTAAAATCATGAACGAACCAATTTTTTACTCAAATCAGTTTTAAACTTGCACAAAAAATACACCAAAACATCAGTTCTAAAAATACATATGTGTTATGGAGAGATGAACAAAGATGAGACATCCCTTACTGTTGAAACGGGAAGATCAGTTTGCCGATGATGAAGGAAACCATAGTTTAATTAGAAATCTAGAAACTCTTAGCCGAATGCCATTCTTGAACTCTTTTCGTGCTGCATCTATGGGGGTTAACCAGAATCGTGAGCTGCGCTGGACAAGAACCTTTCTTGATCCAAACTAGGCCACCTTCTGGGATGAAAACCTTCACTCACAGATGGGTTGTTGAGCCGATTTTTCCACTTTTGCGAGACGTCGGAGCCGCTGCTAGCTACTGGAGGGAAACGTCGAGGCCGCACAGTGAAGAGACGTGCTCAAACCAGCTAATGGTCTCTTAAATTGGATGAAGCATTATGGGCATATAGAACTGCTTTCAAAACCCCAATAGGTATGCATCCTTAGAGGGTGTTGTTTGGGAAATGTTGTCATTTAACTGTGGAGTTGCAACATAAGTCATATTGGACAGTTAAGGCTCTTTACATTGATTTTAAGAGTGTTGGTGAGAGGAGATTACTTGAGTTGAGTGAACTTGATGATATTAGAAGAGATGGTTATGATAATTCACGGATTTATAACGAGAGGACTAAAATCATTCATGATTCTATCATTCAAACCAATGAATTCAAACCTGTAAATAAGGTCAATCTTTTAAATTTTAGAGTCAAAATCTTTCCTAGGAATATGAAGTCCATCTGGATTTGACCTTCTATTGTTGTAAGAGTTCTGAAGAATGGAGCTGTTGAAATTATAGGTGAAGAAAACAAACCCATGTTAGTTAATGGGTAGAGAGTGAAACTTTATTTTGAGGAACAGCCGAAGGGCTTGACTTCCTTCATAGTGCTAGAAAACTGATCTTGAATAAAGTTTGGCTGAAGACATAAATAGTTAGCACTGCATGGAAGGAAACCCATGGTTGTTTTGGTAAATGTTGTTTTATTTTTAACCTTGAATAAAGTGTTGCTTTTGTGCTCTGTTTTTGTAAAATTCCTATTACTGGTTGTTCTTGGTCTCTTGGTTCTTTCTCAGGATGCTGATGCTTCTGTCAATAAAGGATTGGAATTCCCATTCTATAGGGAAATTGAAAAATATGTTTAGGGAAGTACTCAACTCATAATTGTTACATTTATTATTCTTCTCCTTGATGCTTTAGGGAAAAAATCTAATGCATGTCTTGCTTTCCCAAAAAATTATTCTTGTAGAAAATTATGCTACATGAATTCTGAAATTTCTGTTTCATGGATTGAACTATATTAAATTTGCTGTATATATTTCATACTATATTTTTTTTCATGCATCTCATTGAGTTGAATTAAATAATTCTGCATGTTCGTCTTACTTAAATTTAAATTCATTGGTAAATATTGAAATAATCTCTCACTGTATGAAATTAAGTGTGGGGTGGTACATGTGTGCTGGTTTTTGTGTTTTTTTTTGAATGTTATTTTCTACGGGGTGCTAGGAATTATTTCATTATGTGTAACTAAACATCCATCTAAATCATAGTTATGTACATGCTTACACCCTATCCACAATGCACACACAAGTTTCGTGCCTTGTTTTAACTTTTATGGAAAATCATTGTCACTAGATTAAATTTTAATGCATGTATTTGCTAATGAACCTGCTTTTAAGTTATTCTTAGTGGCAATCAATATTTTTTAACTTTAATGAGACCCTTTAAAGTAGTCATAAATCTATTAAATTGAATAACTATTTTGAACTTTAATGTTTAATTATTATTCTCCATATTTGGAATTCAACTATGGGGACAAAGTTGGATTTTAAGTGTGGGGGAGGGGGTCAATTATTGACTATGCTAGACTATTCTTTAATATAATCACATCAATTCCCATTACACTTAAAACATTTTGTAAAAAAAATGTTAATTTTTTTCAAAATTCTGTCATAATTTTAGGCTTTCTTGGTTACTCAATTTGGTCTTTCCATTGAACCGTGCTTTTATTTGTAGTTAAGAACTGCTCTAAATCTTAAATTAACGAGTTTGGATGATTGATAAGTGATATTACATAGTGATTTGATGGAAATTTTGTTTATGAACTACTTCTGGAAGTGATTTGGGTTACATGTTTGTATAGTTATGATCATATCCTTGGAACTGGAAGTTTGAGTTGATTCTAGGGGAATCATTTCCTTTTTATTATTAAATTAATTGCTTTAATGATACAATGTAAATGGTTTTTATATAAATTATATGAAACTGGAGTAATTTGGGCATCAAGGATCCCACGGTGAGCCTCTGAGACCCTAGATGCTAGGTGTATTGTTGTTAACTTAAATCCCCCAGTTCACTTTGAATAAGTGCATTTCACTGTGATTAGCACATGATACATGGCTTTGGAAACATAAATAGTGTCTAGGGTCAAAAACATGTTTATTAAGGTGAGGGTAATGATGAATTCCAAATGAATAAGGGGTCAAATGGTTTATGTGGGAATCATTTAGGTTGTTTCATTAAGGTGATTCACAAAAAATATTTATTTTTGGACCTTAATATTGAGTCATAGTACATGGTTCCTCTGGTTATGTTTTAATTCAACATAAATTTTACCACTTGTCACTCTCAGAATTTTGAGTTTAACTTGGATTGAAATTAGTCACTAAGAAGTATCACTTATGAGGCATGACACTTTCATTGCTTGATGATTCATTGTTCCCCTAACTACTAGTGAGAATTTTATTATTGGAAATCATTATTTTGAGTAGTTCATTTTCTAAAAGCCTATTGACAATTTAGCCCTCTATTTTTTGTGTTGGGCATGTTAAAATTTCAGTTAAATCTTAAATACTGCAATCTTTTTTCACTGATAATTAATCATGGGATTGTTTGAGGACAAAAAATGCTTAAGTGTGGGGAAATTTGATATGCCTCTATTTTTTCATAGTTTTACCACATCTTTTTACTTAATTTTTAATGATTTAAATAATTATTTAAGTGATTTATGATAAATAATTGTATTTTTTATTTATTTAATAAAATTTGGTAATTAATTATTTTCTTATAATAAATTGAGTATTTTTTGTCTTCAAATTAATAATTTTAATCTTTATTTTCTTATTTAATTTTATTAATTGTTAATTAGAATTGCTAAATTTCAATTTACTCACCTTCATATAATTTCACATTAATAATTAATAATCATTTAATATCCTTACTTGTGAAATATTTAACATAGAATATTATTTCAATATTTTATCCGTTAATATTGTTTCATTATAATAGGTCACCTTTGATAAATAAAATTTATAACCATCCAAATACCTAAATTAAGTTAAGATTTTAAGTTTAAATTAAATAAAATAGTTGGAATTTAATTTTATGTATTCAAATAATTGTGTAATTAATTAATTAAGAGTTTTAAAACATTAATTATTTCATTTTAAGAAATCAAATAATTTATTAAGTCAATAATTCTTGTTTTTAGTCGACCGGTAAGGTATAAAAGAGCCAACGGTGACTTAATGGGTCACCGATGCTATTCATTTTCACTCATTTCCTACCCTATTAGAAATTTATATAGTAATATTAATTTTTGGCTTATATCATTTTAGTTTATCAATTATCGAGTTCTTAATTTAAATGTTGTCAATTAATACTTATTATTATAAATTTAATGTTTTACGTTTCAAAAAAATCTGATTTTTCATTAATGGTTTGTAGCATTGTTTTAATTTATTATTTTAAATCTTTTTATTTGGTTTACTTAACCTTTAATTTTAATTTCAATTTATGTGTTTTTAATTTTTTAAGGTCATCTTTAGTTTTTTTTGTTGCGCAATGGCGAGACACTAATTTTATTTGCATGAGTCACCTTATCGGTACCACTGACCCTTTTATTTTTGTTGCGAAACAGTGAGCTTTTATTTTCTTTCCTTCGATGACCATTTCTCATAACATTATGCTTTTATTTTTTTTTTCAACTTTGACATTTTTATTTAGACTAACGGTGACCATTTAATCTTCAGCACAATATCGGTAACCTTTATTTTAGCCTAATAGTGACCCGCAGCTACCCATCCCACTGATGAACCTTTTTTTACAGCTAACCATGACCCCTTTATTTTTAATGTTACCAGTAGCCTTAATTTTGGATCTACCGGTAACATTTTTTAAACTAAAAGGTGACCTTTTATTATTATGTATTAGGGGGATTTTGTTTTTCTTTAACGGTGACCTCATGTGGCTGCTCCTCAATTTCATTTTATACCTAATGGTATTAGTGACACTCACTACCCTGTGTCAATCCCTTTACCTCACCATTTCACCCCTCTCTCAACGTTCCTCTTTCCTGCTTTATTGCATAATTCTCACCATTTGCACTCATCTTTCACAATCCCTTTCCCCTGATTCTTCTACCGCCATTCCTCAAACCTATACTCCACTGCCACCATTTTTCCTTTTAATTTCATCCAACGCCACTGTATCTCCCTAGCTGAAAATATCATGCCCCAACTATAGTTTCAAGAACCGTATCTCTTTCATAGAAAACACCATACATACCTAAAATCTGGCACGAACCAATTTTTGACTCAAAGTAGTTTTAAACTTGCACAGAAAATACACCAAAACATTTGTTCTAAAAATAAAGATGTGTTACGGAGACCTGAGCAAAGATGAGATATCCCCTGCTGTTGAAATGGGAAGATCAGTTTGCCTTTGATAAAGGCAACCATAGTTGAATTACAAATCTAGAAACTCTTAGCTAAAGGCCATTCTCGGATTCTTGTCATGCTGTATCTATGGGCGTTAACCATAATCGTGGGTTGCGCTCGACAACAACCTTGGTTGATCCAAACCAGGCCACCTTCTGGTATGAAAACATTCACTCGCCGTTGGGTTGTTGAGCCTATTTTTCCCCTTTTGCAAGAAGTCGGATCCGCTACTAGCTGCTGGAGGGAAACGTCGAGGCCACGCTGTGAAGAGATGCTCAAACCTGCTACTGGTTGAAGCCATGTGGATATGGAATATGTGCTTCTGATCTTGACCGAAACTTCTTGGGAAATTGGATTTTTGGTTTTGTAGATTCTTCCAAACTCAACTTGGTGTGTTATGCCGAAGAGAGGAGAAGCTGAGCCAAGAGGAATCAGTTGCATCTAAAGCCGAGGAACCGGGCCGCTAGAACCTCCTAGAGAAGAGTCGAGAAACCCCCCTGTTAGAGTGCGCTAAATTAAATAAATATAAAAAATTAAAGCAAACTAAATAAATAGATGAAACAAATTAAAACAAACTAAATAAAAATCTAAAATTAAATAGTAATTAAATAAAAAAGATATTAACTGTAAACATTTATTAAAAATTAGATATTTAATATTAACAAAACATATTTTCTAATTAACATAAATAAAATTTCATTAAACATATTCAATTAACAATCTAAATTTAGTTTAAAAAAATAATATTGTTTAGTATTGAAAATTAAATAAGTGTTTTATAATACAAAAAATAATTTATAAATAAAAATAGAATAAAACAAATTATTTAATAAGATAACAATTTAATGTTCAAGCTAATAATTTATTTAATAATTATTTTCACATTATTCATTAATTAAAAAATTATCAACTTAATAATATAATATAATGTTTAGAACATTAATTTTAACTACTTATAAATTTAAGTAAAGTAACTTAATTTAATTATTTAAATATCTATTAGTTATCTTTATTTGCAACTAAAATTAAAATTAATAAATATATTAAATTAATTAAATTAATTAAGTAATTATTTCATATTAATAAATAATAATTAATTTAGTTTTAGATTAAATAAATAAATTGCTTAGATAATGTTTGTTATGTAATTTAACTGTTGATGTCTTTTCTTTCACAATCTTGTTCAATAGTTTTTATCCATTGTTTTTATGTTTTAACTATTCAGGTTTACAAAGGAGCCAAAAATACATCCAACTACACAAAACTAACTCATCCAGATTTAGTTACGTGACAAAAACCAATGCGATGTGTCGGTCTCGAAAAAACAAACATGTGTGGTTCATATGTGAAGAGCTTTTGAAGGTAGTAAATGGTGGTAGTGACAAGCATCTTTTGACAGCACAATAATTAAGGAAAGAAATAAGCAGATTAAAGTTGGAAATTCATTAGAGATAGATAGATTCAAACATCATAAGGATCCAGTTACGAGCAAAGGTAGACCAGAGGGTGACTCTGGGACCACTTCCTGGAGCTGGAGGAGTTCAGTTGCAGCCGGAATTCATGCTAGCAGAGGGAGTTTTCTGCCTCTGTTTTCATCCAATTCTCTTCCTTTGTAATTGAATGATTTTTGTATAAATAATAGAGATAATTTTAGGCTAAATACTTTCTAGTTCAGGGATAGATTCATATTCTAGTGGTTATCTTTTAATTCTCATTTCACTTTATCATTTTAATGTATTCAGTATTGATCAGTGAGATCGATACTATGTTCGTCCAATTTCTTATACCACTAGAACATAATCTCAAAATTTCCCAGTCAGTTAGTGAGAAGGATTGTGGATACCATTTTCAAAAAATAATTGATTCAATGGATTTAATAATTAGGGTGAGTTTGTCTTGTGGTCATTTCTCAAATAGTTCACTGTTGAATAATTTTGGAGTGATGAACTCTTAAATTGGATGTCTTGTGTGATTTAACTCATGGAGAGGGAGGTATGTTATACTCATTAAAGTGGTACTCTTCAACAACCTTTAATTGAATTGGAATACCTTTAAAACCAATTGAATGGAGATTTTTCCCCAGGCGTTTACTCTGATAGTTCGTTTATCAGTAGTCTATATTTTAGTTGTTCAAACTTTTCAATTTGTTTTTTGTTTTTTTCCAGTCTAGATCAAAAACAATTAAAAAATAGTGTTACATTTATTATTTAATATAAAAAACATAAAAAAGAAAAAAAGAGTATCCACTCCACTCTAGGAAACATTGGAGTTTTTTGAATTTTTCTATGATGAATAGTGGTCAAAATTGCCTTTTATGTGGGTTCGACCCTACTTTCCACATATATTGTAGTTAGTAGGAATATAAATATTAAACATTGACTGACTTCAATAATGGTTTAGGTCAATAATTTTACACATCATGTTTCCAAATGGTTACTAGATATTTTCTATTTTTAAAACTATAGTAGCCCAGTCTTAACATGAGTATATATTAAATATGTTTTGTGTAATAGTTAACACATTACACAAATATACTATCAAGGATCATATTAGTTTAGTTCCTTTGGAAACATGAATGCATGAACATTGGTACATAAGTGAGCTACAGAATCTCCCACAAGGATTTTCAACACTAGACACCCTCTTAGAGATATCATACACAAAATATATCTTTGTAAAAAGGGAAGAAAAAAGGGTGAGTTTAGCTACTCAGTGAGGTTAATAAAGGGAGATACATAAGCATAAACATCATAATAAGGGTATGAGAACATGAGAATTGATTTATAATATTGTAAAATACATATATCAAACATGGATAATTGTATAAAGGATATAAATTGAAAAGGAATAAATCATAAGGAAATCAAGAGAATAAATCATAAGAGTAAAACAAAGGAGTAATACAAGTTTTTTTTGATACACATAAAGATGTAATATCATTCACTAGAAGTCAATACACATTTCTAGAACTTATCAGCGGACTTCATGGGGTCTACCCCAACTCAATGAGACACACCACCATCCCTATTAATAATACATTCCTATTAAGGGGTTGGGTTTCCCCATCATCTAATAGTGTCTTGGGTTTCCCCATCAACACATATTGGATAGGGTTTCATCATATTCCCATAACAGATCATGTTTCTCCATTTCCATCATCATGGTGACTACACCAACTGGTTAGGATACACCACCATCCCCAATCATATTACATTACATATAAGGGATATGTATTCCCCATCTTCTTATAGTGGATGAATCTCTTAGACATGATTAACATCATTATCTCATTTGATAAAAATATTTTCCCATTGAATTGGATGTAGATATATGTCCCACCCATCACCCTATTAAGTTATTCATTCATATTCCAAAAGATATTAAAACATTCATCATATAATAACCCATAAAAATATATGGGATTCATGAAAATCATATCATAACCCCTGAAATGATATTTTTATCATAAAAAATTTATCACATCAAAACCTATAGGAAACCAAAATGTTTTATAATAATTTCATCAATGCATATCCAATGAAATGAAATGGTTTTTAAAATCATATAACATGTGTGAGAAGAATATGTGTCATAAATATCATTCCATCCAAATATAATTCATTCATGAAATAATAAAATTTTTGTTATTTTATCGTATCCAAATAAATTATATTATATCACAACATAAGTAATCATATAAGGGAATTCTTTTAAAAGATCACATGGTAAATTTATAATGCAAAACAAAATTTCTTTGATAATTCATTTACATAAAAACTTTACAAAAAATAATTTCTTATAAATAAAAAATTACCCCTTTATTTATAAAAATGTAGGTAAATATCGTTTTCTCTATGATATTTTATTCTTAAAAACATAACCTTTCTGAAAAACATTTTTCCTTGAAAATAAACTTGAAAACTCATAGAGACATTTCAAGATATATTGAAATCCTTTTCTATGAAAACATTTAAAATAATATTGAAAATATTGTAAAACATTATTCCATAAAAAATTATTTGAAAAATTATAATCGAAGATTGAAAATGATTAAATCATTTAAATATATTTTAACCTTTGAAAACATAGAAATAAAAATTTTAAAATAATTTAAAAACTTTTGGAAGTAAATCAATTTGTAAAAAGGTTTTCCTCAAAACCCACTTTAAATTCAGTTAATTTTCATAATATTAGGATTCAATTTTCGTTCAAAGAAACATTCAAAATATATAAAGTATGATTCATGGAAATTATTATCATGACAGTGGGTAAGTCCATATATTCCAAACATTTCTCTTTTACCATAATATTATAAAAATTAATATTGAATTAAAAAGTGATAAGAAAATTATTTTAAAATGTTTGGTCGAAAGGTAAACCATGGTTAAAAATTCCCTTCAACATTCATATGATAATATTAATTCATTTTTTATAATATTCTTAGAGTTCACTATTTTGAAATCTTACAGATGTCTAACTAAAAGGATAAATATAGTAATATTTTTATAAAAATGTCATCAGAAATATCATTTCTATGATTTTGATGAAAAATTTTACCATCTAATGGATAAAACATGAATATAAAATGGTTAAAAAATAATTAAATTTATTGGGAGATGTATTATAAAATTTTATTAATTGGAGTATAATCCTAAATAATATTAATAAATGATGAGATTTCATTGATAAACTGTTAAAGCATTGGTAACATTAAATAATAATGGAAAGAATAACATTTCATAAAGCATGATATATTATTTAAAGAATTATTTTCATGATATAACATGTAATATTAATTAACTACAACTCTTATAAAAATATAGGTGCCTAACATGGCTTGTGTCTCGAAGAAGGAAAAGTGTTACAAAATTACACTACTGATTTCGAAATATTTGAAACATAAACACCATGAAAGGATGATAAAAAAAAGATATGTAAATACACCTAAATTTAATCATAAGAAACATAGAATACATCCATGAACAGTATACAAACAAAACAATTGAAATGAGTGGTGAATATGGCATGTTTCCCACATAAATAAAATGTGATATGAAACTACATTATAATATGACTTGACTATCATCATAATCGTAATAACCTATTTTATAACAAATATAATTATATTATACAAAATTTATATAATAATTTTACGATATATAATACCATATATGGGTTTATAATGACTTTATATTATATTATTGTTAACAATTCCATGTTATGGTTATACTTTATGTAATATCAACTATGTTTTTCTTAAATTTGACTTATTTTATTATATTTTTTCACTAAACATATATAATGATTCCTATAATATCAACACTGATATAAACATCATATATATTCATTATATACATATTTATAATAATCTATAAAATATAGAAAATTGATATGGAATAAACTGTTAATAGAGAATGTAGGTTGTACGTACACATTAATGATGTTTCTATATTATTTTCGTATTGAATGGAATAAAGTAAATAACATATATGAATATATATTTATATATTCAAATCATATAAGAATTATTATTTCATATATATCATATTTATTCACTAAATTCATCCATAATACATTCTATGTACGGTGTGAACGAATCACATCACATTAAGGGTGCATTAGTCCGCACTACCCCAAATGAAATTAGCGTACTTAAATAAAATTTAAATCAGGAAGAAATATTTTATAATATAATTAATGAAGCATAAATATGTCATAAATATAATATATAACATATAAATATTTATATTCTTTTATAATTCCCAATAATCAGAGCATGAAAACAAAAAATGAACTACATCATTTTTGGAGGTTGTTATTTTCCTTACAGAATAATGATAAGTTCATTACCTATTAGATAGATGTGTGGGTATGTGATTTCAAAGAAATTATAATAACAATATATAATTAAATTTTGGATTGTTTTGTTATTATATAACAATGTAATAAAAATAATTTAGGTGGTGGTGAATGAAAATAAAACTAATGAGCATGAGGAAGGATGTTTCCTCTTATTTGACTGGATCCTTTTATTATGAACTGAAGGGATTCATTGGATGTATCTCCTCAAAATTTAAGTCTTCTAATATTAGGGTTTATATTATTATGATCTATTTTTTATTATATTTTTATATCCAATGATTATTTATAGGTTTGAGTAAGTGGGATGGGTGGGTGTCTTTTTGTAGTGGAGGAGTGGCATTCTTGTAAATATTTGGAAAGGGTATTACACCCACATTTTCACTATTAAATGTTTCCCCCATAATATTTTTAATTCCAAAAATTATTTTATAAGGTCGTACTATTGAAATAAACTAGATTTTATAAAACTTAGTAGGTCATTTTGGCCCATTTGATTAAAGAGTAGTCTCTTTTTAACATTGATTTTTTTAATCAATGTAATTAATTTTAATTACAGTTATTAAATTTTTTTCCAGAAAATTAAGTTCACAAATTTTGAAATTTGAAATTTTTATGATTCCAATTATGTAATCTATTTTTTGAAATTCCAATCATAGAAGTGGTAGTAATGAATTTAATATTAATTGCGGAGGTGGGATGACAAGGTGGTTTTTCAAAGGAATAATGCACAAAAGATTACAACTTTTTCATGATTAATTTAAAGGCTAAAATGATCCAAATGAAAAAATGGATTAATTTATTTACTATTGATATAATTATACATCAAAACAAATTATATATATAATAAAACAATGTAAATAATTTAAATAAACAAGTAGTTTTTAATATAAATTTAATAGTTCATAGTATTCATAAAAAATTGAAACACTATGGATAAATAAAAAAACATGCTAAGATAATTATTATTTTTAGAATTAAAAATGAAGTTAATTCTAAAAAATAAAATTTTAAAAAGTGTCAATTTTCTAGTTTAAAACTGTCCCTCCATTTAAAATCTATAAAACTACTTTAATAAAAATAGTGGGTTTTATGTGTGATATTGGGTGTCTTGTTATCTTATAAACATAAAATATATTTTATTAATGAATAAAAAAATATTATTTAATATATAAAATAAACATTTAATTAATATAATTCTCCAATAAGAATTAATTTTATTTATTATGATAAATTTCCTTCGTAAACATAAAAGTATTTTTTATTAACAAAATCCCTTTAAATTCAATTGGTTCTTATATTCATTTATAATTATATTATAAGAAATAAATTAAACCACTTATTATCATAAATTATTAAATACTATTTATAAAAACCAAAATAATAACTATTTTATATATCATAGCATTATGTAGTTAAATTTTTAATAATATATTATTGTTTATAAAACTCAGTCTTCAATGTAATGTAATCTATTCTCAGCGTTACATGTAGATAAAGATAAATGTTATGTTTCATGTAGTGAATGATTAATTTGTTAGTTTTTATAACACTAGCCAAAAATTATGATCTAATATTAAAAAATCATTTTTAGTGTAGTGTGAAATGAAAAATTTGACGAAGAGATAATTAATCCGTAAAACATTATGTCAAAAAATCTAGGGGTGTTAAAATTTAGGTAGGATTTGGATTATATAATGGGCTTGATATATGATAATACGTGAGGGGGGTGGTGCGTTCCATTTTATATGTATAGTAAGAGAAAACACATGGAATTTTTGAAATTAATTGTGTTCTCCCATCATTTTTACCTAAAAAAGGATTTTGGGACACAAATATTTGACCCATGAATAGTTAAGGTTGAAATATGGATATAAATTATGTTGTAGACAATTTCTGGTAAATTCTTAATCCTTAACCATAAATATTAATAACTAAGTCATCTTTTATCCTTAATCGATATAATCAATTTTAATGTCTTTCACCAATCTTTTTTATTAGAAAATTAGTTTCCATTATTATAAATTATAAATTATTCAAATTAAAAATAAAAAAATAATTCAAATCCTAATAAAATTATTAGAAAAAAATATTTAAAATTAATCTCACATTAATGAAAAGACAACATGTTTTTAATGATAAAATCTTTCAATATTTTGAAATGTTTCTATATGAAATTTAAATGATAAAATTATTCAAACGACATAAATTGTATTATTGTATGTATATTTGGTCTCATTACACATTAATAACAAATTAAAACACAATTTAACTAAACAAATAAATTAGATAAATTGCATTTTTGAATTAAAATTTTATATTTTTTTAGTATTCATTATATAGTGAAACATCACAGAAAAAAATTCTTAGTAAGATAATTTTGAAAGATCTATTAAAAATATTTTTATATTATCATATATAATTTATGAAACTATAAAAATTCACTTTTAAAAAAGGAAAAAACTTAAAAGGAAGTGAAATTAAATTTTAGAAAGAATATTTAAATTTATGCATAATATTGGATTTTTTTATTATATATCATCTAAAAACATTTAATATGAACATTAAATAGTTGAATGAATATTATATATATATATATATGATTATGATAATCTATCAAAATTTCATTATTTAATTTATTTAATAAAAAGATGTTTCATATCATAAATAAAGATTTCCATTAAAATATTTACTATATTATACGATGATTTTTATTTTCATTTCTAGATAATATGCCACCAAATAATTTATCTCATAAAAACATGTAAAATATATTTTTATAATATAATTATTCTTATTCATAAACACCATTACAGTGGTTTATTGACGACAATAATAATATTTTAATAATATTGTTAATATTAAATTAATGTTTGGAAAAACTAGGTCTTCTATGTCATGCATGTTATCCAAGGAACATGTCATTATGTGTTACAAAAGGCAAAAATATTGATGTATATACTACAAAATTATATAAGTGATTAATTTAGTGAAATATTACCTTGATATTTCTTGTAATTTAAACAAAACAAAGTTCATTAATATAACAAAATCTATATTTAGTGTTGCCTAAAATGCAGAATATCAAAAATATTAAATAAATTCAAAAAATATATTTCTCAAAATATTGAGGTGTGACATTCTACCCAACATAAAATGAAATTCTCCATCAAAATTCATCTTGGTTATCAATGGATTTGTATTGAAATTATCGTTTCACAGAAATACAAATGGTAAAAAAGAATTCCTAGACTCTGATGAAAATGTGGGAAACATAACTATTCCCAAAAGTAGCTCATATATAAAATTCCATAAAGGATAATGTTAGTGGAAATTGAATTCATTGAAATTAATGTGAAATGTAACTATCATGTTATGATGTAAAATTATAATGAACATTTCTAATATAGAGCTAACATTCTCAAATTCATAACCCATGGTGGGTTAAAAAAGGTCTTTTATATCATAAAAAATAATGATGACCTGGAAAAAATTCATTTAAATACCTTGTTACTAATGTTTTATAATTTTCATGAGTTGATATACTTAGTTCATATCAACACAATCACACCCTTTGTTGTTCCTTGATCAATTTTCCACTCATCTCTTCTTCTATGAAATGACGTGGAATTTTCTATTCCTGAAGCATTAACAAATCATGAGGTCTATTAGTATAATGATAGAACATTCATTAATTTTAGTTAACGTCACATTATATTTTTCACAAGTTATCCAATATAAATACATCCTCATATATAGAATTATTGAACATTAATCTATAAAACCTCAACTTAATAGTAACTGAAAACATTAAATAAATGGTCATCCTTATTACCCATCTAAAATATGAAAATAAAAAACATTAGAAATATATTCACTAAATCTGCTTAACATTGACCCCTCATATATAATAAGGTATTTCTTGTTTGTCACATTCAAAACATTTGAATACTTTTATCATGTATTCTCTTGAAACATGGTAATAACATTAACTATTATACATCCTTATTGAAAACATGCATGCTTTCATATTCCAAAGACAATATGATTGTATTCCCAATATTTATTAATCTCTATCTATAATACTTAAAAAATTGTCAATATATCCATTATTATTTTTTAGGTCATAAATAATATAAAATGTTCTTTATCCCCATCGTATTCAATAGTATTACAAATACATGTACAACCATACTAATTCTCTTCATGATAATTCCACATACGTCATCCATTCATATAATTCCCATACATTCCACATCATAAAAAAACAAGTTAACATAGTTCCTTCTAGTTCCCACTATTGACTATGACCAGAATGTAAAGTATGAGAATCACTTATCATATCAGAAAACTACATAATCTTGAATAATTACATATAGGCTTCCTAAATCATTACACCCGCTATTAAATATTTGACACCTTCGTGTTATCCTTTGTAAACATCATTAACATATCCCCAATAATATCATTAGGGATCTCAATAAATATTTATCATTCTATATTTGATTTTCTCCTAAAAATTTATTTTCATTCCAACTTTAGAGAACCAGTATTATCATATATGAATATTACATCAATTTATCTTATGAATATTCATCACATTAAAATAGTAGATTACTGAAGACTGTCATAGTATAGTGTTTTTGTAATCTTGTAAAGTAATAATTAATATTTTTGAAAGATATTAAACACCCCCTAATATATTTTCCCCTTTAGTATACCTACAAAAAACATTTCTCCTAACATGAGGGAAAGAATCCTAACAAAGGGTTCGGCTCAGATTCCATGTAAGGGTATACAAGATAGGAATATAAGCATATTATGTGAATACAAGCATGAAAATTTGACCATAAAATTTCAATATCATAACCTACATGATAAATTTCACATGAAAGAGTCATCAAATTGATATTTCATTTTCATTAGACAATAATAATAAGGAAATTAAGAGAATAAGCTTTGAAATCAATACATCGGAAAAAGATGATGAATTGTTGTGTAATATCCCAACCTAATCTCGAGAAATCATGGTCATGTTTTCATGTAATTGTTTTATTATGTACCTTTGTGTTGGGGTATGACTTGGGGTGTTCATGGGTGATGTTTTTATTAAATTTGGAAGACAAGGTGCTTTGCACAGTTTGTGCATGGTTTTTCCAGACCGTACCGAAGATAACCGTACAGACAGTGGAGGTCGGCACAGTTAGAACACAGTTTGCCTAACCGTACAACATCAAGCATTGGGGATGTATAAGGCCACACATTTGGTTAATGTTTTGTCTTAATCATGTGGCCACACAGGTGAAACTGTGCATGCAAAGTAGTTTATTCCGAAAATTGGTTTTAAAACCACCAAAACCTCTGAAACCTCTCAAATTCGACCTAGGATCAAGCATGAAAATTTCTAGGTTACCAAAGCCTTATTAAGCTATTTCAAGGTGATTATAACTCCATTCGTCATGTTTGAAATCCTGTAATGAAGATTTACTCTCCACATGGTATGTGGATTTCATCCTGATTCTTTTCCTATTATTTCTCTTTTCTATTATAAAACATTTCATGGAAGACCACCACCATTTTTATGGATATAATCCAATGTGCTGATATATATATATATATATATATATATTTGGTTCTAGATCTATATTTTAAAAATCTCTAATCCATTTATCTTAATTTTGGTTTAGGGACTTACATATGATGCTTGATTGACGACATTATGCCGCATGGATTTCTGGGATTTCTCTTAGGATATCATCACTCAATAAACTGAGCTACATGGTCTAAATAAAACTCCCATACTCATTATTTTGATATGTGAGTGTGAATTTATGATTTCCTAGATTCCCTCGATAAATGGTTTCCTAAATTGGAGTAATTAGGAAAGTTGAATTGAATATAGTTTAGCTCAGTAATTATTTGATAATTGAATCATGGAACAAATGAAGGGGATTTCCCAAATAGATATTTTGGAGATTTGGTATGGTTTGAGATATTGAAATTGAGATATTGAATTGTTGTGTTAAGATAATTAATTGGGGGAATTAATTATGAAATAATGATGTTGGAAAAATTATATAAATAATTGAGAGATTAATTATGTTCCATAATGTTTACCAAAGATAATTAATTGAAAAAATTAATTATGTTCCATGATATTGACCAAATATACATAATTGAGAGAATTAATTATTTTCCATGATGTGATCAAATATATTAAATTTTGAGAATTAATTATGACATGTTGATATTAGATATGCACACTTAATTGTGAAGAGTTTATAATGGAATCACAATTTGGTTGATTGATTAATTAATAGATGAATTAATTAATGGGTTATCTGCTTATTCTATTGTTGAGTTAACTAATGGATGTTTAAAATTTTAACTCATCATTGGATTAATAAGTGAAAAATGTGGAAAATTCTGGTCAATTAATGAATGAATAAATGGATGTGATTTTTTTGGTGCTGGATATGGAATTCTAGAGTGATTAGAAGTTGGGACATGGACATGAGGTTCCTCCCCAATAGTTATCCAAGAATGAAATTATGGGGTGATAGGAATTGAAACCTAAATATAATTATAAAAGTAGATATAGGAATGATGAACTACACTCAATGAGATTATGGTTCTAGGATTGACAACCTACACGAAATGAATTACAATAATGACTGATGATTCAACTGAGATTTGGGGTGATAGGAATGTTTACCTAGACCAATTGATGAAACACGGTTAATGGATATTTAAAGGGGAAAAATGTATTAAAATTGGGCCTAATGTGATTATTAATGATTAAATGAAAATGTGATAACTGTTTAATTATTCATTTTATTTATTTCTTCATAAAACTGCATGCACTATCATTTGACATGACTCATTTTAGACACTGTTGGTGGTGGCCTACTGAGTTGTACTCACACATTATTCAAGTTTCTGGATCTTCACCTGAGTAGACTTTATTTTTGAAGGATAAGATAGGGTCAAGGCCTTACGATAAGATGTTGTTTTGAATTGGATCATGGGAGATGTAACCAGACCTGGTTAGTAACCCTCTTAGGAGATGTTTTGGGTTTACAATCAGTTGTATTTTAGACACTTGAAATTTTATTGTTCGTATAATGCTTTACCTTTTAGTTGAGTATGTATATTCATGTTTTGGTTTTCATATTACATGGATTTTTTATGGTTATTTATACAATCTCACACTTGGTTATTTTTATTTTTATCTGTTAGTGTTTTATTTTGATACAATAGGGTATAGTCTCCGCAATACTAACTTAACAGACCCTTGGTGATAGTTAGCTCCACTGGTGTTTGGGGAGGTGCACATGAGGGAATGTGGCCAACCGGCATGGTGCACCATTCAATGGAACCTAGGCCGGGACATCACAAAGTGGTATTAAATGTAATTTCCAATGGATGTGCCAGTGAGGATCTTGGGCCTTTCTAGGGGTGGATTATTTCAATCACACATTGAATAAGGATAATCATGGATTACCCCTTTAGATTTTTTGTGGATACATATCCCATCAGGGGGCCTTTTATTATGGAAATCCTGTGGTATAGAGCCTAGGGAATGAAAAACCATGTTAGCTAGCCCATAATAGACAATTTCATAATCGTGGGCTGGACCAGGAACTTACATTTGGAATACACAAAATCATATAAAATTGATTTACATAAAATCCAAGAATCAATTAAAATTCCATATTTGTGAAATTGGTTCACACTATATAGAATTTTGGTGTCATATTTTACTCCCATGAATAGAAAACGAAGTAAATGAACCATTATTCCATGAATACTTAAAAACATGTGAAATTATTTAAATAAATACATATTTCATTCCCATATATAATTTGTGAAAAATGATATTTCCATAAAACATTAAAGAACATATATAAAACCATAAATTTATTTTGGGGCATTAATTACATAATATTTTAACCCTCATATCAATCTTATGATTTGTAACACTCACGTATACCTTAGAATGTATCCCTCACAACCACCTTATTCTAAAACCATATTTATTACACTTAATGTAACCATATATCCAACCTCCATCATACAGATAACCAATAAATTATAGGGATATATAGGTACAACCATTAATCGTAAACAATTTTTAATAAACATTACACAATCATAAAATATCGATAATTTCATTAAAACACTTCTTTTGAATTTTGTAAAATAGAAATTCAAAATATAATTTTTAATGAAAAGACCATTACAAATATCATATAATTGAAGTGAGAATTCATAGATTGAAATTAATATGTTTATAAACTATATATAAACCTAATAAAACATATTATGAATTAAATTCATTACCTAAATGATTTTAGAAATGTATAAATAATGAAATAAAAGGTCAACCCAATGAAAGGAAACTACGTTAAGAATTCTCTTACCTCGGGTTCTTATTACTTAAAACTTGTTTAAAACTCATGTTTAGTTGTTAAAAGAGTTTTATTAATATTTTAAATAATCATATTAATGTTTATAGTAACATATATGATAATTTAATAACATCATTATCTCTAATTATTAATAATATTTTGTTATTTACATTGTTTCTGGTCCTTTCTTTACATTGTTTCCATGGATGGATTATAATTGATTTTCATATCGAAAGGAAGAGAAACTATAAAAGTGGAATGATTTTTTATCAAAAGGATTATATAATATTAAATTATTCCATAAATAATTTTTCTTATATTCTATGTGGATGATTAATTAGATAAATCCTTAGTGATTTTCATTTACAACATTTTGGCTGATCTTTGATGATCACAAACTTGTTTCACAATAAAAATTTAATATTATGAATTTATGTTAATTCCATAACATGTGAGATGTCATATAATATACATAAAAACTATTTAAACTATTAAAATGGTTTTACAACCATCATTGATGGAATTAATGTAAATTTAAGACACAACGTCCATGATGATGACACATCATCCATGATGATGGTAAATCGACACATCACAGGCTATGTTTTTTTAGAATAAAAGGAAGATGAGAGGAAGATTGAAAATTATTTTTCCATAAATAATATAAAAATCATGAATATATATAATATTTGATATTTATTTCATCTTAGAAAGGTGTAGGTGAAGAGAATATAAGAAAATATGAGAATTTAAAATAAAACACAAGAAAATAAAAGAGAATCTCTAAGTCTTGATCACTTCCCCTTGAGATCATATTTAATGAATTTTGTTTTGGGCATTTGGTTATACCAATAGTTATTAGATGTGTGGAAGAGCCTTGGGAAGGGTATTGGTAAGAATATAAAAAATTATCAAATCATGAGAGGTAGCATATGATGAGGGTAGTATTTATAGTGAAAATGAGGGAGTTTTTAATAAATTCAAATGAACACCTCATTAGTGGTGTTTGCAAACCCATGGGATTTACCATTCTTTTTTCCATGATAATGGCCACTTGGGATACCTCATGTAATATATTTCTTCTAAAGAGTTGACAAGAATAATTACATCATTATTACATCATTTTGATGTCATCAAACACACGAGAATCATAAAACTATATTTTTGCTATTTACTAAAAATTAAAGTACCTTATAAAAATCCCCATAAAACACCATAACCATTTATTTACTTGTATAATTAAAAAATGAACTCCATTTATTTAAAATAATTTTTTCTACATGATTAATTAAATTTTAATATTTAGTCATAATTCTTTCGAGGAATAAATTTTTTAAAATAATAACTCATTTTATATCACTTTAAAAAAATAATGAATATCGCCTTATTATATAAAAATACAAAATAAAATAACAATATGTATTACTATTCATAAGTCCCATATTACTATTCATTAGGGTATGTTACTATAGAAAAAATAAACATGTTGGTTCTATCAGACACCAAATAACATACTGATCACAAATATACATATATATTTTTTTGAAATTAAAATCATAGAATAGTAAAAAAATTATTAACAGATAGTTTATAACTATATCCAAAAAATATATTGTCATTAATAAAAGAATCAGTGTTCCATTCTTTTCAATTTATCTTTAAAACCATTGGGTGTTATATTGTAAATCTTCTTTTTCAGCACATTTTATGATGTATTGAGTTATTTCGTATGACCACATTAATTTTTCATTAGGTCATTTCTCTGCATTTTTAATGAGAAATATCATAATATGTCTCTGAATCCTCAACACCAAAAATAGTGACCATAAAATGATATCCTAGAATATTGAAATCTATAGGGTAGCATCTTTTTCTCCAGTTCCATTTGGTTCCACTTAGCTATAGAATGAACATTATGGGATTGTTCCATTTTCTCACAACAATAATATCTAATGTCTGGGGAATTCTTGTGTGTCACTATGCACTACTACTTGTTTCCTTGGTTATATTGATCTGATATTTTTTATTTATACCCAATTCAATATTTAATCTTTTAGGGGATTCTTTTGGCCTTACATCAATAATTTATTCTTTCTATTTGGATTTAGCCCCATATCGGCCTTATAATTCTAATTTGACTATTTCTTCTATTATGTAAGAACACTATACATTCCTTCTATGATTCTAATTTCTTGAATGATCTTCTACCCCAAATTTTTACTAATATTGATGAGTTTTTTGAAAAGATTTACCCTTTATGGGAGGTCGTCAACTTCCCCTACTTGTTCCTCAATGCATTTAATTTGATCCTTTTTCATGTTTTTTAACCATTTATTACCCTTTTCTAATCCATAGTTTTTATATTTTACTCAACCCCCATTTTTATGGTTCTTTTATAATTTAATACTTACACATTTATGTTTCATCCATCAAATTAGACATCTCTTTTCCTTATTTTGTATATATAGTTTGACATTACAAACATCTTTTTTAGAACCCATTTTTTATTTTTTTCTGAAAAAATATCCTCAAGAGTATATTCTAATTAAATCATAACTCCATATATTATATTTAATTATACTTGTCCATTGTCTCTATATTCCCTTAGTTGGGGATTTTTGATAATTTTTTCCATAACATTTTCTGAACGATTCTTTTATTTCTCTAACACTTTTTCCTCATATTCACCTAAACAATCATTTTCTTTTCGAAGGAGGTATTTATAATCGAAGAAATATTTCTTTTTTTTTACTTCTCCTACCTCTATGATATGATGATTAATTATTTGATATAATTTCCTCATTATCTTCTTCCACATCTTAAAACATATTAATAAACTTTTCTTCATGATATAAATTAATTCCCCATCAATACAGTTATTTTGGAAATATCCCATTGAATATTTCCCTTCCTCTTTGAAAAATTGAAGAGTTAAATCACATTATCTCATACAGAATGTAATACTCCTGGATATTTTCATTATTGAGGGTTTTTATGGAATTTATGGCTGAAAACCCATGGGGCATTATTAATTCTGAAAGGTCTAACCAAATTTCGTGATTTATAAAACTCAGACAGCCTGCCTAAATATATAGTACATGGAATGTTTGAGTGTTGAGTCCACATGGATGATCCATTTTTTATAAATTAATTGAGGAAACTAAAACTGAAATTTATTGATTTTTTTAATGAATATAACCAAATATACCGATTGATTGGGGTTTAAATGAAGTGATGATGCATGCTAGGATTAGTGATTTTTTTGGTTGTGTGAAAGGGATTTTTTTAATAATGTATTTATTTGGGTTTGGTGTTAGAATTGGATCATCAATTATCCTTGGTATATGTACCCTATCCTAATCCAATGTTTTCACTTTTGGAATAGTCAACTAAATTGTAAAAAAAATTAATTGAAGTAAGTCCCTGTTTAATCATAAACAACCTAGATTTCATAACAGTGATACACAAACTAAAAAATAATAATTGATGAAACAAAACAATACTCTAAAATTAACATGAAATGGCTATGAGATTTCAAAAGAAAGATATTTGGAATAGAACAAATAGTTTGAAGTAATCCAAATTGGGAATAATAAAATGAAATAATCCCTATAATCGCACCCCCTTTCAATCACATCACCCAGCACTAAGGGAACTACTCACTCATGCTTGTCATGATGAGAGTGAACAACATTGGTTCCCAATAAATAATAGTGATGAATAACATAGGAAAAGAAATGCTTTGGATCACAACAATGTCATCAAGTCGGTGTCCCTTGGTGTCAGTTGGCCTCCATTGGTCCGAGAGTGTGTTTTAAGGGTGGATGAAATTATCTTTTTATATAAAATTATTTAATATACTAATCAAAATCATTATTCATTTTTTTCAATGCATCAAAACTTACACAATATGTAATAGGGTTACATGACATGTAATCCCTTGAAATTCAGGCACTGTAGATCTCGAAAAAACCGTTTCGAAAAAATTTTCTTAAAAAATTTCATATAATGTAATGTAGTTAAATGAAATGTAATAATATTACATAGTTTTTCTCCATATCTAAAAATTCTAGTGTATAAAATTCTATTTAAAAATTTCTTGACTTGTAACTAGGTTACACGGCGTGTAATGATTCTTTTTCAGATTCCATCTCCTCTTCATCATCATTAATATATTACACTATTCAACCCCTTTTCATAAATCTTTTTTTTATTATAAGAAATCCTTAAAAATATCTCCCTAAATTGGAAATATTATTAATTTATATAAAAAATAAAAATATAAAAAATTATAAAATGAATTCATGAAATTGGTTTATCAAATGCCAATTCATTGAATTTCCCATATTTTACACCATTGTTATCATAATTTTTTAAAACATATATGAAAATAGTATTGTAAAACCTACCAATGTGATATCATTGGGATATTTATCTTCCAAAATAGAATCATTCATATTTATATGAGGTGGACGGTTTCTCAACATGCACATTACAGTAATTATATCTTCAATAAATTCTCTCATTCCATGGATTTCAACACAAAATATTCACTTGGTAAAATAATGAAACAACATACTCATTAGGGTACTTCTTAGATCCTCACACTTGATACATATAACAAATGGTTTTTCTTTTATGAATTTTTATTTTTCCTTAAGAATTTTGAAAAATTTATCCAAAATAGGATGTGATAAATTAAATTAAATTTTCTTTTTATATATTTAATTAGATAAGGATCACATTAAATCATTGATTCTATTACCTAAAGCAACCAATTCCCTATGGAAAGCTTCTGATAAAGCACCATTTTCCATATAGGAATAAATACCATGCATCATTACAGGAATGTCATAAAATTATTATAGATCAGAAGTAGTGCTACATCTAATTCTTCCATAATTGAAAATTTATTCCACCAATGATCAGACTACCTTTTTTATGGAAAACTTTCATTTAACCCCTTAGAGAAAAAAAACTAAAATAATCCATTTATAATATATTGATTATTATCCCCAGTTTGTTAAATGCACTGATAGGGGGTTAACCAGGCTATGAATTATTAATAAAACATCTCCTTCATATTTTGTTTATTTGTTAAAAAAACACTATACTCTCCCATTCTAATAAACATGCATGAACAAAAATTAAATCATGAAAAGGAAACAATGATTTTACATTGTCTACCCTTAATGGAATACATACAAGGAGCATAAAATGAAAGTGTTTTGATATACCAAATCAAATAAGTCTCAATTCCAAAATATGTTTTATCCAAGATCAATTATATGACTAGTATCACTACCTTTACAATTTTAGGGACATCTCTCTACATCCTTTGTTTCACTCTGTTAATATCTCTGTCAATGGCTCACTGTCGGTGGAAAGGATAAAATTATTCCTCCTTCATTCATCACTCCTCTAGAAAGGGTCCAATCAAAGATTATGTACATGTAGGTTATTTAATTCACAATAATAAATCCATACTCAATTGTATTTAGATGATCTTTTGATGTCCCACTTTCATCCACTTAATGAATATCACCATACCATAGTTTAACTACGAAATCCCACCATAATTAATTTGTGATGATAACTTCCTTTATAAATCTCACATATAATTCATTTAACATCGTAATTATTAAAAATAATACAATTCTGTCACAAACCAGACAATGTTTATGAATCTCACCTATTTCATGAAGATCAACTAGCCTTTAAAATTAAACCTCTTATTGTGAAGCTAAAAATCAATCCTAAATCTCATTTAGGAATTGAGATGCTCAAATATATCAGTTGTTTATCATATTCACTGAAAAATTCCTTTATTTCTCAACAATTTTTCATGAAAAATCATTGTGAATCCCCTTTAGGAATAAAATTCCCTATAATCATCATTATGCCTTGATCAATTTTCTCGGGGGGGGGGGGGGGAGGGGGTGTTGGGTCCTATTAATATTTTTTCCTCTAGTTATAGAAGAAATTATCCACATCATAACCATTACGTGTATTTATCCAATTTTTTTTTAATAAGGATTTTTTTTTCAAATGACTATGAAATTTTCCTATTCAAGATGATTCTCAAAGTCATGGTTATGATCCTGCTTTCATCGTTCATGAACAATACTCTACACTATCTTGAATCTGTGCCTTGATAACGCAAATGGCCATTAAAACATTCCTTAACTCAGTAAACATCAATCTTATTGAATCCCATGACATTTAAATATTCATATGAGGCACTCATTGAAATCCATTTTTCTTGATGGTTAAGAAGTACTCAAAAATTTTGACCCCAAAAATATTTGAAGCATTCGAAACGTCACCACCTTGTATAAACATTTTTATATACTTCCTCTATGGTATCCATTCATTTTTCTTGAATATTTTTCAAAAAATAATGTCAAAAATATCTTTGGTGGCCCAATATTATCCATGGAAACCATATTTTTTAATGATCCCAATTAATAAGAAAATACCACTATATTACCTCAGGGCAATTATCCAATACCCACACTGTTAAAAAACCAGACAATGCTGATATGTAAAAGCAACAATGGATGCATACATCTAAATCACATAACCAAAGTTTGATACAATGTAAAATAATGTAAATAGTTCCAAATACAATCCCTCCCCAAAGGGTCTGAAAACATGTACAACTATAAAATAATATTGTACACTATTGTCAGGATACCACATGAAAGCATCTCGATCAATCTGGTATCACTATGTATCATTTTTCCTATTCATTCAACAAATCTATAAAAAGATAGATCAAATAAAAAAACACACAACACATTATATAATTTAAAATTCTGTGATAGTATAAAAATACATATTAGGACACCTCGTACCTAAAAAGCAATCAACAGAAAAATAGAGTCACCTCTACATACATATATGTCTACAATACATATAACTAATATGTCTAGACATACTCAACAAATTAAAATAATCTAAATGAATATAATAACCATAATTACATCCTAGTATTCTATATATAAGTCTGAGTACAATAGTTTTCATGGAGAACACACTCCATGAGTCTGATAATATGGATGAAATTTATTCATTAGTTAATTATTTTCAATTCGTTCCATTAGAAAGAACATGTTGAAAGTCTGAAGTTATATGATATAAAGATTATGATGACACAAAGGATATGGGGTATACTAATAACCCAATATATAATAACACACTAAGATGAGGATTGGTACCTATATAGATTTGGCTATGAAGATACCAAGAATACCACCTATGGAACAAAAATGAATAGAGGATATCACATTGGACCTCTTGTAATTATTCCAACTACTCTATCCAATATGTCCTTCATAGGGGATAATTGTCCAATGTGTCAGAGATTATTTCATAAAATCCATCATGGAATGAAAATGGTGAACACACCGTAACAAAACTTGTCCAACATACAGAGGAAAATGTATCCATTTAATCTTTTAAGTATTTCACAATGTATTGTTCGGTTACACGTTTTATCCCATAAATCTCATGTTTGGCATATGTATGGGTCTATTAAATAGTAAACGACTTGTAGCTTCTTATGATATTCTATAGGTTGACTGTTACATGGGTATGTCGGTAAAAACCTATAAATATTTGTCTATGTGGTATTATAGGGCATGATTGTATTTGTGTTCATTAGGAAGTATCTATGTACCCTCAAAGGTAAACACTGTGTAACTAGGGTGTCATCAGATGCTATGAGATAAGGTCTCATTATGTGTGATCAATTAATTTTCTCCCCAAAACCATGTCGATACTATTAGGGACCCACATGTCTTTTAACACTAAATTACATGTTGTGTTGATCAGGATTTCATGTATCCCATAGTTTTTTCCTTCTATGTGCATTGATGTGAAAACTGCAAGAAAATATGAATTTTTTCATTCTATAAATTGTGGATATATTCCAACTGATACTCTCAACATCAGATAACTGTGTTTATTCTCATATATTATCTTGAATAATTGGAAAACCTATCATTCTATTTTTTAATCCAAAGAACACAAAATCTAGAATCCAAAATTTTCTGATTCTCCACTTCTTCCATCATCACAACACCGTCATTTTGTGTTGATCCCCAATCCACAATATATAATCATTTCACCATTAAATAGTTATACAGTGATAAATTTCATGGTGGATGGTAAACCAAAGCTCAATAGTGAACACCCAGGATTAATGAAGAAGTATGAATGAAATGCATATCTAGAAAAACGAGGAAATTAACCTTATACAATGTACATGTTGGCCTTTATCCATCACCATTAGAATGAAAACATAATAATCAATAATAATCAATCAATACCCCCAAAATAATACCTCAATAAACCCATCCTACAAGATGACCGAACCATGGATCAAACTATTTGTTGAATGATTCGCATTCATCATATGAATCAGTAAGTGGGAATTAATCCAATAAAAATAATGTCCTAAATCGAGATGGGTTGATCATTTATGAATAATGGGAAATCATCATTATTGTTTGTGAGATCCAAAATCTTATTTCCCACTAATCAAAGATCTATAATCTTGTTGTCATCTGTCTTCAATAGATCCTTCAGCACTCTCTTCAATAGCTCTCCAATTCCTCTAGGATTATTTAGATAACCAAATAATTTTATTAAAAAAATTTATGAAACAAAACATCAGTTTTTTCACAAAATAAATAAAAATAATAACTATTTTAATTATTTTAATGATTAAATGCCCATTATAAATTTTCCACATTTATCCTACACTAAAAAAGGTAATTTCAGTTCTAGTTTAAACCCCATATTCTAAACTCAATGGTGACCTTAAATTTCTAGTCAATTTACCCATTTAGATTTTATTCATCTCTTTCAAAAAAAAACAATGTACACTTTCTATTTAATATTTTTAATATATTTTGATCATTTATTTTGCCTGCACTGGGAGTGGGAATTACACGTTGTATCACCCCCATGTCATGAAAATAACCCATTTAATATCCATAAATAAAACATGGGAAATATGAGTCATACAAAACCCAATTTTGAAAAATTTAATGGAATTTTATGGCTTTATTTAAATCACATTTTATCTAAAATTATGAATCACATACAACCCACATTTAGAACTCTAGTTTTACCGTAATGTTGAAATTAAAGGTAACAGAATAAATAGTCATATTGGTTTAAAATGATTTTCAATTTAATTATTTAATGACACGTTCAACGGTCTCAATGTTGTTAAAGAAATACTTTATCCACGATTAATATATTACTATAGGTAAAGTATTATCTTGTGTTATCAGTTAAAACACATAAATACATATTTTTCAATAGATTTCACATCATAGAATGTTATTAATTGAGTGAATAGTGTAGAGGGTGTCAGCATGTTAATGAATATGATTTATGTACATTAAGAAATTATACAAAATGAAATGGTAACACCCAAGACATGAAATTTCATTCACTTAATAACATGAATCTAGGGGCTAAATCACCCACAATTAATTTTTATCTCTACAAATATGTAATAAAATTACAATATAGTTTCCAAAAAAACCAAAATGAAATAGGATAACCAAGCATATTAATAAGAGGAGTAAAAACTATGAAAATAAATTAATGCACACACCTATTTGTCGAATCCATTTTAAGAGTTAATCTATAAAAATTTCATCACTCTTATATTTTATTAAAATCGTTTATTTTATACTACGAAAGTTCAAATAATATGGAAAATATTATAAAAATAAATCAAAAGATAAATGTTAAATGTGATATAAAACCATATGATGGGTTTTTGTAAATTTATTCATGTGAGGCTAAATCATGAAACTAATCTATGTTGTTAGAATAAATGTGAACTATATCATTCTATGAAAACCATAGTAGTATACTTGATTGAGAAAAATGACCATGCATACCAATAATATAAATCCAGTTGAAATAGAGAATAAATGACAAAGTACAAGAGTAATTTATTCCTATTAACAAATTATAATAGCCATGGGTTGACCCCCATGATGCCATAAATTTAGAGAACTAGTTAGTATTACATAAACACTAATCAAATTAAATAGATGGATATAGTTTCTCACTAATGAACCACCACACCTATTTTTTCCATTTATTTTCTTGCAAGTTGATTTTTTTATGGGCTCATAGAATCCTAAATCTATTCACCACACTAATATTAGTTGAGAATATACACAAAAACACCCTTTATTATAATGGAACTAATCAATGAAAGTTTCATGTAATTAATTAAATTCATCAAAAAAACAAATTTCATAGTTTTTTAAAGAAATTTAGTATTATATTTAAAATCATAGACTACTTTTCACTCTACTGTGAAAATTTTATTCTCATCATGAAAAAATTAATTACATGGATCCCTCTGGTAAGGTGTGTTTTCAATTTCTATAATTAATTTATATTTTAGGAATTCAGAAATTTATTGAAGTTACATAATAATATAGGTTCTTTTAATGGTCTAATGTTATAAAACAAAATTAAATCTAACTCATTCATAATCATAGTAAAAATAAATTCTGGGGTTCTAGGGGATGATTTCTGCATAAGAGGTTTAATGAGATGTTTTTTAAGAGAGACAAGTGCATTAATCGAATTGACACTAAAGAAGGGTTCAACATCGAATCAACTCTCAATCCCACAATGAGATTCATCACCGATATTAATTTTATAGTACATATAAATGTATAGAAGAGTAATTTTTCATTCATATAAAAACATAAGTTTAACGATATTATAAATATATTCCAAAATTACCTAATCAAAAAATATAAATTAACAAAAAATATGTTAAACTTTATGAAATTATATTCATAAAATGTGTTTTCAACCTATCCTTAAAGATCACTCTAATAAATTTAATTCTCCATAACATATTCAGACGATTGTTCAAATTCTCTTTAAGGTAGAAAATTGTTCAATTCTTCTCTAAGAAGATAAAATTATATAATTTTCATATTTATAAATAATTTAATAGATTTGGAAACATTTTTATCACTTCAGTAGTCCAATTATTTTGTGAATATTTAGAAAGAGTTCAGAGAGATTACAATTCACTAATCAATATTTCATCTAAATATACTCACTAATAATATTCATTTAACATCATTAGAATTATTTTTGGGTTTAATGTTTCAAAATAGGTAAGGGTAGTATGAATATGATGTACAAAAATATTATAATCACTAATATCAATGTTATTATTCTCCATAACATATTTTCAATTTAAATTTCAGGTTCATTACACTAAAATTCATGAGGACATGTTGAAGTATTATTATATTAATGTTCTAATTTCTTAATTTCTCCACAATCTGAGTAATTATATTATTAAATATACTATGAATTGTAACATTTTAATAAATATGAACCTTGAAAATAATAGGACATTTAACATCAAACACATTTAATTTTTTCTCATAATTAACTCTTACAAAACCTTTTATGTTATTTATAGGATCATTAGTATTATATTCTTTATTTAGAGAGTTGATTATTTCAAAAAAATCACATCATCCGATTTGGATTATTCTAATAAATTGGTTTGTTATTTAATTTAAAACTCATAGTCATTTGTGCATTAATTATTAAAATTTCCCAAATCCCTTTCTCTTTGACATAAGTTACATATCTATTTTTTATCATTTCATATATTTCCTTAGTTTCAATTTTGTAAATTTTATATTCTATATTCTTTTTATTGTTGGTAAAAAATTAAAAACAATATAAAATTAGTTTTTATAGTTATAAATAATCCTAAAAGGTTATGTTCATAAAATTGTTTAGTTTCATAAAATTTATATATCTTCCATTGTTTATTATTAGAACACATCCAAGAAGTGTTCCCATAATAGACAAAAAAACACAATTAGTTTCTTTTATATGAAACTAACTCATTTTATTATCAATTATTTGAGTTGAAAAAACGTTTTATGACTTTCATCACCAAAAAAACATCATGTTGGAATTAAAAATGTGTGATTAAGAAAAAATAAGATCACCAAAAGAAATATGATGAAATTTCATGCAATGTTTTTTTAATACAACAATATTTAGTATTTGTTTGAATTTTATTTTATAATTATTTTTAGAAATGTTATATAAAAAAAATACATAGTAATGGATCCAAAATATTGATATGTTTGTCTTCTAACATGAAATATTTAATTATAACTGAACTTAATTATACTTTCATAGTACTAGTATGAGTATCAGTCCAAAGGGAATGGTGTGTATAGGAATTTAAAAATTAAATCCACTACAAGTAATGGGTCAAATATTTTTTTATTTATACAATTAATTTTAAGTGATAATGAAAAAAATGATGAAACAAAATCATTTAGAGATAAGAAAAATGGTTGGGGAGTTATAATAAGTGTTGAATTATAATATCAACATAAGAGAAATTTGAAAATTATTACTAGAAAACTAAATATGTGTCTTTTTAATAGTATTTTTATATAATTTAAAAACTTGTAGAGTTATTAGAATAATAATTATTTGTAGGAGATTAAACACACAATTTAATGGATGTTAATGATTTCCACAAAAATAAACTTAAAGAAACATTTGTATATAATGTAACTGTTATAGAAAAACCACAGATTAATTCTAATGTTTTGAAATTATGATTGAAAGGTGTATTTTATTAAATAAATAAATTCATAATAAATCTCTCTGATTGAATGGTAATATTTAAAGAAAACATTATGTTAACAGGAAGATAATTAAATATACTTTCAATGTCTAATGAGAAATTAATTTATCCCAGGCTTATAGTAAATTTGATAAAAAATAATAGAAAATCACAAATGAAATGAAATTATAAATGAATGATGAAGAAATATCACTAAAAACAAGCTGAAAAATCTATGTCCTCTATTTATATCCTATAAAAAAATTTATTTTTCATTTATGTTCCTTGGTCCTCAATTTACCACTATCTACAACCTCATTTCTAATCTCCCCAAATCATTAACATGTCCTCCATCATTTTAATGTCCATAACTAACTACTCCAAGTGTAATAACTCGCTGAGCGCTCTATTGATGAAAAAGTGTTGTGGTAACAAAATTTTATTCACCAATACATGAACTTTTCTATTCTAACATCCTTTACTATGTTCAGTGTAGTCGGTTTAAAAATGTCTCTTGATGCATCTATGTCCAGATACAGCAGAACAAAAACAAAAAATTTATAAATAATTATCAACCCCCTTATTTATATTAATTTTATAATTAAATATAATATTATTATCAATATAAAAAATAACAATTATAATAAAAAATAATTTTATTTTATTGTTATTTTTATATAAAACAATATTATATTAAAAATATATATTATAATTATAATTTATTTTATTTAAATATAATTTTTTTAAGCTTTATTAATGTTTTTTTTATTTATGATATTTTATTTATATATAATTACATTTATATTTAAATTTTGTTTCATATTTTTTATTTTCTTCTTTATATGTTTTTCACTAATGGTTTGACATCTTCCCCCACAGAGGGCTAGGAATATACTATTTGGATGATACATTAGATTAAGGTTTTTGAATGGATGGATTCAGTTGATCGAGTTGTCGACATTGAAATATGATCTATTATGGTTACTCTGATTCAGAAATAGATCTACTAAGATAATGGTTGAAAATTTTCATATTATACGAATGTTCAGTTCTAAACCATCCATGATCTCACAGTGGTGCTTGGTGTAGAAGAGGTTCAACAAGATTGATCTTTTATGGGTACGAGTAGAGATCATCATTTGAAATATTCATCTCAAATGTCAAGGATTATTGGATGAGGTAATTCTATTTGCGCATAACCTAACTCTAATCAAAAGTATTTTGTGTTCCTTGACTCTAGGATTAGAAAAATTCTTGGTATATTGATAATTAATTCATATTCATTATTTCGTGGTGATTTTAGAACAATATCAACGAATTTGGAACAGGTTGTGAAAATAGTGCTCAATGGTGGAGATAGTGTTGGTCTCAAATCTATGTGTTGATCATGTGATTGGTGGTGAATCATGTTCTTTTTTTGATGGTGTAGATTAAAGGTTGAACAAAGGGGGTTTGGTTGTAATAATTATTTTTCAAGTTCTAGATATGAGTGATGATGCATCAGGTGATGGAAAATAGATGAGGAAGGGTCGATGGTGGATCTCTCTACTATACTGGAAGCTCTCTGTTTTTAGTGGAGGTGTTTATTTGAGGTAGTAGAGGCATAAAAAACTGAGACTGGTAGGTCAACCAATTAGTGGTTAATGGAGGAGTATTTTTAGTACCCTGGTTAGATAAGGACTATAAATAGCTGGCCCCAGTAGTGGCCACTAGTAGACTGCAACAGATAAGAAAATAAAATAAAAATTAACAATTAAGATTAATATATATAATAATATATTAAAAACTAAATATAAAAATTTAAAATCACATTCAGCTGAATAAATAATATATGTGGAAATTAATTGTTGATTGAAAATAATAAATAAAAATATGATAAAATCATATTCAAAATAGATTATTTATCAAAATTGTAAATTAAAAATAATATATATTTAAAAAATCAAGATTAAAATTAAAATTATTATTTTATATTTTATTAATTAATAAAATTACCGGCTAATATATTATAGTGGAAAACACATAAAATTGAAAATCAAAATGTTATTTAAAAAAAATATAGGTAGTCTTAATTAATAATATGAATGTAATAATATATAAATTAATTTAAATAATCAAATAATATCTATTTAATCAAAAATCACTATGTACAATTATTTAACCAATAGAATAAAATAAATCAAAAATTGATCAAAAATATTAAACAATGATGTCCAAAAAGATGTAGGATAATGGAAATATCGACTCCCCATTTATAAATGAGATAAATAGTAATTTATAACTAATGAATGATCGAGATTCTGTTTTATGTTCTTTATCATTTGGGTTCTCTCCTGGATTGTGGTTGAGCATATGGTGGCCTCTCAGTTTATCCCATTTAATTTGTGGGTTTGGGGTGCTTATTGGGTAGTATTATACTCACCCCGGTATGGGAAGTGCCAAAACATATTGGGAGAAAATACAAATGACATTCCTTTTCAAGGATACCTAGGAGGACCCAAAGTTGGAAGAGCATAAAGAGATAGATAGAAAATAGTGTGTACTGATAGATGGATTTGATTCCAGTTACCTCCACCTAAGTAGTTCATATGAAATTGCAGATGTTGTGGAATTTTATTTTTTTCATTTTCATGATTTAAGTACCTTTTCTACACTATGGTTATAAGATAGATATATTCATGATTTTTGGAATAATTTTTACTTTCATATATGTATCATTTTTTGGAGATGGATGTTTGTGACTCCATACATGTACTATATTCTATAGACTCCCATAACGTATAAATTCATACTCAGTGCGGGTATCCATCCCATGCACTATTGGAGTCACAATTTTTTCTATCAAACTAAACTCATATCCAACTTGGATGACCCTATTTGGATAGTTCATGATAGAGTGGTATCATATATAGAACATCCCTTAGATTGTAGTTTTGATTTTTCTACCTATGAGATCTGTGTGGGTTTTATGGTGATAGTGTCTAAGTATTATGAGTTCATATTTCAATTCATAGACACAACTATTATTTTGGAAATAGATATATCAATTCAAATAGACCCTAATAACCTTCTTGTTAACTTATATCATGTATGGAATATTATTGGGGAAATATTGGTTCACAAACAATATAGTATTAGGTTGTGGTTTCTATATCTTTTTTAAGTAAACTCAGTAGATATATTCAATGATCATAGTTATTAATGATTCTACATTTCAATTAATCCATGATGAAAACCATGCAGTGTCTAATTAAGAGATTATGATGATGACCTCCCAGTGGTGGGGATTTGTTTCCAGGGTCTTTATAAGAAGTGGTATCTTCGTGATGTTTTCTATTTGATACGACACCCATTGAGTAACTAGTTCTACCGATGATATTGTATGATGATTCACATAGGATTAGTGCTATGTAGTATTTTCATATGTAGATATCTCATCAGTATTAGGGTCAACCAGACCACCAAGATTTTGATGACTATATTGTGGGTTTTACACACACTTTCTACCATGTGTGACACATCATCATTATATTTTGGTCTTAGTGGAAATAATATATAATTGGTCATCCATGTGGTGGTTCATTATAGAAATTTAAACAACCATTGATATGGTTCTTACATGGATATAGTTTTATTGGACATTAATAGATTTTTTTTATATATACATGTTACTATTAGTGTGTACCAAAGATCTTCAATAACAACTATTGTATAACATGATGATGAGATAATATTCATAATGGATTACTATCCTATAAATTAAATCCTTTGATATAGATTGAGACCAATTTTTTAGAGAATATAACTACATATAAATATTATGTTATGATATCATGTCTTCAGTGATATAACTGTGAACTCCCACCAATGATGGAGTTATCAAGCGAGCCATTTTATTTGAGTTATTTCTTGCAGTGCAGACACTGAATCATGGTGCTAGTAAAATGTGAGAATATTCCATATCAGTTGGTAGATGATGATAATATATGGGATCTTGGAGTGATAGATAATTAATGATAAGATCCCAAGATTATGGGTTTGAAACTCATGGATACCAAGAAAGTTCTATTCGTCTAGAAGATATGTATTGGTTCACATGTGATGGAAAAGGTCATATCATGCAAAAATTTTCAACCTGCTATGCAGCATAGAGGGAGATGTTTGACGATCCATTCTAATGAGACTGTTATAGGATCATGGACTTACAGATAATGGCAGATGTGAAATAATTGTGCAGAGGAAAAAATGATGTGGAATAGGGTTCCTTCTATTTCCACCACCCCTCCCATATGTTGTGTTCAAGGATAAGGGATCTGAAGGAAATTATAGTTGACATTTCCAAGACATAGAGGCCTATGATATGAAGTAATCTATGTTGATTATAGGTATTATCTATACCCATTAAATTTTTGAAGTAGTATTTTTAGTTACAAATATTTATAAACATTTTATTCCACTTATTTATCGATGAATATATTTGGTGATATGGGGTATCTATAGAGCCATGTGATTTTAATGTTTGACAAATATTTTTACTAAATAAAAATAGGGACACTTCCCCTAGTGATAATTCTTTTTCTGTCATGATTTAACAATTGTGGCGGTGAGTTAGTGTTTTCTAAATACGGATTTTTTAGGTTTGGTGGATTGGTTCCATTGAATTTTGAGTTCTATTTTTTTGGATTTGGGGTGTCAGAGTAGGATTTGGGTGTCGTAGATAGGTGGGAAACAGAAGGATGAACATCAAGAAGTTGGATATTCTAGCAGGGAGGATCAAGTGTGGTTTTGGGTGAGGCATGTGTATTTACTTCCCTATCAATTGTATCATATGTTTATGAGCCACTCATACCGAATTTTATCCCTTATTGAAGGACTAGAGATACAAATGGTGCCTTTTTTCACAACCATTGTGATGGGATTCTCCATCCGAGAGTTTTAGAGGGAATAAAATTCTAACAGAAGTGTCCACTGTGTTAAGAGGAGCGATCCCCACATATATTCTTTTAATAGTTTCAATGAGTATTCTTTTATAGTTTCTTATGTTTCTATTGGTTTCTAAAAATTGATGTTAAGATGGTTCCCCTAGTGGTGGTGGTCATGATACCAGTTTTTTGGATTATTTTTCCTCTATTTTAAAGGATTGAGTCCAGACAATGTAGGAGAATATCATTTCTGAGTGGATACAATCAAATTTTATTAGAAGAATAGTATAACCCTTATATAAGTAGTGTTATGAGATATTTGTAGTATTATTAGTGGGTTTGAGGATGAATTACCATGTTGATGTTGGGTATTCTTCCCTACATAGTATTCAACTTTTAAAAAGGATAGATCACATGTACTACACCAATATTGTGACTGTATAACACTTTACTCCAGATGTGAATTCTAATATGCAGTGGAGTTAGATGTTTGTAGATGGATGGATTCTTACGACACAGTGTGTACACATGGGAATCGATGTGTTAATCTGAAATATGGATAAGATACTAATGGAACATGCCCATCAACCCATATGTATTTATATTTAGGAATATTGTTAATTTTTACGATTGTGTGCTCAATGCTAAATTTTCATGTGATAAGATAAATTCTTTGGGACTAACATCTTATTTAGGATCACATTTCTGGTGATTTTTGGATCCAATAATTACACATCAAGTGAAATGAATTAAAAAACAAGGGACTCATAGTGGAACTAGTATAGGATGTGGTTATTTTAGTATAAGAACCACATATGGGTGTGAATTTAGTATAAATTTCACAAATCGAGTGTTTCTATCAATATTTTTTGAAATACATAATGGAGAAGTTGACCTCTTACAATTAGACCTTGTGGGTGGGATTGGCATGAAATGTATCTAGTTGTTGTTTCTTACCCATTATATTTGTTTGGTGTGTTTTTTCTGAAAAAATATGATATATTGTTCATAAGTTTTCTCGTGGTCAGTTGTACACTAGACATATTGATGATTATTTTTTGAAGGTAGGATTTTTTTCAACCTTCTATGGATTGACGACGTCACCCAACACACTTTAAGAAATGATGAAAATGAAGATTCATTCACTTGGTAGTATACCCTGTAGTGGGGTGTTTTTCCTATGTATAATAAACCATTCATGTTGTGGTGATCATTTATTTAGTTTTCATGTTGTAATTTTTCATTTGTAACTCTTCCACAGACATAACACTATTTTAGGCCACATTCAGGAGGATTTGCATGTCATCTCTATACCTATTAGATCTAATATGATAAAACAATTTTTTGAATATATTTAGAGCTAGATATGGATGTTTAGGGTGTTAATATTCAAATTATGGATGAGGAATACCATGTTACATTAATATATTTTTATGGTTTGTGAGGTGTTATACCACAATAACATAAGAAAACAATTAAAATTAATGCTTGATTTTCATCCACCTATAAAATATGAGGAGACATGGGAATTATTCACTTCATGATGATTACATTGAATGAACTGGAAGAAATGGGTGGATTATCCTTTTCAGCTACATGATTGTGTTTAGATTCTGACCAAATACAACCCTTCTTGGTCTTGTGGTTCCTTTAAGTGCTTTTTTTTTGTCAACACAACATACATTTGGATAGCTCAATTTTCCCCATGTACCTAGACATTGACATTTTAATATTTAATTCCCAACTTTGGGATATTATAACTAATATTTTTATCAATATAAGTCTTTAGAAAATTTCTCAAATTAATTTTGAATTTACTCATTATGTCAGGAAGGAATTCCGATTACAGAAGAGACTTTGTGTGATGATATAAAAAATAATCATATATAATATATCATGTTCATGCTATTTAATTGAGAAATGTTATTTAAATACTGATATAGATTCATGTCAGAAATCTAATATCCCAATTTAGTTCAAAATAATATGATTTTCTATTGGTGTGACATAATGTTTTTGGAATTGGGTGCCTGGTTGAGGGACAGAAATTATGGTTGTGTTGATGGTATATTATGTTAGTTAAAAAATAGTAAATAAAATATCCTCCTCTATATTTGTTTCTAAAGTAATAAGGATTGTAGGAGGACTCTCCATTGATTGATATACAATCATTTTTGGAACTATGGGAGAAGAGGAATTATCATACTCTATCGTTGATTCCAATTGTCACCAGATCGAGGTGTATTATCTTCCTAGTGTCATATTGGACCTGAATCTTTTGTGATTCCCCAAGAGATATGTGGAATTAAAATATTTATTAATTATCCCAATGTATTCATTTTTAAGGATTTATAGAACTATTATAGTTTCAATAGACCCCCGTTGGATCGAAGTGCTAGTGTAAGTTTGAAATTTGGATATTTAGGAGGATTGCATGGCTTTCTCATTTGGAAATCCTAATCACATTGTGAGTAGTGTTGGAGAACTGGTTGTGTGTTCTTACCATTTGATTAAGATGGTCTTTTGGGAAAAACATGTTGTTTATTGATATTATGTCATTCATTTGAGGACATTTCTAAACAATTTGTGTTAAGGGATATGATCATGTGGAAGTACTTGGCTTGATTTTGGGGAAAAAATTTGGGATATATGGGAATATGATAAAGGGCATGTCAATATTCCATGGGTAAAAGAAAAATTCATTAAAATAGTGTATATTTTGTTTGGAGAGAAATGGTCATCTAGGCCTTATGAAGGTGAAGACAACCCCATGGGATTTGGATGATGTCACATGTTGTGTTCCATGGTGAACATTCCATATATTATACTTATACATGATGAGTACTGAGAGGGAACAAATAAAGGACCCATTTTTTTGAGACACTACATGTACAATGAGTACATTACATAAAATATCCTCATAGACTTCTCTCTCATGAATCTCTATCATTAGGACTGAGATGGAGTCCCACATGTAGGATCTCAGGAGTAGTTTTTTCATAAAACGTGATGGTGTACCTGATTTTGGAATTAGATATGTGATGTGATATATTTCTAGTCGGAATATTCATTCATCTTTTGGTGGAATAATATCAAATGAGTGGGTTCCCCTGGTTTCTTCAATTAAGGGTAAAAAGTTGGCACTATGTCATCAGTATTAAATTTCAATCCCCTCTATAATATGATTTCAGATCGAGTTTTGTAAGATTCTAGGAGGCTAAGGGGTGATACCCTATCACATCATATTCCCTTGGCGGGGTTTGTGGTATCATCATGAGAATCATATATATTTCATGGTGATCCCCTACCTAGTATGATAGCATATTTGGGTTTGAGGCATTACCATTTATATGATCTCCTATATATAAGGTGGTTTTAATAGGGGTTTCAGCATCATCATTTATATGACCCCCTGCTAGGATGATTTTATATAATGGGTTTACCGAATCCCTTAGTTGTCTTGGGTGTGATCTCCCATTTTTCAATCATGGTTCTGACCCATGGAATGGTCTGAGGTGTCCCCTAGTGGTCATGGGTGTGTTCCCCTATATTTTCATTTATATTTATGGAGTTCCATGTTTGATTAATGAAATCCCCGTGTAGTTGTGGTTTTTATTCCCTATATATTATTTGAGATATTATGGGATATAGTAGGGTTAATGGATTCCACCAAGAGACATGTGTGAGATCCCAAAGCTGAGTACCGTGATCTAGTGGGTACTATCGTGACATTAATTGGAGTGACACATGATTGGTTTGATATCTCGGATGATTTCCGTCATAGATGGAAGGGCCATGCTCAATGAGTTAGATCCCACAGTTGAGTTCCATCTAGGATGACAGGGATCATCGAGTGTGTTTTATTGGTTTACTGGTAACTCAAAGCCTCATGTATAATCTTGTTTCATGATTTATGCATTATACATTGAGACATAATATTTAGGAAAAGTATATTTGGGTTATTCATGGGATTCATTGTAGCAAGGTAAGATTTACAATAAATTTGGAGAAAAGATGACTAGTCATGTATTGATAATGTGTCACGAACTGCCTTCACCAAGATGAGAGAAGGGTCAGAAAATTGACAGACCCTTCCTTCATTATGTTAAAGGATAGATAATGACCCCTGAGACCCGCCTTCAATAGGTCCCGAATTGGTGACTAGCACCAAGGGTATAAAATTACACACAAAATGGAAGGCATTGCCCTACTTTTTTTTAATAGGATAGGGAGATAAGATAGTAAATCCCAGAAACAAAAAAACTTAGGGGTAAAAGTAAATCCAAATAAAACCATTCCCATATGAATTTTAAAAAAGTAAATTCCACAAAGTACAAGGACACTACAAAGTTAAAGTACCAAATAATGAAAAAAAATAACTGCAACTGTCCCAAGGCCCGAGCTAGTATGTCCCTGCACGATCCCTGATGTCCTTTGGGAAACCTGAAAGCAGTTTTATATATGTAGGGTGAGAATACAAATATACTCAGTAGGGAAAACCAAAGACTCTCATGAACTAGTGAGGAGGAATTCTAATGCCCTGTGGGAAAAGAGATAACCAAAGCACCTAGTAAGGAAAAATATCCACCCATGCCTCACCAAGGCACACTCCTGAAATAACGCAAGTCAATTAATATCTAGTAATAGAACATCGATATTTGGGTACCCCATGCCACTTCCCCACTGGTTATTGAAGATATCCTATGCATCGAACCTCTCTCACCATTCTCACCGCAGTCCCACTACCACACCCCACCCACACACACCTGGGCCACAACCACGCATCCTGCCCGTAAACACCTGGGCTAAAACCACCATCCCGCCCCCAAACACCTGGTCCACAAACACCATGTGTAACCACTCCCGCAAACACCTGAGCCCGAACAACTACTGACACGCCTGAAGACAGATGGGACTCAACCCGAAGACTCTTGGGAAACAACCTACCTACACACACCTGGGACAACCACCACAACTACCCTGCCCGAAGAATCTAGGGCTATAATGGAACTCTGGTCATCATAGCCTGCTCGAAGTGTCTTGGGCTATTTAGGAAAGGGATCAAAAAAGGAGCTAATAACCAGACACTCATAAGAGAGTTGTGAAAACACCCTCCCCCATGAAATGGGGGTGTTCGACACTAAGTGCTCAACTTGGGTGGGGCACGATTAAGAAACATATGAACTAAAATTATATGTATAGTTAACAAGAACTCATCCCGCCCTAGGGTTTCTAAATCCAACATAAGAACAAACACCCTCATTACTATTCATTCATAAATTAAAATCACAACACTCACAACCAAGTCACAACTCGTTCCCAAAACCAATTCCCCATTTAAACCATTTTTTCTTTCATGTTCAAGTGATCCCATTTAGGTTAATTCTACACTACTGGGTAACTAACCGGGAAAACCACAATCCAGAGAAAGAGAAACTGCCAAACATCAATTTAAGCATTCACACCCTATTCTCTTTTCACATCACAACAACAAAGGGATCAGTGAGATCCCTCAAAGTATTGGAACCCAACCATGCCTTGAGATATAGCCCCACATAGCTTCATATTCACTACTAACAACCACGCGACAACAAAGGATCCCATCCCCATCCACTTCAACCCATAAGAATCAAGAAGAAAATCGCACCTACTACCAAAATAGAGTAGGGAAACATCCATGTTCAAACACACCATTCATTAGGTTCTTCTTTCTGTTGGTTAACCAGGGTGACCACACAAGGATTGATGTTCACTGGCATCCATTTAATCCACCGAATTTATGTGATTAACCAATTTCCATGTTACAGTTATTTAATCATCATAGAAGATAAGGGTTCATTAGTGTGCAGGAAATACCACCAACGACCATGATTTCCAATGAGCATAATCCCATACAGTTCACAACATATAACAATCACAAAAGAGTACAACAGAATTTTTCAAACACATCACATCACTCTTTAACTGTCTATTATCTTTGTTAAGGTCTGGTATCAACAATTCCTACAGAAACAGTAGATTACCCACCCCGCATGATACACAGTAAGGAGAGACGAAGGAAAAATCCCTACCTGGTTGATCAAGGACCGAAGTTCTTCTCCACACGCCAAGAACTAGGGATGTGTGACTTGCAGGGTAGGAACGTCGATGTCTCCAAGGGTGAGAAGAAAGGCTCCATCACTAGTGATCTACTTTCCTCGGGAAGGGGGACTCAAAATGCACCAGGAATAAAAGAAGACAAGTCAAGAGAAATAAGAAGAAGGAATTCTCATGCGATATAAGGATGAGATCCTGTTGTTATGGGATATGAAAATTTTAACGGCTTTAAAGTCAGATCGTGGTTCTCCACACGGTTGGGAAGTTACGCATGATGGAATTAATTGTCATTTAACAATTCTCCGCAGAGGGGTGGTCATAACGGCTATTTGTTAAATAGTTTACTTTAATAATAAGGAAATGGGTAACATGGGAAGAACTAGAAGGCATGGGGAAAGGCATGCCACCGAGGAAAAACCAAACGTTTTAGTAAGATAAGGGTTGACCGTCTCTTGGGGGATTTTAATTATTATTTATGGGATTTAAATGGCTTTTAAAGGGGTCATTAAGTCATATTTATGTAAAAAGATATGTTGTGGGAGCAGAAAGGTCAGGAAATGGAAAATATTGGAGACCTCTCAGTGAGGACATGGTGCCACTGTCATGGTGGCACCCTCACAGTGCCACCATCACTGGTTCCACTATCACAGTGCCACTGTGATCGGTGTGTGACCATCAAGGTGCCACCATCACTGGTGCCACCATCTAGGTAGAGCCTTGTTTTGGAAAAGCAATAGACCCGGTGGGTGTAGGTCATTACATCAGATACCTCTCAAACTATTCTCGCCCTCAAGAATCAAAAGTAGACCCAAAGAAAGAGGGGTTCTGAACAACCACCTCAAAAGATACCTGTCAAGAGTAAACCTCATCGACATCTAGGAACACCTCTCCCTCAAGTAACTAGGCAACATTCAAATGTCAAACTGTGCATTCATATGGTTTAGGGAGTTTCTTACTCCATGTCAAGATACTATCCACTTAGGGTGGCACTAACTCACCCGCATGGGTTTAATCGCATCCACCTTAATGAGTATTGATTAGGGATCAGGTCCTCCCCTCCTCATAGTCAGGACTCTTCACACACGTCCACGGAATAAGGAAAATCACACGTCACATAGTTAACAAGGTAAAGTGTTCCATCACAAACAAGTATAAACAAAACAGAACAAAACTCAAAACAGCTCTCGGTACTGGGCGCTCATCTGCATCTCCCATTCCCAGGTGCTTTCCTCGAGCCCTCCATGCCTCCACAACACAAAAACCAATGGAATGGTTCATCCATAGAGAACATTCTCTTCAGGATCCTCGATCCTCACAGGTATTTCCACAAAAGTCATGTCGTCCACGATATCTAGCTTTCCCCAGTCAAGGTCGTATGAATTGACATGTAGATATCATCGGAGCTGAGACACATGGAAGTCATCGTGCATTCTCAATAGCGACAGTGGTAGTGCTAGCTGATAAGCCACTTCACTGACATGTTGTAGCAGTTCGAATGGTCTGACGAACCTGGGAGAAATATTACTCCCCCTACCGAACCTCCATTTCCCACGTTGAGGGGAGACCTTCAAGAACACATGGTCCCTGACATTGAACTCCAAGGGTCTCCTCCTATTATCGACATATGATTTCTATCGATCCTGAGACACCTTCATCCTCTCCCGTATAAGCTGAACCTTCTCCATCGTTCTCTTCACCACTTCCGGGACAAGAACACCTGCTTCCCAAACCTCGGTCCAGCACACAGGTGAGCGACATGGCCTTCCATACAAAGATTTGAATAGATCCATGCCAATCGTAGAGTGATAGCTATTATTGTAGGAAAACCCTACCAGAGGCAAGTGTTTCTCCCACAATCCCCCAAAATCCAGGATACATGATCGTAGCATATCCTCCATTTTCTAGATGGTGTGCTCTGTTTCCCGTCTATCTGGGGGTAGAAGGCAGTGCTAAGTCGTAGATGAGTGCCAAAAGAATGTTGCAATCCCCTCCAGAATCATGAGGTAAACTGTGCATCTCTATCCAAAACTATGGACCTTGAAACTCCATGAAACCACACCACCTCATCCACGTACCTCCATGCTATGGTTTCCAATGCACCAGACTCCTTGATCGCCAGAAATTGAGCCGATTTCGTCAAACGGTCCACCACTACCCAAATAGTATCATAACCTCCTTGAACCTTGGGTAGTCCTATGACAAAATCCATCGAGATGTCATCCCACTTCCACTCGGGGACATCTAAATGTAGTAACAGATCGCCTGGAACACGGTGTCCAGTCTTCACCTACTAACACACTAGGCACTTGGCCATGAACTCTGCCACTGCATGCTTTACCCTGGTCCACCAAAAATGACTCCTCAGACCCTAGTACATCTTGGAAACTACTGAGTTCACCTCTAGGGGTGAGTTTTGGAACTCACCAAGAACCCTCTCATGCCTCACCTCTGGGAAAAGCATCTTCCCTCGGAAAAGAATCTGATTATGACCATCCACCGACCATCCTTCCGGAGCATTTCCTTTGTTAGCCTGATCACGCATCACTTCACTCTCCATGTATCCCCATTTAGACTCCTATACCTTCTGTAACAGAGAAGACTGTACTATCATTTGATATAGGAAAACTCTAACACCATTCATCCTCGCATCCTGGTGCAGGGCAGCCAACTCCTCTATTGCCTTCCAAGAATCTGCCGACTCTCAAACCACATCCCTCTGCGACTTCCTTCTCAAGGAATCGACCACACAAGTCCCCTATCCTGAGGTGTAGGAAATCTCGAAGTCGTAGTCCTGACATAACTCCATCCACCTTCGATGTCGTAAGTTCAGGTCCTATTGGGAGAAGATATACTTCAAGATTTTGTGATCTGGGAAGACCACGAAGCGCTCCTCGATGAGTTAATGCCGCCACAACTTTAGTGTGAAAATGACCGTTGCAAGCTCCAGATCATGGGTGTCATAATTTCGCTCATGGGGGCGTAACTGCCTAGACCCGTAAGAGATCACCCCTTGTCATTGCATCAGAACACACTCGATGCCTTGTCCTAAAGCATCACAGAACACCTCATACGCTTCCCCTTCTTTTGGCAACCTCCACACTGGGGAACTTACTAAATTCATCATCAGATATCTGAAGGCTGCCTCACACTGCCCATTCGACATGAAATCCTGTCCTACATGGTCAAAGCTATCAAAGGTGCCATAACTCGGGAGAAGATGGGAACGAACCTCCGATAGTAGCCTGCTAGTCTAAGGAAACTACGAATTTCTGCCACGTTATTGGGCGCTTCCCAAGAAAAAACCGCCTTGACCTTCAATGGGTCCACCGCTATTCCCTGATCGGACACCTCATGCCCATGTAAGTTCACTTATCGCATCCATAACTTGCACTTGGACAACTTCCCATAGAGGTAGTGCTGTCATAGGTCCTCAAAAACCATTCTCATGTGCTTAGTGTGATCCTCCTCAGATCATGAGTATATTAGGATGTCGTCAATAAACACAACTACGAACTGATCCAGGTATTCCCGAAAGACAGAGTTCATGAGTCCCATGAACAGAACTGGTGCATTCATAACGCCGAATGACATGAAAAAAAACTCAAAGTTCCCATACCTACATCTGAAGGCAATATTTGAGATGTCACCCTCCTTCACCCTCAACTGGTGATAGCCAGACCATAGATCGATCTTAGAGAACCAACTTGATCCCCTCATCTGGTCAAAGAGATTGTCTATCCTCGGGAGGGGGTAATGATTCTTAACGGTTACTTGGATCAGTCTCCTGTATTTTATGCACAACCTCAGACCACCATCTAACACCTTTGCGAACAAGACTAGAGCACCCCATGTTGACGCACTTGGTCAAACAAAACCCATCTTCATCATATCTTCAATCTGAATCTGCAACTCCCGCAACTTAGAAGGCACCATCCGGTAGGGAGCCATCGAGATCAAACGGGCACAAGGTTTCAAGTATATTCTGAACTTAACATCACATCGAGTGGGTAGAGTCACCACTTCATCAGGGAAGACATCCATGAACTCACTGATGATCCCTAGAACTTCCACCATTTCTTCATCCACCGACTCCACTGATAGTTCATCTAACACGGAATGGAAGGGCTCCTCTCGCCTGATGCTTTTCCGATAACCCTGCTAGCCGATGAGAGTTACACGTCAGCTGCCCAAATATGAAAACACTACCCTTCCTTGGAAGGAGTCAGTGATGGAACATACAGTGAAAAACCATTAAATGCCTAGGATGAAATCTTATGGTTGTATCTGCAAGAGTATAAGATCCCTTATAGACTGATGTGGCCCTATCATCAGTCAACACCCTCGGCAAACATAAAACAAGTCGGTCTGACCTCTGACTAGTGTGCCCCACACTAGGGGCACTGGAAGTATCTCACTATCTAAAACCAGAGCACGGGCCAGACTGGGTGCAACAAAGGAGTCTAAAGCTCTTGTATTGAACAAGGCACAAGCATGAGTACTAAACAAGATGATAATACCTCGAACGACTTCTGGCCCTGCTCGAACTACTGCCTCTGCAGCACGCAACTGCCCATGCCCAGCTCTTCTTCCTCTCTGTTGTCGGCCAACTCCCCGACAATGCCATGGCCAAGGTCCTTGAAGAGCACCCTATGGTCGGCCTCCTCCTACAATGCCATCCCTCAGAAGAGCTGGAGCTTGCTTCCCCTGCTGCTGTAGCTGAAAGGGCCTAGCTAAAAACCGCTGCTAATGAGGTGAGCGTTGTACCTACCCAATCCCGCTGTACAGTACTCTGTCCAGGCACTGATTCAGAAGGTTCCCATGGCTTCCATAAACGTATCATCTCGATACTAGGCTCGAAAGGAAAGGGAGAGGGATAGGGGGTCAGAACTAGAACTGCTGAGGCCTACTTCTTGTTGGTCGAAACCTAGAGGGTCCAAATGCTGGAGGCCTACTACTGACGACCTTTCCCTTTGACAAGCCCAACTGGATTCCCTCTCGTGATACATCTCCCAGCGTGTGTATTCCCTAAACTAATTCAGCCTTATTCTGGACCTCTAATTACATCAGTAAGGTGAAGGGAGTAACAACATACTGGAGAAAAGGTCGAAGTGCCTCTTCCAAACATCTTGCTCGAGAATCCTCATCTGGAAAGAGTTGTGGAGCAAAGCGGAGGAGATCATTGAACTTAATCCCCTACTATGTAACTGACATACTCCCTTGCGGGAGGGAGAGTAGTTATTGCCTCTTCTCATCCTTCATCGTGGAAGAGAGGAAATCTTCCCAAAACTCCTTCTCGAAGTCATCCCATGTAACCTCAGCCTCCCTCTTCTCCCCAAGATAAAGCGTCCACTACTGATGTGATGCCCCACACATCTGGCTTACTACCAGAGGAACCTAGTAATATGTCAGATCCAAGATCAAGCTGAAATCTATCACCAGATCTGCTAGCCCGCTCTCTGTCTCCATGTTAGAGATGTTTCCCTCGTACTTCCCAATGGTCTGTCTCTGAAAAGCATGAAGCGTCGTCTACCACTGATCATCCTCCTCCTCTCAATCAGTCCTCTGATGATCCGCCAAGTCAACCTCTTAGGCCTTGATCTCCTGTACTACTCGTGTTCGTCACCTAGGTGCCATAGCTTTAAGGTAAACAAAGAATGCCTAAGCCCGAGTATTCTAGAATATTTTTCTTAAATTGTCTTAGACTTCTTATTCATTTTAAATCCTCACATACCCATTAAACACAAGAACACAAGTCATTATGATACATGTACCTTCCCTAGGGTCTCTATACTGCAATAAGTGTAGCCTTACTTAGTCGTTCGGTAGGCCCAGAGTCCTTGCATCAGATCACGGGGGGCCCTAAAATCCCATGTCCTAGCTAGTCTTCCCTGGACAATTTTACGCACCAAGATCACGCAACACTGTTTCCCTAACATCCCATTCAATCCTCATTGTTCCTAACCCTAGAATCCACCCTATCATTCAACCTCCTCCTCTGATACCATTCTGTCACGACCTGTCTTCACCAAGATGAGAGAAGGGACAGTTGATTTCCAGGCCCTTCCTTCTTCATGTTGAAGGAGAGATAATGACCCCTGAGACCCACCTTCAATAGGTCCCTGAGTGGCGATTAGCACCAATGGTTTATAATTACACACAATATGGAAGGTATTACCCCCATTTTTTTATAGGATCGGGAGATATGATAGTAAATCCCAACAACACCAAAACTGGGGGTAATATTAAAGATAAATAAAACCATTCCCATATTCATGTTACAAAATTAAATGCCATAAAGTACAAGGCAAATAAAAAGGTAAATAACCAATGAATGAAAAACAGCAACTACAATTGTCCCAACACCCAAGCTAGTACGGCCCTGCATGATCCTTGAAGTCCTCCAGGAAACCTGAAAGTAGTTTTATATACATAGGGTGAGCATAAAAATATACTCAGTAGGGAAAACCAAAGACTCTCATACACAAGTGCAGAGGTAATCTAATGCCCTATGGGAAAAGAGATCACCAAAGAACCTAGCAAGGAAAATTATCCACCCAGGCCTCACCAAGGCACACTACCCAAATAACACAAGTCAAGTAATATATTGTAATAGAACATCGATATTTGGGTACCCCGTGCCACTTTCCTACTGGTGATTGAAGACATCCTACGCATCGAACCACTCCTTCCATTCTCACCGAAGTCCCACTGCCACACCAAGCCTACACAAACCTGGGCCACAACCATGCATCCCTCCTACAAACACCTAGGCCACAACCACCATCCCCTCCCCCCCCCCCCCCCGCAAACACCTGGGCCACAACCACCATGTGTAACCACACTGGAAAACACCATGGACAGAACTACTAATGCCACGCCTGAAGACACCTAGGCCTTATCCCAAAGACTCTTGTGAAACAACCTGCCCGCACACACCTGGGCGAACCACGACAACTACCCTAACCAAAGAATATTGGCCTATAATGGACCTCAGACCGTCATAGCCTGATTGAAGAGTCTTGGGATATTCGGGAAAGGGAGCAGAAAAGGAGCTAATAACCATCCACTCATAAGAGTTTTGGGAAACCCCCCCCCCCCCATGAAATGGGGGTGTTCAGCCCTAAGTGCTCAACATGGGTGGGGCACGATTAAAAAACATAAGAACTAAAATTATATGTATATGTAACAAGCACTCATCCCAACCTATGGTTTCAAAAGCCAACCTAAGCACAAAAACCCTCATTATTATTCATTCATTAAAGTTAATCACAACACTCACAACCAAGTCACAACTCGTTCCCAAAACCAATTCCCCATTTAACCATTACTGCTTTCATGTTCAAGTGATCCCATTTAGGTGAATTCTACACTACTGGGAAACTAACAAGCAAAACCACAATCCAGAGAAAGAGAAACAACCATAAAATAATTTAAGCATTCACACCGGGTTCTCTTGTAAAGTCACAACAACAAAGGGATCAGTGAGATCCCTCAAAATACTGGAACCAAACCAAGCCTCGAGATACAGCCCCACACAGCTTCAGATTCACAACCAATAACCGTTCCACAGTAGAGGATCCCATCCCCATCCAATTCACCCCATAAGCATCAAGCAGAACATTGCACCTACTACCAAAACAGAGTAGGGAAACCTATAGGTTCAAACACATCATGCATTAGGTTCTTCTTTATATTGGTTAACCAGGGTGACCAAAAAAGGACTGTTGTTCAATGACATCCATTTAATCCACCGAATTTATGTGATAAACCAATTTCCATGTTACGGTCATTTAATCATCACAGAAGACAAGGTTTCATTAGTGCGTAAGGAAAGACCACCAACGACCATGATTTTTAGTGAGGATAAGACCATACAGTTCACAACATATAGCAATCATAAAAGAGTATAGTAGAATTTTTCAAACGCCCCCCATAATTCTTTAACTGTCTATTATCTTTGATAAGGTCTGGTTTTTTCCATTCCCATAGAAATAGTAGCGTGCCCACCTAGCATGATACACAGTAGGGAGAGACGAAGGAAAAATCCCTACCTGTTTCATCAAAGATCGAAGTTCTTCTCCATGCGCCAAGAACTAGGGATGTGAGAATTGTAGGGGAGGAACGTCGGGGACTCCAAGGGTGAGTAGAAAGGTTCTGGCACAGGCACACCACTTTCCTCGGGAAGGGGAACTCCAAACGCACCAGGAAGAAAAAGAGACCAGCCAAGAGAAATAAGAAGATGAAATTACCGTGCGATATAATGATGAGGTCCCATTGTTATGGGATATGGAAATTTGAACGACATTAAAGTCATATCATGGTTCTCCATGTGGTAAGGCAGTTATGCCTAATGGAATTAATTTTCATTTAACAATTGTCCTCATAGGGGTGGTCATAACAGCTATGCGTTAAACATTTTTCTTTAATAATAAATAAACGTGTCACAGGGGCAGAACTGGAAGGCACGGGGAAGGGCATGACACCGAGGAAAAACCATATGTTTTGGTAATATAAGGGTTGCCCGAATCTTGGGGGATTTTAGATATTATTTATGGGCTTTAAATTTCTTTGAAAAGAGAAAATAAATCATCTTTACGTCAAAAGATATGTTGTGGGAGAAGAAAGGTTAGGAACTAGAAATGATCGAACACCGCTCGGTGAGGACACGGTTCCACTGTCACGATGTCACCCATATGGTGCCACTGTCACAGTGTAACCCTTACGGTGCCACCATCACAGTGCCACCCTGATTGGTGTGCAACAGTCACGGTGCCACCGTAACCCGTGCCACCATCACAGTGCCACCATGACTGGTGTGTGACCATCACGGGGCCACCATAACTAGTGCCCCCGTGACTGGTGCCACCATCTCGGTGGAGCCGTTTTTTCGAAAAGTAATGGATTCTGTGGGTCTAGGTCATTACATAATGAATGTTTGATATATAATTTCCCATAATCTTTTGTTTTGTTTCTCCTATAGATTGGGATAGAGAAGACCACTTAATTACTATTCCTGCAATTTATTTTGGGTTTCTAGGGTGCCTAATTTGTACTTTTATACTCTAAACAACATGGTCTATATTGCATCTTGTGAAGTCCAATGTAGATTATATGCCTTTAAATAGAGACCTCAGGGGAACCAAATCTTGTTGACCATAGTGATCTACATAGACCAAGTTGTGAAATGTTTGTTTCATTTGTAAAATTTCCCCTCTATCTCATCATGTTGTTGGGTTTTTATAGATTTATTTGGGAATGAATTTTCAAATTTCATTATTTTTTTACTTTTGTGGTACTGTGATTTTGGGATACATGTATGCATGAATTTTGGTGTCAGTTGTATTATTTTATCTAAATTTATTCTTAGATATGGATATGTGTTCACAAATATTGGTTAAATATGGTAATTCCTCTCACATGTGTCATATACCTACTCAACACTATTATCCAGACCCTAAACTAATGGTGGTGACCTTTGGGTACCTACATTCAGGTCATCATCGACTAAGCGGCCCTTTTTGGCCCTGTAAGGATATTTTATGTGATTATCTTGAAATAATTTGATAAAAATCATATAAAAATGAAAAAAACCCAAATATGTTATAAATTATGAAACCTTCATTTCTACCTATACAATTTTAGGCTCATAAATTTTCAATAATTATTCAACAAAGGTTGTATAATGTTTAATCCTCTTATTCATCTTAACATGGTCTGGGAAAAGTTAAAAAATAAAAATCTGATACATACTAAAGTAACCCATACCTACCACTAATTTATATTAATTCAATTTAGATAAATATTCTATAAAACATACAAAAAATAACACCCTGAATCCTATATTTTCAGTGCATATTTAAATAATGTATATAAAATTATATTTTTTTAAAATAATGAAAATCAATTCCCAAAAATATTATTAACATGTGATATTCTTATAGAAATAACATACACAATTCATTTCTTATAACCCTGAGGAATGGAAGAATAAGAATTTGTGAGTTCCAAAAATTAGTGGCGGTACATATAGGAGATATTCGTTGAAGATAATAAAATATCATAATATATTAAAATTTGTGTCAGAATATAATCAAATATATTAGAGATAACCTAAGACAACCATATTAAACATAAAAAATTTCATAATCATATGTCATAAATAACAAATTGTGGATGGTAAAAATAGATAATATCCCTATTAAATCTAGAAAAATATTAATATACATTGTCATAAATGAAAAAACATATATAAGAAAAATAAAAGTTACATTGAAAAACAATTAGAAAATTTATTTAAAGTGTATAATAATTATTATAAAATAATGATCCTAGAAAATAACTGTAATATTGTTTACATTTAAAAGCTATAAAAAACTAGAGGTGAAGCACAATCAATATAAATGGATATAAAATTAGGAACATGAATCAAAAATCGTTTAAATGTGATTCTTTTTTAATTATGTAATGAATTTTAAAAAATTATTCATGAAGAAAATGTATGGAATATTTCTTATAGTATTTTTTTTGTAATTAAATATCAGTAGAGAATTACCTTAATAAAACATGTATATATGGAAATGGATACTCATGAAATAATAAAATTAATATATAAAAGGAGATGAAATATTCCCTACTAGATATAAAGTTAGTTCCATATATATAAACCATTTGGTTTAATAATGAACCAATGTTTGTGGAAATGATAATAATACATGTAAAATCAAAAAAATTCTTGAGGATAATAAACTATATAGATTTTTAGGATAAAATAAATAAATCCTAATAAAAATTAAATCAAAAAAATATTGAACACAAACTTAGTTTTGGAAGAATCATGTAACACATCAAATTTTTAGAAGAATAACATTTTATTCAAAAGGATTCATGATAAGAAACACATATTTTATTTTTCATATATGAAATACTGAGTTATTTTATATTACACACAACAATGACTTTCTACAATGGCTTCTATTACACCTAATAATGGGTTTTACTAAATATTATTAAAACTATTTCATAAAATTTCTATTATCTCATTTCTATTTAAATGTTATTTATAAGTAATTTTTAATATATTATTATAATATATGGATGAATTCAATGGTTACAAATTAATTTGAATTTAATATACAAACTATTTGAATAAAAATATATCTTTTTATAAAAATATTTTTATAAGAAAAAGGAGAATATATTAATAAATTAAATTAATTACTATTAGAAGATGGAAATAACGAATTTTAACTCTTACATGTTTAATAAAAAACTATAAATTCATCAAATAGATTCTATATGAATCCGGTAAGTACAAATCAAATTTTACGCATAAAAATTGTATTTTTCAAAATGCAGTTTTTCTATCTATTAATTGAAAACGTTTTTGAAAATGAAATATTTTTACTTTAATAATTTTTTGTTAAAAATATAAAATTTATTTTATAAATATTATTTTAATTTTTTTTTGTTGAATTGTAATTATTATTTTGAGAAGTTCCATTAATGATTAATAAATAAAAAGTATGTGAATTTAATTCGAAAAATGCATATTTGACTAAATAATTTATAATGAAAAATTATATTTTAAATCATTTTTAATGTCAGTATAAGAAAATTATACTCCAATTAATACAATATTTTTCATTTCAATCATTTTAATTATGAATTTATATATAGAAAACATATCAATATTTTGAACATTTTACATTTAAAAACTTCCTTTTTGTTACCTCATTATAATTATTTTTAAATTAAATTCACCATTTAAGTGAGTTTAATTTACAAAATTTTATTAAATATCAGGAAATATATTTATTTAAAATATCTAATAATATAATATTGATGTTTTAACAATGTGATTACTAAAAAAGTTAAAATAAATTACAGTGATTAAAGTAAAAATGTTTCTACATTATGGTCAAAATTAGAATATATGGTGTATAATTACATAACCTGTAAAAAACTAATTAGATGGTCCTAGTTATACCCTTAAAAATTTAGGATAGATTTATATTATTTGTTGAGACATATTTACATGAACCTAGCCTATATAATATTTTGTGTAATGAAATAGACAAAATAATCATTCTTCTTCCTTTTAATATATACAATGATTTTGGATATGAAACAATATTCTTAAATATATATATATACATGTGTGTGTGTGTGTGTGTGTTTTAATGATAAATGAGTATCTTTTATCAACATAATTAGTTTTAAATTTTTATATATGAATTAGTTGTATAAAATTTTTAAGAAATATTGATGCAGTAATTATTAGTTAACAATTAACTAAAATAAATTATTCTAAAAATATTAAAATGTGAAGTAAATTTAATGAATTATTGTATTAAATTAATTTTTTTATATGAATATAATATTTTAAAAATATATTAAAAGAAAATATTTTTAATTAATCATTTTGTTGATATTTTATTTGTTTAATTTAAATAAATAATTTCAAAATTGACCTTAATGTAATTTTTAGATATATAATATTTTAAAAGGGAATTTTATGTTATGAACAATACTATACTCTGAAAATATATTTATAAATGTTAAAAAAATGTTAAATATTTTACATTTATTGAAAAATTTATATTCTATAATAATACTATTGGTGGTTAAATACTAAAAACACAGTCATCACTATTACGGTTAGGGATATTTTTAAAATGTAAATTATGCTTCCGCAAAAATTATTTTCCAACAAATATGATATTTTTATTTCGTAAATTTTCTATAAAATATAAAATTTTATGGTATAAATTAACTAATAAGTACCACATAAATTTATTCATAATTACTAAATTACAACATTTTTAAAATTATTTACTTCAATCAAAAATAAAAATATTAAAATTATGGAAACATAAATATTTTGAACCATAATTTTAAAAATTAACTTCATCTAAAGTGGTGGAGGTGTTTGTTGAGAAAATAAATTCTATCATACATTATTGTACAATTTTTGGGCCATAATAGGTATTTTATACTACCCAATAGTGAATATTTCAGAGTATTTACTAGAATACAACACCGCCTTAACTAAGAAATAAAACTCACTCTACCCCATTATTCACACCTATAAATCCATTCGGATATACCAAAAACTATCAAACTCCATTCATAAATTCACTCTCCTCATTCTAAAATCATTATTATTGGTATAATAAAAATTATTGATCGATTTAGTGAAATCCTAAGGCAGATACATAATGAATAGGATACGTTCTTGCACAATATTTTTTATATTATTCTCATCTTCACCTCCGTCAATTATTATTATACAGGTATTATATAATAACATTAGTCTCTTATATATAATTTAATGTGTTTATGTAAATATTAACACCTTAAACTACCCACACTTCCATCAAATGGGTTATGAAATCATATTTCGTGAGTCTGATGGAGAACCACATTGTGAATGGATGTAATTCGGTTTTCCATTAGAACCATTAAACATTGGTCATAATAATGTAAATAATATTTATATATGATATATATTATATTTATAAGGAATTTATGATTATGTAATTAATATATAACACATACATTCATTCTTCCTATTTTCTTGGAATATAATAATATTATGTTTGTGTGTGATATAATACTACATTATAAAGTGATGTGATTCATGCACACATTAAATAGAACATGTTAAGGTTGGGTTTATTAAAAATATGCAATCTAAATGTGAAAAATATTATTCTTGAATCATATTATATATTAAAATTTCATTTATTTATTTAAATATGATAAGAAAATAGAATCAACGTTCATGCATATGTTTAGTTGATCGTCTCCATGAATGATTTATTTCATCTCCTATCAACAAATATTATAGATTTATATAAATACATAAATTAAAAATATATATAATATTTAAATATTTTTTACAATATCAAGATTATTGAATCACTATCTATGCATGAGGATAAAAAAATTAGATGTCAACACACTTATAATAAACTAGAAATGAACACCTGAAACAATGAAAATAATGAATGACTATTAAAAAATGGGAGATAAGATACTATAAAGTGATAATATATTATATTATAAATACTAATATGAATTTTATTAAGTTAATAAAATTATTAGGATCATTATATATTTGGTTAAATATTTTTCTACCAAAATTGAGTGTAAGGTAAGGGATTTCATCTCAATATAATTTAATTATTCCTCATTATAATTCAATACACCTGATTAAATTTACATGAGATATATACTTACCCTTTGAAATGTAATATCATGAATAATTCATTAATAATTTAATATTAAGTTTAAATTTTAATTAATTTATCAATGGGTATTCAGTCTTATAGTAACCAAGTAATTAGGAAATTACAGAACTCATTCCCTTTTCATTGGGTTTCATTATTTATTTAATATCATTAATATTATATGATATAGTGTATAATGAATTTTGACTATCTATTATTTTATTTATAAATATTAATTTTGCACTTACCACTGATACACATAATCGATTCAGTGATTAATTTATAATTTGATTTTATGATCATTTACATTTTTATTTTACAATCTCATTATAACTGAGATTTTTTATTATTTTAATTTTATTAATGGAAATTATTTAATGAATTTTTATTGAAAACATTACTTTTATTCTCCCATGGTCATTAATTTAAATCTTCATGTGATAGTACCATTTTTACAACCTTCAATACATAAAATGATTTACAAAAATTGTGTTTTGAAAAATTTACTTCATATCTCTCTTTTGTTCAATATATGTTCTTTTTATAAAACCAATATTACTATTTATTCTAAAATATTTTTATCCATATTTTTAAAATTATTTATTAATTTATTTTAACATTATTCCTTTTGAAAATATTTTTTAATGGAGTATTCTTTTCTCATTCCGTATAAGGATCTTTTCTATCAATTTTTTCATATAAAAGGGAATTTTCATTGTGGAATGTGTGTAATTACCCACCTATATGATTGAAATTTCAGTGAATATTCCTTATCAATTGAACAATATTAATTTTGAGGTAAATATTATTAATGTTTATTTTGAAATAATAAGTATCTTCAAATTGTAATGGTTATCTTACTCAATAATATTTTAAAAAGATATTTTCCTGATATTTTTATTCATCAATGACAACAAACCATTACCATTAATCTAATGGATATATATTAAAATGATATAAGACATATTATTTCTCATGATATTGTATGATTATATTGAATTGAGATGCACTATTTTAATTAAATTTACTTTACATCAGTTGGTCAATGATTACGTTTATTTATTAGAGATATTTTTTACATTTCACAATATAGTTTTGAAATTGATGTTTTCTTATTATATATCAATCATTCCATATGAGAAATACATTGGTTTCCATATGTTTTGGGAGAGGCTCACTATAACCGCTTGATGCATTGACATGTGTCATGATGAAAACTAGTTAGAAAAATTATACATGTTTTTATAAGTACTTTTAAACTATCTACAAGAACGATCTTTATAGTAGATGTTTTCATGTTCGTGAGACATGATTTTTAATAAATATGTATTTTCATCATTTACCATAAAAATAATTATATTTTAAATACAATAAAATCTATTGATTCATATCATTACATGTTTATTCATTAAATGTTGTGTGCGTGTTTTTTTATTTTCCTTTTGATATTATTTATTTGTATTTATTTATAATTATTTCATCAATAAAAAACTCTTACTAATAATTTGGTCACACATTAATTTTTTTATTTTACCCATGGTATAATGATTAATATTTGGAATGAATTTTTGGGATGTTGTTTTTATACTTCAGTTATTCTTTATTTTCATTTCCCAATGAAATATTTGTATTTTATATGTATTATTATTTTCTAAACCACGTCAATAGTTTGTAAATTTGTAGTTTAATCCTATATATGTGACAATGTAATAAATCAATGCACCAACTCTGGGTCGATCAGTTTAAGGGAATTACAGTTGGTATTAGAGCATATTAGTAGAAACCATGGAAACTAGATGTAGAAAAATATAGATTAGATAACTGAAACCTGTAAAATATTTTTATGAAATTATATAAGAACATCCCAAATAAACAATGTTTATGATTATAATATCACCATTTATTTATGTTTCAGGTTATATTAAATATGTTACTAGTTCTGTATCTATATATTATGATTCAAACTGATATGATCTAATATAGTGTATCTATTCATTTTGAGATGACCCAAATCATATAGAATGTGATCCTTACCAATGTATGTGATCTGAATATTAAGAATGATGGTTTCTTTTATGGAAATAATGATAATATTTATAAGGTAACTAATTTCCTAACCATTTTAATCATTTGAGGATAGAGAATCATGTGATAAAAAGAAATATAAATAGTTATATATGTGTTATGGAATAGGATGGAAGCATGAGTTGAAGATGAATGGTGGGAATATATGTATAAATTGATGAAGGGAAATAATTTTTTTACCACATGTGATAATTTTATAATAAAACACACTAGTACATTCATTAAATGATTAGTAGTTTTCTACAAGGGAGGAGATAAAGGCCTCTATGATTTTTATTTCAGGGGAAATACATACTTTTTATAATGTATAAATATTGAATATTATATATATGGGTCACTATGAAAATGAATTGAAAATGATTAAAGGGAATTTACCTCAGAAGAATCTAAGGGTTCAAGGTAAGGATTATACAGTTTATTAAACTGTTGATGAATGATTATTATTCTCATGTTCGGATCTAAGGACTATTTCATTTGAGTATTTTTTTAAATAATATCCTCGTTATAAGAATTATGAAATGCACAAGGATTGAATTGTATTACTTTATCATTAAGTATTTGAAATAATATAACGATTGTATTTGATGACCATGAAAACTGATTCGGTGGCAGGTTATCCATCTTTGAAAAAAATTGTTGAAAAAATGATAACCAATAATATGTTTTAGATGATCATATAATAATGTTTTGATAAATAGATGAATAAATGGATAAAAAATTCTATATTAATGACTACCTTGGATGTTAATAATGATTTATTAAAAAATTTGTTTTTTAATAATTGATGGATTCTACAATATATTTTAATTATGGAAAATATCCAATAACCTATTCTTTACATAATTAATAATAATGCATGTTTTCAATAATTTTTAATCGTAAATTTTTCTATTGAAAAAATTTATTGAAATGATGGTGTAGGTAATTACATGTTTATTATGATAAAAGTAAGATCAACTTTATCTTTTCTTGAGAATATGATTTTGGAAATTTAGTGAGCTTATTTCTAATTCTTTGTATCATAATTTTTTAAAAAAGTTAACCATTTTTGAAATAGTTTAACATGATGTTTTGTCAATATTTTAGAGGTTGATGAATTGCTTCACTATTTGATGCAAACTATACTAACAGATGAGTTGGAAATGGTTCCAGGAACATACAATGGATAATATTGGTTTCATGTAATAGAAACATATCTAGTAGGTATATTTTCTTATATTATTATATAGTGATAAAATACCTAAACTATAGGAAAATAGTCTTGATATAAAAAAATTCCCATATTATTATACTTTTGCTGATGTCAATGGCCTTTTTAACAACACAGATATATGAATTTTTGTACATTAATTTTCTCTAGATCATGTTCTCTATCGCTTTATATCAAATTTTTAGTGATTATTATATATTCCATGTCCATGGTTTCATTTCCCACGAATGATCTCTTATTTAGAATCCTAGTTAATTTATTATTGTAGTTGACATGTATAATTCTCATTAAATAGTATTTTGAGTTTTTTATTAAATCATTTATAATATGTATTTATCAATAGTATATGAAAAATTAAACATTAATTTTACCTTTTTGTATACTAGGTTATCATTTATTACATGAAACGATGACTTTTTCGATGGCTTACATTACATGAAATGATGAGTTTTATTGAATACTATTAATATTTTTATTTAAAATGAAAATTATCTCCTTGTCTTTAAATTGGATGTTATCGACATGATTAACTACATTACAAAAATATACATTTGATTTCATTAGTTATGAAATATTTTGAGATAAATATAAAAACAATTTGATATTAAATGATTTTTTTATAAAGAACTATTTTTATATGAAAAATGACATTTATCATAATATATTAATTTTTTTAATATTAGTGGATGATAATAATGATATTTATATTTTATATTTTAATTATATTTTTTAAAATTCATCTAATAGAGTTTACATGCATAAGGTAAAGAAGAATCCAATTTTACGCATACAAAGATGTCTTTTCATAAAGGTAGTTTTCACCTTTTTATGGTCACATATTTTAAAACAATATTTATAAGATTCTTTTCAATTGAATAAATAAATGATACTTTTTAATGAAAATATTCTTATCTATCTTAGGGGTAGTTTTTCATATTTTTAAGTGATGTTATATTTTTTATGAATAGTGAAAATATAGGATTTTAATTGAAACTTTATTTTCATCTAAATATTTTATAATGTTAAAAAATATTTGGAACTGTTTTTAATGATTATCTAGTTCAATTATACATATATTAATCCAATTTAGGTCATTAAAATAATATTATTGGTTAATTAGGATATATAATTTTTTTAATTATTTGAACATTTTCTCTATAAAATCCCACATTCTAATATCATCGATGGGATAAATTGTAAATTAAAATATGGAATTTATGTGAGTTGAATTTAGAGATATAGATTATGTATTTGGAATCGGAATAATTAAAAATATATAATATGTATAAATTTATTTTTGACCAATGTTATTATTAAAAATAGTTATAATTATATATAGTTATTATTGTATAATTGAGTTTACTTTGAGGTTAAACTCAAAATATAAGTTGTAAAATGCCATACCAAAATGTACAAACCCCATTTTGTGGATTACATTCGAACATTATATACTTATTATATTTTTTAATTATTTAATGAGATATTATTCCATGAATCTGCCTTATATGATAAATTAATTAATGAAAAACTCAAAAGAAAATATTTATTCCTTTTATGATATATAATCCTTTAAGATAATAAAATAACAACATATTTTTTTTACACATAAATATTTTAAATATAATATTGTTTTATTAATTATCATTATTTAACATTATTTTTAGTGATAAATTTTTTATCTTAATTCTATTGAAATAAAAAACAAATAACTATATAGTTAATACATTATTGAAATAAATGATACTAACATATTATATGTGATTTAAAATAAATGAATTATTGTATTAAATTAATTTTTTAGATGAATATATAATTTTAAAAAACTATGAAGTTAATATATTCTATCTCAATAATTATCTAGATATTTTTTTAATTCTATTTATATTACTAATGTCAAAATCAATATTAATGTTTTTTATGAGAAATTGTATTTCATTAATGATTTTAAATTAATAAGAATACTAACCTATAAAATTTATTTTTTAGATTTTAAAAGATATAAAATATGTTCCATTAATGGACCAAATTTTCATATATAATGAATTTGTTGAATTAGTGGTACTAAATTATCTAATAAGGATCACTCTAATATAGTCTTAATGAATAAATTACATAGATTAAAAAATTATTTACCTTAATAAAATCCAAAATATTAAATGTAGTAAAGCATAAATGTTAGGGGGTAAAGTATTAAAAATTCAAATCTTTTGTGTGGTGGTTGTTTATCTAACCATGTAAAAAATCAATATATTATTAATAAATTTTAATGGTACATTATGTATGGGACACCTCCCATTAGTGAATATTTTTTTTTGTATTTACAATAATTCCACTCCTCCTCAACTGAAAATGACCACTCTCCCCACCCACCTTCTTTGAATTTCTAATGAATATTTACCTGACCAACCACTAAAAAAATAACATCATAACATAACTCTGATATTATAATAATAATTTATTGGGCATAATGGAAACCATTTAATTTATTTATTTCAAACCTAAGGAGTATATATGAAGAATAGGTATTTTATTTTTAATGAAATTATATTTTAATCCCATATCGAACTGATTCAATTAATTTTTTAACATGAATGTCTAATAACATCAATGTCTTATATATATTAATATGTTTACATGTTATGGAGAAAACCTAAAAATTTACACACATTAACCAAATGGGTTCCAAGATCATCATTTTTATGTATAGTAGACTACTTCCGTACAAAATGATCTAGTTCATTTTTCAATTACCACATTAAAGAAAGAGAATAATGATGTAAATACTATTTATATAAGAAATATATGTTATTTATAGTGATTTTTTGCTATCTTATCTTCTATATAACACATTACTTCATAATTTCTATTTAGTGTGAATATGATAAGATCATTCATGTTTACGGTGGACTACAACCTCACGAATTAAAGTGATCCCTTCACACATTACATGGAATATATTAAAGATGGTTTTAATATAAATATTTGATATATATGACATAAAAATGTGACAATATTTGTAAGCTATATATTTATTTATATGTAGAATTTACATTTCATTCATTCAATTCAACAACAAAATGGAAACATCTTCCATGTGAACGTACGACCTACCGTCTCCATGAATGATGTATTTTATTTCCAATCACAAGGGTTTTTTAGATTAATATAAATACATATATACTAAATATATATGATATTTACATGATGGATTGCATTGTTTGGATGATGAAGTCATGATCTAGGGAATAGTAACAATAAATAATAACTAATAACATATTTTAAAAACAATGAAACTATACTCAGTACAAAGAAGATAATGAAAGATTATTAAAATATGTGTGATCAAAAATTATAAAAGGTTAATATATGATATTATAAATATTAATATTTTTAGGTTATAAGTTAATAACTTCGTGATATAATTAAGTAAGAGGTTAAATATATTTTACCGAGAATAAATCATAATGTATTGTATTTCAACTAAATTTCTTTTCATTGTGAGATATTGTAGTTCTAAGAGCCAAGTTACTTTTAAATGGTTTATACACATACCATGTGAAAAGTAATATAATGAATACTTAATTCACCATTTTATTGTATGTTTCAATTTTAATTATTTCATTTTTGGGCATTTGACCAAATTGTTACAATGTATTAAAAAATTCATAACAAAATTCATTATCATTATGTTACATTACTTCCAATTTTGTTAAAAATATTATATTATTGTTTAAAAAATTAATTTTTACTATAGAATTTTTTATTCACACTTTTTATATGTGGATTTACATTTGATACACAAAATTTATTCATTGATTAATTTACACTTCTACATTATGATCATTTTACGAGTTTATTTCACAATCTATTTCTAATCATGATTTTTTGTTCATTAATATAAAATGAAGTAAATTTAATGATTTATTAATAAAACACTTAATTTTATTATCCTACGATTATTAGTTGTATTATTTATGTGGTAGTTCCAGTTTTCCAATAATTGGTATATAAAATGATATAGACAATGTTTTTATGAAAATATATCTCCATTTGTCTCTTTAGTAAAAATTATTGTTTCAATAAATACTAATACATCTATAAATATTTTAATTTTTTATCTTTAAGGATTTAAAAAATTTTTATTAAAAGATATTTAAACACATTTTCCTGTTAAAAAATCAATGGATTATTCACTTTCTAAACCAGGATCGTTTCTAAACATTTCATTGTGAAAATTATGAATGTTATTTTTGCAATGTATAAAATTACCCAACGACATGACCATCATGTATATTCATCCCCCTTTTTATTATTACATGGTTATTTTTGAATAAATTTTTTTAAGAGATATTTTAAAATAATTTTTTTTTAAATTAAAAGGATATTTTCTTCTTGAATATTTTCTTAAATATATTTTCATGGCATTTTTATTCATAAACAAATAAAACACTTTCCCATTAATATAATGTGTATGAATTTTAATGATATCATCTTTATTATTCTTCTAGATGGTTTATGATCATTTTTACGGGAGATATAATATGTTTTTTGCAACATAATTTTCTATGGATGGTCTTTGATTAAGTTTTTCGATCGGGTAAATTATTTTGATTTTGTATTATTCTTTTGATACAAATCATTATAATTATTATGCATCATGCATTTAATATAATGAATGAATTTCTTTTCATATGTGATATGTGGTTCTCGTAATATCCCCTCTAAGCATCGGGAGGTCCAATGAGATTAATCAGTTGTCTAAATTAAAAATGTTTCTACATGTAAATTTAAAATATTTGGAGGATAAAAATTGAAAGTAGATGTTTTCATTTTTTTGAGACATATCTTCTGATATTAAAAAAATTCATTCATTTTATTAATCATAAATATCCATTATATTTCCTTGTGATAAATTCCATCAAATAATGTCATTATCAGATTATTGATTTTTTAGGAAGGTTTGGGCAGAGCACTTTTATTAAAGAAGAAGAATGATAGTGCATAAAGAGAAAGGTTGGGGACATAGAAGCATCATTACTTCATGTCAAAATACACCAAAAAGATCAATAATCCTAAAAAACTTATATGATTCATTAGAATCCCTATACAAGTCTGATTTAGATAAGGGACCCTGTGATTGACAGACCATAGTTGGATTCAAATAAGAGTCATCTTTCATGTTCCAGTATTTCCTTGTAGGAAATGACTGAAATCATTTATTATCCACAACAACATTTTTTTGTAAAATACCTAACTATATGATAATTTTTTGAGGAATCATCTATGATGTCATCCCACCTTCCATTGATTCACTCTGATACCATTAATTTGTTAATTTCCACTTAAATCCTTGAAATATTGCCTTCATCGCTTAGGATATTTTCTCATCAGGTACATGAGAATATTTTGGTAGACCTTGGGCACACTTGAGGTGCCCAAAAACTAAATTACATGATTCATGAGTGTCTTGAGCCTTAGTTGGTTTTGGGGTACTATCTATGGCTCTCACATTTCCTAGTTCAAGTGTGTGTCCCTTGTTTGGTGAAGTATGCTCTCACAACTTCTTTCTAAATTTTTTTATTTCAGGTTCCCTTTTAAAGAACAAAAATAGAAAAATAAATTCTTTTAAAATTTACCCTTTACATGACCAATGAATTGACACTTTGAAAAAAAGTCTAAATGACATTTATATTCCACTTATAAAAGAATATCATTATCCAGTGCAGACAAAACAAAATTATGAATCATGAAAGTTCTAAGATCATCCCTTATGAGAACACTTGGATAGTGAACAAATTTTGAAATCTCAGTATTCCTATCCATTTTGATAGGAATTACAACAACATATGAAATATAAATTAAGATTATTGGATGCCAATAAATCCAATTAAAACAAATAGTTTTAATCTAGACATGATCTTTATTATTTTTTATATAAAATGGATTAAAATTGGAATAAAACTCATGAATGAATATCATACATTGCATTAATGCAATTGAATCAATTCCCCAAGGCATTTTCTTCACATCCTCTAATGGAAAATTAATTTGAAAGAAACCCTGAGAAAGGGGAAAGCATATCCATTTAGACAAACCCTATATTGATGTCAGCATCCAATAAAGGTCATCATGTTTCCACAACGTTCTGCCAACAGGAATAACAATCCTTGAAATTATTCAGTGTTCATAGATTTTGAATATACATGAATCACCTTTATATTAGTAGTCCCACAAGAGGTGTCACCTCTTTCGACCATTCACTCTGGAGCAACAACATTCACAAGAGAAAAGTAACTTTAATTGAGATTTCTAGATTTTAAATTAACATCATTTAGATTATCCTTAGCATATTGATGCATCACCTCAGATGATACAACTTTGCCTATCAGCACTTCTGAAATAGATTCACCCTTGGTTATTCTAGGAAGAACAGTTTCATCCACTAAGGTTTATTTATACACACCATGTACGACATCCACACAAGGCACCAACACCCCCACACCACCCATATTTGCTACCACCACTGTAGCCCCTAACAAATTCAAAATAACATCAAATAAAAAATTCTACACTGGCTTAGAACACATGTAAGGAAAAATTGTGTCCCATGAGTTCTCCTAACCGATTTAACCCACATCATCCTCACACGTGTTCAGTACAATTTTCACCCATGTGATCCATCCACTGCTCTCAACCACGGTTGTCTACACCGCCTCACCACATGTCGCCCCTATACTCACCCTACCACTCGCACCCTCTACGGTCTCCACCACCTAAATGCACACATCTGGCACAACAACATCCATTGTGTTTGCACCAAAGACATCATACAAGTCCACACCACCTCTCTCATCATCTTCCATAATCAATGCTATAACATCAACCTTCATCGGCATCATAGATCTACAAATTGTTATTCTCCTCATTCCATTAGCATGGTAATAACAATTGAACTGGCCATGACAGTTGAGGAAATCAGCTAGTTTTACATCCATTGAAAACCCAAATCTGTAATACCTTGAGAATGAGATTACTTCTCGTTCCCCATACTCAATTTTTTGGAAAAATAAATATTATTAATTAAATGGAATGTGTGTTCAATTATTCTTCATTACATATTTCTATTCTTATTTATTAATCATTTATTTCATTATTCTTAACCCTTACTGGTCATTTTTTTCATCCTTATTTTTAATCTTTAACTTAGTCTATGAGTGTGAATTTATGGAATGAGGATGAAGGATATTGAGATTTTACATTAGTTATTCATTATTTTCATATCTCAAAATAAAATTTGTGTCATGTATGTAATTTGGTTTTAAATAATATATAAAATATTATATACTTTGATATTTTAATCCTGTATCAATAAAATTTTAATAAAAAAAGGCACTAGCTCTAGTTTGCTGGGTTTGGGAGAATTTGAATGAACATACGTTAGGCATCAGCTGGGCCAGATGTTCTCTAACTCCTTGTATAATAATGTTAGGTTTTTTATATAAATAAAAACAATATTCATTATAATTTATCTTTTTACCAATAATTTATAAATTATTGGTATATATATATATTTATCTTTTATAGTCAAAATTAATATTCAAATGTAAATTATTCTATTAAATTAAAAGGGTTCCTTACAATGATGAATATAATTTCTAATATAAACATTTCATCATTTAAAAAACATATTACAGTATTCCTCATTATATAGTGTTACTGGTATATTTTTTTATTAATTATTCATGTGAGAAACATTATAAAATTATTTTCATAAGTGGTAAAACTAACATCATGAAGAACATGTTATATCAATTTTATTAGTAAGAAAATAATTTTATGAAAATTATATCACTTTTATATGATATTATTGTTTATAAAATAATACATAAAATAAATTAAATATGATGAATATGTAGAATATATTGAATGCTTATTAATGAAATGATTTCACTTATATTACACACTTAAATCTCCTTTTATAGGTTCTCCTAGAAATGAGTAGTTTCATACCATTTAATGGGACTAGAGATTTGAAAATGCGAGTGTAAATTATACGGGGGAGAAATAAAAATGTAATATATGATAATTTAATACAAAATAATTTGGATGAGGTGGTTTTAGGATGGTTACAATAATATATTATATGGGATGTCAATTTGTTTGTTACTCAATAATTAAGATAAATTGAATTTTATTTTCAAGAAAAGTGAAATGAAAATTTGAAATTAGTGAAGATAAGATATGGAGAGGTTGTGTAATTCATAATTAATTAATAAAAAATATTATTTATGTTATATGATCATATCTATAAATTAGTCCCTCCAATATTATTTTATTCATTACCTTATTTAAAATCATTCACCCAAATAACAAATTTTAATTTATTAAAATTAAATTGAACGTATTAAAAAATTTCAATATTCTGATTCCAAATATAAAATACATTTTAATATATTAAATTCTAAATGGTGGTATGAATTATAATTATTACAATTATTAATATAAAAAATAATTAAATATGTAATTTTATGTAAAATATGTATTTATATGTATTTTGTACCATACAGTATCAATAAAATGCGAGTTTATTGATTTATTATAAATATAAAAAATTAATTTAATTATAATCCATAATTAAAATATTATAAATATATCATAAATAAAAAATAATATAATAAAACAAAATATGTTTTTATCCAATGATAGTTATACTATATATACTTATATTTTCATTATTATTAAGATGATAATAATTTATTTTACTAATAATTATATGTAATTATACCATATAGTTTATTAATAATATTATTTAGTTGTGATAAATTTATCAAAAAAAATATTTCAAAATTTATTTTTAATTTTAATTAATTTTTACTATATTAATTGAAAAAATATATTTTTAAAAGTAAATTACATTTGTAATAATTTTAATTTAATTATATTTTAAATTAATTTAATTTTTCAAATAATTATGCCTTGTTAAATTTAGTCAAAAATCAATATATCATATGTGATATTCCATATTTGATTTATTTTTATTGAAATATATTCAAACATCATTAGGTTTTACTCGATCAATAATAAAATAATGATAGATGATATACCAACCTTAATGTAAATAATTACATATTATTATTGAAAATGATTATTATACCCTATTCTGACATTGATTATCTCTATGGGATAATATACACTTTTCCATATTGATGGTGGTGATTGAGAAAGAATTTCAATTTTTTTATTTGATTATTATGAGGAACTATATGGAAATTTTATTGTATGTTTCTCACCATGATGTTATGTATATGATATGGGTTGAAATTACCACTAGATTATTGTTTATAATTAACTTATGTCTTAGATAATTATGAAAATGTGATTTTATTCCCAATCATGAATATTTATCCCTTGTTAGTGGGAGATAATATGCAAGGTGTTATGATTCCATGTAATTTGATAAAATGCATTTTTGATATTGGTCACTTTCGGGAAATGATTCCCTCGCTTGTGATATGGATTGAGACTAAGGATTTATTTTCAAACATCTTATTGTAAAAAATGAAAAAGATTTTATATCATCATTTCGTGTAATAGTAGGGGGATAAATTATATAAGTTTGTGTTTACAAATAGATGTTATTCCTAGTATGGATTCATATCAATGGAAAATCTTTCTTAATTATATGACTTGTATACCATGATATAATTCCCATGAATTGATATCTATGATATCACATGACATAATTTAACACATTAAATACTGTGATATGGTAGTACATTGTTAACATTAATACAAAATTGTATTTAATGTACAATAAAAAATCTTTTCATATGATCTGGGAAACAATATTAGTGGGTGAAGCATGTATTGTTTCACTGGTGTTGTTGTGTAGTATTAATTATTGGGACATATTTATCTTTATAGCCACTATATATTATTTTATTATATTTCTATGATACTATAAAATAATATGTATTAATATTTATTTATTAGTGATTTCATTTAATTTTTCTTCTGAATTTTACTCACACAGTTCATAGATATTTTATACCATAAGAAATCATTATGGTTCATAATCTATGTAGGGTTAAGGTCCATTTTATTTGTAGATTAGATGTGGAGTTTCATAGTATAATAGATATTGTACCATGGATTGACTCGATATATGTTTGTTCCACTATAGTCATTTTCATATTTTTGGGATATGTTTAATATAATATATCCAAAAAATATCCCCACTATAACATTTTGGTTGGGTGACAGTACTGTTATTCATATATTATAGCATGGGTTTTTTTTGTGTTCACTGATAGACTGCATAATGGATGTCATCACTTATTTTTTTTTTTTATGATTTGATATATATTATATAAATAGTGTTTTATTATTATTTATAAAAAATATGGTATAACATCCACACATTATTCATAGAACCACCAAACTAATTAGTAGAAATTGGCATACAATTATTATTGCTTGAGTTATTTTTTTCTCTATTTGATCACTCTAATGATGAACTATATTAGGAATACAAAAATGTTTTCTCAGATCTCTTCTTTTCAATTATCATAATATTTTGGATATGGTAGAATATAGATTTACTATTACTTATGATTTTTCTATTCATTATATTAATATATATAAAAACCATGTTTTTTTTAATTTTCATGTAATCGAGGGAGGTATTTAAGATCATTTTTTCATATTTGATTTAATGTTATTATTTCCAATTAAGAGTAATTGTGTTATTTATTTATGGTTTTATATTTATGTTAAGTTTGTAAAAGTATTTTTTCATGTATTATTATTGGAAAATGAGATTTACATGATATTCATGTTTTTTAATATGATTTAGAATCATGATTATTATATGGGTTTTAGTAATATAATTTGTGAATGGGAATGTAGAGAGGGTTTTACAATATAACATGATTAAACCATTCTATTTAAATGTTCCACGACTATAAAATTATAGAGGTAGTTGATATTTTAAGTCATATTTATATTTGATTCTACATTCATTGGGTTTGGTTAACTATGGATTAACTATGAACCCATGGTTACATGGGACTGTAACTATAATAGGGTTATTTTATCTAATATCTTGATGCATTAAAAATTAGTATTCATAAAAACTAATATATCATGAATGGATATTATATCAATTTTGAGAAGTGAATTTTCCATTTTTACACCAGAAAAAATGGTTAAAATCTATTGTGTTTCAATAGTACATGGATAATAATACCACACTTGTTGTTGAGTTGGAGATTCCAATTACACATGCACATCCTCTTTATTTTATTTCTAATTGGAGTATCCTTTTTTGTATCTGTCTATAAGATGTGGTGATATTAGAGGAAAAACTATAATGTCATATATGACAAGAGATGTTAAGATGAAAGATCAAAAAATATATTCTATAGAGTATGTGAATCATGGTATATTGTTTTGGGTCATGTCTTGGAGGAACATCATCAACCATAATGATTCCCACAATATATGATGGTGATTATTGTAATAAATATTTCCCACAATATTTTGAATCATAACTTAAATTCACTAGTATAGGATGATTGAGATAATCTATGAATTAATTTTTATATCTTACAAAAAAATTCTCATAAATTAATATACATCTCAAAAAAACAACCACCACTAGAAAATATTATTTTATTGTCATTGGAGACAATAATATGACTATATTAATACAAAATATTACTTCATGAACATCCCCAATGTTCTCTATAAAATAATTCGTTCCAGATTTATTCATATATAGAAAACCATGGAAAATAGTAATAGTAATAAAAAATTGTGATCAAACACTCTATAATATAAAATATAATAATGATTTGGTTTTTAGTTATCAATATAAAATAAAAATTGTGAAAAAAATTAACATGGTAGAAATACATGATTAATAGAATAATATCCATATATCATATGAACTGATCATAATGAATTGTAGAATGATAAAATAAGAATAAATATACCCTCTAAATAATAATATATTTTTTGATAAATAATATTTTTTTATATGACATTTGAATTTGAGATTATAAGAAAATAGTCTTCATATAATGAAACAAAAAATAGGAGTGCATAACCAACATAAACATTACATAAAAAAAAATATCAAGGTTAACCAAAAATAAAATATCTCGAAAAGATTATTGCTCATTATAGATTATGTCCCATTATATACTAGATTTGAGTTACTATCCATGTCCCCAAACAATATGGGATTAGAACCATTAGTTGTGTCCCATGTAATATAATGAATTATAAATAATTGTACAATAATTAGGAGGGTTATATTATTCTAGTATGACACATTAAATAATGAAAAAAATACCTATGTATTCAACAGGAAATTAATTATACAATAACATTCTTTTAACATTTGGAAGGATAATGGGTTTTGAAACACATCATATGTTATCTAATTAAAAATCATTAAAAATTAGTTATGATAATACAAAAAAACCAATTTAAGGGAAAAAACGTATAATATAGAGAAATAATGGGTAAAAAATTTGTTATTTTGAATATTTATATTTTTATAGTACTTCTATAAAAAAATTTGGAAATATATAAAAAAAATTCCTCTCCTTTTTTCTAGTTTTTTACAAATTTTTTTTTACATGTGTCATTTAACTTCCATTTAAAATGGATATATATGAATATAATAAGTAATATTATAAGTAATTATCCAAATAATAGATCCTTAAAAATGAAGAAAATGGAAAAAAAAATCAAATTTTATGTAAACTATTCAAACTATATAGAATTAGAATGAAGATGTTTTTAAATATTTTTAACATGATCAATGATTCTCATATTATTAGTATATTTATAAAATTTTAATTAAAATAAATATATAATAAATTATGAAATTTTTTATGGGGATACATATTAAAATTTTAAAACAAAAAAATCATAACATTTATATAATGAATCAATATGGACACATTTGTGAAAAATAAAATGTTATAATATGAGAATTAAACATAAAAATGTAATATTTTCATAATGTAATACATTACTCAATAAATATGATTCTGATATAAGAATATGTAATTTCCACAAAATTAAATATAAAATTATTTGTGAAATACTGAAAGGGTAATATATCATAAAACATTGATTAACATACTATATGGTGAATAGATATTACTCATGGAAAGGATATTTGGTTGTGATAATCCATTACACTAGATATTTAATGGTCAATAAAACTCTAACATTATATATAATTTAATTTTTAAAATTACATAAATTTGTTAGATTTTTTTTTATTTCCAATAATAAAATTTAGTTTATATTTTATATCAATTATTTATTATTTATTCATTTTCAAAATTTAATTATATCATTAAATTATTATATTTATTTCATTCCTGATTTGATTTAATTTATTCATTCCATGTTCCTTGACCATGTTTTCATAATCTATATAATTATATTATTGATATATTTTATAATATATTTATATAAATATTTGTTTTTTAAATTTATGTGATGATGATGGTTCATAGTGTTTGTTATAAGATGCTTATATTTGTGATTATCAAATTTATATTAATTATTTAAATTCATCATGAATATAGATGAGTATATTGATATTAAATAATTATGATCATATATTTAGTTAAAAATTATGCCAAATATTATATTTATTTAATTTTTAATTACCGTTCTTAAAGAAATTATTATGACATAATTCATGTATGTTGTAGAACTTACTGAAACAATAACATTTAATTTTCAATAATATAGTGAGAACATGTTATTTAATATTTATAAAATCACATTTATATAAATTTATTTATATAATGTTAATGTTATATAAGATAAACTAAATTTTAATTAATTGATAGATAATAAATATAAAGAAAAATGACATAGAATAAGATAACACAAATGTTTTAGTATGAAACATTATCATAAATACAATAATTGAAATAAAAGATTAGTGAATATTTCACATGAATATAAGAAAAAAATGTGATTTTCATTATAGATAGGTAATTTTTAATGTTTTTCAATAGATAAAAAATGGAAATATAAAGATTGAGATGGGTAGTTGATATGACATTTTATAAGTGTGGTTGAGTTGAATGTCCATAATTATACATTCCTTAATTTTTATGAGATGTAATTTTTGAATGAAAGATGATTTTCAGTGAAAAATAAAAATTTTGTTTCTTAGCCACTTATTCATCATAGTTTATATAAAATGTTATATACATTTTAGGCATTTATACCTTATTATTAACTCTATTAGCTCTTCACACTCTTTACTATGGCGATTCACTTTTTACTATAGTAACAAATATTTCATTAAAAAAAGGAAATTTAACAAATTAAATAATTTATGTATGATATTTCAAAGTATCAAACCATTTTATTAACATCAGATTTTATATTTTATTATAACTTTTCCTACTCAAATAAAAAATAGAAAAAATATTTAATAACATAAAAATGGATCAATATTTATTTTATACACAAAAATTTTAATTATATGAATAATTATTTTTTATCTATATAAATAATAATTTTTTTAATATAATATTAAAATAATTAATATAATGAAAAACTACAGGAATAAAAATGAAAATAATTGTTGAAAATTGTCTCTTTTAAAAGGTAAATTAATTGATTCCCATTTTAATAAATTCAACCATTATTATAAACATATATTATAATGTTTTTTATAATAATTAATTCATTTTTACGAATAAAATCAAATTGAAATCGTATATTACATTTATTCATATATTTGAATAATAATTTTATTAAAAACCTCTTATAATATTACAAATAAAAAATTTCATATATTTTAATAAAATATCAGTGATTACACAAGTAAATAGATTATGAGATTATATTAATAGTAATATGAAAAATACATTATCAATTCTATGAAAACTATATGGGTGAAATTTTAATGGGTTTGTGTCATTGGTTCTGATTCAGGTAGCATAGATTTCATATTGAATTATAATAGATTGAACTTTTTCTATAGACATGTCCTATATTAATGTGATTATTTAAATTTTTATTAATCTTATTCAATTTTAAGACATAGTAGTAATAAATCCTTCGCATTCAAGGATAAATAAGCCTCATGTAACAGGATAATAGTATTTGAATCTATAGCTTCGTTCTTTTTATACAATATCTATAGTGTGATTACATCTATTTATAGTGATCATATCAACTACTATATAATAAAAGTAATATTGAATTTAAATAATTTTTTCTAAAAACATATTTTTTATATCCTTTATCATGATTATAAAAATTGATGGTATATACATTACAACCATACATTCTATTCCAAACAACTATAACACATCCATAAAACCAATGAATGTGTATATATTTATGATATTACATTCTATTATATAAGATTACATATGTAATAAAATTAAATCATATTATTCTATAATTTATTATATCATTTTGTAATCATATTTTCATATTTTTTATTAATTTTATTGTTGACATCGATGGTATGATCCTCTTAGAAGAAAGAGATGTTGAGAATCAGAAACATGCACTATTATTATTTACTTATAGATTTATACCTTTCTTAAATTCCCTAATTATGTTTTCAATAGTTTTATTATGATGTATTTGATTTGATTTTATAATGTAATATAATAATTATATTATTCATTAAACTTGTATGTTATTAATTTTAAGAAAAAATTTATATCAAATTTTTTTCTTTATTAAATATAATTTCACCTAAAAATGTAGAATATTACAATATCTAACCTAATTTTTTTTCTCCCTTTATTTCATTATATTGTGAAACCCTAATCATTGAACATTTATATCAATAAATAATCATATTTTTATTTAGATTTCATTGAAAATTATTTTCATCACCTAACAATGACCATGTGAGTAATATAGCATCTCATCAATATATCCATATGATTTAAAATAGCATATGGTTGTTCCTAATAAGATACATAACATTAAAATTATATAGATTATATTTTTAATATATTTTAGTGGGTTTTTGTGATAAATGGAACACATCACGAACAAAATAAAAGTGTTTTGTATCTGTATGATGGGAATATATTGTCTACATGTGATTGTAAACCAGGAAATGGATTAGTTATTTTAGTATAAATTACCATTTCATCCCAAAACCATAAAACTTTATCCAATGGGGATATTAAAAATAATAAACTCTATAAAACATAAAATTACTATTCTCACAAATGAATATTAGTTTAACTCATCTTATGACTATTTCATTATTTTATATGTCTTTTAATGGTTTCTACATTTTCTATAATTTGTTCGGAATGATAAATCCCATATATATTTTTCTCACTAACCTCATCCAAGCCTGTTATTTTTCTTCAACTCATCCCATATAGACATCTATATAATGAAATTTGGATGATATATTTGAAAATGATACATTATGAGATTTAATGAAGTATATATTTTTTCAAATAAATTTATTTTGATTGATATTATGAGCTACATGAAATAGTATGTTTTAATGAAAAATGGAATACTACTAAATTATTTTTATTTAATATAATAGTTATCGCATAGTTGATAAAATGGAGAGTATTAATAAGATTAATTAAATTATGAAAATATATTTTTTACAAATATATGTAAAATAAAAATTTTGGTGACGGACTAATTATAAATGAAAATAAGAACCATTTTAATATAAATAATTTTTCTTTTCTAAAAAAAATAGTCTTTCTTCAGAAAAATACATCATACATCAATAGATTAAATAAATAACTTTTTTTGAATGATTTTAATTATTTATATATTATTAAATAATTTATTTAACATTCATATTCTTTGTTTCCTTTCGATGAGTTAATAACAAATCTAACATTACACTTTAATATAATGTTTTTATAAAATGTATTTTTATCCCATTTTGGGAACATATTTTTATAATTATTTTTTGGAAAAATGTAAAATTAATTTGAAAAAATGAAAATTATTTTAAAAAGAATAACTTCAGAATTATCATATGTTTAATTTTTTAGAAATTTATGAGAAGAAAAATTATTATTTGAATAGTAAAAATATTAGAATTTATTTAGAATTTACATTTCATTCATAGATCATAAAAACATTCAATTTGTTTTAAAATTTTCTTAAAAGTAAAATTATATCAAGTGTAAATATAGTAATCTAATTATAGTAATTTTATTCCATTTTTTTTTAAATTTTTTTATAATAACATCTTAACCATTTGTACATTTTAACTTTGAAAATTCCCTTTTTTATCGTGTCTATGAGATAAATTTCAAATTAAATTTTTCCATAATTGTCAATGGAATTTAGAAAAATGTAATCCATATTTGGAAATAGATTTTTTTTATTTTCTAAATTGGATATATTTATTTTTGACCAATATGAATATTAAAATTAGAATAAATTAATTATCACAATTATGGTGAAAATAAATTTATAGGGGTTAAACTAAACAATATATGGGTAAAATGAAAATGAGATTTTTATAAAACCCATTATATGACTATATATATACCATATCCCTTCTATGATTCCAGATTGGGTAATTTTAGAGCATTTTTTAATGTGACAAATCTGGGGTCAAATTTTTTATTTTAAAAATACTAGTGTTCCCCCAACATTAAATATAAATAGATTCTAACTATCTACTCCTCTTAATGTATATGAATTCATTATTTTTGTTCAGTACCTTCCCAAATAAACCTATTACATGCCTAATCAAATCCTATTTTCCACTATGAGATCATAAATTCTATCAAGGACGGATTTAGGTTAAAAATAATGTTTTTGTCCAAAGAAGAGGGAACGTTTTAAACGATGAATTTTTTCATCTCATAATATCTTTTTAAACACAGTTCCATTATGATGATATTATAATAACATTATGTACCCTATAATTATATATTATTATGTTATATTAATTAGTTATATACACCTCCACTTCAATCAAATGAGATACAAAATCATTATTCGTGTGTACAGTGGAATACCGAATCGCGAACTGATGTGTTTTTCTTTATCACCACCTCTCACAGTTGTATATAATGATTGTTATAATGTTTATATATTATATTTTCTATATTATTATACCTAGTTATTTTTAAAATCACATATAACTTCTTACCTCCCATCCCATTTGAAAACAAATATTGCTCGTGTGTAAAGCAGACTACCACCTCCCGAACAAATGTGATTTATGTTTCCATTTAATATTGACATGGTTAGTAAAAAGGATAGAGAAAATGAATAAATATTATATTTTTAACATATAAACACCTACTTAATTAAGATATCACATATACCATCTTACATTCTATTCTGTTGGGGATGTTATGACATTATTCATGTGTATATAAGACTACCAACCAATGATGAGATGCAATTTGTTCTTCCCATACGAATTATATTGACGGTAATAAGTGAAATTTTAAACAGTAATATATGATATATACGACATAATTTTTTTTATGTAATGTTAATATATTATTTACCAATATTTCATCGAATCCATCCTGAATATACAAAGAACGTTCACATGTGCATGTGACCGGAAGTCTCCGTGGATTATGTATTTCATTTTCAATCATTTCCTTTTCAAAATTAATATTAATATATATAAAATGAATATATATTATATTTATATCGTGGTTATTATGATGGAAATTATTTAACCAAAATCAATGTCACTGGTCCAAATATTCCAAACCAAAACATACATGAAAAATGAAGTAGTAATTACCCAGAACATAATTTTAAAAAGGAATGGTTAATAAATGGGATATAAAATTTCATAAGATAATAATATATGTTATGATAAATAGTATTATTATTTTTTATTTTATTTATAATAATGATATATTTATTATATAACTGGATCGAAATTTTATGAAGGAAGTCGAGACATTTTCTATGGATTTCTTTCGCACTTTTTACTATTTTGGGACACATGCAATATTCACCATCTATTTGTTTTTTATGGTGTATATAATGCCAAGGAATTTATTTTATGTGAATTATCTAAAAATTAATTTCTATTTATATATTCATTTGAAGATCTCTAATTAATGGGGTTTATAGTTACAATTTTACCACATTTGTAAGGTATTTGTGTCTCCATATTCCTTCATTGATAATTAGGTTGTGTGATGAGAATATATTATGTTATGAGGTGAATACACATCCCTTTTGACATGTTATATCATGAACATCCTTATATTGATTATATTTTTTCATTAATTTGATATTATTATTTCATGGGTGTTATAATTCATTGTTACCAAATGACTATTGGTTTTATGATACAATCCTATCGTGTACTGGGAATTTTTATAATTATGATTATGTAGATGAAGTATTATGATCTATCTCAAATTAAACTCATGAATTTTATTATAATAGTTTAACTTCAGGATAATACATGTTTCCCTTCGTTTTCCTCATTTTTTTGTACATAATAGTTCAATTTTAATTTTAATGAAAAATCTTCATTATTTATATCATGAATAGAAAACTCATTTTTATTCCAAATCAATATTTTCCATTAATGTTTTAATTTTTTACCATTTATTTATTTATTAATTAATTAATTTTTTACTCATAGTAAAATTTTGTTAAAAAATTAAATTATTTTTCATGTCATTTTCAAAATAAGGCTCCTTGTGTTTTTACCAAAAAATTGAAAAGAATATTTTTTAATGTATAGAACATTTTATTATAGCATGAAAAATAAATTTTTTAATGATTCTTTTAGATGATTCAAATATTTTTTTTCAAATAAAATTATTTCCAAAATGTATAATGAATTTCAAATTTTAAAAAAATCAATGAATGGTTATTTTCCTCATGAAATGTTATAAATAATTTTAAAATCATCCATTATAAACTTTCATAGTAATATTTGATGTAAAAAAAGTCAAAAACATTAAATGACTTACTAAATTTAAAATGTATACTCTTAATTAAATTTTATTCTCAAAATTAAATTTTTTTAATTATTTTTAAAATCATCATTTTAAAAGTTTAATGGGTTTTTTCAAAGAAATATATTTTCACAATGATTTATATCCTTTTATTATTGAAATTTTTATTTTCAAAGAAAAGTAATTTGAAAATATTTACTTTTAAAAAAATTAAATAGAAAAAATGTTGTTTACCTTAATAAATGTTCCATGTGATATTTCAAAATAATTTTATATGTTTGAAAATTTTGTTTGATGTTACTTATGTTTTACATGTGATATGAATCAAGGATACCATTTTTATTATTTATCCAGATGGTTTTCGTTTATAGTTCCATGATATTTATAAAGCCCATTTCTCATCAATAAGTTAAACCATGATAGAAAGTTATGAAACCAACTTCTTTTTTACATGGGTTACGATTTGATGAAATGATGAAATAATTGTCAAAAATGTTTATTTTCAACAGTTTAATATATGTGGAAACAATTATAAAACATATTTCTTTTAATGGGATTTGATATGATGAATGAAATATGATCTTATGGAACATGTATATACGATTTTCATTATGTTATGTATTGTTCAAATATCATCATCTAAGGATTTGGGTAAAGATTGATATCTCATAAGATAAATAGGACTGGAATAGAGTGTAAAATAATATTTGTAAGGGAATTTTCCACTATGATAGTATTGGGAGTAAACCTAGACTACTATGATGGTTTTGGGAGTTGAACAATTCCCCTATGATGGTTTTTTAAATTTTCATTTACTTCTAAGGAATTATTTTCAAATGATTATTTGTATGCCAAACATCTATGTCGCATTCCAATTTTTTGTTCCCAAGGATCATGATATTTTATTACATTATGAATCATGTCTTATGAACTATTACGATTTATTTCAGGAATAATGTTTGTGATATATGATATGTAGGGTATGGTATTGATATTTTATTCTCATGTTATAGTAATCTAGTATTATTGAAATGTTGTTATATCCCTTGTTAATAATTACTCTGTAATGACCCAAAATTTTGAATAAATCTTGTTTCCTAATTTTGTGTGTTGTTTTATTTTTTATACTCAACAAAACTGTTTCATTTGATAACATGAGTATAATTAAAATGATACTGTTGGGTTTTGACTGTTATATGACCATTGGTCAATATGACCACTAGAAACTAAATGTTTCGATTATTGTCTCTAAATACAAGTGATCTTGGTTAATTAATATATAAAGATGATTCGATGGCCTCACCCAGTAGTCATGGACTAATCGAAGACCATCTAACAGAACTTGGGAAGGAGGTAGCACCACTGGGCTTTGCTCTGGACCAATCCCAAGCTGAACTTCATCGTGTGAAGCTAGAACAGAATCACCTTTGCGAGAAGTTCAAACTGATAGAAATTACTACTCGTGCGATGTTGGTCGAGCCTCCCTTGAATTCTCTCACCTTAGCACACCTTACACTTAGGTCCTATGCTGGTGTGATAAGGGGATATGTAAGGAGACCGTAACTAACTTGTGTAAACCTTTGTTTTAAATAAAAATCTTGATTTCTTCTTATGATGAAGTTTATGAATTCTCAAATGTCTGGATAAATATAGTATGCATATTTTTGGTGAATTTTAGAGAAAGGATATTTTAAAAAAATGTTTATATAAACCTTAAATAATTAAAAATGTGTAATGATTTTCAAAAATTGGTCTTCTAAAATTATGTTTAGTACGAAATTTAGAGTCTTATAAGATCAACATAATTTTTGATGAATAGTAAATTATGAATAGTGGTTTTATGCTTAGGATTAGTAATGTGACCAAATGGATTAGTAATCCCACTTAAATAAAGTATTAATATAATCTAGGCACCTTGATTAAGTAATATGATTCAATAAAATGGTTAAAAAATGGTTTCATAAATTATTAGTCAAGTATTAGTTTTTTCATGTGAATAGTGTTATTTAATTAAAAATAAAATTAAAAATATTTAGAATTTTTTTTATAAAATGGATTTCATTTTTGAACTCAGAGCATCAATATTATGTTAAGGTAATTTTTGGTGAATTTTCTGAAAAAATGAATTTTTGGTGAATAGTGTATTTATTTAAAAATTAAATTAAAAATATTTATAAAAATATTTATATAAAATGGAGTTCATTTTTTAAATCTGTGCATCTATATTTGGATAAGGTGAAATTTTGGGATTTTTCTGAGAAAGTTGAATTTTCGATGAATAGTGAAAATACAGTTTTTAAGTTACGGGTGTTTAATGACATCATTAAATGATGTATTAAGTATGTAATAAATATGGTAGACTTATGAATAGTAAGATAAGGTATTAGGTGTCCCAAGTGGCCAATACCATGGGATAATACCCTGGGAAAGCCCATGGTTTTTCCAAAACCACCAATGAGGTGTCCCTTGGCCATTAATGGCTTGTCCCCTCACATTCCCTATAAATACCAAGCAATCCTCTCATCCATTCGACTCAAAACTCTTCCCCTACGAAGATCTAGTCTCATTACCTCCCAAGGAGTCCTCCCAAGGTGTCCCCAAGCAATCAATGTCCCAACCATTGAGTTTTAAGAGTTACATTTTAAGGTAAGGGATCCAAACTCTCTCTTTCTTTTCAAATAATCTCTTTTAAGTCATTTATTTTATGCTCCATGGTCTTATGTTATAATATTATCTTCTATATTCCTCTTACTTCCCTTTTCATGTTCATATTATGAGATATCCCCTCTTACTCTCATCATTTCATTTTATGAATGTTTTACGTGGAGCCGATAGGCTGCCCAAATATTTGTAACGAATTATTTCACCCTTCTCATTTTCAAGTTCTATTTTCATGTCATGTCTTTCAAGTTCCTTTTTATGTTGGGGTGTGATCTCTATATCTATCATATTGATATTTTATGTTCATATGATGAGAGACCCTATTTTATCTCGTCAATTCATTTTTTTTTTATTTTTAAGTGACGTTGTTAGGCTGCCGAATTTTTAAGGGGTTCTCTCACCCTTCTCGTTTTTAAGATCTATTTTCATGTCAAGTATTTTATGTTCCTTTTTATTATGTTGGGGTACTGTATCTATATATATCATACTGATATTTTATGTTCATATGATGATAGACCCTATTTGATCTCGTCAATTTATTTTTTTGGATGTTTAAGTGACATCGTTAGGCTACAGAATTTTTAAGGGGTTCTTTCACCCTTCTCATTTTCAAGATCTATTTTCATGTCAAGTCTTTCAAGTTACTTTTTATTATTTCGTGGTATGATATCTATATATATCATACTGATATTTTATGTTCATTTGATGAGAGACCCTATTTTATCTCGTTAATAAATTTTTTTGAAGTTGAAGTGACGCCGTTAGGATGCCAAATTTTTAAGGGATTCGTTCACCCATCTCATTTTCAAGTTCTATTTTCTGCTCAAGTCTTTCAACTTTCTTTTTATTATGTTTGGGTATTATCTCTATATCTATCATACTTATCATTTATGTTCATATAATTAGAGACCCTATTTGATCTCGTCGATCCAATTTTTGGATTTTTAAGTGACGTCGTTAGACTGCCGAATTCTCATAAGAGAAATCTTATTTTTTTTGTCTTCCTTTCAAGTTCTTCGTTTCTTATGGTATGTCATTAAAATTTCGTTAACATGTTCTTAAATCCTTTATATTCTGTTCCTCTATTGTATTATATATCATTTATGAGTGGGTGACCCATGTCCCCTCTCTTTTCAATGTTTTTTAAAACCATGTATCATAGCCGTTATGCTGTAGAATTTTTGTCTCAAAATGTCTTTCTCTTTTTTTAAAATTGTTTTATTTTATTAGGTGAATACTCAAAGATGTTTCTTCTACAGGGGTATTCATATATATATCAAAATTATCTATTTTAATTCTTGTATTTACATACATGAGACCCACTTTCCTTTTTTGTGGGTTTAAAGTGACATAAGGATCACGTCTTTAAAGCAGTTTTTGTTAAAATGTGATGACTGTGAAATGAAACCCATTTAATTTATACTATATGGGTTGTTTATGAAATGTTTGATGATGATATATGTAGATCACATGATAATAAAGTCAAATTTAAGGGTTCACTCTGATAGTGCTCCAATGCATTGGGTAAAGACTTAATCTCTAGAGATGACCATTTTTAAGGACGCCTTGGTGAATAACCTTGGTAATTTTTAATGAAACCTTGGGGATGGACCTTGGTGAAATAGAAATTATTTTCAATATTAAATGTTTTAGCCACATCTTCATGTTATGAAATACGTTATTTTTATTATGATATGCCTCATGATTTCTTTCTCATTCCTTAAAGTTCTTTTTCATGACATTGTTGATGTATCCCAAGTTCACATATTAAATGTTTCCCCATGTTTCCCTTACTCGTCCTTCTTCTCACCCTTTATTTTGATGTATGTCCCTAGGTTATGAGATGTAGTAATGAACCTAGGATGAACATAAGGAGAAGCCTTTGAAGTGTTTAAGAATAATGTTTTATGTTTTCATGTTTAAATTTCCTGGTTTCCAAGACACTAAACCTTAAAGATCCTCGGTTTTGTAAAATGTATAGAAAGTTTATGTGATAAAAGGCAGGATGCTATAGTTGGTATCAATGGATGGTTTTTTTATTTTTGGAAATTTGGATTTGAAAACATTAGGAATAACACTATAGAAAAGTTTAAATATAGGAAATCTTCTTGGTATTTTGGTGAGTATTGAGTAAGGGGTTGCCAAGAAAATACATCCTTGTCTGGATACGAGCAGGTAAAGGTGGCTCTGGCACAAATTTACATAGGGGTAAAACCCAAAAACACCTCTTTGAGCTAGACTCTAATGGAAACTGGTACACGACAATGGGCCTTGCTACACTCATGGTTATGACACTCTCGGGGGATATGCTTTGGTAAATTCATAAGCTTAGTATGAACCATTATTAAAGGAACAAAGATAAAATAAAATAATGATTCACATAAGAATATATGATCATGGATAAACTAGATTGGGACTTAGGGAATCACAAGTTATGGTATAATTTTCTTCTACAAGTTTATCCTTCTATGATTTAAGTTTCCTTTTCATGATTATTGGCTAAGAATTTAAGCTCCTTAATTATACGTTCTTTTCTTTTTTAATAGTGGGAAATGGAAGATCATGTCCCAACAACCAATGTGATAGGAAATGTGACCATTTCCCTATTAATGTGACAGAGATGAAGAAAGATAAAGTTGAATATATTGTGATTATGCCAAACCCGCTATCAAAAATCACAATTAATAATTGGTACCTAGTTGAATGCCCAAATTCATCAAGGAAGAAGAAGAAAAAGTCTCAAGGATGTTCATCTGATAAAGTTGATAAGAAAAAGAAGACCCAATTTCTTTTTTGAAAAAAGTGTGGGAAGAGGCACTAAGTATAATTTCACAAAGGAATCAGGTGATGTTTTATGTGTGGGAAGATAGGGCATAAATTAGCCAATTGGTTTAAAAAATGGATAATGTGATGAATAGAGATACCGTTCGATCTAATGTACCTTATACATTTCGATGTCGTAAATGTGGAGAAGTTAGACATTATCCAAGGCAATCCTATCTTGGAATGGATGAGAATAATGATGAGAATCAACAATCTTCAAGGACAAGGGAACAATGCAAGTCCTATGCTGAGATGGATCATGATGACTGAAGCACATGTAACTTATTCGCAATAATTGTCTATGTCATTTTGTATTTTAGTTCATGCTCTATGATCATATCTTTTATGTTTTCTATGATCATTGAGTCACTACCTAAGATGACTTTATATCATTAAGGAAAACATCTATTATTATGTACCACATGTTGATGTAGTGAAGATTTTCTTCTTAAAAAGGGTTATTAGGGGATTAAAAGATGATTATTATTTTGTAAGATGTTTACTTTTTTGGGAACCCTATTTGATCGAGGTAAATAGATTACTATGGTATTTTCTTTGAGGAGTAAAGTTTTTCTTATATTTTGAAGAATCGATGAATTTAAGGTGGACTTATAGTAATTTAGGTTACATAGGGAAATGATTAACATATCTTGGGGAAAATGTGATTAGGTTAGTTACTTTTTGTATAAGATGATAAAAGTGGTTGATATTGTTTAATGATGAATGATAAAGTCTATCTTGGATGACTATGTTATGAGATCATTCTTATAATTGGGTTTCAGTCTTAGTTTGGTTCATTTTGAGGAATTTTAAGGACAGTTATTTATGGAATGGTCTATGAAGAACTTTGAGTAGTACCATGGAACTTTGAAGATTTAAAAGTAGTTTCCCTTCCTTTGGGATTCCTTATTTTTGAAGAGTTGTTTTATCTTGCCCTTTCTGTTTTTGGGATAATGTTTTAAGATATAAGAAATTGATAGTTAATCTTTTTTGGATTACGTGACTCTCAAGAAGATGATTCTTTTGTTTTTATGAGACCAAGTGTTTTTAAATGATCATCATTTGGAGAAAAGATTAGTTTTGGTAGAAAATTATTAAAGGATGAAACTCTACTTGAAGGTAAATATATTTACTTATGTTTTTGTTCTATGTAGTATATGATTTCCTAAATATTATAAAAAGGAATGTAAAACAAAAACTTTGTTGGTTTACATTTCCTACTAGGTAATCAAAGACCGTTTACACACATCATAAGTTTGTGATTTTCTTGTGGTTAACTTTCTCTTAATGAAGTTTTCTATCACTCTCCCTCAGAACTTGACCCTCTGTTTTCTCCTCCATGTCCATGTTTTCCTAAATGGAATCCTAGTGTGGGTTAACTCAGGTGACCTTTGTACTTCCCTTTCTTTCATTTAAAGTAATAGTTTTACTGACTCTTTTTCTGATGTGGTACTTTCAATTAAATTTCAAAACCCAATTTTAAAAATTGCGAGGATGCGATTTATTAAGGGAGAAGATTGTAACGACCTGAAATTTTGAAAAAATCTTGTTTCCTAATTTTGTGTGTTATTTTATTTTTTATACTCAAAAAATGTTTCATTTGATAACATGAGCATAATTAAAATGAGACCGTTGGGTTTTGACTGTTATATGACCATTGGTCAATATGACCGCTGGAAACTAAATGTTTCGATTATTGTCTCTAAATACAAGTGATCTTGGTTAGTTAATATAGAAAAAAGATTCTATGGCCTCACCCAGTAGTCATGGACTGATCGAAGCCCATCTAACAGAACTTGGGAAGGAGGTAGCACCACTGGGATTTTCTCTGGATCAATCCCAATCCGAACATCATCGTGTGAAGCTAGAATGGAATCACCTTCACGAGAAGTTCAAACTAATAGAAATTACTACTCTTTCGATGTTGGACGAGCCTCCCTCAGATTCTATCACCTTAGAACACCTTACACATAGGTCATATGCTGGTGTGATAAGGGGCTATGTAAGGAGACCTTAACTGCCTTGTGTAAACCTTTGTTTTAAATAAAAACATTTATTTCTTCTTATGATGAAGTTTATGAATTTTCAAATGTCTGGATAAATATAGTATGCATATTTTTGGTGAATTTTAGAGAAAGGATATTTTAAAAAAATGTTTATGTAAACCTTAAATAATTAAAAATGTGTAAGGATTTTTAAAAAATGGTCTTCTACAATTATGTTCGGTACAAAATTTAGAGTCTAATAAGATCAACTTAATTTTTGATGAATAGTAAATTATGAATAGGGATTTTATGCATAGGATTTGTAATGTGACCAAATGGATTAGTAATCCCACTTAGAGAAAGTATTAACATAATCTAAGCACCTTGATTAAGTAATATGATTAAATAAAATGGTTAAATAACGGTTTCATAAATTATTAGTCAAGTATTAGTTTTATTGGGTGAATAGTGTTTTTCAATTAAAAATTAAATAAAAAATATTTAAAAAATTATTTTTATAAAATGGATTTCATTTTTGAACTCAGAGCATCGATATTATGTTAAGGTAATTTTTGAGGATTTTTCTGAAAAAATGAATTTTTGATGAATAGTGTATTTATTTAAAAATTGAATTAAAAATATTGAGAAAATTATTTTTATAAAATGGAGTTAATTTTTGAAATCAGAGAATCGATATTTGGTTAATGTGAAATTTTGGGATTTTTCTGAGAAAGTTGAATTTTTGATAAAAAGTGAAAATACAGTTTTTAAGTTACGGGTGTTTAATGACATCATTAAATGATGTATTAAGTATGTAATCAATATGGTCGACTTATGAATAGTAAGATAAGGTATGAGGTGTCACAATTGGCCAATACCATGGTAAAATACCATGGGAAAGCCAATGTTTTTTTTCAGAACCACCAATGAGGTGTCCCTTGGCCATTAATGCCTTGTCCACTCACTTTCCCTATAAATACCAAGCCATCCTCACATCTGTTCGACTCCGAACTCTCCCCCAACGAAGCTCTGGTCTCATTACATCCCAAGGCGTCCTCCCAAGGTGCCCCCAAGCAATCAAGGTCCCAACCTTTGAGTTTTAAGAGTTACGTTTTAAGGTAAGTGATCCAAACTCTCTCTTTCTTTTCAAATACTCTCTTTTAAGTCATTTCTTTTATTCTCCATGTTCTTATGTTAGAGGATGTTATTTTATATTCTTATTACTTCCCTTTTTATTTAAATATGAGGAGATATCCCCTATTACTCTCATCATTTTTTTTATTAATGTTTAATTGGAATAGTTAGGCTGCCGAAATTTTTGTAATGGATTCTTTCACCCTTCTCATTTTCAAGTTCTATTTTCTTTTCAAGTATTTCAAGTTCCTTTTTATGTTGGGGTATGATCTCTATATGTATCAAACTGATATTTTATGTTCATATTATGAGAGACCCTATTTAATCTCGTCAATTCATTTTTTTATGTTTAAGTGACGTCGTTAGGCTGCCAATGTTTTAAGGGGTTCTTTCACCCTTCTCGTTTTCAAGATCTATTTTCATGTCAAGTCTTTCAAGTTCTTTTTTATTATGTTGGGATATGATATCCATATCTATCATACTTATCTTTTATTTTCATATGATTAGAGATGCTCTTTGATCTCGTCAATTCATTTTTTTATGTTTAAGTGACGTCGTTAGGCTGCTGAATTTTTAAGGGGTTCTTTCACCCTTCTCATTTTCAAGATCTATTTTCATGTCAAGTCTTTCAAGTTCCTTTTTATTATGTTGGGGTGTGATCTATATATCAATAATACTGATATTTTATTTTCATATTATGAGATACCCTATTTTACCTCATCAATTCATTTTTTTTATGCTTAAGTAACGCCGTTAGGCTGCCGAATGTTTAAGGGATTCGTTAACCCTTCTCATTTTCAAGTTCTATTTTCTGGTCAAGTCATTCAAGTTCTTTTTTATTATGTTGGGGTATGATATCTATATCTATCAGGCTTATCATTTATTTTCATATGATGATAGACTATATTTGATCTCATAAATCCATTTTTGGAAGTTTTAAGTGACGTCGTTAGGCTCTTTAATTCTCATAAGAGAAATCTTATTTTTTTGTCTTCCTTTCAAGTTATTTGTTCCATATGGAATTTCATTCAAATTTCATTACCATTTTCTAAAATTATTTATATTATGTTACCCTACTGTTTTATGTATCATTTATGAGTGGATGACCCATGTCCCCACTCTTTTCAATGTTTTCTAAAACCATGTATTATAGTCGTTATGCTACAGAATTTTCGTCTCAAAATGTCTTTCTCTTTTTTTCAAATTATTTTATTTTATTAGGTGAATACTCAAAGATATTTCTCCCATAGGGGTATTGACATATATATCAAAATTTTCTATTTTAATTATGGGATTTACATACATGAGTCCCACTTTCCTTTTTCTATGGGTTTAAAGTGGCATAAGGATCACGTCTTTAAAGCAGTTTTTTTAAAATGTGATGACTATGAAATGAAACCCATTTCTTTTATGCTATATGGGTTGTTTATGATATTTTTGATGATGATATAAGTGTATAACATGATAATAAAGGAAAATTTAAGGGTGCTCCCTGATAGCGCTCCAATGTATTGGGTAAAGATTTAATCTCTAGAGATTACCATTTTTAACGATGCCTTGGTGAATAAACTTGGTAATTTTTAATGACACCTTGGGGATAGACCTTGGTGAAATGGAAATGATTGTCAATATTAAATGTTGTAGCCAAGTTTTTAAGTTATGAAATACATTATTTTTATTATGTTATGCCTCATGATTTATTTCTCATGCCTTAAAGTTATTTTTTCATGACATTGTTGATGTATCTCAAGTTCACATGTTAAATGTTTCCCCTTGTTTCCCTTACTGGGCCTTCTGCTCACCAATTCTTTTGATATATGTCCCCAGGTTATGAGATGCAGTAATGAACCTAGTATGAACATAAGGAGAATCCATTAAAGTGTTTAAGAAGAATTTTTTATGTTTTCATGTTTTAAGTTCCTGTTTTCCAAGACACTAAACCTTAAAGATCCTCAGTTTTGTAAAATGTAATGAAAGTTTATGTGATAAAAGGCGGGATGCTATATACTCAATATTTAAGCTCACCCTTTTTTATGGTTCCTACCACCAGGTTATGAATAATGGTGTTATGTATGGTATGTCTAATTAGATTATAAGGTGGTAAATATTTATCAGAGATATTGAACTTCATTATTGTAATAAAAATATTTTTATAATATTCTAAAGGCCATATACCATAACGATCACTAGGAATGTGTTTCTATAATGATATTAACATTCACCTAAAAACATTTAATATCAATTTATTATAATTTTCTAACTCTACAATTGAATAAATAGGATATTTTTTTCAACCATTGTAATCTAGGATTAAAAAAATAACAAGATTCCTATAGATATTTATTAGGATATGTCTTAATATATGATTAAGGATAAGAAAACAGATGATTCAATGTATAGAAAAATGAATTAAAATTTTTATAAAAGATACAGAGGGTGGGTTCTATGAAATGATATTCATTATTGGATACTATAATTGGATGTGGCTCGAAAAAGTGGTACCAATTTTTAAAAAATCAAAAAATTCCACATGAATATGGACTCGATTTTCACTATGTGGTTGACAACCGGCCGAGATATATACCATTCTTGACACTCCCGAATGATATTATTTGAAAATTTAAAAAATATTTACAATACATAATTATAGTTTAAAATATATTAATCATTAGGTTACATTGACTTTAAATATATTTTCAATATTTATAAATTCTCTACATGTTTTGTCAGTATTTTGTGTTTTTCCATTATGAATATTATTTCACACATTATTATTTTTGGTCCTATCCAATGGTTAGAAGAAAAATAAACCATGTTAATGATGAGTTCAATTAAAAATGAAATTATATTCCCCTATGAAACCTAACATTACGGGAGTTTCAACAGAAAATATTATTATTATCCTCACACATCTCTCTAAATATAAGAATTAGGATGAACATCTAAAGTATCACATTGGGAGAAAATGTTATTTTGAGTCCTCATTAATGAAATATACAACATCTTTATGTAATTAGGATGTTCAAAAAGTTAATAAGAAATGGAATCATTCCCCTAAAATGATATATTCCATTTCTTGGTTTTTTGAAAATGAAAAGGCCATTTTTAATGTTTATCATTTGGAATGAAAATAAGATCAGTGATGAGATCTAACAATAAACACAAGTGAAGAAGAAGAAATTGAATCTATATAATGGAAAATGTTTAACAACCAAAATCCTTCTAATGGTATGGACATTTAAATTATTATTTTTTTTCCTTATGCATCGCTAAATATGATTACAAATCATGTCATAGAGGTATCAGTTGTGTTTGGGGATCATTTGGATCTTGAATCCCAAAAAAATTTGAAAGCAATATGCCACATGATTCATCTACAATTGTGTAACCTATAGAGCATGGCCATGTGAGGTGTCTACAAATCATGGAAGAGATCTTTTTCCCGATTTGCAAAATGTTAGTCAAATTGAATAGTGTGGAACATGTTTCATTGAATGTCTAATGGTTGGCATGATGTTTTGACAAGCCATGTTTATAAAGTTTGAATAGTTCAAAAATTGGTGATTATACAATTTTCCTTTATTAAATTAATTAAAACAATGCCTCCATATATATTGTTTTCCCTCAACATGGTGAGCTTCAACGTCCTTCTTTGAAACCCTCCTTCTAGTGAATCAGAGAATCAATGAAGAGCCTCTATCAATCATTTGATTCATCCACCATAAGATCCATTGGAATGCTAGAGGTATGATCTATTATCCTCTTAAATCTACTTCAATGTTCTTCCTCCATTAATTTTACTATGTAGTTGAAATCTCAAATTCCCCATTTTTAATGAATTTAAAAATTTCTTTAATTTCTTCCTTCCTAGTCCGAACCAAACATTGATACTGAATGATAGAAGCTCTAAGTGGAAAATGTATGTGGTCATGCACTTTGTCCAACATTTCTTTGTGTATAATAAATTATTTTTTGTTGTACCGTAGACCGATTTATTAAGTTGTAGCCTCCAAAATGTGAATTTAATATTCTCACATAGTTTGTCTCATGTGTTGTGGTCCCCAATGACAGTGAATCACTAACAAGGTAGCTTGAATTTTTTAATGTTACCTCTTTGAAATATCCATTAACTTAGAAGTCATTTTTCTTTCAATCTAAAATGTTTCAACATTCCATTATTTTTTTCAATCAAAATATGTCCTATGTAGATATGTTAAATTATTTATGGTCAATAGACATGTATTATTACCCTATAAAGCTTTCCATTAATGAAGTGATATAAAAAATGAATTTGGGGATTGTTTCTTAATCCATATTCCTTGTGAATCAAATAGAAATTTCCCAATGAAATGAGTTGGTAATTAATGTTGTATGATCTAATAACATGAATTGACTGTAAGGGGACATAAATTTAGCAATTTTTTTAATTGATAAATGATATTATCATAGTGACAATACCTTTATGATGCCACCTATGGTTGGTTTTGTTGAATTTATTGGTAAAATAGTTATTCCATGGGACATGTGACATACATAAGATCAATAAAAGTATTTCCTTAACTGACATTTCTTTTTAGGTAAATGATTAATTAAATGAGGTGGATGGTTTTACACATTTTTTGAATGTGATTTCCAAATATGTTCATTTTACATATTTTCATTGGAAAACCAAGGGGGTTCTGACATAAGGACCCCTTGGACGAACTCTCTTTCCTTTTTGGGGATTATAAATGTAGTTAAATATGTCAGTGGTGAAATAATCAATTCATGAGATGGTATTCATATATGTTATCTATTTTTCTTCCATAATAGGGACAGTAGTTCCCTTGGGTATACCCTTGGATGTTGTCGATGAAATGATTTTTTGTACCATGCCACGTGTGTGACTTGGGTCCCATTGAGCCATACATGGTACAGAGATGGAGATTAGAACATACAATTTTTACTCCAAGAAAAATTAAAATGTGGTACATCATACTATGGTCACCTTGGAAGGACTCATGGCACTGTACATTGACCAATACCATCAATAAATACTTGTAAAGTATTTCTAGATCTCCATAGATGAGAATAAGGTATCTCGACATGTTTATTAAATACATGATTTAAAATTATTCCAAATGAAATTTTTGTTTCCAAATGAGGGTGGATAGTTGGTTTAGAGAATGTAGGGACATTTCCTCCAGGATAAATCACATTTTTGGGGACACTACAACCTATGAAATTTTTATCTTATTCAATTTACCATTTTAAGATCTCTCAGTTCAGACACACCACATCTAGCTAATGTAGGTAAATTAGGTGGGTCTCCAAGTGGAACCTTGTGCAAAAAAAATTATTTAATTTAATTTATATTGAATATAAATTATAAAAGGAATGATTTTATATTTATAGTGCATGAAATGTAATGTTTTTTAAGACATGGGTTCAACGCCATTGATATTAGTTCTCACACAGTACTCAAGCACCTTTGGAACCCGAGTATTATCCATGATATAAGGTATGGACAAAGGGAAACATCCCACATCCAATTCTTGATATAATTTTCTATGATGGAGTTGGGAGTAGATGGATGAGCCAATTATCAAGATGAAATCTATATAAGTTTTTAGAAAAATTCATATTTTTTTCATCACATTTTATATTCTTGTATCCCCTGCCCTTTCATAGTCATTTTTTGTATAAACCATACATTATATTATCATTAGTTGATTCTATTTATTTATTCTACATACACAAATTATTTATTTCCTTTCATTTTCATGAATTTTGGTTTCTAATACTATTTGGATTTTTTTTCATTTCTTATCTTGTTTCATATACATCAATTACTATGCGATACTCTGATGAAGGAGTGAATTGTCTCCCCATGAACTTACCCAAGGCCCTCACTACTAATCGAAAGCCTCTAGAATTTTGGGATATGGTCTTGAGGCCTTGTGGATATCCACATTAAGGAACTATTGAGTTTCACTTGGGTTTGGATTCTATATAGTTGTATCATATCTATTTCCTTTTTCATACTATTCACTTATATAAGAGATTCAGACATGGGAATATGGTTATGATTATATAAATGGTAGTAGTTATTCCATGTATGATGGAAACCCATAGTACCTAGGATTGGTAAATTTTATTATTGATTACATCCATTATAATTTCATTGGATTTCACCATTGGGTGACTCATTTGACATATCATGTTACTATAATTTATTTTATTGGATTGTTGAGTTTAGCCTAGTCACAATGATATGGTGGTAGATTGAAATAATTCTTCATACCTGGAATGATAAGACTTAATTTCAATGCATTTATGCCATGACATATCTATTTTCATTGTGTATTGCATGTATTGTCTGTATTTGAAACTTATTACTTGTTATTCAGGATTTTTATTGACCTACTAATTTTGTTGGTGACAAAATTGGTTTACTTTTACTAGTTATTACACTTTTGATGTCATTATTGGTGAGTGTAAATTACAGGTCAACTATACAGAACACATATGGAATATTACACATATTTCCATGTGTAAGGGTTATAATGAAGTTATTTGATGTTTCTATAGACATTTATAAGGTGTTTGGGATCTTATGAGTTGTAATTGGAAACAAAATTTACTAGATCATGAATCAAATATCAAATTAAACATGGTTGGGCCTAAATGAATCAAATAAATATGATTCCTTGATGGTAATGGTTACATTATAAGGAATGTGTGAGATGTAATCCTAACCCAAGCATAGTATTGGGATGTAGGGCACAAAACATTGTACCTTTCTGCCGCACATTATTCTTACCATGTTCTTGCTCATAGAGAAGGATTTGGTCTGTATGTAATTATAGGAAGGCTTATACCTTTCATTATTTATAGTTTTCCTTGATTATTATTAACTTATTCTGATGCTTGTATTTGGAAACGGTAGAGTTGTTCCACCAGGACACCCTAGTTTTATGCTACAAAATAGGTGATGAGAATACTCTATAGGTGGTGGTCCCTATGACACCGATGATACCTCGTGTAATGAAACCAAATTTTCCTTATTAATATATTCCATTAGGTATTGATTCCCAATTCTATGATATTTCTTTCGCTTTATGAAATAGTGAAAGGTGACCTTTATCATGCACATTCTATGGTAGAGGAGAGCATATAATTCTAGTAGTTTCATCCTCTATACTTCTTATTGGAAGGTGGACCTCAGACTACCAAACCAGGGTTATAGTATATGGTTTTAGTATTCTATCACCTAGGGATTCCTCGAGATAAGATGGTAACAATTGAAACCTATAGAGTGTTTGAATCCACTATATGATGGTGGGATGTTCTTAAAAAATATGGTTGAAATCAGGGTATGATCTAAATGTAATTTTATATATCCTTCTTCGAATATATCGTAAGTCGTACAATGTGGTCAAAAGAAGTTCAATAATACATGTACCCTAAGCATGGTGACATTTCATTGATGGAATACCCATCCTGGTTCACAAAAATAAAGTGTTTTTCGTGGACCATGACTGGTTACATGCTGACTATGAAGCGGAGCATTAAGGATGGAAATTATTATTCCATCTTCTCATGGGTGAATGTTTTTTGACTAACAGATGTTTTTTAAATAGTAAACCAGTAACATATCACTGAGTGGAAAATAGTGGAATCAGGATATCCAAAGGCATAAATTGACCCATCAAGGTTACATGGGCGGGCAGTACCATCTAGGTGGAATATATTGATTGCCTTATAGTGTTTCACCAGTTCAGTGGGACTAGTCAAAAAATAACCAATGTTAGAAAAACCTAATCATGTTCTTGGCTTGTGGCCAGATGGTTAACCTCTATCATTTCAGATGATCTGTTCCATTAGTTCCATAAGATCGAAGTTCTGCACCACCAATTTCAATAGGTGAACAATTGGTGACACATTTTAAGGAACACAGTTGGTCTTCTACATGATGTTCATGATGATTAGGTGGTTGAGGCCAAGGATATCAAGATTCAGAGTACCAACACAAGTAGAGGGGACATGATCAATAATCTTAGATTGTATCTATGGGTCACAGTTTAGGCCAAAACTATATTGGACATCTTATACCTGAGGATTGGGGTCCAGGGCCATCTAGAGTTAGAGGTACTATTCTGTTAGAATATACTATTGTATATGCATTATTTGACTCAGGTGAATCTCTCACATTTCTATCTTCTACAACTATGGGCAGTTTGGGATTATATATTATGTTCTCTAATGATTTTATGACCCTTGAAATAGTATTATGAGTTCATTTATAGGGAATATTCTTGTATTAGGAGTTCTCCCTTGATATAGGTGGTAATTGTTTCCTATAGAGTTTTTATTTCCTCGATATGATAAGATTGGATATGATACAAAATGTGGACTTGATCATACCATAATGATACCATGTATATTTTTATCTACATTAGGTTCCCTTTATACAACCCATTGGAAAACTCTATATCCATAAAGGAAAATTGGGTATCCATGGGGATTGAGCTGATCCCATGTTATCTAGACTAAGAAGGATGAGATCCTAGTTATCTAGTCTCTTTATGAGTGAACAAGTGATTCCAATGATAAGATTTCTTCATGTTGTAGAATGATTCTTTGATGTCTTACTTGAATATTTATTCAGATTACCTCTTTAAAGAAAATTGAGTTCACCATTGATCTAGTGCTAGGTGAGACACTAGTTTCTATTCCTATGTACTGAATTGCACATATATTTCTCCAAGAACTCAATAAGAAGCTTTAAGTCATAGAGGCTAAGGTTGTTATCTGATCCATCACATCACCATGGGGTTCAACCATTCTTTGAATTAAGAAGACAAATGGTACTTTTCAATTATGTGTGTATTATCACTGACTCAACCATCATATGGGAATAACACATATTCAATGCCTTGTATAGAAGACCTATTTGACCATATCCATAGAGAAACTACTCTATCTAAGTTATATTAGAGGTATAACTACCATCAAGAATTTTTGATGCCATCAGAAATACCACATAAAATGTTCCAGAGAAAGTATGGTATGTACATGTCTGTGGTCATGTTGGTTGGTCTAAAAAAACTGATAGTCTTCATGGATTTTATTAATAGGGTTTTACACGTATATATTGATTCCTTCATGGTATACTTCATAGATGACATAATGGTGTAATAATTTTATAGACATGATAATGGAAATACACTTGAGATCATGATGAGTATACTTAAAGGGATCCAACTATATGAAAACCTCAATAAATGGAACTTTTTATGAACAAGGTAACCTTTTTGGGTCATACTATATATGATACAAGAGTATCTTCTGACTCCAACAAGGTGAGAATTGACATTTCCTAGGAGCAGTTGAAAACTGAGTTTGAGATACAATTCTTTTTATGGATTAATGACTATTTTAGGCAATTCATTCATTACATATCACACAAAGAATCATCTCATATGGAATTGACTAATAAGGGTGTTAATTTTGAATGTAGTGAATCTTGTGATACTAATTTTAAAGAGTTAAAGGGAAGACTAATAGAAACCCTGATTCTGGGGCATTTTTTTCTAGGATGAATCTCTATAATTCTCTACAATGCTACAAGAATCGTAATTGGTACAACTATGATGTAGGGTGATTGATTCGTGATATATGGTTCCCATCAGTTGAGGCCTTAGGAGAAGAAATATACTACACACAACCTCGAGATCGCATCAAAAGTTCATGATATTCACAATTGAGAATTATACTTAAGGGTGAATCTTATGTCATTTACGTAGACTATAAAAGTAACAAATATATATCCCCTTAGTAAGACATGAATTTGTGGTTGCATGGGTAGGTGGAATACCTGTAGTCATTCTATAGTGAACATTATTAGGCACGCAAAAAGGGAAATGATTTGGATCATTCCTCTAGCCAGAAGACTCATATAAAATCTATTAAGTATGATAATAATGACTCGTAGTTGATGGATTTATTTTCTGTAATTCATATTGAGGTTCATGTTCCACAAAATAAATCCTTTCTAGCAGCTCTATTATTGATTCACTCTCTCCTGGTGTGGTTCTGACTGAGGTAATTATTATATTCCCAGCACCATGTCTTGAGGGAGAGTTTTGTATGATATAACACACCTCAAAGATGGGTTTTTGATGCTAGAGAGGCTATATTAATCCATGTCCATGAATGGGTACCTTTTTATATTCGTGAAGTGTTGATTTTGGAATCACATGAATCTCTTAGGGATGTTCATCATGGAATTACCATGATAAATTGAGACATGCTTCATCATCACTGGTGGACTGGTATGAAGTGGTAGATGATTGGATTTGTCACATTTTGTTCCACATATCAGTAGGTGAAGGAAGAGTAATGCTGACCTACTGGTCTTATATATACTCTCTCCATTTGTGGGTGGGAATGGAATTATGTCACCATGGTTTTTAATATTATTTACTAGATCCCCTCAAGGAAACGATTTCATATGGGTGATCTTCAATAGAATGACAAAGGTCACACACTTTATACTTATTGTAGAGACCTTATCTGTTGTCTGGTTTGGAATTCATTAAATCTGTGAGATAGTGATACTCTTTGATATTCCCCATTAGAATGTTTTCAGATAGAGATGTTATATTCACTTAACAGTTATTAAAAGGGTTTTATAATGGACTAGGTTCATAGGATATCTCAATTAATTCATATCACCCTCGGACTGACAGGTAGTCAGAGTGGATGATTCTGGAGTTAGAGAATATGTTGCGGGCTTGAATCCAATATTTTGATGATTTATGGGAGAGTCATATCCTTATGGTTTATTTTTCCTACAATAATATATTTTAAGAAATGAAAAATATGTATCCATATGAGGATCTCTTTGGTAAATATTTTTTCAACTCTATGATGGCTACACATATATGAGGCAGCTCTACATGGTCTGCGTCTCATTTGTGATACATAAGTCGATATATTTCAAAAATTAATGGATATAGCTCAGTATACTTACAACTATTGTAATGATTACCTCTATAGATATCAATTTTATGAGGTGGTTCATCATGTATTTCTATATGCATCACCATGATTAGCTCATGGGAGTATTAGAAGACATGGAATGTTATCACCGAGATATGTCTAGACTTTCGAGATAGTGGATAGAGTTGGGTTGGCAGCCTATCAGTTTTTATTACATCAGAGGTATCATGCATGTACAATGACTTCCCTGTACCACATAATTGATAGTACCATGAAAAAATGTCTCATTCGTTAGACCCAGATGTTATTATTCCTGATACATAAGCTTCCTTCACGGAGAATCTAATACATATCATTGCCCATATAATAAGGTTTATCTGACACGGGTCAGTTCCTCTAGTACTGGTTCAATTGAATCATTGATTCATAGATTATGATATGTGGGATTAGGAGGTTGATGTACATGGGAAATATCAAAAACACTTCTCCAAGGATGTTCTACTACCCTCAAAATGGTACCTCGGAGACAAGTTATTTTAGCAGGGTAGGTTGCAACATCTCAATTCATTATAAACATACATATAATAATTTTTTTGTTATAGTTCCCATAAATGACACAAAATATTTTGAATAATAAATTTAAGGTGGTCTTTCATAAGTGATGGTCTTGTTTGGATCTTGTAACCCTGATATTGTAAAAAAAATTGGGTCTTTGGGTTTGTTTGGAACTGTGATACCCAAGGCTCATGGCCATGAGATCCATCTGTAAATTTTTTTTATTGATATTTTTCATGGTTTGTGCATGGTTAGTCAAAACGTGCCAAAAATTGAGGATTGTGCTCCACATTGGATTGAATAGAACATGGTTGTAACCCAATTTTCCTTAATCATGTAGACAAACTATGAAAAGTTCAATTATAGGTTGTTTTTACAGTTTTAACTGTTATAAATGAATTATAAAAAAATCCACATCCCCCTTTTTTATACATATAAGTGATCTTGTCTCTCACTACAAAAAACCTCATAATTATGAATCTCAAAATAAAGGCAGAGGCTCCATCCATCATTGGATTCATCCTCCGCCAGATCCATTTAAATTATTAAGGTATGATCTATAATACTCTCTAGTATATTTCATTGCTCAAACTCCATCTATTTTCTTATTTGGTTGAAATTCATTTAAACCATTTTTGGGTAATTTTATGATTTATTCAATTAATTCTGACATATTCTGAATCAAACATTGATACTGGAGATAGGAATATATATGCAAATATAGTTTGTGTTCATTCCATTTTACATTTTTTCTTGTTTCATAAATTTTTTTATTGTACCACTAGTTAGGAAAGTATGGAGAAGCCTCCCAAATGTGAATATTATAGTTTTTAGTTGTTTCACTCATGTTATATGACCCCCATTGATGTACAATCACAATCAAAGTGTGTTTAATTGTCATATACTACCCCTTTGGTTGAGATATTTCCTTAGAGTCCCTATTTCCTTTGTTCAAAAATTTTTAAACATCAGATGATGTGTATTTTCATGCAACCTATTCCATAAGTATAAATGTTAAATGGTTTAGGGTGATGAGACTCTCAGTAGGCCCTAATAAACTATTCCATAAATCATGTGAGTTATTCAGTAAATTCTGGACTACTGCTTAAATTATTCCTTCACATTATTAAAATTGAAATTGCTCAATGGTATTATTTATCAATTATGAATAATATAATCTAATATCATATAAATAATGTAATGGATATACAATTGATCTATGATTTTCATTTCTATTGGATTTGAGACTATTGACTATTCCATACCCCATTCCACTAACAATTGTTTGGGTTGAAGGTATTGGTCAAGTTCTTATAACTTAAATAATACTGATAAATTTTTTACCTTTACAAATGTATATTTTTATGAAAATTATTAATTTAATGGGATTTCTCTTATTAAACTTCTTATATATGTAATTCATGTTTATGTGTGGTTTCGATAATTTTTAGGGTGAACCAAGGGTGTTACAACTTAAGGAACCCTTCATGAAACTCTTGTTCCATTCATTGATTATGATAAATGTTGTTAAATACATTGTGGTGACATCTTCTATGCCTGAGATGGTCATGACACATGGTATCTATTTGTCCCACCAATCAAGTGAGACTAGTTTCCTAGGGGATATCCCCTCAAAAATATGAATGGTACGATTGGTTCTAAAATGAAAAAAGAGATACTAAGGCCCTTATGTGTGATACTTTATACATACTCAGATGCCTATTCAAACTATTTCTACACCATGCTAGTGTGACACTTAGGACATCATACTTGGTTCACTTTGGATGGACTCTAGGAATTGGACTTTGAGCATTACATGGAAAGTCATTCCATATTTCCATTGATAGGGTAATGTAGTCTCGACATGTTTTATAAAGAGATGATTAAAATAGTTTTCAATGGAAATAAATGTTTTCAAGTAATAAATGGATTGTTTCTTAGAAAATATAGTGAAATTTTCCCCAAAAAAATCAAAAACTTAGGAAAAGTCCAACTTATGACATTTTTACATTATTAACGTTACCATTTCAGGATCTATTTGTTCAGACACACTCGATCAGGCTAAATCCAGATGATTGGATGAGTTTTCAATTGAAACACAATCCTGTGATTTATTTAATTTATATTATATTTTATATACCATATATATGGGAAACAATTACATTTATAATTAATCAAATGGAATGAGCTTGAAACTATGGAATTCAGACTACTGAGATTAGGTCTCACACCCTACTTGGGTGCCTTTGGTACCCTATTAGACATTATGATTTTCAATACAGAAAAGGGGGTTAATACATCTTACAATACATGATTTACATGTCTAGGATGAATGTGGGAGAAGAGGATCAAGCATATTATTAAGATGCTACCTATAATAGTTAATGGATTCATTTTTATTTCAATCATCACGTTGAATATAAATGTATCATATGCACCATTATATATATTTTTAAACAATCAAGAAATAATATTTTCATTAGTTGTTTATGTTTATCTATTTTTCATCCACACTTTTTTTATTTCCATTCATGGTTATGAATTTTTGTTTCTAATAATATCTAGATATTATCATTACATCTGTTGTTTATTGTATATATTCTTACACTTTACTCTGATCAAAGAGTTCATAGTCTCCCCGCAGTCTTACCCAAAGACCCTAATGATATTGGTTATCCTCTTGCATTTGGAAAGATACACTTGAGGTCTTTCATCTCACTACCTTGGAAAACTATTGAGTGGCATTCGAAGTAGGACGATACAAAGATATTGTTGTGATATTTTTCAGTATGTGCATTACTCATATTCGATATATAAGGATTGATAATTAATTTTGTGTGCTTGTGTATATGGATGTTGAATCTTTTGGTACCAATGTAGTTAATTTTTCAATACATGAATGGTATGTTTCTGGTTTAATAATCATCCCTAAATTAAAAATTGATTCATTATATAAGGGCATAAAGTAATGTCTTCAAAAGGAATTATTTATAATATAGTTCTGTATCTATAAAAAATTAATTAAATTTACAAATATGGTATAAATTGAAATTTTTGATCCCCGTCATCCCCATGGTTTTGTTAAGAATATTACGAACAAGGCTCATGTGAAGTAAAATAAATCACATAACGGAAATAAATTTATGTTATATAAATTTATGAAATATTGATGAAGCAATAATGTGAATGAATGGAAGGAAAAAGATGGTTTAACATATGTGGGAACCCTCACTATCGATCAAAATAATGTATAAGGGATATTAATTGTTTGTTTAATGAAATAAATTGATAACGATCTCAACAGAATCAACCACCCACACTATAACATTTTATATGAAATGTTTTTGGGAATTATGGAGATAAATTACCTAATCAATTTAATAATAGTGGTGAAAAACCACAACAATATATAATGATAATGGAAAAAAGAAAATCTTATTTAATCTCTAAAACTATTGTGAATCATTATATTTGGGTTATCCAACAATGTATAATTTCATTTTGGATATTTAATGAATGAGTTACATGAAAATATTTTTTTCATCCATCAAGGATATATGATCATATTATCTCTAATTAAATAAATTTTAGAGTATGGAATTCAAATTTTAAATTATAAATAAACCTATGATCATATGTCAATTCAAATATAAATCCATATTTCTATTGGAATTTTTTTAACTACGATAATAATTTATTTATGGAATACATTTTGAATTGTATTTTTGAAGAATATATGTTAATGTTATGACAATTGTAATTAATTAAGGTAAATAAATTTTTGTATAAGTCTTTATGGGTGGATGAATTAATGGATATATCAATCATGAATGGATATGTGATAAAATCATTCTAATCTATGTGAATCAATTTTATTCAAACATATTTTATATAATCTTTATAGTTATGTTTATATGGAATTAAGTAATTTTATTTGTGGATTTTATCGGATAACATGTTCTATCCATCATGGTAATAATAAATAATTAGAGTATAGGGTAATGAATAATGGATATTAAAATTATTCTACAGATTCAAAAATGCAAAATACATCATTTTTATTCATTTTAGAGGGTAAGAAATGAAGATTATTTTTATCAAAAAACAACCAATGAAATAATTTGTTGGTTTAATATAATGGAATATCAATCACTCTATATATAGGTCACTTTAAAAATCATGATTGTTGACACCTCCACCTAACCACTCTCACACCAATGATATGTTCAATGTATCTATCTTGAAGAACTAAATAACTAATATAGAAAATGTACAAAACTCATAGGTCATACTCCTAGATAATGATCTCTCTTTTATGAAATAATCATTTTAGATTTTGGATCATTCGATAAAAAATTATCAAATTAGACCACTCCCATGTTCTATGATTTTTGGTGAATCCCCCCACCTTGAGGAAGCTACGTGGGAACCTGAGGTTGTAATATGGTAGAAGTATCCTGAATTTTTTTTATTATAGTGATCAATTAGGAGGCATAAATTTATTATTATGGGGGTATAACTTTACAACCATATATAATATGAAATAATTTTATTCATATAATTTTAATTCCAATTATTGGTTTAACTACATGAAACCCTAAGTTTTACAAATACATGAAATACAGTTACAAATATTATTATTTAATGTAATAGTTATCGCTTATCTATTTGAATAATGGGAATGAATGGGATTAAATAATATATCAAATGTATTCTATACACACATATATATGTGTATAATTAATTCGGTTTTGACAAACTAATTAGAAATAAAAATATAAACCATTTTACAATAAAGAAAATATTTTTCTAAAAAACGATTATTCTCTAGAAAAACATATATTACCACAATAAATTAATTGAAATTGTTTATTTATTTTTATTTAATTATTATATTATATATTTATTCTCATATTTGACATTCAATATATGTGTTTTCGAGTCCATATATAAAAATATATCCAATTATTTCCTTCAAAAATACTTTTTAAAAAAAAATAGTTGATCACAATTTTCATACAAATTTTTTAATTTAAAATTAAAAAAATTCGAAACAATATTTGAAAAAATAAATTTAATTTTTTGAATTATCATTTCATTGTTATCTTTGGGTGAATTTTTTAGAATTTTATGATAATGTTTATTTTTATGTGAATAATAAAAATTACTTGTTTTTATCAAGGAATTTCATTTATTTTAATGACATAAAAAATATACTAAATTTTTTTATTGTTATAAACGTAATAGTAGTAAAATTATATTTCAATTAATCATATTCAGGTAATTGGAATCAATTTAATATCGAATTTTGAAAAATAAACATTATAATCCATTGAAAATTTTCAATTTTGAAAATTACTTTCTCATTAAGTCTGATGGTTTAATTTTTTAAATAAAACATTATACATATGTGAATGAAATTTAGACAAATGGATTCTATATTATTAATTTTTATAATTGAATTTTTTTTATAATTTCAAATTAATTTTTTTCTGTTATTAATTGTAAAAGATGTGAAAGTCAATTACCTCTATTAAAGTAAAATTGGGTTTTCAAAGGATAAATATAAAAATATTAGGGGTTAAATAAACAATAATAATTTTAAAACCCATTTTTCTAAAACTATTGATTCCTTATAACCTCTACTTTTCGGTATTGAACCATTTTAGAGAATTATGTTCTCAGAAAAATGAGTGATCGCTGTTTTTTTTAAAAATTCATGTTTTTTAGTCACCTCATGCATAAAATCCCACTCCATATCCTATCAAAATCAATCATCTAAAACCATTTGGAAAAACCAATAGAAAAAAATGTATTATTTAATTCACTAGCTGCATCCTATAGGACATTCTGATATCACAAATCAAAATTTGTAAGGCATTATGTAAAACCAATAGTGGTTTCCCAAAGAAGATTTAATATTTTAAACTATGTCCTTTATTTTACTAATTATTATAACTCCATAAAATATCATTAAATTAAACTTATATAATAATTATATTATCTACTATATATATATATGTAATTATTTTTAAATAATAACTAATATCCATCTCATCTTTAATAAAATGTGATACGATATCATTATTCTTGTGTATATGAATAAAGGGATGAGCTAGAAATACAATGTATAAATATTATCCCATGGGTGAGTAGTAATAACATGAGGATATAAAATGGAATTGAAATTTAATAAAAATATTGAAGGATAACATATGGAAATGAGATCTTGTAATAATGGAATCAAAGAAATATTCAAACAACATACCACCTGACATAAGAATGATTTAATGAAAACCTCTAAGAATATTTTATATAGAGGAGCATGTTTCAAGGCTTACCACCATGGTCATTTCACATGGGGGGAGTGGTTAAAGTCAATCCACCAAGACCATTTCACATAGAAGAGAATGAGTAATGGATAACCTGCAAGACCATTTCATGTGGATGAGAATGAGTCAAGGATAATTACTAAGACTATTGAACATGACATCTCATTAGAATAAAAATTAAACAATAAATTATAGTACTATCTGGGCACATCCATCATAACATGTTCATTAATATGTGTTCTTCATGAATAATAATACAAAATGTATAAGGATTAGTGTTTCTGAAGGAATGAAATGGGTATTTTCAAAGTTAAAAAATGGGTTTATTATAATGGTGTCTATGAAAAAATGGATCTAAATCATACAAAGATATTCATAAGGGATAATAATCACAAAAAATGAAAAGATATGTCACGCTAATGTGAAAACATGTAAAAGTGGTATTTAAGAAACATTAGAAAAAAAATTATTGGTCTTTGAGGAAAATATTAAAGATTCATTACAAAAAGAATAATTGTTTGTATAAAAAAAAAGAAATAAACCATGATATATTATCATGATAAAATAAGTTGTTTTATAAAAAATATTGTGCGATTAAAAAGATTATGGATTTCACATTAAAATGGGTAAGGAATTAATAAGTTCTCGTTAATCATATTTTCATATTGGGAAGATTTTAGAATGAAATATTTCTTAAAAAATTGTTTACCCTTCAAAGAAAGAATGACTGAGCTATGTAAATATGTTTGAAACATAATAACATAATTTAGTATGATTAAAAAATATGATTTAATAATTATATCAGGGTCAAGAAAATGATTGTGTATCCTGGAGGAAAGATGATTATTATGAGAGGATCCCTTACCATAGGTTAAAAAGGTTCATAACATTTACTTAATTCCATGAAAAAAATAATAAATAAATTTATTAATTAATTAAGAACATTTTAAACCTATATTTTATTTATAATAATTTTATTATATTCATTTATATCCCTTTACATGGGTTATAAGATACAATTTCATCCTTTGGGGGTGTTTAATTCTGTGGTATTCATGGTTAGTTCACTTGTATATAAGTTATAATATATATATATTATAATATAATTTATCCATAACAATGGTTTTATGATTAGAATTTAAGGTGGTAGTTGAAATTGAAAATTATTTATCCTCGAATGTGATAAATTAACACATCACAAACGATGTATTCCTTTATATAAAAATAGGACTGGGGAAGAGAAATGATGATGCATAGTTCCGTGAACACAATGAAATTACAGTATATAAAATATAATGGATTTATATGTCTCCTCACATTGTAAAGTGATGATAATAATATAAAATAATAAAAATTAAAAATAAAATAGAATATTAATAAAGTGTTTTTTACCTCTAGTGTTCTTCTCCTTGAGAACCTCATAGTGGAACTTCAGTTATGTATTTTATTGAGACCAAATTCTATTATATTTGGAGGGTGACGTGGGGAGATAATTTTTTTGAATCATGAAATTCATAATGGAATTGGTTGTGTAAGGAGAAAATGTGGTTAGGGTTGGTATTTATAGTGGAGGGGTGGGTTTTTTTATTATTATTTTGGCTTAAGAATATCAATATTGTTGATTATTGTGACTGTATAGAGTATTTAGTGCATAATAGTTGAAATTAATAGTGATTACATAAGACAGACATCATACAAGTCTCAATAATTAATTTATTCAGCTTATACAATAAATTACCGTATTTCTCTTTTCATAAAATATCAGTTATTTTAGAAAAATCCAATAAATAAACAGTAACAAAATTTCAATTTTTATAATTCATAAATTTAATCCATTTTATGATGATAATTTTTGAAATATGATAAATTTAATTTTAATTTAAAATCATTACTTATTCAAAAAATATTAATTTTAAAATTATAACGGATTTTAGAACACATTGAATAATTAATTAAGGTATCATATAATTATATTATAATAATAAAAATACAAAATATTAATTTATGGATCCATTTTATGAAATTATTTTTTCTTTTAAATCATTATATTATTTATAATATTGAATATAAACATTTATGTTTTATAAAAAAACCCACACTTAATTAATCATTTTTAAAAAATTTATTTACATATAGAATGACACAATGATATCATATATTCATTTCTAACATTACAAAATTTTATTTATACCTTTATAGGTGCATTAACTACTTTATTAGCTAGATTACAATTCTTACGATTCATATCACCAAATCAAAGTTCATAGTAATATTTCATTGTTATGGGTTCTATAATTTCTAAAAAAAATCTTATTTCATTCATTATTAATTTATAAAGTTTTTATTGGGGTTTCAAGATGATTTTATTTTATTTATACTAGATTAAATTTTTATAATAATGTTTAATTTAATTGATAAAATTCTAGGTTATTACATTCTTCCCCATTATAGAATTTATCCTTCAAAATGACATATTAATCATTTTCTGGAAAAAATACGTGAGTGTAATTCTCAATTATTTCTTCTTCTAGTTCCCATGTTTCCAATTCATATTTATGGTTATTCCAATGAAATTTTACTGGGTGAGTAGTCTTGCTGCATAGAACATTATCTCTGCGATACGAGATATTCAATGGATACACAGTGTACGATAGATAATTTTTCAACTTTACCACCACTAAATTCAGTACATGTGAGGAATCTGGTGTGTAATTATTTAATAGAGATACATGGAATACATCATGTAATTAATACATGGTAGGTGGAAGTGTTAGTTTAATTTCCTCAGCTCTGGAATAATCAAGAATCTCGAAGGGTATGACGTACCTTGGACATAGCTTTCATATAAGCCCCTAGCCTTAAACCTTATTTAATCATGAGTTATTACAAGATTACAAATTGAGGATGTTTTCAGGTTTATAGTTTTAGAGAATTAGATCATAAAACTTGCATTACATTCCACATTTACACAAAGTGGTTACATAAAATATAGTATTCATTTTTTCCATCAACAGAAATATATTTAAAAATAAGAATGGATTCTTTCTTGACACTTCCTTGACACTATCATCATATCATGTACCTTTCTCTTGACCTGTGAAAAACATTTCAAAAAAAACATGGGATGAGTATAAAAATCTCAGTAAGGGTTATAAAAATATGGAAAGGAAACATGAGTTCATATATACATAAGAATGAAATCATACTTTACCCATAAAACATAAGCACTTTAACATACCTCATCAAATCATGAATAAATCATAGAAATCATAAGACATAAAGGTAACTTGAGGCATTCATAACATTCTTTTGTAGGGAGTAACCCTCTTGGTTACGTTTGGAATACCCACCACAGTATATTCCCTAAATCTCTTCGGAGAAACCATAACGTTTCACTCCTTCGCATTACCCAATGCATTGGAGAGCTATATCGGGCTCACCCACCCTTAGTTTATCACGGAACCACCCGTATTCATAATAATTCCCAAGAACCATAACATAATCTTATCACAGAAAACATGCATAAAGGAAACATAACATTTCCACCTTTCAATAACAACATATCAATACAACAAATTGATATAAAAACATTATGAAAACCATTTTCAATACCAAAATAAAAGAAAAGTAAAACATGGTATTTATTTTTCTTTTAAAAAGAGGGTATGGCTTGTAGAGGAAGTCGAAATTCAAATAATGGTCACGACGGCGGAGAAGTCTTTGTCACCACATACGTATGAAAAAACATTCCCTTTTGTCGTTTAGTAACGCTTCGTATAAAAAAATCATTTTTAATAAACTTAAAAGTCAAAGGGGTTTATACACCTTATAAAAGAAAGTTGTGTATAAAACAAAATATGCCTCAATGAAAGGATATTGAGACGAAGTCCCATACAAATACGGTATCCTTGGATTAAGGATAAATCAGTTACATAATTATGTGTGACAAATGAATACACGAAATATAAGTGGGTATTAAGTGTATAACAATCAGAGGACATTCACACATAATCATAGAACGACATATTCAAGGTGTATAAGTTTATCCCAAAGAATCAAAATTGGGTTAAGAAGTTCCTTTGCAAAAATTCGACAGCCTAACGACGTCACTTCCAAATTCAGAAAAAGAGTTGATGAGAGATAAAAAGGGTATCGCATCACTTGGTCATAAAATCTTCATCAATAAGGATATATAATAACATATCCCAACATAATAGTATGTGAATTAAAAGACATAACAAAATAAGTCTTTTAAAAAGAGGAGGGTGAAAGGTTCCCTTACCGACATGGGTACCTTTCGAAACATACACCCCGTGAAAGAAGGACAATACAACATTGATATAAATACTCATAAATGAAAGTATATTACACAATGAGTAAAATAATGGGCAGTACATACACCACTCAAAGTAAATTGTGGTAAATGTAGCATAAATCTCATGGGAATAAAAGTGAGATGAAAAATCCCTTATGAAAACTCGGCAGCCTAACGGCGCCACTTAAAACATACAAAAATGGATTGATGGGATCAAATAGGGTCTCTCATCATATGAACATAATGTTTATAGAAAGAGGAATTTAAAAGAACATCCCCCAAAATAAAAAAGAGGATATTAAAATAAGTGACATAAAGGAGAGTACTTAAAAATAAAGAGAGAGGTTATATCTCTTACAAAAATTGGGCAGCCTAACGGCACCACTCAAAACTTCCAAAATGGATTGACGAGAGAGAATAGGGTCTCTCGTCATATGAACATAAAAATTACAGTAAGAGTAATATAAAATAACATACCAATAATAATAAATATGATATTTAAAAGGAATGACATAAAAGAGTGTACTTAAAAAGAAAGATTGGAGTAGGATCCCTTACCTCGGGTCCGACTTGACTCGATCGTTCTTTAATGTCCTTAAAATCGGGTAACTCCCTTTGGTTTGAGCTCAAACGCATCCTTGGGAAGACTTCTAACCAAATTAAAACTTCTAAGAGTTATAGAGGGATGTGGAGAGGAAAAATGGGTAGGGGTTGGCCGAGCCAAAGGCTTTGGAAGTGTGGGTAAGGAGGTAGAGGAGGGGCCTTTTATAAGAGGGGAGGGGCACTCTCAGAAAGTAAGGAAATGTTACTTTATTTTAGAATGAGTTTCGGATTTTAATGGTACCACATTGATTTTTTTTTAGGATAAGGTGATAAGGGTTTGAAATCCACCCATCCAATAGGCTTTTGACATGTGTAGGTCTTAGATTTTACATTATCTTTCGTTTTATTTAAATCATTAAATAATGAGGTCATCGCTGCATCATCATGATGTCATAAATAATTTAATTTATTTAATGTATAAAAATTATAAAAAAATACTATGATGTAGGAAATCGTTTTATATTTCTAATGAATATTTATAGTCAAAAATCTGACTTTTATAACCCCATGAAAAAATTGTTTCATTAAAACATTTCATGTTTGTGTCATTTTTACTTTAACATTAAATAAAAAGTTATTTATGTCATTTCCCAACCAAAGTGGCTCCATGGGGACCCCAAGTTGACCCATGGGTTGTCTCGGTCGACCATGATACATCTAATGAGGGTATGACATGTGTCAAGCTCATCTCATATTACTAAAACATTATTTTTACCTTAAACTACACCAATTACCTCTAATCGCGATTAAAAACTTAATAAGTTACTATTCACCAAAAAAAATAATTTAATCCCATTGAACCACATTTTACTTCTTAATGACAGCCATGCATGTCAGATTTTTTAAATTCAAAGCACAAAGGTGGCAAAATTTCATTTAAATGGAAAATCAGTTTTCATAAGTACCACTTAGTGGTTTCACTATTCATCAAAAATTGAAGTTTTTCAGAAAATTACCAAAAATTCACCCTAAGCTATATTTAATATTCCAAATTCAAAAATGATGTCTATTTTAAAAAATTCAAAACATATAAGTTTAATTAATTAATTTAATAATTAATCCCCGCTGTCAAAACAAATAGCGTGTTTTTGTGAAAAAAATGTATCAAAAGATTAACACTAGTTTAAGTTCGATTTCAAAGTGAAATTAATTCCAACGACCACTATTGGATTAAATGGTAAAAATATATTATAATTTCACTTTAAAACAAATTCAAAAGATAATCTAATCATATAAATTTATTAGATTATAAAGTGGTTTTGAATTAAAATACAACATTTTTCACTATTCATTAAAAAATGAACTTTATCGAAAAAATACCAAAAATTTACAGAAAGTAAATTTTGATGTCCCGATTCTAAAGAAGAATTTTATTTTGTCAAATATAACACATAATATTGTCAAAAAGTGGATTTAAAAGGGGTTCGCCACCAAAAGAAGGTTAATCGACCTTTTAAAGAATAATAGAATGTTTACGCTTAAAAACTGGATTCATTTGCATTTTTTAATCCTCTAACATTTATTGAAAAAAAATATTTGACAAACATATATAATCATTTTGTAGTTAGTTCTGTTTATTCCCACCATTACAATGTCTAGGCGTTAAATACCATTTAAAATAATATTATTTTATTATTAGAGTGCAAAGTAAGATTTCCAAGAAACTCGTTGTTGCGTGTTGGGTACGCCATCAAGCATAGAATCCCCTTTAAAGTTATATTAATATTTTATTAACAAATATGGATAAATGTGAAAATGTCATATTCTTTATTTACCTGGGGTGTTTCATCCTTCCCCCCGTTTGGGAATTGCGTCCTCGCAATTCTGAAATTGGCCTTGGAATCTTCATTGAAAATCCCACATCGGAACCAGAGTCGGTAAAACAATCACTTTAAAATAAAGAAAGATAATTACAAAGGTCACCCGAGTTAACCCATACTAGGGTTCCATGTAGGAAAACATAGACATGGAGGAGAAAACATAGGTTCATGTTCTGATGGAAAGTGATAGAAAACATGTTTAGGAGAAAGTTAACCACAAGAAAATCACAAACTTGTGATAGGTTAAACGGTATTCGATTCCCCAGAAGGAAAAGTTAATAGACAACTTTTGTCTTTAAAGTTACTTTTTATTGAGGAATTTATTCATAAGGAAACATAATCACTTATCATGATGACTTTCAACATTTATTAGATTCCTTACACAAACTCATATTTTCTCCAAAATATGAGTATTTAGGAAGATTTGTTCACATTAAGGGTACTATACTCAACTTCTAGAGAATAACCTAATCCAAAAAAGAGAACTATATACTTCCCATGTCTTTAGACTCTAACAAAAACCAAAACCAAAACCAAAAAGGTTAGTACAAGATCAGATAATCCTGAAAAGGATAATCCTTTATAAAAAGAAAACCTATTCTTAATCTACAAAATTTGTCCCAAAAAAACCCAAAGTTCAACAAAGACCATTCGATAAACAATTTGTCCATAAAATTATTCAAAGTAAACCAATCTAAGATTGCAACCCAAATATTTGAAGGATTTAGTCACATAGTCTTCCAAGTTAAATCATAACATTTATCTCCAAAAAACATCAATTGCTCTTAAAGTCTCGTATTGAAAAGTAATTAACCTAATCACATATCCATTATGATAGGTTAATATATTTTCAATAGATAACCCAAAGTCAACTTACTCTTAATTCATAAAATCATCTAACTAAAAAGAATCAGTCAAACTAACCAGGGACTTCACGTAGTCCAGTGGTAGGCGATAAATACCAGTTGCACTTTGGTTGTGGGTTCGATTTCCGTAGCTTTGTCCGACGTGACGGGTTTTCACACAGTCTGTGTATTGTCCGTTTTCCAAAACTATATAATTCTAAAATCATTCCCCAAAAAGAGATAAAATCATCAAAAATAACCATAACATAATTTAACCTCAATTTTATCTCATGCCTTTCACTTCCATCATAACATATAGTAACCCATAATTACCTCAAAAGTACGGATTATATAAACCCAAATGGTTCTTTATAACTATTTCCACAAAAGAACAGATAACTATTCGTTGAATAAAATTTTCATATATCAAACATCAGGGTTACACATACTATAAAAAGTCTTCTAATATAACCCCATCATCAAAAGAGACTTAATACTCTTAAGAATTTCACCATAACTCTTGAAGCCCTTATATGTTGAATTATTACTCATTATACATTCTTAATGATCTATTAACCATTCCTTTACAAATTATTCTAAAATAATTCTTTCCTACAAACAAAATCATGAATCATATCCTAAGATTCCAAAATAGGAAAACAAAAGTTAAGAAATAATCCATACCTTTGATTGGTAATTGTCAGTTTCTTCATCCTCAATCGGAATGGCATTAGGTATTGGTAAAAAAATATTTGTACGATCTTGGTGATCCCATTCCCAAAACTTATTCATAGGACATGTGTTTGCATAATGATCATGCACACCACATTTAAAACATTCAATTGATCCGTCAGAAAGAACTTCTTTCCATTTCCTCGAGTCAACTGGATGGTTCCTTTTTCCATGGCAGGTTCTTGCTTTATGACCTTCACTTCTACATCTATAGCATATTTCTGTCCCTTTGAAACATTTTCCTAGGAGTTTCTTTCCACATCTTTGACACATAGGTTTTTGAACACACTTACCTTTATGATGGTTACCAGTAGTTCCGTAGGGATTTGTTTCTCGCATATATGATGCCTTAAATAAATCACCAAGGTTTAGGTGGTCAATCATGACTCCAGATAGTTGGTTGAGGATAAACACAAGAGTTATCATTGCAGATCCCATATCATTCAGTTTCTCGCTCAAAAAACTTTCACAGTTTCATTTACATCCACTATTACTTTGGTGCCTGCTAGATCCAGCCATTTACTAAAACCAAAAAAGGTCAGTGTGAGTATATCAACAAAACCATCATGTACTAATGAGTAAGATAAACACTAAGATATACTTACTCATTCACTTTATCTAAAACTAGGACTCTTTCTGAAATCCTAACCATTATGGTAATGTCACTTATGCTTAAAGAATACCCTAACCTCTAAATTTATCTAAACCGACCTCTGATACCAACTATAAGGCCCCAGCCTTAAACCTTACTTAATCTTGAGTTATTACAAGATTAAACATTGAATAACTTTTCAGGTTTAGAATTTTAGAGAGTTAGATCATAAAACTTGAATTACATTCCACATTTACACAAAGTGGTTACATAAAAGATAGTATTCATTTTTTTGCATCAACGGAAATATATTTAAAAATAATAATGGACTCTTTCTTGAAACTTCCTTGACACTATCATCATATCATGTACCTTTCCATTGACCTGTGAAAAACATTTCAAAAAAAACTTGGGATGAGCATAAAAAGCTCAGTAAGGGTTATAAAAATATGGAAATGAAACATGAGTTCATATATACATAAGAATGAAATCATAATTTACCCATATAACATAGGCACTTTAATATACCTCATCAAATCATGAATAAATCATAGAAATCATAAGACATAAAGGTAACTTGAGGCATTCATAACATTCTTATGTAGGGAGTCACCCTCTTGGTTACGTTTGGAATACCCACCACAGTATATTCCCAAAATCTTTTCGGAGAAACCTTAACGTTTCACTCCTTCACATTCCCCAATGCATTGGAGATCTATATCAGGCTAACACGCCCTTAGTTTATCACGGAACCACCCGTATTCATAACAATTACCAAGAACCATAACATAATCTTATCACATAAAACATGCATAAAGGAAACATAACATTTCACCTTTCAATAACAAAATATCAATACAACACATTGATATAAAAACATTATGAAAACCATTTTCAATACCAAAATAAAAGAAAAGGAAAACATGGTATTTATTTTTCTTTTAAAAAGAGGGTATGGCTTGTAGAGGAAGCTGAAATTCAAATAATGGTCACGGTGGCGGAGAAGTCGTTATCGCCCCATACGTATGAAAAAAAAATCCCTTTTGTCATTTAGTAACGCTTCGTATAAAAAGATTCCTTTTGAATAAACGTAAAATTCAAAGGGGTTTATACACCGTATAAAAGAAAGTTGTGTATAAAACAAAATATGCCTCAATGAAAGGATATTGAGACGAAGTCCCATACAAAGACGGTATCCATGGATTAAGGATAAATCAGTTACATAATTATGTGTGACAAATGAATACATGAAATATAAGTGGGTATTAAGTGTATAAAAATTAGAGGACATTCACACATAATCATAGAACAACATATTCAAGGTGTATAAGTTTATCCCAAAGAATCAAAATTGGGTTATGAAGTTCCCTTGCAAAAATTCGACAGCCTAACGACGTCACTTCCAAATTCAGAAAAAGAGTTGATGAGAGATAAAAAGGGTATCTCATCACTTGGTCATAAACTATACATCAATAAGGATATATAAGAACATATCCCAACATAATAGTATGTGAATTAAAAGACATAACAAAATATGTCTTTTAAAAAGAGGAGGGTGAAAGGTTCCCTTACCTACATGGGTATCTTTCGAAACATACACCCCGTGAAAAAAGGACAATACAACATTGATGTAAAAACTCATAAATGAATGTATATTACACAATGAGTAAAATAATGGGAAGTAAATACACCACTCAAAAGAAATTGTGGCAAATGTAGCATAAATCCCATGGGAATAAAAGTGAGATGAAAAATCCCTTATGAAAACTCGGCAGCCTAACGGCGCCACTTAAAACATACAAAAATGGATTGATGGGATCAAATAGGGTCTCTCATTATATTAACATAAAGTTTATAGAAAGAGGAATATAAAAGAACATCCCCCAACATAACAAAGAGGAGCATAAAATAAGTGACATAAAGGAAAGTACTTAAAAATAAAGAGAGACGTTAGATCTCTTACGAAAATTCGGCAGCCTAACGGCGCCACTCAAAACCTCCAAAATGGATTGACGAGAGTGAATAGGGTCTCTCATCATATGAACATAAAACATATAGTAAGAGTAATATAAAAGAACATCCCAATAATAATAAAGATGAGATTTAAAAGGAATGACATAAAAGAGTGTACTTAAAAAGAAAGAGAGGAGTAGGATCCCTTACCTCGGGTCAGACTTGACTCGGTCGTTCTTTAATGTCCTTAAAATCAGATAACTCCCTTTGGTTTGAGATCAAAGGCTTCATTGGGAACACTTATGACCAAAGGGAGGCTTCTAAGAGTTAGAGAAGGATGTGGAGAGGAAAAATGGGAAGGGGTTGGCCGAGCCAAAGGCTTTGTAAGTGTGGGTAAGGAGGTAGAGGTGGGGGCCTTTTATAAGAGGAGGGGAGGGGCACTCTTGGAAAGTAAGAAAATGTTACTTTATTTTAGAATGAATTTCGGATTTTAATGGTACCACATTGATGTTTTTCGAGGATAAGGTGATAAGGGTTCTAAATCCACCCATCAAATAGGTTTTGGACATGTGTAGGTCTTAGATTTTACATTATCTTTCCATTTAATTTAAATTGTTAAATAATGAGGTCATCACTACATCATCATGATGTCATAAATAATTTAATTTATTTAATGTCTAAAAATTATAAAAAAATACTATGATGTAGGAAATCTTTTTATATTTCTAATTAATATTTATAGTCAAAAATCTGACTTGTATAACCCCATGAAAAAATTGTTTTATTAAAACATCTCATGTTTGTGTCATTTTTACTTTAACATTAAATAAAAAGTTATTTATGTCATTTCCCAACCAAAGTGGCTCCATGGGGTCCCCAAGTTGACCCATGGCTTGTCTTGGTCGGCCATTACACATCCAATGAGGGTAGGACACGTTTCAAGCTCATCTCATATTACTAAAACATTATTTTTACCTTAAACTAAACTATTTACCTCTAATCGCGATTAAAAACTTAATAAGTTACTATTCACCAAAAAATTATTTTAATCCCATTGAACCACATTTTAATTATTAATGACAACCATTTATGTAGGATTTTTGAAATTCAAAACACAAAGGTGGAAAAATTTCATTTAAATGGAAAATCAGTTTTCATAAGTACCACTTAGTGGTTTCACTATTCATCAAAAATTGATGTTTTTCAGAAAATTACCAAAAATTCACCCTAAGCTATATTTGATATTCCAAATTCAAAAATGATGTCTATTTTACAAAATTAAAAACATATAAGTTGCATTAATTAATTTAATAACTAATTCCCGCTGTCAAAACAAATAGCCTGTTTTTATTGAACAAAACGTATCAAAAGATTGACACTAGTTTAAGTTCGATTTCAAAGTGAAATTAATTCCAACGATCACTATTGGATTAAATGGTAAAAATATATTCTATTTTAACTTTAAAAAAATTCAAAAGATAATCTAATCATATAAATAAATTATATTAAAAAGTGGTTTTGAATAAAAATACAACATTTTTCACTATTCATTAAAAAATGAACTTTATCGGAAAAATACCAAAAAATTACACAAAGTAAATTTTAATGTCCCGATTCTAAAGAAGAATTTTATTTTTTCAAATATAACACATAATATTGTCAAAATGTGGATTTAAATGGATTTTTCCATCAAAAGGCGGTTAATCGACCTTTTAATGAACATTAGAATGTTTACGCTTAAAAACCGGATTCATTTGAATTTTTTAATCCTCTAACATTTATTGAAAAAAAAAAATTTGACAAACATATATAATCATTTTGTATTTAGTTCTGTTTATTCCCGCCATTACAATGTCTAAGCGTTAACTACCATTTAAAATAATATTATTTTATTATTAGAGTGCAACGTAAGATTCCCAAGAAACTCGTTGTTGCGTGTTGGGTACGCCATCAAGCATAGCGTCCCCTATAAAGTTATATTAATATTTTTTTTACAAATATGGATAAATGTGAAAATGTCAAATTCTTTATTTACTTGGGGTGTTACATTTCATTTCCACCAAAATCTCATAATCCAATTCCATGTTTATATGTGGAGGAATACAATGCCTCCAAAATTAAAATCTAAGACTCATCAAGGATTGTCTTCATAGATAATCTATAAACATTGGGAAGACTTGAGAAGTTGTTGAATGGTTTTCAAATTTTCTACCATTCATAAGACTATTGCGTGTCCTAGAAACTTATGTTCACCAACATCATCATACCATGTTGGTGTTCTGAATATTTTCCCATAAAGGGATTCATATTAAGCAATTTGTATGCTCGAGTGGAAACTATTGTTGTAAGATTTTTCAGCAGAGGTAGATGATGGTTCCACACTACTTTGAATCCCATATTACATGCTCTCAAGTTTATTAGTGTATTAATTCTCTTCTCATATTGGCCATTAGTTTGATTATGATAGGTACTAATAATTTTCAACTATGTGTTTAGATCATTTTGGAGACTTTTCTAGAACATGGATATGATTATTATATCTCGATCATATACAATCGATAATGGTAATTCATGTTGCCTTACCACCACTCTATCTCATATATATATATATACATTCATGTTTATTCGGTGAGAATCCCTTTTGAATTGCGATAATGTGAGTTCCCTTTGTATGATAATCCACAAAAACCCATTTAGCATTGTTTACTCTAGATGTATTTGTATGTACTTTGATAATGTATATGGTGGTTTTTTCTGATTTCCATGGTTTTATGGGTATTGGTTTCATCATCCATAGATAATTTTTCATTTTCCACTTAAATTTCTTAAATACTTATAAAAATTATATAAATTCAGCAATCTCTTTCTTCATATTGTCCCAGAATTTGTGCTTTCAGAGATCTCAATACATCTTTGTGCTCCCTGGGTGAAAATAGAATGTTGATATATCTATTTCATTCAATTTATCATTATTTACCTATATATTGTATGTTATATATTGTCGAGACCCAAATCATACTACTATTTTGTCAATAATTTAGAAATCTGAGGATTTAACCTTTTTCATGGCTTTAACCTTATTATAAATTTCAACCTAATTTCATTTAGGATACATTATTTTTCTATGATGGATGTTTGATAGGTCATTTAAAAAAGGATTGATTATGTTTCTTCCTTAATGATTCCCATGTCCTAGTATTCCAAATCAATGAGGTCATGATCCTGTTCAATTCTTAGTATTGATAAAGATTCAGGATCCTTTCTACATAGAGAATCTTACAACTTATTTTCCTTTCAATTATCATAGTGGATTGAGAATTCATAATCCTTAACAGGATAAAACCACATTCATTGGAACATATTATTCTCCTTCAATGTAAATATATATTTCAGGTTCTTATGATCAATATATATCCCACAGTTTTCCCCATAGATATATTTTAGCTTGATTTTCAATGCAATGTTCTCAACTCCCAACACCAGGTCATTCATTATACATTTCCCTCAATAATTTTTGACCATATTGAGTAAAAACGTGTCACATTATCATTTTTCATCTAGGACACTATATAATCCCATAATTTTGTCATCATTTTAAAACAAAATTATTTCCTGACATGTCGGTAGTGTCAGAAATGGTGTAGTGAAAATCCTCTTTTTCAACTCTTTGAAGTAGTCTTCATATTAACTTGTCTATAAAACATTTACTCCCTTATATTTTGGTTAGGATATTTGGGTTTAAAATTGGAATAGTTTCTTCTAACCTAATTGACAATACACTTCTAGAATTAGGAAACTATGTATCTCCTTTATAGATGTTGGTGCAGGCCACTTCAATATTGCCATTTTCTTCGATGTGTCAACAGATATTCCTTTACTAGTGATAACATTCTGGAATAATGATACATGATCCATCTAAAACTCACATTTACTATAATTTTCATATTTTTTCTCCCTTCTTAATTTCGTCATCACATTAATGAAATTCTATTCATATTCCTTCAAGATCATGGATTATATAAAAATATAAAAGATAATTTATACCAATTCATATTATAGGTATTCTCAAATGAATTTATTCATTAAATCCATGAAATTTTTTTGATCATGAGTGAATCGAATGGGAATAACTAAGAGCACATAGTTTCCAAACCACATTGAATAGGTAGCCTTTGGAATATCTTCCATCATTGCATTTAATTGGTGATATCCTGACCAAACATCCAAAATAGATAAATACTTGGACCCATATAATTGATCCAATAATTCATCTATCTGTGTAAGGGGAAAATTTATTTTGTATCATGATTGTAATCAAATCATGATAATCTATACAAAGCTACATTGATCCATCATTATTTTTTATGAAGACAACCAACACCCCACTTGGTGAAGAAATCATGGTAATAAAACCCATGTCAATGTTCTCATGTAACTAGTTGTTCAGTTTATCCAGCTCAATAGTTACCATTCATTACGGAATCCTTGATATAGTAAATGTTTAAGGAATATGTTCAATTGTGAACTTAGCCTCTAGATCAGGGGGATGAATATGAAATTAATCATGGATCACATCAGTATAGTCTATCATATTAGAAATGTGATTCCCTCTATTTTCTCAATAATTTCAGTTTGATATTCTATCTCAAATGGAAATAATATCCAATATTGAAAAAATTATTCTGATAGAGATTCATCCTTCTCCTTAATCTTTTATATAATTTGAGGATACCACATGATGTGATGAGTGCTCTCCCTTTCTTGATAGACAATGTTGTATTTGTTTAAGTATAGTCAAACCGTTCCTAATAAAGAATCAAACACTACAAATGAATTTATTAAAGTATTTTTTAAGAGTTTCATTCCACAAAGTTTAATTTGGGGGAGTTATACACATTGGATGCATTAATTTTCCCTTTTCTGTTCTCATAGATAAATCATCCTCCATATTTTGAGGTGATGTTTGAATAGATCTACTAAACGTAAAATATATGAATTAATTCATAGAACCATAGAAAATAATCCTACCTTTCACTATTTTAATTGTGGTTATAATAATTTCATTCAAATTATATTGAATTTAGGATGGGAATTTTTATAAATATAAACACAAAAAATGGAAATTGATGACATTAAATGGAAATATTATAAGTGAAATGTATATCCTAACCTTTGATTCCCAATTTTTCAATATCGATTGTCTATGGTAATAGAATTATCCCTAAGGTTATTACTAAAGTATTCACTTCTTAATATCAAAAACTAACTATCATGTGACTCTGATTATAACTATAATATCCTAATTATTTTTTCCATAAGATCACGTGATTTAAATCTTATCTATCCTTCAAATACAATCTATGGATTAGAATGTAATGTGTCTTTGAAATATTAGGCATAGAATTAAACACCATGAAACAGAAATGTATAAATATTTCATTTAATCACTATAAAAAAATCTCAATATACATTGTGATCTTACATCATCACATGAAAACTTTGTGAAGACATTGACCACAGGATGATCTAAAAATCTATATAAGGGAATTTTCATGTGTATAAAGGATAACAGATGTGTAATAATGCCTAACATGATAACATAAAAAGTCATGGAACATTAATAAACATATGGAATACAAACATATAGATCAATGGATCATATAATCATGGAATTATATAAATGTTTAAGGAACATAAAACATGACATATGCATAAATCAAGGATAACCACCAGGACCATTGCACGTGGAGATGCATGAGTCAATGGTAATAATGTAGATCATTTCACCTGACCACACAGGAGACTAAATTTTACCCAATGTATTGGTGTGCTATCTATTTTCACCTATCATAATATGTTCTCGAATATGGGTTCCACATTATGAATCATACATATAGAATAAAAACAATGGTGACCCAATGAATGAAATGAGTATCGTAATCATGTCAAAAAGGATAAAAAATTCTCATATCACAATGGGGTCTATGAAAGAAAGGATATAAATAATACATTGAAATAAAAAATGAAAAATAGTCCTAAAACATGATATGTTATGTCAAACTACAGTTAAAATATATAATAAGAGTATTTAGGAAACCATATAAATAAAACAGTTTAGTGTAGTTTAAGGAAAATATTAAAATATTATTTAAAATGAAAAAGGAATAACTATTTATGTAATCCTTGAAATGAACCAATATAGTTTTTCACGATAAAATGAGAGATTTTTCCAAAATAATTATTTCTTAAAATAGATTATTCTATTCACTTGAAAATATTTCAGAAATCCTGAAGATCCCTTTAATCCGGCTTACATTTTGGGATGATCTGAGAAGGGAATCTTTTTAAAACATTTACATCAACAACAGATAAAGATGAATTTATCTAGTAAATATATTTTAAACATACAAAAATAATGTATGAGGAGTAAATAATAATATTTATTAATTTCATCTAGTTAATGTTAGAGAATGTGTAACATAATTGAAATATTAGGGTTTAGAGAGAATTCTTTAACTTATGACCGAAAGTGTTCACCACTTCTACATAATTTCCTTGATAGTAAAATTAAATCCATTAATTATTAAATTTAGAAAATTTTACACGTTTATTTAATTTAATAATATTTTATTATGTTCATCCTTGGAATTTTTTATGAGTTATAAGATATAAATTCATCATTTGGTATTGTTCTGTTATGTGGTTTTCATGATCGGTTAATTTTTATATGTGAATGGAAAATCATCTAAAAGTAGAATAGTTTTTTAGTATTGAAATTATATTTTTCAAATAAACATCATAAATATTAAATTGTATGTATATCAATTTTTCCTGATTTGGGATGATTCATTAGATACATCGTTAACTATAACAATTTAGATTATTTTGTAATTCTCTCGATCATCAAAATAGAGTTTTATTTTATGAATTAATATTAGTTAAATATAATTTTTAAATATCATTTAATTTTATATAATACATATATTATAATCTTTTTTAACCATAAAAATTTTATTATAACTAGCCTCCAAGATGATAATATAAATTGAAAACATTTTGTCATTGAATGTGATAAATTAGACCATCAAAAATGATGTTTTAATTTTTAGAAAATAAGTAAAGTTGAAGATAAATTATGAAGGTTTTATCAATATACAAAATAACATATAGCATATAATAAATACTAGATTTAACATTTCACATGTTATAGTGAAGTTTTAAGAGGAAAAAAATGAAAACCAATGAAAACAAAATTAATGAAAAATAATGATTTTTTACCTCTTGAATTCTTCTCATTAGGATCCTACTTGAGGAGAATGAGATGGGTCTTTTATTGAGACCATCAGATCCTTTATATAGGTATTATATTTGGGAAGATTATTGGGTAGAATTTGGACAACATACAAATCATTGGAGCTGTGAGGATAAGATGTGTTGAGTGATGGTATATAGAGTGGAGAAGAGGGGTGTTTCTATTTTTTTATTCATTTGTATATTATTTTTGATCAAGAATATAAATAGTGAGAATTATTGTGACTATGTAAATTAAATAGTGAAGTTGAGTTCAAAGAAATGATTCTTAAATCTTCCATAATTCATAAATGACTCAATATTTCATGTTTTTAGCTTATATCATAAATTATTTTATGTCAACATTCTAAAAATTTAAACTATATTAGAAAAATTAAAAAAATTCACCATAACCGTTTTTCAACATGAATAAAATGGATTCCATTTTTTGAAATTAATTTTATCTATTTTAAATAAATAATTTATAATTATAATCATCATTTATCGAAATAATATTTATTTTAATATTATAAATGATCTAATAATAATTTAAAAATATGATTAGGACCTCATAAAATTATCTTGTGACCATAATACAACAAAATATTAATTTATGAATCCATATTATGAAAACAAGTTTTCTTTTAAATAATTATACTAATTATAAAATTGTAAATAAACATTTGTGTTTTATGAAAATAGGAAAACAGAATTTATTATTTTCAAAACATTTATTTACATATAATATTCGATAATTATATCTTATTTGCATTTATGCCGAAATTTTATTTATACTTTCATAGGTGAGGTTAGTATTTTATTTTTCATGAACCACATGTGGTCGGCATCCAAATCAGCACCTGTCCCAGTCTGTGGTAATTCTCAAAGGGAATTCCTTATCTCTATAGGATGGGACAAGTTCCCGGCATCATAAATAATGTTTGGGAATGATTTACCTATGTTTAGAAACAAAAGAAAACAAAAATAATCAATATAAAGAATATGATTAATTGTACCAAACAATTCATAAGAAAAAATTAGAAATTTAATTACATAGTTTTAAAAAAATACAAAGAGGGACAAAAGTAAATGGTAGCATCATGTCCTACTCAAATCCCACCATAAAAAATGGGATATCGCCCATAATCCCTCTCCACAACACCACACAAATAAAAGAAGATAACAACCTGAACTTTTTTCTCCAAGGAAACTTCCCTTACCTTAATAAATCATTACCACATATACTGAAATCCAAAGGTGTATGTAGTCTTTGAGACTAATTCCAATAGGATTCCACCCAAAATATTCAATGTGATAATCATTTTAAGACAAAAATCATAATTGTTTTTATAATCAATAAATTCTATAGAAAATTTTAAAATATGGAACGTTAAATGATAACATCTTTCAAGAACAAAACATTAAAGAATATAAAAATGTAAACAAAAAAAATGGTACTGAATTACCCAAAAAAACACACATTATGAAAACTGTACGTATAATATAGCCAATGAGCAATAGACATGAGAACACCCTTAGGCACAAGCTAGTGTGGGGACCTAGGTACATCATATCTCAATGTAATATTATCCATAAACAATAAAATACTCTTACACGAGTCACGAGGAGAGAAAGCCCCAATGTACTAGTTTCCCACAAACAACATCATTGTTTAGTTACTATTTTCATCTTCAATCATTCTAAGTGAAACAAGGACAAGGCCACTACCAGATTACTAGCATACTTGTCCTAGTCCACAAATTTAGATACCTGAGATTCCCTGTACGTGATCAAATAAGTTCAACATGTTATATAATAACATTTTCACATTTAAATATTTTTTCTAAATCCTAAACACACAAAAATATATCCATCATGTTTTTTCATCATTTTTTTAACTCAATAAACCATTTAAAATTTTCATAATACAATTTCAATATGTAAAATAATTCATTGAACAAAAAACCATTTAGACCCCTCTTTCATGGAATCACTCACCCCACTACCATAAAACATTGAATTGGAATCTTTAAAAGCATTGAACAAACCAATTTAATATATTATAAAATTTCCTCAAATGTTACAACTTGAGTTACTCATGAAAAACACACAATTTGAAGATAAAAATGTAACTTTTTAATCTAATGATTAACCAATTCCATAAAAAATTATTTCTCACAACACGCATTCTGTAAGAAACATTATATTAAGTTAAATGATGAAAATATAACTCATAAAATAATTCATACACATGGAACCACCTACGTTAGATTTCAAAATCCCCAAATCATTTTATAAAACTTCAACACCACAACCACACCTTAAGTGAGTGAAAGAAAGCCCTAATGAACATGATTGATCCAATAAAATCAATATTAAACCCTATGGTTGATTCCTTAGCTGTTGGAAATTTATAACATCAGGAAGTATGGACAAAATACTCATGAAAAGGAAGAAAAAAGGAATCCATTCCTTAAAGAATCTTGAAGATTCCCCACCAAAAAACCCCCTTCATAAATTGGTTCCTTGAGAAATTGAGGGAGCTTGGGAACCTTCAATAACTACTAGGGTAGAATAGGGGAGGTAAGTGGATGATTGGGTTTAATTATAGAGTGTAAAATTTATAATAATAAATGATAATAATGACATGGACACTATTCATGGTTTGTATGCTCAGTTTAGAAAATTGTGTGGCCAAAATGTGCAGCCTGTTCTGTGCACCCAAAAAACCCTCCTTTTCTTCCACATTTCAAATGGGAACATAGAGTAAAACAATAGGAAAATATATTCCATGATTATAAGAGAAAAACATAAAAATAATGACCCAGATATTATAATTTTCCCCACCATGAAAAAACATTCTTCCCTGAAAAGTCAACTTGAATTTGGAATAGAAAAAATGGTTAATTTTTCAAATATAATGACTTATTATTGCATATCAAACATTAAAAATTCAGTTTATACCAACCAAATTGGACCAATGTAGAAAAAATTCCCCTAATCATTCTCTCTATAGAATTAATTATATTTTCCCGTCGCTCAAACACTAATAAATTGAGTTTTATCTCCAAATCTTCCAAATTAAACCAATGGGACATATCCAAATTGTTCTTATTCTATTGAGAGACAAGGAACATTTCATGAATTGATTTCATCTATGATGTAAAATAGAACCTATATAACACCTTTAAAATCTTCTAGGTAAGCTTAAAATGTATGACATTCTTCAGCATTAGCTTTCACTACATTCCTAAATGACGATGGCCCAAATGAGGGGTGACCTTCAAGAATACCTAATCACCAACTGATAAATCAAAATATCAACACCTCTAATCAGAGTAATATATTTGGGGACTCTGCGATATCAAAAACTTCTACCTGTTTAACTTGACCATATAAGACGTCTCTTGCACAAGGATTGTCACCAAGGGTGAGGTCCCACCTACCTCATCCCAACACCGAGTAACACACAAGGAAGACTATAGAGTGCCTCAAATTAATAAATTAGAATAAAGGATTGAAAACTATTATTATAAATTAAATTACCAATCCCAAATGTCTATCTAAGGATCCTTTGAATTCCAAAACACATTCAAGACGAATTCCCTCTAGAATATGATATTCCCACACTATCTGACCATCTGTTTGAGAATGATATGTATTTATACTCTTAATCTAAGACCCCAATTCCATCTCAAGGCCTTACCAAAACTGAGAGGTAAAAATGGGGTCTCTATCTAAGAAAAAAACTGATGTCAAAATATGAAGCCTTTACAACTCCTAAATATACAACTTGCCTAGATCATTCATGTTAGTTGTATATCTGATTGAAAAGAAGTGGGATGAATTAGTTAAATAATCAATCACTACCCAAATATAATTATTACACTCATTTGTATTAGGTAAAATGAAAATTAAATCCATGTCGACCTCATAATACTTCCAGTTATAAATGGGTAATAGAATAAGCAGACAAGAAGGACTCTAATGTTCTTCTTTTACATACAGACATGTATATCATCCTGACATGAAGTCAAGTATGTATCATCTCATACAATGACACCAGAACTGTTGATGGAACTAATAATACATTTTATTTTCTTTAGTATGAATGGCCCTCTGAGATTGGTTGATATCATGTATAACAACGTTCTTTAGAGACAATGGTACCACTGAATGACCCTTTAAGAAGAAGATGCCCTCAGTAGGTGAAGACCAATTGTAAGAAATGTTCTCACCTTGAAGAAACCACATATTATTCTGAAATAGAACAACACTAGGATTATCCCACTAAATCAACTCAAAAAGATAAGGATTTAACTTAACTATTTACAGGAACACACCACCACTATGATCTTTGGTCTCTATGTGCATCTAAGAAAAGTTCTCCATTAGAGTCCACTCATCACTAGACTTCCTCAAAGATTTCACTTGTAAATCTTTACTCAAGGTGTCAGCCACCAAACTACACATTCCTATGGAAAATAAAATATCAAATATGATCCACCAAAGATAATCGATCCAATAGTGCTTCCATAGATTAGAAACATGTTGTGAGAAGATGTAGGTGAATCTATTATGATTAGAGTACAAAAAAATATCCCCAAAGAGGTAGTGACACTATGTATTCAAAACATGCATCACAACTACTAACTCTATGTCATGGGTTAGGTAATTCTTTTCATGTGGTCAGAGTAGGTGAGATCCATACACCACAACATGATCACCCTGCATAAGAACACGCACCAGCCCCATATCTTAAGAATCACAATACAACCCATAGCCCTTTTCAAATTCCTATAAAATAACATGGATCTGCTAGTAATATTTCACTTCAAATCCTTGAAGGATGAATTTAACTTTGGGACCCTCTCAAAATTCACCCCATTATGCGTGAGAACGATCATGGACGAATAATGTCATGAGAAATACAGAACAAACTACACGTGGTAACCTACCTAGCTAAGGAAACACCTGATCTCAAAGACATTCCTCGACTTCTCTGATGAAATAACTAAACTGATCATCTAAGGGTCCACTTAAACCACCTATTCTGAGATGATGTGACCCAAAAACATCACCTCCATGGTCCAAAAAGTGCACTATGAAAAACATTCATAATATTGATGATCCCAAAGAGATCCCAACACAACCTGAAAACAATTCTCATGCTCTTCCTTATAAACAGAGTAAACCAGGATTTCATCCACATATACCACATTCAATGAGTCGATATATTGGTGGAACGCCCTATTTATGTGTTCCATAAAGACCATAGATCATTGGTCAATCCAAAAGGCACGATCAAGTACACAAAGTGGTCAAAACTTCTTTGAAATGCTATCTTCCGGATATCCGCATCTCTCAACCCAACTTGGTGGAATGAAAAATGAAATTATATATTAGACAACCACTATTTCCCCTTAATTTAGTCAATGAAGTCATCTATTTGGGGAAATTTATATCTGTTTTTATTGTTACCTTATACATTTTTCGGTAATCGATGCACAACCTGATAGATCCATTGGCCTTCTTTGAAAAAAGGACATGATCAGCCCGATGAGAGACACATGAGTGAAAGAATCATTGGGATTCCAAACCTCCTAGTTATATCTCAAATTCCCATAAAATGGTGGGGGCCATACGATATGATGGAAGAGGTATTGGTTGTGTTTCTGATTCCAAGTCAATTGATAACTCCATGTCCCGCTCCAGGGGAAAACCTGAAAAATAATCTAGAAATATCTACTGGATGTTTTCCACTACATGAGGTAATCCAACATCAAGAGCATGATCATTTTCCTCTAACATAAGTGATGATAACTCGATGATAAGGTTTCCTAACTTTCTGAGTGGAGGTACCACACATACAAAACAAGTATCTGATTCCCCATGAAACACTCGAGGACTCTCATCAGGTTCAATGAAACTCACAACCACCTATAGCAATTGATATGTTCCTGAAAGTACAATATCCATTACATACCAAGTAGTACATTTAAAAGGTCCATATCCAAGATCAAGAGGTCCCACTACATCACAACTGATGAAATAGAAAGCGCAAATGATAGAAACCTAAGACCTTTCTCATTCTTCATACCCAACAGTTTAACCAACTCCATCACAAAAGACAACATCTGGTTTGGAAAATTTATTAGGTTCAAAATATGGGAGTAGATAAATGAAACATTAGCAACATTTTCAAATATAATAGTACCTAAAGAATATAAAATCATGATGGTACCTCAAACTGTCGATGGACCTACATCTGATCCTACTAGGGCCTGATCCACCATATAAAGATGCTTCATCTCTTCCTAGGAATGGTCAATTTCTAGTGGATATTCCCTAAAGTGGATATTCCCTAAAGTGGATCAGTCTAGAATATGATATTTCCCTACCACTGTGGCCACCAAAAAAATATGACATCATCCTAGATGGCTCTCATTAAACTAAAACCCCCTAGAACCCACAGATCCTGCCCCACTTTGGATTGGATGTGTCACCTTTAAAAAGCATTGTATGTAACCTATATTTTCACACTAATAACAAGGAAATGGAGAATAAATATATAAAGGTTGAATTTTCCCTGGAATCCTACATTGGTGGCACACTCTTGACCATTCATCAAAAGAAACATATGAAAAATTCCTATGGGGGTGGCATGAACTACCACCTCCCTTATTCCCCTGAACCTCTAGATTCATATTCTTCTACGATGAACTACCACTACCCATCATGTATACTTCACTAGAGAAACAAGGCTTTCTTATCTAATAAATATAAACCATTAAAGAATTTTCAACCACCTCTACATAGGTGTGCATCATAATCAACAATACATTAGTGTAAATTTCTAGTCGCATCCCGTTCTAACAAATTAAAGAATTCATATTTTCATTATACACAATCATAGGGGCATACCACACTAGCTTAGAAAAACTATTATAATATTAAATTACTGATTTATGGCCCTATTAAAGATACACAAACTCCAAGGATCTTGAAAAGGATAGGAACATAGGGAAATACTTCTCATTTAAGATGGTCTTGAAATCCTTCTATCTCATCTTCTCATGATTCCCATCTTGAAGCTCTTATTCCATCCACATACAATTGTGACCCTCTAGTAGAAATGAATCACATTTCAACCTAACCTCCTAGGGTATGTCAAATAATTAGAACCATTGATCTATCATTTCAAGAGACTCCGCTTCTTCATGAGGTTGCAAGCTACATCTAAATGTATGTGGGTCATCTTTGAAAAAACTCCTGAGATTTTTCCTTCCCATGACCATGTTCAACTTCTATAACAAGAGATAAATAAAGACTCAATCCCTGAATTAAATCCTAGATTTCATGGACCACAAATTCTAATAACCTCTTATTAATCTATATTGGATAACACTCTACATCATTTTCCCACGGGTGCATGGGAGCTTTCTTGGGTAGCATGTTGTAAAAAAAGAAACAGTCACCATATAAATCAATAGTAATTGAATTATGAAAAATTTCAGTAATAACATAAAATATAAAGAAATCAAACTCATTACAACAATGAAATAAACTACTACATCACCCCCACCAATTTTTCCCATGCTTTATATTTCCCTCATGCAAAACCTAGAAGAGAAGTCAAACATAAATCCCCAAATACCTTGGTGACTCAAATTATGTCACGAGAGGTGTAGGATAGGAACCATACTTGCATCCCGAATTCTGAGCCCCAATAGTCGTAGATCCCTTATAACAACACTCATCCAAGTTAATATGACCCAAAGGTCTTAACCAAGCTCTGATGCGAATTTTTTATTAACTAGATCTGGTCTATATCATAAACATCACCCAACCTGGATTGTAACATGTCCCAAAGTGTGTTCCATATCGCCAAAGGCGGACCCTTGTTCTAGGTATCATATGTAATGGTTTGGGAATGATTTTACTGAGTATAAAAACATAAAACAAACAATAATAATCAATAAACTAAATCTGAAAAATTTCACCATACAAGTATTTGAAAAATAGAGAATTGAATTAAATAGTTTTAACTGCATCCTAAGAGGGCCACAACTAAAAGGGAGAATCATGTGCTTCCCAAAAACCACCAAACAGTAAAGGTAAATCTCTGTAAAACCATCTCCACAACACAACATTGAGGAATGAAGTTAACAACTTGAACCACCCTCTTATATTACATTGCCCTTCCCTACGTCAAACATTTCTAAGTGCACATACACCTAATAGTATCATTAGGGTGTGAGACTAAGCCCAATTAAATGCGAACCCAAAATATTCCTTTTGATAAAAAATTTAAGACAAAAAATATTTCATGTTTTTATAAATAATAAATGTGAGAATAATTTATAAAAGTTTCATATTTAAATGAATAAAACTTTCCAGAGGTAATCTTTAAGGAATGTACACTATTAAAAAACACAAATTATACTGAATTTTCTAAAAAAACACACCATATGTTGTATATAAGTAAAATATAGACATTGATCATGAGTCACAATAAAACCCCTAGGCACTAGCTAGCCCTATGGCCCTAGGAAAATCATATCTCAGTGTAAAAGTGACCATGACCAATAACATTATATTGTACGAGCTACTAGTAGTGGAAAATCGAATGTCCTAGTAGACCCAAAACATTATGATTGTTTATTTACTATTTCCGTTATCAATATTTCTATGTGAAATAGGGATGAGGCCACTACCTGATCACTATCACATAATTTGTAGTCCACCCACCTAGATGTTTGGTTTTTCCACTTTGTGATCATACATGTTTGACATGTTATAAAATACCATTTTCACATAAATATTCGATTTCTAAATAATACCAACAACAACAAATACCCAACTTTTCTTTCCTTCTATTGAGTAATTCAATAAACATTTTAATATTTTCATAATAAATTTCAAGGTGTAAACCCAGACTTTATTCAAAAAATCCATTTAAAACCACTATTTCAAGGAAAAATAAGCCCCCTACAATAGAAAACCCGAATTTTCAGCCCATGAAAAATTCAATTAACCACTTTTATATATTATAAAATACCCTCCAATGATACCACAAGAGTTACAAATAAAAAAATACAATTTCAAAAAGTAAAATGAAACATTAGAATCCAATGCTTTACCGATTCTATCAATAAGGATTTTTACACCAAACACAATAGGTGTGAAACATTCAAGGAAGGTTAATCAAGAAATGATAACTCATACAATAATTATGACACATGGAACCATCAAACTTATATATCAAAAACACTAAATATTTTTTTGAAACATCATCCACACCACAAGTGAGTGAACATAAGCCCTAGAACACAAGATTTATCCAAGAAGCTCAATTTTAAAACATAGGGAGGAAACCCTAAATGGTGGAAACATATAATATCACAAAGTAGGGAAGATACCGAAAGTATAAGGAATAAAAATAAAGAATGAATAACTTACATGAAGAAAATTGATGTTTGCACAACAAAAAACCATTCAAAATGAGTCCCACAAGAGCTTGAGGGAGCTTGAGAGTCTTTTATGGCTTCTAGAGTCAATCAGGGTAAAAAATTAGCAGATTAGGTTGAATTCCCAAATGAAAAAAGTTTAATAACAAAAATAATTATGACTTGGACACGATGAACGGGTTGTCCAAACATTTAGTAAACTATGCATCCAAACTATGGTGTATGTTCTATCCACCACAACATTACATCCATGTTTCAAGGGGGAACCTAGGGGAATCCTAGGGAATGATGGGCTAAGAATAGAAGAGAAACGTATCTAAAATAAAGGACAAAATTGTGACACTATTGGATAGATTATTATTTCATTGGGTTATATCACTATTCCAAATGTCACATTAAAATTTCATTGGTTTAGATTTCTTAATTTTGATAAAATCATCCTATTTAATTCATTGAAAATATAAAATGATTTTATTATTATATTTGTGTTATTTTATTTGATTTATACTATTTGACATAATTATAATAAGGTAAATTTTCATTGATATAATTTTGGGTCATCACAATGACTATTATAGCCTATTTATTAAATAGGTGGGTATAAGTAGTATTATCTATATTAGGAAATATACATAAAAATAACATAATCAAATTAAATTAATTTATAAATTATTAGTGAACAATAAATCAATTTTTAGTACTGTATTTATATTAATAATATATAATGTTTTAATTTAAAAAAATATTTACTTTTATGAGAAAAAATTAAAATTAACTAATAAATATATTTTATATATTATTTTAAAAATTAAATTTTATTTTGAAAAAAAAATCATATTATGATTTTCTTATGGTAAATTTTTTTGATTTTATATAAAATATTGATTTTTCAGTAGATTAATTCAATACAGATTATTATAAAACTATTTTTCATTTTTAATAAATTAAAAAATTATAATGCCACATTAAATTTTAATGTTTAATAATTGTTATTTATTCATATTCGATCGAATTATTTAATTTTGAATCAACTTTATATTTTATTTTATTATAAGTTTATATTTTGGATTAAAAATATTAATTTGATAACTATTTTAAAGTGCCTAATGATTGTGAATTTAAAATAATTAAAATAACATCTACTAATTGTTTTTTAAAATTAAATTTATAGATTATATTTAGATAACATTTAATTAAAACTCATACATTGATTAATATTATACATATATTTCATAAAAAACAATTTGTTCTTAAAAAATACACTTATTTAAAACCCATATTTTCAACTTGTATGTGGGTTTTGTTATAAATTTAAGAATGTATATATTTAAAAAAAATATTTGAATAAATAAATTGAATTTCTATAATAATAATTTTTAAAGTATTTTATTGTGAACTTTTTTGAATTCACTAAATTTTTTAATTTTTTAAATACTAAGAATTATAGAAATATAATTCAAAAATGGATTACAATTGAAATTATTTATAAAGAAAAATAATATATTAAAAGTTTATAAAATTAAAATTATTAGTATTATAAATATATTAATCAAATTTAGATCATTATATAATATTTTATATTTAAATTTGATATAAAAACATTATTTTCTTTGTAAACTTTTTCTCTTTGAAAACTAGCATTCTCATTGTGTATGTAAGATTGATTTAAATTAAAATTTAACAATTATTTGAATTTATACTAGAAAAATTTATTATTTATTTGGAATCAGACTATTTTATATTATAGTTTATTTTATAAATAATATTTTATAAAACCCAATTGTGAAAATAGAAAAATTTAATTATCACGATTGAGTTAGAATGTGTTTTTATAGGGGATGAATTTCAAATATATGAGTTGAAATGAAATAAAAACTTATAAACACTATATTTTATAGATTTATTTCTACCCTATAATCTCCATGTCTCGATAATAATCCATTTTGGTCCCAGTTTCATGATAGAAACGTGGGTACTCCTATTCTTTTCTCAAAACATACAAGTGTGCCACCAACCTCACATATGAAATGCCACACACTTTTCTATCCCCATCATAATATAGAACCAGTTTTTATCATCCATTATTTACCCATATAACATCCTTACATACATAAAATTTTCATCTAAGACAAATGTATTATATAAATATATCTTAAGAATTATTTTGTTGCAAACCTATGGAGGATTCTCTAAGAAGACATAATGTTCCTCAATTAGTGTTTTTTATTTCTTCCTCCACCTATATCAATAATTTATAAACCAGAATGTAATATTATCTAAAATATCTTATATATAAAAATATGTTGGTTTTTATGTTAATAACCTAAGTGAATCACCACATCCAAAAAAAGGGGTTAGGAAATCATTATTTGTGTGTACGGCAGAACACCTCTTCGCGAATCGATGTCATTTGTTTTTATGTTACCACGTATCATGTTTGGGTATGACGATGGATATAATTTAAATATATATATATATATATATAATAATTGAAATATTAATATACCAATGGAATATATATATCATATATTCAATTTTTACCTTTTATTTTGTATGTGATTCGATAAATTAATTCATGTGTACGGTGGACAACCCACCCGTGAAGGGACGTGATTCACTTACCACTAATATGAAAGGTTTACTGAGTAATGGTATTTATGATTAAGTGACTATGAATTAAATATTTAAGGAAGATGATATTATGGTATAAGATGATGAATATTAAATAATGTTTCTATAAATAATTTTGATGGTTGAAATACTTTTGTATTGGAATTCTATAACTATGAAATATATTATTATTTTTCAGTATATGTTTTTCAAAATAAAATAAAAAGAATATTTTGATTGATTTTGATGATAAAGAAAAGTAATTTTAATAGAAAGATGGTATATTTATTAAGGGGATATATCCCTTAATATATTTTTGGTGTTGAAAAAATGTTTGTTTGGATAGATTTTTGAATGATTTGAAGAAAATGAATTGGATATCATTGTTGATCTTATATATGATTAATGTTTTGTGGAAAATTTGGTTTATTTTATTATATAAAGAGATTACATCTTTATTGGATTTATTAAATATATCAAATAATATATGTTTTATCCAATGAATAAGGGAGAATGTATTTTCTAAATATGTTTTTATGGTAAATAACATTATTAACATGTTTCACGAGAATACATGGTGAAGGTGTTCACATATTTGTTATTTGAAGATTAAGATACAAATTATATTATCGTTGTGATCAATGTAATGATTATTTCTTATAAATTTGGTGAAATTATTTCTATATTTGGAATTATGAGTTTTTTTAGGGATAACAATTTATTAAATTGTTTATGTTGAATTTTAGATTAGGTTTATATATTAACAAATTATTTCACCATATGAAGGATTATGCATAACTTGGGTTAAGAATTTTTTTATAATTACAATATATAAAAAGAATGAGTTATCATTTCTTTATAGATCATATTTAGTACACCATATGTTACAAAAATTCAGGTATTATAGTAATATATGAAGAGAAAATTCATTAAGGAATGAAAAAAGGATGAAAAAAAATCCTATGTAAATTAAAAGATATCAAGTATGTTCATTTTCATATTTTTATAGTCTATATGGAATATAAATTACTAAACATTACAAAAATTATCTTCACAAAAAATTTTGTTTTATTAAAATAAATTTTTATTATATAACTGAACATTTTCACAAAACTATCATATATGGTTTTGTGTTTGTCGATTTTCTCATGATCCTTAACTTTTTTGTGATCAATGTTCTCTATCACTCTCCATTACTATTTATACATTATGTTTTTCTAACCTTTTAAATTCTTCAATTCAAAACTATGTTATACTATGTGGATACCTAGTTGTGAACCACATTAGTTAACATTTATGATTCTAATATTATTAATTTATATGATGTTTCATTATTTACTTATAATATGTGGGTTACTAAGAAATAATTATAAAAACTTAAACTTATGATTACTGATATGCATATTGAGATTGAAATTATTTTTATGGTGGGTAGAATGTAACATCATGAGATTTTATGAATTTTTTATTTTTTATTTCAGTGTAATTTAAATTTTGAGATATCATTCATTATAATTTTTTTTTCATTCAGTTACTTGCAACATCTTGTGTCTTTGATAGTGTACATTATGAGTACAACTAGGATTCAGTGAACCATGAAATATTATTAGTTCAAACATTAACATTATAACCCATCAGTTATAGAATATTTTATTAACAGTATTAATGAAATTATAAAATATAATAATAAATTTAAAAATCAATATAATATAAATATAAACTCTATGTAAATAATCAATCACTTATATGTAAATTATTTATATCCGTTTAAAAACACGTTTTGCTAAAAATAATTCTATTTATTTATGAGAACAATATTATTATTAATTTATAAAATTTTTGTGAAAATTTTCTGATAAAAAGATACTCATTTTTATGATTCTCATATCAAAATTATCTTGTGGTGAGATAATTCAATTTTTCTGAAATTAATGGTTTGTCAATGAATATTGACCATACAAATTTTTGTATAAATATCATTTATTTTAAATTAATTAATTTTTAAAAATTCTCCATTATATTTTTATGTAACATAAACATTATTTATATATTTTTAATATACTTAATTTATTTTGAATAAACTTTATATAGGATAAAAATATAAGTTTATTTTGTCTTTAAATTTGTTTTTCTAAAACCACTTTAAAGTGCATAATTTTTTTTATAATTTAATTATTCAAAGTAATTCATAATGGGAAATATTTTAAAATAATTTTATATGTTATATAATAATAATTTTTTATTAATATTAATAAAATTATTATTATTTGAATTAATGTTCACAATAAATTATCTTCTATTAAAAAAATACAATTCTAGAAAAATCAATTTTCCATTGCATCTGTTGGATATATTTTAAATTTAATTTTTTAAAATTTTAGAAAATTATTTTCATAAAAAAATAAAAAAATTTAATACAGCCATTTCAAAATTATATTATAGTGAATTTTTGGGAAATTTTCTAAAAATAATAATTTTTGATGAATAGTGAATATTCCTGAATTTTAATTGAAAATTATCTTTTTTTGAAATTATTTATAATGTAAAATTATATTGTAAATTTATTATAAATTTAAATAACTTCAATTATGCATCCATTCATCCAATTTGTGTCACTAGATATAATTCCATTTTTAAAATTAGATAAAAAAATCTTTTTAAATGTTCAAACATTTTCTATATGAAAACATCCTTAATCTTCATGTATATGGAATTAATTTTGAATTAAAATTTTCCAACTATTTGGTTGTAATTGTTAAAAATGGATCAAAATTTTGGAATCATCATAATTTATATTTTTTAATACGGTAAAAGAAATATTTGACCAAAATTAATTGTGCAACCTTAAAAATTTTATATTATCGTCCAGATAAAAATTGGTTTATAGGGGTTTGGACTAAGAATATAAGGGATAAAATGAAAAAAACTAGTATAAAATTTATTTTATCGAAACATGTCAACACTATAACATCTAATTATATATATTCCAAAATTATTTTCATATTTTGTATGTGAAAAACAATTTGTTCACCTTTTCATTTCAAAAAAATTCAAGTCTGCCACCCACATCACTTATGAAAGGGAAAACACTCTCATTTCTATTTTAAACATTAAAACAATATTATAGTAATAATAAACATAAATAAATCACACCAAAAAATATCTTCTCACATTATAAAAGAATAATTTTTTATATAAATACAACATAGAATTAATTTTAGTGTAAACCTAAGGATGGTTCACAAAGAATTTGTAATTTTCATCAATGAGTGTTTCCTTTTTATGTCATCCTACACATATGTACATTATTATTAAACCATGATGATACATTATTTTCTATATCATACATGTACTAAGATGTTTACCTATTAATTTAATTACCTAAACCCATCTCCAATTCCATCATATGGGTTATGAAATCGTCATTCGTGTGTTTGGAGGACTATCATTTCTCAAAGTGACGTTATTTTTTTCTATTAACACCAGTCGTTATTAGGTATGATAACATATATAAAGTATACATTTATATAAACATTATTTACTCATTACATAATGTTTACCTTTTTTACATTCTCCTTCGTTGGGGATAGTATAATGTCCATCGCGTGTATGGAGGACTATAATCTCACAAAGCGATGTGATTTTTTTCCCAAAAGCATTACATGGTAGTTAACAAGGATGAAGATAATAAATATATATTATATTCATAACATATTTAAGATAATAGGGTAATATTTATTGTTATTAAAATGTAATATATCATTTTATTTATGTCCTTTTCACTCCTTGAAATATGATAGCATCCTTCGTGTACATGTGGACTACAACCATCAAAAAGTGATGTGACTCTCTCTTCATCACCACCCCACATGGATTATATGTATAAGTATATATAAATAAAAAATTATTTATAATAATATGATAATTACATAAGGATAACATATTACATAACTCATTCCGATAATGATCACTAAAAACTGGAAATGTTCCTCATTCGTACGTACGGGATACCCTCTCCATGATCATAGAACGCTTTATCTCTCAAAACAATCATTCATATCTAACCATAAAAATATAATTTATTTATAATATGATAATTATTTCATGCATATATTTTTGGATATTATGGAACCAAGATCACATTAAGAGTACATAAAATAATAAATCATAACATATATGAAAAACTAAGGGGTTATTAATCAAAATATGATTTTATCAAGGAATTCAAAATTAATGTATAGTGAATTTTCACAACCCGACCCATGTCGTGGATTAAGTCGCAACTACCTTAAGCCGGACTCCCTAGTCCAAGGGGATTGATAATCGCCAAAGTCACTCCAATCTCAGGGAGACCTTTTCATATGAACCAATACACACTCACAGAACCCACATAATGAAAAAGTATAGAGGGAAAGGAAAAAAAGATACAATACTAATATAATAAGGGAACATAACATGTATCAATCTATAACCAGTATATGTATATAAATGTAAGATTAAGGGGAAAGAGAAAAAGTAGACACATAACTAGAAAAGTTCCCCAACCTGGAAATAGGAGAAAAAAAGTAAAACAGGTGGGAGAGTCCCGCACATGAATCCAATGCCCCATCCACAGCATGCGGGCCAAGATCCCATATCCCTAAGAACCCTTAATGAGACGAACAACCTATACATTATTTTCAAGGGAACATCATGTCTAGGAAATGCAAAAGAAGGGGTGAGTATGAATATACTCTATAGGATGCCATTAAGGATCAATGGAAATGAAAAAGGGTACACTAAATAGGGGGTATTAAATAGAGCAACGAATCAAATGACATTACCGAGATATGAGTGAAGCTCAACCCAAAAAGAGTGTGAATTAATATCATCCAAACATAAGGATCTATAATTGGTGAGAAGGTGAAATTGTCATTTATTTTTAGATACTTATAGCTGGAGGGTATACATGTCCTATCATAAGAAGTTAAACATGAAAGGCACATGGCATAACCCACCCGTCTTCACCATTCCTGGAAGGAGAGAATCCAACACCTAAGATGTGGGTTCCAAAACATGATATATATATATATGTGTGTGTGTGTGTGTGTGTGTGTGTGTGTGTGTTTGTATTCTCAGCCAATGAAAACCAAATGAGATAGAGTGATGTGATCTCAATCTCACTGCTCAGTCCAATAATGTGAGTAACCAATAGTTTTATGTAAGGTCATCTATGTTTTTTAACACCTCCTCTCCATCCAAGGAGTCACACGTCAAGTGGATCAAATCACTACACACCAATACTATCTGCTTTAGGAATTACTAACCCACCTATATGGTTTTAGTTCACGTAGAAAGGACGCATCTCAGTGGGGAAATCACCCCTCATTACCGTGTGTCCTTAGGTTACATCAATGTACGTCTCATCACTATGTTGCACAATCAAGATGACATGTCTCAAGGTAGAGAAAAAATTCCGAACCTGACTGGATGGTTCCAATATAATGTCATTGAGGACCCATAACCATCCCAACTGGAGGGTTCTACCTCGAAAAGATCGTGGAACCATTCCCCACCCGACTGGAGGCTTCCACTGTAGTCTAATCATGGACCCATCCCCAGCCCAGCTAGAGGGTTTTGCTCAGAACTAGCATTGGGGATAATTACCCCTTCCAGCTAATGGTAAGACTTAAAATAATATGTCCATCCCTTCTAGATGGTATATCTCGAAGAGCGTCAAGGAACACTGGCTAGCCCTACTTCATGGTACCTCTCAGAAGAACGTTGATGCACAAATCGGGTGTAACCCTGGATATCCATCACACCCATAACATCTCGAATCATATCTTAGAAGCCACAATAGAGGGAAATATCAAATTATAAATTTAAAAAAACTCAGGATACTCTAATCTTATGTCGTATTTTGTGTCCATAAGAAAGAGATATGAGAGATAGATAATTCATAATGTGGTACACGTTGCGTTTGTTTCCCACAAGTCATGTGTCCTCGACTCGTCACCTGGACATGTATCTATATATACTATGGTACTAATATAAGAATAAAGTACCCCTAGTCAGACTATTATACTCCAACCGTACATGAAATTCCTATCCAAAAGGCTGATGAGCGTGCGTTTCAAGTATTTAAACCGAAGGGCGAATACGTACTTTTATAGGAATTCCTCCTCAAACTGCACCAGATATCCAAACAGATCATACCGTTGTAATTCATGGAGAAAAATGAACATGTTATACTTTTCATTCACCCATGAGAGACATCTGATGGGAAAGTCATAAGTCACCACATTCAATGTCGGACTACCGTCCCAGCCAACTGCCCCTCTCACACTTCCTGAACTGCCGCCCCACCTTGTTCGAGTCACTACCAACCCATTTCATGCATAAAAAAATTAAAACAGTCCCGGATCCGCAATTATTATGTCATGATCTACACATATCGATCTCTGTTCATGATCTCATCAATATTTCGTTGATCTTCCTTGAATATAGGTGCCCGATTGAGCTCTGGTCGCCCGACAATTATCAAACATGGATTTCAAGGGATTCCTTATTAAAGATGTGATTGAAAATAGAGTTAAAGGCACCAAAAAATGTCTTAAACATCACTGGATACTTGTTCTTGGCCGGTAATTTAGAATAGGGCACCAGTATTAGATCGTGTGATAAACTATATGGAATCCGGGTACTTGCGATCATGCAGAATTTGAAATCAAAGGGCATAGGTTGATGTATAAAATGGAAACATGCTAAACATTTCATTCATTGAGTAACAACACTTAGAATGAGTCTTACCTGGATTAAATCTCTCATTAATGATGTAGAACCTTTTCTTCGACTAAGGAGGTTGATCTGCTACACTTTGATCCATCTAAATCCATGGGTTTGTCGTTGTTCTTCTTCTTTCGTTCGCCAATGGGAATGTGAGGAGTGGGTTTGAGATTTTTGTTGTTGGAAAATAATAATTTTGAGGAAATTATCCAAAAATGATAATTTATAACCCTCAATTACATTTAAGTATTTTTATTGAATAAATAGGTTATTAATTATTTAATTATATAATCATTCACCATTCATAGAACATAAGAAGAACTCCAAATGATGACACTAATTATACCCCCACCTAGTGTAAAACCTACATTCATAACTCAATGGAGGTCTCAGATATCTTATCTGAGTCCCTTTCCGTGACTTATTCAGGTATGATATTTTAAATGAATAAATTAATAATTTAATTTGTCCATTTAACATAAGAAAAATGGCAGAGGGGTCTCAACATCCCGTGTCGACTCTTTTTATGTCCCACCTTAGGTAAACACCAAATTATGGACCCAACGGTTGTATCATATTTCCTATATAATAAACTGTTTAAGAGATATCATGTTTTATCAAATTAACTATGTGTATAATATAGAGCATATTTACTATTTTTATAAAATTAATTCTCATTACTCCGGTTCTCATAATTTCATGTTTTCTAAGCACCCAACTCTGGAATAATATTTATAATTACTTCAATGTCTTGTAAGGAAAAAATTGGGTCCGTATATCATTCCATAATTTACGATTTTTGTCCATGAAATGAAAAACTAAGAAAACAATGCAGGATACTGAGCCGACACCTAGCTCTCCCACTCCCAGGAAAACCCACATGTTTTACGTGTTGGTACAGCACACGAACCAATGGGATAGTATGTCCTCATATGGTTTTATCATAAAACAGGGTTTTATGATTCCATCCATGATAATATCCTTCTAGTGAAATAGTGATGGGTAATTGGTCACATATTATTTCATATTCGATGCATCATAATTGAGATTATCTTATACACTCAGTAAGTGAAAGATCCATCACCATTAACTGAATAATGTTTTACTCTACTCTTCCTCTAGGTACATCTATAGGGAAGTTAACTACTTTGACACATCCCACACTAGGTGACCAAGGGACTTCCAACAGAGGGACTGATCTACAATGTTACCATTTCCTGGTGTACGGAGTCCTACAAGAATTTCCAACCAGAGTCACTGCATGGGGTTCAACTCTCTGTGAGTGAAGACGAACCTAAAAATGGTGGTCTATAAAAACCACATAGCATTTTCTGAGAAGGTATTGTCTCCACACCCTTAGGTCGAATAATACTACTACCAGCACCACACAGTGAGTCCTGTAGTGCTGTTTATGTGATCTCTATCACCTCGACCTGTACATGGTAACTAATGAATCTAGGATGACGTTGAGAATTAAGAGGTACCAATGAACAGTGGTGGTGATTAAACTAATAAAACTATAAGAGACTAGACATGTAAATCATGTGGTATACCACGCACGACTTTTCCCCTCTTGGATGGAGAGTAATCTCAACCACAAGCACACTATTGATCCCACTATTTGCATTCCCTGCAAAAGGAGGTCAAGTACAAAGACTCCACTAGAAAATACAATACCTCCTCTGAAACTCCACCACACAACTCCTCCCTGAATGAACATGTCAAAGGGAGTCATCCACCACACCTCAATTCTGTTCACATTGGGTGGAACAAACTCACCCTCAAGTTTTTTCACACGCCACAAAAATGAATTAGAGTGGGGAAAGTACCCCACTTCCCTATTATTTCAAAACTACATCGATACAGGGTTTGAATGATGCCCCACATCACCCAGGTAAAACCTCAAACAAGGATTAGGTGGAAAAGTGTACATTACATGGTGCCTAACACTTTATATGGAAAAATGTAGAAAAAGGTAGAATGAGTACATCTTATCATCTCATACTCAATAGGATTATAGAAATCCAAATCATGAAGCTTTCTGAGGTCCTTGTTGTAAGCTTCCAGAGCCTGGTGTGGGCTTCTTGAATGGGGTAGAAAGACCCTGTAACATGCCCCCAGCTTATCCTATACCTCTGCCATTAACTCCTCCCTTTGGATCACCCTGATCAAAGTGGTGTGTCTGCCATGTTGGCCCCCCTACTTCCTTCTTGGTGTTATCCACCTGTCTAGTCAGGCAGTCTCATTCCATGTGACCTCACCCATCAGTTGAAAAACATAATCTCTCCCTAGTATATCCCCACGCTCTGCACTACCTCATCCCCACACAAGTACGTTAATAAGCCCAATTATGGGGAGGCCTACTCCATTGATATCTTATCAATCGGCACATGCTAGCTGTGTCATATGTCTCCGCTCTATTCATATCACTACAAAAACTAGTTGTATGGAATACCTATAACCTAAAACTATCTATCACTGGTGTCTGATCTATCACCCCAGAATATGTGGTGATGCACAAGGGTACTATGATAACACGAATATCTCTATGGGGTCCCTTCTTGATGTTATGTGCATAAATGTAGACGTCATTGGTCATGTCCCGAGGGTATCGTTCAAGGTCTGTAAACCTATTCTAATACTCAATCATTATCATCCCTCCCAATTGGAGTTGAAGGAGATCCATAATTTTAATGGAGTGGAAGAAAGTTGTATTGTACTTATCTTGAAACATCTATTTTAATTAATACCATGAGAGTTGTGACTCATCATGTATTTGAGTAACCAAGCTCAACAATGCCCAACTGCTTTGATGAAAATGATGGCTATAAAATAGACCATGAGATCTACCATTTTATTGAAAATCCTAAAGAGTAACACCACAAAATCCAAACAAACCTCTACTACCTGATGGTCTTTCTCACTACGGAACCTCAATGGTCTCTGGTACTAGAACTCTGAAAGTGCCCTCATCCTGGGAATATCCATATCCTTCCCTAACGGGGTTGTACACATCTCAATAGTTATGTGTGATTCTTCTTACTCACAAGGAGGAAGGGGTCACATGATGGATCATGAACTAAGTCTATGTCACTCATGAGATCGTTGTCATGAACTAGAGGGAATATCCTTACTGGCTTTCATCACAGAGGCATCCTAAATGTTATCAAGGGGTACGACGGATAGACGGCCATATATATACATTTATTTATAATAAAAAATGGGAATTTGACTCACGAAATACAATCAAATACTCAATCATATATTATGAATGTACCATTGTTCCCTCCATGAACATTCTAAGGATGGAGAGTCATCAAGTTTGTAATCAGGGTCCTCGTGAATGGATACATTTCCACCCTTACCATCAGTGGGCTCCATAGATTTAGATCCTCTATAGAGACACTTCTAAGTTGTTTCCCTAAACCCAACAAAGAGAATTTTAGTTAAACATCCAAACAACATACAAGGGTTCTAACAATCTATGATACCACTTTTTCATCACATGTCCCATTTTTGTGCTTGAGTCGCAACTTCCCTAATCCTACCTACATAGGCCTATGGTTGGTGACAAGAAATAAAGGAACATCAAACTAGGGGAGGCCTCTTCTTATGAACCTGTACATTCACTCTCTCCCCGTTCAATGCAATACTGTAGATAGATATGAAAATAAGATAAGAACATATATAAAAAAGAAAATTGGACATGTATCATCCCCTAAAAAATATAAGTACTAAAAAGTAAACTGAAAGGGAAATGGGAAAAATATATTCCCAACTAGAAATGTTCCACATACTAGAAAAAATAATAACATATAAAACAGCTAAGAGAGTCCCATTCCTAAATCCTAATCCATGCCCACCACACACAGCCCGAAATCGCATATCCTTAATCTCATCTAATGTGATGACCAAGTTGAATGTTGTTTGAAAGGTAAACACTTGTGTGTTCCATGAAAAAATAGGGGTGACTATGAAAATACTTATTAGAATGTCCCAAAGGCTCGAGGGAGTAGAAAAATGGTACACAGGAAATGGGAGTAGTAGATAAAATAAGGAACAAAAATAGATTACAGAAAACAGATTACATAATAACACAACATGAGAATGAAGTAAGATCATCCAAATAGAAGGAGCTAGAAATGATGATATATTGAACTTCTCATAGATTATTTTCTACCTATAGTAGGATAGTAGACTCATCAAACTACGAGAAGCTGGAGACAAAAATAATGTGTCATACCCCACTCATGTTTCCCTCTCCCAGAAGGAGAGTAACCAAGACCCAAGGAGTGGGTGCTGTAATAGGATATATATATATATATATGCACAGTCAATGAAACCCAAAAGAGAGAGAGTAAGGAGAACTCCATCTCACATATAAGCCTAATAAAGTGAGTAGACAAGAGTTCCATTTAAATACTTCAACAATTTTCATCACCTCTTCCTTTTCCGAGGAGTCACAAGTTAAAAGGGATAAAATCACCAAACCTCGATGTACATCTTTTCAATATTCCGCACATCCGATAGGTCGTGTCTTAGGGTCACGGGCCCATGCCGATTCTGGATGGAGGGTTCTACTCTAGCATCACTGAGGACCCATCCCCATCCCACCTAGATAGTTCTGCATAAAAATGATTTAAGATCCATTCGTAGCCTAGCTGGAGGGGTCCACTCTAGTTATAGCGAGGACCCATACACAACCTTGTAGGACAATTCTATTCATAAATTCCATTGGGGATCACCACCTCACCCACATAGAGGTATATCCCAAACTTCTCTATCCATCCATACTAGATTTTATCTCTTGGAGAGAGTCAAGGAACATTGTCCATACCGACTTGATGGTACCACTATGAAGAGCATTTTTTCAGTCATCACGTGTCACCCGGATAGGATTCACACCTAGAACATCTCACATCATATCTTAGAAGCCACAATGTATGGAACCATCACATTATATGTGGAAAAAACACACATTATAGAATTCTCTTATGCTAGATTCTTTATCCAAAAGAAGGCGATATGCGATGTTGAAGATTAGAAAAATGGTACATAGTGTGTATTTGGATGACACGTCATGTGCCCCCACCTCGGGTACTAAACTGCAAATCAAATACCCCTTAGTGTGCTAGTGTACTCCCAATGTACATGAAATCCCTAGTTAGAAGACTGAAGAGAGTGTGTTCCTCGGTGTTGAACTGAATGGTAAAAACATAATTTTACTAGAATTCCTCTTCAAACGGCACCAGATAACCAAATGGATCACACCATTGTGATCCTTAGAGAAAAAAATAGCAGATCAAAATTTTTAGTTTCCCTGAACAGAAATCCAATGGAAATATATTATGTTGTTGCGTTGTTCTTGAATGGAATCATATGTGGCCCATTCCTTTCTCCCAAAACAAGTTATACAGATTGCACCATTGCAATCCTCGTGAAAAAACACACTTAATAGAGTAAAAAATTTCCTAAATGATCGCCGGGTGAAAACACTGAATTTCCCCAAAACACGCCCATATTGTGCTTCACTGGTCTCACACCGTGATCCTGAATTAAAATCCTGATATTTATCTCAAAACATCTTCCTTATTTTTGGGATCATAATTCCACTAACGGATCTCCAATCCGATGTTGTATGGAAGAGTTACGATAGATGCAAGACTCCTCGACAATAATAATTTTATTATTATTGGGTGTTTGGTTGACCAGTGGAATAAGTTCAAAAAAATAATTCAACATTAATTATAAAATTTCTCTCTCAATGCCATGATTATACTGCCACTAACAGTTCATCAATATAATGTAATACCAAGAAGTTATGATCAAAAAATGTTTTTTCAAATAAAATAATAATATCACTACTATATTATTATTATTATTTTATTCCTTTTTTTGATCAAAACCCCACTCTCTCTCTCTCTTTTAAATGTTCAATGCACAATTCGGATTGACTCATTAATTACCATTTATTTATATTTTTATTATCATTTTTATATTTTAGTTTTCTCTGTCCAATCTTCTTTATCATTCCATACACTATGATTTTCACCCTTGTAAAACCTAATTTCCACCGCCTCCATCCCATATGGACGAAAAACACACCACCCAACCTTTGGTCTCCTCTCCCGCACTGATGGACGAAGATGCCTCCACCGCTGTGTTGTGGGCCATCGGCCCACCTGGCCCCTGCCTTCTGTGCACACCACCTCACTGCCAGCAGTTGAGCTGACCACCTCCTAGCCATACTGGCTGCCTCATGCTACCTCGGTACCTCAACATGACTTTCATGGCCACTTTCCTCGTCAGATCCATGACCTTTTACCACGCCAGAACATCGTCCCGGACAACTGCCCTGCTCGAGCACCCCGAACAGCTGCTGCACCAGCCATTACTCACAATCAACCCATTGTAAGCTATAAAAAATAATAAAATATCGGATCTGCGATTTTCTAGTCTGTATATACATAAATACAGTCTTTGTTCATGATCTCGCCATTATATGGGCGATTTAGTAGAGGGGGTTAAATTAATTTTTTTTTATTTTAATGGGGTAGGGTAGAGATTATTTAGGGAAATGGGTGCGTTTAGCGCCACTTCAAGTGGCGCTATTCAATTCTTTGAATAGCACCACTTGAAGTGGCACTATACTATTTTTTTAATTTTTTTTGAATTTATTATATTTATTAAGTTACATTTAATATAATTAGATATTTTTTATATTTATTATAATTATTATATTTATAATTATTATATATTCAATATAATATTATAATTATTATAATTATAATTAGAGAATTATGATAAATTTATAATTATAAATATAATAATTATGATAAATATATAAAAATAATAAATATATAAATATAGTAAAAACAAAAATATAATAATTATATAATTATAAATATAGTAAATACAAAAATATAATAACTATATAATTATAATAAAAGTTATAAATGTAATAAATATAATAAATGTAGTAAATGTAATTATTTAGTTATGTATACATTATATATATATATATATTTTCATTGTAAATATGCAATTTTAATTATATATAATGTATATATAATGTAAATATATAATTCTATATATATACAATATATATATTTTTTACAATATAAATATGTAATTATAAAAAATATGTAATTATAATTAATATATGCCTATAATAATTATTTATTTTAATTATTTATTTATTATATTTAGAGTTATAAGTATATATTTATAATATTTATAATTATAATTATATATTTATTATAATTATATAAATATAAATAGAATAAATATATAATGTATATATAAAGATAGAATAATTTGTAATAATCAAATATTAATAATACATAATTTTTAATTTAATTAATGACAATTAATTATTTATAACTAATTTATAATTATAATAACTTATAATAATATTAATTTTTAATAGTTACAAATATGATTACTTATAATAATTTTTAATAATTGTATTTTAAACATATAACAAATAGTTAAAAACAAAAGGAATTTCATAAAAAACGTCGATGAGAATTATTTTTTATGAAATCAGAAACACTTATTTGAAACTTAGAAATGTTTCAAATACTTGTCTTTGAAAGACTATAATAGATAAACTATAACACTGATATAAATCATACTTTAATCATTGATTAAAGATATAATAAATATTTGAAAACAGAATGAATTTAATGAAAAATATTGATAAAAAATAATTTATAAGCTTTCAATTTGAAAGACTATAAAACATAAACTATTACATGAATATAACTGAAACTTTAAACATTGATGAAAAATATAATAAATAGTTAAAAACAAAAGGAAATCCCAAAAAAATGTTAGTGAAAGATATCATTAATTATTAAATTTAAAATAAAGAACATTAAAAGAATATAAAATATACAGTATAAAATTAGATATCCAATTCACAGTAAGAAAGACCACAAGGTCCAAAAATGGTGTGTTTATGTGGAGGTTCTTGTATTTTTTGCAGTGAATTGGATATCAAAATCTATACTGGATATCAAGAAACCCTGAAGCCGCCTTTCGTTTTGGGGGGAACACCACCATAGTGTCTTACATGCAACTTAACTGTTCAATTCTGTTTCATTAAATCTGGACAACCCCTCATTTTTACCGAAATATCAGTCACAAATCAAAATTAATCCCCCAATTCTAATGCCCCTGGGTTCATACCATTCAACGAAGAAGAGCCGTCCATGGTAAACCTCTGAGTGAGAGTGAAGGAAGACAAACTTACTGTAATTTATCATGTTAGTCATCAAATTTATCATTTAAGGTATGAAATTTATCATGTAATGTATGAAAGAAGCGTGTTAGTAATTTAGGATATGTTCAATATATAAGGGAATTTATGATATGTTCAACATATAAAGTTGATGATATATTCAGTTTGAATGCTTTCAAAATTCAACGATGAAATTGGTTTTTGAAAGATGTCGACGTCACAATAATTAACCAAAATTATTAATGGAATTAATGATATGTTCAACATATAAAGTTTTGGATTAATTCTCCAACTCAATATGCTCAGTCAACATCATTTAGAAGGAATATGAAAAAACCTTTAATCCATGTACGGTTGACATGAAAAAACATCCTCCTTCTGCATCGTAGCATTAGTCGACCCAGTAAAAAAAAGTGTCATAGATTCACGACCTCCGAATGAATATATGACAGTTGGTTCTTCACTGGGTCGACTAAAGAGGGGAATTGCCAATGTTGCAGAATGAATCAATGTTTTTTTGGAGAAAACCCATTCTCATGGTTGAAAACGAGGGGCATAATGTTTTTATAATTTTCATGAATATCAATTATTTATGTTCATCACTCTATTTAACAATTATGAAGAAAAGGATGAGAGGGGAATAATGTTTGAATATATTTATTTGTCATTTTCTAGGCTAGTAGTCTCATATTCTGTTATATCCTGAATTTATTATTCACTATTATTCACTCTAGATAATTCTCAAATTTTGTTAAATCCTCGATCTTATAGCTTATATATTTTAAAATTTCTGGTTATTTTTCTAAAACAACAACCAATTATTTAAATGATGATGATATATTCATAATGAATTCTTTTAAAACTCATCGATGGAAAAATATTTATTACACATACAATATGTTTACAGTAATTGATGGAGTACAAAAATCATTTTAACCATTAGATGATTTCCCTCTTTGTCTAGGGCAACATGTCTTCGTATGACCCTCTTGGCGTCATATGCTACACCTTCATCCAGGTGCCTGTTCAGTAGGCCAATCCATCTCATTCTATATACGAGTCGACTTTGGCCTCCCTTTAGGTCTAAGTCTACTGATGTTCAGTAGAAGCATGGGTGTGTCATCAGAGAGCTGAAAATTCTGATATTCTCCGATTGGCATCCACGGAGTATTGTAGCATGAGTTGATACTGTCAAGTCGATAAACTGGATCAACAAACTACTCCCAAGATACATGTACGTAACCACAGGCTGCAATCACATGTCCACAAGGATATCCCAATGCTTGAAACTTGCCACATTCACAGTAACGCTTCTCCAGTAAACCAATTCGGATCCGACCATTTCTACAAGCCACGGCATCACCGGGCTCAACGACCTCAAATCGTTGCTCTGGACAATTAAATGCGGTGACACGATAAGTTGAAGCTTCCTAAAGAACTGTATCTAAATCGCGTTGGAAATAGTGTCCATAACGCATCCCTCTATTCAATCCCTCTTCAACTTTCTTTCCCCATTCTTGAAAATACTTGACAGTAAGATAGAAAGTATCTTTTACCAAACCTACAATTTAGATTTTAGTCATTATACTAATAGTATATTATAATTATGTTTTTCTAATAAACATATAACTAAATATTCATATTTACCTATGATTGGTAATTTTCAAACTCCCTTGAAAACCCCATTTATGCATTCTACAATGTTGGTAGTCATATGACCATATCTCCTCCCATCATCATATACCAACGACCATTTCTGTTTTGGAATTTTCATCATATAATCATAAACTTCTAGATTAACTCTTTGAATATGTTGAAGACGCTCCTCCATTCTTCGTTGTTGAGGCTCTTATGCTATCATACAAGAAAAAATCTGAACAAATATGATCATAACTATGATAGGATTTGTTAATAAAAAAATTATTTTCATACCAATTTTCAAGATTGCTTTCTTCATCGACTCATTCTTGAATCTCTTTCATAAATTGCTAGCAATGTGTCGAATACAGTATCGATGATGGACATAAGGTGGTATCCATGAAAGTACCTCAGATTGTACTACCTCTTTGATTGCACGTTGACGATCTGAGATAAGTAAAATCCCTTCCTTTCCTGTAACAAACTCACGAAGACATGCGAGAAACCAAATCCATGACAAGAAGTTCTCTTTCTCCACAATTGAAAATGCCAAAGGTAGAGGGGCTCTATTTCCATATTGTGTGGTAGCAATCAATAAAGTTCTTGTATACTTTCAATACAGAAATCTGCCATCTATTTGTATAAACTGCTTGTAATGCCTAAAATTAGCCACACATGGTAAAAATGTCCAAAACAATCTATCAAAAACAACCATTGACTGGTCAACTTGGTTGTATGGTTAACATATTCAATAGTAATTAACTGATAGATAACTTGATTGTTGTGGTGTAAAATATCCAAAAGTTGTGGTAAAACTTGATAAGAGTCATCCTAATCACCTTACATTTTCACAATAGCCTTTTGACGTGTTGCCCATGCCTTCCAATAAGAGATCTGATACCCAAAAAGTTGTTTGGTTCGCTCCATCACAAGAACAACATGAACATCTTAACAAAATCTAATCATTTCAACAATAACTGTTGAAACAAAGTCAACATCTAATGAAGAATGTTCCTGTGATATGCTTGGGTTCACACATGTGTGTGGAGTAAATCTTGTGATGCGCTAGCTGTAAAAAGTGTTATCAATTATAGCCCGCATACGCATTTGAAAGTTCAAATCATATTTGTCGCAACGGATCAAATAATAAGGTATTTTTGACTCTTCTACAACATAAGAGTAATGTCTGTCAATGTGATATAGTTTTATCACATTTTTTATTGCATCTTTACTGTCAAACTCTCTTCCAATGTACAGAACACATTCATCTGCCACTCGATCTGTGCCCCCAATGATTCCTGGAAATTCTGAAGTAGGAGTAATAACTCACCAACTGAATTCTGGAAAGCAATTCATGCCTTCCGTCGAACATGAAATCAATGGTGGGGGATGGTTCAACGGTTGGTTAAACCTCATATGAGTAGGCACTGACTGTTCTTCCGCATGCACTTCCTCTTCCTCTTGAGCTTCCTCTTCATCTTCTTCTTCTAAATTGTCATCATACTCAAAATCATCAACCAACGCATCTATAGTTTGTGGGGGACTATCTATTGAAATTGTGGCTGAGGGAAATGATGGTACCAATGCTGATGGAACTTCTTGATGTGTTCTAAAAGGAGCAAATGATATTGTCTCGTGAAATTGTTATGACCCAACTTCCAATGTCGATGGGACCTCCATTGTAGATATGGTCACATACAACTCCATCATTTGATTGGCAGTTATAAACATAAGCAATGAAAGTACGTATTCCAATTCTTCATCATCAGTTATCGGATAGGCCACATGCCAAAATCTATCAACAAATTTTAGATGTCTGTATATGATAGATTCTATCGCTTGGTTACTCGTCAGTTTCAACTTTTGATGAATTTTCTTTTTAAGAGTTCCCAATGTTGTACAGCCTCCAAGCATTACAACAACTTATGGTTGTATACTATAACTACATCCTTGTTCCGTCTTAATTATTTGTCCGTTGTAATAAATATAAGCAGCCATATTTTTTATCTAAAATAAACCTTCGTTATTAATCACATATGATCAAACAATCAAATAATGTCTGCATGCTTTTAAAATTTATGTAATTTATGTTGGAATCCTAGTCCCTCCACCAAATCAATATGTTCAAACCATATTGATGTGTAACTCACTTTACACAACCCACAAGTTTGTGTTATTTATCCAAAAATAGTAAGTCAAACATATTCATACATATTCGCATCCATCATATAAATGAGGTACATGAACACGTCATGTAAAATCATAGAGTTATCTGAACTTGAAAAACTCAACATGAATAAGCCTAAAGTGACAGATAGCCAACCCCATTCACTTTCCTAGACAAGGCAAGCCTCCAGGAAAGTAGGTGGTCTGACCCAAAGCCCCTCTATCCGGGGATACTTTACTCAAGCAAGAATTTCAGTTCATGACAACTCTAACACTTAATATGTAAAAAATATATTCAACTAATAAATTAAAGTTCATAACTACAATTACAAACTGAGGTCAAGGTAGATGAAAAACTATATAAATTATCATACTTAGAATGGAATGCAAATATATATTATACAAACAATTCTTAATATAACTACTTTTCTAATTACTGTAACTACTTGGCTAATTACTGTAACTACTTCGCTAGTTATACTTCATTAATTAACTAATTAGATTTAATTAACTACCTTTTTTTAATTTCATTATGTACCTTATTAGATTTCATTAACTACCCAATTGGATTCCATCGACTACCCAATGGGATTTCATCGACTACCCAATTATATTTCATTGACTACCTAATTAGATTTAATTAACTACCTAATTAGATTTAATTAACTACCTAAGTAGATTTAATTAACTACCTAAGTAGATTTAATTAACTACCTAAGTAGATTTAATTAACTACCTAAGTAGATTTAATTAACTACCTAAGTAGATTTAGTTAATTACCTAATTAGTGTTCATTAATTACATAATTAATGTTCATTAATTTCCTAATTAAAATTACATAATTAACTAATTATAATTGATTAATTAAGTTGACTTATAATTGATTAATTAAGTTGAATTATAATTGATTAATTAAGTTTAATTATAATTGATTAATTAAGTTGAATTAGAATTGAATAATTAAGTTGAATTAATAAACTACATAATTTGAATTAATTAACTAAATAATTTGAATTGATTAATTAACAAATTAGAATTACATAATTAACTAATTATAAATAATTACCAAAATATAATTACTTAATTAACTAATTATAATTGATTAATTAACTAATTAGAATTCATTAATTAACTAATTATAATTCATTAATTAATAAATTAGAAATGATTAATTAACTAATTACAGTTAATTAATTATAATTGATTAGTTAAGTTGAATTAGATTTGATTAATTAAGTTTAATTAGAATTGATAAATTAAGACGAATTAGAATTGATTAATTAGGTTTAATTATAACTGCTTAATTAAGTTCAACCAATTAACTGCATAATTACAATTACATAATTAACTAATTATAAATAATTAACTAAATAGAATTACTTAATTAACTAATTAGAAACCATTAATTAACTAATTATAAATCATTAATTAGCTAATTAGAATTAATTATTTCACTAATTATAATTAATTATTTCACTAATTATAATTAATTAATTAACTAATTATAATTAATTAATTAAATGATTAGAAATCATTAATTAGCTAATTAGAAATCATTAATTTGCTAATTATAAATCATTAATTATCGAATTATAATTAATTAATTATCTAATTATAATTAATTAATTCAGTAATTATAATTAATTAATTCACTAATTATAATTAATTAACTCACTAACTAGAAATCATTAATTAACTAATTATAAATCATTAATTAACTAATTAGAAATAATTAATTAACTAATTAGAAATAATTAACTTTAATTAATTAATTAAAAATCGTTAATTAGCTAATTAGAACTCATTAATCAGCTAATTAGAATTAATTAATTCACTAATTATACTTAATTAATTCACTAATTATAATTAATTAATTAACTAATTAGAAATCATTAATTAAATAATTATAATTAATTAATTCACTAATTATAATTAATTAATTAACTAATTATAAATCATTAATTAAGTAATTATAATTAATTAATCCACTTATTACAATTAATTAGTTAAGTAATTAGAAATCCTTAATTAACTAATTATAATTGCTTAATTAACTAATTAGAATTGCTTAATTACCTAATTAGAATTCATTAACTAACTAATTAGAATTAATTAATTAACTAGAATTAATAAATTTACTAATTAGAATTGATTGATTTCTGATTTAGAATTGCTAAATTAAGTTGAATTAAATTTTTTAATTAAGTTGAATAGATTAACTATATAGATAAAATTAGAATTACTTAATTAACTACTTGGAATTCATTAATTAGCTAATTAGAATTACTTAATTAGCTAATTAGAATTACTTAATTAACTAATTAGAATTACTTAATTAACTAATTGGAATTCATTAATTAACAAATTAGAATTCATTAATTAACTAATTGGAATTCATTAATTAACTAAATGGAATTCATTGATTAACTAATTGGAATTCATTAATTAACTAATTAGAATTCATTAATTAACTAATTAGAATTCATTAATTAACTAATTAGAATTCAATAATTAGATAATTAGAATTCATTAATTAACTAATTAGAATTCGTTAATTAACTAATTAGAATTCATTAATTAACTAATTACAATTAACTAATTAACTAAATACATTTAACTAATTAAAATTACTAAACTACTTACTATTAATAAACTACTTACTATTAATTAACTAATTAATATTTATTAATTAACTAATTAGAATTAATTAGTTAATTACTTACAATTATTTAACTACTATTAACTAATTAGAATGCATTAAATAAAAAATTACAATTAAATAATTTGCTACTTAAAAATAATTAATTCACTATTATAATTAATTATTAACTACTAATACATAATTAGGTTTTAAACTAATTCTATAAAGTAAACAAATAAATTAATTAACAAATTCCATAATCTAATTACATTAACTAAACAATTAAATAAACAATTTAAAATATTAAAGAAATGTAAATAAAAACTTACCTCGAATTTGGAGAACTTCGAATTTGTAGAAAGGTCCTCGGTTGGATGAGAATGAGGGAGAGGGAGGAGGTAGAATGAAGAGAGTGGAAGAGGTAGAATGAGGAGAGGAGTGGAGGGAATGAGGAGAGGAGTGGGGGAGTGAGGAGAGGAGCGGGGGGAGGGGGGTTTTATAGTTGTGGATGGAGATCAGCACCACTTCAAGTGGCACTGATCGGTATAAGTATAATGGATCAGCGCCACTTGAAGTGGTGATGATCAGTTTATCCTAAAGGTATCAGCGCCACTTGATGTGGTGCTGATCAATAATTACCTATTTGTGCCATAGCACCACTTCAAGTGGCGCTATGTCGTTTTTTGCCATTAGCACCACATCAAATGGAGCTAGACGGCCCCATTTTCTTAAAAAATCAAATGGGGAACCCATTTTTATAAAAAAAATTAAAAAACCCCCTACCCAAAATTTTCCCCATTATATCATTGTTCTACCTCTAATCTGGGTGCCTGATTGTGCTCGGGTCACCCATAAATTGCCGGATTGGGATTCAAATGGATTCATAAGTGAACTCATGATGAAAAGAGATGGAAAGGCACAAAAATAAAAGTCTTAAACATCACCAACCATACGTTCATAGTCGGTGATTGAGAATAGGACAACAAGGTTAGAACATGTGATAAACATTACGGAATATGGGTACTTGGGCTCATGAAAATTTTGAAATCAAGGGGGATATGTTGGAGAAAAAATTAAAAATATGATCAACATTTAATTTAGGGAATAAAAACTCCAAGACCTAGTCATACCATGATTTGATAACTTATTGTGGATGCAGAATGTGTTCACCAACAATAGTAGAGGTTCTGGGACACTTTGATCTGACTAGATCTAAGGGTTCGTCATCGTTCTTCATCAATCATTCATCAACAACAAGTAGAGGAGAGGCGAAAAGATTGTTGTAATTGGAAAAAAAATTAGTATGAGTCCACTGTTATAAAATGATAATTTATAACCCTTAATTAGGGTTACATATTTTTAATCAAATAATTACATTATTAATGATTTTATTATTTAATAATCCACAAAGGATGGAATGTAAACCAAACTCCATAAACCGACAAATGTTATATCCTACCATGGGTAAAACCTATATTATAAACTCAATGGTGGTCTCATATTTCTCATCTGATTCCATTTCCATGATTCATTTACTTTTGACTTATTAAATGAATAAATTAATAAATTAATTCTTCAATTTAACATTCCCCCCATGAGAGAGGGGCCCATATGTCCCACACGAAATCTTTTTATCTCCCACATATGGTAAACACCACGTTCCGGACCCAACTGTGGAATCACATTTCTGATTCGATCAACCATTTATGAGATATCCTATCTTATTTAATTAAATGTTCTTGTGTAATATAAAAAATGATTAATTTTTTTATAAAATTAATTCTAGGAACTTCATGGCTCGTAATTGCATGCCTTCTCAATGCCAACCTCTTGAATAATATTTAGAAATTTTTCAAAGTCTTAGTACGAAAAAACATTTCCCTACATGAATGGTCATATGTAATTCACATAATGTATAATATATATATATATATATATATATTTCTATAACAGATTAAAAAAAAGATATATTTATTACATATGAGGTTTGGGAATGTACAAAGAAGTTAAGACATAACAAATGTGGTTTCTAATCTATATTTCATTTCATGGTGTGAAATGAAGATTCACCACGTATTTCATTTCACTAATGTATATACTTCCACATTTAAATGTAATATCATGAATGTATAAATTATAATGATATTTAATAATTCATTTTATTTCATTATTTAATGGGTTTTATGATTCAAAATATTATTAAGGCAGTATAGAATTTACATCTCACTTTGACTTCTATGAGACTCATAAAATATTCGAAACAAATTTCTTTTATGATGTATATAGACATCGATTTAATGTATATTATTTTTATTATAATTATAGTAATTTCTATTTACATATACATGTAATGAAATATCATTGACATGGCTTATGTTTCAATGTTACAAAAGTGGAAATGATTATATATTACAATCATATTATTAATGATAATGTTTTTGATGAAAAATATTTATTATCCATATAATTAAAATGTTTAATAAATTTATTCTCATATGGTTAATAAGGATTTTTTTTCATGTTATACTACCATTTTTACAGACTTTTTCACTTAAAATATTTGATAAATTTTTTTATAGAAAAATATTCTTTATTTCACTTTTCTGTCAAAAACACATTATCTTCCAAAAACATGTTCTAGAAATATAATTTAAAAAATGTTTTTTGTTTTCTTAAAATTATTTATTAATGAAATTTTCAACCAATTTTTACATATTTTTTTTTATGGAATAGGAATTTATTTTTCCAATCAATTCATATAAGGATTTTATTAAAGATGTGAAAGGAGTATTTATATTAACAAGTATGACAAGCATATATTTTCACACCATCATGACCATTAACTAATTTATAGATTAAATAAATAGTGTTCAATTTTATTTTCAAGGAATGAAATTTTAAAAATATTTTCTCCTTTAAAATGTTTTTTTCAAATATGAAATTTTTTTTAACGAAAAGTTTAAAATATTTTTTATTTCTTTTTTTATTAGTTTTTAATTTTATTTTCATTGAAAAATTATTTAACTGGTATTCTATAATTTTTAGTTTTAACAAGTGATTTCAAATAAAGGTTATTTTCCTAAATAAACGTTTGAAGTGATTTTTCATTCCAAATAAATATTTATAACAAAATAAATCCTTTGACGGAACATATGGTTTACTATGGATATGATCGAAGGGTACAATTCATTTTAAATCACTAAAATTTTAATTTTTATAATGATTGTGATTATTATGAAACCTATTTCCCTTTCTTTTCATTTAATGTGATGAAATATTTATGAAAAACACTTATTTTTACACAGGTTATGCTGTGATGAAATGATGAAATGATTATGAAACTGTCTTATTACATAGGTAAGGATATGATGAAATTTTTTGGAATCCCATTTCATTTAATGTGTAATTTTATAATTATTGTTTTATTATCTCTTGGCCCATATATATACTATTTTCATTATTTGATGGGTGGGACCTATATCACTCTAATGAATAGGGAATTTATTTATATCACATGAGATAGATAGAAATAGAAAAAGTAGTGAAACTGGTTCAATATGGGATTGTGTCAACAATGATGGTCTTGGGAGTAAACCTTTAATAATATTATGGTATAGGGACTAATTCCATTCTACAATTATATCCTTGGATTTGAGAATTGAAAACTATATAAATGATTTTATATGATTATCTGTATTCAAAAATTCTACTTATTATTCTAATGATATGCTATCATGGATCATGTTCTCTGATTTCTTTATGATTCATGTCTTTCAAAACTCAAATCTTTGTTCCAGGACACATGATTATGATCTTTTATATGAACGATATTGTTAACATGTGTGTTGATAATTTTAGAATACACTTATATTCATGTTATGATTATTTATCTCCAATTCGTACCCATATTGATAACTTTAGATAACCTTTTATGTTGTTCCATTTACACAGGTTATAATGAATGGTTTTAATTGGGGCATGTTACTGAAGAGTACTAAAGGAGAAGATGTTTTTGGGAAATTTTTATTTTAGTTCACCAAGGTATAATATTGTGTACCTATTCTGAAAGGTCAATAAGCTATTATAGTCCTCAGTCATGTGTTTATGTAATTTATATGACATTCATATAAAAATTATTAGTATCTATGTATGAAATGTATAGTCCGATATAACAATTTTTTTATCACACATAGATTCATTGAAAATCATTTACCTAGAAGTCTAGATTCAGTTCAAATGCAATAATAGTGCACTGGTATCACTCCCCAAATCATCATAGAATTCAATTTTAACTATAATGTCTATGATAGTGGACATAGTCCCTTAAGGAACCGGGTTAATTCCCCATTAAATTCATTTTTATCTCATGAGATATCAGTACTTACCTAATTAATTGGAAGGATATATAGCTCCCAACTATCATATAATAAAAAATCATATATATGATTTCAACTAGATCATAAAATCATCATTATATCATAATTCATGAAATGAAATGGGTTTCATAAACACCTCATCATTAAATAAAATATGGAAAAGAAAAAGGTTTCATAATTTTTATATAACATTATCAATGAATTACGCATGGAAAAAAGTGGGTGGCATAATAATTTTTTCATTGTATAAGTCTTGGAAGAGAAATGAGTTTCATAAAAATAATAAAATTGATTTAAAATTCATTTAGATTAAAATTAATATCATTATGCGAGGATTATATCGTTAATAAAGCATAAGTGACATCAGAAGTTGTCATCATAGATGGAAATTGATTTAAAAAGGTCACATTGAACTTTTCATAAAAAAATCATATTCGCCTTGAAAAAATATTTTAAAAAAAAATGCCTTTACAAAATCCTTTTAATTGAAAATAACTTTGTGAACATATAAAAGATGTAATAAAAATAATTTAACAAATTTAATGAGGAAAATAACCTTTCCTATTTGAAAGACACTTTCTAAAACATAAAAATATTTTTAAATCATTTTCTTTTAAAATAAAATTGAAAAAATATAATGGAATACATAAAAAACAATATAAAACATTTCATGATAATAATATTCTTTACTCTTATAAGAACAATTTTTTAAAAGTAAAGAATTTTTAAAATAATTTTAATTAATATATAATTGAAAACATATAATGTAATCATTAAAAAAAGTTAAGATATTTCTAGTTGAATATAAAATTTCCAATTTTTTTTAAAATATAATATTTTTAATATCAATTTAATTGAAAATAAATATTAAAATGTTTAAACAAAGCATTAAAAATAATATAAAATATTTCATGACATAAATATAAATTTAAATTTAAAAATATATTTCTAAAAAAGTAATTTTTTTCAAATCCTTCTCTAGGAAATGAAAAATTAATAATTATAAAGGATTATTTTTAATGAAATTAATTATTATGATAATAAAGAAATTAAGATCAAGTCATATACATTAAGACATTTATTCTTTTATATTCTCTGTAAAATCTCGACTTGCATTGATTGGAATATGACATGAATATTCCACCCAATTGTTTTAATTAAATCCTATGTAATAATTTTATTGATAAATTATATAAATACATTAGAAAATTTATTCTTTAAGAATACATGGTTTTTTAAGAAATAGGTTTTTATACTGAAGAGAGAAATAAAGATGATTTTTCATAAAATCATTCTACTTAAATCTTGAGAAAATAATGTGTGGAAAATTATGGTAAACCATGTATTCTGAAAATAACTATATAAAAAGAATATTTTTCATTTTTATAAGATATATTTCATACTATTTAATCATTTAAAGTATAATTACAAAAAATCATACTAAATATTCAGATTATATCCCAAAAAACTAATCACATTTTTAATATGGAATCAAATTCCCCATGAAAGAATAATATTAAATGAATCGTGATATATATATATAAATTAAAAATATTCATTATATAACAATTACAATGGAATTTATATTCCCATTATAGAAAAATATAGATTCACACTGTAACATACATCTTAATGTAGTAGAATTAAAACAAATATCTCTTTGCTTTCAGTAAATTTTGAAACATAAACCACATAAAAGGAATATTATTAAATAGAAATATAAGTAACAATGATTTTAATTATAATAGTTATAAAATTCCTTTAACTTCTTTATATATAACACATGAAATAAATTTGGTGAGAACATGGGTTCTATCTGACACAAATTATAATTTAGATAAAAATCCCATTCCATAAGTCCCATCTTCTTTCATACCCATTAAGACCTCATGAATTATTAATTTATGATTAATATATATCAATTACATAATATTAATTATATATATCATAACATATATTACTTTTATGTGATATTTTATTTTTAGTTTCTAAACATTTCAATGTTAGAGGTACATTTTGAGAAATAAATCATTTTCTTTTCATCTATGGTATGGTTTTTTATTAATGGTAAACATAATTTGATCATGGTTAAATAATAATCATAATATTAATAATGATATAATTATCATATATATATTTATAGTTTATATCTATAGAGTAAACCATATGATTTATAGATAGATAGTCAAATACACTATTCATAGATAGTGTACGACGTACGTATGCATGCACAATAAATCCATGTTCTAAATAAATAAATAAATACATTTTAATAATATATTTACATTCCAAAATCATGTATATTATTAATATATAACATGATTTAGCTAATCCAATCCATATTACCTTCCCTGTAAATCATCAACGAATTACATCCATTCTTGAGGTGGTAGTCCACCATAAAAATGAGTTACATTGTCATATTTAAAATAAATGGAATGTATAATTATATATATGATATAGTATTTTTATAAGTACAATAAAATAATAAATTTGATGCATATAAATTTAATCCATTATTTTATCCAATCATGACAGTGGTGATGTAAAATTAATAACATAGGATTCTGAGGTGGTTGTCCTTCGTACACATAATTGATGATTTCATATCCCATATGAGGGAATATTAAATGGTTTTACATCATTGCTTTAACATATAAAATACCATTATATTTAATATAATTATTATGTTATATAATCAGGGTTTAATTTAAATTTATGTTAATGGATGGAGAATTAAAATAAAAAAGTTGTGTTAGTGGTGTTACTACTTCTTTTGTAAACATTTTTTTGTTTAGGAAAAAATAATTATTATATTGGATATATGACCAAAAGAAGTATTATAGGATGGGGGAGGTAATTGATAATTTAATTTTGGTAGTTATTGTAGGATAATGGGTTTTTTATTTTTGAATACTATAGGAAAAGGGATGGCCTTTTATAAGTTGGGTCAATGGAAAACATCTAATTTAAAAAAATAAAATAGTGTAACCATACATTCCACAAGAAACAATGATCCAATATATCCATTATAAAAATTATAGGAAATAATACTTACATATTTCATTTCATTTTTTGTTGTAAAGGTTTCGTTCCATATTCAACCCTTATTGTTATATTCTAACCCCCAATAAACCCATTTTTACATTAAAAATAATAAATAAATTTCACTTCATTACTATTCATTATGGAAAATATTTTAAAATATTAGATAATATATTTTATTTTAATTAAAATAATGCAATGAAATTTTTCAAATTAAATTAATAAATGTTGAAAAGTGTAATTTCAAATTAAGACTATAGTGGAAAGGAGAAAACATTTTTCAAAGGTGATAATGTTTAAAAGGATAAATAGGTTTTATATAAAACATCTATATGATATTAATTAAAATGGACTAAATTGTTTTATTAGATATATAATTTTATGAATTTGTTTTTTATTACCATCACTAAACAATTTTTTTAACAACATCACTAAATTGTTTTGGAAAAATGTATTTTAAAAAAATCAGAATTGGTGACCAGACTATATTTTTCAAAAATATAGTTTTAGCTATAAAATTGGATTAATTGTCATCTTCTGTCAAGAGAACACATAAAAAATGTTAGTAATATTATTTAAAATATAATAAATTTGGTTAATTAAAATAATTCACTTTAATTTATGTGTTAATTTTATTGTTCTAAGATATGTTCGTGTTCTTAGAAACTGGTTTTCAAAAAATGAATTCATTTATATTAAAATGTTTTTTATTTACCATTTATAATAAAATTTTGACCAAATAATATTTTATACAATCATGTTTAAAAAATATATTTCAATATTTTATTTAGTCATATTCATACACTCCATTCAAAAGGCTATATGATAACTATAATAATAAAATTAATATTTTAGTAGTATTTCACACTTTGTTTAAAATATGTAATGTGTGAAATGAAATCTACACATAGTGTTCTATGAAACATTAAAAAACACAGAGTTTCAAGTATTAAAAAATATCTATAAGATTAAATTTGTTTGAATAAAATAAATCAAAAAATATAGGGGTGTTACAATATACCCCCCTTAAATTAAATCCTCTCAATATGATATTGTTATCTATAATAAAGTGTTTAAATTTTAAAAAATTCATTATAGAATACAAACATAAAATATAGTGTTAATAAAAATTAATCTTCAAAAGAGAGAAATGGTTATCCGAAGGTTATATAAAATAAAAAATAACATGGATTCTATATAGGATAACATTGGCGGGATGTAAAAACATACACATATAAGATAAATCATGCACCCAAATACTGATAGTGAGTGATATTAATCATGGATAAGAGAATTTTAAAAACTAAAAAAATCATAAATATGTGACTAAGTAAAATAACACTAACTATAAAAAATAAAAGTGAAATTTTGATAGTTTAGTATAAAATTATTTTCTTAATGGTGGGTAATTTTCATGAGAAGATACACTTGATAACATTCCATTCCATAATCACAATATCTTCTTTTGTTTTATTCTACGTGAATTACAACATCATCTATTTACTATAAGACATACACTTTTTATTCCTAAAGCACTAGCAGATTTTAATATCCATAAAAGAATGAAATTTCATTCATTATTTCTCTATATATCACATAAAACATAATTTTTAGAAAATATTATCCAATAACAACAAAAATATAACTTAATATACTCCATGAATAGTTAACCATATGGATCCTCCATATCTGGACAATAATGAAATACAAAACTCTATAAATATGGTCACTACATTTACATGAGGAACTTATATATAATCCCAAAAAATACGTAATGTATATTCTAATTGAATATACCAAATATGTGAATACATTGATCCTATATTCTCTTGAAAATGATAATATTTTGAATTACCATAAAACCATAATTAAAATGTAACTTCTTTAAAAACATTAACTCTTTATTTATTGATAAAATAAAATCACATATCATTTATTTTATTCTATAATATAAAAAATTTTGTAAATTCCATCAATTATGATAAAGAAATTTACTTCATAAAATTAATATTGAGTTCCATGGAAATTAATACCATCCAATTTACTTTATCTGTATAATTAATATCATTATTCAAAATGAACACAAATTTCTCAACATTCAGAACATATTATAGGGTATCTTCTCTTAACAAAGCTTTTTCCGTTAAATAAATTGTCTAGCCCATTACTAGCATTAAAAAAACCCTAATACTCCTTAACAACAAACTACTATTGAATAATTCATTAATTTATCATGATTCTAATAACTAAATTACCACTGATAAAAATATATTTCCATGAATCCCAATTCAAAAACAAATTAATCATTTTAGTATCCTCATACACCATTAACATGGCTTCATAGTCTTCTTCCTTAAAATATCTTTCCTTTTATATATCATTTATTATATCTTCATAATAAAAAATATTACTATTACTCAAACAACTAAGATAATTATCTTCATGATATTTTTCATTGGGACATAAATTTTTATACTTCCTATACATTACATATTTTATACAGTTAACCCTTAATTATATCATAGAGTGAACATTATTCCCATCTATTGCATTAACGAAAATTTTAATTTTTTCACTATATTTAATTTCATGGTGTCCTTCGTTTCCATAATTATAAAATTATATTCTTCCCTAAGACAAATACATTGGTTATTCTTCCCCCATTATCATCACATAAGAAACTAAATATTATTTCGTCTATAGTCTCTACCACCTGAACACTAAATTAACTCCATATTTCTCTTATTTGGTGAGTACGATATTTGGTTATGGTGAATGTTTTTAATCATATATCATGACAACATACTAGTAAGAGTAACATAATCCTTTACTACAATCATTATCCCATTTGGATTCTCATCTAAAAAATTCTCCACCACATACAACATTAATAAAATTCCATTTCTTTGCTACTGATGACTAAAGAGAAAAGTTATAGTTTGAGAAATAAAAAATAATTTTGGAAACTACATAATTATGGAAAATCATATATATAATGTTTAATCATGACACATTATTTACAATATATGAAACATTTTTTGTAACCTATTTTATCCTCAGTCACTATTTAAATCCTTAATGATGATTCTTAAAGACTTTTTGATTTTCTAATCAATATACACCTTGACTATCAAACGATGTATTTGTTAAATCCCATTATTTTTCATAATGTGATGGTCGAGTCAAACTCTATACTCTATTTTATAGTTACTACCCCTAAGTAACCCTATTCCAGTGCCACATACACATGTTGTATTTAAGATGGTCTTTTATTTCATATTAACCAATCAATATATCCCATTCTAAAATTCTTATACATTTTCATTTATTTTGACTCATCCATAGACCTATCAAAATAAATATCCTTATATATGTACATACATATATATATTTGGGATCTCAATTGTGTTTTCTCAACATGGTTACCAAAGAAAAAGTAAATCATTCCTCTAATACCAAATTTAAAAATAAAAAATGCTCATACATAGATATTACATACTTTAACATGAATATTTAATAAATTACACAAATAATTTCTTATGTACTGTATAATTTTAGTTCACTTATAAATGAGAAAAAATCAACTTATTTTATAAAATATGTTTACCTTCTCCCATATATATAATCTGACATAGTACAATTCTTATATATACACTACGTAAAACAATTTCTTGAAATCTGGGCAAAGGAATCATAAGAAAGGGTTATCAAAGATTCATAGTTTGGGTAGTAAAGGAATATACCTATATAACTTGATCATATGGGTATTACAAATAGATAATAACATTAAAAAAATTCTCCATATATAATACATTACATAAATGAGTCATAATATAAATAATTAAAGTTAATAAGACATTTGTCATTATGGAATCAAAAAATGTTATCAATTAGAATATAACAGTCGAATAAATCATATATTCAAGGAATAAACATAAGAATATAAAATCATTTAATTATTGGTTAATGATCATTTAAAAAACCATCATAGTGGAATGGTTTTACTCCCCAAACCAACATAGTATTCAATGTTTACTCCTAGGACTATCATAGTGGATATAGAACCATAATAAACAGAGTTCACTTCCCATTATAGTCATATTAGTCTCATGTTATAACAATAATTACCAAAAATATCGGTGGTATATATAGGTACCACTTAGAATGTAATTAAAATGACACATATGTGTTTCCAAAGATCATAAAACATTCATCATATCAATACCCATGAAAATAAATGGGTTTCATAAATATTTCACCAGTACATAACTTGTGGAAAAGAAACATGTTTCATAACAATATTATCATTTAAACCATTCGTATCCATAAGAAAAATATGTCTATGAAGAGTTTTATCAAGGGATATCTAGCACCCCAACTCCAAAATCTAGGATCTGATGGCTACTATAATAAAATTGGAATTATTACAACAAATCAATCCCCAGATGACCGATAGTCTAGTAGTATTTGAAACTATATACATAAAAATGTATTTTAATATAAATGTATTCACTAATTACATCATATTTTTTCTTCTATCTAAATAATTATCTTCGATGATAACTATAATCCATATAGTAAATCCCTATATATCATTCAAAGTATGCTTCATGGACTCCTGTGGAAATAAACATAATATGGGTGAGCTCAAATGATCATTAAGGGAAAAATAGAGTAGAAAAATAATGAATCATTGAGAATAGTCAACAATTAAAGGTAAATAACTAAAAACATATACTGTGTAATCAATAAACTAAATCAACATGCATAAAAAATATGGAAAACTAAAAACTGGAAACACATTCCATTAAAATTACTACATAAGGAAAAATAAATATGTGAAAGTAAGAAACAGAAACACATGCTTTATAAATAAATGAAAATGAAATCAATCAATAGATATATCAAAACAAAATCTCATAGATGACTAAAAATATAAATTAATTTGTCAGAAATGCTTGATTATTAGACACTATGTCTCATAGGTTCACGGTTACATTAGCATCATGACCATTCACAAGATGAGTTACAAAATATCCAGTAAAACCCCATCAATGGTGGAAAACCAAATTACTCATGCTATAATACTATCCAGTCATCAAAGGAATATTTATAACCAGGCCCACCTATGTCATAACAGTCCAAAAAATTCCTCATCTATCGAATAATTTATTTAACAATGTGCCTTATAAAATAACCTTATATAATAAAGAATATATAATTATCAATTTTCGTAAAAAATCAGATAACTATTTATGTTGACATTGTCTACAAGATGGTATACGGTTTAAGGAATAATAATATCCCTGATAAATGCTTGAATATTTATATAAAATTTACTGATCATAGGAGATTGAATATTTTAAGGGTACAAAAAATCAAGGAAGTGAATGATAATATTATCCTTGTACAAATAACTAATATAACATATTTAGGAAGATTAAGGTTGATATCACTACAACATACCCGAAGCGGATTAAAATAAAAGCTTATTTTCATTTATTAGTGGAAATATTATAATATTTTTTAAAATTATTATTGGGGAATTTATAATTTCATTTTAATAATCCTTTTAAAAAACCATTTCTTTGTAAATAAACTTTTAATACATTTTTATTTAAAAATAACCAAATTATTTTTCAAGGAATCCTCGATGGAAGGATATCTCATAAATACTTACATGTCCTATGTGGTAAAAAGATACATTCTTTATTCAAGGTAAAATGGTTTTGCAAAATGCCTTGTTCGAAAAGAAAAATGAAATACCTTTTAAAACATTTGTAAAAGAAAAACAATTTTAGAAATTTCTTTTTCAAATAATTTTCAAAACATTTTAGAAAACATTTTAACAAAACATGGTTTTTATGAGAAATATGGTTCTTTGACTAAAGAGACAAATGATGTCAGATTTTATTAAAAAAAATTATGAAGTATTGAGTGGAAATAAATGACAAAATGGTATTAATACCATAAATAGATCATGAATTTCTAGAGAAGATGAAATGAAAGGGTCAGTAAGACCATGGTGATATAATTTCATCAAATTAAAATTCCATTAAATGATCATAAAAGTTGTTGTTGTGAAAAATAATCATATAACACTCCATGTTAGGTGAAAATGAAATAATCCAATACCATGAATATAAATTAATTCCTTATATATTATATAAAAATTGGAATTATATACACCACACAAAAGATGTAAGTGGTGAATATGATATTAACTCACGGATGAAAAAAGTGATATGAGAATCCCTTATCGTGCATTTCCTTTTAGGTAAACATAATTTAACATCTTGTATGATAAACTCATTTTTATTATATAATTATTAATAACCTTTTCATGTTAATCATTAAATTTATTTCACTTATTACTATGTTTTATACAACTACTTAAACAATTAAGTTTACATCGGGTGTTTTGAATTTTTTTTGTTTATGTGTAAATAAAAACAATCATAGGTCAACTATGGTCAAAGGAGACGTTACATAACATCTATAGAATAATAATCTTGAAATAATAATCATATTTATATATTAATTATAATTTTAATGAAATCATTAAATATGGTTGTGAAAAATAAATTGATGTTACAATCATGGAGACCCTAGGTCGTACGTACGCATGACTAAAGTTCACATTATTAAATAATCTTTTTTGAATGAACGTATGTAACACAATATATTTTCATAATGATAATTATATAATAAATACCATATTATTTTGTTATATATAATTATATATATACTTCTTGTGATGAAAAATTATTCACATCAGGTTGACAAGGCAGTTGTCCACACATACACGAATAACATTTTCACATTTTATGTTTGTGAAAGGGTAATAAAGGAAATGATATATATATATAAAATAAATATTAATTATTTCATTAATTTAATATGGACGTTTTTTATGTATTTTATTTTTAATTATAACCATAATTTATACATTTCTTATATCATGTGAATAAATCATGTAGCTTTGATTGGTTGTAGTCCACAATTCCTTGTACGATGTTATCATATTAACATAAAATGTATATTGTTAAATTTTTGTGTTGTAATTTGTTAACATAATTATAAATTAATAATTAATATATTAAATAACAGATATAAACCTTTTTTTTTTATCATAACGGTCAGTAATGAATGTCGGTAAAGGAAAAATGAACAATCTTCATTTCGTGTGGTAGTAGTTCGCCAGTCATAGAAATAGTTTGATCATAACCAATTAGACAGAAGTGTGGGTTAGTTTAAGTTGAAACATTAATTATAAAAATTTCATAGTATATTTAGGATAATTTTGATATTATATCAAAATAGAATAATATTATTTGAGGTTCTATAAAAGAAAATTGAAAAAAGTGTTCATTATAATGTATTACATTATAATCAGGCAACTCTTTTTGATGTATACTATAGGGCTTACTTGGATGGATTTATTACCAATGGAAAGATTAATGGTTGAGGGGATAGATTTTTGGAATCTACATGGACATATCTTGTCTTAATATAAGTGGTATGAGATATATGAGGAGTGGGGATAGGTGGTGTCCATTTATAGGGAAGGAAAATTAATCACTTGAAATTTTGGGAAACTAGTGATGTGTACACATAGTCTTAAATAATAAAAGTCATACCAGACCAAAAAAACACTATACTAGAAGATTAATTTGAAATTTATTTCTAGAAATTTGGTGTTGGAAAAGTGAACATGTAATTTTCCTCTTAATTTACAGGTTTAGAACTTTATTAAGATTAATTTTTCGAAATAATTATAAATAATTTTAATCACATCAACAAATTATTTCGGAAAAAAACTAATTTCTTCATATTAAAAATTATAAATTTATCTAATTATAAATATAGAATATAATTATCCAAATTCCAATCATATAAGATCGAGATATTAATTTATAAATCATCACGTATGTGGGACAAATATGGGGGTTTTAACATAAAAATAATTTAATGTTCTATATGTTTGTATATAAAATTTCAATGTTAAATTGATTTAAATGGTCCAAATTTTATTAATTAATTTAAATATGATATAATTAAAATTAAAAATAAATTAACGTTATAAATTAACCTTGTAAATAAAATATAATTAAAAGTAGTTTTGAATAAAAATTCATTATTTTTAACTATTCATTACAAGTTTAAATGTTTCTAAAAAATGACAATAATTCACACTTACCTAATTAGTATTTATATACTTCAATTATTAATTTTATTTTTATATATTTGATTAATTAAATTTTCAAAATTCAATTTTAAAATTGGTTCACCATCAAAATACAATAAAATTTCCTTTTTAAAAATAATGGGTTTTTATGTGTAAAGTAGACATTTATCTTATCTTATTCATATCAAACATAATAATTGAATATAAATTATTTTATTGAATATATAAGTAATATATTTCATTAAATTCATTCACTAATTTTAATTAACTATCTTTATTAAGACAACACACCATTGAAAGAATATAAATAATAGTATTTCTTTTTTATACAATTTGTTCTTATTTTTATTTGTTATTACATGGTAACCCATGAATTAATTTTATATTTATAGAAACTAAAATTTCCATATGTTAGATAAAAATAATAATAACCTAAAACATAATGGCTATATTTTATCATATTATATTAAATAATACTATTCTAATAATACATTATTATATGATGAATCTCATTATTTTGTGTAGTGAAATCTACCGGGGAATGTTAATATTGAGTTTAATGCAGGCTATAAGGTAATATTTGTCTTTTATGAAACCCAAGGTAACTCAGTTTTCAAGCATTGCAATATATATATATTGTTTTAAATAGTAAATATATTATAATGTATCTAGATGTTTTTTCCTTTACGTGCTTGGGGTCGTGTGTGAGGCATGCTATCAAATACAAGGTTCTTATATTAAACTTTCAGGGTGTTACATTACCCCACCTTAATTAAATTGTGTCCTTGAAATTTAATCACAATATTGGTGTTATATTTTTTGATTTTTCCTATGTTTAAAACCCACAATTTGATAATGGTTCATAAAACATCCTAATAAAAGAGATAATGGTAATTACAAAGGTTGCATGGACTACCATTTAACATGGTATTTATATATGAGAACATTAGTGGAAATTAGAGATATATACTTAGATAAAAGGTGTAAATATTTATAGGGAGTGAATTAGGTGATCAATCAGAAATAATTTAAGGTTAAATAGAATGTTGCGTTCCTAGAATCCATAAATTTGTGATGATTGAGAAGATCAAAAGTTCAACATAAATGAAGGTATTAGGATAACATTTTATTTATAATTGGTTTTCCGGAAGTTGGATAATTCTTTTAATGAACAAGAATTTAATGAAAAATTATGAATAGGTATGTTTGAACTTTATATGAACAATCATAATTTGTGTTCATGATTTTATCACATTCTAATTAATGCTACTAATTCAAGAAATTAATTACCAATAATGATTTTATTATGCCTGACGCACTAAAAGTAATATTAAAAGGATCGTAAGAACTATAAAATAGTTATTTTTCTAGATATTGTGTTTATAACCATATTAAAAAGCTATATGGATAATATATTAATCTCTAATACTAGAATGTGATATTATTGGTTCATCATTAACATTTATTCATCATATAACTATATAAGGAAAATAAATATAGGATGATTAGAAACTGAAACACATTCAATATAAATTACTTAAAATCAAATGTATACATAGATATGTTAATTGAAAATATCATTTATGAATAATAACTGAAACTTATATGAGGTTAATTTTTGATTATTGGATTAAATGTTTTCTAGGTAAATGTTTACCATCAAGACCATCTACAAGCATGTTTCCAAAATATAAGGTAAAAACCCATCATTGCTGGCTATAAAATTGGATCATCCCATGAGACAACCGATGCATCGAGGGGATATCTATATCTAGGACCCATCCATTTTGTACCAATCCAAAACATTCCACATATAACGAATGGTAAATTTAATAATGTTTTTTATCTAATAACTGTATTGAATAATGAATATCGAATTATTAATATTTACCCAAATAATAAAAATTTTCTCGAGGTATAAATCATATGTAAAAAAATTTATGTTTTATGAAATAGTAATATTCATGAAAAATTATATGGATAATTAGGGAAAATTAAATGATCATAGGAGATTGAATATTTCAAGGGGACCAAAGAAATCATGGAATGAAATCTCAATACTATCCTTGTCCAAATCAGTCATAAACCAACCATAGAATGATTAATGATGGTAACAAAAAAACAAACCCCAAGTGGAGTTAAATAAGGGGTTATTGTTATTGATGAATGTGAATATTATAAATATTTCCTTAATAAACATTCTTGAGGAAAATATCATTTGTTTTGAAAAAAATTGAAAACCCTTTTTATAGAAAATAAATTTGATAAATATTTTCATTCAAAATTAAAATATTAAAATGAAAATGGAAACATCACTGGAATTATGATGGGTAAATGTGTACATGCCATATGAGGTAAAAGAAACATTTCTTTTTCATGGTAAAAATAGTTAAAAAATTACATTTTTAGAAATAGACAAGAATATTCAATTGAATACATTGGTAAAAGAAAAAAAGTGTTTAAATATATTTACCCAATAATTTTAAATTGATTTTTGAAAACATTTTAAGAAATAATGGTATTCATAAGAAAACAGGTGCTATGACTAAGGAGATTAATGATGTCTGGTTTTCATTAAAATATTTTGAAAAAATTATTGTACTAAAGAGTGAAAAATTGTACTAATACATGAAATATGTGAAGAATAACCAATGTATTTAAAAAATAATTTTTTTTTGAATAATTCTAATATAATTTTCTCAAATTTAAATACCATTAAAATATCATTAATTTTATTCTTTCTAAAAATTATCCTTAAACATCCCAAAGTCTCCCATAGCAAATTGAAACAATTTAATTCATAATCCTCATGAAAGAAAAAAATTAAATAAAAGACAGAAATAGAATGATAATGATGTAATAGATGACATAATATATAATAATTAGAATTATAGTCAATAAAAAAAATATATAATTAGTGAAAATTAAATTTATCTCATGGATATAAAAAGTTAGATGATAATTCCATAACTTGTGTTTCATTTTAGGTAAACTGCATTTAACTTCATGTGTGGTAATATTTTGTTAATTTTTATTACTTTTATCCTAACCCTTTTAATTTTTTTTGTATTTTTTTTCACTTATTACTTTTATGTATACAACTACATAAACAATTACGTTTACATCATGTGTTTTGACCAAATTCAGTTTATGTGTCAAAAACAACTTTTAAAGGTCAAATGTGATCAAAGATGTTATTATATACCATATCTGGACTAAAAATGATGAAATGAGTATCTTATGTATAAATATATAATACATTTAAAAGAAATAAATTTTTTATAAAAAATTAATCATTGTTGCAATGATTGAGATAGAATGTTGTACGTACGCATTAGTGGTGTTCCTATTTTTCAATGATAATTATGGAATGAAGGAATGAAGCACTATAACATTCGGTAATGATAATTATATAATAAATAAATTTTTATGTAGTCATATATTCTTATATATCTAATTATTTTTATGAAAAAGTAATCTAATCATGTCGAGGAGGTGGAAGTCGACACATCCATGAATAACATTATCAATTTCTATGTTTTTGAAAGGGTAATAATTACATTGAAATATAAATATTTCTAAAATATAATTATTTCTAAAATATAATATATATGTTGTGAATGTATTATATGTTTAATTAGAACCATCATTTATTCATTCCATGTATCGTGTCAATGAATCACATCCCTCAAGGGGGGTGGGGTGGGGTAGTTCACACTCCATCAAATGATGTGATCATATTAACATAAAATGTAAATTATTAAATTTATGTGTAATTTTTTTTATAATTATAATGAAATAATAAATATAGTATATAAATATTATAAATATATTTTTTATCATAATGGTTAACCATGAATGATGGGAAAGTAAAAATGAACAATCATCAGTTCGTGAGTCAGTAGTTAATCATTCATAGAAATAGTATGTTGATTAACCATTAGATGGAAGTGTGTGTTAGTGTAGGTATAAACCTCAATAAAAAAACATGGCATATTGAGGATTTTTTTATTATATGTCATGGAAAACTTTTATTTGAGGAGTTGGAGATGTAAATTAAAATTCTTTTTGTTAGAAAACATTACATTAAAATTGGGTAACTACTATTGGTGTATACAAAATTGATTCCATGGAAGGATTTTTAACCAAATGGAGGAATAACGGTCTATAGGATGGATTTTTGAAGTCAATTTGGTATGATAATGGGTGATAGAAATTGTTTTTAGAGGCGTGAGGAATGGAGATAGGTGGTTTACATTTATAGGGAAGGAAACTAACTCACATGGAATTTTTTGGAAATAAGTTAGGTGTACATACATTCAAACCTAAAAATATCATACAAAAAAAACACAATAAATTAAGATTAATGGGTTAGTTTTGTCTATTATATGGGTGTTGGACAAGTTTCTCTGTCATTTGTGAACTATAGTTAATGGTTTCATCCTTTATTAAGCACAATATTTCCATAATAATTTTAATTAATTTTAATCAGATTCACTATTAATCTTGGTCATAACAATTTTAGTCTTATTGTACATAATTAATTATTCTTATCACAAATATGGAATCTATTTTTCTAAATTATCATTATATATGTGGTCAAAATTAATTTAAATCTCATTCCGTTGGTGGGATGACAAACCAGGTATTAATGTAAAAATATCTGAACATTTTCTCTGTTTTTATTGTCAATTTCAAAGTAAAAATGCTTTAAATGGAAAAAAATATTATTAATTTATTGAAATATGATAAAATTTAAATTTTATAAAATTAAATTTATAATTTTACCTTATAAATAATATATAACAAAAATCTGTTATAGACAAATATTCAGTATTTACTATAAATTGAAAATTGAAATGCTTCAAATAAAAATAAAAAATTGACCCTAATGTAATTAGTATGTTAAAAGTTAATATAAGAAGTATATTTTGACATATTATATTAATTAATGTGTTAAAATTCATAATTTAAATTTGTTCTCCATTAAAAGGAGGTAAAATTTTCTTTATAAAAATTATAGTTTTTATGTGTAAAATATAGTATTTTATTATCTTAAGCATATCAAATTTAATGGATAAATATAAAAATTATTTTATTAAATATATAAAATATTTGTTTCATAAATTTTATTTAATAATTGTAATTTATAGTGTTTATTAATAAAACTCTCTCTTAGATGAATATAAATAATAATATTTATTTTTATATCTAATTGGTTCTTATTTTCATTTATCATTAGTAGGCAACCTATTAAATAATTTTATATTTATAGAAAAAATAAATTTTCATGAGTTAGTGAATACTATTGATAACATCTAATATAAAGTCTAGTTTATATAATATTATATTAAATATTATTATTTTAATAACACCATTCTCTTTGGTGAATGTAATTCTTTCATGTTTCATAGGATATCGATGAAGGGCACTTTTTCATGTAACACAAGCTATAGAAGAAGGTTGTTGTCACATGAATCATAAGTAAATCGAAGTAAAATGCATTAATATATATATATATATAATTAATTAAATATTAAATATATTAAAAATCATCTAGATATTATATTATCTTAATAATTAGTGTCTCATGTCATGCAAGTAGTCGAATACATGGTTCTAACATTAAAATGTCATGGTGTTACAGAAAAAACCATTGAAGAGAAATGAGTTTCATGAAAATAATATCATCATAATCACTAACCATAAATAAAAATAATAAGAATGGTATCTTTGGATCATATCCCAGTAAAACACAAGTAGCATCAACGAATCACAAATTCGATGGAAATTAATTTTGAAATATGATTTTTAATATTTCTTGAGTAAAAAAACATTTCCATATTGTAAAAAAATTAGAACAAAAAAAATTATCAAAATAATTTTCTTTGAAAATAACTGGGGAAACATATAATGTGAGGTTTGAAATTAATTTGAATCAATTCATGAATAAAAAAAACTTTTAACATTTAAAAAAAATTTAAAAAATTAAATATTTTCATAATTCATTTCTTTTAAGATAAATTTGAAGAATTATAAAGGATGATTTAAATATCATGAAAATTATTTCATAAAAATATATCATTTACTCTTTTAAACATAATTTTTAAAATAGAAAACATTTTTATAAAAAATCAATTTAAAATTAAATTTTAAACATAAAATGAGAATTTTGTAATAATATAATAAATTTATTAAGGAAAATATAATTTTCTCATTGAAAAAGAAAAAAATTTCCAAAAAAAATTCTTTAAAATAACCACAAAAATCAATAAAGGATGATATATTAATAATTCAAATCATTTCATGAGTAAAATATTTATAACCATTTTAATAAAACTTTTTAAAATATAAATGATTTTCAAAATCATTATCATTGAATAGAACATGGAAAAAAATAATGAAATCCTCAATGAAAAACTCATACATAAAGGCAAGAATTTCTATTTATGTTGTACAAGATAAAATAACAATTTATATAAAAAGTTCAATAAAATATAAATGGGTATTTTTTTGAATAAAAATTGATGATTACATTAGAAAAATAAGAAAATTAAAACATGGAAAAGATTTGTTTAATAAAATCATTTGAAAAATTTTAAAAATATTTTTGAATTTTTCTTAAAAAACATTATTTTAGATGAAAAATGTTTTTCGAATGAAGTACGTAATAATGATTTATTTTCATGAAAACATTCTTTTGTACTCCAAAGTACATAGAAATTAGAAACTATTGGAAACAAATGTACTCTTGATATAAGGATCCATCCTTAAGACTTTACATAATCTTGAGATAAGTGAATAATTTGACGTTAATTCACATCAAAGATCTTTTTAGGTAAAAAGTTTTAAAGAATTAAGTCATTATTAAAACATTATATCTCAAATATTATAATTTACACACTTCTACTCTATCCAATTTCGTTCAAAATAATAAAACTCCATAAATAATACAAGAATTATTTTCTTGATAAAAATCTTCTTGAATTATCCCTTTATTTTACCCATTCTTATACCCTATGAAAAACACATTAAAAACATGGGATGAGCATAAAAAGATGAGTACGGGTTATAAAATAATGAAGAAAACATTTTCCATGAATCCATACAAATAAATGAAATCATAATTTTCACTTATTAAACATAATCTCTTTAACATACCCCATGAAATAATAATATCTATGAATAACTCATATAAATCATAATTCATAAAGTTATGTTTGGCATCTATAACATACTTATATTGAGATTTCACAACAATTTCGGGAGTAACCTACATAGTCATGTTTGAAATACCCATCATAGTATATTAATTAAATATCTTAGTAAAAACATTAAAATTTTCCTCCATCACATTACCCAATGCATTGGATAGATATCATGGTCTCACCCAACCTCGATTTATCAAAAATCCATCCATATAAATAAGAAATTCCCAAGACCTATAACACAATGAAAACACATGAACAAGCATAAAGGAAAAATAAAATTTCCACACTTCAATAATAAGAAAACATTTTAAGATATTGATATAATCAATGCACTGAAAAGAACTATTTTTAACAACAAAGTACCTAAATTGGAATATGGTATTTAATTTTCTTTTTAAAAACATTATGGCTTGTAGAGGAATCCAAATATAAAATAATTATCACGGCGTCAGATATGTCATTTTCATTGCATACGTTAAAAATAATGATTCCTTTTTTCATTTAGTAAACTAATTAATAAAAAAATATTCATTTTGAAATTTTTTAAATAAATTAAATATTCAATGGTTTTGATTATACACTATATAAAATAAGCTCATATATAAATGAAAACATGCCTCAATGAAAGGCGATTGAGATAATGTCCTTATCCTTGAGTACGACTTGTCTTGTTCATTATTTATTCTCATGAATAATAATCATGGATTAATATATAAATTATTTAGATCATTTTTAATGTTTATTATTCACATTAAATAACTTTTTACCATGTTATTATAAACAATTAATTATTATAGTTCATGTCAGATGTTTTGTCAGTAATCAGTTCTCGAGTCTAAGATGAACATGGTATGATGTGACTTGTACATGTGTTCAAAATTCCATCATCTCCAAAATAGAATTAATCATTTAAATATCATATATATCCAGTATATATGTATTTAGAATAGTCCATAACATTTGGATATAATAAATTAAATGCACCATTCAGGGAGACAGTAAGTCGTATGTACGTATAAACAATCCTTTCATTTTGTTGTCATATTATTCGAATGAAAACAAAATGATACATAGGTATATTATAATTATAGTATAATATAAATGTTATAAATATTATATAATTTAATTAACTCTATCCTTTATATGTTCCATTTATGGCATGAATGACTCATATCACTTTTAGGGGGAGGTAGTACACATTCCTCAAATGAAATTATCGTATTTACATATTATGGAAAGAATAAATGTATGTTGTAAATAAAAACTACATAATAATATAGTTAATATAAATATAATATATATCCTATTTATTCATTCCATTTATGTAGATAATCATGGTCTAATGAAGATCATGTAGAATGAATCACATTGTATCATTGAGACAGTTTGTCGTACGTACGCAGGAGTGATGACATCATTCACTTAATGGTTAGACGATATAGAACTTGATGATATATTAATGATTATAAATATTTATCATATTATATTCTTTATTTATATCACTTTTACTCATCATTATACTGATCTAAATTATGTCTTGTTGAATAAAAAAGTACACCACTACAAGGAGATGTAAGTTCTATGTACGCATAAATAGGGATATTATTATTCATAGTATGGATAAAAGTATGTATAATTTTGTACAATAATTAGAATAAAATATAATAATTTATATGATACTATAACAAATACATTATTTTGGAAACCACATATTATGATAAATTATAAAAAGAAAATAATTTTGAAAGAGTTGATAAAAACACCTTTTTTAGTATCTCCTTTTGATATTCATAAAAGGACTCCCAAGGATAGATTTATGCCTAAATTGTTTCCTCTAAGAGGAATGGAGGGATATTGGTAGATTATGGGAGTAGAAGTTGGACATTCCAAGGGGATTGAGAGGTGTCATTATGTGGATAGAGGGGTGGCCTTTTATAAGTGGGAGGAGGGGAACTGTAGGAATGTATTGAAATATTATATTATTATAAATTAATTTTCGAATTATAATAGTTCAAAAGTGATATATTTAGAGTATAATATGAGTATGGGTCTAAATCCTCTCATCCAATAGGTTTAAGGTGTGTTTAGGTCACAAAATAACCAAATCTTTTAGCTTTAACCTGTAGTTAAAAACATTACCTCTTACATTGTCATCATGTATTTCAAAAATATATGGTTACTATAGTTACTATAAAATGACAATAAAAACATTTGTGGATAATTAATGAAATTTATAACATAATATAAGTAATATTTCATAATCATATATTATTATTACTATTGAATCATTTAATAAAATTTTATTTGTTTTAAAATCACATTTATGTTAATTTTGACACTATTTAGTAACTGATTTTTGTTAAATTCATACCAACCTGATTCCATCTAAAAAATAATTAACGATAATATAATATGTAAAAAAAAAGACATAATATTATTCTATGCAATAAAAATTTCCAAATAACATTTATTCTAATATTTATAATATAATTTTTTGAATCCTTCATTATTGAAGCAATCACTGCATCATCATTGGGTCATTATTAAAATAATTTATTTATTCACTAAAAATTATAAATAAATACCATGATGTAGGAAATTTTTCTATATTTCTAATGAAAATTTATAGTATAAGATATCACTCATATAACCCCATCTTAAAATTGGTTTAGTAAAAATATTCATGTTTATGTTATATTTCTATTAACGTCAAATTAATTATTATAACATGTCATTTTAACACCCAAGTGGCTCCCAACTGCCAAATTTTTTGAATAATGATATTTTTGGTCCCCCATGACACATCCAATAAGAATACGCCATGTGTTAGTGTAGTTTTATATAATTATACTATTATTTTTACCTTTATTTACCTGTTATACCTTTAAAGCATGGTAAATATAAACAATTACTAAAATTACTATTCAAATTTACAAAAAAGCACCTATTTACTTAATTTAGACCTTCTGATTCAAAATATAGAAACCATTTTTCTAAATTCATAACAAAAAATATTCATTAGTAACTTTAATGAAATTTTTGTTTTCAAAACATAAAAATGGATTTTTATGAAATAAAAACTACAAAAAGATTGACAAGTGTCTATGTGAAATTTAAATGTAAAATTACTATTAATGGCCAAAATTGGATTAAATGATAAAAACATAACAAAATTAAACTTTAAAACCAATAGAATTATAATCTTACTATATGAATAAATTAGATGAAAATGTAGTTTTGAATTAGAATACTATATTTTTACTATTTATAAAAATATGGATTTTATTAGAAAAATTCCAAAATTTCAACCGATGTTAATTTTGATATCCGGATTCTAAATAAGAAGTTTATTTTGTCAAATAGAATATATAAAAGCAACATAAACTATTTTTAAAAAAGTTTGATCCTTTAAAAGGAGGTAAAATAACCTTTTAAAAATAATAAAGTATATTATGAATAAAATTGGATTCATTCTCATTTTAAGCCTCTAAAATTCATTGGATAAATTTTAAAACATTAAAAAAATAAGTAAAATCATTATATAGTTAATATTTTTATTCCCTCTAATACAAGGTTAAGGCATAAAAAACCATTTAAAAGAATAATATTATTGTTTAATTGTTTTTTGGTATAACTCAGTGTTGTGTGAAATGTAAGATTTCAGAGAATGTAGTTATTCTGTGTCATGTATTCAATCATACATAGTTTCCCCTTTTAACTAATATTAATATTAATTTCAAAAATATTAATAGATATGAAAACGTATTATTCAAAACCTGAGATGTTACATCATTCACCTCAGTTCTGAAAATTCTGTCCTCACAATTTTATGCACATATCAAATATGTGGGGGTTATTTATCCCTCAAATAATTTTCAGATTGAGATGTTCCCTCTTCAGCCTTATTGTTTTTTCACAAAACCATTACCCGATTAATCACCTTATTCTTTAACACTTGATCTTTACGGTCAAGAATCTTTACTTGTTGTTCCTCATAAGAAAGAATCTCTTTCAATTGAACTACCTCTGAACACAAAACATGCGATTAATCTAGAATATAATTTCATTACATTAACACATGAAAAGTAAGGTGTAATTTGGATAAATTTTGTGTAAAATCTACATTGTAGGTAACTCATCAAAATTTCTCTATTTTTTCATATTGGTCAATGATCTGTGGACTTATAATTTCCTTCTTACTAAAAAAATTCAAAATTTTCCTTAGAGAAATATTGAGAATTACATGATCACATAGCTCTAAAGAAATATAGGTCCTCTGGTTATATGTGTAACTTTTCTACCTACTTTGACTTGTCCTCATGTGCTTCAAAATCAGATAAACTTTTCCTGCCATCTATTCAACCAATTCTGGATCCATCAACTTCCCTTCACATACATCACATAAAAAACAAGATTTTGAAACCTCATTCCATATAATGCATCAAATGGTGTCATATATACACTAGAATGAAAACTTTTATTCTAAGGGTCACGACCCATCCCCCACAGCTTATGCAGTGACTACCCCAATCCATCCTTCCATTAGCTAGGGGATGGTGACTATCAATGAATAAAAACATCCCAAAAGGGAAGGAATTTCTCTTTAAGCTTGTACTCACACATAATCCTCAAAAAATGGAAATTAAATGCAATGTAAAATAGAAATATCACTTAGAAAATATCTAAGAGTACAGTACAACCTGAAAGTACAAAGGCCCAAAATACAATCCCAAAACCCCAATGGAATGTGAAATTTCCATGGTTTGGATGCTATAGAACCAACCATAAGGGTAGGTGAAGGGTAGAAACATGTATCCATATAATTATGCTCTTCTGCAGTGTCTCACTAAGAACCATCTTGTCCCAGACCACAAAGGTCTCTATCGATGTGTCTGTCCATCCTGTCTGACTGGGAACCACCTGTTCCTGGACCACCAAGGTCTTCGTCAATGCGTCGATCACCTGCATGAGACACAACACGTGTGGGAGAATATCCTGTATGGGTGAGTAACACAATACAAAGTAGGAACCATAAAAAACAATGGAAAGAACTTAAAATAAGATATACACATGTTACATTCAACTCACATAGGTATAATATAATGTATGGAAGGAAATATTATCAGTCATTATAATGAACACCATAGACAGTCGAGGTACTCATCAATGATAAGTACCATTGGTCTGATAGGTCACATAGAGCCACTACCCACTGTGGTTCTTAAAGTTCATATAGAGATGCTTCATAACTAGGCTAGCATAGTCGCTCCACACAGAGACACTTATAGATTGTCCACACAAGTCCTCCTATAGCTCGTCCACATAGGGTATCTTATAGTTGGTCCACAAAGAGCCACTTGTAGATGGTTTACACAGAGCCACTTGTAGTGGGTCCACACAGTGCCAATTTACCTTTTCCTCATAGGTCCTCCTATTATATAGTAATTCAGGGTCACTTAGACCCGCTCATAAGCAGGCTTTGGGTCTCAGCCAACCCCATGATTCAAGTATGTAGTGAAATTGATTCTAGGATAATATAATCATCAATCTATATTATTCAACACAACTTGAAATAAATCTCATTTAGAGTATTACAAAATTATAACCACATTATAAGGTTCCCAACTCCGTAGAAGGTGCTTCAATCGGATGCCCTGCCTGAATGATATTAGCGTTTTAGTAAAAAGGGGGGGGGGGGCGGGGGTTGTGTTCGGGCCCGGTCCGACCAGGTCAGACAAACCCGACCAACCAAGCCCAGGGTCCCACATGACTCTAACTAGTTTGGATGACCTTACTCGACCCAGTTGGGTATGGGCTAGCATGGTCCGACCTGGCCACAAAGCAAGGCCCATTGGGCCTTGTTGGACCCAGCTCGGTTCGGTTGTTATTCCAGCTCGTCGTGCTTCCCTGCGACCAATTTTCATTTTTTGGCCCACAACTAGGAGGCCGATTCTCTCCTAGCATGGGCTGCCAGCAGCCCATCCCATAAAGCAGGCTAGTTTCTCCCTTGCTCGGACACCTGCAAAGAATTTGGTTCACGATGCACACAACCATCTGATGTCGACCACCTTCCGCGCATGGGGTCTTAGATCACATGAAACCTGGCCACGATGGACCAGTTTCCCTTGTGGAACATGGATTTTCTATGGATCTAACTCAACACTACGGTCCGAAAACTGTGGCTCAGCATCGTGTGCACCTCTGACATGGCTGGGTGGCTGTGTTTTCCTATTTCTGACCACTAAAATGCATTCCAACAGCTCATTTCACTATTGTGGTGTGCTTCCAGCACACCACCTCCCGTATTCCGCCATATCCAGTGTTTTAGAGCCTACTGTTTTCACCCTTTTCCACCCTTGTGACCTTGTTTCATTGTCTCTTTCCAGTGTCATGGATCACCTAGCCACAACCCTTCCTTCTGGAGCTTCTACAACTGATGCATCATCATCTGATACACCACAAAGAACAAGGAGAGCTAGATAGAGGGGATTACAAATAACACTCATATGAACAACAATCTTTTTTGTGTTGGACCAGAATTATTCCTGTTAGTGAGATAATGATGTTCAAATTATAAATCACAATGATTTGATAACCATATCAACCTGTATATATATTTCCTAACCACACATTAAAAACCCTTGATGGGTCAACTTTGTAGTGAGTTGATCTGTGTTTTAGTTTAGAGGGTGAGAGTGGAGAAAAATTCATTAATAATTTAAACCCCTACCTGGGAAAAGAGATTGCTTGTGGATGAATGCTTGTCATCATCCATCAATCCTCGATCCCAAATCCACTATCTATGGGATTTTTCATTATCGTCTAATTCAGTGACGTTCATTATTGTAGAGGTTTTCCTTCATCATTCGTCATTGCCAGCCAATAAATCCTCAGATCAATTCCATGATTATGCCCACAATCATGATTTCCATTTTAAGAAATTAATTGATGAATCATGAATAAACATAAATTTTATGCTACATTGTAGTGTCATTACACTGACTCATTAATGAGTTTCATTAATGAGATATATCGTCACCTCATTGTTGCACCACATGGAAATATTTCGAATAAAATAAACTACTTATGTTAATTTTTTTTCTTGAAAACATCTGAAAAAATAATTATTTCCCTTGAACCTTTTCATTCTATGATAATTCCTGATTAAGGAGACCATCTCATTAAAAACTAAATTTTGGTCTCAGATTTATAATCCAAGTGATGGTTTTTGAGTTATTAGCAATCGAAAATAATTTTTTTTATTTAAATTATTCTATTTATTGTCTCATCCCAAAAACCCAACATTCCCAACAGGACCACACCGTCTGATGTTAAGATTAGGATATGTGAATAATAAACTCAATAACTCAAAGGGACTATTGAATTTCCAAATTGAGTTACCATTTAAGAGTTATAAGGATTATAAAATAAAATATCGTTATTCAATTATTTTATTTAAAACCAAAAACTACATTACATTATTGACATGCACTACCCAATGTTAGGATTTTAATAAATATATCATACCCCCATGAGTTCAATGGTGGTTATTTATTTTAAATCTAAGTCATTGTTTGTGAGTTATAAAGAATTTAAAAATAAAAATAATTTTATTAAATAATTTTATTTATGGTTATTCTATTTTCAGTTTTTCTCACTAGATACGAATTCCAACTAATCCTAAGTAATTCCTATAGTGAACCCTACATCCTAAATGCAATGGTTCCCCATATATTTTATTTGGTCAATCATTTATGATTTTACATATTTTTCAGGACAACCGCACACACATGCTATTAAAAACATAATTTTTTTGATAGATCATTATCAGCACTCTGGGCCTCAGAATCACATTCAATATTAACACCTAGTTTAGGAATAATACTATATAATTTATAAAAAAATTAATGTAATTATGGGGTATTACATTACTCCCCCTTTAGGGATTTTCATACTCATATGCCCAAACATAGTCTAATCAACAAAATGGGTTAATGAGCACAAATATGAGCTTCCCATTACCACAGTCTTTCTAGGATATTCTTATGCTTCTAATGAACATGAAAAAGGAGAATCAACCATCCATAAAGGATCCTCTCATGTTTATCATCTATCTCTACTAGGTACTACTTGGATATCACCATGTCATTAATATCCATCTCTCAATGGTCGATGAGGTGAGAAGGGTTGTGCATGTATCTCCTCAGTTGGGATACATGGAAGACATCATGCCCCCTCTCTAACTGTGGTAGTAGAGACATGGGGTACACAACCTCTCCCACCCTATGCAGCATCAGAGAGGTCCAATGAACCATAGAGATAACATTCTTCCTCGGCCAAGTCTCGGTTTCCCTCATCAAGGAGAGACCTATTGAAGTATGTGGTCCTTATATTCCAACTACAATGGTCTCTTTATCCTATCAGTATAGGACATATATCATCTTTTTATAGTCTTTATCTGCTCTTGGATGACCTACACCTTCTTAGTGGTAGCTTGTACCATCTCTAGACCCTTGAGTGCTAACTCCCAGGGGTTTGTCCAGCATATTAGTGACCTACATGGTCATCTGTACAGTACCTCAAACGGTGCCATTCATATGTTGTAATGGTATCTATTATTGTAGGAAAACTCCTCCAGGGGTAGGTGGTCCTCCCAACTATGACCAAAATCATGAATGCAAGAACGATGCATGTCCTCAAAGGTTTGTATGGTACAGTCTGTCTGACCATTAGTCTGTGGGTGAAAGGATGTTCTCAAATGCCGTTGAGTCCCAAAAGCCTCCTGTAATCCATTCCACTACTGGGATGTAAATTGTGTGTGACGATCTAATATTATCACTAATTTCACTCCATGTAGTCAAACTATCTCTTTCATGTAGAGGTCTCTGAATCACTATATTGCACCCTACTCTCAAATGGGTAGGAAGTGGGATGACTTTTTGGGTCAATCTACAATCACCCAAATGGTATTGTTCCCCCTGTTCATACATTGTATGCCCATAATGAATTCCATTGATATTCCACCCTATGTCCACATAGGTTCCTCAAGGGATTGTTTCAATCTTTTTGTAACTTAGTTATCGGCCTTCACATTCTGACAAGTGAGGAATCTCGAGACAAAATCCGCCACTCCAATCTTTATTCCTAACCACTAGTATTGACATTAGAGGTCCTGGTACATCTTATCCACACCAGGATGTACCGCCAAATGGATGTATGGACCTCCCTCAACACATTATCCTGAAATTACACAAGTATAATGGTGCATCCTCAGAAAAGGATGATGTTCTCCCCTCCTTTTGAGTAAGCATTAGGAGCATTACTTATGGACATATTGGCATGTGTATCCTTGCAGCTGGCATCTCCAAGTTGTGGATCCCTGAAGTTGTGTAATACTGGAGGGTAAAATACCATTGACTAAATAAAAGCTTTCTAATCTCTATCCACAAAGGATATATGAATTGAGGATACTACTTTAAGGCCTCGTTTAGTAGCTGTGAAATCAATCTCATGCAGAGAACATCTTCCACCACACTCCCCATCCTAGGATTATAGAATATCTCGATGTCATAGTCCTATAATAAATCTAGTGAACATCACGGTTTTAGATTTAGATCCTTTATAGAATAGATAAACCATAGACTCATGTGGTCAGAGTAAACGATGAATTTTCCACCCATAAGGTAGTGTAACCACATCCTCAGTGAAATGACTACCACTTCCAAAACAAGGTTGTGAGTCTCATAGTTATACTCATTTAATATCAATTGTCATGATCCATATGCAATCAATACTTTTCCCTTCATCAAGACACAACGAATGCAAGTTCTTGATGCATCATAGTACAACACATAGTCATCTACCTCTTCTGGAAACCTCTAGACAATATCTCCCATCAAGCTCTGCTTCTGCTACTGAATGCACTTGTACCATCCCTCTATCCACAGAAAGGGATTTACCATCTTCATCGTGATCATAATTGGTTTTTCCACTCTAGAGAAGTTGGGTAAAAACCTCAGTTAGTACGTAGCCAACCTAAGGACACTCTGCTCCTCGAAAACAATCTTGGGTGGTTCCCATGAAAGAACCTCCTTGATATTCACTGGATCCATCATAAATACATCTTATAATGTGAAATGTCATATGAAATTGAACTTTAGTAACCAGAACTATCTATTTGAGAGATTTTTTGTAAATTTGGTTCTCTTGGAGTGTATCCAAAACCATCATCAGGTGTATCACGTGCTCCTCCCCGGACACTGAATACACAAATATGGCATCAATAAAGACAACTAAAAACATGCCTATGTATGGAAGGAATATCATGATAATATGTACCATGAAAAATGATGTGATATTCATTATTCCAAATGGCATCACTAAGTACTTATAGTGGCTATTGAAACATCTAAAATTCATCTTTGTGATGTCATCATCTCATACTTGAAGCTGGTGATAGCCAGATCTGATCCTTATCATTGAGAAACATCTCACTCCCTTCAGCTGATCGAATGGGTCATAAATCCCCAGTAGAGGATGATTGTTCTTCACGATCACTTGGTTTAAGTACCAGAAGTCCACACAGAGCCTCAAATAGTCATCTTCCATCATGGAGAACAACACTGAGGTTGCCCATGGTGAAATTTTGTCCATAAAAACGCATTCCTCTGTAAATCCCCCAGTAGTACCCTCATATCCTGGATCACTTTTAGAGCCATTTTATATATAGGTGAAGATATCAGTGATGATGTTAGGTCCATAAAGCTGAATACCCTGAGAGGGGGGTGAAATAGGGTATGACTAATTTAAAATTAATGCCCATTATGATATTGTTTCACTGTTAATAAAAACACTCTTATCTCTCTTTCCCATTGCACAATATAAACAAAAAGTAAATCATGCACAAGTCACTTCAATTTTTACTTGGTTCACCCTCACTGGGCTACATCCAAGGAGCATACACTAGCAATGTTCCAATGTACCAAATCCACTAAAAGCGCACTGCTGTCTACAAGGATCGGGATAGATCACTTCTATTCTGAGGCTCACTACCTATACAAAGTTTAGGTTTAGCTCACTGCTTTCCCAAGGGTCACTCCATGTCTCTCTCTCTCTCTGTCTCACTGTCGGTGGAGAGGATCACCATTTTCTCTTTCTTTTCTCACTACTCTAAAAAGGATCCACTCACAGTTTATAGATTTTTAGGTCTCTTAAATATCACTAATTAATACTTCCTCTATTGTATTTGGATGCTCTGTTGAAGTTCATCTTTCATCCATAGATGAATCTCACTTTTCACCGAAGGTATCAGACAATCTTCCATCTTTCAAGTAGCTCTGAATCTCTGTCGTGAATCAACCTTACATAGAACACTTCTCTAAGCTGGTGTGCAAGTCTTGGAACACAAGTCAAAACTGGCACACAAGTCCACCTAAACCACTTATGTGACACAAGATTCTACTACTCCAAACCTACGAGACACACAACCTTTTACAATAAATCCAATTTTGGAACTCAACCAAAAACATTCGTGCTTCTTCAAATCACGGCGCACAAGTGTCACCAAACCACTTGCGCAACACTTCATTCTTCAACTAAAACCTACGTGACTCTCTTCCTTCCTCACCTAGACCACCTTGGACGTGAAACTATCACCTGGCTTGCAACATATACTTTCCCAACCACACCCCACTTGCATGACCACCACACCTGCACGACGGGAGCTCTGATGTTTCTAAGTGTTGAACTCTTCCCTGAATGAAGAGGGGTCGACCTGTATTTATAGGCATTTGAACACCCTATGTGATAGCGCATAAGTCTCCCATCGGCATGCAAGTCTCGGCTAGCAAGTCTCCTGCCATGCAAATCACTCGTACGACCAACTCCTAAACTTGCGCGACGCTTATCCATTTTCCATATTTTGATGCTTTCATCTTGAAAAAATAAGGGCGCACAAGTTTCCTCTCCTTCAAGTACATGGCGCACATGTCCCTTTTCCAAAAACCACTTTTCTTCATTTTTCGATTTTTAGGCACAAAAATTAGGCAAACATTCAAAAACGGTGCCACCTTGAATCTTCTCTTTTCGTACCGCCTCCAGCTCATCCATTACTTTATCGAAATTCTTGAATCAAACATGGATCGCTAACCATAACCCTTGAACTTGACATACCACCATGAAACCCCCTTTTTCAAAAAATTTGTATGTCATGGTTTACTTTGTCAACAATCACAACACAGATGTATACTTTGTCAACAAACAAAATCACCTAAAAAATTCTTCAATGGTACCTTGAGAGATTTTTTCCCAACAATCTCCACCATTGGGTTTGTTGACAACTCTTCTATAAAAAGATACCTCATTAATTCTTCAGCTATCTTTCACCTATTGTGATTTCGATAGCGATCAAGGATTTACTCAACACATACTCCAAGCCCACATGAGCAATGCCCGGTGTGAGAAACAAGAGTAAATGAAATGTTCATCAATGAATCACTTCAACTCTGACAACCACTGTTGATAACAAACTGATACCATTTTTTGAAAATATTCTTACCCCATTCCAACACCACTCTTCTGCTTTTATCACGACCCCCAATTTTCTTGATATCTATTATTTGATCGATCACATCTAGGATTGTTAAATATAGAACACTCTCCCTATCTGTCTTCGCCTTCAACTCCCCCTATCTGGATGCTCCACCTTTCAGATTCTCCCCCTATCTGTCATGATTTCTCAAATAGCCACAATGACTCCCCCTTGAACAATCACTATTTCTCCCCCTTTGTCAATGAACTCCAAGGTCACTCCTCTACAGTCTGTAATAGAGTAGGGAACACTTATCAACACATTAGGAAAAAACACATCATACCTCGGGAAGAGGGGGGGTTCCACATCCACAGTCTTTTAAGTGCGGGGAGTCAACTAAAATCCCAGAGCTAATGATGCCATTAAAATTATTCCTTGGTTAAGGCCTTTGTCAGAATATCTGCAACATGTAGCACTTTAGGCACATACTCCAATATCACAAGCCCTTGCTCCACCTTCTCCTTGATGAAATGATATTTGACCTCAATGTGCTTTGTCCTTGAGTGATAAACAGGATTTTTGCTAAGATTGATATAACTTGAGTTATCACACTGGATTCCAATCAGAGACTTCACTTCAACTCCCATATCTTCAAGCTACTATTTCATCCACAATAATTGTGTGCATGCTTGAGTGGATGCAATATACTCATCTTCCACAGTGCTCAATGAAATGCAATCTTGCTTCTTGATTATCCAAGAAATACACAATCCTCCAAGATAGAATGCACCACCTGACGTTGATTTTCTATCATATGCTGAACCGGACCAATATGCATCTGTGTAACCTAATAACAGTAATTGAGATTTGTCATTATATATCAGACTAAAATCCATGGTGCCTTTGATATAAAAAATTATTCTTTTCACTATGAGCATGTGGCTTTCTTTGGGATAACTCTGATATCCCACTGCTTGGCATGTGGTGAAAACAATATCAGGCCTTGTTGCAGTCAAGTATAGAAAACATCCAATAATTTTCCTATATTCTGTTATATTAACTGCCTTTCCATCCTCATTTTTTGATAATTTCATCTGGGTAGCAACCAGAATATTTATCTCCTTAGAATTATCCATTACAAACCTTCTTAAACCCACCTTGCAATATTTGGATTGAGAAATTAATGTCCCATTCCTTCCTTTGTGTCACCTATAGACCAAGAAAAAACGTTATCTCTCCAATCATTGACATTTCAAACTCATTTTTCATGAATTCAGAAAACTGTATACACTGAGCTTCATCTGATTATCCAAATATTATGTCATCGACATAAACCAACACCATTATCCTTTGATTACTGTTGTTGCTGAAATAGAGATAGTAATAAAATCCACCACACTGGAAACCAAGCTTTTTCAAGTACTGATGAAGCCTTGAGTACCAAGAACTTGGTGCTTGTTTCAGCCCATACAATGCCTTCTTCAGCCTGCAAACTTTGTTCTCATCCTCATGAATGAGAAAACCATCTAGATTCTCAATGTACACCTCTTCTTCTAGAACCCCATTTAGAAATGAATATTTGACATCCTTATGGAATACTTTGAACTTTCTCTGCACTACTATGGCTAAAAATAATTGGATTTTCTCCAGCCTTGCAACTAGTGCAAATGTCCCATCAACATAAATACCCTCTATTTGAGAGTATCCTTTGCACACTAATCATTCTTTGTTTCAAATCACTATGCCATTTTCATTCATCTTGTTGAAAGAAACCCATTTAGTTCCAATGAAGTTCTTATCTGCTGGAATTGAAACAATCTCCCACATCTGGTTCTTTTCAATCTGATCAAGCTCTTCATTCATAGCCTGAACCCAATTTTCATCTATAGATGCATCAGCAAAACATTTTGTCTCTACCTGTGATAAGAATTATGGCTGCTATAGTGACTTCATTCTTCTTGTCTCAATTGGAGTTGTCTGATCACTAATGATATTCTTCCTATCAATTTCCGCTCAACTCTTTGCCTTCCTTGCAGACACATACTAGAAACTTTCTTTTTCATCATCAGTGTCTTCTTCTGAGTCATCATCTGCCAATTCTGCTTCTCAGGTTTTGCTATCCTCTCCATTACTTTCATCAGAAAAATGTTCACTGTACTGTTGAATATTTTCTTCATTTTCTACAATAGTGACATCATTGCTCTCAACAATTTTTCCCAGACTTTTTTTGAAGCATTTATATGATTTTCTCTTACCTGAGTAGCCAATGAATATCCCCTCATCTCCTCATGACTCAATCTTCCTGTGGTTTTATTTATTGAGTATTTATCACTTACTTCCAAATATTCTAAAGTATTTAAACATTGTATTCTTTCTGTACCACATTTTATATGGAGTCTTCCCTTCTTTCGAACACAACAGAGCCCTGTTTGAAATACAGACCGATGTCAAAACTGCTTCCTTCCAAAATTTCTCTAGTAGGTCCTTTTAAATAAGCATTGTTTTGGCCATGTTGTTGATGATCCAATTTCTCTTTTCAACTACTCCATTATGTTAGGGAGTTCTCACTGATGAATTTTGATGCCTTATCTCATGTTTCTCAAGATTTTCTTCTACTTGACTATTTGTGAATTCTATACTATTATCAATACGAAATTTCTGAATTTTCTACCCAAGCATCCTTTCTAATTCCCTACTATACTGCTTAATAAAACTGAACACTTATTTCTTATGGGTAATGAAAAATACCCAGGTCATTCTGCTATAATCATAAATGAAAAGTACATAGTACCTTTTCCTATTTATGGCTCATGGTGAGATCGGTCCACAAACATCAGCATGCACCAATTCGAGCACTCTGGTTGATTTCTGTTCCTTTGGCTTGTATGTCTTTTTGATGATCTTCCCTTGTTGGAAAGCATCGCACGTATGAGTGTGATCACATGATAATTTGGGATGGTTTCTAGTAGCATCACACTTTACAAGATCTTCTATAGATGGTTGGCATCGATGACCAAGTCACTTATTCCATAGCTTGTTTTCTTCCTCTATGGAAAAAGACACATATCTTCTTCCCCACTTACAAGGTAAAGATTTTCCTTTGTCCTTTTTCTATGTAGAATGACTGCTCGATCTTTTCATTTCACAACACACATCTTCATAGTAAATAAGATAGATTTCCCAGAGTCACATAGTTGACTGGAACTGAGCAAGTTATGACTAAGACCCTCTACTACCATGACATCATCACGTCTCATCTCTTTGCCCCCAAACATGGCCTTTCATAAGCCAACAATCTTCAGACCCTTATCATTTCCAAATTTGAAAACTCCTTCTATATCATATTTTATTCCAGTAACGAGATCCTTATTTTCTGTCATATGATATGTGCAACCACTATCAAGGATCCACATAGCAGAATGATTTGATTCCTTAAGGGAAATTTCTGCCACAACAGCCTTCACATTCTTCATCTTCTTGGTCCATATTTTTTCCTTCACACTCAGATTGAATTGAGACTTCTATTCTTTCTCAGAGTATGATGGACCATCTTCATCTTGAAAAACCACAAATATATTCTTCATTTTTAACTCACCTATTGGTTTATTGGTCTGCTGATTTCAAATTTCTTGATTCTTCTTTGGCACATTTCTTTGTATGGTCGAAGTGCGGTACCTATCCATGTTCCCAAATCATCCCCACCAAAAATAGTTTCCTTCAAAATATGTTCTGGAAAACCATTGTTTGTTTGGATTCCACATTTGTTCTTGTTTCTTTCGATATCTCTTGGATATGGAACACACATACTGTGAAGCCCCCATCTTTCCACAACAATAACACCTGATATAAGGTGAATTCCTTCATGTTACTTCTGCACTATGAGTTTCCCTTTGGGATCTTTGAATATTATGATTCTGTTTTCTGTCCACATCATCCTTCAATCTCAGAGTGGAAGCCTGTGGTCTGAAATCCATATTTTCAGCTTTTTGTTTTTGATCAAGCCCCAATTCGGACTTGGCATCTGAGCTCAATTGCTGCTTTATTCCTGCTGAACTACTAGCCTCCTCTTTCATCTTTTCTGTCTTATGAATGGCCTTCTTTTCAGATATAACATTGGGGGTCAAGAGTTTTTCTTGATCCATCATTTTTCATCACAGACTGACCACTTCTTCTTCAAGTTCTTCGATACACTTGACTTTATCTTTTAGTTTTCTATTTGATCCATCGATCTCCCTTTTCTATTCTTCAATTTTGAGCTTATACTCATGAACTTAATCTGAGTTCTCTGGTGTTGATAACTTGAGTTTCTCAATTTCTTCCATCAACTCAGACTTCTCTTCTTCCTGCTGCTGCATATAGAGTTTGGCATCATGAACAACTTTATTATCTTTCTTTATTTTGGCTTTCCAAACACTTATCTCTTCAAGAGCAGCCTCTAACTCAACTTGCATGTCAACTCTTCCCTCAAATTCTTCTTCTTCGTCATCACCTTCGGTATCATTCTTCTTTTGAGAAATTCCGATGACTTCCACCATGTCATTTTCTCCACGATCTTTGTAATTTTCAATCTCCTATACCTTTTCAACCTCAGATTCATCTGAACATTCTATTTCTAGTGAATGAAGATTCTTCTTCTTGAATAAATTTCTCTTGAACCGCTTCTTCCCTTTCACATAGGTTGAAGATCTCTTCTTGGGAATTTCAACTTAATCTTCATAATTTACTTCTCAAAACTTTTTTGGGCACCTTTATGTAAGATGTCCAACCATTCCACCTCGAAAACAAGCAAGTGAAATCTTCCATTTAAACTTTCCTTTTCCTCTTTGAAGGTTTTAGGGGAGGAATGAAATCACCTCATCTGCCTCTTCTTCTTATTGAGAGTCTTCAATGGTGAGCTTCTTCATGGCCTTAAATTGCACCTCCTTGGATTCCCACTTTTCCATAGCATCATTCCTCATTTCATATGCAATAAGGGTACTGTGCAGGTTATCCAACATCAGCTCTTTTGGGTCTTTATATTCCAAGACCGAGACATTCAGATTAAACTGAGGTGGAAGCTTCCTCAAGATACACTTCACAATCTTTATATATTTTATGACATATCCTAGACCCCAAATGTCTTCCACAACATCATTTACCCTATCGAAAAAATCATCTACAAATTCATACGGGCTCATTCTCAGATCTTCATATTTTTTCAACAGAACTTGTAGCTTTGCCTCTCTGACTTTTTTATCCCCGTAAAATATGTTCTAATGCATTTCCCAGATAACAAGTGATGTTTTTCATGACATCACCTTCGTATAGATTATATTTTAAAGGGATCCACCTAAAGCATTAATACCCTTTGTGTTAGTATCTAGATCCCTTCTTTCAACTTCTTATAATGCTTCACTATTGATGTTAGCTGAGAAACCTTGCATAGCTACTGAAAACACATCCATTCCCAATGATTAGAAATAGTGTTGCATTAGATTCTTCCATATCTAAAAATTACTTCTGACGAAGATAGGAATCCCTTTAAGATTAGTGAACTACAATGAGAGAAGAACTAATATAAACCTTTTCCTCTAATACCAATTTTTAGGTCTATAAGGCTGAATACCCTGGGGGGTGAATAAGGGTATGACTAATTTAAAATTAATGCCCGTTCTGATCTTGTTTCATTGTTAAGAAAAAAAATCTTCTCCATCTCTCTTATTGCAAAATATAAACAGAAAGTAAAGCATGCAAAGGACATTATAATTTTTACTTGGTTCACCCTCACTGGGATACGTCCAAGGAGCATACACAAGCAATGTGCCAATGTACCAAATCCAATAAAAGCACACTGTTGTTTACAAGGTTCGGGTTGTATCAATTCTATTCCCAGGACCATTGTCTTTACAAAGTTTAGGGTCATCTCACTGCTTTCCCAAGGTTCACTCCCTATCTCTCTCTCTGGCTCACTGCTGGTGGAGAGGATCACCTTCTTCCTCTTCCTTTGATCACAGCTCTAGAAAGGATCCACTCATAGTTTATAGACTTGTAAGTCTCTTCATTATCACTAATGAATACATCCTTTGTTGTATTTGGATTCTATGTTGAAGTTCAGCTTACACCCATAGATGAATCTTACATTACACTGAAGGTATCAGGAAATATTCCAGCTTTCACGTAGCCCTGAATCTCTACCATGAATCAACCTTACTTGGAGCCCTTCTATAAGATAGCGTGAAAGTATCAGCGTACAAGTCCAAACTGGTGTGCAAGTCCACCTCAACCACTTACGTGACACAAGCTTCTGCTACTCCAAGATTGCACAACGGACATCCATTGACACCCAATCCAATTTTCGCATGCAACTAACAACTTTCATGCTTCTTCAAAACATGGCATGCAAGTGTCACCAAACCACTTGCGCGACACTTCCTTCTTCAACTGAGAACCTGCGCGACTCTCTTCCTTCCTCGCCCAGACCACCTTGGACGTGCAAATATCACCTGGAATGCAACCTCTACTTGTGCGACCACACACCACTTGCGTGACCACCATACATGCGTGACGAGATCTTAGATTTTTCTAAGTGTTGAACTCTTCCCCTATTGAGTAAGGGTCTACCTGTATTTATAGGCATTTGAACACCCTTCGCGACAGTGCACAAATCTACCATTGGTGCACAAGTCTCAGTGTGCAAGTCTCATGACGCACAAATCTCTTGCGCGACCAACTCCTAAATGTGCGCAACCCTTATCCTTTGTCGACGTTATTGAATCAAACATGAATTGTTAACCATATCCCTTGAACTCGACATGCCACCATGAAATCCCCTTTGTCAACAAATTTCTATTTCATGTTTTACTTTGTTAACAATCACAACTTAGATGTCCACTTTGTCAACAAACACAATCACCTCAAAAATGCTTCAATGATGCCTTGAGGGATTTATCCCCAACAATATCCCCCTTTGGGTTTGTTGAAAACTCTTACAAAAAAAGATAAATCGTTAATTCTTCATCCATCTTTCTCCTATTTCGATTCTGATAGCGATCAAAGATTTACTCAACACATATTCTAAGACCACATGAGCAATGCTCGACATTAGAAACAAGAGTAAATGAAAAGTTCATCAATGAATCACTTCAACTCTGACACCCACTATTGATACCAAACTGATACCAATTTTTTAAAATATTTTTACCACATTCAAACACCACTCTTCTACTTTTATTATGATCCTCATCTCTCATGATATCTATTCATTAATTGAACACATCTAGCATCGTCAGATTTAGAAAACTCCCCCTATCTGTATTTTCCTTCAACTCCCCCTATCTGGATGCTCCACCTATCAGCTTCACCCCCAATCTATCATGATTTATCAAATAGACACACTGTCTCTCCCTTGAACAATCACTATTTTTCTCCCCTGTTTTCAATGATCCCAATGGTCATTCCTTTGTAGTCTGTAATAGAGTAGAGAACACATATCAAAAAATTAGGGAAAAGCACATCATACCTCAGGAAGATGGGGGGGGTTCCACATCCACACTCTTTTAAGTGCAAGGAGTCGACTGAACTCCCAGATCCATTTGATGCCTTTCAAATGCTTCCTTGGGTATGTCCCTTGTCAGAATATCTGCAACCTATAGTTCTTTAGGCACATACTCCATCTTCACATTCCCTTTCTCCACCTTATCCTTGATAAAATGATATTTTATCTCAATGTTCTTTGTCCTTGATTGATGAACTTGATTTTTTCTATAACTGATAGAACTTGAGTTATCACACTGGATTCTGATCAGGGTCTTCACTTCAACTCCCATATCTTCAAGCTGCTACTTCATCCAAAATAACTGTGTGCATGCTTGAGTGGCCACAATATACTCAGATTCAATGGTTCTCAATGAAATGTAATCATTCTTATTGATTAGCCATGATATACTCAATCCACCAAGAGAGAATGCTCCACCTGATGTTGATTTTCTATCATCAACTGAACTGGCCCAATTTGCATCTATGTAACCAAATAACATTGATTGAGATTTTTCATTATACATCAGACCAAAATCCATGGTGCCTTTGATATACCAATGTACTCTTATCACTACGAGCATGTGGCATTCCTTGGGATTACTCTGATATCTCACTTCTTGGAATGTGACGAGAACAATGTCAGTCCTTTTTGCGGTCAATTACAACAAACTTCCTATTATTTTCCCGTATTCTGTGATATTAATTGCCTTTCCATCCTCATCTTTTGATAATTTCAGCCGTGTAGCAATTGAAGTCTCCATCTCTTTAGAATTCTCCATTACAAACCATCAGAAAACCTCCTTGGCATATTTGGATTGAGAAATGAACATTCCATTCCTTCCTTGTATCACCTATAGACCAAGGAAAAATGTTAGCTCTCCAATCATTGACATTTAAAAATCATTTATAATGAATTTAGAAAACTTTCTTCACTGAGCTTCATCTGATCCACCAAATATTATGTCATTGACATAAACAAAAACCATCATCCTTTGATTATTGTCATTGCCAAAATAGAGATTTTAATCAACTCTACCATGTTGGAAACTAAGATTTTTCATATACTGATGAAGCCTTGAGTACCAAGATTTTGGTGCTTTTTTCAGCCCACACAGCGCCTTCTTCAGCCTGCAAACTTTGTTCTCATCCTCATGAATGAGAAAACCATCTAGCTGCTCAATGTATACCTCTTCTTCTAGAACCCCATTTAGAAATTCATATTTGACGTCCATCTAGAATACTTTGAACTTTCTTTTCACTACTATGGCTAAAAATAATCGGATTGTCTCCAGCCTTGCAACTGGTGAAAATGTCCCACCAACATCAATCCCCTCAATTTGGGAGTATCGATTTCACACCAGTCGTGATTTGTTTTGAATCACTATGCCATCTTCATTCATCTTATTGCGAAAGACCTATTTAGTCCCAAAGATGTTCTTCTCTGCTGTCCTTGAAATAATCTCCCACGTCTGGTTCTTTTCAATATGATCAAGCTCTTCATTCATATCCAGAACCCAATTTTTATCTGCAGCAACATCAGCAAAACATTTTTGCTTTACTTGAGATAAGAAAGATGTCTGCTGTAGTGAATTAATTATTCTTGTCATAACTTGAGTTGTCTAATCAACAATGATATTCTGCCTATCAACTTTAGCTCGACTCTTTTTCTTCATTACAAGAACATGCTTGACACTTCCTTGTTCATCATCAGTGACTTCTTCTGAGTCATCATCTGCCACTTCAACTTCTCATGTGTTGTTATCCTCTTCATTACATTCATCAAGAAACTGTTCACTGTTCTATTGAATATTTTCTTCATTTTATACAATAGTGATATCATTGCCCTCAATAATTTTTCCCATCCTTTTGTTGAAGCATTTATATAATTCTCTCTTACCTGAGTATCCAAGGAATGCCCCCTCATCTCCTCGTGAATCAAACTTCATGTGGCTTTCTTTGTTGAGGATGAAACACTTACATCAAAAGATTCAAAATTATTTCAACATTGGTTTCTTTTTGTACCACATTTCATATGGAGTCTTCCCTTCTTTCAGACAAAATAAAGACTTGTTCAAAATATAGACTGATGTCAAAACTGCTTCTTTCCAAAATTTCTTTGGTAGGTCCTTTTCAATAAGCATTGTTCTGTACATGTTGTTGATGATCCAATTTCTACTTTCAACTACTCCATTCTGTTGAGGATTTATCACTGATGAAACTTGATGCCTTATCTCATGTTTCTCGAGATAGTATTCTACCTGACTGTTTGTGAATTATATACAGTTATCAGTACAAAACTTCAGAATTTTCTGCCCAAGCATCATTTCTGATTCCCTCCTATACTTCTTAATACAAACGAACACTTCTATCTTATGGGTAATGTCAAATACCCAGGCGATTCTGATATAATAATCAATGAAAAGGACAGAGTACCTTTTCCCATTTATGGATCATGGTGATATCGGTCCTCAAACATCATCATGCACCAATTCAAGAACTCTGGTTGATTTCTATTTCTTTGGATTGTATGTCTTTCTGAGGATCTTCCCTTGTTGTCAAGAATCACACGTATGAGTGCAATCACATGATAATTTGGGAAGGTATCTAGCATCATCACACTATACAAGATATTCTATATATGGTTTCTATAGATGACCGAGTCACTTATGCCACAACTTATTTTCTTCCTCTCAGGATAAAAGATAGATATCTTCTTTCCCAATTTTATGTTAATGATTTCCCTTTTTCCTTTCTCCCTATAGAATGACTGCTCCATATTTTCCTGTCACAACAAACATCTTCATGGTAAATCGGATAGAGTTCCCAAAGTCACATAGTTGACTAACATTGAACAAGTTATGACTAAGACCCTCTACTACCAAGACATCAGCACGTCTCATCTCTTTACCCCCAAACTTGGCCTTTCTTGAGCCAAAAATATTTAGGCCTTAATCATTTCTAAATTTGACAACTCCTTCTTTGTCATATTTTATTCCTGTAACAAGATCCATATTTCTTTTCATATGAGATGTGCCACCACTATCAAATATCCACACAATAGAATGATTTGATGCCTTAAGGGAAATTTCTTCGACCACAGCCTTCTCATTCTTCTTCTTCTTGGTCCATATTTTTTCCTTCACACTTGGCATTAATCATCAGAGTACAAGCCAAGGATCTTTATGTCCAGTGTCTTGGAATACTCGGTACATATAACATAAAACATATGGCTAAAAAACACTTATTTATTTAATCTTCAAAAAGAGATTATAACATCCTTTGAGCCCTTACATCTTCATAGGGTACCAGGGGGAACACATGAACAAAGGAATGAGCTAAAAATCCCAGTAAGGGAATGGACATAAGGATACATCTTAAGTACATGGGTTAGGAGGAATGACATAATGACATCCAAAGAATAAAACATATGAAATAATATCATATAAGCATGGGATCATATAAACATGGAATCATATATATGTGGTATAATTATAACACAATTCTTTAGTACAAGTCAAGGATAACCTCTAATCCCATTTCCCATTTTATTATGGGTCAAGGCTAACCGCCAATCCCATTTCACATCGCATCTCATGAGACATAACCTTACCCAATGCATTGAAGTGCTATCTGGGTGCACCCATCTTGGAATTTAAATTTATATTTTTTCCACATAAATAATCATTCCACAAAAATAATCATACATAATCAACCATACTTAAACATAATGGTACCCGTGGAAGGAATTGGGTACCACAATCATGACATACATCACATCCAATGGGCGTATCACAAAAGTGTCCATGAAAGGAAAGGATTAGAACATACATGGATATTCATAAGGTATAATAGGAATATAACATGCTAAGTGGTGTCAAATATAAGTGACAACATATTAGAAATATATTTTATAAACATTAGTATTAAAACATTTTTATGCGGTTTTAAGGAAAACACTCTAGAGCTTTTCAAATAGAAAAGAGGACATTCTATTATATAAAACCATAATTGAACCAAGAAGGTATTCATAATAAAAATACATATTTTTTAAATAAAATGGTGTCTTAAAACAAAGGATATAGTTCACTTGATAGTTGGGTAAAAATTTGGGAAGTACCCTTAAAACAGGATTTCTTATTGGAAAGTTCTATGGAGGGAATCATTCAAAAACATGTATATCCCCTAAAGAATGTGATGAAAGGGTATTGATATAATAATAATTAACAACTAAAAATAATTATTAATATTCCCATAAATAGATATGATAATACTATTTTGAAATAAATATATGGCAACCTGATATAACAAAGAAGGTTCAGGTAGAATTCGTTATGATTTTATCTACCTAGTGTTGGGTGTAACTAAGTGGGATTGATGAGAGAGAAATGAGGGTTTTAATCACTTATAAATCAAAAGGTAAGTATGGGGTAGGTGTGTAAACATACCCCATAATTTTATAGTACACACAATATGGAATTCAATAGAAGACAATCTTGATTAAGAGAGAAATGGAGTCGATCCCTTACCTTAAATCCGGTGGTGTTCTCCACTTGTTATTAATGACCTCTTGAGACTTCCTCCTTTGAGAACCTCTTAAGGGAATAGGTTTTCGTATTTTGAGGAGTTTGATAGCTTTTGGACGTGGGGGAGGACATTGGGGAGAGATTTGGGTAGAATAATGGCAAGGCACAAGGCTTGAGAGGAGTTAGGAGAAGAGGGTGTGAAGGGGGGTTTTATAGTAGAGGAGAGAAGGGATTTCAGAATATTATAATCATTAATTTATTATTTCCTCAAAAGAAAAGGAATAGTAATTATTCAATGACCAAGAATAGTAAATGGGTAATTTGAATTCGAACCATGGGTGATGACATCAACCATGATAATAGGAATAGTCTATTTAGCTTATAATGTATATATAGGATAAATTGTTGTATTTTACTATTCATCACAAATTCATGTATTTCAGAAAAATCCCAAAAATTCAACATAACCATTTTTTGATGTGTAGAATCCAAAAATGAAGTCCATTTTTCCAAAATAATTTAATAAATATGATTATTTTAATATTTAATTTAAATAATAATTTATTATCAAAACTAGTTTTAAAACATTCATTAACTTATTCTAAAATATAAGTATAGCGTACTTCCTACTTGAATATTATTTTTATACTATCATAGGTAAAGTTACTATAAATTAGGTTATATCACTATTCATAAGGGTATGTTAATATTCATTAGGGTAGTTTAATATTCACCAAAAATTATGTTTTTCCTATCAGGCTCGAAATAACTTACTGATTACAACCGTGTATGCCGGATTTTTGAAATTCGAAATGTAGAAGTGTCAAACCTCTATTTAAAGTTCACTTACCACATATAGATCATTATTTTGTGTTTTCATGTTATTTTATGACATACTTTTATGAAGGTAATTTCCATTGAAAAACAATAGGTCGTTACATTCTTCCCCCCTATGAAATTTCAACCTTGAAATTTTGTTTTGCATGCTAATACAGAAATAGGTCTGGGTAATTTTACATCATTGCTTCCTCCAGTTCCTATATTGCCACTTTGTACTTATGGTTTCTCAATAGTACCTTGACCAGATGAGTAGTCTTGTTGCGTAGAAAATTGTCTCTACAATCCAAGATCTTCACTGACTGCTCCTCCTAAGAGAGATAATCCTCCAACTGTACCACCTATGAAGAGAGTATATGTGAAGGGTCTGGTATGTACATCCTTAAGAGGGATACATGACAGACATCATGAACTTTCAACATGGTAGGTGGAAGGGCCAGTTGATAGGCCACATCTCCGACTCGTTCAAGGATCTCAATGGGGCCGATGTACCTCAGACTTAACTTCTGTTTCTTCCCAAACCTCATGACCTTCTTCCACAGATATATGCATTGAAATACCATGTCTCCAAATTTTAACTCAGGGTCTCGTCAATGGTTATCTACATAACTCTTCTCTCATCTTTGGGTGGCCTTGATATGCCACCGAATGGTTTTCACCTTCTCCACCATTTCTTCGACCATTTCGGGTCCTAACAGCTTACACTCACCGACTTCATCCCAATACGCTGGTGTTTTACAACTTTTCCCTTAAAGGGCTTCATATGTTGCCATTCAGATACTCGAGTGGAAACTATTTTTGTAGGATAATTAAACTAGTGGAGGACGTTGGTCGCATCCTTTTTTGAATTCCATAGAACATTCTCTCAACATGTCTTCCAATTTCTGAATAGTTCTCTTAGACTGGACATCAATTTGAGGATGAATGTAAGTACTGATGTTTTGTTCAGTGCTCAGATCATGCTAGAGACTATTCCAGATATTTGAGGTGAATCTCAGATCATGATTGGATACAATAGATAGTTTTACTCCATGAATCCTTACCACTTCTTTGATGTAAATCCGTAAATGTTGATCTAATGAGAAGTCCTCGCGAATCACAATAACGTGAGCTGTCTTTGTAAGACAATCCCCAATGACCCATATAGAATTGTTTGCTCTAGATTTCTTTGGATGTCTAGTGACAAAGTCCCTGGTAATGTTCTCCCACTTCCATGATGGTATTGGTAGTGGTTGCATCATCCCCTTAGACTTTTGTATCTCATCCTTCACTTACTGACATACAAGGAACTTTTATGTATATTCGGCAATCACCCTTTTCATATTGTCCCACCATAAGTTTTTTTAAAGATCTCGATACATCTTTGTGCTCCCTATGTGGATAGAGAAGGTCACGCTATGTGAATCATTCAATAGATTCTTCTTTATCTATGGATCAGATAGTACACATAATCGTGTCCCAAATCTTACAACTCCTTCCTCATCAATTTTGAAATCAGAGGATTTACCATTTTTAACAGCTTCCACCCTTTTCTGAATTTCCACATCCTTTCTTTGAGAATCCTTTATCTTCTCCAAGAGGGATGGTTGAGAAATAATTTGTGAAAGGATTGATGATTTTCGTCCCTTAAAGATTCCCATGTCAATCCTTATCACATCTAAGAAGATTGGATCCTTTTCAATTCTCATCATTGATAAAGATGGAAGATCCTTTATATTTATTACATCCACCACCTTGTTTGACTTACCGGGATAGTAGTGTATTGAGAAGTCATAATCCTTGATGACCTATATGTCACGACCCGTCCTCAGGGCCCGTGCCGTGACTACCCCAAGCCCGCCTTCCATAGGTCAGGGGCTGGCAACTAGCACCAAGGCGTAAATCCCAACAAAAAGGGAAGGCATTTCCTTTGAAAAGTAAAGAAGAACCACATAGTAAGCAAGAGGAAAAGTAAACACTAAGTAAAAACTGTAACAAGCAGTGTTGAAAGTAAAGGGGCCGGAAATACAATCCCAACTGTAAAGTACAATTGAAAGGGAAAACAGCAATTGAAAAGAAAAGCCGCAGCGTCGAGCCGTCCTCTGGAAGTCCCACCTGAAGGGTGGGTACAGATAGCCTCCACTTCTCCTCGGGTCCACCTGACCGCTCCGAGTACGTCTAGCCCAGTGGTCCACCTCCAGGTACCGTCCTGCTCCGCACGCCTCCACCACGATCAGCGCTGTCCATCGTCTGCAACCAACACAACGTAGTGTGGGCATAGCCAGTGCAGGGGTGAGTATAAGCTACTCAGTAGGGACCTCGAGACCCCCGAAGGTCTCCCAAAATCCACAAAGGATAATCCACAAAGGAAAGATACAATCATAAAGTACCAACCGACACTGCTTAGGTATATGCCCATACATATACCTAAGTCACCAATTCCCGTTCGGCTCCAACGTCCGAGCCCAAGCACAACCCAGTCCACACAAGAAGGAAAAAACGTATACCCACACAGGATAGCATAACACAATCCACAGAGGAGAGTAAACAGTAAATCCACACAGGATAGCTCAACACAATCCACAAAGGAGAGTAACTCAAGATGCAGCTCACACAGGTATACTTTTTTAAATGATAATAAAGATGATCACTGATCCATCTAAGTCTTCGGACCCACGAAGTATCGATAGGTACTATCCCCCGCGAAGACCCACACAGGATCCGGCCCACACAGGACCTGTAGGCCACGGCTCACACAGAACCGCTAAGCGCTGACCCACACAGGATCGGACCCACACAGGATCGGGCCCACACATGACCTATAGCACTGATCCATGTAGGATCGCTGAGTGAAGCAGTCATCATAGTTCACTGAGGATCTCTGCATAGTTGTCGTCGCAGTCCACTGAGGATCTCTGCATGGTCGTCGCTGTCGAAGTAGTAGTCACAGCCAGCTCTAGGGTTCCCACACACATCAAGCTCGTTCGGGAGGGTCCGCTCCACGAGCCGAGAGGCTGATACATCAACTATCACAAAGTCCGAAGTTGATGTATCCAAAAGTTCTGTATCATCAACAGGAACTCAACGCCGCAGACGGTGCGTCAATCGGACGCCCGGTCTGAGAGTTATTGGCTTTTTCGTCCTAGGTTCCCGGTTGGTTTTTATGGTAAAACCAACCCGACCATACTCCACATGCGTCCAAACCTCGGGCGGAGTATGCCAAAAGATCCGTCTCACTTAGAGGAATCCACCAAAGCTGACGGCACATCAATCGGACGACCGTAGCTCAAGATATGAGCGTTTCCACTCCGAGGGCCCGGTTGGTTTCGTGTACGAACCAACCCGGCCGAACCCAAAGTATTCCGAAACCTTGAGTGCAATATACCGAAACGACCGTCTCGATCCAAGGATCGCGTTGCCGCTGACGTCGCGTCGTTCAGAGGCCCGTATCTCAAGATATGGTCATTTGACCGAAAATGGTCCGAAGACGGGGGGTCCGGGCCCCGGCCAACCCGGCCCGACCCCACTGGGTCGGCCGAACCGGGTCGACCCGAACCGGTCCGACCCAGTCCGCCCCGGCCATGGAACGAGGTCGGACCGGCCTGGCTCGGCCAACCCGGCCTGGCTCGGCCGAGCGGCCGAGCGACGCGGGGGGGAGCCGCCGCCCCCGCGTGACACCCCCGCGGCACCCGTGGGGTGTCACCCTGGATGACCCGAGCGACGCGTGGGGGGGGGGGAGCCACCGCCCCCGCGTGACAACCCCGCGGCACCCGCGGGGTGTCGCCCTGGACAGATGGACGCCGCTTCAGCCGCGTCCCGCACACGCCGGACCTGCGCGGCCGCGGCTGAAGCCGTGGAGGTTCTTCCGGAGGCGCGCCGGGGTGCCGCCGCGCCGGTGACCCGCACCGCCGCCGGCTTCCGCGGGCCACCGGAGTCGCTCCGGTGGTCCGTTTTTCTTCCCGTCTGTGACGTTGTTTCTCCCGGGTTCCGTTCTTCACTTCGGGATCATCAAACTTCCATTGCGGCACGTTCCGTCATCGCCCATCAAATCCGCACAACACGAAGAACGATGGAGGGTTGTCGGGCCGTGTTCGTTTGGCCCGCACCCTCCGCGTTAGATAAAAACAATGGGAGCAAATAAATCAAAACATGATACAACAATTTTAATAAATTAAAACTGTTCGTTTGCATCCGGTTTTTTAATTTTAAATAAACTTCCACGGGAAAAAGGAAATATTCACAACAACCCCTACCTCGTAGACGTTGTCGTACGCACGTTCTTCACGGATTTGTTCGTCATGGAAGGAGGGGATCGTCGCGTCGTCGCGGAAGGGCGTTGCGTCGTCGCGGAATCCGGCATTGAGTCGGAGAACTCAACGGACCAAGAAACAACAGATTTAATTTATAAATAATTAAATCCGTGTTTTGTTAAAAACCATAAAGGAGATTTAAAGAATCACAAACACTCACCTCAACGGAAGATCAATGGATCTTGTTGTGGAGGAGGGAACGTCGCCGAAGAACGTCTCATATGAAGCGTCGTCAAACTCCGAGGGTGACGACGTTCTTCGCATTCTTCGCGTTCTTCACGTTCTTCGTAAAGGAGGATGAAGGCTCAAGAATTTCGTCAAGCCTCTCAACGTGTAATCCTACAAAAAGACTTGTTGGTATTATTTAATTATTATTCCAACAAACGAAAAAGGTAAGTAACGACCCATCAATTCGTTGAATTAATTCAATGAAGAAACCAACCATTTAATTCACGAAATAAACCGCCCAATTAAATGGTGCGTTAAGGATTTAAGAAAACGCGTCAGTTGACATTCCTAATGACGGGTTTTCACGGGAGCGTTACTTAGCGGAAAGAAACGGCGGTGCTCGTGCGGGACCCACCTCACAAATATCCTACCAAGGGGGTAGGATATTTCTGGATAGCACCCTATCCGTTTTAACTCATTTTACGTGGATTTCAAGTGGCTTTCAAGTGGCTTAAGAGAAATAAAATAAAGTTGTTGTAAAATTATTTTATTTCTTAACTTTAAGCCCGAAAATTAAAAACCACACCCGAGAAAACGCAACTCCGGAAGAGGAGTTTCTAAGAAAATATCAGTGCTGCGATTTCATCGGTGCCCTCAGAATTCGATTCCGGGCACTGGTTCAAAAGTTAGAAAAACCCGCTCGTCCGTTCACTGAACGTACCCGAGCCAAACATCGGAAAATGATTCCGGGAACACCGGGCCTCGGAATCAGGTGCCGTCAGAAACTGCATTCAGGTAAAATTTCAAAGAAAATTAAGAAAAAAATATTTCCTTGAAATTTACGGGTCTTTACATTACTCCCACCTCAGGGCTTTACGTCCCCGTAAAGATACATCATAAACTAGGGAAACAAACGTGGGTACTGAGCACGCATCTGTGCCTCCCGCTCCCAAGTGCTCTCCTGGAGGTTCCCATGCTGCCATCTGATGCGCACAAGAAGAATAAATCACCCACGTAGGACCCGCTCCTGTCGATCCTCTATCTCCACTAGGACCTCTGCAAAAGTCTCCCCATCATCCACATCTAGCTCCTCGTAGTCAATGATGTGTGTCGGGTCGTGTACGTATCTCCTCAGCTGAGATACGTGGAAGACGTTGTGCACCTGGTGCAACTGAGGGGGCAGAGCAAGGCGATAAGCCACCTTGCCAACCCTGCTGAGGACCTGGAAAGGTCCGATAAAGTGTGGAGACAACTTGCCGCCTCGACCAAATCTCTGTAAACCACGTCGAGGTGAGACACGCAAGAAGACGTGGTCTCCATCCTCGAACTCTAGTGGCCTCCGCCTCCTGTCAGCATATGACTTCTGTTGGCTCTGAGTTGTCCTCATCTGCTTCTGGATGACCTGGACCTTCTCTGTCGTGGCCCGGACCATCTCTGGTCCCACGAGTGCTGACTCCCCAGGGTCTGTCCAGCACAAAGGAGATCTGCAAGGTCTGTCGTACAATGCCTTGTATGGTGTCATCCCGATGGTGGAGTGGTAGTTGTTGTTGTACGCGAACTCCACCAAGGGTAGGTGGTCCCCCCCAGCTGCGACCAAAGTCGAGGACACATGCGCGGAGCATGTCCTTGAGTGTCTGAATGGTCCTCTCTATCTGACCATTCGTCTGAGGGTGAAAGGCGGTGCTCAGACATAGCTGCGTCCCGAATGCCTCCTACAAACCCTTCCAAATCTGGGAAGTAAAACGAGCGTCCCGATCGGAGATGATAGTCAATGGCACACCGTGAAGCCGTACAATCTACTGAACGTAGAGACGCCCCAAGCTCTCCACTGAGCCCTGCTCTCGGATGGGTAAGAAGTGTGCTGACTTGGTGATTCAGTCAACAATCACCCAAATGGAGTCGTGACCTCTGGAAGTGCGTGGAAGCCTAGTCACGAAGTCAATAGATATCCCATCCCACTTCCACTCCGGGACCTCCAAGGGTTGTACCAAGCCTGCTGGTACCTGATGCTCTGCCTTCACCTGCTGGCAGGTGAGGCATTGAGAAATGGACTCTGCCACAACCTTCTTCATGCTTGGCCACCAGTGTTGTCGTCTATGGTCCTGGTACATCTTCGCCACTCCAGGATGTACCGCCAAAGGAGAAGTGTGAAACTCTCTCAGCACCTCCTCTCGTAAAGCGACTGGCACCAAGGTACGTCCTCTGAAAAGGACTTCGTGCTCTTCTCCAAGGGAGAAACCATCAGGTGCCTGTCCCGAGGATATTTGTGCATGTCGCGTCTCACAGTCAGCGTCCTCACACTGTGCCTCTCTGATGCGCTGTAGTAGTGGAGGGGTTACTGTGAGAGACTGAAGGAAGGATGCTCCATCTCTATCCATGAAGGATATCTGCAAGGCGGCTAGCTGCTCCGTCGCCTCCTCAAGTAGCTGAATGCCCGTCCTCCTGCTGAGGGCATCGGCTACTACGTTCCCCTTCCCAGAAGTATAGACTATCTCAAAGTCATAGTCGTGGAGGAACTCGAGCCATAGCCACTGTCTCAGGTTCAGGTCCTTCTGAGAGAAGATGTACCTGAGACTCTGGTGGTCAGAAATGACTGTAAAGAGATTGCCCATCAGATAGTGCCGCCATGTCTTCAGAGCGAAGACCACTTCTTCTAACTCCAGGTCATGGGTAGTGTAGTTCTGCTCATGAGGCCTCAACTGACATGATCTATAGGCAATCACAGCCCGCTCCTGCATCAGGACACACCCAAGTCTGGTCCCTGATGCATCGCAGTAGACTACGTATCCAACTCCCTCCTCAGGCAACCTCAAGATAGGTGCGCTGTTCAATCACTGTCTCAGCTCCTGAAAGCTCTTCTAATATCTATCTGACCACAGAAAGGGTTTCCCCTTCTTTTTCAAAGCTGAGAGTGGCGCCGCAACTCTGGAGAAGTCCGGCACAAATCTCTGATAGTATCCGGCTAGACCCAAGAAACTTCTCACCTTCGTCACGCTCTTGGGTGGCTCCCAAGCTAGCACTGCCTCGATCTTCGCGGGATCCACTGCAACTCCCGCCTCAGAAATAATGTTCCCCAAGAAGTGGACCTCACGTAACCAGAACTGGCACTTCAAGATCTTGCCATAAAGCTGGTGCTCTCGGAGTGTGTCAAGTATAACCTGCAAGTGGTGGGCGTGCTCCTCCTCCGTGGTCGAGTACACCAAAATGTCGTCGATGAAGACCACGACAAATCGATTGAGGTACGGCTGGAAGATCCTGTTCATGAGGCTCATGAACACTACTGGAGCATTGGTTACGCCGAAAGGCATAACCAAGAACACATAGTGGCCATACCGACACCTGAAGGCCGTCTTCTTCACGTCCTCGTCTCGAACTCTGAGCTGATGATAGCCTGACCTGAGGTCTATCTTCGAGAACCACCGTGCTCCCTTGAGCTGATCAAAGAGGTCATCAACCCTCGGTAGTGGATAATTGTTACTCACTATCACCTGGTTCAGGTGAAGATAATCGACACACAGTCGCAAGCTCCCGTCCTCCTTCTTGGCGAACAAAATCGGCGAAGCCCAGGGTGAAATGCTGGGTCGGATGAACCCCTTGCCCTGCAAGTCCTCCAACTGTACCCGCAAATCTCAAAGGTCAGCGGGGGCCATCCGATACGCTGGAGTGGATATCGGGGCTATCTTGGGGTATAGATCAATATAAAAGTCTACCTCTCTGCAAGGAGGTAGCCCTGGAACGTCATCGGGAAAGACGTCCACATACTGATCCACCACTGCAGGAAAACTAGGACTCCGCACGTCCACTGCTCCAAGGATGAGGCTAGCCAACTGATGAGTGATGGGTTGTCCTCTCCTCTGCGGGAGTCCATCCTGTGCTGCTAAGGCTCCCTTCTCACCGGTGAAGGTGAACCTGCTCCCGTTGGTGCGCACACATCGCACCTTGCGCCTAAAATAGTCAATCTGAGCATGGACTGTATATAACCAATCCATGCCCAAGATGACATCGTAAGGCTTCGAAGCTGCTACAAGAAGATCCCAGCCGAAGCTCTCGCCTCCTAGAGTATGCTCGCACTGCCGGCACCAGTGTGTAATCGTCGAGTCTACTCCCGTAGGAGTCTCTAGCCATAAGGATCGAGCCAATGGCTCTGTCGGAATCTATGAGCTCCGAACAAGGGCATCGGCTATGAAAGAGTGACTCGCTCCTGTGTCTATAAGAACTGCAGCAAGGGTGGAATAGACACAGATCGTACCTCGAATCATCTCTGGCACGCCGTGGTTGTAGGACTCCGCTTCCTGGAGCTGTGCCTGTCTCTGCCCGCCAGCTCCCTGTGGTCTGGGCAGAACTCCTGGGGGTGGTGGTGGTAGAGCCTCAAAGCGTCGCCCACCACCTGCTGCTCGACCAGATCCTCTGCCTCGTCCACCTCCTCCCTGCGGACTGCCACGATCGACCCTCTACCTCTGCCTGGGTGGCCCCTCCACCATCTGCTGCTCCTTGGTATAGCGGGTCGGGCAGTCACGAGCCATGTGGCCCTGCCCGCCGCACGCGTAGCACTGCCTGCCTCTCGGAAGACTGGCTCCACACTGTGTGCCCCGCACTGCTGAGCCAGTGTCCCGAGGTCGTCTGCCAGAAGGTATGGTCTTCCTGGAACCCTGAGTCATTCGTCGGCTACCAGCTGCCGAAGACTCTGCTAACTGCTGCCCTGCGGTAGGTCTCGCTGTGGACTCAGCCAGAAAGCTCTCGATCAGAAGGGCTCGCTCCAGCACTCCTGTCTGGATCGGGATGCTGATGGAGATCAACGATGCCCTGATCTTGTGTCTCAATACCTGCTCGAAGGTCCGAGCCCGGAAGAAGGGGTCTCGTACCATGTCGGTCGAGTAGCGAGAAAGATCGGTGAACCTCGCCGCGTACTGGGTGACCGTCAAGCTGCCCTGTCGCAGCTGAAGAAGCTCCTGAATGCGCACCGCACGGAGGGTGGCCGGGACGAACTCTAAGAGGAAGAGGCTCTCAAATTCCGTCTACATGAGAGAGGCCTCATCGTGCACCTGGAGCATCAGGCTCCACCATCGTTCTGCTTCTGCGTGCAGTAGGCTCACCGCGAGGATCACCATGAGGTCTGCTGGTGTTCTCACTAGCATGAAAACTTGAACGACCACCTCTAGACAGTCCTCGGCTGCCTGGGGGTCCGTCTTCCCACGAAACCTGGGTGGTTTCTGGCGCTGGAACTCGTACAGAGCACTGAGGCGTCGTGCATCGTCATCGGTCGGCGCTGGAAGCATCGGGGGCTCGGCAGGTAAAGGTACCGTCGGTGCCTCTGCTGTCAACGGGCCCTGTACCAAGGCCTCGTCGCTCGGTGGGCTTTCTTCGCACTCTACTATCGGAACCCTAGCTGGATGCTATCGTCGGGCCATCCTGAAAAGGAAACAAGTGTGCCACGGTCAGAATAGTATACCTGGTGAGCTGACACATGTAATCACGAAGAAAACATGAAACACACTTGGAATCAATGTTTTCGTGCATTAAGTCGGAAATCAGAAGTCAGGGTCCTGGTGTACGGATACGTCGGCTGCCGCACCAACACCGGGCTCCCTTGACTAATAACCACACCCAATACGCTAAACACTATTGCTTCACATAGAAGAAGATCAGAGTCTGCGGTAGAACCGACCACCTCTGATACCAATTTGTCACGACCCGTCCTCGGGGCCCGTGCCGTGACTACCCCAAGCCCGCCTTCCATAGGCCAGGGGATGGCGACTAGCACCAAGGCGTAAATCCCAAAAAAGGGAATTCATTTCCTTTGAAAAGTAAACAAGAACCACAGAGTTAGCAAGAGGAAAAGTAAACACTACGTAAAAACTATAACAAGCAGTGCTGAAAGTGAAGGGGCCGGAAATACAAGGCCAACTGTAAAGTACAACTGAAAGGGAAAAACAACAACTGAAAAGAAAATCTGCAGCATCGAGCCATCCTCTGGAAGTCCCACCTGAAGGGTGGGTACAGATAGCCTCCACTGCTCCTCAGGTCCACCTGACCGCTTCGAGTACGTCCCCCCCAGTGGTCCACCTCCAGGTACCGTCCTGCTCCGCACGCCTCCACCACGATCAGCTCTATCCGTCGTCTGCAACCAACACAACGTAGTGCGGGCATAAACCGTGCAAGGGTGAGTATAAGCTACTCATTAGGGACCCTGAGACCCCAGAAGGTCTCCCGAAATCCACAAAGGATAATCTAGAAAGGAAAGATACAATCACGAAGTAACAACCGACACTGCATAGGTATATGCCCATACATATACCTAAGTCACCAATTCCCGTTCGGCTCCAATGTCCGAGCCCAAGCACAACCCAGTCCACACAGGAAGGCAAAAATGTATACCCACACAGGATAGCACAACACAGTCCACAGAGGAGAGTAAACAGTAAATCCAGACAGGATAGCTCAACACAATCCACAAAGGAGAGTAACTCAAGATGCAGCTCACACAGGTATACTTCTTCGGATGACGATAAATATAATCACTAATCCATCTAAGTAGTCGGACCCACGAAGGATCGATAGGTACTAACCCCCGCAAAGACCCACACAGGATCGGGCCCACACAGAACCTGTAAGCGCTAGCTCACACAGAACCGCTGAGCACTGACCCACACAGGATCGGACCCACACAGGATCGGGCCCACACAGGACCTGTAACACTGATCCATGTAGGATCGCTGAGTGCAGTAGTCGTCGCAGTCCACTAAGGATCTCTGCACAGTCATCGTCGCAGTCCACTGAGGATCTCTGCACGGTCGTCGCTGTTGAAGTAGCAGTCGCAGCCAGCTCTAGGGTTCCCGCACACAGCAAGCTCGTTCGGGAGGGTTCGCTCCACGAGCCGAGAGGCTGATACATCAACTGTCACAAAGTCTGAAGTTGATGTATCCAAAAGTTCCGTATCGTCAACAGGAACTCAACGTCACAGACGGCGCGTCAATCGGACGCCCGGTCTGAGAGTTATTGGCTTTTTCGTCCCAGGGGCCCGGTTGGCTTTTAAGTTAAAACCAACCTGACCATACTCCACCTGCAACCAAACCTCGGGAGGAGTATGCCAAAAGATTCGTCTCACTTAGAGGAATCCACCAAAGCTGACAGCACATCAATCGGACGTCCGTAGCTCAAGATATGAGTGTTTCCGCTCCGAGGGCCCGGTTGGTTTCGTGTACGAACCAACCCGGCTGAACCCAAAGTATTCCGAAACCTTGAGTGCAATATACTGAAACGACCACCTTGATCCAAGGATCGTGTTGCCGCTGACGGAACATCGTTCGGAGGCCCGTAGCTCAAGATATGGGCATTTGACCAAAAATGGTCCGAAGATGGGGGGTCCGGGCCCGGGCCGACCCCCCTGGGTCGGCCGAACCGGGTCGCCCGAACCGGTCCGACCCAGTCGGACCCAGTCCGGCCCGGCCGGTCGGACCGGCCTGGCTCGGCCGAGCGGCCGAGCGACGCGGGGGGGGGGGGGGGAGCCGCCGCCCCCGCGTGACACCCCCACGACACCCGCGGGGTGTCGCCCTAGACGACCCGGGCGACGCGGGGGGGAGCCGCCGCCCCCGCGTGACAACCCCGCGACACCCGCGAGGTGTCACCCTGGACAGCCAGACGTGGCTTCAGCCGCGTCCCGCGCGCGCCGGATTCGCGCCGCCGCCGCGGCGGTTCTTCCAGCGACGCGCCGGGGAGCCGCCGCCTCCGGCCGCCGCGCCGGTGACCCGTGCCGCCGCTGGCTTCCGCGGGCCACCGGAGTCGCTCCGGTGGTCCGTTTTCGTTCCCTTCTGCGATTTTGTTCCTCCTGGGTTCCGTTCTTCACTGCGGGGTCATCAAACTTCCGTTGCGGCACGTTCCGTCGTCGCCCTTCAAATCCGCACAACACGAAGAACAACCGAGGGTTGTCGGGCCGTGTTCTTTTGGCCCGCACCCTCCGCGTTAGATAAAAAACAACGAGAGAAAATAAATCAACACATGATACAACAATTTTAATAAATTAAAAATTTTCTTTTGCATCCGGTTCTTTAATTTTAAAGAAACTTCCACGGGAAAAAGTAATTATTCACAACAACCCCTACCTTGTAGACGTCGTCGTATGCACGTTCTTCGCGGATTTGTTCGTCGCGGAAGGAGGGGATCTTCGCGTCATCGCGGAAGGGCGTCACATCATCGTGGAATCCGGCTTTGAGTCGGCGAACTCAATGGACCAAGAAACAAAAGATTTAATTTATAAATAATTAAATCTGTGTTTTGTTAAAAACCACAAAGGTGATTTAAAGAATCACAAACACTCACCTCAACGGAAGATCGATGGATCTTGTCGTGGAGGAGGGAACGTCACCGAAGAACGTCTCGGATGAAGCGTCATCAAACTCCGAGGGTGATGACATTCTTCGCGTTCCTCGCGTTCTTCGCGTTCTTCGTGAAGGAGGATGAAGGCTCAAGAATTCCGTCAAGTCTCTCAACGTGTAATCCTGCAAAAAGACTTGTTGGTCTTATTTAATTATTACGCCAACAAATGAAAAAGGTAAGTAACGACCCATCAATTTGTTTAATTAATTCAATGAAGAAACCACCCATTTAATTCACGAAATAAACCGCCCAATTAAATGGTGCGTTAAGGATTTAAGAAAATGCGTCAGTTGACTTTCCTAATGACGGGTTTTCGCCGGTGCGTTACTTAGCGGAAAGAAATGGCGGGGCTCGTGCAGGCCCCACCTCACAAATATCCTACCAAGGGGGTAGGATATTTCTGGATATCACCCTATCCGTTTTAACTCAGTTTAAGTGGCTTTCAAGTGGCTTCAAGTGGCTTAAGATAAATAAAATAAATTTGTCGTAAAATTATTTTATTTCTTAACTTGAAGCCCGAAAATTAAAAACCACACCCGAGCAAACACAACTCCGGAAGAGGCGTTTCTTAGCAAATACCGGCGTTGCGATTTCATCGGTGCCCTTAGAATTCGATTCTGGGCACCGGTTCAAAAGTTAGAAAAACCCGCTCATCCGTTCGCTGAACGTACCTGAGCCAAACTTCAGAAAATGATTCCGGGGACATCGGGCGTCAGAATCAGGTGCTGTCAAAAACTGTATTCAGGTAAAATTCCAAAGAAAATTAACAAAAAAAAATTTCCTTGAAATTTACGAGTCTTTACACTATATCCATATTCTCTAGCGCATATTAAGTTCTTTCTATGTGAATATATATTTGAGACTCTTGTGGTCAGTATATATCTCACACTTCTCCCCAAAGAGATAATGCTGCCATATTATCAAGGCAAAGATCACAGCCGCCAACTCCAGATCATGCATTCGATAGTATTGGTCTTGGATTTTTAGCTGTCTTGAGGAATAGGTTATCAAATTATCATTTTTCCCAGCACATAGCCTAAGACATTCTTAGACGCATCACTATACACCACAAAGAGTTCTACACTTGAAGGAAGTGTGAGTACAGGTGCAATGATAAGACCCTTTTTCAACTCCTTGAAACAGTTTTCACATTCTTGTGTCTAGAAAAAATTTACTCCAATCTGTGTTAGCTTGGTCATTGGGTTTGACAATAGTAAAAAGTTCTTCATGAATAATTGATAATACCCAGCTAGACCCAAAAAGCTTCGGACCTCTGTTATAGAAGTTGGCATCGGCCAAACATCAATTGCATTCGTCTTGGAAGGGTCTACAGATATCCCTTTTCTTCTGATAACATGCCCCAAGAATGATACTTTATCCATCTAGAACTCATATTTTCAGTAATTTGCATACAACTTCTCCCTTTGTAAAGTCTTCAACACAGTTTTCAAATGCTCCCCATGTTCATACTTTCTCATGGAGTATATCATAATATCATCAATAAATACAACCACAAATTTTTCGAGGTAATATCTAAAGACTCTATTCATTAAATCCATGAAAATTTCTGGAGCATTAGTGAGTCTGAAGGTAATCACTATGAACTCATAGTGTCCATAACTCATTCAGAAGGTAGTCTTGGGAATATCTTCCTTCCTCACCTTTAGTTGGTGATATCCTAAACGAAGGTCCACCTTAAAGAAATAACTTGCACCATGAGGCTGATCGAACAAGTCATCTATCCATGGTATGGGATACTTAATCTTTATCATGATTTTATTAAGGTCATGATAATCAATGCAGAGGTGAATTGATAGATCCTTCTTCTTGACGAAGAGGACTGGAGCACCCCACAGTGAAGCACTCAGGCGTACAAAACCCTTCTATATATTCTCCTGTAACAGCTTCTTCAACTCTTCCAGCTCTACGGTGGCCATTATGTAAGGTGTCTTTGAGATTTGATGAGATCTAGGGATATGTTCAATTGAGAACTCAACCTCTCATTCTAGAGGAAGAACAGGAAACTCCTCAAGTAATACATCTATGTAATCCCTCACGATGGGCATGTCTTCAAGTGTGATTCTCTCCTTTGTGTCAATCATTTGAGCTAGATATGATTGTTCACAAGGAAGCAATATCGAAAATTGAGACAAATATTCTAAAGGAGAGACATCTTCCTCCTCAAAATTTTAAAGAATTAGAGGATGATTGGGGATGTGAAAAGTGATCTCCCTTTCATGACAATTGATGTTGGTCTAGTAAAAAGATAGCTAGTCTATGCCAAAGATAGCGTCAAACTCCGCTAAAGGAAGTATGACAAGATTTCCTAAGAGGTTCAGTCCACAAACATAATCTAGGGATAAGTTATAATCCATGGACACAATAATTGCACCATTCACTATTCTCACAGATAAATTTTCCTCCAAATTTTAAGGATATGTTTGAATAGTTCTACTAAACCTGCATGATATGAAAGAATGTGTAGAACCAGAATCAAATAGTTTATTTTCTATTCATGAATGAATAACAAGCCTACCTATCACCACATCATTTTACGGCTCCACCTCAGCAGTAGTGATAGCATAAGAACTTCCTTGTGGCCTTGGAGGTTGCTGGAAATTGCCTCTGACAGCCCTTGGCTTAGGGAAATAGTTTGCATAATGCCCAAGCTCCTTCCAGTTGTAGCACTGCACTGCTGGATGAATGTTGATCTGAACCTTCCTTTCTTCTTCAACATTAGTGGGATTTTTCATATCCCTTCAGAAGTTCTTGTCCAGATGACCAAACATTCTGCATTTGAAGAAATTCTTGGTTCCCTTGATATAATCACCAAGATGCATCTTCTAATAATTTTTGCAAAGGTGGAAGTGAGACTTCTTTCCATCATGGGGTTTTTTTTATTAACCACCCATGATGTTCTCCATTTTTTTGCTTCTATTCACTAGGTCCATGAGACCACATAGAGTCTCCAATCTCCATTTCAACCTTGAAGGAACAACAGAAAATCTCCTCATAGCTGTTGAAGTCTCAAATCACCAACACATTTTATAGACTCATCTTTAGTCCACTAAAGAAGCAGTACACCGTAATTTCGGTGTTCATGACAAAGCCAGGGGAATACCTTGAATTCCTGGTAAAGTTTTCTTCATATGCCATGATAGAATTATCTTCCTTCTGCTTGAGTCTGATGAACTCTCTTTCCATCTTGAGAAGGAGGGTTCGAGGAAAATATTTGTTGAAAAACATCATCTTGAATTCCTCCCAATATATGGAATCAATTTCCTCTTGGGGCATTCTATTCTTGATCAGTGTCTACCACTGATCAGCTTCCCCATAAAAACAAAAGACCTCCAGTACAACTTTCTGCTCTTCTGAGCACTAGAGTACAGAGAAAAACTTTTCAATCTAGTTAATACTTTATTCTGCGAGTAGGGGATTAGAAGAACCGCTAAATATTAGAGGCCTTTGTCGCATGATGGATTCTATAGAAATTTTCTATGTCCTTTGAGGAGGAGGAAGTTCCACCTGATTCAAGTTATTATTCATAACTCGATCCAAATGAGCAAGTACTGCCATGAAGTTTTGAGCACCCACTTCCGTCACATCAGGCATATCATTAGGGAAATCATCACATTTCCTATCACATTGGTGTTCAGAATGTGTTTATCTATTTCTTGCCATTAACTAAGAAAAAAACGTATAATTAGAGGTCTTGAATACTTAGATATTGATCATAAAAAGGAAACTTTGATCATACAAGTATAAACATATAAATAATAAGTATATCCTGACTAGTGATTCCTTATGTTTATATCCAGGTTATCCTTGATCAATTTCTTAACTTATATTCTTATGGGATTTTTTTGTCCCTTAAAAATGGTTTTTACTAAGCTCGTGAATCTACCAAAGCATATACTCTAGGAGTGTCGTAACCAAGAGTTCAATAAGGCCCGTTGTCTTGCACCAGATCCCATTCGAGTATAGCTCAAAGTGGAATTTTCAGGTTTTACCCCTAGATACATCTATGCCAGAGCCGCCTCTACCTAATCGTATCTAGACCTAGATTTATTTACTTGATAAACCACTTACTCAATACACACTAAAATTCTGGAATGTTTTCTTATACTTAGTCTCATCCTTAAGGTTCTCACTAAGGTTCTCTATTCATAATCTCCAAAAATAACTAGACCATCCTCTAATACTAGCTATATTGACCCAAACCTTTTACATAAAACATTTCATGATTTTAAGCATAATTAATAATCATAATACAAGCCAATAATCATTAAGTCTTGTGTCTTAAAAGACTAGGTACTTATAACATAAAACATGGGGATGAAAAAACACATCTTTACTTAATTTCTATGAAGAGATTATAACTTCATTTGAGACCTTACATCATCATAGGGTACCTTGGGGAACACATGAACAAAGGGATGAGCTAAAAATCTCAATAAGGGAATGAACATAAGGATACGTCTTAAGCACATGGGTTAAGAGGCCTGACATAATGGCATACAAAGAACGAAACATATGAAATAATATCATATAAGCATGGGATCATATAAACATGTAATCATATTTATGTGGCATAATAATAACCCATTTCATTATTATGGGCCAAGGCTAACCGCTAACCGCTAGTCTCATTTCCCATTTTAGTACGGGTCAAGGCTAACCGTCAATCCGGTTTCACATCGCATATCGTGAGACTTAACCTTATCCAATGCATGAGAGTGCTATTTGGGGGCAACCATCTCAGTATCTCAAATAAAATTCTTTCCACATAAATAATCCTTCCATATAAATAATCATAAATAATCAACCATACATAGACATAAGGGTAATTGTGGAAAGAATTGGGTACCACAATCATGACATACACCATATCCAATGGGTGTATCATGAAAGTGTCCATGAAAGGAAAGGTTTAGAACAAACATGGACATTGATAAGGTAAAATAGGCATATAACATGGTAATTGGTGTCAAATAAAAGTGACAACATATTAGAAATGTATTTTAGAATCATTATCATTAAAACATTTTTGTGCAGTTTTAAGGAAAACACTCTAGAGATTTTCAAATAGAAAAGAGGAAATTCTTTTATATAAAATGATAATTGAACCAAGAAGGATTTAATAATAATAATACTTATTTTATTAAGACAATGGGGTCATAAAACAAAAGATAAAGTGGACTTGAAATTTAGTTAAAAATTTGGGGAGCCCCTTTAAAACAGGTTTGCTTATCAGAAAGTTCTAAGGAGGGAATCATTCAAAAACATGTATATTCCCAAAAAAATGTGATGAAAGGGCCTTGATATAATAATCTTGTAAAAATAATCATAATTCATAATATTCACATATATATATAAGACAACACCATTTGGAAAGAAATATAAGGCAACCCGAAAGAACAAAGAAGGTTTGGGTAGAATTCTTTACGATTTTATCGGCATGGTGTTGGGTGTAATTAAGAGGGATTGATGAGAGAGAAAGGGGGTTTCTAAACACTTATAAATCAAGAGGGAATTATGGGGGAGGTGTGTAAACATACCCCATAATTTTATAGCACATATAAAAAGTCATAGTATAGAGAAAAATCTTGATTAAGAGAGAAATGGAGAGGATCCCTTACCTTAAATCCGGTGGTGTTCTCTACTAGTTATTAACGACCTCTTGAGATTTCCTCCATTGAGAACCTCCTAAAAAAAGAGGTTTTGGAATTTTGAAGAGGATGAGATATTTTGGATGTGGGGGAGGACATTGGGGAGAGATTTGGGCAGAATAATGGCAAGGCACAAAATTTGAGAGGAGTCAAGAGAAGAGGGTGTGAAGGGGGGTTTTATAGTGGAGGAGAGAAGGGGTTTCAGAATTTTATAATCATTAATTTATTATTTCCTCAAAAAACAAGGAATAGTAATTATTCCGTGGCCATGAATAGTAAATGGGTCATGTGAATTCGAACCATGGGTGGTGACATCAGCATTGATAATAGGAATAGTCTATTTAGCTTATAATGTATATATATGGTAAATTATCGTATTATACTATTCATAAAAAATTCAAGTATTTCAGAAAAATCCCAAAAATTCACCCCGACCATTTTTTTACATTTAGTATCAAAAAAGGAAGTCCATTTTTCAAAAATAATTTTCTAAATATGCTTATTTTAGTATTTAATTAAAATAATAATTTATTATCAAAACTAGTTTTAAAACATTCATTAACTTATTCTAAAATATAGGTATATCATACTTCTAACTAGAATATTTTTTTATACTATCATAGGTATGGTTACTATTCATTAGGGTATATCACTATTCATAAGGGTATGTTATTATTCATTAGGGTAGGTTACTATTCACCAAAAATTATGTTTTTCTCATCGGACTCCAAATAACATACTAATTACAACCGTGTATGTCGGAGTTTTGAAATTACAAACACAGAAGTGTCAATATTTTGTTTAAAGGTCATTTAGAACTTAGTAGTTCATTATTTTGTGTTTTCATGTGATATTATGAAATAATTATAAGAAGGGAATTTCCATTGAAAAACACTAGGCCGTCACATTTATGTTTGTTAGAAAGTTTATATTTAGACTAGTGATGAATCTGGATATAATGAAGAATAACCACATTTGGGATTCTATAATGAGAAATACATAAAAAGGGTATTCCTCGAGGGATTATTCAATGGTTTTTGTAAAAAAAGTTAACTCGCTGATGTCAGTATAAAAAATTAAAAAATTGTGGTCGTAAAAAAGTTTGGAGTCTAGGACACCATTTTGTGTATGTTCCTAGATATGGAAGTCATCAAAATTGGTGTATGGATAATTGTCAATAAGATGCATAATGTTTTCATAAATTTTTAGGTTATGATAGATAATAACATCCTTGATAGATCCATTAGTGTTCTCTAGAAAATTAATAGAAGGAAACATAGAGATTAATGGGGAACAAGTCTAGTTATCCAACAAGAAATTCATGGAGTTTTTGATACTAACCATTCATCTAGATTATTCTTAATTATGGAAAATGATATTATAATGGATTACCAGATCGGAGAGGTAATATAGCTTATTCTTCCATTCATAAATTTATTATGGAATCCATTTTTTAGGAAAGTACTAGAATCATATTTGTTGTGAAGATTCCTAACAATTAGTCTGGCAAGAAGTGAATCATTAAATAGTTTAGGTTTTTTGATTCCCAGAACACCCTTATAAAAATATTTACAACAAGTATCCCAAGGTACGGTCACAAGATTCCTTTCAATAGTACTTCAATTCCCAAAAATGTTTTTTAAAGTAAACATTTAATTTCATTAGAAGACCTTCAGGCCACTTTTAAACCATCAATGAGTAGACCATTTTAGATATAGTTGTATATTTAACAAGACAAATTATTCCATCCATCAAGGATTCTTTACCCTTCCAGGAGGAATGTTGATTAATGATTTGGTCAATATTTTTGGAAAATTAATTTCATTTGGGCCACCCCAAAAAATTGGTACACTAATATAAGTAAAAGGGAAATTTCCTTCCTTGATTCCTCAATTATTGATGATATTAAATTTTCTATTAGAAAGAGATATTTTCCAATGAAGGAAAATGATTTTTTGAAGACAATTCCATTACCAGAGAATTTATCGTAATGATTCATCGAATTTTTGAGATTTTTAATATTAATTTTATCACCTTGTAACCAAAAGATAATGTCATCATTGTAAAAAAGATGTGTGGGAACATTTATATTTCTAGAAGCCAGAATAGGTTTAATCGTGTTCTGATCAACAAGGCGAGTGAGCATTCTAGTTATGCAATATTCCACAATAGTAAAAATAATTTTAGATAAGGGGTAACCTTGTCTAACACCCTTGGTGTATTTAATTAAAAACATAGGTGAACCATCGACAAGAATGGAGATGGAGGCCATTTTTAATAAGGTGTTTATCCCTTTGATGAATGTATCATTAAAACCAAATCACTAATGTACTCAAAAAATAAAACTCCAATAGATGGTATCAAAAGTTTTATAGAAATATTGCCTCTCCTGGAGGCATTGTTTAAGGTGTTGGTGAATTTAGATTGATCACATACCTTATGGATGAGAACAAGCTTAAACACAATCTATCTTCAAAAAACATAAATGTTCCCTAAAATCTTTTATATGCAGATGACATTGTCTTGTTCATACAAGGTGATGAAATGAATATTCAAAATTTCAAAAATGCCTTGTCTCATTACAAATAAATATCTGGTCAAACAATTAGTTGGAATAAATCCTTAGTAAATAATATTTATAGAAGAATAAATTCAATATAAATATAATATATATGATATTTTTTCATTCCAATCATTTATATAATCATGTTTTCATGAAGGTCGTGTAGAATGAATCGTATTGCATCATGGAGATGGTTAGTCGTACACACACACAAGCAAAGCCATCGTTTAATTAATAGATAAAAGGAATATAAGTTAATAATATATTAATTTTAAATAATTATTATCATGTCATATTTACTATCTATATCCCTTATACTCATCATTATACCCATACAAATTATGTCTGGTTGAATAAAAAATTACACCATGTTGTGGAGAACATAAGTCATACGCACGCACGCATGGTGATATTATAATTCATGGGATGTATAAAAAGAGGTATAAGGTTATAACATAATTATAATAATATGTAACCATATAGAAAATACATGATTTATTACTTTAGTATGGAATCAACCTAATAAGGGAATAGATAAGAAGAAAATAATTTTGAATGATGTGATATAACAAATAATTTTTTTATAGTATCTACTTTGGATTTTCATAAAAGGTCTTTCTATGATAAATTTATGCCCAAATTCTGAACTATAATTGGAAGGGAGGGATTTTGGGAGCATATGGGAGTAGAAGGTGGATGTGCCAAGGAGATTGAGAGGTGTTATTCTATTGTTAGAGGAGGTGGTATTTTATAAGAGGGATGGGAAGAACTTTTGGAATGTCTTGAAATATTATATTATTTTAAATTTATTTTCGATTTATAATTGTTAAAAAGTGATATATTTCGATGATAAGATGTGTATGGGTATATATCCTCTCATCCAATATGTTTTAGGAAAATTAATGTCAAAAATTTATCCTTATATATTATCTTTAACACTTAGTAAGAAACATTAAATCTTACCTTGTCTTATTGTGTTTTAACAATATATGGTTTATATATTTACTATAAAATTCCAATTGAACCATAAGTGGGACATTAATAACATTTTTTAAATTATATAAGTTAGTTTTCATAATAATTAATTATTAGGAATATTATATCATTTAATAAAAAACTATTTGTTTTAGAAACTCATTTATTTCAATTTTGACACTATTTAGTAGTTCATTTTTGATAAAGTCATAAAAACATGATTCCTTCTAAAAAAATAAATTACTCAAAGATTATATGATAAAATAATGCATAATTTTTTTTATTTTATCAAAATGTTCTAATTAAGTTTTTTAATATTTATAATATCATTTTTAATACATTATTAATGAGGCAATCACTTCATAATAATTGTGTAATATATAAATATTTTTATTTAATCACTTAAAATTATATATAAAATACAATGTTATAGTAAATATAGTTATCTTTATACTTTAAATTTATATTCAAAGATATAACTTATTCAACCCCACCATAATATTTTTAGTAAAAAGATTCTTGTTTCTGTTATATTTCCCTTTACTTTAAATTAATTATTATAACATGTCATTTTAACACCCAAGTGGTTCCAAAATGCCAGAAGATCAGCCTAAGGATTTTTTTGATCTCTCATGACTAATAAATTAATTCCTGTTGTCAAAATCAAAAAGTAGCTTTTTAAGAAATAAAAACTATCAAATGATTGACATATGTTTATGTCCAACATAAAAGTGAAATTATTGTTAATGAAAAAAATTGTATAAATGATAAAATCATAATACAATTAAACATTACATCCAATATAATGACAATATAACTATATAAATAAACTTGAAAAAGATGCAGTTTTGAATTAAAATGTTGTATTTTTCACTATTCATAAAAAATATGGATTTTATCAGAAAAATAAAAAAATTTCAACAGAAGTAATATTTTATGTCTTTATTCTAAATTAGATGTTTATTTTATCATATATAACATATAAAAGTGATAAAAAAGTTTTTAAAAAGGTTTTTCCATCAATAGGTGGTAAAATGACCTTTTAAAATTATTATAATAATTTAAGATTAAAATTGAATTCATTATCATTTTAAGACACTAAAATTCATTAGATATGTTACAAAATTAAGATATATGTAAAATAATAATATTTTTTTCATTCTCTCCAACTAAACTGTTAGGTGTTAAATACCATTAAAAATAATATTATTATTTTTGTATTATTTTTTTAGTATAACTCAGTGTTGTGTGCAATGTAAGATTTCTAGGAAACCCATTTTCATGTGTTAGGTATTCTATCATACATAGTTTCATATGTTAAATAAAACAATATTAAATAAAAAAATATTAATGCACATGAAATTGTATTATTTTATAAATACATGTGATGTTACAACATTCCCCCCTTTTGGAAATTGCGTCCTTGAAATTTTATTCACCTATAGAATAAGTGGGGGTATTTATAACTGCACGAATCTTCAGATTGAGATGTTTCAAATTAAACCATATGGTTTTTCTAGAAAACATTTACCTTATGAATCTCCTCATTTTTCAATGCTTTCTCTCTGTGATCAAGAATTTGTACAGGTTGCTACTCATAAGAATGATTCTCTTCCAACTGAAGTAGATCTAAACTCAAAACATGATATGGATCTGGAATATAATTTATTAACATTTAAACACAAAAAATATTGTGTAACTTTGATAAAATTGGAGGTAAATCCACTTTGTAGGCAAGTTATAAAACATTCACTAGGATTTCATAGGGTCCAACGAACCGTAGACCCATCATTCCCTTCATACCAATATGAATCACACATTTCCATGGTGAATCATTGAGAAAGACATTATCACCTTCCTATAAATAAAGATCCTTCTTCCAGTTATCTGCTTAACTTTTCTACTTGCTCTGAGCTATCCTCATGTGCTTCTAAATCAATAGAACTTTTCTACCATCTATTCTACCAATTCTGGCCCCATAGACTTCCTTTCACATACTTCATCTCAAAAGCTAGAGATTGACACATATTTCCATATAATTATTCAAATGGTGCCATATGAACACTATAATGAAAGTAGTTATTCTATGTGTCACGACCCGTAGCCTAAAACCTATGTCGTGACTACCCTTTCCTACCATCAATAGGCTAAGGGATGGTGGCTACAACCTAATAGGAATATTATAAAAAGGGAAGTAATTTCCCATTAATCATGTACACAAGAACAAAGATAATACTATAGAAAGTAAACACAATGTAATCCACTACTATCAATTAGATAACTATGACATGTGTGATAAATAGTAAAAGAACAAAGGGCCAGAATACAATACCAAAATTACATAGGAATGTACAACTACCACGATCTATTAGATTGAGACCCCACTAGAAGGGTAGGTGTAGTGTATCTGTATGTAGTCCTATAAGTACGCTCGTTTTTATCCTCTCACTAAGCACCACCTGGTCCCATACCACCATGGTCTCCATCAAAGCGTCTGTCCATCCCATGTGATTGAGCACCACCTGGTCTCGGACCACCATGGTCTTCATCGAAGCATTGATAACCGAAAGGAGTCACAACATATATGGGAAAATCCCTTTCAAGTGTGAGGGACACAATACTAAATATCTACCTCGAAACACAAGGTAAATACCACAAAATAATATATTAATAAGGTACTATCTTATCACATCGGTATAATATAATATACTGAAAGAAATTTTATCATTTATATCACTGAAAACCTTAGACTGAGGAGGTACTCATCCCCAATAATTAGAGTGGGTCTATTGGGTCACACAGATTTTCTCACCATCATGGGTCTACCTGGTCATACAAATTTTCTCCCCACTTATGCCACCGTAGTTGGTCCACATAAGGCCGCTTATTGCTAGTCCAAACAGGGCCGCTTATAGCTTCTCCAAACAAGGCTTCATGTATCTGGTTCACAAACATCCTCTTATAGCAGGCCCACATAGGGAAACTAGTATCTGGTCCACACAGGACTTCCTATCATCTAGGCCTCCAAATTAACATATAAATGCTCTTCAACATACGTTGGGTCTCAGCCAGCCATAGGATTCCTGGACATATTGCACATGATTCTGGGAGAATCTAGTCTTCATGAAATCAGTCACATCACATCTACCACAAAATATCACTTAGAGTGTTTCCAAATGGTTGTCTCATTGCTGGGGTCCCAACGCTGCATATGAAAAATCTTTTAAATGATCAATATGAAAGATATTAGTGTTTTAGTAAAGATGGGGCCAATTGTGTCAAGGCCTATTCCCACATGGTCGGACTGACCTGACCAACATAGCTAGGGGTCACAAATGATCTGACCTAGTTCGACCGACCAAACCAAACCTAGTTGGGTATGGGCTGGCCCAGTCCAACCTGATCGCTGGGCTATGCCCAATGGGCCTTGCTGGACTCGGCTAGTTTCATCCATGGGTCTTGTTCATCACATCAGCTAGTGACTCGTTTTCATCCCACCCACCCCACAACGAGTGGGCCAGTTCTTGCCCAGCCCAAGCTGCCCGACCCGTATCAGCGGGCCTACTCTTCTACAGCTCCGGCCACCCATCGGGATGGTTTCCCACATTCTTGGATTCCCCTGAGGCATCCAGTTCATGCCGCACACAGCCGGATGAGGCTGACCACCTTCCCCACACGTGGTCATGACCGCATGCTAGCTCCTATCATGGCATGATAGTGTTATTCATTCATGCAATGCAGCACCCATGTAGCACTGCCTTTCAGCACTGGTCCCCTCATGCATGCTAGTTTCCCCAGGTGGCTCGTGGATTTGCTGCAGGTCTAGCTCATCACCGCTGTCTACGGACTACGACTCTACGCCACGTGCACCTCTGATGGATCCAGGTGGCTGTGTCTGCCTACCTCCCTCCATCGAACTCCATGTCTATGGATCATATTTCCACTGATGCATGCTAACAGCGAGCCACCTCCCACCTACAGCTGCGGCCAATGTGGCACAACCCGGTGTCGAGGCCCAGTGAAGCCCTCACGGCCTTGTGCCCCTATCCCTTCATGGTTTTGTTGCTTTCCTAGACATGAACCTACCACCTAGAGATTCTACAATGGATGCACTGACGTCTGTTACACCTCGAAGAACGAGGAGAGAGATATGGGGGGATCATAATGTACGCTCATATGAACAACCTAACTTTGTTCATGTTGGTCTGGAATTATTCATGCAAGCATGATCATGATGTATAAATTATTAATCACTATTATTTAATCCCTATATCAACCCGCAATTATAATTCCCATCCCCACAAGGAAAATCCAACTGTGGATCAATTTTTTAGAGAGTTGATCTGTATTTTCTTTTAGAGGGGGAGATTAGGGAAGAAAATTCATTAAAAATTTAAACCCATACATAGGAAATAATATTTCATAAGGATGATCATTAATCATAGTCTTTCAATCTATGAAACCAAATCTGCTCTCCAAGGGTGCTATCTTCATCATCTGATTCACTAGTGTTCATCATTGTAGAGGTTCTCCTTCTTCATATTTCTTCACCATGCACAAAAGACTCAATGAAATTCCTAGATTTTACCCACTATCCTTCTTTTCTTATGAGGATATTAATTAACAAAATATGAATCAGCATTTATTTTCTGTTTTTTTTCAGCATCATTACTATGAATCATTAATGAGGTTCATTAATGTGATTTATCATCACCTCTCCACTTCACCGCATGGAACAATTTAGAATAAAAAAAAATTATGTTTATTTTATTTTTCCTTAAAATGTATGAAAATAACTTTTTCCCTGGATCTACATCTGTTGAGTTTATTTCCTTCTTAAGCATACCATATCATTAAGAACACAACAGTGGTCTCAGATTTTTAATCTATGTGACCATTTGTGAGTTATGAGGATTAAAAATATACAATAAAATATATTTAAATTATTTTATTTAAGGTCATGTCCTAAAAACCAACATTCATAGATGTCTTACACCGGCTGATGTCAGGATTGTTCTAGTAGAGTCATACCCTCATGAACTCAGCATTTCTCCCTATTTTCCAATCCGAGTTACCATTTCTGAGTAATAAGGTTTTCAAAAAAAACATTATTTAATTATTTTATTTAAATCCCTAAACTACATTCCACTATTGACCCAAGCTAGCCAATGTTAGGAACTAACAAAGGAAATCATCCCCTCATGAGTTCAACATCGGTCAGGAATTTTCAATCCAAATTACCATTCTTTAGTTATATGGTTTTAAAAAATGAAATAATTTTATTTAATTATTTTATTAATGGTTATTAGAATTTTGAGTTTTCCCATTGGAGTCCAATGGAAACTAATATTAATTCATACCTAGGTTAAACCCTCCATGGTTAATGCAATGGTGCCCTCAGATTTGGATGTGGGAAATTGTTTAAGAGTTATTCCACTCTATTATGAAATCCACTCATACGTGATATTTAAAACTTAAATTTTTTTTGACAGATAATTCCAAGATCTCTAAGCCTTGGATTCACATGCCTTCTCAGACCCTTTTATCAAAATAATCCCACATAATATTTATAAAAAAGTCATGCAATTTGGTCGTGTAACATTACTCCCCAGTTTGAGGCTTTACAAACTCATAAGCCAAAACAAGGGCTAGTCAAAAAAATTGGATATGAGTATGAATATGAGACTCTCATTCCCACTTGATCTTTGGGAGATTCCAGTTCTTCTAATGATCATGCACCAGAGGAATCGACAGTCCATGATGGATCCTCTCCTTTCAATCCTTTATCTCTATAGGGTACTCCATGAATGTCTTCTCATTTTAAATCTATAGATCTTTGTTTTCAAAGATAGGAGAAGGGTGGTACACGTATCTCCTCAGCTGAGATACATGGAAGACATCATGCATCATCTTTACCTGCAGTATTAGATTCATGTGGTAAGCCATCTCTCCCAATATCCAAAGTATCAGGTCAATTCGATGAAACTCAGATATAATTTTCAACCCTATCCAAATCTCAATATCTCTAGTTATGGAGAGTCATGTGGAATACGTGGTACCGCACTTCAAAATCCAAGGGTATCTTTCACCTATCATAATTGGATATTTTTTAGTTATGTGAAGCATTCATCTTCTCTCAGTTGACCTGAAACATATCAGTGGCAGCATGTACCATCTATAGACTCATGAGTGCTGACTCTCTGGGGTCTGTTCAGACATTCAGTAACCTAAATGGTTGTGTGTAAAATTCCAATAATGGTTATATACTGATGTTGTTTTGGTAGTTGTTGTATGAAAACTCTATTAGTGGAAGGTGGTCCTCCCATCTATGACCAAAATGAAGAATGCAAGCATGATGCATGTCCTCCATGGTTTGTATGGTATGCTTTATTTGACCATATGTTTGTGGGTAAAAGGATTTTCTCAAGCGCCTATTAGTCCTCAAAGACTCATGAAATCTATTCCACAACTAGGATATAATTTTTTTTAACATTCTAAGACTATCATAGATGGGAATTCATGGAGTAGAACTATCTTCTTCATGTAGAGGTGTACAAATCTCTATATTAAACCCTCCTCTCAAATGGGTAGGATGTTCGATGACTTTATGAGTCTGTCTATAATAACACAAATGGTATTGTTCCCTCTAGATGTACGTGGTAAGACCATCATGAATTCCATTGATATTACATGCTAATTCCATTTTGGTACCACTTGGGGTTGTGTCAAACTTACATGAACCTAGTGTTATTCCTTCACTTGCTGACTAGTGAGGCATCTCAAGACAAACTATGCCACTTCCTTCTTCATCCATAGAAACCAGTACAATCATTGGAGGTCCTAGTACATCATCTCCACACCTGGATGTACAACCAAAGGGGATATAGGGAACTCCATAAACACATCATCCCATAATTCCAGTGGTACAATGGTACGTCCTAAAAAAAGGATTATGTGCTCCCCACCCTTAAAATATTCATCAGGAGAATGCCCTATAGACATCTAGGCATGTATTTCCTTGCATCTAGATTCTGCAAGTTGTGCCTCTCTGACTCACAGTAAGAGTGGAGGGAAAACTACCATCAACTGAAAAAGATGGAACATCTATATCAAAAAAGGATATATGAAGCAAGTCCACCTGCTATGGGGCCTTGTTTAGTAGCTATGAACACCGTTTCTTATTGAGATCATCTTCCACCAAACTCCAATTCTCAAGAGTATGGAAAATCATGAAGTCATAGTTCAATAGAAACTCTATCTAATGCCTTTATCTAAGATTTATATTTTATTAGAAAAATATAACCCTACGACTCTTGTGTTCCATGTAGACAATGAAATGTTCACCCATATGGTTGCGTCACCACATATTCATTGAAAATACCACCAATTACAACACAAGGTCATGATTCATATAGTTCTACTCATGCAGTCTCAACTGTCATGAACCTTAAATAATCACTACATGCCCCTGCATTAGGATAGAAAAAATCCAAGTTCCTGATGTGTCATTGTACAACAAATAGTCGGTGCCCTCTTCCAGAAACCTCAGGATAGGATCACACATCATGATCTGCCCCATCTGCTGAAAGCTATACTATAATCCTTCTATCCACATGAAGGTTTTCCATTTCTACTTCAATACTTTCTTGGTTCACCCACTCTATAGAATTCAAGTACAAACCTCCAATAGTCCCAGCAAACCAAAGGAAACTCTACACCTCAGTAACACTCTGGGGTGGTTCCCCAGCAAGAACTCCCTCGATCCTTAATTTATCAACCACAACTCCATCCTCTGAAATGACATGTCCCATGAAATTTACCATTCTTATCCAGAAGTCACTCTTTGAGATATTTTTGAAAAGATGGTGCTCTCTTAGTGTGTATAAAACCAGCCTAAGGTGTATCATTTTCCCCTACAAATATAGTGAATATAATAATATATCTTCACTAAATACAACTAAAAAACAGTCTAAGTACAACTAGATGACCCTGTTCATGAGTCAAATGAACACTACTAGGACGTTCATCATGCCAAACAGCATAACTACATTCTCATATAGTTTGTAGCGATATCTAAAATCTATCTTTGAAATGTCCTCATCTCATACTCGAAGCAGGTAATAACCTTATCTGAGATCAATCTTTAAGACCAATATATATCATTTAAGATAATCGTTGGGGTCATCTATTCTCGGTAGAGGATTCTTGTTCTCCATAGTCACTTGGTTCAGGCACCATAATTCAAGACATAGCCTTAGTCATTGGTCTTCCTTCAAAGAGAACAACACTGAGTCTACCCATGGTGAAATTTTGGCCTTAAGAAACCCTTCCTCTACAAATCTGCCAACCTACCCTCAGCTTAGAGAGCTCTGCGAGAACCATTCGATATGCTGTTGTAGATATCATGCCATCCCATGGTATAAATCCACACATAAGTCTACCCCTCTATAAGGAGGTAGTCCTAGAACATCATCTGGAAATACATCCTCATACACATCCACCTTTGTAGGGAACTGAAAACTGAAAACATCTACTACTATGTGGGTATGTTTGTGAACTTGATGCAACCTCTTTACCCTATCCTCAAGCTACATTAATTTGGGGTGGATCACAATAGGGTGGTGGTTGTAAAATGTTGACATGTATACCACCTCATGCTGCTCTCCCATCTCATATGCCAGATATTATTCCCTATACAATGCTCGTAGCTAGAACTGCAATATGGTCATGTGATGTCCTCACTAAGTCAAAGACTCATGCCATCGCCTCTATCCAATCCTAAAAAACCTGAGGATCTATCTCTCCCCTGAACCCGGGAGTTCTAAGTCTCTATGACTCATGAAATGCATTGAGCCTACGTGCATCATCAACATGTAGTCCTAGCAATAACTACTGTCCAATGGGATGTGGTATCATTGTAACACCACCTGAAGGTTCCATCTCGGGAAACCATCCATGTACCAAAGACTCATCATTATGTGGACTATCCTCATGGTTACACACTAGATTCTTGACTGGATGTCTGTGTGGAGGTATATTGAATGATAATCAAGATGAACCATGGTCAATTTATTATAACTGGTGAGATGATTCAGACTCAAAAAGATCATGGGGAAAAATCATTGACACATACATCTAGTGATTTCATGTACCATGTTGGAAAACATAATTTAGGTTATTTGAGTATGTATATGTTGGAAACCACAAAAATACCGAAATCCTTGGCCTAAAAGATGAACTTGGAACCCTTACTGTTGTTGCCCCATAAAAAGTTATAGTGTCTTATTTATTCTGGTAGAACCGACCACATATGATAACCCTTTGTCATCACCCACTCACTAGTTCCATTTCGTGACTACCAAAAGTCATCCTTCCATAGGCCAGGGTCTGTTGACTATCACCAAATAGGTATATCCCAAAAATGGAATTCAGTTTTTCTACAAACCTATACAACTAAAAAAATATAAAACATTGGAAGGTAAACACAAAGTAAACAAAAACAGTCAAAAATTCAACTACTAAGAGTTAAATAAAAAATAAAAGTACAATTTGGCTAGAATACAAGCCCATAACAACAAAGAAATGTAAAAATTCCATAGTCCATCCACTAGAGACCCCACCTGATGGGTAGGTGAAGGGTAGTTACCTATAGCCGTAGAAGCAAACTCGTCTGTCCTATCACACTGAGCACCACCTGGTCTTATACCACCATCTTCTCTATCAAATCATCTATTTTTCCCATCCCTATGAGAAGCACCTAGTCGCAAACCACCAAGGTCTTTGTCGAACCAGTGATCACCTCCATGGGACATGACACATGGGGGCGAATCCCATAATGCGGTGGGTAACACAATACTTGGTAGGGACTCTAAAAAACAAGGGAAGGACCAAAAAAGAAGATATGCATAAGGTAATGTTAGTCCACATAATAATACTCTAATTTATTGAATGAAAGACTATCAGTCGTAAAAATAAACACCTTGGACTGCTGAGGTACTCATTCATGATGAGTATCGTGGCTCCTGTAGGTCACATAGTGTTATTACTGACCATGGTCCTGGTAAGTCACACAAAGCTACACCCCATATAGGCCATCATAGCTAGTCTACATAGGGCCAGATATTGATGGTCCACATAGGGCCGCTTATAGCTAGTCCACACAGGGCTTCTTATTGATTGTTCACACTGAGACGTTTGTACCTAGTTTACATAGATCCACTTATAGTTTTTCCTCACATGTCCAAGTGTAGATAGTTCAAACTAGGGAGCTTATCATCTAGGACTTCAGGGTCACTTAGAACCACTTATCAGCTGTCTTTGAGTCTCATCTTGCCGCAAAATTCCCACTTGTAATTCACTTGATTGTGGGAGACTATGCTCCTAAATACATTAGTCGTATCTCCAAAACCAGAAAAATATAACCTAGTGTACTCCCAATGGACTGTCTGGTTAAAGGGGTTCTAACTCCACATACATTGCATCAATTAGACGCTCGGTCTGAAATATACTATCGTGATAGTGAATAGGGGCTAGCAGGGTTTGAGACCTATAGGACCTGGTCGGATATACCAAACTAAGCTGGGTGTCCCACATGACCCAGCCCGACCTAGTTGGGTATGGCCTGGAACTATCCAACCAGGCCAATAGGGTAAGCCCATTAGGACATGTAGGACCCTACCTGGTTCTGTCGTGGGTTAAGCCCACCAAGTTGGCCGACAACCCAATTTCAACCGGCCCAACCCCCACATGGAAGGCTAGTTCACCCCTGCCCGAATGGCTGTAGGGTGTCCACTTTATAATGAACATGAACCTTAAATACATGCAAGATTCTTCTAGATCCTGACAGAGCGGACCTCTCCTCTAACGCGGTGCTCGGGCGGCGCCCCCTGTCTGCATTGGTCCACTCATGTGGACTGATATCCCCCCATAGAATGTGGCTTTTGTCGTGGTTACACCTTTCCATTGTGATTTTCAGACTATGGCCATGTGAATCAAGAACCTTTGATGCAGATGAGTGTCCAATTGCACCTCTGATGCAGATGACTGTCCAAGGGCACCTCCAACAAGGCCGAGTGGCCACATGCACCCCCGAAGCTGTCAGGTGGCTGTGTGGACCTCCAACGAGACGAGGTGACCGAGTGCACCTTCAACACAATCAGTTGGCCGTGTACGCCTCTGATGTGACTAGGTAGCCGAGTGTGCCTCTGAAGTGGCTAGAGGGTGCATGCGACTTCGATGCGGTTAGGTGGCCTCACACGCCTCCAACTTAGTCGGGTGGATGCATGTGCCTCTTACGTGGTCAGGTGGCTGTGTCTGCCTTCAACGGTGCCTAGTGGTCGTGTCTATCTACCAACAGCTGCCGACTTCCCTACCAGTGGTTCACTACTATTATAATGTGTCTTACATACCGTTGTGGACTATTTACAGTTCTATGGTCTTTATTTGCGATCTCTTACCTATGATTTGGATTTCCTGGATGTGAATTGTCCACCAGGAGCTTCTGCAGCCGATGCGACACATTTCATTATGCCTCGAAGAATGGGGTGGTAAAGATGGAAGGGATAAAAAAGAACACCCATATGAACAACCAGTCTTTTTTTCTATTTGTCTAGAATTGTTCTTGGGGTATAGATCACAAAATAATATTATAAATCACTCTGATTCAATACCGATATCAACCCACAGTTATATTTCCCAAACCTACAAGGAAAATCCATCTGTGGATCAACTTGTAAGAGGGTTGGTCCACGTTCTACATTTAGAGGGAGAGATTAGGGAAAAAAATTTATTAATAATTTAAACCCCTAACTAGGAAAGAAGATTGATCAAGGATGACCATTCATTGCTATGCGTCGATCTCCAATCCCTAATGCAATCTCCAAGGTTTTCATCGTTGTCATCTAATTCGTAGGTGTTCATCATTGTATAGGATGCCATTCGTCATTCATCCTCGCCACCCACCAATACCTTAGACCAATTCTTGGATTGTTCCCACAATATTTCATTTATTGTTAAAAAATTAATTGATGAAACATGAATCAACATCTTTGTTATGCTACGTCGCATCGTCATTTCACTGTGTTGCAGTGTCATTACACTTACACATTAATTAGTTTTTTTAATGAGATATATTGTCACCTCATCGATACACCACATTGAAAAATTTAGAACAAAATTAACTTTTTATTTTTATTTTATTTTTCCATAAAACATTTGAAAAATAACTTTTTCCCTCGACTTGTGAGGTTAAGTCTTGCATATGGAGAACATCTCATTACAAAATCTATAGTGGTATCAACTTTTTAATATGAGTTACCATTTGTGAGTGATGAGGATTTAAAACTAAAATAACATTTATTTAAATTGTTTTCTTTATGGTCACTTCACAAAAACCAATATTCATTGATTTCCTGCACGTGTCGATATTATGCTTCTCCTAAGGGAATCATACCCTCACAAACTAAATGGTACTCTTATATATCAAATAAATGTTACCATTTCTGAGTTATAAGGTTTTGGAAATTAAATAAATTTATTTAATTATTTTATTTATGGATAAAAACAGCTTTCCATTATTGAACCCCACCAGCCAATGTTAGGATCTACCTAATGAAATCATACCCACATGAGTTCAATGTGGGTATCGTATTTTCAATTCAAGTCACTGTTCGTGAGTTATAAGGATTTATAAAATCAAATAATTTTATATAATTATTTTTTACAATTATACTAATTTTGGGTTTTCTCACTAAAGGCTCCCGACAATTAAAACTAAGTCAGGCCAAGGGTAAAACTTCCATCCTAAAGGCAATAATGCCCTAAAATTTCTAATTCAATAACTCGTTTAAGATTATTCAACTTTTTTTTGGAAAACCACTCATGTATGATATTTAAAACATAACATTTTTCGAAGGATCATTCCAGGAACATCGCACTGTGGAATCAAAGGTCGTCTCAGTGCCTGGTCTAAAAATAATTCCATTTAATTTTTGGAATAAAATCATTTAATTATAGGGTATTATAATAAGAAAAGACAACCAATGAAAGATGTTGGTCCCAACATCCATGTTAATCCTTTGAACTTGCACATAGTGTATCCTATAGGGTATTAATTGTTCATTCTGACTGCCCATATGATCATGGATGAAAAATTATAATGAGAATTAATTTAGTTTCAATGACATTCAAAGGCCTTTCCAAAAGTTAGAAGGGAACCTGATATCACGATTAGATACAATGCATAAGGGAACTCAATGTAAAATGACTATCTATTTAATATTCAAACAAGATAGTTGATCTAGAGGCTGTGTATCTTGTATAGGGAAAAAAATAGAATATTTAGAAAATCGATCAACAATAACCCAAATTTCATTATTACATTGAGATGTCTTCAATAATCACACAACAAATTCCACAGTTATATTTTTCAATTTCCACTATAGTATTGGAAAAGGCTGAAGCACCCACTTCAACAATTTTTGTTCTACATTCACCCGTTGACAATTCAAACACTTCACTATAAAGTCAAAAATGTATCTTTTCATTCCATTCCACCATTAATACTCTTGATGATCTATAAACATCTATGTACTTCTAGGATGAAGTAAAAAAGGAGATCTATTAGAATCCAACAACAAATATTTATTAACCGGTTAATCACAAGGCACAAATAGTCACTTTTGAAACCACAAAACACGATCTTTATCAATGTTAAATTCAGGAAACAAACCATTTTGAACCTATTCAAACTTTTCTTATAACTCATTGTCTTCCTTTTGTTCTTTCTATATTATATTTACTAGATACGATTACATAAAATGCTGAAACAAAATCGAGGAATTTTCAAGGCCAAAAACTCCCATCCCAAAGATCATAAAATTATCAATTAAAGGGTCATGTTTGAATAGTTACATGCTTAATGTATCATTAATTTTTTGACTCAAATAATCATCCACTTAGTTTTCTATTCCTGGATGTTAATGAATCACATAATCAAAATAAACTATTAATAAAATCTATCTTCTCTGTCTCATGTTCAATTTGTTATAAGTGAATATATACATCAAACATTTATAGTCATTATATATTTCACATTTTACTCTATCCAGATGATGCCAATAATTATTTAAAGTAAGAACAAAATTTGTTAGTTCCAAATCATGTGTATGGTAATTTAAATCATGATTATTAAATAGTTCTAAAAAATAAGTGATTTCTTGATCATTATACATTAGTACACAAACAATTACATTAAATAAACTATCATTATAGATAAAAAAATCAATATATCTAGATGGAAAGGCGAAAATGGATTATTCACCAATATTCCCTTGAATTCCGGAAAACATTCATAACATTCTTTTGACTAGATGAACTTAACACCTTTTCGAGTTCACTTATTTAGTGTACAAGATAACCATAAATATTATTCAAAACGTCTTTGGTAATAACATCATGACCAATGAAGACAAAAAATCTAGGTTATATTTTTGGGTCTTGTCCATTTTTCAACAACATTTTTTTTAGTATGGAAAAAGTTATACCATCATTAGAAACAATGTAATTAAGGAATGAAATTTATTATAACCAAAACTTACACATTCTAAATTTCCCATACAGTTTCATTTATTCAATAGTTTCAAGAAAACCTATAAATTAATTTCATGGACATATTTAATCTTAGAATATTTCACAATGTTATCATGAAACACGACCAAAAACTTTTCCATAATGTCATAAGAAATTCAATTAATAAGATCCATGAATAAAGAATAAGAATTTATTAACCCAAAATCCATAACAATAAATTTATAATGGTCATATCTAGTAAAAAATCAGTCTTCAGAATGTCTACATCCCTTAATTTAAACTGATGGTACCCCACCCTCAAGTCAATCTTCCAAAAATACTGAGCTCCCTAGAGCTGATCAGAAAAATCATCGATATGAAGCAAAGGGTACTTGTTCATAATTGTGATGTTATTCAAGGCTCCATTATCTATTAAAAGTTTCATTAGAAAATCATTATGATTAAAAAGAAGACATGATCTCTACATGGTTGTGTGATAGTTTGAATGAATCCATTATATAATTACTCTTTCAATTTATTATTTTAGTCTATGATTTCATTATGATCCATATGATAAGGGGTTTTTGAAATTATCTTATCATCACTAACCAAGTAAACCGTGAATTCAAATTCCCAATCATATATTATACCCTGAAACTAATCATGGAAAACATGAAGATACTCATTTACCACTGAAACATCATTCCTCTGAAAAATTTCATTGTTTTTGAAAATATGTGGAAGGTAACATGAATTTCAATCATTTACTAGTTTCTTATCTTTCTGCTTTGTTTTCAATATTAAGCATTCCCTCTTGTACACAAAATAATATTCTTTCATAATATTAACCTCTTTAGCTCTACTATCAATCATAGCATGAAAAATAGAAATCCCATCCATACCCAAGATAACATCAAACTCTACTAGAGGAAAACCCATGGTTTGTTGGTAAATTCCTTCCACGGATAAGGATATTAAGATTCATAAAATTTATTTTAGTATCAACATTACCTCGATATGTTTTAAAAAATTGATGAAAATTCATTTTTTAAGATGAATTCCTAATTTACTATAAAATTTCTCTGAAATTAAATAATGTGTATACTTATAATCAAACAACAAAAATGTACATGATACTACTTCATTTGATGGACCAACATCAGCTTAATAATTTGAAAATTATTTCACCACCCCATTCTACTTATAGTTTTTCTTTTATCCATCATTTGAGTCCTTCTTTGGAAATTCATTTTCATAATGAAACATCCAATTTCACTTAAAAAATTTCACTAACTATAAATCAGATTTGGTATTACTACTACAATGATATTTTTCAATGCAATTTTGAGCCTTATGTCCCATTTTACCACATTATAAGCACATAACATAATTAAAAATGAATTCCAAAGTGTTCGTTTTTAGAAATTTTTTGACAAACAGTAAACTAATGTTTCTTTCTATATGTCTTTTTTGAAGAGTTCTTCCATTTCATCTTCCACCACAACCTCTTATTGTATTTTTTTAAAGAACCCCTGATCATTGGAAAACTCAATTTCTACCTTCCTCAATAATAGAAAAAGTTTTTTATAACATTTTAACTCTATAGAAGCCAATTACCTTCAATAATTTGGATTTAATAAAATGAAAAAATAATTGATTTTACTATGAAGATCCCAAATGAAATTTAGTGGATTCCTTGCAAGTCAAGTGAATTTTTCTTAGTAAGTATCCATTCAAACATCCTTATACCATAATACAATGAATTGTCTTTCCATTCTATGGAGACCTTCCTTAAGAAATTATTTCTCAAGAAAAATAGATTTAAATTCATCCCATATAAGAAAATAAATCTCCTCACTATCCCTCATATTTTCAACCATCGACTACAGCTAATCAACAACACCTTGAAAATGGTAAATAAAAATACTATCATTTAGATGTTCTAAACACCACAAGACATTAAAAATATTTCCTCGTGCTTTAACCCACCATTTAGCTAGAATAGGGTCAGATGATCCTATGAATTATGGGGAGATGTTGCCTCATTAAATGATCTACTATAGTAATGTTCCTATATAGTTTATCTAGCTTATCTTTTGCATTGATACCTCCTCCATTTATATCATGAGTCAATTGTGCAATCACTGAAAATATATGGCATGTTCTGATTCTGACCATATCAGGTTGCAGATGCCGAATATGGTTTTCCTCTAGATGTTATCCCAGAACAACTGCCCTATTTTCTCCTTGGAAAACCATTCTGAACAGATATATCATAGATGAAGATTCATGGTAATCCTAAATTGCTATATCAATTTACCACAATGTAACAAATAATAATTTGTGGATATTCAATTAACAATATCCTAACACATAAAGTTGTCCAAACTAACCTTTGATACCATTTATATGTCCTAATCCTTAAAGCATTACATAATAATGAGATAAATCTATAATTTTACATTAATTCACATCATTAGTACCTTACATCTCAAATATTACAAAGTAGAAACTTCTACAATATCCAATGTTTTTCACTATAATAAAACTCCACAAATAAAAAACTCATTCTTTTATTTATAAAAATAATCTTGAATTATTCCATTCACTTACCCTTCCTCATTCCCTATGAAAAACATTTTAAAAACATTGGATGCACAAAAGAATATCAGTAAGGGTTTTGAAATAAGGAATGAAAACATTAGTCCATATATACATACAAATCAATGAAATCGTAATTTTCAATCATAAAATATAACCTATTTGACATACATCATGAAATACTATGATTAATTAATAACTCATCGAAGTCATAAATCATAAAGGTAACTTGTGACACCCATGAGATACTAACATTTTAGCTTTCAAAGATTCATAGGGAGTAACATTAATGGTTATTTTTGGAATACCCATCATAGTATATTCTATAAATATCCTATGAGTAACCTTAAAATTTACCTATATCATATTAACCAATGCATTGGGGAGCTATCACATGATCACTAACACTCAGGTTATCATGGAACCGCCCATATACAAAAGTAATTCCCATGAATTATAACATAATCATAACACATGAACAATCATAACAGAAAAATAGCATTTCCACATTTAAATTTTAATACATCATTTCATGATATTAATATAATCAATCCATTCTAAAAAAAATCAATATAAAAATAAATAAAAAATTATATGGTATAGTATTTTTATTTTAAAAACATTATGTATAATAGAGGAATCCAAATAACAAATAATCCTTGCAGTGTTGGAATGGTCATTGTTGCCGCATATGTTAAAATAAAATAATCGTTTAATCGTTTAGTAAAATAATTCATAAAAATTATTTCTTTTTAAAACAATAGAATGAAATTAATCGTAAAATGGGTTTATTATACACCATATTAATGAAACTCATATATAAATAAAAATATGACTCAATGAAAGGTGTTAGAGATGATATCCCATACCTTGTGGGTGACTTGTCTTGTTCATTCTCTATCTTCCTAAATAATAAATATAGGATAATTTATAATTATATCATAACCTTTTTATGATTATTATTCCCATTATATCACTTCTAAACATGTTATAATAATTTGTTATTTATTTGAGTTCAAGTCATATGTTTTGTCGATAATCGGTTCCTGAGTCAAAAATAAACAAGGTATGATGTCAATAGTCCATGTGGTCATTATTACATTCTCCCTAGAATAGTTTTAATGATTTAAATATCACATATGAATAGTATATATTTATTTAAAACTTTCTATTTCATTTGGATATATTAAATGAAATTCACCTTTTGTAGAGACTATAGGCCGTATGTACACCTGAACACTACATTTATTTCATTGTCATATTAATGGAATCAAAACTAAATGATAAATTTGTATATTATAATTATAATATGATATATATTTTATATATTTTACATAATATCATTAATTACATCCTTTATATGATCCATGTATGGAATGAATGATTTATATCACTTTGAGGGTGTGGTAGGCCACACTTCCTCAAATGCAATTATCATATATACACAATATAGAAAGAATAGTAGTATGTTTTAAATATAAAATTACAGAAGAATAGAGATTTTATAAATATAATATATATCATATTTATTCATTGCATTCATTCATATAATTTTTTTTAATGAAGATCTTGTATAATGAATCTCATTGCATCATGGAGACGGTAGGTCCTACGTACGCACAAGCGACAACATCATTAACTAAATGATAATATGGAATAGAGCGGGATGGTATATTAATTATAAATTTTAATTATAATGTCATATTAATTATATGAATCCATTATAATCATAATTATATCCATCCTAATTTTGTCTTGTTTAATAACAAATTACACCACAGTGTGGCGACAGTAAGCTGTACATACGCACGCATGGTGATATTGTTATTCATAGGATGAATAAAAGGAGGAATAAAGTGGTACCTTAATTATAATAAAATATCATCATGTATAAGATACAAAATACAATAAATTATTATATAACCTACATAAGAAGTGGATGAAGAAGATGAAATGAATTTTGAATGAGGTGATAAAAAAATTCCTCTTTTTGAGTATCTGTTTTTGATTTTCACAAAATGTATCCTTATGATGGATTTATTACTAAATTGTTACCTCTAGGAATAATTTAGGTATGCTGTGATATTATTTCAAAATATGTTGGATGAAAAAATTGACTTTACAAGAGTGAGAAAGTTGGTAGAGGTGGTAACCTTTTATAAGAGGCATGAGGGTCACATTAGGAATATCAAGAAATAATATTTTATTATAAATTAATATTTGAATTTTTATAGTTTCAATGTGATATATTTAGAGAATAATAAGTGGATGGGTTGAAATCATATCAACCAATAGCTTTTATACATGTTTAGGTCACAAAAGTAACCTTATCATTTAACTTTAACCTTTAGTTAAAAACATTAACTCTTACGAGGTATTCTTGTATTTTAACAATATATAGTTACTATAATTACAATAAAATGACAATAAAACCATAAGTGGATCATTAATGTCATTTTTAACATCATATAATTAATTTGTACAAGTCCTAGATTTTTATGAATATTATATTATTTAATAAAATTGTATTTGTTTTAAAAACTCATTTAAGACAATAATGACACTATTTAGTAATTTGTGTCTTTTAAAGTCAGAATAACTTTATTCCTTCAAACCAAAATCCATAAATCAAATATTATATGTCATAATCATGTAGTTAATTCATGGATGTCATAAAAATTTTCAAATTAAATTTATTTTAATATTTATAATATCATTTATTGGAATCCATTATTAATGAATAAATCAATGCATCACCATTGTGTCATAATTAAATTTATTTATTTAATATTTAAAAAATATTAATAAAATACCACGATGTTTGAAATATTGATATATTTATAATGATTATTTATAGTCTAAGATATAACTTATATTAACCCACTTCTAAATTGGTTTAGTAAAAAGGTAATTGTTTATATTATATTTTCCTTAATGCTAAATTAATTATTATAAGAAGTCATTTTAACACTCAAGTGGCTCCATAAGGCCAAAATATTGGACTAATGATTTTTTTTGTTTTCCATGACTCATCTAATAAGATAATGACATGTGATATGGTTTTTTATATTATTATACTATAGTTTTTACCCTTATTTACCGTAATTTCCCTTTAATCGTCTTAAATAAAAATAATTACAAAAGATACTATTCATAATATCCAAAAATAAAAGTTACCTATTTTCATAATTTCATCCTTCTGACTCCAAATATTGAATTAATTTTTTCAAATTCAAATCACTAAAGTCAAATTAATTAATTTAAAATTAATTCTCATAGTTAAAAAAAGAATCTGTGTTTTTATGAAATTAAAACTGCCAAAAGATTGGCATGTGTTTATGTCCAATTTAAATTTGAAATTACTAAAAATTAAAAAAATTAGAATAAATGAAAAAAATAAGATAAATAACCTTTAAAATAAATAAATAGATAATCTAACTACATAAATAAATTATATTAAAATTTAGTTATGAATTAAAATGCATTATTTATCATTATTCCTAAAAATAAGGATTTTATCAGAAAAATACCAGAATTTCAACCGAAGTAAATTATGATTTACTACGTCTAAAAAAAAGTTTATGTTATCAAATAGAAAATATAAATGTTAAATAAACTAATTTTAAATAGGTTTCTCGTTCAAAGGGTGGTAAAAATGCCTTTTAAAAAATCTGTGTATTTTGTGCCTAAAATTGGATTAATATTAATTTTAAGCACATAAAAATTATTTTATATATTAAAAAACATATAATAAAAATTTAAAATCATAATATAGTTATTTTTGTACATTCCCACCAATAAAATGACATGGAATTGAATACCATTTAAAATAATAATTTTATTTGTTATATTATTTTGTTGGAATAACTCAGTGTTGTGTGAAACATATGATTTCAGAGAAACTAGTTGATACATGTCATGTTTTTATAATACATAGTGTCACATTTTAACTAAAATTAATATTTAATTAAAAAATATTAATATAAATGAAAATATATTTTTTTATAAGTACTTGGGACGTTACACTCATGAAATAACAATAGAAAAATAAAAATTATTAGTTTTATCGGAGATAGTTTATAAAATTTCATTATTAGAATAATGTAACACCCAAAGTTTCCACGGTACATTTCCCTTTGAATAATACAGTAGCTGGTGTTGTACGCAACATCAAGTTCAAACACACCACAACCAATCAAACTAGCTCTTATGAATAGTAATACCAATATTTTGTAATTTTATAAATTTTGTCTTTCAAAATGGATTTCTTTTTTGGATTCGGAATATCAAAATTAGCTCAGGGTGAATTTTTGGTATTTTTTTGAAAACTTTCTATTTTTGATGTATAGTAAAACTGCCGAGTTATTTTTTAAAACATAATTATTTTTTAAATAATTATTTAATTTATTTATATTTATTTTAGGTCAAAATATATATATAATACCTATATAAGTTCAATGCAATTAATTGGATGCCTTTAATAATAAGTTTAGATATATAAAAATTTTATTGAACTTTTTACAGTCATTTACGCACTTCTTAGGAGCATTTGAAAATTTGCATAAATCATAATTTTACCACTTATATGAGTTGAATTTCAAAAATATGAGAGACACGGTTGATATCAATAAATAAAATGTGGTTTAATTAGATGAAAATATTTTTTGGTAAAAATTAACTTTTAACTTTTATTTACCACGATTAAATGTAAATAGGGTAATTAAAGGTAAAAATGATATTATTTTTACCATAACGCAAGTTCTAATTCTATTGGATATGTATAATTCGACCAAAAACAATATTAGGAATCAAATATGATCTTTTAGGTCCACTTGGATTAGATTAGGACATTTATTATTATTTAATTCAAGGAAGAGTTAGAAGTGTTAAATTCAAATTTTCATAAATATAAAAATTTTTCATATAGGGTTATACATAATCTAAATTAGACTATAAATAATAATTATAAATCTAAAAGGATTTACTAGAGAATTTTATTTTATTTATAATTTTTATACATTAAATAACATAATTTATTTATGACACAATGACGATGCAATAATTACCATATTAATTAAATATTAAAATAATTGATATTCTAAATACCCAAATAAAGTTAATTTGAGACTTTTTATGAATTACACTAATTTTATATGTTAATATGAATTGTTATGGTTGATTAAATAAATTTTATTTGAAGTAATATTGATGTTTTAAATTTATAAAAAACAAAATAACAATTACTGTCATAATTAACATAATAGAGTTTTTAAAACAAATGTTATATTATTAATTGATATAATATTCCTAAAAATCTAAGGATCTTACAAATTAATTATATAAGGTTATATATATATTAATAATGAACAACTTGGGGTTCTTTTACATTGTTATAGTATGTTTATAAACCATATATTATAAAAATATAGAGAGAAATGGTAAATGTAAAACTAATTAACTAAGAGTTAAATCTAAAAGATATGGTCAATATAGTGATCCAAGCCTATCTAAAACCTATTGGTTGAGTGGTTTTCGACCCATCCCCTAGTAATACTCTAAATAATTCAATTTTGAGCCATCAAAATCCGAAAATTATTTTATTATAAAATAATATTTCAATATTTTCCTAAGGTTCCCCTCACCCCTCTTATAAAAGGGAACTTCACCTTATCTCAAATTCACACCATCAAATCCTTTTGGCTCAGAAAAACACTACCCAAATAACCTCTTAACTACCATACCTTAATCCTAGAGGCATCACTTTATTAATAAATCCATCTTAGTGAGACCTTTTGATCAAATCACAAGGAAGAACCCAAAGCAGAGGTATGTATTTCATCACCTCATTCAAGTTCTTTTATTCTTCCACTTCTTCAATCCGTGTTGTTTCCATTATAAAATAATAACTCTAGTATATTCTATATACTTTGAAGTTATTATTAATATGATATTACCATATTCATTATTATATCCATCCTATTAATGACATGTCACCATACGTCCGTACGTACGGATTACCGTCTACATGTCATGGTGTAGTTTGTTATTCAAACAGTTAATCACTTGTATGGATATAATAATGAGTATAAATTATGTAAATAATAAATATTACATGATAATGATTATTTATATATGATACACCATCCAATTATTTGCGATTTTAATATCAAAATAATGATGTTGTCTCTTGTGCGTGCATACAGATTACCGTCTCCACGAACGCGATAAGATTCATTCCACATTGTATCCATTCAAGACTAATTTTCATTTGATGATTAAAAATAATGCTTAGAGACTTAATATCATTATGAATATGAATAAGATAAATAATATCCATAACAAACATTACTTACATAACAAATAACATAACGGAAAACGAATCAGTTAACACCCGGAACGATGATATAACTAAAATATCATCAACAAAGAAAGATTATAAGGTCATACATGATGTAATATTAATGTATATTGTTATAGCATAATATTATAACAGTTATTTAACCATTATACACTAGGTTAACCTACCCTCTTCCAAGGAAAAGTACAAGGTAAGGGTTAATTTCATAATCTCTTAATAATCCAAGGATGTTTTTACATAAGTATCTACTGGGACCTCTTTATTATCCACATCCATGTTTTCATAAAAATGTATTTTAATTTTTTTTAATATTTACTATACTATGGGTTAAAGTAATTTATACACATATTTTTTCTTATATGTTTTGAATGGCTTCTTTCCGTCATTTTCCAAACAAGGTAATTTATGACCTTTTCAACCAAATTAAGGTAATAATGCTTTTTTAACTTATAAGGCAGGTGTGGTTATTCTCTACCCTTATAACATGGTCTAATAATCCCTTACAATTTTCTAAGTATATTTTCAAAATAAATTTTTTATTTGATCATTAAATGAGTTTAAAATTATTTCAAAATAGAAACATATATTTCTATTAGATAATTTTCTTTTCATCTATGTCAACATCCTTTGATCGATTTTAAACCACTTTTATGTTGATCTGTTGTGATTAAAATCTACTATATTGTATTGAAGGTTTTGATATCTTTGAATGTGTATGTATGATTTTTATACCATTCATGATATATGATTAATGTATTTACATTTCATATCCTAGTTTTAATATGAATGCTTCTGTTATATTTCAACCCTTTTATATGAGGAATGTATTGGACTTAGTAAATGATGGGTGGATCCTGGTATAGCTCCTCGGTGCATCAGTAGGTCTCATGAGACAACTAGATGTGGAATTGGCCATGGACTTTCCAAATTTGATATATGGTTTTGGAAATCCCTATATCATTTTTAGAAGTCTTGGCTGAGACATTGAAAAAATGTTTCAGAATGTCTAGCATTATACAATTCCCTCATTATGAAAATAATATTGATGCTTCATGTGGTCATTCGACTAGTAGAATACCCAGGATTATGTTATATTATGGAATTATTTATTGAGATCATATTCCTGCCATAAATGTGTTCATGTTTATTATTTGTAAAGGCATGTGTTTTTAATTATTCACAATGTTTAATATTTGTGTTATCTTTTACTGTATTGCTTACCCTTACTGAGCATTTGAGCTCACCCATTTCTTATGTTTCATTCTACCAGGATTTGAAGGAGTTAGTTATGAATGAATTATAGGTATAATCTAGGAGGATTGGATGTTTCTAATGGAATAAATTAGTGTTTTCTTTATTTTCAATTTGTAAAGTTAAACTTATGTATGAATCTTGTTTCTAATTATACTAAACTAATCGGTATTTTGGGACATGATTTCCTTGCGATAATGCCAATTTAAGGTAATAATGTACTGACTCTGGGTAACTAGGGTCGGGGTGTTATAGTTGGTATCATAGGAGGTTTAGTACAAATAATGGAAACTAGATTTAGATAAACTATAATTAGAGCACATTATCCTATGATAGAATTTGAGGATTAGTATAGAAGAACTTAGTAGAATTTTGGTAAGGTAGATATTTTGAGTGTTTTAAAAGTAATAAATCCCTATTTGGATTCAATTAGGTAGAGGCAACTCTGGAACAGATGTACCTATGTGTAAAACCCAAAAACACCGCTTTGAGCTATACTCTAATGAGAACTGGTGCACGAAAACGGGTCTTACTGCCCTCAGGGTTACAACACTCCCATGGGATATGCTTAGAATAATTATCATTTTATCTACAAACCATTAATAAGGTTTTATGAGTATATAAGTCCTCAAAGATTTTTTTTTGATTATGGATTATATCCATAATCTGTTCAATTTATGTTATGTTTTTTACAAGTAGGGAATTATTTATTTCGATTCATAAGCTAATATAGTTTATGACATTGTTTAGAAATGGAAATTAGTGGAAGGAATAGAAACTGTATAAATGTACATAATCCATGTAGGGATTTCCATCCTACTCAAGATAATTATAGTGGACCTGGTGATGCACCTGGTGGTGGTCAACTTATCACCATACTGGGACAACTCACTTAGGTTATGAATAACAATTTTACCAGTATGAAGTACCCTGATCCACAACACGGAGAATCAATGTTAGACTGCCTCATGAGGAAACAAAAAACAAGATTCTATGTGATTAAAAATCCATTAGTATATGTGGAATGGATAAATTCCTTAGAGAAAATATTCCATGCCTTGGGGAGTAGCGAAAGGGAAAAATTTGTCATGGCAGTTTATTGCCTCACTGGAGATGCTGATCGATAATGGTCATTGATTCAAAACAAAAAAATAATATGATGACATATAAAATATGTAATGGAGGTAGTTTAAAGAGATTTTATTAGAAAAATACACTCCTCATGACCATCGAGCAAATATGGAATGACAATTTGTCAGTTTGAGGAAAAAGGAGGATGAGAATGTCGTAATGTTTGAGGCTGACTTTACAAGGTTATCAAGGCTTAATGTAGATTATATACATAACACAAGAAGTAATATTGACCATTTTATTGATGGGTTTGTTATTTATAGTGATGAATCAAAGAAAGTACTTGGTTGTTTTCTTATATAAAATAATACGGTGATTGACTATGCATCATGAAAACTAAAAATTAATGAGCAAAACTATCCTACTCTTGATCTTGAGTTAGAAGTTGTAATATTTGTTTTGAATATATGGATAAATTATCTCTTTGGTTAAAAATGTGAGATATATACTGATCACAAGAGTTTGAAGTATATTTTCTCACAGAAAGAACTCTACATGAGGAAACAAAGATGGCTAGAACTAGTCAAGGATTATGATTTCACTATACAATACCACCCAGGGGAGGGAAATAAGGTTGCATAGGCTTTTATAAGAAAGGATCATGGAGTTTTGAAAAATAGGAGAGTTTAAAGGGATCCTAATTTAATGGATCTAGTCAAAATGGATATGGGAATAATCATGGAAGGTGAAACATCAATACTTTTTCAAATGGTTTCCAAACCATCTTTAATAGAAAGGGTAAAAATATCTCAGGCTAATGATGAGGAGTTTCAAAATAAAATTAAAGATGTAAACGATGGGAGATTGATTGACTTCATATATGATGATGGGATTTTGAAATTTGGGAAGAGACATTGTGTTCCTGATGTACCTGATCTGAAAATGGAATTGTTAGATGATTCTTATAGCTCTAATTTCTATATACACCCTGGAAGCACTAAAATGTATAGATGTTTGAAGGAAAATTATTGGTGGGACAACATGAAGAGGGAGATTTCTAATTTTGTTTCAAGATGTATGGTTTTTCAACATGTGAAATATTGAAGGAAACATCCTATAGGAGTTGTGAAACCTCTTCCCATACTTGAGTGGAAATTGGATAATATTACGATGGACATTGTCATGGGACTACCAAATACTCCTAGAAGGAATGATGCAATATGGGTCATTGTTGATCATCTTACCAAGTCACACATTTTCTTGCTATAAGAGAAGATTTACCATTTGAAGATTTAGAAAGACTGTATATTAATAAAGTTTTAAGACATCATGTAGTACCCTTGTCGATTGTTTATGATCATGATCCATGTTTTACATAAAGATTCTAGAAAGGTCTTCACAAAGGCCCGAATATTGAACATTGTTTGAGCACTTCCTACCACCCTCAATCTGGTTGAAAATCAGAACGGGCTATTCAAACCTTAGAAGATATGCTATGATCTTGCTCACATGACTTTCAAGTTATGTAGGAAAAATATTTACCTCTGGTAGAATTTTCCGATAATAATAGCTTCCATTGACGTTTTCAGAAGGCACCATATGAAGTGTTACACGGACAGAGATGTCGCACACAAACCTATTGGGATGATGTTGGTGAAAGAAACCTCGTAGGCCCAGAAATTATTGAGAAAATTATGGAAAAGGTGAAGGTAATCCAAACCCACATCAAAGCAGATCAATGTTGGAAGAAGATCTATGATGATAATCGATGGATGGATTTGGAATTTCAGGTAGGTGATCATGTTTTCTTAAAGGTATCTCTATGGAAGGGAGTTATAAGATTTAATAAGAAGATTAAATTAAGACCCAGGTAAATCGGACCTTTTGAAATTCTAGAACAAATTTGGGCTGTAGCTTACAATTTGGATATGCCTCCAAGTCTCTCCACAGTTCATGATGTGTTCCATGTATCACTATTGAGAAAATATATGCCTTAACCAATGCATGTACTCACCTATATAGAATTATAACTGGATCCCAATCCATCATATTGCAAAGAGCCTAAAAATATTCTAAATACATGAGAATAAGTGTTGAGAAACCAAATGACTCATCTGATAAAAGTTATATGGAGAAATCACAAGATAGAAGAGGCAACGTGGGAACCCAAGGAACTTATGATGAAGAACCACCTGAACCTTTTTATGCAGTAAATTTCTAGGAATTTTGAGGATGAAATTATTTTATGGAGGGGATAATGTAACACTCCCATATTCCATGGTACATTTCCATTTGAATAATACAGTAGCTTGTGTTGTACACAACTTTGAGTTCAAACACACCACAACCAATAAAACTAGCTGTTATAAGTAGTAATACCCACATTTTGAAATTATATAAAAATTTATCTTTCAAAATGGATGTCATTTTTGGATTTGGAATATCAAAATTAGTATAGGGAGAATTCTTGGTATTTTTCTAAAAACGTTCAATTTTTTATGAATAGTGAAAAACACTGAGTTATTGTCTAAAGTCAACATTTTTTTAAATAAATATTTAATTTATTTAAATTTATTTTAGGTAAAAATAGATACATAATACCTATATAAGTTCAATTTAATTCATTGGAGAAATTTTATAATATTTTTAGATATATAAAAATTTATAGAACTTTTTACCGTCATTTACCCACCTCCTTGGAGCATTTGAAAATTTTCATGAAACATAATTTTTCCACTTCTATGAGTTGAATTTTAAAAATCTGAGAAACATGGTTGATATAATTATGTAAAATGTGGTTCCATATGATGAAAATAATTTTTTTGAACAATATCTTTTAACTTTTATTTACCATGATTATAAGTAAATAGGGTAATTAAAGGTAAAAATGATATTATTATTACGCTAACACATGTCCTAATTCTATTGGATAAATTTAATTCAACAAAAAACAACCTTATTAATAAAATATTATACTTTATATCCACATGGATTAGATTAGGAGATTTATTATTATTTAATTAAAAGAAGAGTTAAAAGTGTTAAATTCAAGTTTTTATTACTAAAACATTTGTATTATAGGGTTATTCATATTATAAATTAGACTATAAATATTAATTATAAATATAAAAAGATTTCATACACAATGGTATTTTATTTATATTTTTTAGATATTAAATAAGTTTATTTATTTATGACAGAATAATGATTCAGTAATTACCTTATTAATGAAATATTAAAATAATTGATATTATAAATTCCCAAATAATTGTAATTTGAGAATTTTTATGAATTCCGCTAATTTTATAGGTTAATATGACATGTTAGGGTTGATTAAATGAATTTTTTCAATGTAATAATGCTGTTATAGATTTATCAAAAACTAAATACCAAATAGTGTCAAAATTGACATAAAAGCGTTTTAAAAAAAATATTATATTATTAATTGATATAGTATTCCTAAAAATATATGGTTTGGCCAAATGACTTAGATAAGGTCCTATATATTAATAATTAACCACTTGGGGTTAACTTGTCTTATTATAGTATCTCTATTAACCATATAATATAAAAATACAAAGTGGCATGGTAAATGTCAAAGTAATAAACTAAGAGTTAAATCTAAACAATAAGGTTAATATAGTAACCCAAACCAGTATAAAACATTTTGGTTTAGTGTTTTTGGACCCATCCCCACCTTAGAATATAAATAAATCATTTTGGATCCATTATAAAGTGAAAAGTGTTTTATAATAAAATAATATTTCCATATTTTCCCAAGGTGCCCCTCACCCCACTTATAAAAGGAAATTTCCCCTTCTCTCAAATTCACACATTAAAAGCCTTTTGGCTCAGCCTAACCTACACAAATATCTTCTTAACCATCCTCTATTAATCCTAGAGGCCTCAATTTAGTCAGAAATCCATCCTAGGGAGCCCTTTTGATCCAATCAAAAGAAAGAACCTGAAGAAGAGGTCAATATTCCATCACCTCTTTCAAGTTCTCTTCTTCTTCCACTTCTTCTTTCCATGTTGTTCCCATTATAAAATAATAACTCCAGTATCTTATATATACTATGATGTTTTTATAAATATATTACAACCATATTCATTATTCTATACATCCTATGATTGACATGTCACCATACGTGCGTACGTATGGAATACCGTCTCCACGTCGCAGTGTAGTTTATTATTCAATCAATTAATCATTTGGATGTGTATAATAACGAGTATAAATGATGTAAATAATAAATATAACCTGATAATTACTATTTATATATTACATTCCATCCAATTATATATGATTTTAATATCAATAAAATTATATTGTCACTCGTGCGTACGTATAGATTAACGTCTCCACGAACACGATAAGATTCATTCCCCATCGTATCCATTCAAGACTAGTTTTCATTTCATGATTAAAAATAATGTTTAAAGTCATAATATCAATCTTAATATGAATAAGATAAATCATATACATATCAAACACTACTTATATAACAAATCATATAAAGGTAAAAAATCAGTTAACACTAAAAATGATGATACTACTGAAATATCATTAACAAAGCAATATTGCAAGATAATATTAATGTATATGGTTATTGTATAATTTAATAACAACAATTTCACAATTATAAAAGAGCTTAAACTACACTCAACCAAAAAAAGTACAATTTAGGGGTTAATTTCACAATCTATTTATTATCCGAGGTTGTTTTTACGTAAGTATCTACTGGGAAATATTTGTCATCCACATCCATGTTTTCTTATAATGTATTTTAAAACCATTTTTACTATTTAATTGACTATGGGTTAAAGTCATTTATACACTTATTTGAACGTATATGTTTGGAAATGAATCTTTAAGTCATTTTCGAAACAAGGTACCTTATGAATGTTTTGACAAAATTAAGGTAAGAATATTTTTTTGACTTATACGATGAGTGTAGTAATTCTCCATCATTATAACATCATGGAAGCATCCCTTACATTCATATAAAAATATTTTCAAAATAAATGTTTTATTTTATAATTACATGACTTTTAAATGATTTCAAAATAGAATGATATACTCCTATTAAATAATTTTCCTTTCATCTATGTCAGCATCTTTTGATGGATTTTAAAATAGTTTTATGTTGATATATTACGATACAAATCTTCCATATTATATTGAAGGTTTTGATATGTTTGAATATGGATGTGTTATTTTTATACCATTCATGGTTTATGATTAATGTATTGACATTTATTTTTCTAGTTTTAATATGAATGTTTATGTCATATTTCAAACCTTTCATATGAAGAATGTATTGGACTTAGTAAGTGATGGGTGGTTCCCACTATAGCTCCTTGGTGCATCGTTATGTCTCACGAGACAACTAGATGTGGAATTGGCTGGGGCATTTCCAATTTGATATATAGGTTTGGTCGAGGCCTAAATTAATTTTAGGAGTCTTGTCCAAGGCCTTGACAAAATGATTCATAATGTATGACATTATACATTCCCTCATTAGGAAAATAATATTGATGGTTCATGTGGTAATTCGTCTAGTAGAATACCCACAATTATGTTTTATTATGGAATTATTTACTCAGCTCATATTCCTACCATAAAAGTGTTCATGTTTATTATTTGTAAAGGAATGTGTTTTCAATTATTCACTATGATTAATATTTAAGTTATCTTCTTCCGTATTGCTTACCCTAACTGAGCATTTGAGCTCACCCCTTTTTTATGTTTTATTTTCACATCATATGAAGGTGTTAGTTATGAGTGACTTGCAGGCATAATCTAGGAGTCTTGGATTTTTTAAATTGAATAAATTAGTTTTGTATTTCATTTCATATTGTATAGTTGAAGTTATGTATGAATCTTTTTCCAATAATACTAAACTAATGGGTCATTCGAGACATGATTTCCTTGTGATCATGAAAATGTTATGTAATAATGCACCGACTCTAGGTAACTGGGGTCAGGACATTACAAATAATAATCATAAAAAATCATGATAAATCATGATATTAAAACACACACATCTTACCACTTTTGAAACATTGAGTTGTAATTACTGTTAACTAATTTTTTATTCTAGGAACAAGTGAATCATGTGATGGATCATCCCTAAATTTTTTGTTTTCCAATATAGATGGTCAAAAATAGATTTACATAGTTACAAATGCATTGATCTGTGGAATTGAATAAAAAATAGAAACGATATATAAAACTACAGAACCAGAATTCAGGGTAAAAAAAGATTATTTATAAATAATATAACTAATTAAAAAATGACTTTTGAGAATTAATTCTTCCATTATTTATATAATAAATGATCTATATTTTATCATTATCTAATTATAGGAATCAATAAAATGTTCCCTCTAGCTGTGATCCACACATGTTCCACAAATCCCCAAATATTTTTCTGGGAATCATCTGTTGAAAACATGAATGAACCAATCACATGCGTCATTCACCATTTATTTCATTAAGAATTGCTTCTGAAGGATTTTTATTGATATCTCTTTACATTACTATTAGAGGTGGAATATCATCACTCTCCATAATTAGGAGCATTCTTAGAGAAGAAAATACTCAAGGGATTCGAGAGGATACTTCATATATTTTTTTCTAACAAAGAAAAATATTTTTCTCTCTTGAATAAATAATATAATCATGTTTTTATAGCTTAAGGTTAGAAATAAACAAGTTCACAAGTTTCCTTTTGTTCACGCTGCTTTTCATCACAGAATATTAATATTGGAAAAGGGGAAGATCTGAGATTAAAATGGTTCGACCTTTGATGAAAACATCAAAAATCGACAAAGGGATAAACAAGGAGAAATTTTCCCATATGCCGCGCAAGTTTCCTCATGGTCGCGCAAGTGGACTTGCGCGACGCACTTTGGCGCGCAAGTGACTTGCGCGACCTAATTGATAACCACCCGGTAACTTCCTGGGGACTTCTCCTGCCTATAAATAGACCCTGTGGGCCCCCCATTCGAGAGGATCTTTTTCCAGAAACTCAGATTGAAGCTCCCGATTCCCAAGTCTCTTCTCAAAGCTTCCAGAACACTTCTAAGGTAATTTTTTACCTATAATGGAAGATCTAAAGAGAGGGAGGAAGGATTAAGTGTTGAAACTCATCAACACTTGCGCGCCTGAGTGGACAACCCTCAAGGGAAGTGGCCACACTTGCGCGCCGCCTTACTCATTCGATAGAACTTGCGCGTCCCTTTTCTGGAAGAACCTCAAGAGGATTCTAAAGCCTTTAATAAAGAGTCGCTCAAGTATTTCAATGCTAGTTGAATATCGCGCAAGTACCCCACACATGTCTCACATGTATACCTGCGCGACCAAATATTTTCACACCCACGCAGTACTTGCGCGCCTTCCAAGACATGAGCTCCCCTGCCTTTTTGGGTGCCCATCTTGCCCATTTTTACCCCTCATAATCCATTACACCTTTCCTATTCAAGATTCAGTCTTCAAGACACTCTTCGAAGCCATTTATGGCATGATTTCTTGATTTGACTTCCTTATCTGAAAGGTATTCTGTGGAATATCTCTCAAAACATAGTGATTTATACATTTTTATGTCACTAAAGATTGAGAGTTCATTCATTCAACCTCATACTTTTAAGATGAGAGAATCCTTAACCTTGGTCTACTTTTCAGGAATAATCCCCAGTTATAAGTCCTTTAACCTTGGCATCCTCCTTAGGACTAATCCCCAAACCTTAAGTCATAATCTTGGGCCTCCTTTTCAGGAATAAGTCCCAGTCATAATCCCTTAACCTGGGTCTCATTTTCAGGAATAATCCCCAGTCCTAAGTCCTCCAAAATTGGGCATCCTCCTCAGGAGTAAGCCCCAAATTCTTAAGGTTCCCAAATCTGGGCATCCTCCTCAGAAGTAAGCCCCAAACCTTAATCCATAACCTGGGCCTCCTTTTTAGGAATAAGTCCCAGTCATAATCCCTTAACCTGGGCCTCCTTTTCATGAATAAGTCCCAGTCATAATTTTGGAATTCCTTTTCAGGAGTAAGCCCCATGTCCTCTAACCTGGGATTCCTTGTTAGGAATAAGTCTCAGTCATAATTTTGGGCTTCCTTTTCACGAGTAAGCCCCAAGTCCCATAATTTCTCTTAACCAGTCTTAATTTACTTTTGATCTGGGATTCCTTCATAAGAGTGAAACCCAATTATCAATCCTCTCCTAATCTGGGTTTCCATTTCAGGAATAAGTCCCAAATTAGAGTTTTCAAATCTCCATGAAGCACATATACCTTTATGGACCCTATTATTGTATTTTCTCCCTAAATTAAATCATAACCTTCATTTATCTAGGCAGTCATACATACATAAGCCCCAAACCATTTCTTATGATTATATCTTTCATGGCCCAATTGTCTATTTTATTACCAATACCTCTTGTTTCTCACACCGAGCATGACTCACGTGAGCTTAGAGAGTAAAAGTAATTATGACATCCTTCTTTGATCCATCAATCATAAACATCATACTCCCTTACTCAAACTACGTGGTTTCTGATTCCTTTTCCAAAACAAGGGATACGTAGGTATCCCATCTACGGGTTTGATCCCAACTCTGAAATAATCCATGTCCTTCTGAATGATAATAAACTTCAAGTGCCCCACTGAGTGGCTTTAAAACCAGTATGGTCATCATAATGACCAAGAGACTTTTATATAAATGTATTGAAGGATACCATTGACCAAGAATCTCTAAATAGATACAGATGATTCTCTATTGATGAAGAACCTCGAATACATATAAAATATTCTCTAAATTTCTTACATATTGTCAAAACTAAAGGAAATCTCTTTTTATACTTGGTAATGTAATAAGGATTCACGAAAATAACTTAAATCTATAAAGAGAGTCCCGTAGTAGACAATAATTCCCCTTAAAAAGGTGTGATGAGTCTGACCTCCCATCCTCTCGACCAATGCAAATTCCTAATCCTCATTAGTCCACAAACTAATGAAGCACCTACCTTTGGAAAGTAGGTCCAAATGGATGTGGAATCATTGGATGTTTCCGGTTCTACGAACAAACCCATTAGAAACCGATCAGAACGTTTGAATCTCCCATCCAGGAGGTCATCCCCGAATTCCGAGGGAAACAAAAATGGTGAACCCGACGTGAATCCTTAACCAAGTTAAAATGATGTTTTACCTATTTGTTAAGCCCCTATTTAAAACTCAATAAGAGGGCTAACAAAAACAATCATTGACATTTGTGCTCATCCAAAGAATGAAGTGGCTGAATTTATCATGATTACGTCTATTATATCAAACATGAACTCTTTTCCAAGATCTTATGTATTTCCATAATGGCTTCTCTCAAATTCACACCTATGAATATTGCTGCTGCAAATACCACTGCTGCTATTCCTTATAGATTATCACCCGCTCTGAGGATGACATCACCTACTCAGCATCTTCAACGCTGGGTATCAAATGCGCTGGTTAAGGAGTACCGTCAACATGATACCATCCCAACTATGGAGGCTTCCCGACAGGCCCTCCAAGTGAACAACTCACACAGGTCGTCCGGACAACGATGACCAGTGATCAAGAGGCAGGCGGTGCTGACTACCATCTCCAATCGTTTCGGGTCGTTATCCCCGGAACACAATTTCCATTCACTCCCTTACTCTGAAGAAGTGAATGAGCAGGTCCCTCATGGACTTAATTCAAAAAGACAGGAGTCCTCCCCGAGGGCTCCCATAAACAATCGCCTCCAGACTCGTGCGGCAGTGAACCCTCAACATGATGAGGGTACCGACTCCAGGCATTCGGCTCAGGTTCTTCGAACCCGAGCAGGCAAGACGAACCGCCAAAGGCGGAATCCGGTTAACAATAGGCAGGTTTTCATCCCTACCATCTCCGAAGAAGTCCACCAACCTAACTTGGTGGCGAACAACGAGCAGGCACACACACCTACCCATTTTAATTCTACTGTCCAACAGACTCGTCTGGCAGCATCACGCCAATCCCGCCAGACAATTCCGGTGGAGTACTATAGGCAGGAACATACACTTGCTTATACATCATCAGTTAGTCAGCAGTCTCACATGACTACATATGATGGATCTCGTCAACTGCATTTGGCAAAGTGTAATCACGAGGCACATACACCTGCTAGTACTAATCAAGCATACCAACAGTCTCGCTTGGTAGCGCACGGAGAAGTCAGTCGGAAAGCTCCGACGACAAACAGGAGGTAGACTCAACTCTCTGCCCCCACACTTGAGTACTGTCAGAATTCACTTATAGGAAAAGGAGGACAGGAGCAGGCACATACACCTACTCCAAGCCCGGAATGGACGTATATCCCCGTTCCGGCAGCTGAAGACACCAGGCATATTTTTTCAATGGTGAAAGAGCAGAAAAAAATTCCTGCTCATATTCTGGATGCTTGCCAGGATATTATAACAGCTTCAGCATCATCTCAGGGAAAGACACATAAATCTATCCCTAGCAGTGGAGTGACACATCAACGATTCACTCCGGAACAGACACACACATCTATTCCAGTCCAAGAGGGTCATGGGGCATACTCCCCCATATCATACGGACAACCAAGTCAGGCACATACACCTGATTTGAGTGGAGATCGTCAGCCTAACCTGACCATCTTTCCTGATCAGGCACATACACCTGCTCAGAGCAACCACTTTCATCAACAAGTGGTTTCCAAAGTGAGTAAGAAGGCATCTAAGAAAAAGATCCACCCAGCACAGTTAGGAGATCAAAGGACAATCTGCAACAAGGCCTTGCTCGATGCTAGAGTTTTTGAAGCCCTCATACATTTATCTGTTGGAATTCAAGACTCTACTCCCTCATTTCCCAATAATGGGAACATTAATTCCGAAGGTCTTCAATAGACACTTCCTCATGAAGGCTTGCTTCGTGAGAATTCAGTCAATCTTGAAGTTTTGTCTTCAGATGAGAGCCACAAGAACCCTCTGTGTGGTCAGAAGACCAAGGAGCAAGAGATCTCATCTTTTGCTATAACCCATTACGGTGGTCCTCCCCATGATGATGAATTTCGCTGCGAAGGTCCTCTCCACAGTAGTGATTCACATTGTCTGGAAAATACTCCAGTGGACAATGTAGTGCCGAGAAAGCCCTCTTATCTTGAGGCACCTGCAAATGCAAAACCAGTCATGTCTGATGCTTTATCACTAGCAAGTGAAATACTTTCTCAATCAGAAGATAGCCCAGGGTGTAGGTCATTCTACAAACCACCCCTAAGTCATGAATCTTCTAGTTTGATCAATGATCTCTCTACCAATCTTGATGAATCCAATGAAGCAACAAGGAAACATCAACTCTGGTCAAAAAAGGTAGAAGAATCTTCATTTAATGATGAAGAGGAAATGATGAACATGAGGAAAAAATTGGCAAAAAGTGAGGTACCAGTCATGTTTTGGCCTTTGGCTGACTCCCAGTATGACATTCCAAAGATGTTGACGGAAGATAGAATCCATGATATTCATCTCAACATATGGAAAACTCTTTTTCAATTGAAGAAGAAGGTATTATCTTATGATGAATATAAAAATCATCTTAAGATAATAGAAGGGCTGCAACGTCAGATTTATTTGGCATCTCCATCAGTTTCTCGGTATCTGAAGGCTGAAAAACAGTAGAGAACCCTTCAACGTTCATGCCTTGGCGCACTAAGAAAATTGCATCAGTTAATTGCCAATGCCCCATCTGGTGTTCATATCAGGGGATGGGGTGTTCACAGAGCACTACATTTCACAGTGCTTTCCAGTCAGCAAAGCCCGCCGAAAATGGTCTCATGCAATGTTATTGCCCATGGCCGACCACAGTCAATGGGCTTTGTTTGTAATCAAAATTTTCCTCAAGAACAGGCTTCAACTAGTTCCTCTCAAAATCATGCATATAGAGAACAAGTTGTTGAATTGCTCCTACATCAAGCAGGAGAGAATATTGCACAAGCCTCTCGTATGGAGTGAACACATCATCAAGTGACAGAAGTTTCAGAAATCATCCAACGGTCTGTTGAACCAGGTGATAAAAGTGGATACATGTTAATGCATCTAGCTAATTTCAGAACTAAGGTTTGCAAGATCAAAATAGCTTTTAAGAAGATCTCAGACATAGCATGTCAAGAGCCACCCCATCTTGTCAGACTGGGGACTCCTTTAACCCAACCCTCAGAATCAACAAATAGGATTCAAGGAGTTGAGCAGGAAAAGCAGGAACATCCCCAGTCCACGAGACTGGGGACTCTTTCAAATCATCAATCTCCTCCTCAGATAATGTTGGTCTTTTCTCGATTGGGGAAGAAGCCCCAAGAGGAACGAATAGCCAAATTATCAGGAGATTCCCTCCAAGTTATAGCTCGTCAATATGTTCCTAAAGGATTCAATCAACAAAAGGAAATGTCTCATCAAAGACATGAATGAAGAAAATATCACATAAATGTTGATAGAAGGGATGCGATGCATTATGCATCAATCAATGTAATCAGTGCCGTTGTTGCTAATACAACAGAGGAGGCTCACTCAGGGGACTCAGATGAAGAGCGTCCTGCTTAAGAAAATGTATGCACCGATACAAATGAAGAAGGTGTGCGTACACGAAGTCAAAGGATTACTTAGAACCTAGGTAATCCACTTCCCTCTCTCCAAAAAGTATCCAACAAAGGGAGGGGAAAGAATCATGTTACATATACTTCCTCTGGAGAAGGACAATTGCTCTCATTAGAGCAAAGATTTTCACAACAGGAGGAAGAAATGAAATAATTAAGAAGGTTGAATGCAGAACTAATTTAGAGTAGTCTTCTTCTTAATAATGCTGGAGTCCGACAGCCGAAGGAATTTGTTGCAGCTACTGAGATGGATCGGGAATATCCTCCTTTATCAGTACACCCCAGAGGTCTAATCCTACGGGTCAAGCGCAACAACGGTTGGAAGTGCTACCATCAGTTGCAGCACCAACCACCACATCTGTCCAAGATCCATTCATTGCACCTACCCAAGACCAAATTCAACTGGATGTTTCTCAAAAGTTAGTAACTACTATTGAGTCATTAACAGCTCGGTTAGAAACTATGGAAGGGAAACGAGCACATGTTCAACCAGAAATGAAAGTTTACCCTGAATGGGTAGAATCAATTTCTCCTCCATCCAGTTTTAGTAACCCTGTTTTCCCTACTTTCAAGGGATCAAGCGACCCTGAACAACATTTGAAACATTACGTGTCTTGTTGTGATCCTATGATGGGAACTCCAGAGCAGCAAGAAGCAGTGAAACTCAGATGCTTCGTGCGAACCTTGCAAGGACCAGCTTTTGTTTGGTATACAAGATTGCAATCCCGGTCAATCATCGGATGGGAGGATCTTGGCCAAAAATTCATTCATTAGTTCAGCTCAACTTTTCCAAAAATGACAGTTTTCGATCTTACAAACTGCAAGAAATGGGATAATGAAAGAGTCTATGATTTCATTGCTCGCTGGAAGGGACTAACATATTCCATGAGTTTAGCACTCCCTCAGGAGGAGCTGTTGCCAATCTGTGTGGAAAATTTGCGTGACGAATTACGCACGCCATTGATCCCTGTGAAATATATAGGAGGGTTTAGAGAACTTACTTCAATTGCTTAGCAGATTGAATATTCTCTTATACAGGATAAGGCTAAATCTCGTGTAATTCCATCAGCTCTAGGAAAGAGAATGGGTAAAGCAGAAACTGCTACAGTTATGCTTAAACAAGCACCTGTACCTATTTCTACTTCAAAACCTTCATCTTCTTGAAGGGATCCACCTCCTGAACGCCAACAACAAAGGCTGTTTTGTCCAATTGATCAAAGAGATCAACCACAAAAACAATTTGAGGATTTCAAGAGTAAAACACACTCTTTCCGAAATGAGAAAGTTCCTGGTTACTTCATTTCAGCTCTGGAAACTAATTTGGTTCAATTACCAGTTCCCAAGAGGCCAAACAAGGAAGGATACAAAGACCGTCCCAATTATTGTCCCTTTCATCAAATTTTGGGGCATCCCATACATGAGTGTTTTATCTTCAAAGACCTCCTGCAAAAGATGGTCGACTTGGGACAAGTCAAGTTGAAAGGTTCTTCGACTCATGTAGCATGTGTTACTGCTACAGTTCCAGAGGAGGAAGGTGAATGGCAAGAAGTCAAAAGCAGAAATGCACAGAAGTACGATGATTGGATGGTCAGAAATACAATCAATCGGACTCATGCCATTTTGCGAACACAATTAAAGAAACGAATTGCGTCTTCTGCCAGGAATATTGCGGTAAAACCCTCTTCGTCAGAGGGAATGTCCTCAAAGAAACGGCTTGATTCAAAGAAGAAAAAAGAATCAGAAGAAGATGAGTATGTGTCAAAGACTAAATTTTCTTTGACTCTGTCTGACTTTATTCCATCTACTTCAAAGCCATGGGCACCACCCCGTCAAACGGCATAGCCTAAATAGGCTAATCAGGCAGACTCTTTATCAGACAAAGAGTTAATATTCGGTTCTGTTAATATGATTCAATTAACAGATCCGTATTCCAGTCATAATTTCAATTTTGATGAGCCTAAATTCCCTGTATCAAATAAGGGAAACCAAGGAAGTTCCAGAGGTTCAGGATACAGGGGAAGACGTGGATCTTTTCAAAGCCACTACTCCAATTCTACCCCTACTAGAACTGTGTATGCAGCAGAAACTTGTGGTAGAGCCCTTCAGCAAGCTCAAAAAGAACAAGCATGTTCTTCTGCCAATACCCAACTCAGTCTTGGCACAGTTATTTTGGAAGACCAATTGAAGGTTCCATATTATTTATCTCACCAAGTAAATGGATCTAATCGGTCTAATCTTCCAAAACCAAGGATGTTCCCAACTTCTATCCCAATACAATATGCATAAACTTCCAAAGAATCTGCTTCCAAGGTACTTGCTAAACCGCATATTCCTGTTGGGAAACACAGACTTCTAGATCAAAAGTATGATATATTGAAACACTTGGACCACGTACCAGCCAAGTTATCAATTTTTGATGCTTTGAATCTATCAAAAGATCTTCGGGAAGCACTCATCGAAGCTTTGTCAAGTCCTCAGGAGTTTGAAGCTGAAATTGCTGCAGCTGAAGTCTATCACATAGAGAATAATCCTGCAGAACTCCATGCAGTGATATCTTTTACTGATAAAGATGAAGATGATGTTGTGCATGGGCACATAAAACCTCTGTACTTATCTGGAAAAATCAATGGTGTAGATATCCGAATAGATTTCATTGACAATGGTTCAGGAGTCAACCTCATGCCCATTCGTACGCTTCGTCGATTGGGCCTCACTAAATCTGATTTATCTCCTTCTACTTTGATGTTACAAGGATATGATAAATATGAACAAGAACCACTAGGAGAAGTTACACTCAGAACTTAGTTTGGAGATCTTGTATCCAATTCAGATTTCATGATTGTTGATCAAGACTCAGCTTTCAACGTCTTTCTTGGAAGACCCTGGCTACATCTGCATGTGGCTATCCCTTCATCATACCATCAATGTCTCAAATACTATTTCAATGGTCAAGTTGGAACATTTTATGGTGATAAGGCCCCATTCAAGACATGTGAGTCTCAATACATTGAGGCGGAATTTTATCACATGAAGGGAAGAGAGAAATCTACAATAAAGGAAATTACCAAAGTTAATGCTCCATATGGTTTGGAGAAGATTCCAATAAATCCATTTACACATGTGAGTACAGATTATGTGTTACCTATCAATCAAATTGACAAAATAGGCCCAAATCAAAATACTCTTATGGAAAGAACCATAATGTCAATTATAGAAATCGAGCCAGACAACACGGGAGAAATTGGTAACCTACCAAATAGTGATGAAAGCACAAGTGGTGACATTTTCATTTCATCTGCTGGAATCCAACAGGTATATACATCGCCAATCAGGCCAGAATAAGTTATAGCAACATCAGAGGTGAATAATGATGTCAATTCTCAATCCATCATCTCCTATTTATTTCCCAAAGAAGACCCTTTATCATCAATAGGGTCGGAAATGGAAGATTCTTCTTCAAAATGTGCAAATTTTGACATCTCTTCTGATCATGAAAATTTCGTTTTTTCATCTACTATGAAAGTAGAAATGGATGAAATAGAACATGATGAAGAGGAAGAGGTAGATCTTAGAGATGCTCCTCCAGCATTTGAAGAGGGTATCTCTACCAATGTGGATGAACTCAGAGAAATAAATATGGGTACAGAGAAAGATCCACGCCACACATTAATTAGTGCGGCCATGACCCTTAAAGAGTAAGAGATGTATATTTCTTTTCTAAAGAAAAATATAGATATTTTTGCTTGGAACTATACAGAAATGCCTGGTCTCGATCCTGATGTTGCTACTCATCATTTGGGTTTAACAAAAGAACATCGAGGATTTAAGAAATCCACGAGAAGAACACACCCAACTTATGCTTCCAAAATTGAAGCTGAAGTGGATAATCTGATCAAAGCTAACTTCGTCAGAGAAGTTAAGTATCCCAAGTGGTTGGATAATATTGTCCCTGTAAAGAAGAAGAACAGACAAATTAGGGTTTGCATCGATTTCAGAGATCTTAATCGGTATTGTCCTAAAGATGATTTCCCAGTTCCGATTACATAACTCTAAATTGATGCGATGACTGGTTATGAAGTACTTTACTTCATGGATGGATATTTTGGATATAATTAGATCCGAATGGCCCCAGAAGATGAGGAATATACATCCTTCAGAGCCCCTCAAGGTGTGTTTTGTTACCGGGTGATGCCCTTTGGTTTAAAGAATGCAGGTGCAACATATCAACGCGCCATGCATCATATCTTCAATCCTTTATTAAGGAAGTTTGTTGAATGCTCTGTAGATGATTTGGTGGTTAAATCCAAACAACTTTCTAATCACTTGGCTGATTTGGAAGTCATATTTCACAAGCTTCGACAACATAATTTGAATATGAACCCCTTAAAATGTGCTTTTGGGGTAACCTCAGGAAAATTCCTTGGCTTTGTTATACTCCATCATGGTATTGAAGTTGATCTTGAGAAGACCAAGTCAATCCTTGGTATGTCACCTCCTTAGAATTTTAAAGAACTAAGAGGACTTCAAGGACACTTAGCCTATATTCGGCGTTTCATCGCCAATTTGGAAGGCAAATGTTTAACCTTTACCAAATTATTGAAAAAATGAGTCACTTACCATTGGACTGAATAATGTCAAGAAACGTTTGATGTTCTCAAGAAATACCTCTTAATTCCACCAGTACTCATGCCACCTGTTGAAGGAAGACCACTTATCCTCTATGTGACATCTCTAGAGCAATCATTGGGTGCCTTTCTTCCTCAAAATAATGATGCTGGGAATGAAAATAGCCTCTACTATCTCAGTAGAACTATTCTTGAAGCAGAAACCCGGTATTCAAGTATTGAGAAGTGCTGCTTGGCATTAATCATTGCAGTTTAGAAATTGAGACACTACCTGCAACATCATGAGGTCCAATTGGTATCTCGCAATAATCCTCTCAAATTCATCCTTAGTCGTCCAATGCTTACAGGACATCTAGTAAGGTGGGTAGTTATTTTATAGCAGTTTGACATTCAGTATGTGTCTCAAAAGGAAATAAAGGGCCAAGCTCTGGCTGATTACGTGGCTGAACATCCTTCAGTGGAAGACACGTCTTTAGATATTGAACTCCCTAATGAGGAAGTTTTCTCTATTCAAGAGAGTCCTCAAACATGGGAAATGTATTTTGATGGTGCTTCCAGAAGTCCAAAAGAAAAGAAAATGGAAAATCCTAAATTCAACAAAGTTGGTTTAGGAATTGTGCTCATTTCTCCAGATAAGGCAGTGTTACCTTATTCCTTTTTATTGTGGGAAGGTGGTACCAATAATGAAGCATAATACCAATCTCTTATCACAGGCTTGGAGTTAGCGCTTCAAGCACAAGTGAATCACTTAAAGGTGAATGGTGATTCAGACCTGGTAATCAAACAAGTCAATGGGGATTATGCCATTAGAAAAGAAGAATTAATCCATTTGTATGGTTACGTCAGAGAGTTAATGGAAGAATTACCTTCAGAACTGACATTTTATTATGTCCCAAGATCACAAAATGCTCAAGCTGATGCGCTGTCTAATATAGCCACAGCTCTAGCAGATCCAAATCGGGACGAGACAACCATCAGTATTGCCCACCGTTGTGCAATTTCACCATATGTTCAAGCCAGAACAGAGGAAATTAATGAAATTAGTCCCATTCCTGAATCGTATGGTCATACTACAGGATGAATGTCACCTATCAGGGAATACCTTCAAAATGGAACACTTCCACCTGATAGAGCCGAGAGAGAACAAATTTGGTGACGTGTGGTCAATTTTACTCTTTATGATAGCCCAAACCACCTAGAAAAAATTCTCTACAAATGTGGTTTTTATGGAGTTCTCTTCAGATGCATTGATGGTGAAGAGACAATGGCTATCATGAAAGAAGTGCATGCAGGAGTCTGTGGTGCCCACCAGTCTGGACATAGATTGTCTGATCAAATTCGAAGACTTGGATACTTTTGGCCTTCAATGATACATGATTGTGTTAATTTCACAAAGAAGTGTCATTCATGCCATGTACATGCCAACTTCATTCATCAACCTCCATAATTGCTTCATACAGCTAAATACTCATGGCCATTTGCCACATGGGGAATGGATTTGGTGGGACCTTACCCTTCAGCTACGGCCAAGCAGTTTAAGTACATTCTTACTGCTACTGATTTCTTTTCCAAATGGTAAGAGGTAGTACCTCTTAAAGAAGTCAGTTCTAAATGAATTGTTAGCTTCATCAAGTCTAACATCATTACTAGATTTGGTTTCCCTCATACCATATTGACGGACAACGGCACCAACTTCTGTTCTTCTGAGGTGAAGAAATTTTATCAAGAATACAACATTAAATCCAACCATTCATCTCGGTATCATGCGGTGGCCAATGGCCAAATAGAATCCTTTAACAAGACTCTTTCAAATATACTTCAAAAGATGGTGGATAAAGATAAGAGGTCATGGCCTGATAAACTCTTTCATGCTTTATGGGCTTATCAGACTACCACCTGAAATGCAACGCGGTCAACTCCATATTCATTGGTATATGGAACGGAAGCAGTCTTTCCAATTGAATTTCAATTTCCCTCACTCAGAGTAGCCATTTGTGATCAGTTATCTACAGATGAGCAATCTCAAAAGTGATTGAATGAATTGGAACGGTTAGATGAGAAAAGATTGTGCACTTTGCACCACTTGGAAATCTATCAGAATCGAATAGCCCGAGCTTTTAACAAAAAAGTTCATCTTTGTTCATTCATTCATGGAGAATTGGTATTAGTTCTCAGAACTCCAATGATACCAGGAAGGAAACCTCCCAAGCTTTAGCCAAAATGGGAAGGACCTTATTCAATACATAGGGTCTACTCTAATGGAGCTTATTCATTAATCTCGATGGATGGAGAACTCATTACTACTCCAACTAATGCCAGATTTTTGAAGAAGTATTTTGTATAAACTACAAAGTATTCACAAGATGTCCCCGCAACATGACACTAAACTGTGCAGCACCAGCTCGTCCTTGGTATACGACATTAAACTATACAGCAATGGTCCAGTATGACCTTAAACTCCTCCTTGGTCCAGTATGACCTTAAACTATTCACAAGATGTCCACGCAACATGACACTAAACTGTGCAGCACCAGTTCGTCCTTGGTGTACAATGTTAAACTATACAGCAATGGTCCAGTATGACCTTAAACTCCACCTTGGTCCAGTATGACCTTAAACTATTCACAAGATGTCCGCGCAACATGACACTAAACTATGCAGCACCAGTTCATCCTTGGTATACGACGTTAAACTATACAGCAATGGTCCAGTATGACATTAAACTGCAACTTCGTCCCACACGACGTTAAACTGTGAAAAATTTCCCTAAAAGGTTCTGTATGACTTTAAACTACACCATGGTCCTGTATGAATTTAAAATACACCATCCATGGTCCATGCATATGACCCTAAACTATTCACACTTTTGTCCAGCATGACATTAAACTGAAAAAAAGTCCCTAATCTATCCCCGCAACATGACACTAAACTATGCGGCACCAGTTCGTCCTTGTTATATGATGTTAAACTATACAGCAATGGTCCAGTATGACCTTAAACTACAACTAGGTCCTGTAGGACCTTAAACTGCATCTTCAACAGTCCAGGCATATGACCCTAAACTGTTTGCAAGTCCCTTACGTCCAGCAAGACGTTAAATTGTGACGTCCTAACTACATGACGCTAAACTGTATAGAAGTCCCTTACATTCGGAAAGACGTTAAACTACAAAAGCATCAAAGGTCTTGTATGACCTTAAACTGCACCATCCACGGTCTATGCATATGACCTTAAACTATTCGCACTTTCGTCCAATATGACGCTAAACTGTATCATCCCTTTTTTTGGTCCAACATGACGTTAAACTGTGGAAAAAATCCCAAATGCATCCAACATGATGTTAAAATGGTGCACTCTTTTGTCCTCACTGCATGACATTAAACTGCACAGCCCCCCCCTTTTTTCGTCCAACATGACGTTAAACTCTATTGCCCCATCGTCCTAACTACATGATGCTAAACTGTACAGAAAGTTCGTGATACATCCTACATGACATTAAACTGTACTTTGTCCCTACTACATGACACTAAACTGTGCAGCACCAATAGTCCTAACTGCAAGACTTTAAACTGCATAGTCCCTTCATATTGTCCATGTTACATGACATTAAACTGTTCATCGTTAAGGATATTGCTACCTCTTGTTTCTCACAACGAGTATGAATCACATGATGTTAGATAAAACCTCAACCATAACACTCTCTCAGGGCTGCTAACCATGTGTAAGTCCCAACAACATTTTTAGGTCATTTTCCCCAAGAACAACTTGATCATTAATTCATTCTTTAATTTAACTACACAGACTTTGATACTTGCCTTCTAGGCTGGTTATGTAGGCAACCTCCTAAGGTTCAAGCCCAAAAACAATCTATTCGCTTCGGTTCACCTTCATCTCATACGATGTTGATTTGTGAAACCACCCTTAGAATCAATATCTTTACATTTGATTCACTTTCGTCCTTGTTATACGAAGTTAAACTATAAAACACTTTTGTTTGGTATGACAATAAACTACAATACTCTTTGATTTCCTCATTTGAGAGGGAAACATTATTTACATTTATTTTTCAATCATGTTTCATTTCAAAAGGCTACGTGCATGCATGGTAATGCCTAAACTTTTTATCTCAGGTTAAACCATCATTGTACTAAAGTCCCCTTTCACCCTTCACATGTATGAACCAAATTTGTACAAAGGGTATATCTAGAACTACGTGGGCTTGATTCCCATCCTTATGGGATACATAGGAACGTTCGAGTATCCCTCGAATCCAGCCCCAAGTCTTTTGGGCCTAACCCCAAATTTCACTTTAAGTCCCTTGGCTGAAAAGTCCTCATGAAAACACACACTGTGTATTCATTATTATGGTCTGAACTCTATGACCCTAAACTAAGATCTCTCATACTTTTATTCTTCACGACGTTAAACTACATTTCATGATCTACGTATGGCTTGATTCTCATTCTTATGAGATACGTAGTGAAGTACAAAATTTCAATTCAGGACCCAGCCACAACATAAATATGGTTACATTGACCTATGTATCTCTATATACATTGGACAATACCCATATTTATGTGTTATAATCCTAACCTTAAATATTTTCAGATCTTCATAACCCTTTTCATGACTTTTAGTCAAAAAAATGTCAAACTTCTGAGAATTCTTTTGCCTGACTATGCAGTACGTGCCAATAGGTGGCCTTGCATAAACAGTCCACATAACCGACTTGTCATCCGAAAGATACTATTTATTTGACTATGCAGACAATTCCCTTAGGTGGCCCTGCATAATTCAACCCCCTAATGGGTTTGTTAAATGATGGTAACTTCATTATTGGGAAGAATTCCTCTTTTTTCCTTATTTGTATTAAACGAAGATATGTAGGGATCCCCAAAAAAAATAGCCATCCTTAACATATTTGTCCCATATCCTTTTTCATGATCTGAAAGTATTCAAGTCTATGGTTTATTCTTCTTCCCTACGTTTGGGTCAGACCTTCGTAGGAGTGATATTCATCCAATTCTTCGATAATCTTGTCTAAATATGTCTTCTCCATATTCAAGTACCTCTTTCCATACAACAAACTCTATACTTTAGAAAATTTGAATCTCCATAAACATTCACTGGCTTTTAGCACTAGGAAAGTAAATTTCTGAGAGTTCTTTTTCATGACTATGCAGCACGTTCCCATAGGTGGCCTTTCATAAACAGTCCACATAACAGACTTGTCAGCCGAAAGATGCTACTTATTTGACCATGCAGCCAATTCCCTTAGGTGGCCCTGCATAATTCAAACCCCTAATGGGTTTTGTTAAATAATAGTAACTTCATTCTTGGAAACTACTTCTTCTGATGCCTTTTAGCTCTTTTTCATATCATTCCTCATATTCAAATATTCTTAAAGCCATAGTTTACATTTTTTCTCTCTCATACTTTAGTATGATAAAATGTTTTCAGATAAATTGTCAAGGAATTGAATCAATTTTAATCCATTTTGGTCAAAGCTATTTTGACCTTAAATATTAGCCCCTTTATTTCCGGTGAGCATGACTTTAAACTGACCACAAAAGTCAAAGGAACTCTGAATAAAAGTCAAGTTCCAGCTCACTAAACATACATTCTGTATGATTTAGTTAATATTGAGCAATTAAAAGATTCAAAGTTTATAGGGTTATTTGTAATAATCCTAGTAAAAATCAAACTATGCTTACTAAGCCCATTGGCTTAGGTAAATTTGAAGCAGGTAGTGAAAGAATGCAGGTACAAATGATTGAAGATGAAATTGTTTTTCATTGATACAAAATAGATAGAAGGACATCCATAGACTGGAGTCTCTTCTCTTTTTCAATAATTACAAGAGGCTTTCAACATAACTCTTAATTTGATTTACGACACCCCGAACTTCATCAGCAATCACATGGAATTCATTCATTCAATTGGATACAATAATAGATGCAGTGATACCAGCTCTTCTTGGAACAATTGTAAAAGGATGTTCTTGAGTGCAGTATGAGAAATTTTTCTGCTGATCAAACAGTGACTCTGTTTATGTCCAAGAGACTTGGGAGATGGATACATGGATTTGAGAATGAAGCATTGGAAGTAAAGAGCCATTTGGAGAGAGTATTCTTTTCAGATATTTCTCTAATGCCATGTTTATCTTCTCTCCACCAACCGATAGTGGAAAACATTTCATCCCACGGGTTTGCCATTTTCATATCTACAAAGAAATGGCATGAAAGGAGAACTTGAAAGTTCATACCATTGTTGTTGCTCTTAATGCACAGCATAACCGAAATAGAGGAGTAGCAGTGCAGCTGCATTTCAAGTGTATAGTTTTTTGCATTTGGAACATTTGCTCCTTGCAGATGACCATGACCACACAGAGGCAGATAGATGCTCTGTGGGAAATTAGGATGATATTTCTTCAAGTACTTAGCCAAATCTGGGAGATTGTTGTCAAAGATATTGTAGTAATCATGGCCAATGATGTTCATCATGTCATCAATCCACTTGCTATCCAGTTCATCAGTCGTTCCAATTCCCTTGGTAACCACTGAATCTGCAAAAAAGATGAATAAACTAACTCTTAAATGGGTTTAGTATTCATAAAATTTGTGAAGAAATTTTGAAAAAATGGCAAAGGAATTAAGGAGGGAAAATCAAAAACTTGGTGTGCAAGTATGGGGATGCCACTCAAATATTTGGCGTGCAAGTGACACCGCGCAAGTCAAAACACCTTGACAGCAGCGCACCATCAAGGAAACACCGGAAAAAAGGGCAACTTGCGCGGCTAAAAGGTGACCTGCACAGCGAGAGCTCGAAGGATGGAAGTCCGGAAATCCAAATGCTTTGTACAGAATTGAGGCCTTGTATTTATAGGCCAGGAGGCCTATCTGTGCTCCATACCCAATATGCTCAAGGCCTGTGCGACGTGCACTTGCGCGCCGCCCTTTACGCATTGGAATATTTGCGCGCCATTATTCTTTTGGATATATTCGATTTCCTCAGAGTCAAATCCTTTATTTTCTCTTCGGATCCAACTCTGAGGGGGGAATTTTGTTGACGCTCCTTTTTGTCACAGAATCTTAAGATTGGAAAAGGGGAAGATCTGAGATTAAAATGGTTCGACCTTTGAAGAAAACATCAAAAATCAACAAAGGGATGAACAAGGAGAAATTTTCCCATATGCCGCGCAAGTTTCCTCATGGTCGCGCAAGTGGACTTGCGCGATGCACATTGGCGCACAAGTGACTTGCGCGACGCACTTTGGCGCACAAGTGACTTGCGTGACCTAATTGATAACCACCCGGTAACCGCCTGGGGTCTTCTCCTGCCTATAAATAGACACTGTGGGCCCCCCATTCGAGAGGATCTTTTTCCAGAAACTCGGATTGAAGCTCCCGACGCCCAAGTCTCTTCTCAAAGCTTCCGGAACACTTCTAAGGTAATTTATTACCTAGAACGGAAGATCTAAAGAGAGGGAGGAAGGCCTATGTGTTGAAACTCATCAACACTTGCGCGCCTGAGTGGCCAACCGTTAAGGGAAGTGGCCACACTTGCGCGCCGCCTTACTCCTTCGATAGAGCTTGCGCGTCCCTTTTCTGGAAGAACCTCAAGAGGATTCTATAGACTTTAATAAAGAGTCTCTCAAGTATTTCAATGCTGGTTGAATATCGCGCAAGTACCCACACATGTCGCGCAGGTATACCTGCGCGACCAAATATTTGTGCGCCCATGCAGTACTTGCGCGCCTTCCAAGACTTGCATGCCCCTTCCCTTTTCGGTGCCCATCTTGCCCATTTTTACCCCTCTTAAGCCATTACACCTTTCCTATTCAAGATTCAGTCTTCAAGACACTCTTCAAAGCCATTTATGGAATGATTTCTTGATTTGAATTCCTTATCTGAAAGGTATTCTGTGGAATATCTCTCAAAACATAGTGATTTATACATTTTTATGTCACTAAAGTTTGAGAGTTCATTCATTCAACCTCATCCTTTTAAGATGAGAGAATCCTTAACCTGGGTCTCCTTTTTAGGAATAATCCCCAGTTATAAGTCATTTAACCTGGGAATCCTCCTCAGGAGTAAGCCCCAAACCTTAAGTCATAATCTTGGGCCTCCTTTTCAGGAATAAGTCCCAGTCATAATCCCTTAACCTGGGTCTCCTTTTCAGGAATAATCTCCAGTCCTAAGTCCTCCAAACTTGGGCATCCTCCTCACGAGTAAGCCCCAAATTCTTAAAGTTCCCAAATCTGGGCATCCATCTTAGAAGTAAGCCCCAAACCTTAACCCATAACCTGGGCCTCCTTTTTAGGAATAATTCCCAGTCATAATCCCTTATCCTAGGCCTCCTTTTCAAGAAAATGTCCCAGTCATAATTTTGGGCTTCCTTTTCAGGAGTAATCCCCAAGTCCCCTAACCTGGGCTTCCTTGTTAGGAATAAGTCCCAGTGATAATTTTGGGCTTCCTTTTCAAGAGTAAGCCCCAAGTCCCTTAATTTTTCTCTTAACCAGTATTAATTTACTTTTGATCTGGGATTCCTTCATAAGAGTGAAACCCAATTATCACTCCTCTCCTAATCTGGGTTTCCTTTTCAGGAATTAGTCCCAAATTATAGTATTCAAATCTCCATGAAGCACATATACCTTTATGGACCCTGTTCTTAGATTTTCTCCCTAAATTAAATCCTAACCTTCATTTAACTGGGCAGTCATACATACATAATCCCCAAACCATTTCTTATGATTATATCTTTCATGGCCCAATTGTCTATTTTATTACCAATACCTTTTGTTTCTCACACCGAGCATGAATCACGTGATCTTAGAGAGTAAAAGTAATTATGACATCCTTCTTTGAGCCATCAATCATAAACATCATACTCCCTTACTCGAACTACGTGGGTTCTGATTCCTTTTCCAAAACAAAGGATACGTAGGTTGCCCATCTACGGGTTCGATCCCAACTCTGAAATAATCTATGTCCTTCTGAATGACAATAAACATCAAGTGCCCCACTGAGTGGCTTTAAAACCAGTATGGTCATCATAATGACCAAGAAACTTTTATATAAATGTTTTGAAGGATACCATTGACCAAGAATCTCTAAATAGATACAGATGATTCTCTATTGATGAAGAACCTCGAATACATATAAAAGATTATCTAAATTTCTTACATATTTTCAAAACTGAAGGAAAGATCATTTTATACTTGGTAATGTAATAAGGATTCACGAACATAACTTAAATCTATAAAGAGAGTCCCGGAGTAGACAATAATTCCCCTAAAAAAGGTGTGATGAGTCCGACCTACCATCCTCTCGACCAATGAAAATTTTTAAGCCTCATTAGTCCACAAACTAATGAAGAACCTACCTTTGGAAAGTAGGTCCAAATGGATGTGGAATCATTGGATGTTTCCGGTTCTACGAACAAATCCGTTAGAAACCGATTGGAACGTTTGAATCTCCCATCCAGGACGTCATCCCTGAATTCTGAGGGAAACACCTTTATTTTATATGGTGTCCCTTTTGGAGTAACATGCCTAAAATAATAATAATAATAATAATAATAATAATAATAATAATAATATTTATCAATAAGCATTAAACAAATTAAATAACATTATATATTGTTTATTAAAATAATATTCTATATATATTTTTCTCACTGAAAAACTAAATTCAAAACTCCATTCATCAACAATATTTATCAATCAATGAATAATATCTATTCTTTTATTGAAAAACTATCATTACATTATAAAAAAATAAATAAATATAATATAATATATTCACTGAATAGAAAATAAATATTTATTGAATATACCTTTCATAAAATATTGTATCGATTAACTAGTGGAAGAATATATACAATAAAATAAATATGAATAATTATCTATCCATGTGAATGATTAATATTTAATCAATTTTAAAAAAACAATAATAATATTTTATTTAACTAAGATTCATGATACACTTATTAAGTGTCCCTATTGGCATATTTATCAATGTCATTAGGCTATGCTTCGGAAATTACATGGTTAGCATATAGAAAATTCCATGGAACCCACAGAGAAAACAATTTAATGCTGTAATGAAATAATACCGTATATAGTTACTTATTATGTAATATAACAAATTCATCATGATATCTCCAATCAAGAAGTGTTCATGCTGGTGCCACCAACCAATGTGATCAATGTCTCTTTCAATGAATTTTCAGAAATCCAAATTTATTATAGAATACCATGGATATGTATTTTTTAATTTTATATCATTTCATTGAAAGGTATAGATATATCACATTTCATTAAAAATAGAAGGGAAAAATCATTTCTCACATTATTATTTAATTCAATATTACTCACGATAGAGAAAACATATCCTACCTCGCCACAAACCAATATTATCATGATTTTCATCAACACATAATAGTAAAAGACTAATAATAATCATTAAAATAATTTCTATTACAAAGAATGATACACAATTCCTCTCATATTAACATCCAATAAATCATATAAATAATGATTTCCTTTTGGAGGGTCCCTTTCGCATAATATCCTATATAAAATGTTACCAATGGAGTTCACAATGATATGGTTCCTCAATCTCCAATGAGTCTCTACCCCTGATATCATGTAATATTTTTGTTCCTTAAATGATATCATCAGGACAGAGAAAATATGTTTAAGAATAATTTCATGGGACTTCTATTTTCACATAATAGAGGGGATCATTTATGACCTTTCATTGTGACGAATACTCCAAGGACATTATCACATACTATGTTATGAAAAAGGAAAATTGTTATGTGATATCAAAAATATATATATTAAATTATATTAATATAGGTTATATTAATTTACATAGAAGATGATTCATCAGAACAATCACAAACAGACTCCATCATTCACTAGATCCAACAGCTAACAATATTTAGTCTTATGGCACTCCAATGATACTCATTCCACAACTGAGATATAGATTTATTCAAGCAGGATTCCATGTTTTCTTTTGTGGCATATCTTATTAATACAACATCACCCCTATATGAAAAATACCTTAAGAGGTGATACTTTCTAAGAATATACTTTTTTTATTGGTGTGACCCTGGCTAATTTGTAAGAGACACCACTGTAGTATTATCATAATATAATGTGATAGGGATATTATTTGTAGGTTACAAAACATGCTTCTTGAAAAAAGTGTTTTAAAAAAATTATTCCTTTCCTTCATAGAAAGAAGATATATACATGGACACTTATATAGAATCAGGGATAACTAGATTCATTGAAAACATACAATGCAGACATACTTCATTGAGATAGAAAAAAATATCCCTAATGAAATTTCATTTCATTCAGATGTATTTATAAATTTGAATCATTATAACCCAAAATTACCATCTCCTCCCCTCTTCCAAACATTAGTAACATATCCATAGTTCTTTATAGATACGTTTGGAAAACCTGAAAAAAATAATAGTGTTGTTATTATTGATCTTCTTAATATCTTCCCACCATTATGAATTGATATGAAACATCTTGTGAGGTACATAACATGACATACATGATTAATCTTATCAATGAATCTAATGGGATCTTACTTATTCATTCTCTCTCATATTGTGTTTGTGGATATATTTCCTTATAAATATACATACCATGTGATAATGGAAATAATCCCCTGTTTTATTTTTCTATAATAAATCACATTAGTATCTTCTCATTGTACGTACATTGAATTAGTCCAAGAATACCCTTAGATCTGTCACAAATTATCATGATCCCTAGAATATAGGCAGATTCACCTAATTACTTCATGAAAAAGCTATTATTAAAATAGTTCGTACATACTATATGGCTTATATTTCATTTAAAATAAGTAATCTGTCATCGAAATACACTAATAGGATAATGACATCGTTTCCACTAATCCTCTACAAAAAAATTGCTCATATAAATTCTTAATGAAACCAATTTCATTGATATCTTCATCGAATCAAATGTTCCATGTCCTTGATAACTTAATCAATACACAAATTGATCTATGAACCATTAAAAAATAATTTTATCATATCATGGAGTCAAAAACATTATTTTACTTTTATATAGACATCATCCTAATGGTTTCTAATATGGAGAGATGTTTTGACATCCATCTTCCAAATTTTTTAGTCACGGTAATACATTTTATATAGTATAATTTTTAGGGATTTAAACCAAGAAATTAGTTCAAATGCTACATCATAGAAAATTACATCATTATGTTTAACCCATTTAACTACTATACTTTCTTCATAAGTATTTACATTACCTTACATGTAATGTTTTACCTTGAATGTAGATTTTAACACTTTAAGATTTACATGAAATAGCCCATCGAACAGAACACATAATTGTTTTTGATACTTGTAATCAATTTCATAATTCATCGATTGATTCAATTTTCCATCATTTGAGATCACTAATACCTATTTGTAGGAGATGGGTTTATCATTTTCTACCAATAATAAATCCAATATTTAGTGAGTAGAAAACAAAATATATCTATTTCTTCTACCTTTTAGGGTCTCCTACATAGTACTTGTGTTTAAGGAACTAATTCATCCATGGGGACCTATGGAATATAATCCTCGAACAACTTTTTTGTATACTGAGAAACAACTTCATCAAATCCAATCATCCTCTCACATTCCTTTATAAGGATTTCATGACTCTAAAGATAGATGTCTTGCCTGATGAAATGACCTTTTTAGGGGTTCTACATGAAATATCCCTTTTTTCTATTGCATACCTTATTAAGATACACTTTTTCCCTAGGGTTCTAGCTTGTTTCCTGAGGGGGCTTATAGAAACACCACACTACCCAATACTTGTGTATCTGGGAAAAGTTATTTCTTTACACTCCATAACACTAATTCAATTCAATTTTTCTCTTTATATGGTATTCAGTTTAATTTATATGTTGTTGTTTAAAATTCATATCCCTAAAGTAGAATGAATGGTCTACGTGACACATCATAGACCTTACCATTTATAACAAGGAAATTTTACTCCTTTGAATAATACCATTATGCATTATTTTTCAAGGTAGAGTGAGTTGAGATGAAAACCTATACACCTATATAATTTTGATAAAAACAATGTTAAGTTATTCACCACCTTGATTTGACCAACAAATCATTATTTTATTTTCATGTTGATCCTCTTATTAATTCATGAATTCATTTAATTTCTCAATGTACTCAAAATTATACATCAACATGTATAGATAACCATATCAACTCATTACATCATTAAATGTTATGATATAATAATAACCACCTAGGGATTATACTATAAATGGTCATAACTCATATGTTTAAACCAATATTACAATATCTATGTCCATTTAATCTTGTGTATATAATTGTGACATATTAATTTATCCTTTTAAACGATCATGGAATATATAATCTTATTTTAGATCCCACGATTCAAAAAACAATCTTGAAAAAAAAATTAAAACGCATCTCATTTACATGACGATGTTGGTGATTTCATATCTAGGTGTTATATGAGTCATGTCAGGATGGTTATATATCAACTAAAAATACATGGATTTAAAAATTAATTCTATAATGTATATTATTTTAATGTTCTATATCATAACATTTTTTCTTTTTATAAAAGAAACAATATTCATTTCCTAACATGAAAATAAAACCATCTTCATCTATGCAGAATACATAAATTTTTTTAGTAACTGTTGGTACCTAATAAAAAACATTTAAAAAAAATTCTCTTAGGAAAATAAATGTTCTATTCCCTAAGGCTGATAGTAGCAATCCTCGCACCATTGGAAGCTCCCTAATCCTCTTGTCCTCCAGAAATATTTATGAATATAAAATTTTCTAGTATATGTATACAGATGTGAGCACCAAAATCTTTATTTAATACCAAATGTTTAGATATTGAAATATTACTATAAAAAACAAAACACAATATTATCTTATAATTTATTATGGGATTATTAATTCTCCCAGTTCCATTTCATGACACATGAAGAAAATAAAAATTTCATTCCATTTTCCATCTACTTCATGTAAGTATGATTCCTGAAGGATCTTGTATTTTTTTGAGTCTCAGATTTCATCACATTATTATTACTTTTCATATTCACCATATGTACCGTGGGTTTCTCACTCCCCATTTCTATATATACATTTGAAATTTGTGTAACATGTTTTAAATGAACCATCTCATTATTTCACATATTATAATAAACAACAAAATAATATAAGGAATTGGGTATTAATGAATGAATAATATAAATACGTAACTATTCCAAGAATTTGATTCTTAAGATATATAAGAGTTCAATGGATCCAATAATCATGACTACCTAAGGTCCAGCTGATGAAAACTCTATTATCATTGTTGTAAACAAATAATTTGTGGCCTTGAATTTATATTATATCACCTTCTATTGAGAGGTCTCCCAATGGCGAGACATCATGCTATACATATCCATGTACTCATTCTTCTTCATAAGATCATTACTCTTGGATAATAGTATAAAAAACTGAACATCTATAACATTGGTAAAATGTTACTCAGAAAAAGTCAACTCCTCGTCACTATTATCATTACGAGGTGCATCCAGAATATTCTCTTCCAAGGAATATAAATTGCATTCATAGTGAAGGATAATGCATAATAACCTTTTCGACTCTTGCAAATTTGTTCTGATTAGATAGTGATCCTTCTAATTTAGGGATTATAGTGATATACTTGATGTAATCTTATTTCCATTTCTTTGATTCATTTGAGAATAATTTTTGTACATTATTTTATTAAAAATTGAAAAATAAAAAAATTATATTTTTTAATCTCCCACTATTTTATCACAATATAATATCCCTCATCACTTTCTTTAGAATATCATGTATGTTTGACATTATAGAAGAAATTATCCATATTCCCTATATCATTAACCCAATATTGGATGGTCAAACATCATACTTGTTTTAGATAGGAAATCCAAATTCCATATACACAAACTCACAGTTACCTGATGTTTTGAGTGCACTTCGCACTCTGTTAATCCTAAAATTATATCACCTCAACCCCTGCATATCAGTTACACCGTGTACTACTCTAGAAGTCAATCCTTGATCTGAACTATGTTAACTCAACCCAAAAATTCATGTTCAAATTCATCGATAATTGAATTCTACCCAACATTGGATAGTGAATCACTTTAATCTATTGTTCAATTTCAAACTGAATAAGTGATTGGTTATACCGACAAAAATATAAAACAATTAGGGATTTCACCCCATATGCATAAATTTCAAGTTAGTATCATAATATATAATAATTATTATATAGTGTATTTAATTAATTTATTAACCTTTTCAAAGATAATATTAATTCACAAACCAATTTATTATTGTAATTACATGAATGTTTCTTAAGTAATTAATTCATGTTATTATTAAAAAACATCCATAATGAAAAAACGATGAACCTTTACAGAAATATGGTTATAAAATACTATGATCATGAGTTTTTAGTAATGATTAGTTTATTTAATGGATGATAAACTAACAATAAATCTAGGGGGGATAACACGATGGACCAAATATTGGTGTTTTTTAGCATTTCACCTTTTCCTCCTATGTATTTTTTGTAATTTTTTCACCTCAAATAAACACTTGAACCCCCTCAACTAAAATAGGATCTCCATGCATTACATATAATTGAACTCACACATGGTTGACAGAAAGGGGTTTACATAAAATAAAACATCATCACACATGACCTTACATAATGATTTGATAGATGAAATGAATAAACACAATTTAATTTTCAAATAAATTAAATAAAGAAAATCATATAAAAAGGTATTGGTCTAAGATTATGATCATACATTAACATGAAATGAATTAAGCATTTAATAAAATATTTATTAAATTATAATAAATATTATTTATGATAATTCACACTCAAATACATTAATTACCTTCATTAATTAATAAATTTTTCATCTTGATATTTATACTAATTTCATTGAGATTCTAATCTAATATAATTTTAAATATAATAAATAAATTTTTATAAATATAACTATGTACATTTTTGTTCATTGGATGCAATATGGTGAGTACCCATCCAAATGTACCCATCATGTGTTATACATATATACTATTTACATGTGATACATATCACATACCTGAATTATCACATATATTCAGGAAACGTACTATCAAATTCATGATTATATACAGTAGACGATTTTCTAACAAGTGTTACTCGTTAATGAAAATATTATAATTACTATAATAATACTCTCACATGATGTGATGAAATTAATTAAATATTTATATATACTAAAACCCATCACATTGAATGTCCAATAAACATTATTTCAACAAAAAATTAAATGTTCATATAGTTTACACAATATTATAAATAAATTTTAATTATATACAATTATGTATAAGTAAACAGCATATATAATCTAGACACACAATGTGTACTTTTCGCTCTATATATTCGAGGCACCTTCTAATGGACTCTGCCTGTAAATTATATAATGGAAAAATAGGAGTACAAATCGTTTAGATGGGCTACATGGAATGGGGTCTCTCAGTTACATGTTCACAATTTATGTAGGCCATGTAAAAACGTTAACTGAAATGTCAGTGACTTAAGGACTACACGTTGTGTATGTGGGATACATGGTCAGTACGCTGGATGACTGTGTCCAATATGGCCATGTAAATACAATGTGTATAATTAATTACACTATGTGTAATAAATCCACAGGTCTGGAATTAATTCATATTTAATTATTGGTCCATTGAACACTACTACTTGGAATGTACCACTGGGTTACAAGTCATGTAGTCTTGTATTAGTCGGTCATATACCATGGAACCTTCAGATGAGATCATTAATTTTATTTCAATCCAAAAATTAATCAATTAGATTATATTTATGAGACACGAAATATGAAGTTTCAGATTTTATAATTCATATTAAATATGTATTAAATGTGAATTGTAAACAAAAATATATATGCATAAATAAATCAACGATCTTTAAAAAATTATAATGAATTATGTTACCACGTTGATACAAATTATAGGTTCTAATCATAGTGGAATAAAGTGATGAGTTGTGCCAAAATATTATATTTTCCATGGTGAATGATCATTCTAGCATTTTCATGATTAAAAATGTTGTGACCAATGGAATTGAATCAAATAAAACAAAAAATCGCTAAAATACAGGTACTAGAGTGAATAACAATCATATATTATTTACAATTAATTTATTCAATTATTGAATTACCATATCATACTTACTTAAACATTGATAGATATAAAAGAATATCTATGTTGTATAGTTGTTTCTTTGTTGGTTTCAAGAGTGGATTCACTAAAGTGGTGATCCACAGATGTTTCAAAAATATTCAAACATCATCATATGAATCTATAGGTTTATTCATATAAAATCCTATCTATTCATCATTCACCATTGATCACCTCATGAATCACTTAGAAAAATACTCTCTTTGATTTATATTAACTCAAGAGTGAGAGGTGGAGGATGGTATCTCTCTATTCATTGGAGCATTGTAAAACCCCAAGCTTCCATGGTACTCTTCTCTTTGAATAATTCAGTAGCGTGTGTTGTATGCAACTTCGAGTTTTAACACACCACAACCAATCAAACTAGTCGTTATGAATAGTAATACCATCTTTTTGAAATTTAATAATTTTTATCTTTCAAAATGGACTTCATTTTTTTATTTGGAATATCAAAATTAGCTTAGGGTGAATTTTTGGTAATTTTCTGTAACCATTCAATTTCTGGGGAATAGTGAATAAACACTGAGTTATAGTTTAAAACCAAATTTTTATTTAAATAATAAATTATTTTATTTAAAATAATTTTAAGTCAAAATTGATATATAATACATATATATGTTCAATGTAATTCATTGGAGTAATTTTCTAATAATAATAGATATATAAAATTTTATTGAACTTTTCACTGTCTTTTACCTATATCCTAGGAGTATTTGAAAATTTATATAAAAAATTTTTTTACCACTTATGTGAATTGAATTTAAAAAATCTAAGAGACATGGTTCATATCAGTAAGTAAAATGTGGTTCAATAAGATGAAAATAAATTTTGGTGAATAGTAACTTTTTACTTTTATTTACCATGTTTAAAAGTAAATAGGGTAATTAAGGGTAAAAATGGTATTATTATTATCCTAACATATGTCCTAATTCTATTGGATAAGTATAATTCAGCCAAAAACAATGTTAGGAATAAAATATTATCCTCTTTTGTCCACTTAGATTAGATAAGGGAATTTATTATTATTTAATTCAAAGAAGAGTTAAAAGAGTTAAAATACAAGATTAATAACTAAAACATTTTTTATATATAGTTAGACATATGATAGAATTTCCAATAAATATTAATTATAAAGCTAAAAAAATTACTATATAATGGTATTTTATTTATATTTTTTTCACATTATATTATTTAATTTATTTATTACACAATAATGATGTAGTAATTACCTTATGAATGAAATATTAAAATAATTGATTTTTTAAATACCCAAATAAATGAAAATTAAGACTTTAGATGAATTAAACGAATTTTATAGGTTAATATTACCTATTAGTATTGATTTAATTAAATTCTTTTTGATGTAAACACGCTGGTATTATTTTCACACAAATCTTTTACCAAGTAGTGTCAAAATTGACAAAAAAGAGTTTTTAAAACAAATAATATATTATTAATTTATATTATATTCCTAAAAATATAAGGTTTATCCAAATGACTTATAAAATGTTATATATTTTAATAATGAACCACTTGGGGTTCTCTTTTAAGTATATAGTATGTTTATTAACCATATAATATAAAAATATAAAGAGACATGGTAAATGTCAAAATTTTTAACTAAGAGTTAAATATAAATGATAAGGTTAATATTGTGACCTAAAACTATCTAAAATCTATTGGTTGAAAGTATTTCAACCCATCCCCACCCTATCCTAGAAATAAGTCACTTTTCATCCATTATAAACCAAATATAAATTTATTATAAAATAATATTTTATGCTTTTCCTAAGGTGCCCCTCACCCCTCTTATAAAAGGGCACCACTTCTCTCAAATTCACACCTTCAAAGACTATTGGATCAGACAAAACCTACCCAAATATCCTCTCAAATTCCCTCAATTCATCCTATAGGACTTCCTTTAGATAGAAAGACAACATATGGAGTCTTTTTGATACAATCAAAAGGAAGAACCCGAAGAAGAGGTAATAATTTCACCACCCTATTTCAAGTTATTTTCTTCATTCACTTCTTCATTCCTTGTTGTTTCCATTATAAAATAATAACTTCAATATCATCTATATAATGTGATGTTATTATAAATATGGTACAACCATATTAGTTATTTTATCCATCCTATGAATGAAAAAGTCTCTACACATGCATACGTAAGGCTTACCGTCTCCACGCCGTGGTGTAGTTTGTTATTCAAACATTTCATCATTTGGATGGGTATAATAATGAGTATAAATAATTTAAATAATAAATATGACATTATAATGATGCTTTATATATGATATACCAACCGATTATACACTATTTTAATATCAAATAAATGATATTATCGCATGTGCATACGTACGGACTACCGTCTCCACAAACACAATGAGATTCAGTCCCCATCATATCCATTCAAAACTAATTTTCATTTGGTGATTAAAAATAATGTAAAAGTACTTTATAACATTCTAGATATAAATAATATTCATCCTATCCTTAACAAACACGACTTATGTAACAAAAAATATAAAAGAAATTGAGTAAGTTGACACCCAAAATGACGATAATACTTAAATATTATTAAAAAATCATTATTAAGAGAACATATATGATAACATAATTTTGTATATGGTTCTTGAATAATTTAATAACAATGTTTTCACTATTATACAAGAAGTCAAGATACAATCTATTAAGGAAAAGTACAAGGTAAGGTTTAATTTCACAAAATCTTCATTATCTATTTTTGTTTATACGTAATTATCTACTGGTACCTCTTTATCATCCACAAACATGTTTACTAAAAATGTATTTCAAAAAATTATTTCTATTTAATAGACTACGGGTTAATGAAATTTATGCCCTTGTTTGAATTTTATATGATATTTATAAAGTAATCATTCCACCATTTTCCCAACAAGGAACTTTTTGACCTTTTAGAGAAATTAAAGGTAAAGAAGGTTTTTTAAAATATACAGTGGGTGTGGATATTTTATGTCATTATAACATCATGGAATATTAACTTACTATATTATAATAATATTTTCAAAATAAATGTTTTCTTTTATAATTATATGACTTTTAAATGATTTCAAAATAGAACGAGATATTTCTCCAAAAATGTTTTGATTTCATCTATGTCAACATCCTCTGAGGGATTGTAAGATTATCTGAAGTTGATTTATTATGATACAAAGAATCCATATTGTATTGAAGGTTTTGTGATATGTTTGACATGGATGTGCTATTTTTATACTATTCATGATTTATGGATAAATTATTGACATTTTGAATGCCAATTTTAATACGAATGTTAATGTTATTATAAACCTTTTCATATGAGGAATGCATTGGACTTAGTAAGTGATGGGTGGAGCCCGCTATAGCTCCGCGATGCATCAGTAGGTCTCATGAGATAAACTAGTTTCTTGGAAGAAGGCCTTGACAAAATCTTATTTCAAGTCCTAGAATAAGGCCTTGACTATATGGTTATGAAAGTTTGGAATTATGCATTCCATTATTAGGAAAGTGGTTATTGATATTGCATGTGATTATTAGACTAGTAGAATATCCCTGTGAATAATTAAATGGAATTATTTGATTTTATCTTTGCCATATATTGCAGATGTTCAAGTTTAAAAGGTTTTTGTTTTAAATATACATTGATTTAAATGTTTATGATTATTTATGAATGTTTATGCAAAATTATTATCCTTACTATGCATCTGAGATCACCCTTTTCTATGTTTTATTTTTCCTAGGCTATAGAGAAGTATTTTATGACTGAATTATAGGGATAGTATTATGGGATTGGAGTGTGGTCTATGGAGACTATGTTGTTGTAGTTTTTCACTTTATAATGTAATGTAAAACTTATGTATGTATCTAGTACTTCCAACGCTACTGAACTGATCGGTCTTTTGGGACATGATTTCTTTATATCATGCCAATGTTATGTAATAATTCACCAAATCTGGGTAACTAGGGTATGGGAATTACAGTTGGTATCAAAGTAAGTTTAGTACAATCCTTGGAAGATAGATTTAGAAAAACTTTGATTTGATCACATAACCCTAAGATAGAATTTGAGGATCAGTATAGAAGAACTACCTATAATTTTTGTATTGTAGAGATTTTGTGAGTTTTACAAGAAATATATGCTGGTCTAGATATGAAAATGTAGAGGTGGCTCTGGCACAGATGTTGATAGGGGTAAAACCTAAAAACACCACTTTGAGCTAGACTCGAACAGGAACGGGTGCATGAAAAGGGCCTTACTGCACTCTTGGTTATGACACTCCCGGGTGATATGCATTGGATAATTATCATTTTATTTAAATACCATTATTAAGGGTTTATTATTACATACTTCCTAAAATAAAACATTTATATGATTATGGATTATATCTATAAACTATTCAGTTTATGTTAAGTGTTTTACATGTTTGGAATTATGTATTATGATTCATAAACTAATTTAGTTCATGCCACTGTTTAGAAATGGATCCTAGTGGAATGAATGGAAACCTTATCAATGCACGTAATCCATGTAGGGATTCCCTCCTGGTAAAGATAATTATAGTCATGCTGGTGATTCAACTGGTGCTGATCAGCTTCTCACCATACTGGGACAACACACTCAGGTTATTAATAGTAACATTACCTATATGGAGCACCCTGATATGCATCATGGATGATCAAAGTTAGATCTCCTCATGAGGAAACAACCACCAACAATTAATGGGTGTATAAATCCATTGTTAGCTGAGCAATGGATAAGTTCCCTAGAGAAAATATTTCCGGCATTGGGGAGTAGTGAAAGGGAAAAAGTTGTCTTGGCAGTTTATCGCCTCACTAGTGATACTGATCAATGGTGGTTGTTGATTCAAATCAAAAAGGAAGATGATGAAGTATAAAATATGGAATGGTGGGATTTGAAAGAAATTTTATTAGAAAAATACTTTCCTCATGACCATCGAGAAGATATGGAAATACAATTTCTGAGTCTGAGGAAAAAGGAGGATAAGAATGTTGCAAAGCATGAGTCTAACATTACAAGGTTAGCAAGTCATGATGGAGATTATATACGTAAACTGAGAAGTAATATTGATCATTTCATTGATGGTAAAACCATTTCTCCATCAAGAATTAGTCTCACAATCCTTCTCGTCATACAAAGACATTGTCTCATGTTCTATCAAGACGAAAAAGGAATTCTCTGAGTCTTACGGCTTTAAAGAAACAAAATAGAAGAAGAGATCTTATAATCACTTTGGTAATTCAAATAAGGGAAATAAGGGAATATTTGAATATCCATCCTGTAGTAAATGTGGGAAGAAACACCTCAGTACTTGCTTAAAGGGAATGTGAGTCTGTTACAAGTGTGGTGAAAAGGGCCACTAAGCTCGTGATTGTAAGGGGAAGAAAGAAGCTACCTATGTTCAATAATATAATTGTAGGGACATGGGACATTATGAAAATTAATTTCCTAAGTGTTAGGGAAACTTAACATAAAAAATGACAAGTGATCAATGCCAAGCTTATGAGATCACTACTCTTAATGTTGATGCTTTAAAAGATGTGGTGCCAGGTAATTCAATGGTTTCCTCGAGTTTAGGAAATGCTTTATTTGATTCTGGATCACCTCAATGTTTTATATCTTCCTTGTTTGCTAAAAAAATTAGATATTTCCAATTTTATTTAACAAGGGAGTTGTTAGTAAAAAATCTTAAGGGAAGTATCATTACAAAAATGTTTTTGTGAATCAGTTCCCATTAAGGAATATAAACGTTATTTATCTGCTGATCTCATTGTCATACCCATGATGGAATTGGATATAATCCTTGGTATATATTGGCATTCAGACCATGATGCAAATATTTAATGTATGAATAAAGAGGTTACAATTTTTGATGATGATAAGGAGTACCTTATATTTAGAGTAGAAACATCACCACCTAATTATTATCTTGATCAACCCCCATTAGCTCAACTAAATTCAATTATTGGGGAGGAATAAAATGAAATAACTGTGGGTGAGGAAAGGAATTTTTGAATATAATATGTAACTATTCATCAAGAATATGTTGATGTTTTTCAGAGGATTTACCTGGACATCCTCTAGAATGAGAAATTGAGTTTTCTATTGACCTAATTCCTGGTTTAAGGCCTATATCGAAGACCCCTTATTGAATGGAGAATGTAGAATTAGTAAAACTAATGAAACAAAAATATTTTTTTAAAAAGGTAAAAGGCTTTTTATTAATAAGCAAAAAGTTACAAGAGGCGAAAAGATGGAATACTTTTACAATCTCTGTCAAACAGAGAATAAAACTCAGTAGGTAAGGAGGCCAGCCAAGTCAAGGACTGATGAATGCCTTTGTTGGAAAGAGCATCAGCAACAGTATTCGCTTCCCGATAGGCATGAGTGGCTATGTAGTCAATCCCATGTAAGGAGTTGAGACAATTCATCCAAAGAGTGGTGAGAGACCAAGCCAGATGAATGGTACCATTCCAGATGGCATGGATGATGGTAGTAGAGTCACTTTCAATCCAGAGTTTTTTCCAGCCTCTTTGATGGGAAAAATCAACGGCGTGGATGACACCCAGCATCTCCGCTTCCAGGGAAGAGGAATGTCCACAGCCAGCATAGAAGCAACCCTGGCAAAGACCAGCCGAGTCGCGAAAAATATCACCACAACCAGCCGGTCCTAGGTTACCCTTGGAGGCACCGTCAACATTTACCTTGATCCATCCCGACATCGGAGCTTGCCAGAAAACTTCAAATGATCGTTTGGTCCGAGGGAAGACGCCGGGCCCACGGAGGTGACGAAGGATCTCAAAATCACCCACCGAGTTGGTGCAACAGTCTTTTTGAATGGAAGCAGCTTCATGAATCGCAATGAGAATTCGAGATTTACCTGCAATTAAACTAAATGAGCGCTTATTATGAATGATGTCATTTCTAGCATACCAGATCACATGAAGCAGTTCTGCCACCGCCGTAAGCAGAAGATTTTTAACCTGAGGAGAGAAAACAAAACTAGTGCACTTGTTAAGGAATAAACAAATAGTGTCAGAAAGGGACCATCTGCAATTAAATAAGTCAAAAACATAATTCCATAAAGCAGATGCCGTTGCACACGACAAAAAAAGATGATCCGCATCTTCCCTGTGTTGATTACACAAGCGACAAATGGAGCAAAGTTGAATGCTAAAGACTTGAAGACAGTCTTCAGTGGGTAATCTATTATGGGCAATTCTCCAAATGAGAGTAAGCCTAGAAGGTTTGATCCACGGCTTATCAAAATGGTTCACCCAGTGAAGAATAGAATCGCTATCAGAAAAATAATGCTGGTAGAAGTTTTGGGAGTCAAGGATGCCATTCGGGGCAGGTTCCCAGAGAAGGAAATCACCATTAGAAGAAAAGTGGTGATTATCAACGATCTGCGCAATATTTTCGGGGAGAGCATGTCTATGATATTGTAAGACCTCCTTTATGGAATGGTTATAGTCGTCGGGAGTGATGTTAGGTGGTAACAAAGATATCAGGGGATTACCACACCATTTATCACACCAAAAATTAATAGAAGAGTCTGCACTAACCATCCATCTAGAATTATCCATGATCCTCTGATACGAGTCTCTAATCGAGGGCCAGATGGAAGAGTTAATGTAGCTGGGCTTCCCACTTAAAAGCTTGGAGCGGAATCTATTGTTCAAGAAATCAGAAGCTTTGGAATTACCATTGATAATGCTCCATGTAAGACGGGCTTGGAGAGCCTTATTGAACATCTTTAAATTTTTAATGCCAATGCCACCTTTGTCTAGAGGTTTGCAACAGGTTTTCCAGGGAATAGTAACAAGTTTTCTTTCAAGAATGTTACCTGTCCAGATGAAGTTTTTGATATAGGTATTAATCTTCTTGACAATGCTGGCGGGCCAATTGTAAATCATCATAGTGTAAACCAGCTTAGAGACAATGGTCGATTTGACTAGACAAATTCGGCCAGCCATAGAGAGGGATTTTCCTTTCCAGGTAGAGAGTTGGTTTACAATTTGATCAGAGATATTAGTGAAGTAGCTAGCCTTAGGACGACCCCAAAAAATCGGAACACCTAAGTAAGTGAAAGGGAGGAGTCCCTCTTTAATACCAAGGTAGGAAGTAATGGAATTTTTTCTTCGGACAGGGAAGATCTTTCCAAAATAAATATATGATTTATTCCAGGATATAGATTGACCAGAGACTTCCTCATAATGGCTAAGATCATGTTTTAAGACATGAATATTCCTTTGATCCCCCTTAAGAAAAAGAATGATGTCATCAGCATATAAGAGGTGGGTAGGAATATTTAAGCTCATGGAAGCTTGTATGGGTTTCAGGGATCCTTGAGTTACCAGACTATTTAGAAGTCTGCTAAGGTAATCCTCAGCAATGACAAAGAGAATAGCCGAGAGGGGGTCACCCTGCCTGACACCTTTAGAACAGTTGAAGAAGCCCCTAGGAGAGCCATTGATTAGAATAGAGATAAAGGCAGATCTGAAAAGGGTTTTCAGTCTTCCAATGAAGGAGTCCTGAAAACCAAAGTTTTTTAACACCCTGAAGATGAAATTCCAGTCAATAGTGTCAAAGGCCTTTCTGATATCAAGTTTAATGGCCACACACCCCCCTCTAGTATTTTTATTAAGACTATTGGTACCTTCCGAGGCCAGGCATATGCATTCCCGAATGGCCCTACCTTTAATGAATCCAAATTGATTCCATGAAACAATTTTGTCACAAATGGGCACCAGTCTATTCGCAATTATTTTAGTAATGATCTTATAAAGAGAGTTAATGAGAGCAATGGGTCTGAATTGATGAACTAATGAAACAAAAATATGAATTGTGTAATAAGGGATTTATTCACCCTAGTTTTTCTCCATGGGGAGCCCTTGTTTTTTTTGTTAAGAAGAAAGATTGATCTATGAGGTTGTGCATTGACTACTGGGAGATCAATGTTATAACAATAAAGAACAAGTATCCCATACCCCTCTTCAATGATTTATTCGACCAACATCATGGTGCACAATATTTTTCAAATATTGACCTACGATCTGGATATCATCAGTTGTGTGTGAAGAAGGAAGACATTCTAAAAACAACATTTCAAACCAGGTACAGGCATTACGAGTTTATAGTAATGTCTTTTGGATTGACTAATGCACCCTATGTCTTCATGGATCCAACGAAAATAATTTTCAAGGAATATCTTGATTACTCCATAGTGGTATTTATTGATGATATCTTGTATACTCCAAAATCTACGAAGATCATGAAAATCACTTGTGTATTATTCTAAAGAATCTTAGAAGACATTAATTTTATCGGAAGTTTAGCAAGTGTGAATTCTGGCATCAGAAGATTTCTTGGCCATATTGTCTCTAAGGATGGAATCTATATTGATCCTTCTAGGCCAATAGAAATCCATGAATGTCCATCATCGATGAGTATAACCAAGGTACACAGTTTTATTGGTTTAGCAGGTTATTATCGATGTTTCATCCATAATTTTTCCTGATTGGATAACCTATTAACAAAGATCACACGTAAAGGGGTTAAATTAGTTTGAAAAAAATATTGTGAAGAATGTTTCAAAGAACTGAAGACCAGATTAGTCAATGCTCCTATCTTGAATCTACCATCGGTGAATGATGGGGTTTTTTTTATTATAATGCTTCAAAGAAAGGACTTGGTTGTGTCATTATGTTGAATGATAGGGTTATTGGATATGTATCATGACAATTGTAAATTCATGAGAAAAACAATCTTACTCATGATCTTGAGTTAGTAGCTATAATCGTTTCTTTGATTATATGGAGACATTATCTCTATGGTGAAAAATGTTATATTTATATAGATCACATGATTTTGAAGTATATTTTATCTTAGAATGAACCCAACATGAGGCAAAAGAGATGGATTGAACTACAAAAGTATTATTATTACACTATACACTACCACCTAGAGAAAGCAAATACGTCGTCAGATGCTTTGAATAGAAAAGATCATGGACTTTTGAATAAGATAAGAGTTGAAAGTGATCCCATTTTCTTGGATTTAATAAATATGGATATGGGAATATCCATGGATGGTGAAACAATAATGCTTTTTCAAATGGTTTCCAAACCATATTTTCTAGAAAGGATAAAGAGTTATCAGACCGATGATGAATATTTTCAAAAGAATATTACAGCTATGAATGATGTGAGATTGAGTGACTTAGTGTATGAAGATGGGATTTTGAAATTTGGGAAGAGACTTTGTGTTCCCGTTATACTTGATCTAAAAAAAGAATTTTTGGATGATGCTAATAGTTCCAATTTCCCTATACACCCTAGGAGCACCTAAATGTATAAAGATTTGAAGGAACATTTTTAGTGGGACAACATGAAGAGGAAGATTTCTGATTTTGTGTCAAGATGAATGGTTTGTCAACAAGTGAAAGCTAGAAGGAAACAGCCTGGAGGAGACATGAAACCTCATCCCATACCTGAGTGGAAATGGGATAATATTACAATGGACTTTGTCCTGAGACTACTAATGACTTCAAGAAGGAATGATTCAATATGGGTTGTTGTTGATCTTCTTACAAAGTCAGCACATTTTCATGCTATTAGAGAATATCTACAAATTGAACATCTAGAAAAACTATATATTAATGATGTTGTGAGACTTCATGGAGTACCCCTATCAATTGTTTTTTTTGTGATCCACATTTTACATCAAGATTCTAGAAAAGTCTTCAGAATGCCCTGTATACTGAACTTTGTTTGAGCACTGCCTACCACCCTAAAACTGATGGAAAATAAAAACGAACTATTCAAACCATAGAAGAAATGTTGAGATCCTGCTAACATGATGTTTAGGGAATGTGGGATCAATATTAACATTTGGTTGAATTTTCCTATAATAATAGATTGCATTAATGTATTCAGATGGAACAATATGAAGCGTCATATGGAAAGAGATAACGCACACCAACATTTTGGGGTGATGTTGGGGAAAGAAAACTCGTTGGCCCAGGACTTGTGGAGGAAACAATGGAAAAGGTGAAGGTAATCCAAACCCATATCAAAGCAGCTCAAAGTATGAAGAAGAGATATATCTATAACCTTATGAAGGATTTGAAATTTCAGGTAGGTGATCATGTTTTCATGAAGGTATCTCCATGGAAGGGAGTTATACGTTTCATTAAGAAAGGAAAATTGTGTCCCAAGTACATCAGACCTATCAAAATTCTAGAATAAATTGGGGTTATAGCATACTGTTTGGTAATGCCTCCAAGTCTCTCCAAAGATCACTATGTGTTCCACGTATCACTATTAAGAAAACACATTCCTGACACAACACATGTACTTACATATGAAGAATTAGAATTGGAACCAAATATGTCGTATTGCGAAGAGCCTATCAAGATTCTTGACACAAGAGAACATGTACTGAGAAACCGGACGACCCATCTGATAAAAGTTCGATGGAGAATTAATAAGAAGGAAGAGGCAATGTGGGAACCCGAGGAACTTGTGATGAAGAACCACCCAAGGATTTTTACATAGTAATAATCTAGAAAATTCTTGGATGAAATTATTTGATTGAGGGGAGAATGTAACACCCCTAGCTTCCATGGTATGCTTCTCTTTGAATAATACAATAGCATGTGTTGTACGCAACTTTGAGTTCTAACACACCACAACCAATCAAAGTAGCCGACATGAATAGTAATACCCACCATTTAAAATTATATAAATTTTATCTTTCAAAATGGATTTCATTTTTGGATTCAGAATATCTAAATTAGTTTAGGGTGAATTTTTGGTATTTTTTCGAAAACTTTCAATTTTTGGTGAATAGTGAAAAAACACTGATTTATAGTTTAAAACGGAATTTTTATTTAAATAATTAATTAAATTATTTAAATTAATTTTAGGTAAAATTTGATACATAAAACCTATATATGTTCAATGTAATTCATTTGAGACAGTTTGTAATAATAATAGATATATAAAATTTTATTGAACGTTTCACCTTTTTTTACCCCCTCATAGAAGTATTTGAAAATTTACAGAAAACATAATTTTACCACTTCTCTGAATTGAATTTAAAAAATCCAAGAGACATGGTTGATATTAGTATGTAAAATGTGGTTCAATAAGATGAAAATAAGTTTTTGATGATTAGTAACTTTTAACTTTTATTTACCAATATTAAAAGTCAATAGGGTAATTAAGGGTAAAATGATACTATTAGTATCCTAACTCATTTCCAAATTCTATTGGATAAGTTTAATTAGACCAAAAAAACCTTAGGAATAAAATATGAACCTATTTGGTCTACTTGGATTATATTAGGACATTTATTATTATTTAATTCATAGAAGAGTTAAACGAGTTGAAATTAATGTTTAATAACTAAAACATTTTTAATATAGGGTTACAAATAAGATAAATTCGACTATAAATATTAATTATAATTCTAGAAATATTACCTACATAATGGTATTTTATTTATATTTTTTAGACATTATATATGTTAATTTATTTATAACACAATGATGATGAAGTAATTACCTTATTAATGAAATATTAAAATTATTGATATTTTAAATACCCTAATAAATGTAAATTAAGACTTTTGATGAATTACAAGAAGTTTATAGGTTAATATGACATGTTAGAATTTATTTAATGAACTATTTTCTAATTAACCATTATATTATGATTTTCACAAAAATCAATTACCAAATAGTTTCAAAATTGACATAAAAGAGTTTTTAAAACAAATATTATATTATTAATTGATATTATATTACTAAAAATATAGGGTTCGGCCAAATTACATAGATAAGGTTATATATATTAATAATTAACCACTTTATGTTATCTTGGAGGTATATAGTATGTTTATTAATCATATAATTTAAAAATACAAAGAGACATTGTAAATGTCAAACATTTTAACTAAGAGTTAAATATAAATTATAAGGTTAATATATTGACCTAAACCTGTTTAAAATATATTGGTTGAAAGGATCACGACCAATCCCCGCACTATCCTATAAAAAAGTCACTTTTGAGCCATTATAAACCAAATATAAATTTATTATAAAATAATATTTTATGTTTTTTGTACGATGCCCCTCACCCCTCTTATAAAAGGGAACACCCCCTTCTCCCAAATTCACACCATCAAAGCCTTTTGGATCCACCAAAACCTGCCCAAATATCCTATGAAATTCCCCCAATTCATTCTATATGCATTCTTTTTTAATAATTCCCACCTAAGGAGTACTTTTGATCAAATCGAAAGGTGTAACCTGAAGAAGAGGTAATAATTTCACCACCCTCTTTCAAGTTCTTTTCTTCTTCCACTTCTTATATCCTTGTTGTTTCCATTATAAAATAATAAGTATAGTATATTCTATATACTTATATGTTATTATAAATATGGTACAACCATATTAGCTATTTTATCCATCCTATGAATGAAAAAGTCACCACACGTGCGTACGTACGACTTACCGTCTCCACGTCATTGTGTAGTTTGTTATTCAAGCATTTCATCATTTGGATGGGTACAATAATGAGTATAAATTATGTAAATATTAAATATGACATTATAATTATGCTTTATATATGATATACCAACCGATTATATATGATTTTAATATCAAAATATTAATATTGTCGCTCGTGCGTATGTACGGACTACCATCTCCACGAACGCGATGAGATTCATTCCCCATCGTATCCATTCAAGACTAATTTTTATTTTATGATTAAAAATATTCTTTAAGGAATTGATATCATTCTGAATATGAATAATATACATCCTATCCATAGAAAAAATATCTTATGTAACAAAAAACATAAAACAAAATTAGTAAGTAAACACCTGAAACAACGACAATACTAAAATATTATTAACATATCATTTTTAGAAGATCATATATGATATCATAATTATGTATATGGTTCCTGTATAATTTAATAAAAAAATTTAAAATATTATACTGAAGATCAACATAATATCGACCAAGGAAAAGTACAAGGTAAGTGTTAATTTTACAATCTCTTCATTATCTGAGATTGTTTATACGTAATTATCTACTGGAACCTCTTTATCATCGACATCAATGTTTCTTAAAAATGAATTTACAAACATTATTACTATTTAATAGACTATGGGTTATAGTAATTTATACCTATGTTTGAATTTTATATGATTTTTATAAAGGAATCTTTCTGTCATTTTCCAAACAAGGTACTTTTTGACATTTTAGACAAATTTAAAGTAAGAATGCTTTTTTAACATATGCTAATATTTTATGCTTTTATAACATCGTCAAAGCGTCCCTTACAAGATTATATGAATATTTTCAAAATAAATTTTTTCTTTTATAATTATACTACTTTTAAATTATTACAAAATAGAAAGTGGGATTTCTCAAAAAATGTTTTGATTTTATCTATGTCAACATCCTTTGATGGATTATAAGCTTATTTGAAGTTCATTTCTTATGATACAAAAAATCCATATTTTATTGAAGTTTTTGTGATATGTTTGAATATGGATGTTCAATTTTTATACCATTCACAGTTTATGGATCAAGTATTGACATTTCGTATGCTAGTTTTAATAAGAATGTTTATGTTATATTTAAAAATTTTCATATGAGGAATGCATTGGACTTATTAAGTGACGGGTGGATCCACCTATAGCTCTTTGATGCATCGGTAGGTCTCATGAGACAAACTAGAGTCTTGGAATAAGACGTTGAAAAAATATTATATGATGTCTTGGCATGAGGGCTTGACTATGTGGTTATTAATTTCTATAATTTTGCACTATATTATTATTAAAGTGGTTATTAATATTGCATGTGATTATTCGACTAGTAGAATATCCATGTGAATAATTAAATGCCATTATTTGATTTTATCTTTCTCATATATTTCTTAAGTTCATGTTTAAAAGTCATTTGTGTTAGTTATACATTTCCTTAATGGTTTATGGTTATTTATGAAAGTTTCTTCTATATTATTATCCTTACTGAGAATCTAAGATCACCCCTTTCTATGTTTTATTTTTCCTAGGATGTGAAGAAGTATTTTATGACGGACCTACAGGGATAGTCTGAGGGGATATGACTGTGGTGTATGGAGACTATGTTGTTGTAGTTTTTCACTTTATAATGTAATGTAAAACTTATGTATGTATCTAGTAATTTCAAGGCTACTAAACGGATCGTTCATCCGCGACATGATTTCCTTATATCATGCCAATGTTATGCAATAATACACTGACACTAGGTAACTAGGGTCAGGGCATTACTAGCATTATAAGATATGGGAGATCTTTATTTCTTATGAAGAATTATCATGATTCATTGGACACAAAAAAATGATCCATTGGAAAAGAATAAATTTGTTTTTTATACTGATAGGTTTAGAAATAAATAATTGAAAAATTTCACTTCATTAATATTTAATCCCTTGTAGAATCCCATGTATATATTATTATTATAATTATAATAATTATTATTATTATTTATCAACATGATATTATGTTTTAAATTAAAAATAAATATTATGTTTTAAAAAGGTATTATATATATATATAATTTCTTAATGGACTATTAATATTTGTCTACCATTCCTCCTTAATATTTATCGGTCCTTGAATAATTTTTTTTATTAAATAAATATCATTACATTATTTTCCAATATATATTTAACTTTTATATAATTTGAATATAAAATAAATATTTATTAAATATTACCAACACATAATAATATCTCAAATAATGTGTGATGGAATATATTTGATCAAGAAAACATATATATTTTTTAAAACATCAATGAGAATGATATTTATTCGACTTTTTAAATATTACATTATAATATATATTTTTATATGAAAATCAATATACACATAGTGTGTGACACTCTAGGCCACATTATCAATGACATTAAGTGAAGAAGATGAATGTCCAGGGTTAGTGTGAAGAAACACTCAAGGGCACCAATAGAGAATAATTTAATTATGCAATGACATGATGCTGCATCCATACACCTACTATTTATTATAAACCATTTATCATGATATATATAATCATATAGGATTCATTTCAGTTCCATGAAATTATGTCCTCTATATCTCATTCAATTAATTCTTTAAACGAACATCCCTAAAATACCATGACAATGGATTCATTTTAGAAATATAAATTCCATCAATGGGTATGATATATAAACTACCATTTAATATTTGAAGGTGCACATACGTTTTCTAATTATTCATTAATGAAATATTAATTTAGATTCACCCAACATATCATAACTTGTCACGAACGTACATAATAACAATTTTATTGAATTCATCAATTTTCATGACTCAAATTAATAATTTGTAATAATATTAAATTTCAGGATCAATAAACATGTCTTCAGATAGGAACAAATAAGGACATGTACAACTGTGGTTATCCTACATGTTGGTATCGTTCTCATAATGACCGACATTGGATATTATTGAGGTTGTACACTGTGAGAATGTTCCAGAAATTCCTATGAGTCTATATCCCAAATATCATGTATGATTTTTAATCATCAAATGATATCACCAATCTATAGATTATGTATTTATGAATACTATCATGGAATTTTGGGGTTCTAATCATAGTGGGGAAGTAATTTGATCTTTCAGTGTGATATATAATCTTATAAAATTATCACATATTGTATTATATATAGGAAAAATCATGATGTGATAAAGAGTTTATTAATATTCTGACCTATTAATACATGTTCTCATAAAGTACATAGAAGATGGTTCTAAAGAACTAAATCCAAAAAAATAACATTAAATGAATCTTATAATATTAGTACACTAAGTAGATTCATGATATATCATTTAAAATGGTATGTATATACACCACATAATAGAATATTGGTCCATACAATAACCTACATCTAAATGAATTAAAATTGAAATAAAAATACCATACCGTTTTGGAACCATTATAATCATAAAACAAATGGAAGAGTGACCATAAAATGGATTATTATGTTCCCATAATTTTTAGTCGAATTAATATAAAATAAATTCTTGGGTATTATATGCACTCCAAAGAATAATATCTTTGTAAATACGTCTTGTTTCACACATAAAATAAAAGTGGGATGAAAATCTCTTAAAGGATGTCTAGACATTAATTCTACTTATCAAATAATCATGTATAATAAATATAATTTGATTATAAATATATTAAAGATACAAATTTTTATATATATTAGAATATATGACTCTATTATTACATTTTATTTCCCATTTATTATCAATTCTATATTAAAGTCATGTTTTGCGAGGCATCTGCTTTTTTGTGTATGTATTTATTTTTTACTCCGGGTCATATTACATTGATCATTGTAAAATTAACTGTATAATTTTATAAATTATATAAATATAAAATCTATTCAATATTTAATTTTAGATTAATCTGTATTATTTATATATAGTAAATGAAATACAATATTCGTATAGGTGGTAGGTCTTATGTATGCTTGAATATTGTTTCCATTACCTCAATTAATTGATTGAAAGAAGAATAAATCAAATATTACCACAAAAGAATATTTTTAATCTCATATATATTAGAAATTATCATTAAATCCATCCTTATTAAATTCCATTTATTATTCTAATATATCAAATCACTTTATGAGTAGGTAGTTCGACGTACAGATGAGCAACATTATTATACTCCAACTAAATGTAATGTATGAAGATATATGTGATATAATAATTAATTGACTATAATAATATCATTATTATCATATATAACAATTTTTTAGAACAATATATAAAATTGTTAATGGTGTTGTTGGAAAAAATAGCTCAAGAGGCTTTAGTCCACATAACAGACAGATGATGATTAGGTATCTCATTTAATGGAATAATATATGCGTTTAGATCCATAAATTTAACTAAAAAAATATTTATATATATAAGATATTAATTTTATTATATCACTGCAGTTTAGTAACGCATAAATGATGTGGACGATGAGATTAAATAAAACCCAGTGTTAGTAGTGTAACTTTTACATCCGATTTTTTTTGGGTTTTCAAAAAAAGGATTAATATGTTTTATTTATGAAAAAATAAGTATTATAGGATGGGAGAAGGTAATTGTAGAATATATCATTAAAATTATGTAGCTGATTTTTTTAAGTTCTATGAGTAGAGTATTGAGGGTGAGTTTTTATATGTGCGGTGAGTTATACACTTGTAATATGTGAAAAAAGGTATACCTATGTTTTCCACATGAAGAAAGTATAAAAACTGGACCATTATAAAAAAATAATAAATAATGTTTGAATATCTCTAGAAAATGTGGTTAGGAAAATTTTTGGGTCATATTTCACCCTTATCATTTTAGTTTAACATAGAGAAAATCATTTTAACCATAGATGCGGTAAATAATATTTAGTGATTTTATTATTCTATATTGTCACTAATGAAGTTAGACATATTATATATTATAAATTTTTATTATTCTTAACTATGAGATTTTTTTTTTAATATTTCCTTTAAATTATGATGAAAATTTTATTTTTAAGCTAATCCCATATTATTGATGAGAAAGTGGTTTTCCAAATAAAACATGATCTAAAGTATAAATTGGTTTTCTTCCAAAATCCAATATAGAAATTATAACAGTTACCTAAATTGGATTAATAAATTTATAATTGAAATAATTTTACCATTAAAATAAATTTAATATAATTTTCACATTTTTAAATTATTTAAAATAAATGAAAATTATTAATAAACCCAATATTTTTTCACAATTTATAGAAGAATTTACCTTCTGAGAAAATCAAAAGAAATTAGCCTAATATATTTTTTAAATGATTGTTTAAAAACTGAATATTATTTTTTGAAATACATTTTATATTAATCGAAACTATTTATTTTAAAATATGTGAATAAATGGACAAAAAAACTATTGAGAAAAATATTTTTTGAAATATAAAATTTGATTTATTCTTATATCTTATCAAGAAAAAAATAATAATGTTAAAAAGTTTACTGAATATATAATATATAAAACTAATTAATATAAATAATAAAAAGTTATTTGTTTAATATATTGTGTTAAAAAAAGGTTGTGTCTAAAAAAATATTTTTTCTGAAAATGATTTAATATATATTAATATAATTATTATTTTCAGTTCAAATTAATATTTTTAAGGATGTATTAATTATATATACATATGTAAACCATATATTTTCATAATTTAGTTAATTATATTCATAACTTACATTCCAATTACTAGGTGATATCTATCTTATTAATTAATAATAGTTTCATAGTATGTCACATTTTGATTAAACTCAACATTTCATAAAATTAGTGACATACTCATTGTTGCATGTATCACAAGATAAACTCAGTGTTTTGTGAAGCATATGAATATCTAGGTGTTCCATGTAAAATAATATAGAAATTATATAATTTATTTGAAATTTGTTTCACAAAATCTCATATTGTTACACTTTATTATTCAAAATTTATTCACCATTAACATGATATATATGTTATTATTTTTTATGTTCATTACTATAATATTGAAATTATTTTCATTACATTACAGGATTTTAGAAAATATGATAATATATTATATAATTTTTTATAATATTTTAACTATATAATCTATAAATTATTAAAACGATGAATCACTGATGATAAGAGGGTATTTTTTTAGTTTATCGAGAAGAATTATGAATTATTAGGGTTCATAACATGTTAGGATGTATAACAACGGTATATATTCCATTTCCACCATTAGGTATTGATATAAATATCTATGATCCAATTTTTAGATTTTTTATCACCTTTATATTGATAAAAAATTTCACTAGTACATGATAAAAGAAACTAGTTCAATATTTTGATCTTTTTTTTCAAATACAAATCATGGAGAATAGACATCAATTCATAATTATTCATAAAAAATAAGTTAGGATCATGAAATGGAGATTTAATTTCACCCATAAAACGACATCCCATGTTTTCATGATTAATTTCTATCAATTATTTCAATTTAATTTGGTCCATTTTATATTAGTTCTATATCATAGACCATAATATCGATCTTAGTTATATATTAAATTAAACCTCAGAAACTTGGGAAGTATGTGATAACTCTCCTTGATCTTCAATGACATATTAGTATATATTTAAATTTTTATGAATATATATTTTATACAAAATAATTTTAAAAAATATCATATATTAAGGGGTATCATGTACCATAAAAATAAATCTGTTTCCAAAAAAGATTATAATATTTCTTTCATCAAGATATAATATTATGATAATTTTTATATGAAATGAAATATGTTTATTATAATTATTGATTTAATAAGTATTTAGAGTGATTAATTATAGTACTAATATGTCATTGAACTCAAATAAGGGAAGAATAATCGTATTTTATAGAAGGATTTAATAAAAAACATAAATCGATGAAATGTTTTATACTAATAATTAAATCATCCCACATACAATAGTTTTGATCAATAATTCAACATCTAATATTTCAATAAATAAATCGATATTAATTTTAAATATATAGGTTAAAAATCAAGGATATTAACTATTATAAAATAACCCTTTAAAAATTTATTAAATACATATAATGTTTTCTAGTTTTAACTCTACTCAATATCTTATGGATCAGTGAACTAATTTTCGCAACATAAAATTTTATTACAATTGAATCAATAAATTTTTTTGGTCGGCTAGTGTAGAGCGATTACTCCCCTATTATATTAAATAACCATTTGTATTAGATATTTAATTTAATTCATGATATACTTCTCTATAACATTTAAAAATACATCATACTAATTTTTTTTTCAGATCTTAGGTTTCTTCATACCACTTTTTTGGATTATAAGTGGTTAGAAATTAATTATTAAGTATGTTTTACCATTTTAGTATTTACAAAAATATACATTATTTAATATTTATATAAATACAGTAGAATAATTAATGAATCATATTATTTATTTTCATTATAGACAAAAAATAAATAAAATTAATGACTTTATAAATATTTATTTATTAAAAATATTATTTTAAAAAAATTATCACCTTTTAATTTAGGATTGATAATATAAATGGAGTCGTACTTTAGAATTGTAATGGACTTTTCATCATATAAATCAATCAGTTATTGTATGTTTTTTTATGATCAAGAAATTATCTATCATCATATACAATTATGTTGTTGAAAATTTGTATTTAAAAAATTTCATCCTATAAACCAAACATTCCACGGATTGTATTTTTTTTGGAATCATAGTATTGTTAAATATTTACCCTTGGTCCATTTTACTCTCCAAATGTTGTAAAAAGATATTAAATTTAAAACCAAAATCATATCTGAAAATAATGTAGTTTATATTAAATTACAAAGTTTCATATATATATTTTGAGGATATAAGATACAATAATTGAGGGTGGTCCTTTTCATTTCAATGAGTCAATGTAAAATCATTCATTAAATGTATTCTTTGTATTTTTTCTATTTTATAAAATTTAACTCAAAAACTAAAATAACATAACCTTGGTTCTTTGAATGAGATATCTCATCAATATGGTTATTCATTGGGAAAATCACTAAATTGTAAAAAATCTATTTATTTAATTTATAACCTATAATTTTATAAAATTAATAAATCTAAAATGTTAAGTAAATTTAAATATTTAACATCTTAATAATATCATAGATAAAAAACATGTGATTATTAAATATGAAACATAAATTGAATTAATTTTTTACATTTTTATTAAAACCACTCATACACTTTGGATTAAACTTTTAATCTCTTAGTTTATTTGTTTTATAATTTTAAATATTATCCATAAAATGGAAAACCAATACTTATATTCCAAGTAAAATTAATAAAAAATGAATTTATTTTAGATGTTCACTTAATTATTAAAAAATCATATAAAAAATATATATACTCGTATAACATGAATTATTAGTGTATTTTGAGATAAGCTGTAGTATATATTATATATCCATTTATAATTAGTATAGAACACATAATTTCTTATAGAAAATTTCATAATATCCTTATTATTTCATATATATACCTATAGAAATAGGAAGGCTGAGAAATCACGGATCTCAAACTCATAATAATGGATACCGTAACAATAATTAATTAGGATTATATCATTCTTATAAAAACATGTGAGTAAACATGAACTTGAATGAAATAATTTTTTTAATGGATTAAGATCTTGGATTCATATTAAAATATCACATGGACTGATAGAGTAAAAATAGAATAATACATATGAACATGTATACATATTGAAACTATATTGAATAAATATTTATATATCATGGAATATGTATTTGAGAGAATAATACAATAATAATGATATTTGGAAAGATAACATAGGAGTGTAGCATATAAATTACAATAATAAATATAAATAATTGTCTTGGATAACCCCTATGATGATCATAACATAGTCTCTTTTGAATTATTACGCATATACTACATAATAGTTAATCAAAAATAACTACCATTGTCCCATAACAACATGGACCAGTAATCACTACTAATTTGACATTGTGATCTCATTTGATATAATTTTTTAACCATTCATTACAGTAATTTTAATATTTTCCCCCTAGTCACATTATTATAAATCATACATTTTTGTGCCAATTAAAATTTCTATTATAATAATGTTTGAAAATCCCATTGATGGAAAATGGGATTAAAAAATTTTCAGAGCATATCATAGCAGAATCCCCAAAAAACTACATAGTATAATACCAACTCAATATCGCTCAAAAAATATTTATAATAATATAAATTAATCGATTAAATATATGTGATATAAAATATTCATGAGATGAAGGATATTATGATGAAATAAAAAATGATTACAATAAGAAAATAGTTATCAATATTTTTGGGATAGTTTATCAAAAAAAATTAATTTTTAAATTAATAAAATATTTTTAATTGTGATAAAATTAATATAAAACATTACATTAATATCATAAATTTTATTTATAGAACCTTGAGATAAAATAATACTAATATAAAATAAATTTGAATTAGGTGGTACAAAATATAAACTATTGCATCGACCAATATTTAATAATTTTTAGTTTTTTTTATGTAACCCAAATAGATAAAATAAACATTAAATGACATTTTCAATTGTTAAAAGAGAAATACTATGTGTAAAAAATATGATATTTATTTATTTTTCAATTAAATATGAATATACTAATTGTTCGAATGAAAACTTAATTGGAGGAAAAACCCCAATTCAAATAATGAGAATTATTCCTAAGAGTATAAAATTTAAATCAAGGATGTAATTAATCAAAGAAGACAATTTCCATTTGAAATTATAATTTTCATATAAATAAATAGATAATATAATATGATATTGATATATTATAATATTCAATCAATTATAGAAGATCACAGTTAGTAAAGGATGATTATTCCCAAAATAAATGAGATTGATTCATGAAAAATTATTACATTAGATCCTAGTATTCTCAATATCACTTTATCATTGACCATAAAAAATCTATTTGTTATTAAAATATTACATTTCATTAATTTTAATTTAGTTAAAATAATTTATTATTTCTAATTTTTATATATAGAATCAGTCATTTCCCAAATTGTAATAAGTTTTTAGTTATTCAATACATTCCATTAATTTTGTAGTTTTGTGGTTAAAATACTTATCTCAATCTCTTGAGTTAATATTAAAAGGTTTTTTAATACAGATTATATATATGTAAATTTTATTTTTCTGTATTTCATGTTTTATTGTTTGTCTTTTATGATAGAAATTCTTAATGACTTATTTGGATATAATTTTTTGTGATTATTTTGTTAATAAAAATAAAAAAACTTAGTTGTGATTAAACAAATGTATATTACAAATAAAGAATCTTTATAACATATTATATTATTTATCACTACTATATATTTTAATTATATAGGATTTCTATTGTATAATCATTCATGTCAGTAGTAACATTGACCAAAATAATAAAATATTATATTAAATGAATGAGTAATTCAATTTCATCATAATATCACCATTACATAAGTTTAATGTTGTGAATTAAAATTTATTGATGTTTTAAATTATATTGAGTAATATTTTTGAATTTATGGTAATGAAATAATGCGTATTGAGTTGATATAAAAAACATTATAGTGAAAAACCATCCATTACATACCCTCCATGAAATGAATGATTAGGCCCCCAAATTAATGAATGTTATCTATCACAATATATGATTATATTATAGAGAATATATATATCTATTAAGGATTTTGTAGAAGTAAATGATTTTTTGAGGTTGGTATAAGTGTGTTCGTTTATAGTAAATTTTATTGGAATTTTCATAAATACCATTTCCATAATGTATATTAGATTTCATTTCTCACTAGTAGGGGATCAAAAATAAATAAATAGATTTTTTTATCTCCCCTCATATAACATATAAAATAAATGATTAGTGATATTACATTCCTTTTTCCATTTTATTCTTCTCACATCTCTTAATTGTCTACCATGGTAACTTAGTTTTTAGATCAAAATATTATTTTTTACCATCAATGAAATGTTATGTTTTACCAAACATGTAAATGATGATATTAAATATGATAAACTAATTTATATTTAAAATTTATTATCTTATTCGTAATATACATATAAGAAATTTTAATTTGGTTATTATTATATACATTTGAGCCTAAAATTGGTTCTTTCTAAATTCATACAAATTAATAATCATGAAATGAATTTAATTTTATTATTTATATTAAAAAATTAAATTTCATTAACAAATCATTTGATACTACTTAATGAAATTTATAATAATATAATATATCATATATATATATTCCTTATATAATGAATCCATTTATGATTTAATGCTTTTATTAAAATTTCATCATATTTTACCTTATTCATTATTCTATATATCTATTTATTATAACTGAATGAATTTATTTTTTTAATAAATTTAGTATAAAATTATTCTATAAATTATAAATTTTATATAAATATAATTTCTGTGAAAAACTGTAATACATTAAAATTAAAGAAAAGATTAACTCATCGAAAATATCATTTTCATATAAATAATGACACCATGATGTCATCATGAAATAAAAAAAACATAGGACGCCCACACAATTTCAATCTGTGAGATATGTTGCAGTTGTAGTAATGGTTGGTTATTTAGATATAATATATATCATAATAATTTATAAGATCTTGAAATTATCCCATTGAGGATTTTACCCATGCTATTCTTGTAGATATTTAGCACATGCATTGAAAAGAGAAAATATTAGTGATTCTTCCTCCATAAAATTTTATGATAAACGATCCTTAAGATGATGTATACATCTTATTGATGTTCTAAAATAATTCTTCATATATAAAACAAAAAGTATGATTGCATCTATTTTTACCCACTAAATAATTTGTAATACAACAATGGTAATATTTCATTTTTGTACAAACATAACATACATCATAAAAATAATTCATCTCATTTCATTTCATAAAATTTCAATCATATTCTAACAGATTATATTCATATCTATGTTATCATTAACCATGAGGCCATTTTAGAAAATCTTGGTAACGGGAATTTAAATATTGTATTGTTTACATTAAAATGTAGTTTTGTCCATAATATAATTTTTTAAATTATAATTGATTTTTTTATCATGAAATTAATCTCATTTTATATTGTAATATTCAACATCAATGAAATTAGTAATTTAGTAATATATATCTGTGTTAAATTTAAAATAAAATATCAAATAAATGTTGTTTTATAGATAACATTAACACTAAAAAAACATTGTAATACATATATCATTCCATGGGGTTGTTCGATATTTTTTTTGAAATATGTCTTTTCTAATTTCATTCCAATGATGTAAATAGATAATATAGCTTTGGAGTTTTTTTATTTTTTGTTGGGTGAAATGTTAGTTGTAGAAACGGTTTCACATTTTACCAAGATTCATTTATTTTCAACATCATTTGTGGGTGATGCAGCATTTTGGATTCAAGAAATTTATTATAGTAAGAGACATTCATCTTAGTATTAGGTGAATATCTTTTAAGTCACATAATATTCAAAGGATTATTATAGAGAGTAACTAAATGGAAGATAAGGGTTATCTATCTTGTTTTTTCACAATATATGTTGACTCTGTTATTTTATTATCATAGTGGGAATCTATTATATAGGTGAACATTGTTCTATAGGCCATTATTATAGTATAGTTCATTTGAGATGATGGGGAATATATCTATATTTTTTATCATTTTTATCTGCTTGCTAAAGGCTATGTTGATGACTTGAATCATGGTTTAGTGGTTGGGTCTGTTATTTACCAAAAGTTGGGAGTTGGATTTTATATTTATGGATCATTTTAATAGTATTAATGGTTTAAAATGTCATCATAGGTTGTAAATGAGTGATACTTAGTGTTTCTTGGGATCACGAGGCCATGAAAGATGCTTGAGTTTAAGATATTGTTTTTCTGTAAAGATGATTCTTACCAAGAACAATTGGTCTATTTTGTAAATTTTATGTACATTATTGGTAGTATATATCTTTTCATACCAATTATTTATTCACAATATAATCTCATTTTTTTATTTTAGAAAAGAAAAAAATTTGGTTTTATTACCCATTAAAATTATGCGGTGAATTTTATTTATATGAACATATTGGTGGTATTAAAAAAAATTCATAGATCATATATATATTCCCGTATGATGAGTGTATATTGAAATCATTAAGAGTGCATTATGTTTGTGATGAATATATCTAATTTTATCATAAGTTTGAAATTTATGACTCAAGATCTAGTGTAGACCATGTTATATCAAAATGTGGTATATTTTACATCCACTAATGATGATTCTTACAAAATTTTAATGATTTAGATTTAATATATATAAATTTTAAGTATTAACATTAATAAAAATGGATAGTTTTAGCATATATTACATCGTTTTTTCAAGATTTTGAAGAGACACATCAAATTTCAATTTCTCATGTTATTGAGTCATTCTGTTTTTTTTTTAATCTCTTTCTTTGGATTTTAACCCAAGATGATGATTGAATTTAGATTCATTGGTATTACCAAAAAATATATATATCCATTATTCTATAACAAATTGTTCTAAATGATTATTTATAGTTTAATGGTCGACTACGTGATATTGAGGTATTGTGATTTAGACTCCCTAGATAATCCCCTTGGTAATATTCTTTCCTTTTCACAATTTTTGTGAATAAATAATTTATAATATGTATTTATTATCGAAGTTTGACATAGGTGATGCTTAATGAACCATATCTAATTCATCAATTTTCAATATATTTTATTTGTATAGTGGAAACATTTTTCATTATAATATTCACAAGTTGCCACATTATCATCTCTCGCAATTTTTTCCATTAAATATTATATATAAAACATTAATGGGTTGATATGAAATTTAAATGTATATTGTGATGTTTAATATATTAATAAAAAATTTATCTGTATTCATGATATGCATGAAAAAGTTATATTATGATAATTTTGATTCTCTTATGATGTCAATATTGAGGATATCCTTGTGTACATTAAATAGTTATTGAAATATGGATTGTGTTTGAAGAACATTCTATGTAAACTAAGAGAGAAAAATAAAAATTATAAAATTGAAATGTTTTGATATTTGATATGTGAGTGCCACTATATATTGAACCTGGTATTAGAGGGTATAATATTAGTAGATCGTGAGAATGTTATACATTGTATCTTAGGGGATAGCCAATATTGTGTTTTAGAATCATAGAATCATGGGTTTATCAGGATAGTATAAGTTATACATTGATGAATTTTCCCATTTGAAAATGATAATGATATTCTTTACCAAAAGGGAGGTGGAGATTTAATCCTTTTACCATTATGGGAGGGATTTATAAAAATACTGATATGTACACGTATTCTGACATTACCTTAGTCAGGTTAGGAGTACACCACGTTCTACAATTTTTCATACCATGGTCTATAATTTACATTGGGGAAATATAAAAATGTTATTATCTATGAATATATTAATATTTTTACCTATTATTATAATTATGAAAATAATTAATTTCATTAAAAATGGAAATATATTCAAGTACATATTAGTGTCACTATATTTTTTGTCATTGGATTATGGTTTAAACAATACATGAGAGAATAAAGTATCTATTTTTTCTATAATAATATGATATATCAAAATAAGAGTATGTTTAGGTATCTTAATTCAATCAGTTTCATGATATCTTATTACAATGGGATGCATTATATTATGAAAAATTAACCAAGTAGCATGAGTTTGGTCAAAGTCATGTAAGAGGATAGTAGTGGATGAAAGATAATTACCCACTTATAAAAAATAAATATTAATGATTTATTTTATTAAGGACATGTATCATTTATGTCTCTGGTTATTACCTCAACACTCTTTTATTTATTGAAGATTATTCAGTTGGATGCATCAAACTATTGACCTAAATGGAGACCTTATATAGGTGGTAGGAACCACTAGATAAAATTGAAGATGATCATGGTGACATTTACATTAAGGATTTTTTATGGTCCAAATATGTATATGAATGTAGGTGAAAATAGATTCTCATTCTTCATGATATGTTATTCACATATGGGATATAAATTTATACAATGGTATTCTAAGGTAGTTTTTTTGGCTTCAGATAATGATGAATTTTGAGAGGTACATCATGTGATGCTCAACCTATCATCGCGTGAATGATGAGATCCAAAAAAATCTTCATCTTCTATAATTACATATTTATTGGAAAAATTGGTGTGGAATGACGATTATATTTCAGATACTTCTTTCAAGGATAACTATTAAGAGGGATTTAGAGTACATAATTATTTACTAGATAACCAAGGTTGAATAGATAGTAATGATTAGGGAGTCACGTTCAATTAATACATGGGGACAATTATATGACTTATCGATATTATTCATATGTATTGTATATAAGAGTATCATGAATTATCATGCTTCTTCTATCAATTCTCAAATATGGAATGGTTTATAGAACACACATTCTACAGTGTTAATTTATGGTAAACATAGCATCCAAAAACCATTCATAAGACTTATAATTCTATTGTTAATTTTGAGGAAATGATATGAGTGTAATCAATTAATATTAGTGGTAAGATGGTTTCTGGTCTTACACTCTTTGTGGTGTCTTATAATGATAGTATTAGGTGTATATATATTATATTTGAGTCCTTTTATAGTATTTTATTTCATTCCCCTCTTATCTAGAAATAGAAAGGGGTGTTAGATATTATTTTGTAGTATCACATTAGGGTTTTCGTTGCGTATCATGTTTAGTAATAAGTAGTAAAGAACAATACATATAAGGATACAATAAATTATAGACACATTATGTTATCTTAATGATTCAATAGTGGTATAATGGGTGTTCATGATATTGTAAATTCATTTAGAAAATTATTATATTATAAGGATTCATATATTAATTCATAGAAACCTAAAATAAGTTATAGTGGTCTATCGGGTCATTACAATTTATTTATTATTAGTGATTCATGATATTTAAATGTTTTTAATAACATATTTTATGTATCATGTCATAAGATATTACAATGAAATTCCTTGCATATTATTTACATCAAATACAACAAGCCATATCTCAATGTTTCCTTATAGTAATGCCATATTCATATTCTCAATTAGTGACTAGAGAACCTCTATTGGATGAATATATCTCTTTTATACATATTATGGTATCATGGTTGTGCTAAAAATGATACTATAGAGTTTGAAATAGTTAGGAATTCACGACAGACACATTTTTTAATGTGGGAATGTGATTAATTTTATAGATGTCTATCCTAATGGGTTATATGTTCAAATCGATAATGTGTATCAAAGATAAATTTTGATAAAAAATATTGTTGATTCTTCTGCACATTACAATTTTATAATGTGTCTAAGGTTCTAGAAGTGTACAAGGAGTTTATTTCTTATTTTACGCAGGGTGCCAAGAAATAATTCATGAATAAAAAATTACACCACATAGAAAGATTATTTCATGCTTTTATCTACTAGTGTTGGTAATATTATAAAGTGGGATACAATGTGCCTAATATCTATATGGGTGAGTTTAGAGTGGGGGACTGGGTACCTGAGAAAGAAAGGTTGGTACTATGTATCCCCTGGAATGATTTTTATAAAATTTAATTAAATATTTTATTGTAATATAATTTTAATAAAATGAGATATCCTACCTCATTTTGGATGGTATTTAACTAAATCCTTCCTCCCTTGTTAAAAATTCTCATCAAACTAAACATTGATGACATGTTTTAGTAACTAGATTTGACTTTCTATTTTCACCTTTAGTCTCCACAGTATAGGATATAAATAATTTTTTTGTTAATTATTTAATAACCCTTCATTTGGGATGGTATTTACCTAAATCCCTCTGCCCACTTATTTATTTCTAATGAAAAATGAACCACCACTAGTGTACATTTTATATGGAACAATCCCAACCAAATCAGCATAAAAAAATTCTATTAATTTTGAATTTATTTCTGTTGTAATGTATAATCCCAAACTGAGTGTACTTTAAATGTATATCATAAATATTTTAAATAATTCAAAATGATCTCCCTTCAGATTAAATTGAATGTGGTTCGCTATGAATGTTGTAAAGATGGTATCTGGCTATGTTATAATCAAGTATAACATGATTCAAATGATTCTCTTATACATGGTGGGATCTATAAAAGTCATATCCTTTTGTTTTTATGTCTTTTCCCAATCAAAATTATTGTCAAAAATGGTGTGGAGTCATGCATGTTGAATTTAATCATCATATACTTTATGTATTTAACCATAGAAATTAGGTTGTAATAATTATTCTTAATCATCTGATGCACCAATAATTATATGTGTTCACAAATTATTTACATTTTGAAATATGTTTTTATGTGATTAACAAATTCATCCACTGATCCATGCTTTATTCCAAAAAATATAATATTACCCACCTATACAAGAACAATAACATTATCTTCATCTAAATTATTGATATACAAATTTTGATCAAAACTTTATCTTTAGAAATGAATCATTTTCATAAAAGCTTCCAACAAAGAATTCCATCCATGTGGTTCATTCTAAAGACAATAATGATGCTTCTTTTGTCTAAATTTTTTTTCATATTTATTTACAATAATAAATACCACTGGTTTTTCAATGTAGAAATATTATTATGTTACTTATTTTATGAATGATGTTTTTTCGTCCCTCTGATTAACATTTTATCCCCATAAAATTACTATAGAAAAAAATACAAATCGAATCTAGTCTCGCAACAATATAAAATGTTTCTTCAACATCAATTCCTGCAATTCATGAATAGATTTTATACAATAACAATATATAGTTTCTGATAACATTTCTATGATAGTTGAATTTTTTATTAAGAACCACTTTGATTTAATTACATTTTGATGTTAGGGACTCATTAGAATATCTCATGACTAGTTCATGTCTATCTAATCAAGTTATTTATTCATGGAATTAGACCATGATTCTAACCTTATATATTCATTAAAAAAGGTTTCTTCCACTTTTTATAAGAAGGAAGAAAGTGATTCAACACAGATTATCCTTTCCTGTTTTGGTTCTATACAATCCGCAATGATTTTTCATTGATAAATTTATTCTCTTATATTTTATCATTTAGGTTATGATGATTTATCTGCGACCATGGTTTATTCTTCAAATTCATCTTTGAGAATCATCGGCATTTTGTGAGTCTTTATTACTCTGTAATCCTTCTTGTTTTCTCATTTTAATCCATCCCATTTACACATTATTATTCATTTTTTTCATATCTGAATATGATCTCCTCAAGGTATTTATAGTTTTATCTTCCATATTTTTTACATCACTACTTTCCACAATTCATCCAAGATGATTATGGTAACATTTTTTTTGCATTTCCTATTTATTTAATATCCATGTAATAATCCCTCATGTACATAATCACCATATTTTCCATGATTTAATTATTTGATTTAGATGAAAAATTTACTCCCAACAATAGTAATGTACTTCATAGATGGATAATATGGTGATACACATACTATTTATCCCTCATATACAGCATCACCATGTTTTGTGTACACTAATTCTTGAAAAGGATCTTTCTATTAATGATGAGAAATATGAATCTCTATTAAAATAGTTATAGACATATTTTTCACATATAGATTAATGTTTTCATAAACTACATTTTTCTATGGGGTTCCTACTCTAGCCACTTCATGCTTTATTCCATGATTTTCATGTAATTTTCAAATTCATTTGATTTTCATTCTACTCTATTGTCACATAATAATATATTTATTGTGTGGTCAAAACCATTTTCAAAAATTTGATTTAACTTTTCATGAACTAAATATCATTTGGTTTCTTATCTATAGCAATTATACATTACATTCTACTATAATCATCAATAATGCGAATGATGAAACTATTTCCATGCGTTCCTGCCAATTTTTTCAGATTGCATATGTTTGTGTGGCCGATATCAAGCATATTTGAGGATGTTTTATTCTGGGGATGATATGAACTAAATACTATAATTATTCACATTAATGAATCACATGTATTTTGACGTTCACAATTAGAATCTGTTATATCGATTACTATCATCATTATAGATATTTTTTCAATCCTTTTTGGAATCATTTGACCTACCCTCTGATTCAAGATGTTGTTTCTCTATTCAATAGTTGAGTAAGAAATTTTTTCCTTATTGTCAACTTGGTATAAATTTCCATCTATTATGAATCGTTGCATGTCTAAATTCTAAGTATTTACATTGATAGATCTTCCCTTTTGATTAAAAGTCTCTATAAATCCAGATTCATAGAGTTGACTCACATATAATAGTATCTAAATCATTCCATCCACATAGAGAACATCAGTTTTCATAAGCTCATCAATTAATGGATTATTAATTCCTTATCAATTGATCTTCAAATAACAATCATTTCATAACATCAATGTTCTGTAAAATATTTTCTAGAATTTATTAAATAAATAATCATTTCAAATCATATAGGATGAGCATCATCTATAATAAATCTTAATGGTACTGTTCTATTTAAATTTTTAAGAAATTTATTACATTGTTAGATTTGTCGATCTTATTAGTTTCTTTACATGAGGTAATTGATTGGGTAAAGTCTAATAGATTCCTTTTCAATCACATTTACACATTTTAGCTTTCCATTATGCTCATTTCATTCTTTTAGATGACAATATTTGTTTGAAATATATACTTATCCAAGTTTATGGGAATTAAATATTTATGTGTTATGTAGGTAATGTTCCTATATTTCTTGTACCTACAATGAATAGATTTATGGAAATAGTTAGAAGAGAAAAAACCATAGAAACAATTAATTATATAAGTTTAAGGACATTTTTTTCACGCTGTGTTCTTTACATTGAATAACTTTTCCATTTAGATAGCCATTATCCACATCATAATATGATATAGTTTGGGATATAAACCACATGATTGAAATTTAATTTGAATAAATTTCATTTCACTTACATTCTTGTGTTCATCATCCTCATTTCAATCTTTCTGAGAATAAATTAAGCATGCAAGAGAAATTATACCTTGTTGATGGGTATTGAATTTTGAATGTGTTCTTTAGGTAATTCTACCACATTTCCTTTACCAACAATTAATATCTTTATTTCCATAGTTAGAAAAGTGAATACAATATCTATAGAAACTATTTCTTATATAAGATGGAGGATATTATTTATCTATCAATTATTGACTTCCAATATATTCCCCATTATTATAGATTATTACCTCTTCACAATACAACATGTTATGGTCTAGAATCCACAGAATTGACATTACTTTTGAATAATTTTCTTCTCCCTTACATTCCTCATTAGGTACTGTTCTTTTGTTAAATAATGTTACTATAGATATTCTCTGAATATTTAGGGTTAATGTTCATCTCACTCTTCAATTAGATCTGAAGAATTATTTATTTGAACATTAGGTACCTTTTTTATTTTATAACATTAATATTCCCTTTTCTATGATTCATCTTTTTAGCAGAAATTATTGTTTCAACATCACGACCAATTCCACGTTTTCCCATATATGTGGATCATTGATCATTCAAAGCCTTATCTACTCATTCAGAACCACATTTAGATCTATCTAATAGATATTATTTTGAGAATCATTCAAACTATAATTTCTTCTTAATTTACCATGAATTTGATTTAGTTTCATGTTTACTTCTTTGTGTTAAAATGTATTCTTCATGTCCTTCAATAGTCTTGGACTTCCCCTTGTGTCTAGATGTAAGGTCATTGAGGAATTTTTTCTGTTCTTCAACACGTAGATTAAATTGCAAAACATATTTTGAGGTTTCATTATTTGTGGAATACCAATTTGTTTCAACTTTAAGTTGATCAAAATATGCTTCATGTTGAGCAACACACTTTGAGGACTCTTCCTTATTGAATCTAAACATTTTTTTTTCTTTGATATTCATGTTATTCATGTGCACCCCAAATTTCCACCATCATATAACCAAACCAACCAACTGATTATCATTATCTATTTAAGGTTTTTATTTTTAAACAATAGCCATCATATATTTTCAGTTTTTCCTATGGAGGCCGAACTAATGGTGTGTTCGACAAAGAGATGATTTCACACCGTGATGGATGAACGAGACACTATTAGAGGTGTATCAAGGTGGTGTGCCCCTAGGAGAAGCACACCATGGTCTTACATTGGAAATGATCTATCATTAGAGAGAAATACTATATACTGTATATCATTGGAATGTATAAATATCTACATGGTTCGATGGATGGTGTGGGGATTATGCATTTATTCTTCCCCTATAGGTGGCACGAGATAAATGGGATGTTCTGGCCAGGGTAAAATTTTGATTATTGTGAATGGACGGTATACATTGAATGTATTGTTGCGTTTGAACTATTAGGAGGATTCCTATGTATTCCAGTTAAATAGAAATCAAATACCATGTAGTTCGGAATGGTTGGGGATTACACCTATAGAGGAGGCCCATCTATTTGGGGATAACATATAGAAGCCTCTTGTTGAGGGTTAATGATAAGGGATTACACATGGAACTATCCCATGAAACATGTATGGTTATGGAGTAATCTACAAGGGATTCCCATTAGTGATGGTTGGATTTTATAGTAACTATTATCCTATAATCCCGCATGAGTGATGCACTATTTGAGAAACATGACTATGTAGTAGACCTAATTGTCTTGTTAAGAAATTAGAGCCAATGAGAAATGATGTGGGTATTATGCGTGTAAGATACCCTTACGAAGATGTTATTCCATGTAGGGATGATCTAAATGCATCTGAGGAGGATATCAGTCACGGTGATTCATAAATAGATAATCTTCTCAAGTGTGTGTGTGTGTGATTACACATTTAAGCTTCCCATTTTTGGAACATTAGGCCTCATGGTGGAGTTTCATCCCATGAATGGAGAGAAGGTGGAATCCAATAATTATCCTATATAGGACATCCCATGTACATTTAACTAGGTAAGAAAATTGTTTTACGTAATATTCTTAGGATGTTTGTACTGGCCAGTTTTACATCATTTATCATGGACATGTGGGACTTACTGCTTATCCTTTGGCCTTACATAACCGTAGCTCATGAACCTCTTGGTAGAGCATGTCTTCAACAATGCCAGGTTTCAATGGTGTAGATGAGTGGTCAATAATTAGTTCTATATTAGTGTTTCTATGATACGAAGAACTAATAATTAGCACACCAATGATGATAATAAAATGTAATGGAAACACATACACTAGAGGCCTAGGTAACATCTCATGAAGGAAAAATTAGTGAACATTCTCAATATTGGAGTGTTTTATAAAATAATTACGTTCAAGGAATGATATTTGAAATAAAAAGGTGGTCAAATGGTTATTTTACATATAATAATTACATATAGATTCATGGAAGGCTTCTATGCAATAAAGTTTGAATGAATGTAAGGATGAGTCTTGTGAAAAACTTTTGACTGTCGCATATAGATCCATGGTTTAAAATAGAAGGATTTTGTGCATGCACCAAACATGGAATGAAATATAATTGGAGAGAAATACACATGTGTTGGAACACTAAATGGAGGAACAACATGTCACCTTATGAGAATTATCTCTACTATGATGATTCCATTATTTCATCTTGTTTTGATAGATTGATCTTACGTGAAGTAGATCGTTAGATAGACTTCTAGAGGATCACACTAAATAAAGGGTGCTAAAATTCAATATATATCTGAGATCTTTGGTGATGTAATGGAATATTTCAATCAAAGAATAAATGATCAATGTTGAATTTTCCTTAGAATTGGTGAACGATATTAGAATGGGCTAGTTGATATCTTAACTATCGTGAAAGTGGTTTGTGTGTGGATAAGGAGTCATGCACCATGTGTAGACATCTTATGCTGGATTTCCTAATCCATTTGGGAATCCTATGAAGAAGTGGATGAATTGAAACAACAATGGCAATGAAAGTGTCTTGATCATGGATTTAGATATATCCCTCATTCCTCAAAACATGTGTGCAATATCCTTTTAATTCGTGTAATGATTTGTTGATTGGAATGAAGGACTTAAACTCTGCAAAGGCGACCATTCACTGATTCACATGAAATTCAAAACAAAAGGGTGTCATGAAGTATATAATGTATATATGTGACATTTATAACAAGTTTATACCCATGGGATAATTTTATATTGTATTATTTTTAACCTTACATTTTTTAGGATATTAAATAATGTCTCTCATGCGTACAACCAACAATAACCCCACAGAGTGATGTGATTCTTCTTTTACTAATTCTTCACATGGAATTTTATAAGGGTATATTTAAATATTAAATGTTATATAAATTTCATAATAATTATAAAAATTATATTATATTCATTATATAAATAAATTATACCATTTTCATTCATAACTCTTCACCCACTTAATGATGATAACATTGTTTGTGTATGTATGGAAAACCACATTCACAAAGTGATGTGACTCTCATTTCATCCCCGCACCACAAGGATGATTTATATATGTATATAATATAGTATATATGATAAATTTATCATAGTGGGAATATTTTATACTACATACCATTATTCCATAACTATCATTGGAAAATGTAAACATTACTAATGTGTACGCATGACCTACCCTCTACATGATCATAACAGACATCATTTTATGTATCAATCATTAATTATTATTTTAAAATTATAATATATTTAAAAATAAGATAGTTGTTTCACCACTATCATTTTTTATATGGTGAAATTATTTAATATGGGAATGAACGTGATCTATAATGACAAAACACATAAAATAAAACATTGAAATTAAAATCCGAAATAGTGAAAAGAATGAAATGTTATTAATGAACAAGATTTATGGTGTCAATAATGAAAAAAGATGATATTATAAACAGTAATATGGTTTATGTGTAATCTAAAAAAAATTTAAAACCACTATACATGTGCTTAAATAATTTTTAATCAAAGGGAAACATGAGGTAAATTATTTCTGAGCTAAATTTTTGTTCATTAGGTTAATCTTCCATATAATTAATTTCGGTTATTCTAATATTATTTGTATAATAAATTTTGATAAAAATATGTTTTATTTCAAATTATTTTTTGGATTGAAATCTAAATAATGGTATCTATACATTTATTAATTATCTCTTCAATGTTATGATTATTGTAAATGTTTATTTTAGAATCTCATTATAATCAAGATTGTTTACAAATTGAATATCAGTTGATGGAAATTTCATGAACGTTTCCTTTAAAACCCACATAATTATATTATACACAGTTTATTCATGATATTATCAAGTAATAATATAATTTACCACTCATTGAAGCATATATTAACTGATAAAATGTTTTTATGAAAATCCTACAACATTTCTCTCTTAGGTCAGAAATCTGTTTTGTTCAAAAAATATGTTTTACACAAATGATTACAAAAATATTTGAAACCTTTTCAAAATAATTTATTTATGTATTTTTTTCCAATTATTACTTATAAAAAATGTTTTAAATTTAATCATATTATCTTTTCAGGACATTTTCCAATTGTATTTTATAGAAAAAATTGAAGGAGTCATTATTTCAACATATACGATGTGAATGGAATTTTCAACCATCATAGAATCAAAATATTTTATAGATTTCAACAAAATATTTGGTGTATATATTCATTGATTTTATTTATTTGTTTTATTTTATAAAATTATTTAAAATATTAAACGGATATTTTTCTAATGAATGTTTTTAATGTTATTGTCATGGAATTTTTATTCATCAATGAAAACCTCCTTTATTCTTTGTAAAAATTGTATTTGATGTATTGATGACATAATTATTATTTAAATGGATTTATAATGATCATTTTGACCAGGAAAAGTATAGAAATTAACTATCTTGATCAATTTTTTATTCATTAACTTTATATTAAAATATTCAATTTCATTTGACCAATAAACAATAAAATTCCTCTAAATATAAAAAGTATATATCATGCATAAGTTTATTTAATGAACATTATATCATTTTTACATATTATGTTCGATATTGAATGTTATTATTTTATCTAACAAAATTTAGGTGAATCCACATTCCTAACTTAGTAAAAATAGTAAATGATAAAAAATATTATTCAAAGAATAAATTTATTATTCGTTATATGAGGAATAATTTGGACATGTAGTGATGGTTGGGGTATTGAAATCATGTATCCCCTTAAATCATTGATAGGAATCATGAGAAAAAATATGGTGGAAATACCCTATGAGATTTTACCCAATAGTTTTACACAATTTTATGATGTTATTGATAGAAGATATATTTTTTTTTTCAACCCAAAACAGTTTGTTCCATGTAGTTTTGAACCATATTTGGAAATTTATTGAAAGTATATGTTTTCATTTCCTTGAGATAGTGCATCTAATAATTTTTCATTGTATTCGATAGAAATTTTGTTATTATTTTCCATAATATTTTTACAATAATATTATCTAGGGATTCATTTAAGTATGACTTGATTGATTAAATGACATGATTTTTCATTTATTTACCTTTCCATATTGATTAGGCCAAACCATTTTATTTTAATTTAATAACTGCTCATTAACATACCTTTATATATTGATTATGTTTTATCAAATAATTTAAATTTAATGTGTGCGCTATTATTTAACATTCCCTATTGATTATTATTATTGATTAATAATAACTTCTAATGTACTAATACCTTCTTGATTTGTTGAGATTGTCTATATTTTGTTTCCTTTCCTAATGATCCAAGGAGTGTACTATGTTTTATATGAAAATATATGTTAGAAGGAATTATTTTATTATTGAAAAAAAAAATTGTTGTAATTTTTTTTTTCAAATTTTATGTAAGGATCTAGTGTGTATCTATTTTAACAAGACTACTATATTATAATATATTTCTAGATTCCATTCCAGATATATTTTTCCAATGCAATAAATCAAACACCTGCTATATTTTTCTAGTGTCCGAGTTTATAAAATAATTGTAAAAAATCTATATTTTGGAATTTTATTGTTTGAGTTATAGATGTATTTGACATTTAAATGTACTCAATTAAGGGATGAATGTTTTATTGTTTTATTGTATGTATATTTTTGTATAATCCTATATTGTAAATTAAAATTTTATATTTAGGTAAAATGATTGTGAAAAAAATTAAATATACTATCTCTATATCCAATGAATCAAATTGACTTTCAAATCATCATGTTTTTATGGTTTTTAAGAACATAACATTCCATTATTAATTTAATTTAATCTGATCAATGACCTATATCACTCTCTATAATTAGTTGTGCTATTATTCTATGTCCATATCTTCACAAGAAACAAATTTCCTCATAATTTGAAATTAATTTTTATGATATTACACACGACCATTAGACTCTCATTTCTCCCATATTAAGTGGATATTTTATTAACTATAATAGGATTTTAGTATTTCAAAAATCATATTTCTAAATTCCAATAACTTGACTATCGATATCAATATTAACTTGAGAGAAAGAAATTTATTTATGGTGTGGAGAATGAAACACCCCATGATTTATTATAACAACATTATTTTTGATAGCTTTTGAAATATGAAAGATCAATCATAAATAACAAATGAGATATATTTATTTACATTTAATCTCATTGATATATTTTAGAACATCAAACCATGAAAATAAATGAAATGTTATATATTAGACAATTATTAAATATATGTTTAATTTTTAGGTATGAATGGTACTAAAAAAATTATAAAAACAATAAATATTACACTTGGAAAAACAATAATTTTTTTATCAAATGATTAGAAATAAAATATGATTGTAACACCCCAAATCCACAGTTCATGATTCAGTTCAAAAAATAAAGTGTATTTTAATATAAAATATAACTCTATAATACACACAAAACATTTTACATTGTAGGAACATTTCCTATCTATGTTATAAATAATTAGACAAGAACTTACATATTTTTAGAGTTTAATACAAAATATATCTATCATGTTCCACGTTAACTTAATCGAAAAGAGAAGTCACACAAATTAAAAAGATTGAAATACCTATGAAATGGTTTTTAGAAACATTGTATGTGAATTAAATTTTCCAGTAATGATTTAAAAACTAGTAAAATGTATTTTTATAACATTACATAAAAATAATTTTAACATTTTCTAACAAATATAAATATATAAATATATAAAATTATATTTTAAATTATTTAATAATATTTACCATTTTGAAAATATTTTTCAATAGTAATGGTTTTTAAATACCATAAATTTTTAATGTATTTTTTATAAAATAATCCCTTGATTTATCAAAAAATATTAAGAAGGCTTTGAAAAAAAACCATGGGGACTCTTTTAATATTGATGGTTGTATAGCCCTACCCACTTTCTAAGGGATTTGTTTTCTCCCCATTTCCATATCTTGTTTACGGTGTTCAAGGGCCAAATTTAATAAATATAATTTAATCTAGCATTACATATTTATTCAAATTTCATCAAGGTTTTTCTGTATATGTACATATGGATAAATATTTACATACAATCTTATATATATAGATTCATAATAAATCATCAGTGATATTTAGAATAACCACTTCTTTGGAACATTTTTCTTTTCAATTTAAATTACTGAAAAAATTATTTTCATCCATGTATTCCATTTATAAAACTTAAAAATAAGTTTTTAATAATTTCTTACAATTATATGACTAATTATATACAAATTTTTATAAAAATAATAATACTGGTGAATATATTATAAATTTATGTTATATCATGTGTCTGATATGATAGTCATATCACATTATATGAATGAAATTCATGATTATGAATGTACAGTGCATAAATAAAATGATTTTTTTTATAAATCAAACCATTATGAAAATAAAAAAATAAAATGGAATCATAAAATAATAACATTAACAAATTTAAATATGAAAAAAATTATTTTGAAAACAATAAAATATACTTTATAATTAAAAGAAATATTTAGAAAATCCTTGTTATTAATTCATGAAATAGTTCAAAAATTCTAAAATGGGAAAACAATAATGGTGTTTTATGGAATAATTTTTAAAAATTATTCCCTTACTGAAACATAATAATAATTTAACATTCTGAAGAATGAATATTTTCATTAATTAAATATAATATTGTCAAGATAATTTATAAAATTGAAAAAAAAAATCAAATTGAAATAGACAATAAAAAAATTAATGATATAGAAAATATGTTAGACGACATATATAGACCATATCATGCATTATGATATTTATTAGTCTATTTTTTACAATTATTTCATGTGAAATATTTTGGAATAACTTTTAATTTTCTAAAATTACTTGTGTTCCACCCACCTCACATATAAAAGGACACCCCCTAATATATTCACCAAACATTCAAACACTTTTGCAATATCCATTACCAATTGAAATATCTTCAAAATTTTCTTCGCATATCCCTTGAAACCTTTTTTTATCATAAATTCAATATAGTATTACTTTTGATATAATCCTAAATAGGTTGTTTGAGAGGAGGTATAATGCATAACTATGAGTTTTTGTTTCAATTATTCCTCGACAAACATTAATTATTATTAAACATTGTTATATAATAACCTTACTATAATACATATAGTTAGACATTTTTCTGAAATTTTCATGTCCTACAACCATCCCCACCTCCATAAAATGGGTCACGAAATCATCTTTCATGTGTACTGAATACTACCTCCTCACATGCCAATGTCATTCATTTTTTTTTCATCACCTCTCACGGTTGGGTACGATGATGTATATAAAATATATATATATTTTATATATAAAATAATTATTAAATTTGAGTAGTTATATAATATATACTATTTCACATTCCATTACATATGGTATATGATAACGTCAATCATGTGTACATCGAATTAACTCCTTGTGAACAGATGTGATTCATTTGTCACTAATTTTTTACATGGAATGTGATAAGGTTAATGATAATGAATTTATGTGTTATAAATGAATTAATTATGATATTATTGAAATATATATAATTATTGAAATATTATATATCATTTTTTCATACATTTTCACTCAATAAAATATAATAACATCATTCTTCTACGTATGCACTACTGCCTTCATGAGGCGATGTGACACAATTTTGATCAATACACCACATGGAATATATGTTTATGCATATTCAAAGAAATAATAATGTATTTATGATATAATGATTATTTTTAGTTATATATTATTATATACCAAAATTCAATAATGATAATTGGAAAATGAAAAATGCTTCTCTTTCTTACGTATGACTTATTGCCTTTATGATCATAACATACTTGATTTCTAAAAAATATTCCTAGTTAGTGTTAATATTATAATTGATGTATGAATATGATAATTATATCATGATTATTAATTTGGATATGATATAACTTTAGAATATACACCATAATTGGAACACTCAATACAAATATTGAATGAGAAAAGAAGGCAATTAACACCATAAACCAGGAAAATTATGAAATATTACTAATGAAAAGGTGATGAGATAAAAGAAAATGATAGTATGTGATATTTTTAATATTTTAATGGTTATGGAATAATATAATAACATTTTTAAAATCAATAAATATTGGTTTAAATCATGATCAACCAAAAGGAAGCATCATGCAAGGGAGTTTGTTCAATTTCCCTTCGTTGAGTCATATTCTAACGTTCTTCACTGAATTTATTTTATAGGCTAAATATAATAAACCATTGAAATGGAATATAATAATAAAATAATTATTCATAGAATCTCTAGTTTAATTTGAAATATTTTATCCCAGGGTATTTCTCTTTGAAATTACAACGTGGTAAAGAAATTTAGAACACAATTTTTTTTCATTGTGTTATATTACTTCATGGATGACTTTGATATTAAATTATTATCTGTGTAATGAGTTATTGTTTTGATATGTTTCATTTATAGTTGTTTTTTGTGAATTTATGATTGATATAGTTAATCTAGTTATTTGAACATTGAGATCTCAATGTTTTTATCATTACCATGTTTGATTTCTCTATCTCATTCAAATCGATGTTGTTTATTATTGAATTTTGTTTGAAGGAAATTATTTGTTTATTTTCTATAAAATTTTTATTTAATTCTCATCTTTTTATTCCTTTCATTTTCATGTAATAATACAATTTTACACTCTTTGGAACCTAAAATTAATGAATTGTTTCAGTAAAATCATTCATTAGTTCTCTCTTCAGTATGACATCATATTTACAATAATACATTTATTTCATAAAAAAATAAAAAATATTATTCTAATTTAATTAAATTTTTTTACCTATTTATTTATTTTATATATTTTTTATAATAATATTTTGAACTTTTTGAAAATATGAATGTTGGTCTTTTATCCAAATCATGAAAGGAATCATTGTTTTAGAATGTATGGAATTTAAAAAATTTATGACATTCATGGACACTCAATGTTTTTAAAAAATACATTAATTTATTAATAGAATAATTTTAGAAAAAAATTATTTTCAAAATTTCTTGTGAATTTGATTTTAAAATAGAAATATACAAAATAAAAATCATATTTTCCTTAACAATTTAATTATTGATATTTTTCTTTTATTTCAACAAATCAATTAAAATAATAATTTATTCTTACTCAAATAGTTTTTTATTGGATTAATAAATATTTATTATTTCTATTGATGATTTATTATAATTGTTTTGTAATAATGTCTTTAAATTCACTTTCAAAATTTATTTTTTTAGTAATTAACATTCCTTTAAAAAAATAATTTACTTATGATAATTGGAAATTAAATTTCCCCAAATTATTCATAATGTTTATCATGGATATGTTAACGTCATAAATTATATACCACTTCTAAATATTGTGTTGAAAATTTCATTTTATATGGTTATATATTTAAAAAATGTAAAATTTATATTCATTACTCAATATGGAATTTTAATGATAAGGAATCATATTTTTTAAACAAATATATTATTCAATATTTGAAGAATGTATTCGATATATACTGACATGTGGGGGCTAGAATTATGTATTCCATAAATTCATCAATCATCTTATGAGGGGAATCTGTATGCTAGAAATAAAAGCGTTTCTACCAACTGTTTTAAACCATTATCGGAAATATAATTATAATATATTATCACGATTCTGGATGTCATGAAATCCTATAAAAAGTACATTCATTCATTATAGATTTAGTTGTTATTATCCATAAAATTTTAACCATGATATAATCTCTTGATAAATTTCATTATCAGTTTATTAATTCAATGAAATATGTGTTTACTTATTTACCTTGAAATATTTAGTATTACTTATCTAATTATGATAGATAATTTATTGTTTAAATTGAATATATATTTAGTTATTATGATTTATTAATTTATGATTCTTTACTGATTTATGTTTGATTATAGTATAACAAATCATTTATGATTTTTTGAATCATGTATGTGTCCACCATAAGCACAATTTCTAGTATTGATTCTTATTTGTTGGGAGAGAATATGGATAAATTTTATGAACATTAACTAATAAAATCTTTGAAAATAAAAGATACTATGGTGATTATATTTAATTATTTTAAAAATATGTGAATGAGGTATATGAAGAAAAAAAATATAAACAATTATTTAAGAACACTACCTCTTTTTTGGACAACTTCTTTCGATTTTCACCAAAATACATAATTGCATGTATTTATGATCAGACAATGGGATATATGATGTTGGGTGGGTATTAGAAAATTTATTTTCATAGATCATTTATGAACCAAATGTATTTGTTTTTTCAATGATCGGATGAGAGTGAATGACCTTTTATATGGGGAGGGGACACATTGAATTTTTGAAAAGAATCAATTAAAAAGTTTTTTTATCATTCCAAAGGTATCCAAAATGGAACATTTTGAATACTTATAGTTCAAAAGTTACAAATATGGACTTTAAATTGTTTTTCTAAAAGTCTATGATAATTTTAAACATTATCTTCATAGATTAATCCCTGGTAACCCATTTTTACCATAAACATGGTAATAAGTTTTTACTTATTTTGTTATTCATATTGATTAAAAAATAAGTATAACATAGCTAATAATATATAATATTATGATATAAAATATGGAACCCATTTTTTCCAATTTCAATTAAATTATGTCTTAGAATACAATTAAAATGTATATTAGTAGATTTGACATAAAATATAGTTTTCAATGAGAAAATTCTCATATGTTTTGTATATTTTAATAAAAAAATTCAACATGACATGTTTTTTAAATGAAATTTTTTATTTAAATTTAAATATAATGCAACTAATATTACATTCATAAAAATTAAAATATAATTTTTATTATAAAATTTTTTAATGATAATGCAGTTTTTAGAAAGAATCAGTATTTTTACTATTCATAAAAATGGAAAATTTAAAAACTAACACCTAAATTAACCATAATATAATATTAATTTCATTATTTTAAAACATTCGTTAATTTTATCAGATATATTTTGATAAAATTTGAAAATTTATTTCATGTTATTTTGAAAACAGTGACTAAACTGTCTTATAGAAAAATAAAACTTTCAAGAAAACATATATTTTCCATTATCATGTTTTTAATTTTTATTTATAATAAATATATAATAAATAGTCATGTGAAATAAAAATATATTTCTTAATTTTTTTTAATATTCATAATCTCATATTTATTCCATATGTTATATTTGATTACTATTTTAATATTTTCTAATACTCGGGTATGTGTGTTCTGCAAGTTGTCAATGTGATCGAATTTATTTAAATATAAATATATCATATTGTATAAGGATGTTAAATTAAATTAAAATAGTGGGATTTAATGTGATAGAATCTATCTGACATGATGTCATTACATTAAAATAGAATTATTTTATAATCCTCATTTACTCAATGTTAATTTTCTGTACTTTAACAAAAATATTTATTTATTTCAGAATAGTGAAAAGGTCTATTTTTTAATAATAATTCCATTTAATGTTAATGTTACTTCTTGAATATATATATATATATATATAATAATGTTAAATAATTATCAGTTATTTAAAAATAATATAATTATTTTCATATTAATCACCATTATATATGATTTTTTATATGATTGTTTGGGAAAAAAATATAAAGAAACTATTTTTATGCATGTGATGTGTTTTTATGACAATAAATTAATTAAATAACTATTTATTTGTTTTTAATAAAATTTATAAATTATATATTCAATTAATAATTTTAACCCTCATTTTCTTATTTTTATAAATCAAGTAATATAGGTATATTCTGCTTTATTCTTAAAAAGTCATTTTTGGACAACATGTTTTCATTTCATTTCATATAATTATTTGGAAAACTATTCAAACCAATATAGAAATTTAATAATGTAAAATATATTATATATTTTCAAATCATCATTATTTTCAAAATTTAATATTTTAAAATTAACATTTATTTAAATTATTAATCATTGAATACTTGACACCATTGAAAAAAATTAATATGAGGTTAACATATTCTTATACAATGTGATAAAGAAACATGTTTTCAGTTTACTTCATACTAGATTATGTTTCATATACCATTATTATCTTAGGATCAATAATTTATTATTTATTGATCACTTTTCCATAAAAATTAATTAAATTTATTCTATCTATTAAAATGTTCAAGGTGTATCTATACCTCACTTATAAAAGCACACCACACCTATTTTTTCAATGCACCTTTGTGTGATTTCAATATTATTAAAAACCTAAAAAATATTATTACATATAGCTTAAAAAATTATAATTATTTTTATTCCTATAAGTCTATTCAAATATAAATAAGACAAGATCTAAAGAAGGTATCCACAAGAAGAGGCAATCAACATACATAACCTCATCAAATTTTCTCCCACTTATACATAATTTAAATACGTAGTATTACTCATAATGTAATTAATATACTATAATGAATTAAATAATATTTTTTTATTAATATTTAATACTAATTAATCTCTCTCATTTCAATATATAATCAAATGAAATTTTCATTCCTCCATAGGTGTGGAATGCATCCTCTATTCAGCGATATGAGTAATTTTCCATCACCATAATTCATGGATGCTCATTATTAATGATATAATTTTTATATATTATATTTAGAAGATTATTATTCTCTTAGAATTATATTATAACATATACCTTCTTACATTTCAATATGTTGTATGACTATAACGTCACTCATTTGTACTTGTGGAACATCACCTCCACGTTGTGATATGAATTTTTATTTCATATTTATAATGATTATTATAAGGATATAATTAATCAATAGTTATGATATATAATATATTATAATAAATCTTTAATGGAGACATATTATTTACCTTTCATTCATACCAACCATTGAATAGAGGAAATATCACAATTGCATTCGTAAGGACTGTCATCTCTAAAAATTGAAGTAATTCATATTTATTAAGAAATTTGTATGAATAATTATAAATATTTATATGGTTATTAAGTATTACACTTATAAAATGATTATAGAATTAGATTTTATGGAACCATGTATACGGTACATGGAATGGAATTTCCGAAAAGAAACTTTAATGAGAATTCGAATAATTAAAACCATGAAATGTTGATTTTGATTATTATGTTTTGGAAACATTTAAATAAAAAAGAATAAGTTTATTATATCTTATATAATAACAAGGATAATGGATATATTATATAATTTTAATTAATATAAATATATTTTATTTGTTGTTAGTGTTCATACAATTAAAATTAGACATGAGGTAATAGTTCTTTATCTCAATATTGTTTTGATGAGATATGTTTGATGTTATACAGATATAAATGTTAATGCTGTGTTTCTAATTCCACTTTTACATGTTATATATTTAATATCCTTATTATCATTATATTTTATAATTCATTTTAAATTACATTTTATGGGGTCTTATGATTTAATTGTTGAAAAATTTGTAATGGTTTTATATTATAATATAATTTCATTTTCAATATTATTATTGATAAATTTACATTTAAAATAAATATTATATGTATATTACCCTTAAAAAAACATATATTTTCTCATTTTATGGTTATTTATGTTATTTTTATATATTAACACAAATTTTATATCTTTGATACTTAGGATGATAAATAATTTTTATATAATAAAATCTAACCATGTTTAATATTTGGTTGACAAACATTATCATCCAGGTCCATACACTTTATTATTTAATTATTTATGTTCCTATATATTTATTAAATGGTTTAAAAATTTATTTTCATTAACATTGAGTTTGTATATATAGGTTCCAAAAGGAATCCTAATAATTAAATGTTTCTCCAAAGAGGTTTTCTTCAACTTATTAAAATGTTGTGAGAGGAATGTGTTATTTTACTGTATAGGAAAAGAATATATTTAAAAAAAATTAATATTTGTTTAATGTTTTTATTATTCCTCTAAATTATTGAAGGGTTATTTTCGATGTATTTTTTTTCATTAATATTTTTTAATTTTTTTAGATATGTGATTTCAAAATAAATAGGATATTTTCTTCATGAGAGGTTCCATGTTTAGATTTTTTTCATTATTAATGGAATTGTTTTATCATTTTTATATTTCACATGATATGATTTTAAGATACCATATATAATATATATCTAGAGTATTTAGGGTTTCGATGATGAAATTTGGATAAAACCACTTTTATATTCCTATAGATACGTTGAGATTAAGAGTTAAGTGCCCTTTTTTGGGAATACACATAAATGGAATATAATTTATGATATGTGGGTACATATTTATTATCTAATGAATTATGTAATTATGTAAATGTCATTAATTATATATGTTATTATTGAACCAAATTTCATGCTCACAAAATTTTTTAATGGAATCAATTCATGTTTATTATTTAAATTTTGGACTTAATTTTCATGTCAATATTTATTTGAGTGCACCTAGTTTTTATTACCATATGATTATGTGCGGACATAGTATAATGTATATATGTTTTTATGAGGACCTAATATCTTCTTGTTAACTTAAATAGTGAAAATGATAGTATTTGTACATGTGAATATTGTTATAATCTTATTGTTGTTACAAATTTATATTTTTATAGTTTACCCTCATGGAACATGCTTGATTATTAATGATTATACACTCTTATGTTTTTTATGAAAAAATTATAATACCATGAATTTAGAGTAAATATCATTAATTGATTAGGTTAAACATAAATATGTTAATTATATTTTCTAATATAATTATACTCATGTATTATATTTTACTATAATTTCATATGTTTACCCATACATATATTGTGATCCCACAATTTATTATTCATTATTGTTTACCACTATTTTGAAGAATTGGTTTTTATGAAATGCCTAATAGGGGTGGTAGTTCTGAAGAACTATGTGGATGATTCTGTAGATAATTTATATACTAGTTTCCATCTAGAAATGTTTCCAAATACACCATACCATAATGTAATTAACAAGGACCGTAATTCTATTTATTGAATTATACTCTAAAAAGATGTTATATTAATGTATAATATTATTGGGTCAAAAAAATCACTAGAATCCCTAATATTTTATGTTAAATTATTTATACTATATATTTCAAAATAGGATACAAATTTGATAATTGGTGACAAATATTTTGTTTATAATCTACATATGTTTGAATGGACCAATGTCCTTGTTTGTATTTGATATTAGGATAATAAACTGTTTAAGGGTTGAAGGGTAACCCGTACATGACTCGTAGTCCCATGGCACAAGTACTATACACGATTCCATACAAAACCTCAATGGCCCAAGAGATTACACACATGAAAAGAACCACCAAAACATCTGTATCTTGATGCCCCCTAGATCCCGACCTTGCGTGGGTGATCAGCTAGCATTTCCCCATCCAGATATGCACAATGCATGGCCCCGATGAAAAATTCCATACCCTCTAATTCTTCCAATTTGGTTATCTCTGCTATCGTGATTGATTATTTTTCTCTAAATCCACGTCCAGAACACCTTCCATGTGGTCTGTTCTTTTTTTTTCTTTTTAGTGGCCTGGAATCCCTATGTCCTGATGGAAATTAGTGGCCCAAAGGCCCTACAGCCCGAAGGCCATGTGTCCCAAGGATAAGACTAAAAAAATTAATAAATTAAATAATTCATAATTGAATACAATTATATATCACATCATCCTTTGTTTCTATTGTATTGATTATCATATGTGCTATAATAGATCAATTTTCTTTTTCTATTATTACATGTAAAAAATAAATGTGATGGAATTCATTAATATTACTAGATAAACTCAAAAACACATATTATGGGATTAATCAGATCAATATTCTCAACATAAAATGAAGAAAAATATATTGTCACTCCACTTGTGGTGATCTAGATAAATCATTAATCAAACCCATTGTTTGTGACTCACTCTATGTAATTAATAATTAATAACCTCAAAACATATTATAAGTATAATAATACTCTAAAATATAAAAAAAATTGGTTCCTTATCTCTGAAATTATCATTTATATATAAACATATAAAGTCATGATTTTTTATGATTCAAAATATAGACAATAAAAATAGTGAATTGGATCTTTTCCAACATTCATAATCTTCACAATACATAAAATATTTCCATCAATAACTACAAAATTAATATTAACAAAAACATTATGAAAATTAAAATAAAAAATGAAGCTTAATATAGGGGTCTGAAAAAGAAATTTAATTCTTATTGGGGAAATCTATGTTCAATAAGTATTGTAAATAATAGTAAAAATTTAATAATGATGGATATTTAGACAATGAAGAAGGCTAATCAAACTCTTATTATAAAAATATAAATAATTGATTACTATAAAATAGACAAATGGATCTAAATTCATAAATCCCCTCTTATAGTTAATAATATTTTCCAATTAAATAATAAATATAATCATCTTAATGGGAATCATAACCAATAATGGTTAATGGGTACCAGATACATTGGGGAGTTAAACCAGAAATGGTTGACGAATATAAATCCTAGAATAAATCCAAAAACATCATTATATAACTATATTTTAGGAATATTACTAGGAATGGGTGATTTAATGACAGTCCCGTGTTGGCCCCAAAGAAAAAATATACAACCAATGAAGGCTAGATATGTTGATCTAATATAATTAGAGAAATGAAATGGGATAGAAAACCATAAATTGAACAATTAGTATTAGATTACACTATATAATAAGCACATATCAATATATAATTTATTTGTAAAAAAATGAATATAAATTAACAAAATGAAATGAGGTAAGTCTTTTTAACTCATTTTTTTGAAAGCAATTATACAATTTTAGTTATTATATGTTATAATAATTTTTAAATATAACTATTCAATTTTGTGTAAAATTTTTTCATTAATATATACACGATTCATATTTTTATATTAGATTATAAACAATTGAAATAATAAAAGTCTTATCCTTAGTGTAGTTTTTTTAAAAAATATTTTTTAATGAAAATTTTAACTATCCTCACCATTTATTTTTTTCTAATATAATTATATGATATAATATTTCATTTCTAAAAAATATTTTAAAAAAATATGTTTCATTATTGTTTCCATAAAAAATCACCAATTTGAGATTATTAATTTTAAATAATATATATAGTTATATATAAAAATATAGAAATATATATATATATTTACATAATTGATAAAAAAAAATTAATATTAAATTTATTATATATAATTGTTTTTTATTATGGAAATGTTATATTTTTTAACTATTGTATATTCTATGTAGGTTTTTCTGTTATAGTTTTATTTATTTTCTTCATTATCTTCCATATTAGTGATGTTTGATGACGTCTATAATGTTATAATAAAATAAGTATAATGGAAAATAAAAAATTCACATTAGAGATGGAATTATAAATCAATTAATAGATCAACCAACAAATTGATCCATCATGTTCCCAAATTTATTTCATAATTACATATAGGATCTATATATGTAATATATATGAAGATATCATTTCATAAACAATCCACCTGAATAAAATGAAAATAATTTACCCATAGAAATAAATATTGTATAAATTATTCTTTAAAACCATAAAGTTTTTGTAATGATACATAAATTTAAATATTTTTATGATCAAGAAATTAATACGTAGTTTCATTGTGATATTAAAGAATATAACGATTTTTTTATGTTTTTTAATTCATTTGAATCTTATCATTATCATATTAAATTAAATAGGAATACATATGAGGAGATCTCGATATTGATAGTTCATTGATTAATCATTAGAATCATTTAATATATAATTCAATTACATATGGTTTCTAAATAGTTTCATGGATGTTATTCTAAATTATAAATTGAGTAACTTTTTCATTTTTATCTAAGGGGATTGTAGAACTATAACATTGTTTCATCTAGATGTACTTCACAATACACATTTCTGTTTGGTATTACAATTTTTTATTGAGTTTTATATATTCTATTAGACATTTCTTACTATAATATTATTTTCTCATAAAGTTCATTTAGTTATTCTAGTGGATCCTCTTTTTAATAAAGGGGCTCCAGTCATTCCTTTAATGGTTATTTATTTCTTAATCAGGATAAGTAAATGATTAATATATTTTTTACGGGGTATTTATATGAGTGGGATCATGAATTATATCACATAATAATATTTTGGAAACAATATGTATATATATATATATTATGATGATAATTTACATGCTTAATATTAATGGTTATCATGTTTTTGCATCTATACCCATGTGATGTTTTCGTTTTGTGAAATATTCCATATGTTTTTATTAGAATATTATTGTGTTATTTTAGAAAAAAATCAACATACTTCTAGTTGGTCATGTTATGAATTTATTTTATTATTTTATAAATAGATATTGATGTTGTCAATCTACTACTAAATATTTAGATATTTATTAATTATTTACGATGATTCATTGAGATATGAGAAGTGGTTTAAAATAATAATAGTTTCATAACCATTCAATACATCAGGCTGAGTAATGATTTTAAAATTAAAATATTAGAATATTTTAGAATTAGTTTTAAAATATATTAAATAACCAATACATATTTCATGTTCTAATATTTATCATTGATTCATTATTTTTAAATACAAATTTGAGCCTTGTTTTGGTTAGTTCGAATAATATAGTGAATAACAAATAAATATTTTTTCTAATGAATCAATGAATAAGATTCATGTTGTTTTACTATTTTTACTATATATTCATATATATAGATTATTTAGGGTTAAAATATATTATTTTTTAAATTTAAATATTTAGATTAATTTTTTTATATCAAATTTATTTTTAAATAATATCAATTATTTAGGATTGGATTATCATTTAATTTTATTTTTTAGTTATTTAAATTTTTGATTCATTCATTCTAAGAGGTATTTAAGGATTTGATATTTATATAATTAACATCCTTATTTACCAAGACCCAATAAGAATTGACTATTATAGATAAATTGGTAGTGCTTAAACCCTTAGGCTGATATGTGTGTTAAGGAGGTGATTGTGGGTTCCCAAGACGTGACTAATACCACTAGTATTCAACTATGCCATATTGAATAGAGGCTGAGGATAACATAAAATAATATTGAATTTATATTTAAGGTGAATATACTTTTGAGAATGTAATTGAATGTTTATAAACATAATATATTATTTATATGAGTGTGGGTAACTATAAATTTTTTAGAAATGATGTTAATATATATTCATATGATTTATGATTTAATAATTTATGTTATATATCACAAAAAATTTATATATTTACACTAAAATACGGTTCAATGGAAATTTATATAATAAAATAAATAAAATTTTTCATCACCATATATGTAGAGTAAATATTTTTAACATAGATTTTATAAGGAAAACACAAATAAATATGTTTTTTAAACCATATTTAAAAGAGTTAATTATTGATATTTCCCTATCATTGTATAATAAAAGATAAATAACATAGATAAAAAACATTTTTATTATATATTGTTAATAAAATTGAAATAATATATAATTTTATATATCATATAATTCTAAAAGACAAAATGATGTTGTTTAATTCAAATATGTTAAAATTTTTCTTTATATCCATGTTGATGTAGTATTTTTCCCCAAATTTTGTGGAAATATTTAGAGGTGTTGTTTGTATGCACTTACATCAGCATAAGATATTTTTCTTTTCCCAGACAATCATTAACTATTTTATTATCAAATTTATTTAATTAATATTCCCTATATACATTTCTTTTTGTTTTTTAAAAATTGTATGTTTTGGATAGTTTTTTTAAAATATATGTATAGGTCAAATATAATGTGATGTTTAAATTTACTTTGTGAATGATTTTATTTTACATAATATAGAGAAAAGAAATTACCATAGGAGTTATAGTTTTCTGTTATCTTCCCAGAAAATATTATTCATTGAATTAAATTGGTTTTCAAAACATTTTTAATTTATTTATATATTTATATATGTGTATTTTATTAATTGTAAACTCAAATCACTTATATTAAATTTTTTTGGTACATTAATATTAAAAAAAGTGTAATTTTTCATAGGATATTTTAGGAATCAAATTTTATGTTGGATTATATTTTGAAATTAATGAAATATAGTAACCTCAATAATACAACTGAATGGGTATAAGAAATTTTCATTCCCTACAAAATTTAAAAATTTTGACTTCTTCAACTTTTATCACATTTCAGTTTCACAGAGATTATTATTTTTTTAGAAGTTGAAAAATTTATCCAACAAAAATATTTATTTAGATACATTTCATTATAATGATATCATGAACATGTAATATCTGAATTAAATCCTGATATTAATTTCTTATAATACAAAACAAATAAATATGAAATAATGAAATAAAATAAGATAATGGTTTTTTGTCAAAAATGAATTATTCTAAAATAATATTACACTTATTCAACAACTATTTAATGGTTTTATTTTGTATAAAACATTCTATTCCATTTGTTTCAAATCAAAATTTGGGTAAATATTTGGATAAGATTACACTAATTAAAGATTTATTAGAAAGAATTTCTATAAAAATGATTGAATTCATTATTATCAATTTCTAATAGAATCCATAGAATTTATAATTCTAAACTCTACAATCTTATTTTATGATTGGAACATTATTTATTTTAATTTATAAATATTATATTATTATAAATATTATGTTTCAAATAAATAACCATAAAATTTTAGTCATTTTTGGTCTGGTTGTTTCTTAAAAAAATACATTATTTTCTTATGTTAATTCATCAAAATATAATTACTATTTTAATTTATTTAATTAGACAAATTAATGAAACATTATGTTAAATTATATATTTTCAAACATTAGAATATCTTTTTAGGTCTTTTATAGGTGGATATTTATATTTTTGTTTTTATGTGTGATTTTATATATGAATAAAGAACCATATCATTTTAGATAAGGGTTACAGGAGTGAGGTGTTTATGTATCATTCTAGTTATGGAATAATATATCAATTTATGGGTTTTATAGTCTATTGATTAAAAAATATATATTTTTCCTAAATTGTATTCCTTACTTAGGTGGTTATAAATTTATATCATATAGCTTTGTAACTCGATTCAAATGATATCCATAAGAATAATAAATAAAATAATTTTTATTTGGAATTAATTTTTCAATGAAATAAATAAAAAATTAATACATATTTTATTACCTTTGAAATAAAGTCTTAAATATTATTATTTTTAAATAATATTTTCAATTGATTCTAATTATAGTAGATAAATTTAATAATGAATATTTTCACACACATGTCAACTATATATTATTTATAAATATATAATTATGAACTCTTATGTTTATGAGTTTATTTGTATTATCTTTGTTTTTCCATGAAATGAAATAAAATATATTTACTAATATTTTTAGTTATATGATGTGATACTGAGAGAGATTTCGAGGCTCAGGAAGCCCATAATTGATATTATAAAAATATTAAAAATAATAATATTACACACACAAAAATTTGCTAAAAAATATGAAAAACACCATAATGGAAGATCAAATTGAAATTTGAGGAAAATATTGAGTAAAAAAATAGTTTTTTACCCTATGGAGGTAGAAAATTTCAGAATATCAGATGTTTTATAATGTGTTATAATAGGAAAAAAGTAATTAAATAAATTAATAAATAAATTAGATTTATTTGTTTCATTATGTGTTGGATAAATGACCTATCCATTGGTTTTTAAACAGTATTATAGACAACTCACAGAGTTATCTACATAATTTTGAAAAATTATAAGGGGGAAGGGAGGAGATCATAGGCCGATGACATAAGATCGGAGGATCAGATCGATAATGAAGGCTCCATCTATACCAGTGAAGTATTATTTATTTTTCCAATGACTATGAACCAATATTACTCTTCTTCGGTAATTAATATGATCTTAGTGAATGTTTTTTTATTTATGTTCATTTTTTCCCTATTGATTATCCCTTGGTGAATGAAGGAAATATTCATTACAAGGATGATATGTGGATCAATAATGGTTTCATGTTGATGATTATTTCTTCATGGTAGTCATGTTTAACAGATGGTATTCCTCGATGTGAGTCTTATTCAGGTTTTCACTAGGTGATGATGGTGTCTACTAATACAATACAATGAAAATATGGCCCATTTTAGGTAATATTTTAAGAGTCTCTACAAAAACAATTTCTATCCGGCCACATTGTGATCAATATGAATCCAAGATCCTCTACATTAAAAACATTGTAGTATAATAGTATAATATTATTCATAAATTTTTTAAAACTCTTGAAACACTCTCCAGATTTAGTTTGAGATCCATTTTTAATACTATGTACCTTCTATGACAACCTATCCGAATGGGGTCCTTACTGTGATTCCCTTGGAATCCCTCTAATATATTAGTGGTTTTTGACTAAAATCAATTCACCATATCTCTAACTTGGGAAGAATATACAATGAACTTATATTCATGCTCACATCTCCAAGAAAAAAAATGTAGAAATTTATGTCCCACTAAGAACCAAATGTATTCATAGAATTGTATCCCATCCAGAGTATGAGAGGAAATTAAATTGTTATAAATTAAACTATGCTAGGATACAATCCCACCAAAATGTTTCTATAATATAAACTTCCAACTCATAATAAGATGTTATTGGGAATTCTATCTATAGTTGTAGGAGCACACCTCATTCTATATAATCCCAGAAAGCACTATCTATTAGTGGTCCACTTACGTCTCCATAAAATGGTTGCTCATTTTCACAAGACACAACACGTGTGAAAAAATTTAGTTCATGACTAAGTATAAGAATACTCATAAAGACACCAAGAAAACCCCAAGAAAAACAGAAAAGAAACATACAGTCATCTCTACATGTGTATATGTCTATAGCACATATAACAGTAATATCCAGATATACTCAATCAAAGACACATATTATAGAGGTAGTTTATAACTATAACAATCCCAAACTAGGGATTCCGTTTGAAAATTCCAGGAAGAACTCATGAGGGAGAACACAATCCGATGTATGATACACTGATGAAGTCTTTCTGAGAATTACAGTTCTTCGCGATCCTTTGTGAGAGAGATACACTGATTGATCTAATGAGAGAGAGAGATGATACAACAGATGAGGATCAGAAAAGGTCCATGGGGTGATACCAACAGCTCCATCTGAATTAACACACTGTGTAAAGGATTGTTATCCGATAGGATTGGTCGCATCGATACCAAGTAGTCTACCAAGGGAACGAAGAACAAAAAGAGGATCTAGATCTAGACCTCTTGGGGGATTCCAACAATTATGTCTAGGAAGTGTTGGAAAATGGATTACAATCCATGGAGGAGGACATGATAAAGTGAAAAAACCCTAATAAAACATCTCCAACATAAAGTGGAAATGATATTAAATCCATGTATAAAGGCGTATATGGTATTTAGTAGGCTCACATGCCATTTTACTTAACTCATGTACTTCCCATGTACAATGGCCAATGTCATTCCAATTATTTTGTGTAAAAGTGGAATACGTGGTTTATAAGTGGGACTACACACCATGTCCCTAAACCCAGGGTTCCACACATGTACTCAGCCATATTCTGGTACATGTAATCATCCCATCCGTCTCTATCTGTATACTTGTATACAGTTTATTCCAGGTACGTGGACTAGGACAAGTAGTGTGGTGGGAGAACATTTTATGTAATAAACCCATGTAATCCACCCCATTTGTATGTAGTTACCATGTACATGTCATTTTGTCCAATAATAAAAACATGTCAAGTATCCCATACTACATGTTGTGTGTTTTGGAATTTCAAGAACATCGAATTATTCCTCCTATGAATCAGTCAATCTTTAGGGAAATTATGCAACGGTCCATTTTCCTCAACCCTCTAGATATACCTCATTTCATCACCTAAAACTAAATTGAGGTGTTTGAGCCTTTAATCAGCTCATAAAATCAATTAAATCAAATACGAAGAATTATATATAAATAATTATATCACCAAAAATATTTGAATTCGTCCATCATTGTCACCATTGCACAACCGCAAGGTTTTCCCAATATTGGATCATCAATTTAAGATTATTCCTCTTAGAAAAAGCACAGTGACTGTTCCTTCATCAAAAAAATCATAGAACAAAGAACACAAATAGAAAAATGGGGAGATAAAAAATAAAAATGAATAAATCCAAGGAACAAACCTTGACCATTGTTTGTTTCAACCTCGATCCATTCCCATTATTATGATAAAAAAAATAAAAATAAATTCTCAATTATGAGTCCCCATAAATCCATCAAAGTATCACCCATCCCCTTGGAAAGAACAAAGTGTAGATCAACATCTTTGTTAGTTAGTCCGCATTAATCATTGAATCTATGAACATGGAATGAAATCAAAAATAAAACATCCTATGTATGAATTAGATCACTAAATATTGATGATCAGTTGTAGATAAAGAGATCTATCAACAATGGTCTTCGATCCAAGTCTCTATCGTTGCCAACGACATTTTTCTCAATGGTTTCTCTCTAGAGACTTCTGTGAATTTCTAGGATTATGATTCTAACCCTTGATCCCTACCTAATAAAAAATTTAATATAAAAATTGTGACATCCTACATCACGACATCATCCAAATTGAGAAAAACAATTAATTTTCAATTTAACATATTTATTAAAAACACCAAAAACTACTTTTCACAGTTGACTCACACTGGATAATGTTAAGTTGAACCTATGGAAAAGTAGCTTCTCTGAATGCCACAGTTCCAAAATATTTCTGATTCCATATCCCTTTTAGATGTTATTAAATTCGTTTATGAAAAATATGATTGTGTGTTTACTATATTTTAATATACATATAAAACTTATTATAGTAACACAGGGACTCGAAATTGCACGTAGTCTTAGTAAATGGTCTTGAAATTAATCAATATAAAATTTAGAAAAATTACAAAGAAAATATGGTATATTAAATTCTAACCATCTTGGGGGATTTTCATCCCCAATATAAGAAAAATAAAAATAAAAAAGATCTATGTATTGGGAACGAATCAGAGCCTTCAACAACAATGTGTTCTCCTTGATATTTTTGTGGTCCCACCAGAGAGATACCAATGGAACCCCTCACCTATGAACGATCCTCTCTAGATTACCCTCGATCTCTACTAGGTACTAATAAAAATTCAATGCATCCTTAATGTCCAGCTCCCCCAATATTTGATGTAAGATGGGTCTTTCATGTACCTCCTCATTTGTGACCTTTGGAAGATGTTGTGTACCTGGTCCAACTACGGGTGTACAACTGAGTAGTGCACAAAGAAGAAAAATTTATTCAATATCATAAATTGGATGATAGGACTCAAAGATAACAAACTACCTCCGCCAAATATCAATAATCCTCATATTGGTGAAACCCAAATGAACACATTTTATCATTCATCAAACTCCAAATGAATCTATATCCTATCAACATATTACATCTGGAAGCTCTATACAGTCATCATCCACTAATGTATGATCTAAACCTTATCTATAGTAGCTCACAAAAACTTTGGGCCCTTGAGTTCTAACTCTCCTTAGTCTATCATGTAATGTGGTGACTGATCGTGTCACTCATAAAAATCCTTGAATGGTACAACACCAATGGTTGAATGATAGATATTGTTTTACTTGAACTTCCCTCAAGGTAGATGATCCATCAAACTTCTATCGTAGCAGAGCATGCAAACCCCTAGAATGTCCTTTATGACATAAGTTTTCCACTCAGTTTTGTCGTCCATTTGTTTGTGAACATTATGCTCCATTGTAACTGGGTCCCAAACACCTCTTGTAAACCTTTTGAAAATTGGGATGTAAAATGATCATCGTGATCTAAAACTCATTTCAATTGAACTCCATGGAGTCAAACTATCTTCTGTATATAGAGTCTTCCAAGGATATCTACTAAACTCTTCACTTGGATAGCTAGGATATGGTCCAACTTGTTGAGTTAGTCAATAATCCCCCTGATGAAATTATGTCCCTTAGACATACGTGGTAAACCCATTATGAATTTCATCGATATACCACGCCACTTCCAATCTGTCACCTCAAAGTTTTCAGCTAAATCCATAGAAACATGGTTCTCAATATTCAATTTCTAACATGAAGAGCATAAAAAATTAACTCTACCACACTCTACTTCAATCCTACAAAATAAAAATATAATTAAAGGTCCATGAAAATTTTGGCCACACCTGGATGTACTACCAAAGGGGGTGTATGAAACACCCATAGAACCTCTTCTCACAATTGCACTTATTGTACTATGTATCCTCTAAAAATAACGACATGCTCCCCACCTTGTGAAAATCCATCAGGATCATACCTCTTGGAAAAATAAAAATGAATGGTCTCACAGATTATATCCCCATGTTTTACCTCCCAGACACAATATAAGAGTGTATTGGTGACAAAAATTAACTGATGTTAAGTTTCCATATCTCTATCTTTAAAGGAAAACTGTAATGAGGCCAACTTATCTAACACCTAGTTAAAATATATGAACTAGATAACTTGACAAGAAACTTATCCACCATATTCCCCTTCCTAGGAGTATATAAAATTCAAAATCATAGTTTGGGAGGAACACTAGACATTTCCACTATCAGAAGTTCAGATCCTTCTGAGAGATGATATACTTGAGAATCTTGTGATCGGAGTAGATGATAACCCACTCTCCTATCTTGTACTGTCTACAAGACATCAACAAAAATATTATCACTACTTAGTTAACTACAAGGGTCCTATAGTTTTGATAATGGGGTCTCAAATGGTGTAAACCATAATAAATCAGTGCTCACCTCTTCCTCAGGACACAACCAAGAAATAATCCAAAGGTGTCGTAGTGTACTACGTATTTAACACCTTAACCTATAAATCTAATGGTTTTAGTGCACGAAAAACCATACCTCTTCTTTTAAAAGAATTGAACTGAGGAAAACCTCATAGATATGTCCTTCCCTTCTCAACCAATTAAAGGGGGGGTATCGATACTTGGTTGTGGATACTTGTTCTCCATGGTCAGTTGGTTTAAGCGCCGATAATCCACACACACACTCAACCTCATGTCTAATCTATTGGAAGCCAAAATATGGGCTTCCTATTGTAAATCACAATGTTTCTTGAAGCCCCTTCCTCTGAAATCCCATCAACTATAACCTCAACTCGCAAAGATATATGGGATCCATCTGATAAGCTAGAGTAGATATCAGTGTCGTTCTCAGGTTCTAAATCACAATATAAGTCTCCATCCCAATGTGGGGGTACTCTAAGAACATATTCTAGAAAGACTTCCTCATACTCCGCCACCACCATAGGAAACAGAGGAATCATATCATCAACTACACCAAGGGATAGGCTAGACAATTGGTAATTAATCTTCTCCAGAATCCTATGTAAGAAACCATCATATGTTTTTTGGTTTTTTGATTTACCAAAAATGGTAAAAATCATTCCATTTATATGGATACATTTCACCCTTCACCTCAAACAATCTAACATGGTCATGGATAGATGATAATCATTCTATAAAAATAATGACGTCTTAGGGCACCGATGCTGCCACCATGTAGATCCAACCGAAACTCACACCTCCAAGGCATAAGTCACAGTATCGGCATAGATGTGTGATCATAGATTCTTCTCTGGTTTGTGTCTCCAAGAAGAGGGGTCTATTTAAAGGATCAATACAAATCTCACGGTCCCCCTCATGATATTCTGAAACAATGGAATGACTTGAAACTATGTCTATCAATATGGAAGATATAGTAGAAATACATAGATCATACCTCGAATCATTCTTGAAGTCGATGGGACATATTCCTCAACCGAATGTAGATTTAAAACAGCTATCCTCTAGCTACCATAGCCTCGCATAGACAACATGGAGGTGGGGGTGGTAATATTTCAATACATCAACCACATGATGCTAATATCCAATCACCTATTTCATTTTTGATTCCCTTTAGATCTAACTAATCATGTATACGTATCAACCTTGGTGGTCTATCCACTGTTTCTCTGTCAACAACATGACTGGTTGGATAATCTCCTGTGAGATGTCCCAAACCATCACATAAATATCTCCACCTCTCACTAGGCTAACTGGACCCACCTTGTGAGACCTAGAATGTAGATCCTCTTTCATGTAACCTCCTCCATAAACATATCCCACATTCGGATCCTTGAGACTCACATTGGCTCCTTGCTATTGAGGTATCCACACCTACATGCCCATGAATGCTTTTCATCGGCTACACCTTATTAACAAAGAATATTTCTACAAAAAAATCTCAATAAAACACCCTAGTATATGTCACAATTAATGGAGGGATAATTTTCTCTCTTATGTCCTTACACAAACCTTGCTCAAATTTCTGATCCATTAGGTAGTGATCTCTAACCATATCCATCGAATAATATAAATTGTTGGCGAGCCTTGATGAATAATAATCCACCAACAGGATACCCTACGAGAGCTGAAGAATCTTCTGTATATGAACAACACTTAGCATAACTAGTTAGAACTCCTCTTTGAATAGGATTCCAAACTCTTTCCCTGAAATAGTCAACTAATCGTGAGTCTGGGTGGCCAAACTCTAAAATCTCTTATTTTAGACTTGTATAAGGCTCACTCCTAGAACCAACATATGATATGCCTATGTATTGACTAGATATAAAACATGGTTCATGACCTCAATCCAATCCATATCCTCCTAAGGTTTGGGCTTCGCTCAGAACCTGAAGTATCTCTGTCTTTCAAAGTCATGATGCACACTAAGTCTGTGTTCATCATCCAATGGTATTGTGGGTTCCATGTCCTTCTCCACAAGTGGCTATATCATAAGTGTTCCACATTTAGGTAACAATTAGGGATATAGTCCCTATATAGAAGCCTCATCACCGAGGAGTCATCCTCTTGGTGATGCAACTGAACCTTAGCTAGTATGTATCACAGAAGCATCTAGTTAGAAAACAATATGTATCACAGTAAATGAGTATATCTAGGGAGGTTTCTAAAGAAATAAATGGGCACCAAAAACCATTCCAATATTATTAATAAGTTATTATTTTATCCTACAATCAATTTTACCATGTACTAAGTCGAAAATCAGGTTATCATAGTTCTGGTGTATTGATATGTTGGCCGCCCACACCAACAAAAGAGTTCATGGCCTGAAATATGAACTCAAAAAAATTATCATTTTTGACATAATCAAATCTCATAGACTCGTCGTCCTAATTTTGAAATGGAATCTGCTGATACAACTCTATCACGACCCGTCCGAGTGGGTTCCATGACATGACTCCCCATGTCCGGCTCCAAAAGGAATGGGGTTGGTGACTAGCATGTGGTAGGCATATCACTAACATGGGAGATATTTTCTATGTACTTTTATGCACACACACATATCCATGTGAAGAAAATGATGAATTATAAATACCACTAAGATCCAATTGCTTTCATACCACTACATCCTAACAAGAGTTTGATCGGAATGTAAATTATAGTAATGTAAACTGGGCTGGAATACCATCCGCCCAAAGAGAACATGTAAACTACAATCTAACCTATAGACTAGAGGTTCTGGGACTTTTGTCTATAGCGATGGGAACACACCTCAACCTGTATGATTTCCCAATATACCATTTAGTCCATTTCCACCAAGGCTCTATCAAAATTTGGCACAATTTCACAATACAAGACACATGCTGAAAAATCCCATGCAAGGGTGAGTATAAAAATACATAGTAGGAAACTCTAAAAACCACAAGCAATACAAAAAGAAAAGTTTCAATCACTTATTACCAAGTATATTTGTACAACACCTATAATAGTAATATATATATATATTGTCAATCTAATACATATAGTCTATAGGTATGTTATAACTATAGAATACCCACAATATGGATTCAGTTCAATGATTCCACAAATCACTCTTTTGGGAGAACACAATCATTGGTTTGATATCATCGATGACATCCAACTGATAATTACAGTTCATTGGGAACCATCATGAGAGAGATATATTGATAGATCATTAGATAGTGATATGATACAATAGATGAGGAATGAAGCCAGGGCCTTGGGTGGTGCCAAAAAAATCCATCTAGATTATATTTTTATGAATAGGATTGACGTTGGGTTGGATAGTCGCATCAATACCAGGGAATTTACCTAGGGAATGGTGGATGAATAGAGTATCTCTCACTAGGCCTTTTGGGGGATTCCAAAAACCCCATCCAAGAATTACTATTGAATTTATCACAGTTCTAGGATTAGAAAGTGATTCGCACCTACCTTTAGGGAAACAATAAAAGGAACAAACCCATACTGAAATTTTCCAATATATGGTGGAAAAGATATTCATGCCATGTAAAAATTGGGTACATGGTGTGTAGTAGGATAAGAGACCATTTCCCTTAACATTGGAGACTACCCATGTAAAATGGACCATGTCGTTCAAAATATGTCATGTAGAAGAGGTATAAATGGAATTTAAGTGAGACTACACATTGTCTCCCCATATCCAAGGTCTCAGCTATGTACTCTATCATGTGCCAGTACATGGAAATATCATATGTGTCTCTTTACATGAACTAGTTCATGAGGAATTTTGTGTACTTGATCTAGGGAAAGTAATGTGGTGGGTGTACATGCCGTGTCGGTAACCCATGTACTCCACATCATGTTTTTGTACTTCTAATGTACACACTGAGTAGACCAGTGATGGTCACAGACTGTGTATCCTATACTACACGATGTGTGTTCTGGAATTTCTAGAATGTCGATTTCTTCCTCCCACACCTCGACTATTCATCCAGGTACTACTCTAGTGGTTTGTTCATGTCGAAACTCTTTATATATAATCTTTTCCTCAACCTCACACTAAATCATGGTGTTTTTGGCATTAAACAGGATCATAAATACCAATAAAATCTAACCCAAAGAAAGCCTCTCAAAGAACAGTCTCTCTAGGATTTTCTGATTCATATGTCATCCTTGTCGTCAGACCTTAGCTTGGTCATCCTGATGTTGGATATTCAATTTCAGATCATTTCACTATAAAACAAATGAGAAATTATCATTCATTCATAAACACGTCTTAAAATAAAGAAAAGGTAGCGGAATAATGGGAGAGAAAAAAACACAAGGAACAAATCTGATGATCAAACCTCAACCATTGTTTATTCCAGTGTCGATCCATTCCTATAATAATGATGAACAAATAAATATAAAATAATAAGAACCAACCCTCAAAAATTCTACAATGTATAACCCATGCCAAAAGAAATTATCAAAACAAAGATGATATTGTTCATTGGTTTATCTACGTTCATCATTGAATCTAGGATCGTGGAATGAATTCCAACGTAATGCATCCTACCAATGAATTGGACTTTTCACTAATAAAGATCAATTAATACTATCTTGATCTGTCTTTAATGATCTTTGATCCATGTCTCCACCATGTCCTCTAAGAGAATTACACATGGTTTCTCTCCATATGCTCGATGGATTTTATATTGTTAAGATCCTAAAATATGATCCCAGCCTAAAAGATCATTTAAGTATTAAGAAATTTTGGGTCATTGGAACAACCAAACTAGTTTATTAAATTAATCATCAATTTATTTTATTCATTAAAAAATTCAAAACTACTTTTCACAATTGACCTCCACCGACCAATGTTAGAGTGGGCCTAGGGTAAATAAACTTCTTTGAACGCAATGGTGCCATTAGATTTATGATATGGGAACCCATTTAGAAGTTAATCCAATTTTTTTAAGTAAACTCTTTGGGAATTTTATTTAATATATTTTAATATATTAAGAACATTTATTTTGGGCACATCGGTCCTCTGAATAGCATGTCATCTAAATGCCTAGACTAAAAATTAAACCATATAATATTTAAGAATAATACATGGAAAATCCATGAAATTTTACCTTAGATCCTGTGATTTTCTAAAATAGTTGGTATATAGTGTTATATATTTACATTTTCACCAATAATGGATTGATATAAGTGGAATTATTAGTGGTATGATTATTTTAAGAGAAGAATCTAAAAGATTGTGCAAGTATTGGGTACACTGAAAATGATAATTTGTTATTAGGTAGGTAGAAATAATAATTGATATTCAAGAATTCAAAATGCTTTAGGGGGGGATCCCAAGATAGGGGATTTGTAGTTCATGGTTCTATATATGTCTTGATTCAGCTTAAAATATGTTGTGATTCTCCAGCAATGGTGGAGCACATATCCATTAGGATTGTATACACCATTATACAACCGATATGGATATAATATAGGATACTCAAAGATAAAGATATATTAAGGATTAGGGTGTTATGTATCGCAAAATATTTATATGAATGGTAGGTATATTAGAAGGTTGTGGCTATCAATTCAACTTTTTTCAACCACCACCCTCAGGTTTTCCGCATCATGAACAAATACATAGTGGTCATTAAAGTGGATATATAAAGGGAGTGGAGGAAAATGAAACTGAGTCTCTTGATAATATTAGGGGTATGATATATTTATATGATAAATTAGTTGTAGTATTAGTACACATGTTTCTGATCCACTTATTTATTTCCAATTCTCTAGTTTGAGACATAGAGATTTTTTTAGCCTTAGTCTCAAACCTTTCTCGTAGAGAGTCCAACTGAAGTTGACTGAAAAATCACAAACTGATAATAATAGTGTGAACATATTCTCAAAACATATAGATTATTTTGAAATATTTTCGTAGAAGTGATGAGGCCATACAATGTGAACTTTGTTATGGATCAAATATTGATAGTTTATGTCTAGATTCAATACATTATGTAGAGTTTGTGACATATACGTAGTGGAGGATAGAGGTATTCTTGAATAGGTGTTAACAAAAACAATGATAAGTAGTATATAATCATTAATGGGAGGATACATTCTATTACTCACTATTTTACTTGTAATAATGATGTGTCTTGTGATTATATGAGATTTTAGTTTCCTTTTAAGGTGGTGGAGTAGGTGGACATCTTTTTGGATGACGTACAAGGAAACCTCTCTATAGATAGATGAATTCATACATTTTAAAATATCATGGGATAACTTATAAATACATTTCAGTATTTAGGATGGATTTATAAATTATTAAAGAGATTGTTGTGTATTTGGATGACATGAAGTGCAAGGACATTGTGAGAACCAATGATTCTAGTAGGATAGGCCAAGTATTTTTCTCTAAGAGGTTGGATTTGAGATTGACGTTATCTATAGATTATTTATTCCAAAAACAAGTCAATATGAACAATAAGTATCCACAAATGAGGATGAATAACATATTTGACTAGTTGAGTTAGGTTTTATGGTTCTGAATGATTTAACTTAGATCTGGATATCACGTGTTGTGAGTATGAGATAAGGATATACCAAATACGAAATTAAATTGTCACTACTGTCACTATGAGTACACGTTGATTCCGTTTTTTATAACCAACACCCTAGATTTCTTCATGGAAATCCTAGAGCATATCATTATATTTTTTTTACAAGAATTAATAGTTGACATAATTGATGAAATTCTACTATACTCAGCTTATAAATAGAAGCATGCATGAGACTTTAAAATGTTCTTAGATAGAATCCTAGAGCATAAGATTTATGGAAATCCCATGAATTGTTAGTTATAGATTCAAGTTATGAACATTTTGGTATGTCTAATCACAATTTTTGGTGCAGTAGTTGACCCCTCGATGGTCCTAGAATATATTTATTATAATCCAATATATAACATGACATAGTTGCAGAGTTTACATGGTTTTTATGATACTACAACATTATTTTTTCCTATTCATTTGGATGTTGGTAATTTTGACATCTTTGAACTGTAAGGTGCATTCATTCATGCTGATGGAAATGTTCTAGATAGATTTTCATGAGCTAAAAAATTTATTCATGAGAACCACCATCTTGATATTTCTAAAGGTGTGTGTCATTTATGTAGTGTTATGTGATTCCTCTAGGACTAGAATATTTTCATTATTTATGTTGAGCTAGGTTATGATTTTATATTTTTCATAGTAATTGAGACTATATGAGAAGATGCATGTGACCCATGATCTTGAGTTGGAGCCAATATTCTCCACCCTGATTATGAGGCGGAACTTCTATATGGGAATGTGGTTTATACTATACATTATCCAATGTGTCTTATCTAACTCCCCATGAATTTAAAAATAGAAATATTATAGAAAGAATGGATCAATGAGTCTTTAAAAATCCAAATTGATATAACTTGTCCACGTAATCATATGTTTGTCAATTTTTTATTGAGAATTTTAAAAATATGACATAAACGGTTGCCATCAGCAATGTATTTGGAGTCTGATATAGAAATATAATTTTTTGTGAATAGTAACATATCATTATGAATAATAACATACACATATGAATAGTGATATTACCTAAGGAATAATAACTTTACCTATGTTAAAATAAAAAATATATTATTGAGGAAGTACAATATACCTATGTTTTGAAATATGTAAATAAATATTATAGAACTACTTTTTAGAAGAAATTATGATTTTTATTAAATATTAAATTAGTCATATTTAGAAAATATTTTCTAAAAAATGGATTTAATTTTTGGATTTTACTTTTTGAAAAATAGTTATGGTGAATTTTTGGTATTTTTATGAAATACTCGAATTTTTTATGAATAGTGAAATACGGTAAAATACCGTATATAAAAATTATTAGTTAAATATAGTATTTATTACATCATAAGTGATGTAATCACACTTATTTCGAACTCACATTCATTTTTTACTTTTCGTTGTCATTGAATAATCACTATTTCTTCTCTTGCGGGGAATTAATAAACTAAAGAATAAAAACTTATGAAAACCCTTCTCTCCTCCACTATAACCCCCCTCACTTCCTCTTCTCTTCACTAAAATATGCCTTTAATCTCTTCAATGTTCATCCCAAATACCCATTTTTAGTCACTGCCCACTACCATTATGTTCTTGGAATTTCCAAAAGACCAAAATTCCCTCCCTTATGGATGTTCTCAAGGAGGTTATTCCAAGAGGTGAAGCACCATTTTTTTATTTAGTTTCATTTCAATGTATCTTCTTTTGTTATCCTCTAGCCACCTCCTCTATCCAAATGAAAAAGATAAATCATGTATCATCTCTATAATTGTATTATATAATGTTAATTTATTATCCATCATCGATATCCTTATCACCTCTCCTATTTATTTTATAAATGAAATCAATGCCCATAAGGTTCCAATTTATATCCTTTGTGGAAGATGATTTTTCTTTCTTCGATTTTTCATTAATTACTAGTCATGAAACCATATTTATTGTTGAAACAGAATATAATAAATGTATTATAACATAATTAATATTCACAAAACAATATACATACATATTGTTAAATGGTATGGCCAATGTAGATCATAATAATCAAAATACAGCTAAAATAATCAAAGTGAATATCATTTATATTTCACCAATTGAATCATCATCATTCCATGTAACCAAATCATAGAAACTAAAATTAACAATTAGTTATGTTCATAAATAATTTTTAATTTCATTTCTGGATATTTACAACCATTCTACATGAACACCATTACATAAAAACAAGTGAACTGATTATGAAAATAAAGAAAACGAGCACTCTAAAATGACAGAGTTAAATATAATTACTAAAAAATAAGGGCATAAATGAACAAAAAAGAATTATGGTAACCAAAATAAATTCCTAATTGGGCTTTTAAATAAGTTATTAATAATTATACTTTCATATTCTAGGACCTTAAGTTCATGAGTGAAATACATTCATACATAAGGTAAGGTTTTTTCCACCCTAACCACCATTTTCATTTGGGTTATTTTATTTTCTAATTACCTCAATTAAATTATTATTTTTATTATGTAATTATCATAAATTTTTTCTGAATGTTCAAAATATGCTTTAAAACCAGATTCCCTCCTTATATTATAGGGATTTACACATTTTAAAAGGAACATTGAAAATTATTTCTAAAATACAATCCTGATTCAAGAGAAATTATCAAATTCTTATTAATTTTAAAGGAAATCCTATAATCTTTTTTTATTCCATTATCATTATAAAATCACTATTTTTATTATCAAAATATTTACTTACTTAACTTATATTTTTATACAAATATTTTTTTCCAAAAGAACTCTTATTTTCAAAGAAAAATGGTATTTATCTCATGAATTACACACATATTTTATAAGAGTATCTCCATCTATTTTAACACTATTTTTGATTCATATTAATTATTGTGATTAATATTTCATGGAATAATCTAACATATTAAATTTAATGGTTTATGATTATTTGGCTATGGATGTGCTCTCTTAAAACCATTCAAAAAATTATTTTGAATGGTTGGAATGTATGCTTCATGTTTGGGGAAGTTTATTTATATTTCATATATTAATTTCAATATAAAACTATTTATCCACATTGATATGATGAATTAATTGGACATATAATGTGTCAGGTGGGTCCCACTATAGCCCCTCAGTGTATTGATAGCTCTCAAGAGACAAACAACGGTCTTGGCATAAGGTATTGAAAAAATCATTTTTATGGTCTTGGAATGAGGCCTTGACAATATAGTGTTGATGTCCCGCATTATGCATTCCATAATTATGAAAATAGTATTGATGGTTCATGTTGTTATTTGACTAGTAGAATACACATGATTATTTTTTATTATATAATTATTTACTTAGCTCTGATTCCTACAATAATGTGTTCAATTTTTGTTAAAGTCATATGTTTTTAGTTATTCAGCATTCCAAATGTTTATATATCATCCACAGTATTTCTTACCCTTACTGAGCGTTTGAGATCACCCCTTTCATATGTTTAATTTTCTTAGGGCATGATGAATTTTTTTATTCCTGACATGATGAAATAACCTAGGAGTTATGGATGTAGTCAATGTAGTTTCTATGTTGTATTTCTTTTCTATTTTTAATGCTCAGTTATGTATGTATTTTGTTTCCAGCACTACTAAACTACTCAGTCTTTTAGGATAAATATTTCTTGTTTATATACTAATGTAATCCAATAAGGCACCAGCTTAATGGAATTTGGTTTGGGTCCTTACAATTATTATCAAATAAAGTTTAGTAGAAAACCTAGAAACTAGATTTAGAAAATGTAGATTTGGTGACAAAGCCCTAAAAATGTCTTTGAGGATAAACAAACAAAAAAATCATTGTATTTTTCTAAGGAATATATTATATGGATAATTCCATAAAATACATCCATGTCTAGATACAAACATGTAGAGGTGTCTCTGGAACATATGTACCTAGGGTTGAAAGCTTTGACAAGGAGTTTCGGGCTTGACCTGGGGTATCCTAGTACACGACAACGGGCCTTGCTGAACTCTTGGTATTGAAACTCATGAGGGATATGATTAGGATAATTCACATTTTATTTACCAACCATTATGAAGGATTTATCCCACCCAAATAACCAACGTATATGGTTCTAGGATATATGATACATAAATGTATTCCATGTGTTATACCAGGTTTAGAGTCATAGAGAGTTCATAATGTTATAAGTTAATATATAAGATGAAATTGATTAGAAATTGTTCTTAGAAGTAGGAATGAGAACATCAAAATTGTATGTGATGTGAAGAGTAATAAGGATCATATCTCTAATGATCTCAATCCATCAATTTAAAGGAATATTTTCTCCCAAATATCCTCAATACATGATGAAATAATATCATGTGTTAAAAAGGTCTATAAAGAATTTTATGAGTCCTATGGATTTAAAGGGATGAAAAAAATGAGTGTATGGAAGAGAAATATGTGGATATTTAGAAGAATGGAAAGAATAAATTTCCCACATGAGATAATTTTGGAAATAATCAACATGGTAAATATTTGGAGGAAATGAGATATTGGTATAAGTGTGGATAAAAAGCAAAACAAATTTATGATTTAAAGGGTATTAAAAATGATTCCAATGTAAAATTAAACATCTTTAAGGAGAGGGGACATTATGAAAATAAATTTCACAAGTGTAAATGGAATATACACAAAATAATGATTTTGGATAGTAATTATGTTATGATTCTACCTCAGATGAAGTAGAATAATTAATATTCATATCGAACTATCATGTCATTTGAATATTTTATTAGTAATGTTCTGGTTATATGAATTATGGAATATATGAGGATTTTACTGTAATACATTTTCAAAAAGGATTTCAATCCATAAGTAGCATGGTACCAAGAAAAGTTAATCAGTGGAAGTTTAAATTTATGGAAAATGCAGGATTGAGGGAATGAAAACCCTAAATATATATATGATGTTGAGATAATGATGAAGAAATGATATATTTGAATATGTACTAACTACCTTGGAACTGATTATTGACTTGTTCAAAAGTGGTCTATGATTTCATTGATTTTTTTAAATAACTTTTGTATTAATGGATTATATCTAATAAAATGTATCTTTCTTATGGAATATGTATGAATTCATGTATCCAATATAGTTATTGTGGTAATTCAAGTTATTTCCACATTTCAAGAGAATACATGGTGACTTTATTCACATGTTTGGAATGTGAAATTTTGAGCTTCTTCATATTGATTAAGGGTTAATGAAAGTTAATATTAGAAATTTAGAGGACATCACTGTAATTTGTGGAATCATTATATTTTGTAATTTTTAACCATTTATGAAATGATTTATGTTGATTATTATATAATATTTTGTATGTTAATTAATTGTGTCACCAAAAGGCATAACCCATGATATGTAATGAGTCATAGATAGTTAAAGTGCAATAAACAGATGAGTTTGGAAGTAAAAATGTATATTTATACTCTTATAGAGTGTAATAATTCCTCAACTCAAGGAAAATAATCTATAATAAAAAAATTCCTATTATCATAATCATTGATATTATCAATGATTTTTTTAGTTTATAGTTTTTTAGTAATAAAAATTCATCTAAACATGTCCTCAATCATGTTCCATCAGAACATCATAGATAGATTTTTTTTCAATATATAGGTTTTCACATCTAAATAATGTAAAATAATTTGAAAATATATTTTTTGGGGTTAGTACCTCATATCACATAACTCGTTCATAGGTGGATTTTTTTAACCCACTTTCTGATGTGGGTATTCATATAGGAATTTTCAAGAATCAACCATTAACATTCGGAGTTCAATTTCAAATTTCAAGGACAACATTTTTGTATGGAGGTGATATTGTAATACCAAGTGAATTTAAAAATAGATTTACTATAGAATTAATAGAACACTGATTTTCTTCAAATGACACTTATTTATAACCTATTCATTTAAACATATGTTTGTAACTTCTATGATGTGAATTTCACAAATCGGATATACACATTTGCGATCAGTAAGTTATTTGGAGTCCGATAAGAAAAACATAATTTTAGGTTAATAGTAACCTACCCTTATTAATTGTAATGTACCATTTTTAATAGTTATACACCCTAATGAATAGTAACCAAACATATGATAGTATATAAATAATATTCATGAGGACGTATGATATACCTATGTTTTGGAATAAGTATATCAAAGTATTAAAACTGTTTTTAGAAAAAATTATGATTTTATCTAAATATTAAATTTATCATATTTGGAAAATTATTTTTAAAAAATAGACTTCATTTTTTGGGTTCTACATGCTGAAAAATAGTTCAGGTGATTTTTTGGAATTATTTCAGAAATACTCAAATTTTTGATGAATAATGAAATACGATAAAATACCGTATATATAAATTATCAGATAAATACAATATTTATGATATAATAAGTGATGTAATCCCACTTGGTTTGGAATCAAATGAATATATTACTGTTCTTGGTCATGTAATCATCACTATATCTTGTCATTAGTGAAATTAATAATCTAATGGTTGAAAAATTATAAAAATATTCCTCTCCTCTACTATAAAACCCACTCACTTCCTCTTATCATCACTCCAATAAGCCATGATGATCCTCAGGTTTCTGCCCAAATAACCTTCCTTAGTCACTCCTCACATCCAATAAGTTCTTGGTCTTTAAAAAGTATGGAAATACCTTCCCTTAGAGAGGTTCTCAAAAAGGTTATTTGAAGAGGTAAAGCACCCTTCTTTTTTATTTACATTCAATTCAATGTATCTTCTTTTGTTATCCTATCCCCACCTACTCTATCCAAATGACCATGAAAAATATAGTCTCATCTACATACTGTAATTATATCACATTAATGGAATAACAATCATCAATATCCTTACTCTGTCTCTCCATCTTTTATATTATAAACGAAATCAACGTCCACGAGGTTCCAATTTATATCCTTCATGGATGATGACATTTAGTTCTTAAATTTATCCTTCATTACTAGTCTTGAAACCATTTTTATGGTTGAACTAGACTATAATATATTTATTATAACCTAATAAATATTCAGGATCTAGTATATGTACATATTATTAAATCGTATGACCAAACTAGTTCTTAAAAATCAAAATACCATGAAAATAATCTAAGTGAATATCATTAATATTTCACCTAATGATTCATCCACATTTCATGTTACCAAATGATATAAATCACCATAATTGTTTTATGTTCATATCTAATATGTAATTTCAATTCTGGAGATTTAAAACCATTCCACATGAACTCCATTATATAAAAACAAGTGAACCGATTATGAAAATAAAGAAACCGAACACTCGAGAATGACAGAATTCAATATAAATACTTACCAATAATGGAATAAATGAACTAAATAGAATTATGATAAACTAAATAAGTATCTAATAGGTTATTAAATAAGTTTTTAATAATTCACATTCATATTCTATGACATTATGTTCAAGAGTGGAACACATTAAGACTTTAGGTAAGGGGTTTTCCCCCCAAACCTCCTTTTTCATTCAGGTTATTTTTATTGTCTAATTACCTCGATAAAATTTTTGTGTATTATTATTTAAACATAATAAATTCTGTTTTAATGTCTATATATATTTATCACCAATAATACCACCATATTTTATGGGGACATACTCATTTTAAAAGGTACTTTCGAAAATTATTTTCGAAATACAAGCCCGAATCAAGGAAATTTCTCAAATTCATACATATTTTCAAGGTCACCATATAATCGTTTTTTGGAAACCATTATCTTTATAAAATCACTAATTTTATTAAGAAAAAAACATCTTACTTAAATTATGGTTTTATAAAAATATTTATTCCAAAAGAACACTTCTTTTCAAATAATATGGGTATTTATCTCAAGAAGTAATCACTGATTTTTTAAGAGTATCTTAATCTATTTCAAAACTCTTGTTAATTCATATGTATTATTATTATTAATTTATCAAGGTATTATCTACCATATTTAATTTAATGGTTTTTGATTATTTTGGCTATAAATGTTCTATCTTGAAACCATTCATCAATTTACTCTTAATTGTTAGTATTTATGCTTAATGATTGGGGAAGGCTATTTATTTATCATATATTGGTTTCAATGCAAATGTATTTATCCCGGTTAGTATTTGGAATTCATTGGAAAAAAAGTGTTAGGTGGGGACCTCTATATCCCCTCGGTGTTTCGGTAGGTTTTGTGAGACAAACAACGGTCTTGGCACAAGGCCTTGACAAAATAATTATTTATGGTCATGGAACGATGCAATGACAGTGTGGTGATGATGTCCCGCATTATTCATTCCCTCATTATGAAAATAGTATTGACAGGTCATGTGGTTATTTGGGTGAGAGAGTACCTATGATTATGTTATATTATATAATTATTTACTCATCAATTATACCCGGGATAATGATTTCTAGTTTTGTTAAAGGAATATGTTTTTAGTTATTCAACATGCCTAATGGTAATATAACTTCCTCTGTATTGATTACCCTTAATAAGAATTTGAGAGCACCAATTTCTTATGTTTTATTTTATCAGGATATGAATAATTTTATTGTGAATGACATACTATAATAACCTTGGAGTTATGGATGTTTTCAAAAGAAGTGTCTATGTTGTATTTATTTTCAAGTTTTAATGTTGAATTATGTATGAATCATGTTTAAAACACTACTAAACTACTTAATACTATAGGATGACTATTCCTTTTTTATACGCCAATGTTATCAAATAAGGAACCTGCTCTAGGAAACTGGTGTTGGGTCCTTACATATTTAGTATGTATTCTATCAAAAGTATCAAAAAATGAGAAATTGGTGATGTTTAGAGTTCCTCTAGGACTATGATATTGAGATTTTATATACTAATGGGATGGGGTATGTGGTATAAGATTCTATCAGTATGAAATAACGAGATTGGTTGTTGATCATGGATTCAGAGTATTTATTCCCAATGAATATATCTTTAGTGGTCATTGATGGTGATTGATATATATATATATATATATTCAATGGATGTTAACCAACATATTCAATATTGTATAATGGATTCTCATCGTAGATATATATACTCTGAGAACATAAGTCCACATATTTTAACAAAAACTCCTCCTAAATGATTTTTTTTCTTGTGGGAAGAACATAATACTTTTTAATGGATAATATATGGTACCCATGATGTTGTGGGAGCATGTTATAATGGAGTTTCCAAAATCTCAATATGATTTACATCTAGTTTTTTTAAGATGTACAAGGAGATTCAAAATTAGTTCTGTTGGCCAAGAATGAATAAATGAGTAGCATAATATGTCTCTAGATTCCTCACATGTTTGTAGGTGAATGTTGAGAACCATGTCCTTTTGGGTTTAGCCCAACCCATTTAGGTGACTACGTGAATGATAAAAAGGTATATATGGAATTTTTAATTGGGTTATCGCCAATTTATATGGGACATAATTCCATTTAATGGATTTTAGGATAATTCACATTATCGGCCAACTTCACAGCTATCCAGGTGTATAGTTCAGTCGAGATATTAGGAATCTTTTATGTGTTGGAGATATTCCTGATCCCTAGGGTTACAACATTGATAATGTTTTATGATTACGTCACATTAACATAATTAACATTTATTGGATTACATGAGTCATTTGAGACTCAATTAGGTTTGATAAAGGCATTTCTCCCGTAGATAAAGGCCAGTCATAGTGGCTTATTTTAGTTTTGGAGGTCATTCTATAGTCCTCTATGTCAGTTTCTAGCCTTATTTTGGAGGGATATATACACCTGGTTGATATTTATTACACCAAAATATATCATTCCCCCATTGGAATGAAACATTTTGAGGCCTTGTACTAGTGAACTTGTAGGTCACTATTATTTTATACTAATGTAGGTGAGTTTGCAATCAAGATCCTAAATATTTTATGAAACAAGAAAGAAAATGTGAAGGAAATTCATAAGTGTTTGAGGACTACACAAAGCTATCAAATGTCATATAAACATGATTAATGGAGCCATTTTATGTTTTATTATGGATACCATGTTATCTTGGAGGTATCACCTAGAGGTGGTCTTCAATGATTTGTTTGGGGAGGAATCTTGTGTTTGAGGTAAATTGTAAATTTTTTAATAGACTACAATGTTTGATAGGTGGAATTACAATTACCACTATCGATTTAGTTTCCAAACATAGATTATTTCTTCCATGTTGTGGAGTGGTTGAGGTACGTTAGTAACCCATTCCTTGTTGTAAAATCTAGAAAGATAGACTTCAAGGATAGATTAACATTATTATAGTACCTAGTAGATATTTAGTATCATTGGGATAATATCATTTATATATTGTTGATTCTTTTGGTTCATGTTTGTTTCCATCATGAGAGTATTTAGTAGAGCAACTGAGAGTAGGAGATTCATATGTGATCTTTGTAACAATATTTTTTTGGTAGTCATTTTTCTCCATTAATGATAAAAATACATAATGTAGGGACAATGTGGTGGCTCTTTTTTCAATGTAATTAATTTAAATATATATATGAATATATTTCATATCCATTTGTTGATATTGTTCAAGGTTGTGAGGCTCGACAAAATGGAAATTGATATTTTAGTAATATTAAATTTTTTAATAACATGTGGATGATAATTTTTAAAAAATTGAAAAACCCCTAAACAAGAGCCCCATATCAAAAATATAATTCCTCCATTTAGTTAAAAATGTGTGGTTTTACATTGGCATGGCACAACCATTTTCGATGTCAACTGTTTGGGAATGTGTCATCACAAGTGTAAATAATAAAATAAACAATTTAATTAATTAAATATATTTATTTTGTTATGTGTCTCCACAATGACATAGACCTATACTATTTAAAACATTATATATCTAATTCAAAGGGAAATCCAAATAACCATTAGAATTGAGAATATATCTTGGTGGTGATCCTTGACGGATTACATCAGATCATAGGATTGAATCAATACCAATGATATCATCTCCGATAATAGATTTTGTAGATTTCACCGATTCCAAAAAGGAATTATCATTCATTATTAGGGAAAATTAAATCATAGGATTTTATATTTTATTTATATGGATTTAATTAATATTTATTTTCTCATGATGAACATTAATCACTTCCACTAACAAGGTAATTCATGTGTTGATCATGCATCCAAGTTTGAGATTATTTCAATATGGGGTTGGGGAAATATTGTGAATGATTATCATTACTCATAATTCAACATATTAATGGAAGGATATTTGGGTAAAATAAAACATGGATGTGGTTCTTTCCTCATTATTTTATATATTTTTAACCCGTTTAACCTCACGTTAATCGTGGAAAATTTCCATGTCTCATAGCTCAATGAAAACCCATTATTCAATTGTTATGTTACCATTGTATGGTGAAATGTATTTAAAACATAGGTGAAACATAAAATTAGGTTTGTGATAAATTATAGTTGATTGTGTAATATTAATAGAGGTATATCAGATCAGTTATTAGTTTACTTGTTCCTTGGTTAGGAGTGTTGTGAAATCAAATTAAATGGTGGGGTTTTCCTAATTGAATTGGACTGTCAGAATCACTTCACTGATGATGTTAAGGCAATTAAAGATGTGATGCACAATCCATGGGAGATATTTGGTGTCTATATTGAGTTCAATTTGTGGGGTTAAATATATAGAGATAGTGAAATTTTTTTCTTGAACACCAACATTACATAGGATGTAATATAGAGTTACATACCCTATAGGGCCTTGATTACGTGCACTAATTTTTGTGTATAATAGAAATAAAACATTTTTTCTGACACATGTAACAGGACATACGAAATAAAATAGATACTTATCATGTTACCTTGGGTACAAGAAACCTTTTGGAGTAAACATGATAAGCTGTGTACTCAAACTTAGCCCGGTGTACACATTAATGACCCGATATACATGAGTATTTGATAGATGAGAAAGGAAGAGTGATAATAGATAAATACCCATTGTACAACATAATTATACAAAACATGTATTTTTTGTTTTATATTACCATGTGATTATTTTGAAATGGAATACAATAATATGGATAGACGCTTTATATACCCCTACTACACATCATGAAGTCCATCAAAGGGTGTTTAGAGCCCATATTTTCTTCATCATAGAACATTTTCAATTTATTCTAATACTATTTTCATTTCCAATAAGGTTAAAAGGTGACATTAAATTTTATGATTAGAATTATTATTCCCTCTATGAGTTTAATTTTTTATAGTGTTCAAGGCATCAACCTATTGGAAAAGGTTAAGATCATATATCATTAATTAGTAGGGTTTGTGTTATCGACATGACCACCATGAATAGTGAATTGGTGCCCCATATTGAAGGAAGATATAATATGGTTTTTCTATCACATAATTTCCTTGTGTATGATCTCTTTCATTGATGAAAATATATTTATAGATCCACTAGTTACTTCTTGGTGTTGTCAAACGAGCATGACATCTCCAATGAGTGTCGCTATTGGCATCATAGATGGTGGAATGCATACTCCATAGATGACCACTACCTTGAAGGATCAAGTATAAAATTATAGGTAGAAGTATTGGTAAAGAGAACATGGTACTAGATGATGATAATGAATATACTTGGGGTTTTAATGACATTATTTTAGGAGTGGACTTATCTTGATACTTTTTGTTTCTTATTTTAGGGTTTTTGATTGGGTGTTGTATAATCACAAATTTGTGGATCTTCTCACATGTGTCATCGATAATGTAGATAATAGATCTTTTGATAGATTCCTAGGATGGCTTAGAGTATCTGGATGATAGTTATGGTCTGGATAAAATGATGTGTATACAATATTAATTTGATAACAGTCCCCTCCATTTGAATTTGTTGGACTCATTTATACTGTTTTCATGTACTATATTTTTAAAATTCATTTCATTATAGTACATTGAAGTGGGATTTATTTTGTGAATTATTTTTTGGTATCGGTTGTTTTTACTTTCTAAACATTTTATATGTTTGGATATGTGTTCATGTATACATGTATATATGATTATTCCTCCCATATGTGTGATATGCCTACTCGGTACAAGTTTCGATCCCCTTTTAAAATTAAAGTATGTGTAGGATAATCAAACTCATATTTTTACTAGATAGGTATGAACCCGCGAGTTAGTTCATTATATTATCCTTAATGGTTTATCAATTTATCAGTTTATTATCTTAATGTTTTGTTAAATTACACAAACATAACATGGATATTCATATTTCATATATTATTAGATTGACATTGTTTTATATTTTTATTATTTTTTCATTACTAAATCATAATTGAATCATTAGTAAATATTTAAAATATTTATATAATGTTAATATTATTAATAATCACTTGAATATTTATTTTACATTTTGAATGATTTTTTTTTTGATATTAAATTGATTTTAAGTGTTGTTACCAATTAATTAAAAGAAATAATTTTTCATGCGGGACTATTTGATCCAACATAAGATTCTAAATTTTTTACTATACATAATTTTTATATTAAATTTTTGTTTATTTGGTACTCATATATGTGGGACATTGAATTATATCATGAAATATTTGAAAAAATCACAATAGGTTATTATTTTAGGATGATGATTAACATGGATCAAAATTATTATTACTTATTTATTTTATCCATTAATTTTTTGTAAACATAATTCCATATTTTCTATATGTCAAAAAGAAATTTTAGTATATATATTTTGTATCATATTTATAAGGGTTCATTCTGGATGAGAAAAATTACCCTTATAAATTAGAATAAAATATTGTTTTTGTTGTATATTATATAAAAAATTATTTTTGCAATGTAATTGTTTTTTACTTGAGGATACACGATATGTGGATTATAAGATTTTTATTTCATATCATAAAGAATTATTCATGTTTTTTCATGATTCTATAATAAAATTATTATTTTCTTTTTGTTCAGATAGAATACACAATAATGAAACCCCACCTTTTTATATTGAATAATAATTATATAAATTGCATCATGATTGGAATCTATTATTATAGTTTTTTCTAAGAATGCAAAATCCATGATTAATTTCATATAATAATTTCATTTGTACTACTTCCTTGAATGTGGTATTATTAAAAAAATCAGATTTAATTTTTTAAAACCAATTGATTATATAGTCATAATGATGATTTCATTATAGTTGATATTTTAATTATATGGATAATTAACATATTTTGAAAATATGTCTAATAAAATAATTTAGGATGTAGAATATATTCATGTTGGGGAATTATTTTGAAAATTAACTATATATAATTTATTAAGGTAGAACTGATGTGGAATAATGTATTATTAATATTATAATTTTATAAGAAAATTTATGACTGATGTTATTTACTAATACAATTTTTTAATATTTAATTTTTATAAATATTTTTTTAAATTGATAATGTTGTGTATGTTCTTTATTGATATGTTTTAATGTGAAGTATTTATATATGTGGTTTAAATAAATATTATTAATGTAAATTAAAATATTCTATTTTGTGTGTTGTAAGGTGAATTAAAAAAAGTGTTTTTTATGGAAATGAATTTTTAATAATGTTTTTTTAATTTAGTTGTTCATTGATGGGTGTTAGTATGGTTCATTAGTTTATATTTTTGTTATATTCATTGATGATGATAAAATTTTTCCAATGACATGAGGGAATCACCATGAAATTATTCATTTAGTTGATTTTTCCATACAATATCACAATCATGAGATTTAATTGGATTTCTTGAGTTTATACTATTATTTGTAGTATCTTATATCAATAATAATAATTTATAGAATATTAATGAATAATGTATGAATGATAATGGAAGGATGTATGAATAGAGGATAGATAAAATCATAAATATGACAACTGATTTTGGTAAGTGACATTCTACCTTTAGGCCATTCAGTCATTAAGGTTAAATTAGGTCATTTATATTTCTATTTTATATAATTTATATAATATAATTTAATATTATTTATAGATAATTAATATATATGATAGATTCCATCACATAAAATTTATATAATAATGTGTTCTCTATGAGACCGTATGAATTCTCATTTATTCAAATAGTGTGGTGTGTTTGAATAATATTTTATTGTGGTAAATCCATAAACTTATATATTCTTGTTAGTTTTATGAGAGACTAAAATTATGTGATAAAAATAATTTAGTCATTGATGGTATTTTTTAAAAAAAATTATTTTGGCATTATATGGTTGGTCGACGTTCAATGAGACCAATCTTTCATTATATCATTTCTCTTCAGGTTTTTTATCTTTCTCTAAAATTTGAGAAATTAATGAGTTCTATGATTTTTTAGAAGGGGTATTTTTCAAAGATTTTGTTTTTGGAGATTTCTATAAATTTTATATAGTTTTAAATTATATATAAATTTTGATTGTATTTTCCATTGAGTAGTGTGGTCTATATCACAGTTGAATATAATAATGCCAAAAATATATATGCTAATGATATTCTGGTTATGTACTATGTTTTTAATAATATATTTCAAATGGTGTATTTATATATTATATTGTGTAATTTTGGTTTGTAATTTTAAATATATATATATTCTGGTGGTAATATTTAATGAGGATTATATATTTATTATTAAATCTCTGGATGTTCAAATTAATGATGGGGGATTCGGATTGATAGAAATGGATAATGTTATTGTTAGTAAAATAAATTTAAATATATATATATATAGTAAAAAATGATATTTTATGATATATTTTTATAAATTTTCATTTACATTGATATCTTTCTTTACACCCAACACCAAATTTAAATGAACTGGGATATAGAATTTAAATATAATTATTTAATATGATAGTGGATTCATTGTTGATCAATTGGTGAGGATAAATATGAAATAATAAATTACTAAAAATTGATGGTATAAAAATGCATGAAATAAATTTATTGGGTTTCAATTTATTATAAATGAAAATAAATACATTTGAAAATAAAGAAGATATTTTTCTAAAATATTATTTTTATGCACACATCATGTTTTTCATATTAAAATATATAAATAAGTATGCTTGGTTATTGATTTTGATGAAATTTATATATTAAATATTGACCCATGTTTTTATAATTAATCTAATGTTTCTTTCAAGTCATGATATATTACTAAATCTAGTAATATGTATAAAAAATTACTTTTCCTAAAAATGGGGTTTTCCATGTTTTTTGTATATTTGTAGAATTTATATTTTCAAGATAGTGATATTAAAATATTCATACTATATTACATTTTTAGAATCATGATTTACAAATTTGTTAAATAGGTCTGTTTTTTTGACATTATGAATAGTAACTGTGAAAAAATTTCTCACCTCGGTAAAGGGTAAATTTTGTTATCCTAAGAAAAAAATTAAATTTTATGGTCAATAACTTTATTGTTAATTGTTATTGGATGAAGGTAAAAATAATTGTATCAACTAAGACCCAAAATTTAATATTTTAATGTACACTTATCTATTAGAGTTGCCTATACAATCTTAAGTACCATTAAAGATACAAAATTGTACACTGTTAGAATAAAATATCAGTTATGAGTTCACATTCATAAAAAATCAAGTTATTAATGAATATTAATGTCTATTTTAATAAAAATGAATTTTTATTTTTGATGGTAATTTATTTGAATTTCACATTTATTAGATAATAACCATAAATTATTATAAAAACTTGGGATAATATTTATTTAAATTATAAATAAAATAAAATAATTAAATATGTAATTTTTAAAATTATTATAAATTGAGTAATTTTTAGTGTTCCTTATATATCATATATGAATATAACATATTATTGTTATGTTAACGAATTATATTATAATTAAATAATTTTTTTAATTCCTTTAGAATTAAATTAAATGAGTAGTGTCATAAATGATATTAATGATATATTATGAAAATAGTATAATATTTTATTATTTAAAAAGAAAAAATATATTTAAGGACAAAAATTTGGATACTATAAGGTCAAAAGTTACATATATTTTTAATTTATCAGATAATTTTTACCTTACTAGAAAAATTCATACCCTTTAAATGTAATAAATAACATTCCTCTATTATTATTAAAAAAGGATAAATAAGGGTTTCAACCAAAATATAATGTATAAAACACCATACAAACATTTCCATATATTATTTTTATATGGTATTTATATTAAATAATACATTGGATTTGAATTTCTATACATTTAGAATGATTTTACATAATTTTACTCTTTTATATTTTTATCTTTTATAAAATTCCATGATTTCCCTTCCCCACTATTTTAAAATGGAGACACTCATTTATCCTATTTACACAACATTTAACCATCTATATTTAAAAAAAGTACAAAATTATATATTGAAAGTCCATATCCACCTTCTAGATTCTTTGTTATTCCCAAAAGACTTGTGTAAGGATCCATTGGATGAGATCTTTGGAGTTTTTACAAGGAATAGGTAATTAACTTAACTGATCATTTTATATTATTATTTATCCATTTTAACCACTAAAAATACTTTATTAATCATAAAATAATATATCCAGTATCCCAAATATTATCAAAAAAATTACGAGTATTGTTTCACAATTATCCTCCCACTTTCCCATCAAATAGGAAGTGGATGTATGCTTCTGTGTATGCATGACTAACCATATCCACTTAGTGTTACAATTATTAATAATCCATATCATTTATGGATGTTTCTTATGATTGGATTAATGCTTATATATATTATTTTTTAAATAATTATTATTATGGAATGATAGTATCATATCAACCTTTTGACCATCCAATCGATTGGAAAGAAATCACATTCGTTGTATTTAGGTCACAACCCATTCCCCATAGATACCCCTCATGGGATATAAAAAATATAGAAAGATAATGACCCTCGAGTACCACGTATTTTAGGCCATTGGTTTGTTACTACCACCAAAGGAGTACAATTCCCACAATAAGGTAGGTATTACCATTTTTAATAAAATGGGATCGGGAGATATGATAGATCGTCCACATGAAACTACAAGACATATATAAATGAAATCCTAAATACAAACAATATGCATGAGAAAAATTAAACTTATAAAAATAAAAATGAAGTTAATATAAATATCAAAAATAATGTTAAAATGTGACTCATAAATGGTTATGATACAAGATAGTACGGTCCATCAAAATCTCTGAAATACTTATGGAAACCGAAATGAAATTTAAATATGAAGGGTAGGAATAACACTATACTCACTAGTAAAACCAAGTTCTCTTGTTCACATGTTAATGTAACCTACAAATTCTTCTGTGAAACAAATAATAACCAAAACAACACCTAAGAAGGTATATAAACAACCCAAACCATTCTAAGGCATAATCACCATATAATTGAAGACGTGTAATTTTAATATAATTCACTTAGAGGATAGGTTATTCCACACCACTTTCCTAGTAATTATCCACATTCACATGCTAACATAAAACATCTTGAAGCTACCACCTCTTAAAAACATATCCCCTCACATCTTTCCCGAACATAGTTGGGTCTCACAACCACATCATAGCCCTCCTACAGACAACTAGGCCAGAAACCACCTCACATCCCACTAGCAAACACCTAGGCCACAAACCGTATCACATCCTTCCCATAGATACCATGGAAAAAACAACATCAAATCTGACCTATAAACACCTATTGAACAAACACATCACATCCTAAAGACACATCAGAATGCTCATCTCATCTAACCCCAAAGACATCTGGGAAATAACACCTCATCTCATCCCAAAGACACCTGGGAAATCACAAAATTCCCCCAAACAAGTGGTCCATAAATAGAAACATGGACAAAGAATCATATGATATCACCACATGGAAGAAGGACAATGTTCTATTAAGCATCTAAGCATCTATCCTCTCACCATGATGTTTGGTATGGGCACCGTCCGCAATGAAGATGGGGGTATTTGACAAATATTGCTCAACTAGGGTCGGGTGGTATAGAAATAACAAGGAAAATAAAAGTATATACATATAAGATTCCAAAAACTCTCACCAACCCTATGGGTTCTCAATAATAAAACCATATCACTACACCATCCACTTTGTAGCTACCTATAAATGTACAAATCCTTGTTCCAAGCCAAAAAAACCATTTTATTTTCCCTATAAAGTCTATTAAACAGTTCCATTCTTTATTTAAAAATTCCTTTATTGATTATGTTAACTAAACCAACTGAACCACTCCAGACATCATCCAAAAACATTTATTCATTCCATTACTACACTGGATACTATTAAGAAAAACACAAAACATGACACACTAAAAAATTAAAACATAAAAGAAGAACCGAGGTAAATTAACACACATCACATACCATCTCTAGTCAATACCCAATCCTGATATAACATATATTGGTATCTGGATATGGGGTGAATATTTATATATTCTAATGATTGAGAAGCACAATGTTAATTAAAAATAATAACCATCACCATATTTCATAAAAGTTGTCCCTCCAAAACCATTCAGAAAGAAACACATCCAACAACACATCACCTCAAAACCCGAGCGCAGACCTAACACACAAAACTTATCATCCATCCCATAGTCAATCATCTACTATACTTGAGAATCAGTTTCCCCAAAAAAACCATCTCACAACACACAACCATGGTCAAATCCTAAGAAAAAAAAATCCAAAAAATGAAATTGTATATGTGATAGTTTTCCCTTATTTAATTGAACTTTCTAATTCAGTGGTTATCAAAAGAATAATATAGTACTATGGAATCTATTCATTAAAATATTTATATGGTTATCCAATTTCTATATTTAAGTGTTGAAATTAAATAAAAAAATATGAAAATAATTTAGTGAAAACATTTGGACACCCAACAGCCATGATTTTTAGTTGTGCATCAATCCCAAACAATCACAAGATCACAATAAAAATCAAAAGCCAAAAAAGCATATGAAAAAACCCCATTGCACCTCAATATCAATCAATTAATTTATTATATTCAATTATGTTGGGAAACCCATGATCCAAAATTGAATAGATGTTAAAAAACCTTCCCACATGATGAACAATAAGGATAATTGAATGAAATTTTCTGGTAGGGGATGTCAACATTCCTTTCACGAGAATAGATTACATGACAGACCCCAATTACCTCCCTTTTGAGATCTACATCCATCCAAGGATTGTGCAGCACCACCGAACCAAAAAATCCAACTAAAACCCCATTAGGAGTATGGTTAATGAAACATCATAGAATAGATTGATTATATGGAAAAATTAGGATCCAACTGAGAGAAATTTATACAAAATGATGGGAGAACACAACTTACATCACCATATATCACCAATGTGAAATCACTATGATAAAAAGATTGAAGAGGGAGGGAGAGGGATCAATGAAATCCTCAAGATTCCAATGATTATTATGTAATGAGAGGAGGACTAGATCATGGATTAATATATATAAATTAAGTAGAGATCAAATTTCAAAATATAGCTACAATTGAGAATTACAGGACGTGTAATACCCCATCATGTTTTATAGTACTCAGGGTTTGGTTTCCACAAAAAAATGTGTCTCCTCTCAATTTATTTTAGTTTTTAGATCCCATGATATTACAAAATGTTCAACCTATAGGTTAATCCATGAAATTTTATTCATGTCGTGTAACCCATTGACATGATACGAAATCCCCCTTCTTCTAGACTTCTGCAACCGAACATCTCCAAACTCCCTCCAAGCCTCCTTTGAACATTTCATCAACCAAAAAATGGAAATGTGACATACCAAGAGCACACATACAATTACATAAGATACCACTCAAACTATTATCAACCTATATAATCCAAAACCATTGCCTGGAGGAAAAAGGTCTCTAAATAACCAACTCATGAGATACCTGTCAAGGATTACTCTATACATGAAATTTACTAACAAAAAAACACATTAAAGATCAATGATAAAACATCAAATATTGTTCTATGGATGGAATTGGAACCTCTATATGAAATAAAACCTCCTATGACATTTGGAACTAGGACTTATGACGTCAAAATAAATGAACACAAAACATGAGACACAGTTATAACAACCACTCTATTTGAACATATGAATCAGAGAGTATCATTCTCCATGTCAAGATACTATCAACATTTGGCGGAACTAAGTCACCCATTCAGGTTTAATCACATCATAATTAGTGCATCATTATTATTAATAAGGTGTTACAATTCCTTTATGTTAGGAATTTATCACACACTACTCAACACAAATCACAATCTAATGGAAAAAATAGCACATCTCATATAAAACTAGGTTCAAACTTCTTATTTCAATTAAAGGAAAACAAAAATCAAAACAAATCTGGGTATTAGGAATGCCTATCCATCTTTCTCTCAGGTACTCTAAACTAGGAAACCAAGACTCCACAACACACAATCCAATGGGATGCCTCATCCACAAATCAGCTTCACTCAATGATCATGGATAGCCTCGGGTCATTCCACAAACATCTTTCTATCCCTGACATCCAACTATCCCCAGCCAATGACATGTGAGTTTCCATATAGATAACAAGAATGTTTTGATAAATGGATGGAATCATAGATTCTCTCTAACCATGGTGGAAATTTTAAATATTACACAACATTACCAACTCACTCCAACACCTCAAAAGATCCATCAAGCCTAGGAGAAATCTTACTCCCTCTCACAAACCTCCTCTTCCCAGGTCAAGGGGAAACCTTGAAGAACATAAGGTACCATCCTCAAACTAAAATGGAAGATTCGTCCTATTGATATATGAAATATACTAGTCCATCAATACTTTCATCCTCTAACAAACAAGATGAACCTTCTTGGTTGTGCACTGCACCACTTCTGTGCCAAGTACAACGACCGCCACAATCTTTATCCAGCACAATGTGGGATGAGACATCCTCTTGTACAATGATTCAAATGGAGCCATTTTAATGGAAGAGTGATATTAGTTATTATAAATTCACCCTATAAAGTGATTTTTATCTACACAAGATCTAATAATGTCCATGATGCATGAACATAACATATCTTCCAATTCCTGGAAAGTCCACTTTGTATGGCCATCTCTATAAGGGTGGAATTTGGTGTTGTTGTGTAACTCGGGGCTAATAGAATTCTGTAATCCCCTACAAACTCATGATTTTAGCCTCATGTCCCGATAAAAGATGACTTAGTTTGGAACACATTGAAACCACAACACATAATCCTCATACCTCTTATCCAAGTCATCCACTGCACCGAAATCCCTGAACCCTAAAAAGTGGGTTGATTTCATCAAAAAATCCACTATCACCCAAATATCTTAATAAAATCCCTAATATCTGGGAAACCCAATTATTAAATCCATTGATACTTCATCCCATTTAGATTTTTGGATTTCTGAAGGCTGCAACAAACCACCAGGGAAACGGTGCTTGAATTTTTTCAAATACAAAGCCATGTTGTTCACCATAGACTCTGCCACCTCCCATTACATCCCATGAAACCAAAACAATCACTTTATGCCACTGTACATCTTGTTATCTCTAGGGTTTATTTCCAAGGGTGTGCTATTAATCTAAGGATGAAATACACTGTGAATTTCTACCAGAACGAACAACCTCCCATTAAAACACTTGGTTTAGAATATCATCCACAAATCCTTCAAGAGAAAAAATATGGCCAATATGATCCTGAATCACTTCTACCTTCGAGACTCTCCATTGAGACTCCTCCACCTACTACATCATTTAGGAAACACCACAATCTAAAACAAAAATCATTTACCACAATCCACTATTTCATTTAATTGGTAGGATTTCAACTCCTCCATCACCCTCAAAGAATAAAAAAATTCAAAAAAACTCCTTTGAAATTCTACTCAATGCATAAGCTACAATATTTCCCGTCCCTATGGTATAAGAGATATCGAAATCATAGTAATAAATAAAATCTATCAACATCCATTTTATAAAATTTAGATAATGCTCGGAAAAGATACACCTCATGATCTTATGATCTATGAATATCATGATGCTCTCCCCAATGGGATAGGTTCTCCACAACTTCAACACTAAAATGAAAAATCGCAACTCTAAATCATGGGTGGCACAGTTACATGCACGATGAAGTAACTTTTTAGACCCATTAGAGGTAATGGGTCTCTACTACATCAAGATGCATCTATGAAAATATGATAACTGTCACAAAACAACTAAGATGTTACCCCTACCTATAGAAACTAGAGCATTGCGTCACAATCCAACTTACCCTTTAAGTATCAAAATCGACCTAGAACTGATCACTCCACAGAAAATAATTTTACATTTTACAAAAAGCTATTCATTAAGATAAAATTTGATAGAAATTGGGAAAAATATATGATAATAGGATATGACACCAAATACACTGCTATCTTTTTCCACATTCTTGGAATTCATCTAAAAAACAATCACAACAACCCTTGAAGATCCCACTGCTACACCATTCTGAGACAACACAGGTGCATGGAAACATATATCTTGTGTCAATAACATACAGTTTGAAAACATTCCATATGGATGGTGATGTCAAAGTACCTATAAGATATTCAAGAGATTTTCGGTATTATACTCCTAAAGCATCGGGATTATCAAGATATCATTGATGATCATGAAGAAGATCTGATCTAAGAACTCATGGAATATTGAGTTCAAGAGTCCAATGAACATTACTAGTGTGTTTGATACAATTAAAAACATGACTATGAACTCGATGTTCCCATACCTGCAAGTAAAATAAGAATTTGAGATATCTCCCTCCTTCACTCTCAACTGTTGATATCCAAAACATATGTCATTCTTAGAGAACCGGTTATCCCCTCTCATCTAGTCGAAATGATAATCTATCATTGGAAGAGTGGAAATTTTATTTACTATTTCTTAATTCAACCTTTAATAGTCTATGTATAATCTTAGACCATCATTAATCATCTTAGAGAACAACACTGGAGTACCCAATAGTGACACACTAGGCTAGATAAGTCTCTTCATCATCAGATCATCAATCTCAATACCCAAATCACATAACATTGATGGTGACATTTGATAAGGGGTCGTCGAAATCGGAGAAGCACCAAGATGAATGTCTATCCCGAACTCGGCATCACATAGAGTGGGTATCATCATAAGGTCCTTGGGGAAAACATACATGAACTCTCAAATGACCCTGGCAAGCTCTACAATCTTAGTGTCCACTGAATCCAATGACAACTCATCCAAATAGAAAATAATGGGTTCCACATGCCGATTGCGATCCTGAAAACCATCCATGCTAGCAGAATCCACATGGTGACCCTCCACATATAAAAAGTCAACACTCATACCAAGGTAGTCTATAATAGGATGTAGTGAAAAAAACCATTAAATTTCAAGGATTTAATCATGTGATTTCTTCTATAGTATGAAGAGATCCCCATAAGACTAATGTGATACCATCATCATTCTACACCCCAAGAACAAATAAAAAAAGATGGTGTGGCATTAAACTACCATACTCAAAATGAGGGGAATGAGAAGCCTCTATCTATCATGTCCCAAAGAATGGGATTGATAGGGTGAAAAAAGTATTTTGAAAATTATTAATCAAAAAATTAACAAGAAAGGTTGTTGAAAATATTGATCAAACCTCTAATGATGTTTGGACTCACTTGAACTGCCCCATCTATCACTTGAATTTGACCACACCCTTCTCACCTAAACACCTCCAAAAACATGATCAAGTAACTGTATCTGGTAATAAGTGATATTCATCGGTATGGATTTTTCTTCTCTATCTCCCCTTGATAGAAAAAAATCCTATTGTCTCTGTTGTTGGAACTATCTCATCAGAAACTAGGGTTGGGCCTAATGCTGATCATGTGCAATTCCACTAAACTATACTTGTGGAACCACTTATCATTAATTCTAATGATGGATGTAGAATCCATAGAATAAAAACCACATCCCCAAGCCAATAGTAATGGTACAGGGGCCACTATCACTTGAATCCTGGAAATAGAAACTGCTGAGATCATCTCCGTGCTAGTTGAAACATCGAAGGTACTAGCATCTGATAGCTTCTGCTGATAACGATATCTATCGAAGAAAATTCCAAGCTTCCCATTTATTATAGGAATCCTCATGTGTGAGTCTTCTTGATCACCTATACCTTCATATAATCCTTCAAACATGTTGGAAACATAAAATGTGTAACAACATACTGGGTGGAAGTGTAGAGTTCATCCTCAAGACATCTTGCCTAAGACTCCTCATCTAAGAAAAGATCCAGGGAAATGTTCATAAGGTCCATGAACATGATCCCAAGACCATGTACTGATATATCCCTTACTATAGTGAGAGTTGGTCATGCCTCTTATTGGCCATCATAATTGGCGAAATGAACTCTTCCCAAAACATCTTCTGAAAGAAGACTAACAAAACATATACCTCATTTTGCTCTGCCAAAAATAGTGTTAAACACTAAAGCACCACTCCCCATAACGGACTAACTACAAAAGTGAAATTTCACTCTATTGCAAAAAAAATTAGGACAATGCTAATCTCCAACTCCAGCATCGGACCTTTTATCTTATTTCAGAAAAACCTCCCTCATACATTGTCAAATACCGCCAATAGAAATCACACAACTCCCCCTGCCACTAATCATACTCTTATACTAGATCAAACCAACGACAATCAACACTGTTATTCTTCGGACTCACCACTGCCTGATCCACATGTGAATAGTGTTTAGTAGACATAACTTAAAGTTAAAAAAAATTTATTCCATAATAGTATGTAACATTTCAAAATTTTATTTCAATTAATTTTATTCATTTTAACATTCCCTAAACACTCTAATTTAGACAAGAACAGAATTCATTATGATGCATGTACATTTCCTTGGTCACTACCCAGCAAGAAGATCCATTTATCTTGGTCATTTAATAATATCAATGTCTGTGGGCTGGATCACATGGGCCCTAAAATCCATTGACCTAGTTGATCTCCATAGACTATGTAACATATCATGGTCAACCAGAACACTTTCCCTAACATCCAATTAAATGCTTATTGTTCCTATCACCAAACTCCACCCAATCTCTCATCCATATCCTATTATATCCTTTTTTATGACACCGTTTCACAATGATACCCCTCATGGGATACCAAAGATGAATGTGAAAAAATAACCCTCGAGTCATGCCTCCAGTCAGCCCCTAGTTGGGGACTATCACCAATGGTGTAAAAATTTTACAATATGGTAGGAAAAGACAATTTTTATGAAAAAATGTTCACGAAATGTGATGGATCATCCATAAGAAACTATATGTCACATATAAAAGATATCCAAAATTCATGTCGCATGCATGTGAAAAATTAAACTGACAAAAATAAAAATGTATCCAATGAACATAGAAAATTTAATGATAAGTACCAACAAGACCACTATCAATATCTGAGCTACTAAGGTCTATCATGATCTGAAAAATCTTCTTGGAAACCTAAGAGAAATTTATATGTGTATAGTGAGAATACAAGTATTTAAGTAAAGAAAACTGAGGTATCTCATGCACATGTGAAATAAGAATACTAATGATTCTATGAGAAAAATTCAGATATGAAAAGCAGCTAAGAAGATATACTAACTTCCCCAAACACCCCAAGGTATGCACACAAAATAACACATGTAATGTAATATAACATAATATACCAAGATATTAAGGCACACTACACAAATTTCTCACTAATTATATACACTCCAACCATAACTTCAAACCTTATAGGGCTCTATCCCCTTCTGAATATACCACATCACATCCCAATAACAAAAACTTTGGCCTCAAAACCACATCACATCTCACCCATGGGCACCTAGGACAAAAACCAAATTTCATCCCAACCATAGACACCTAGTGCACAAACCACATCACATCCCACCAATTTAAAACTTTTTCAAAAACCACATCACATCCCTCCTAGAGGAACCCATTCCACAACCACATCACATCCTGAAGAAACCTTGGAATGAAAAACTCATCTCATACCAAAGACACCAATGAAACCACAACTCATCTCATCACAATGACACCTGGTAATGAACAATTCATCAACACAAAAAAGGTCCACAAAAAACAATGATCCATAAGAATCATGTCCTCTCAACACTAAGAATAAGATGTAGGGAATAGTGGGTAGCCATACATCCATCCTACCAATGTAATGTTTGGGAAAGACACCATCCCCCGTGATAATGGGGTGTTTACAAAATTTTGATATACTAGTGTGGGATGTGTAGAGAAATATCAAAGTATATGTATATACATATAATATTCCCAAAACTCACACCCAACCAATGTGTTATCAAAACTATATCCAAGTTATCGCACCATCCCCATTTATAATACCTTTAAATATATGAAATCACGCACCAAGACACAAAACTGTTTCATTTTCCAATAAAACTCAGTTAACCATGTTGATTCATTATTTAAAAATTAATATATTGATTATGTTATCAAATCCAACTAATCCATTCAAAAATTCATCAGAAAACATTTATTCATTCCATCACTACATGGGAAACTATTAAGCATCACACACAAAAGTAAACCAAGAATAACACATTTATAAAAGAAGATTCGAGGTAAATTAAACTAATTAACATCTCATCTATATTAGACACCAATTAATGATATAAAATTCATCGGTCTCTATATATGGTGTAATGATTTATGTATGATACTCATAGATAAACTCAAGGAGAATTACCCATACCAACCATCATCTTCATTCCTAAAAGTCATCCCACTAAAACCATCCATGCACAACCTCATATAATAACACATCACCGCACAACCTAATCACAACTATACTATAGAATAATTATCATCCATCCTACAATCAACCAATCCCTTAACCTATGATTAAATGTCACCACCCCATACATCTCACGACCCATAATCGTCCTCAATATTTCACCACTGTAACACCCAGAGATTTTATGAGATATATTATTTTTTAATTTCATTGATATCATATGTTGTATGCTAGAACAATATTATATTTTTCTATACGCAACACCATATTAGCTTTTAGTATACGCAAATACTATTATTGGCTTTTGTTGCTGGCAAAAGCGACCTTTCTTAATAGCGGGTATTGTACGCAATACCGAGTTTTACTAAACAACAATATATTGTTATAATATTATTATGATATAGCTGTTATTAACAGTATTAAAAACTTTTTTAATTTTATAACATCATCATTAATCTTACATATATTCTAGAACATGTTATGAGAACAAAATAAAATTTTCAGGAAAAATAAGTATTTTTCAAAAAATACAGTTTTGTCGCCTTTTGAGGGCGCACCCATTATGAATCTAATTTTTTACAAGTTTATAAGTTTATTTTTAAAAAATAAAATTCTTATTTTGAATCAGGATATAAAAAATTATGTTGGATGATTTTTTGATATTTTTCTGATAACTTTTATATTTTGATGAATAGTAAAAATCTGCTAAATTTTACTTAAAAATAACATTTTTCATCGAGATAATTTAGATGGATAAATTATAATAATGAGTGGGTTTAAAGTGTAAATAGAATATATGTTTACCATTTAATTTAATTTATGTCATTAGAATTAATTTTACCTTGAATTCATAGGTAATATAATTTCAATCTTTTGCAATGTTTTAACTTTTAAAACCTGTTTTCTCAACAACGGGATTAATATTAAATTAAATACTGTAACTACTGTGTATTGAATTATTAAAAATGGATTCCATATTTGGAATCAGTAGGTCTAAATAATGTTAATAGGTTATTTTTCATTTTTGGGCATTATGAATAATAACTATGGTAAATTTTATTTACTACAGTTAAAGGTAAATCGGTTAATTAAGTGTAAAAATAATATTATAAAATTACCCTAACACTTTTACTAATATAATTGGATGATTATATTTCGTCTTAAAATATACTTGGGTCAAAATGGTATCTTTGTAAACCCACATGGATGTGATTTAGAATATTAATTTATTTTACTTAGTGAAATTGAAATATGTCTCACTCAAACTTTAATAATAAAAATATTTTTAATATAAGGATATACATTATATAAATTAGATTATAAATACTCATTTTTAAGATAATTATTTTTTCTTCATGATGGTAATTTATTTTTGATTTTTAAGAAATATATAATTACCTTAATATCTTATACATTAATGATGCAGAAATTAATTATTTAGTAAAAAATCAATAATATAGTTTTTATTAAAATAATAATACCAATCAAAAGGACCATAAACTAGACTAAATCATATTGGTTGAGTTTATATATACCCTAATCATCCATGTGTCGACTTGTGGACCATTTTTTATCCTTATAAAACAGATTAAGACATTTATATTATTCTATTTTAAATGATGTCAAAGTTGTCACCTTCATAATTTAATAAACATATCATTTTAGGAGTTGGATCTTTTAGAAGATAAATTTGACTAAAATTATTATTAGGAAATAGATTATATTTATCTTCAGCATAGTAGTTTATTCTTAATTTTTATGCAAAAAATAAGTATATTAAATTATTATACAAAAATTTTATAGAAATTATTTTATTAAGAGAAATATTAAATAAATTGATTTAAAAATATTAAAATAAATGATATATGACCAAATTAATATGCTCCACGAATTTTCTAGATGAATATGGAATTTTAGGAACATATTAAATATTTTGGCTTTAATATATTCTCTCTGTGTATTTTATTTAAATTCAAATAATTGAATAGTGTCAAAATTTACAATATTGGTATTTTATAAAAATAACATATTATTAAATTATTCAAAAATCACAAAAATATTTAAAAATTGAAAATTGAAAATTATATGGTTCAAAAGGTAATAAAGTATCCAATTATGGGAAATTGAAAACATATAAGTATGTATTTATAGCAATTTAAAATTTAGAATGTTATTTCCACAGATAAATATAAATAGATTATATGTGGATAAATCAAGATGATAGGGTTGAAAATAAATTTAAATCATGTCTAAATTTTATTGGTTGATGGGATTACAACCCTATCACATCTCGTCATATAATTGAGTGATTTTTTGGTTGTTTTTATTTGGGGTTTGAATTTATTATAAATTAATATTTTTTAGGTTTCCAAAGGTGCCCCTGTCCTCCTTTATAAAAGGGGACCTCCTCCATCTCCTCTTCACACCATTTTGATCCTTCATGCTTGGACAACCCCTGCCAATTCCTCTTCTCAACCTCTATAGTTATATCATAAGGGTTCTGTTCTTCTTAAAAGACCAACTCTAGTGCCTTAAGAGGATGTTTCAAAGAGGAATGTCGAAGAAGAGGAGTCTCAGACACATACAGAAGAAATTGTTCATAAGGTAAGGGATAATTATTCCAATCTCGTTTTTATCTAATATTGTTTATTCGTAAGTATTTACTGGGGTTATGATTATTATCCATGTCCATGTTTTCTCCAAATGTTTTCATAAAATGTTTACTATTATTCTATGTATGTTTACTATCCTTTTACCCATTTTTAGTTTTACCACATGGTATAGAAGGAATCTTTCTTTTATACCAGATGAGGAACTTTGTGACTTTTCTGACGAAAGTACAAGGAGAATATTTTTTTAACTTACATGGCATGAACGAATATTTACAATTTCAGAACGCCTTATTTTCATGAAGCTTCCTCTATATTATATCATGATTATTTTCAATAAAACACTTTTCTTTTAAAATTTTGTTGAATTTTGGGAAAAGAAAATGATTTTGAAGAAGAAATGAAATTTTTCTCTAGAATTCATTTCAAGTGTTTTATCAAAACAATTTTCCATCTAAGATGACATTATTTATTATGTTTATGTTTCAAGTATAATGTCTTTATTATTTACATGGTTTGATTTTTCTGATGATGAAATGATATCCATTTGTTTTATATGGATTATGTTATGATGTAATTATTTTTATGAAACCCATTTTATTCATTGGGTTATTATTAATTATTCATGTTTATTTTGTGGAACCCAAAAGAATGATTTCATTATTAGATGGGTGGGACCTATATCTCCCTCCAATGCATTAGGTAGAGATTTATATCTCATGAGATAGACATGGTTGGAATGGTAAGGAAATCCGGTTCAGTAATATAGGGCTGGAAAGGAAATTAAACCCAATTCAGTAATGGACTTTGTCCACAATGATGGTCTTGGAAGTAATTCCTTGGCTACTATGGGAATCATATAATGTGCTTTATGGTTTTACACAATTTCATATTTCATTTCCATGCTATTTTATCATGATTATAGTTCCTTTATGATCAACGCCTTATGTACCAGCATGAAATATGTCATTACACATGATTTTGATGTTTTATGTTCATGTTTCTACGTTCAAATGTTTATGGATTTTTTGATGTTCTCCATGTTTACCCTTACTGAGAATTTGAGCTCACCCTTTTTATATTTTCTTTTCCCTAGGATATAATGAAATGTTTTAGGTAAGAAAACTAAAGGGGAAGATCTTTAGGGGAGATGTTGAAGATTTTTGAACATGATTAGATTTTTATGTTCAATGTTTCCAAAGACACAAATCTAATACTGTCATTGGGCGTTTGTTTTTGTCTTGTATTAAAAAATTTCAAAATTAAAGTAATGTCCATGTACGTTAAGCTTTGGATCACTATAGTTGGTATCAGTGCAAAGGGTTAGTTTACCTTTGGAAACTAGGATGTGAAAAATTTAGTGAGATCCCTAGATATATTTCTATTTTATGTCTATGGATGTTCCTAAGGTTTAGTATAACTATAGGTTAGAGTCCTAGAATTATGTTTAAGATCATTAATAACCAAGGGTTAACCTAAGGTGTCATGGATTAAATAATGTGTTATAAGTTAGACATCCCATAATTGATGTTTTATGATTATGTGGTTCCTCGTTATTTAAACTGTTTCTTACACCATGGATTCTTGTTTTAGTCAATAGAGGGAATGAGAATGAATTCAGTTAACATTGATTCAAATAGAAAAAATGGTGACTATGATCTCTAAAATTGTGTAATTTATAGAGAGAAATATATCCTGATTATGTCGAATCAGTCATCGAGATATATTATTAAAAAGGTGAAATTTAGTTGTATACCTTAGTTATCAAATAAGAGGAAGATGGTATTTTATTCATGTTTGAATGATGAGGATCATAGTGGAAGGAATATCATTCTTTCTACACATCATGAATAAGGGAAGGAAAACCTTGAGGAATACATCAAATGGAGGGGAAGATGTTATCAGTGTGAGGAAATGGGGCAGAGAGTGATAGACTGTTATGGACTTCAATGTCTTATCTGTGGAGAACATGGGAATTAACCAACTCAATGCCCTGACCTAAGAGGTTAATTCTAAATCAAGGAAGTACCTATTTAATGCCAATCATTGAAGAGGATTTATTTAAGTGATTATGTATTGGAATTCAAGAATAATGTTTTTGAGGTACTTTTATGGTATATTTAAAAATCTATGAATTGGTTTCCAATAATTGTATGGTACCAGTAACCATGAAAAGTGATTGAAATATTTTTGGAAAGTAGATGATAAGCACATGATGAATGGATAAGGAGAAAACAATATGTTTAATAGTATTAATGATCTCATGATTGATATAAGGAAAAAGTGATATCATGGTTTGAGTACATAGAAATTTTGGGATTTAGGTATGTGGAAAGAGTTAACTTTTGATAGCATTCCTATTTTCCCTAAGGTTATATGGTAATTCATGTTTCATGAGAATACATGATTAAGGTATGTGACCAAAAAGATATATCTTATGATATATGGGAGATAAATGATGGTATTCACATGCTTGGTAGATTAAATTTCTAGTAATTGTTTTCTTTAAACTATGATCTCGGATAGAAGTATTTTGGATAAGCCTAAAGATTAGAATGGATTATGTTTGACACAATAAATTATTGTTTACGGCTAGAAATTTTTTCAATATTATTTTAGTAATGTTATAATAATGTAGTTTTAGAAAGAGGAACAACCCGTAGGATGGGAGACAACCCGTCACATCGGACAAGGATGCAAGAATTGAACCCATAACAGAAGTGCAACATGCCTTTATCACCTACCATAGGCCTACAAGAAGTCCCTGGTTAGAATAAACTAGTTTTATTTTATTATGAGGTATGATAGATAAAGTATAAGTCCATTTTTGGAACCATATACGATTAATCTCACCATAGATGGACTTATGTATATAACTTTTTCTAAACTTATGTTTGAGACAGATGGAATGACCTATCATTCAATCACATGATCTCTTAACACTTCACAGAACAAAAATTCAACTTCATTTTTTTAAGAGATGAAGTGGAAATTGATCAAGGCACAAACAACAGTGAGATACTTCCATAATCAAGTAAGTATTTCTTTTAGTTCAAAAATTCATTATCATTAGGGGAATGATCTTGAAAACAAAAAATGTTGTCCTAGTTCCCTCATATATGATGAATCAGATGGTACCTTAGATCATAAAAAATGTATGGCTTTGTGATTGTTGGAATTTTTATAGCCATGTCCTCTACCACTCTTCATCAGAAGTTTATGGTAAGATATCTCTTCTATATCCATGTTTTCACCTATGTTGTCCTATGTGGAAACCCAATTCTGAGTTACTTTTGGTGACCATTATGATTCTAACATTATTTTTTAAAATTAAGTTTTAGTATTTCTTTTTACTATGTGGGTTTCTATAAAATAATCTTTCATGTAGTCAACCATTTATAATGCCGATGAATTTCAAGGCCAAAATTCATCTGAAGGGGGTAGAATGTAACACCCTGAGAATTTATGATATATATTCTTTTTAATTTCTTTGATATCTTATGTTGTATGCTACAACAAGATTATATGGTTCTATACACAACACCATATTAACTTGTAGTATATAAAAACACTATTCTTGGATTGTGTTGCAGGTAAGAGCCACCTTCCTCAATAGCGTGTATTGTACGCAATACCAAGTTTTACTAAACAACGATATATTGTTATAATATTATTACGAACTAGATTTTATGAATATTATTTAACACATTTTGAATTTTATAACATTATTTTCATCTTACACATATTCTATAACATTTTATGAGAACAAAATACAATTTTCAAGTAAAATAAGTATTTTTCAAAAACTACAGTTTTGTCACCTTTTGAGAGCACACCCATTATAAATTTACTTCTTTTACAAGTTTATAATTTAAATTGTACAAAATAAACTTCTTCTTTTCAATCCGGATATAAAAACTTATGTTGGATGATGCTTTGATATTTTTCTGATAACTTTCATATTTTGATGCTTAGTAAAAATAGGCTAAATTTTATGTAATTTTATTTATCGAGATAATTTATATGGTTAAATTATAATAATCAATGGTATTAAAGTATAAATAGAATATATTTTTACCATTTAATAAAATTTATGTCATTTTTATTAATTTTACCTTTAATTCATAGGTGAAATCATCTCAATATTTTTCCATGTTTCAACTTTTAAAACCCATTTCCTCAATAGTGAGATTTATTTTAAATTAAATACCGTAAATTATGTGTATTGAATTATGAAAAATGGATTCCATATTTTGAATCAGTAGGTCCAAAATATGTTAATAGGCTATTTTTTTTTTTTTGGGCATTATAAATAGTAACTACGGTAAATTTTATTTACCATAGTTAAAGGAAAAATAGGTAATTAAGATTAAAAATAATATAATAAAATTAACCTAACACTTGTCTTAATATAATTGGATGATTATATTTCATCATAAAATATACTTGGGTCAAAATGGTATCTTTTGAATCCCACTTGGATATGATGAAGACCTTTAATTTATTTTATTTAAATAATGTGAAATATATATCACTCAAACATTAATAATAAAAGTATTATTAATATAAGGATATACATAATATAAATTATATTATAAATACTCATTTGATAAATAAAATATTTTTTTATTCATCATGGTAATTTATTTGTGATTTTATGAAATATATAATTACCTTTATAGATTATACATTAATGATGCAGGTATTATTTATTTAGTTAACAATAAATAATATAGTTTTTATTAAAATAATAATACCCATCAAAAAGACCAGAAACTTGACCAAACCTTATTGGTCGAGTTTATATATACACTAATAATCCATGTGTCTACTTGTTGACCATTTAGAGGCTTATAAAATAGATTATAACATTTATATTATTTTATTTTAAATGATGTCAAAGTTGTCACCTTCCTAATTTAATAAACATAACATTTTAAGAGTTGGGTGTTTTAGAAGATAAATTCGACTAAAATTATTATTAGGAAATATATTAGATTTATCATCATCATAGTAATTTATATTTAATTTTTATGCAATAAATATGTTTTTTAAATAAATATAAATTAATGTTTTAGTAATTATTTTATTAAGAGAAATATCAAATAAATGGTTTTAAAAATATGAAAAGAAATATTATATGTTCAAATTAATATGCTCCACGAATTTTCTAGATGAATATGACAAGTTATAAAATTATTATATATTTTGGCTCGAATATATTCTCAGTATGTGTTTTATTTAAATTCAAAATAATGAATAGTGTCAAAATTTACACTATTGGTATTTTATAAAAATAACATATTTAAAAATTATTTAAAAATCAAAAAAATAATTAAAAATTAAAAATTGAAAATTATATTGACTAAAAGGTAATAAAGTATCCAATTATGGAGAATTTAAAACATATAATTATGTATTTATAACAATTTAAAATTTATAATATTATTACCACAAATAAAATTAAATAGGTTAAATAAGGATAAATCATGCTGATATAGTTTAAAATAAACATAAAACATGTTTAAATGTTATTTGTTTATGAGATTAAAACCCTATATCAGATCATCTTCAAATTGGGTCATTTTTTGGAGGTTTTTATGTGGGGTTTGAATTTATTATAAATTAATATTTTTTAGGTTTCAAAAGGTTCCCTTCTCCACCCTTATAAAAGGGAACCTACTCCCTCTCCTCTTCACACCATTTTGAGCCATCAAGTTTGGCCAACCCCTTCCAATGCCTCTTTGCAACCACTCTAGTTATATCATAGAGGTTCTGGTCTTCTCAAAAGACCAAATATAGTACCCCAAGAGGACGTTTAAAAGAGGCATGTCGAAGAAGAGGAGTCTGGGACACATACTGAAGAAATTGGACATAAGGTAAGGGATAATTATTCCAATCTCGATTTTATCCGAGATTGTTTATTTGTAAGTATTTAATAGGGTTTTTATCATATTTTTTCATGTTTTCTCCAAATGTTTTCATAAAATGTGTAATATTATTCCATGTATGTTTAAAGTCCTCTTTTTCCCATTTTGACTTTTAGCACATGGTATGGAAGGAATCTTTCTTTTGTTTACCATACGAGGATTTTTGTGATTTTTCTGAAAAAAAGTACAAGGAGAATTTTTTTTAACTTAGACGGCTTGAACAGATTTTTACAGTTTCATAACGCCTTATTTTCAGGAAGTTTCCGCTACAATATTTCATGATTATATTCAATAAAATCCTTTTATTTTAAAATTGTGTGGTATTTTGTGAAAAGAAAATTATTTTAAAGAAGAAAGGATATTTTCCTCAAGAATTCATTTCATGTGTTTTATCAAAAATATTTTCCATCTAAGATGACATTATTAGGTATGATTATGTTTCAAGTGTAATGCCTTTATTATTTACATGGTTTGATTTTTTATGATGAAATTATATCCATTTGTTTTATATGGATTATGTAATGATGGAATGAAATTTATGAAACCCATTTTATTTGTTCGGTTATGATGAATTATTTATGTTTATTTTGTGGCACAAAAAAATCATTTCATTATGAGATGGGTGGTACCTATACTACCTGAAAATAATTAGGTAAAGATTTATATATCATGAGATAGACATGGATGGAACGGTAAGTAAATATGGGTCATTAATAAAGGGCTAGAACGGTATGTAAACCCAGTTCAGTAATGGACTTTCTCCACAATGATGGTCACAGTAGTAATTCCTTGGCTACTACGGAATCATATAATGTACTTTATGGTTTTCCCCAATTCCATGTTTTATTTTCATTCTATTTTATCATGATTAATGTTCCTTTATGATTAATGTCTTGTGTACCGCCAAGAATTATGTAATTACCCATGATTGTGATGTTTTATATTTATGTTTCTACATTCAAATGTTTAGGGATTGTTGTATGGTCTCCATGTTTACCCTTACAGATCATTTGAGCTCACCCTTTTGGTGTTTTATTTTCCCTAGGATACAAAGAATGGTTTTAGGTTAGAAAAAAGGGTATATCTTTATGGGATATGTTCAAGATCTTTGAACATGATTAGATTTTTATGTTCCAAGTGTCCAAAGACACTAAACTAATACATTCATTGGGCGTCTGTTTTTTTCTTGTTTTAAGTATTCTGTAAAGGTAATGTAATGTCCATGTACGTCAAGATTTGGGTCCCTACAACCACAACACAAGACAATCAAAACAAAATTACATATTTTAAAAGGAATCCCTTAGTTAATTATAATTGTTAATTTAGAGGATATCATAGAAACCATATAATCCTGAGGCATCCATCCATTATCCAAATTTAGGTGGTTAACCAAAATACATATATAAGTATTCAATAGAAGTAAAACTACACGAAAAACATTTATTGAGTATATAAGGAACCTTAATGGACATGATTTTCAATGGGGCATCATGATCGAACAATCACAACATTGAAAAAAAATTAATGCTATAAAAATCTGGCGATTAAACTACCATTTACCATAAATTTTAATTAAATGATTCCTTATATTCAATTATGTTTTTAACAACAATGATCCATATGTAAATATAATAAAAAAACCCTCCCGTATGATGTACAATAATAATAATTTAATTAAATAAAACCTTGAAGGGATGTAAATGTTCCATGTACGAGAACATATCAAGGGATCAAACTTCAATTATGTCTCTTGTGAGATCTGCATCTATATGAGGATTCCACGACACCACCACACAAATGATAATCGAGGGGATCCCTATTAGTAATATGTGTTGTAACACCCCGACCCCAATTACCCAGAGTCTGTGCATTATTACATAACATTGGCATGATCACAAAAGATTAAGTCTCTAAAGACCAGTTTGTTTATTAGCCTTGGAAACAGTAGATACATTCATAAATTTTACATTACATCATAAAGTGAAAAACTACAATAAAATAGTCTCCATAGTCCACACTCATTTCACCTTCAGACTATCCCTGCAGGTCAATCATAATATATTTCTTCACATCCTGGGAAAATTAAAACATAGAAAGGGGTGAGCTCAGATTCTCAGTAAGGATAACAATATAGCGGAAACTTTCATAAATAATGATAAACATTTAAGGCAATGCATAACTAAAACAAAAGCCTTTTAAACTTTAACTTCGGAATAATGTGGAAAAAATAAAATGAAATAATACCATTTAAATATTCACATGGATATTATACTAGTCAAATAATCACATGCAATATCAATAACCACTTTCATAATGATGGAATGCATAATGCCAGACTATCATAAACATGTAGCCAAGGCCTCGTGCCAAGACTACCAATATGATTTTTTCAAGGCCTCATTCCAAGACACTATTTTGTCTCATGAGACCTATCAATGCATCAAGGAGCTATAGAGGGCTCCACCCATCTCTTATTATGTCCAATGCAATCCTTATATGAAAAGGTTTAAAATATCATAAATCATAACATAATCGTATCACATAAAACATGCATAAATGAAACACAACATTTCCACATTTAAATCACAAGATATCAATAAAAACATTTATATAATAAAAAAATTATCAAAACCATTTTCAATAATAATATAAAATAAAATTAAAACTTGATATTTATTTTTCATTTAAAAAAATTAATGGCTTGTAGAGGAAGCCGAAACTCAAATAATGGTCACATCGGTGGAGAAGTCATTGTTTCCGCATACGTAAGACAAAACATTGCTTTTGTTGTTTAGTAAAAATGCTTCGTATAAAAATATTCCTTTTAAATAAATGTAAAAGTCAATGGGGTTTATACACCGTATAAAATAAAGTTGTGTATAAAACAAAATATGCCTCAATGAAATGAGATTGAGACGATGTCCCTTACCTCATGTATGACTTGACTCAATCGTTCTTTTATCTCATGAATAATAAAATAGTGTTAATTTATACTTGATTAAGAACCTTTTTAAATTTTATTATTCCCTTTATATCACTTATTACCATGTTATGAACATTATGTTGTCATTTATGTTAATAACGGTCGTTTTGTCGATCATTGGTAGTTGAGTCAATAATAAAATTCTTATAATTACAAGTTGTTCATGTGGTAAAATATCCATTATCTCCATAACGATATTCATGATGTAGATATCATATATATCATATATATCCAGTAGATACATGCATTTAGAATATTACATAACATTTAGAGGTAAGAAATGAAATGCACCGTTCATGGAGACAGTAAGCTGTACGTACACATGAACGCTACTTTCATTTATATTTCATATTAAATGGAATGAAATAATAATTATATAAAGTTATATTATAATTAAATTATAATATCATATATAATATCATTAACAACATCCTTTATATGTCCCACATATGGCATTAACGATTCTAATCACTTTGAGGGGGTGATAGTCCGCACTTCCTAAAATGAAATTATCGTGTTTACCCATAATGGAAGTCATAAAGGTATGCCATAAATGAAAAATACAGAAGCATAAGGAATACATAAATGTAATATATATCATGTATAAAAATAGTGTCATCATAATGGCCACCATGATAGGTGTTAAAAGAAGATCGAACAATCATCATTTTGTGAGGCAGTAATTCGCCACCCACAACAATAGTATGTTCTTCAACCATTATACGAAGGTTTGTGTAATTTTAAATCAAATACATCTCATAACAAAATCCCATAATATTGAAGATACTGGTGTTGTTACAAAAGAAATTAATAAAAAGAGTTTAAGGGGTTGGAGAAGCAAAATAAAACAAAAGAACATAAGAGAATACATTAACTTAAAATCAGGTAACTCTTTTTTATTTGAGCCAAAGGCTTCCTTGGGAAAACTTATGCCTAAAGTGAGGCTTATAGAGTAATATAGGGATGTTGAGAGAGTATTTATGTAGATTTTGGCAGAGACAAATGGATTTGAATGTGTGAATAAGGTGGTAGAGGTTAGGGTCATTTATAAATGAGAGGAGGGGGACTCTTGGAAAGTCATGAAATGTTACATTATTATGAAATTACTTTCTGATTTTAAAGGTCCAAAAATGATATATTTCAAGGATAAGGTGATAAGGGTTCAACATCCACCCATAAAATAGGTTTTAGACAAGTGTAAGTCTTATATTTTACCTTATATTTTCATTTTATTTAAATTGTTCATTAATGAGGTAATCACTGCATCACCATGGTGTCATAAATAAATTTATTTATTTAATGTCTATAAATTAGAAAAATTTAACCATGAGATAGGAAATCTTTTTATATTTCCAATTAATATTTATAGTCTATAATTTAACTTATATATTCCCATGTAATTATTGTTTTAGTAAAATAACACATGTTTGTGACAATTTTATTTTTACTTCAAATAAAAAGTTATTAATGTAATTTTCTTACCCAAGTGGCTCAATGGGTTCCCCAAGTTGACCCGTGAATTTTCTTGGTCATCCATGATTCATCCAATAAGGTTAGGACAAGTGTAAAGGTAATTTCATATTATTATAACTTTATATTTACCTTAAATTACACTAATTACCTTTAATCGTGATTAATAAAACATAAAAGTTACTATTCACCAAAAATTATTTTCACATCATTGAACCCCATTTTACTTACCAATGAAAACCATATATGTAGGATTTTTGAAATTAAATTCACAGAAGTGTTAATTTTTCATTTGAATGAAAAATTAGTTTTTTAACTACCACTTAGCTATTTCACTATTCATCAAAAATTGACGTTTCTCAGAACAATACCAAAAATTCACCCTAAGATATAATTGATATTCTGAATTCAAAAATGAAGTCTATTTTAAAAAATTCTAAAAATAAAAGTTTCATTAATTAATTTTATAATTAATTCCCATTGTCAAAACAAATAGCGTGTTTTTAAGAAACAATCAATCAAAAGATTGACAATTGTTTATGTCCAATTTCAAAGTGAAATTAATTATAATGACCACCATTGGATAAAATGGTAAAATTATATTCTAATTATACAATGAAACCACTCAATAGTATAATTTATCACTATAAATTATTTTGATTAAAAATGTTGTTTTTAATTATTTTTCACTATTCATAAAAAATAGGAAGTTCTCAGAAAAATATCAAAAATTCATCATAGGATAATTTTGATATTCCAAATCCAAAAATGAAGTCAATTATGAAAAATAATGTTTATGTAATTTCAAAAAGTGGGTATTAATATTCATAAGGTTACTTTGATTGGTCACAGTGTGTTAGAACTCGAGGTTGCGTACAACACACAGTACTCTATTATTCAAAGAGATGCGTACCATGAAAGCATGGGGTGTTACATTCTCTAATCCTTCAATAAATTGCATCCCCACAATTTGAAAATGTTCTTAAAAAATAAAAGGTTGAAAATAGAAAATACCTTTGTAGAAAACCCACATCTGAAATAAGGTTAATAAAATTTAGCCTTAATAAGAGGGAAAGGGAAATGCAAAAGTCACCACCAAATTATGATCTCGATTAGGAGAACATTGGTGGAAATTAGAGACATATAATTGGAGGAAAAACATAAATATTTTTAGGGTGTGATTGAGGTCATCAATCACAAACAAGTGTAAAATTGAGGGCCTCAAAGCCTTCGATCTATGGTGATTTAAAATATCATCAGTTCAACAATACATAAGGTATTAGGATAACACATTTTTTAATATACCTTTTCTAATGTTTAAGAATTAATTTATTCATAGAATAAGAGAGAAGTATATATATATATATATATATACTTGACAATTAGAGTTTCAAACTTCAACTAATTTCTACCACAAACTCATCTTTTACTCAAAAAGATAATAGAACTCAAAAATATTATATTTATTCTAATCATACAAGGTTAAAAATATTAACACATGCCATTTAGATTAGGAATACTATTTATTTAATAACCAGGGACTTCCTATAGGCTAGTGGTAGGGAATAAATGCTTGTTGCACTATGGTTGTGGGTTTGATTCGAACAGCTTTGTCCGAAGCGACAGTTTATCCCCCAACCAGCAGATTGTCCTTTTCCTATTACTATAGTATTATAATATTCCAAAAATAGTCTTCAGAAATGTTTTATCCTTAAACCATACTATCCAATGTTATTCTTAATCCATTCCAACCATTATAGTTCTCCAAAATACCTCTGTTCAAACATTCTCTAAAAGGTCTCTAAATTCCAAAATCAATTGTAACATCAAATTCCCCAAATAAAGTAAAGTATATCTTATTGTCACATACTAAAAATATGAATACCTTAATCATATTAAAACCTGAATGAAAACAACAAGTATTGTAGTACAATAATTATATATATCACATTATTCTTATAACTAGAATATAATCCTTGAGTCCAAAAGCACCAATACATTAATTATTCCACTCCAACTATGGTAACAAAATATGATTGTCCTTGATCCCTTGGCCTTTTTTTAGGTAAGTTTCCCTAAAACATAGGACATTCATTTCCATAATGCCCAATTTCCCTACAATTGTAGCATTCAACATTGATAGCCTCTTTCTTTCACTTACAATCACGAGCCTAGTGACCTTTTTCTCCACATTTATAAAAAACTCCCATTCCTTTTAGGCAAGTATCGGGGTGATTATTCCCTCAATAATCACATAATGGAAAATCCTTCTTTCCCTTTTACCCTTTATATGTCTCTTGTTCTGCCGTTCTCTTCTTCTCTTGCTTTACTTTATTTCCGTAAGACTTAGAGAATTCCTTTTTCATCTTAATGGCACATGAGACAATGTCTTCGTATGACTAGAAGGATTATGGGACCAATGCTCAATAAAGAAATGGTTTTAACCCATAAAATAAATGACTAATCTTACTAATTGGTTTACGTATATAATCTGCAGTATACCTCGCTAACCTTGTAAAGTTGGCCTCATACTTTGCGACATTCTCATCCTCCTTTTGTCTCATACTCAGAAATTGCCTTTCCATATTTGCTCGATGGTCACAAGGAAAGTATGTTTCTAATAAAATCTCTTTGAACTATCTCAATTACATACATGATACTTCTTCATATTCCTTTGTATTTTTAATCAATGACCACCGTTGATCAACATCTCCAGTGAGGTGGTAAACTGCCATAATAACCTTTTCCCTTTCACTACCCCCCAATGCATGGAATATTTTCTCTAAGGAATTTATCCATTGATCAGCTACTAAGGGACTTGTACTCCCATTGAATGTTGGTGGTTGTTGTCTCATGAAGTGGTATCACATTGATCCTCCACGTTGTGGATCAGGGTTCTCCATACGAGTAAGGTTATTATTCATAACCTAAGTGAGTTGTCCCAGTATGGTGATAAGCTGATCATCACCAGTTGTATCACCATCTCCCTTATAATTATCTTGAGTAGGAGGCAAATTCATATATGGAGTGCATTCATTGATATGGTTTCCATTCCTTCCACTAGGAACCATCTCTAAACAATGTCATAAGATAGATTAGTTTATGAATCGAAATAAATAATTCCATACTTGTTAAACACTTAACATAAATTGAAATTTTTATTGATATAATCCATAATTAAAAAAAATGTTTCCATTTAGGAAGTATATACTCATAAACCCTTTATAATGGTTTGTAAAGAAAATGAGAATTATCCAAAGCATATCCCCCAGGAGTGTCGTAACCAAGAGGGCAGCAAGGCCCGTTGTTGTGAACCAGTTCCCATTCGAGTCTAGCTCAAAGCGGTGTTTTTGGGTTTTACCCCAAGGTACATCTGTACCAGATCCGCCTCTACCTGCTCGTATCCATACAAGGATGTACTTCTAGGAAAACTCAAAAAATCTCTATAATACCAAAATTCTAGGAAGTTTTTCTTTACTAATCATCAAAGTCTATCTTAGGGATATGTGCTCTAATCAGAGTTTTTCTAAATCTAGCTTCCAAGGTTAGTACTAAACTGCCTCTGATACCAACTGTAACACCCCGACCCTAGTTACCCAGAGTTGGTGCATTATTGCATAACATTTTCATGATCACAAAGGATCATGTATCGAAAGACTGATTAGTTTAGTAGCCATGGAGACACTATATACATTCATAAATGTTACATTACATCATAATGTGAAAAACTACAATAATGAAGTCTCCATAGTCCACACTCATATACCCTTCAGACTATCCCTGTAGCTCATTCATAATAAATTTCTTCACATCCTGGGAAAAATAAAACATAGAAAGGGGTGAGATCAGATGCTCAGTATGTATAACAATACAATGGAAACTTTCAAAAATAAACATAAACATTTAAGGCAATGTATAACTAAAACAACAGACTTTTAAACATGAACTTCAGCATAATATGAAAAAAATAAAATGAAATAATTCCATTTACTAATTCACATGGATATTCTATTAGTAGAATAATCACATGCAATATCAATAACCACTTTCATAATGATGGAATGCATAATGCCAGACTATCATAATCATGTAGCCAAGGCCTTGTGCCAAGAATACAAATAAGATTTTGTCAAGGCCTCATGCCAATACACTAGCTTGTCTCATTATACCTATATATGCATAGATGAGCTATAGAAGGCTCCACCCGTCACTTATTAATTCCAATGAATTCCTTATATGAATAGGTTTAAACATATCATAAACCATAACATAATCATATCACTGAAAACATGCATAAAGGAAACTTAACATTTTTAAATTTCAATCAAAATATATCAATAAAACACATTGATATAATAAAAACATTATCAAAACCATTTTCAATACAAAAATAAAAGAAAAATAAAACATGGTATTTATTTTTCAATTAAAAAAGTAATGGCTTGTAGAGGGAACCGAAACTCAAATAATGGTCACAGTGGTAGAGAAGTCATTGTCACCGCATACGTAAGACAAAATATTACTTTTGTCATTTAGTAAAAATGCATCATATAAAAAGATTCCTTTTGATTAAAAGTAAAAGTCAAAGGGGTTTATAAACCGTATAAAAGAAAGTTGTGTATAAAACAAAATATGCCTCAATGAAAGGAGATTGAGATGAAGTCCCTTACCTCATGTCCGACTTGACTCGATTGTTCTTTAATTTCCAGAATAATAAACTAGAGTTAATTTATACATTCTTGAGAACCTTTTTGAAGTTCATTATTCCTTTTATATCATTTATTTCCATGTTATGAACATTATGTAGTCATTTAAGTTAATATCGTTTGTTTTGCCGATCTTTGGTACTTGAGTCAACAATAAACTTCTTATAATTACAAGTTGATAATGTGGTAAAATATCCATTATCTCTAGAATCATATTCATGATGTATATGTAATATATATCATATATATCCTGTAGATACATGCATTTATAATATTACATAACATTTAGAGGTAAGAAATGAAATGCATCGTTCTTGGAGACAGTAAGCCGTACATACACATGAATTCTACTTTCATTTATATTCTGTATAAAATTGAATGAAATCATACTGATATAAAGGTATATTATAATTCTAGTATAATATCATATATAATATCATTAAATCCATCCCTTATACATCCCACACATGGCATTAACAATTAAAATTACTTTGAGGGGGCGGTAGTCTGCACTTCCTAAAATGAAATCATCGCGTTTACCCATAATGGAATTAATAAAGGTATGACATAAATGAAAAATACACAAGAATAAGGAATACATAAACATAATATAAATCATATATAAAAATAGTGTCATCATAATGGCCACCATGAGAGGTGTTAAAATAATTTTGAACAATCATTGTTTTGTGAGGCAGTAATTTTCCACCCACAGAAATAGTATGTTCTTTAACCGTTAGACAATGGTGTGTGTAAGTGTAAATCAAATAATTATCATAAAAACATCCCCGAATATTGAATATACTGGTTTTTTTACAAAATAAATGAATAAAAAGAGTTTAAGGGTTTGGAGAATCAAAATAAAACAAAAGAACATAAGAGAAGACATTACCTTAAAATCGGGTAACTAATTTTGATTGGAGCCAAAGGCTTCCTTGGGAAAAATTATGCCCAATATGAGGCTTCTAAGAGTAACAGAGGGAAGTTGAGTGAGTATTTGGGTAGAGTTTGGCCTAGCCAATTGGCTTTGAAGATGTGAATAATGTGGTAGAGGTGTGGGCCTTTTTTAAGAGGAGAGGAGGGGTACTCTTGGAAAGTAATGAAATGTTACATTATTATGAAACTATTTTAGGATTTTAAAGGTTCCAAAATGATATATTTCGACGATAAGGTGATAAGGTTTCTAAATAAACCCATAAAATAGATTTTAGACAAGTGAAAGTCTTATATTTTACCTTATATTTTCATTTTATTTAAATTGTTCATTAATGAGGTAATCACTGCATCATCATGGTGCCATAAATAAATAAATTTATTTAATGTCTAAAAATTATGAAAAAATTACCATGATTTAGGAAATAATTTTAGATTTCCAATGAATATTTATAGTCGAAAATTTAACTTATATATCCCTATGTAATAATTTTTTTAGTAAAACAACACATGTTTGTGACAATTTTATTTTTACATTAAATAAAAAGTTATTAATGTCATTTTCTTACCCAAATGGCTCCATGGGGTCCCCAAGTTTACCCATGAATTTTCTTGGTCGTAACTGACTCATAAAATATGTGTAGGACAAGTGTAAATGTAATTTCATATTATTATAACATTATATTTACCTTAAATTACACTAATTACCATTAATGGCGATTAATAAAACTTAAAAGTCACTATTCACAAAAAATTATTTTCATCTCATTAAACCACATTTTACTTACTAATGACAACCATGTATATAATATTTTTGAAATTCAATTCACAAATGTGGTAAAGTTTCATTTAAATGAAAAATTAGTATTTTAACTACCACTTAGTAGTTTCACTATTCACCAAAAATTGATGTTTCTCAAAACAATACCAAAAATTCACACTAAGCTATAATTGATATTCTGAATTCAAAAATTATGTCTATTTTAAAAAATTCCAAACATATAATTTTCATTAATAAATTTTATTATTAATTCCCATTGTCAAAACAAATAATGTGTTTTTAAGAAACAATATCAATGAAAAGATTGACAATTGTTTATGTCGAATTTCAAAGTGAAATTAATTATAATGAACACCATTAGATAGAATGATAGAATTATATTCAAATTATAATTTAAATCCACTCAATAGTATAATTTATCACAATAAGTTATTTTGATTAAAAATGTTGTCTTTATGTGTTTTTCACTATTCATCAAAAATTGGAAGATCTCAGAAAAATACAAAATATTCAACATAAGCTAATTTCGATATTCCAAATCCAAAAATGAAGTCCATTTAGAAAAATTAAATTTATATAATTTCCAAATTTTGGTATTACTATTCATGTCAGCAACTTTGACAGGTCATGGTGTGTTAGAACTCGAGGTTGCATACAACACATGCTGCTCTATTATTTAAAGAGAAGCATACCATGGATGCTTGGGGTGTTACATGTGTAATATAACTTCATAGAATTATGAGAAGATGAAGAAGAAAGAAATATCAAACTAAGGGAAATTTCTATAAAATTAAGGGATAATAAACCTTATATCACCATGGATTTCCAATGTGCAATCACTGAGATTATGGGATCAATGATAGAGGGAGAGGGATCTAAGAACCCTTTGGGATATCTATGATTCATCTGGAATGAAATGAGGTAGAGATCGTGTCAAAAATGTATGAATACATTTCTGAAAAGAATATTTAAGACAGAACTTCATAGAGGTATTACTTGACATGTAATTACCTTTCATGTCATGTGGTACTCAAGGTTTTTTTTTTCCTAAAAAATGCATCACCTGTTTATTTTTTGTATTTTTAAAACCCCCAATAATTACATGTTGTGAAACCTCTAGAACAAGCCATCAAATAGGGTTTCACATCGTGTAACCCAATTAAAAGATGTGTAATGTCCCTTTTTCCACCCATTAGTAAATGAACATCACCAAAATATCTCCTAGACTCTTCCCAACATTCAAAAAGCCAAAAACCTTCAATGTAACATACTAGGAGGAACCTGACCATTTTAATGTACAGGTGGACTACCACCTCCAAAAATGTATCAGATTCATTATTCATTTACACATTAATTTTCATAGTGATAAAATTTATTAATTTATGATTTTTATCATATAATATTAATTCTATAAAATTGAATTATTATTTACATTTCTTTTGATTCATTTGTCAAAACATTAAAACATTGTTCTTGCGTACTTATGGACTATTGTCACTAAGAATGTTGTAATGTATTTTTTTATCTATTAGTGTAATTGATTACTTAAAATATATATAAATGATTATATTATATATATATAATCATTACCAGTTGAGAATTTTGTAACCATTAAAAATGTACAAGAAATGGAACTAATAAACACATTATTTTATGAAAAATGAAAAAGTTAGTAGCGAGAAATGTAATTTCTAAATGTGTGATAAAATTTTATAAAGGTGTCATATGTTATATTTTATACATATATATATATTATTATTATATGTAATAAAAATAAATTTAAATATATTATAATTAATTATAGTGCACTTTCAATAAATGTAAAACCTTATGCAAGGGTTTATGTTATAATCTCCTTATTTATCTAGATTGTTTATAATAAGTTTTTGATGATGAAATTTCATGATATAACTCTTCTGAAAATATTTCATAATGTTATCTTATATATATTCAAAGAGATTAATTTTTTCCCTCTATGTTTCATCTCTCTATACAATCAAGAGATAGAAAGGTTATTTTTATAAAATACTCTGTTAATTTTTCAGTTTTGTCGAGTATCATTTTTCTTCATTGTCCATAATTTCTAAAAATGTTTTCAATAGTGTTTTTAGTACACTAAAATAATTAACAAATATATATTTTACATATTATTGAATTCGTAAAAAATTTAATAAAAATAATATTCTTTTATATTTCAAAATGAGGTACTTTTATAATTTTTTTTACCAATATCTAAATAGAATTTTTTGAATTGAACATATATGACAGAAAATTATTATCTATCTTAAATATGTAATATTTTTAATATTACATTAAATGGTTCCATTTTTTATTCAATGAAGTATAATTCCTAAAATTTTGGAATTTAATCATTTTTAACTATTTTTTTCACATGGAAGAAGTTATTTTCCCTCAATAAATAGTATATGTGATCATTTAAAGGAATTTTTATGAAAATATAAAATCCATTGATGTTACCTAATATTTAATAGGGATATATTCAATGATATAATCCGTATTAATTCTTATTTTGATTTATGATTATGATTCTAAGATTTTTATGAAATTTATTCTGTTTTCCAGGGGTTATGATATGATAAATGGGTGAAATAAAGATGAAAGTCATTACTTTTCATTTATTTATTCTGTTAGGAAATGTTTATTAATCCCATTTCACATTCATGGGTTATTCCTTGAAGACAATTTTATAGAACAAACTCATTTTTCATGGGTTGTGATATGGTGAAATTTTTAGGATATTTTTTCATAAATATATATGATTTTTATTATGTGATGGGTTGACCAAGAATTATATATCCCTCTAATGCATTATGAAATTTTGGATATCTCGTGAGATAAATAGTATTGGAATGGGGAGTGAACCCAATTCAGTATGAGAATATGCCAACTATTGTGATCATATGAGTGATTCTTTAATATTATTATTGTTAATGGAGTGAGCCTAATCCAATAAAATATTCACAGTTTTAATCATTTGTAAAGAGAAAAATTATTTTCTATTCATAGGCATAAAAAATTTTATGCTAGAGTCATTGATTCCTTTATTATCCTGGTCTTATGAACTTCTATGATTTATTCCATGAAACAAGATGTTGACTTATGATATTAAATGTATGTTTTTTAAATATTATGATAATGTTATAATATCCTTATGATAATCATATATTTATATGATCACTAATATCTCATTCTTTTATCCATACTATGAATTTTAGATCACTGTTTCTTATGTTTCCATTACCAAGGTTATGAAGTAATACGTAAAGTATGAACTAACTAAAAAGGGTGATAGTTATGAAAAACTGTATAAGAGATGATGTATTTAACTTATGAACAAGTAGATTTTGTATCCATGTTTACAAAGCTACTAAACCTATATGAGTCTATAATAGATCGATATGTTTTGTAATTTGAATTCATATAATAAGATGCAATTTATATGTTTAAAATTTCTTCTTTATATAGTTGTTATCAAATTAATTCTTAGTTACCTTTTGAAATTATAATAAAAATATATTATTAAAACCTCTATGTGTTTTTCTATATATAATATATGTTACTATAAAAGAATAAAAAATTTTGTGAATTTTTCCTAAAAATATCATTGTGTACATACTAAAAGAAAATGTTTTTTCGGGATAGATGTATATTTGGGTAATAATCCAAAAAATATTTGGTTTGGTATATCATGGCCATCAATTGGTGCATGGTGAGTGTGAACTAATTGTGCACAAGGTTAATACACCTAGGGGATATTCTTGAATAACTAATATTTTTATTATGATATATCATGAATGATTTGAATAGGTGAAAATAATCAGTGACATATATTAAGTCTCAAGTGTCATATATTTCAAAGAAGGTGTCATTATTTAGACATCATTATTTTTATTCATTAATGATCACTCTAATCAAATATTTCATATGTCCAGTGTAACCATTATTGTTTCACCATAGTGTCTATGAAAAAATTATAATGTTGAGATGGTTATAGGTATGATCAAATATTTGTCTACCCTATTTTAGAATAGTTATAAAATTACTTTATATTAGGAAAGGTCTCAATTAGGTTCAATTCATAATCTCAAAGATTACAAATTGTGGTAAAAATGAAAACAAATAATAGTATGATGACCAAATGCAAGGTCTATGATTCCACACTAACTGATGTTTTTTTGAATGATATACTTATAAATCAAGGTGTTATCCTTCTTATTGAATTTATTATTATATTATTCAGGTACATTATTTCTTCACATAAATTTTATATCAATAACTACTGAAATGAAGTCATTTTTGATATTCCAAACCAACCTATGACTTTCAATTAATGGAATGATAAATATGAATTTCATATAGAAATCAATTAAATTAAATGGGTCATGATTACTAATAAAAAAGGGGTATTTTCCTCAGATGGTTTGAATGAAACATAACCATGAAGATATTCATATTGTGAGAGAACGTTTTGATGTATTTATATAATATATTCCTTTTTATCCTCCAAATTGTGATGTTGAGTTCTCAATAGAACATATACCCATAACTATACCAATTTCAATGTCTCTATGTGTAATAGAACGAATTATCATGAAGGAATTGAAGAAAAAACTCCATGGGAATCTTGAAAAGGTACTCGTCTAATGAAGTACATCCCAATTGTGTGCACCTATTCATTTTGTCAAGAATAAATATGGATCAATGAGACTCTACATCAATTATTGGGAACATAAGAAGTCACAAACAAAAATATGTATCATATGTCTTGTATTAATGTAAATTTCGATAAAATATAAAGATATTTATACTATTATATGATTCCGAATCATTTAATATATTATTAATTAATATCTATGAAGGAATAAATTTCAATGAAAACATTCCATATAGGGTATGGACACTATTAATTTACAGTGGTTCCTTTTTTTATTACAAACGACCTCATGAATTACAATGACTAAATTAATTGATTAACGGAAGGCCACTTATGGCCAAATACATTTTTTATATAATTTTATAAAGCCACTTTATGGGTTAGCGGTAACCATACATTCCATCAACAAACAAAACCAGCACCCACATTACCGAATTTCAAATTCAAAATTCAAAACCGAAATCAACCAGCATCAAGTTTAAAATTCAAAAAACAAGCACATAAGTTGTTTCCACTTCGCCGGCGAGAACACCCCCGGCCGATGTCACACAGAACAAACCCAACAAACCTTCGCCGTAACTTTGGGGAAGAGACGCTGAGCAAAACCATCAATCTGTAACTTCAAAGGATTCGCACCTTCAAATCATCACTGCCTCCACGAACTTCAAACAAATTCAACACCAATATGATCCCAAATGCCAAAATTCATCGCAAATAGCAGATCCGAACCAAAAATTGCAGATCCCCCAAGCCGAAACTCAAGAAGCAACAGCACCATAAATCCCACCGCTTGCATCAACAGCGTCCAGAATGCGAACCAGAGGAGCACCGAAGACGATAGCACCGCACAAAAACATCATTTGAAATAAAATTAAACAAAGATCCAGAACAAACCCCCTGCGTCGCGAAGACTACTGAACCAGATCACACCCGAAGAGGCCTCGTCACAAGCTGCAATCCCGTCACCGCCTTCAGATCTGCACACGGAGACCGCAACAAACCTCCCACCGCACCCGAAGCCGAACCTAAAAGGAGGCGTTACCCCTCTGTCTGCAGAAGCCAGAAACACAACCTGGACACCGCGCCGCCGCCAAGAGATAGCCAGTTCGAAGAATATTCCAGCAACAGGAATCAATGAGGATCGAGCCCACAAGGAGATGCCTCCACGAACGAGGATCTATATGCCATGAACGAGTCCTCAGAGGGGTGCTGAGGAAGGATCCACCGCCGCCCCCAGACAAGAAGAGAGACGGCGGCAGGGGGAAAAAACCTAGCGAGAGAAGCCACTAAATTAATTGATTATTTATATATAACCATGTTATATTTTTGGTTTTATTTATTTATTATACAGTATTATATTCAAATAGTAAGGATGACTATGGCTATCACTATAGAGTTTTAATGATTATTTTATGGAAGGATATGTCATAACAGAAATTTACCATGTTTGACTATTTCATATAAACATATACTTTTTTTGTAATATAATCTAATGTGATTCAATATATATGGATCTAGAAAGCTATTTGTTTTTTAATAGACCCATAACAACCATGATAAATGAGATCCCCAGTTTTCAGGGTTTAACTACTTTTTATCGATGCATTATGAAGAATATATCTTCAATATCTATTTCAATATCCATGTTAACCCCAAAGTGTTCCATGTTCCTCTAGATAGATGAAATATCATGAAAATTTAATGATACATAAGATAATTTTAGTATGTTCACCTTATCTATCATTACCATATAGTTTAGAAGGGTTTTTGATATATAGTTTTTCATTTATGTATAAATCGTGATTCATCCTGATGTATAATTATATATTGTTATCTTTTGTATCATAAAAAATGAATGTTCATGAGAATATTTTACCATCTCACGATTTTTAGGTAACAATTTTAAATTTTTCATTAATCATATATTGCCATTATCATTAAGGAGAAATGTTTGATAAAAATAAATATAATAAAATATTAATTTATGTATTCACATATAATGATATGAAAATTTTTTAGAGAATATGGTCGATGTTGATGAATGACTGACTACTCAACACATTACTACCATTGGAATGAATATATGGAGGATAATTCGTTGTTTTCAAAAGATCATGAATATTTATCTAGAATGAGGATCATAATGTTCTTATAATTATTATATAAAAAGAATGTATCATGAAATATTGGAAGTTAGTGAGAAATGTAAGATCCCAACCATTCTAGGTATGCCCCATGTTCATTTCATGATACTCTTTAAACGTTATTTTGGATACACAATATCTTCAATTTGTTTTCAGGATGTTCTGGGTAAAATTAGTTAAATTTTGAATCCCATGGGGATCAGAATGGTTGATACAATGTTATGGATAACCATACTATTCTCCCAAGTAAATATTGTGTACCATTTTAGAGGCATGTGAGGTGGAGAATGGTTGGCACATGGTTTTTCCAACCCGTGTGGCCTCCCTCCAAAAAATATAACCCTTAGAAAGAGGGGGTTTGCCTAGTTGTGGAATGGTTTTTCATACCATTAAACTATTAGGAGAAGTTTTCTATCTTCTATATATATTTTCATGGTTAAGGAACATAGATTGGGAAACTGCACACCTTATCCTAGGAAACTGAGCATCAGAGTTATAATTACATAATTTTTTTTACTAATTTTCCCTAAACCATAACTTTTAAACATGTATCACCCCAGATGGGAGATAAAAATTTTCCCTCAAATTTTGAATCTATCAAGTTGTTTCCATGGATCCTCAATCCCATTTCATGCTAAATCAAATAAAATGGTTGAAAAATTAACTCCTTGTTGGTAATTGAATTCATTCCCATTTTTTTCACTTATCTCCACCCCCTCAGTCCTGATGAAGGGGAATGATTTTTCATCCGTTGATGATGGTTTGGATATCAGTTTTGATAGTTATTTCTCTAATGGATCTTCATAATTGGTCTTTTTCATAGATTACCAATGTCTTCATGATTTAAAAAATTATTCATCATATTGGTGTTTATGTATTTCACAAAAATCTATCAACGTTCTTAAGGTAGTGGGTATAATTGTCAATTCCCATAGTATTTCTTATAATTTGGTGTATGTTATTGATTAAATTGAAATTACAACATTGTAAAATTCCATCTAATTTCAAATTGAATTGAATAAATTGATTTTTCCCACATGATATTGAGAGTGATGGAATAATGGGATTATTTAATTAGTGGAATAATGTGACTATGAAATGGATTAATCAATATATTTATGAAATTGTTTAAAACCCATGAGATGTTCCAAAAGAATTTAAATTATGGTTATAAATTATTAATGGTTGAAAAATAAATTTATGTGATGGGTTAAAGAATGAATCATGGAACTGGATGATGGATTGATTGTGAATGTGGTACCATGTTATATATTATTTATTATAGAGTTTTGGGATATGGACTTCTTCTCTAAATACCCATGAGGTTCCAAACTACTTCTCTAGTCCACCTATATATATATATATATATTGTATGTGATCACTAAGTTGATGGATAAAGACTGTTACTCAAAATACCAATGGGATTATAAAAGATTCTCTAGGCCCCCATTGTCTGAATGTGAATTAGAATTAAATTAATTGTGGAAACCCATTATAGAATGAGATAGTATTTATTTGGTTAACGGTTCAAACTCCATCATAGGCCAAATCATGTATTTTTGGTTTAGGTTTCATAAAGATTCAAATGTTTTATGTAGTTAATTAATGATTAATTTAATATGAAAATTGTTTAAATTATATTTTGTACAATAATCCTTATACAACTACTTATAGTATTATAAAAATAATATTTTAATAGACAATGTTGGTGGTGGCCAACTATGTTATACTAACACCTTACTCAGGATTCTATATTCCTACATTAATAGAATTCATATTTTCCTAACATGATGAGGGAAATGTACATTTTTTATATAGTTGATTTTGGGTTTAGTATAGAGCATGGATGATGGATCCATAAATGATATTGGGACCCTATTTGAGTTTTCAAAATGTGTTTATATTTGGGTTTGAATTTGACACATGAAAAATATATGGAATGGCATATATAATAATTTAGTTTTGATATTATTTTCATATTGTGGTATTATCTTTTGATGTTTGTATTTATTATCATGGATTTATTATCCTAGTTATTTTTTAATATTTTATTCTAATAATTATTATTTTTTGATATTTTATGCTTTGGTTGAGATGGTATAGTCTCCCTATGATATATATATATATTATAACCTCACTACAATTTGGTAGCCTATGGAATACATATAGGTTCAACAAAGGTCACGTAACCAAACAGATCGAGGAACCATCATGGGTAACCTAGTTAACGATGTATCAAAGTGGTATTAGAGTGTTTATTTATTTATTTTTATTTGTCTTACAATCTTTTAATAGTAGATAGGAGACTATTATGACCCATTCCTTGCTCATGAGAATGTTCATGTGATTATATAACCCTTGTAGAGTGGAAAACTCAAATACACATGGTGGGATTGGTGCTATGGATTCTTCCTATTATAATAGAATTTTATTTCCCCATGCATGACATACTTTTTTGGATGTTATTAATTTATGATATAGTTCATTGTTTCCTATTATGGAATGAATTTGTAGTAAACATGAATCATTATAAAAACATAATATTGTAACTGACATGAATCATTTTAGGAATATACAAAAAAGTGTTTTTAAAAAAAATGGATATAGAGAAAATTCATTTCATTATTGAGTGTTTTAAAAATTAAATGTTTCCCAATAAATAATTTTTAATATAAAATGATTCAAAATATAGAAATTTGAAATGAACAATTTGGTTTCTTAATTAGAAAACTAAATTATGAAACGGTTTCACCCAATGTTAGATATTAACCATGTGATATATGGATGAGGGTAGTGATAATGCCTTAGTTTTGACCATGTTTTAGGGTATTGGGTATAACATGTGACATATTTATGTGAATCCCTATTTTTCAAATATGTTAATAATGTGTCATTTGTCCTAACACTTCTGATTATATCAATAGTTATATGTTTATACAATGAATCTTTTGTATTTGATTATATAATTAAATGTATGGAAATGATCCTCCATCAGTAGAACCTAGGGCCCTGATAGATTTTGGTGAACCATTGAAAGAGAAGTTCAAATAGAAATTTTATTTATTTATGGAGTTAATAGAAAGTCACAAAGAGTGAGTCATATATAGTGTTTCTGAATTGAAAAAAGTTTTCCATTTTCAACACCATCCAATATTCCCTGAAGAGGGTGGAACTAAGGATGTTGAGTTATGGATTGCATCCATCAATATGATATTTAATTATACAAGGACTCTTACAGACATGAGAGTTAAGTTGGAAGCATACATGTAGTGATAATTAGTGAACTTATTATAATATATTTTGACATGATACAAGTATCTATAAAAAATTTATAAAATAACATTAATGAGATTTTTATAGAGAATTTTTCCCTAGAGATACACCAGAATGAGATGGTTGTATAGTTTATGTCGTATACCCCGGGCATATTTCCATGATAGACTGTGTTTGATTCTTTTTTAATTTTTGGTGCACTGTTTAAATTTTGGAATTAGAAGAGGTAACTGATGAAATTCATTTTTAAGATGCTAATAAATGTGTGATTAAATCTAGGGTTAACATATTTTTTCAAAAGTCTTATTTTATAAGTGGTAAATCATGATCTCATTTTCGAAGAGAACCTATAGGATGATTCCAGTGGAATTCAATTGATAATTTTGAGTTGTTATAAAGGTATGTATTCCAATAATAGGATGTATAAATATGAAAACATTATCCAGGGAGATTTAAAAAATAGAAGCTAGCAAGGAGGATCAGTTACCTAGAATAGTAACCTAATGTATTTTCACCTGTGTGTAAGGCCTAGTCACATTCATAGCTAGTGTCCCCTATGAAGACTCAAGCTCAGTTTCCCAGAGATGGTGCCTTATTTCATTATGTTCGCATATAAACAAGTAATATTCATAACGAAGGACCAATTAGTTTTGTAGATTTTGGAAACCATATATATAAATAAGATCAAAATTACACCAATAAAGGAAAACAACACTAATTTGATCCATTAGGAACATCAATGCCTCCTAGATTATGTTTGAAAATCAATTAAAATACACTTATTCATATCATGGGAAAATAAAACATAATAATGGGTCGAGGTCAAATGCTCAGTAAGAGTAAACAATATAGTGGAATATATATACACGTTAGGCAAGTTGAATAATAAAAAACATAAGAATTGAACAAAAACATCAACACATTATGGCAGGAATAAGACAGAAGTAAGTAATGCCATATTATAAGTTAAGCATGGGTATTATACTAGTTTAATAACAACATGAAGCATCAATAATAATTTCATAATTAGGGAATCCATAATGTGGTATATAATAACCATACCGTCAAGGCCTCGTTCCAAGACAAAAAATAATCATTTGTCTTGCCCTTGTGGCAAGACCGTAGTTTGTCTTATGAGTCCTACCGACGCACCAATGGGCTATAACGATCCACACATGACACTTTCTATGTCCAATGCATTCCTCATATAAATGTCTATATATATAAATAACATATAAATTAATATTGAAACTATCATTTGAAATGTAAATAACTTTCCCGAACATTCAGCCTAATCACTAACCATTCTAAGTAAATTGGTGAATGGTTTAGGATTTCACATCAAAGTCAATATATTCATAAAAAATAAAATAAATATTGTAGATGAAGTCATAGGTGATAATCCTTAATGAATTACAAGATTCAACAGAGGACACTGACATAGATAAAGATACTTTTAAATGAGACCATTGAAAAATCCTTGAGGAAATAATCCTTAAACATTCTAAAGTGTCCCAAACCAACATATAACATTAAAATTACAATCCCTTATATTATTATGAGAATAAGGATACTCTTGATATGATACAACAAAAGTTAGTAAATACACCACCGGTTTGAAGTAGGTGTTGAACAATTAATATATCTCACAAAAGATTAATTTAGATGAGAATGATATTTTTTACTTTGGAAAGATGATTTCATTTGGAAAATCCTTTTCAATTTCCATGAAATAAGTTTGTAAACATGAATATCTTAGAAAACAAAATACAATGACAAGGAAAATAAATTTTAGTCATAAATTATGTCCCACTGAAGTGAAATTAGGTACAAAGAGTTCTTTATATTAATTAAAACTAAATCCTTTTAGAGTATTTTAAGGAAAGTATTAAAGATAATTTTAAAGTGAAAAAACATATTTTTTATATCAAATACAAAAATGATCCAAGATCATTTTTAAAGATAAAATTAGTGTTTTTATAGAAATAATTGTGGATTAAAAAAGATTATAGTGTACACTTTAAAAATGGTTAACAATTTGAAAATATCCCTTGAATCGTGTTAGTATTTCAGAAATAATTTTGAATGTTCATTTTAAAACATGTAACTCCACATAAAATAAGGAATTATTCTAGTTGCTAATTATATATAAATCAATCACACATAATTTATGAGGAGTGAATAATAATATATAAGAATTATATAGTGGTAATAAGCCAATGAATGTAACCTGAATGAAAATGAATGTTCGGGTGGAAAACCCTTACCCCATTATAAACAAACGATTCGTATGCCCCAAAAGTAATAATTTTAAAATGATAAATTAAATAACATGAAAATAAAGATATTCATGATATTTTACATCAATGGGAAATATATATACACCATAATCATGTATTGGTAGTGAATATAGAAAATATCAAAAAAATGGAAGTGAGATAAAGAAACACTTACCTTATGTTCGAATGTGTTTTTCTGTTGAGATTAAGGTAATGGAATATGAAATTAGAATTATTAATAACTTATTTCAGAAACTCTTATACATGTATTTAGTTTATCATAATTATTTTAGTTTATTTATTTCCTTATTGAGAAGTTATTATATTGAATTCTGTCATTCTGGAGTTTTTATTTTCTTGATTGATCAAATATTGTCATGAAATCTTTCAATATCGTATTTTTATGAAGGTTTTAATATTGAACATATAATATTGTGCGAATAATTGTGAGTATGTGACTATACAAAGGGTTTTTTGAGTTATGTACACACACTATGAATCCATAATGTGGTGTCACATTACATGCATGAACATACAAATTCTACTGCGCAACAGATTGACACACAATGATAGTTTGTCATGCATGAAAGAATAATGTTCACAAGGGGTTTTATAATGCAGTGAGTTAAAAATTTCATGCTTACGTAGTTGAATAAACATTTTCAACTACATATATAATCTTATTCAGGATAAACCATGTGAAATCGAGTATCAAATGAAATGATGCATGATTCATGAAATATTATTGGATAAAGATTATAAGTATCTTGTGCAAGAATGAGATATGCACAAAATGAAATGTATGTTCGAGTCTACAAGAATAATGTATAGACAATGAGTTCTGTGCATACAATGTGATTGGGGGGTTGATAAAGAGTTCACACTATTTTCGAATGTGATAATAAGAAAGAGGAAGTATTGACTGTAATGATCATCTCATGTATTGAAGAAAGGAGAAAAATTTAATTTTATATTGTTTAACGCATACACTATTATTAATTTCAACCAATGCTAAGATACACGATGGAAAAATAATGACATAGTATGTGATATGTGTTTATGAATACAGTTTAATGTATATTTTCTTAGGGTGTATACAAATAATTTAGTTAGTGAGGATGTAAATCATTTTGTTCACTGATCATTCATTATTCAATGCGTAAAATTCACTGAAAATAATGGGGGATTAAAATAAGGAATAAAATTATTCGAATATTATATTCATGAATCACATGATATATACTTTTCATGATAAGTCATAACTATATTATGATGACCAAATCGATATCATTGTATTATAATAAATCATATATGGTATTGATAAGTATTTTGTATTTCATTATAATGTTGTATTGAGGTGTATTGGAAGTGAAAAATTCTATTAATTCAGAATATTATACTGATCAAACAACAATATTGTGTTTTTGGTTACATTCAATGTAAATCGAAGTGTGTTAGTTGAAATAAGAAAGCCTGGAGTTACATTATTCTCAGTTTCGTATTTTGGATGATCAATTTTGTGTTGTATTGGAAGCATGATTTTTCTTGTGATCTTTCTCATTTTTATAAGTGGTGTATTTATGTAACAGTAGTAATATTCTATTATAAATACCAATAGTGGGATTCCATTATAAATACCACTGGTAAAATACCATTACATATTGGAAATAGTTCTATACCTCCCCAAATTATTTTTTGGGTTATACAAAACCAACAAACTTGTGATTATTCAATGATTAATATTTTATAATTTGTGTCTTGAATAATCCAAAACCTAACTCGGATATAGTCCCAAAAATATGGGATGATCCTTGTAGAAATACTATATTATGTTCTTCATTTACATTTTGTCTTTCATGTGGTATATTTTTGTTTCTAATCAAGGATGATCCATTCACCCTAATAAGTGTAGATTTTCAAATTTGAAATGGGTAACATAAATTAAATGATAATTTTCAAAAACATAGGTATTCTAATTCACCCCATCTTAGAATACCTAAATGATCCACTTGAATCATCACAATATATAAATATTTTTTTTAACTAAAGATAGGGCATAACTTATATACCCTTTATAAAAGTTATGTTAAAAATGAATTTAGAGTGATGCCAATTGGATTTACCACTTCCCTAACTATAATCATAGATCTAGTGAATATAGTCATTATAAAATATAATGAGTTATTTTTTAACAAAAAATATAGATTATATTCATAACAATTCAATGAAAAACTAAAAACATGATGTTGGTTTTATGATTTTTATGATTTTCAAAATAAGGGAGAAATTCTATGAAATATTTTTTATTTTTCAATTACTTATATATAATGAGTAATTTTTGGGTCATATAATTACCATAAATGGTATATCTAGAGAACAATATAAAATACATAATATAGAGAATTGTTATATCCAAACCATGTTCACATAATTCCAGAGTTTTCATAGAATTGAAGGATGTTTGGGGCACAATGTATTAAATTTATCCTTGAAAATCAAATACATTAACCTGAATGATTCATATTACAGTTAATCTACATTAAATATGTTATGGAATATAAAATTTCAAGGATCTAAAGGAATATTTTTCAATGCACATATGCTTACACGAAAATGCTGGAAAGAGGGTTTTGAAATTTATAGTGCTGCATTAAAAATGGAATGGGTTGTGTCCAAACACAAAAATACATGGTAATAGTGTATTCGTCATGCTAAATAAAGATTCATTGGAAAATTTTCTAGAACAATTATTTAGAACTATCTATATTTAATAGTAAATTAAAAATATAAATTTATTATATTTGTGGTGAAATGTGTGTTGTACATAATGATAATAAAATATTAAAGAATATATCCACATATAAGAGTTAAAAAATCACCACTTTGTATTCTTAATGTTGATTAATGGTTGTGGATTCTCAATACATTAAAAGATTTATAAGCTAAACGAGGTGGATGATGCTTTGGGTCAGAAGTACAATTCTATATTTTCTATATGATGGGTTGAAATAGTTATAATATTTATACATTTAGATATAATATATCATGAAATATTTGTGGAAGTGGATAAATAAAATTTTTTCACATAATATTGTTAAACTATCCATTTACTTGAAGATTATTTATCCTTAAATGGGTGATTAAAAACTATAAATTAATGAATGGGGTTTTTTTGAGTCAAACCTATACCACGATTGAACAATATGATTCAAGAACAAGATATGTTTCCCTTAAATAATAGAAATGAAAAATCTATTATTTAATGAGTTGGATCACTCATCGTTTACAATTAATCATTGATGTAAAATGATGTATAGAGATATAAATGAATGGTTCTAGTGGGATAATAAAAAGAGAGATATTGCAGAGTATGTGGCATGATGATGTTATAAAATTGTAAGTTGATGCAATAATTCTCAGTGGATGATTCAAGAGTTACACATGCATGTATAAAAAATGGGAAATAATCACTATCAATTTTACTGTATAAATTTTTATGACATATATTGAATGTAACAACGTCTAGATCATTTTCATTCTCATTACAAAGTCTTCTATCATCATTTTTATGAAATAATAATTATTTCTATAATAAAATTCCTTGATATATATTAAATAAATGATAATGCTATATAGTGTACCACATTAAATTATATATGATCATGTTCTAATACTTATATTGATATTCTGGATAAGTCCTTAGCAAGACCTAAATATATATCTCAACATTACCACTATATGTCATCATCTAAAATATTGTAATTAGTAGAGAATAGATTGACCCTATGTTGATATAAAACTATTTGATTCTATGTATTTCAAATATGTGTGGGGTTATTAACTCCCACTATTAGAATTTTTATACAACAATATATATGACTCAATCATTCAGATGAGTCCATATTAATTGTTCTATAGAATGATGTGATTAAATACAATGGGAATTTTTAAATTAGCATTGAATGAAATTGACACTTGATCTATATGTGGAAATGGATGAAAAATATAGTTCCATTACACATCTAAACATGATATCATATATTCAGTATAAGGGTTATGCTCATAATCAATGCTGAGATTTGAATTGTGATCTATGAGAGAATTTTTACTTATAAATATCTCTTTGAAATATGTTTAAGAGCATTGGAAGGAAGGGGAGTCTATCCTAAAGATACATTGGTCCCATTGAGATCCTTAATCTTATAAGGATGATATAATAGTTCTTGGTTATTCCAAATAATATTTATTTTGTACATCCATAAATCAATTATATAAAATTGAAAATAAAATCCTTCATATATACTGAAAAAAGATGTTTTATATTTGGAGCATGATCTTCTTTATGAGGAACAATTGGTAGAAATTTTGGATCATAATTATAAAGAAAACATGAATTATACAACTCATATAGTCAATATTTTTGGTGATACAATATGTTTCAAGAAGATATGCGAGAACCTTAGGGTGTAATTAGGGGAAGGATCATTAATATTGTCATTTATCCAATATTAATTTAGAGAGAAAATATTTTTTAGAGGGATAATATTTAACAATATAAGATATATGAATATTTTTTAATAAAATAAATCTAAAATATTTTATACATTTTATTAAATTCAATATAAACCTTATACAAAAATTGATAAATTTTATTATTAAATGTCACTCTTATAACCGTGTCTATAAATTGGTGGGTATTAATAGGAGTAAGCACATTATTAAAAATATGTATAAATTATTTCCTTTATTTTAATGTATTGATTAATGTATATGAAATAAGTAATAATTGAAAGTTTAATATTTTTATAAATCCAAATGGATATAGATACTATGAAATTAATGGAGTTTATAGGTATTAATGTAATGAATTCCGATGGTATCCAATCAAAAACTATTTTCATTTTCAACTTGAAGAGATCCAACACTCGAGTTCAAAGAAATCATGACATTATGGTTTCCTTTGGATGAATAGGGATAGAAATCCATGTTTCCCACACCAAGAGTGTTCATTATCCACCTCCTGAGAGATAATGGATATATTGGATCTAATATAATAAATGATTTTCCATGAGCATTAAAATGTATCATTTAATGAATTGATAATAATTGACGTGTTTTACCCTATTGTAGATAATAACATATTGTATGTATTAATTATGATGATCCCTTATAAAGTTACTATAGAATTAGAAGAAACTAAGTTCAACTCATTATGTAAGTAAAATAATACAATGATGAAATATGAATATTTTTCTAGAATAATACCACCATATCTCATAAAATGTGTATCACATGATCCACCAGTATATAGTTTCTTTCCTATCGGGGAATCAAAAAATTTTCCCTAAAAACAAACCCCATCTACAATGTGAATTAAAACTATCTGCGAAGTGTATTAATGGAAGGTGAATCCTTATATCATAACTAAGATATACTACCCTTAATTTAATATATAGATAATACAGAAGAACTATGAACACAGTTATGATGTACTATATTCCTATTATGAGACCCCTATGATAGTTGATATTATAAGTGTCCAAAGTACCCAATAACTTTAAGATATGAAAATGTTTCTACCAAAGTATATTCATGTTTCCCTATCTTGTAATTCAATTTCCTAATGGAATTCATATTCCTTGCTTTTAATATCATGGGACACCAGAATGACATTAACATGGACCAAAACTAAATAACCTATTTACTCTACAAGAATAGGTGGATCAATGATTCACACATAAAATTAGTGATTTATTTTTTGTTTTAAGGATTTGGGATTTCGATTCACTAGATTTTATCATTATTGTGGATATTTTGTTTACAAAATCATCAAATGAGGAAATATTTTTTATGAAATTGTTTTTATTGTACAAATTGTTTTTATCAAAATTAATTGATTTAATTATTATTAACGAATAGTTTTATTGATAATTATGGATAATATATTTTATAAAATGTATTATAATACACATTATGTTTTTTTCCTAGTGATGACAAGGTAACAAAATCATTTTATATGAATATATATATATATATATATATATTAACGAAATTATGTCAACACATTTTATAGACATATATTTTAATTAATTTATCCAACAATTTGAATAGAATAATGTAAAATCAATTCACTATATTATATTATAATTAATTATAGTATTTAATAAGGGCAACAACTTTTTTACTCAAACATAATAGTAAATGTGGTAAAAAATTTCTTCTATGGTTTTGGTTAAAATTGGTTAAAATTGATTAATCTTATGGTAAGTCTTATAATATCACAAGAAATTGAATTTTTTTATTGGTTGATTATATTTCTAATTACCCACACATTATCTCTAAAAACGAATATATTAGAGCCCATATCCAATAGAAAAACATATATCAAATATACATGTTCTTTCTTTTTATACAAGTTCCACTCACCTCAATTATAAATGAGAATCTACTCTCATAAATTCATTAAAAAATTAAAAACACTTCCTCACATCATAGATAACTAAATTTCATCCCAACCCCTATCCCTACTTGTTATAGGCATTGGACAGACCAAAAGGCACGTCCAAAATGTTTTACTATGTATGCCAATGAAAGATACTCAAGAAAGATGTAATCCTATTAAAAAATATTTCTCATGTTAATTTAATGTTCCGCATAAAAATATATTCAATAATAATATTAACATACTGATAGAAATATTATTACTAAAATTAAATTTTATTATTTTTATGATAAAACCATTTTATATCTCATTTCCAATTAATATAAATGATAAAATCACTAATTCATACATATATATATATATATTCATATTAATAATGTAATGAATTTTATTTTTCATCACTAGCTCTCATTGATGGTAGTATATATAGTTTTAATAAATAATTATTTTATTCATGGTATAATAATGGTTTCTAAATTCAAATTATTATTTACATCATATTCCTTATATTCATTGATAGTTGAAAACATAACTCATGTATGTGTTTGAAAACAATCACCACAATGTGATGTTATAAATAATTCATCACAAACTTTAATAAGATAGTATAAAATCATATATAATGAATAAATATTATATTTTTTAAAATATTAATATACTATATATTATGAAATAATAAGCACAATGAATGTATCATAATCATCAAACTGGAACAAGGACAGTAAATGAAACATTCTACTCCGAGAATAATATTTTTAATAAAGTTCTATAAATAAATGGCCGATTTGAAATTATTAATTAAACAGATCAGATTTTATAATTATTAAAATGGATCATAAATATATAATAAATCTATTTTTATTATATGTATTATTATATAATGTGTGAAACAAGTCATGCCATCAAATAAATGTATCTGATAAAATCTACCATTATATCCGGATTATTGATGTTTTAATTTTGATTATAGAAAATTATATGCTATTTATCTAGTAATCCATTTATATATTATCATACTCTATTTTTAATGGTTAATTAGAGTATTCATTAATATCTTACCCTTGTTATAAATAAAATCAAATAGAAAATGTTTAGAATAAAAGAAACCCCTATTTTTTTATCTCATAGATAAGAATCATTCTTATATATGTCCATGTTCCTAAAAATTTGTTTATTAAAGTTTATATATATATACAAAAAATCTTTATAAGGATATTTTATATTAAATTTATGTTTTTAATAATTATTAAATGAAATACTTCAAAAATATTTTTGTACGACACTAATTTGACTTATTCAAAAGGGTGAAAAGAGTGGTAATCATTTTAATGCATACCACATCACCCAATTTTTCAACCATCTTAATAATTATTTAGTATAAATAATTATTTAATAGTATTATATTATAATGAAAGTCCATTTTTTATATTTCAATGAATTTCTACTCATGAAATAATACCCAATGAGATGGAAAATTTCCAATCACATAATATGAGTATATTGAACAATTTTAATTATGTATTATTATTATATTACAATATAATTTAATTATAATTATTATTTATGGGGAATATAATCTAATTATGAAAATAACTGTAACTATTTGAATATATTTTTATTGGGATATAAGAATTTTTTCATAAAAACTCTTCAATTTAACATATTAATTAAGTGATTGTTGAAACATGAATGTTATATTTTTTTGTCACACGTATGCATGATTTATTATTTTATGGTCAGTGGATCTATTATTTCCCTATAATAGAACTGTTAATTTAGATATAAATCATGTGATTAATAAATAGATTCCAGTAATAATTCATGATAAAATATACTAAGTAATTGTGGCAATGGCGTATAACAAAATATACTAAAGAATATTGGTAATAATATATAATCCATTATAATAATTGATTATGGTGGTGATTCCTGAACCATTATGATATGGGATGTTGAATATGATTTTTGATCAATTATTTTATAGGTTTATATTATTTCTTACTATTCCAAAATGTTATTATTTATTATAATAATGTTAACTCAATATTCAAAAGTTATTTTTTAAAATTATTTTATTTTCTTCATGGATCTCGTAATAGTTTTGTTTTGAATGTCAATATTATTGTAATGAAATAGTGTATGACACAATGAATATGATATGAGCTTTTTTATTTTTCAATTATGACAATATTATACATGGGAGATGATTATATTCTATATCATTTTCCACTAACTTTTGATCACTTATGATCATTGGTTTATATTTCTCATGATTTTCCTTAAAGAACATATAATCAATCCTTTTATTCCATTTATTTTTCCCAAGGATGTGAAGAATCCTTTTAAGTTCGATATTTTTAAGAAGGATACTATATGAGACGAAAATTGTTATAAATGATAAAAATTATTCATCTAAGTAGTTTATTATGCATATTCACTCGAAGGACTCTAAACATTATGATTATGAGTAATGCTTTATTTTAAAATGAATTGAATCTTCATTGAAAATGACATAGTATCATTATATTGTATGCTGGCATTGACCCATTCATAAATGAAGTTTCTCATATTGATTATCATTTACTCGTTTATTTAGATAATGTACTAGTACTTTTTTGACATAATAATACCTAATAGAATTTATTATTTCTATATAGATATAGAAGTGTATTTTAATTATTTAATTTCTTGTTAAAGGAATTTTGGATGAGGGTTTTTATGATTAATATATTTTATGAATGGTATGTATCAAAACAGATGATATGTATGTTTTTATAACGGTTCTAAATATTTTTTTTATGAATATAACATCATTACTCATGAATTAGTCATTTAGTTGGTGGTTTTTATATTCATTTTCAGAAAATTTAATTATTAGTAACATATAATATACATGGAGTATTTTACAATGATGTAGAAGATATGAACTAATATTAAATAGTATTATAATTATTACATTATATTTATTCTATGAAAATAGAATGTTGTTGTAGTATGAATGTACAAATAGTGATTTTGTTATATTTTTGTTGAATAATTTGTTGAATCTATGAAGTTATATAAATTGGATAGTATTTATCAAAGTTTCTAACATGAGAGTGGAAGTTATTTTGATTACTAAATAATTATTAACAATATTTTTGTATACCATTTGAGGGAATATAATCTTGGATATCATAATCCAAAGGTTGGATGTATTTTAAGGTTCATAATAATACTCATTATGGTTAGTATTAATGTTGTGGGCCTTAGGTTAGGATTTGGGAAATCTAATTTTGATAATTAATGATTCAGATAATCAATCTTTTTAGAGTCCCACCACATTATTGTAGTGGTGTATAATGGTATTTAAAATAATTTTTTCTCTATATAGAAAATATTTATATTTTATTTTAATTTTTTTCATTTTGATTATTCTAAAAATATATATATATTTATCTTCTAAAAAGAATTAATATTTGGATCTTGGTTGTTATTCACTACTAGAAAATATTATAGTGTGATAATCAAAGGATTTCGTCATGGAATATATATAAGATGATGTTCGAGATGTTGTTGGTATAAAGAATATTATTTTTTAAAATATATTACACTCTATTCAGGACAAATTTCATTAATAGTTATGTTGTAAACCACACAAGATGTAGATTTAGATCACTATCGAGGTAGTTCTGGGATTTGGGAAAGTTTCTATTCTACCATAATGGATAGCATCAGTGGCGAATAGTGATTGGAATGTGTGACAGAATTTTTTATAAGAAAATAGAAGCATACATCATAGTATGACATCATGGTGTTAACTATTCATTTATCTAATAAGGATAATGGGAAATTTCATAAGATTTTGAATTATCAGATGGTAGACTTGATGATGGTCAAGAAATGATAGCCCCATCCACATATCAATGATCTATTTTATTGGAAGGTTGGATCCCAAATTCTATCCAAGATCGAATAGTGGATATGGATACATTATTTTAGAGGGAGATCATTAGACAAAACCATGACTGTATTTATGATTAGCTATGTCTAGTAAAATATTTTGGTAATTCATTTTTGTCTTCCAATGGCTCATTATATAACCATAGGCTTGATTAATAAGATGTTCTATTTGTGTATTGATTACTTTATAGTTATTTTGGATCTATACAAAACTTTTTTATACCAGGTCTATATATTATCTTTCCCAACAAATTAAAGTCATATTAATTACCAAGATATAATATAATATTTTTACTAAACTATCAAAGTGAGTCATTTCGATTGAAAATGTGCACTTTGTTTTTCATGTTATCTTGGAGGTTGGAGTGTTAGTATACGTAGATAATTTTATATCACTAGTATATTTGGATAGAAACTATAATTTCATTGAGTATCATATATTCTATTATATATTTTAAATTATCATCATTTTGGAAAAAAATCCTCTTATATTGTAGTGACAATATCTTCATTACCATGTATTGGGTGATCTTTTTTGGGTAGATGCATGAGGGATTTCCATGAGCTGAAGAGTAGGATGACCTCAAAAGTTATCAACACCTTATCATTGATGAGTAACACATATACCATGTACTATGATGCATATGAGTTATTCAAAGTGTTGTTTCGATATAATAATGTCAAGTGTTTTCATAAGGATCCATGTAATTGAGACCATATTCGAGGAATTATCCAACACATGATCCTGATTTGGATATAGTTATACACACCCTAAAATCAATATAATTTTATCTTCAATGTATTGGGATTGTTGTGTAACTGGATAAATTAGAATCAAGTATATCATTTATTATCCACAAATAATTCTTTTGTATAGGTGGGTGATTGATAATTTGTAGTCCTTTAACATAAACATTGTATAAAATCCATGTAATGGAAACACCATTATTGATTTCATGAGTGAGATGATTCAGATAAAGTTAAAAAAAATTCTTATGATGAGTGGGGCCTAATGGATCCCTATATAGATACACATTTGGGTATTTTGGGTTATCATGGTTGAGAATCTCTTTCCTTAATATCTGTTATTAATGTACTTCTATACTAGATCAAGTGACATGAGTTATCTAATCAATTAGGACTAGTTATGGAAGGATGATTATATGGGTTAGAGAAACCAACAAGATGGCCACTTCTCAATGGTGATGTTATTATTATCCATAGTAATGTATGGATTCATTTACAAATTTTTTGGAATAAATGAGGGAGTCTTGGACCTCTAAAAGGTTGGAATATTTGAGATAAGAAATAAAGTATTGTGATCTTCATAATAATTAACGGTTTCTAGGGATGAATAAGGAGGTTGTGGGAGTTGTGGGGTGATGTTTCACGTATAAACATGTTAATACAGATAATAAAAGGCCTTCAATATCATTATGGTCTTTTCACATTCCATACATTAATTAGGATGATGCCACCATGAAAATTGAATAACGATTACCTAGGAATACATTGATATATTAAATAGTTTGGGAGATTAAGTATTAATTTGATAAGGTTTATCATTTTTTTACATTCGTGGGGACCATCATGGTTGACGAACTTGATAGAAATTTAATCTGTTATATAGTTTGATTTAATGGTGTCTCAAGGACTATTGTTTTGGAATGAAATCCTTGTTTCAAGACATAGTTCTATCAGGTCCATAAGATTTAACATGAATTATCAGACTCTGACTTTTTAAAATTAAATTAAATTTATTATATTACTTTCTCGACCCTGTAATATGTTCATCAGGGTCTATTTTGAACCTAGTTTGATATTTTTACTTCTTATTTTAAAACACAAATTTTGGCCTTGACAATGTTTAGCGTGCCGTTGTCGAAGCCGCGTGACCTCTCCTGGGTCACTTTGCATCCTCGACCGGTTCCCGCACAGCTTCCCGATGAGAAAATAATTAAAAGGAATTAATATTAATGAAATAAAAATAAATATATACTAAATAAAATAAGAGTGTGATAAAATTTAATGAATTTTTTACTGATAAAAAAAATAAAAATAATATTTGAGGATATTATAAATTATTATTGAGTATTATTATTATTATTAATATTAGTGTTTATTATTAAGATATTTTATTTATTATTATTATTCTTCTTTTAGTTTTTTATTATTGTAATTATTATTAATATTATTGTTGTTAAGAGTTATATATTTCTTATCATCTTACTAATAATATTCTTATGGTTCTTGTGGGGTAACCGAGTGGTTGTCTGGACCTTTAAAGTAAATAAATAAAATGAAATGAAGGTTAAATAGAACATTAAAAATGTTATGAAGTAAATGTTTTGACAGCAATAATAATATCTCTTATAAATGAATTGTTTTTTAATTTTTATCATATGTTTAAGATTATTATGATTGTCAAATTTATTTATAAATATTTTACTATTAATAAACTGGTTATTCACTTTTTATGAAGTATTACTATTATTATTGGTGTTAGTATTAGTATTAGGGTTTGTTTATATAATTAATTATTTACTTTTTATTTATTTTTTATTTTTCTGTTTCTTTTGGATAGGGTTTGGATCAGATACCCTTCTCTCTTTCAGAACCCAATGAATCACTCTTCTTATCCTCTCTTTCCCTTAGGACTCCCCTGACCTGGTTCCACTGTGCTTTTCCATGACCTCCCGGACAGCCCCACCACACTTCCATCTTCCACCCTACTGACACCCTACCTCCCTCACTTAGACCCATGCTCTCCACCTCGACAGACAACCTCCCCTACCGTCCTCCTCACCCTTGCCCTTCCCTCTAGCTTTCACATCTAGTGCCACCCCCTTGGCCAACCTTTGTCTAGCGAACATGCCCATTTCCATACCACCATCCGGAAAACCCTATTAGGTGACCCATATTATGGTCGTGGCTAGTCCAGTGCACCCCACTCCAGGCCAATGCCCTACTTTCTCCCTTACGGTCGATTTTTCTGGCACGCCACACATCTATTTGGTGACATACCAAACTGATACCCCTTGTTCCACATCGTTCTGTATCATATAGATACACCCAACATATCATCCAGCGTGACTCGCCTCTAGAAACCCCCCTTTTCACTCAGATAGTATTGTAACACCCCGAGCTTCCATGATACGCTTCTCTTTTAATAAGACAATAGCTCCCATTGTACGCAAGTTTGAGTTCTAACACACCGCGACCAATCAATGTAGCCGTTATGAAAATAATAAATACTTTTTGAAATTTTTTAATTTTTATCTTTCAATATAGACTTCATTTTTGGATTCAGAATATCGAAATTAGCCTATGTTGAATTTTTGGTATTTTTCTGAGAACTTTCAATTTTTTATGAATAGTGAAAAATACTTAAAAACAACTTTTTTAATAAAAAACAAATTTATAGTGATAAATTATACTATTGAGTGGTTGTAAGGTATAATTATAATATATTTTTACCATTTTATCCAATGGTGGTCTTTAGAATTAATTTCACTTTGAAATTGGACATAAACAATTGTCAATCTTTTGATATATATTGTTTCTGAAAACATGCTATTTATTGTGACAGTGGGATTTAATTATAAAAGTAATTAATGAAAATTATATTTTTGGAATTTTGTAAAATATACATAATTTTTGAATTCGGAATATCATTTATAGCTTAGGGTGAAATTTTGGCATTGTTCTGAAAATTTTCAATTTTTGATGAATAGTGAAACCACTAAGTGGTAGTAAAAAAACTAATTTTTCATTTAAATGAAATATTACCACATATGTGATTTTATTTTTAAAAATCTGACATACATGGTTTTCATTAGGAAGTAAAATGTGGTTCAATGGGATAAAAATAATTTTTTGGTGAATAGTAATTGTTATGTTTAATTAATCGCGATTAAAGGTAATTAGTGAAATTTAAGGTAAAAATGATATTATAAAAATATGAAAATACACTTAAACTTTTCATACACCTATTGGATAAGTCATGTCCGACCATGAAAATCCATGGGTCAACTTGGGGACCCCATGGAGCCACTTTTGTAGGAAAATGACATTAAATACATTTTATTTAATGCTAAAATAAAAATGTCACAAACATGAGTTGTTTTACTAAAACAATTTTTAAATGGGGTTATACAAGTCATATTTCTTACTATAAATATTAATTAGAAATATAAAAAGATTTCCTACATCATTATAGTCTTTTTATAATTTTTATACATAAAATAAATTAAATTATATATGACACCATGATGATGCAGCGATTGCCTCATTAATTAAAAATCTTAATAAAATGGAAGGATAATGTAAAATCTAAGAATTACACTTCTCCAAATCCTATTGGATGAGTAGATTTATAACCCTTATCACCTTATCCTCGAAATATATAAGTGTGGGACCTTTAAAATCCGAAACTTATTATATAATAAAGTAAAATTTCATTACTTTCCAAGAGTGCCACTCCTCTCCTCTTATAAAAGGCCCCCACCACTACCACCTTATTCAAACCTTCCAAGCCATTTGGCTCGGCCAAACTCTGACCAAATACTCTATCAACTTCCCTCTATTACTCCTATAAACCACACTTTGGGGATAATTCTTATCAAGGAATCCTTTGGCTCAAATCAAAAAAGAGTTACCCGATTTTAAGGTAATGTCTTCTCTTATGTTATTTTGTTTTATTTTGCTTCTCCAACCCCTTAAACTCTATTTATTACTTTCTTTTGTAACAAAAAAAGTATATTAAATATACTAGGATTTTGTTATGTGAAGGATTTTATTTATAGTTACACACACCTTTGTCGAATGGTTAAAGAATATATTGATTCTGTGGTTGGCGAAATACTACCTCACGAAACGATGATTGTTCAATATTCTATTAACACCTATAATGGTGGCCATTTTGATGAAACTATTTTCATATATGATATATATATTATGTTTATGTTTTACTTATGCTTCTTTATTTTTCATTTATTGTAAAACTTTATGATTTCCATTATGGGTAAACGCGATAATTTCATTTTAGGAAGTGCGGACTACCACCCCCTCAAAGTGATTTGAATCGTTAATGCCATACATGGAATGTATAAAGGATGGCGTAAATGTTATTATACATTATATTATACTGGAATTATATTATACCTTTATATAATTATAATTTCATTCCATTAAAAACGAAATAGAAATGAAAGTTGCGTTCATGCGTACGTACGGCTTACCGTCTCCCTGAGCGGTGCATTTCATTTCTTACCTCGAAATGTTATGTAATATTATTAATGAATGTATATACTGGATATATATGAAATATATGATATATAAACCATGAATATAATTCTTAAGATAATGTATATTCTACCACATAAACAACTTGTAATTATAAGAAGTTTATTTTTGACTCAAGTACCAAAGATCGACAAAACGACCGTTATTAACTTAAATGACTACATAATTTTCATAACATGGTAATAAGTAATATAAAAGAGATAATGAAATTGAAAAAGGTTCTTAAGAAGGTATAGATTAAATCTATTTTATTATTCAGGAGGTTAAAGAACGACCGAGTCATGTTGGACACGAGGTAAGGGTTAATTCTACAACCTCTTCATTATTCAAGGTTGTTCATATGTAATTATCTTCTAGGACCTCTTTATCATCTACATCCATGTTTCTTAAATATATATTTCAAAACATTTTTACTATTTATTAGAAAGTGGGTTAATGTCATTTATACCCTTATTTGACCTTATACGTTTTTGAAAGGAATCTTTCCGTCATTTTCCAAACAAGGTACTTTTTGACATTTTCGACAAAATTAAGGTAAGGGAACTTTTTAACACAATTTTTGTTCTTTGGGTTAATATCCTACTTTCAAATTATGTTATGATATTATTATATCCTATCTTGTATTTGTAATTTCATTATGTGTACTTATAGTGAATACACATAATAGATATATTTTATTTAAAAAATGGTCTTTGTAAGGACTTCGTCTCAATCTCCTTTCATTGAGGCATATTTGGTTTTATACTCAACTATCATTTATATAGTGTATAAACCCATTTGACTTTTACTTTTATTCCAAAGTAATCTTTTTATACGAAGCGTTTTTACTAAACGACCAAAAGAAATGTTTTTTTTCTTACGTATGCGGCAATAATGACTTCTCCGCCGCCATGACTGTTATTTGAGTTTTGGCTTCCTCTATAAGAAATAACCTTTTTTAAAAGAAAAATAAATACCATGTTTTACTTTTCTTTTATTTTGGTATTGAAAATGGTTTTGATAAAGTTTTTATTATATCAATGTGTTGTATTGATATCTTGTGATTGAAGTGTGGAAATATTATGTTTCCTTTATGCATGTTTTATGTGATACAATTATGTTATGGTTTATGATATGTTTAAACCTGTTCATATGAGGAATTCATTGAACTTAATAAGTGACGGGTGGAGCCTCATATAGCTCCTCGATGCATCGGTAGGTCTCATGAGACAAACTAGTGTCTTGGTAAGATGCCTTGACAAAATATTATTTGTAGCCTTGGTACGAGGCCTTGGCTACGTGGTTATGATAGTCTGGCATTATGCATTCCATCATTATGAAAGTGGTTATTGATATTGCATGTGATTATTCGACCAATATAATATCCATATGAATAAGTAAATGGAATTATCTCATTTTACTTTTTCCATATTATGTTGAAGTTAAAGTTTAAAAGGATTTTTTTAGTTATACATTGCCTTAAATGTTTATGTTTATTTTTGAATGCTTCCGCTATATTGATATCCTTAATGAGAATCTGAGCTCACCCCTTCCAGTGTTTTAATTTTTCCAGGATGTGAAGAAGTATATTATGAATGATCTGCAGGGATAATATAAGGGGATATGAAGACAAGATGTTGTTGTAGTTTTTTGTTACTTTATGATGTAATGTAAGACTTATGAATGTATCTAGTGTTTCCAAGGCTACTAAACTAATCTGTATTTCGAGACTTGATCTTTTGTGATCATGCCAATGTTACGCAATAATACACCAACTCTGGGTAACTGGGGTTGGGGCGTAACAGTTGGTATCATAGGTAGTTTAGTACTAACCTTGGAATCTAGATTTAGATAAACTCTGATTAGAGTACATAGCCCAAAGATAGACTTTGAGGATTAGTATAGAAGAACTTCCTAGAATTTTGGTATTATAGATATTTTGTGAGTTTTCCAAGAAATACATCCTGTCTGGATACGAGTAGGTAGAGGTAGCTCTGGCACAGATGTACCTAGGGGTAAAACCCAAAAATACCACTTTCAGCTAGACTCGAAGGGGAACTGGCGCACGACAACGGGCCTTGCTGCACTATTGGTTACGACGCTCCCAGGGGATATGCTTAGGATAATTCTCATTTTACTTAAAAACCATTATGAAGGGTTTATGAGTATATACTTCCTCAAAGAAAACATTTTTTATGATTATGGATTATATTCAAAAACCGTTCAATTTACATTAAGTATTTTACAAGTTTGGAATTATTCATTGCAATTCATAAACTAACCTAGTTTATGCCATTGTATAGAAATGGCACCCAGTAGAAGGAATTTGAACTCCATCAATACGTATGACCCAAAGATTAAGAAGGATAATATCTTTCATGGTATTAATCCAACATTTAGAAGGGAAATAGTCTCCCAAATGTTCTCAACATATGAAGAAATAGTATCATGTGCTAATAAGATAAGTAAAGAATTCTATGAGTCTTATGGATTTGAAGGTAAGCAAGAGAAGAAAAGGATGGAAGAGAGAATGATGGATAAAGGGACGAGGGAAAAAAAGAATTTTCTAATATGTGATAACTGTGGGAAGAAACACCTTGGAACTTGCCTGAAGGGAATGGGAGTTTGTTATAAGTATGGAGAAAAAGGATACCAAGTGCGTGACTGCAAGGGTAAGAAAAAGGTTTCAAATGTACAATGATTCATCTTCAAGTAATGGAGACACTATGCAAACCAATGTCCAAATCATCAGAGTATGCCCCAAATGATATTATTGGATAATAATCAAGTTATGATACTACCACAGATGAGGAGGAATGATTAGAGTTCTTATGTTGTCATTAAAGAATTTTGTCATTTGAGTGTTGTATCAATGATGTACTGGTTATAATAATTATGGAGTATATAAGGATTGTACTGCAGTACAATTTCATCAAGGACTTGAGATTATGGGGAACCAATAAATGTGACTCCCTAGCAGATTAAATTTTTGGAAAATGTATGGTTGAGAGAAAGATAAACCATAATATGGTTCTGATACCAAGATAGTGATTTTGGAATAATACATGATTGATTTTGATAAATTATATTGGATATTCTTGATTTCCTTGGAACTGATTAATGATTTGTATTTATTTTTGAATAGAAGGAGTATATCTAGTATTCTATAAAGAGTAAGGGATCATGAATATAATCAATAAGGATTTTTGGTAATTCAGGATGTTGCAGTTTTTTAAAAGAATACATGATGAAGGTGTTCACATGTTATTATGCGGAAAAAAGGATCTTCATTGTGTTTACCTTCCTTATAAAATATGGACTATGAGTTGGACAAAAGTATTTTGGATAACTATAAAGGTTGGAATGGATTATGTTTAAATTCAGATAGTATTTTTTAAGGTTAAAACATTTTTGAAGATTATTTTTGGAATAATATAATACTATAGTTTTAGGAAAAGGACAACCTATAGGTTGGGGGATAACCCGTCGCGTCGGAAAAAGCTGCAGGAATTGAACCCACACTACTAGAAAAACAGGTATTTGCGACGGGTCATTTGCGACGAGATCCCGTCGCAAATGGCCCGTTGCTGAAAACGGCGTCGCAACAACACTTATTTGAGACGGTCTCATCGCTAAAACCTTTTTTTTGCGACGGGTATTCTTCCCGTCGCAAATAGTACTCCGTATATTTGTAAATAACATTTAAAATAGTTTTTGCGACGGGTCCCGTCGCAAATACCTGTTGCGACGGGCCTGTCGCAAAAACTATTTGCGACGGGCCCGTCGCATAAACTATTTTTTTTTTAAAAAAGAAAAAATATTAATAAATATAATAATAAAACTATTTGCGACGGGACCCGTCGCAATACTATTTGCGACAGGCATAGCATCCCGTCGCAAATACTATAAAAAAAATAAAAAAAATAAATTATTAATAAATCATTTTAATTAATATAATAATAATCCAATTACAATTCAAAAATAAAAAATAATAAAATATTAATAAATGATTTTAATTAATATAATAATAGAATTATAATTCAAAAATAAAAATAATAAATTATTTTAATTAATATAATAACAATAGAATTATAATTCAAAAATAAAAAATAATAGAATATTAATAAATGATTTAATTAATATAATAATATTAGAATTATAATTCATAAATAAAAAAATATTAATAAGTTATTTTAATTAATATAAAAATTATAGAATTATTTTACATTCAAATATTAAATTAATTCAAGTAAAAAAAATATAATTATAATATAATATTATAAAATTTTAATATATATATAAAATTTAATATTATAAAATATAAATAATATTATTATTCGTATTAATATTGTTATTTAAAAATATAATATTATTAATATTTTATAATGATACAGAAACTACGAATTGAAAAAAAAATCACATATTGATTTCACAAATTTTATAACATAAATACAGACTCTAATCTGAAGGAGGGGGGGGAGGTGGGGGATCTGCAGATGGTGGTGGAGGAAACTCCATCCCTAAATCATGAGTGAGTCGGCACATGTACTCCTTCTGCTCCTGATGCTGCTGTTGCCACCGACTCGTCTGCTCCTCGTACAGCTGCTGCTGGCGTAGACGCTCCTCCTCATGCTGCTGACGCATCTGCTCCTGCTCCTGTCGGAGACTCTCTATCAGTGCAGTCTGAGATCGCAACTGATCCTCATACTGTGTAGTAGAATAAGATGCACGAGCTCCTCTCGAGCTGGACGCCGACATCGCAACACTGCTATAATAATCTCCGGGAGTCAGTCGAGAGCCGATACCAACTACCCGGCCCTTCTTGAAGGCATACTGGGTGGCCTGCATCCATGCCGCCTCATCAAAATGACGACCAGTGGTCTGATCTGATGACTCAGCCTAACTCTCATGTCGGGCCTGTGATGCTGCGACCTCATATGACTCCTGTAGTTGCAATTTAAAATTAAAATTGTGAATATATTATATGCAGTTAATTTTTAAACTTGAAAACAAATAATACTGACCACAATGTGATGCTGACGATCACCTCTGAGCTCCCCAGTAGCAGGATCACTATACATCATCCGATATACGTCGTACTCCGTAATATCGGGGTGCTCGACAGCCTATAAGAATAAAAAATAAACTGTTAATATTTGTAGTTATATAAAATATTTATAAATAATGTACGTACCAGATGCTATATATGAGTACTGAAAGAACGACTCCCAGCTCGATGAGTCACTTCCTGTCTCCCCCGATTCTGCCTCCCCACCGATGATCTCCTCTGAAAGGCACCACTCAACCAGTGCGCACATAATCCATCCCATACATGGGATGAAATGTACTCTGGTCGGTGTGCTCTACATGACTTGTCAAAATCTGACACTCCTGCTTTCTTCATTGTAGCTTTTCTTAAATTGTGCAAAAACTGACGAAAGTGATCACGCATGGCCTCCTCCCATGCCTCGTGGATGGCGTCACGCATGGTATCCTCGATTGGATACCATAAACCCTACAAATAAATCAAAATATCAAGTTAGAAATGAAATAATTTTCAAAAAAAAATTATTTATTTACGTACGTACCAACCAATGGCCGAACATGGCCTGCTGCACATCAATGGGAATCTGCTCCCATGTGGTCCACGGCTGAGAGAAATAGTTGAGCAAAATAGCGCTGCCCTGTCCGACTGCTATATGCGAAAAACTGTAAAAATAATAAACATTTATTATGTGAATATATTAATGAAATCTTAGTCAAATCCACAGTTTATCACACAGGTTATCACACCTCCGTGTGCGTGGATCAAACCCAAGACGTGGACGTCGCTCGGAGACGGGGTCAGGAATCATCAATCGTGCAAGACCGCGCCCCATCTGCGTACTCCCTGGAGCGCCTACAGGCTGAGGGTCATCTGCCAGCAACTCATCCGCATTGAAAGGCAGGTCATCATCCGTCAACTCACGAAATTTGGCATCGTCCATCTGAAACAGAAAATGTTAATGTTATCAAATAATTGATAATTACTATTATATATACATATATACATATTATGATTGTATATAAATACCATATAATTCTATCAGTGTTCATCTTCATCATCATCTTCATATATGTCAATGTTATCTTCATATTCCTCCTCAACATCATCGATATCCATTCGAGTTACAGTTGCTTCATCTCTTACCATTTCAAATTCATATGTGACATCATTAACATCATCGTCATCACCGACTCTTAAATGTGGGGTGTCGTCATCGATACTCATGTCTCTTTGTAAAAAAGATTGATTTTGAGTACTCTCTTGAAAAACTTCAATTCTTTTCACATCAGTGAAAGCACATTCACTTTGACTAGATTGATTGTCTCGAATTTTGATTTTTATTACACTCCACCAACCAGTAATGTCTCTTGATGTAGCACAGTACTTTGCGTAATAAACTTGATATGCCTGTTGAGCCAATAAGAATGGTTCATTTACTGCGAGAATACTTTTACATTTAATATCGATGATTCCATGAGTCGGATGAACACGCATGCCTCTCTCTGTATCCAACCACCGACATTTGAACATGGTTATGTAATGATGTCCAAGATAACAGAGTTCAATGATTTCATCAAGTATTCCATAAAAGTCAACTTCATTTTCTCGGTGATGAGATCCTCTCAAGCTAACTCCACTGTTCATTGTTTTTTTCGATTCCCCATATGCATGTGTGTGGAATCGAAATCCATTCACCACATATGCATTATAAGTTTTAACAAGTTTGGAAGGTGGGTTACTCAATACACACAGACGTTTGTCAATTTTATCAGCATGTCGAGACACCTGAAAATTTGTGAAATAATTATCAATATAGTAAACTATACATTGAATGAGTTGCTAAAAGATAAAGAATTTATGTTACCAGTTTTTGAAACCACTGAGAGAAATTTTTCAGTCGACGTTCTTCGAGAGCAGCAGCTGTAACTTTGTGGAATTTGGTTCTTGATATGATTATCATACAACCTATAAAAACCAAAGTTATTTACAGTAACATAAATGATAGAATATGTGATATAAACACTTACAGTACAACTAATGTTATCTCTTCACAGTTGAGCAGAACATACGTATGAGCTCTATGATGTTCATCATCTGAAAGCCAGCGTTCATAAACTCCACCAAAACCAAGCTCTGACTGGTTGAAAACAGATAATTGATTATCGATTTCATCAATATTCCTCTAGTTCCGTTCCATTCGGTTGTGTTTTGAAGGATACTCAGATTCAAAATAATGGGAGTAGAAAAAAGATATTTCCTCTTGAAAATAAGCTTCTGCAATAGATCCTTCAACAGATGATTTGTTACGTACTTTTCTTTTCAATTTTTGCATACATCTTTCAAATGGGTACATACATCGAAACTGTACTGGACCTCCACATTTTTCTTCATATGGCAAATGTAACATCAAATGTTCCATTGAGTCGAAGAAAGACGGAGGAAATATTTTTTCAAGTTTACATATAATTACAAAAACATCTTTTTCAAGTTTGCCTAGAGCATCATAATCTGCCGTAGCTGCACAAATTTCCCGAAAAAAATGAGACATGTCTGTTATGGAATCCCAAATCACAGAATTCAACAGACCTCTTAATCCAATGGGTAGAAGTCTCTCCATTATAACATGACAATCATGACTTTTTAATCCAGTAATATGACCATTCTTTACACATCTACCCAAATTGGAAGCACAACCATCTGGAAGTCTCAAATCTGCAATCCACTAACAAAATAATAAACGGTTTTCTTTAGATAGTGTATAAGATGCTTTTGGATTCAGTAACCTTTCTGTTCTGACATTCTCAAATAGTTCCAATTATGGACACCTGCACATTTGGGCAAGATCTAAATGTGCATTTACATTGTCTTTGCTGTTTCCTGGCGTATCCAAAACTGTTTGAAAGAAATTATCAAAACAGTTCTTCTCAATATGCATGACATCTAACATGTGTCGGACCAACAAATCAGACCAATATGGTAAATCCCAAAATATGTTACGTTTAATCCAATTGTGTTCTTTCCCAAAACCAGAAATTTTCTGTTGGTTTATTGTGGGACCAAAAGTGATGGGAGGTAATAAAAATACAACTGATTTTAACTCTGAACCTGATAGCATTTTTGGAGGTTCATCCCTTTAAACTGTTCCTTTTCTGAAATGTGATCTGTTTCTGCGAAAAGGATGATCAGCTGGAAGAAATCTGTGATGACAGTCAAAATAACTAGGTTTCCTTCCATGAATGAGAATAAATGCTTTGTTCTCTCCCATACAGTAAGGACATGATTTCTGACCATGTGTACTCTAGCCAGATAACATCCCATAAGACGGGAAGTCACTTATTGTCCACATCAATGCTACTCTCAGTATAAAATTCTGTTTCGTTGCAACATCATATGTACTGACACCAGTACTCCACAATAAATTTAATTCATCAATCAATGGTTTCAAATAAACATCAATATTTTTCTTCGGATGTCCTGGAATTATTAAAGTCAAAAAGATATATGGCTCCTTTATCAACATCCATGGAGGTAAATTGTACAGAGTTAAAAAAAACAGGCCAACATGAATATTGACTATCATAAGATCCAAACAGACAGAAACCATCAGTGAAAAGGCCCTGTCGAACATTTCTAGCTTCTAAAGCAAAGTATGGATGCACTCTATCAAAATGTTTCCATGAATCACCATCGGCTGGATGATTCAAGCTTTTATCGGTTGAAATATTCTCTTTATGCCATGACATCATTGTCTCTGTTTTCTTAGACATGAATAAACGCTGAAGTCTGGATGTAAGCGGAAAATATCTCAACTGTTTTATAGGAATCAAACCAGACTTCCCGTGTTGTCCTACTTTATATCTCAGTTGCCCACATGTGGGACAACTATCCAACGACTCATTTTCCCCAGAATATAAAATGCAGTCATTTGAACATGCATGAATCTTCTGACAAGTAAGTCTTAAATTTTGAACCAGCCTCTTACTCTCATAGTAATTTGCAGGTAAAACATTTCCTTCGGGTAACAGTGTTTTAAGCAAAGAAAATATCTGGTCAAAACAGGTGTTTGACATTCCGTTATCTGATTTGATAGCCATAAATTTTGCAACTGCTTCTAATTTGCTCATCTTGCAGCCAGGATATAATGCATCCTCAGCAGACTTCAACAACTCATAAAATTCAGACGGTGCCAACTCAGGATTTGAATCTACATCAGCCGGAGTTTCTGTATGTTGAACAGATGAACCTACAACATCATGTACTAAATCTTGAAACCGGGATGGATCCGGAATCAAGTTGGTATCAACTGCTCTGGAACTGCATTCACCGTGTTGATACCAAAAAACATAATCTGGTTGAAAACCAAAACGCAAGAGATGTTCTCCCACTTTGTCAAACGTGTCAAACGTTCTCAATGCACATTTTCTACAAGGGCATTTTATTTTGCCTTCTGAAACAAATTCTGGATTTGATGCCGCAAATGATAAAAAAGTCTTCACACCCTCAACATATACTGGATTTAAACTGGAACCGTTTGGATTTCTATGTTGATTTATCCATATGCGGTCACCTAATAATGATTGTTGACGACCTCGTTGTTCCATATTTCTCTATAAAATATAAAAGCATTACTGGTTTTGAATAATTTGTTAGAAAAAACACTAAAGCTAGGATAATTATAGAGTTTAGATCATACACGACTGACGCAAACTTTTTATTGAGATAGACCTAAAAATTGACCCTTTAAGAATTTAATATGTTGATAATAAAGCAAAACACGTTACAAATATTGATAATTTTAATATTATATAATTTTTTTATTATTTTCATAGTACTAATATTATTGGTAATTAATACTAATTATTGGTAATTATTGGTAATTATTGGTAATTATAGGTAATTATTGGTAATTATTGGTAATTATTGGTAACTATTACTAATTATTGGTAATTATTACTAATTATTGGTAATTATTACTAATTATTGGTAATTATTACTAATTATTGATAATTATTACTAATTATTGGGAATTATTATTAATTATTACTAATTATTCCTAATTATTGTTAATTATTACTAATTATTGGTAATTAGTACTAATTATTACTAATTGTTACTAATTATTACTAAATATTTGTAATTATTACTAATTATTACTAATTATTGGTAATTATTGGTAATTACAGGTAATTATCGGCAATTATTACTAATTATTGATAATTATTACTAATTATTGGTAATTATTATTAATTATTACTAATTATTACTAATTATTACTAATTATTGTTAATTATTACTAATTATTGTTAATTATTACTAATTATTGTTAATTATTACTAATTATTACTAATTATTACATATTATTACTAATTATTACTAATTATTGGTAATTATTACTAATTATTACTAATTATTGGTAATTATTGGTAATTAATACTAATTATTGGTAATTATTACTAATTATTGGTAATTATTGTTAATTATTACTAATTATTGTTAATTATTACGAATTATTGGTAATTATTGGTAATTATTACTAATTATTACTAATTATTGGTAATTATTACTAATTATTTGTAATTATTATTAATTATTACTAATTATTCCAAATTATTCCTAATTATTGTTAATTATTACTAATTATTGTTAATTATTACTAATTATTACTAATTATTACTAATTATTACTAATTATTGGTAATTATTACTAATTATTACTAATTATTACTAATTATTGGTAATTATTGGTTATTATTTGTAATTTTTGGTAATTATTACTAATTATTGGTAATTATTGATAATTATTACTAATTATTGGTAATTATTGATAATTATTACTAATTATTGGTAATTATTACTAATTATTGGTAATTATTGGTAATTATTGGTAATTATTGGTAATTATTACTAATTAATACTAATTATTACTAATTATTGATAATTATTACTAATTATTGGTAATTATTACTAATTATTACTAATTATTACTAATTATTGGTAATTATTACTAATTATTACCAATTATTACTAATTATTACCAATTATTACTAATTATTACCAATTATTGGTAATTATTACTAATTATTACTAATTATTACCAATTATTGGTAATTATTAGGAATTATTACCAATTATTGGTAATTATTGGTAATTATTGGTAATTAATACTAATTATTGGTAATTAATACTAATTATTGGAAATTATTACTAATTATTGGTAATTATTTGTAATTATTGGTAAGTATTGGTAATTATTACTAAGTATTGTTAATTATTACTAAGTATTGTTAATTATTACTAATTATTGTAAATTATTACTACTTATTGGTAATTATTACAAATAATTGGTAATTATTACGAATTATTGGTAATTATTACGAATTATTGGTAATTATTACGAATTATTGGTAATTATTACTAATTATTGGTAATTAATACTAATTATTGGTAATTATTACTAATTATTGGTAATTAGTACTAATTAGTACTAATTATTGGTACTTATTACTAATTATTGGTAGTTATTACTAATTATTGGTAGTTATTACTAATTATTGGTAGTTATTACTAATTATTGGTACTTATTACTAATTATTAGTACTTATTACTAATTATTCCTAATTATTACCAATTATTGGTAATTATTACTAATTATAGGTAATTATTACTAATTATTGGTAATTATTACTAATTATTGATAATTATTATCAATTATTGGTAATTATTACTAATACTTGGTAATTATTTCCAATACTTGGTAATTATTACTAATTATTGGTAATTATTACTAATTATTGGTAATTATTACTAATTATTGGTAATTATTACTAATTATTGGTAATTATTACTAATTATTGGTAATTATTACGAATTATTGGTAATTATTACGAATTATTACTAATTATTACCAATTATGACTAATTATTACCAATTATTACTAATTATTACCAATTATTACTAATTATAACCAATTATTGGTAATTATTGGTAAATAATACTAATTATTGTTAATTATTACTAATTATTGGTAATTATTGGTAATTATTGGTAATTATTGGTAATTATTGGTAATTATTGGTAATTATTGGTAATTATTGGTAATTATTACTAATTATTGGTAATTATTACTAATTATTACTAATTATTACGAATTATTACTAATTATTACGAATTATTACTAATTATTGGTAATTATTGGTAATTATTACTAATTATTGGTAATTATTACTAATTATTACTAATTATTTGTAATTATTACTAATTATTGGTAATTATTACTAATTAGTACTAATTAATGATAATTATTACTAATTAGTACTAATTAATGATAATTATTACTAATTATTTGTATTTGTTACTAATTATTGGTAGTTATTACTAATTATTGGTAGTTATTACTAATTAGTAGTAATTAAATGAATAATTACCAATAATTAGGAATAATTACCAATAATTAGAAATAATTACCAATAATTACGAATAATAACATTATTAGTATATTTTATTATTAATATTAAGATAATATAATTTTATAATTTATATACAATTCTCCTTTCATCTGTGTGTTTTCTATCTCCACATACAAATAATACATGTGGAGACAGCAAACACACAGATGAAAAGAGAATTGTATATATATAAAAAATTATATTATTTTAATATTAATAATAAAATATACTAATAATTTAATAATGTTATTATTCCTAATTATTAGTATTTATTACTAATTATTAATATTTATTCTTAATTATTAAAAATTATTACTAATTATTCCTAATTAGTATTAACTATGAACAATACTAATAATTTAAATTTATTAAGTAACAAAACAATGTAAACATAATTAAATTACAACTAATTAAGAATAATTAAAACTAATAAAAAATTAAATATAAATATTAAATTAAAATGAACATAAATACCTTGAAAATTGATCTGCTCTGATCATTCTTCAAAACTTTAATATCGGCTCCGAAAAAAAAATCAAACTTGAAAAAAACTGAACTTTAGAAATAAAACTTTGAGAGAAGAAGAAGTTGGAATTTGAGAATGATTTGAAAAAAACGGATGGGGGTATTTATAGGTTAGAGTATTTGCGACGGGTCCATTTGCGATGGGATTCCCATCGCAAATAATACTATTTGCGACGGTACCCGTCGCAAATAACCACCTGCCGACACACTAGTTGCGACGGAGGAATATTCCCGTCGCAAATACCTTTTACCGCCGCCGGTTATTTGCGACGGGAATATTCCCCCGTCGCAAATAGGTTTCCCGTGATTTGGCGCGCCAACCGCGCCAGTCCTTTTGCGACGGGGAAAGCTATCCCGTCGCAAAAGGCTACTTATTTGCGACGGGCAAATATTCCCGTCGCAAATAAGTTTTTAACAGGACTATTTGCGACGGGAATAAATCCCGTCGCAAATACCCCTTTTTCACGTAGTGCCACAACCATAGTGCGACATGCCTCTATTACCTACCACTAGCCTACATGAAGTCCTCAGTTATTAAATAATAGTTTTCCTAATCTAAATGGTAAGTGTTAATATTTGGAACCTTGTACGAATAGGATAAATATAATATTTTTGAGTTCTAATATCTTTTTGAGTGAAAGATTGGTTTGTGTTAAACATTTATTAAAGAATGAAACTGTACATGACAAGTAAGTATATTTCCTTACGTTCTTAGTAAATCCCTTAAATAAATTCCTCAACTTTATGAAAGGTAACTTAAAAAAAATGTTGCCGGTTAACTTTTCAAACTGCGGATTCAATGACTATTTAACCAATCACAATTTTGTGATTTTCTTATGGTTAACTTTCTCCTAATCCTGTTTTCTATAACTCTCCATCAGACCTTATGGTTTTTTTCTCCTCCATATCCATATTTTCATAGAATCCTAGTATGGGCTATCTAGGGTGACCTTTGTACTTCTCTCTCTTTCTTTTAAAGTTATATTTTTATTAACCTTATTTCCGATGTGGGATTTACATAAAGATATTTTCTATTTTTAACCTTTTATTTTCAAAGAACAATTTCAAATTGCGAGGACGCAATTTATTGAAGGAGGGGATAATGTAACACCCCAAGCTTTCATGATACGCTTCTCTTTCAATAAGGCAATAACTCCCATTGTACGCAAGTTTGAGCTCTAACACACCGTGACCAATCAAAGTAGCCATTATGAATAGTAATACACACTTTTTTAAATTTTATAAATTTTATCTTTCAATATTTACTTCATTTTTGGATTCGGAATATCGAAATTAGCCTATGATGAATTTTTTGTATTTTTCTGAGAACTTCCAATTTTTTATGAATAGTAAAAAATACTTAAAAACAAATTTTTTAATAAAAATAATTTATAGTGATAAATTATACTATTTAGTGGTTTTAAATTATAATTATAATATATTTTTTCCATTTTATCCAATGGTGGTCATTAGAATTAATTTTACTTTAAAATTGGACATAAACAATTGCCAATCTTTTGATATATATTGTTTCAGAAAAACACGCTATTTGTTGTGACAACGGGATTTAATTATAAAATTAATTAATGCAACATATATGTTTGTAATTTTGTAAAATAATCATCATTTTTGAATTCGGAATATCAATTATAGCTTAGGGTGAAATTTTGGCATTGTTCTGAAAAACTTCAATTTTTGATGAATAGTGAAACCACTAAGTGGTAGTTAAAAAAAATTGATTTTTCATTTAAATGAAATATTACCACTTTTGTGATTTGATTTTAAAAAAACCAACATACATGGTTTTCATTAGGAAGTAAAATGTGGTTCAACGGGATAAAAATAATTCTTTGGTGAATAGTAACTTTTAAGTTTAATTAATCGCGATTAAAGGTAATTAGTGAAATTTACGGTAAAAATGATATTATAAAAATATGAAAATACCCTTACACTTGTCCTACCCCTATTGGATAATTCATGGCCGACCAAGAAAATCCATGGGTCCACTTGGGGACCCCATGGAGCCACTTTGGTAGGAAAATGACATTAAAATATTTTTATTTAATGTTAAAATAAAAATGTCACAAACATGAGTTGTTTTACTAAACCAATTTTTAAATGGGGTTATACAAGTCATATTTTTTAATATAAATATTAATTAGAAATATACAAAGATTTCCTACATCATGATAATTGTTTTATAATTTTTAGACATTAAATAAATTAAATTATTTATGACACCATGATGAAGCAGCAATTACCTCATTAATTAACGATTTTAATAAAATGGAAGGATAATGTAAAATCTAAGAATTACACTTGTCCAAATCCTATTGGATGAGTATATTTCAAACCATTATCACCTTACCCTCGAAATATATATGTTTTGGATCTTTAAAATCTGAAACTCATTATATAATAAAGTAACATTTCATTACTTTCCAAGAGTGCCCCTCCTCTCCCCTTATAAAAGGCCCCCACCACTACCACATTATTCACACCTTCCAAGCCATTTGGCTCAGCCAAACTCTTCCCAAATAATCTCTCCACTTCCCTATGTTACTCCTAGAAGCCTCACGTTGGGAATAATTCTTCCCAAGGAATCCTTTGTCTCACATCAAAAAAGAGTTACCCGATTTTAAGGTAATGTATTCTCTTATGTTATTTTGTTTTATTTTGCTTGTCCAACCCCTTAAACTATTTTTATTCCTTTATTTTGTAACAAAAAAATTATCTTCAATATACTAGGGTGTTTTTATGTGAAGGATTTTATTTACACTTACACACACCTTCGTCTAATGGTTAAAGAACATACTGTTTCTGTTGTTGGTGAAATACTGCCTCACAAAACGACGATTGTTCAATATTCTTTTAACACCTCTAATGGTGGCCATTTTGATGACACTATTTTAATATATGATATATATATTATGTTTATGTTTTCCTTATGCTTATTTATTTTTTATTTATGGAAAACCATTATGATTTCCATTATGGGTAAACGCGATAATATCATTTTATGAAGTGCGGACTACCGCCCCCTCAAAGTAATTTGAATCGTTAATGCCATACGTGGGATGTATAAAGGATGGAGTAAATTGTATTATACATTATATTATACTGGAATTATAGTATACCTTTATATAATTATAATTTCATTCCATTAAATATGAAATAGAAATGAAAGTAGCGTCCATGCGTACGTACGGCTCACCGTCTCCATGAGCGGTGCATTTCATTTCCTACCTCGAAATGTTATGTAATATTATGAATGAATGTATATACTTGATATATATGATATGTATGATATCTCCACCATGAATATAATTTTGGAGATAATGTATATTCTACCACATAAACAACTTGTAATTATAAGAAGTTTATTGTTGACTCAAGTACCAAAGATCGACAAAACGACCGTTATTAACTGAAATGACTACATAATTTTCATAACATGGTAATAAGTAATATAAAAGGGATAATGTACTTGAAAAAGGTTCTTAATAAAGTACATATTAACTCTATTTTATTATTCAGGAGGTTAAAGAATGATCGAGTCAAGTCGGACACGTGGTAAGGGTTAATTCTACTACCTCTTCATTATTCAAGGTTGCTCATATGTAATTATCTTCTGGGACCTCATTATCATCTACATCCATGTTTCCTAAATATATATTTGAAAACATTTTTAATATTTATTAGAAAATGGGTTAAAGTCATTTATACCCTTATTTGACCTTATACGTTTTTGAAAGGAATCTTTCTGTCATTTTCCAAACAAGGTACTTTTTGACATTTTCAACAAAATTAAGGTAAGGGCACTTCTTAACCCAATTTCTGTTCTTTGGGTTAATCTCCTACTTTCAAATTGTTTCATGATATTATTATATCCTATCTTGTATTTGTAATTTCATTATGTGTACTTATAGTTAATACACATAATAGATATATTTTATTTAAAAAATGATCTTTGTAAGGACTTCGTCTCAATCTCCTTTCATTAAGGCATATTTGGTTTTATACACAACTATCATTTATACGGTGTATAAACCAATTTGAATTTTACTTTTATTCAAAAGAAATCTTTTTATATAAAGCATTTTTACTAAACGACAAAAAGGAATGTTTTTTTTCTTACGTATGCGGCGACAACGGCTTCTCCGCCGCCGTGACTCTTATTTGAGTTTCAACTTCCTCTATAAGACATAACCTTTTTTTAAAAGAAAAATAAATACCATGTTTTACTTTTCTTTTATTTTTTTATTGAAAATGGTTTTGATAAAGTTTTATTATATCAATGTGTTGTATTGATATCTTGTGATTGAAGTGTGGAAATCACATGTTTCCTTTATGCATGTTTTATGTGATACAATTATGTTATGGTTTATGATATGTTTAAACCTATTCATACGAGGAATGCATTGGACTTAATAAGTGACGGGTGGAGCCTGCTATAGCTCCTCGATGCAGCGGTAGGTCTCACGAGACAAACTAGTGTCTTGGCACGAGGCCTTGACAAAATATTATTTGTAGTCTTGGCACGAGGCCTTGGATACATGGTTATGATAGTCTGGCATTATGCATTCCATCATTATGAAAGTGGTTATTGATATTGCATGTGATTATTTGACCAGTAGAATATCCATTTGAATAAGTAAATGGAATTATCTCATTTTACTTTTCCCATATTATGTTGAAGTTCAAGTTTAAAAGGCTTTTGTTTTAGTTATACATTGCCTTGACTGTTTATGTTTATTTATGAAAGCTTCCGCTATATTGTTATCCTTACTGAGAATCTGAGCTCACCCCTTCCAATGTTTTAATTTTTCCAGGATGTGAAGAAGTATATTATGAATGATCTGCAGGGATAGTATGAGGGGATATGAAGACAAGATGTTGTTGTAGTTTTGGTTTACTTTATGATGTAATGTACGACTTATAAATGTATCTAGTGATTCCAAGGCTACTAAACTAATCAGTCTTTCGAGACTTGATCTTTTGTGATCATGCCAATGTTACACAATAATGCACCGACTATGGGTAACTGGGGTCGGGGTGTTACAAGTATCATGAGCCTTTGAAGTGGCCTCCCTCTCCCTTATCCACATTGACAGAACACTTGGGCTCCACAATTTTTTTATGGTGTGTTTGTTGTGAAATTGGAGTCACACACCGAACATTTAGAGGGTTTCTCACCTATGGTAGGTGATTCCACTTTCAAATATTATTTAATGAATTATCCTACTTGTTTGATTAAATTTTCATGTTATTTAATTTATTTATTTGGTGAAAATATGGTTTTGTTGAAATTTACCATGTTTTAGAGTTTATTAGTATATTTCTCATTTGTTATGGGTTTGTTTTTTAAGAAATTGATATTTAGTCAATTGTTTTCATTTTAATAAATTGTGTAGTTGGTTGTTAATCTATAAAAGAGATGTGAATTCCATTTAATACACGGTGTTGTATTTGTTTGGTCATAAATAAAGTTGTTTTTTTGGTTTTAGTAGGTAATTCCTTGTGATTTCTTTTTTAACTATCTTATAATTTTTTTGTTTATAAAATATTTAGTTTCATAAATGGTGAATTTTTTTTCTATTAATGGAATGGAGTATTTCATAAAAATTATATGGAGAAAATCACAATTTTGAAATTATGTTTGAGTGTATGTGGGGTTGAAATATGTTTGGATTTTTAAATATTGATTTTGACATTTATAGTGTTTGTTAGGATTACATGTGTGCTTAATCCTGTATTATGGATTTATTTTGTGGTGAAAAAATAAATTTTGGAAGTTTTTGAATGAAATATATGATGAGGTTAGTTTCTGAACGAAAAAATGGTTATTTTTTTTGACTTGTGTGGAAAGTGTAAGACGATATTTCCAAGGTATTTGAAAATAGAAATGAGTTGTTTGAAAAAATTTCAAATGGTTTTATTTAATCTTAAAATTTTAGTTTTAATTATGATTTTTGTTTATTTTATTTTGTAAATGTTTTAAATTGAGTTTCCAAAGGTTTTTGGTGTGTATGTTATCTCAACGTGAAGTTTGGGTGTCTGTGAGAGTGTGGTATTGGGTGTGGAAAAATGCTCATTTGTTTTGTCTATCTGAATGTGATATGTGACATGATATGTGAAATTGGAATTTAAATGAGCACAAAAATGGAAGCCTGGTGTAATAGGTGGGGGAAACTAGGACAGGTGGGGTAGTATTCTAAAGGTGACTCGACCCAATTTCACTAGAAGGACTAATGATTTCAATAATAACTAAACATATGAATGACTACGAGACATGGTTTCTAAAACACAATTTCTATGGGTCACAGTTCTTAAGACACGTTTTCTGACGGTCATTGTTTATAAACCACCTTTCACTAAGACATAACATTCTGGGGTCCCAACAATCTCTATTATCTATAGGGTCTATCCCATTTTGTGCTCCGGGACTGCATTACACTCACCATCAACATTTGGTGAAACATTGGGGTTTTCTTATTGTTTTGGGTTTTTTCTTAACGGTTTGGGTTCTTTCATAAAGGTTTTAGTTTTTCTTAAAGGTTTGGGTTGTTCTAGAAAAATTGGGGTTTTCATAAAGGTAAGGGTGAACTCCTAATTTATGTTGATTTCTTTAAAGCTGTTTTTATTGATGATGTTTCTTTAAAGTTTTCAACATTTTGTGTCCCTTAATTTATTAAACCTGAAAGTTTATTTGTAATTTAATATTTATATGTGTAACCTTTTTATTGGGTGACATCTTATAGGGAATTTGGATCACATGCGAATTACACCATTCAGTGTATGTATATTTTTTTATCCTTTATGTTTTCTAGGACAAGGAATTGTTCTTAGTGGTGGTGGTTCTTGTTGCCGATGGGTGTTGCTGATGGGTTTTCTCATGTAGGTCTGATGATGGTGGTTTGAGGAGTTGTCTCATCACGTTTCATAAAGGTGTGGAGAGATGTATTAGTTTTCTTTTCATTCTGGTCTTCTTATATTTTAGGGTGGAGATATAGGCATTATGTTTGGTCCAATGTTAAGGTATTGTTTGGTTATATTGTCAAGCTTTTTCTTATTTATCTTGTTAGTTGTTTTTATGTCTTTTATTTTTGGTAAACCATTCCCACATGTTACTCTTGATACCATGGAACTTGTTCTAGCCCATGGGGATCGAGAACGCCCTTTGGGCCATGTAGGAGACCAGGTCAGGAGTCGGGTCAGATGGAGACCCACCTTGGTTCGTGAAATAGATCATAGGTTCCTCCAAGTACAAACATTTATCAACATAAATATGGCCAATGTTAGGGGATAATTAAAATCTGAAATGATATTTTATGATAAAGATCAATGGATTTCAATATTTCTTGTGAATATTAACTAGTTATCATATTTTTTTATAATAACTATTCCATGTAATAGATCCAATTAAATCCATTCAATGTAACATCTTGATTTTTAATAAAGAAACACTATGTTCAATACCAACAATGATACGCTACATTGAGCTTAAAAAACAAATAAATATTATTCTTTAAATGTTATAATTATAACCAAGTAATAAAAATGGAGTGAATTAATAGTATCAAATGAATTATAAAAATATTTTATTTGAAATTATTAAATGATGATTCATTGGTTACACAATTTATTATAAATGGAAATTAAAACTAATTGTATATAAAAGATGATTTTTATGAAAAACTATTTAAAAATAGAATAAATGTGTTTATAAAATAATGTCACCCATTATGGATTTTTATTTAATGAAAAATATAAATATATATTCAATGTAATATTTAAAATTCATCTTATATTTTTTGTAGATATGATATATGAAAAAACATAATTTTTCAGATCAATGATGTATTAAAAAACATTAATTTTACCACATTTTGATGGAGAACCCTCTTTAAATGTAGTTTTTATGAATTTATATATTATATATGACAAAATAGAAATATAATTTTAAAGAAGTACCTAAAAATTTATTTAGGTTTAATTTCGGTACTTTTCTAATAAAATTAAATTTATAATGAATAGTGAAAAATAATGCATTTTAATTTAAAACAGCATTTTTGTTTAATTAATTTATATAGTTAAATAGTATTTTTAATGGGTTTTAAATTATCATTGAATAATTTTTATTATTAAATCCAACTTTGGTTAGTGTAAGTAATTTAAATTTTAAATTTGACATAAACACATTTAAATCATTTGATTGTTTTTACTTCTTAAATACCTGCTTTCTGGTTTTAACAATGAGAATTAATTTTAAATTAATTTTTTCCAATTTTTTGTTTCGAATATGGAAATGTAGATTAAATATTTGAAATTATATGTTCCAAATTTTGTAAATAGGTACCTTTTTATATTTGGACATTATAAATATTAACTTTAGTGATTATTTTTATTTACCATGCATAAAGAGTAAATCTGGTAAATAAAGGTAAAAATTAATATTATAACAATATTAAAATACCCTAACAAATGTCATAAACCATTTGTATGTGATTTTTCTGACCATGATAATTTTGGGAAAAATTTAGGACCCCATGTACCCACATGGGTATGACATTGACCTTTTATTATATTTAATTTAAATAAAGGGGAAATATAACAGAAGCATCTACTTATTAACTAAAAAAGTTTAATTTTATTTATATAAATAATATATTATACTATAAATAGTACTTATAAAGCTAAAACATATTCTTATATTATTTTATTGTATTTAAAATTTTATACATTAAAAATAATTATTTAGGACACAATGAGGATGGATTTATTACATTATTAATGAATGATTCTAATAAATAATATTATAAATATTATAATAACTATTATTTTATCATTTTTATTCTATACAAAATATTTTTGAATAAAATATACATTTGGGGGATTATTTTAGCCATTTTTTGTATAAGGAATCAAATATTTATAGTTTTTAATGAAATTAATTTCAAAAAAGTGTCAAAATGATATAAATGAGTTTTTCATAAATATACTATTTCATTAAAAGATAATATAGTAACTAAAATTTAATATTCAGCCAACTGAATTATATAATGTTAAAAACTTCATTAATTATCCATTTTTTTCTTTGGTAATTTTTTTGTAACTATAATAACCACTCATTATGAAAATAGAAGAAGATGTGGTAATATTTATTGTTTTTAATGAAGGGATAAAGCTGAAAAATACGATTAATTTTTGTGACAAAACATGTATAAAACTAGTTTTTTTAGTGTAATTTGACCATACTAATCTTATCATAGACATTTATAACATTGTAAATATTATAATTATGAAATCAATTTATAGTAAAATAATATTTCAAGACATTCATTATGTGACCCTCCTCTAACTTATAAAATCCAAGCACCTCTACCCATATGATAACACATATCAAGACCCTTAGACTATCAAAATTATTCTAAACAAAGATCATAACATACCTACCTTCCATTTAGAGGCCACACATTGGGCATAATCCACCCTAGGTTTTCCTTTTGAGAAAATCAAAATGAGATACACGAAACAAAGGAATTTGTTTTATCACCTCTTTCAAATTTGTTTTCTTCTTCTACACCTATTGTTATTTCTTTTCGATACTAAATTAATAAATCCAGTATCTTATACATGATTAGATTTTATTATAATTATGCTAAACTCTTATAACTTATTTTTATCTCTCATATTAATAACAATATCAACATGCGTGAGGACGTACGACTTACCGTCTCCATGTTGTGGTGTAATTTGTTATTCAACATTACTTAATTTGGATGTTTATAGTGATGAGAATAATCAATGTTAATAATTATTATAAAATGATAATTATTTTTTTATTTAATATACCAAAAAATTCTATACCTTTTAACTATTATGTGGATGATATTATCACTCGTGTGTACGTACAACCTACCGTCTCCACGATGTGATACAACTCATTCTTCATTATATTCATTAATCCACAATTATATACATTAATTTATTGAATAAATATGATATATATTATATTTTTATTCAATTTATTATAATGTAATTTTTTACAACAACATACCTTTATGGTTTTTATAATGTGTAAATATGATAATTTAATTTGAGGAAGTGTCGACAACCACCCCCTCAAAGTGATATGATGTGTTCATGGAATACATGAAACATATAAATAATGGTGATAATGACATTATGTAAAACATATAACATATATATTATACTATAATTATAATATATCAATTTATCATTTAGTTTTCATTCCATTAATATGACAATTAAAAAAAGTATATTCATGCGTATGTACTACCTACCATCTCCATGAATAGTGAATTTCATTTCTTATCTCAAAATGTTATGTACATTGATAAATACATATATAGTGGATATATATCATATCTAAATCATGAATAATATTCTAGAGATGATGGTATTTTTACCACATTGGCAATTTAAATAAAAAAAGATCATTTTTGACTCAAGTACTGAATATTGACAAAATTACCTATATCAACATAAATAAGTATATAATTTTATTAACAAGGAAATAAGTGATAAAAAGGAATAATAAACTTTAATAATTATCTCAAGAAATTATAAATTAATCTTGGTTTATTTTTCTAGAACATAATGATTATACGTGATGATTCAGACTGAAGTTAATGGACTTTATCTCAATCCCCATTCATTGGGGAATATATTGATGTTATACACTACCTTCTTTTATATGCTGCAAAATAAACCACTTTAATATTTAAAATAATTCATATGTAATATATTTTCTATGAAGTGTTTTAGTACACTAGGAAATAGGACTTTTTTAACATATGCAGTAATAATGACTCCTTCGCTTCTGTAACCGTTATTTGATATTTGGATTCCTCTATAAGCCTTAATATTTTTTTATTGAAAAAGAAGGAACCTATTACCATTTGTGGTATTTTTGTGTTGAAAATATTTTTTAATTTAGATTGAATAATTATATATATTTAAATGATTTCATTTGATTGAAAATATTGAATTTATGAGTAAAATGTTGATAATTGCAATCTTTTGTGTGTTATGATTATGTTTTGGTACTTGGAAATTTGACAGGTGGTTACAATATAATCCAAAGATGGGTGGTTATGTGATAAATCAAATATGGGAGGGTATGTGATAAACTAAATATGGGTGGTTCTATGATAAAACAATGATGTGTGGTTAGGTTATAGCTTCCAATGCATTCGGTAAGTATATCAGTCATATGGGAATTCTATTTAGTGATATGTGCGGAATTCAACCATATGGTTATTCCAATTAAGTATGTTTATGTCTCAAGTTACCTTTATATGTTATATGTTTCTTTGTATGGTATTTATAGTAATATTCTGGTTACAAAAAAGGGTATAAAATGAGCTTATATTTATTGAAGTGTGTTTCTACTTCTTAATGGTGGAAAGTATTTATTTATGATAAATTATTCATGATTTACATGTTTTCCCATGAAAAAAAGTTGTAATTATTTATGTATCCCTCATGAGATTTTTATACTCATGCCTTGTTTTTAAATGTTTTTTAAGAGAATTAAAGAAGAATATTGTCAATTATGGGATCAAGGAAATGTCATTCTATGTAAACATGAAACGAAACATGTTTCTTTTTAAGAAAAATTTTATTTATGAAAAATTGGATTGTGGGTAGACGTGTCTACATTGTATTTTTTGAGATATATGTAATATTTTTGTCCAAATTCATTAAGTTTCAAAACCATAAAAAATTTGAAATTTTATTAAAAGTAAAATTATTGAATATAGTGAAGACTATGTAATGTTTATAGATGAGGACTTACAATTGGTATCAGACATCAATTTAGATTACTTTATAGGTTAGGGTTTTATTTAAGCATAAGTGACATGTCTAATATAACCCCAATTGTTATCATATTAGAAAGAGTCGTAGTTATTTTAGATACATTTATTGATTTTAAGATAACATTAATTAGTATATAATAACGTTTATCCTCCACATAATATACTATATGATGACTTTACTAATATACTCACATTAACCTTTTTAGTTTTAAATTTTTTTTGGATCTAATATACACCAATGTAAAAATGGTTGTGTGGGAAATTGTTGTTGTTTTCTGAATAAGCTACCAAGTGAAATGTAAAGTCCAATGATAACTATTGTGGTTATTCTTGAACAACTATCTCGAACCATGATTACCCACTTAAACCATGGTATTTTTTCTATCTAATAATATATCTGATAAATGAATCCCTATAGATGTTTTGGTAATAATCATAATGGTATGTATATTCGACATCATTTCTGTCAATGATGTGGAAGAAATCCCCTAGGGAAATGTTTTAAAGGGACTAGAATATGTTATAGATGTGGAAATTATGGTGATAAAGAAATATCCTACCAATAAAAAAGGAAGCATTCCATGGACTCTAGGAAAGGGAAAGAAGTTCTTTCTCATTTATCAATCGAACTATTTAAATGTGGGTAGTATGGTCATTATATAAAAAGATGCGTGATGAAGAAGGTTCATGAAAGGGATCATAATGACCCAATAAAATATATGATTATAAATAGCTAATACCATTCCAATTGAAGATGATGAAACTGAAAATGAGGTACAAATGGTATGGAAAATTTCTTAGGTCATGTTATGAAATTATAGAATATTAAGACATTATGCATGATTTGGTTTGTAGGAAATAAATATTAAAGAATAATATTAAAAAAACACGTATAAATGATCATAAATAGTGATCAATATTTATGAATCCAATATATAAGGGATTCACGTGTTATGGTATATTCTTGGAAGATGAAATTTTTATAAGTATTAATGTTCTTTTTATGATGGGATTACTTTAGATGACTTGTGATTACATTGGAATACTTTATATAGTATGTGTAAATATGTAGTTTTTTTTTGAAAGTATTATTTGTGGAAGAATTATCTTTTCTTTTGTGGAATAAATTATAATGTAATTCATATCCTTCACATGATCCTTGAAATTGAGGTAATTATGAGATATTACATTTTTGGAATAAAAAATGAATGACATGATATAAAATATGAGATTATTATATTCTATAGTTTTTTTATAAAAATTATCTCATGTTGGGAATGATATATGAATTATATGTCTTAGAAAAGGACTACAGACATGTAGGTTGACAACCCATCACGTCGTACATGGCCATGGGGATCGAACCCACAACTAATGTGTAACTAGTACGTATCACCTACCACTACGATAAATGAGGTCATCGGTTATTATGGATTTTCCTTTCAGGTAAACAAGTTGATGCTGTAAGAATATGTTCATTTTTTGAACATATATTTTATTAAATGGATATCCTTGGTATTGTAAAATGTTTTGCTGATTAAGTGATAAATTTTGTTTTGGAAGATGTTCACTATTTTAAGAACACTATATGACTAAGGAAAATAGAATACTATGGGATTTTATTTTAGGGGTAATGGTTTAATTTTATTTTGGAAGAAATTGTGTTAATATTGCTGGAATAAGGTTATTTGGGTTATTTATGGAAATGATTAACCTATCATAAAGAATATATGGTTATGTTAATTTTTATAAGTATGAAATTTAAAGAGAAGTTGATGTCATTTGGAGATAAATGTTAAGATTTATCATGGAATTCAATGTGGTCAAATCCTTCAAAATTTTGATTTCAATCTTAGATTGAATTATTTTGATGAATTTTAAGGATAATTGTTTATTGAGTGGTCTTTGTTGAAATGTTGGCATAGTTTGGGGAATTTTGGAGATTAAGAGTAGTATATCATTTAAAAAAGGGGTATTATTTTTTGGGATTATCTTATATTTTACAACCCACTTTGTTTTTGGGATAATAAATAATGAGATTAGGATTATATAGTTCATCTTTTCTAGATTATGTGACTCTCTCGAAGTTGATTCAAATGCTTGACGTGGGACATAGTCATCTTGAATACACATTATTTGGGGAAAAAATGAGTTTGTGGTAAATATTTATTAATGGAAGAAACTATAATTGACAAGTATGTATGTTTTCTTATGTTCTTATTCCTTATAATAAATAAAAACCTGAACTTTTTGAAAAGGATATTATACAAAAAACGTTTTCTATTTAATTTTTCTACAGGGGAATCAATGAGCATTTAACACATCACAGGTTTATGAATTTCTAGTTGTTAACATTATCCAGATCATGTTTTCTATCACACTCCATCAGAACATGACTATTAGTTTTTCTTCCATATCCATGTATTTCAACACGTTATCCAAATTTATGTCATCTAGTATGACCTTTTTACTTCTCTTTCATACATTTATAGTGAGGGTTTTTTGACTCGTTTTCCAATGTGTAATTTTTAGTGACATTTCCAAACACAGTTTTAATATTACAACGATGAATTTTTTAAAATGGGTTAAGGGTATAACATACCAAGTTTTATGAATGAAACCACATGTCAATATCATACATTCTATGCGACATCGAGCTTAAACAAACAACATAATATTATTATTCTAATGATACCATTAAAACATAGCAGTTAGAATGGAGGGAATTAATAGTATCAACTAAATAATTAAAATATGGTTTACACATTTTTAAATAATTATTTTTTCGATTCCAAATTTATTAGAAAAGAAATAAAAAACCAATTAAATATATAGGATCTCCTTTTTTGAAAACATATTTAAAAAGAGAATAATTGTGTTTATAAAATCATATCACACATTTATGGAATATTTAATGAAAAATATATGTTATATATTCTATGTAATGAATTATATTGATCATATTCATATTCCATATATGTTATAAGAATAAATTAATTTTTTTATTATGGAAGTATTTTTTAAAAATGAAGTTTTACCGCCTTTCGATGGTGAACCCTTTATAAATGTTTCATTTCATAGAATTTATTATATAATGGACAAAATAAACATATTATTTAGAATAGGGACATAATAATTAAATTTGGTTGAATTTTGGGATTTTTCTGATAAAATTCATTTATTAGGAATTTTGGAGATTACTATATTTTAATAAAAAACTTCCTTTTCATCTAATTTATTAATATAGATAGATTATATTTTTAATTGGTTTTGAAGTGTAATTGTATTATTTTATTATTATTTAATCCAATTTTGGTCATTGTAATTACAGTCTCTTTCAAATTTTGCATAAACTCATGTCAGTATTATAATAGTTTTTTACTTCTTAAAAATCCAATTTCTCGTTTTGATAAATGTATTTAATTTTAAATTTATTTCTACCAAATTTTTTGTAATGAATTTGTAAAAATGGATTCAATATTTTTATATTGAATATCGAGATTATGTAAATATTTACCTTATATTTATGGACATTATGAATAGTAACTATAGTAATTTTTTTATTTTACATGGTTAAAGGTTGAATCGAGTAAATAATGTTAAACAAATAATATTTTTATAAAATAAAACTATTTTAACACATTCCCTAATAATATAGGATGATATATTTCAGACCATTATAATCAATGCGTAGAATTTAGGACCCCATAGAGCCATATGGGTGCGATAATGACCATTTATAATATTTAATTTAATGTAAAAGGAAATATAACATAAACATGTATCTCTTAAATAACAAAATTTTAATTTTATTTATATAAATGGACTCTTAGACTTTAAAAAGTAATTAGAAATAAAAATAATAATACATCCTTATATTTTAATTATAATTATTAGAAATTAAATAATTAAATTTATTTATGACACAATAATGATGCAATTATTACCTAATTAATGAAAGATTCAAATAAATAATATTATAAATATTAAATTAAACTTAATTTTAATATTTTTTTTCATAAACTAATTTTTTAGATTACATTATCATGTAAGGGAGGAGTTAATTCTTTATTTCTATGGAATAATTTTTTATGACTAATTAATAAATTTTTAAATAGTTTTAAAATTAACAGAAATGGGTTTTTAGAACATATACTATTTTATTAAAAGATATAATAGTTCTAAAAACCTATTATTAGAAAAAATAGAATATATAGTGTTACATAAGTCATTAATTATCAACTTGGGGTTCTCTTTTAATTTTAATGTAACTATAATAAACCTATATTATTAGAATACAGTAATAAATGGTAAGAGTTAATGTTTTTAACAAAGGATTAATGCTAAAATACATGTTTAATTTTTTGAATTAAACTTGTCTAAAATCAATTAGATGAGAGTATTTATACTCATCCTCATAATTACGAAAAAATTTATCAATTATTAAATATTAATATTCTTAAATCAATTTATAATAAAATAATATTTCAATACATTCCTAAAGTTACCATCCTGTATCTTATAAAAGGCCACCACATATACACTCATACACACACCTATCATGCCCATTATATCAATCAACATCTACTAAAATATACTCCACCATCCCTCAAATACCCTCAGAGGCGACACTTTTGGATGAATATACCATAAGGAGTAATTTTTTTTAAAATCCAAAGGAGATACTCGAAAAATATGTATTTGTTTTAACACCTCTTTCAAAATTAATTTATTCTTCTAATTCATCATATTATGTCGCTTGCATGATAAAGTAATAAATCATGTATCTTATACATTATTTTATGTTATTAAAACAATGGTAAACCCTTATACCTCTTTTCATCCATCCTTTCAATAACAATGCCAATATGCATGCATACATACAACATTCCTTATCTATTCCATGGTGTAATTTTTTATTAAACAATAAATAAATTTGATGGGTATAATTACTAGTATAATTGATTTAAATACGGAATAATACATGAATATTATTCTTTATAATCAATATATCATCCAATTATATACCATTATACCATTAAGTGAATGATATCATTGCTCATGTGTATGTATGACCGACCATCTCAATGATGTGATGTGACTCATATTACATTATATTAATTAAACAATGAATATATACAAAAATTAAATGAATATATATTATATATATTATATCTATATATCCTATTTGATTTAATTTTTTTTAATTAAAACAAAACATTATGCTTTCTATAATGTAAACATATGATAATTTCATATGAGGATCTGTAGACTACCACCCCTCATTGTGATAAGACTCAATCATGATATACATGGAATGTATATAGGATATAGTTAGTGAACTCATGCAATATATATAATATATATATTATACTGGAATTATATTATATGTATGTATCATTTAGGTTTAATTATTTTTATATGAAAAATTAATGAATATAGCATTCATGCATACATACGGCCTACCGTCTCAATGAATTGTGATTTTAATTTCATATCTCAAAATTTTATGGACTATTACAAATAAATATATTTTGGATATATATGTTAGTTAAATCTTGAATAATATTCTTGAGATGATTTACTTTTTACCACATGGATAGTTTACATAAAACTTGTAAATTTTCAACTGAAGCACTGAATATCGACAAAAAAACAAATATGAAATTAAATAATTATGTAATTTTAATAAAATGGTTAAATGTGATATAAAAGAAATAATAAACATGAAAATGGTTCCCAGGAAAGTACAAATAAACATATGTTTTTTCAAGAACAAAATGATTGTATATGACGAGTCTGACTCTAGGTAAGGGTATTCATCTCAATCTCATTTCATTGAGGCATATTTTGATCTCATAAACTTCCTTCTTTTATATAGTTTATAATAAACCCATTTAGTTATTAATTTAATTCAAAGGGAATATTGTTTCTATGAATCATTTTACTAAATGACTAAAAGGAATGTTTTTAATGTATGCGGTGATAATGACTCCGATATCATAGTAACTATTATATTTTATTTGCATTCCTCTATTTGACATAATGTTTTCTTAAAAAATAAAAAAAGAAAAAATTTATTCCCTTTTTTGTATTTTGGTATTGAAAATGGGTTTTTATGTGAATTGAATATTTCTATATCTTGAAATGATTTTTTGATAGATAATATGGATTTTATGAGTGAAATGTTGATAATTTCAATCTTATGTGTGTTATGATTATGTTATAGTACTTGTACATTTGATGGGTGGTTACGTGATAAACCCAAGATGGGTGGTTATGTGATAAACCGAATATAGGTGGTTATATGATAAACTCAAGATGTGGGATTCCATGTTAAAACTAGTGTGGTTGGATACATTATTACCTCCAATGTATTGTGTCTATAAGTCAGTCGTATGGTTATTCTATTTAGTTATGTGGGTGGATGTCATCCATATATTTATTTTATTTATGTATTTTTATGTCCCAAGATACCATTATATGTTATATGGTTCATTCCATGGTATTTATGGTAATCTTTTGATTACAAAAAATTGTAATCAATGATATTATGTTTAGTGAAGTGTTCTGTTACTTCATAAATGTGGAAAATATTAATTTATGATAAAGTATTCATGGTTTAAATGTTGTCGAAAGAAAAATCATTTTCATTATTTATGTATCCCATAATGATCTTTTTATTCTCACCACATGTTTTGAAATAATTTTCACATGACATAATTTATATTAGAGCCAAGGATGGGATCATGGAAAGGTAATATTTTTTAAACTTGAAACAAACCATGTTTCTTTCTAAATAATTTCAGTTATGTAAAAAAAATTGACAGTGATTAGAAGTGTCTACTTTGTAATTTTTGAGATGTATGTAATAGTTATGGTATATTTATCTAAATCTGTAAACCAAAAATGATCATCAATGGTATTAAAATTGAAAATATTGAATTTAATCAAGATTATATAATTTTTACGGTCAAAGACTTACATTGAAGTCCTTGAATGGAAATCTATTCCATACTGCACAATTTTCGATATAGATTGGCTTATTTTTTCTCATTGGGTGTAGTATCATACATGAGATATCTAAGAAGATTTAATTGACTGAAAATAGGTTTGTAACCACATAGAGAAAAAATAATCCTTTTTTATTACTATCATATATTACCGCTAGATTTTGAGGTCATTGATTAGGCATGTCTTCATGTTTCTCCTGGGATGGGGAAAAATATAGCTATAATCATGGAAAATGAGTGCCTTGGTTAATCAATAATCTTAGATATAAGAGGGGTTTTGTCCAGGGGAATAATATTTTTCAAATACATAGAAATAGGTTTTGTTTCATTATCTTTTTTTCATGAAACAATTTCAAATATATATTTATATGCATATATATATTATTGACCCTGATCTCATTATAGAGATTTATGACTTGAAGAATGATGTTTTTGAGTTTTTTTAGGAGAATCTGATCATTATTATGCACCATGGGGAGAAGTATCTTAGAAGAATATCATTATGCTTGTATGATTGATGTTGTAGAAAGGTATCATGTAATATGAGACACAAGATTGGGTGTTTAATAGTCGATCATAGTTGCCATACATGATTAAAAATACCCCATAGTGATACTTTAGACAAAATCATATTGAACAACAATTTTGGGGTTGAGATTTTATAATTATAATCCTTTTCAATTAGAAAAAAACATTACGTTTTAATTTAACACTATTTTATATTTTAAAATCATTTAGATATTTCTAATTGACCCCATGTTGCTAAATAAGATTGTGAATTGAAGGTGTTCATAAAGAAATGATAGGTGACAGTTAAGTATGGATATAAGAACTTTTTTCACCATGATTACTCAAAAAATGATTTGTATGATTATAGGTAGGGTGTAAAAAACTCATTAAGGAAATGAATGGTTTTGTGAATACCACATCAAATTCATCCAGAGTGAGAATAGACATCAGGGTGGAATTAGATGTTTATATGAGTTTTATTCACTACGTGAACTCGTTTTGGTTGGTTTTGATTTTGAGGTGATAGATTTAAATTTTCTATATAAAATAGTGGTGTCACTATGGGAATCCCAACATCTTGATGTGAATCCCAAATTATAGAGGCATGTTTAATCATTTCTCCCCTATATTATTCATATACATATCTCCATTTTCTCTCAAATTTCATCCACCCCTTCATTATTTTTGTGTGTTCTCATTGATCAAAATTTATATATCATTAAATATTTTTTTTGCAACTATAGAGTGAATGTAATCCCCTAAATTCATTATCTTCTACTTGTTCTCTTATTTTTCCTATAGGGAGAACTCTTGTTTGAAATTTCCAAACTAGGACATAGCATTGACTTCTCATGAAAATAGATTTTCTTACTATTCATTGATGGAATGGAATGAGGAACCCATATCAACATTATGGATTGATTAATTTATTCATCTTCTATACTTTTCATGTGGGTGTTATAAAAAATCATAAATATTTTTGTGTTTATTGTAAGAAATTAGTTCAATCATGTAAATATTTTATTCACATGACCTAATTTTTTTTTAACCCAATACTTTTAAGGAAACATATGAATTGGCCCCCCTAGACTGTATTTTGTCTCTTGGTTTTGTTATAGTAATTTAGGCCATTGGAATATTTTTTCAACAATTGTATCTAGATAATAACATGAATAACCAAACCTATATCTCTTTGATTATTTAAATTTGTGTGTACTTTGATATAAAATTAAGAATATTATTGGTACTTGAATTGGGAAATTGGGTTAAATTGTAAAATTATTAACATCAAAATCATGGTGATTGGTTGTATAATAAGTAATTTTGATTAAAAGTAGTAATCTAGCATTTAATTTTAATTAGTTTAAGGGACTAAAAAAATATTGACTTGATGACATGTGTAATTTTGATTTTCCATAAATGAAAACTAGAATTTAGAAAATTCTAATTATTTAAATAAAATGTAAAATTTATTATATTAATAATTTCTTTATATTATGATATTGGATGGAATACAGTAAATAGAGTAAATTGAATGATAATTGAATAATGGATGGATTTATTAATAAGGTTGATTATAATGTGTTTGTAATTTTGATGGTTTGTATTATTAAATGAATGATATGATGTTATCATTTTATGTATCCTTGGTCACATAATGTCATTAGTTGAAATTATGTGTTATAAATTATGTTCATTCCTATAAAAAAATATGATGGGAAAAGAAATCATTCCTTGTTAAAATTATTGGTTTGTCATATTGTTCCTTACAATAAGAAATTAATCATTTACATTGAATTCCTTCTCAATTATAAATATTGGGTAGACATAGTGTTTCATCCCCACTAAAATTATATACTGGGAATGTTGTTTCAAAATACTAAAAATATAATTTATATATGGAATACCTTCTAGGATGAATAAATGGACTTGACATGAGGTTTCTTTCTATAGGATATATTGTTTTGAAAATGAATTTCTTTCCTAGTTGGGATATTGTCTTAGACATGGAATTAATTATTGGGATGGATTATGAGATTAACATGTGGTCAATTCAAGTAATTTCCCAATATTAAAAATACATATACATATATAATAACATTGAAATATGTTTGAATGACCGGGTGTGAATTTATATTTATTTTATTGTAAATAGGACTATTTGATGTTATGCATTAATATATAACTTAATTTCTCTTTTCCTCAGAATATTCCAGGAACTATTTTATCGTATCACTGTGTGTGTGTTATCCTACTATGTTCCACTAATACCTTTTTTGGTAATAATTTATGAGTAGGTTAGATTTTGAGAATTAAATCTTGTAATAGAGAAGTAAGAGATGTGAATGATTTGATTACTTTTTTGTATTTTATTAAAAAATTTAGATGGTTTGAGAATGGGGTATTATAATAGGGTTTATGGAGGACTGTTTTAAATTTTTTACATTACTAAAATAACATCATAATATAATTTTTATTTGTATTTAACATCTTGTGATATTACTCATTATACATATTTAGATTTATTATGTTTTATCATTTATTCCTATCATGTTTCATGGTTGCTTCTTCTTTTTAATTACACTGTTCTTGATTCTCTATACCAGAGGGTACATTATTCCAAATACATTCCACTCATATTACTCGAAAAAAACTTTATTATAGGTTGGAGTTGAAGATATCCATTAGTGACACAATATTTAAAACTAAGGGAGTACAAGGATAGTGAAAATACATTACCGTTGAATCATTAACCAAATTACCTTATTCACCCTGACCTTCTGACTCCACATGGGTTACTCAAAATCTCTTTGATCAATTATATCATTTAATAATAATTATGATGTAACATTGCATTTAATGGTTTTAAAATATGTACATTGATTATTGATTGAGATAACACAATGTTCCGCATAAGATCATATATGTATGTGATTCCATATTTAATTCACCAATAAATAGATGATTGTTTTATGAATTTGTAACCAAATTTTTTCATAAAATAATATTTTATCCAAAAACATATACCTACAATAAGAGGGTTTTACATATAGTGGATTTTTTGCCAGGGAAATATTTTATAAACATTAGATCGTATTATAAAGATCATATTACAATGAAAATGTACAACTATTTCATAATAAATATAATTCTTCTATATGTATAAAACTATATAAGGACCTATATGGTCAATTATATCAGTCTATAAAACACATGTTAACATTATTCTGTCCTCCATAATTTACCACGATGTAGGATATAATAGAGAAATAATTGTGTATTTAGTATTGAATAAAAATAACTAAAAGATGGAACAAATTAATTTTCATTGAAGGAGGTTAGTGGTGCTAAATTATCATAATTTTGAGAATTTTAATGTACCTATATAATGGGGTAATTGCTCATACAAAATAACTAGTAGAAATAGAACCTACATTATATTTAAATTTATTGTTCATCAACATATTATAGAATATTCATACCACTAATCTGTTCCATCTAAATTGGGACAGTTTGTTATGTATTTTATGTGTCTCAATATAGGTTGTATGTACATAATCACCCTAATGAGAATGATTATAGGGATATATATTTATAAATGAAATCTATATTTTTTTATTCTTAATATGGTTATCTAGTATATTCAAGTGATTTTTTTATAGGTGTGTTATCCTTCAACTAATTCTTAATAATCAATTTTTTTATCATCACATTGAAAAGAGATTTCATTGTGTTATTCATGTTCTACAAGTTTTTCATTATGTGGTTAATCAAGAATGAAGAATGATGGAAGACCAATTAATAAGGATGAATAATGAATTTTTAATATTTAATTAATGTAGGAAGGTAAAAAATTGATGTGAGTGGGAGTTTACCACCACACATTTTATCATTTGATTTTAGATTATGAAAATGTTAATAAAGGGTGATGGAATATGGTTAATAATACTGTTAAATAAAAATCTATACTACATAAGTATAATGATTTTATTGATTTACATTTTATGGAATAAATATCATATTTTCAGAGTGTGTGAATTTGTTAGTAAATATCATCATATGGATAATATTAATATTATTGTTCTTTTGATGATGGGTTACATATTATAGTCAAAATGGCTAGTCATCAAGGTTTAATGAAATTGATCATAGTGATAAGTAACAAATAAATAAATATATTATAATGTTGGTAGATTATACCATACATGTTTTACTTTCTATAAGACAAGAATGTTATTCTCTCATTTATAAGTTATTCCCACTTATTAGAATATAAAAAATTAAAAAATAATTAATATTATCCTCTAATGTATAGTGATTTGATCCAAAAATTTAATTCAATTTGTTATTGGAAACAACTACTAGCTCTGAAGAGTGGTGTGACATAGTTTGTAGTGTGATCGTGATGCTTATTGGAGAGTGTGATATGAACAGACAATTTTTTTATATTTGGGATTATATTTTATATTTCTTTAATTTTTAATAATTATTTTCATATAAACATTCATGATCTATTATGAATAAGGTGTTTGACTTTAATTTTATTTTTATTAAGGTTATATATTATTATGGTTACATGAATAATAATGATTCTTACATGAATATGATAAATGAAAAATGAATTTAAATGGATGTAAATTGTGAAATTTATGGTTGTAGAAATATATATATATATATGTAAATATATGTGGATGTATCATATTTTTTTATTTATTGTTTAAATAATGATCAACATCACTACTAGTTAATTATTTAAGGTATTTCATTTAACTATTAATCATTTTAGATGAATTACCAACATCATTTCTTATTAATTTAAAATACTACATTTTATAAATGTAGTAATTATCATAATTAGGTAAAAAAATTGATTATTAAAATGTCAATGGTCCATAATTTTTAAATTTATAATAATTACACATGTATCGTCTATTTTATTTTCCACTTTGAATTTTTTTTCCACAAAAACCAATGATACATTATGATGAAGAGAAGATGAATTCTCAAAATAGAATTATATTTTATTTGAATATTATTTACAACAATATATATTTTTAATTTATTATTGTGGTTATAAAAAAATAATCCGAAAAATCAACATGATCAATTTTTAGGTCCATACATGACAAATATATTATAGATAAAAAAAATGATACATATAAAAATTGTATATTTCATGTTACCCTCACCCATTACTGGACTTAGGATTTAGTGAGATGAAGATTTTTATTGGGGGAGAAAACCAGTTATATTCTTAGAGTTGATATATATATATATATATTTATAAATTTGTGGGGGTATATGTGTTAATATTTGGTGGGGTTTGGGTATATACTTCTAATTACACAACTTAAATAGATCATTTTTTAATTCTAAAAGAATTTGATAAATTCTTATCATTCAGTCAACTTTCTAATTTTCATTAGATCATTCATATATGATCTCAATAGAAATTTTCATTCCAACTAAATCCAATATACAAGATCCATGTTTAATTGATCCACATTTCATATCATGACCCATATGCATCCTAAATCTTTAGATGAAGCCTCCATATATTTTTAAAGGATGATATATTTTTTATTTCAAACAAAAATGAAATTAAATCTACCTATCCCACTTAATTTTTTGTTGAAATTTTCGTTTAATGAAATTAAACCTACTCCACCACGGACAAAGCATCATTTAGTACTGCTGATCTATCATATAATAAATCAATTGGAATTTAGAGTGGGTAATCTAACCCAATCACTTTCCCAATAATATATTGATTTGGATGAATAGTAATATCATGACACCTTTCTATTCCTGTTGTCATCTATATATTTAATAAAGAATAATTCTATATATATTGATATATGATGATAAAATTGATCAAAACATTCTAAATGGAATCAACATTCTATTAGAGAAGTGGATTTCAGTTATTACATGATTATCATGAAATTCACAAGAATTAAGAGTTGTCTTATTTCCCTATATGGATTTAGATTCATAGGACCCCATTTTCATCAAATAAAATAGTCTATCATTAATTCCACTAGGAAGGCATCCAAACTATAATTTTTGTTTAAAGGTTATCTATAAATGGAGAGTATAATGATTAATTTTATATTTTAAAAAATGGATATATCCACTACCCTTCCTGAAAATATATATTTATATTATGGCCTAAAAATATCTTTGCGGAATAATATGTTTTCTAAAATCCTATCTATATTTTTTTTAACTACCAATAGAAAGGCCACTTCATATCAGAGTGTATAATTCAAAGACAATTAAATCTAGTAATATGGGAGTATAATTTTCATGTTGCATCTGTTAACATGAAGTCAATTTTTACACATTCCACTATGATGGTGAAAAGACCCAATTTTTATTTTCTTCTTTTATTTAAGAAATTTATTTTAGTCTCAATTATTATCTTTTGTTTTAAATTTTCATAATTTATATTCTGTGTTTTGGGATGTTGTTTCCAAGCTAAACGGTTTAGGTGACCGGTTGAGGGGTAACTATGTAGACACCTAGTGTTGAGTTCCTTTTCAGTTAATTTTTATCATGAATAGTTTGGGTTTCAACTTTTGTATATGGTTTGGTCAAATCTATGTGGATCCTATGAGAATCCTTGTTGGATTGGGTGTCTCTAGTCAAGTTAGCATGACACGAGAACAATTATATATATGTTGTTCAAGAGTTGTTCACATGGTTCTATAATTTCTTACAGATTCATACCATAAGTTTGGAGCATGGTTTCCCAAACCATGCGGACAAACCATTTGGGAACCCAGATCATACATAATGTGGTGTATATTTTTTGAATATTTTTTGAAATAGTGCATCCTAACCATGCATAGTGCCCATGTGTTTATAAAATTTTAAATTACCCTTCTACCCTCTCTTAGTTTTAACCCCATGTGCCTCCTATCTCTATTTATTGGATCATAAAACCCTATGGGGTCTCCTCCCTTATTCTAAAGGCTTATTATCATCTTCTACATGTTGGATATACTGGTTTCTCCAAGTATTTGGGGGTAATTTTCCAATGTAATATTCTATGCTCTTCCTCCTCCTTATTCTATTTTCTTTTCGGTTCATATTATCCCATCACTATATAGTTCTTGTATTCATATTTCTGTGGGTTTAAGTTGATGTTTTTGTGTTGTTAAGGTTCACATTGGATGTTCTTTTTCCTATTTGATCATTTTTGAAGTTTATTCATGTTTTCATTTTTGAAACACATGTGGATTTAGGTAGGTTTACATTTTCCACTATCTTTTTAAATTTAAGAATCATCGATTTCATTCTTTTCTCACATTCCTTATATGATAATTCATTATGTATTATTTTCATTAAATTTTTTTTATATGAATTATGTTGGTTCCATGTTATTTTAAAGAATTTGAATTTTTCTGTTAAGTGTCACACATCAATGTTTTAATAAAATTATAAGTCATATTTTCTATGTGATTTATTTTTTACATGATATTTTTTTGGGACTGTTAATGATATTTGGTTTATAAAATTATTTTTGGTTTTATTAAATGGCATTAAAAGTGGATTTTGAATTGTATTTGATGAATTGGATTTTAATGGAAAGTGATAGATTCTCAATGAGTGATGGAGGTAGGTATGGAACTTTTGTAAAATTGGTTACCTTAAAAAATCCATTAAGATAATAATCATTCCTTGGTTATGATGAATGGTGTGGGAGGTCCTCGGGGTAGACTCCGTAATGATAAAACAATTTAAATGTGATACACTAGACTTAGTATCCCAGAGTTGGTTTATTACTATATAACATTTTTATATATACATGGAATATGTATCCTTATGAATCAGATAGTATAATATATTTGTAAAAAAAGATAGATACATAAGATAAACATTACAACGTTACATTAAATACATCATTGAGACTCCTTTGGAAACACTCTTAATCTTATAGACTATATTTTAACGCCATTATTAAAATTTAAACTAGCATCCTAGGGAAAAATATACATAACAATTGGGTGAACTCTGATACTCATTAAAGAATTGAATTAACTGGAAGCTAGAAATAAATTATAAAAAATATGAAAAAAACACTTTATATTAAAAACATGAGAATATTTTTTAGGATAAAAATGATTAAATAATGCCAAAATATAATAAAACCATTTATATTTAAACATTAGAATAATCACATGGACCATCAAAAACTAGTTTCATAATGATGTAATTCCTAATGAGGTACATCACAACTATACTATAAAGTCTTCATTAAATAACCATACATAAGTGTGCAAAAACCCAAAATTGTTTGTATCATGCGACTTATTGTCCCACCAAGGGTATATAGCCGGCCCCACTCAACACTTACTATGCCTAATTAATTCCCTAGATGAAAGGATAGAATCATAGTAAACATATACATAAATATTGAATCTAACAAATTAAATGTAAATAACATTCCCCATTTAGTAAATATAATCACTAACCATTTTGTGTAATATGGAGAATTGTATAAATATAACCGATAGACTATCAACCTAATCATAAACCAATAAATAAAATATATGATATGAAATAATAAAATATTAATTTTAATTAATCTTATGAAATATTAAGGGATTTTAAATAAATAATAATACTCTTATAGAATCATCGAGGAATTCTTGAGATAAATACTATTTCTATATTGAAAAGAAGGGTTGTTTTGGAAATTTTTTTGATTAAAAAAAGAAATTATATAAAATAGTTTTTCCATAATAAATTTTTGATTTTATTATAAATGGTGACATAAAATTTAATTTATAGTGCACATGAAAATAAGTAAGAAATAATGAAGTTCAGATGAATCACTCTTGTTTATCGGGAGGGACATAAGAAAGATCCTTTTAGAACATGTTACTCCACATAAAATAAATAAGGATTAAAATTGGTATATATATATAGATCATACAAAAATAATATATTATTACTTCATAATAATAATTAATAATGTCATTCGGGTAAACAGATAACATGAGTAACAACAATGAAAGCGTTGGTTTGGTTAGAAAGACCTACCTTATGTGAGAATGGGTTCTGCACATGACCTTATAGTCCAAGAATTTGAAATTATACTCATAAAAACATTATTTATGAACCTATTATACATGTTTTATAATTTAATTATATTAATTTATGTCCTGTTCCAAATTTATATGATTGAGATAGGTCCTTCCAAAATTTTTGTTTCCATCATATCACGATCTGTTCTCTTGATTATAAGTAATGGATATCATTTAAAATGAGTGTCATTATCCAGAGTTGTAATTACATGTTATTAATGAAAAAAGTTTTGTTTTATTGGTGTTATGTATCAATTTGTTTCCATATATTATTATTAATCATTAAATAACATGTTAATTATATTAGTTTAACTTAATTTTAGCGATTTTTGATGATAATGACCATGATTTTTTCTAATATTTAATATCATGTATATACAGTGGATAAAGAAACAAAATTAATTTATAATAAAAAATTTATAATCATTTTTAACAATAAAAATGGCTTCATGACCATCCTTGGTGGAGAAATTGACGAACAAATGTTCGTCATACGTGATGGTTATAAGTCGACAAATCTCAAATGATCATTTCGTTTTTAAAATAAGAGAGTAGGTATGTTGATTGATAATAGATGTTATATTTTCATGATATATTTTCATTATATATTGTGTAATCGAGTTATAATTATCATTTTAACATTGTAGTTTAGGATATAATAAAAAATAAAAAAATTGAAATGAAATTAAAAGAAAAAAGCTGGGGATTTACCTCTTGAATTATTCTCCTTATGAACCTCCATAGGAAAAATGGTTTTTGTCTTTTAGGTATACCAATATCTCCTGGATGTGGGGAGATACTAGAGAAGATTATTTGTGATGAATTTTAACATTATTAATTGATTATATGTGTGAGAGGTGAAGGCATTGTGGGGTGGTATTTATAGTGGAGGAGAGGGGTGATTTTCTCATCATTGCATTCATTATTTTATTATTTTGATCAATAGAATAAATAATGTGGATTCATGTATAAAAACAAATTAATAATTTTTTTGTGAGTTTGAACCAAGTGTATCTACATCATCCATACATCATATATGACTCAATATATCATGTATTTAACATTTAACATAAATTAACATGTTTTAAAATTCACCTTAAATTCAAGTATTTTAGAAAAATCACAAAAATTCACTATAAACATTTTTCAATATATAGAAATAACGAATGTTCACAAGTTTTGGAAAATAATTTTCTAAATTTTAAATATTAAATTTTTAATTAAAATATTCATTTACTCAAAAAATAGTTTTTAAAATTAAAACTGATTTTATGACACTCTTAAAATTATCAGTAGTCTCATAAAATTATCCTAACATAAGAAGACAAAAAAAATATTGATCTATGTCTACATTTAATGAACTTTATTTTTTCTTTGATATCATTATATTAATTATTAAATATTTTTCTAAATATTTATGACTGAACAAAATTTCAACACTTAACTATTAATTTCTAAAATAGTCACTTACTCAAACTATTATATAATTATATCATTTCTTCATTTATAAGACGCCTAAATTTTATTTATACATTCATGGGTTAGATTACTATTCTTTAATGTGAGTTACTATTCATAATGTCAATATTACTATTTCTATGGTCAAGATACTATTTCATCGATATAGGTTCCTTAAAATATAGAAATACATCTTATTTCAATAATTATTTGTTTATAATGTATTTTTTATCTTCTATAAGATTTATTATGTGACTTATTATATTTTAAACAATCATTAAAAGGGAAATCTCATTGATAGAATTATAGGATGTTACATTTCCCCCTCCAATAAAAATTTCGTCCATGAAATTTCAACAATGTCCCCTCACAATAATATATGGGTAGTTATTCATCATAATTTCATTAGTCTTCCACACCACCTGTTCAATTTTATGATTTTTTGAAGTAAAATTACCAACTGAGTAATCTAATTCCTCAAAACCTATTCATTAGAGTCAATAACCTAGATACGGTCTTCACTGTAAGAAAAGTCATTTTTCCATTTTATACCATCTTAAGTGAGTTCATTTGTTGGGTGTAGAATTTTCATCCATAACTACGATATGTGGATCAAATTTTTTTACATAGAAATTTTGGGTGACATTTCCAAACAATAAGCGGCATTTCCAATTCTCTACAGAATTTCCAAGGGACCTATATAAATAGGGCTCAATTTCCCTTTCTTCCAAAGTATTATAACACCCATTCATGGAGTTAATTTAAAAAAATGTGATCTCTAAATTCTATTTTAAAATTCATCATTCGATTATCAACAAAGATCATTTGTCTTCTTTGAGATGCTTGATATGTTTTTGAATATTCTTTACCATCATTGTTGTTTTCACCACAAGTTATGTGCCTAGAATGTTCCATTCACAATATTCATCGCAACAAGTAGGTTTACGACATTTATTCCCATACAATACAACATATGGGTATATATTAATATGATAATGGAAACAATTGTTGTAGGAAAACTATAACAATGCTAAAAACAGATCCCATATACCTTGAAAACCAAGTGATAATGATCTCAACATGTCTTTTAATGTTTGGGTCATCCGTTCTGACTACCCTTCAGTAAGAGGGTGATAAGAAGTACTAAAATACAGTTTGATATCCAAATATTTATAAAGTATTTTCTAGAATTTATATGTAAATCATGGATCATGATCAGAAATAAATGAGAGATTTGATTCATGAAGTCTTACACCATCATTAATATAGGTCCATGCAATGGTCTCTAGTGTAAAATATTCCCTTATAGTAAAGAAATGTTAATATTATGTATATCAGTCAAAAATTTGCAATATTGCATCATTCTTTAATAATGTTTTAAGTAATTGTTTGAAAAATTACATAGTTATGTCATCCCATTTCCATATATATATATATAATAATAGGATATAATAGTTATCTATTATGTTGTATTTTATCCTTCACAATTTTACATACTAATCATCATGATACATAATCAAAAAATTCTCACTTAATATTATCCCAACCCAAACTATCCTTAAAATATCTATACATCATAGTGATATAATGGTTTATAGAGAAAATAAGGTTATGTGAATCATTAAATAACTCCATTTTTAGCTCGGGGATAGATGGAACACATAACCTCCACAAAAAATTCAAAATTCTATCTTCATACACAAAATCATCCAACCTCTCAATATTGTAAACATTAAATTACTTTTAAATATTATCATCATCATATCGAGAACATTAAATCCATTCCATTAATGATGGATCAGAATCAATTTGAAATAATTTGTGATGATTCCCCTATAATAATAATTTCCATATCCATGGACGAATAATCCTTATCAATAATCATTTTTTTCAGAACCCCAGGACCTTTCAGGATGAATGAATCTACTACATTATTCTCTTTCCCTGGTTGGTAGTATATTGAACATTCATAATCCTTGATCAGCTCAATAAATCACCTTTTCCTCAGGTTTATTCATTTTTATGAGAATATATATCTCGAACTATTATGATCCACATATATATAAATTCATTCACCATAGAGATATTGACTCTACATAACTAGAGAAAACAATATATCTCTTAACTAAATATCATGTGTTGGACAGTTCTATTCATGATTTTTAACATCATTGATTCATAGGAATTAACACTATTATTCTGCATAAAGATGCAACCAATTCTATTCATGAATGAATCTCTATAAAAAAAAATCTACCATTTTTGGATAATATATTCCAGATCGAAGAACTCAATAATCTCATATTCAATTATTCAAAACATTCATCAATTTATTTTTTCGATAAAAACATAACCCCTTTATGATAAACGATGGTTAATTATTTGGATAATCGAGTGACATTATGAAAAAAAATCAATCATAATATGATAAAACAATAGAGCTACATACCATGGTTATCTTAATTAGTGTAGACCATTCCTGAGCATCCTTCATCTTCATATGATCAGATAAGATTCCTTCCATATAGACAATATGGTGAGGGAATTAAACTTGTTGAATCTATAATTTCCACATTATAAACATCCCATTTAACTTTTTTCTTCTAAGGGTCTTTAGAACCATGCTTAAGAAATTCTCATGATCTTCATAGATTTTGGAGTATTTCTTGATATCATCAATAATTACTACAAAAAATTCATCAAGAAATTCCCTTAAAAATCTATTCATTATATCCATAAAATAAGATGGTATATTATTTTTTTCTAAAGGCATTTCTATAAACTCTTTATTCCCATACATGGTTAGAAATGCTATCTTTGGATTATTTTCCTTCCTCACATGAAACAAATAACATACACATTGAAGGAAAATCATCAAAAAATATTGGGCTCCTTGATGTTGATCAAATAAATCATCCATACAAGATATATGATACTTGATCATTATTATAATAATATTGATCACCTTATAGTCAATTCACATAATCATAGATCCATTATTCTTCTAAAGGAAAAGAGAAGGATCTCTCCTGGAGAAACACTAGGGGAAATTAAATCATTATTACACAACCCATCTAGTAGTTTATTCACCTGCACTTATTCTACTATGTCCATTATATAAGGAATCATTTATATAGTTCATGCACTATGAATTAAATCAATTGAGAGATCAAATTCCTTATCCAGAGAATCTATAAGTAAATCCTATTGAAACACATCCATGTATTGTTTCACAAAATTTACATCCTCAATTTTAATAATTCTTCCCTCACCCATAGATATTTTTTTATCCTTCTACACATGAATTTAACTATATAGATCTATTGTGGGTGGATCTAGATAATAATCAAATGACGAGGTTTCTGCTCTAAAGATAAGTGATTCAACACAATTCTATAAAATGGAATCATTCCTTTTTCTTGAAACTGATTTTTGCATCATAATTTGAATTCAAATACATAGCCAAAATTATAACAAATCAAACCATATGTATGATGATATGTTTAGTAACTAAATCATGTTTATGTGTCATATAGGGGACTAATCAGCACATATTTATTGCAATAATACTTCCCTTATATGTTTTTATTGAAAAATCATTTTCTAAATCAAATTATATGTAATTAATTTTCTTGGAAATAAGGAAGATATAAAACAATGTGATGATCTAGAATCAAATAATGAAATGGATATTTTTGATGAAAGGATTTAAGTACCAAACACCACATCATTAGGAACATAAACCTCAGAAGTTGTGATTGCATAGATTTGGCCTTACTCCCATGGAATTATCTAGGGGAAGGTTTATTTTTAATCTAGTATAATCATATAAATAATTTCCCATCAAATTATAATTTTATCATTGAAAATTGGATTATTCTTTTTTCCCTTGTAAATACATCCATTGTGGCCTTTTTTTATTACTTATAATAAACTCTCATTCCCTTTAGGAAATATCCAGTGAGTTCCTTCCGACAATTACTGCAGAGTGGAAGGTCAATTATTCCCTTCATCTTCATTAACTTATTTATTTTTCTATAGTTTTTGGAATCAATTATCTTCTCTTTCATTCCATTAAATTCATAATACATAGAGAAATAATTTTATTTCTTGATAGCACATGAGGATATGTCTTCTTATAGTGAGAAATTTTGGGATATTAGTAGGCTTAAGATGAATGGTATTGAACCATCAAACAATCAACCAATCATTCTTCTTGGATAACATATGTAGTCTGTATCATTAATTTATATCCTAGTAATGTTGGCTTCATAAATTGTAGTGTTTTCACCCTCTTTTTATCTTTGACTCAATAATTTCCTCTCCATATCCACTCACTATTCGTAGGAAAAATATTTTCTTGGAATATTTCCATAAAATCCCTCCATTAATTTTTTTTAATATAATCATACTTCTTTGTTTATTAAATCAATAATTACCATTTATCATAATCTCTTGAGAGATGATACACATCCATGATAACTTTTCACTTTCAATACTTCCCAAAGTGATAAATGTCTTCTCTACATAACTTATCCATTGCTCCTCTACAAATTTGGTCATAATATCATTAAATGAAAGCGGTTATGAACACATAAATCAGTCTAACATTGATCCTAACCATTATGGATAGTGATTCTCTGTAAAGGTAATGTTATTCTTCACTACCTGTGTTTGTTATCCCATTATAGTTAAATGTATATAACAACCAGTAACAAATCCATTTCCAATATCATTATCTATAATATGAGGTACATCCCTACATGGGATACACACGTCATTTGGTTCCAATTCCTTACATTATGGTCCATTTCAAAATAATCGAATACAATAGATTTTTTTATGATTTATAATATATAATTTCAAACTAGAAAAACCCATAACATAAATTGAAATTTTATGCAAAGATAATATCATAACAATAAACACAGTTTTTTTGGGGACACAAATAATATTAAATCCCATATAATGGTTTGTATGTAAAATGTGTATTATCAAAATAATATCCCCTTAGAGTGTCAAAAAAGGTGTATATAAAGGCCCATTTTTGTCTACCAGGTTACCTCAAGTCCGGACCAGCACACCTTTTCTGAGTTATTACCACTAGGTAGATCGATTATAGCACTAAATCCAATTATAGTATCTAGACATGGATTAATTCTATAGAATGTTCCATAGAATTTATTCCATACCAAAATTATAGAAGGTTATTGTAAGTGTATCCTCAAGTTCTATGATAGGGTTTTGTCCCCTAAACTATTTAATCTATATGTAGTTTAAAAAGTTTCTTCTAAATATCCTCTTATACCAATTGTAAGTCCCCAAACCTAGTAACCCTAATCATGTGTCTTAATTAATTACATTGGAATAAAAACAAGGAAGACCCACACCAATGGACCGAATAGTTTAGTATCCTAGGCGAAGAAGTTACATACATAAGTTCAACAATACATATTGAATTGAAATACATCATAGAGACTCCATTGTAAACAATCTTATTCATCTAGATTATATTTGAAAGCAATTCATGAAATTATTATTGGCATCCTTGGGAAAATAAACATAAAAATTGTGTGATATATATTTCTTAGTAAGGCAAATAATTCAATAGAAGCTAAAAACTATAAGTCATGCTGAATAACTAAAAACACTTTCAATTAAAAGTAAGGGCATACTATGGAAGGAATAAAAAACAAAACAATTAATTCCATAATGTAACATAACTATGGATATTTTATTATTATAAAAACTACATGGTCTATAAATTAATAGTTATATAATGGGGTAATTCATAATGTCGGACATCATAATGATACCTACAAGGCCTCCTTCAAAGACCATACATAAATAGGTAAAACCCAATTAGTATTTCTCATTAGACCTACCGATGCACCCAGGGAATGTAAATGGACCCACCAAAAAATACTAAGTCTAATTAATTACTCATATTAAATGGGATAAAAATATTAAATATATGAATTCATATATAAACTAACACATGAAATGTAAAAAACATTACCAAATAAGTAAACATAATCACTAACATGTCAGAGTAATATGAATAATGTTATTTGGATAGAACATTCACCAAAAACGAATATTAATAGATATAACAAAATATTGTAGATATAATGATAAAATATTAATCCAAATTAAAAAAAAACAAAAAAAGGTGTTTAAATTGATTACAATAGTCTTACAAAATCATTGAGGAATTCAACAGATAAATACTATTTTTAATGGGGAATGAATTGTTATTTTTGGAAAATATTTTCAAAAAACAAACAATTAACTACGATAATTCATTCATAATAGTTTTTTTGTTTTTATTAATAAAATTGTGGCAGCAAAAATCTTAAAAAGAACAAGAAAATATGTTTGAAATTGGGAGTTTCCCTTGAATCAGGATTATTTATCCGGATGAATTTGAGAATGATCTATTAAAACATGTAACTCCCTATAAAAGAATGATGGATTATAATTGGTATATATATATAATTAAACTATAATTTATGATGAGTTCAAAAAAAATTAATAATTTCATTGGGGGTGTAGAGAGAACACGAGTAACCCGAAAGAATATGGAGGTTGGGGTAGAAACCCTTACCATATGTATGAATGTGTTATGAATATTACCTTATAGTCATGGAATATGAAATCAGATTCATCCATAATTTAATTCAGAAGCTATTATACATTTATATAATTTTATTATGTTAATTTATGGTATTTATATATTATAATATTGATTTCCATTGTTCTATAAGGTTTGTTTCCCTGATTTATTGATCGGTTTTCTTGATTATATGTATTGGAGTTTATGTAAAATTGGTGTAATTCTATAGAATTGAAATTAAATGTCATTGATGAACAAACAACACTATAATTGGTATTATTTATTATTTTATTTCCATATATGAGGATTAATCAATATATAACATGTTAATGATAATCATTTAGTTTACTTTTGACAGGTTTTCATTCAAAATGAACTAATTATGGTCTATTATTTAATAAGATGTATATGAAATGGTTATATAACACTAAATATGATATTAAAAGTATTTTATAATCCAGATAAGCCAACAAAATGGTTTCATGACCATCTATTAAGGATAAATTAAATAACTAAAGTTCTTCATCCATGAAGGATGTAAATCATCATCGCTCATATGAGGAATTATTTTTTAAAATAGTACTGAGAGAGTGTTAGGAGATTGATAATGGATATTCCATTGAAATTTACAAAATTAATGTATATAAATTATACTCATGTTATAATTTTCACTTATTATAATGAGATAAAGAGGTAATAAAAAAAGAAAATAAATTGAATATAAATTATATGAAAAAGGAAGAGGATTTACCTCTTGAAGTCTTCTCTTGGAGAACTACCTCTAGAGTAGATATTTTGGTATTTTGGTAATCCCACTATCTCCTTGATGTTGGGGGGATACTAAAGTATTGGTTTTGGTATAATTTTTACTAGTTTAAATCGGTAGTGGTGTCATGATAGGAGGGTTTGAGAAGTTGTATTTATCATGGAGGAAAAGGGTGATTTTCTCATTATTTTGTTTATTATTATATTATTTTACTCATTATAAGAAATAATATTGATTATTTTGACAATATATAGTAATACGTTCATGTGAGTTCAATCCAAGGTTTACTAAATCATCCATACAACATCTATGACTCAATAAATTGTGTATTTATCATTTATTTTATATTATAATATTTTAATATTCATAAAAAAATTCAAGTATTTTAGATAAATTAAAAAAATTAACTCTATCAATTTTTCTAATTTTATAATTCAAATATGAACACTAATATATGAAAATTATTTTCTAATTTGCGAAATTTATTTTTTAATTAAAATCATCATTTACTCGAAAAATATAGTTTATAAAATTAAAATTTATTTTATAGCACTCTAAATGATTATCTAAGGTATCATTATATTATCCAAAAATAATAAGAAAAAAATATTGATTTAAGAAAACATTTTATTATTATATATATATTTTATAAATAATTCTATCAATTACAATATTATAATCAAATATTTTTACTTTCAAAAATACCAAAACTTAAATATTAATATTATAAATATTCACTTACATATAGGATGATATAATTATATCATTAATTCAATAATAATATTCAAAAATTGAATTTATACATTCATGGGTAAGGTTACTATTCATTAGTCTAATTTACTATTTATACAGGCTATATTCCTATTCATAAGGCCGAGATACTATTGAATCAGTATAGGTTACTTAACTTATAGAAATACCACTTATGTCATTGATTCTTCATTTATAATGTTTGTATTTTTTTAATATGTTATTTTATGTGATTTATACTATTTGAATAAAATAAGGAAATATAAATTTCATTGATATAATTTTATGTTGTTACATGAAATGCAAGGGATCGATCTATCATGTGATTTTGGGTGATTATTATGAATAACTATTATATGTGTGTTGTATATAGGTGTGGTTGGTTCTTGGTTTGATCGATTGGATCTATCAAAATAATTGTTGAAATGGGAACCTTGAATATCATACATATTTTCAGTGAATGGTTTCTACATGAGATTATGATTGTGCACTTTATATGCCATGTATTATGGACCTTATTCTTCTTCGGTAAAGTGATCCTCTATTAGGACAAGTAGGGAATAAACCGATATTTTGGGAGATAAATGATTTTATTCAGTGAGTAATTCATATTGGATGAGTCATATATGTAGTATCTTCTAAACTATCTACAGATCTCATAGTCTGTCCAATGTACTTCTATATTTATATGTTTGGGGTGTATTATTGAGGTGATTTTTTTGATTGTTACACATATGAGCTATATTTCTACTTACCTTGTTATGAAATCATTTCTTCCACTCTCTTATATGTTTTACTTCTTGGATAATGTGAAGCATTGGTTAAAAAATGTATATATAAAATGATTTAATATTACTTCTCACATTATTTCTCCTTATTTAATTTAATGTATTCTCTCTCTCTCTCTCTAATATTTTAATTTGTCCTTCTTGAAAAATAATATGGTTTATGATTGAAAAAATAGAAATCGATCATGTTTTAAGAGAAAATGTGTTAAATCCTATGTTTTAAATATATTATTTCATAATTGAAACTAATGTATATTATATATATTTATATATATATACATTAGGAATACATTTTTCTATATTTCCTATATTGTTTTATTCTAAGAACTATTGTATCAACCCAAAATGTTATAAATAAAATTCCCTATTTTAATTAATTAAATATATTATTATGTAATATAGTTATTGAAAGTAAATTAAATTATATTGTTTTATTATATCCTATTGGATTTAGAAAATAGTTTATTCTCATTACCATTGATAATATATCCATTAAATAGTGATCACATGATTTTCATAAATATAGGGTTTTAACAAATCCAATTGACACTTACAATGGAAGTGACAGTCTCAACCAGTAGGCATATACCCTTTGAAGCCCATTTATCATATATTATTAGGGAGATAAATTTTCTTAATTTTTCCATTTACCAATCCCAAGTTATGATCTAAAAACATGAACATGAGTGAAACTATTTATTAGAGATGTTCATAATCATGTTTATCACGACCCAAACCATGTACATCAGACCACCCCATGAATGTCTCATCATTATGAAACTCATTTTTAGGGATTTATATGGTGTTTTAAAAGAATAAATATAATTAAACTATTATTATGAGTATATACATTTTTTATTATAAAATAATGAATATATTTTCATCCTATTATGGTAACTTTATAAAAGAATTTTATTTCTGTATAATTAAACAAAAATATTATTTTTTTGGTAATATTCAAATTAAATTGAAAAATCTATTTTACTGAATTAATTTATTTTTAAAATAAATAAAATTTTTATAAAATATTATCATAATTTAATTTTTAATTAATATAATTTATCATATAAAATGTATTAAGTACAAATTAATTTTAATATAAGGATTAAAAAATAACAATTGTCAAAAAAACCAATAATTTTTCAATAAATGTCATTTTTTATTTTATAAGTGAAAATAAAAATATTTAGAATATTATTTAGATAAAATGAATATTATTTTTTTAATCGTAATGTCTAATTTATTCAATGGTTAATTTTCCATAAATTTCTAAGGGAATTATATTTTCAGGAAAAATTAAATACTGTATAAGTATAATTTTTTAATTTTGGATTTATAATGACCCAAAAGTGATGTAATAAATACTATAAAGGGTATAAAATAATAAATAAATGTTTTTTATTTAAAAAAATATTATTTTATATTTATTTGTTTAATTTTTTAGATACTTTATGAATCCTCCAAAATGATTAATGTATTTCACGTGTTAAAAACCATTTTTCAAACTTTGACTCACCTTCACATAAGAAAGATAATTATTTAATTAATTTATGCCCTTGGATATATAAAATAGTTATATCCACAACCATTTTGTTGAAACGGTGGGATATATCCATTTTATGGTTGGTGGTTTTGGTTATTTAATTATGTAGAGTCCAAAACATAAAATATAATGAAATACCACAATTTCCAAGATATACCCATCCAAGATACCAATTCAAAACAATAAAACTAATTATAGAACATATAAACTCTTCCCTATACTCTATATAGTCCTAAAATGTATCCCCAATCTCTCAATAAGTCTCTCCCAATAATTTGAAATGACACACTCAAGCAGGAGATATTTTACTTTCTCCTCTTTATATAATTATTTTCTTTACATTGTGTCTTTTACATAAATTAGTTATTATGGAATATATTATATTATATCCCCTTATTGTCTAATTTATGTACACATTATGATAGACCCCTTTCAATTACATCAACCAATTTTAATAAATTTTATGATATATTGTAATGTTTCCATAATTTCCCCGTGATTTTACATGACAAAACAATTTTACAGTAAATAACATACCCATTTCATATACAGGGTATTCACCTGTATAAAATTATACATCATTGTAATGATACTTAAATGTATTTATTCTACACTCTATGTTTTTGGAAAAAATTATGATGATAAATGAATCCATGATGTCTTATCTATGCGGAAAAAATTAACCTCTGAATGAAATTAAAGTGAAGAGGGAAAAAACAATTGTAGCCCTCCAATTCATTTGGTAATGTTTATCCTCAAGAGACATAATTTTTGGATAGATAGTGAAATTGGTACCTTTATGAGACTTTTTCCATAATGAAATCATGGAATATTATACTCTGTATATGTTTATGATGTAGTGTTTTATGTTGGCCCCACATTTCCAATGTTCTTATAATCATGATATATCATGTCTCATTGTAAATTATTATGATTCATACTCTTTTTATGAAACATTGATATGAATATTGTATTACATGTATCACCATATTTATTTTTTTATTCCCCCACAAGTCATTAAGGATAAACCCTTTCTTATGTTTTTCCCTGAGTTATCCAATGCATTTTGAAGTGCCATGGAATTTTAGAAGAATGTTAATTTTTTTTTCAATAACGATAATGTATCACATATCCAAGATTATATTCCAGTTACCCAATTCCCAAATAAACCAGACTTATCAGTATTATAGGTTATATTATGTGTAATATTATGTAATAAAACAACTATTAATGAGTAATAAAGAGAAGGTTTGTTATAGTTTCTATTATAGGAATATTTTAGTTATTTTTTGGATGAGGATGGGAAAAAAATTGAGAAATAATCAAGTATAAGTGTATGTATATAAAGACATATTATTTTTTTATGTGAAGAGATAGTGGTTTATCAAGAAAACAAATCCTAATTTGGATACTATTATCAGACATGGTTATTTAATAGATGTACCTATGGGTAACAACTCCAACAAGGTGTGTTATTCCTAGCTCAGTGTCACCTGGTTCATGAAAATAGTCATTAATGTGAAACTGGTTTGATACTTCGGGGGGATATTCATTAGTAAATTCATAATATCATAACAAACTATTATTATAGGAATAAAAAAATCCCATAAAATTATATGTTATGAAATAGATCCGGGAGGACATAGATTGAATCCTTGATATTCATACATTAATAAATAAATTTAATTTTTTTATACATATCATTTCATTATATTTTTCATTTAGCTTATAATAATTTAAAATATTCATCCATAAATATTCTTACATTCTATATAATGACAAAAAATTATATGAATTAGGTAAAAAATCAATGTGATGGGAAATGTGATGACTACCCCAAGGAGATTCCCAGCACAATGTGGGAAGGAATCACAAATGTTATAAAAATAATCTCTTTTATTACTCAAGATATAATAGATACCTGGTTCAGGATCAGTGTTTAAATCCACCTACAAGTGAAAAATCCATTATAGTGTCTTTTATGTAAAAATTTCCGTCTACATTCGATTGATCGTCTCATCCCTTAATCATGGAACAGTGTATTAAATGCATTGCGAAGATTATATAAATCATCAAATGTTTTCATCATGAGAATTATCTACTATCTATACATTTTGTTGAGGTATAAGTGGACCAGTGGTGTATATTATCCATGAATACAAACCCATATTTAAAGATCAAAGCAATGGGGTGGAGTGAATTTTGTAAAAATATTTTTGATAAATATTTTCATCCTAATCTCTATATTAAATGGGAAAGTGGTTTTACTTCCCTCAAGAAAATATTATGATGAATAAATCGATGCATATAAGGAAAACATGACAGGATGTGAATGATACACCCTAGGATTTTTCACTACCCTTAAAATGATTGTTGGTAACATTATTGGTTGTCTAAAACAGACTCTATTAAAAACCATGTGATCCAAGACATTGATAACTATTAGGAAATTGTACAATGTGACCTCATTTTCAAAATTGGGATAGATTAATCTCATGTGTTTCATGGGGATATGAAGTGGATAGTGGAGTTTAATTTTTGTCATGTGATAGAGAAATATAATGGTTCCATGAAATTTAAATATCACACTTGTCAAAGGCATGGAAACGAGAACCCCAAAAATTTTCTAAAGGGGTTGACGAAATCCCCTTGGTGCGGGAAGGAAGGAAACTAACTGGCGATTTAAAAAAGAAGAAACCCACTAATATGATGGAAGAAATAATTCTATAGTGAACCCTTTGTTCATTGATATTTTCTTTCCACTGGAAGGGAACATGTCACTTTGGAAACCTATGAAATAATCCATATATTTTAAGAAAAAACCAACCACTCCAAGGAAACCTGGGAACAAATTTTCCATCATTAGCATTGAGTTTTATCCATGAAATTACTTTGAGAGAGGTACAATAGTTATTTATTAACGTATAGAGATCACAATTTATAATTCTACTTGTACACATTCTTCTATATAATGAGTGTTTTGTATAAATATTGAATCAACACCATGTATCAGGGATGTTGAGTTATTAATGAAAACCTAATATTGAAATTATTGAATCATAAGTATAAAAATCTTCTCATATCACAATTTGTAGGAAAAACATCCCTTACAACATTTTGATACTCCATTTTGTGGAATTTGATACAATTTTGGTATGGATTGGATTTTCTTATATAGAGCCAACATATATTTTAAGGAGAAGGAAATCACTCTCCATACAAAAAATAATCCCCCAATTTTTTACAAGTTCAAGGATGGGGATAAATACTATATATCTCTATAATCACAAGAATTTAAATTAATTTTCAATGATAATTAGTATGTAGAAAAAATTAATGAGTCAATGAAAAGAATCATCCTTGAAAACATGTATATTGTATGGGAATAAACTGATGTTTTTACCAAGGAATTTCTTGATCATTCTCCAAGCTTTGATGTAGAATTTTTAATCGAGTTTATACATAGGGAATTATGATTATCCATTAATCCATTAAAATGGTTGTTGTGGAAAAAGAGGAGTTATATAAAACAACAATATTAGAATCTATATAGATTGATCATATGCACAAGTTCCTTAACCTCGGATATATGAGTCCTCTTAATTAAGAAGAAGGATGGATCAATACACCATTACCTTGACTATCGTGAGCTCAAAAAGATCTTTATAAAGAATAAGAGTTATACTACATATATTGATGACTTGTTCGATCAACTACATAGAGCACAATAATTCTCTATGGTGGATATGTGGCTAGGATATTACTATGTTAGGGTGATGAATGAGGATATCCTAATGATTTATTTTTATACATGTTATGAGCAATATGAGTTCTTAGAAATTCTATTTGAACCCACAAATGGTCCATCAATCTTCTTGGACATGATTAATAGAGTCTTTTGAGATTAACTCAAAATAAATTTGTAGTCTTTATAGATTACATTCTAAAATAATATAAATCCAAGGAGAAGAAAGTGGGGTATAAAAGAACTGTTCTAAATACCTTATGAAATGAGAAGCTTTATTATATGTACATTAACTGTTATTTTTGGTTGAGGGGTGTCTAATTTTTGGGACATATCCTCATAGGGAATGGGATATATGTGGACCCCTATAATGGAATAGATCAAAGGATATTTGATTCCATCATATGTGATAAATATCTATTATTTCCTTTTATTATCGGGGTATTATCTTTAATTTGTAATAAACTTATATCAATTTTGAATCCTCTATCCAAGGTGAATTGGATGGGAGTAAATTTTTCTTCACTTGATGAATGTGAAAATATCATTAAGGAGTTGAAAAGGATGCTTATCACTGCCCAAGTTCTCACAGTACCATAAAGTTAATTTTTTATGTAATATTATGCCATTATTCAATGAAGGTATTGGGTAGTGTGTTAATGTATATTGACAATGTCATAGATGATGATTATAGGAAATTGATATATCAAAAACAGAAATAGAAAACACATTATCTAAAGTTGTATACAATGATTAATCCTCGACAATGTAGTAGCATTGTCTCATTGAAAATAATTATAAAATATATACGGACCACAAATTAGAAAATATATATTCACATGGAAACAGATGAATACATTCCAATGTTGTAGATTATAGATGATCAAAGTCTGTGAATACCCAAACCAATACAATCCTAGTAATATAACTAATGTGTTGGATGTTCTATATAGAAAGGACCCATAAATTCTTTCCTCCATACTAAGTGAGAGGGAACAAATATTTTTATTATGGGAAATGATAGATATTGGAATCATAATGGAAGTAACATCATCAATACATTAAAAAATTATTCTATAACTATCTCTTATAGAGTGCTTAAAATATGATGAATGATATGATGTGGGAATTAAAAATAATGTGAAAACTATAATAAAAGGTAAATCCTTAGAATTCAATGTTAATGAATATGGTGTTGTGTTATTTCGTTCAAGACTATGTGTATCATCAAATATTGAGTGAAATAATGATATTTTGGATGATGCATATAGATCAACCATATCTAACCATCCAATGAGTACAAAAATGTATAGAGATATCTATCAACACTATTGGTGTGACACAAGGAAGAACATTATCACATTATATAAATCAAGATGTCTTGAATGTCCATTAGTGATGGAGGAATAGAAAAAATTTAATGGAATTTTGAAAAGATTACTCATACCTACATTGAATTGGAAAACCATCACCATGGACATTATCACCAATAATATGAAGACATCCAGAAAAAACAATATTTTCTGGGTTTTGGTGGATCATATTCCAATAACGAAAAATATCATTGTGATTTAGGTGTATTTCAAAGAAGATCAACTTTCAAATATATTTTTTAAATATGTGGTAAGGTTGTATGGAGTACCTTAATCAATTGTTTCTAATTGATATATGAGTTTCTCAAAAATGTTCTTGAAAAGTTTACAATCATGTTTTAAATACTGTTCTGAAATTTAGTATGAACTATTATCCTAGAAGTGTTTAATAGCCCTAATGGACTATTCCAACACTGGAATATATGTTGATAGCACGATATATAGACATGAAAGGATGAGAGATCCGATATCCACCTCTGGTCAAGATCTCATAAAATTATTGTTTCTGCTCAAGAATCTAAATAAACCCATATGAATCCATTAAAGGTAAGAGGTTATGGACACATTAAATTTTGGAAGAATTTTGGGGGAAATGTCTAGGACATGAAATGGTGGAATAAATTATGGAAAATGTTTAACTAATTCAGCAACATATCAAGGCTACTCAGAGTCGACGAAATATCTATACTAATATTCTTCAATAATGCCCTCAGTTTGATGTTGGATACATGTTATTCATCCACATATGTATATATAATATATAGATGACCTGTACGAATAAGGAAAATATTAGTTTAGGATACATCATTCCCTTAGTGATATCTGATCACATCAGAGTGGTATCTTTCCAACATGAACTGCCACCAAACCAATCTGAAGTATATGATATATTCCCTATATCCCTCTTGAGAATTTACATACCATTAACATAAAATGTACTAAATATATAAGTGATTCCATTTGAGAATGATATATCTTATTTGGAGAATCTGGTTATGAACATATATCACATAGACAATGTTCTATGAAATAAAAAAATTCACTTGGTCAATGTGATGTGTTAAAAAAACCTGTTTGATGAACTAATGTGGGAACCAAAGGTGGTTCCGATGTAGAATTTACCTAATCTATTTAATGTGTGAAAAAAATGTTTTGGCTTAAATTTTATAAATTGGGAATATTATAATGACCCAAACTATTAGAAATAAAATTCCCATTTTTATTTAATTAATTTTTTTATTTTCTAATGTGGTAATAGAAAACACACACTCACATTTTTATTTATGATATCTAATTCAATTTAAAATTCCATTAAATACAATTATCACTGATAATATATCCTTTGAATAGTGATCATATGATTAGAATAAATATAGGGTTGTTACAAATTCAATGGACATAGACAAAGGAAGTGATGGCCTCAACTAGTAGGTTACTACCCTTCAAATACAATTTATAAGAGCTTCTACCAGAGATATAATATACTATTTTATCCATTAACTAAGTCCAAGATGATATCCATCAACTTTAGAATGAGTGACAACATTGATCAGAGAAGTTCGGGATTATTGAGATTATGTCCCAAACCATGAATCCTGAATCACCCAACAAAATTCTTAACATCACGCACCTTACTCATAGTTAAATTTATTGTGTATTAAATTCATTTTATAAAAAATCACAACATTATGAGTATGTGCATTATTTTTTACAGAAAAAATGAATTTATTTTCATCATATTGTAGTTTATAAATTTTGTTTATTTATAAATAATAATAAAAATACTATTTTTGGGTAATAATCAAAATCAATTATAGAATTTATTTTGATTAATTAATGGATTTAGTAAATAAATAATATTTCAATCCAATATTATTTTTAAGTAATGTTTAATTAATATTAATTCTCATATAACTTTTATGATGTTTAATGTAATTTTTATAAGGGTTCCGAAATGGGTTTTTGTCAAAAAACCATGAGTTTCTTAGTAAATGTCGATTTTTATTTTAATAGTTATAATACACATATGAAGAAAATTAATTATATAAAATTAATATTATTTTTAAACTCATAATGTCAAAATTATGAAATAGATAATTTTTCATTATTTTTGGATACATTCTAATTTTTTTTATAAAAAATAAATAATGAATTAATATTATTTATATATTATAACGTAATTATGAACCAAAAGTTATGTAATAAATAATATAAATTGTAACCATGACTTAATGTATTTTTTCAACATAAAATAAATATATTTTGTGTTTATTTTATTAAATATATGAATCCAATTTGAATATTGTAAAACCATAAATATATTTTATGATTCGAATAAAATTTCTTTAAAATTATGACTCACATCCACAAAAGAAAGGGTATTAATCTTTTAAGTTAAGGTCTTTCCATTATTAAATAATAAGGAAAAATCTTATTTTTATAAAATCGTAGGAATAACCAAATTGATGGTTTGTGATTTTGGTTATTTTATTATGTAGAGTCCCAAAACAAAATCATAAGTAAATCCCCCTATTGTCATATATAAACCCACCCAATATCCAATTTTTATTCAGTAAAACTCCTTTTATGAGGTCTATACTCTTACCTACACTCTCTAGAATCCTCCTAGGGCTCCCTCGATCACTAAAGAATACTCTTCCCAACATTTAGAATCACAAAATCAAATAATGAATCTTTTGATTTATCCTCCTTATTCAAATATCTTCATTACATTATGAATTTTATCATTATTTCATTATTTTGGGATACGTTATTCCATATCACCCTTAATTTATAATTTATTTCCAATTTATGAGTGACCCATTTATCTTTCATCAACCCCACTTATAAATTTTTGAGCAACGCTGTTATGCTATCAAAATTTAACTATGAATTACCTTGATAAAACAATTGAGTAGTGAATACCATACACATTTCAACGAAATTTTATTTACCATTATACACATATATTATATTGAATAGTATATATTAGTCAATAATTTTTGGTGTAATAAATTATTATGATGAATGAATCCATGTTGTGTAATATGAGCAGAACACATAGGCAGGATAATGAAATAAATATCATTGGTGAGAACATGATTATAGAGAGCTCTAATTAATTGGATAATGATTTGTCTAATGAGATTCCATTTTGGGATAGGGAGTGACCTGATTATTTTTTGGGATTTTTTTCTCCATGATGTCTTGGTGGTTTAGCATAGAACTATGTTTTTATATACTGTTTTAAGTTGTTTCCATATTTTCCATGTTATAATTATAATGAAATATCATGTCTCACTGTTCATGTTTGTGATTAATACAATATTTATTCCCCATTTAAATGCCTAGTTTCTAACATGTATCACATAATTCCTTTTGAATACCCTTACTAGGATTTATATCTCACCCATTTTTATGGTTGTTCTCAGGTTATCTCATGTTGTTTTAGAAGACATGGAATTTTAGAAGAATCATAATGATGTTTTCAACAGTGATATTTTATCTTATATTCAAGATTTAATTATATCTAACTAATCCCAATGACAATATACATCTCAATATTTTAGTTTTTATGAAGTATAATATTATATAACAAATCTTTTATTAATGGATAATAAAGAGAATGGTTTTTATACATTTAATTCTTTATTCTATTTCATCTCTAGTGAAGGTTTCATATTGGATTCATTTTTTGTGGGTGATGATGGTTTTTGGAGTGGAGAGAGTCAATTGGGGTCACATGGAGACTTTTTGGTCATCAGTTCAGTTTGGGTTTTTGTCTCCATCTTTGTTTTATGATTAGTTTATGTATAAATAATGATAATCTTGGAAAATGAATTTATTTTTATTATCTATGTGAATTTCTTATTCTTAGGTTTATTTATTCTATTTGAAATCATTCGTTTTAGTTATTGTTAATACACTTTTCACTTATATCCATACCAGGAGGATCATGGTCCACCAGTATATCCTTATTGCGAGATGACTCATGTGATTAGTCTGAATTCAACATGGGATAGTTTTTGAAATAATGGTATCATATCATATGATATTTAGAGTTCATATCATTCAGTTCACTATTTATTAATTTTGTTTTCAAGGTTGATGGAGTTAGACAGTCAGTACATTGGGTGTGCTAAAGAGGATGTGTTGGAACAACATTTTCTATGAAGAACATTGGTTATTATGGGGTGTTGTGTTTTTATTTGTCGGTTTGGTTCTTGTGAGAGGTAATTTCTTTAGGAAATAAAAATAGATATGGGAATGTTTTCTGAGTTATCACATAGGTCATGGAAATCCACTTAGAGATGGGGACATGGTCCAAAAAATCTCTTGGTGACAGTTCCTTGATTTGAATATGACCAGCAACCGTATGTACAAGTCATCCATATACCCTATATATATTTTTTTGATATCGTTTAGGTCATTTTTTATTTTGATGATGATTTAAAACCCCATATTATGAAATTGGGAAAACTACAATTTAAGAGATAATGTTTTTAGTTTTTAAAGATCTAAATTATTTTTTTTAATTTTTAAAGGATTTTTTGAAATATAAATGAAATATTAATAAAATAGTATTATGAAATGAGTTTTTTAAAAAAATTATGTTTTATGATATGTGATTTTTTGAATTGACAGAAATGTATTGAATCAAGAAATTCTGGTTTTCAATTTATTTCAAAATATTTTATTTTTTAGATTAATAAAAATGGTGTGACTTATAAAGTTGGAATATGGATTTTGAAATAGATGTTGGTGATATTTTGAAAATTTATTATGAAATTTGAGTCTTGGGTTGAACATTTTGTTTCTAAAATGGAAATTTATATTATTGAAAATTTTTATTCTCATGAGTGCTCACATGTAAGGATGAGAGAGAGGATGTGTATTATTGATGGAATGGGTGGTTGGGTTCCTGGATTGACTTCGAAATTAACTTGTTGGAGGCTCTATGTAATACCAAAGGTGATTTGGAAATTGATTATGTTTCTTTATCCTTTCAAATGTGTTTTCTGGAGAATGAAATTTTGATCTATTTATAAATGAGGGTTGTGTAGAGTGTTTTCTTGTGATTCAGAAATGGTTTTTATGCGGTGTTTAGTGTTTGATATTCTTTTCTTGAGTTATTTTTTATTGAGATCATGTTTTTATTAGTTTCTTCATTCAACCCCCCTAGGATTTGAGGGATATTTGAGGTGAATGTATAGTTCGTTAACTATTAGAGGACCTATAGTTTATCATCATATGGACTATCTTCTTGAGTTCTAGTATAATAAACCTACATTATTTTATTTTAGATGTGATACTCTTAAAGAAGAATGGTGAATGGGTCATTGTTGATGTTTTTCCATTGGTTCATGGATCAGGATACATATCTCCATGGGTAGACTGATTAATATTCTTAAACGGATTGTCATTTTTAGAATTTAATTCTTCCTGATCTATAAATAATGGTTTTTGATTTTTGTGTAACCTCTTTTTCGGATTTGGTAAGGCATGTATTTCATGTTTAATATATTTTATATTGAGTTTTAAATGTAAATAATCCACCATTAGTATCTCGAATTGGTGAAGGTAATTACAAAAAGGTGTTAGGAATTCATTAATAATCAGGTAGTGTTGTTAGTAGAATCTAGAGGCCTCAAGTTCTCTCAACAAATTCATCTAGGTTTAAGATCCTTGTGATATGTTAGTGTTGAAATCTAGGTTATTTGAGTATGTATTATAAATGTTCTATAAAGTTTATACATAAATGTATAATCCTAGGTTTAAGGAAATGAATCTGTCGACCTGTTTCATTGAAGTGATGTAGAGCCAGATCCACCCCTTTAGAAGAAACCATATCTCATTTCCAGAAGTAGTGTAATGTTCATAGTACAGTTGAAGTACCTTTTTTGAGATATCATTATTTATTTTGGTTGTGTTTTTTACCTATTAATATAGTATTTAAGGATGTTGTAATTTTTTTCAAACCTCAATTTTGAGGAATGCCTCTCTTTTGGAAAATATAAATTTTATCAATTTCGGTAGCAGGTGTATTGTTTTTTATTACTTTTTATGCATTTTTATCATTGGGGTCGAAAATGTGTGTGATGTTCATTTCCTCCAAATCATATTTTTTTAGTTGATCTTCCTTCTTTGATTGATGTGAGTCTCGTGGTTTGTACTGTTTGTTTAGTTCTTCCTAGGGGTCATGTGTGGCCATTCTGGTTTAGAATGTTGGTATAAAAGATATATATTTATTTCACATTAACACGTGATTAATTATATAAAATTGAAATTATTACTTCTCAGATAATCTATAGTATTAGCCTATTTAGGAATTAGTTACATTAAATAACAATATAATAAAGGAAAAATGTCAATGTTATTGAAATCTTCCATACATTCTATCATGTAAAAGTTCCCGAGATTATTTTTGAAAATACATAAAAATGGATTTGAAATAAAAAAATAAATATAATAAACAATGAATAACATTAAGAAGATAATATATTCTGGTAAATTGGCATATAAATGGATAATAAAAAGAATATGATTGATAGTACCTGATGTATCTTGATATTCGTAACAAAGGAGATGTAGAATCAATGTAAAACACTACATCATAATCATATGTCAAGGATAAATGCCAATACATCTTGACAAAAATTTATCCTAATGGAATCTTATTCACCCAATGTACAAAAATTATTTCTCAAAAGAGAGAAATTGATCAAATGCCTTGTATAATAATATAATTTTAGGCACACCCATCACATTTATTTCATTCTCATGCTTGACTGTGCCACGTAGATCATATAAGCTGGATTCATTCAACACTATTTTTTAATCTAGGATCAAAAATTGTGGAATACATACATTTAAGTGAAAATTAAAATTATTATATGATTATATATGTTAATACCCTTAATATTAAATTGTTATGAATGTCACTACACAATTTGTTTTCAAGGAAAATCGCAATAAAATTCCCGCAGCATAACAATGTCTATTAAAAATTCATAAAATGGGTTGATGAGAGAGAAATGTGTGTCTCATAATTTTTATATAGAATTTTTAGTAATGTAGGCTAGGAAATAAATTTACCATTATTATAAATTTTAAATTTAAGGCATGAGAAAATAACGAAACATAAATAAATATGTGAAAAAATAACCCTTACTTGAGTGCGTGGCTCCAAATTCTTAGGGTGATGTTCTTGATAGATTGGGGGAAATATGGGACAACTCAATATATGGTGGGGATGAGTAAGGATGTTATAAAATAATTTTTAGTTATTATATATTGGTGATTGTCTGTGTATATATTGGAAAAGAGTATAGAATTATTTATCATTTCTCAAACAACTGGTTTTAGAATCTATGTAATAAAATAAACAAAACCAAAAACCTCATCTTGTTTTTTCTGACAGTTTCTTTCAAATTTTACACTCTTAATTTTTTTATAAGTTAGTGGGACAAACATAATGAAATAAAAAGATTTCTTATGTACATGAGAGTCATGATCATAATGAAATTATTTTAAAACCATAAAATTTATTAATGGTTTTGGATGATTCATAATGGGTTATAAAATGAATGTTATAAAATAATAATATCATTATATTAAATAGAAGATATTTATATGGTCTTGGATACCTTCTACAATATTTTTTTTCTCACTTTGTGGTAATTATGATGTCATAAACCACAAATCATATTTATACGGTATGTAATTTGTAACAGAAAATTTTACTATCTATACATATTATGAATAATTCACCATTGGATAATATTGACTCACTGATTAAAAATATAATATTCATTTAATATGAATATTTTTAAAAGTATATGAACATTAAAAATAAAAACCTAATAATCATTTACTGAGATATGCTGTGTTTTTTAGAACAACCATTTTCAATCCTTTATTAAATTTATTTTTGACATTATAAAATTTAGATGATAATTAATATTTAATAAACATTATTTAAAAATAATATTTTAAATTAATATTTCTTATTTCAAAAAGACATCAATTTATGAAAATTATTTCCATAATTTAATTTTTATATTATCAAAAAATAAAATTCATTTTTTATAATACCAGAATTAAAATTATTCATAATATAATAAAAATAGGATAGAAATATATTAATTATTTTATAAAAAATAATTTATATAATTATATATTTAGGGTACTGAAATGTATCTATTTAATATACCAAAATACTCTCTAAAGATATGGTGGTTGGTGATGAGACATTCATGAGGTTGTTCAAATAACATGGTTCAGACCATTATCTCAATGATCATGAGAATATCCCTTAAATGGTTTTACTCATGAGTATGTTGTGGGTAACATATTGGGATTCGTCAATGGAAAACCCCAGAGATGAAATCTCCCTCAAAATATCTAATAAATGGGATTTCTAGGGTGAAATCATACTGGTCGAGGCCAATAAATCATTTTATTATTTTAATAGGATTTTTGTACACCCTGTATTTATACTAATCATGTAATCACCATTAAAATACTATATAATTAATGGTAATGATTCATAATCATAATTTAAATAAAAAAATAGTATAATAAAACCAATGAATCTCATCTGTTTTCTAAAACAATATTACATAATACGATAGTTAATTAAAAAAACATGGGTAATTTTATTTATAAAAGTTTGATTTTTTATAATAGTTTCCACATTATGAGATTTTCCCTACATATTTTATCTTCTCATACTAAAACAGATAAGGGTAATTTTTTTGCATCACCTCCTCTAGTTACCACAAAGTGTCTTTATACTTCCAGTTTCACCATAACACTTTGAAAAGGATAATTGTTTTCTTTTGTTTAAAATTTCCCAATTGATATAATATCATTATGGGATTATCTTCACTGGAAAGATCAATATATAATGAGAAATCCTCTCGATTGATTAGACATAGGTTAGGTAGGAGTTCTATTTTGTAGATCCCCATACTGATGTGATAAATTATCAAAATTTGGATGATGTATCATATAATAAGGTTAAATATCATAACAAATTTCATTACTGAAAAAAAATTCATTGCTTCCATTATACAATGTTTTGAATTTTTTGAAAAATAATTTTTTTTGTTGATGAATTTTTTTGATATACAGGATGATAATGTTGTTGGATGTGGGAAGTTTTTCTTTGTCATTGTCAGTTAGAATGAAAAATGTATCTCAGGAAAAAAGATTCTATGTTTGGAATATGTTGTTGAATAAATAATTCCTTTTGTTGGTGATGATTTTTGAAAGAGGATGTTATTGAATATGGAAAAGTAGAAAGATAGAATGTTTCTCAAAAATTTTAATCAAAATCAGTTTATGCTTTGATGATCAATATGTTCTAAAAGATCATGAAAAAAAATCATGATAAAAGGATTTTATGAAATGATGGAGCGTTAAAAAAAACCATAATAATTTTTTGAGCATGTTTCCTACAAAAATGGTAACCTGATTTTAGAAAAAATTGTATCCTAAATTCTACCCAAATTGGAAACATGAATTCTACACAAAAAGAAAGTTGTATTCTAAGAAAATCAGAACTGGAATCTCTGAGAAGATCAGAACTTGAATTCTTAGAAAATCAGATCCTGAATTCTGATAAAAGCAGAACCCATATTTTATTAAAATCAGAAACTAATTCTTTGAAAATAAAAACCTGAATTTAGATTATATTGGAATCGGTATTCTTCAAAAATCAGAAACTAAATTCTGCACAAATTAGAACCTTAATTCTATAATAATCAGAACCCAAATTCTAATATAATATTAACATTAATTTTTATAAAATAGGAACATGATTTATGAGAAAATCATAACCTAAATTCTACACAAATTGGATACATAATTCTAAGAAAATTTTAACTTTAATTCGTAGAAAATAAGAACCAATACTAAGAGAAAACAAGAACATATTTTTTGAAAAAATCAGATGTTTTTTCATAGGAAAACTGATCCAATTTTATGTGCCTATTTGAAAAAATAAATGAACCACATTTCTAAGCATGTTTTTGAGGATAAATGTATAACATTTCTGATCATGTTTTTGAGGAAAAACTTACCACATTTCTGAGCATGTAAATCCAGAATATCAATTCAACATTTCTGAAATGTAAATCTGTGTTATCATACCGTGTTATAAGTTAAACATGTAAATCCTGAATGTCAATTTATATTAAATATAAATGAAATTTTAGGAGGTTTGACAATGTAACATTTGAAATTTTAATATGAAATATTTTCAATTTTTTTTGATTTGAGGAAGTGGTAATGTTTTTTAAGACTACCGATTTTGATTTACGAGTCTCCTTTAAATATTTTATCATATCATTTGTTTATTTGAAAATTTCACACATTCGAAAAAGGAAGATATCTAGAGAATTTGACATGAAATGTTCACACTAGATTGAATAATATTTCATTGACTATTTGAGACAAGAAAACTTAGAATCATCTTTACTATATTGGGAAGATTGAACTTAGCCAAATTGGATTGAGGATTCAGACTGAGCATTTGTGGAGAAGAATCAACAATGTGTTTAGTCTATGGTTTTGATCAATTTTTCTAAAAGAGAACATTTTAAATGTACATGATTTAGTATAATCATTACTAAGGGGATATATAAGGTTTCTAATGAGAGTTAACAAAAATTATATTCACTTCTTCATTATAGTGTATTTCCAGAGACACAAGGTAGTGGATACAGAAAAGACGTAGGTTTTCAAATTGTGGTTAAACATTATAAATCTTATATACCATACATTATTTAATATTCTTACATGGATAATTATTTCTAAAGGATGATAAAAAAATAAAACTTAAGATCTTGTGGGGGTTAAATTTTCTAATGTCTTCAAACTTTTAAAAATTTAACAATAGAGTCAACTCCCACATCTTCATTGATATTCAATCCATTGAACATCAATTTTTAACAGAGTGTGCTTCTTTGTTGATTCCTTGTCATAGATAATATCAATTATGTAAATATTAGATGAATTCCTACTTCAGATGGCATGAATTATTATGGCTGAAAAAATAGGATTATTCCTTATCTCATATATCATGCCCTTGATGTTTTTTATAATGCTACTATTGGTTTCCCACCTATTGAGAAATATGTTCCTATGATATTTTCTAATAGAAGAAACATATAATTTGATGGAAAAGAATGAAATTCAGTCCTTATGTCCTTATAAGAGAAATTTTATCAAATTTTAATGGTTCTCTAAACATCTGAATGATTGTGGGACAAGATGGATAGTGTTTTCAATGAGAATACTAAGGTCAAGGAAGCAAAGCTACAAATTTGGTACTGTATATTTTAAGATATCACAATAAGGGATAAAGAAAAAATTGATGAATACCTAACTAGTGATAAAAATATTATATGAAACATCATAGGATTTGGAGACATCATGAAATATTCTAAAATTGTGAAAAACATATATGAAACACAATATAGACATGTTTAATTCTAAAATTTATTCATTAAAATATAAATATTATTTATCTCTTGTTTAATTCAATAAAATTATTTTTTGCATAAGAAATTAGGAATGACCCGATGATTAAAATGAATATAAAAGATGAAATTTCATTTTATGCTATGAGAAAATACAAAATCTATGCTTTTGAAGAAGAAGATCCTTATGAGTCTGAATATAATGAGGATGAGGAGCTGATTAGAAAAAAGCATGTCTATCATATCCAAAAAATATGGAAGAGGAAGATGTAATTATGGAAGAAATATTCCCCTCAAATGCATTGAGTGTGGTGGAATTGTTCTCAATTTTATTAATTTCACAAATAATAATGTTGAAGAATATCAAGATGATTCTCATGAAAGTCCTTAATGGATGAAGTGGAATAAAAATAATTAATATGAGAAGTATTGAAACAAATTTAAGAAGTATTCTAGAATGAAAATATGTATAATTAGTTACATGTTTGAATCAAAATCAAATGAAAATGATTTTTATGAAGATGAATGTTCAAAAAAATTAACAATGTTTCTTACAAAAGATGAGAAAAAAATTCTCCTCATAAAGTAGGAGACAAATAATTTTATAGAGTGTATCATCTCAGAACTATACATCTTGCATCTCTTGAGATAGAAAATATCTCAAGAATGAAATTAGAGTAATGAATAAACACCATGAGGGATTTTTTTTATAATAAATGGTGTCATCAAGAATGATGATAAATTAATTCAGGAGATTTTAAGTAAAAAACCATTAATTATTAAACATGGAAAGATGATTGACGATCTTAGAAAGACATTGGAAGGTATGGAAGAATAGGTCAACAAGTTTCAATGAAAAAATATTGAGTCTGAATATACTCTGATGAAGATGAATGAAAATTTCAACAATTCTACACATGTAAAATCTGGGACTTCAAAATTTTATTAGAAGGATAATCTCTAGAATTAAGTGAAATCATATCTTTCCAAAAAAAATTAGATTCCAATTCTTCTAATAAATCAGGTTCTAGATAATGTAATAGTTAATATTGGGTGGAGAAGAGATTTGAGAAATCAATGATATCTACAAAAGTAGAAAACTCAGTCAAAAGAACTAATGGTCCAAGTCTTGATTGTGTTAGATCTGAATGATGTTATCAATCTCCACCAAGTTTCTATAGAGAAAGATCATTATTTAATAAAAATTCAATATTGGAAGGATTTTTCTGGTACTTTAGAATATAATGGCATAGAGCTTATAATTGTGGGAAAATTATCAATACTTAGAATAAGGTTTTTGAAATGTGGAGGAAATAGTGAAAGAAGAATGACTAACATTCCTAAATCATTAAATGTTGAAAACATTAATTCTCAAGATGTCAGAAACATTCCAACGAAGAATCAATTTCAATTTATAGAGAATGATTTTAGAAGATGTTATCAATATGGTCATTATTCTGATAAATGTAAAACACTCCAACCAAAACAAGTGTCTTATTATGGGAATGAAAAGAAAGCTGAAAATAAAAAGGTTGGGGAAGAACCCTCATTATGGAGATAGCCTTGAAATAAAGAAAAAGAATAAACAATGGATTTCCCATAGTGGTTTATAATCTTATATGACCGACAATATAAAAATTTATAAGCATGTTAAAATTAAGGACGAGGGAGTTCTTTCTTTTGGTAATGATGGTTCCTTAAAAATCAATGGAATCAGAATGGTAGAGATTGGAGATAAAAATATAAAATATTGTTATGTTCTACATGTTCATGGGATAAAACATAACAAAATTATTGTAAGTCAATTTTTTGATGATGGAAATGAATTAATCTTCATAAATAATATTTGTATAATAAAATGTGTGAAATATGGAAAATTCATTACAAAAGGACAATGAACAAGTGGGAATCACTTCAAAATTTGAGAAACAATAGGTCATATTACTTGAGTATGGAAGATGAAAACGAATTGTGACACCAAATACTTGGTCACATTGGTTATAAATGTATGAACAAATATTCTATGGTTGATTCCATTTTTTACCTTTTAAAGATAAAATGAAAAGATGGGGATGTTTTCATTACTTTTCCGAAAGGAAAGACGAATAACCAAAGTTATAAAATAGTTGAGATTCAATCTATCAGACCACATGAACTTATTCAATCTAACATGTGTGGTTCGATGAGACATCAATCAAAAAATGGGATTTGTACCTTATCACTATTATTGATTATTTGACATGAATGAAATAAATCATGGTCATGAAGAAGTAGTAAGATTTATTTAAATGAATGGATTATTTAGAAAAGATGTTGAGAACTAACTTGGAGTTTCTATAATGTAGCTGATAACAGAAAATGGTACTGAATTCAAAAACAATTCCTTTGAAACATATATGAGAAATAATAATATCAAAAATTATTATAGTTCTCCCTATACTCCACAACAAAATGGAGTTGTAGAAAGTAATAGTAGAAGATTGGTGGAAATGGGATGAAGTATGTTTGTATAATACAATCATTCAAAATTATTTTGTAGAGAATCCATTAGTATTATTGAATATGTTCAATAAAAATGTTTTTTGAGACTGGAAAACAACATGAGTCCTCATGATATGTGGTATAAAAAAAACCCTACTTTAAAATACTTCAATATTTTTTTAAGCCTGTGTTTTGTAAGAACAAGCATATATGGGAATGTTTGATGAGAAAGCTAAGGATGGAACTTTCCTAGGTTATTTACCAAATGTAAAAAGTTAAAAAAATTTGAACAAATATTTACAAAAATGAGTAGACTCATTTGATGTACATGTAATTGAAAACATTTGTTCGTTCACAAAATATATTGCGAATACAGAGGAGGATAGATTGGAGTCTAAATTAATGTGAATATATCTCGGATAAGTCACATAGTGTAGAAATGTATTCTAGGAAATTGTTAAATAATTTTGTGATAGATAAATCCAAATAAGATTCAACTATAATTTCATTGAGAAAAAAGTTGTTTTTAGATGAATCTAGAATAAGTGTGAATCAGAAACACATTTGGAAGTTGATAGGAAGTATTCTTTACCTTGTACCTTCAAGGCCTGATATTGTTTAATTTGGGAAATTATGTTCCAGATATCAATGTAATCTGAATGAATCATATATATTGGATACAAATAGGATTTTAAGATTTGTAAAAGTAAAAAACATCACATGGGTTTTTATACCATAGAAACTGTGAGTTGATGATTCTTAGTTATAAATATGATGAAAGGTATATAGATTGTATTGATAGAAATTAAACCCCAGAAGGCACATTTATTTAGGTGACTGTTGTGTGAGTTGACACGGTCATGAGAAATGATCTATAACTTTGAGCACTACTAAATCTAAAAATGTTGTAGCCACATAGGCTTTTACTCAAATGTTTTGGATGAAAGTTATCTTGGATGATTTGTAAGTAAAATTCTCAAAATAATTGAATATAATTTATGATAATTAGAGTGAAATTGATATTTCTAGTAATGTTATCCGATATTCAATATAAAAAATATTTATATAAAGTTTCACTTTATAAAAGTGAAAGTAGTTTTTGGAGATGTTTTCCAATAATACATTTCAATAATGTATCAAATTTCTGATATCATTACAAAAGAAATGTCAAAGGAATGGTTTATTGAATTGAGGCTACAACATCATGATAAGCCTCCTCCCATGAGTTCTACAACCTTATAAAGAATCCCACACTATGATTTGGATTATGTATAAAATGAGGGAGAGAAAGAAAATACTTTTACATTGTACAAAGTTTAACTTATCATTATTTTTTTGAATCGTATGTTGTGGATATCATATAATGTGTGATTGGAAATGAAATGTATGAAAGGAAATGATAATATATGATAGAGAAAAAAAGTGAAGTGGAGTTTTCATTTCATGGCCCCAAAATTTACTTGCAACCAAGGGATGGAATTCATTAAAAAACATGACATTATCTAGAAGTGTGGTGTTAGGACTCTATATATGGATAAATTATATTATTTCATAAATGATAAAAACATGATTTTTTTTACAAAAGTTGAGTTTTGAAAAATTAAGAGAGTTGGAAAAGGTGAAAAGGGTTGTCAAAATATTCAAAGGGGGATATTGAAGAAAATTCATGGTGTTTTGTAACAAGAATGTTTTGATTTTTTTAACAACTAAACATTTTTTATTGAAGAATTTTTTGATATAATGTAAGAATATTATGTTGGTTCATAGATGTTTTTCTTTGTCACAATCAGTTAGAAATAAAAAAGTTTATCAAGAAACCAAATTTCTATGGTTGAAAGATGTTACTGAATGAATAATTACTTCTAATGCTGAAGAGTTTTCAAAGAGGATGTTGTTGAAGAGAGAAAATTCAAAATATAGAATGATTCTAAAAAATTATAAAAAAATAAAAAGATGCATTACTGATTAATAAGTTCCAAAATTACAAGAAAACTTTTAGGATAAATTCATTAGAAGAAATGGTGGATATTTTTTTGACAAAATCTAGATCACTATTCTGAGCATGTTTCTGAAAAAATCGGAACCATAATTCTGTATAAATCGGAACCTGAAATATGCACAAATTGGAACTTGAATTCTGTTCAAATCTGATCCTGAATCTTGAGAAAATCAGAACCCAAAATTTGAGAAAATCAGAACCTGAATTTTTAGAAAATTGAAATGTGAATTATGAGAAAATCGAATCTTGAATTCTATGAAAACCAGATTCAGAATTATGAGAAAATTAGAACCTGATTTCTATCCAAATCAGAACATGAGTTTGTAATGAATCAAAACATTATTTCTTCATAAATGAGAACCTAATTTTTTTTCAAAAAGAACATCAATTCTGATACAATCGGGACCTGAATTCTAAGTAAATCAGAACCTTTTTTCACAACAATTCAGATCATGTATTCTAAAGAAAACTGAAAAAATTTTCTTGACCATGTTTTTAAGAAAAACAAAACCTCATTTCTAATCATATTTCTAAGCAAAATTGAACCACTCTTCTGAGCACGTTTCTAAGAAAATATGAACCACATTTCTAAATATGTTTCCTAAAAATTCATTTCTATGATTTAGCATTATCATACTAAATGATAAGTTCAATAAGGAAAACCAAAATTTTAATTTGGTTAAGTCTCAATGAAATTTAAGGAGGTTTTATGAAGTCATATTTTATTTTTTAATGCAATATTTTTTAATGTTTTTGAGATTTGACGATGTTGGAATGTTTTTCAATATTCTCACTTTTTTATTTTCTTGTTGTCTATAAACACATTCTCTTATCATTTTTTTTCTATTGAAACTAATACACTTTCAAAAATTGAGATGATCTATTCAATTAAATGTGAAAAGTTCCCAATATTTTGAATAAGGTTTCTTTGAGTATTTGAGATGGAAAAATCTAAATCTTCTCTACTATACTGAGATGATCAGATTTATCCAAATCATACTGAGGATTTCAACTGAGCATTTGTGGAGTAGATTCAGAAAATATTTTATTATTTTTTTGGCTCAATTCTTCTTTAATAAAACATTGTAACCTGACATGAGTTTGTATAATAATTCCTACTGGGAGATAGAAGGGCTCTAACAAAAGTTGGATCATGTTTTATTCACTTCTTTATTATAGTGGACTTCCAAAGACCTACATGAGTGGCTATAAAAAGGACATGTGTTCTTGCATTGAGTTTGAACCTTTTAAATAATGTCTGTATTACATAATTTACTATTCTTGAAATAATACTTTGTTGTTAAAGGTTGATAAGGGAAAAAAATTTAACAGGTTGTAGGGGTTATGTTTTATACAATTTGGAAACATATAATTAGTGAGAAACTGATTCAACCTCCCATTCATAGTTGTTATTCGAGGATCAGAAATTTAATTACATTATTTAATAAGGATATGAAATGTAATACTAGGCCTCTAACATCAAATTATTGGCCACTTCGATGATTTTCAGCATATCACTTCTGTGACTCTGAGTAGCATGATATATTACTAAATAGAGACAATATTTTCCACCATTTCATTGACCATTTTAAGACATATAAGTTTTATTTCCACAATAACATCTCAACATCTATGTTTTCTTCACCTCTTCCCATAAAGGGATTCATATGGATACATTTCAATTATTTATATAAAATTGTAATTTTATGAAAATTCAACAAGAGGAAGATATTTTTCCCATCCACTATTTAATTCAATTGAGAATTATCTAAACATTTACTCATGTGTTGGTATAATTCACATAGATTAGATATCCTTTTGGGGGTTATAATCCATTATGATGTCAATTTCAGTCTACAGAGAGTGTTGGAGATTCTTCTTGAACATAGAGGTTAGTCTTGGATATCGATCATATAAAATCGATAATGGTTTTCTCAATAGCCTCACAACTTATTTAATATATATCCTTTCAATTTTATTGAATGATAAATCTGATCGAACCGCAATGAAGTGAGATTTTATTGAAATACAAATGACTAGAACCCATATATAATTATTACCTCTTGATATATTTTGATGTGTAGGGAGAATGTCTATGGTGATGATTTCAAATTTCCATATAGGTAGTGGTAATTTCTGCATCGGCCCTTGGATTTTTTCCTTCTGTAATTCATGTTCTTATATAAAATACATAATGATATATATTCAATGATCACCTTAATCATATTGTATCAAAAATAGTGGTCCTGGAGATATTGATACATCATTGTGCTTCCTAGGCAGATGTAGAATGTTGAGATCCATACATCACCCAACAGTTCATTAAATCAGTATTTTATAGTTCACATTGCCTTATAACAAATCTCACAACATCTTCTTTATTAAAATTAAACTCTGAGGATTTACATTTTCACATAGTTTTATATTTCATCTTAATTCTAATTTAATTGATATAATAATCCTTTGTATTTATTATAAAGAAATTTTGAGAAATCATTTCTTAAGGATTGATGATTTTCCTTCCTTTTTGATTCCCAAGTATATCTTTTTAAATTCAAAGAAGATTGTATACCTCTCAAAAATCATCAATGATATTATTGATGGATCCTTTTTATATTGAATTTTTACCACTTTATTCATTTTTGTTGGATGGTAGTGGATTGAGCAGTCATATTCCATGATTATTTGAAACCATATTCATTGGCATATATTCACCTGATTTTGTGTGAATATATAGTTTAGGTTTATGTGATTCTTAAATGTTATAAACATCTTAACAAATAAAAATTTTCTCTATATATTCAATGTTAATATCACAACAGCTAACTCTAGATCACTTATTGTGTAGTTATATCTTTGAAAATTTAACATTCGTTATGAAAAGTCATTCACTTTGTCATTCTACATTAATATACAACCCAATCCCTTCTTTTAAGAATCTTTGAATGCAACAAAAAGTTCTCCACTAGTAAGTATTTTTAAGTGCATATTCATCGATAAATACTACATTTCGACTCCCTTAATATATCTTTACATTCATCAATAGAAAAAAACATGGATCCCTTTTGATTATTTTTGGTAATAGGTTCTGAAAATCACAATAATTTTTTCACAAATTGGTGACAATACGAAGCTGACAAAAGGAAATAATGGATATATATCAAATATGTTGGAATCATCTATCTGTTGAATGATTCGTTCATTGATATGTCAATAGATATCCAATTTATTTTGATGATATGGTCAAATTATAACACCTCATTCAACCAAGACTCACATTTTCATTACATAATATAATACCTCTCCATTTATGGGATCTTTAGCATATTTCTCAAATTCTCATCATGCACCTTCATGATTTTGGTGTATATTATAGTATCATCTATAACTACTACAAACAAATTGTCGAGGAAATATCAAAAGACTATATTCATCACATCCATGTTGTTTGATAATGAATTAGTGTGTTCGAATGATACTACCATGACCATGTAGTGAATGTACCTTGTATGAAAATAATTCTTGGGTATATCGTCCTTCATAACCTGTACATGATAACATCCAAACTGATGATCCGCCATTGTGAAGTATCATGCTCTATTTAGCTGATTGAACTTTTCATCATTTTATGGAATATGATACTTGTTTTATATTGTGATCACGATGAGATCATAATAATCGATGCAATGGATCGTTGACCTATCCTTCTTCTTAATGAAGAGGACTGGTGTGTCGCACAATGATGAAAATGAGAATATGAACCATTTATCAAGATCCTATAGTAGTTGTTTCTTCCTTTTTTCATGTTCCACAACCACCAATTTATAAAAATATAAGGATAATGGATGTTCCCCCAGAATATTCTTGATTAAAATTTTAACCTCTCAGCTATGAGGTAGATTAAGAAATTCATCAGGAAAAGTGTCAGTGAATTCCATCCTAATGCGAATGTATTCAAGTATTATTCATTACATACACTCTATCCATTGAGTAAGATTCACATTATCTTAGGGAAATAATATAAATTCATGAGATTTTTGTAATTAATAAGATTCATTCTCCTCTATTAACCTATATAGAATTGACGGATGATTTGTAATATGGAGAGTGATTTCATTCTCATGGTAATTTATTTTGTCTCCATATAGGGAAATCCATTCCAATAATATAGTTACATCAAAATACATGATATGAAGTATGAAAATGTTCATTGGGAAGTTTATACCATAAAATTTGATAGGGGATTTATGTACATGGGATGGAGTAATTCTCTCTTTCTCCATTTTCACTGACAACTCAACTTAAGTTCTTTGGGGTGGTGCTTGAATAGTTTTAATTTTATTTTTTGATATAATGAAATTTATAGAACCAGAATCAAAATGTATTTTCATAATTATTGAATGAATAGCTAGTGTACATATCACCACTTTTTTGTTTGGATCCATCTTAATGGTTGTGATGTCAAAATCTCCCCCTACCATCCTTGGATGCCATAGGTTGTCTCAAAAAACCCATGATTTAGTGTATTGGGTTCAAAATCACAATGGTTAATTGTAACTTAAGCAATGAAAAATGAATTGAGGGATTATTGGATAATCACATTCTTCGATTCCATTGGTGGGATTCCCCTATCAATAATAGTTATCTATGCACCCTTATGATCACACCTAAAGGATTTCCATGTTCCCCATAGGAAATTTCTGGGGATCTTCATTCAAAATATTTGACAATTAGAATGTTGAAATTTCCTAACACCATTAGATTTATCCTTCATAAAATATTTGTTGGAATTCAATTTACACTTCTTATCCCCATGATACCATTGAGATTCATGGAGCACCATTTTGACATTGAGGGACACAAGAAAATTTACTTCTAGATATGTATGTTTCGAATCATGAGGGATATTTATAGAAACAATTTTATATTACTAATAAAGAATTCAACATTCAATATAGGGTAATTAAAAATCCTAATACACATTGTTAATGTATTGTGATGTTTTCTCCATCGGTCATGATAGTTTCTTAATTTTTTCTTGAGGGAAAGGATATCCATTTCAATTTTATGTCAGATGTTGGATGGTAAAATATTTATCAAAATGAATTCTCCATAATTCTATCAACCTCTCTGCTTTGATCATATTCTCAAGGTTTTAATTTTTTATCAATGCTTACCACATGCTACCTTCTTTCTCCTTACGATTAATAGATGGAAAAAGGATAAAATTTTTGGAACATTGAAATATATAGAATATCTTTTCACGGGAGTTGATAGATTGTTCCTTGAGTAAGGGATCAAAATATACATTGAAATTTTGAAGCCTTTGTTGTATAAAGGTCTCATTCACATTGTTTTTCCACATTGGGGGATTTTGATGCTCCTCCAGATCAATGTTTCAATTCATAACCTGAGTCAGATGAGAACGTATCATCGTAATCTTTTCAATTCCTACTTCTATTGGGTCAGGAATATCGTTCGGATAGTCATCACATTGTCTATCTAATTTCTTATTTACCTAATTCCTAATATATAAGGACATTAGCTATAATAAAAGTAAAATTATAGTTGAATATTTTTAATATATTAAACACATAAATGGGAAACCATTGACATTAAATGGATAAATTATAAATTATATTTATTTCATTACACAGGAATATATATTCTTCAATCTATATTATCCATGGTTATTTCCTATTATATATTCTTATGGAAGATTATTGTTCCCTTAATAATTATTCGTAATGAGTTTCTGAATTTACCAAATAATATACCTTGGATGTGTCAAACTAGTTGCATAGTAAGGTCCATTTTTTTGCACATGTTTACACTGAGTCTGGACTCATGCACCATGTTAGAGTTTTTCCTCTTGGTACATTTGCTCCAGAACCAAATCAACCTTTACTATCCAAAAAAATATGTATTTTCTTGACAAACCACTACCTATATACTTAATAAATATTATGGATGCTTCTTATACTTATTTTTATTCCTAAGCACATTCTATTGTTTTATAAATTTAATTCAAAAAAAACTAAACATTTCCTTTGATACCAAAAATAACAACTCATATATTTATTTCAAATTAATACATTATTTGTTACATAAAATTGAACATAATATAACATGGATGATCTGGATGTATAATTTATTTGGGAATTTGTTACATTTCACTAAAATTTATATCTATAAATGATTATCTTTAATTAATTTTTTAAACATGTTCACACATAATATTGCATGGGATAACCTGGGGATAAACATAAGAATTGGGTGAAATATTAATAAAATTATGGGAATGAACATGGAAAAATATAAAGAAGATAATACATGTTGTAATTTGGCATATTCAATGGGATATAAAAGGAACATGAATAAAAATGCATGATATAGAATGATATTCATAACATGGTACATGTGACATTAACATTAAACACTACATAAAAAACATAGATAAAGGATATCTTTTGAAAATAATTAAAGAAAATGTACCATGAAGTAAACACATTCACTTCCTTTCCTGAAATGATATGTCATGAGATTAAAAATGACTTAGATCACAATAAAATTTCGAGCTCACCCACCACTTTCATTTCATTCTCATTATTTTTTGTACCAAAAAGATCCTACAACATGAACCATTCATAAACATGATTTATTCAATGATAAATGATGTGTTGATGAAATACACATATGTCCAAAATTTAATAAATTATAAAAGTATATAGTTCAATACCATTTGATGTGATATGTGTATTGAATTCACTACATAATTTGTTTTGTCATTTAAAAATCATGGTGACATTTTTACAGCATAAAGACTTCACTAAAATATTAATAAAATGGGTTTATGAGAGAGAAAGGGGTATATCATAATTTGGACATATAACGGTATAAAATATGGATTTGGGAATTCATTTCCAATCATTATGAATTTTAAATGGAATGCATAATATAATACACAGACATTAATATATATGTGAAAGAAATGAACCCTTACATGAGTGTTTCACTGAAAATAATTGGGATGATCTTCTTGATAACTTAGGGAACCTTGGGAGAACTCAATATTAGAGAGGTCTATGTTGGGATGTTCTCCAAATAAATTTAGTGAAGATAATTTTTAGCTTGGTGAGTTTTTATAGGTAATGAGTGGGGTATTAATTATCCTTTCTAAAACATTGGTTTTAGATTGGGTATAATAAAATAACCAAAAACGGATTCCTTCCAATTGTTATTCCAATGGTTTATTAGAAATGGGAGTGGATTCTATTATTTTATAAGTTCATTTCCTGACCCTATTAAAATAATACCTTTCCTATATGAAGGTGATTCGTACTCTTAAATAAATTATTTTGTATCTTTAAAATATATTAATGGTTTTGGAGGATTCATAGTGTCTTTATAGAATAAAATAACATAAAATATTCTTATTTTAACTAAGAAGTAATGATTTTGTAATGGATAATATTTATAGTATTTATAATATATGATTTGAGTAATTGTGACATTGTAATACAAATGATATATTTATATGATATATAATTTTTAATATAAAATTATATAATCTAATTTTTTTTGAAAAATTAACTATTTGATAATTATGATGATCTGGTTGCAAAATTTAAAAATATAAATTCAAAACAAATTTTATGAATATAAAAATATTAAATTCTAATATACAATCCACATATATTGAGAAATTTTGTGTTTTTTGACAATAAAATTTCTCTAACCATTATTAAAATGAAATTTTACATTATAAAAATTATATTACTATTTATATAGAATAAACACTATTTAAATTTAATATATTTTAAAAATAAAAATTATTTTTATAATCAATTAATATATGAAAATAAATGCCTTCATTGATTTTGAATATCATAAAAAAATATATTTTTTGTTTTATTTAATCATAACTATAATCATTTGTGACGTAACAACAAGAGTATGAACATTCATTCACTATTATATACAATATAATGTAAATAATCATATTGATAGGGTCTTGAAACAAATGCGTTTAATAAACTATAAAACACAGATAGGGTGGGGAGGGCACTGGTGAGATTTTCAGGGGTGGTTCGATAAACATGGTTTGGTCCTTGATCTCAATAAACTGGATCATATTCTATAAATTGTTTCTCTTAATTTATATTATTGGAAAAAACATTAGAATGGCCAAGGTAAAATCATTGAATTATTATCCCATAAAATCTCTAATAAAGGGGATTCATTAGTTACAATATAACTAGTTGAGGTTAACACCTACATTGTGTCAATTTGATTTGTTAAAAACCAATATTTATACTATTCATGCCATCCCTATTCGAAAGATACATTATAAATAGTAATGATTCTTTATAGTCATTTAAATACGATATAATATAAAAAACAGAATAAGATAATTTTTTTTCTATAACCATATTACATAATGAAACATATAATTAAATTAGATGGGGAAATATTATATCTAATAGTTCATGTTGTTATAGTAAGAGTTTGAAGAGTGACGTTGGTTCCTCACCCTTTTATAATTATAAAATGGCTTGGAGTCCATACAAGACTCACATTTTTAATCTGGTGAGATGTTTTTTTCATTCATTTAGTTCATTATCAATCTTATCTTAGGTGAAAGTTTCTCCCAAGGAGTGGGCCTGGTGGTTTTCGTAGTGCTATGGTGTTGGGATTTGGGTCTAAGTATTTGCAAAATTTCTCAAGATGTGGTTTTGGGATTTTTGGTTTGTTTCACATAGAGGTAAGTTTTTATTCGTATTGATGGTCATGTTATTTTTGGTTTTAGGGAAAAAGTCCCTCATGTGATGGAATTATTACCTTTTACTGACCAACTAGAGTTGTTGTTGTTCTATGGTGGAAGAAATCATGATAGTGGTGTTAATTTTCACATTTTTATTTTTATTTTATTCTTGTATTTTAGATATTTATTTTTTTCCTTGGTTTCTTTATTGGGTTTATGGTGTTCCATATTTATATTTTGAGTTTTGTTCAATTTTCTCTTGGTTTACTATTTATGTGTATAGTTAAGGAGTAATTATCTGTCCATGTAACACCCGGACCCCAGTTACCCAAAGTCGGTGCGTTATTGCGTAACATTGGCATGATCACAAAAGATCATGTCTCGAAAGATCGATTAGTTTAGTAGCCTTGGAAACACATGATACATTCATAAGTCTTACATTATATCATAAAGTAAAAAAAATACAATTATATGGTCTTCATAGTCCACACTCATATCCCTTTCTGACTATCCCTGTAGGTCATTCATAAAAGACATCTTCACATCCTGGAAAATATTAAAACATTGAAATGGGTGAGCTCAGATGCTCAGTAAGGATAACAATATTGCGGAAGCTTTCATAAATAAACATTAACATTTAAGGCAATTTTATAACTTAAACAAAAGACTTTTTAAACTTGAACTTCAACATAATATGGAAAAAATAAAATTAAATAATTCCATTTACTTACTCACATGGACATTCTACTAGTCGAATAATCACATGCAATATCAATAACAACTTTCATAATGATGGAATGCATAATTCCAGACTATCATAAACACGTAGCCAAGGCCTCATGCCAAGTCTAAAAATAAGATTTTGTCAAGGCCTCGTGCCAAGACACTAGTTTGTCTCATGAGACCTACTGACGCATCGAGGATCTATAGCAGGCTCCACCCATCTCTTATTAAGTCCAATGCATTCCTCATATGAACATGTTTAAACATATCATAAACCATAACATAATCATATCACATAAAACATGCATAAAGGAAACATAACATTTCCATATTTCAAACACAAGATATCAATACAAAAAATTGATATAATAAAAACATTATCAAAACCATTTTCAATAGAAAAGTAAAAGAAAATTAAAACTTTGTATTTATTTTTAATTTCAAAAAAAGTTATGGCTTGTAGAGGAAGCCTAAACTCAAATAATAGTCACGACGGTGGAGAAGTCGTTGTCGCCACATACGTAAGAAAAACATTCCTTTTTTTAGTTTAGTAAAACGATTCATATAAAAATATTTCTTTTGAATAAACGTAAAATTCAAAGGGGTTTATACACTGTAAAAAAAAAATTTGTGTATAAAACAAAATATGCCTCAATGAATGGAGATTGAGACGAAGTCCCTTACAAAGAACATTTTTAAATAAAATAGATATATTATGTGTATTCTTTATATGTACAGATAAAGAAAGTAAAAATAATATCATTACATAATTTGAAAGTAGGAGATTAACCCAAAGAATGGAAATTGGGTTAAGAAGTTCCCTTACCTTAATTTTGTCGAAAATGTAAAAAAAGTACCTTGTTTGGAAAATGATGGAAAGATTCCTTTCAAAAACATATAAGGTAAAATAAGGGTATAAATGACTTTAAACCATTTTCTAATAAATAGTAAAAATGTTTTGAAATATATACTTAAGAAACATGGATGTAGATGATAAAGAAGTCCTAGAAGATAATTACATATGAACAACCTTGAATAATGAAGAGGTTGTAGAGTTAACCCTTACCTCATGTCCTACTTGACTCGATCGTTCTTTAACCTCCTGAATAATAAAATAGAGTTAATCTCTAATTTATTAAGAACCTTTTCAATTTCATTATCCCTTTTATATCACTTATTACGATTTTATGAAAATTATGTAGTCATTTAAGTTAATAACGGTCGTTTTGTCGATCTTTGGTACTTGAGTCAACAATAAACTTCTTATAATTACAAGTTGTTTATGTGGTAGAATATCCATTATATCTAGAATTATATTCATGATTTAGATATCATATATATCATATATATTCAGTATATAAATTCATTCATAATATTACAAAACATTTCGAGGTAAGAAATGAAATGCACCGCTCATGGAGACGGTAAGCCGTACGTACGCATGAACGCTACTTTCATTTCTATTTCTTATTTAATGGAATGAAATTATAATTATATAAAGGTATACTATAATTCAAGTATAATATAATGTATAATACCATTTACTCCATCCTTTATACATCCAATGTATGGCATTAACGATTCAAATCACTTTGAGGGGGCGGTAGTCCGCACTTCCTAAAATGAAATTATAGCGTTTACCCATAATGGAAATCGTAAAGGTTTGCCATAAATGAAGAATACAGAATCATAAGGGAAACATAAACATAATATATATATATATATATAATATATGAAAATAGTGTCATCAAAATGGACACCATTATAGGTGTTAAAAGAATATTGAACAATCATTGTTTCGTGAGGCAATATTTCTCCAACCACAGAAAAAGTATGTTCTTTAACCATTAGACGAAGGTGTGTGTATGTGTAAAAAAAATACTTCACATAACAACATCCTAGTATATTGAATATACTGGTGTTGTTACAATATAAAGTAATAAAAAGAGTTTAAGGGGTTGGAGAAGCAAAATAAAACAAAATAACATAAGAGAAGACATTACCATAAATCGGGTAACCCTTTTTTTTATTTGAGCAAAAGGAATCCTTGGGAAGATTTCTGACCAAAGTGTGGCTTCTAAGAGTAAGAGAGGGAAGTGGAGAGAGTATTTGGGCAGAGTTTGGTCGAGCCAAATGGCTTGTAATGGGTGAATAAGGTGGTAGTGGTGAGGCCTTTTATAAGAGGAGAGGAGGGGCACTTTGGGAAAGTCATGAAATGTTACTTTATTATATAATGAGTTTTGGATTTTAAAGGTCCCACACTTATATTTTTCGAGGATAAGGTGATAAGGGTTCTAAATCTACTCATCCAATAGGCTTTGTACAAGTTTAATTCTTAGACATTACATTATCCTTCCATTTTATTAAAATCGTTAATTAATGAAGAAATCGTTGCATCATCATGGTGTCATAAATAATTTAATTTATTTAATGTCTGAAAATTATAAAAAAATATCATAATATAGGAAATATTTTTAGATTTTCTAATAAATATTTATATTCAAACATATGACTTGTATATCCCCATTAAAAAATTGTTTTATTAAAACAACTCATGTTTGTGACATTTTTATTTTTACTTTAAATAAAAAGTCATTATTGTAATTTTCCTACCAGAGTGGCTCCATGGGGTCCCCAAGTATACCCATGGATTGTATTGGTCGTCCATGACTCATCCAATAGGGGTAGGACAAGTGTAATGGTAATTTCATATTATTATAAAATCATTTGTACCTTAAATTTCAATAATTAACTTTAATCGTGATTAATTAAACATAAAAGTTACTATTCACCAAAAAATTATTTTAATCCCATTAAACCAAATTTTACATCATAATGACAACCATGTATGTCGGATTTTTTAAAATCAAATCACAGAAGTTGAAATATTTCATTTAAACAAAAAATCAGTTTTTTTAACTACCACTTAGTGGTTTCACTATTCATCAAAATTGAAGTTTTTCAGAACAATGCCAAAATTTCACCCTAAGCTATAACTGATATTATGAATTCAAAAATGATGTCTATTTTAATAAATTCCAAACATATAAGTTTCATTAATTAATTTTATAATTAAATCCCGCTGTCACAACAAATAGCGTGTTTTTCAGAAACAATATATATCAAAAGATTGGCAATTGTTTATGTCCAATTTCAAAGTGAAATTAATTCTAATGACCAAAATTGGATAAAATGGTAAATATATATTATAATTATACTTTAAAACCACTAAATAGTATAATTTATCACTATAAATTATATTGATTAAAAAAATTTGTTTTTAAGTATTTTTCACTATTCATAAACAATTGGAAGTTCTCAGAAAAATACCAAAAATTCAACATAGGCTAATTTAGATATTCTGAATCCAAAAATGAAGTCCATTTTGAATGTTAAAATTTATAAAATTTTAAAAATTAGGTATTACTATTCATAACGGCTACTTCGATTTGTCGCAGTGTGTTAGAACTCAAAGTTGCGTACAATGCAAGCTATTGCATTATTGAAAAAGAAGCGTATCGTGGAAGATCAGGGTGTTACAGTCCACATCACTTTGAGTACATTTCTAGTTAATTTTTAACATGCAAGGTCTTAGTTTATTGGGATGCACATGGTCTATTCCAACTCATGCATCTCTTAGGAAAAACAATGTGGGTCTCATGGTTTCTCAGGTCAAGGGAGAACCACATGAAAACGATTATCCATACTGTGTGGGAGTCATTCACATGGTTCTTTATGATTTTATAGAATAATGTCACATAGTTGGCACACCATTCCCCAAACCATATGGCAAAACTGTGAGGGTACCCATCTGGTATAGTAAGGGGGAATGGTTGGTGCATGGTTTATGAAATCATGTGACCATACATGAATAGTGAAAATGTGTTTTAATATTTTGACATTACCTTTCAATCAACTCATATTTTTTACCCCAAAATCTTACCCAATCCCAGTAATAGTACTAAAAACCCTAGGGGAGATCCTTACTTCTTCTCCATGAATCCAGTCCTCAAAAAAAGGGTTTTATATGGGGTTTTTGTTATGGATGGGGTTTAATTTTTTTAAAAAATATTATCATATGTTCTTAATTCATAATTGTATTCTATTTTGATTGTGATTTATTTACTCCCTTGGTTTGTGATCCAATATTTCAGGTATATTTTGTATTAAATTATAGTTTTTTATATTATTAATGTTCTTCTTGTCTATTCTTTCCTCTATGAGAATTTGTGGAGCTGATTCATGTTGGAATTGTTGAGGCACAGGTGGTTGGAGTTATGTTTCCCTTTTCACTTCTCTATTAAATTTATGAATAATTGATTTCATCCATTTTCACCTTTCTTGTATTCTAAATAATGATTTTTGATTTTTAGAACATTTCATTGATATGAAATGAGGTGATTTCATTCTCATATTGAATAATTTGAAGTTTTTTTGTTAAATGTTTCACCCAAAATATTTCTATAAAAGTCCATGTTGTATTTTGTAAGTGACATTTGATTTCTAAGGAATAATTTTGGGATTGTAAAGGTATTTTGTTTCTAAAATGATTATCATATTTTATAAATGGGTTTCTAAGTGGATGTGGAATTGTATTTGATGTGATGGATTTTATTGGAAGTTGGTGGTTTCTAAAAGAGTGTGTGAGGTCCACTTAGATCTTTTTTAAAATTCATTATGATGAAAGGTACATTTGGTTAATCTCCTCTTCCTTATTTCTATTTAATGTTGTGGGATGTCCTTGGTTTATACCCACTCATGATTAAATAAATGAATGGAAATGGATCTATCCTTGGCATGAGTCAGAATGATTCTTGTGTATGATTCTTATGTGTGTGGTATATTTATATTTGGTTGTTTTCTTTTTTATATTGATTGGATCACCCCACTTCAATATTGAAATGGGCACCCGGAATATATAGTGTAATTTTTGTTTAAGGTTGTTGTAGTAGCTTATGATTTCCCTATGGATAGTGTCCCTTATTATAGACCTTACTTTGCATTGGTATTGTTCACCCTAGTAGTATATGGGGGGAAATAAGAGAGTGTATGTTTGATAATTGATGTCATTTAGTGTGTCCTACTAACATGATGAGTCATATATAAGATATCTTATAAATTGTCCATTTAGATCCTAGTTTCTCCAATGTACTTCATTACATTGTTTAATACAACGGGAGATTTGGATTCTTTATGTTTTGGATACACAATCATTCTATTATTCTATTTCCCTTCTTATGTGATCATTGTTATTGCTCTCTTTTTTGTTCTAATTATTTGTCAAAAGTGACGTGTTAGTTATCAAATGTTTATAGAAAATGATTCTTTTCGTTTAATTTTTTGTTTTTCATGTACAACCATACACTATTTCTCTCACAAATCATAATGTATGTTTCTTGATGAGGAGTATGAAATTAAATGGAAAAAAGGGAACTGGACTATTTTTTTTTAAATAGAAAATGTGTGAAAACCTATGTTTCATATATTATATTTCAAACCTAGAATGGATATAATATTTAAATTAAATTATTTGAGAATATATTGTTGGATCATTCCTACTAATTATTAATTCTCACACCTATAGTTCACCTGTTCTTTTTGTATCAGTTTCAGGATCTATCTTAGATTTGTTCATCATATGGGATGAGGAATGTTTGAGTAAAGAATGACCCGTAAGGTCACATGGTGTAACATTGGTCATCAGTTTGGTTTATGATTCTATTTATAGAATTTTTATGTTTTTATTTTATGCTTAAATGATATTTAGTTTGGAAAATGTAGTTTTTTTGTTTTCTCTCCTTATTTCTCATAATTTAGTTAATTTATTCTAGGAGAAATAATTCTCTCATATTCTGATTGATTCACTTGGTGCTTGTCTCCATCATATAAGTATTAGGTAATTCCACTCATAAAAGTCGTGGGTTGAATTGGATAAAAATTTTAGTTTTGAACCTAGTTAGTTTATGATATAATGGACTTATATCCATCAAATTACATCAAACTCCTTATACAGAAAATATATGGCCCTCCAAAGGGTTCTTATTACACATCGATCATTTGACACGCTTCCCATTTTTGTTTGATAGTATCATCTAATTTGAAAGAGGACCATATTTAATACATGAAAACATGTTAAATCAATACTGGGGCATTCATATTATTTAATATATGAATAGATAATTCTCACTCATGTTCATGAATGCGAATTTAATAAAAATGGATGGGTAATGAAAAATAGGTTATTTAAATCCTCCAACCTGAATACTATTTTGTTTATTTTTATGTGAATATTAAAAGGGATTACATGTTTAATAGATCCCATTTTTCATAATGTGTATTAGAAAAAAAAAATGAAATTTTACATTTTTTTTGTAAATCATTACAAGTATCCCTTCTATAAAATGTCTCAGTTATAATGTGTCTAATTCTCATTGTGATTCTTAAACCCTCATACATAGTTAGATATAATATATTCCACCCCTTGGATGATTTTTATCCCGATCATTTTTTTTATGTTATTATATCAGTCAGTTAATAATTTAAATGTCTATTTCCACCAACACATGAAACTAAGTAGAACGAAAATGGCTTCCTATCCTCATGGTTAAATAGGACTATGTCCCAATCCAAATCATTTATTAATGATTTATCCTTGAATAGCTAATGAAACAAATGTATTTTACACCATTTATTCTTTTTTCTAGGACTCAAATAACTATTTTTAATGGAAAATTTTTTTAAGGGTACATGTTCATATTTAAAAAAATTATCATAATCAAATTAATAAAATTTTAATATTTATCAATAAAATATCAAGAAAAAACTATTGAAAATAATCCTATAGTGATTTGTATATTAATCCTAATTCATAACATCTTTTCTAATGAGTTTATTTGTATATTTGACAATAGCATGATAAAGGTTGAGCAATATATCGATTACATAAATAAGATAACATTTAGGCTTATTAAATATTCATCCTATACTATCAAGACATTTTTTAAGTAATGTGTGTGTGGATGATGGGATAAAATATGTAATTAATTATACCTTTTTAACCTAGGCTATAATGGATTATTAATATCCAGATACTTAAGTACAATTACTAATTTTTTGGGTTAGTGTTTTTACTGAGTTTATTTGGGAATGAATTTTGATGATTTGTAATGTAATTTTTATCATAATAATCTAATTGATATGGGATTCATTTGATGTAAATTTATATTGTGAAATAATAATGTTTACTATTTCAGAATACGAACATGGAGTTATATTTTCTAGGCTAGCATCAATGCTAATATTGATTACTCATGATGTTGTATATCATATAAATAGTATTTCTTATCTGATAACTATCTATTGGTGACTTAAAAAAAATTTCATCCCAGTATATTGAATTAATGTTCTAATATAAATGATTTATTAGTGATTGTGACACTCTAATATTTAATATGAATTTCAATTGAAATAAACATGAAGAATTCAAATTCTCTCTCTATATGAAACCTCAAGTCTAAATTTACCAAAAAATTGTATTCTATTATGTCCTAAGAATGAAATATTTAGTTAGAATAATAATATAACAAATTTAAAAATTTTAATAAAGGATTTAAATATTTAAAATTTTATAAATAATGAATAATAAATCAGCACAAAATTTTCAATAAAGTCATTTTAGGATTCAAATATTTTATTCATCTTCAAAATTTGTTTTTACATTACATTCATTGATGATATTATAATTAATTTAATTATATTTTAAGAACATTATTTTATAAAATTTATTACATTTTTCAGATTCACTGTATCAAAATTCTCTCATAGATGTCTTTTCTAATTTATCTGAAAAGATCAATTATCATTGATTTATGAATAATAAAATATTTGTAAAAATAGTATTCTATTCCCATTAAAAGTAAATTTTTTTTCTTAATATGATATTAAAGTAATGTAATAATGAAATATGTTTAACAAGTCTAATTAAAATGATAGTATTATATTTGATTCATTATTTTGGTATAAGTTCATTTTTAGGAATAAAAATACATTTAAAAAACTATTATTTTTGGAGAAATGTGTTTTTTAACTATAAATTAAATAATTAACTATTATAAAGTGTCTTTATGTAACATATATATTAAATAAAAAATAAAAAATTTATATAAATTTTATAGAAGTTAAAATGAATGCAATGTATTTGAATTTAATTTTATACTTAAAATAACATTTTTTAATAAATTGTTTTTCTTTTTTAAGTAAACTTTTTTAAAATTAATTTTTGATCAAAATGAATTTATAATTGGTAAAGTTTATTACATATTTAAAATATTAAATTCAAAACTTATAATGCCCTCAACTCCATTTTGTGTAATAATTAATATTAAATACAGAAAAAAATAATTATCATGATTAATGTTAAAATGTGTTTGTCAGGTGGTAGGGATAAAAGTAAGAGATAAGGTAAATATTTTAATATAAATACGTATAAATACTATATTATTTCAATATTTAACACCTATAAAATCCTATATATGAATACGAGTTATTGGGAGTATTTATTTAGAGTGTGATATGATGATATTCTAATAGTTTTAAAAATTCCCTTGGTGTCCCTTACCTCCTATATAAAATGACACCACTTCTCCACTCTTCTCCAGAATTCATGAGCCTAATTGATATAGAAGTCACAACATTAACACTTGAAAATAATCCAACCCCAGTTCCTATAGTTTATTATTTTATTTTAACACAATTCATTCCATGATATATTTTTAATTTTATATTGTTTTCTCAATGAAATGGTATAATTTGTAACTAAGTACATTTATTTTGATTTATACATACAAATCCATTATTTAATTATAGTCCACTATTTAATAATAAATTTTGTATCTCAATTATAAATAATATTTGTAATGGTTATGTAATATATATTTTCCCACTCCTTTAACAAATGAGAAATGAAAAGTGTTTCTTGACAGTACATGTATACTACTACCCCAACGATGAGATATAAATTTTGTCCATGATAATAATTCATGGTAAATATTATGATGTTATAAGTGATTATTTTTAAATTAATGAAATAATTATCCCTTAGAAATGAAATAATATTATATAAAATATTATAGTACTATTTCTTGATAATAGATAGTCTCACTCATTATTATGTCTGGGACACCACCCCCATAAAGTGATGTGAAATGTTTGTCATTTCATATACACATTTATTTTAATAAGAATAGGTTAAAAAAATATTTTCAAACTTTGTGATTAACTAATAATATTTAAAAGATAATTATTATTTTCCTTTCTCCCATTCCAACCATTGAAATTTGGAAACATCACTTATATGTACGTATGTACTACCATCTCCATGGAGTGATGTAATTAAATTTCATTTACCAAATTATATATATAATAATAAAATTAAATATTATTAATAGGTATTATAATTATGACATTTTTAACATTTCTGATTTTATGGATCCATGATCAATAGACAAGGTCCACAACTTATGATTCAAAATTTGTGTGAAAAAATGAGACATTTATCACACAAAACATTGATTTAAATAATTAAATTTTAATAAAAAGGTGATAAGATGTTATAAGTAAATCATATATTGTATGATATATATGAATATTATTATAGAATATATTTATAGTAAATCAATATTTATTATATCATATACTTAATCATATATGAATCAAGGTAAGATATTGCATAAGGGATTTATGTTTAGATTCCATTTTAAATTGTAATTTTTATGATTTTTTTAAAATTGAGGTAATTTATATTATCGTTTTATGATAATAGAAATTTATTTATATTATCTTATAGTTTTTTAAATAATAATGTTATATAGCCATTATCCTCAATTTGGTACTCAAAATTGTTCATATAATGTTTTTATGAAAAATAGAACTTATTTTCCTTTTTTATTTTGGAATATATATAATACATGTCCACGTATTCTAAAATGATGTAACTATTTATTTTAATAATATCTTATAATTGACTAATGTATGTTTTACCCATGTGGTACATTTTATAAAAAAAATTTAATAAAATATTTTTTCTTCTTTCAGAATGACAAATTTATTACTAAATATACGTATATAGTATTGTTTAATGGATTATAGAATATATGAATTATCTATATATATTGACCTCTTACTTCTATGAATCAACCATTAAATTTCTTCAGGATTTATTTAAAACAATTTTTTTCTTTTAACTATATAATTTTTAAAAAATAAATATGTTTCACTAAAAAATATTTTAGTAATACTTTAAACACTTTTATTGACTATAATAACGTACCTTGATGTTTCTAATTATTTACAAGTTTTCTGATCTAATGATTAATTCATTTTTATATTATAGATGTTTTATGATATTAAAAATTTGTTTTTTATGAAATCAATTTTTCTTAATTGTTTATTTAATTATTTAAAATTAAATTTTAATGAAACACATTTCTATTACATGGGTATTTATATAAATATTTATAAAATGATTTATGTTCATGTAGAATATATATTTTTCGATTTCTTTAATTGAATATTGTGACCAGAAATGTATTTCCCAGAAATGCATTGTTTGATGATTAATTTTTCATGTGATTAAAATGTCTTTAAAATGTTGTTAAACTATTTTTGTCACCGACTCTATCCATAATAAATGTCTTAGGAGTGAACTGTGTCTAAGGAAATGATATAATTTTGAGTGAACAACATATAAAAAATATTATTCATGCTAGTGATCCATGACTATATAAATTATTTTCCATGCATATATGTAGGAAAAGAAATTATGTATTATATTTATGATGTTTTGTCAATGATCATGGTCGATTATTGATTTTCCATATAATTATTAATTTTCATCTTCTTATGAAAAATATTTACCTATGAATTATGAATATTGATATATGCTGGATTTTGTTTGATTATATGTGATGATCATTTCTTATAGACTTATTCTAATGTTATGTTCACCTTTATTGATATACTGAGATTCCTTACAATTACCATTTTTAAATATATGTTCCCTCACTTCCTTTTGATTCATCTTCTATGGTTATGAAGAATAATTTAAATTATGGTATATATAATAATTCTACTATGAGAGAATATATATTAGGGAGATCTCTATAATATTTTATGAAATAAGATGACTATTTATCCGGTGTCCTAATAAAATTATCCATTACTATCCATAGGAATGTTTTAATATGATATTTATTGAATATTCATCTAAAATATGATACATATATGTATAAAATGATCAGGTCACCCTAGTTTGATTCAATGGTGTTTATAGATTTTTTTGGTGACAATGATTAGATAATTTGTTTTTAAAACACTAGGGATAATCCTATGTGTTGGATAAAATCATAATGTTTTGGGGTAATAAAATATTATGTTTTTTCCTTCAAATACAACATTTTCTTGATATTATACACAAGAAAAGTTTTTTACAATATTACTCTATGGGAGATAAAAATGAAATTAGTTTGTAAATAATATCTCTACCATGATTCTAGTGAATAGGAAAAGATCTCATTCAATGCACCTAGTTTAACAATCCTGAGGGATATTATTAATTTAATTATAATTTTCATTATAAACCATAATGAATGGTTTTTACTATATATTTCCAAGGAAACAAATAGTGTATTGTATACTGAAAACATGGTATTGAGATCTATATATTATTTACATAATTTTCATGATTGGTTACTCCAATTAACGATTCATGATTTTCATGCTAACCATTTTGGATTTACTAAGGGATTATTGATAGAATGATAAATATTAGTTTGATACATATATTATAAAATATTGTTTAACATGTTTGATAATATTTATATAAATTAATGTGTAACATGAAATGTATCAATGAGTTATGAATTCATATCCACAAGGAATTAATGTCTATTAAATAGTAAAAAATCCTAAATGCACGATGTTCTCATCTCACATCTATGATTCATTTTGAATTAATGTTTGTTTTAATGTGGTGCATGTAAAACTTTTTACACATTCAATAGTTTAATATGATTTGATTCTAGGAATGGATTTTAATTATTTATATAAACCCCAAACAAATACATGAGTAAGGGTTACCACATTAGATATTCTAATCCAACTAATGAATTTTTATTGGTTTGAGGTTAAATACGAATTTCCAAAAAAATACATTCATTTAAGGGGACTTATTTCCAATTCAATGTCTTTATTTAACTCTAATATGGGGGGATAAAATTTTAATTGATGATATACATATCATATGGGAGTTTGTTGATACTTTTCTTGTTGAATATTATATTCTTCTTCTATATCATGAAGTTATTTTTACATTTAAACCCTTATATGGTTCTTCAACTATTTCAATTACACCATATAAAATAGTCCCGATTAAGTTAAAGGAATTTAACTAATAACTATTATAGAATTATTACAAGTTATTTATTCATCAAATTTCTTCTCATTCTATTTCAGGTATCATATGTGTTAACAATAATGATTGATAATTATTACAGAAAATTGATTACGAGTAACATATCAAGATCATGGTCATTGAAATTCCTTTTATCCTATATTGAACAAAATATTTAAAAACTTCTATGTAGATAAATATTTTACATTAATGGTATATGTGTTTGGTATCTCATGTTTTGTGAAAAATTTTAGGTACACTTAAAAGAAATTTTCTTTCGATGTTGGGCCACTCTGAATTTTTAGATTCTTCATCAGGTCATTTTAATAATGTAGCTATCATCATGGATTTAATAAATAAATCCTTAATAAATTACCAATATATTAATGAGGATTTCATTATGAGTGATATTATTATATATTCCATGGGAAATAAAGATAATGTATATCACTAGTGAACTATATAGAGGACCATATGTAAGTATTTTTTGTTTACAAATTTTATCAATTTTGAATTTTAGTTGTCTAATGTTCCATTTTTTTCCTACTAATCCCATGAATCTGTATATATGTGTATTAATTGGAAAAAACTTTAATAATAATTATCCTAATAAAAACATTTTAATAATAAAATTTATTTCATAAATAAAATATGTATTATTAACACATTGTAAATAATCTTTACTAGTTATCTAATATATTAATGATTATACCTTGGAAGGTATTTACATTCTGTTTGACAACTTTATATGAATAAATTTTCATGTATCTATATATATGGATAGTAATTTCACCATTTCATGCATTATACCATTATATATAAAGTGTTTTTTTAATGGTGATACATAAAGGAGGGGTCTACAATTTCCCATCATAAAAAATGAAATGGTGATAGATTATTTCTCCCACCAAATGAAGGTCCATGAGAATAATTATTTGAACAATATTTGTAATTAGTAATGATAATAATCTAATTATTGATATAGTGGAATTATATTTATAGAAAATAGTGTGAAATGTATGCATATCATAAGTTTTACATTTAATGTTTACTAGGAAATTGTTGAATATTTTTTCAGAGAAGATGGTTGGATTTCATTAAATATTATGACTTCCCAACAAATTAAAAACCATGGAATGTGAGATATGTTGAAGAATATTGGACTCAAAGGGATCATGCCTGGTTATATGTGAGAAGGATCAAAAAAGATGAAATGTTAATGTCATTTTTATGTATGGACATTGAAATCCAGAAGAAATTGGAGAAAATTTATCATTTTCAAATTTGGGTATAACCATTAATCCATTTCATGATTGAAGAGGAAACAAAGTCGTAATGTTAAAATTGTATAATGAATGCTAAGGGATTAATTTTGGTATTTTAATTTTTTTGGGAACAATATTTTTATATATTATATTTTTCATACTAAAATAGCATAAACTCGTGAATATATATATATATATATATATATATATATGTGAATACAAATATATAAGGATGTGTCGAAATTTTTTTTCCAAGGATTATGTGTTATTGAGTAGCATATTAGGATCTGTACTACCTGATAAAATTATATTAAATGTTAGATCTGTTGGGATGTGAATTAGGGAATCTTAGAGTCATTAGAAAATTTATGTTTAAAATAATCAATGAGATCAATATTTCAAATACGAGGAGATGTTATACATATTAATATATACATGGTAGAAGGTTGTGATATTTTTGATGTAGATAATTTTTTTTCCAAAAATATATTGGTCCATTATAAATTAATTATAATATTTGGGAGGATTATTATCTCTCGGATCATAACCTAAATATATCAAATTTTTGGGGTTTGTTCTATGTACATATTTGTATTATGTATATACCCAATCCTTCATAATTATTGATATCAGAATTTGTGTCATTGGAACATGATTATTCATATGTAGAATGGCATATATAAATATTGGATATCAATGATATAATCCTACAAAACAAGACTACTCATCTAGTTATAGTTATATGTATGAATAATGTTTTTTTTGATAAATCTACATGATAACTTAATATTGTTATTAAATAAATAAATATTCATTTTTTTCATAGTGAAATAATTTTAAGGGTAAAATCATTTTATGGGGTGTACAATTTAACATCACATGATTTTTTATGCATTTACATTGAATAAAACATGATGTCTTTGATAGATTTCCTTTAATATAATCCCGAGTCTAAATAAACAACAATATAATATAAAATTAAACCATAATGATTATTTTGGATGTATGATTAAAAATAAAAAAAATTCTAAAAAATATATAAATTTTTAGTAAAATTAAATCATATTTCTTAAAATAAAATAAATATTTAATCATTTTTAAGTCTAAACATTTTCGGGTTCAAAAATATTCCACCCACAATATTTATTTTATTTAAATGACTTTATAAATATTATAAATAATTTATAAAACTTATAGAATGTTTACTTCAAAAAACTTTTATCATTTTTTAAATCAATATATCAATATAATATTAATTTTTATTTTTTTATTCTTCTAAAAATATAAAATATCTTGTGAAATTTGAAAAAATATAAACATTATAAAAAAATGTCATATCATTTATAGTATATGTTAAAAAAAAATTAATTTTATTTTAAAGTATTTTCAATACCCTTTTATTATAATGGTTCGATTTAATTTCATATAAATCAATAATGTAGTTTATTTTTTATTTCATTATTTTGTGGCTCAAAAATACATTTCCCATAACTATTTTTATTCCTGAAACCTGTTTTTATCATAATAAATTAAATTAATAATTTTTTGGTTAATGGACTTTAAAATTTATATATTATATATTAAATAATATTATTTAAAATATTATTGGTAGTTTTGCTAGTAATGGAATTTATTTATATTCATTTTGGTGTTGAAGACGAATTTTTTAAAAATAGGTTTTCATCGTCTTTATCGATCTTATATTAAAATACATATCTACCACTTAATTAAATTGAATTTAATAAAATGGATTTTATATTTTCAATAATCATGAAATTATTATCGATTTATCCCACTTTAATTTATGACAAAAATTAATATTATGAACATTTAATGATTATTACAACTTTAATGGTGAAAACATTTTATAGAGGTGTGGGGAGGTAATCAAATAGGTAATGATTAAATTGAAAAATTAACACTTATAAATAAAAATTTTCTATCTATATTTAAACCTTATATATTACTATACTTGAATATTAGTCATTTGGAATGATTTATCTTATGAATGGAATTATTATAATAAAATATTTTTAAAAATGCTAAATTTGTACTCTCCCACCATTATAAAAAAATATAATCACACCTATATTCTACACACATCATAGGACATTTATATAATTAAATTAATACTCTATTCCTTTATTATAATCAATGCAACATGCTATATTTCATCGATATATCAAAATAACATCATTTAAATGATTGAGGTGTAAGGAAATGGTGGATTGAAAAAAAAGAGGTAAAACTCTTAACCGAGTATTTTTATTTATGTTTCATTTTTCATATCCTATAAATATTTTCTATATATTGTGATGAAATATTTATTTTAATAAATATATTGAATAGTAAAGAGAATTATAGATAAAAAACTTTTCACTGTCTTTAAATAAAATGGGAAATTGAAACTATCACTTGTTCATATGTGTGGACTACCACCACAATATAGTAATTGATTTATTTTTCATCATCATATATCATGGTATATTTTTATGGAAATCATAAATTTTATATATAATTTTTAAGAAAGTTTCATTATTTTAGAATTACATTATCTTATGTAGCTTCTTAGTTTTAAATTTTTTTAAAATGATAATGTCACTCATGATTAGGGAAGTATGACTACCTACAAGATTTTATATGAGTCATTTCCAATTTCAATTATTCATATATGGTAATAAATATATATTTAATAAATATATATTCTATCATTAATATAATAATTATTCAGTAACAGTAACTAATTATTTTCCTTTTTTTCCAACCAATGAAAATTGGAATCATCACTTATGTGAACTTTCATATTATACTCTTGTTAATGTTATCAAATTCATTTTTCCTCACAAATATTTATGATTTATTTTTAATCATTATATGATGAAATGATATAAAAATTATGACATAAAATAACATACTTATGTTGATGTATACCAAATCAACGAAAAATTACTAGAACATATAAGTAATTTTTTTTTGAAAAATAAAACAATCACCACAAAAATAGTGATTTAATAAATGTATTATTAAGAAATAGGTGATATGATGATATTAGTAAATGATATATTTTATTGCATGTGTGAATGTGGCTTAATAATTGATTTATAATAATATATTATATATTATATTTAAACATGTACAATTTTAATCATGACTTTAGATAATGGATTTATGTTTAGATATATTTTTTAATAAGAGTCGTTTATGAAATACTTTCTATTCTAAGATACATTCTTATTAAAATATAATAAACTCCCTTGTTTTTTATTCTACAATGGTTATAATATAATATTTTTGTTATTTTAACCTTTTATACTCTTTGTTTATAGAAATGACATAGTTTTTTTTAGAAAATTCAACCTTAATTTTCTTTATTCAAAGATTATATTTTTATTCTATACCAATGATTACTAAATTGTAATAAAAATGTTTTTTCCTAATATAAAATTTTTGTTTACATTTTTTTTAAATTATGTTTTTAATTATTTTTAAAAAAATTATATTATTTTAATTTTTAATAAGATGTTTTTTTAAAATAATATGTAAAAAACATTACATTAATTATTATTTAATGAATATAATTTAATAACATTAATGTATATAAATTAATTTAGTATTCCTATACAATATTAGTTGATTCTTTTTTAAAAAAATATTTCCATCACACTTTGTAATTTTTTGGATTTTAAATAACTATTTCAAAAATATATGGTGGGGTTTCCTGAAGATAACATATATTGATATTGAATTGTATTTTTTATATATGAATACATTTTTTAAGGATTTTTATGATATTATTTAATGGAATTTATTTCTATAATTAATTACTTTCATGTTACAGATTATTTATAAGGGATGTAATCTACCGAAACTGTCCTTATTCTATTTTAGGATGGTTTGTGATTTATATGATTATATTTTTCTAAATATCTTTCATATTACATTAATAATGTTGTCATGAATTTTTGGTATGATTATGAAACATATTTCATTTTCATGGGTTATGATATGATGATATAATGAATGTTTTCTTCTCTTATGGAACACATATGGTTTGTTTTAATTATATGATTTTTTGTTTTAGAATTATGTATCCCTTTAGGGTATTATATATATATGGATATATAATGAAATTATAAGGACCAGAATGGGGTGTTACCCTAGTTCAACAAGCTTACTTTTACACTATGATAATGTTGGGAGTGAACCTTGAGTATAGAAAAGATGGAGTTGGTAGTGAACCCATTCAAATGTGATAGAAATTAAAGCTATACATCAAAAAATAAACGAATTTTAATATTTATGAGTATAACAAAAAAATTTGTATTATGCTTATGATGTGTTGTACCTGACCTGGGTTGATTATTAATGATTATGGATACATTTGGATTTTTAATTTTAGTATGGAAAATATTTATCCCATGAGTTATGAATAATTATATTTCATTGATAATGTACGGTTATTTTATATTATTACAATTTCCACACATAGTTATTTCTACCTTATTCTTGGTTATGATCATTGATTCATATTTCTGATGTTCACCCTTACTATAAATCTGATCTTGCCCTTATTTTCCATTTTCCAAATGTTATGAAAAATGAATTTATGTTTGGTATATCTAATAATTGATCTATGTGAGATGTTATTTTAGGGATATTTTTAACATCATTTATGAAATAAGATTTTTTATACCTAGTATCCAAATACACTAATCACTTATGATCATCTGGAAGCATATTTTTTAGATGTATTTATTATTTATTTAAAATGATGTCATATATTATTTATTGAATAACCAGGTTTCCTCATGGATTATTCGTTCAAATCCAATTATTAAAATTCATGAAAGTCAACATTTTAATAGATTTAATGGTTTATGATGGTGATAATGTTATGAAAAATACAGGGTTCTATTTTATATTTGGAAAATATCCTTAACTCCAACAATCAGTCATCCGAAGAGATATAGGTAGAGAAGAGTAATATTAATATCATTATTTAGTATCATTTTTAGGATTATGTTATTATTTTATCATCCAATAAAAATAAACACATGGAGTTATGTTTTCCAAGGGAGTAGATAGAGGCATGACAACAAGATATCATCACTTAGTCAGGGAAATATAATCATAACACATTGTACACTCACACATGAATTATTGTAAAAAATAATTCATTATCACAGTCAATATAAAACATCAAGACAATTCCATTATTAGTGATGTTATGTGCATTGGATTTTATTTGTACATGCACATAATAGTTCCATTATTTGGTCTATATTATGAGATAAGAGAGTAGTAATTGACTTAAGATGACAATAATCATTTTTTTAAAATAATTACTCTTAGTTGAAGATAATTGTAATGTTTTTTAAATATGTTATATATGAGTATTAAATCATTAATTATATTAAATGAATCATGGTGGACTGTGCATACGATCCTAATTTTTTTAAAAAATTGTACTGTATTTCATGTGTACTACACTGTAAATTATCAGAATAAAGTGATTCATGATTATTTCATGGGATTTCCTTTTCATATAAATTCTAATTCCACTTTTATATTTTACCCTCATTTGAGAAAACCTACAATTTTCTTTGTATAATTCTAAAAAAGATAACATTGTATAATTTTTTAGACATGATCATTTCAAAATTTATCGATAATGAATTTTTCAATGATATAAAGGAAACTAATTTTTGATAAATAATCCTTAATTTCTTATACGTCTTAGAATACATGGGGAATGTTACTTAGGTAAATTCTTGATATGGATATAGAATGGATATTTATCCCTTAAAATCCAATGATTAATATCTTTATTGATAAAACATATGATAGAACGTGTTTTCAGTTATTTTTTAATATTATATGGAATATATTTTACATAGAAATAGTCTGTGACTATTTTCCTCACTATTTCTTATATCTTTAGTCTAAAAACTCATATTTAGGAAGAATATTTTAATTTTTTATCTCAATATTTCCCAAGGATAACCACTTTCCCCAAGTCATTTTATGAAGGCCCCAAATGTCCCAAATAGTAACATGGTAGTAAAAATTTCATATGGGTTCATCAATACAATCTTATAATGGAATGTATTCATTAGAGACTATATTTTATTTTATGTAAATTGAATAGATTTATTTATTAACAAAAGATAATAGAATATTTCATATAATAAATAGACCCCAATTTAAAATTTTATCATGATTAGACAATGAATTAATGATAGATTTTGAAGTGTATATATTCCTAAACAATTATTAGGCTGGTAATAAAAATACATAAAATATTATACTCATATTATTAGATGTTAATTTACATTAAATTACATTTTAGATCCTTTGATTAATAAATGATCTTTAATTCACAATTTTTATGTCCAAAAAAATAAAATAAAATTAAAGCTACAGTCACAAATTTAAAGAGTTACTTATTATCTTTTTTAGGTAGGATGACACGTGTTAATTTTATCCTAGCTTTAGTAAGTATGTGTAAATATAATGTGGTATTAATGATTTTTTTTGAGAAATATATGAATTTGGATATATTATATTATATACACCCTATCAGACTTTTTTCCAATAAATTAAATAATTTTGAAACTCAAAGTTGTTATGAGAATAATATTTTTGTAGACAAAAATCATATAATGATTACAACAGTTATAGGTGTCTATATACCATTAATAATTTTCATGATGTATGCTGATTTTATGTAGATATAAGAATTTAATGTAATAAATAATGGTATTACGTCAAATAACATAATTATAGATGATGTTTTCTGATATTACTGATGTCTAAAAAAACAATTTGACATCAATTTGGGCTAATCCATAGTAGAATTTTATATGTTATAGTGATGCTAAAAATTAATGTTCAATTGAAAATTATCTATAGGGCCTGATAGAATAGTTTATTAATATACATCTTATAAGAAAAAATATTAATGTACTGCACATTATTGTGAATAACCACGCTATAGATAACATTAGGTATTATTTCAAAATATCTATGAAATATATTGACTCCACATCATAATGAATTTACATGATATAAATCATGGTAATTTGGAATTAAATGAATTGGGAGATCTTGGAACTGTAAGGGAAAAATCATTTTCCAAACCCCATATATGTAAAAATATATTGTATAATCCCAGTGATCATATACCATACCTTAGATCTGATTTGAATGGTTTTTTTGGCACTCTAACACTTAGGACCTCCATGCTCTATAATAATTTAAAAACTATCGAATGTCTAAGTGGGTATAAAATTACTAATTTTAATATAGATTATATTCCATAATTTATGACCCCACAATATGATTTCATCAAATGAGTGTATTCAAAAAATAATGTGGAATTGGATTTAGATTCAGAATATAGAGGTTATTCCTTTATTTATTAACTTCATGTATGAATGTAATGTTCCTGATTTTTATGGGAAATTTAAAAAGGGTTTTGATTATAAAATGGAAATAGAAATTGAAATAAAAATTCAAATATGGGTCATGTGAATTTGTTTCATTTATATAAATTTTAAAATATTTTGAATGGTTTAAATGTAATACTGTGGATGAGTAAAAAAGGAATACAATTTTATTTATATATGAATTATATTCTATATTATACTATTATCTATTGTATAATTATGTAAGAAGAATATTAACATTTATGTTCTTGTGTATATAATCTTTGCACAAATTTTTTGAAGAAACATGTTCATTGACAAGTTTATAGATAATATCTTCTTATTTAATATAGGAAAATATAGAGTGGAAGTGTCAGAAACCTGTTTACTTGCATTTCTTGAAAATAACATTAATTTTTTATCTATCATGTATAGTTATTTTTTAAAATTCCATATAATCAAAATATATAATAATTCTTAGATAATAACTAAGATGAATTTGAATGAATGAACATAGTAATGCACTTCATGGTGTTGATTTAGAGATATAGATATGAAGATATATTGGTTTATTATATTTAAACTATATATATTTTATTAAAATCATAACATAATGTTTTGGGAACTATCAATTGTTACAGTGAGAAGTACGCCATTTTGGATATTTTTAAAAATATTTAAATCATCATAACATAATAAAATGATTCTAATACATCTTCTATGGGGGGAATATATTCATGGGGTATTTATTATAGTGATTTTCATACAATCTAAATGTCATAGAAAATGTGGAATGATAGTTTTATCCTGAATTATGTGAGGGATTAAAATTAAATCACATATAAAGACACAATTTATGAAAAGTAGAATAATATAGTTTTTGTTGAAGAAGAATATTGTTGAAAGATTCCGATGAAGATTTGGAGGAGATTTTAAAAGAAGTTATATATCTTATCTTATGAAATATAAAAATATATAATTATATCTAAATGTTAATTAATCCATTAAAAATTTTTATGCATGAATATATTTGGAATTATGATGTATGTTTTCAAAAATCCAAAATAATTAATGATAGAAAAAATTAATATGATATACCTAGATGATTATAAAGTGTTATATAAAATAAAAAATTATTTTACAAATTGGAATGTTTTGATGTTTTATAAATTTCAGTGTATAAATATCATCTGAAAATATGTTGTAGACAATGAAAACATATATGAAGAAGAATTTTATTCAATTGGAGAAGCAGATGGAGAATATCTAATTATAAAAGTGAATGATTAATATATTTTAAGTTATAATAGTTTTTCTAAAAAAATAGACTAATATAAAACTGATATGAAATTCATTGTAATGATTGAATTAAAATAGTGAATCTCAATGATTTCATGATAGGATATTGACTTAATAACATTAAAATAAAGGATAAATTATTTTACAATATTTAATCAATTTTTTTAAAATAAATGTATAGGTAAATTGATGAAATAATTTTTTTTAATAATATTGTTTATGATTACATGTCCCATAACATAAATATATATTAAATATTTAAGAACAATAAAAAATAGTTATATCATATATATTAGAAAATGTATATGATAAATGTGGACATCAGGATGATTATATATAATATTAAAAAACCTATTTATAAATATGTTGAGTGATTAAAGAAAATTAATGAAAAATAATAACACACAAAATCTATTAATAAAGAAGATAATAATGATCCAAATATTTTTTTAAGATCAATAGTGAAGAAAAAATTTATTAAGATAATAATTGTATCTAAATGAAGTGATATTATAAAATAAATATATTATTGGGAAAATGAGTGAAAAAACATATATAACTAAGTTATCGAGAATACATAAAAATGATTTCTATCATTAAAAATATGTTGTATGTATAATAATATTATATTTTAGAGAAATTATTTATAATTTATTACTCACAGTTAGGGAGAAATTTAGTTGAAAAATCCATACATCTAGTTACATTTAAAGGTATATACCTTTTGTATTGTTATTTTTTGTATTCTAGTAGTTTTTGTAATGTGGGAATTATGTGATTTTTAGACCAATAACATTATAATTTCACTATAAGGTATAATAATATTGAATTAATGGTGTGTTATTCATCATAATAAAATGATTTATAGAAAACATTTCTAGACTCTTGACATAAATAAAATTACATTTTGAAATAAATAATGAATTTTTTTGATTCCTTAATCATCATAGTCAAAAATATAATGATTCCATTTAAATTTAATGATAATTTTTTTTCATTACTCTAATTCCAAAAATATTGAAGAACAAAGGGAAAATAATTTCTTAATTATTTAGGTATCACTCGCTACATGTAAAAGGGATATTATAAATATCATTATTGTTAGATGTTCATCCAAGATTAAAGGAGAAACAAAACACTTAAATTATATAATTGTGTGAAAATATGAAATACTTTTCATTGGAAATGATGCATAAATCATAATTATATAAGGTGTCTCTTGTATGTTTTATAAATGAAAACATGAAAAAAAAATTTTATTTACTGAAACACAATATCATATGTGTTTAACAGCTTTATTATGATCGAAATAAGGCTATCCTCAATAAGGATGGATTATTTACTGTAAATATTTAATTATAATATTTTTCTAACATAGTAATACTATGTGATTGTTATTTTCTTACGGTTGATACTGGTAACTCAATATCCCTATATATAAAAGAATAATTTAATGTATGGTTTTGAAGGTGTTCCCATATTTTCAAAAAGTTTATGAACATGATCAGTCTAAGAGAAAATGATTGTTGTTTTAAATTTCTAAAAATAAATGGTGATTGTCTCTGGTAAATATTTCAATAGGGGAATATTGTTATGTCTTTGTAGAATAAAGTATATTTTCAACCTACTCAATCATTGGATCTCACTAATTCATATATGTGTTGGAAAATGAGAAATCATACAAGTAATATAGGCATATATTTTACTACATTAATTTATTTTTTATATCAATTTTCTTGTTTTCTATTTATGTAACACAATATTTACAGCTTACAAATGTTTTAATGTCATAAAACAAGTGTAAATAAATATTTTCTTTCCCTATCAATAAAATATATATAGATAATTGAACTAAGAATAGAGATGAAATTAGTGAAACTTATCTTTAGAAGCATATTATCATACAAGATATTGGTGAACCACCAACACCAAAAAAATATTATATTTTTGAATAGAGGAACTTGTTTTTGGTATATGGTGATCAAAAATTGGTAGCTAGTAATGATACATATCATTACTTCTAGAGATATTTTATTGGACAATTCATTTATATTTATAACTGATTTTTTCGTAGACCAGACTAAGATGTGTCCATATATCTGATTTATAATAAATAATATCAATTAGTGAAGTACATCTATGTGATGGTTATCCTTTATTTATTTGTGTAAAATGAGAGAATGATGAAATTTTATAGAATTGAGTTCATGACATGATTTTTATTGAATATTTTCTATATGGAATATGATGCAATTTTTTAAAAAAATACTGTTAAAAATTCATTGATGTTTCTGATAATAGGGTAATGTATTACTAAAATAATAAATAAAAATTTATGATCCGAGTACCAAAATTTATGTGGATGTTATTTCTATTGAAAAAAACTATTGAAATTTTTTAGAAATGCTAAAATAATGAATATGTATAGTTTAGAGAATAATATTTATACATTTCATGTTATTCAGAAATATTTTCTTTAACTCATTCACAGATGCTAAATCATGTTGAATTTCAAAACCTCACTAGGGATTATCTACTTCATGTTCAATCATGTATGAATATGATGATGGAACCAGTTAACACATTGTATTGAAATATTATATAAGTATGTTCTAAGGAAGAAAATAATCATCATGAAATTTTTAATTCTCCAAATGATAAAATTGATTATATAGAGATAAATAATACAAGAATGCTTATACATAGTCAAAATGAAAATAATATCACTTGAAAAAATTAGGTGTTATATATCTAATTTATTGAGGTAGATTATATGATAAGAAATAATGTATTTTTGGATTGTAATGTTTATTCATAGTTTGATGGATTGAATTTGATGAGCAAATTTTACCAGTAAAATGGAAAGAAACCATATGTATAATTATTTCTATGTTATTAAATAGTATGTAAATTTTTTTAATGTGGTTAAAAATTCATCCTTCTTTAATTGGGAAAAGAAAAAGAAAGTGTTTATGTCGAAACCATGTTGATTCATTATCGAAGAAAATGAGAATCATTTTTTTTCATTGAATATTTAATTGGGATTAAACAAGTCCATAAAAAATTGTCTTCTATAAGGGAAAAACACATGATGTATCTCAATTTATGAAAAGGTATATTAGAAAAATATATCTACATATCATATGAAAAATATGTATGTTTTCATTTAATTTTTTATATAAATTACATCATAGTTTCAATTAATGATGATGAAATGTGTGATTTTAATTCTATGTAGATTAATCAGTTATTTGATGTGTATATTCGTGTGTAAATGATTAATTTTATTAGTTTATAGATTTTTCCAATGTGAAATTAAATTTTTGTTTCCCATGAATAGTAGGAAAAGGAACATATAAAGTGGTATGGTATGGATGAATAGAATTTGGTTTCTATAAAAAATTATATAGGAAATAAATTTCAAAAAATGAACATTTAAAATATATGGAACCATATTAATTCTTGAATATGATTATAATAATTTTTACATAACAACATTGTTATTGGAAATATTTTCTATTTTTAATCTATGAAATGTGTATCAATGTGATAAAAAAGAGTTCAATTTTTGTTCTATAAAGAGGAATATAAAGTATATAAAATTTAAAATATATATGTATTTTCAATATTATATTGAACAAAATATTGATATTTATGGTTATATAGATTCATATTGGATATGGTGTGTTGGTTACATGAAGTTAACATTTGGTGGAGTTTTATGTCACATTGATGGATTTGTTTCTTATCACATTATAAAGAACTTTATTGATACTATAAGATAGAATGATGTAAAATATTTTGTTGTAACTCATCACATGACATGATTAATGAGGTCGAAGGAACAATTGGATGAATTGATACATGAATTTATTTTTCACATCTCTTAAAATGTGATGATTATACTGTTATAAATTAATCAAAGTATTACTTTCCACATCCAAGAGGGACATTTATATTAAATAATACTTCATTAAGGATCATATGTATTGAAATGATTAACATATGTAATTTAAAATTACAATGTAACTAATTTTTTATATTCACAAATCCATTTGTAAGGAAATAATTTTAGAATCTATGAACGACGTTGGGTATTCGATGTCATCCCACCTCAGGCTATGGTATGATTTTTATATCCCCTATCCCATATTTTCATTAAATATGTATATAACCATGGGAGAAAAAAAAATATTTCTTTATTTGTATCTCCATGAAATTTTATAAAATTTATTGGAATATTTTTAGGTGGAATTAATTTTCTATCTATTTATATTTAATTTAGAAAAAAATTGTGAGAGAGTTCCCAAAAGTTTATTTCAATTACTTCTGCAATGGTTCATGTGTGTGAACTTTTCTAAATGTTTATTGAGGAAATTTTTTGTTTTTATGATGAAATTAATATAATAGGTATCATTTCATCATTAATATATTTCATCATAGTCAATGGTTGAATATTCTAAATCCCAGATATGTTATGTATAACATTGTTTTTATTTAATGTTCATTTTTCCTGCACTAATTTCACCCACACTATCATAGTATTATTGAATGTTAAACTATTACTCTATATGGGGAGATCTTCAATGATTTATGTGACATGGTTTATCAAAAAATACAAAAGGGGAGATTGTTTACACAAAGGCGGTTGATTTATTCTTGGGATATATTGAGGAATGAGGTTGGATTTTTTTATGATACATTTCTTTTTCTTTTATTTTCATTGCCTAAATAATATTCATTCAACTATACAAAAATTGTACATTACTTGTGCTAGATAATTGTTGACTACAATAGTGATATTAGAAGTTATAATCCTTTATTAGTGATTTTATTTATCATTAATAGTGGGCCACACTGTAGAGAGTTGTAACAACACACTATAACAACATCGTATTGCATTGTATAGAACCCTAATACATGATGAATACCCTCATAATTTCAAAAAAATAAATTACCAATAGATTATTTCTATTAAATAATATTTACAATGCAAGTAAAAGAATAAAATCACTATATTAAAGATAGTTCAAACACTGGTTTATACAATTACATAAGTATACAATTTTACATTAATTCAAAACCATCAATGTTCCTTTTTATTTTGATCGAAACCATAAATCATGATATTAATTAAAAAACTCCCTTTTTGATCAATATAACACACATATATAAGAAAAAAATTCTTATTTTAGTAATAATATAATTAAACATGTCAAAATAAAGTGTTAATTTTAAAATAAACATTGAGTCATACTAGGAACATTGTGTATAAGATTAAGTTGCAGTTGATTCTTTCACTACCAAAAAATTCATTTTTATTCATTAATAATTATCACTATCAAAATTATAATGTTATGTTTTAGATAAAAATTATATTTAAAAAAATACAACAGAATATATAATGTTGAGAAAAAAATTATTGGATTGTTTTCACAGTTTTGGATTTGTGATGTGCGTTTTAAACCAAAATGACACACATATATTGTAAATCATCACTTAGAGTAATTACAGTCGTAACACAAAATATATTGAGGTTTTTATGATTATTAAATGTCACAAATTATTTATGGATAATTTTCCTAAGGTGTAAAATCAATCTGAATTTCTTTAATTGGTTTTGAGTAATTCACTACACTTTTTTACAAATATGTTCTCTAAAATTGGAAACACACACATCGAGTCATACTAATTTTATCATGTGAAATTTGTTATGAGCCTAACTCATACACATCACATATTACTTATGAATAATTTTACTTTACTATCATAAATATAAGAGCATTTTTTCTCAATTTTCAGTGAGTGAGACGTTTTGAACTAAAATATCAATTTTATACGGATAATAGACATATTTAGTAATAAAAACCACATCATGTATCATATTTAGGATTTTATGAATCCTACACATCATATATTACATATGTATAATTTTAAAAAATTATAATATCAATCCTAATGTACTTGTTCTATTTGGAGTATTTTATATTTCTTTTTCACAAATATTATTTTCAATTTTAATTAAAAATATGCACTATGAGTCACACCGATAACACAACGCATCAGATTTAGGTGAGGATAGTTCTAAATTTCACCAAATCACATATGGATAATATTATATGTATAAAAAATTTCAAATGTGTCTTCTTGTTTTTGAGTTTAGCATGTGAATTTTTGACTAAAATGTCAATTTAAAATGGAAACATGTAATTTGAGTCATACCAGTAACATAAAGTGTCATTTTTATGTGAGACTAATTAATACACATTAAAATAACTTATGAGTCATTTTAAAAAATTATCATGAAAATATGATTGGGTTTTATCAGTTTTAATCGATTGATGCTTTGTGAAATAAGAAATACATTTTAAACTAATAAAATACACATTGAATCATATTGGAAACATTTTGTATCTGATTGATGAGAGCACGATTCATATACATCAAAAATTAAATAGGTGTTATTTTCCTAAAGTATATAAACAATCTAAATATGTTTTCCTAGTTTTGAGTATGTGAGTTGAATTTTTCACTAAAATATATTTCAATTTAAAAACAAATATGCAATTAGAGTCATACTAGTTAATAAATTAATTATATTGAAGTGAGAATAATTTTTTCACATTTCAATATATTTTTTTTTTTACTAAAGTATAAAATCCTTTAGAATGTGTTTTCTCAATTTTGAGTATATCATTGTATTTTTTTTACTAAAATTTCAATGTTGACTATAAAGAATCAAATTGAGTTATAAATGTGGAATTCATTGTCGGTTTTATGTTAGACAGATTTTTACACATAAAAAATGACATTAGAGTTGTTTATTAAATTTATGAATATAATATTATTGTGTTTTATTGGTTTGCAGTGGATGAAACTTTTCAAATTTTTTTGAACATTTTAATCTAATAAAGGAAACATTGAGTCATACCTCGAACACCATTTATCGAATTGAGGAACAACTAATTACTATATTTCACAAATATATTATTTATCATATTAATAAAATATCAACACAATCCAAATTTAGTTTCATGTTTTTGAGTTTTCAGTTTTCTTTGGTAAAAAAATTATTTTCAAATTTAAAATAAAAAAACAAATTTAGTTAAACCTCTCACACCATATTAAAAATTATGGTATCTATGAGTAATGCACATCCCAATGTATCTTAAAAAACCCAACATCCAATGATACCAATATATACATTGATATTATCAGTCTAACATCTATCACATAAAATTAAGTTGATGAACAAAGATGAAAATGTCTTTAAGCTAAGAGCATCAACTAAATTTTTACTATTTGATATTTTCCAATGAAAAAAAGGAAGGCATGGTAACATTTTCAGAAGGGAGCATGTTATATCTTTTTCATATTATTGTATATATTATAAATAAAAATATGACCTCCCAAAAGATCTGTGAAAAAAAAGAGTAATTATTAGATTAAAATGATAAGGTTATTGACATATAAATTGTAGTTAAATGATGAAATATGATATTTTCGTATTATTAATATTTTTGAATTAAATATTAATTTTACATTAATGGGGTTACTATGTTCGATAGCATACCCAATACTCAACAATGCGTTTCTTTGAAATCTTATGTTTCACACAAATAATATAATATTTTTATTTTAAATGTTAGTTAACTCCTAGCTGTTGTGTTGGAATAAATGAATATAAATATCTAAAATAATATTATAATTTTTTTTAAATGTATTTACATTTATCCAATTAATGTTAGAAGCTTAAAATAATAGAAAAATTCATTTTTAAGCATAAATAAACTAATATTCATTAATAGGTCGATTTATCACCTTTTGATGGAGAACCCTGTTTAAATATTGTTTTGGTCCCTTTCACATATTATATTTGACAAAACAAAATTCTTTTTTAATGTTGGGACATCAAAATTTTCTTTGGGTAAATTTTTGGTATTTTTCTGATAAAGTTCATTTTTAATGAATAGTGAAAAATACTATATTTGAATTCCACACTACTTTTTAATCCAATTTATTAATATGGTAAGATTATCTTTTTAATTGGTTTTAAAGTATAATTAGAATATATTTTTACCATTTAATATATTTTTTGTCTTTGGAAGAAATTTTATTTTGAAATTGGATATAAACAAGTGTCAATCATTTGATAGTAATTTTTTTTCTTAAAACACGTTATTTTTTTTAACAGCGGGAATTAATTTTAAATTAATTTCTGCCACTTTTGTGTTTTTAATTTTGAGATATTTATTCAATAATTGTAATCATTAGGTCCAAATTTTGTAAATAGGTTACTTTTTTTTTAGACATTTTAAATATTTACTTTATAAAGTATTTTATTTACCTTGGTTAAAGGGTATATCAGGTAAATAAGGGTAAAAATAATATTATAATAAAATAAACTTACCTATAAATGTGTCCTAATTTTATTGGTTGATACATATCCATCAATGGGAATCCTTGGGCCGATTTTGGGACCCATGGATCCACTTGTGAGTGATAATGACATTTTAGATTAATTATTTTAATGTAAAGGAAAAAATGACATAAACAAAACCTTTTAGTAAATTATTTTTTATATGTTGTTACATAAGTCATATTTTAGACTATAAATATTCATTATAAATAAAAATTTATTTCCTACATCATGATATTTTATTTTATAATTTTTATAAATCATATAAATTAAATTCCTTATGACACAATAATGGTGATGTGTTTACCTCGTTAATAAATCATTTAAATAAATAAGATTATAAATATTAAAATATCATCCAAAACATGTAAAATTATTATTGGATGATTTTATTTCGACCATAAGTCATCTTATCAATGAATATAATGATTTGTGGACCATTAAAAACCGAATATCATTATATAATAAAATATTACTTTCAAATTTTCTTAAAGAGCCCCTCCCCCCCCTTATAAAAGGATACCATTTAAAACCAATTACAGAAACCTCTAAAGCCTTTTGGCTCGTCCATACTCTGCCCAATTAATCTTTCTACATCCCTACCCTCCTCATAGAAGCTTTACCTTAGGCAGAAGGCACTTCATGAAGTCATTTTGGTTCAAACCAAAGGAAGATACCAAAATTAAATGTAATGATTACTCTTAAATTCTTTTCTATTATTTAACTTCTCGAACCCCAAAACTCTTTTTATTTATAACTTTTATTACAACACCAGTATCATAAATATATTATTATTTTGTTATGATAAGGATTAAAACTAAACACACACACACCTCTATCTAATGGGTGAAAAACATAATCTTTCTGTGGATGGAAAACTAACACCTCACGAAATGATGATTATTCGATTATCTTCTACCATCTCTCATGGTGGCCATTATAATGGAACTATATTTATATATGAAACTTATTATGTTTATGTTATTTTATTCTTATGTATTTATCCATTTATATAATTCTTTTATGGTTTCCATAGTGGGTAAATACCAAAATCTCATTAGAGGAAGTGCGGACTACCACCCCCTCAAAGTTATATGACTCGTTAATTCCTTATGTGGGATATATAAATGAGGGAGTTAATAATATTTTATATGATATTATAATGGAATTATAATATAACAATGTATCATTATGTTTTTAGTTCCATTAAAATTAGTGATAGAAATGAAAGTAACATTCATGCATACGTACGGCTTACCGTCTCTAAGAACGGTGTATTTCATTTATTACCTTCAAATGATATGTACTATTATAAATATATATATATACTGGATATATATGATATATATGATATCTAAATAATTTATATAATTCTGGATATAATGTACTATTGACCACATGGGAAACTTGTAAATATAAGGTGTTCATTTTTTACTCTAGTACCAAATATTGACAAAACGAGTGTTATTATCTTAAATGATTTAATAGTGTTTATAACATGGTAATAAGAGATATAAATAGAATAATAAACTATAAAATGTTTCTTAATCATGTATAAATTAAATTTAGTATATTATTCAAGTTATTAAAGAATGATTGAGTCATGTTTGACACGAGGTAAGGGATTTCTTACCTGACTTTTAATTCCGTGAGATTTCCATTGGTCGCCACTTGTTTATTATATGTGGTGTATTTTGTACATACATTTGATATATATTATAATTATTATACTTATATTCATGGTATTCTATGAATAGTTTTTTGGTTATTAACTTTTGTTCATATGACTCGATTGATTACAACGTAGTAAGGATTTTTCATCTCACTTCTTAACCCCGAGAGATTCATGGCCACTATTTCATTTTGTGTGGGGTATGTAATGCCCATGATTGAATTATTTGTGTAATATACTATCATTTATGGGTATTTACATCTTATTTTAATGATCCTTATTTCATGGGTTTTATGTTTCGTATGATACTAAATCAGTAAGGGAACCATTCACCCTATTCTTTTTAAAGGACCCTTTTTTGTTATTCCTTTTAATATACATCTTCTTGTGTTGGGATATGTTCATATATATCATTATTGATGTAAATTTTATTTCAAAGATATGAGATAACATTTTAACTCTCATCAACTCATTTTTTAAATTTTATTGTGATGTCGCTAGGCTGTCAAATATCTTGAAAGGGAACTTCTTCACCCAATTTCAATTATTTGGGTTAATATGATACTTCATGATTATGTCATGTTATAAATATGTGTGAATGAACTCTGATTTATTCAAACTTAATATCCACTTATATTGAGTGTATTCTTATTTGTCACACATAATTATGTAATTGATTTATCCTTAATCTATGGATACAGTCTTTATAAGGGATTTCATCTCAATTTACATTCCATTGAAACTTCATTGTTGTTATGCACCAAATCACTCTTACTTGGTGTATATACTATCCTTTGGAATAATATATCATGAATCCTTTTATTCTAATGATATTATAATGTTCTAATTAAATGCTATTCCTCAATTATTTGTATTCAAGAGTCTCTTATTTTGTTAAAAACACTTTAACTAAAATATCATTTTAAATGTTTTAACGATTTATTATGCTAAATCGTTATCATTAATGTACATGTTTTAAAAATGGTTTAATGATTTTTTTATATCTACATTAATTTTTTAAAATGATAATTATTTTAAAAGAATCAAAGTTTTATGAGACACTTTGATTAAAAAATATCTTTATTAAATGTTTTAAATGGTTTTGAAAATGGTTTGATGAATAATTGTTTATTTTAATATCATGATTTGATATAATGTTATTGTAATGTGAAATGTTATAATTCCAATTAGATTGTGTTATGAATATGTAATTGTTCTTCAGAATTGTTAACGTATATGGGTGGTTTGTGATAAACCTAGGGCGGGTGAGCCCGAGATAGCTCTCCAATGCATTGAGTAACATGACAGATGTAAATGTGAATGTTTATCTTAATAGATTTAGGGAATATACTGTGATGGGTATTCAAGTTTAACTCCTTATATAGTTGTGATTTCAACAAAGTAAGTATTTTATGGATGCCACAATTTACATTTATGATTTTTGCTTATATGTGTAATTCATAAATCATATGTTTTCATGAGGTAAGTAAAAGAATTTATGTTTTGTATGTATTTATGAACTAACGTTTTATTTCTTGTTTTATAATCCTTACTATGATTTTTATGCTCATCCCAAGTTTTACAATGTTTTTCCCACGACAAAAAGTGGAATAAGGGCAAGGATGTGATCAATGAAATTTCATGCTTTCTAAAACATGGAACTAGACATGTCTCTTTTGTTCAAGAGTCTTTATTTTGTGAAAAAATGGAAACTGAGTAGATGTATATACATGTATTATTCAAGTTTTCATGTATATGTTATGGCATAATTATCTAAAACTCTAAACCTGAAAAGATCCTCAATGTGAATTATTCATTTAATTAATGATTATGTAAGGTTTTAAAGCCGGGTCCTTATAGTTGGTATCAGAAGTAAAGATTTTCTGAAAAAAGCCATATTTTTTAGGAGGAAACATGGATATCTGAATATGTTATGAGGGATAAATACCCCAACTTATTTTGATTAATTAAATAAAAATTGCGAGAAAGCTATTTCCAAAAGGGGGGAAGGATGTAACATCCCAGGTAAATAAAGAAAAACAATATTTTAATATTTATTAATATTTTTAATTGAATATTAATTTTACTTTAAAGGGGATACTATGTTCGATAGCGTATGCGATATGCAATAATGGGTTTCATTGAAATCTTATATTGCACACTAAAAATATAATATTATTATTTTAAATGTTAGTTATCTCCTAGCCATTGTATTGTGGGAAATGATTATAACTAACTAAAATGTTATTATAAATGTTTTTTAAATGTATTCACATTTTTCCAATAAAAAGTAAAAGCTTAAATTAGGAAAATAATTCATTTTTAAGCATAAATACACTATTATTCACTAAAAGGTTGATTTATAGCCTTTTGATGGTAAACGCCCTTTAAATATAGTTTTGGTCACATTCCTAAATTTTATTTGACCAAATAAAATTTATCATTAGAATAGGGACATCGAAATTTTCTTTGGGTAAATATTTGGTATTTTTCTGATAAAGTTCATTTTTTACTGAATAGTGAAAAATACAGTATTTAAATTCCAAACTACTTTTTAATCTAATTTATTTATATGAATATATTATCTTTTTAATTGGTTTTAAAGTGTTATTAGAATATATATTTACCATTTAATGTAATTTTGGTCATTGGAAGTAATTTTATTTTGAAATTGGACGTAAACTAATGTCAATCTTTTGATAGTTATTATCTCTTAAAAACACGCTATTTGTTTTAACAGCAGGAATTAAATTTAAATTAATATCTGCCACTTCTGTGTTTTTATTTTTGAGAAATGTATTCCATAATTGGAATTAGTAGGTCCAAATTGTGTAAATAGTTAACTTTTATTTTAATACATTTTAAATATTTACTTCAGTAAGTATTCTATCTACCGTGGTTAAAGGTTAAATCAGGTAAATAAGGGTAATAAATAATATTATAATAATATAAATTTACGAATAAACGTTTCCTAATCGTATTGGTTGATACATATCCGATAATGGGCATCCTTGGGACGATTTTGGGACCCCATGGAGCCATATGTGAGTGATAATAACATTTTAGATTAATTACGTTAAAGTTAAGGCAAAACAGACATAAACAAAAACTTTTAGTAAATTAGTTTTTATATGGTTTTATATAAGTCATATTTTAGACTATAAATATTCATTAGAAACATAAAATGACTTTATACATCATTATATTTTTATTATTATTTTTAAACATCAAATAAATTAAATTCTTTATGACACAATAATGATGCAGTGTTTACCTCATTAATAAATAATTTAAATAAATAAGATTATAAATATTAAAATATTATCCAAAACCAGTCATATTCTTATTGGATTATTTTATTTCGACCAATAGTAATATTATCTTCGACTATAATGATTTTTGGACCATTAGAATCTGAATATCAACATATAATAAAATAATATTTTTACACTTTCTTAAAAAGTCCCTCCTCCCCCTTATAAAAGGAGACCATTTCAAACCAATTCCAAACACCTCTCAAGCCTTTTGGATCTTCCAGCCTTGGCCCAGTTTATCTTACCACATCACTCTTCTACTTCTAGATGCCTTACCATAGGTATAATGAACTTCAAGAAGTTATTTTGGATAAATCCAAGGATGTTATCAAAATTAAAGGTAACGATTTCCCTTAAAATATTTTCTTTTTTTTACTTCTCCAACCCATAAACTCATTTTATTCCATTATTTTATAACAAAACCAGTATCATCAATATACTTCAATGTTTTTATGATAAGGATTCGAACTAAACTCAGACACACCTCCATCTAATGTGTCACAACCCGCTCCCAACAAAGTGTACCCCTACTGGGCCGACAATGTGGAAAGAGAGATAATGATCCCTGAGTCCCACCTATAGTAGGCCACGGGTTGGTGACTCACATCGAGGGTATAATAAAGACACAGATGAGAGCCACTCACATATAAGAGAACACATGTAGAAGAGAGAGATAATATATACACCAACCAACTCCAAATCAGAACTAAAATATAAAAGAACCCATGTACATATATGGAATGCCATGAAAAAGTACTAAAACTGAAGGGGAAAACTACAAGTACCCAAAGGAAAGTAAAAATAGCAGCGATGATAATCCTGAATAGCTCCTGCAACACAAGCTAGTAGTAACCAGCCTGATCTCCAACAAGCTCCAAGTAGCATGAAAAACAGTTTATATAAACGTATGGTGAGTATAACAGTATACTCAGTAGGATCCTCTCTGAAGCCTCTCGTGCAAAGGAAAAGAAAGCATGCTAAAGCATAATGAACAACAGTGAAACTAACTCGTCACCTAAACAGGTATACTATTTTCCCATCCTCACCACGGCTACTCTCACCAAGTAACACATAGAAGAATATATCATTTAATAAAGAATATCAAGGATACCCTGCTACTACTTCTCCACTAGTTTGCTGATTTTCCCCAATGACATACATCCTGCGCATCTCTCTCGAAATGATTGCTCGTATAAGCTTGGGCTAAGCTCCATAATCTTCACCATGTGCACCACAAAGGCTTACCCATAGGCACCTGGGTGAAGCACCACACCATCCTCACAACCAAAATTAATCAGGTAGTTTCCGGGAGCCACCACAGCTCGAATAACGTGTATCATAAGTCAGGTATTATACCTCAAGCCATTATAGCCCATACACAGAGTAAGGATCCTCAAGCCATCACAACCTATACACATTACACCCATAGTAGTCCATAAGATACTATATCCAGAATATATGTGTGTGAAAAATCCACAAGCCATTACTTCCCTCTACACACATATATGGGGAAAACTAACTACTATGCCTCATGGCACTAGAATCTACCAAGTGAAGAGAGCGAGGTCAAAGGGGGTAGTAAGCCATTCATCCTCCCACTAGAATGTTGGGGAAAACACCCCCACCCCCCAGGGCTCATAATCTCCGAGGTGCCAGTTGCCCTTACTGATAGGGTGGAGTAGCGTATAGAAACACCAAAAGTACATAATATATTATAACTCACAACCACACTATGGGCATAACCTAGTCTTAGACACAACTGCAGCTAATGTCTCTCGGACTCTGGGCTTCCACTTCTAAGACTAGGTATCCTATAAGCACACAACCAATTAAAGGGATTTATTAGATTACTTCATTCCCTTTTTATCAATTCCACTATACGTTTATTAATTATTTATACATTAATTAACCATGAACTATTTTCACATTAAATTCCATTAACATCACAACCAAAATCCACTATCCCTTAAAAAGTTATCAACCTCATCATTATGTACCAACAACTCTAACCCCAAGGGTTAAAATCATTTATTCAAACATTCATTACCGAATTACCTTCCCTTATTCCCAGGAATTCTAGAAAAGAAACCTATGCTACTAAAAACTAGGGAGTTCACATTGTGAGTAGATGTACTACCTGTCGAATCTTTGACACCTATAGCAAGAGTGTAGACCCATTCACCCTTGAGAGTCTAAACATGGAAGCATGTGGCATACCCCACGTGTCTTCGCCTCCTTCGGAAGAAGGGTATGCAAGACCAGCTACCTTGATCAGTGGGGAAAATTAATGCAGATAAACAAACAAGGATCAACAACATCTAACAATCACATCCATCCCATTACGTCGTCCCGAGTGTCCTCCCTGACACCCACATGCATAAATCGATGCATATCGCCACTCTAGGCGTCATCCGCTGCCACATCCACAAGGCCTCCCTGCCTTGACATATCAGAAGACCCCTCCAGGGTCGCATCACAACACAAGATATCACAACACCCCTCTAGGATCACAACACAACACAAAGAGCAGGAAAAGCAAACATTACAATGAGTTGGGATCTAGACCCTTTAGCAAGGCATCTGACCTTCAAACAACAAGCACCAACAATCACATCAAATGGGATTTTAGCCCTAATTCACAACAACAGGGTAAATACAAACCCTTCATGGAACTCAATCAAGTTATTTAATCCATCTTGAATTAAAAAATTCAATTATTTGGTTCCAACATCATGAACCAATTCAGTAAGCTATAACCGAAGATTAAACATTCTTACTATGAAAATTTGATCAATAAATACTCACAACATGAATCAGGTATCCTTTCATGTATCCCTATATTTAGAAAACCAATTATCAATTAATTTTGGCTTTACATTCTTTATCAATTTCATCAAGAACCCCATGCTAACAAGAAAGGCATAGATATCAAACTTATTTAGCAAATCAAGAGGCAAACCGTAATCATTGTAAAAAGCAACAACATGCGATCAACCCAATTCTTTTAATCTGGTTCAAGTATTTAATTAGGTAAATTCCATCATGATCCAAAGGGATAAACCATGCTAACTCTACGATTGCACATAAACAATTAAGGAAGCCATGAATCCCCTACCTCAATGGTTTCCGAGGAATACCACAATGGTCGACGAACACCCATGAAACCAGGTCGATTCTCCATGAATCCTCCTTAGATCTCATCTCCTAACAAAACCAAGACCAAAGCTCATCATAACCAACATCCACACATCGAGATCTACCCATTACATGTGTATATCTATGATCCCGAGAGAACAGGAGGAGTAGATCTAGGTAGATCTAAGAAACCAGACAAAAAGATCACATACCTTGAGAAACTGGCTTCGATTCGCAAAGACAAGCCTCGGGATATCCTAAAAAACTCTTGGGAGAGGTTCTTCCCCCTCCAAGGAAGAGTAATCATGATTTATGGCTGATTACGGGCTTAAACAAGGAGATTAAAGGTAAAACGAGTTAGATTAACAATTTTAGGATCTAACTTTATGTGCCCGCACGGTTAGTCCGCACAGTTAGATAAACTGTGCGCTAACCGTACGTTAGACACTAAATCCGAGGCCACCCTTGCACGGTTTTTCCACATGGTTTAAGAAAACCGTGAGCCTCACGTGCGAGGGCTATTACCCTTCAGCATTCCTTAAAGGTCTACCAAAATGCACACCCAAGTCATCTTGACCTCCTGGAATACATCCAGCACCACATTTTCAAAAAGGAATGGACCAGAGAGGTCTGGGCCATTACATAATGGGTGGAGAACATAATTTTTCTGTGGATGACAAACTAACACCTCCCGAAACGTTGATTGTTCGATTATCTTCTATAGGATCTCATGGTGGCCATTATGATGACACTATATTTATATATTATTTATATTAGGTTTATGTTTTTGTTATTATTCTGCATTTTTCATTTATATAATTCATTTATGGTTTCCATAGTGGGTAAATACGATAATCTAATTAGAAGAAGTGCAGACTACCGCCCCCTCAAAGTGATATGACTCGTTAATTCCTTATGTAGGATGTGTAAAGGATGAAGTTAATAATATTTTATATGATATTATACTAGAATTATAATATAACTATGTATAAATATTTTTTTAATTCCATTAAAATAAGTGATTGAAAAGAAAGTAGCTTTTATGCCTACATATGACTTACCATCACCATGAACGGTGCATTTCATTTCTTACATCCAAAAGATATGTACTATTATTAATATATATCTATATATATATACTAGATATATATGATATCTAAATAATTAATATCATTTTGGATATAATGGTCTATTGACCACATGGACAACTTGTAAATATATGGTGTTCATTTTTTACTCAAGTACCAAATATTGACCAAACAAGCGTTATTAACTTAAATGATTACATAATGTTTATAACATGGTAATAAGATATATAAAATGAATAATAAACTTTAAAAAAATTCTTAATAACATATAATTTCATTTTATTTTATTATTCTGTAGATTAAAGACCGATCGAGTCAAGTCGGACACGAGGTGAGGGATTTTTATCTCACTTTTAATTCCATGAGATATCCATTGTTCAACAAATGTTTATTATATGTGGTGTATTGTGTATTTCCATTTGATATATATTATCATGATTATACTTATATTCCTGGTATTATATTATTAATTTTGTGGATATTAACTTTCAGTCATACGACTTGATTGATTACAATGTAGTAAGGAGTTTTCTTCTCACTTCTTATCCTTGAGAGATTCATGGCCACTATTTGCCTTTGCATGGTGTATGTATTGCACATGATTGTATTATTAGTGTAATATAATTTAATTTATGTGTATTTAAATCATCTTTGAATGATCCATCTTTCATTGGTTGTATGTTTCATATATTACCAAATATGTAAGGGAACCTTTCAACCTATTCTTTTTAAAGGACATCTTTTTTGTTATGCCTTTTAATTTACATCTTCTTGTGTATCGATATGTTCTCCTATATCCTTATTTATTTAAATTTTTTGTCTAAGTGATGAGATATCCTTTTATGTCTCATCAACTCATTTTTTAAATTTTAAAGTGTACGTCGTTAGGCTATCAAATTTCTGTAAGGGAACTTCTTAACCCAATTTCAATTATTTTTGTTAAACTTATACTTTTTTATTATGTCTTGTCATAAATATGTGTGAATGACCTCTGATTGTTTCACAGTTAATATCCAATTATATTGATTTTATTATTATTTTTCAAACATAATTATGTAATTGAATTATCCTTCATCTAAAGATATCGTCTTTATAAGGGTTTTCGACTCAGTTTACATTCCATTGAGACTTCAATGTTGTTATGCACTAATTAACTATTACGTGGTTTATATACTATACATTGGAATATTATATAATTAATCCATTTATTCTCAAGATATTATAAAGTTTTGATTAAATTTATTTCCTCAATTATTTTTATTCAATTATCTCTCATTTTGATAAAAACTCATTCACTAAAATTTTGTTTTAAATGTTTTAAAAATATATTTTTCTAAATCTTTATAATTAATTTCCATGTTTTAAAAATGGTCATAAGGATTTATTTATGTATACATTAATGTCTTCAAATAATAATTCATTTAAAAGCTTAAAAGTGGTATAGGACACTTTGATTCAAAAATATCTTTATTAAATTTTTTAAATGGTTTTGTAAATGGTTTGATAAAAAATTGTTTATTTCAATATCCTGAATTGATATAATGTGATTTTAATGTAGAAATGTTATAATTACTATATTCTTGTGTTATGAATAAGTTATGATTCTTATTCATTGTTTACATATTCAGGTTCTTTCTTGATAAACCTAGGGCAAGTGAGCCTGAGATAGCTCTCTAATGCATTGGGTAACGTGACAGTTGTAAACGTGAATGTTTCTCCTAAGAGATTTAGGGAATATACTGTGATGGGTATTCCAATGTAACTCCCTATGTAGTTTTGATAGCTTCAATGTAAGTATGTTATGGATTTAACAATTTACCTTTATGATTTATGATTTCTATGTGTTATTCATAAATCTAATGCTTTTATGATGTAAGTAAAAGAATTTATGTTTCGTAAGTGTTTATAAACTAACGTTGTAACACCCCGAGATGTTATGAGAAGTATTATTTTTAATTACTTTGATGTCTTGTGTTGTACGCTACACCAAGAATAGCTTGTACTATACAGAACACCGTATTAGCATGCAGTATATGTAACACTATTTTTGGCTCGTGTTACACACAATATCAAGTTATTCTGTGGAAATTATTCTACGCAACATTAAGTATAGATTTAGTTTAATGTATAAATGAAATTAGTTTTGATTATGTTATACGCAACACCAAACAGAGCTTTCACTACATGCAGCCCTGACTTGGCTTGCATTACACGCAATCAAGACCTTCTTCGATAGCGTGTGTAGTACGCAATACCAAGATTCACTAAATGAGATATTAGTATAATATAATTATGAACCAGCTGTTATGAATAGTAATACACACTTTTTGAAATTTTATATTTCAAAATGGCCTTCTTTTTTGGATTCTGAATATTGAAATTAGGCTAGGGTGAATTTTTGATATTTTTCTGAAAACTTTCAATTTTTGATGAATAGTGAAAACACGTGGTCACTATTTAAAAACCAACTTTTTATTTAAATAATTATTTATTTTATTTAAATTTACTTTAGATAAAAATTGATACATAATACCTATATAAGATCAATGTAATTTATTGGAGTCATTTTATAATAATTGTATATATATAAATATTTTATTGATATTTTGACCGTCTTTTACCCACCTCCAAGGAGAATTTTCAAATTTACATAAAACCTATTTTTACCAATTCTGTGAGTGGAATTTCAAAAATCCTAGAGACACTGTTGATATCAGTAATTAATATGTGGTTCAATGAGATGTAAATAATTTTTGGTTAATAGTAACTTTTTACTTTTATTTACCACAATTAAAAGTAAATAGGGTAATTAAGAGTAAAAATGATATTATTATTACCTTAAAACATGTCATAATTCTATTAGATAAGTGTAATTCGACCAAAAACAATATTAGGAATATAATATTATCATTTAGGTCCACTTGGGTTAGATTAGGACATTTGTTATTATTTTATTTAAAGAAGAGTTAACATAGTTAAAATCAAAGTTTAATAACTAAAACATTTTTAATATATGGTTATACATAAGATAAATTGGACTATAAATATTCATTAGAAAGATAAAACTATTTCCTACCAAATTGTATTTTATATATAATCATTATACATTAAACAATTAAATTTTATTAATGACACAATGGTGATGCAGTAATTACGTAAATAATGAAATATTAAAATAACTGATATTATATATACCCAAATAAATGTAATTTTTGACTTTTTAGGAATTACACTAATTTTATAGGTTGAAATGAAATTTCATTATTGATTTAATTATCTTTTTTTGAAATAATCATGTTATTATGATTTTCAAAAAAACCATGTACCAAATAGTGTCAAAATTGACATAAAATAGTTTTTAAAACAAATATTATATTATTAATTTTTAATTTATTCCTAAATATTTATGGTTCGTCCAAATGACTTAGATAAGAATATATATATTAATAATTAACCACTTGGGGTTCGTTTGTCCTGTTACGGTATGTTTATTTTCCATATATTATAAGAATACAAAAAGACAAGGTAAAATTTAAATTATTTATGTTAGAGTTAAATCTAAATGATAAGGATAACATAGTAATCTAAACTTGAATAAAACCTTTTGGTTGAGAGTATTTCGACCCATACCCACCTTAGCTTCTAAATAATTCAATTTGGAGGTATTGAAAACTGAATATGACATTATTATAAAATAATATTTTAAGTTTTTGTAAGGTTCCCCTCTCCTCCCTTATAAAAATGGCACCCCTTCCATCTTCTCTTCACACCCTTTTGAGCCTTGAAGCTCGGACAAACCCTGCCCATTTCTCTTCTCCACATCCATAGAAACATTTTGGAGGTTCTGGTATTCTCCAAATACCAACTCTAGTCCCTTAAAATCAATCTTAAAGAAGGTGCATCGAAGAAGAGGTAATCTCTTCTATCGATTCTTTCAAATTTCTTTCTTCTTCAACTTCTTATTCTTTAGTTGTTTCATAATAAAGTAATAAAATAAGAATCTATAATATACTTATATGTTATTATAAATATGAAACAACCCCATTTCACCTTCTATCCATCCTATGGAAAATGAAATCACCACGCGTGCGTACATACGGAATACCGTCTCCACACTATGGTGTAATCTATTTTTGCACCACAACCTTAATTGGATGGGTATAATGGTGTAAAGAATAACTATATATGGATATTATAACATCATAAATATTATGAGATATTATAACATCCCCTTTAATTCCATTCAAAAATTATGGGAATGATATCATCGCTCGTGCGTACGTACGGATTAACGTCTCCACGACGCGATGAGATTCAATCTCCATGTTAACCATTAAAGAAAGATTATAAAGTATATATAATGAATAATAATTGTATATATAACATAATAATGCTAATAGATTTATTTATATGTTATTTACTTAATTCCATTCATGTCAATAAGGAAAGGAAAACAACATTCATGCGTACGTACGACCTACCGTCTCAATGAACGGTGTATTTCATTTCATTTATCTATCTATTTTATATATATACTGAATATATATGATATATAAATCATTATTTACATTCTGGAAGTAATTAAATCATTATATAAGTAATAATAATATCATGAACAACAAGTCCAACCAAGTAAGATAAATAAAATGATTTTACCCAAAACGCTGCTTTAACTTGGAATTCACAAAAGAACGGGTAAAAATAATAATAAGTGAACCGTATATGATATAATGACAATGAATATGATTCTATAATATTTAAATGAAATTATTTAAATAATTATGCAGGAGTTTCAGATACGTACGAAGCATATCGGACCTAATGTATGGGATAACTTTCCAATCCCGTTTTATTCGATATTGTTTATTCGTAAGTATTTAATGGGGTTATTGTTATTATCCATGCCCATGTTTTTTTAAAAATGTTTTCTTGTATGTTTAAAATCATTTTTACCCAAATTCTAAATTTACCACATGTTATGAAAGAAAACTTACTTTTTTTTACCACATGGGGACCTTTTTGACTTTTCGGAAAAAAGTACGAGGATAATGTTTTTTTAACTTATATGGCATGAACGGATTTTTACGGTTTTACAATGCCTTATTTTCATGAAGCTTACTCTATAAGATTTTATGAATATTTTCAAAAAATAATTTTCTTTTAAAATTGCATGGAATTTTGTGAAATGAAAATAATTTTGAAGAAGAAAGGATATTTTACTCAAGAATTCATTTCAAGTGTTTTATCAAAACCATTTTGCATTTAAGATGACATTATTACATATGTGTATGTTTCAAGTATAATTTATCTATGATTTAAATGATTTAAATTTTCTTATGATTAAATATCCATATATTTTATATGGATTATGTGATGATGGGATGATGTTTATGAAACCCATTTTATTCCTTGGGATATGATGAATGTTTTATGTTTATTTTGTGGAACAAGTAAGAATTATTTCATTATGAGATGTATGGGACCTATATATCCAAAAAATGCATTGGGTAAAGATTTATATCTCATGAGATAGACATGGCTGGAATGGTATGTTAATCTAGTTCAGTGTTACAGGACTAAAATGAGGAGTGAACTCGATTCAGAAAGGGACATTCTCCACTAAGATGATCTTGGCAGCAATGCCTTGGCTACTACGGAAATCATTTCTTGTTCTTAATGGTTTACCACAATTTCATGTTTTCTTACCATGATATTTTATCATGATTGATGTTCCATTATGATATATTCTTTACGTACTTCCAATATTTATGTCTTTGCTCGAGATTTTAATGTTTAGATTTTATTATCAAGTTTTCGCATTCAAATGTTTTTGGATTGTTTTATGTTCACTATGTTTACCCTTACTGGGCATTTGAGCTCACCCTTTATATGTTTTATTTTCCCCAAGATATAAAGAAAGGTTTTAGGTAAGAAAACAAAAAGGGGAAGATCTTTATGGGATATGTTGAAGATCTTTCACCACGATAAGAAGATTATTTTCCGAGTTTCCAAAGACACTAAACTATTACAGTCTTTTGGTGTCTATTTTTGTTATGCATTAAGTATTTTGCAAAAGTAATGTAATGTCCACGTACTTCAAGCTCGGGGTCTTTGCAGTTGGTATCAGAGGTTTGGTTTAGTCAACCATTGGAAACTATGATGTGATAACATTGGTGAGATCCCTAGAGATATTTCTAAATTATGTCTAGGGATATCCCAAAGGTTAAGTATACATATAGGTTATAGTCCTAGAATTACGGTAATGATAATAGAATTAATCCTAAGTTGTTAGATATCGAAGGTACTCCCCCTTTATTATGTTGTTTTACCTAGCATGATTTTTTTCTCTCACACTATTTTTTTGGGTTTTAGATGATGGCTGAAACCCGAAGGAACCATGTTGATCAATGTAATGGATGATGCAATGATTTTACTCCTGAACAAACCAACGTTATGGGATATGGAGTTCAAAATCTTTTTTCTATACTTACAAAAGCTATGAATCTTTCTATATTTCCAAATGAGCAGAGAAGGGAACAATATTCTATTGAGTCCTTCATGAGGCAACGTCCACCTTCTTTGACTCTGTCTGCTGATCCACTTGTTGTTGAACAATGGATTAGTACCATTGAAAAGATATTTTCAATAATTCGCTGTTCAGAGCATGAAAAATTCATTTTGTCTATTTACCGGTAAGAAGGTGAAGAAGACCAGTGGTGGACTCTAGTTAAATATACAAGTCCCCAAGATGAAATTGAATCCTTGGAATGGAACAATTTTAAGAACGTGTTTTTCAGTAAGTAATTCCCTCGTATTCTTCGAACAAATATGGAAAATGAGTTCCTTGAGATTAAGAAACAGGATGATGAATCTGTTGGTATATACGAGGTGAATTTTATAAGGCTTGTAAGGTATGCATCTGGAATTATCATTTAACCTGAAAGTAAAGTTGATTGATTATTCAGTGGCTTAAAACCAAGTCTTCGAAGGCCATTATCTATAAGAGACTTCAGTAGCTATGAAGAAATTATACGTTGTGCTATCAAGGTAGATCGGGAAATTGGTGTTACATATCCATCTCATGGATTTGATAAGAAACGAAAGATGGAGTTCAATGAAAAATCTCAGAACAATGGTGAAAAGAAGATGAAAGTTACTTTATGCTCAAAGTGTGGAATGAATAATGGTGGAGATTGTCTAAAAGGTAATAGAAAATGTTTCAATTGTGGAAAAGAAGGTCATCGAGTAGTTGAGTGTCAAGGTAATGGTAAAAAGGTAGCTAATGATGTGAATAGAGAAAAGATAATAGAGAACACTCCACCAACACTTCAATGAATCAAGTGCCAGGAAATGGGGCATATAATAATCAGTTCCCTAATACAAGGTTTAACGATGATCGACGTGATAAACCTCTTAATGCAAAGGATAAAGGGAAGTCACATGAAATCACTATTTGTGATGTTGAGTATGAAAATGAGGTGGTGGAATGAATAAGAGTTTATATAATAGGATTTTGAGATAATGTTGTGGAATCTCATGTAATGTATCGTGGAATATTGGAATATCAATGTATTATATCATTGTGGTTTTTAAAAATTTTATGCTACCAGTATCCATGAAAAGTTATTGAAATATTTTTTTGGAAGGAAAATTGGAATGAGAATAATGAAGGGATAAGGAGAAAAGAATATATATGATAGTATTCATGAGATCATGATTGATATAATGACTATGTGATATCATGGCTTGAGTATATAGAATTTTTAGGATTTTGGTATGCGGAAAGAGTTTACTTTTAACTGCATTAATTTTTTCATTAAGGTTCTATGATAATTCATGTTTCAAAAGAATACATGATTAAGGTAATCACATGTTTGGAATGTGACCAAAAATATATATCATATGATATATGTGGGATAAATGATTGTATTCACATGCTCGGCAAATGACATGTCTAGTTATTATTTTCTTTACACTATGAGCATGGACAGAAGTATTTTGGATAAACCTAAAGATTAGAATCGATTATGTTGGAATAAGTTAGTATTGTTTAAGGCTAGAACTTTTTTCAATATTATTGATGGAAAGTTATAATATTGTAGTTTTAGAAATCGGATAACTTGTAGGATAAGCGACTACCCATCAAGTCAGACAAGGTTGTGGGAATCAAACCCACAACAAAAGTGTGATAGACCTTCATTGCCAACCACTGGCCTACAGGATGTCCCTGGTTATTAGAAATTAGTTTTATTTTATTAAGTAGTATGGTAGTTGAGTATAAGCCCATTTTTGGAAACATATATGATTGACCTCACTATAGATAAACTTATGTATATTTGGTAACTTTTGCTAACCATTTATTTGAGACAGATGGAATGACCCATCATTCTATCACATCATTTGCTGACACTTCAAGAATGAAAAATTTAGCTTCATTTCTTAAAGTGATGAAGTGGAAATTGTTCATGGCATGGATAATTGTGAGATTGTACCAAAATTAAGTAAATATTTCTTCTAATTAAAATTATTCAACATTAGGGAAATGATCTTGAAAACCAAAAATGTTGTCTTAGTGCTCTTATATCCGATGAATTAGATGGTACCTTAGATCATCACAAATTTATGGATTTGGGATTATTGGATTTTTCATAGCCATGTTCTCTACCACTCTCCATCAGAACCTGATGGTTAGATTTCTCTTCCATATCCATATTTTCACCTATGCTCTCCTATGTGGAAACCCAGTGATTTGTTATTTTGGGTAACCATTATCTTTCATTCTTTAGTTTTTAATGATAAGTTTTGGTATTCCATTTTTTCATGTGGGTTTTTATAAAAGAAACTTTCGAGTAGTAAACCATTTATAACACCGATGAATTTCAAGGGCGAAATTCATTTTAAGGGGGGTAGAATGTAACACCCCGAGATTTTATGAGAAATATTATTTTTAATTAATTTGATATCTTGAGTTATTTTCTACACCAATATTATCTTGTACTATACGCAACACCGTATTAGCTTGAAGTATACGCAACACTATTCTTGGCTCATGTTACACACAATTTCAAGTTTGTTTTGTGGAAATTATTCTACGCAAAATTAAGTATAGATTTTGTTTAATGTATAAATGAAATAAGTTTGGATTATGTTATACGCAACACCAAAAGGAGCTTTCACTACATGCATCCCTGACTTGGATTGCATTACACGCAATAAAAACCTTCTTCGATAGCATGTGTAGTACGCAATACAAAGATTCACTAAAAGAGATATTATTAAAATATTATTATGATCTATCCGTTATGAATATTAATACCCACTTTATGAAATTTTATCTTTCAAAATGGGCTTCATTTTTGGATTTGAAATATCAAAATTATCCTAGGGTGAATTTTTGGTATTTTTCTAAAAACATTCAATTTTTTATGAATAGTGAAAACACTAGGTTTCTATTTAAAAACCGATTTTTTATTTAAATAAATATTTATTTTATTTAAATTTAATTTAGGTAAAAATTGATATATAATACCTATATAAGATCAATTTAATTCATTGAAGTCATTTTATAATAATTTTAGATATATAATTTTTTTTTTGAACTTTTGACCGTCTTTTACCCACCTCCTAAGAGAATTTGTAAATTTACATAAAACTTAATTTTAAAACTTTTGTGAGTGGAATTTCAAAAATCCGAGAGACATAGTTGATATCAGTAAGTAAAATATATTTCAATGAGATGAAAATAATTTTTGGTGAATAATAACTTTTGACTTTTGTTTACCACTGTTAAAAGTAAATAGGTTAATTGTGGGTAAAAATGATATTATTATTATTACCTTAAAACATGTTCTAATTATACTAGATATGTGTAATTCGACCAAAAACAATCTTAGGAGTATAATATTATCATTTAGGTCCACATGGGTTAGATTAGGACATTTATTATTATTTTATTTAAAGAAGAGTTAGAATAGTTAAAATCAAAGTTTAATAACTAAAACATTTTTAATATAGGGTTATACATAAGATAAATTCAACTATAAATATTACATAGAAATATAAATATATTTTATACCTAATTATATTTTATTTACAATTTTTAGACATTAAATATTTAATTTATTTATGACACAATGGTGATGTAGTAATTACCTAAATAATGAAATATTAAAATAATTGATATTATAAATACCCTAATAAATGAAATTTTAGACTTTTTATGAATTAAACTAATTTTATAGGTTGAAATGACATGTTATTATTTATTTAATTAACTTTTTTAGAACTAATCGTGATGTTATAAGTTTCGATAAAATCAAGTACCAAATAGTTTCAAAATTGTCATAAAATAGTTTTAAAAACAAATATTATATTATTAATTGTTATTTTATTCCTAAAAATCTACGATTTGGAAAAATGACTTATATAAGGATATATATATTAACAATGAACCACTTGGGGTTCGTTTGGCTGGTTATAGAAAGTTTATTTACCATATATTATAAGAAAACAAAAAGACATGGTAAAATTTAAATTATTTAACTTAGAGTTAAATTTAAATTATAACAATAAAATCATAACCTAAACTTTTCTAAAACCTATTTTTTGAGTCTATTTAGACCCATACCCTCCTTATCATTGAAATAAATAAATTTTGAGCTATTAAAAACCGAATATGACTTTATTATAAAATAATATTTTAATTTTTCCTAAGGTGCCCCTGTCCTCCCTTATAAAAAGGGAACCACTTCCCTCTTCTATTCACACCCTAATGAGGCTTTTAGCTTGGCCAAACCCTTAAAAGTTCTCTTATCCACTTCCCTAGAAACATTCTGGAGTTTTTGGTCTTCTCAAAATACCAACTCTATTCCCTTAAAAGAAAGCTTAAAGAATGTCCGTCGAAGAAGAGGTATTATCTTCTACGGATTCTTTCAAGTTTCTTTCTTCTTCAACTTATTCTTCTTTAGTTTTTTCATTATAATGTAATAACATAAGTATCTCTAATATACTGATATTTTATTATAAATATTAAAAAACCCCATTTCACCTTCTATCCATCCAGAGGAAAATGAAATCATCGCGCGAGCGTACGTACGGAATACCATCTCTACGCCGCGGTGTAATCTGTTTTCCACCACCACATTAATTGTATAAGTATAATGGTGTAAAGGATAACTATATATGGATATTATAAAATCAAACTTATTATGAGATATTATATCATCCACTCCAATTCCATTCAAAAATTATGGGAATGACATCATCGCTCGTCCATACGTACGGATTACAGTATCCACGACGGGATGAGATTAAATCTCCATGTTAACCATTAAAGAATGATTATAAAGTATATAAAATGAATGATAATGGTATATATAACATAATAATGCTACTGGATATATTTATATAGTATTTACTTAATTCCATTCTTGTCAATAAGTAATGGAAAACAGCTTTCATGCGTACGTACAGCCTACCGTCTCCATGAACGGTGTATTTCATTTCATTTATCTATCTATTATATATATATATAAATATATATATACTGAATATATATGATAAATAAATCATGATTTATATTCTGGAAATTATTATATAAGTAATAATAATATCAAGAACAACAAGTCCAAACAAGTACGATAAATAAAACGATTTTACCCAAAACACTACTTTAACATGGAATTTACAAAAGAACGGGTAATATCAAGTCATAAGTGAACCATATCTGATATAATAACAATGAATATGAATCTTTAATAAGTAAATGACATTTTATAAATCATTATATAGGAGTTTTAGATACATACAAAGCATATCTCACCTAAGGTAAGGGATAACATTTCCAATCTCGTTTTTATTCGAGATTGTTTATTTGTAAGTATTTACTGGGGTTATTGTTATCATCCATGCCCATGTTTTTCTAAAAATGTTTTATTTTATTTTTAAAGACATTTTTAACTAATTTTTAAATTTACCACATGTTATGAAAGGAATCTTACTTTTTTTTAATGCATGTGGAACTTTTTGACTTTTCTGACAAAAGTATGAGGATAATGTTTTTTTAACTTATACGGAATGAACAGATTTTTACAGTTTTATAACGCCTTATTTTCATAAAGATTAATCTACAAGATTTTATGACTATTTTAAAAAAATAACTTTCTTTTAAAATTGCATGGAATTTTGTGAAAAGAAAATGATTTTAAAGAAGAAATGATATTTTCCTCAAGAATTCATTTCAAGTGTTTTATCAAAACCATTTTCCATCTATAGTGACATTATTTCATATGTGTATTTTTCAAGTATAATTTCTCTAGGATTTACATGGTTTCAATTTTCTTATGATGAAATATACATTTGTTTTATATGGATTATGTGATGATGGGATGATGTTTATGAAACCCATTTTATTCCTTGGGATATGATGAATGTTTTAAGTATATTTTGTGTCACAAGTAAGAATGATTTCATTATGAGATGGGTGGGACCTATATCTCCATCCAACTCATTGGGTAATTATTTATATCTCATCAGATAGATGTGGATGGAATGGTAAGTTAATCTGGTTCAATGTTACAGGACTGAAACGAGTAGAGAACTCGATTCAGAAAGGGACTCTATCCACTAACATGGTCTTGGCAGCAATGCCTTGGCTACTATGGAAATCATATCTTATACTTAATTGTTTTCCACAATTACATGTTTTATTCCCGATATATTTTATCGCGATTGATGTTCCATTATGATATATGCCTTACATACTTCTATGATTTATGTCTTTGCTCAATATTTTGATGTTCATATTTTAAGTTCAATTTTTTTATTTCAAATGTTTATGGATTGTTTTATGTTCTCTATGTTTACCCTTACTGGGCATTTGAGCTCAGCCTTTATATGTTTTCTTCTCCCCAGGATATAAATAAAGGTTTTAGTTATGAAAAAGGGGAAGTTCTATATGGGAGATGTTGAATATCTTTCATCACGGTTAGAAGATTATGTTCCGAATTTCCAAAGACACTAAACTATTAATGTCCTTTGGTGTCTATTTTCGTTATATATTATTTATTCCACATAATTAATGTAATGTCCATGTACATCAAGCTCTGGGTCTCTACAAACGTTTTTTTCTTGTTTTATAACCCATACTCTGCTTTTTATGCTCATCCCAAGTTTTGAAATGTTTTTCACAGGACATAATATGAAATAGAGTCAAAGATGGGATCAAGGAAATTCCATGCTATCTAAAACATGGAACTAGACATGACTCTTTTGTTCAAGAGTCTTTATGTTGTGAAAAAATGGAAACTGAGTATATGTGTCTCCATGTATTATTCAAGTTATCATTTATATGTTATGGACTAATTCTATTAAACTCTAAACATGAAAATATCCTCAATGTGAATTATTCATTTCATTCATGATTATTTTATGTTTTAAGGCCAAGTCCTTATATCATATGACAACATACGTGCATATATACTAGAAATAATATGTTAATATATATATATCTATCTATATATTTTAAAAAGTATATATATATATGTGGATGTTCATATAAAATATCATGAAAAAAATTCAGGAAAATTAACATAAAATTGAAATATTGATGTTATACCCATGTAGAATCAAAATAGAAAAAACCAGAACAAACCACACCTACACATTAAGAAACTATAACAAGAAATACATTTTATTTATTAAATAAAAACCACGGGTGTAATTTTATAAAAACTCATTCTACATGTTATTTTCAAGGAAGTATGTCTAAAAAATTTAAACATAATATGCTAATTAGATGTAATTGGTGTGTGGAGTTGAAAATTTTCTACAAGGAAGCTATAAAATACCACACACAAACTATAAAAAAAAAAAATATATAAACCCCCTTTTAGAAATTCCGTTTAATGGAAATCGGTGATGGATAATGAATAGAAGGGGATGTTGAAAAAAATAGAAATAGATATATCCAAATATGAATTCATCGAGTGAGGTGTAGGATAAAATATAATACCATGGATTGAAGCATTGAATCATCCGATAGAAATTAGGAGTATCGCCAAACATGGAATTTATTTGACCCATCAACTAATTCAACCCTTTAATTGATTAAGCCTTTTATTTGAGGCTTTGAATACATTGATCATTGATTCAACCTTGATTTGAGGTTCGATTCGGCGAGGAGCATCGATTGTATGTGTCTTATGTTGAAGGCTTTATATATCTTGAAGCGTTCTCCAAAGTATATGGTTCATTAAATAGATGAGGACAATTTTAACATCACTTCCAAAAAAAGAGCTGATAATAATCCCTTTTATGAGTGCTAAATTATAAAGCCCTGATAAAATGTATCTTTATCAGCACTAAAATTGCATTGATAAAGATTCGTTTTATCATTTCCTATTATATAAGTGCAAATAAGGGATTTATAGTCATAATTAGAAAAATAATATAATTATATAAAATAAAAAATATATATATTTAATAAATGTACATAATCATAAATATATTAAATATTTTCATTACGTAAATATATTTATTATAATTTTATATTTATTTAAATATTTTATTTATTATTTATAAATAAATGTGAACATTTTTTTAAAACAAAAATTTATATAATTAGATATTTATATCATCATATATATATATACTAAATATATATTTATATAGATATATTAAAATATTAATGAATAATATAATATTTTTAAAAATTTTAATTATTTAAAAATATATAATTATATGTTAATAAATAAATAATATTTATTTATTTATTTTTTATCATAAATAAAATGAATATAGATTTAAAAATTTATTTATTTAATAAAATTTATTTTTGAATATATTTCTAACATTATTAATGAATATTTAATCTTAAGATCATGAATGTTAAAACATACTGAAATTGAATAATTAAAATAGTGTATAGATATGCAATATTGAAAAAATTATTAAGTATTTTTAATTAAGTATAAATTATAAAAAAATCAAGGTTATAAATCGAATACTTATTGTAAAAATTAAATCATATTAAATAAGTTAAAAAATAAATAAATTATATAAAATGTTTAAATTCTCAGAAATAAATTAATAAAATAAGATATATTAAAAATTCTTTATTGGCTAATTATACTAGAATAATAAATAATTAAATAAAATTTATAGATTAATGTCATGGTATGTAAAACGTATCATGTTATAATAATATTGTAGTATTAAAACTAAAATATGAATAAATTAAATATGTATTACGTGTATCTGTTTCTATATAAGATTTCATCAATTACATAAATATTTGTGTGTGTCCATTGCATATAAAAAAGCATTAATTTTGTGTATATTAGAAATCAATATAACACACATTTTATATGTTTTTCAAATAGGAAAATATAATGACATTCAATTATGTCTAGTACTGGATGAAATATGTCAATATTTTTAATTCACATTAATTTTTAACTACAAACCATAAATATTTAATATATATATTATTTAATGTAATGATTAAATAAAATATTATATAAGTAATATATTTATATACATATTCATATATATCAATATTTACTACACACATCTTACTTGTATTATCAATAATTATTTAATAAAAAAAATTATTAATATATTTGATTATATAAATATTTAGAATTATTATTGGTTTAATTATTTCATTTTACAGATATCTATATATATAATATATACTATTTTGTAATATTTATAATATATATTGAATATTAGATTTTTTATTTTTATCAAAACCAATTTAATAAATAACGTATTTAATATTTTTTATTAAACATATTTTTAGGTTTTTAATTTAATTATCTCATTCTATGTGGGAGAGTTATCAGTTCTAAAAAAGTACTGATAAAGGGTAGATTTTATCAATGTTATTCTCATGTTTTATCCTTAACTAATCTAACCATTAAGGTCACTTTTTCTAGAGATAATAAAGTCCATCGTTGTTAAAAGCCTATCCTTTAGTTGTGAATCAATAAATAATATTCCATCTCATATTTAATGTGAGGTGATGTTTCATGGAGAAAAATTCAGGATATGGATATACTGGTTCATATTGTTTATGAATCATGAATGTAGTTCATGATAGAAGGTGATTGAAAATGTAAATGGAAGGATATACACAACATAACGTGTTGTATTGGACCTTAGAAGATGATTAGAAAAGATTTTTTATTCCATAACATATGTACATTGTATAGATATATGAAATATGTTTGTGTTATGACATTGTAGTAGTAGAACCCATTATGTGGAGAACTTAATATGGATTTGAGATAGAAAATTGACTACAATAATTCATTCCATAGATTAAGAATATATGAAAATAAGGGGACTCAGTTAGGGTACATTTCCTCATAGTAAAGGGCCAGTCCACATAAGACGCCTAGTCATTTTTTTGGGTCATGAAAATTTTGGACCTCCTCACCATAATTACGATTAGTGCCTTAATTCATGGTATGTAGGAATTATCTTGCACTGGACAATTTGGGACCTCCAACCGATATATACTTTTTAAAACTAAATTTGTTTTTAACCTAGATAAGTATAATGAAACTCATGAAACCTGATATAAATTATATTATTCTTTATTTTCATGTATCTTGAAATATTAGGACCTCAACATAAAAAAATATTTTCAACTAAAAAAATGATTTGCTGGTTATAAAATTACAAATTTAAAATTTTTTATTATTAACTTATAGAGGTTCCCACCTCATAATATAATTTCTATAAATGTTAAAAATATATTATAGAAATAGATTTTAATTATAAATTTATTTTTTATTACAACATTTTTTATATAAACAATCGTTTAAAATTATCATTTTTTATATGGGAGATGGTCCATGTCTTTTGAATGAAGATGTGAATTTGAATTTTAATTCAAATTGATAACTAATTTTTTTAAATAAGGTGTTTTTATTGTGACATATTAAATTAAAATTATTTATCCACTTCCTTTTTAAATATATTTATAATATGTTTTCAAAATTATTATCAATTTTCATAGGTATTAAAGAGCCTATAAACTAAAAGAGGAAATGATAGTGGGAATAATTTTTCTAGAAATGATACTTCAATCCCATTGGTTACCTAGTGTGCTCCATCAATATACATTCATATCCTATAAAAACCTCCATAGAATCAATCATCTAACTGGATAGTTTGTTGGAATCCATTATCTAGCTAGTGAGGTCCATAGGTAGAAGTAGATCTTCCCAGCATCCACCAACTATCTAATGGAGGCCACTGTATAACCATTTGTGACCTTAAGTTCCCTATAAATAAGGATATTTTACATGTTTTTAAAATATCTGAACCCCTATACATTTTTTCCATTCAATATGTCTTCTATAAAACAACTATAATATAGTATCCCACTTGAAACAATTTTTTCTATCTTCTATCCTTCTTCCTCCTCTGATTGCTTCGTAGAAAGATGATTAATATTAAATTCCAAATCCAATTAGTTATATCATAATCTTGGTCATCAATTTTTTCTTTTCCTTGGTTAAAAACAATAATATTATTGATGTATTCATATTATTTAATTTTTTTGGTATTTTTTAATACGAGTAATATTTATTATTGATAGGATCAGCTCCCATATTCTTTAATTTTAATATGTGTACTCTTTGGACTCAAAATGTTTTATGTAGTAGATTATTTCAATTGAGTATGATAATGTTATTCCTTTTTAATGTTGATTCTCTTCAGTATTTATCCTAAAAATTTAATTAAATAGGGGTAGGGGTGTTTATATGATACAAAAATGTGAAATTATACATATACCTTAACATTTATAATTGAAATTTCATTCCACTTAAGGTATGTGGTCCTCATCAATAGCACATATTTATATATATTTTTGGAATAACATTATAGAATACAAGTAAATTTCTATAAAGCAGACGATTCATGTTTTCTAGAATGATCATTTTTGGTAATAATAAACCATTATTTTTATGCAATTATACTGATAAATTATAAAGTATATTGTTCTGAATTATCTTTCTTCTACAGTGGAAATTTAAATTGATACATATAAATTATCTCCATGATAAGGTTGTGTAAAACATTAGTCAATATTAACATGGTTGATACTTTTTAGTGGGATGTATAAAATGTTTATTTTTTTCTATACCATTTATTATTTTGGTGTTATAATTGTTCATCCATTATTTAATTAATGGAAATGGAGTTTGAAAATCAATTTTTGGGGACCAGGCATGGATTTTATATAGCTACCTAGGATTAACATATATGAATATATCATCTTTTTCGATGAATGTTCATCACATTTCAAAAATACATTCCAGAGAACTGTATTAGTTTCTTTTTTTAGAAACATGGAAACATAATCATCTACCATGGTTAATGATATTAAAAATATTCCTTAATGATCTCCCCATATAACTACTTCATAAAACTATTATTTATATCCTAGAAAAACATAACAAAGGGGTGAGTTCAGATGCTTAGTAATAGTAAACATGGGATACCTGTAAACATGATGAGAATAATGATATGAGAACATTATAAAAAATTATAAGAGGATACCTTACATATCAAATATCCAATTAAAGTGGCATGAAATAAATATTTTCCTATCATAATCAAAGAATCATTTTTTAATCAATATAATTATCAAAAAAATATAACATATGAGTAAGATATATAATTTCTATCATACACATAATCATGTAAAATAATTTCCTATAAATCTAGGATCATATTCAAAACATAATATAGATCTTCATCAGGGATAATCCTAATATGCGATAGACACCTTCATCCCTAGTTATAGCCCACTACCTATAGTGGATTGTGTGAACTCCTTAATCCATCATAGTAGTCAATGTTATATCCATATACAATTTTAGTAGTAATGGTTCTTGCTAATTATCATACTAGTATTCAAGGATCAGTTATAAGACCATTATTGTAGTCAAGGTTCAATCCCATGACCATCTTAATATTAATGTTTCACTCCCAAGATAATATTAGTTGATAAAGTCTGTTATTGAATTGAACTCACTATCTATTCCAAACACATAAATCCCAGGAGATAAAAATCCTTACCCAATGAATTGTAACGATATATAGTTCCTACACTTCATGTAATATTCAATGAGCTTACCTAAAATTATCTTGTCCACCAAATCATATAATGTGTAATGGGCTTACGTTGTTCTATCACGGAGTCCCCATTATATGGGTTATAACTGGCTTACCCAATGTTATATGGCCCACATCATCAGATAAAAAATTTCAATAATCCACAAATTAAATAAATCATATAAATAATTCATATCATCATATAACTCATACAACAATCATTTCTTCAACTTTATTAACCCATGTAAAAGAAATGGTTTTATAAAAATCTATTTGGAACATAATTGATTCACGTAACAGAAACGAGTTCCATAATCATCATGTTATGAAAAGATAAATCTATTAGATAACTAATATCAATTTTACCCCTAGATCTTAACCATATTAAGATTAAACTATATCAATGGATGAAATCTAAGATGGGTAATTATTTTGAAATATCCCTTTGACCATTTCTAATAGAAAATAATCATTCTATGAATATAAAATTTTAAAATAAAATACATTTTTGAATTCAATTTCTTTGAAAACATGTTTAATGAAATTAAAATTTATTATTATTTAATATTATTTAAATAAATTCTTGAGAAAATTTACTTTATAGTATTAAATAATATTCATACAACCTAAAACATTTTGAAAACACTTTTCATTGAATATATATTTTAATACCAATAAAGGATGCATTCAATATATTTTAAATGATATTTATAACAAAAATTAATTTAAATACTTTTCATGGAATATATTATTAAAATATATTTTTAAAATATTTTGAAAACATTTTCTGAATATAATTTTTGTAAATAATAGATATTTCATACCAAAGAGAGAGATAAGGTTTCATTTTGTGAAAACCATTTTTTTCATTGATATAAATACAAAAGAGTAAGAAAATGGAACTATTAATTGAACATATCATGAGAAGACTCATTATAATAAAATACATTGTAATTCATGAGATATGGATTATAATATTTCATCATTAGAAGCATAATCATAAACAATCTTCATAAATGATGAGATTGTAGAAATTAAATCATAACATTTTGGTTAAATTGAATCAAAATACCCATGGAAAAAATAAAAATTAAATTAATATTAAAATATAAATATAATATTAATATTCATGATAGAAAAATTAAAATAATATTATATACCCATCATAAATGATCATAAGTGCATATCAGAACTTGTGTCTCAAAGAAAAAAATTGGGGCAAAATTACATTACTGATTTGGTAACTATTAAACCGTAAAGAACATGAAATAGATATCATAAAATTTGTATTCCATCACCCATAAATTTAAGAAGGATAATAATATATTATATTCATGATAAGTATATACACCATAAAAAATAAATGAGTCTTGAATAAGGCATAAGTCTTGCCGAAATAAAGTTTATATTTGAAATCCTTATAAAACATATGTAACATTTAAATCCTTAGATATGTGGATGAATAACAAATATTGAAACATTTATTATAATGAAATAAAGTAAATTATTGATAAAATAAGTGTTAGGTCTATATATACACCACAGAATAATAAAATCGAATGAATATATCATATATCTCATGAAATAAAAGTGAGACAATAAAACCCTTACCACAAGTCTTGATTTTATTAATACATGGTTAAAAACATGTATAAAAAATATATGTTTATTATAAAACGACCGTAGAGTTGAATACATATATATAATCCATATATTACTTTATAAAAAAAATTATATTAATATTTTATTTACACTTCCATGTTAAGTTAATGGTTTTAGTAATATCTGCTTCGTTTTTTGGATGTGTTTTGAATTGTTATATTTTTTGTATTTATACTTATATCATGATTTCATCACCTCAAGAATAATTACCATGATATATATATCATATTTAATCTGTATATATGGATTTCTAAAAATCTATGAATGATATGAATATGAAATCCAATAAACCAGTCATGGAGATGGTGGATCATACATACACATGAATGAGGTTTCCTTTTTGTTACCATATTAATAGAAATAATTTAAATGAGATATATGTACATATATCTAAATTACCATTAAATTATTATAATAACTTTAAATATATCATATATCATTACTAATCCCATATGAAATACATTATATAAAAACATTTAATGAATTACAATGCTTTGAGGAGGTAATAGTCCAAACATTTAAAAACGAAGCAATCATATTTTGTCAAAATGTAAATAATGATTGTCTGTGTTATAAAATAAGTTGAAAGGAATAAATACATCATAAATATAATATATATATATATATAATATAAAACATAAATTACATCATTATTACCAACCATTAACGTTGGAAATGGAAGAATGAGTGACATCATCTCATGAGGTAGTAGTCCTATATATATGATAATTATGATTATATATCATATCTGAAGGAAATATGAGTGAGTGTTGGTCTTACCATTAGAATAAAAATATATTGTTGTGTTTAGAATATTGAGTTTAATATATATTCATAGAATAATTATAACTGAGGGGTGTAGAAGGGAATAAAAAATGTGCATGTTGAATGTTCTTACCTCTTATTTTATTAACTTTTTTTGTTTTGAAAAAAAAATAAATACATTTGAGGTCTATCGGCCCAAAGTGAGGTGCCTATGATTACAGAATGGTTGATGGTATGAGAATTTGGTATGGTTTGGATTAGAAAAATGGATTGAGAGGTGTGAATAAGTGAGGGATGAGTACCATTTTATATTGGAGACGTGGCATTATTGTAAATATAAAAAGGCTGAGAAATATTTAAAGGTCTATAATACATCATGTGCCTCCAATAATGCACAAGATTAATTATATAGTACGATATGTTATAAATATTCCAATAAAATGGTTTTTGGATATGATTCTAGGTAATTTGGGATCTTAAGTTATACTTTAATAACAAAGTAAACTTGTTTTTTCATTAATTTCTGTAATTGATTTTAATTAAATTCATTGTCATTTTTTAACAAAAAAAACAACCTTTATAGAGATTATAAATTATTCATATTTCATATTTGGAATCTATTTTAAAAAATACTAAACACCAAATTAGAATAAATTAGTGTAATATTTATCCCACTAGGAGATGAGACTATATGTTTTTAAATTGAGAATGTTCAATTGATTGAAATATTTTTATATCAAATATCAATTATCAATCGATTACAATGAAAAAATTGTATTCCTAATTATTTGATGATATATATATATTAATAAAAATCTGAAAAAAATCACTATATAAATAAATAATATGAAATTGATGTCCTTAATTAAAATTTAGTATTTGTACTATGCATCCAAATGATGAAACTTCTCATAAAAATTCCATAAATTCAGCCTAAGCCATTTTATACATCCATATTTCAAAAATGATGTTTATTTTTACAAATATAATTTTAAAATCTGAGAAAATGTATAAATAAAATTGGAACACAATTAAAATGTAATAAAATTTTTGTTTTTAATGAAAATATGTCTTTATGCACAAAACTAGATTTATTCTTACCGCATATCTATAAAAAACTTAATATAAACATTAAATAGTTGATATAATATAATATATATTTACATATCATGAAAATAGTCATTAAATTTTTTTAAATTATTTTATATATGTAAAACATGTTTTATTTAGAAAATATAGTTTACCAAAAATGATTTCATATATGATCAAAATGGTTTTATTTTCATTTATAGTTAATATGTTGCAAAATAATTCTTAATACATACATATGTAAACGATATTTTCATAATTTAATTAATATTTATCATAGACACCATCCCAATGTCTAGTTGAAGACTATAATAGTATTTTAACAATATTATTAATAGTATATTTTAGGTTTGTAAAACTAAGTCTTGCATGTCACAAACATTGTTGAACGAGCTCAGTATTATGAGTAAGAAAGGTAAACATAGTGTTTTGTGTACCTCAGGATAAGATATGTTTTGCATGTAGTGATTGATCAACTTGGTTTTGTGGACAATGCAATAATATATTTGATCTTTCATATAACTCCATTTATATTTAGTGTTGTTTGAAATAAAAGATATAAAAATAATAATATTATGTTGAATAATATATATCAAAAAATCTCAGGGTGTTACATTCTTCCCCCCTTAAAATAAATTTCCCCATAGAAATCCATCTAGGTTATCAAAGGATTATTATAAGAATGTTCCTTTCCTAGAAACCCACATCTTATACTATAATACTAAACTCCCTTTAAAAATGGAATGTTTCAAACAAAATTATTAGGAAAAGTAACTCAAAACTAGGTTTACACATTGGATATCATTGGTGGGTCTTAAAAAAAATTACATTGAAGAAAAATATAATTATCATGTTGTCATGGAGAGTAATAGATAGAATAGTTTGGAGATAGTTAATGATCACGAATCCATTGCCCAAATAACCTTAAAAAATATCATTGATATCATCAAAAATTATGATAACAAGATAATTTTGTTTTCAAGACCCTTTCACAGATGTTGATGAATTATCATGAGAATATATTCTTTCTTAATTTCAGTATAGTCTCACTCATTATTTTACTTGGGTCTATTTCAAATTCATCTCTTATTCAATTAAATTGATGTAGATTATTAATTACTAAAGAATTGTTATATCATGAGATCCATGAATATAATTATTGGAAATTTCATATTTATTTTGTTTAAATAATAAAAATTGTTTCCACAATTTATCCAATATACATAAATACTCATATGGTGATATAATAATTTAATCTCAAAAAAAATCATTCAGAGTTTAATATAAACCATTCCATAAATATTTAACCCTATAAAACATCTAAATGATAAATTTACCAAAAATGAGAATGAGGGTCACTAAATTTCACTGAATTATCTTAACATTTATCCAATGTATATCATAAAGTACCTCTTATTTTTTTACATACCAGACATGTGAATAACTTCATCATGTTTTCTATTGAAACATTTTAATAACCATAATTTCTATAACTTTTTTTAAAACACACATGTATTTTTATTCAAATTATTAATGGAATTATTCTATAAATCCGAAAATTTTAAAATATCACCCATGATAACATCAAATTTTTTTCAACAAATCATTAATTAGTTCCAAGGTTGTTTGTACAATCAAATTTATCTTATCCAAAAAACATTATCTTATCATGAGTATCATATTAATTGAAAAAATTTTATTCATCGTTTGATTACCAATAATATATAATATATATTAAATTACATTTCTATCCAATCATAAAAATTAAAAAATTTCTTGAAAATCTATAGATAAAGTCATAAAACTATCAATCCCTTTATATTTTAGAATGCAAAATTCTCGAATCCATATGAATAAACACCTTGAATATTCATCTTCATCATTAGTACATTAACAAGGGAACCTCATACTATTACATAATAAACCTTTCCTTTCACATTTCACAGGTAGTTTCATTATCATATGTATTATAACTGTTACTCATACCACATTTCCAATTCTCTTTAGGATATTTTGACGTAAGATATCGTTTTTTATAATTCCCATTAGTTCCATCCTTAAATAATTCATAAATTTATCGCACCACTATGATGAATATCTTCTCCTATATTTTATTAACTAATATTCTAATTTTTCCTCTTCAATTACATTCTCTATGTCCTTATTTTCTTCAGTCAAAACATCTTCATGTTCTTCTAAGACATCCATTTGTTTTTTTTATCATACATTTGGAAAAAAATACAATATTACATATTCTATGTTGTGAGTTACTAAAATTCTCTTGAAACCATTTCCTTCTCTTGCTTGGTGAGTCTGAAAGTCGATTAATGTACACATTGTTAATCATGTTCTGTGAAATTTTATTAGGCATGATCACATCATCCTTCATTCTAATGATCATCGCATTTGAATTCTCATCATACATTTTTTATCACATTCAACATTACCCCAATTATATATATTTACTTCCACTGACTATAAATACAAAGAATATTTTGGCAACACTTTTCACTCCCAATACCATTGTAATTGTAAAGGATAATTTACAATACCATCTTAGCAGAGAGAGACCATTTCTAAACTGATTTCACTCCGCATTCTCAAAATGTTTAAATAATGATATTTAAATAAATACAAAACTCATTGAATGGGGATATATACCATACACGTCATGTAATATATAATTGTCTGAACTTCCACTATATGGGAAACCCAATATTATAAGTTGTAACAGGCATTCCGGATGCTATATGGGCCCAAACATCTTATAAGTTGTAACAGAAATAACCAGACCTATCTAGGTAAACCCATCATATATGAAATATCCATAAAAAATAAAACAAACAATGTAAAAAGTGAATTCATATCATCACAAAACTCATAAAAAAATTATTATTTTATAAAATGATTAAACATTTCAAAAAATAGGTTTCAAAACAATCTCATTGGAACATGATTGACCCATGTAAAAGAAACGGGTTCCATAAACATCATGCTAAAAAAACATACACAATTCACAAAAAATCATATCAATAGAACCCTTAGATTCTATCCCTAGTAAGGATTTGACTACAATAATGGATGAAGTCTTAGATGGATTAGTATATGGAAATATCACAAGGAACATTATTAAGGATAATTATTATTCTTAGAAAATAAATTTTCAAAAAAAAAGAATCTTTTTTAAAATATATTTCATTGAAAACCACATTAAATAACATATAATGGAATATAATTGAAAATAATTTAAAAAAGATTACGAGAAAATGTTCTTTCGTCATTGAAAATAAATATTATAATATACAAAAATTGAGAACAGTTTTCTTTGGGAATAGATTTGAAAACTTATAATGTAATCTCTGAATGTGTCAAGAACCATTCTAGGATTCCACCCAACCTAGTCCAAGACAGGGACTGAAGGGTGTTGTCAATCCCCATGGGCTAACAACTATTGTCGGCCATCGAATTTGTTTTTTGAGAAAAATGTATCCCGATAAAAACTAGGAAAAAAATATCATAAATGAGGCATAAATAAAAATCCTACAACTAAATATCAATAAATAAACAAATATATCCAAATAAAATAACATACGTTCATAAAAAATATGAGAAAAAATCATAGTTGGAAGTATGATATCATGATTTCTATGTGACCTATTATTCACCACCAACCAAAAGACAAAGCTAAACAAATTGAAAACCAAACCAAAAATGCAAACATACAAAACAACTTGGGTCTACTAATGTCGAGTGTCACAAGTGGGGTGTGATATTAAACAAATCCGTAATTAATTACCATGAATTCCTTTCTTTTCCTTCCCAAAAATAGTCTAGAAACAATAGATTCAAATACATTATAAAAATAGGCTTGTAACTATCTTAAACAACCAACCATGACTTTACTAAAATTTAATTTTATCAGAAAACACATTAAGCCTTTATTTTTTTAACAGTTTCACATTACATAAACCATTTCGAAACCATGACCCGTATACAAATCTATACCATGTGAAAAAAAGGTTTATGTTAAATGTAAATACTTCAAAATAAACAAATATAAAATAGAATTATAAACATTCACAAAAAACTAAAATTAACAAAACATACATATCGTACATCATAGTATTTTACAAAACATATCTATAATAAATCCTTTGACACACTCAGTTTGGAATAACCTTCCATGATATGGTAATCTAAACAAAAAACCAATTCGATGCTCTATACTATCCAATCTACTGGAACTTCCCACCTAGACTCACAACCAATGTAGTGGTCACAACAGATCTAATGGGGGTAAAAAGAAACTATAACTATAGAATTTTTAATGATTTCCATGAATCCAATGAGAGTAGTACATGGTGATTGGGAAGTTCCTCACATGTGCGACTAAACAAAACACTTTAACACTTTTCTTGTATATGAAAAACCCCCACACAACCTATCATATACCCTTATCGTTAGGATAATCCTCTGTAGATGTTCCCTTATATCAGTAATACATTAAAAAGTCCCAACCAAGTCATCACATCATTTGAATTTCAAAAACAAATTTCCCAACATCTTAATATACCAACTAGGCCTTCACGCTACACATGATTTAAATCCATTTTTCAAATAATTATTTGATTCCCATCAAGCCCATACTTCACATGACATCCAAAAAAAATTAGAACATCAGAAGTTTCAAATCATGTATTTACATCAATACACATCAAAAAAAACTTTTAAAAGTAAAAACATGTTTCCAACTGATCCATAAACTTATAGAATCTAAATATATCTACAAATAAATTTCTATACCATTTCTAATGTCAATAGAAAACACTATATTAACATAAACAATTCCAAAGTGCCTTTAAATTTCAAATCCAAACCCATTTCTATGTCAAAATGAAATGACACATAAAAATTAATTAACAATTGACCTTTTACACCATTTAGATACCAAATATGTCTTACAGTTCCAAATGGTTCTTTATAACACCACTTCACCAAATCATATCTCAAAACTAAAAATGATACAGGATTTTGGAAACTGACACATAAAAAAACAAAAATAGAAACCAAGGAAACATTTTGGAAATGAAAAGGGGAAAGGGAGAAGAATCATTTTTAATACCATTGATTAGGGATGAATTTTTTTATAGTAGTACAAAACAGGAATCATGAAACCACACATTTATAAAAGAACATAACACAAAGATTAGAAATCAAAATCCAATATTAAATACAATTAGGAAAACCCTAATAAATATTCAATATAAGTCCTCACATATCAAAAAAACATCTAAATCCCCTTTTTAAATAAAATGTAATTCATTTAAAACCAGAAACACAATACTCACATAAGTTTCAAAACGTAGAAGTCAAAAATATCTATATATATCATCCAATTAAAAATACAAAAATATTATCCAAACATAAGATGGGGAAAACAATACCCAAAAACCCAAATATCATTTCAATAGATCAAATGGAATTTTATTAGACCCATCGCATAAATTAAAATATATTAATAATTATGGAAACCCTTTGGAAAATGATTTCTCACTAATTTACCATCATGAAAACACCAAAAAAATTTATATTAATGTAGAAAAAGCATGATTATAACATGATAAAAGAATTAAAATAACGATTATGATTCAGTTTATTATGACAAAATAGAAATGGATAGAAACACAGACCACGATGATGTGAAAATACAACAATACTCTAGGGGACCAAATATTAAACCAAAATAGACTATATACAATTCATAATATCAATGAAATCATAAAACACATTGAACCTAAATTCTAAGGTTCTTCAATGATAGAATCCAATAATATATTACATAGAAACCAATAAATAAATAGTATGATAAGTATATATAAACTAAAACTATAATAATTTTAACTAGGAACCTTCAAGGAGATTTAATAAAGGAAGGGTAGAATGTGAGAAGGGAATGAAGGCCTCTATGATGATCCTATATCAAATGGTAGGGATACCTAAATAGAGTTAATAAAGGAGGGAAAAAGTGGAATTTCAAAAATTCACTAACCTGAGAAACTTGCACTATTTGGCTGCACAGTTTGAAAAAATATTTGACAACTGTGTGATCTATATTAGAATGAAGGGCACCCCACACGAGCTGGTTTCATGATCTAATAAATCATGTAAAACCTGTGAAATTTTTAATTACTCTACATAATATCCTCCTCAAGTGGTTTATTTATGGTTTTATCAAACCGTGTGAAATCCATTCACTAAGGATTACTCACCTGAAGCATGTCACATAGTATACCTTTGACCTTGAACGTTTTGGCCCAAGCTATGCTCCATCCATGAAATTTATGTAGTTCAAGACAAAAATGAACTTGAAACATCCTCTACCATAATATGACGCATTTTTAACCTAATAAACTAGGCACAAAAAATTGTACACATGAAAAATACTTACCAAGAACATTCAAAAATCAAACTAAAATTGTGACATCAACCTGAATTCCATCCAAATAAACTAAATCCATAAAAATAATTAAAATAAATCAAAATCCATGATTAGGGTTTGATTATTATCCCCACCATAATTCTCTGCAATAAATTTACCTAGAAACAGGTGAAATAATGATCAATCCAGAACCCAAACAAATCCGAACCGAACCACGGACCTCAATGTGAAATTTCACGCCACATGTCACACATGATAAACTCTATTAGAAACAACAAAGAATACAAGAATCAAATAGAGGATATTTCTCCCCACCATAATAACCAGACTACCCCCTAATCATTAAAATATACTATCCCAATATAAGAACTACCAACCCGAAATTAAACAAATATACCTTGAAATCTGGAAAACATCACCAACAAAATTAGGAATTCTCAACATCACTACCAAGGGACAAACAATACGGTAATTCTCAATCAATGAAAAAAACCTCATAGACAAAAATAGAAACCAAATTAAAGATATCATGACTTAAAAAAGACAACCCATAATTCATTGTTTCCATAAGATTAAAGTTTTTCCCAAATGAACACAACTAGAAATCACTATACATCCACAAAATGGATAAACACAAAAAGAGAAAAAATTATCAAATACACTAACAAAAAATCCAAAACCATTAAAATTTCAAATGGTCAGAATCTAAATAATCATGTAAAAACATAAAACAGTAAAACAATACACCCATGAAAATTCAACTATCACCACTCCAACACTAGAGGCAAAAAGTATTCCTTAGTTCTGAATAACCTTGGTGGTTCTTGACGGTGTGAAAAGATTCTCATTTGGGACTATGGATAGATCCCTAATGTCTTCAAGAATCCACATCCCTAAATTAAATAGGTAAAACCCATCATTAAAAAATTCTTACTTGATAGAAACTTCTTACAAAACTTATATTAATGTCCAAAACCCCCAAAAAAAGAATTTTTTTTGGAGGATTAAGACTAGATGGTTATTAATTCCCCAATAGACCACATTGAAAGCAAAAAAGTGAAATATTTGATGACCAAGAATCCATATCCAAATATAGAGGTTTCTCATAAATATGTCCCTATATCACACACCCCTCAAGGAATTTTAAAACTTCACAAACAATGAGAAAGATAGGTTCATCAACCATCACCAACATACCCTAAAATCCAACTTAGTTAAAATTGGTTCATCCACTAACTATTCAAAATTAAGATTCATGGATGATAGAGATCACTATTTTTCTCAGAATGATGGTATGAAATGTAAATTTGTTCTTTTAAATGATCAAGTGATTATACTTTCAGAGAAATGGAAACCAACTACTTGAATTGGTTATCATAATCCTTCATTGTCCACTGACCTCACTGGTAACTCATGATATCTGCATATTTCATCACCTTGTAATTCAATGATAAAAAACAAAGGTTTATTGTGGACTTAAACACCTATAATGTGATCCAAAATTGATATGATGATAATGAAATCAAATTCCATTGATCTAATTATGGACCCTCAAAAAAATCCAGAACAGCATGCACTCACATATCATCACGAGTTCTCAAATAATTGAAGAAACACACTAATATTAGAAGTCATTCCACTGAATCTAACTGACATCACTCACCATGGAAAATATGAAACAATCAAGTGAAATAAGAAAATGATCATGACCCACTAGAAAAATTTGGGACCATTCTAGGATTCTTATTTAGAAAAATATATTGAGGAAATCACTAAAATAAAAATCAACTAGAAGAATTACCAAAAAACATCTTAATACAGAAAAAAATTATCATAATACAAACATCACAAACATAATTTAAATCATCTTTTAAAAAAACACTATTTCATTAAAAATTATAAAACAACCTTATTCCAAGGTCATAACCATAATACAATTACCTATTTTCAAAACCAAATCAAACATAAAATTCCACCTTTACAAAAAACTATTACTGAAAATTATGATTATTTTTCAAAAAAAAAACATTTTCCAAAACCGTATTCATTTTAATATCCCACTCACACCAAACAAAACAAGAACAAAAAATAAATCGTAGAAAACTACCAAAATAAATAACTATTGGCCATATGTAATCCCATGAAATGGATAGTGGGCCATTCCCCATGTAATTATTATGAACTAAGAGGTCCTTGAACTATGTACATAGACTCCATAAGGGTCATTACTCCCTGTGTGATCACAATATTACCTTGGATTCCACCATTTTTATCCCTTATCCATACACCAGAAACCAAAACAAAAGACTAAAATCTTTGAATACCCCTGGAATATTAAGGACCCAAACAAGTAAGTGTCTATGATGTATTTCATGCACGTAACTCTCGAGTCTTGATGGTCAAAATATCCAATAAACCTAGCACCCCAAAATAAGATCCTCCTATGATACCATTTATTTCATGTACAAAATTGGGATTCTATCCATGCCGACACGCAACTCAGCCTAAGATAATTTACCAAGGGTATTCCTGATCCCCATGAGCTGGAAGCTAGTTTCGGGAATAAAAAAACTAGTGGGGACTATTTATCCTAATTACCAACCAGGAAAAAAATTCCAAAAAATTGAACAATATGAAAAATCATGAAAATTAATATTAATAAATATAAAAATAGATCCAAATATAATAGAAGTTTCTCATTAAAAAATGTAAAAAAATCATAGAAAACGAAACTGACACGATCTTCATGTCACCAATTGGTCACCACCAACCACAAGACTAGTCTTCTTTAAAGGAAAACTGAAGTAAAAAATAGAACATGAATAATATCTTGGGTCTACTGATGCCATGTGCCATAAGTATGATGTGATCTTAAATAGAACAGTCGGTAATCAACACATATTCCTTACACTTCCATTAAAAAATAGTCTAAAACACTCTTTTTAAATGCATTCATAAAATATGATTTTTACATACTTCAAAAACTGAACTTAAATTTCTAAAATATCCATTAAAAAAAACAACGCTTGTCTTTTTAAAAATATTTTCACAATCCAATATTCTTTTCAAAATAATGACCCAATTACAAATACATAAAATGTTTCCAAAATGGATATTTATAATATAAATGCAACAATAAAAGATGATATAATATAGAAAGACTAAAATCCACAGAAATAAAAAATAAAAATAACATATATATATAATACATATTGGGAATTTTTTAACATCTCTAGAAGAAATCCTAGGATTTACTTAGTTTAAGCTCACCTACTACAATTTTATGCAGGTCCAAAAACAATAACCAACAAGCCACTCTAAACAATCCAATCCAGTGGAAAATTTCCCCTTAACTCTCATCATATTCCGAGGTACAACCATTCTAATCGGTGTCGAAAGGAAACCATATCTTATCCTTTTATATGATTCCCATGTATCCTTTGATAATAGTACATGGACGTTGGTAAGGTCCTCACACAAATTTCCATACTAAACCAACATCCATTATGCTTTCATAGACAAAACACCCACACAACCAATTTGATTCCCCTCCATTTGGGCATTCCTACATAGAGGTTTCCTACCCAAAATAATTCATTCACATATTATAATTGGTCTATTAAATCATTTGAGATTCAAAAACCACATTCCCAAAATTATAAAATACCAATAAGGCCTTCATGCTACAAAATCATTCAATCCATTTTTCAAAACTGGATAAACATTACATTCATATGTAACATGGTTTCCAAAACCAATTTCCAAAACATCACATGGTGCTAATCTTCCATTCAAATCACTACAAATCAAAAAAATAAATATTCAAATACAACATAAGGTGTCAACTATGCATTTAAAATTTCCAATCCAATTACATTTATTAAGAAACTTCCATTCCTTTCTAAGGACTATAAAAACCAAATTAAGGAGAATAATGGAAAATGGTCCATTAAATTTAAAATCAAAAACCATTCCCAAGACAGTGTTAAAAAATGAAACAACAAAATGTGATAATGGCCCTTTAATTCCAGTTAGTTTCCAATTATTTCTTAATGTTCCAAAATAGAATTTATAGAGACACATTACCAAACTGTACATCAAAATAAAAACCATCAATTATTTTGCAAACTCATATGAAACCACATTTAATGTCACAGAAACTACCCATGAACCATTAAAATTCAATGAACCATTTTAGAAATAGAATGTGGAATTGAAGAAGAAACATTTAGAAAACCATTGTTCTAGGTAAAACCAAATTTATAAAAGTTCCAAATGGGCCTGAAAAAATATTGAAAAACCACAAATTTCTTAAATAATCTAACAAATCATTTAAAAATCCCTAATCTCTTAGAAAATCATTGAATAAAAAACCAAAATTCAATGAAACTATTCATAATTCCATGAAACAACCCAAACCTTTTTTTAAAGAAGCACTACCATCTTTCAAACCAACATAATGATATTCAAATATGTGGGACAACATAGATGTATCAAATTTCCACATACATCATCCAATTGAAAATATATCCAAATTAGTAAAGAATAAAAAACCAGAAACCCCACCCAAAATAGTCCATTTCCCAATAAAGGGGAATTTTATTTTTATAAAACACCTTTCATGCATTGAAATATATAAATAATAAAAAACCCTTTACAAAAACATTTTCAACCATTTTCCATAATCAAAACACAAAATAATTATACTAATATGACAAAAGAAATATCATAACATGTTAATAGTATTAAGGTAAACATCTAGAATAAACATATTCTGACGGAAACGAAATGGATAGAATCACCTACCTCAATGTTGTGCGAGTGAAATGATATTCTAAGAGAAGGAAGAATACACCTTAGGATTTAATCAACACACTATAATATCAAAAAAAATTAGACCATACATAACCCCTAACCCTAAGGGTTTGGAAAAGAGATATTACACCATGAAATTAAAAATCTCACAAGAGAGATGTAAGAGTAGAAGAAAACATCATCCAAATGGATAAAAAAATTTATTTAATAACTACATTGTTTTTTTAAAGTGTTTGAATTTTTGATATTTTTGTTCCTCTTACTCATATCATGATTTCATCACCTTCATAATGAATACCATGATATAAATATCAAATATATTCATTATATGTGTATTTAATATAATGTCTTAATTATATAAATATGAAATAGAATACATCATTCCAGGATACAGTAGGATGTACATTGGCAAGAACACGACTTCTGTTTTCTCATCGTATTGAAAGAAATAATGTAAATGGCACATATGTGTGTGTATATATATAATATCATTAAATTATAATTATTATGTAATTTATAACATATATTTATACTAAACCAATCCTTAGTAAATTCCATCTAATTTGTGAGAGAATCACAATGCTTTGTGGAGCCGGTATTCAACATATCCAAAAATGGTGTTACTATATTCCCACAAATTTTAAAGCATTTAATTTTCTCTTATATAATAATTACTGAAGATTTTTTTTTAATATCATAAATATCACATAAAAAATTAATTACATCATTATTCACAACCATTAATTGTGAAATTGTATGAATGATCGACATCAGTTCATGAGGGGGTAGTCCACTGTACACATGAGCAATGATTATGCATCCCAATTTAGGGAAGTGTGTCCAATTTTAGGTCATAGAAATAATATAAAATTATATATAAGTATATTTAGGATTATCACGATATTATATAATCATTTAATTAGTATAATTTAGCGAGAAGAAACAGGAATAAACTAGAAGTACTTTTCAGGATATATATTCTATATTTTTAAGAACAAAAGGGCCCGATAGATGTGACAAAGTAAGGGTGTTGAGTGCCCTTTTATAGAGGAAGAGTAATGAAATTATTTTAAATATAAAAAGTAAACTCTATTTGGAGGCTTCCCATACATAATGAGAATCTAATAATATTTTATTTTCTATTAATGGGACTATATGGTATAAATAATTTTATAAAATGTCTTTTTATACGTGTTTCTAGGTTATTTGGCACTGTATGTTAATGTTTTACCATAATGTAATATCATTTTTAACTTAATCATTGTAATTAAATTTAGTTATTCTATAATATTTTTGTTAAAAAATATGATAGAATAATATTATTTTTATATAATCTATTATAAAAATATTGTAGAAACTTTTAAATATTATATCCATATATTTGGTCAAAATAAATTTAATATTAATCCTGCAGATGTGATGAGACAAGGTGTTTTTAATATGAAAATGTTCAAAAGATTAAAATGTTTTATACATAAATTCAATGTGAAATCGATTTCAATAACCTTAATTTTTTTTAAGATATATATATTTGGTCTAAAAATACTTTAATACCAATTTAAAATGTAATTTAGATATAAAAATAAATTAGATGAAATTTTTTTTGAATTAAAATTCAATATTTTCCACAATTCATCCAAAAATGAAACTTCTCAAAAAAAATTTAAAAACTTACCCATATCTAATTTTTTTATAATTTTTTTCTTATTTTACCAAATATATTTTATAATAGTATCATAAATTATATTTAATATAGTATATCCATTATATGGTGGTAAAATTAAATATTCGAAAGAATATATATCGCTATACGTAAAATATGATTATTTTTTGTGATTTCTTTAAGAAAACACAATAATAGAAATTTAAATAGTTTATTGATTATAATATATATATATTTTATTAAAATAATCTATGAATGTATTTTAATTTATAAACTTTTGAAAAATATATTTGATTGCATAAGTACAATTTTCTTGTAAAATATTTCATATACTATCAAAAGGGGTTTATTTTAATTTCTAGTTAATTTGTCGCAAAATAAATCTTAGTATATAAATGTCTAAATAATATTTTCAAAATTTAATTAATATTATTTGAAAAAAAAATTCCAATTTCTATGTTACAGTTATAATAATAATATAATAATATAAGTAATAATATATTGTAGTTTAGTAAAACTAGGTCTCACATGACATTGTTGTTATTGATGGAACATATATTAATCTGTAACAAAATCGAAAAATATTGTACCATGTACGAAATGATAATCTATGTGTTATATAAATAAATATATCATTGGGTTGTTTTGTATAAATCATGTGTAACTTGTTCCTTTCATATAATGAAAATTAAATTCAGTGATGCATTAAATGAAATTTTTCAATAAGTTTTAATTATTTCTACAAAAACTTTTGAAAAAATGTCATGTTGCTAAATTCTAGCGTCGGGTAATATACATTTTTCAGATTTATTATTTGTGAAAATTTATATCATATACCAATATATTTTATATATTTATTTTAAGGACAATTGGTTTTATCTTATATGGTACTTTAACCATGCCATACGTATGCGCCTCAGTGCACATGTATATTTTATGACTAGGGTTTTGATGAATGGAGGATGAGGAATAACATTTGGATTAGATGTCTATTTGTAACATCACAGGTAAATAATGAATATGACATTTTTATATTTATCCATATTTGTGAATAAAATATTAACATTACTTTAAAGGGAACTCTATGCTCGATGGCGTACCCAATACGTGACAATTATTTCCTTTGAAATCTTACGTTGCACTCTAATAGTAAAATAATATTATTTTAAATGGTAGTTAGCACGTAGCCATTGTATTGGCAATAATGAATAGAAATAACTAAAATCTGATTATATATGTTTTCTAAATGTCTTTAAATTTATCCAATAAAAGATAAATGCTTAAAATAAGAAAAGAATTCAATTTTAGGCATAGATACTCTAATATTCACTAAAAGGTCGAACTATCGCCTTTTGATGGTGAACCCTCTTTAAATATACTTTTGGTCACTCTTATACATTATATTTTACCAAATAAAACTCTTCTTTATAATTGGGACATCAAAATTTTCTTGGTGTAAAATTTTCGTATTTTTCCGATGAAGTTCATTTTTAATGAATAGTGAAAAATGTGGTATTTTAATTCAAAAACTATTTTTAATATAATTTTTTTATATGATTAGATTATATTTTAAATTTGTTTTAATGTTCAATTAGAATATATTTTTATCATTTAATCTAATAGTGGTTGTTGGAATTAATTTCAGATTGAAATTTGACTTAAACTAGTGTCAATCTTTTGATATATATTGTTTCATAAAAACACGCTATTTGTTTTGACAGTGGAAATTAATTATTAAATTAATTAATGAAACTTATAGGTTTTTAATTTTTTAAAATAGAAATCATTTTTGAATTCGGAATATCAAATATAGCTTAGGGCGATGTTTCGGTATTTTTCGGAAAAACTTCAATTTTTGATGAATAGTGAAACCACTAAGTGGTACTTAAAAAAACTGATTTTTCGTTTAAATGAAATTTTACCACCTCTGTGTTTTGAATTTCTAAAATCCGACATACATGGTTGTCATAATATGTAAAATGTGGTTCAATGGGATCAAAATAATTTTTTGGTGAATAGTAACTTTTATGTTTTTAATCGCGATTAGAGGTAATTAGTGTAGTTTAAGGTAAAAATAATAATTTAATAATATGAAATGAACTTGACACATGTCCTACTATTATTGGATGTGTCATGGCCGACCAATACATTACATGGGTAAACTTGGGGTCCACATTGATCAACTTTGGTATGTAAATGACATAAATAACTTTATATTTAAAGTTAAAATAAAAATGTCACAAACATGAGTTTTTTTACTAAAACAATTTTTACACGTGGTTATACAATTCATATTTTTTACTATAAATAGTAATTGGTAAGGTAAAGAGATTTTATACATCATAGTATTTTTTTTATTATTTTTAGACATTAAATAAATTAAATTATTTATGGCATCATGATGATGAAGTGATTACCTCATTATTTAACAATTTAAATAAAATAAAAAGATAATGTAAAATCTAATACCTACACATGTAAAAAACCTATTGGATGGGTGGATTTCGAACTCTTGTCACCTTATCCTTGAAATACATAATTGTGGGACCCTTTGTATCCGAAAACCATTTTGTAATAAAGTATCTTTTCGTAACTTTCCAAGAGTGCCCCTTCTCTCCTCTTATAAAAGGCCCCCACCTCTACCTCCTTAACCGCATCTCTCAAGCCTTTTTCTCGGCCAACACCTGCCCACTTTTTCTCTCTACATTGCTCTCTTACTCCTAGATGTCTCACTTTGGGCAGAAGTCTTCCCAAGGAAGACTTTGAGCTCAAATCAAAAAGAGTTACCTGTTTTAAAGGTAGTGTCTTCTCATGTGTTCTTATGTTTTATTTTTCTTCTCCAACCCCCTAAACTCTTTTTATTCATTTTTTTGTAAAAACAACAGTATCCTAAATATACTATGATGTGGTTATATTAGGTATTCTAGCTGCACAAACACACACCTTCATCTAATGGTTAAGAAACATACTGTTTCTGTGGATGGCTAATTTCAGCCTCATGAAACAATGATTGTTCTACACTCATATAACACTTGAAAAGGTGCCCATTAAGATGAAAAAATATTTATATATGATATATAATATGTTTATGTTTTACTTAAGCTTCTGTATTTTTCATTTTTGGCATACCTTTATGGTTTCCATTGTGGGTAAACACGATAATTTCATTTTAGGAAGTGAGGACTACCGACCCCTGAAAGTGATTTGATTCGTTAATGCCATACGTGGGACGTATAAAGGATGTATTTAATGATATTATATATGATATTATACTGGAATTATAATATATCTTTATATCATTATGATTTCACTCCATTAAATTATGATACTGAAATGAAAGTAGCGTTCATGCGTACGTACGGCTTACTATCTCCATGAGCGGTTCATTTCATTTTTTATTCCCAAATGTAATGTACTATTATAAGTACATATATATAATGGATATATATGATGTATGTTACATCTAAATGATGAATATAATTCTGTAATTAAAATATACATATCTTTCATTTAGTTTTAATTCCATTAATATGACATAGAAATGAAAGTAGCGTTAATGCGTACGTACGGCTTACCGTCTCCATGAACGGTGCATTTCATTTCTTAACTATAAATGATTATTTAAAATTATAAATGCATGTATATACTGGATATTTATGATATATATGGAATCTACATCATTAATATCATTCTCAAGATAATGGATATCTGACTACGTGAACAAATTGTAAATATAAGAAGTTCACTTTTGACTTAAGTACCAAATATCGACAAAATGGCCGTTATTTACAAAAATGATTACATAATTTTCATAACATGGTAATAAGTAATAAAAAGGAATAATGAACTTTAAAAAAGTTCTTAACCAAGTATAAATTACATCAAGTTTATTATTCAGGACATTAAAGAACGATCGAGTCAAGTCGGACCCGAGGTAAGGGAACCTACCCCTCTCTTTCTTTTTAAGTACCCTCTTTTATGTCATTCTTTTTAAGCTCATATTTCTTATGATTGGGATGTTATTTTATATTACTCTTGCTTCACTGTTTATGTTCATATGATGTGAGACCTTATTTTCTCTCATCAATCCATTTTGGATGTTTTGAGTGGCGCCGTTAGGCTGCCGAATTTTCATAAGAGATCCAACCCCTCACTTTTTTAGTACTCTCATTTATATCACTTCTTTTTAATCTCCTATTTGTTATGTTGGCTACTATTTTATATTACTCTTTCTATAAATTTTATTTTAATAATATGAGAGACCCTATTTGATCTCATCAATCCATTTTTGGAAGTTCTAAGTGGCGCTGTTAGGCTGCCAAGTTTTCGTAAGGGATTTTTTCATCTCACTTTTATTTCCATGAGATTTATGATACATTTTCCATAATTTCATTTGAGTGGTGTATGTACTTCCCATTATTATACTCTTTGTGTAATATAATTTCATTATGGGTATTTACATCTTCATTGTATGACCCTTCTTCCATGGGGTGTACATTTCGAAAGATACCCAAGTCGGTAAGGGAACCTTCCACCCTACTCTTTTTAAAGGACTTATTTTTTGTTGGGTATTTTAATTTACATATTGTAATGTTGGGATATGTTCTTTTATAACCTTATTAATGTAAAGTATATGTCCAAGTGATGAGATACCATTTTTTCTCTCATCTACTATTTTTTCTGAATTTTGAAGTGACGTCGTTAAGCTGTCAAATTTTTGCAAGGGAACTTCTTAACCCAATTTTGATTCTTTGGGATAAACTTGTACTTTTTAAATATGTAGTTCTATGAATATGTGTGAATGAACTCTGATTGTTTTACACTTAATATCCACTTATATTTGGTGTATTTGTTTGTCACACATAATTATGTAATTGATTTATCCTTAATCCAAGGATACCGTCTTTGTAAGGGACTTCATATCAATCTCCTTTCATTGAGGCATATTCCATTTTATACACAACTTTCATTAATATAGTGTATAAACCCCTTTGACTATTACTTTTATACAAAATTAATCTTTTTCTACGAAGCGTTTCACTAAACGACAAAAATGAATGTTTCTTTTAACGTACGCGGTGACAATGACATTTTCCACCGCCGTGAGTATTATTTGGTCTTTGGCTTCCTCAACAAGCTGTAATGTTTTTAAAATGAAATAAACATCATATACCCTTTTATATATCTTGGTATTGAAAATGGTTTTTATAATGGATTTTTTATGTCAAGTGATATATTGTGATCAAAGTGTGGAAATTTTTTCTTTCCATTATATCTGTTTTATGTCTTATGATTTTATAATGGTACTTGGACATTTTACGGGTGGTTACGTGATAAACCATATGATGGGTGGTGCTGTGAATACTAGGATGGGTGGTTACGTTATAACCTCCAATGCATTGGGTATGGAAGTCTCCCGTATGGCTATTCCATTAAGTGATATGTGTGGAAGTCGACCATATGGTTATTCCATTTAAGTATGTTTATGTCCCAAGTTACCTTTATATGTTATGTGTTCTTTATATAAGTTTTTATGGTAATATATTGGTTACAAAAGGGTATGTAATGATCTTTTATTCATTGAAGTGTTTATACTACTTCATAAAGGTGAAAAGTATTACATATATAAAGTATTCATGGTTTACTTGTTGTTTTGAAAAAATATCAGTTTTCCTTGTTTGTGTATCCCGTACTGAGCTTTTTATGCTCACCCCAAGTTTTTGAAATATTTTTCACAGGACATAAAGTGGAATATGGTCAAGGGCGAGATCAAGGAAATGTCAGGCTATCTAAAACATGGAACTAGACATGTTCATTTTTAATAGTTTTTCATTTTATGGAAACTTAGTAGAAGTGTCTACTTTGTAATCTTTTGAGATGTAATAGTTATGTCCTAATTCTCTAAAACTATAAACCTGAAAAGATCCTCAATGTGATTTATTCATTTAATTCAATATAAAGTAAGGTTGAAGGTCGGGGCCTTATAGTTGGTATCAGAGGTCGGTTTAGATAACTTTAGAGGTTAGGGTATTCTCTAAGCATAAGTGACATTACCATAATGGTTAGGATTTCAGAAAGAGTCCTAGTTTTAGATAAAGTGAATGAGTAAGTATATCATAGTGTTTATCTTTTTCATTAGTACATGATAGTTTTGTTGATATACTCACACTGACCTTTTTGGTTTTAGTAAATGGATGTATCTAGCAGGCACCAAAGTAACGATGGATGTGAAGGAAACTGTGACAGTTTTCTGAGCGAGCAACTGAATGATATGAGAGCTGCAATGAGAACTCTTGTGTTAATCCTCAACCAATTATCTGGAGTCATGATTGACCACCCAACCCTTACTGATTTCTATAAGGCATCATATATGCGAGAAACAAATAATTACGGAACTACAGGTAATAATCATAAAGGTAAGTATGTTAAAAAATGTATGTGTCAAAGATGTGGGAAGAAACACCTAGGAAAATGTTTCGAAGGGACAAAAATATGCTATAGATGTGGAAATGAAGGTCATAAAGAAAGAACCTTATAGGGAAAAAGGAAGCATCCAGTTGACTCGAGGAAAGGGAAAGAAGTTGTTTCTGGGGGATCAATTGAATGTTTTAAATGTGGTGTGCATGGTCATTATGCAAACACATGTCCTATGAAGAAGTTTCGGGAATGGGATCACCGAGATCGTACAAATATTCATTTACCAATACCTAATGCCATTCTGATTGAGGATGAAGAAACTGACAATGACAAATCAAAGGTATGGATTATTTCATAACTTTTGTTTTCCTTTTTTGGAATCATAGGATATGATTCATGTATTTTGTTTGTAGGAAAGAAGTATTTTAGAATAAGTTAGAAAGGAATGGTTAATGGATCATGAAGAATGTTTATTGAGTAAGAAGTCAACATATAAGGGCTTCAAGAGTTATGGTGAAATTTTTAAGGGTATTAAGTCTCTTTTGATTATGGGGTTACATTAGAAGACTTTTTATAGTATGTGTAACCCTGATGTTTGATATATGAAAATTTTATTCAAAGAATAGTAATCTTTTTTTTGTGGACATAGTTATAAAGAACCATTTGGGTTTATATGATTCTTACTTTTGAGGTAATTATTGGTTACTATATGTTATGATGGAAAGTGAAAGTCATGAGATAAAATTGAGTATAAATTATGCTATGGTAATTTTTGAAGAGTTTATCTCATTGTTGGGGAATGTTTTAAAAATTATGTAGTTTTGGAAAAAGGACAACATGCAGACCGTGTGACAACCTGTCGTGTCAGACAAAGCTACGGGAATCGAACCCACAACCAAAGTTCAATGAGTATTTACAACCGACCACTGGACTACGTGAAGTCCCTAGTTAGTTTGACTAATTCGTCTTAGTTAGATGATTTTATTAATTAAGAGTAAGTTGATTTTGGGTTATCAATGGAAATTTATTAACCTATCATGGAGGATATGTGATTAGGTTAATTACTTTTCAATATGAGACTTTAAGAGAAACTGATGTTGTTTGGAGATAAATGTTACGATTTAACAAGGAAGACTATTTGATTAAATCCTTAAAATATTTGGGTTTCAATCTTAGTTTGGTTTACTTTGAATAATTTTATGGACAATTGTTTATCAAATAGTCTTCATCGAACTTTTGTTTTTTTTTGGAAAAAATTTGGTGATTAAGAATAGATTTTATTTTTATAAAGGATTATACTTTTGTGGATTATCTGAACTCATACTAACAATTTTGGTTTTGGTTTTTGTCTAATGACATGGGAAGTATATAGTTCTCTTTTGTGGATTAGGTGATTCTCTAGAAGTTGATTATAGTACTCTTAATGTGTACAAGTCTTCCTAAATACCTGTCTTTTGGAGAAAATATGAGTTTGTGTAAGAAATCTAATAAAATTAGAAAGTCAACATTATAAGTAATTATGTGTCCTTATGAATAAATTCCTCAATAAAAAGTAACTTAAAACCAAAATGTTGTCTATTAACTTTTCCTACTGGGGAATCGAATACCGTTTAACCCATCACAAGTTTGTGATTTTCTTGTGGTTAACTTTCTCCTAAACACGTTTTCTATCACTCTCCATCAGAACATGACCCTATGTTTTCTCCTCCATGTCCATGTTTTCCTACATGTAATCCTATTATGGGTTAACTTGGGTGACCTCTGTACTTCTCTTTCTTTATTTTGAAGTTATTGTTTTACCGACTCTTATTCTAATGTGGGACATTCAAGGATGTTTTCGAGCCCAATTTTAAAATTGCGAGGAAGTAATTCTCAAAAGGGGGAAGGATGTAACACCCCAGGTAAATAAAGAATATGAAAATTTTATATTTATCCATATTTTTGAATAAAATATTAACATTACTTTACAGGGAACTCTATGTTCAATGGCGTACCCAATACGCGACAATGATTTCCTTTGAAATCTTAAGTTGCACTCTAAAAATAAAATAATATTATTTTAAATGGTAGTTAGCACATAGTCGTTGTATTGGCGGGAATGAATAGAAATAACTTAAATATTATTATATACGTTTTTTAAATGTCTTTATATTTATCCAATAAAAGATAAAGGCTTAAAATAAGAAAATAATTCAATTTTAGGCATAGATACTCTAATATTAACTAAAAGGTTGAACTATCACCTTTTGATGGCGAACCCCCTTTAAATATAGTTTTGGTCACTCTTATACATTATATTAGACCAAATAAATCTCTTATTTAGAATTGTGACATCAAAATTTACTTTGTGTAAAATTTTGGTATTTTTCCGATGAAGTTCATTTTTTAATGAATAGTGAAAAATGTTGTATTTTAATTCAAAACCTCTTATGAATATAATTTATTTATATGATTAGATTATATTTTGAATTTGTTTTAATGTTCAATTAGAATATATTTTTACCATTTAATCCAATAGTGGTTGTTGGAATTAACTTCAAATTGAAATTAGACTTAAACTAGTGTCAATCTTTTGATATATATTGTTTCATAAAAACACGCTATTTGTTTTGACAGTGGGAATTAATTATAAAATTAATTAATGAAACTTATATGTTTTGAATTTTGTAAAATATACATCATTTTTGAATTCGGAATATCAAATATAGCTTAGGGTGAAGTTTTGGTATTTTTCCGAAAAACATCAATTTTTGATGAATAGTGAAACCACTAAGTGATATTTAAAAAAACTGATTTTTTGTTTAAATAAAAATTTACCACCTCTGTGTTTTAATTTCAAAAATCTTACATACATGGTTGTCATTAAGAAGTAAATTTTGGTTTAATTGGATCAAAATAATTTCTTTTATGAATAGTAACTTTTATGTTTTTAATCGCGATTAGAGGTAATTAGTGTAGTTTAAGGTAAAAATAATATTTTAATAGTATGAAATGAACCTAACACATGTCCTACACTTATTGAATGTGTCATGTATGACCAAAAAAATTAATGGGTCAGCTTGGGGACCACATGGAGCCACTTTGGTAGGAAAATGACATAAAAAACATTATATTTAAAGTTAAAATAAAAATGTCACAAACATTAGTTATTTTACTAAAAAAAATTACACGTGGTTATACAAGTCAGATTTTTGACTATAAATAGTCATTTGAAATATAAAATTATTTCCTACATCATAGTGTTTTTTTATAATTTTTAGACATTAAATAAATAAAATTATTTATGTCATCATGATGATGCAGCAATTACCTCATTATTTAACAATTTAAATAAAATAAAAAGATAATGTAAAATCTAAGATCTACACATGTCAAAAACCTATTGGATAGGTGTATTTCGAACTATTGTCACTTTATCATCGATAAATATAATTTTGGGACCCTTTTTATCCAAAAATCATTTTTGTAATAATGTATATTTTCGTATCTTTCTAAGAGTGCCCCTCCTCTCCTCTTATAAAAGGACCCCACCTCTACCTCCTTACCCACACCTCTCAAGCCTTTGGATCAGCCAAAACCTGCCCCATTTGTCTCTCCACATCCCTCTATTACTCCTAGAAGTCTCACATTGGGCATAAGTCTTCCCAAGGAAGCCTTTGAGCTCAAATCAAAAAGAGTTACTCGTTTTAAAGGTAGTGTATTCTCTTGTGTTCTTATGTTTTACTTTTCTTCTCCAACCCAATAAAATATTTTTATTCATTTATTTTGTAACAAAAATAGTATAATAAATATAATATGATTTTGGTATAATAGAGATTCCAGCTACACTTACACACACCTTCATCTAAGGGTTAAAGAACATACTATTTCTGTGGATGGAGGATTTCTGCCTCACGAAACGATGTTTGTTCAACACTCATATAACACCTTAAAAGTTGGCCATTAATATGACACTATAATTATATATGATATATAATATTCTTATGTTTTTCTTAAGATTCTGTATTTTTCATTTCTGGCATACCTTTATGGTTTCCTTTGTGGGTAAACACGATAATTTCATTTTAGGAAGTGCAGACTACCGCCCCCTCAAAGTGATTTGTTTCGTTAATGCCATACGTGGGACGTATAAAAGATGGATTTAATGATATTATATATTATATTATACTGGAATTATAATAAACCTTTATATCATTATTATTTCACTCCATTAATGTATGATATAGAAATGAAAGTAGCATTCATCCGTACGTACGTCTTACCGTCTCCATGAATGGTGCATTTCATTTCTTATTCCCTAATGTAATGTACTATTATAAGTACATATATATAATGGATATATATGATTTATGTTACATCTAAATGATGAATATAATTCTGGAATTAATATATATATATATATATATCTCATTTAGTTTTAATTCCATTAATATGACATTGAAATGAATGTAGCATTCATGCGTACGTACAACTTATAATCTCCCTAAATGGTGCATTTAATTTCTTAACTCTAAATGATTATGTAATATTATAAATGCATATATATACTTGATATATATGATATATATGGCATCTACATCATGAATATCATTCTCAAGATAATGGATATTTGAAAACGTGAACAACATGTAAATATATGATGTTCACTTTTGACTCAAGTACAAAATATCGACAAAACGACCATTATTAACTTAATTGATTACATAATGTTAATAACAAGGTAATAATTGATATAAAAGGAATAATGAACGTGAAAAAGGGTCTTAAAAAAGTATAATTTAACTCAAGTTTATTATTCAGGACATTAAAGAACGACTGAGTCAAGTCAGACCCGAGGTAAGGGAACCTACCCCTCTTTTTCTTTTTAAGTACCCTCTTTTATGTCATTCTTTTTAAGCTCATTTTTATTATGATTGGGATGTTATTTTATATTACTCATACTGTAATGTTTATGTTCATATCACAAGAGAACCTATTTTCCCTCACCAATCCATTTTGGATGTTTTGAGTGGCGCCGTTAGGCTGCCGAATTTTTGTAAGAGATCAAACCCCTCTCTTTTTAAGTACTCTCCTTTATATCACTTCTTTTTAAGCTACTATTTGTTATGCTGTATGTTCTTTTATACTCCCCTTTCTGTACATTTTATTTTAATAAGATGAGAGACCCTATTTGATCTCATCAATCCATTTTTGGATGTTCTAAGTGGTGTCGTTAGGCTGCCGAGTTTTCATAAGAGAATTTTCATATCACTTTTATCTCCGTGAGATTTATGATACATTTTCAACCATTTCCTTTGAGTGGTGTATGTACTGCCCATTATTATACTCTTTGTGTAATATAATTTCATTATGGGTATTTACATCTTCATTGTATGACCCTTCTTCAATGGGGTGTACGTTTCGAAAGATACCCAAGTTGGTAAGAGAACCTTTCACCCTCCTCTTTTTAAAAGACTTATTTTTGTTGGGTCTTTTAATTTACATATTGTTATGATGAGATTTGTTTTTATATATCCTTATTCATGTAAATTTTATTTCCAAGTGATGAGATACCATTTTCTCTCTCATCAACTCTTTTTCTGAATTTTGAAGTGACGCCATTAAGCTGTCGAATTTTAGAAAGGGAACTTCTTAACCCAATTTTGATTCTTTGGGATAAACTTGTACTCCATAAATATGTCATTCTATGAATATTTGTGAATGACCTCTGATTGTTTTACACTTAATTTCCACTTATATTTGGTGTATTCATTTGTCACACATAATTATGTAATTGATTTATCCTTAATCCAAGGATACCGTCTTTGTAAGGAACTTCATCTCAATCTCCATTCATTGAGGAATATTTCGTTTTATACAAAAATTTCTTTTATATGGTGTATAAACCCCCTTGACTTTTACTTTTATACAAAAGGAATCTTTTTCTATGAAGCGTTTTACTAAACTACGAAAAGGAATGTTTCTTTTAACGTACGCGGTGACAACGACCTTTTCTGCCACTGTGAGTATTATTTGGTCTTTGGATTCCTCAACAAGCCATAATGTTGTTAAAATGAAATAAATACCATATACTCTTTTATGTATCTTGGTATTGAAAATGGTTTTTATAATGGATTTGTTATGTCATGTGATATATTGGCATCAAAGTGTGGAAATATTTTCTTTCCATTATATCTGTTTTATGTCTTATGATTTTATAATGGTACTTAGACATTTTACGGGTGGTTATGTGATAAACCATATGATGGGTGGTGCTGTGAATACCAGGACGGTTGGTTATGTTATAATCTAAAATTCATTAGGTATGGAAGTCAGCCTTATGGCTATTCCATTATGTGATATGTGTGCAAGTCGACCGTATGGTTATTCCATTTAAGTATGTTTATGTCCCAAGTTACCTTTATATGTTATGTGTTATTTATATGGGTTTTTATGGTAATCTTTTGGTTACAAAAGGGTATGTAATGATCTTTTATTCATTTAGGAGTTTATACTACTTCATATAGGTGAAAATTATTAATTTGATAAAGTATTCATGGTTTACTTGTTGTTTTGAAAAACTAACAGTTTTCCTTCCTTCTGTATCCCTTACTGAGCTTTTTATGCTCACCCCAAGTTTTTGAAATGTTTTTCACAAGACTTAAAGTGGAATAGGGTCAAGTATGGGATCGAGAAAATGTCAGGCTGTCTAAAACATGGAACTAGACATGTTTCTTTTTAAGAGTTTTTTATTTTATGAAAAATTAGTAGAAGTGTCTACTTTGTAATCTTTTGAGATGTAATAGTTATGTCCTAATTCTCTAAAACACTAAACCTGAAAAGATCCTCAATGTGAATTATTCATTTAATTCAATATTAAGTAAGGTTTAAGGCCAGGGCCTTATACTAATTCTATTTTTATTTAGTTTATCAACCTCATATATTTCTCTTCCGTATGTGGGGATATGACTTCATCATTTTTTTCATTTGACTTACAATCCATAGTAATATTTAATTAGATTCTAATTAATGTAAATATAATTATTAAATTTATTTTTATATTCATTATTTGTTTATTAATTTTCAATAATTTAATTTATTTACCTTAATTTTTACAAGATACATAAGTCATAGTCTCCCCATGATTTACCTTATTTACCTTACTTCTAGTTGAAAATGTTTTTGTACGGGGATCGATATAAGACATCATGTACATGTGTGTCCCATATCTAGTTATTTCGGACGATGTGTTATAATTTTATTTTAAAATAATAGTAAAAGTGATGTTATTATATTCATTTATGTTATTTTGTATATGGTATATAGGATATATGTCTTTTGGGACTTGGTATAGGGAGACATTTAATTTTCTTGACCCAACTGTATAGTTATCCTCCAAATTTCCATTACTATGGGAATTTATTTTCATATAGATTAATGTCACATTTGATTTAAATAATATTTTATGATGTACATGATGTTGATAATGACATTTATGAAATTTTATGTGTATCCTTGTAACATGAATATGTATCTAGGATCACATTCTATATGCATTATTATTTCATTAGATAGATCTCAAATCAATATAATTATTCTTTAAACAGTAATATGCATAATTGGTTCATTATGCTTTAAATTAAATTATTCAACCCTAAATATTCTATACATCAGTGTGTAAATGGTTGTGACTAAAATTCATGTATTGAATGATTGTATTAGGCTGTGGGTAGTGCATATGACATTATGCATTGTTTTTATTAGTAGAATATTAGGATGAATGTAACATACCTTACCTATATTCCACTATACTAGTACCCCATGATGTTTCAACAAATGACCTCAAGAACACCTCTCCATATACTGGAGGTTGATGAATAGAATTGAGGGTCTAAATAAGTCTTGTGGGGATACTATACACCCTTTATCATAGAAAGACACTACAAATTAACATTTAAATAATAGAAATAAAATATAATGACCAACATACATGAAAAATAAAACATCTCAAAAAACATGGTACAATCAAAAACAATAATAAATGTGGCATGTTATGGTAAATATTCCCAAATGTGAATGAAAAAACCAGAATAATGAAAAAAAATTAATCGCGAAACCTTTCTTGACACCAAGTCTAGAACCTCATTGATTCACATCCCCTGCCGAGCTCTACTCCATAGAAAAGAGATTTTTCCTTTTTCATGAACCAGTACTATGAAATATATTTGGGTACCCCATGGAACCAATGTAGGGTGTGAGTAAAACATAGTAGGCTACCACTGACAGTGTCTAAAAATATTCAATCTAGACAGATAGTAAATAAAATTTAAAATAAATGACATGTAAGAAAAATTAAAATTGGACATTAGTTAAAACTATATATAATTACCATTCATATCCTTAGTTTTATTTTCACAATTTAATCATATTAATTACATTTTTCATTATCTATTTTATTATATGGGTTAGAAAATTTCATAATTTACACACAAGGGCTTAAGGAAATCATTCATTAATCATATCTCACTAGGGTAAAACACATCAAAACAAATAATTCACAATAACAAGGAAAAGAATATCCTGGTGGCCAGAAAAAATGAAACCATTAGGGTATTAGATCTCTATAATCTTCCATAAAACCATCAATGTATTGTGGAGTTTAGAGCCTAAGTCTAACTCGACCCGTGGGTGTAGATCCTCAAGTCAATACACCACACTACTAATCAATATGCACAAGATTATTTATCCATTCATCTCAATTATACCATATCTCAAACCATACTCAATACATTAATTAGAACAATCAAAATCCACAATAATCAATATGGGAACTAATATTATGGCGTAACCCATTAACACATTTACCTTTTACATCACATATCCCATTTAGCAAAATTCAAATTCTGATGTCCCATCCCGTTAACCCTGTACAATAATTCCTTATAAATGAAACCATTAAACACATTCATAAATTCACTTATGAAATTAATATAACATATTCCCCAATTCCTAATCAATTATTCATTTAGAAATTTTGAAATTTCATATTTTCAAACCCCAGGAAACATTTCTAACATATCTCATAAGCCATTTGATGCAATTTTACATAACATAAATAATCCATTTTCATGAAATGAAAAAAAAACATGGATTCCCTTGTCAACCCTTGGATCAAAAATAACTAATACATTTACAATCCAACTAAACATGTTATCATGTTCAAAAAGGGATCAACATTTTGAAACATAAATTCCACAATTCACATCAACAATTCATAATTTCTTGAATGTAGGCGGACCCTATAGGCTGCAATAAAATGGAAAAGTCCACCTTGAAAACTAATAAAGGGTATAAAAGAGGTTAGATTCATCACCTAGATTATAATTTCACTAAAACACACCAATTTAGTAAAAATCACTATAATGGAAAATCCAGAATGCAACCAGCCATGCACAACTCAACACAATGACTATGGGATATAACTTGTATACCACCTACCTCGAATTTGTTCACAAATAGATTATTTATCAAGGACATAGATCTATATTCGAAAACCCAATTTGGATTAAACCTATATTCCACTAGTAAAAATATTATTTAAGGTTTTTCGAAGAAAATTTACAAAGCTACATGCCCTAATACGGAAATGAGAAGAAAATAGAGGATTAGACTTACTTGGGGATTTTATCTGCAACCAAAGATGACCCAAAAGGCTATGAAAAAGGTAGATTGATCCATTAATGATATTTAAGGTTTCAATTCATCACTAGTTCTAGAGGTAGGTGAAAGGGGGAGAATATGGGGTGGAAAATAAATATCATATATTCCAAATCTATATATTTTAAACATATAATGTAATTTATGGTTTATCCACACAATTTTTGAAAATATTCACAAGACAATTACATAGGGAAGTTGAGTAGTAATATTACCTAGGAATCACTGTAGGCTTTGGGTAATTGAGTGCCAACCATGCAGAACACCTCTTTTAATGGGTGCACACTTTTTTGGGGAAAGCTTCACAATTTACCTGACCATGCAGAAACCATGCGCCGTGCTCTAGTGGGCATGATTTCCCTTCCCATTTGTTCTTTGAACCATAGAAACACCCTGAGGCCCATCATTCACCCATAAAACATTTTATTAACCCAAAACAAAAAATATATACAAATATTTGGCATACACATACCACCATGATGTTTGGGATCTTAAAATATCCCCACCCTATAAAGGCTCGTCCTCGAGTTGCATCCCCAAGCATCACTAAGCCTCTAAGAAAACATGATCGACCCCCAAATCCCCCATATATGATTAAAACTCTCAATTTCCATCCAAATAATTCACAATATACCATAGAATAATATCTAAAGGCACAACCATGACCCACAAAACTATTTCACTACAATCCATGATGCGAAACGAGTACTCCTCCGATGACGCAATAACCTCAATCCCTATATCCTCAACATAAACCACATGAGACAGATCATGGTGATACATATGAATCTGTGTAACTTGAAAACATCATTCTTTATCTATACCACTATATAATATCCAATTTTCACACTATTTGGCTAATCCACTCCCTGACCTCAAATAATCCCCCGATCCTGGGAGCCAACTTGCCCTGGTTCTGAATCCGATGTTTATCTTCCCTTAGAGACACCCAAAGGAACACACTATCATCCACCCTAAACTAAATATGTATATGGTTATTATATTCTTATTAATTCTTCCTACTTATATCCATGGTCATATGTTTCTAAATCAATTTAACATTCTCTGACATCTCATGCATGAGACTCTACCCCAAAGCTCAGACTCTCCATGTAACATCTTAGGTAAATGAAGAATATAACTCATTCTTATTTATTAATATTTGTGAATAAAATAGTAATTCTAATTTAATGTGGATTCTATGTTTGATGGAGTACCCGATAAGCAACAAGGGGTTTCTTTGAGATCTTACGTTACGTAAAACATTATGTTATAATGAAAATTAAAACCATGATACTATTATTTTCAAAGGTAGTTAACACATTTTCTTTTTTTGGGGGGGGGGGGTACTGTAACACCCAAGATTCCACGATACACTTTTCTTTGAATAATTCAATAATGTGTATTGTATGAAACATTGAGATTTAACACACCAGAAAAAATAAAACTAGCAATTATAAATACTAATACCCACTTTTTTTAAATTTATAAATGTTATCTTTCAAAAAGTACTTTTTTTGGATTCGGAATATCGAAATTAGCTTAGGTTAAAGTTTTGGTATTTTTTTAAGAACATTAAATTTCTGATGAATAGTGAAAAACACTAAGTTATATTTTTAAACCGATATTTTGTAAATAATTATTGATTTTATTTAAATTTATTTTAATTAAAAATAGATACATAATAACTATATTTGTTCAATGTAATTCATTAGAGTTTGTTTATAACAATTTTCGTTATATAAAAATTTTACTGAACTTTTTACCATCTTTTACCCACCACTTAGGAGCAGTTGTAAATTTACATAAAACATAATTTTACTTCTGATGTGAGTTGAATTGAAAAAATCAAAGATAAAAAATTTATATTTGTATGTAAAATGTTGTTCAATAAGATGAAAACAATTTTTGGTGAATAGTAACTTTTTACTTTATATTTACCACGGTTAAAAGTAAATAGGGTAATCACAAGTAAAAATGATATTATTATTACCATAACACCTGTCCTAATTATATTGGGTAATTATAATTCGACCAAAAAAACCTTAGGAATAAAATATGACCCTCTTTGATCCACATGGATTAGATTAGGATATTTATTAATATTTTATTTAAAGAAGAGTTAGAAAAGTTAAATTCAATGTTTAATTACTAAAATCTTTTTTAATATAGGGTTCAACACAATATAAATTCATCTATAAATATTAATTAGAAATAAAAAATGATTTCCTACATAATGGTATTTTAATTAAAATTTAAATATATTATATAATTAAATTTATTTATGACACAATGATGATGCAGTAATTACCGTATTAATGAAAGATTAAAACAACTGATATTATAAATTCCCCAAAAAAATGTAATTTAAGACTTTTGATGAATTCCAAAAATTATATAGGTTAATAAGATATGTTATTATTGATTTAATTAACTTTTTTGAAATAATAATGCTTTTATAATTTTCAAAAAAAACAATTACCAAATAGTGTCCAAATTCACATAAAATGGGTTTTAAAACAAATAATATATTATTAATTGATATTCTATTCCTAAAAATCTCTGGTTCGGACCAAGGACATATATAAGGTTATATATAACAATAATGAACCACTTATGGTTCATTTGTCTTGTTACAGTAAGATTATTAACCATATAATAAAAAAATAAAAAGAGACATGGTAAATGTCAAACTATTTAAATAAGAGTTAAATATAAATGATAAGGTTAATATGGTGACCTGAACCTGTCTAAAATCAAATGGTTGAAAGGATTTCGACCCATCCCCACCCTAGCCTCTAAAAAAGTCATTTTGGAGCCATTATAAATAGAACATTAATTTTTTATAAAATAATATTTCACTCTTTTTCTAAGGTGCCACTCACCCCTCTTATAAAAGGGAACTTCTCCTTCTTTCTAATTCAAATCTTCAAAGCCATTTTTCTCAGCCAACCCCTACCCAATTCTCCTCTCTACTATCCTCCCTTAATCCTAGAGGCCTTCCATTAATCATAATGCCATCTTAAAGATCCCTTTGGATCAAATCAAAAAGAAGAACCTGAAGAAGAGGTTAATATTTCATCACCTCTTTAAAATTACTTTCTTCTTCCACTTCTTCATTCTTTTTTGTTTCCATTATAAACAAATAACTCCAGTATATTATATATATTGTGATGTTATTATTAAAATTTAATAAAAATATTTTTTATTCTATCCATCCTTTGAATGACATGTCACCATATGTGCGTACGTACGACTTATCGTCTCCACGCCGTGGTGAAGTTTGTTATTCAAACAATTCATCTTTTGGATGAATATAATAATGTGTATAACTGATGTAAATGATAAATATATCATGATAATGATTCTTTATATATTATATACCATTAAATTATAAACTATTTTAATATCAAAAGAATGATAGTGTTGCTCGTGTGTACGTAACGATTACCGTCTTCAACAACGCGATGAGATTGATTCTACATTGTATCAATTCAAGACAAATATTCATTAGATGATTAAAACTAATGTTTAAAGACTTAATATCATTATTAATATTATTAAGATACATCCTATATATAACAAACATTACTTACGTAAAAAACATATAAAGGAAAATGAATCAGTTGACACTCAAAACGATGATAATACTAAAATATTATTAAGAAATCTATATTAAAAGATCATATATGATATAATATTAATGTATATTATTTGTGTATAATTTATAAACAATTATTTCACCATTATACAAGAGGTTATCCTACCCTCCACCAAGGAAAAGTACAAGGTAAGGGTTAATTTCACAATCTCTTTATTATCTGAGGTTGTGTTTACGCAAGTATCTACTGGGACCTCATTATCATACACATCAATGTTTCTTAAAAATGTATTTCAAAACATTTTTTACTGTTTAATAAACAATGGGTTAAAGTAATTTATACCCTTATTTTACCTTATATATTTTTGAAAGGAATATTTCCATGTAACGCCCTACCTCTGTTACCCATATTCGGTTCATCATTACAAAATATTGGCATGAAACAAGGAATCATGTCCTGAAGGATCGATCAATTTAGTAGCCATGGAAACAAAATAAATAAATAAGTTCAATATTTCATCTTTAAAAGTAAAACAATATTAATTTATTCCATTAAAATCATCCAAGCTTCCATGATTATTCCTTTAAGTCACTCATAACTAACTTCTTCATATCCTGGGAAAATGAAACATGAGAAAGGGGTTACCTCAAATGCTCAGTAAGAGTAAGCAATAAAGAGGATTATAAAATAAACATTAGGCATGGTGAATAATTCAAAACACATGCCATTATAGATAATAAACATGAACACTTTATGGCTGTAATATGAGCTGAGTATATAATGCCATAATAAAACATAGTCATGGGTATTATACTAGTCGAATAACCATAAGAAATATCAATAGCTAATCTCATATTTAAGGAATGCATAATTCCGGACATCATAACCACATAGCCTAGTCCTTGTGCCAAGATAAAAAGTTAGATTTTGTCAAATTCGTTTTCCAAGACACTATTTTGACTCATGAGACCCACTGATACATCAAGGAGCTATAGCGGGCTCCACCCGTTACATACAATGTCCAATGGATTCCTCACATGAAATGGTTGATACATAACATAAACATTCATATTAAAACTAGTATATGAAATTTCAATAGATTATCCATACACCATGATTGGTATAAAAATAACACATCCACAGTCAAACATTACACATTAAATAAAATATGAAAGATTGTATAATAAATTATGCTCAATCAAGAATAATGAAGGATATTGACATATATTAAAATAATCATCAAAACTATTTGAGACAAATATCCACCCTTTTTCTGGAAATCTTTTAAAAGTATCACTATTTATCAAGAAGTTGTTTAAAATTGATTTTTGAATCAAAGGTTCATAGACCACATTGAATCTTTTAAATGTAATTTTAATTTTAAAACATTAATGTCCATATAAATAAAACCTTAAAACCATTTTGAAATCATGGACGTTATTAAGAAATATTTAGAAGAATAAGTCTTTAAAACATTTAAAATGATATTTTAGTTAGAGTTTCTATCCAAATGAGAGACCCTTGAATAAAAATAAATGAGGTAATAAAAACTTTTTAATATCAAGAGAATAATCGGATTAATGATATACTCTATAAAAGTATATTATATACACAATATAAAAGTGAATTGGCGAATAACAACAAAGTAGACTCAATGGAATGTATGTTGAGATGAAATCCTTTATAAAGACAGTATCCTTAGCTTAAGGATAAATAAATGACATAATTATGTGTTAAAAATATAAATAAACTCAATATGATTGGATATACACTGAAATTCAATCATAGTACATTCAAACATATTCTTTTAAAAACAACTCCAATGAATTTTATGTCTAACTCAATGAATGGTGATTGAGTTAAAATTACTCTTATCAAGTTCATATTGATGAATTGAGAATTTATCAATGAATTGATTATGTGTATATAAAGTATACCCATAGAAATTGGAGTGAAAATTACTACACAAATAAAAAATAATGATTCCAAACGTAATCATGGAGTAAAATAATCAATGAAGTATGCGTAAAACCCAATGAGCAGATATCAAAACATGACATTCCCTTAACTATTTGGTTACATAAGAAACATAACCACATGAAAGAATGATCAGTAAATGATGATTTATATTACCATAAATTAACATATATTACACAAGTGATTCCCTCATGGGAAGTATACACACACCACATGCAATAAATAAGTGGTGAACAATGGAAATCTAATGAAATTAAGAGTGAGATAAGAAACCCCCTACCCCAAGTCCGACATGTCTTGTATATTCCATGTTCTTCCTAAATAATAAACATAAGTTAATTTATACTTGATTAAAAACATTTTTAAAGTTTATTATTCATTTTATATAACTTATTATCATGATATAATAATTAGTTAATTATTTGAGTTCATTATTGGATATTTTATCGATGTTCGGAACTTGAGTAAAAAATGAACTTATTATAATTACAATTTTTTCAATGTGGTCAGAACTCTATTATATCCATAATTATATAAATGATTTATATAATATATATATATATTATATATCTAGATTGTATATGTATTTATTATAGTACATAATATTTGGATATAAGAAATGAAATGTACCGTTCATGGAGACGGTAAGTTGTACGTACGCATGAACACAACATTCATTTCTATTCTGTATTTTAATGGAATTAAAACATAAGGATACATAGGTATATTATAATTCCTATATAATTTCATATATAATATTATTAAATCAACCCTTTAAACATCCCATATATGGTATTAACTAGTCATATCATTTTGAGGGAGCGGTAGTCCGCACTTCCTCAAATGATATTATCTTGTTTTACCCATAATGGAAACCTTAAAATAATGATATAAATTGAAAATAAAGAAGCATAAAGAAAATAAAAACATAATATATATATCATATATAAATATAGTTCCATCTATTGGCCACCATGAGAGCCGGTAAAAGAGAATCTAACAATCATTATTTTGTGAGGTGTTAGTTTTCCATCCAGAGAAACAGAATGTTCTTCACCCATTATATGGAGGTGTGTGTAAGTGTCGTTAGAATAAATCACATAAAAATATCATAGTATATTGAGTATACTAGTGTTTTTATAAAATAATGAAATAAAAATAGTTTAGGGGGTTGGAAAAGTTAAACAAAACAATATAAAACAAAAGAAGTTAAGAGAAAGTGTTACCTTTAATTTGGGTAACTTTATTTGGATTAAATCAAAAGGACTCCTTGAAGTGCCTTCAGCATAAGTTAAGGATTCAAGGAGGAATAGGGGGTTCTTGAGAGATTATTTGGGCAGGTTTTGGACGATACAAGGGGCTTGAGAGGTTTGTGGATTGTGTTATAAGTGGTGTCCTTTTATAAGGGGTAGGAGTGGTTCTTTAGGAAAGTGTGAAAATATTTATATATTTTATTGTGATATTCGGTTTCTAAAGGTCCAAAAATAGTTAATGTATAAGATAAGATGACTCATGGTCTAGATAAAATCATCTAATAAGAATTGGACAGGTTTTGGATATTATTTTAATATTAATAATCATATTTGTTTAAATCATTTGTTAATGAGGTAGATACGACATCATTATTGTGTCATATATAATTTGATTTATATGATGTATAAAAATTATAAAACAAATACAATGATTTAGTAAATATTTTTATATTTCCAATGAATATTTATAGTTGAAAATATGACTTCTATAACCCCATGTAAATATTGATTTACTAAAAGATATTTGTTTATGTCATTTTGCCTTTACATTATGTCAATTAAAATAAAGTGTCATTATCATTAATAAGTGGATCCATTGGGTTCCAAAATCGGCCCAAGTATTCCCATGGTCGGCCATGACTCCTCCAATAATTTTTGGACAAGTATTAAGGTAATTTTGTATTATTATAATATTCCTTTTACCTTGAATTTCCCTATTTACCTTTAACTGCCATAAATAAAAGTCAAAAGTTACTAATCACCAGAAATTATTTTCATCTCATTGAACTATATTTTACATAATGATATCAAACACATCTATTTTATTTTTCAAATTAAACTAACAGAATAGGTAATATTATGATGTATGTAAATTTGCAAAAGCTCATAGTCAGTGGGTAAAAGACGGTAAAAAGTTCAATAAAATTTTTATATATGTAAAATTATTATAAAGTGAATACAATGAATTAAATTGAACTTATATAGGAATAATGTATCTATTTTGATAAAAAAAATTATATAATATAAAAAATTATTTAAATAATAAGTCAGTTTTAAACAATAACTCTTTGTTTTTCACTATTCATCAAGAATTGAATGTTTTGAGAAAAATACCAAAAATTCAGTCTAAGCTATATTTGATATTCCTAATTCAAAAATGATTTCTATTTTATCAAATTAAATATATATAATTTTCATTAATTAATTTAAAATTAATTTCCATTATCAAAATTAATAGTGTGTTTTTTAAGCAACAATAACAATCAAAAGATTGACACTTGTTTATGTCCAATTTCAAAGTTAAATTAATTTAAATGACAAACATTGGATAAAATGGTAAAAATTTAATCAAATTATACTTCAAAATAATTTTAATGTATAATTGAAAACTATAAATTATTCTGATTAAAAAAGTTGTTTTCAATTATAATTTAGTATTTTTCACTATTCACCCAATTTTGAAAGTTATCATAAAACACAAAAAATATATTGAAACAAAATTTTTTCGTCCCAATTCTAGATTATAATTTTATTTTGTCAAATTGTATATATAAAAGTGTCAAATATTGGATTTAAAAATGGTTCTCCATTAAAAGGGGGTAAAATTGCATTTTTTGAAAAATACATTTTTTAACTAAAAACTTTATTTAATTCTTATAATATGTCTAAGATGCATATAATACATAACATAAAATTATACGGAGTATATAAAATTCAAAATCTAGTTAATACTATTCATAACCATTTTTTAATGGCTAGTTTGGTAAGATGTGGTGCACTCGAACTCAGTGTTGCGTATAATACATGTTATTGAATTACTTTGAAGAGATAGCGTAACATGAAATCATGGGGAGTTACATTATACCCTAATTGAACAAATTGGGTCCTCATAATTTTAAAATTGGGAATGGGGACTTCATTAAAAGTCTAACATCGAAAAAAGAGTCAATAAAATTATCTCTTTAAAAGAAAGAAAGAGTAGTAAAAATTCCTCCTGAGATAACCCATACTTGGATATCATGTAGGTAAACATGGATATGGAAGATAAAATAAGCATCAAGTTCTGGTAGAGAGGGAAAGAAAACAAGATCAGGAGAATGATAACAAAAAAAAAAAAACAGAAACTTGTGATTGGATAAACGGTCATTAGTTTCCTAGTAGGAAAATAAATAGATAACGTTTTTTTTGTTTTAGGTTTCATTTAATAAATTTGAGGAATTTATTTATAAGTCTGACTAAGAACATAAAGAGATATACTTACCTTTTACGTAGATTTTCATCCTTTCATTAATTTCTACCACCAACTCATCTCTTTTTTTAAATGATGAGTATTCAAGATGACAAGTTCACATGTGAAATGATAGAATAAACTTCAAGAGAATCATATAATCTACAATTGATAAACTATATATATTTTCCTTGTCTTTAGAGATTATCCAAAAAAAATGGTTAGTACAATACCAGATAGTCCCCAAAAAGGTTAATCCTTTAGAGAAATAAATACTAATCTTAATTTAAAAATTTAAATCAACAATAACCAATGTTCAATAAATACTATTCAATAAACAATTTTACTTAAAATCCTTTTATATAATCCAAAATTATATTGAAACCAAAAACTTATAATAATTTGATTACATAGTATTCCACGTTAAATATTATCTCCAAATAATATCAACTACTCTTAATGTCACATAGTTAAAAGTAAAAAACCTAATCACATATTCTCTATGATAGGTCAATAATTTCTATAAATAACCCAGATTACTATAAATCCACAATAAAAATATAGATAAAAACACACTATTACTCCTCAAATGAAATCCTATAGAATTCCATTTTCCTTAGCCATGTAGTTTGACCAAATAAGCGAACATCTTCCAAAATAAAATTTATCATTTAATCGCCAAATCATTTTCTTATACCATGGATAAATCATAAGTTCCCAAAATCAATATATTATTGATACATAAAATCATTTAATGTAACGCCCCGACCCTAGTTACCTAGAGTCGGTGCATTATTACATAACATTGGCATGATCACGAGAAAGATCAAGTCTCGAAAGACCTATTAGTTTAGTAGCCTTGGAATAACTAGATACATCCATAAATATTTACATTACATCATAAAAAAAAACATCTTGTCTTCATATCCCCTCATACTATCCCTGCAGGTCATTCATAAATTACTTCTTCATAATCCTGGGAAAAATAAAACATTAAAAGGGGTGAGCTCAGATGCTCAGTAAGGATAACATTATAGCAGAAGCTTTCATAAATAAGCATAAACACTTAAGGCAATTTATAACTAAAACAAAAGCCTTTTAAACTTGAACTTCGGCATAAAATGGCAGAGGTAAAATGAAATAATGCCATTTACTTACTCACATGGATATTCTACTAGTCGAATGATCACATGCAATATCAATAACCACTTTCATAATGATGGAATTCATAATGCCAGACTATCATAACTACATAGCCAAGGCCTCGTGCCAAGACTACAAATAAGATTTTGCCAAGGCCTTGTGCCAAGACACTAGTTTGTCTCATGAGACCTACCGATGCATCGAGGAGCTATAGTGGGCTCCACCCGTCACTTATTAAGTCCAATGCATTCCTCATATGAACATGTTTAAACATAACATAAACATTCGTATTAAAACTAGCATACGAAATGTCAATACTTTTACCACAAACCATGAATGGTATAAAAACAGCACATCCACAGTCAAACATAACTCATTCGATACAATATGGAAGATTGTATTGTATCACATTAACCTCAATCAAGAATAATGAAGGATGTTGACATAGATGAAAATAATCATCAAAACTATTTGAGAGAAATATCCCCCTTTTCTTGAAAACATTTAAAAGTCACACTATTTATCAAGAAGCCATTTAAAAGTAGATTTTTGAATCAAAGTGTCCCATACCACTTTGAAACTTTTTTAAAAGGAGTTTTGATTTCTAAACTTTAATGTCCATATAAATAAATCCTTAAAACCATTTTTAAAACATGGACATTAATGAGAAAGGTTTAGATGAATAAGTCTTTAAAACATTTAAAAATGGTATTTTAGTTAGAGATTCTAACCAAAATAGACACTTGAATACAGATAATTGAGGTAATAAAAACTTTGTAATATCATGAGAATAAAGGGAATCATGATATACTATGTCAAAGTACATTATATACACCACATAAAAGTGATTTGGTGTATATCATCAAAGAAGTCTCAATGGAATGTAAATTGAGATGAAATCTCTCATAAAGGTTGTATCCTTAGGTTAAGAATAAATCAATGACATAATTATGTGTGAAAAATATAAATACACTAAATATGATTGGATATTTAGTGTAAAACAATCAAAGTATATTCACACATATTCTTGTAAAAACAATACCAACGAATTGGATGTTTAACTCAACAAATGGTGAATGAGTTAAAATTACTCTTATCAAGTTCATATCAATGACTTGAGAATTATTAATGGAGTGATTATGTGCATCAAAAGTATATCCACAGGAAGGGGAGTGGAAATTATGACATAATCAAATGAATAGTGATTCCACACATAATCTTGGAGTAATATAATCAATGAAATATGCGTAAAGACGAATGAGTGGAAATTGAAATGTCAAATTCCCTTATCGATTTGGTAACTTACGAAACATACAACTATGAAAGAAGTATCATACCATGACTATGTAAGTACCCATAAATTAATGTATATTACACAATGAATACAATCATGGGCAGTACACATACACCACATGTAATAATTAAGTGGTGAACAATGGAATTCTCACGAAATTAAGAGTGAGATAAGAAACTCCTTACCACCTTAATCAACTGAGTCGTATGGCCAAAAGTTAATAACCACCAAAATTATTTACAGAATAACATGAATATAAAGAGAATCATGATAATATATATCAAATGGCCGTACACAATACACCACTTTCAATAATTTAGTGGCGAACAATGGAAATCTCACGGAATTGAAAGTGAGATAAGAGAATCCCTTACCTTGAACTTTCCCTTAGTTGATGGTATGTTAACCTCCTGTATAATAATTAAAATATTGTTATTAAATTATACAATAATCATATACATCAATATGATATCATATATTATCTTTTAACATTGCTTTATTAATAATATCTTAGTATTATCGTCGTTTCGGGTGATAATCGATTCGTTCTTCTTAAATGTTCGGTTACGTAAGACATGTTTGTAATGGATAGATTATATCTTATTCATAATCATAATGATATTAACATTATTTTTAACCATAAAATTAGAATAAGACTTGAATGGATACGATGGAGGATGGATCTCACCGTGTTCGTGGAGACGGTAGTCCGTACGTACGCACGAACGCTACTTCCATTTAATTTTTCATTTTAAAAGAATTGAATCCAAATGATACATAGGTATATTATTATTCCAGTATAATATAATATTTTATATATGTTACTTATATTCATTAACACCATTCTTTATACGTTCCATGTGTGGTATGAACGAGTCATATCATTTTAAGGGGGCGGTAGTCCGCACTTCCTCAAATGAAATTATCGTATGTATATACAACATGAAACGAATAATGGTATGAAATAAAATGGAATTACAGAAGATTATATATAAAATATGTATCATTAATATCATACTTAATTACCATTCCATCATAATTGCCACCATGAGAGGCGGTAAGATGTATTTGAACAATCATCGTTTCGTGAGGCGTTAGTTTGCCATTCAAAGAAACATTATGTTCATCATCCATTAGATGGAGGTGTGTGTATGTGTAGTTCAAATACTTCTTATAAAAACATCCTAGTATATTTAGGATACTTTTTTTGTTACAAAAGAAAGGAAATAAAAAGAGTTTTGGGGTTGGAGAAGCAAAATAAATGAAAATAATTTATGAGAAATCGTTACCTTTAATTTAGGTAACTCACTTTGGTTGGAACCAAAGGACTTCTTGAAATGATTTCTGCCTAAGGGGAAGCTTCAAGGAGGAGTAGAGGGATGTGGGGAGCTTATTTGGGCAGGGTTTGGACGATCCAAGTGGCTTGAGAGGTGTGAGGAATGAGTATAAGTGGTCTCCTTTTATAAGGGAGAGGAGGGGCTCTTTAGGAAAGAGTGAAAGTATTGCTTTATAATATAATTATATTAGGTTTATAATGGTCCACAAATCATTGAGGTCGAATATAAGATGACTCATATTCTAAATAAAATCAACCAATAAGAATTGGACAGGTTTTAGATAATATTTTAATCATTATAATCTTATTTATTTAAATTATTTATTAATGAGGTAAACATTGTATCATTATTGTGTCATTAATAATTTACCTTATTTGATGTCTAAAAAATATAAATAAAATATAATTATGTAGGAAATCGTTTTAGCTTTCTAATGAATATTTATAATCGAAAATCGAACATGTATAACCCTATGTAAAAATTGTTCTTCTAAAAGATGTAAGCTTATGCCATTTTTATTTTTATTTTAACTTTATTAATATAATGTGTCCCTACCACATACAAGTGGCTCCAAGGGGTCACCAAATCGACCCAAGGATTCCCATGGTCGGGTATGTGTCCACCAATAAGGTTAGGACACGTTTTAGGGTAATTTTTTATTATTATAATATTATTTTTTAACCCTTATTTACCGGATTTACCCTTTAACCATGGTAAATAAAATATTTACCGCAGTAATTATTCAAAATGTGTAAAAATAAAAGTTACCTATTTACATAATTTGGACATCCTGATTACAAATATGTAATCCATTTTTCCAAATTCAAAACACAGAAGTGGCATAAATTAATTTAAAATTAATTCCCGTTGTTAAAATAAAAAGCGTGTTTTTAAGAGATAATAACTATCAAAAGATTGACACTTGTTTATGTCTGGTTTAATTGTGAAATTATGTCCAATGACAAACATTAAATTAAATGGTAAAAATATATTCTAAATAAACTTTAAAACTACTCAAATTCATAATTTATCAATATTAATTATTTTTATTAAAAAAGTTGTTTTTAATTAAAATTTAGTAATTTTCACTATTCATCAAAATATAAAAGTTATCCGAAAAGTACCAAAATTTCACCCTAGGCTAATTTCGATATTCCGAATCCAAAAATGAAGTCCATTTTGAAATATAAAATATATATGATTTCAAAAAGTAGATACTACTATTCACAACGACTAGTTTAATTAGTTGTGGTGTGTGTTAGAACTCGAGGTTGCGTACAACACACGCTATCGCATTATTCGAAGGGAAACGTACCGTGGAAGCTTGGGGTGTTACATTTAACTAAAAATAATTAGTCATACTAATCAAGGAATTCACGTTTTCCAGTGTTATGCTATAAATCCCAGTCGCACATTGGTTGTGGGTTTGATTCCCGCAGCTTTATCTGACACGACAGATTGTCACACGGTCTGTGTGTTGTCCTTTTACAAATACTATATTATTTTATAATATTCCAAAAAATGAGATAGATTCCTAAAAATAATTATAACATAATTTAACCACAAATGTTATCTCATATGTCGAATTTTCATCCCAGAAATTAATAACCTATAATTACCTCAAATTCAAGGGTCATATAATCCCGAATGGTTCATTATAAATACATCCACAAAAGAAGAGATAATTATTCCTAAAATAACATTTTCACAAAACAAACTACATGGTTACAAATAAAAGATAATTGTATTCCTAATTAATCCCATACTTTTAAAAATTTCACCATCCATTTATTTCCACATAATTCAATCCTTGACCAATAGGTTATCATATTGAATATTTCATTCACATGGTTAATGGCCAGGTCCCTTACATTTATGGAAAATGACTGTATATGGATTTTTGGGTTCATTTTTATCTTCTTCTATAGTACTCTTCATTTTAAACATTAATTGTTTAATTTATATCATTGTTTCACACACATAAAGAATTTATTTGTTCCGTTGAGACACTTTCTTGGGTGTCTCCTTCCACATTTCCTACAAAATGGAAATTGAGTGTTATTTTCTCTATGGTCTCCACTGGTGGAGTTCTTATCATTCATCACCATTATCTTCTTTTTTGAGTCTGGGAGTTGGCTAATATATATGTTGTTGATTATATTATTGGAAAATTGATTTGGCATGAACATGATATATTTTAAACCTATAATCATTCCATTTTATGGATCACTTCCACCATTGTACCCACCTTGTACATCATCTTCAATGTTACTAAGACTTATTTGGAATCTACCATTTGATTAACACAAGAAAGCATAGTGTGAGTCATCAAATCCTTTAGAGAATATCATGACACCTTATTTTCAATTTAAAACAACATCAGATTAAACAAGGTCATTTATTCTCATCTTCAATAAAAATCCTTTAATTTGGTTTGTAATGAAAATGTGAATTATCTTAAGCTTATCCCCAAGGAATGTCATAACCAAGAGTGCAGTAAGGCCTCTTGTCATGCACTAGTTCTCATTTGAGTCTATCTCGATGCTGTTTTTTATGGTTTTACCACTTGGTACATCTATGTCAGAGCCGCCTCTACCTTCTCATATCCAGACAGGTATGTACTTCTTGGAAAATACCCAAAATCTCTACATTACCATGATTCTAGGAAGCTTATCTATAATAATCCTCATATTATATCTTAGGGTAATGTGCTCTGATCAGAGTTTATATAAATCTTGTTTCCAGGGATTGTACTAATCTTTCTCTGATACCAAATGTAACACCCTAACCCTAGTTACCCAGAGTTAGTGCATTATTACAAAACATTCACATGATATATGTAATCATGTCATGAAGGACCAATCAATTTAGTAGTCTTGGAAACAAAGCACATGCATAAGTTCAACATCATAACCTAAAAAGTAAAACAACACAAATTTATTACATTAAAAACTTCCTAGATTCAAAGATTATTCCAGAATGTCACTCATAACTAACTTCTTCATTTCCTACCATAAAAACAGTTTCTCCCAGCCCCCCCTTTATCAGTGCTTTTTTAGCGCTGATAAAGGGGGGGGGGGGCTTTATCAGTGCTTTTATAAAGGGTCGAATTCAAAAAAAATATACTAATATATTAATATATATATAGTTATATTGATATAGATAATATATATAATTTTTAAATATATTTTATATAAGTATAAATGTACATTAACACTTAATATATTTAATATCTAAGATATTTAGTGAAAATGTCTTCCTAAAAATTTAAAAAAATATTTTTAATTAATAATTTTCTAATTATTATGGAGTATTAGTCATTTAAAAACAATTTGAATACTAAAAAAATTAAAAAAATTAAAAAAAGATCCAAAATAAGTTGAAAACAAAACTAAAACTTCGAACGACCATAACTTTTGACCCGGGTTTCCGTTTGAGCTCTACCACATATCAAATCGAAGCATGCAACGAGATCTACGTCTCTGTTACCTGGGGAGACACAGTCAAGCGTTTTTCGAGGTCGAAAAAGGCCCAGAAGGTCACCAAAGCTGAGTTATTAGTCGGGGTAGCCAGATTATTTAACATTTTGTGGGTTTTCAGCATCATATGAGGGGGTATTATTGGATTTTTTAGTGGGGACCTAATTTCTTCCAAGGTATTACATACGTATTGACATTATGTCTTTGAAATTTTATCGTTTTTGTATAATTAACTACTATTTATAACAAAATATATAACATTATATACATATTTTTTATATATTCACACCTAAAAATTAAATTATTAAAATAAATAATTAAATATATTTACATATAAAATATATTATCTATATTTAAATAATAACTAATATCCATTTTATTTAAAATACCAATATATTAATATTTATATAACTACTATATATTAATATAACTATATATATATATTAATCTGACTATAGATATATATATTAATATAACTACATATATATTAATATTACTATATATATATATTAATATCAATAAAAATATATATATTAATATAACTATAAATATATATATTCATATAACTATATATATATATATTAATATAAATATATATTACTATACAAATAAATATAACTAAATATATATATATATAAGTAGAGAAATATATTAATATAACTATATATAGATATATTAATAAAACTATATATATATATTAATATAAATATATATTACTATACAAATATATATATATATATATATAAATATATAAATAGAGATATATATTAATATAACTATATATAGATATATTAATATCATTATATATATATATATTAGTATAACTATATATATATATTAATATAACTATATTTGTATTAATATTATTATATATATATATTATAACTATATATATATTGATATAACAACATATATATAAATAAATATAAATATATATTACTATACGAGTAAATATAACTATATATATATCATGAAATAACAAACAAATCAAAATAGAGTAGTGGTAAAGGCTTAGGCGCACAGGGGGGAGGTTTCGAGTTCAAAACCTGCTGGAGGCAGAGGCGCGCGCATGGGGGGTGAATGTTGGGGGCTAGCGCAGATAAAGGGTGGAGGGGGTGTGTGTGGGTGCTATAGGGGCTAAAAAGTGATGTTAAAAGGGGGGATCAAGTGCTATAAAATCCTCCCACAATTGGCATGATTTTTTTAATTTTTTGTAATCTTTTTTAAATTTTATTAATTTTTTTTAACTTTAATCAGCCCTTTATTAAAAGAGCTGATAAACAGGTCCTTTATCAGCGCTAAAACCAAAGCACTGATAAAGGAAGCGCTGATATAGGACCCCTTTAGCAGTGCTAAAAAAACCACTAATAAAGGGGTACTTTTATCAGCACTTTTTTAGCGCTGATAAAAGACCCTTTTAATCAGCGCTTTTTTTAGCGCTGATAAAAGGGTTTGTTGTTAGTGCTTTTTTTGAGCGCTGATAAAGGGGACCCCCTCTTTATCTTCACTGGATTTAACAGTGCTTTTCCTAGCACTGTTAAAGGCCCTTTTTAGCGCTGATAAAGGGCATATTTGTAGTTCTTGGGTGAGTTCAAACTCTCATTAAGAGTAAGAAATACAACAGAAGATAACATAAAAATTAGTCATGGTGAATAATTGAAAACACATGCCTTTACAAATAATAATCGTGGACACTTTATGGCTGGAATATGATCTGAGTAAATAATTCCATAATAAAACATAGTCATGGGTATTCTACAAGTATAATAACCACATGAAATATCTATAGAAAATCTCATAATTATAGAATTCATAATGTCGGACATCATAACCACATAGCCAAGGCCTTATGCCAGGAATACAAATAATATTGTGCAAGGCCTTGTTTCCATACTCAAGTTTGTCTCATGAGACCCACCCATGCATCGAGGAGTTATAGTGGGCTCCACCCATCACTTAATAAGTTCAACACATTCTACACATGAATAGGTTGATACATAACATAAACATTCGTATTAAAACTATAATACTAAAAGTAAATAGATTATCTATAAACCTTGAATGGTATAAAAATAACACATCCACAGTCAAACATAACTCTCTAAATACAACACGGAAGATAGTATAATAAATTAACCTCAATTGAGAATAATGAAGGATATTGACATAGAAGAAAATAATAATCAAAACTATTTGATATAAATATCCCCCGTTTTTCTTGAAAACATTTAAAAGTATCTCTATTTATCAAGAAGTCATTTAAAATGGATTTTTGAATCGAAGTGTCCCATACCAATTTGAATCTTTTAAAATGAATTTTAATTTTATAACATTAATGTCCATATAAATAAAACCTTAAATACATTTATAAAACATTGTCATTAATGTGTAATATTTATAAGAATAAATCTTCAAAACATTTAAAATGATATTTTTGTTAGAGTTTCTAACCAAATGAGAGACTATTTAATAAAAATAATTTAGGTAATCAAAAAATTATAATATCAAGAGAATAATTATATTTCTGATATACTCTATCAACATAATGTATATACAACATATAAAAGTGAATTGGCCCATAACAACAAAGAAGACTCAATGGATTTTAAAATGAGGTAAAATCCCTTATAAAGACCGTATCCTTATATTAAGGATAAGTAAATGACATAATTATGTCTGAAAAATATAAATACAGTAAATATGATTGGATATTCACTATAATTTAATCATATTAAATTAACACATATTCTTGTAAAAAGAACGCCAATTAATTGGATTTTTAACATAAAGAATTGAGATTGAGTTTAAATTACTCTAATCATGTTCTTATTGATGACTTGAGAATTTATCAATGGAGTGATTATGTGTGTCAAAAGTATATCCACAGAAAGGGGAGTGGAATTTACTAAACAAATAATAAATATTGATTCCACACATAATCATGGAGTAAAATAATCAATTAAGAATACATAAAACCCAATGAGTGGAAATCAAAACTTGAATTTTCCATACAGATTTGGTAACATAAGAAACATACCCCCATGAAAGAATGATCATAAAATGATTATGTAAATACCCATAAATTAAATTATATTACAAAAGTAACATCATCATGGGTAGTTTACACATACCACATGCTATAAATTAGTGGTGAACAATGGAAATCTCATGAAATTAAGATTGAGATAAGAAACCCCTATCCTCAAGTCCAACTTGTCTTGTATGTTCCTTGTTATTGATAAATAATAATTTTATGTTAATTTATACTTGATTAAAATAAATTTTCAAGTTTATTATTCTTTTTGTATCAATTATTATCTTGATATAACAATTAGTTGATTATTTGTGTTCATTATTGGATATTTTATCGATGTTCGTAACCTTAGTCAAAAATGAACTTGTTGTAATTACAATTTTTCCATGTGGTCAGAATTCCCTTATCACCATAATGATATACATGATTTAGATATCATATATATATATATATATATTATATATCTCCAGTATGTATATGTATTTATAATAGTACATAACTGTAACATCCCAAGTAAGTAATGAATTATAGATATTTTTATCTATGTCTATTTATGAATTGGATAGTGTTTTTGAGGCTTAAAATGAGAATAAATCCAACCTAAAGCATAGAATACTAAAGTATTTTTAAAAGATTGTTTTACCGCCTTTTGATGGAAAACCATTTTTAAATCTATGTTTTGAAAATTTTATAAGATATATTTTTCAAAATAAACTTATTCTTTATTATTGGGACATTGAAATTTACTTTGGAATTTTTTTTGGTATTTTTCTGATAATGTTCAAATTTTTAAGGAATAGTGTAAAGTGTTGTATTTTAATTCAAAACCACTTTTTAATATAATTTTTTATATAGTTAGATTATCTTTTTTATTGGTTTTAAAGTGTAAATAGAATATATTTTTACCATTTAGTCCAATGGTGAACATTAGAATTAATTTCACTTTGAAATTTGACTTAAACTACTGTTAATCTTTTGATATATTTTGTTTCATAAAAACACGCTATTTGACATGATAGTAGGAATTAATTATTAAATTAATTAATGTAAATAATATGTTTTGAATTTTGTAAAATAGACATCATTTTTGAATTCGGAATATCAAATATAGCTTTGGGTGATGATTTGGTGGTTTTCTGAAAAACATCAATTTTTGATGAATAGTGAAACCACTAAGTGGTACTTATAAAAACTGATTCTCCATTTAATTGAAATTTTACCACCTTTGTGTTTTGAATTTCAAAAATCTGACATACATGGTTGTCATTAAGAATTAAAACATGTTTCAATGAGATTAAAATAATTTTTTGATGAATAGTAACTTATTAAGTTTTTAATCGCGATTAGAGATAATTAGTGCAATTTAAGGAAAAAATGATATTATAATAAAATGAAAATACCTAGACACATGTCCTACCCTTATTGGATATGTCATGGCCAACCAAGAAAATCCATGGGTCAACTTGGGGACCCCATGGAGCCACTTTGGTTGGGAAATGACATAAATAACTTTTTATTTAATGTAAAAGTAAAAATGACACAAACATGAAATGTTTTACTAAAACAATTTTTAAATGGGGTTATAGAACTCATATTTTTGAATATAAATATTCATTGTAAATATAAAAGTATTTCCTACATAATAGTATTTTTTTTATAATTTTTAGATATTAAATAAATAAAATTATCTATGACATCATAATGATGCAGTGATTACCTCATTAATAAAGGATTTAAATAAAATGAAAAGATAATGTAAAATCTATGACCTACAAATGTCCAAAACCTATTGGGTGGGTATATTTAGAACCCTTATCACCTTATTCTCTAATTATATCAATGTGGGACCTTTTAATTACGTAAATCATTTTCAAATAATGTAACATTTCTTTACTTTCCAAGAGTGCCCCTCCTCTCCTCTTATAAAAGGCCCCCACCTCTACCTCCTTACCCACACTTTCAAAGCCTTTGGATCGGCCAACCCCTACCCATTTTGTATCTCCACATCCCTCTTAAATCCTTAATGCCTCACTTTGGGCATAAGTCTTCCCAAGGATGCTTTTGAGCTCAAACCAAAGGGAGTTGCCCAATTTTATGGTAATGTCTTCACTTGAGTCCTTTTGTTTTATTTTGCTTCTCCAACCCCCTAAAATCTTTTTATTCATTTTTTTTGTAAAAAATCCAGTATATTCAATATTCTAGGATTTTTTTATAAGAAGTATTATATCTAAACTTACACACACCTACATCTAATGGTTAAAGAACATACGGTTTCCGTGGATGGTGAATTTCTGCCTCCCGAAACAATGATTGTTCAACATTCATATAAAACATTCAAAGGTGGCCATTAAGATGACACTATATTTATATATGATATATAATATGTTTATATTTTCCTTAAACTTCTGTATTTTTCATTTTAGGAATACCTTTATGGTTTCCATTATGGGTAAACGTGATATCTTCATTTAAGGAAGTGCGGACTACCGCCCCTCAAAGTGATTTGATTTCGTCAATCTCCATTCATTGTGACATATTTTATTTTATACACAACTTTCTTTTATACGGTGTATAAACCCCTTTGACTTTTACATTTATCCAAAATGAATATTTTTTATATGAAGTGTTTTACAAAATGATAAAATGGAATGTTTTTGTCGTACGTATGCGGCGACAACGACTTCTCCGCGACCGTGACCATTATTTGGGTTTCAGATTCCTCTACAAGCCATACCTTCTTTTTAAAAAAATAATAAATACCATGTTTTACTTTTATTTTATTTTGGTATTGAAAATGGTTTTCATAATGTTTTTATATCAATGTGTTGTATTGATATCTTGTGATTGAAAGGTGGAAATGTTTTGTTTCTTTATGCATGTTTTATGTGATACGATTATGTTGTGGTTCTTGGGCATTATTATGATGATGGGTGGTTTCGTGATAAACTAAGGGCGAGTGAGCCCGATATAGCTCTCCAATGCATTGGGTAACACAAAGGAGTGAAACGTCAAGGTTTCTCCGAAGAGATTTAGGGAATATACTATTGTGGGTATTCCAAATGTAACCAAGAGGGTTACTCCCTATGTAAGAATGTTATGAATGCCTAAAGTTACCTATATGTCTTATGATTTCTATAATTTATTCATGATTTGATGAGGTCTGCTAAAGTGATTATGTTATATGGGTAAAGTATTATTTCATTCTTATGTATATATGAACTCATGTTTACTTTCCATATTTTTATCCCATACCGAGATTTTTATTCTTATCCCAAGTTTTTTTTGAAATTTTTTCATAGGTTAAGGGAAAGGTACATGATATGATTATAGTATCAAGAAGTGTCAATAAAGAATCCTTGTATTATTTTAAATATGTTTCCGTTGATGGGAAAAATAAATACTATCTTTATGTAATCACTTTGTTTAAATGTGGAATGTGATGCATGTTTTTATGATCTAATTCTCTAAAACTATAAACCTGAAAATATCCTCAATGTTTAATCTTGTAATAACTCAAGATTAAGTACGGTTTAAGGCTGGGGCCTTATAGTTGGCATCGAATGTCAGTTTAGATAACATTAGGAGTTATAATTGTATTAAATGATTATCCAAAAATATTTTTTTATGGTCAAATTGAAATGATATAGCATTTTAAGATTACCATGTTGATTCCTCTAAGACATGTTTGTTCAGAATGGTTTTCCGCAGAGGAAATAGGGAAGCAGTGATAGGAAGGCATATAGAAGGAAATAACCTTCCGAATCGGCATCCTGAGATGGTTGGAATTGGAACTGAATAGTTTGTTGCAGTAATGGCATAGTTGACTTAGGTGATAAATGGTGGTGGTATCCATGCACGAGATCAGCCAGATCAACCGCATAGGAACATGTCAGTGGTGGAACATTTCATGAGGCAACATCAGCCATCATTCAGAGGATCATCAGACCCTGTGCCCGCTGAAGGGTGGATTAAAGAACTGGAGAAGATTTTCGATATCATGGGGTGTTTATAAAAACAAAAGGTTAGTCTTGCTATTTATTGTTTGGAGGGTGAAGAAGATTAGTGGTGGTCGATGGTTAAAAATATCAGGGATGCTGATGAGATTGATGCTCTCGACTGGGATGAATTCAGAGGTATGTTTCTTGAGAAGTATTTTCCTAACACTGTTCAACTTAGGATGGAAAAACAATTATTGGAATTGAGGCAAGGGTAAGACTCAGTGGCTGTCTATGAAGAAAGCTTCACTCGATTGTCAAGGTATGCTCTAAATTTTATCTGAGACCTTGATAGTAAAATCAATTGTTTTTACTCAGTATTAAATCCAAAATATCGAAGGGATTTAGCTTCTCGTGAGTCTAAAAGTTATGAAAATCTTGTTCGATGTGATGAGAAGGTCAAAATGGATTTTGCTGATGATCAATTGTTCTATAACAACCATCAGAAGAAGAGACTGAGGTGGCAGGAGAAAGGAAAGAATTATTCAAAGAGGTCTGACGGTAAGAAAAATAAGTTTCCAGTTTGTGATAAATGTGGTAAAAGGCATGCTGGGGAATGTCTTTTGAATTCTGGGATTTTCTACAGATGTGGTAAGATGGGACATAAGGCTCTTGATTTCACTGAAAAAGATCAAGGTGATGGTAAGTCCAAATTCGATTTACAGTTAGTGAAATGTTTTAAGTGCAATGAGATGGGTCACTATGAAAATGAGTGTCCGACAAAGAGCTTGAGTGATGGGAAGCAGTTAGACTACAAGTAGAAAGGGGTGGTGAAATCCTTTGAAACTACTTCAGCAGATGTCGGGCCATCAAATGAAGTTTTATCAGGTACTTTGTTTGTTTTTTCAAATTATTCCAGTGTGTTGTTAGATTCGGGGTCTACACATTCTTTCATATCTGAAACCTTTTCTAGTAAAATGGGAATACAATCTCAAGAAATGACTTCTTAACTTGTGGTAAAAACACCTTGGGGAAATGTTGAGGCAAAAATAATTTATAAGAATTTTCCTATCCTTATCCGTGGAAAGATCCTACTTACGAACCTTATTGTTTTACCTCTAGTAGAATTTGATGTTATCATGGGTATGGATTGGCTCTCTGTTTACCACGCTAAGATTGACTGTAGAGCTAAAGAAGTTTCTTTTCAGAAATACTTTCATTTTGTGTACAAGAATGAAACCTTACTATTGATAACATATCAAGAGGCTTAGAAACATGCAAAAGATGGAAATGAATGTTACCTTTCACACATTGTTGAAAACAAGGGAACTATTCATATTAATGATGTGCCAGTGGTAAATGAGTATCCTGATGTTTTTCCTGACGAGTATCCTGGAATAATACCAGATCGGGATGTTGAATTTACTGTTGACTTAGTTCATGATGCTAAGAAAATTTCAAAACCCCCTTATCGAATGGCTCAAATTGAACTTTTAGAGTTGAAGGAACAATTACAAGATTTATAAGGGAAAGGTTTCATTCGACCTAGCTCATCACTATGGGGTGCTCCTGTTTTATTTGTTAAAAAGAAAGATGGTTCTATGAGACTTTGAATTGATTATAGATCCTTGAATAACATAACTGTTAAGAACAAATATCCTTTGCCTCATATCGATGATTTGTTTGATCAGCTCCAGGGAGCTCAGTATTTTTCAAAGATTGACCTGAGATCGGGGTACCATCTGTTGAAGGTAAAGGAAGAAGATATTCCGAAGACCACGTTCCAAACAAGATATGGCCATTATGAATTTGTAGTAATGCCTTTTGGGCTAACCAATGCACCTGCTGTATTCATGGACTTAATGAATAGAATCTTCCATGAGTTCTTGGATAAGTTTGTGGTTGTTTCCATTGATGATATTTTGGGGTTTTCTAAAAGTAATGAGGATCATGAAAGACATTTAAGGGTTATCTTGGAAACCTTAAAAGAAAAGAAATTGTATGGGAAATTTAGCAAGTGTGACTTTTGGTTGCAACAAATTTATTTCCTTGGTCACATTGTTTCTAAAGAGGGGATAACTGTTGATCCTGCTAAAACAAAGGTTCTGGAAGAATGGCCAAGACCCACAAATGTAACTGAGATTCATAGATTCCTTGGTTTGGCAGGCTATTACCGAAGGTTTGTTAGAAATTTTTCATGATTATCTAGTCCAATGACTAAGCTAACTCGGAATGGTGTTAAGTTTATCTGGACAAAAGAATGTGATGATTGTTTTCATAAGTTGAAAAGAAGATTGGTGAATGCTCCAGTTTTGGCACTACCTTCCAGGAATGGTGAGTTTTTTATTTACAGTGATTCTTCATTGAAAGGACTTGGGTTGTGTCCTAATGCAGAATGATCAGGTAATTGCTTATGCTTCATGATAGGTGAAATCTCATGAGGTAAATTACCATACACATGATTTGGAATTAGCTACTGTTGTTTTCGAATTAAAAATTTGGAGGCATAATTTGTATGGGGTAAAGTTTGAAATATATACCGATCACAAAAGTTTAAAGTATATATTCACTCAGAAATAATTGAACATGAGAAAGTGGAGATGGCTAGAATTAATCAAGGATTATGATTGTACAATACATTACCATCCGGGAAAAGAAAATAAAGTGGCTGATGCTTTGAGTCCAAAAAGTATTGCTTCATTAAGAATGTTGCGTTTGGAACGTGATCCTTTGGTTAAGGATTCGATAAACGTTGGCATATAAGTTGTTGGTGCAGGATGTCCTTCTGTTTTGTTTCAGGTATCAGTGAAATATTCTCTATCAAAAAGAATCAAGCAAGCACAGAAGGAAGACAGTGAGTTGTAGAAAAAGGTAGAGCTAGTTTAGAAAGGTAAGTTGCCTGAATTCAACATTGATAATGATTTTGTTTTGAGATTTGGGAAAAAATTGTGTGTGCCTTGGGTTTCAAAGTTGAAGAGAGAGTTGTTATGTGAAGCTCATAGTTCTCCGTTTTCAGTTCATCCTGGCATTACTAAGATGTATAGGGATCTTCGGGAGTATTACCGGTGGGATGGAATGAAAAGAGATATTGTTGATTTTACTCTGAAGTGTTTGACTTGTCAGTAGGTTAAAGCAGAGCGGCAGTTACTGAAAGGGATGCTGCAACCTTTACCAGTGCCAGTGTGGAAATGAGAGAATATATCCATGGACTTTTTTGTGGGATTGCCGAAGACATATCGAGGTAATAATGCAATCTGGGTTATTGTTGATCGCTTGACAAAATCATCTCATTTCCTCCCTATTCGAGATAATTTCTCCTTAGATCAACTTTCTCAATTGTATCTTGAATAGATAGTCATGTTGCATGGATTTCCCCTCTCCATTGTATTCGATCGTGATCTCAGGTTCACTTCTAACATTTGGAAAGGCTTTCAGAAGTCATTGGGTACTGAATTAAATTTTAGTAAATCATTTCATACTCAATCAGATGGGCAGTCAGAACGAAAAATTCAGACTTTGGAAGATGTGATACGTGCTTGTTCAATGGATTATCAGGAAAGTTGGGACCAACATCTTTCTTTGGTTGAGTTTTACTATAATAACAGTTTTCATTCCAGTATACAGATGGCACCATTTCATGCATTATATGGGAAGCGGTGTCGAACTCCAGATTTCTGGGATGAAGTGGGTGAAAGTAAGGTGATGGGACCAGAATTGGTAGAAGAGTTGTCAGAAAAAGTTTATATGATACAGAAACACATGAGAACAGCTCAGAGCAGGCAGAAGAGTTATGCAGACAATAGGAGTAAGGATCTCTCTTTTGAGGTAGGTGATCATGTTTTTCTCAAAGTCTCACCATGGAAATGTGTGATGCGATTTGGTAAGAAAGGAAAGTTGAGTCCAAGGTTCATTGGACCATATAAAATTCTAGAGAGAGTTGGATCAGTTGCATACTGAGTGGCTTTACCTGCAAGCTTATCTCAGGTACACAATGTTTTTCATGTTTCGATGCTGAGAAAGTATATGCCAGATCCATCTCATGTTTTGAGTCCAGAGGTAGTTTAGCAGGAAGAGAACCTATCTTATGAGGAACAACCGGTCCAGATTTTTTGACTATAGGGATCAAGTGTTATGAAATAAAGTGATTCATCAGTTAAAGGTTTTGTGGAAAAACCACATGATTGATGAGGCAACATGGGAATCTGAAAATCTTATGAGGGATAGATACCCCCACTTATTCGATAAGTAAATAAATTGCGGGGACACAATTTTCTAAAGGGGGGAAGGATGTAACATCCCAAGTAATTAATGAATTATAGATATTTTTATCTATGTCAATTTATGAATTGGATAGTGTTTTTGAGGCTTAAAATGAGAATAAATCCAACCTAAAGCATGGAATACTCTAGTATTTTTAAAAGATTATTTTACCGCCTTTTGATTGCGAACCATTTTTAAATATATGTATTGACAATTTTATAAGATATATTTTTCAAAATAAAATTATTCTTTATGATTGGGACATTGAAATTTACTTTGGATAAATTTTTGGTATTTTTCTGATAATGTTCATTTTTTAAGGAATAGTGAAAAGTGTTGTATTTTAATTCAAAACCACTTTTTAATCTATTTTTTTATATAGTTAGATTATATTTTTGATTGGTTTTAAAGTGTAAATAGAATATATTTTTACCATTTAATCCAATTGTGGACATTGAAATTAATTTCACTTTGATGTTGGACTTAAACGAGTGTCAATGTTTTGATATATTTTGTTTCATAAAAACACGCTATTTGACATGAAAGTAGGAATAAATTATTAAATTAATTAATGTAACTAATATGATTTGAATTTTTTAAAATATAAATAATTTTTGAATTCGGAATATCAAATATAGCTTTTGGTGAAGATTTGGTATTTTTCCGAAAAACATCAATTTTTGATGAATAGTGAAACCACTAAGTGGTACTTATAAAAACAGATTTTCCATTTAAATGAAATTTTACCACCTTTGTGTTTTGAATTTAAAAAATCCAACATAAATGGTTGTCATTAAGAATTAAAATGCGGTCAATGGGATTAAAATAAATTTTTGGTGAATAGTAACTTATTAGTTTTTAATCGCGATTAGAGGTAATTAGTGCAATTTAAGGAAAAAATGATATTATAATAAAATGAAAATTCCTAGACACATGTCCTACCCTTATTGTATGTGTCATGGAAGACCGTGAAAATCCATGTGTCAACTTGGGGACCCCATGGAGCCACTTTGGTTGGGAAAAGACATAAATAACTTTTTATATAATGTAAAAGTAAAAATGACACAAACATGAGATGTTTTACTAAAACAATTTTTAAATGGGGTTATAAAAGTCATATTTTTGACTCTAAATATTCATTGGAAAGATAAAAAGATTTCATACATAATAGTATTTTGTTTTAATTTTTATACATTAAATAAATAAAATTATCTATGACATCATAATGATGCAGCGATTACCTCATTAATAAAGGATTTAAATAAAATGAAAAGATAATGTAAAATATATGACCTACACATGTACAAAACCTATTGGGTGGGTATATTTCTAACCCTTATCACCTTAGACTTGAATTATATCAATGTGGGACCTTTTAAATCCGAAACACATTTTCAAATAAAGTAACATTTCTTTACTTTACAAGAGTGCCCCTCCTCTCCTCTTATAAAAGGCCCCCACCTATACCTCCTTACCCACACATTCAAAGCCTTTGGCTCGGCCAAACCCTGCCCATTTTGTATCTCTACATCTCTCTCTAACTCCTTGAAGCCTCACTTTGGGCTGAAGTCTTCCCAAGGAAGATTTTGAGATCAAACCAAGGGGAGTTACCCGATTTTAAGGTAATGTCTTCACTTGAGTCCTTTTGTTTAATTTTGCTTCTCCAACACCCTAAACTCTTTTTATTAATTTCTATTGTAACAACTCCAGTATATTCAATATACTGGGATGTTGTTATAAGATGGATTCAAGCTACACTTACACACACCTACATCTAAAGGTTAAAGAACATACTGTTTCCGTGGATGGCGAATTTCTGCCTCCCAAAACGATGATTGTTCAACATTCATATAACACCATCAAAGGTGGCCATTAAGATGACACTATATTTATATATGATATATAATATGTTTATGTTTTCTTTAATCTTATTTATTTTTCATTTTAGGCATATCTTTTTGGTTTCCATTATGGGTAAACGCGATATCTTCATTTAAGGAAGTGCGGACTACCGCCCCCTCAAAGTGATTTGATTTCATTAATGCCATATGTGGGACGTATAAAGGATTTAATTAATGGTAATATATATGATATTATAATGGAATTATAATATACCTTTATATCATTATCATTCCATTCCATAGAAATACGATATAGAAATGAAATTAGCGTTCATGCGTACGTACGACTTACCGTCTCCATGAATGGTGCATTTCATTTCTTACCTCTAAAAGTTATGTAATATTATAAATGCATGTATATACTGGATATATATGATATATATGATATATACATCATGAGTATAACTCTGGATATAATGGATACATGAACAACTTGTAATTATAAAGAGCATGTTTTTGACTCAAGTACCAAAGATCGTTTAAATGAATATTATTAACTTAAATAATTACATATTGTTCATGACATGATAATAAGTGATATAAAAGGAATAATGAACTTGAAAAAGGTTCTTAAGCAAGAAGAAATTAACTCAAGTTTATTATTCAGGAGATTAAACAATGATCGAGTCAAGTCGGACCTGAGGTATGGAACTTCGTCTCAGTCTCCTTTTATTGAGGAAAATTTTATTTTATACACAACTTTCTTTTATACGGTGTATAAACCCCTTTGACTTTTACATTTATCCAAAAGGAATATTTTTTATAAGAATTGGTTTAAAAAATGATAAAAGGGAATGTTTTTGTCGTACGTATGCGGCGACAACGACTTCTCTGCCTCCATGACCATTATTAGGGTTTTGGCTTCCTTTACAAGCCATACCTTATTTTTAAAAGAAAAATAAATACCATGTTTTACTTTTATTTTATTTTGGTATTGAAAATGGTTTTCATAATATTTTTATATCAATGTGTTGTATTGATATTTTTTGATTGAATGGTGGAAATGTTATGTTTCCTTTATGCATGTTTTATGTGATACGATTATGTTGTGGTTCTTGGCCATTATTATAAAGATGGGTGGTTCCATGATAAACTAAGGGCGGGTGAGCCCGATATATCTCTCCAATGCATTGGGTAACGTGAAGGAGTGAAACGTTAAGGTTTCTCTGAAGAGATTTATGGAATATACTATGGTGGGTATTCCAAACGTAACCAAGAGGGTTACTCCCTACGTAAGAATGTTATGAATGCCTCAAGTTACCTATATGTCTTATGATTTCTATGATTTATTCATGATTTGATGAGGTATGTTAAATTGCTTATGTTTTATGGGTAAAGTATGATTTCATTCTTATGTATATATGAACTCATGTTTCCTTTCCATATTTTAATCCCATACTGAGCTTTTTAGCCTCATCCCAAGTTTTTTTGAAATGTTTTCAAAGGTCAAGGTAAAGGTACATGATATGATGATAGTATCAAGAAGTGTCAAGAAATAATCCATGTTTTATTTTAAATATGTTTCCTCTGATGGGAAAAATGAATACTATCTTTATGTAACAACTTTGTTTAAATGTGGAATGTAATGCATGTTTTTATAATCTAATTCTCTAAAACTCTAAACCTGAAAAGATCCTCAATGTGTAATCTTGTAATAAATAAAGATAATGTACGGTTTAAGGCAGGGGATTTATAATAACATTTGGAGGTATGAAATGAAATGTACCGTTCATGGATATGGTAAGCCGTACGTACGCATGAATGCTACTTTCATTTATATCTTGTATTTTAATGGAATTAAAACATAATGATACATAGTTATATTATAAATCCATTATAATATCATATATAATATTATTAAATCCATTTTTTATACATCTGACATATGGCATTATCGAGTCATATCTTTTTTAGGGGGCGGTAGTCTGCACTTCCTCAAATGAAATTATCGTGTTTTACCCATAATGGAAAAAATAAAATAATGATATAAATGTAAAATAAAAAATAATTAATAAAACTTAAAAATAATATATATATTATATATAAATACATTTAAATCTTAATGGCCACCATGAAAGGCGGTAGGAGATAATCGAACAATCATCATTTCATGAGGCGTTAGTTTTCCATCCACAGAAACCGTATATTTTTCACCCATTAGATGGAGGTGTGTGTATGTTTCATTCAAATACTTATAATAAAAAAATCCTAGTGTATTGAGGATACTGGTGTTGATATAAAATAAAATAATAAAAAGTTTTTAGGGGGTTGGAGAAGTAAAATAAAACAAAATAAAACAAAAAATATTAAGAGAAATTGTTACCATTAATTTGGGTAACTTCCTTTGGTTTGAACCAAAAATAATTCTTGAAGTGACTTATGCCAAAGGTTAGGCTTCTAGGAAGAATATGGGGATTTGGAGAGATTATTTGGGCTTGGTTTGGATGAGCCAAGGGGCATGATAGTTGTGTGGAATGTGTTATAAGTGGTGTTCTTTTATAAGGGGGAGGAGGGGTTCTATAAAAATGTGTGAAAATATTATTATATTATATAGTTATATTAGTTTTCTAAAGGTCCAAAACTAATTAAAGTATAAGATTAGATGACTCATGGCTGAGATAAAACAATCCAAAAAAATTTGGACAGGTTTTGGATATTATTTTAATATTAATAATCATATTTATTTAAATCATTTATTAATGAGGTAGACACTACTTCATTATTGTGTCCTATATAATTTAATTTATTTGATGTCTAAAAATTATAATAAAAATACCATGATGTAGTAAATTTTATTAATATTCCAATTAATATTTATAGTCAAAATGATGACTTCTATAACCCCATGTAAAAATTGATTTAATAAAAGATATTTGTTTATGTCATTTTTCCCTTTACTTTACGTTAAATGAAATAAAGTGTCATTATCATTAATAAGTGGATCCATGGGGTCCCAAAATCGACCCAACGATACCCAAGGTCTTCCATGACTCATCCAATAAGGTTTGGACTAGTGTTATGATAATTCTGTATTATTATAATGTTCTTCTTACCTTTAGTTACCATATTTACCTGTAACCGCGGTAAATAAAAGTCAAACGTTACTATTCAAAAATATTTTTTTCATCTAATTGAACCAAATTTTACTTAATGATATCAACCATGTCTTTTTTATTTTGTAAATTCTTCACACAGAAGCGGTAGAATTATGTTTTATGTAAATATGTAAAAGCTCCTAGGAGGTGTGTAAAAAATGGTAGAATGTTCAATTAAATTTGTAAGTCTAAATTTTTTATAAAATGGATCCAACGAATTACGTTGAAAATATATTAGTATTATGTATCTATTTTGACCTAAAATAATTTTATATAAATTAAATAATTATTTAAATTAAAATTCAATTTTAAACAATAACATAGTTTTTTTCACTATTCATAATAAATTGAATGTTTTCAGAAAAATACCAAAAAATCAGCCTAAGTTATATTTGTATTCCGAATTAAAAAAAGATGTATATTTTATCAAATTAAAAACCATGAAGTTTCATTAATTAATTTAAAATAAATTCCCGTTGTCAAAACAAATAGCGTATTTTTTATGAAACAATAACAATCAAACGATTGACACTTGTTTATGTTCAATTTCAAAGTGAAAATATTTCAAATGACCAACATTGAATTAAATGGTAAAAATATTATCTTATTATACTTCAAAGCCATTTTAATGTATAATTTAACAATATAAATTACTTTTATTAAAAATGATATTTTCAATTAAAATATATTATTTTCCACTATTCACCCTAATATGAAAGTTATCATAAAAACACCAAAAATTTATCGAAACTAAATTTTTATGTTTCAATTTTCGATAACAAGTTTATTTTGTCAAATTAAACATATAAATGTGTCAAATATTGTATTTAAAAAGGATTCTCTATTAAAAGGTGGTAAAATTTCATTTTTTTAACATACAATTTTTATTTGAAAAATTGAATTGGTTTTTATAATATGTCTAAAAAATATATCATACATATGTTAAAATTATATGGAATATATAAAATTAAAAATCTAGTTAATACTATTCATAACAGTTTTTTTAATGGCTAGTGTGGTAAGTCGTGGTGCACTCGAACTCAATGTTGCGTATAGTACAAGTTTTTGAATTACATTGAAGAGATAGCGTACCATGAAATCTTGGGGTGTTACATTCCGTCATTTTCTAAACATGGTACTTTTTTTCCTTTTTGACAAATTTAAGGTAAGAATGTTATTTTATCTTATATGGAGGGTGCATCTATTTTCTGCCATTATAACATCATTGAAGCTTCCATTAATAGCTTATAAGAATATTTGCAAAAATACATGTTTTCTTTTATAATTATATGAATTTTAAATTATTTCAAAATTGAAAGATATATTTCTCTATAAAAGGTTTTGATTTCATCTATGTCAACATCCATTGATGGATTTTGAGCCTATTTGATGTTGATTTATTATAATACAAAACTTCCATATTGTATTGAATGTTTTGTGCTATGTTTGATTGTGGATGTGTTATTTTTACACCATTAATGGTTTATGTATAATGTATTGACATTTTGTATGATTTTTTCAATACGAATGTTTATGATATGCTTAAAACTTTTCATATGAGGAATGCATTGGACTTACTAATTGATGGGTGGAGCCCTCTATAGATCCACAATTCATCGGTAGTTATCATGAAAAAAGCTACTATCATGGCACAAATCCTTGAGAAAATATTATTTTTTTGTCTTGGAACTAGGCTTGGACTATGTGGTTATGATGTCTAGCATTATGTATTCCATCATTATGATATTGGCTATTGATACTGCATTAGATTATTCGACTAGAAGAATATCCATGTGAATTAGTAAATTGCATTATTTGATTTTATCATTGCTATATTATGCTGATTTTCCTATTTAAAAGGCTTTTGTTTTAGTATTATACGTTTCCTGAAATGTTTATGAATATTTATGAAAGTTTCCTCTATATTTTTATCCTTACTGAGCATCTGAGCTCATCCCTTTTATGTTTTGTTTTTTCCAGGATGCAAAGAAGTATTTTATGACTGACCTATAGGGATAGTCTGAGGGGATATGAGTGTGGTCTATGGAGATAATATTGGTTTAGTTTTTTATTTTATAATTTAATGTAAAACTTATGAATGTATCTAGTATTTCCAAAGCTACCCAACTGATCAGTCTTTCGAGGCATGATTTCCTTGAATCAAGCCAATGTTAGGTAATAATGCACCGACTCTAGGTAAATGTGTTCAGGGTGTTACTGTTGGTATCAAATGAAGATTAGTAACAACCATTGAAGATATATTTAGATATAATATGATTAGAGTGCATATCCCTAAGATAGACTTTGAGGATTAGTATAGAATAACATCCTAGAATTTTGGTATTGTAAAGATTTTGCGAGTTTTCCAAGCAATACAACCCTATCTGGATACGAGCAGGTAGAGGTGGCTCAGGCACAGATGTACCTTGGGGTAAAACCTGAAAACACCACTCTAAGCTTGACTCGAAGGTGGAACTGGTGCACGACAATGGGCCTTACTGCACTCTTGGTTACGAAACTCCCAGGGAATATTTTTCGGATAATTCTCATTTTCTATTCAAACCACTATAAAGGTTTTATGAGTATATACCTACTAAAATAAAACATTTTTATTATTATGGATTCTATCCATAAACTATTCAATTTATGTTACGTGTTTTACATGTTTTGATTAATGTATTGCGATTAATAAACTAATCTAGTGTATGCCATTGTTTAGAAATGGCACCTAGTGGAAGGAATGGAATCCATATCCATGCATGCAATCCATGTAGGTATTTACCTCCTTCTCAAGATAATTATAGTGAAGCTAGTGATACAAATATTCCTGATCAGCTTATCACTATACTGGGACAACTCACTCTGGTTAGGAATAATAACCATACCCATATGGAGCACTCGAATCCGCAGCATGGATGATCAATGTTAGATCACTTCATGAAGAAACTACCACCAACATTTAGTGTGGGTAAAAATCCACTAGTAGGTGTGCAATGGATAAATTTCGTAAAAAAATGATTCCACACCTTGGGGAGTAGCGAATGAGAAAAAGTTGTCATGTCAGTTTACCACCTCACTGAAGAAGCTGGTCAATGGTGGTGATTGATTAAAAACTGAAAATAAGAAGATGAAGTATAAAATATGTAATAGAGGGAGTTTAAGGAAAATTTTATAGAAAAATATTTTCCTCATTACCATCTAATCGATATGGAAATTCAATTTCTGAGTTTGGGGCAAAAGGAGGATGAGAATGTTGTCAGGTATGAAGCTAACGTTACAAGGATATTGAGGAATGTTGCAGATTATATACATAACCCAAGAAATAAGATTGGACATTTCATTGATGGTTTAAAACCATTTCTCCATCATGAATTAGTCTCACAATCCATATCATCGTATGAAGATATTGTCTCATGTGCTATCAAGACTGAAAACGAATTCTCTAAGTCTTACGACATTAATGCAAAGCAATAGAAGAAGAGATCTGCTGAACACTCTAAAAAATGAAAAAGGGGGTGAAGGGAAATGTTGAATATCCATCATACATTATATGTGTGGATGAAACACCCTGGTACTTTCTTGAAAGGAATGAGAGTTTGTTACAAGTGTGGTGAAAAAGGCCATCAAGCTCATGATTTCAAGGGGATGAATGAAGTTGTCAATGTTGAATGCTTTTATTGTAGAGAAAGGGGCATTATGAAAATAAATTTCCTATGAGCCAAGGAAACCTACCTCTGAAAAGGCCATGGGATCAAGGACAAGCTTATTTTATCACTACTATTTAGGTTGATGCTCCAAAAGATGTGGTGGAAAATAATTTAATCGTTTCCTCATGTTTATCCAATGATTTATTTGATTATGGGTCATCACATTGTTTCCTATCTTCCTAGTTTTCTAAGAAAATTAGATATTTCCAATTTGATTTAACAAGGTAATTGTCAGTAAAAACTCCTATGGAAGGTATCATTGCAAAGATGTTTTGTGAATCAGTTCCCATTAAGGCCCATAAATTTTATTTATCTGTCAATCTCATCGTCATACCCATGACAGAATTTGATATAATTATTGGTATGGATTGTATTTAGGACCAGGATGCAAAAATGTATTGTAAGAAAAAAAGGTTACAATTTAGGATGACGATGATAAAGAACACATTATCATTACAGCATAATCATTACCACCTTATTCTTATCTAGATCCACCCCTAGTAGCTCAACTAAATTCAATAATTGGGGAGGAAGATAATGAAATAACTGTGGGTGAGGAAAATAATGTTCAAATAGCGGATGTACCTATTGTGAAAGAATATGTTGATGTGTTTCCCGAAGGTTTACGCTGATATCCACTAGAACGAGAAATTGAGTTTTCCATTAATTAGATTCCAGGTTCAAGGACCATATTGAAAACCCATTATAGAATGGCCACTATGGAATTAGGGTAACTAAAGATATAATTAGTGGAATTGAGTAATAAGAGATTTATTTTCCCATGTGTTTCTCCATGGGGAGCCCCTATCCTTTTTGTTAATAATAATGACGAATCAATGAGGTTTTGTATTGAGTACATGGAGATAAATTCTATAACGATAAAGAACAAGTATCCCTTACCTCACATCGATGATTTATTTTGTCACAACCCGACCCAATGGGGCTCGAGCAATGACTCCCCAAGCCCGCCTCCAATAGGCCAGGGCCTGACGACCAGTGCCGAGTAGGCTAGCACACACATGGGAGGCATTATCCTAAGGTACCTATACACACACACCCACAACACCTCCATGCAACAGTGTTGAGATATAGAAAACTGAATAGTAAATGCATGCATACACTATCCCACAACCAGAGTACAACAGAAGTACAATAGGGAAAAACAGGGACCACCAAAAGAAAACTACAAAGAGCGTCCAACCTGCTCTGAAGAAGGAAAATGCTGCCACATACACCCGCCGAAAAGCTCTCTCTGCAAAGCTATGGTAAACACCCCAGTCAACATGCTCACTAAGCTCTGCCGCTCCGGGTCCTCCTGGGACTCCGTCGAAAGGCCTGTGTTCTGCACAAGACACAAACATGTGCGGGCAAAGCCCGTGCAGGGGTGAGTATAAACATACTCAGTAGGCACCCCAAAACCCAAAACCAAAGAGAGAAACTGAAAGGCATCAGTCCGCTCATCCCAGCCAGAGGGAACCCAGACGAGAGAGAAACTCCATCTCGTGACCATCCTCAGCTAAACACAACTAGTCAGCTCAGCTTAGGTGTATGCCCAAACATACACCTTGAACAATCCAGATATACTCAGCTCACGCCACAAAGCCACAAGAGGTACCGACCTCATCACCAGGAACTGTCCCCAACCAGGAGAGTACACCACTCGAACACTGTCATACCAGATGACACTCATCCGAGAGATACACACCATTGGGTCCCAAACAAACATCTCAGATGCTCACCCGAGAGACCATGCTCGTCGGATAACATCATTGAGGAAACATTTCTGAAACAACATAACCAATAAACTCCTCGTATAGGGGATTGCCACTAGGATCTTCTAGGGGATACCAAGATCCACTGTGGTATACATAGCTCACAGATAGAGGATCACTCCCAGGGTCCGCTGGGGGATACCACGACCCGATCTAGCATACGTAGTTCTCACAGATAGGGGATCACACCCAGGATCTGCTGAAGGATTGCACAACCCGATCTGGTGCTCGACAGAAGCACAACACTCAGATAGAGGATCATCGTCCATATAAAGTTGGTCACAAAGATACCTGAACCCTATCTGGTATATCTCACGATGTAGGGGATCGAACCGACGATGCCACAACCCTACCAAAACCACGCGCTGAGTAGGGGATCGCATAACCAACGATACCACAACCCTACCGACACCAAGCGCTGTGTAGGGGATCGTATAACCAATAATACCGCAACCCTACTATAAACCTCATGTTGAGTAGGGGATCGCATACCCGAAGATTCCACAACCCTAATGAGCACGACCCACCGCGTAGGGGATCATATTCCTGATGATTCCACAAACCCTACGGGGTTAACCTGCTAGATAGGTGATCACCGCCCATGAATAAGCGGTGACAAAGATACCAAGAACCCTATCTACGGTAAAAATGATAGTGGATCCCGCTCCGGGCCCACCGGAGGGATGCCACAACTCTAACAATTTAAACATCTCATCGAGAGGATCACAAACCCATACGAAGTTTGTGATGCCGCGCGAACCCTCGTAGGAATGAACTAAGAGAGAACCCTCAATGACTGCTGTTCCAAACGTTGCAAACCCGAGCGACCCACTACAACACCACACTGCGCACCTCCTAGGCCAAAAACGAGGCCACCATCGCGTTCCATGTGAAAAAACACGCAGGATAGGCTGTTTACTCACCCGAAATGGAGCACCGGTGAAAAAGGCACTATTCACTGTAGCTAGCTCGTGCGGGGCCCACACAACGATCCCGAAACCCATAAACTGGACCATACCATGACGATCCCCTCGGAAAAACAAGAGGAATCGACTACTCGCTCGTCCCAAACAGACACCCGGTGAAAAAGGCATTATTCACTAAAGGCCAGCTCGGGTGGGGCCCATGCCTAGATTCCGAAACACATCGAACAGATCGCACCATTTCGATCCTCTTGAAAAAACACACAAGATCGACTATTCATCTGCTAAAATCGGACTCCTGGTGCAAAAGTTGCGTTTCTCCACAAACGCCAAAACCAGGCCTCATGGGGCCCACACCCCGTTCACAGTCCCAACACCCGAAAACTATCTCAGCAAGTCCGTCATACCATCAGGGTCTCAACGCCCCTGATGACACATCAATCAGATGCTCCGGGTAGAAGTTACAAAGGCTCGAAGTCGTAAAATAATAAAATAATATTATTTTATACGACGTTTCTAACTCCCGGGCCACGGTCCCGAACCCTTAAACCCTCAAAGTGAGCGCAAAAGGTCCGTCTCGACGCAAGGAGCGTGTTTCCGTAAACGGCTCGGAAATCGGAGTTAGGGTTTGCGAGTTACGGGGGTTTACTGAACCCCCAGAAAATCCTGGCCAGACCACCGCTAGCCTCGTCGGAAACCACCGCGCCGCTTCCAGATTCCGCCGCACCGCCGCCGCCGCCGCCTGAAACCGCTGCCGCACCACCGCGTCGCCTCTGGAAAACCGGGTTTTCGCCAGAAAACATCCTGGAGCCACCGGAAGCACCCCAGTACTCCATATTCAGATATGAAACATGTTTTGGAAAGCTCGGGACCCGAACTATACAACCCTTATAAAAATTTGGAGAAAAACAAAAAATAAATGGTATCCAGGATTTTAAAACTCAAACCGCCTACCTTTTGGCGGATCGCCGAAGCTTCGGGTGGAGAATGACACCTGCGACGCGCTGGAGCTCGATCTGATGACGATCGACGCTGAAAAAGGACGCCCGGAGCTCAAATCGACGAAGAATGGAGAGGGGAGGGGGTGGTTTCGTCTGATGTGCGTTGGTGGTGAGTGGGGAGGAGATGAAATGAAATTGGTTTTTTTATTTAAAAACATTCATTTAAAACAACGCCCCCGACTCCGCGCTCGACGCAGAAAAAGATCAGGTCACCCCAAGGGTAAACACGCTGTTCTAAAGGCAACACCGGATTCGAATTTGCGATCCGAGACTCCGTTCAGAAGTTATTCGAGCCGACACTTGTAAATGAACTTTTCTACTTATTTACGAAAATGCCACTAGTGGCATTTCTCACCACAGGTCCACACCAGCAAAGTTTACACCTCGCCTAGGGTAAACGGCATGTTCCGGACGCAACTGTGCCCTCATATTTCTGATCTGGGCTACCATTTAAGGGATATCACACCCCCACCACATTCATAGTATAAAAATACTTAATATTTTTATAAAATTTATTCCAGGCACACCGGGCCTCGGAATCGCATGCCGTCTTCACGCCTAGCTCTGGAATTTTTCGTAGAAATAATACAAAGTCTGACAGGGCCAAAATCCAAGTTTCTACATATTTGAACAAATTCATAGAGCTCAATATTTTTAAATGATCCACCTTCAATCTGGACATCATCAGTTGTGTGGGAAGAAGGATGACATTTCGAAAACAACATTTTGAACCAAGTACGGGCATTACGATTTTACAGTAATTCCATTTGGATTGACAAATGCACCCTCTATCTATGTGGATCTAATGAATAGAGTTTTCAAAGAATATGTTGATGACATTATAGTGGTATTTATTGATGATATCATGGTATACTCCAAAAGCTACGAAGATCATGAAAATCACTTGCGTATTATTATAAAGACTCTTAGAAGACATGAATTAAATGGAAAGTTAAGCAAGTGTAAATTCTGGCATCAGGAGATTTGTTTTCTTGGAAATGTTTTCACTATGGAGGGAATCTCTGTTGATCCTTCTAGGAAAAGGGCAATCCAAGAATTTCCATCACCGACTAGTATAAATGAGGTACGTAGTTCTATTGGTATAGTAGGTTATTATCATTGTTTCATCCAGAATTTTTCCCAATTGGAAAACCCATTAACATATCTCACATGTAAAGGGGCTAAATTTATTTTTAAAAAAGTGTGTGATTTTTTTTTGAAAAACTGAAGAGAATATTAGTAAATGCTCCTATATTTACTCTACCATCAGGGAATGATGAGTTTGTTATTTATAGTGATGAATCAAAGATAAGACTTGGTTGTGTCCCTATGCAGAATGATAGGGTTATTTCCTATACATCATGAAATCTAATAATTCACAAGAAAAACTATCACAGTCATGATCTTGAGTTACCAGCTATTATCATTTTGTTGATGATATGTATACATTATCTCTATGGTAAAAATTGTGAGATATATACCGATCACAAGAGATTGAAGTGTATTTTATCACAGAATGAACTCAACATCAGGCAAAGAAGATGGATTGAACTACACAAGGATAATGATTTTAGTATACACTACCACTTGGGTAAGGCAAATAAGGTGGAAAATGCTTTGAGTAGAAAGGATCATGGAGTTTTCAACCAGATAAGAGTTGAAAGGGATTATATTTTCATGGATCTAGTGAAAATGGGCATAGGGATAACCATGGAAGGTGTAAAATCAACACTTTATCAAATGGTTGCCAACCCATCGTTACAAAAAGGATATATTGTTCTCACACCAATGATGAAGAGTTTCAATAGAATATTAAAGCTATGAATGATGGGGGATTGAGTAACTTTTTTGTATGATGATGGAATTTCAAAATTTGGGAAGATAGTTTGTGTTCCCAATATACCTGATCTAAAAAAAGAATTGTTGGATGATTCTCATAGTTCCAATTTCACTATACACCCTAGTAACACCAAGATGTATAGATATTTGAAGGGTCATTTTTTATGGGACAACATGAAGAGGGAGATTTCAGATTTTGTGTCAAGATCTATGGTTTTTCAATAAGTGAAAGCTGGAGGGAAATAGCCTGGAAGAGTCATGCAACCTCTTCCCATACCTGAGTGTAAATGGGATAATATTACAATGTACTTTTTCATGGGACTACCAAAGACTCCTAGAATGAACAATGCAATATGGGTCATTGTTGATTGTCTTACCATATCAGCACATTTGTTTGCTATAAGAGAAGATGTACGACTTGAATGTCTAGAATGACTATATATTAGTGATGTTTTGAGACTTCATGAAGTACCCCTATCTATTTTTTTCTGATCATGATCCATGTTTTACATCAATATTCTAGAAAAGTCTTCAGAATTTCCTAAATACTGAACTTCGTTTGAGCACTTCCTACCACCCCCAAACTGAAGGAAAATCAAAAAGGACCATTAAAACCTTAGAATTTATTTTTATATCATGCTCACTTGAATTTCAAGGTATGTGGGATCAATAATTACCTATGGTTTAATTTTCTTATTATAATAGCTTCAATTCAAGTATTAAGATGGCACCATGTGAAGAGTTATATGGAAATATCTGTCGCACACTACCTTTTTGGGATGATGTAGGTGAATGGAAACACGTAGGCCTAGAACTTGTGGAGGAAATGATGGAAAAGGTGAAGGTAATGCAAACCCACATCAAAGAATCTTAATATAGGCAGATGATATATGCCAATAACCAATTGAAGGATTTGCAATTTCAGGTATGAGATCTTGTTTTCCTGAGGTATCCCCATGGAATGGTGTTATATGATTTGGTAAGAAAGGAAAATTTTTCCCCATGTACATTGGACCTTTCGAAATTCTAGATTAAAATGGGGCTATAGCTTGCTGTTTGGCAATGCCTCTGAATCTCTCCAAAGATCACGATGTGTTATATATATCACTATTGAGAAAATTCATGCCTAACCCAATGCATGTACTCACCTATGAGGAATTATAACTGGAACATGATCTATCTTATTTTGAAGATCCCATTAGGAGTCTTGATACCAGAGAACAAGTGTTGAGAAACCGGACGACTCGTCTGGTAAAAGTTCAATGGAGAAACCATAAGATGTAAGAGGAAAATTGGGAATGCGAGGAACTAATGATGAAGAACAACCTGAGTCTTTTTATGCTGTAATATTATAGAAATTTTGAGGACGAAATTATTTGAAGTAGGTGAGAATGTATCACCTCAAGCTTCCGCGGTAAACTTCTCTTTGAATAATAAAAAAGCGTGTGTTGTACGCAACATCGAGTTCTAACATAGCACAACCAATCAAACTAGCCGTTATGAATAGTAATACCCACTTTTTGAAATTTTATAAATTTTATCTTTAAAAATAGACTTCAGTTTTGGATTCAGAATATCGAAATTATCTTATGGTGAATTTTTTTATTTTTCGGAAAACATTCAATTTTGGATGAATAGTGAAAAACACTGAGTTATAGTTTAAAACCAAATTTTTATTTAAATAATTATTTATTTTATTTAAATGTATTCTATTTCAAAATTGATACATAATAACTATATATATTTAATGTAATTCATTTGAGTTAGTTTATAAAAATTTTAGTTATATAAAAATTTTATTGAACTTTTTAACGTCTTTTAACCACCTCCTAGGAGCATTTGTAAATTTACATAAAACATAATTTTACCTATTCTATGTGTTCAATGTAAAATATCATAGAGACATGGTTTATATTAATAAGTAAAATTTGATTCAATAAGATGACAATAATTTTTAGTGATTAGTCACTTTTTACTTTTATTTACCACAGTTAAAAATAAAATATGGAAATTAAGTGTAAACATTATATTAATATTATCCTAACACATGATCAATTTATATTGGATAAGTATAATTCGACCAAAAAAACCTTATTAATCAAATATTACCCTCTTTGGACCAGTTATATTAGAGTAGTACATTTATTATTATTTTAGTTAAAGAAGAGTTAAAAGAGTTGAATTAAAATTTTAATAACTAAACCATTTTTATGTAGGGTTACAAACAACATATGATTTTCTATAAATATTCATTAGAAAACTAAAAATATTTCGTACATAATGGTATTTTATTTATAATTTTTAGACATTAAATGATAAAATGTATTTATGATATAATGATGATGCATTAATTATAGTATTAATGAATGATTATAATAATTAATATTATAAATAACCAAATAAATGTAAATTAAGACTTTTGATGAAGTAAATTAATTTTATAGGTTAATATATATGTTATTATTTATTTATTTAAATTTTTTCTAAATAATAATGATGTTATGTCTTTCGCAAAAATCAATTATTAAATAGTGTCATAGTTGACATAAATGAGTTCTTAAAACAAATATTATATTATTAATTGATATTCTATTCAAAAAAAAAAAATCTAAGGATAGGACAAATGTCTTAGATAAAGATATATATATATATTAGTAAGGAACCACTTTGGGTTCTCTTGGCATGTTATAGTACATTTATTAATCATATAATAAAAAAAATACAAAGAGATAGGGTAAATATCCAACTATTTAACTAAGAGTTACATATAAATTATAAGGTTAATATGGTGACATAAACCAGTATAAAATATATTTTTTGAATGTATTTCGAATCATACCCAACCATTCCTCTAAATATGTTACTTTGGATCCATTATTAATAGAAAATAAATTTATTATAAAATAATATTTTACTGTTTTCCTAAAGTACCCTCACTGCTCCTATAAAAGGTCACTTCCCATACACTCTAATTCACACCTTCAATGCTTTGTCTCAGCCAAAACCTACCCAAATAACCTCTAAAATGTCCTCCCTTCATACTAGAGGCCTTAATTTAGACATAAAGATAACCTAATGATCCATTTTGATCAAATCAAAAGGAATAACTCAAAGAAGACATAAATATTTCATCACCACTTTCATGTTATTTTCTTCTCCCACTTCTTCTTCCTTTGTTGTTTCCATTTTAAAATAATAACTCCAATATCATCTATATCTTGTGATGTTATTATAAAAATGGCATAAAAATAATCATTCATCTATCAATCCTTGGAATTAGATGTCACCATACTAGCGTATGCAAGGTTTATCATCTCCACATCGTGGTGAAGTTTGTTATTCAAACATTTCATCTTTTGGATATGTATGATAATGTGTATAACTGATGTAAATGATAAATATAACATGATAATAATTATTTTTATATGACATAACATTCCATTATATACTATTTTAATATCTAAAGGATGATATTGTCACTCATGCGTACGTACCGACTACCGTCTCCATGAATGTAAGGAGATTCATTCCCCATCGTATACATTCAAGAAACATTTTCATCAGATAATTAAAAATAAAGTTTAATGTCATAATTTAATTATTTATATGAATAATATATATCCTATCCATAACAAACATTAATTACGTAACAAAGCATATAATGGAGAATGATTCAGTTAACACTCGAAACGACGATAATACTAAAATATTATTAACAAAGAAATATTAAAAGATCATATATGATATAATATTTATGTATATGATTTTTGAATAATTTATTAACATTTATTTAAAAATTACTGGAGGTTAACTTATCCTTGAATAATGAAAAGTACAATATAAGGGTTAAATTCACAATCTCTTTATTATTCGAGGTTCTTTTTATGTAAGTATCTATTGGGACCTCGTTATCATCCCCATAAATGATTCATAAAAATTTATTTCATTTTTTTTACTATTTAATAAAAAATGAGATAATGTCATTTATACACTTATTTTACCTTATATATTTTGGAATTAATCTTTCCATCATTTTCCAAACTAGGTACTTAATGACCCTTTCGACAAATTTAAGGTAAGAATATTTTTTTAATTTATACAGTGGGTGTGACTATTATTCACCATTATAACAACGTTGAAGCATCCCTTATAAGCTTTTAAAAATATTTTCAAAATAAAATTTTTCTTTAATAATTATATTACTTTTAATTGATTTCAGAACATGAAGAGATATTTCTCTATAAATAGATTTTGATTTCATCTATGTCAACATCCTTTGATGGATTATAAGCTTATTTGAAGTTGATTTGTTATGATACAAAACATCTATATTGTGTTGAAGGTTTTGTGATATGTTTGACTGTAGATGTGTTATTTTTACACCATTCAAGGTTAATAGATAATATATTGAGATTTAGTATGCTAGTTTCATTATGAATATTAATTTTATGTTTAATCTTTTTCATATTAGGAATGCATTGGACTTAGTAAGTGATGGGTGAAGCCCGCTATAGCTCCTCTATGCATCAGTAGGTCTCATGATACAAATTAGTGGCAAGGAACAAGTCCTTGACAAATTTTTTTTTGTACTCTTGGAAGAAGGCCTTTACTATGTGGTCATGAATTCTAGCATTATGTATTCCATCATTATGAAAGTGGCTTTTTTATATTGAATTTGATTATTCTACTAGTATAATATCCATGTGAATAAGTGAATAGAATTATTTGATTTTATCTTTTCTATATTATGTTGATGTTCATTTTTAATAGGATTTTGTCTTAGTATTATACATTGAATTATATGTTTATTCTTATTTATAAATGTTTCTTCTATATTGTTATCCTTACTGAGTGTCCGACCTCACCCCTTTCTATGTTTTATTTTTTCCAGAATGTAATGAAGTATTTTATGACTGACCTACAAAGATAGTCTGAGGGTATATGATTGTCGTCTATGGAGACAATGTTTTTGTATTTCTTCAATTTATAATGTAATGAAACACTTATGAATGTATCTAGTATTTCCAAGGCAAATAAACTGGTATATCTTTTGAGGCATGATTTCCTTGAATAATTCCAATGTTAGGTAATAATGAACCGACTCTAGGTAACTGGGGTTGGGGAATTACATGGAATGAAATGGACTAACTAAAATAATTTTATAAACATATGTTAATATTTTTACATTTATCCAATAAATGTTATAATCATAAATTATGAATGCATATAATTTTAACCATAAACACTATAATATTAATAAAAAGGTCAATTTACCTCCTTTTGACTAAGAACCCCTTTTAATCCCAGTTTTTTTCACTTTTTTATGCAATTTTTGACAAAATATTATTCTTATTTAGAATCAGGAGAATAAAATTTACTTCAGATTATATTTGGATATTTTTCCCATAATGTTCATTTTGTAATTAATATTGAAAAATACTGTATTCTAATTCAAATATTCATTTTTATATAATTTATTTATATAGTTAGAATATTATAATAATTTATTTTAGAGTGTAAATGAATTATATTTTAACTATTTAATCCAATTTTTGTCATTGTATGTAATATCACTCATAAATTCAACATAAAAAAGTGTCAATATTTTATATATATTATTTCATAAAAATATGTTTTTTGTTTTGACAATGGAAATTAATTTTAAATTTATTTATACCACTACTGTGTTTTGAATATAGAAAAATGGATTCTATATTTGGAATCAGGAGGTCCATATTATGTTAATAGTTAACTTTTATTTGTAGACATTATGAATATTTACATGAGTAAATATTTTGTTTACCATAGTTAAATGGTAAATCTTGTAAATAAAGGTAAAAAATTAATATTATAATAATATTAAATTATCAAACACATGCCCTAATCCTATTGGATTATAAATTTTAGACCATGGGAATCCTTGGGATGATTTTGGGACTCCATGGAGCCACTTAGGAGTGATAATGACACTATATACTAATTAATTTAAAGTGAAGTCAAAATTGACATAAACAGATATCTTTTAGTAAATAATTTTTACACAGGGTTATATAAGTTATCTATTTGATTTTAAATATTAACATGAAATATTAAAATATTTCCTACAATGTGGTTTTTTATTTATAATTTTTATACATCAAATTAATAAAATTATTTATAACACAATGATGATGCAGTGATAACATTATTAATAATTGATTTAAATAAATGAGATTATAAAATTTTAAAAAACTATCTAAATCATGTCCTATTATTATTGGATTATTTTATTTTGAACAAGAGTCATCCTATATTCTAATTTAATGTGTTTTGGAAAATTGGAAAATGAAAATACGTCTCTAATAAAATAATTCTTTCAATCTTTACTAAAGAGCCCCTCCTCTCCCTTATAAAAAGCCATCACCTCTTACCCATTACTCAAACCTATGAATCCCCTTGGATAGTCTAAAATATGAAAAATAAATCTCACCAAATCCATATATTTATCCTATAAGACATAGTATATTTAGAAGGCACTTCATGAAATCAATTTGGTTCATACAAAATGAAGTTTCCTAATTTAAAGGTAATGACTTCTCCTAAGTTTATTTCTTTTATTTTACTTCTCCACACCCTAAACACTCTCTATTGTTTTATTTTATAAAAAAACTAGTAACCTCAAAATAATATGTTGTTTCTATGAGAATTATTCTATATAAACTTCCAAACACCTCCATCTAATGGATATAAAAATTCTGTTTATGTTGATGACAAACTACTATCTCATGAAACAATGATTGTTCAAATATCTCTAACCGCCTCTCATGGTGCCCATTATAATGGAATTATATTTATATATGATATATATTATGTTTATGTTTTCCATATTCTTCTGTATTTTTCATTTATAGCATACCATTATGGACTTCATAAAGGGTAAATACGATAATTTAATTTGAGTAAGTGCGGACTACTACCCCCTCATAGTGATATGACTTGACCACACCATTCATGGAACATATAAATGATGGTGTTATTGAATATAGATAACATTAATACAATATTATTAGTACAATAATAATATTATACCTATGTATCATTTTGTTTTCATTCCTTTTAAAATTAAAAAATGAAATGGTTGTAGTGTTCATGAGTACATACGACTTTCCATCCCCGATGCATTTCATTTTCATATATCCAAATGATATAAACTATTATAAATACATATATATTGGATATATATATATATGATATATATGATATATAAATCATTAATATCATTCTATAGATAATTTAATTTTTACCACATGGACAATTTCTAATAATAACAAGTTAATTTTTAACTAATGTTTCAAAAATCTGCAAAATGTCTGATATGAACTCAAATAATATACTAATTGTTATGGAAAGGCAATAAGTGATATGAAGGAATATTAATCTTGAAAACTTTTATTAATAAATTTTAAATTAACCAAACTTTATTATTCATGAAGAACAAAGAACTTATAAGACATGTCAGACTTGAGGTAAGGGATTTTCATGTCACTCTTTTTTCCGGTGAGATTCATGTTATATTTTCCACTATTTACTTTTGTGTGGTTTCTGTAATGCACATGATTTTAATAATTGTGTCATATAAATTAATTAATGGGTATTTATATCTTCATTTTATGGTACTTCTTTCATTTGTTGTATGTTTCATAAATTACCAAATCGGTAAGGGAACCTTTCATTCTTCTCTTCTAATCAAAGACTTCTTTAATGTTATGTATTTTATATTTCCATTTTCTTATGTTGGGATATGTTCATATATATACTTATTGATGTAAATTTTATTTATATGTTATGATAGATCCTTTTCTATCTCATCAAATCATTTTATTAATTTTAATGCAATGTAGTTTTCCTGTCAAATTTCTATTAGAGAACTTATTATCTCAATTTCGATTATTTATTAAAACATATTATTCTTGATAATGTCATGATATTAATATGTGTGAATAACCTATGATTGTTTTACACATAATATACACTTATATTTGTTGTATTCATATTAACCACACATAATAATTTCATTGATTTATCCTTAATCTATGGATTAGATATTTACAAGGGCCTTTGTTTCAATTTACATTCCATTTAGTCCTATTTGTTGTTATAAACCAACTCATTTTTATATGTTGTATATACATCCATTTTACATATTATATCATAAATATCCTTATTTTAATGATATTATATTCTTTTATTAATGTTATTCCTCAATTATGTTTATTCAAGCGTCTCCCATTTGGTTAAGATCTCTTTAACAAGAATATCATTTTAAATGTTTTAAAGAATTATTCTTCTAAATTTTTCTCATTAATTTCCATGTTTAAATTTTTTTAAGGATTTTTTATATGGATATTAATTTATTGAAAATAAAATTTATTTCAAAAGCTTCAATTTGGTATGAGACACTTTGATTAAAAAATCTCATTATTAAAGATTTTAAATTGTTTTGAAAATGGTTTGATAAAGCATTGATTATGTAAATATATTGGAATGATATATTGTGATTTCGATGTGGAAATGTTATCTTTTCTTGATATTTTTATAGGTTATTAATATCTTATAGTTCTTGGGAATATATTACTTATACAAGTTGTTACGTGATAAACCTAGGGCGGGTGAGCCCATGATATCTCTCCAATTCATTGGGTAACATGGTAGTGGTAAATGTTAATGTTTCTCCTAAGATATTTAAGTAATATACTAAAATTGGAATTTCAATTGTAACTCCCTATTTATCTGAGAAATCTACAATGTAAATATGATATTTATTCCACAAGTTATCTTTATTATTTGTGATTTTTGTGTGTTATTCATAAATTTTTTTATTTCATAAGATGTTGTATGATTGAAATGTATGGTTTAATCGATATTTATTTATTTATGGGGTAATATTTTCATTCCTGATGTTATAACCACTACATTTTTCAGATCAAGCAATGTTGGTTACAAATGGAAGGAGGAGGATCTCAAACGATAATCATATCTCTTCCTGAAGACTTTCTTGCAATAATTATTGCAAAGTCTGGTCCAGATGACGATAAAACATTTTCTAACAAAGAAGTAACTTGCGAGATATTTTTTGATATTTCAAACACCTCTGTTACACTTTGATACCATCATTGATCATTGGTTTTATTTAATCAAATCTTATTTTATCGATATTCTCATATTATGAAGAAAGGTAATCATTATAAAGGAATTATCAAATATTTTACCATAACACAATATTTTGAATCATATTATGATTTTGAAAAAGGTGCCGAAGAAGAAGACCATTGAGCAACCTATTTATATTTTCTTTTAAATTATAGACTTTTAGCAAATAATTATGGTATTTTAAAAGGACCATTTATTGAATGTTTCTACACAAACTAGCTCCAACTTTTTTATAAAATGAATGTTTTATCATATGTTTTGAAATTATATGTCATACATGATTATTTTACAAAACTATTTTTTTATGATCACCCATATGACCCATGATGTACGAGATGTATTTTGATAAAGGATGTAGATGATTTTGAAAGATCTCTAAATGATTGTTGAAATGCATGGACCATCTATCAATGTGAACAAGATGACAATGAAAAAAGGTGCACATAATGTTCAAGGTACAATGATCTTTCATTGTGAATAGTTTTATATTATAGAGGTAAAAAATCAATATATATAAGCATTCATGATAAGATTACGATATTGAGGTCCTCATGTGTTGGGAAAAAAATGAGAGGCATAAGACAACCATTGATGTTAAATCATGTTATGGTTAATTTTTAGGAGTTTATATCATTTTTGGGAATGTTATAAAATTGTATAGTTTTTTAAAAAGGACAACACACAGACTGTATGACAACGCATCGCGTCAGACAGAATTGTGAAAATCAAACCCACAACTAATGTGCAATTGAGGTATATCACCTTCCACCGAACTAAGTGAAGTCCCTAGTTATATGAATTATTAATTTTTGTTTAATGATTTTATTGTTAAAGAATAAGTTGATTTGGGATCTTGTATTTATCCAATAGATATCCTTAGTATAGGAAATTGATTTTGGGATTAAATGAGAAATGTAAGTTTCAAATATGTTTCCTCTTATTTGGATACTATTTGCCTAAGGAAAATAGAATACTTTGGGATTTCAATTGAGGTGTAATGGTGGAATATGTTTCTGGAAAAATCTATGTTTTTATTATGTACATATGGAAATATGAGTTATTTATGGAAATGATTAACCTGTCATAGAGAATATTTTATTTGGTTAATTTTACTTCAGTATGATAATTTAGGAGTAGTCATTGTAATTTGGAGATAAATTTTAAGATTAACTGAGGAAGACTATGTGATTAAATCCTTATGAGTTTTGGGTTACAATCGTAATTTGGGTTACTATGAATAATTTTAAGGACATTTCTATATTGAATGGTCTTTGTTGAGACTTTGGTATTGTTTAATCAATTATGGAGATTAAGAGCAGTATTTCTTTTGTAAAAAAGATTATTTTTTTTGGATTATATGATCTTGTACTAAATTTTTTTTGGATAATGTCTAAAGATGGGGGAAATATGTGTTTCATATTTTATGGATTATGTGATTATATAGAGGTAAATTATAGTACTTCAGGTGTGACCAAATCATCTTGAATACTCATCGTATGGAGAAAAAATAAGTTTTTTGTTAATACATACTAAAGGAAAAAACACTACTTGAAAAGTATGTATATTTCCTTATGTCCTTAGTCAATATCATAAATAAATTCTCCAAATTTATGAAATTGATGTTAAAAAAACGTTTTTTGTTTACTTTTCTTAGTGGGAAACCAATTACAATTTAATCAATCACAATATTGGGGTTTTATTGTTGTTAACTTTCTTCTGATCATGTTTTATATCACTCTCCATAAGAACATGTTTGATAGTTTTCTCTTCCATATCCATGTTTTCATGGAATCATAGTATGTTTTATCTCGGGTGACATTTGTAATTTTCATTATTATTTTAAGGTGATAGTTTAATTGACTCTTTTATCGATGTGGGGCTTTTAATGAAATTTTCAAACCCAATTTTCAAATTGCATTGATGTAATTCTGAAAAGGGGGGAAGGATTTTACATCCCAAGTAAATAATGAGTATGAAAATTTCAAATTTATTAATTTTTTTGAATTAAATATTAATTTATTTTAATGGGGATTCCTTGTTTGATGGCATACCAAATAAGCAATAGTGGGTTTCTTTGAAATCTTATGTTATACAAAATGTTATGTTATGCAGAAAAATAATATAATAATATTATTATTTTAAATGGTAGTTAACATATAGAAGTTGTATTTTCATGAATGAACAGGGATAACTAAAATATGATTAAACATGATTTTTAAATGTTTTTACATTTATCCAATAAATGATAGAATCTTAAAATGTGAATGAATCTAATTTTAAGCATAGACACTCTTATATTCACTAAAAAGTTGATTTAGAATCTTTTGATGGACGAAAATTTTTAAATCTTGTTTTTTTACTTATATTGTTATATTTGACAGAATAATATTATTCTTTAGAATCAGGACATCAAAATTTACTTTTGATGAAATTTTGGTATTTTTCTGATAATGTTCATTTTTAATGAATATTAAAAAATACTGCATTTTAATACAAACCATCGTTTTATTATAATTTATTTATATAGTTATAATATTATTATAATTTTTTTAATGTGTAATTGGATTATGTTTTTACCATTTAATCCAATGTTGGTAATTATATGTAATTTCACTATTAACATGAACATAATCAAGTGTCAATCTTTTGATAGATAATATTTCTTAAAATCCGCTTTTCGTTTTGAAAAAGGGAATTAATTTTAAATTAATTTATGCTACTTTTGTGTTTGGAATTTCAAAAATGGATTCCATATTTGGAATCAATAAGTCCAAATTGGGTGATTAGTTAACTTATATTTTTGATCATTAAGAATTTTTACTTCAGTAAATATTTAATTTAACATGGTTAAAAAGTAAATTTTGTAAATAATGTTTATAAAATAATCTTATAATAATAATAAATTACCATAACATGTGTTCCAATCATATTTTATGATACATATCCTATGATGGTCATCCTTGGGTCAATTTTGGGACCCCATGGAGCGACTTAGGAGTGATAATGACAATTTATATTAATTAATTTAAAGTAAAGACAAAAATGACATAATCATATATATTTTAGTAAATAATTTTTTCCATGGGTTTATATAAGTTATATATTCGAATATAAATATTAATTTTAAATAATAGATGTTTTAATACATCATTTTATTTTATTTATAATTTTTATACATCATATAAACTATATTATTTATGGATCAATAATGATGTAGTGATTACATTATTAATAAATGATTTAAATAAATGAGATTTTAAAATTTAATAAAAGCTATAACAAACATGTCCAATTCCTATTAGTAGGTTTTTTTATTACAATAAGTATCTTAACTTATAACTTAATTACTTTTGGTACTTTTGGAATAGAAAATCATTTTATAATAAAATAATGTTTTCTAACATTCTTAAAGAGCCCCTCCTCACCCTTATTAGATGCCATCTTCTCTAACCCATTACTCAAACCTATGAGACCACTTGGATTTTACAAACACTAAAAAATTAATATCCATATATCCCTATCTTCCTCATATAGGCATTACCTTATGTAGAGGGCACATCAAGGAAGCCTTTTGGTTCCAACCAAAGGGAGTTACCTTATTTAAAGGTAACATCTTCTCTTAAATTCATTTCTTTTGTTTTACTTATCTGACCCCATAAAATCTATTTTATCCTTTATTTTATAACCAAATAATAATTCTAAATATATTATGTTGTTTTTATGAGAGCAACTCTGACAACACTTAAACAAACCTCCATCAAATGGATACAAACATACTGTTTCTGTGGATGGCGAAATACTACCTCACAAAATGATGATTGTGCAAATATCTCCAACCACCTCTCATGTATTCCATTAAGATGGAAATGTTTTTATATATATGATATATATTATATTTATGGTTTGTATAAACTTTTTTTCACTTATATCATACCTTTATGGTCTCCATAATGGGTAAATAAAATAATTTCATTTGAGGAATTGCGGACTACTGCCCTCTCAATGTGATATGGCTCATTCATACCGTACATGGAACATATAAATTAAGGTTTTAAAGAACATAATTAACATATATAAAATATTATTAATACATTAATAATGATATAAACATGTTTCATTTGGTATTCATTCCACTTAAAATGAAAGAAATAAAATGGAAGTAGTGTTCATGCGCATGTACGACTTACCATCTCCATGAACAGTGCATTTCATTTTCATATATAAAAATGATATAGACTATTCCAAATACATATATACTGGATATATGTGATATGTATGATATTCTAAACATTAATAGCATTATATATTTAATGTAATATCGACCACATGGACAATTTATAATTATAAAAAGTTCATTTTTAACACAAGTTTCGAACATCGACAAAATATACAATATGAACTCAAATAATTAACTACTTTTTATAGAAAGTTAACAAGTGATATAAAAGAATAATAGACATGGAATGTTTTCTTCAGAAATTATAAATTAATTGGATTTTATTATTCAAGTAAAACAAAGAACATAGAATACAAGTCAGACACGAGGGAAGGGGTTTTCATCTAACTTTTTATTCCCGTGAGATTCATGATTTATTTTCCACTATTTCCATTTGTGTGGTGTATGTACTGACCATGATTGAATTAATAGTGTAATATACATTATCATATGGGTATTTAAATCTTAATTTTTTGATCTTTCTTTCATATGCTGTATGTTTTGTAAGATACCAAATTCGTAAGGGAACCTTTCACTATCATCTTCTGATCAAAGACTTATTTTATGTTATTCCTTTTATATATCCATTTTCATATGTTGTGATATGTTATTATATATACTTATTACTTTATGTATTATTTCCATGTGATGAGAGATCATTTTCTCTTGCATCAACTCATTTTCTGAATTTTAAATTGACGTTGTTATGCAATCAAATTTCTGTAAGAGAACATCATAAATCAATTTCAATTATTTGGGTTAAACTTCTACTTCTTGATAATTTCATGTTATTAATATGTTTGAAAGACATATTATTGTTTCAAAAATAATATCCACTTATATTGGGTGTATTCTTATTAGTTACACATAATTATTTCATTTATTTATCCTCAATCTAAGGATAATATATTTGCAAGGGACATTGTATCAATTTACATTCAATTGACACTTATTTGTTGTTATACACCAATTGAATTTTATATTGTGTATATAATTCACTTTTAAATAGTATATTAGTAATATCCATATTATCATGATAGTATATGCTTTCATTAATGTTGTTCCACAATTATGTGTATTCAAGCGTCTCTCATTTGGTTAGGAACTCTTTAACTAAAATATCATTTTAAATGGTTTTATATTTATTCCTCTAAATATTCCTCAATAATGTCCATGTTATAAAAATTGTTTTAGGGATTTATTTATATGGACCTAAATGCATTGAAATTAAAATTTCATTCGAATCCTTTAAAGTGGTATGAGAATTTTTTATTCAAAAATCTCTTTATTAAATGTTGTAAATGTTTTTGAAAATGGGTCGATAAATCATTGATTATGTTAATATCCTGAAATTATATATTGTGATTACAATGTGAAATTTTATCTTTATATTATACTTATTCTATGGGTTATGAATATGTTATGGGTCTTGGGCATTGTTTTTGTATACAAGTGATTCTGTGATAAACCTATGGCAGGTGGGCCGAAGATATCTCTCCAATGCATTAGGTAACATGACGGAGGTAAACGTTAATTTTTCTCCTAAGAGATTTAGGTAATATATTGTGATGGGTATTCCAAACGTACCTCCATACATAGTTTTGAATGAAAAAATTTAAGTATGTTATGGATGCCATAAGTTAACTTTATGATATATGGTTTTTGTGTGTTATTCTTAAATCTTATGATTTCATATGGTGTGTTATGATTGAAAAGTATGGTTTCATTGAATTGTCTTTCTTAATAGGATAATGTTTTCATTCCATATTTTATAACCCTTACAGATATTTTTATGCTCATCCCATGTTTGAAAATGTTTTTCATTAGACTTAAAAATAAATAGGGTCATGGATGGTATCATGGAAAAGTCATGTTATCTAAAACATGGAACTAGACATGTTCCTTTTTTTAAAAGTTTTAATTATATGAAAAATATTAAAACTGATTAAAAGAGTCTATGTTGTAATTTTTGATATGTAATTTAATTATTTGGCTCATTTCCCTAATGTTCTAAACCTGAAAAGATCCTAAATGGGAATTATGAACTTTATTAAAGACTATGTAATGTTGAAGGTTCCGTCCTTATACTCTAGATTCTATCCAACACATTAGAGATATACATGGACCATGATAGACCATATAGAATGGTGACCTTTAAATTATAGCATTGATACTTTTGTTGTAGCAAAACTACACAAGAAACAGGTTTATTCCTCACAACCCGCTGAAATCTAGGACACAATCCTTCAACATGCCCTCTAAACCCTAAACTGTAGTCTTAGACTACCAATTTCTCTATTGGTGAAAGGTCCTACTAAAAAAAACTACAAACCAAGATCCTATTACAATCCCTATCATAATAAACAAATGAAACTTGGGTCACGATATGAAACATTATTTTTCAGTACTCCATGCAACCTAACTATCACTCGAATGTACAACTCCCCCAAATTTTCAATAGTTAATGTCTCACGAATTGTAAAAAATAAACCATTATAGTCATACAATACAAAACCACATATATTTCATCATTATTCTAATGCATCTATGGAAGAACCACTATAGAATCCTTCATTACATCATCCCACATCATATCTAGAATGGTCAATGGCTATAATAGACATCCTGGTTGTTGATTTTTGGCCTTCACCTATAGACATGTAAGGAATCATTCCTCAAAACCCACAACCTCATTCATTATTGATAGCCACCAATATTGCCTATGAAGATGATGTTACATCTTATTCAAACTAGATTTCATTATCCACATTGATGTGTGAAAACTGCACATCTACTATTCTTGCGTACTCACCCGCACTACCACCCATCCCGAAACACTAAAAACCTGTTCATCATAAATGACCCAACACAAAGGTGTCTCCTCTAATATAATCCCTTCTCTCAAATCCAAAAAATATGGATCCTCCTAGTGAATCTCCATAACCCGAATCAAAACCATGGACTAAAAAACTATTGAAGTAAGGGTCATCATCTCGTTCCAATACTATACCTCGTGGTGAATCTTCACAAACAAGGATACTATCCTCCACTAAAGTTGGATTCTTAAACCACCGGATTCCGAGTCTTCCAACTTAGGGAATCTAAAATAATTTTCACTTTTCATGGTTTGTAAACTAAATAGATGTAAAATTAATTCATGTTTTCAACCCATCTTCACTATCAAAGATTCTAATTACATAGAGAGAAGATATAATTAATCCTTTTATGGTTTGTAGAAACTGGGAAGCACTCTCCCAACAAGAAATTCCTCATAGAATTTAATCCATAAACCACAACATCCAAATCAATGTAATGACTTGTGTAATTCCAATAATGATGCATCAACCATATAAACCCATACAGAACAACCAAATCATCATGCCTCAACACTAACCCATGTCCTACACTATATTCATCACAAATCAAGGTGTACCTCTTAGCTAGATCTGGAAAGATCCACAGTAGTGAGGTTGGAAATCACTTATTCAAGTCCTGAAAAGAATTATCACATGACTTAGACCAATGAATCACACCACCTTCATGGTTATTCCTGAAATAAGAACTACAAAACATTGGAAATCTTGAACGATCCATTGATAATAGCCCAAAAAACCATGATAACTCGGGAAATTATAAACATTCATAGGATGCTCCTAGGACACAACGTACAACACTTTCTCTGGGCCCCCTAACAGTCATTCCTCTGAGATTACGAGATGCAATAAATGAACACTTTTGATCCTAATATGAAATTTGGAAAGCTTATAATATAGAATATGATCTCATATTGTACTCCATACGATTTCAAGATGTTTGGAATGATCATCATGAGTTTTAGAGTACATCACGATTTAATCAATGAAGAAAACTACAAACTGATCTATATATGGGAGTATTATTTGATTCATTAGATCCATAAACACTGACGGTGAATTGATTAACTTGAACAGAATCACAACAAACATATAGAGTCTTTACCCTCTATTAAAGGCTACACACGGAATATCATAAGGCCTCACCCATAACAGTTGATACCCTTGTCTTAAATTGATTATTGAGACCACTGAATCTCCTCTCATTTGGTCAAATAGACCATCAATTCTTAGAAAAGGGTTTCATTTATAATCCATTATTTGATTCATCATCCTATAATTAATGCAGAACCACAACAACCCATAAAAAATCTTGTAAAATAACAGGGGAGATGACAAATGTGACAAATCAGGATGGATGGACCCTTTATTCTCTAATTACTCCTACTAAGGTTTTAGTTCCTAGATTTATTCTAGTTCTATTCGATTAGTCAGAATAGGAATAGGCTGCCTATGAAAATATCTCTATTATAAAATAGACATATTTCATTGATTGAAACATTATGAAGCCATCAGGAAACTCTTCTTAAAATTGATCCACTATAAGAGGAAATAAATTATTCTCTAATCATAAACCATAAAATTGAGAAAAAATATACATGGGATATAACATCACCTAACAACTGAAACACTGGTTCTACACAACCTACCCTAACATCTCACTCTCCATAACTGACATAAGTGTCTCCCTAAAGAGAAATAAATGTTACATGGTTAGAGTAATATTCAATATAATCTTAATATAAAACTAGACATCAAAAACCCTAAATAATTTCAAAACATTTCATCATGAGGATGAGATATCCATTAATAGTTGGTACCCACCAACCTCTAGAGAACTACATTTACATTGTCTAATACCCCCAAATTGAACCACCAACAGAGTGTCAATTAATATAACCCCACCAACCACTTCCACCAGTAGAACCAAAAAGACTTAAAACATAGTAGATAAAAATGTGTGTGTGTCACAAGTGTGGAATAAAACACTAGTGAGTGTGGAATCTAGAAGATTAGAACATAGAACTATAGATTGTCTAGCCTCACTACCCACATGTGTAAAGATAACTATGTGAAGATGAGCCACACCTCTTCACTAGGCCATATTATGATTACCCAGCATGAAAATGTATAACTGGTATAGACGCTATCGCCTGTTATTTCCTTGTCTGACACATCTACCAATACATCCCATATAACTCTAACTGCCTTCCTGATATTGATTAATTGACCCACCGACTAGACTCAACAACTAGTGTTCAGGGAAACTAACCATACATTTGTCTTGACTTGGGGAACTTTTAATAGAACAAATGATCACCACCCTAACAGGTTGACCCTCTCTGCTAACTAATTGGTCCACATTAGCCATAATGGAATCCACAAAAATGATTCTTCTATCCCATGTAAGTCTCACTACTCATCCTCCCAAAAAGTACCTCAAGTCTATTACCTAAATCTCCCTTTAGGTTCTCCTTCGAGATGAAGGATTGAACCACTACCACATCAAACCTATTAAAATGGGATATATTTACTTGTGATGTTATCTAATTCTTAATTCAATCCTAGAAGTGTTCAACCATATATTCCTCATCTACTCAAAACCTTGGAAAAATGAAAAACATGTTAGTGAAACGACTAGCACAATCCTTCACTAACACAACCCCTCGATAAAATAATAATCTCTGTATCCTTCTCAGGCTTTAGGGTTTCTAGGTATAAATTTTCTAGAATATTTTTGTGGAAATAATTCCATACCATTACTTTTTCTTGCTCTGTTTGATCCTTGATGTCCCACCAACACTATGCATGACCTCACAACATATAGGATACTAACATGAATATATTCTTGGAAAGAACATCCTTATGGCCAAGAATCATCTGGATGGACTCTTTCTAGAACTCATCTTCAAATTTCCCAACATATCTGGTAATATCAGATGGTTTTATAGCTGTAATTTTCTCATCATATTAAACATAGTCGGTACATCACACCCTAGGTCCATTTCCATCATCTTCATAAAATGATCAATGTTATCACAGAACAACTTTTTATATATCACCCACGATGTCCAAATTTCCATTATCCATAACTACAAGAGACTTATAGGTAAAATCCTCTTATCTTCAAACAATCACACTTCTTCATGGTGGCATTTCTCTTAAATGAGAAATACTTGTTTTAGAATTCAAAATATAAAACATCCACAGTTCAAATAAAAGGGGGATCTCTAATAGTCATTAAAATTACCATTTACATAGGCTATCCCAAAGGTCATCTCACATCCCAAATTCTACCATAGTCCATACCTTCTATAGTTCAGGGCTATCATGGGATAAACCAACTTAAATTCATTCTACTTTTCATACCCCACACAAAAATACCATGTGTGCCTATCATGTTGCATTCCACTTATATACCTAGGTTCATATAATCACTCCTGAATGAAGAATACATTTTCATTTCTTCAATGATCTAAATATATTAAATCATTCACATCACAAAACATCTGAATCATCCAATGGTGAAATATAATAAATTATGACAACACCCAACATGAAAAACAATGTCTGCCCTTGGTGGTTAGGGTTTCTCTAATACATGAGTCAGCTACTCCCAAACATGACCTAATTAAAAAGGCCAAAAAACTCCTATTCTCTTTTCTAACATACCACATAATTATATAACATAAAATACTCCTTATAATAAAACTTTTTAATGGCTATGACCTGGAGGACAGTAAATTGGTGCCTCGGGCCGGGTCATCACATGACCTTATGCATGCCTCCCCATACACAAAGGTTTCTGACTAGCAATGTCAATTTAAATAATTATTGTGGGGATACAATACCCCCATTATTTGAGTGAGCCACATAAGATGAAAATATAAATAGTAGAAACAAAATGAAATGACCAACAAACATGCATAATCAAATGTCTCCCAAAAACTATGTAAAACCAAAACATATAATAAATATGGTGTTCCATGAAAATAGTTCCTAAATGTGATTGAAAATAAGAAAAAAGTTTAAGACAATAGCTGAATCCCACAAACTGGTCTTGAATGAAAGTTTGGAACCTCATATATGCACCTCCCACAAAAAAATAAACTACATATTTTGGGTAATTTTCTCTAGTCCAGACCTACAACCACGAAATATACTTTTGTACAAAACAACATCCACGTAGGGAGTGAGTAAATAGTAGTATTCCACCACTAATGGTGACTAAAATATATCAATTTTAATTATATAGTTCATAATATATTTTATAATTTTTATGTAGTAAAATAAAAACTCATGTTTCATTATTTAAAAATCTCTATATAGATCATTTATAATCTTAATACCATTTAAAAAATTTAATATTCATCATTACTTGATTCATTATCAACATGTATTCCATGGATTGGAAATTTAAAAATTTACACAAAGGATCAATGAAATAAAACATTAACCATAAGGGAATAAATCTATCCTATATCTCACTAGGGGATTACATAAAACATAAAATATATCACACTCACCTCAATGCCTCGGTCTATGAGGCCTCATTGTATTCAACCGTTACAGTAATAGATATTTTCCCCATTTATAAACTCGTGCATTTTAAGGTGGTGTTTAGAGGATCATCCTAAGTTGAACCATTTTCATAGAACCTCATGTCCATAACATACACTACCATGCCACATGAACATGCTTATTTATCCAATCACCTCAAACATACAATATCAAAACCCATATAGAAAACATTACATAAAAATAAAAATACATAACAATAAATATGGGAATTAATGTTATGGCACAACCAATTATAACATTTTCCATTTTCATCACAATGCCCATTTAGATAAATTACTCATATTATGCCCCAACCCATTAGGAATGTTCAATAATTCCTTATATATCAACCCATTTAACATATTCATCAATTACCTTAAGAAATTATATTTCCCATATTCACTAATTCTCAAGCCATTTTCCATTTCACAAGTTCACAATTTCATATTCATTAAGCCTCTTATACATTCTAACATATCTCATAAGACATTTTATACGATTTAAATTGACCAAAATAACCCATTTTCATGTCATGAATAACAACGCATTACTATATTATATTACTTAAGGACACATATAATTATTATTTTTTCGGTCCAAATAAACAAAATAAAAATTTAAAAAAGGCATATATGGTATCCTAAATCAATTACACACTTGAATTCAAAATATCAGAGGATTTCAAATGTCAGTGCACCCCATGGGTGGCTCTAAATTGGTAAAATCCACCTAAAGTCCGACATAGGGATCAGGAGAGTTTCTATTCATAAAATGGATGCTCAATTCCCCAAATCACACAAATGTAATGGAAATCTTGAAAAGGGATTAAAAAACAATCAATCATGAAAAAATAAACACATAAAATATAGGATATGACTTGTTGACCACATACCTTTAATCCATTGATAAAAAGACACAGAAAAGGAGTATTAGAACCAGATTCAAACACCCATTCAGAATTCTACATAGATTCCAATGAAAAAATAGGATTTAGGGTTTTAGATTAATATTTCCCAAGCTACAATCCATGATCTAGATAAAATAATTAATGAGATGATTAAACTTAGTCAGGTATAAAATTCATAACCAACGTCGTTCCAAATGACTAAAAAATCAAGAATATTAAAGCATTGAAACTCTTGAGAGTTCAATTTCTTAAATAGGGATGAACATAGATGAATGGAGTATAAAATTGGAAGGTATTTAAAAAAACTTGATGCCAAAATAGTAAACTTTCATCTTTTAATGGGGTGCATGGTTTAACAACACTAATTTTCAAACAATACACCAACTATGTGAAAAGACACTACCTAGGATAAGTTGGGCTAAAAGATTACCTTTGTATCACTATATAGTATGAATAATTAGGCATCAAACATGTTAAAAACCTAGTGTAAGGTTGTACAATTTGGTCGGGAAGGGTTCATCGTTAACCTGACCATGAACAAACTGTGTTCCCTACACAGGTTGACCATTTTCCCCTTCCTTTTGTGCCTTGATCCCCTAAAAAACCCACGGGACCCCTCACACACCTGATAAAAGATTCATCATCCCATAAACATATATTTAATTAAAAATTTAGTGATACACTATCCTATATACAGTCTAAGACCATACATTTATCATTATTGTATGCCCTTGGATGTGCATGTTATCTGTTATTGGTCTTATTTATTTATATTTTTTTATTTTGATAATGCACGATCTATAATTTTCTGAAATTATTCCACAGATAAGTATAAATAATAATTTTAGAAATTATATTCATAATACTTCAACATGGAATCAATTACCACATGCACCGGTTTTTGTGCTGGAGGGCAAACTGGACAAGATCATGTGGTTGTTTTGGTTTCTAAATTATTATAACTTTTTCCAACAAGACTCATCCATATATAAACATTTTAGTGTCTATGAGACCATATGTGAAAGAAGTTGATTTGTAAATATGCTCATCATATCCAAATATAGTATCTCCCCATTCCATGGTATTTGAGGCCCCTAGAACATAGATGACTAGACACTTGTCTTATTGAGGATCATTAACCTTTGGAGATCTAGGAGGATTCAAAGAGAACTCTACATACCTTTATATATTAGGTAATAAATAGAAAATTGTGGAAATTTATGTATTATATTTGTATATGTGAGGGTCTATCATAAGAGACCATATTGGGAAATATATTTAGGGATTTTTTCCATGAAATATTGAAGTTTTACAGTTAATAGGAATTCATGGATATTCAGTAAGGGATAATATCATTGTAATCCTTTTCATCGAGTTTCTATGAGTTGATTCCCCTCACACATAATCCATATAGAAAAAAGACACCAACTTATATGATGTTATATATCAGTATTTTTACACAGCTAAAACACTAGATCTATATCATTAATCTGGTAAAATATGCAACAGTGCTTTGTATGGCTCAAATATAGATAAGGTAATTGTTGAATATATCATTAAAGGTAAATTCCTATATTATATTGAATCATCGTGTTTATTCACTAGTGAACTTATTATTTATAATTCTATAAATTAAAACCAGAATTCATAAGAATGATGTTAGGGTAGAATTTAAAAGTTAAATTAACGTATTGGTTCAACAAATACCTATAGTTGATATTAATTTGGTAGGTTCTACAACTATGGGTTAAACATACCCTACGTCAAGGATAGTCTGGTTTTTTTCTAGACATGTCATGGGGTTGGAAAGACCAATCATCTGATGTAGTTCTATACTAAAAACTAATGGATTCATGTAAAAAATCCATGATGTTGTAAAGATAGTGGGCCTACACAAAATGTTCATCCCCCATAGGGTCTGGGAATGTCATATCTCTATATTTTAATAATGAAACACTATATTCAATATTGCATAATATATTCCACATCATGTTTAAAATAAAAACGAAATATTATTATTTAAATGTTACCATTATAAATTAGCAATTATAATAGATGTTATGAACATGAGTTAAAAAATTATGAAAAAATGGTTTTAACAGGTGTATAAAATACATTATTTGTTAAACAATTATTTATAAGTTAAAATAGAATCCTTTTCAAATAAAAGGAATTGTTTTTCTAACAAATATTCAAATGCATAGAGGTTCTTTTTATACCAATATAAAAAATGACAATTTATTTATTATATTAATGAAATAAATATATTCAATACATTCAATATACTTATTAACAACCATCCTATATTTTTTATAGATATTATATAAACCCAATTATAATTTTATGAATAAAATGCTACATTATTCTAAAAGATGTTTTTCCACCTTTTTTGGTTCAATTTTATTAAAACAATATTTGGGCAATTTTATAATTTTAATTTGAAAAAATAGAATTTATTTATGTTATAACTATATCAAAATTTTATTTTCTTGAGTTTTGGTAATTTTTTGATAAGTCTCATTTTTTATGAATAAGGAGAAATACTAAATTTTATTTTAAATGTTGTTTTTCATCATAATTAATTTTAATTGTAAATTATATAATAAATTGTTTTCCAAATTAAATATAATCATTCATAAATCTATTAATCGAATTTAGGCCATTTGAAACTTTTTCAGAAAAAAATTTGGATATAAAAACATTTCAAATGTTTTAATATTTTTAGTTTGAACAACTCTTTTTCCCACCCATCAGAAGGATTCATTTTAAATAAATTCTAGCCTCTTCTATGTTTTTAATTTTGAAAAAATGATCCCATATTTGGAATCATAAGTTTATAAATATTTAAACACAACCCTTTATTTTTGGGGAACTATGAATAGTAAACATAGTAATTTTATTACCACAGTTAAGGGTTTATCATGAAATTATAGGTTAAAATAAAAATGCTAATTTTCATGAAATTACCCTAATAATTGTATTAATATTATTTTCTTAATTTCTTTTGACTAAAAGCAGCCATGATTTAAATTTTTGACCTCTAGGGGCCACTCAGATTAAATTATACCATAAATAGTATTTTAATTTATGAAAAGTAAATCTTGTCAAACTAATGTGTTTAATAAGTTTATAATTTTTAATATATCTTCATCCTGTATATGAGTTAAACATTTATGATTTTTTTGAAAGATAAATATTATATCTTCATCATGATAATTTATTTTTAATTTTAATGAATGAAATATCTACCTTAAAGGATTGTACAATAGTGATAAGTAATATTTAAATTAATTGAAAAATAAAATTAATAATATTAAATCAATTAATATATACATAATTTGAAATAACTAATTTAATACAAGAATTTTATAAATTAGATTTACATGTTACCTATATATTAATAGTGTTATTTTGAAGATATATTATTTTATTTATTTTTAAAAAAATTATGTTAATGAATATTATCAAAATAGACATAAAAGAAATTTTAAAATAAATAATAATTTTAGAAATGGTATAATATTTCAATAAATCTTAAATTTGGAAAAACTATTGGGTTAAGTTTTAAAATTAAAACAATTACACATTTATGATTATTTTTACATGTTATAGTAATTATTTTAACCATGACTATAAAAAATACATGTTGTCATGGTAAGAGTTAAAGGTGTCAAATAATGAATATAAACCAACGATGTGGATTATAAAAAAGAATAAAATATGTATATTTTTAATTTAAAGAATTAATTAAAACCCATAATAATCTTGTGTTCAATATAAATTATTTTGGAGTAATTTGGAAGAGAAAAATACTTTATATTAATTTAATATTATGATAAATTACAAGAGAGCCTTTAATATATTATAATGGTACCCTCTTTATATATTTTCTTCATAGATAAATACCTATTTGGTTCATCCATGATCTGCACAAATCAATAATTATAATCCCTCCACACATTCCTGTGTTATTATTTTGGTAAAAATCACCATGGGTGGAATTTTGTTATTATGAAATAATGAATTTCTCTAGAAGATGTATCCTTTTTAAGGAAGAGTTTTTCATTTGTTTCATATAAAACATAAATCAATAATACATAAAACCACAAAAAATAATAAATAAAATATCCATTATATATTTATATTTTATTATGTTAGTTTTATGACCCATATACATGCCCAATTCCATCAAATGTGAAAATAATTAATTGTTCATAATCAAGGAGGACCACCGCCTTGAGAACAGATGTAATTAATTTTGCATCATCATATCTAAATACTAGTTATAATGATTTAATTTAGGTTTATATGTAATGTTAAATAAATAAATATATATATTTTTATTTAAATATTCCATTTACATTCTTACATTTACCTACAATGAAAAATGACAACTCTATTCGTGTGTATGTGTTAATTATCATCTCCACGAAGCGATGTGATTTAGTTTTCTATGAAAATCCACATAAATGATATGTATAATTATAGTAATATGATATTTATAAAATTTTTATCATTAATTAATGTTAAAATTATAATTACCTTTTTTTTCAATATGATCATTGCGAAATGAAAACATTATTATGTCTTATGTACGACCTACCATCTAAAAGATTGTATCATATTTAATTTTTCATATCCATATGCAATGTATGGAATCAAAATTTAAAATTTTCTTATATGAGATATTATTATATGAATTATATTATAATGGCTGTGATTTAATAATGGCCAGAATTACTATTGACATCATACTAATGTCATATTGGACTCATGTACTGAATATCATCAAAACATCTAACATGAACATAAATAATTAGGTAATTTTTATAACATGATAATAATTTCAATTACATGAATAATAAACTGGAAAATTATCCTCATGAAATTAAATAATTATAATGTGTTTATTATTCAAGAAGATATTTATTTTACAAGATGATCTTGACTCAAGGTAAGGGACTTTTAAAAAAGCCATCTTGTACACAGTAAATAATTTTTGAAATGTTAAAAAGGAATATTGTCTTAAATTTTATAAAAATAAATAGTCTGACCTACTTTAATTAATGATTAATATTTTAAGGATTCATCTATATGTATAGATTTTTATTTTTGAAAATGACTATTTTTCATTTTTATCTATGTAGCTTTTTAAAAAGAAATGTGACTCAAAATTAAAAATATTATTTTCATCAATAAGGTTTCTTATATTCATGATTTATGTGTAATGTTTCTATTATGGTTTTTGTAAAAACAATTGATGATTTGTTTCTTAATTATAAACAAAGGATGGTTGAGCCCATTATATCTCTATAATCCATCGTGCAATTGAAAAAAAACTAACTAATTAGGTTCCTCCTAAGAGATTAGGGAATGTACTCTTATGGTCATTCAGAATGTAACTATGATTGTTATTCTCTATGAAGCTGTGATATATACAATATATTTTATAGATACAATATATGTATGTGTGATATGAAAAAGAGGAAACATGTTACATTATTATTTAGATATTCATCATATGAATTTTATTAGAATGATATTATTTCATAAGGTATTTTATAGTGCTAGTTTTTTATTGGAGAGAAGTGTAACATTGTAAAAAAAAATCATGGGATTATAAGTATTCATGTAATAGTAGTTTCATTCTTTTTTTTGTGTGAATATTAATGATCTATGTCCACTCATATGATGATTTTTTTAAAAAATGCATAAGAATTATTTATTGTTAAGGAAAAAATAATATTTCTTAATGAAATTATTAAATATGTGTCATGACATGAAATAATGTTTTAATTCAAAATGGATTCCTTTTGTTGGAAAATTAGATACTTACTATAATTTTCTACATGTAATATATTCATTTACAATATTTTTTTCTTACTTGTTATCTAAAACCAAAAACCTAAATGATTTTAAAAAATGAAAAAATTTCAAATATTTTAAAAAGTTACAATAATATGAGATTATTATGGTTGGGTCCTAACAGTTTGTTTGAGAGAAGTATTTATAAATTATAGGAGATTATGCTGTTTTATTTTATTGCAGTTTTATGAGTTATGGATATAATCATGGGTTTATAATTTTTAATGTGACCATAATTTATATGTCATACTAAATACTATATTTGGATATATTTTATCATCATTTAAGGAGAATAATATTATTTTTGGATACAATAATTTTTATGTAATTTTGGGTTATTAGATTTTATTATGTAAAATTAAGAGTATGAGATATCATTTTAGGTAAATAATATTAATATTATTTTTTTGGAAGTATCTAACATTTACGGATAATTATATTTTTAATTATAATATAATTTTCAAAAAAGGACAACCAACACGATGGGTGATAACCCATCGTGTCCGAAAAGGCCAAATAAACTAAACAAGCAACTGAAGGGAGACAAAGGTGCATCACTGACCACTAGCCTTTGTGATATTCAGATTACAATGGATTTTTATTTTTAGTTAAACCATTTTATGGATGATGAATAAGTTTACTTTGGAAATATATTTTAATGGAAAATATTGTAATGCCTCGACCCTAGTTACCTAGAGTCGGTGAATTATTACATAACATTGGCATGATCACAAGAAAGATCAAATCTCGAAAGACCGATTGGTTTAGTATCCTTGGAAACACTAGATATATTCATAAAGTTTTACATTACATCATAAAGTAAAAAACTACAACAACAACATATTGTCTCCATTGTCCACACTATTAACCTCTCATAATATCCCTACAAGTCATTTATAATTTACATCTTCACATCCTAGGAAAATAAAACATAGAAAATGGGTGAGCTCAAATGCCCAGTAAGGATAACAATATAGCAGAAACTTTCATAAATAAAAATAAACATTTAAGGCAATGTATAACTAAAACAAAAGCCTTTTAAACATGAACTTCAACATAGTATGGCATAAATAAAATGAAATAATTCCATTTACTTATTCACATGGATATTCTACTAATCGAATAATCACATGAAATATCAATAACCACTTTCATAATGATGGAATGCATAATGCCAGACTATCATAACCACATAGCGAAGGCCTCGTTCCAAGACAACAAATGAGATTTTTTCAAGGCCTTGTTCCAAGACACTAGTCTGTCTCATGATACCTACCGATGCATTGAGGAGCTATAGCGGGCTCCACCCGTCACATATTAAGTCCAATGCATTCTCATATGAAAAGGATTAAAGATAACATAAGCATTCGTATTAAAATTAGCATCAGAAATGTCAATAATTTCACCATAAACCACAAATGGTATAAAAATAGCACATCCACAGTCAAACATACCAAAAAACCTTCAATAAAACATAGAAGTTTTGTATCATAATAAATCAATTTCACATAAGTGTAAAATCCATCAAAAGATGTTGACATAGTTGAAATCAAAACTCTTTTTGGAGAAATATCTCTTTTTATTTTGAAATCATTTAAGAGCCATATAAAATAAAACATTTTCTTTGAAAATATTCTTATAAGATTGTAAGGGAAGCTTCGATGATTTTATAATGGTGGAAAGTAACCGCACCCGCTGTATAAGTTAAAAAAAACATTTTTACCATAATTCTGTCTTAAAGGTTAAAAAGCACCTTGTTTGGAAAAAGACAGAAAGATTCCTTTATAAAACTCTTATAAAAAGTCAAAAAAGGGTATAAATGACTTTAACCCATATTCTTTTAAATAGTAAAAATGTTTTTAAATACATTTTTAAGAAACATGGATGTGGATGATAAAGAGATCCCAGTAGATAATTACGTATAAACAACCTCGGACAATGAAGAGATTGTGAAATAACCCTTACCTTGTACTTTTCCATGGTTGGGGTAGGTTAACATACTGTATAATGGTGAAGTAATTGTTATTAAATTATTAAAGAATCATATATATTAATATGATATCATATATGATCTTTTAAAATTGCATTGTTAATAATATCTTAGTATTATCGTCGTTTCGGGTGGTAACTTACTCATTTTCTTTTATATGTTTTGTTACGTAAGACATGTTTGTCATGGATAGGTTGTATCTTATTCATATCCAGAATGATATAAAGTACTTAAACATTATTTTTAAATCATAAAATGATAAATATACTTGAATGGATACGATGAAGAATGAATCTCATTGCGTTCATGGAGACGGTAGTCCGTACGTTCGCACGAGCGACAATATCATTCTTTTGATATTAAAATAATATATAATTGGATGGTATATCATATATACAGAATCATTATCATGTTATATTTATTATTTTTATGAGTTATACATCATTATTATACCCATCCAAATAATAATATATTGAATAACAATTACACCACGACGTCGAGATGATAAGCCGTACGTACGCACGTATGGTGACATGTTATTGAAAGGGTGGATAGAATACTGAATAAGGTTGTACTATAATTATAATAACATCATATTATATATAATACTGGAGTTATTATTTTAGAATGGTAACAACAAAGGAAGACGAAGTGGAAGAAGAAGGAAACTTGAAAAAGGGTGGTGAAATCATTACCTCTTCTTCGGGTTCTTCCTTTTGATTTAATCAAAATGGATCCTTAGGTTGGCTTTCCGATCAAAATAAGGCCTCCAAGTTGTAGTGAGGGAAGTTGGGAGAGTATTTGGCCAGAGTTTGGCAGAACCAAAATTCTTTGAAGGTGTGAAAAAACAAGAAGGAGGAGTGCCCTTTTATAAGAGGGGTGATGGGAATCTTTGAAAAAGCATGGAATGTTAGTTTATAATAAATTCATATTCGGTTTCTAATGGCTCCAAAGATGATTATTAAAAGTTTAAGGTGGTTATAGGTCGAAAACCACTTATCAAATAGAATTTAGATAGGTTTGGGTACTTATATTAACCTTATCTTTTAGTTTTAACTCTTAGTTAATTAGTTTCACTTTTACAATGTCTCTTTATATTTCTATATTATATGGTTAATAAATATAACATATACTTCCAAGAGACCCCCAAGTGGTCCAGTAATTATACACCTATCATGATATAAGTTTCTTGATCGAACCATATATTTTTAGGAATTTAATATCAATTAATAATGTAATATTTGTTTTAAAAACTCTTTTATGTCAATTTTGACACTATTCAATAGTTGATTTTTGTGAAACTCAGAACAGATTGATTATTTCGAAAAAAGTAAATTAAATCAATCCTAATATGTCAAATGATCCTAGAAAATTAATTTAATTCATTAAAAGTTTCAAATTAATTTTTTTGGGTATTTATAATATTAATTATTTTAATTTTTCACTATTATAGTAATTACTGCATCATCATTGTGTCATAAATAAATTAAATTATTTAATGTCTAAAAATTGTATATAAAATATAATTATGTAGGAAATATTTTTATATTTCTAATTAATATTTATAATCTAAAATCCAACATATATAACCCTATGTAAAAATTGTTTTGATAAAAGATATATGCTTGTGTCATTTTTGTATTCATTTTAACTTAATTAAAATAAAGTGTCCCTATCACCTACAAGTGGCTCCATGAGGTCCCAAAATTGACCCAAAAATCCCCATGGTCGGACATGTATCGACCATTAAGGTTAGGACACGTTTTATGGTAATTTTGTATTATTATAATATTATGTTTTAACCCTTATTTACCAGATTTACCCTTTAACCATGGTAAAAAAAATATTTACCGCATTAATTATTCAAAATGTCTGAAAATAAAAGTTACCTATTTACACAATTTGAACATCCTAATTCCAAATATTGAATCCATTTTTCCAAATTCAAAACACAGAAGTGGCAGAAATTAATTTAAAATTAATTTCTGTTGTTAAAACAAAAAGCGTGTTTGTAAGAGATAATAACTATCAAAATATTGACACTTGTTTATGTCCAGTTTAATTGTAAAATTATGTCCAATGAAAAACCTTGAATTAAATGGTAAAAATATATTATAAATATACTTTAAAACCACTCAAATTTCTATTTTGTCAATATAAATTATTTCGATTAAAAAAGTCATTTTTAATTAAAATTTATTAATTTTCACTATTTATCAAAATATCAAAGTTATCCGAAAAGTACCAAAATTTAACCTTTGGCTAAATTCGATATTCTGAATCCAAAAATGAAGTCCATTTTAAAATATAAAATATATATAATTTCAAAAAGTAGTTATTACTATTCATAACGGCTAGTTTGATTTGTTGTGGTGTGTTAGAACTCGATGTTGCGTACAACACATGCTATCACATTATTCAAGGAGAAGCGTACTGTAGAAGCTTGAGGTGTTACATTCTCCCCTCCTTCAAATAATTTCATCCTCAAAATTTCTATAATAATACCACATGAAGAGACTCGGGTGGTTCTTCATCATAAGTTCCTCGGGTTCCAACGTTGTCTCTTCCATCTTATGGTTTCTTCAGAAAACTTTTACCAGATGAGTCGTCCCGTTTCTCAGTATTTGTTCTCTCGAATCAAGAATCCTGACGGGCTCTTCGCAATAAGACAGGTCGGGTTCTAGTTCTAACTCCTCATAGGTGAGTACATGCGTTGGGTCAGGCATGTATTTCCTCAATAGAGATACGTGGAACACATCATGAAATTTGAAGAGACTTGGCGGCATTTCCAATCGGTAAGCTACAGCCCCAATTCGTTCTAGAATTTCGAAAGGTCCGATGTACCTGGGACTCAATTTACCTTTCTTACCAAAACGTACGACTCCCTTCCATGGATATACCTTCAGGAAAACATGATCACTTACTTGAAATTCCAAATCCTTCCTTTGATTATCGGCATAGATCTTCTGCCTACTTTGAGCTTCTTTGATGTGATTTTGGATTACCTTCACCTTTTCCATCGTCTCCTCCACCAGTTCTGGACCTACAGGTTTTCTTTCACCAACATCATCCCAACAGGTTGGTGTGAGACATCTATTTCCGTATAACGCTTCATATGGTGCCATCTGAATACTTGAATGGAAGCTATTGTTATAGGAAAATTCTACCAGAGGTAAATATTGATCCCACATACCTTGAAAGTCATGTGAGCAGGATCTCAACATGTCCTCTACGGTTTGAATAGTCCATTCTGATTGTCCATCTATCTAAGGGTGGTAGGCAGTGCTCAAATGAAGTTCAGTATCCAGGGATTTCTGAAGACTTTTCCAGAATCTTGAAGTAAAACGGGGATCATGATCAGAAACAATTGATAGGGGTACTCCATGAACTCTCACAACTTCATTATTATATAGTCTTCCTAGATGTTCCAGTGGTAGATCTTCTCTTATAGCAAGAAAATGTGCTGACATGGTAAGACGATCAACAATAACCCATATTTCATCGTTCCATCTAGGAGTCTTTGGTATCCCCATGACAAATTCCATCGTAATATTGTCCCATTTCCACTCTGGTATGGGAAGAGGTTGCATGACTCCTCCAGGTTGTTTCCTTCCAGCTTTCACTTGTTGACAAACTATACATCTGGACACAAAATCAGCAATCTCCTTATTCATGTTGTCCCACCAAAAGTTTTCCTTCAAATCTTTATACATTTTGGTGCTCCTAGGGTGTATAGAGAAATTGGAACTATGAGAATCATCCAACAATTCCTTTTTTAGATCAAGTATATCGGGAACACAAAGTCTCTTCCCGAATTTCAAAATTCCATCTTCATACACAAAGTCTCTCAATATCCCATCATTCACATCTTTAATCTTCTTTTTAAATTCTTCATCATCGGTCTGAGAACTCTTAATCCATTCTAGTAAAGATGGTTTGGAAACCATTTGAAAAATCATTGATGTTTCACCTTCCCTGGTTATTCCCATGTCCATCTTCACTAGATCCATCTAAATTGAATCCCTTTCAATTCTCATCACATTCAAAACTACATGGTCTTTTATGATAAAAGCATCTGCCACATTGTTTGCTTTCCCCGAGTGGTAGTGTATTGTATAATCATAATCCATGAGTAATTCAATCCATATCCTTTGCCTCATGTTGAGTTATTTTTATGAGGAAATATACATCAAACTCTTGTGATCAGTATAAATCTCACATTTTTCACCATAGAGGTAGTGCCTCCATATCTTCAAAGAAAATATCACAGCTTCTAACTCGAGATCATGAGTAGGATTTTTTTGTTCATGAATTTTCAACTGTCGTGATGCATAGGCAATAACCCTATCATTCTGCATAAGGAAAAAACCAAGTCCTTTCTTTGATGCATCACTATAAATAACGAACCCATCATTCCCCGATGGTAGAGTCAATATAGGATCATGGACTAATCTTCTCTTCAGTTCTTCGAAACATTTTTCACATTCTTTTTTCCAAAAAAATTTAACCCCTTTATGTGTGAGCTTCGTTAATGGGTTATCCAATCGGGCAAAATTCTGGACGAAACATCGATAATAACCTGCTAAACCAATAAAACTATGTACCTCAGTTATATTCGTCGATGCTGGCCATTCTTGGATTGCCTTGGTCTTAGAAGGATCAACAGAAATTCCATCTTTAGAGACAATATGGACAATAAAAGAAATCTCCTGAAGCCAGAATTCACACTTGCTAAACTTCCCATATAATTCATGTCTTCTCAGAGTCATCAGGATAATGCGCAAGTGATTTTCATGATCTTCGTAACTTTTGGAGTATACCAAGATATCATCAATAAATACCACCACAAATTCATCGAGATATTCCTTGAAAACTCTATTCATCAGATCCATGAATACAGAGGGTGCATTAATCAATCCAAAAGGAATTACAGTAAACTCGTAATGCTGGTAGCTAGTTCGAAATGCTGTCTTTGGAATGTCTTCCTTCTTCACACACAACTGATGGTATCCAGATCGAAGGACAATCTTTGAAAAGTATTGAGCTCCATGCAGTTGGTCAAATAAATCATCAATGCGAGGTAGGGGATACTTGTTCTTTATTGCTATAGCATTGATCTCCCTATAGTCAATACATAACCTCATAGATCCATCTTTCTTTTTAACAAAATGAATAGGGGCTCCCCATGGAGAAAAACTAGGGTGAATAAATCCTTTATTACTCAATTCTTCTAGTTGTTTCTTTAGTTCAAATAATTCTACAGTGTCCATTCTATAAGGGGTCTTCGATATAGGCCTTGATTTAGGAATTAAATCAATGGAAAACTCAACTTCTCGTTCTGGAGGATGTCCAGGTAAATCTTCCAAAAATGCATCTATATATTCTTTCACAACAGGTACATCCTCTATTTCAACATTCCTTTACTCACCCATAGTCATTTCATTATCATCCTCCCCAATAATTGAATTTAGTTGAGCTACTGGGGGCGGATGTAGATAAGAATTAGGTGGTGACGATTCTTCTCTAAAGATAAGGTGTTCCTTATCATCATCATCAAGAATCGTAACCTATTTCTTCTTACAATAAATCTTCGCATCATAGTCTGAAAGCCAGTACATAGCGAGGATTATATAAAACTCAATCATAGGTATGAAAATGAGATCAGTAGATAAAGAACATTTATGTGCTCTAATGGGGACTGATTCACAAAACATTGTTGCAATGATACTTCTTTTAGGAGTTTTAACTGACAACTCCCTTGTTAAATCAAATTGGAAATATCTAATTTTCTTAGCAAACTGGGAAGATATAAAACAATGCGATGATCCAGAATCAAATAATGCATTTTCTAAACTAGAGGAAACCATTAAATTACCTGCCACCACGTCTTTCAGAGATTCTACCTCGGCAGTAGTGATAGCATATGCTTGGCCTTGATCCCTTGGAATTTTCTGGGGTAACTTCCCCTGACTCTTAGGAAATTCATTTTCATAATGTCCCATCTCCCTGCAATTGTAGCACTGAACATTGGTAGCTTCCTTCTTCCCTTTACAATCACGAGCTTGGTGGCCTTTTTCACCACACTTGTAATAGACTCCCATTCCCTTCAAGCATGTACCGGGGTGTTTCTTCCCACATTTACCAAAGGATGGATATTCAACCATTCCCTTATTCTTCTTATTTCCATTCCCAGATTGATCAGCAGGTCTCTTCTTCTCTTTCTTTGCATTAAATTCATGAGACTTAGAGAATTATTTTTCGGTCTTGATAGCGCATGAGACAATGTCTTCGTACGATGAAAAGGATTGTCAGACTAATGCTCAATGGAGAAATGGTTTTAACCCATAAAAGAAATGATCAATCTTACTTCTTGGGTTACGTATATAATCTCCAGCATACCTTGCTACCCTTGTAATGTTAGCCTCATACATTGCAACATTCTCATCCTCCTTTTTCTCAGACTAAGAAATTGACTTTCCATATCTACTCGCTGGTCGCGAGGAAAGTATTTTTCTAAAAACAGATCTTTGAACTCCCTCCATTCTATATTTGATACTTCATCATCTTCCTTTGTATTTTGAATCAATGACCACCATTGATCAGCATCACCAGTGAGGTGGTAAACTGCCATGATAACATTTTCCCTTTCACTACTCCCCAAAGCCTAAAATATTTTCTCTAGGGAATTTATCCATTGCTCAGCTACTAAGGGTTTTTTACTCCCATAGAATGTCTGTGGTTGTTTCCTCATAAAGCAATCTAACATTGATCCTCCACATTGCGGATCAGGGTGCTCTATATGGGTAAGGTTATTATTCAAAACCTGAGTGATTTGTCCCAGTATGGTGATTAGCTGATCGGCACCAGTTGCATCACCAGCTCTGCTATAATTATCTTGAGTAGAAGGGAAATTCCTACATGGAGTGCATGCATTGATACAGTTTCCATTTCTTCCACTAGTCACCATTTCTAAACAATGTCATAAACTAGATCAGTTTACATAATCCCATACTTATAAATCACTTAACATAAATTGAACTATTTATGGATATAATCCATAATCATAAGAATGTTTTCTTTGAGGAAGTATATTCTCATAAACCCTTCATAATGATTTGTAATGAAAATTAGAGTTATCCTAAGAATATCCCCTGGGATTTTCGTAACCAAGAGCGCAGCAAGGCCCGTTGTCATGCACCAGTTCCCGTTCGAGTCTAGCTCAAAGCGGTGTTTTCGGGTTTTACCCCTGGGTACATCTGTGCCAGATCCGCCTCTACCTGCTCGTATCCAGACAGGGATGTATTGCTCGGAAAACTAACAAAATCTCTACTATACCAAAATTCTAGAAAGTTCTTCTATACTATTCCTCAAAGACCATCTTAAGTCTATGTTCTTTAATCAGAGTTTATCTAAATCTAGTTTCCAAGTTTTGTACTAAACTTCCTATGATACCAATTGTAACGCCCCGACCCTAGTTACCTAGAGTTGGAGCATTATTACATAGCATTGGCATGATCACAAGAAAGATCAAATCTCGAAAGACCGATTGGTTTAGTATCCTTGGAAACACTAGATATATTCATAAAGTTTTACATTACATCAGAAAGTGAAAAACTACTACAACAACATATTGTCTCCATTGTCCACACTATTAACCCCTCATGATAGCCCTGCAAGTCATCCATAATTTACTTCTTCACATCCTTGGAAAATAAAACATATAAAAGGGTTGAGCTCAAATTCCCAGTAAGGATAACAATATATCGAAAACTTTCATAAATAAGAATAAACATTTAAGGAAATGTATAACTAAAACAAAGGCCTTTTAAACTTGAACTTCAAAATAGTATGTCATAAATAAAATGAAATAATTCCATTTACTTATTCACATGGATATTCTACTAATCTAATAATCACATGCAATATCAATAACCACTTTCATAATGATGGAATGCATAATGCCAGACTATCATAACCACATAGCCAAGGCCTCATGCCAAGACTAAAAATTAGATTTTTTTCAAGGCCTTATGGCAAGACACTAGTTTGTCTCATGAGACCTACCGATGCATCGAGAAGCTATAGAGGGCTCCACCCATCACATATTAAGTCCAATGCATTCCCATATGAAAAGGTTTAAACATAACATAAACATTCGTATTAAAACTAGCATACGAAATGTCAATACTTTCACCATAAACCATAAATGGTATAAAAATAGCACATCCACAGGAAAACATACCACAAATACTTCAATAAGACATTGAAGTTTTGTATCATAATAAATCAATTTCACATAAGCGTAAAATCCATCAATGGATGTTGACATAGATGAAATCAAAACTCTTTTTAGTGTAATATCTGTTTTTATTTTGAAATAATTTAAGAGCCATATAAAATAAAACATTTTCTTTGAAAATATTCTTATAGGCTTGTAAGGGAAGCTTCGACGATTTTATAATGGCGGAAATTAACCGCAACCGCCGTATAAGTTAAAAAAAACATTCTTACCTTAATTCTGTCGAAAAGGTTAAAAAGCACCTTGTTTGGAAAACGACGGAAAGGTTCCTTTATAAAACTCTTATAAAAAGTCAAACAAGGGTATAAATTACTTTAACCCATATTCTTTTAAATAGTAAAAATGTTTTGAAATACATTTTTAAGAAACATGGGTGTGGATGATAAAGAGATCCCATTAGATAATTATGTATAAACAACCTCGGATAATGAAGAGATTGTGATATAACCCTTACCTTGTACTTTTCCTTGGTTGGGGTAGGTTAACCTCCTATATAATGGTGAAGTAATTGTTATTAAATTATACAAGAATCATATATATTAATATGATATCATATATTATCATTTAAAATTTCTTTGTTAATAATATCTTAGTATTATTGTCGTTTCCGGTGGTAACTTACTCATTTTCTTTTATATTTTTTGTTACGTAAGCCATTTTTGACATGGATAGGTTGTATCTCATTCATATCCAGAATGATATCAAGTCCTTAAACATTATTTTTAAATCATCAAATTATAATTATAATTGAATGGATACGATGGAGAATGAATCTCATCGCGTTCGTGGAGACGGTAGTTCGTACGTACGCATGAGCGACAATATCATTCTTTTGATAACAAAATAATATATAATTGGATGGTATATCATATATACAGAATCATTATAATTTTATATTTATTATTTTCATGAGTTATACATCATTATTATACCCATCCGAATAATAATATATTGAATAACAATTACACCACGACGTGGAGACGGTACGCCGTACGTACGCACGTATGGTGACATGTTATTCAAAGGGTGGATAGAATATTAAAAATGGTTGTACTATAATTATAATAACATCATATTATATGTAATACTAGAGTTATTATCTTATAATGGTAACAACAAAGGAAGAAGAAGTGGAAGAAGAAGGGAACTTGAAAAAAGGTGGTGAAATCATTACCTCTTCTTCGGGTTCTTCGTTTTGATTTGATCAAAAGGGATCTTTAGGATGGATTTATGATCAAACTAAGGCCTCTAGGATGTATTGAGGGAAGTCGGGAGAGTATTTGGTCAGAGTTTGGCCGAACCAAAAGGCTTTGAAGGTGTGAAGAAATGAGAAGGAAGAGTGCCCTTTTATAAGAGGGGTGAGGGGCACCTTTGGAAAAGCTAGGAATATTAGTTTATAATAAATTAATATTCGTTTTTTAATGGCTCCAAAGTTGATTATTCAAATTTTAAGGGGGGCATAGGTAGAAAACCACTCAAAAAATAGAATTTAGATAGGTTTGGTTACTTATATTAACATTATCTTTTATTTTTAACTCTTAGTTAATTAGTTTCACTTTTACAATGTCTCTTTGTATTTTTATATTATATGGTTAATAAACTTACCATATACATCCAAGAGACCCCCAATTTCTCAATTAATGATACAAATATCATTATATAAGTTGTTTGGCGGAACCTTATATTTTTAGAAATTTAATGTCAATTAATAATATAATATTTGTTTTAAAAACTGTTTTATGTCAATTTTGACACTATTCAATAGATGATTTTTTTGAAACTCATAAAATATTGATTACTTCAAAAAAAAATCAATTAAATCAATCCTAATATGTCATATTATCCTATAAAATTAATTTAATTCATTAAAAGTTTCAAATATTATTTGTCTGGGTATTTATAATATCAATTATGTTAATTTTTCACTATTATAGTAATTACTGCATCATCATTGTGTCATTAATAAAATAAATTATTTAATGTCTAAAAATTATAAATAACATATCATTATTTAGGAAATCGTTTTATCTTTCTAATTAATATTTATAATCTAAAATACAACATATATAACCCTATGTAAAAATTGTGTTTCTAAAAGATATATGCTTGTGTAATTTTTGTATTCATTTTATCTTAATTAAAATGAAGTGTCCCTATCACCTACAAGTGGCTCCATGAGGTCCCAAAATTGACCCAAAGATTCCCATGGTCGGACATGTATCAACCAATAAGGTTAGGATACGTTTTAGGGTAATATTTTATTATTATAATATTATTTTTCAACCCTTATTTACCAGATTTACCCTTTAACCATGGTAAAAAAATATTTACCGCAGTAATTATTCAAAATGTCTAAAAATAAAAGTTACCTATTTACACAATTTTAACATCCTGATTATAAATATGGAATCCTTTTTTCCAAATTCAAAACACAGAAGTGGCAGAAATTAATTTAAAATTAATTCCTGTTGTTAAAACAAAAAGCGTGTTTTTAAGAGATAATAACTATCAAAAGATTAACACTTGTTTATGTCCGGTTTAATTGTAAAATTATGTACAATGAAAAACATTGAATTAATTGGTAAAAATATATTCTAAATATACTTTAAAACCACTCAAATTTATATTTTTTCAATATAAATTATTTCGATTAAAATAGTCATTTTTAATTAAAATTTAGTAATTTTCACTATTCATCAAAATATCTATGTTTTCCGAAAAGTACCAAAATTTCACCTTAGGCTAAATTTGATATTAAAACTCCAAAAATGAAGTCCATTTTGAAATATAAAATATATATAATTTCAAAAAGTATGTATTACTATTCATAACGACTAGTTTGATTTGTTGTGGTGTGTTAGAACTCGATGTTGCATACGACAAACGCTATCGCATTATTCAAGGAGAAGTGTACCGTAGAATCTTGGGGTGTTAAATTTTTTTTTGGGATTAAGTGATTAATTTTATATCAAAATACATTCACTATTCTGGGAACCATAAATAATTAATAAAAATGTGATACCATTGGATTTTATTTGTGGAATAATCGTTGAGTTATATTTTGGAAAAATATATTATTTTATTGTGGATTTATAGTAATTAATTATATATATATATATATATAAATGATTACCATATCATAGAGATAATTTAATTTAGAAAATTACATTTTCATATAATTTGTTTAGTGTAAATAATGTTATTTGGAGATAAATGTTAACATATATTATGCAAGTATATTTGATCAAATACTTATGATTTTTTGGATTTCATATTTTTCTAGAATATTTTTTAAATAATTTTAAAGATTGTAATTTGATGAATGATATATTTTTAACATGGGGTATTACTTTTAATTTTTAGAGATTAATATAGTTTTTAATCACATAATGGTTTATTATTTTTAAAATATTATCCTATATTATCCTAAAGAGTTCCCTTTTTCTTAATATCTAATGATTGGACAAAAATGTAGTTAATTTTTTTTTTATTTTTTTATCCATATAAATTGATACTATTTTTCAAGTCATGAAAACTTCATCTCTAATACACATGTTTTGGAGAAATATATTAGATTGGGGTGGAAATTGATTAAATTATTAAAACTACATGTAAATTATATAGATTTCATTATGTTATTTGTTTAAATTGTAAAATAATTCCTGATAAATATGAAATGAATCATGAAATAAAAACATTACTTGGTTATTTTTATTATTATGAAATCAATGAACATTTATCTAATCATGGATTTATGGTTTGTTAATTAATCAATTTATCATTTCTATGTTCTCCATCAATATCCATATGAACGTGATTGTTTATTTTATCATCCTTATTCATGTTTTTCTATATGTTAAACCAATATGTGTCTTATCAGATGACCCACTTATATTCCAATTTATATTATTAAATTGATGGTATATTGACCCTTGTTTTGATGTGGCATATCAATAGTTGTTTTTTGAATAGTCAAACCCTGGTTACATAGCATGAGATAAAATTTCAGGGTATAAATTTAGTAAAGGGGTGGGGTGAATTTAACATCCCAAAATTTTAAGTAGGGTTCACTATATTATATATCATATATGATATTCCACATCAAGATTGAATGAACAACAAAATATTATTATTTAAATGGTACCATTATAACATAACCAATAGAACAGTGGGTATGAACATAATTGAATGAATAATGAAAATATAGTTTACAAATTTCTATATAAGGATTTATTTATTGATTCAAAAAATTTTAAATGAAAATGAAACACTTTTAACATAAATTGGAATCTTTTTTTTGTAAATAAATATAACTGCAGAAAATTATTTTTTATACTAATAAAATATAAAATAAACCTTTATGGATTATATTGATGAAAGAAATATATAATATATTTAATTTAATGATTAAAATTCATGTAATGTCTTTTCTAGATGTGATTCTAATTTAAATCAAATTTTATGAATAAAATGTGTTATTTCCCTAAATAGAGTTTAGCTGCCTTTTGAGGGAGATGATGTATTATTACAAAATTTTAAAACTTTTATAATTTTTTTTTGAAAAAAAACATCATTTTTAATGTGTAATATCAAATATTAATTTTTTTCGAAATTTTAGAATTTTTCTAATAAGATTCATTTTATTGATTAATATTGTGAAATACAACATTTTAAATTAAAATTATGTTTTCATCTAAAAAATTATAATGCTAAATTAATTATTTTATTGTAAAATAAGATAAATTATACATATATTAATATAATATAGTTTATTGGAAACATATTCTTAATGAGTTTGGATATAAAAAAATTTCAGTTTTTTAGAAAAATTTCAAATTAAAAACTCAGATTCTCATAAAATCTAAAACATTAATTTTAAGGTAATTTTAACCACTTAAGTTTTTTCAATTTTTTGAAAAGTACAAAATTTTTGGAATCATAAGGTCCAAAAGTAATAAATATGATTATTTTTTTCTAGACAACATGAATAGTATACCTATTAATTTATATACCAAGTTTTAGTATCAATCAGGCAATTAAGGGTAAAAATTATTAGTAGGATAATAAAATTCAACTAAATTTTTTATAATTCTATTAGTTGATTTATTTAAAAAAAAATCATTGGGATGTATTTATTTCCACTTAGATACACTTGGTTGACATTAATCCCATGATTTTATTTCGATTTAAGAAATGTCAATATTGACCCACCCATGAATTTAATAATTATAACATTTTTAATATATGGTCATCCATAATATATTATCTACAAAAAAATTAATATTAAAATACCAAATATTTATATTAATCATGGTAATTTTTTTTAATTTTTTTGGGATGAAATAGTAAATTTAATGGGTTGAATAAAGATGGTGAAATTATTATTATATTAATTGAAAATACGAATAAATGATCATAAAACTATTAAAATAAATATATTTTTCATATTTAATTTAAATAAATAAATAAATATATATATATATATATATTAAATTTTATGGATATACTATAACAGTTATTCAATTTATCATGCTGAATGGTTTATTTGTAAAAGTCAATTTAATGAATAGTGACAAAAAATGAGATAAATGATATTTTAAAATTAATAATATTTTATTAAATGATATAAAAAATATAAATATATTTAATTAGAACGAAAAAAGATTATATGATTTAAAATGAATTCCATGATTCATTTATGGTTCATTATTAAATTTATATTAATTATATTAACCATGAATTTTTTAAATAAATCTTGCCACGATAAGAGTTGTGGTGGTTAAGTAAAGATTAAAACCAAATTATATGGATTACAGAAATAGTAAAAATCTACGTAAATTTCAATTGTTGAATTAATTTCAATGCATTACAATCCTAAATGATAGAAAAAAAATTTGAGCCATTTTTATAAGTTAATTAATTAAAATTAATTTAGAATTTTTTAAAATTTCATGAGATCCCATATCATCTATTAAAAATAAAATCCACTTATTCTCATTTACTTACACTTAATAATGTTTTTTTCAGAAAATATCATCACAAATAACTTCCTAGAATATATTACCACATTCCAGTGTACATATTTTAGGTAGAACATCACCCTTTGGGGACTTATGGTGTTAATAAAGGATAGATTTATAAAGAAGAGGTATCATTATTAATTAAGGGATTCTATTTTGTTTCTTCCTAAAAATCAATAAAAAAGAACATAAAATAGATAAAATAAGAAATCCAATATACACCATATAGTGTGATGTTATTATGTTTGTGTAATAACCCATATCCATCTCCAATTCTATAAAATGGAAAAAATAATTAATCGTTCATCTGTACGGAGGACTACCGCCTCGCAAATCGATTTATTTGATTCCCATAACTACCTATAAATACTGATTATAATGATGAAATTAAGATTTATATTTTAAATTTATGTAATATTTATAATTATGAAGATAAAATAAATCATTTACATTCTTACATTTTTGGAAACAGAAAACTTATAATGTCATTCATGTGTATGTGTAAATTATCACTTTCAGGAAGTGATGCGATTTTTTTTCAACATCCCTTCACATTAATGATATATTAAAGTATTATAATATTTTATTTTTTAAATTATGATCTTTTTTTAATGATATAATTCTAATTACATTATATTCATAATGATCACGGAAAAATTTAAATGTTTCTGTTTAATACGTATGGTCAACTGTCTCCATTATTACAACGTAGTTCAAGTTTAAAATCCTTATTTAATTAATGGATTTAAAAGTATAAATTATGTATTAAAGTTATTATTTTTTCAAGAATTTTTTATGTAGTTATGATGGACTAGTGTCCACATTATCTATAGACATCATTCCAAAGTCATTTTGGAAACAATTACCAATTATCATTGAAACGTCTGACATGAACATAAAAAATTATGTAATTATTATAAAACAAGAATAAGTGATATAAAATTAATAATAAACATGGAAAAGGGTCTCCTGAAAGTTAATTAACATCCATTATTATTATTCATAAAGATAATTATTGATCATTATGATTCGTATTCAATGTATGGTACTTTATTTTATGAAAAATGTTTTAATGTTAGACATCCATCAATTTTTAGAAAAGTATAAATAAAGTTTCTTTTAAATTACATGACATGAATATATTTTTTCCTCATTCATAATCCATTCATATGTTAAAGTTTCCTCTATAATTTTAAATTTTTATTTTCAAATGAATCTTTTCATTTTTAAGTGAAATCATTTTTGAATGGAAAAGTGATCCTTGAATGGAAATGATATTTTTAAGATGAAATATTAATTTATGATTGTTTTTTGCAATTTTAAATGTTTGGTTTAATGGAAATTTCTTATCGGTATTGGTGGTTCGGTTATGAATCGGGGGTGGTGATATCATAATAGCTCACAATTCATTTCGTAATGATATGGGAAAAACTGATTATGTTTCCCCGAATAGATTATTAAATATATTATAACAGTTATTAAAAACATAAATATGATAGTTACTCCCTCTATATCATCGAGAGTTAGAGTATCCATGATATTTAATTTATATGTTAGTGTGATATGATATTTATTCTACAATTCACATTATGTTTTTTGTATGATTTATTTAGATTTTATATGTATTTTATGGTTTAATAAGGTAAGATAAATTGATTCCAGTTTTTGTATTGAAATTATAAATTTGTTAAAATATTTTCATGGGTTTCTATTTGATATTTTTCTAAATATTTCATTTTTTCTTATTATATAACCTATAGAGATTTTTAGTGTTCATAAATGGTTTTAACATGTTTTCACAAGTCATAAAAATTGGATATGACAAACATGATTCCATAATTAAAGTATTGAATATGTGTGATCAAAATATTGTTTTTATTTTTAACTTGTTTACTTTTTTGGGATAAATATGTACTTAGTATTACTGCAATTTTGAAAGGTGTGGGTTTACTATATATGGGTTATTTCTCATTATATAAAATTCTAAAATCAAAATATCATGTTGAAAAAAAAATGTCATTTCTTGTCTAAGTCACTAGAATATGTAAATTTTAAGGCAATGTACCTATAGTGAATTATGTGACTTGGGTGTTATATATTGATTAATTTTATGGATTATAATGATTATATATATATGTGGATAATAGCGGAGAGGGACCTTAACAATATTAATAAACAATCTAAATAACTTTTACATTATCTGTTACATATTGTTATACATGATCTTTCAATTATTACAGATCTAGTGAAGTGTTTTAATTGTTATAAATACATGATAGTTTCTATTCGTTGATTTTATCTATCAATAAAACTCTTAGAATAAAATTCGTCATTTTCATAGCTATTTATAATTTTTTAAATATATTACATGATTAATTAATGTTTGAAGATTACCGATTTTGGTTATGTCTAGATTAGATATGATCATTATCATGGAATGGTTTAACATATATAATTGACACGTCAATAACTATCATAAAGGAGTGAGTATTACATAACTAAATGTTTGGAGATTCATGTTGTCAGTTGTGTTGGAAATTGATCCACAAAAAGAGGGACTACATCTATTTATGAGATATGTTTTATGGCATATATTATTAGAATTATAATTAAATTTTATTAGATGGTGACTCCCTCCACTTTTCATCATAGCGTATACCTGTATGGAATCATATTTCTAGATGATTTCTCAAGGGTCACCTATAGAAAGGGGAATTAGGTATGAGGTCGAGCTCATGCTAAGTGCATGACCTATAACAATTCCACAAAATTTCATGGAACCTATTAGTTTGAAATATATTAATGTAAAATATGAAAATCTTAAATCTAATTGGTATATTTGATGGATCAGTCAATGCACTTATGTTTTAATAGAGAAAAAAATGCTCTATAGAATATGTGATACTCATAACCAAACCCAAACAAACAATGATTATATAATCATGAATATTATAACCAAGCAGTTAAATTTTCATGTTTGAAAAAGATTAAATAAGTTATTAAATATTTATATGAGTCAAATTCAAGATAAATTGGTTGGTAAATCATTGTAAATACTCACTCAAATTTTGTAATGTATTAATTTAAATATACATTCTTGAAAATTTATTTTTATTAATTTTTGTGAAAAATTATTATAAATAATATTAAAAAATTAATAATTTTTTTGATAATATTATCCAAATTTTTTATATCACCATATAAATATTAACTTATTATAGAATATTTTAATTTTTCAGAAAAAAATGATTTTTCAATGTATACTAAAAAATCTACATTTGTTTGTAGATGTCATTAATTTTTATTAATTACATAATTTTGAAGTTACAATATTATTTTATTTGATTTAATGTAAATATAATTATTGTTAATTTACATATAATACAATTAATTTTATTTCAATAATATTTATCTTGGATTTTAGAGTTAGTCTATTATAATATTTGAGAACCCATTTTTCTTAAAATTGTTATAAAAATAATTTCATTTCTCCAATTTTATTATTTTGAAATAACCCCTTATTAGGAATTATTTAGTTTATATTGACACACACACACACATATATATATATACTAATTAAAATTCATATAATGAATATTACTATTTATAAAGTTGAGGTAACATCATCTGTCATTTGAAAAATTAATTTAGAAGAAAACTGCATTTCGTCATGCATATGTTTTTTATTATAAAAACATATATTAGTGGAAATTTAATTTTCTATAATGGTTTCCATATTTATAATAATAATATATATGATTATATAATATATTCAACTTAATTTATGGACATAATAAATAATGACCATACTATATATTTATGACTATAGTTAAAGGAATACAGGCTCTTTAGTGGAAAAAATAATTTTACAAAGACAAGAAAAAATGTAACCATATGACTGTATATTTATATTTTTGTTTAGAAATATTAAAAATTATACATATAATAACTTATTAAATGACCACATATTTATGTTGATAAATATAATAATTTTGTTTCATTGGAACAAAAATTATTGTTGGGGTAATATTTATTTTAAATCAAGAATATACTTTTTAAATAATTAATTATAAAAATATCTTATATGTTAGATAAATATTATTATCAAATAGTACATATTTAAAATTAATTCCAAAAATAATTTTATCAATTAAAATTTTATTTCAATAATGGTTCCAAAACTGCTATTTTCAAAAACTAAAATATTTTTCAATAAATGACATTACTATTTTAAAATGAAATTTTCATATATTTATAAAACCTATTTTAATTTATTATATATATTTTTTATAAATTATAATTATAGAATTAACCACTTTTTATTTCATCATATTTTTCTAAGATAATTTAAATTTTGGGTACAAAATTAAATACGATGTAAATAATCAGTCTGTATTGTGAAATCATAATGCTAAAAAATTGATGTAATACAGACAATAAATTGCATCAATGAAAAAATATTTATATCACATTTAATATTATATTATTTTGATGTTATTTTTTATATATTATAATTCCTTAACCAATAATCCAAAATCTATACTTTATTTAATGTTTTTGAAAATATTTCATTATGAACATGCCTCACTTACACATAACCAATGGTTATATATAAATATATTCAGACAATGAAACTTTTTAATAATTAAAACCTTGACTATTAATCATAAACCATTGTAGAAAACCATGATAAAGTTTATATTCATTATTATATTATTATATAGTGTCTGAAACCTATGATTGTGAAATAATAAAAATCTCCCTCACATTCATCAATAAATCCATCATGGAACCCATTAATCTTCACTCAAATAACATAAATGGTGTCATTACCCTTCCCAGCCATCTATTTATACCTCCCATTGTTCCCCAAATTTATCATGAAGCTCATCCAAGTTTTCTGAATCAGTCCCTCAAGGTATGGGATATCCCTCTCACCTATTTATTCAAGAACCACTTTTATGTCATTCCTCTAAATATATTGTTGTTCTTATTTGGAAATGATTTTATGAATCCATAATAATTCCATTTTGATATGAATGTTATGATAGACATTTACCTTTCATTAATCCCGCCAATGTGACTTTATGTACTCCTGTTATGATGAAGAAATTTCCCTGAGAGTTTTCAGACCAAAGGTGTGGTATCTATCTCACATATATTCAATAGAAAACCATATTTATATTAATCCATATCAATCTAAGGTTTTTAGGTTTCTATGAAAAAAAATAATAATTTATATAATATTTATTTCATGATAATTAGAATACATTTATCCCCTCTCATTATAGTGTTTATTGAAGCTGTTACTTTGCTGCAATCATCCCTTTCTCATCTTTATTAAGTAATATTAATCATATTCTGCCTTTTTTCACCAATTTAAAATTTATTGATATATTCTACAATATCTCACTTATATACCCTAAAATATTTAACTGATGATATAACCCATTCACTATATTAAGACCTCCAATAAAAATTTATTCGAAATGTTTATACTCTGAAAATTTCACTATGATTTTCAAAGCCAAAAAATTGTTTAGTGAATACGCATACCCATTTTCATTCAATGGTGTTCAAAATTATTGATTAAAAAGTAATTTAATATAATATTATATAATAAATTATTTTATATTAGGATTTCATTCAAATATTAATTGTTTTTTGAAATAGGAATTATGTATAAAAAATGTTATTTTATGAGATGATTAGTAACATATAATTTTGAATTTTAACTTAGAATATCCACAAATAATAATTTTATAGAGGATTACATCATACGGTAATTAAAAAATACAAGAGATGCGTGAAAAATTTAAATATAAAATACAAATAGAGAAGAGATGATAAAATATTAGCAGTGATAGAGATCGTTCAAAAAATCCAAAAACAAAATTCATCAATTAAAACGGAACATGATTCAAACAAAATTGAATCAATAAACATAGACTAAAAATATATAATGGATGGGGTATGAATGTTAAGTCAATGGATTTCTAAATATAGTGTAGTGATAACGAAAGTGGTTGTCGATGATCTCTAAGGGTAGACGATGGTGGAAATATAAATGAATGTGATTAGATACCATTGATCGAAGAATAAAAGAGATAGTGTATCCCATATATGAGATAATAGGGAATATTTTCTAAAAAGAATGACCCTAAAATGAATCCCCAAAAAATTTTATTCAATTTAAAATGGTTTTCTAATATTTTTTCTTAAAAAATTGATGTGAAAAAAGAAGTCTTTCACATTAGTTATCTAGAAATTGACATGGAATGAAATTAATTTTGATTATTAGAAAATAGATGTTTAAAATAAATAATGCGCCCATTTCACTTAGGGTATTTTATAACTACTATTAAAAACACATCTTTATTATTATATTTTGTAAAAGTGAACTACAACTAAATAAATACATATTATATGTAACAAATCGTTAAAAACTAATAAAAAATTATTTATTGGAAAATATTTTGAATGAAAATATATAATGAAAATACTTATTAATTAATATTAAATTAAACATAATATTTCATACATAGTTGAGGAGACTAAATAAAATAAATCATATTTTTATGTGATAAATTTAAGAAATCATATATAATTTTATTTTTGGATATATTTGATAAAAAATTAAAATTTTTGTGAATATCAAATATGGAAGTCCCATACACTTGTGACCACCCAAGACCCATGTTTATCATAAGATTATTCTACCCCAAATAAAACATTTATATCTATAGTTATTTTTATGAGGACCCAATGAAATTAGAAAATTAAAATATCTGTTATTGTGGAGAGAATACTTCAGTTTTATAAATAAAACATTTGATATATGAAGTCTTGGAAGGAAAATAATAACATATGTTGTAATGTTTATAGAGACTATGAATGATTATATAAATATTTTCTAAAAAATAGATTATTGGATAAATAAATTGAAGCGATTTACCATCATAACTCAAACGATCATTAATCACAATTATATCAGGTTCATCAGTCTAGTTAATGTGTAATTGGATATTTTCTACACTAATACCATGTACTCATGATTTTCAATTTTATGTAAAATTATATTAATAGAATAATAATTTTACATTTAAAAAGTTTATTGTTTGCCTTATCATTGTATCATTGTTGGATAATAACTTTTATCCCATTCCACTATAATACTCAAATTCCAAGAAGGAGAATTTTTAATCATTGATTTTGTTATTAGCTTGTATATGCACACTTTTTTCATAAATCCAATGAATTTGTTGGTTATTTGATCATCATCGGGTCGTTGTTATTGTTATAATAATTGATAGACCATCATAGATATAACTTAATGTTGATCATTCATATCTCATCATGTATATCACTATAAATACCCATATATAGTTTTATGATTAGATAATAAAGATGGATATTTTTAAGTTATGTAGATATCATTATGCATATATATTAGAATTCATTTTGACATCAGTTTAATTACTATGCTAATAAAATGTGTCTAGTGATTTTTTCTCCATATAACCAACTTGTGTGTACATTATGATAACATATATTCATTTTTTTTAAAATTAATAAACATATTATTACATCATTATTATTCATCGATGTAACATAGAATATGAAAATGTTCAAAGAGTAGTTGTTTCACTGAAACATCGATGTTCTTACCTACGATGATGATAACCCATAACTTCCATTAATGTATCAAAAAATATAGATTATATAGATTGAAAAAATAATTTTAGATACACATATGGTAATTTCTATCAGTGTTGAAGCCTCATTGAAATTTGAGGAACCTTCACATGGGGTATTCCATTTGTAATTTCCAGTGTATAAAGTTATTATAATGAGACCCGCCAGTAGGAAATAATCATTTATATGTCTCATTATATTTATAGAGGTGTGTATTAGTCATTAGAACATAGGAATATTATTAATGGATATTATAACCCATGTTCTTTGAGGTATTGTTGGAATCATTGAGAACATATGTTCGTAGTGAATTAGGATATGTTGGGTGCATCGTGAATATTACATCACTTACAAATAATGTGGCAAATAATTCTTACCTTGAGTTAATTAATTTTAGTTGGTATTTTTGACACATTAATTGAAATGATATATACTAAATTAATCCCTTACCTTGGTGTTCTATTATGAATTTTAATTTTTATAAAGTAAAAGAAAGAGACATACAACACATTGGCTGATGGTTCCAGTATGAAATATACTTGATTAGAGACAAGATTATAAAAATGATTATATTATATGGTAGTCATCCTTTTTATGTTTTACATCATCTTGAAATTTTTTTCTTTCTCTATGGGCGCCTTGGAATATTTCTAGACATCTTTTTAAGAGTTTGATTATCTTCAGATAATGCCACCAAGAAAGTAGCCTAGTGGGTTGCATACTAAGTATTTCAAAAACATCAGTTAAATAATATTGTTATTTATTATCTAAAAATTAGAATAAATATTATCCCACATATTAATTGAAAATTATTTATGTTTTCATGAACACATATTTAAATCACTAGTTATTAAACTAAATATTTTGTGAGAAAAATATTTAAAAAATATTTATTTTCGATATTGTGAATGTAAAAAATTATATAATTATTAGAGAATAATAAATTGATATTTATTTAATAAATACACAGTCACTATTCAAGGCCCGATAAATATTGTGGAAAATTATAGAACCTTTTTTAATCGATTGGTGAGAAATAATATACAGTTAAAATTATTTAAACAAGTAATATTTAATTTATTTATCTAGAAAATCCTTATTACAATATTATAATAACAATATTATTATATACATGGTGAACCTCATTGATTACATAAATAATAATGGGTCACTTGTGAAATTATTATTTTCTAACCCAAGAGGTATATAAATAAATTTTAATACTGTCATAAGGGTTTCCATTTCATTTTTTGTACATAACAACATCCAGATATATTTCCCTCAAATCCCTAAATATTACCAATTATTAAAACACTCTAATGAACAAAGAGAGATCCCCCTATTATACCACACTCATGTCGATAGAGATCAAAGAGAACCCTTTATTGAAGATTTATTTTTTCAATCAATGGTGAATGAGGCAAGCATCAGGACCTACTGTTCTAGCACTAAAATATTCCTATAGTGATGTTTAGAGGTTTATAAAATATGTGTGGATCACCACTAGAGGGAATATACTCATGATTAATACAACTAATTAATATTACAAAATATATAAAATATCAAATCTATTATTGAACATAAAATTCATCATAAAAATATCATTAACAATTTAAAGTAATTATAAATATAATGTGATGATTACGCATCATGGTTCCATCATTAAATCATATATTAATATTTGATTCAATTCTATTTATCAAAGAACTTTTTATTCTGTAAATCATTGATTAATAATTAATTAAGATAGATATTCATGACAAGATTGCCACACTGATGTTTTCTCTATACCCATAACCCACAAGTGGTTTTAGAGAGGTCACATAATTATTTTTAATCATTTTATGATTGTTATTTATTTAAGCATCTATTTATAGTGTTAAATTAAAATTTAATCAATTATTATTGTTAATTAAGATATATACTCTTATATATCTTCATTTTAACAAATATAATAAAAATTTGAAAATTTAATGTATGAAATACATTGGGAAAACTTTTCTGGATGTGATATGAATTCTGGACAGTTAACACAATATTTAATGTTATGCAGCCTTTTTTGTATATGCCTTGTACCAATGTTAAATTCATCAAGAATTAAATTGATATTAATTTGAATAGTGAAAATTTATTACATGTGGTATGTATTTATATACATTTTAGGTTCACTAGGCTAGGTGGGAACATTGTTAGTTGAATAACATAATGTGTAATATCTATACATGATGTGGAGTCCATTAGTCCAATATTGGCCTTGTTTTCTCTTACACATCTTACTTGATCGTGGACTATGTTACTCAAAGACCAAATATATTATATCCATGTACATGCGATGAACTCCATTATATTAATATTGGTATTACACATGATGTACCTAGCTATGTTTCATTATTAGATGGTGAGAATTATATATGAAAAGTAGCAAGATTGTACATGCCATGTATATTATAAAATAATATATAATTTAAATTTTAAATTATTATAGTACATAAAACTTATGAAATAGAGTTCTATGTTTCCTTTAAGTTGATTTTACATTCCATGTAATAGTTAGTATATATATAAATTATGTTTTTATAATATATGTCTAATGTTGAAAATTTAATATCATGTATGATTCATAATACAATCGTTACACTACATGCATTGAAACATAAAATTCTACTTAAATACCAAGTGATCCATATTGTCATTTATTTTATATAAATTGACATTAAATTTCTTTTTTATGTCATGTATGTCATAGGTTGTATAATTAAATAATATAAACAATATTGTACATGTTGATAGTTCAGATGGATACACACCATGTTAGCAACATCGTATGTTTTTAAACAGAGTTATTTTTGAATATATTTCTTTATTTTGTGTTAAATTAAAATGGACTAGAATCACATGAAATATTAGATGAGAATTTAGATAAAATAAATAGTTCATTTAATAAGATAGTTAATTGAATCAAGAAAGATTAATCATAAATTAGAATAATTAGAATTGTATACTATTTTATTTAATGAAATTTTTTTAGTATGTACATGATTATGATAATATAATAGAATTGATTATGTGATTCATTTAATTTTAATTGTTATTATATTTTTAAGGATTTCTATGTTTCATATATCCTCTCATTATGTAGGGGTCTAAGAGTCAATGGTATATTCTATATAAACTCTTTGAATAATCAATCGATTACCATCACATATGTGTGAGTAATGGAATTTGTAATGTATGGAGCTCATAAACCAGTAGAGGTTGTTCATGTATGGAGGAAATGAAAAAACAATCCATTATAGATAGATAGGTGGACATATGGAGAACTGCAACATGTACCATTTCATGATTTAATGTGTTTTCCCCTAGGTCAACGGTTAGCTTATAATCCTCTAAAAAAATCAAAAAATTAGTAAATTTTTATGATCACACCACATTAATATTTTACATTGGTAAGGTGCATAGTCATATTAATTATGTTTTTTTAGTCATGATCACATGAATAAACAAATAAATTATCATTCATTTTAAAAAAATATATTGGATTACATGATAACATTATCAAATACATGGATAATCCCTTAACTGAATCCACTTAATTTTAACAAGCATATAAGAATGAGAAAATGGGTAATTTATGGAATTAGATTAAAAATCACCTATATATATAATGTCACTATGGTTATCCAATACTTTATTTGAAATCGAAAAATTGTTAACAGTGCATTAGTGACCGACATCGAGGTGATTTTAATTATCACAAAAATCATACATGATGATTTGGGTTGACGAAGCTTAGTTCACTTCAAGGGATGTATTCTAAAGTTTGAACCGGTATAACTAAGATTCAATGTTGGCAGAAATACAATTTTAGAAATCTAGGATTGAGGATTCATCTCAACAGATCAAGGAACATTGATTTAATGTAATTTTAATTTTGAATTACTATATTAAAACCTTCAAATTGATTGAAGGTCCAATGATGGGGTAATGAAAATAGAAATATAGATCTTTGCAAAAAAATGCACTAGAAATGTTATGTTGAAAATCCAATGGGGATGGTTTTTTTATTTCAATAATATATTGAAACATTAATGTAATAAAATATAATTATTAATTATATAAATTTATTTAGATAAGGTAAAAAAATATTCTCATATATTTTTTAGAAATAACAATAAACATGACTAAAAATATATTCCTTAGATCTATATATTGTAAGGATAAACTTCTAATCAGCCCAAATTTCGAAGATTGGTAATGGCATATATGTGTTATCATATTCTATAAAACAAAAATTGTATGTATCAGAAGAACCTATTCGAGATGCTATGGTTAATGATTCTAATGAGGAAGAGTTTCTCCATAGAAGAAACACTGAAAAATCCCATAAATGTTCAATGTTTCATGTTGTAATCCAAGAACAAGGATCTTCTAAAGACACTTCAGTACATAGATGTGTATAACATGATATATCACCATTGATATCATTAAATTGAATGAGAGACAAAAGATATATGAAATATCCAGTGCTTTGTTTAAAACCAAGTTTAAAGAGTTAAGAACTATTTTTGCATTATGTTGTCAGTCCTATTTGGTACATTTAATTATTAGAAATCATAGGGACTAAATTTCAAGATGTTTTGTGCATAGGGCTCATACATTCCCCACAACCATATTCCTCCAATTTTATTGTTAATTATGAAATGTAAAATAATGAGAAGAGTCTTTCAAAATATATTAGACCGATTCACCATGTGTAAAATTAAAGGGGAATGAAAACCCCATAGTAGTTATGGTGAATAAAAAATGGTGAACAAATAAATTGGGTCCAAGAATCATAAGAAGAATAAAGAGAAGGAGCACCATCCTTTAATGAAGAGAATAATCCAGAATAAGGGAAAGGAAAAGGAACTTCTATGTTTTACATGTGTCAAGAAAGGCCATAGAAAATCAAATGGATTGCATAAAAATGATGAAGTGAAATATGAATTATTTATTGAGTGTAATTATTAAATATTTATCCATTAGTAATTTTATACTCTTTAGGTTCTCAATATTTTGTTGAGAAACAAGAAAAAACGAGATTCGAAAAGATTTCTAGAGGATATGTGTATTTACAAGATGCCAATTATGAAAGGATAGATGCTATAACCATTGAAAACTACCACCATTCACCACTAAAAAAATATATATTGGAATTAAAATAATGTTATCAAGTACCAACTATTACAACGAATATATTTTCTATATCCTAACTATATGTAAGTGTTTTTATTTCATTATTTTTAAATAAAAGTTAATTATTTTAAAAATACAACAGATGTTTGGGTATGGAATATTTATGTAATTGGTTTAATTTTAAAAATTATAAATATTGTAAATTAATAATGAATAAAGTTCGAATGAATCATGTAACACCCATCTATGATAACACATTATTTGTTATATCAACGAAAAGTGTTTGATGAAGCTCTATCATGATGGTTATTTAGAATCTTTTGTGAAAAAAAAACACTTTAAATATGTCATACTTGTTTAAATGAAATAATGGCCAAAACGCCATTTAGAGGACATTGTGAAAGGATCATACATATTATAGGATTGGAACATAGTAATATGTATAGAAAATAGGTAATATAATATATTGGTTGTTATTCATACATCATTACTTTTACTGATGACTTTAGTAGATATGAATATTTATAGATGATGGGGGATAATTTCAAGTTCATTTATAAATTCAATTAATTTAATAATGATGGAGAAAAACAACTTATAAATAAGATAAATGTTTTTTGATCAGATCTAGGTGGTGAATATGTTAATGATGAATTTATTATCTTTCTATGGGATATTGGGATTATATCTAAACTAACTCACATACACAAGCCAATGTTTAATGTAGTTAGTTAAATGAAAATACACACATTTATATACATGGTATGTTCAATGATACATAATGCATATCATTATTTATCCCTTTTGGGATATGTAATACAAAATTTGATATACACAGCATATCGAGTACCAACTAAAGTGGAATCCAAAATTCCCCTCAATATATGGAGTGAAATGTTACCCAGTTTATCACATACATGGGTATGTGGTTGTGATGAGTTTGTAATGGTCTTATCGAGAACCAAAATAGAACCATAGGGAATTTTTTTATCTTTATTGGGTTCTCTAAAGATATAATTCTATAAAACCTATATAACCTCTTATACAGAAGTATATTGTGTTCAGAAATGCTTTATTTATTGAGAGGGAACACATCCGCACAGAGGGTAGTGGTATAAATATTCTCATTGTTGAAGTTCATGCTCATGATACATATGAGTTAGAATATAAATATATTTCATTGGTCCCTATGGAAGATGTTTTTTTGGAAACACATGTACTACATCGGAGAACCAAAGAGGTAAGATATCTTTAGATATACGGTTATATAATTAATAAAGATTCTTAATAATTATTGGATGATATTAATGAACCTCTATACTAAAAAGTGGAAATCGAGATATCATAAGATGTAATGTGGTGATAATCAATGAATATTAAAATTAACATATTGTAACTATATTAATTTTGGGTTTTTTATGGTCATCCAATTAATGTAAATATTATTGGGATCAAATGGGAATTTAATATAAAACTATTTTTAGAGGGTAAAATATCTACCTATTATGAAATGATAGTGGTAATGCTTTTAAATTTAATCAAGAAATTTAATATGATGAAACCTTTTATCTAATTTTTATGTTTAAATCCATCAGAATGTTTCTAACTATACCAACACACCAAGGATTTAAAATTCAGATGATGAATGTAAAAACAGATTTCCATAATGGAAAACATCATGAGATTTATATATGACACAAAAAAATGATTTAATATCCATTTAATTCCATGATAATATTCAAGATCATGAATCCATTTATAGGGTGAATAAATAATCTAGGTTACAAAACATTTAGTTTGTTGAAGCTATAATAGATTTTGGTTTAATTTTGAATGAATATGATCCATGTGTTTAAAAGAGATTTAGTGTAATTTTTTTATTATCTTATTTGTAAAGATAATGACATAATACTTATTGGAAATGACATGACAGTATTACAGTCATTTAATGTCTGGTAAACATGCGTTATAAATAAAGGAATTAGGTGATGTAGCCTACATTATAGTGTTCAAATCATTCGTGATCGATAAGAGGGGACACTAGAATAATTCATTTTGCATACATCGACAAGATACTAATGATATTTTGTATTGAAGAAAACTTGAGTGTATTGATTCCTATGTCATATGATATACATATTTTCAAAATAATGTGTCCCCCAAAAAATCGGTGAAAGATAGAATGAGTAAGATCCCATATGCTTAGATAATATGATCAATCTTGTATTCCATGTTATATACTAGACTTGATGTTTTATATAAACTTTTCATGATAATTATATATCAATATGATCAAGGTGAACGTCAATGTTCTTCTATTATGGTTATCCTTAAGAATTATAGATGAAATAAGTAGGTGTTCTTGGTGTTTGGAGAAGATAAGGACCTGGACCTCAGGGGTTGTACAGATTCTAGTTTTCAATCAAATACAAAGGATATAAATCCATAGTTTGGATATGTTTTCAATCTCTATAGAGGGGTGATGATCTATAATAGTTAATATAAACTATTTTATTCTAATTAAATATTTTAGTTAGAGTATATAGAATCTTCTATTGTAGCCAAGGAATCCATTTAGATACCAAAATTTTATCATGAAATTACGTGGTACATAGTAGTGAATCCCATATCATATTATATTATGTTAATACTATAGTGTTGGATCTTTAAAAAGAGCCAAGGTCTCACCAATAGACAAAACATGTACTCTAAAAGTATCATTTCTTGGAGGATTTTTCTCAGATGGTACAATATATGGTTAGGAAATATTCCATGGTATAAAATGTTGTGGACCCATTTAATAATGAACCATATCAGTTGAAGTATGAGTATCATGTGATAAATAGTGGACGTAATGTTGTTATTAGTTGTATCTTTTGAATGTGGGGGTATTATAGATTTGGTTCCATCGAAAAACCTTTTTTGTACTTTATGAAAACCTATTTACATAGTTCAGAATATTAATAAACTTATTATCACTTTGTGAACATTATTTTGAGTAACATAACATGTGGTAATTTCCTAATAATGGTTGTTTCACTAAAAGGTCATAGGAGTTCATGATAATGATGTGAACCCAAAAGTTCCTTGATATTATTATTAAATGTATCACCTTTAGATTTTAAAATAACACTATGTTTGATATCATAGTTGACATGAAACACTGCGCCTAAAGAACCCTAAAACATTATTATTTAAATACGGTCATTATAACCTAGGCATTAAATTGGAGAAAATAAATAATACTAATAGAATTATGAAATATATATATATATACATATAAAACTTAATTATAATTTATTGATTAATTATTAGGGAAATATTACACAATTTTAAGTCTATTTATCTTATGCTATAGGATTAGGTTTTCATCAAAAAATGTTTTTTATTAATTTTTTGCGGTAGAGTATTATAATTAATTTTAAAACATATATATTTGTTATTTTATAAAATTAATATTATATTTTATATTACATATCAAAATTATATTTGGCTGAATTATTGAATTTTTCATAAATAGATTGTTTTTCTGAGGAATATCTAATAATAATAATTTTAATCAAATTTTATACTATTTATTATGTAATTACAATGATTAATTTTATATTTAAATTTTTTAATTGTAAAATTAGTTATAATATATTATTTATATCCTTTTATCTTCATTTAAATAATTTTTTTATTTAATTTCATTTGCAAACATTTATTTAAAAAATGGAATTTTAGAGATAAATTGTATTTTTCAAAAAGAAACTCCATCACATTTTTGTGTAATTGTTTAAAAATTAATTTATACCACTATTTTTTTAATTGGATAAAATTTATTTCATTTTTGGAATATGGAGGTTTATTTTTCTCAAATATTTCCCTTTTATTTGTGGTCAACAGGAATAGTAACCATGTTAAAAATGTATCACCTCAGTAAATATTATATGAGGTAAACCTCGGTAAAAATTAAGTGAAAAGTTCATAATATTTCATATTAATTATTATTTGATTATATATTTTTCTCCCATATCACCTTAGGATGTAAATTTAATTGTTCAATGGACACTTATTCAAGAATATGTCAAATATGATAGTTAAATACAGTGAATGTTAAAAAATTCCACTATCTTAGTTTTAAATTTCATTTTATTGGTCGTATAGAGATAAAAGAATGTTATGGATTATTAAAAAAGAAAAATTTTACATAATAAAATTAAAATCATGGTAAATTTTATTTTTCTATGTGTTGATTATTATATAATTACCTTAAATTCACATTTAACGCTAATAAAATACTTGATCAATTAATAGAAAAATTTAAAATTAACAAAAATATTTGATGTTATATAATTTGTTTGATTTATAATGTTCCATGAACTTTTAATATTATTATTAAAAATTAGTGATGTTTTAATAAATTATATTCTAATTACACATTTTTTATGGTGTATTTGAAGTCAAAAAAATTAATAGAAAAAAAATGGCATTATTGATAATTTTTTAAAATAATATTTTCATATATTGGAACAATATAATTAAAAATATTAGAAATTAACATAAGAGACAATACATCATTGTCACTGAGAGTGTGAACTAGATCCATTAATGTTAGGGAATCATTTCTAGTTATAAACATCTGCAGAAAAATATGGCATATTTGAAACATTTCCATTTCACTTGAAGCCACACCATTCATTCCACATATTGTGGGACATTGGTGTCCCTAATTTACACAACTTAATGATGTTAAATATCATAATAAGTAAACCTATGGGAATTAAGAAATATCAAAACTCTTTAATAGGAATCCATCCTGGAGAAGATTAGTAAGAAATGTTGTCCATCAAATACACTAGAGTAACAAATATTTCCCATGTTTTATTCATAGATCCATGTTCAATGATGGCGTGTGTACATGGAAAATATAATCCATAGAAGTTTCCATATTAACATTACCATTTTTTATAAATATAACCATCTTTTCACCAATTAAATTTTTAATGGGGTTCAAATTCTCTTGAACATACAATCAAGAGTCTTTTAGGAACATCTATATAAGAGCCACATCCACATGTAGTATCAAGACAAGTATTTGATTTATTATATAACTAAAAAATAATTATTCTAACAATATTTTCTATAATTTTAATATATCCTAAAATATGATACTAATAAATACACAACCATTAGTTAATCATTAATTATTCATTATTTATTTATTTCTTACACTTTATTAAAAAATTGTTAAATCATTAATTAATAATTATTTAATCAATAAATAATAATTCCCCAATAGAAACATAATCATTCACTAATATTCTCTTAATAATTCTTTAATCATATGTTAATAATTCAATAATTATTACTTAACAGTTCTGTAATCATTACATAATTTTTCATTAATCATTAAATAATTATTCTATAATTATTCTATAATTATTCTCTAATTATTCATTAATCGATTCATAATCAATAGATAATCATTACATCATCATTAATTCATTAATAAATCTATATTCATTACATTGTCATAAATAAATGTATAATTAATTAATAGCTAATCTGTACTAAATCAATATTTAAACATTATATAATCATTAGTAAAACATTCCTTAAAACACAATTAATTACACCTTAATCAATAGTTAATCACATGTTTTTTATTAGTTAATGATAATTTTGCAGTCATTATATTTAATCATTTTTAATACTATGTTACATAAAAGTAAATTTATACATAATAATTATAAATAATAAAGTTATGTCTAAACTATATATATATAACAAAAATACATAATAAATAACATAAATTAAATTAACTAAAAAAATTCAATTAAGAAAATAAATAACTATACATTAAATAATAAAACATAACTCTAAATGATGCTTCAAAAAAAACGATCCTTTTTTTATGAAACCAGATCAACCAATTACTAAGAAGACTTCTTCTAGAGATAGAGAGAGGCAAGAATGTATATAGAAAGGGTGGATTTTGAAGTGAGAAGGATGTGGGACCGAGTTCAATTTTAAAGGGAGTGATGTGAAAGTTGGTGGGGGTTGTGCCTTTTTCATGTACCTTAGGTGAAAGGGTCCCCCCTTCCACCTTCCATTTTCTATTTTGGAAAAAGGTGGCCACCCCATTCCACCTTTTCCAAGTCACCGATCCGAGGAAAAGGCGTAGAGGGCATGAAAGGTGGAGGGGGTATTCCCCTGTTTGTTCATAATTTTTTAAAAAAATTACATACACTTATTTTCAAAAATAAACTCTAAAAAAACATAAAAATCACTTTTTCAAGCCACATGGAGAATGAAAATGGTTTGGAAAGTGGCCAAGTGGTAGCACCATGAAAATATTCAACATAGAAGGAAGAAGGCATGAAAATGTATGAGGAAAAAAGAGATTATATTAGTAGTTCATTTTCCGTTACTACGCCACCAAACTAACACCATGAATTCCAATATCATGTTTCCATCACCATAACCACACTTTAAAACAGTAAATATCCAAAAAATAGATTATAGTTGCAGTTCTTCAGTGTTATTTTTTTTCTATTCATTTAATTGGGAATGCCAAATTATATTTTTAGAAATGAGTTCGACTTTGTCCACCTGAAATATAGATTCAAATTGTGTGAATTTCACTCACAAATGTCTATCATACTATATTTATTAGAAGTGATAATGAGGGTAACCATTATAAGGTTTGCTAAAAGGACATTATTTGATGGAAATTTTCATAAATATTATTTAAATAACTATAAATATATATAGATATATAGATTGAAACAATATATTTATATATTTGTATATATGTTTTTGATAATTATATTTACTTTTATCTATTATAATAATTTATAGTTACATATAGTTATTATATATATATATATATTAAAATATATTGAGAGGAAATATATAGATATATATGTAAATAAAAACATTAAAAGTAGTCCATATATAAATTTATAGATTTATCTTAACAATATTTAATTTATTATATACATATATATTTATAATTAAATGTGTTTTATTACATATTCTTTTATATATATAATTAAATATTATCAATCATATAAATAATTTATTGAAATATTTTTTATATGGAAGGTATATTTAAAAAATAAAATTCATATAATAATAAAAACATGTTATATATCTCCTTTTCAAAATATATATTGTAAGATGTTATAAAATTTATGACTTCCAATACAAATATTTAATAAAGTAATTAAATACATTAAAATGTGTATTTATAAGTATAATATATTATAATTTCATTTCAATATTTATATAACAATATAATCAAATGTATTTCTATTTATGTATATTTATAATAATATATGTAAATTAATATTAATATATATATTAATATAATATTGGTGGTGTGATGCAAATATCTTTTGATATGATTCATAAAGAACATAGTTTGGAAAATGAAAAAATTCAACAGTGGTGTCAATATAGATATGTATATAAAATATTCAAGTTTGTGTATGTATATATGTATGTATGTATGTATGTATGTATGTGTATGAATTTATGTATATTTGTTTCTATGTATGGATATTTGTGTGTGTGCCTGTATATATGTTTTTATTTGTGTATGTATTTATGTGTGTTTTTTTGTTTGTATTTTTTATTGTTTTTGTCTGTGTGTGTGTCTATGTATAAATATGTTTGTGTTTGTGTATGCTTGTGTGTGTGCTTGTGTGTAGGTGTATCTGTGTATGTGTCAATACATGCATGTTAATGTGTATGTACATATATGTACGTGTATATATGTTTATCTATTTATATATTTATTTAAATGTATGTGTAATTATGTGTATATATGTGTATGTGTGTATGTGTGAAAGTGTACGTGTATGTATGCATATGTTTCTATCTATTTGTGTTTGTGTGTATGTGTATGCGTATAAGTTCAAAAATTGTAAATCCTATAGTGTATTGATTCTTGATGTCGCCAATCATTTATTCCATTTGATGTCCATTTGGTGAACCATCTCCATGTTTTCAAGTAAAGAGTTCCTTATAGATATCAAACAAATTCTTTTGAGCTCTATATGGATAAATGTCATAGTGATTGAGCAAGAAATATGAATTCATATTCTCATTCGACATGTTATTTTCCTCAAAAAAGATGAAAAAATCAAGAAAAATACATCTGTACATAAGTAGAAATAGGTTATAGACATTAGTATGGGGTGTGTAGCTATAATTATCATGGCCACAAGCTTTTGTATAAATGGTGTTTGATATGGAACATGTTCCACAATAGACCTTTAACTATGATCATGAATCTCATGGCTATAATCTAGTAAATGTGGTGACCTTTAACCAAGGGAATTTAGTCCATGTCTATAAATAATTTTTTAAAAAAGGTTGTCACTGAGTTTAGATCTCTAGTCTCCTTCATATAATCCAATATATGATACCACAATGATAAATTAATTTTATTTACCCACACACACACAATATATATATATACATTAAAAGTTATTAATATATTTAGTTATTATTCTTAAATAAATTATAACTTTGATCCAGTTGTGACAATCTATGACCTTGATCAGAAATGACTACGACTATAGGGTTCGGATGCAGGGGATATATCCATGGTCTATAAGTCCCCATGGATGACACCCCCAATCACGCCTCCCTATATTCATAAGAGTGGGCTCCCATGGATATATTCCCTCTATTGGAACATGCCCTAGCCACCAGTGGCTACAGAACCTCTCCAATCCACCCTATACCCTGGGCTAAAAGTACCCATGGCTACATTCCATCTATTTCCACAGGGTCAATCTATAAATAGCCATAGGCCTTGCCCTACCACCCTATAGCCATGTTAAAGAGTCATTCATTTCCATAAGGTGTTTCCTATTCCATTTTCATTGGAAAATGTTTTCTCATGTTAGTGTGTGTAATGATATAGCCATGGGAAACCACAACTCATGGCTATAAGTAACCTATATCTATATGAATTGTTTTCTATTCGATTTAGGTGTCCTATAACAATGGAAGAACATTATTATGTGTATATGTCCTTTCCATATATCTTTTTTTCCTATAGTGACTGTATAATTCATGTGTTTTATGTAAAGAATGAGCCATTCATTACCCACCACCACAACAGGAAGATCATAAATATGGGATTATTAAACATAAAACTGTCTTTCATATCAAAATATAACGCACAATCACATATACTAGACATGTATTTTATTTCTAGTTATGAATAATTATTTCTCTAGTATAGTTCTCTAGGATATAAAGTCAACAATTTTTTTATACAATAAATAAGATATGAATTTAATTACATTATCAAAATTATCAAAATCTATGTGATTAAATAATTTTAATTATTTTATTAATAACACATTAAAATATCAAGTCCCTATAGTCTTCACCATTAGAATTTTAATATCATTTCTCATGGACATTTATTTTTAAAAATCCATATATTTCTTTCCCCCATCACACACATTATCCTAACATGTTATTCATTGGTATTTAGGTAAATGACCTTTCAAATTTTAACTCACTACTACTTGATCCATTTAGTATACTCCCTAATATTTATGTCCTGATTAATATTTCAACATTAGATGCATATATGTTTAAGTAAGTCCTATATTGGTATTAACCTCTAATCACCCCGAACCTAGTATCTCAGGCTCGGTGGATACTTTATTACCTTGGAAAATTCTACAACCTATCATATCACGAAGGACTGAATTTTTATTAATCTTGTTAAACATGATACATACATAAAATTGACATTATAATTGAAATCATAAAATAAAAAAAGTGTTTTACATTAGAATGCCAATATTTATTATATCATATCAGTACATATCATTCACAAAACAAACCATGGTAACCAGGGGAAAATAAAAAATAAGACAGGGGTGAGCTCATATGCTCAATTAGGGTATTCATAAAATAGGATAAATCATGAAAAAATAATCAAAATCAATACATAATTTTAACTAACTAAAACAAATTCTATTTAATAAATGTACTCAGGATAATATGGAAGAAATAAAAAATTATAATATAGATCCAAATGAATAATATCATAATCAGAAAACTTATTACTGTATATTATAATTGGTCTAACAATCACATGAGAATCAATAACTTATTATATAATAATGTAATCTATACTTATGAATTGACTAAATATTCTGTCAAGACCTTTCACAGGATAATTTAAATATATTGGAATAAACCCTTAAAATTTGGCTAAATAATTTATATCATGAGAGCTATTAAGAAATTTGTAGATATCTATAACAAGATCAAACACATAACATATGAATTCCAATTAAACCATCACATTAATGGGGTTAAACATAATCAACATAAACATTCATATTGAAAAATCAAATCATGAAATACTCACACACACCTTAATTAAATAATCGTAAACATACACCATCTATAGTTATATGCTGAATGGCAATAAAATTTTACATCCTTTGTAAAATTCATCATAAACCATCAATATATTGAATACATATGATATAAATAAAACATTTACACAATGTATCAAAAGAATAATAAGGGTTCATGTCATTGATGAATATAAATTACAAAACTAATGTCATTAAAAACCTTTTTGATGAAAATAATATTTTAACATTGAAAATAATTTTTAAAAATAATATCAATAATATTTTAAAAATAATTTAAATTTTAAAATACTTTTGAAAACTAAAAAAATATTCTTCAAAACAATGATTTGACATAATTGATGAAATATTTTCATAGTCTGTTCATGTCAAAACAATGATTCTTTCACATTTTCAGTCAATGCCCAACATACATTATTTTGAAAAAGAAAATAATATTCCTATAAAAATATTTAAAAATATAATATGAATAACAATTTATCTAAAAAATAATTCAGAAAAGTTTAAATTTATTTTTGAAAATAAGTTTTCAAAACAATTATTTGGATGAAAAAGGATTTTGAAATAAAGAGTTAAATAAATTATAACTTTCTGGATGACATTTTCATAGTCATTTTAAGTACCAAATATTGATAAAATGATACTATTACTTGAAAAAATACATGACTCACTAGGTAAAAGAAAATATATTTATTTTAATAGATAAATATTAAACGAATCCCCTAAGGGAGACTTAGTAAAAAATTATCCCAAATAATGATTGGTTTTAAAATAATCCATTTCCCCATTGTATTCTTTTAATCATAAGCTCCTTAAAGGAAATAAACATATAATTAAAAATTAAATATCAACAAGAAAAATATATTCCTGATATAAAATATCAAAGGTGAAATATATACACCAAATAAAGGAAAGTGGTGAATATGGTGTACGTATCATAAAAGTAAGTGTGAGATGAGAAACCCTTACCTCGTGTTCAAACTCATTCAACTATGTATTAAAATTCTATATAATGAATATAAATTTGTTATAGATATATTATAGAACATATTAATATATATTATAACATATATTATTTACATAAATTTATTTATATGTAGTTTAAAATAAATTATTTGTTTAAATCATTGCTTTGAGTGATAATTTCTTTATTTTTCTTGTGTGTTTTAGTTCATTATTTTTGGTCCTTTTAATTTTATAGTGGTTACATTATATCCATACATATATTAATGATATAAGTATCATATATATAAATTATATATATATATATATATTTATATACATATAATAAATTTATATCTAGAAAATGAGTTACGCTATTCAAGGGGACAGAACATCATGTACATGCATGAACTTTGTATGAATTTTTATTTATGGATGCAACAAAAGGAAAATAAATATTAATTAATATTTATATATTCCTTTTTATGATATATAAAGATTTAATATCAATAAAATATATCCTTATTATCATTAATTTTAATATAAAATAAAAAACATTTCACATCACTACTCAGAGGCGGTAGAGCACACTTGCACACAAGCGATGTTAATGTTTTTTAGTAGAATTGATCTTGAAAATTTATATGGGATATTATATCCTATAAAATATTATTATATATTAAATATAAATTATATTTAATAAAATTAACTTTAATTACATTCATTTAAATACTAATAGAAAAATTAATCACATCGCTTCGCGAGTAGGTAGTCTGTCGTACACATGAGAGACGTTACCATATCCCCCACATAAAAGAAATTAAGATTAAATATAAGATATTATAATTTAATAAATATAATAATTTCATAAATATAATATAAATTTTATAAATTCATATTTATATCTATCCTTTAATGGTGCTGATGGAAACAAATTACTTCGTTTCGTGAGGCGGTAGTCCTACGTACTGGTAATCAACGACTTATTTTTAATTTGATGGATGTGAATATGGATCTAGGTTATGTAATTAACCTAATAAAAAATTTATATATTATATATATCTTTATAATTTTATATTATTTGATGAAAGTTTTTAGGTTTTGGAAGAATAAATAATATGAAAATACACGTATAAGAATTTTAACTCTTCTTTAGAGATCCTCTTTAGGTTTATAAAAAATGAAATAAATGGAGATATTGAAAATAAAAATATTGAATCTAATATTTATGTATTGAATTAAATAAGGTAGTTAGTCAATAAAGTTTCGAACAAAATGGTACTGGAAGTGTGAAGCGGAGAGGACATGAGGTGGCCTATTTTAAGTAAAGTGATTGACACAAATCTAATTTATGAAATTATGAAGGTGATCCCACTTTCTTAAAATTCAAAAAGTATAAATAATTAGCTATTATCATACCATATAGATGATAAATCCTATATATGGATCTAAAATGGGTGTTGTACAAGTTTGCTGGTAATTTTATCCCTAGTATTTTTAGTTTAACCCCCTCCATATACATTTTTATGTTAACCATGATAATTAATTTTTAATATTTTCACTATTAATTATGATAAGAAAATTATACAAATTATTAGATAATATAAATTATTATTATTCTAAATTTTTAATCCATATGCCAAAATTTAACTCTTATATGTGGCATAATTCAATTTAAAAATAAACTTCACACGCGACATGTGAGATGTTTTACAAAGAAATAATTCTCATAAGTATAGAATGTTTTATTATCAAAATTCAATATCATATTTATTCCAAAAAACTATATTAGTTAAAATTTAATAAAAATGAACTAATTTTACTTTAAAATCTATTTAAAATATTATTTATCTTTTAAATAATTTAAATAAAAGGGAAGTTTTTAATATAAATCATCATTTTTTTTCAATTCATTAAAACAATTAATCATTTAAAAACCTATAAAAAATTCACCCTAGTAAAATATTGAGGTATATATTTTAAAAATTAATTTATTTTCTATCATATATATTTGATAAAATTGGTAAATAAATATTTTTAAATTATGTGTGGAATACGCGGCTAATCCTCCTTTTGGAGAATTACAGTTTTTTAGAAAACACCTATTTCTTTATAAAATAGTTCTTAATTTATTCTAATCAGTAGATAACCTATGAATTTATGTTATTCATTTGTGAAAAATATAATTTTTATATATTAGTTATTACTATTCATACTCACCATCATAATGGCTAAGTTATAATATTTATGTTTAAATAATATTATTCTCTTAAGGTATCACATTTTCTTTAAACCCAGTGCTATGTTTATCGAAATCTGAAGACATTGTGGCATGTAATGTAGGATATAATTGGAGTTTCATGTATTATCATATATGAAATAAATGTAATTTATATAAATATATATATATTTTGATGTCTCCTGGTGTTACATTCTATTCTACGATTGGTGTTACATGTGATATACAATATCAAATAAGATATTCCATTTTTAAAATATCAGGGTGTAACATTCTACCCTAGTAAAATAAATATTATCGTAAAATATAATCTCCATATAATTATTCAAGGATTATACATTTGAAAGTATCTTTCATTAAAACCATCATCATATAAAGGATTAATCAAGCATTCTCTTGATAAGAGATGAAGGGAAGTACGATGGTCAATAAGAATAATATATATAGGTTTACAAATATGAGAACAGAGGACACATGTGAGGAAACGAACATTGAAAATTGTATAAGTTATTATATATGTATATAAATATAATTTATCATAAAAATTTGAGTGAACAATGTAATGTAATGGACCATAGAACAAAAAATTTGTGGGGGATAAAAAGACCATCAGTTCAATAGAAATAATGGTATTAGGATAACTTTTTTGTTTAAATATCCTATTCCAGTAGTTTAAAAATTACATTACCATATAGACTGAGAATATAAAAAAAATATACTTACTTGATAAATTTTTATTTCAGAGGAATTTTTTCCTTTGGTTACGCTTCTATCAATTCCCAAATCATTTATTTCACTATCTAATGAATATAAAAAATACAATTTTATGCATGATGAACATTTATCAGATCATTAGAATGGAAAGTCATTTCTCATGTCTCAAGATATTTTACAAAATAGAAATTATTATGAAATTTTATACAATGACTCCCAAAGTAAATATTAATTTATTACATATATAGTTATTCCTAAGACTCAGCTGAAATATGTATTTCCAAATTCCAAAATCTAATTTTTTAATGGAAGGTCACTCAAACTACAATATATTACCCATAAATTATGAGGTGTATATTATGTGAATAAAATTATCACAATAAGGCATTAGTAGAATCATGGATGTGTTAGAAACTAAAATCTCTTATTGTTGAATAAATTACATAAATCCAAACATACAGAAAACGCCAAAAAAATCATAAACCATTAAATCACTACCAAATTTTATTGTCACCAATATAATTTTCTAAACACAACATTATAATTATTTTTTCAACATCAAGAAAATTTTAAGGATTATCTTCCCTCGATCATGTTATTTTAAAAATAAAAAATCACCATTGATTTAATGACACAAATTTTTTTCTCGAGGATTTACTTCGAGAAAATAAAGTGTTTGAGGTGTTCATGGGGTAATAACAGTTTATCCTGTGAGTTTTCAAAAAACCATGTTCTACCCAACCAATAAACTGTCACTGTCACACCTGACTTGGTCACAAAATCAGAATAACACTTTCATGGTTTCATAAAATGATATCACCGAAACGGTCGAGCTGTTATGGTCGCACCAAAATAGTGTAACTATAACAATAGAACACCGAAACAGTGGAATCGTAATGTTGGCACCACAATTATGCCACACCTAGACAGTGGAACTGTAAGGTTGGAGCCGTTTTGTGCCACACTTTGATGTTGGCAACATAATGGTGGAACAGTGACAATGCCACACCAAAACAGTGTCTCAACAATTTCTATTTCTTCAAATTTCTCATGTTTTCCTTGTTTTTCCTATCTAACGTCTTATTTGAAAAAAACCAAGGTTCAAACCATACTTGATCATTTTTAATGGAATTTCAAAGGATATTAATTATATATTTAACATACTAACATCACAGGGATTTGAGATACATGAACAAATTGGTCGTAACCTCCAACCCATGTAAATGACATTTGGAGACCGTTCATCCTTTAAAATAGGATCTCTCTCTTAAAAGTCACAATATTACCTTCTTACTGTATTTTTCATTTCCTCTTGGTGTGCATAATTCCATCTTCCCTAGTCATTTCATGCACCTATTCTATATATCCCCTTCTTAGTTATCTTTGATTTCTTCCTGTGCAACCTAAAAGACCGCTTTTCATGGATAAAGGAGAAACTTAAATTCATTGATTGTCCATGTAGGGGTTTTACTTTGTCTCTCTTTACTATGTATAATTCATTGTGGGTATGATGATGATCATTTGGGATGAATATAAAACTGACTATAAAAAATATAATTAATGGACATGAATAATAAATGGGTGGGGATGTTGATGATGTTGATGTGTTATATCTTGTATTCTATTGTGAATTTGATGGACTTATGTCCACTAACAATCATGTCTTTTGTTAGTCCATCCATTCATACTATTGAGCATTATTTTCTGGTGAATCAGATGATTTAATGGATGTAATATAGAAATTAGTTACTCACATAAACTCAGTTGAAAAATTTAATTCTCAATGAATAAAAATCCTTCTTTTATTACCATGGTTAACAAAAAGGGATGAAGGTTCTTAATGAATGGTATTGGCTAAATCTGAAAACATTGTTTTTCTATTCAAGTGATGTGAATGGATTATTTATTTGATTCCATGTAGGGTGGCGTAGAGGATAATGGAACCTATTTTTTTGGGGTTTTCATTTTATTTATTTGAGGCTATTTGAAGTAGGTATGTTGAGTATCACTTTGGTACTAACACTTCGAGGGACCTCAAAGATCCCTTTTGTTATTTTGACATTACATGTGAACCAGGTGTGAATGCTTAAAATCCTGCATTAAATCTTTTCAATTAGTCTATGTTTTTTATTATGGTTTTTCATGTTAGTTTCATGGAGTTGGAGGAATGTTTTATATTGAATCTCTTCAACTTTTTAACAATAATGGGTATAATGGGGTATTTTTTCTAGAGATGTGTTGTGGTCTATTTGAGGATGTTGTGTATTTGTGAATACAGGGATAACATCGAAGGGAGGTTGTATATGGTCCATATGTTTGTTTCTAAACCCTTAGTTTGGGATTAGTGTTTTATTACATATACGTATAATATTTATTTTTTTGTGTTTCTTATATTAACCCCACTCGTGTTGGGAACTTCATTCCAAACACCCCTATTTCATGGGGGAGGGTGTTTTTTCCAACATTTCAAAGAGTGAATGGTTATTAGTTTATTTTCTGATCCCTCTCTCAGGTATCCTATGACCCCTTAGGAAGGCTGTGATAGCCTAAATTTAAATATATCCAATGATTCTTTGTGTAGGGTTTCTTGTGGTGGTTTCCCAGGTGTCTTTGGAAATGATTGTTTCCCATATGTCTCTAGGATGAGGCCCATGTGTCTTCCGATAAGGCAATGCAGCTTTTGGCCTAGGTGTCTTCAGATGTGGTAGTTTTTATTGTTTCCCAGGTGTCTGTGGGTGTGGTTTTGTGTGGTTATGGTGGCCCAAGTTTTTGTGGGTAGGATGTGTGGTATGGTGGACCAAGTGTTTGCGGGTGAGATATGTGGTGGTGTCCCATAAGGTTGTTGTTGGGGAAGTATTGGGACAATAGTGAGACATCTAGGGGAGGTATAATGCATAGGATGTCAAAATAACCAATGGGAATTCATTGTGGAGTACCCAAAGATAGATTTTTTTGGTACTATTACATTAACAAACATGCATTATTTGGGGAGTGTGCCTTGGTGAGTTCGGGTGGATTCTTTACTTTCCAAGTATTTTTGTTACCACTACTTTTCCACCAAACATTATTTTCTCTCACCACTTGTGCACAAGAGGTTTTGGATTCCCCTACTGAGTATACCTACATTCTTACCCTATATATATAATTATGCTTTCATGCTTCCTGGAGGACTTTGTGGAATGTGACGGACCTTACTAGCTTTGGCATTGGGATTGTTGTCATTGCCACTTTCCCTTATTTTGGTTATTTCCTTTGGAGTTTTTCTTGTACCTTGTTTAAGTTTATTTGGGACATAAATATTGGAATGTATTTTTTCATTACTTTTACTTTCAAATTTTGGAGTTTTTTTTGGGATTTACCATCTTATCTCTTGATCACGTTCTATAAAAACAATAATTCATTCCATATTATGTATAATATTTGTACCTATAGTGCTAGTAACCACTTAGGGGACTATTTAATGTGGGACTCTGGGGTCAGTATCTCTTATTCAAATTGAAGAAGGAATGGTCTGGATGTTTATTGTATGTTTTGTCATCTTGGTGAAGGCAGGTCTTGACACAATTTTATTAGAGAGAGTTTGAGACATGAGATTGTGTTCAAGGATAGGCATAGGAGGAATTGAATGGGATAGTAGGGAAACAATATTAGGAAATCTTGGTGCATTAAATAGTCTAGAGAAGACTAGTTAGGACATGAGATTTTAACCACCCCCCCGGGATCAGATGCATAGACTATGGAGAAATCGAACAACCAAGTTAGGCTACATTGATTTCTCGGTAGAGACCCTAGGAATCATACATTAATCATAATTAAATGTTCTCTTGTGTGTCTTGGGTGAATTGGTGAATTTAAAATGTAGCAAATGTTTAAGAAAAATTTAAATGTAATCATCTACACTACTCGGGCTGAGTCATTCCATTTTTTCCTTATAGATATGGAACTCAGATAACATCCAAGAGTAGTGTGGGAGATAGAGGCCCATGAGGATGATCTGGTCTATAGGTGGAGGATCAACCAAGAAGAAGAGTATGAAATGTGGTAGAGGGCTATGTGTTCTTTCCAAAGACAGAACCTTTGGAAGTATAAGGGACGTGTGTCTGAATTGGAGATAGAGAGCTTGCATGAGGAGATGGAAATCACCTTTAACTTGATTCATTCTCTGAGGGAGTACTAGGTTTCAATCTAAGTATGTTAGATGAGGGGTTTTGTGTGTAAGTGGTGGATGCTCTACCTCATAGAGAGGCTGGAGATTGAGGTTTTCTGGACAGACATCGAGAAAGAGTTATGGTATGAATTCCTATCTTCCACGATAAAGTATGAAAAGAGGAAAGAGTATCTCTCCCTATAACAATAGAGTATTTAGATAAGGAATTTGGGGATCAATTTCATGGATCTCTTTCTTTTCACTCTAGATATCTTTCCAGATGAGGAGCCATGGGCACGAATTAAATAGGAGACGCTCTAACATTCTCTCTAATATGTTGTTACTCCCTTCACTCTACTGACGTACTTGGAGGTTTAGATGATGGATGATGTGGTGGGGAGGATGCACATGTTGGGATGTGTTAAATTATAGAGGATCAAGTTTAGTTCTTTATATTGGAAGGATTTTTTTGGTCAGCCTCTACCATCAGGTCCTTCTAGGTTTTGGCTAGTGGAGAGCAGGCCCCAGTAGATTTGGTTTTGATCTCCCGGTCCTTGACCTTTCTCTAAAGGCCTAGGACCAAGATGCATTATTTTTGGAAGTAGTGGGAACTATTAGAATCAGTTCCTAAACTAAGAAAAATACATTATAGGTGGGATGTTTCAGTGCCCACCTCACCAATACTAGTTTACAGCCATACCCTATCAGTAGTAGCAGCAACAACAACAAGATCCTACACACTTGATAGCAGACATTGTATAAGGAGGATGATCTCAAGGTTCTCATTAGGGACCTCGACCAGCCCATTATTGGAGAAGGGAGCCAAAAATAGTGGGGATGAGATGATGGGCGTGGATAGTTTCATGTCGTGAAGGTAGTAGTTCTAGAAGTCCCTGAGTTCGTTTGTGATATGATTAGCATTTTGAGTACAATTTCTTGTGCATTGTTTTATTTAGGATCTTCTCAATCCTTTGTCTCAAAGGTTCTTGCCCATGTTGTGGACCTAGACATAGAGATACTCTCTGTGCCCCTAGTACTGAGCACAATAGTTGGAGGTCAGACCAGTCTTTTTTTTGTTTTTTGAGGATGAAGACTCATGGTAGGGCCAAATATGCCTATTGGGGATCTCTTTATAATATAAATGATACCATGTGATATCATCATGGGTAATCAATGGATATTTTATATGCACGATGTTATCAACTGATTATAGAGAAGGTTTGTGTTCTTAGATGTGTGTGGCCATAGTGTATCATTCATTGACGAGCGGGGTTTCTAGGAGGATGCTGGAGAATGGATCCCCTTATGTATTTTATATTGATTTGTTAGTGGAATCAACAGAATCATATATGTTGGAATCTCTAGGGAGTGTCATTTTTTTCCTATAAATCTTCTACAAAAACATTCTGACTCTACCCCCTCAACATGATGTTGAGTTAAGGATGGACTTACAACTATGTGCTTTTCCGATTTTGACAACTCTCTATTGGTTGATAGCTTCTAAGTTGTGGGAGTTTTGAATTCAGGTTGATGACATGATGAATAAGGGTTTTATCTAACCAAGAACGTTTCCATGGGGTGTTACAACCTTCTTCGTAATTAAAGAAGACGGTGGTCTCAGGATGTGCGTAGACTACCGGAGACTGAATCACGTGATGGTCAAGAACTGATACCCCCAATCGAGGATTGAAGTACTTTATGACTAGTTTATGGGGAAGGTTGCTTCTCTAAGATCGACATGTAGTATGGATATCACCAGTTGAAGGTGAAGGATGGTGAAATTTCCAAGACTTCCATCTGGTGAAGAAATTGGTGCATCGAGTTCATGGTCATTTCGTTTGGAACTATGAACGCACTATCCATGTTCATAAGAATCATTAACTCCGTATTTTGTGAATATATGCACTAGTTCATAGTTGTGTTCATCAATGACATCCTAGTCTATCGAAGATTATAGGAGGATCACAATGAACATCTCAGGACAGTTTTAGAGGTCCTATGAAACCACAGTCTCTATGGGAATTTGTCCAAGTCCAAGTTTTGGATATGTGATGTTCACATCCATGGACACGTTGTGTCCTAGAAGGGGATAGTAGTGGACCAGTAAAATGTAGATGAAGTTGTTTCATGGAAAGAACACACGAATTTGGCAGAGTTTCGTAGTTTCCTGGGATTGGTAGCCTACTACTAGAGTTTCATAACCAACATATCTCAAGATGAAGCACCTTTGAATGGCTTGAATAGGAAATCCTAGGCTTTTGTTGGGAGTGATCATTGCCATAGGGCATTCAGTTATTTGAAGGGGAAGCTTCTCAGGGCTGCATATCTATAGTTTCTAGACAAAGGGGTATCGTTTGAAGCATTCTATGATGCTTCATGTCTAGGAATGGGGCGTGTTCCATTGCAGTTGTGGGGAGTGATCTCTTATGGGTCTAGGAAGTAACATCCTAACAAATGTAACTATGACACTCATGACCCAAAGCTTACAAAATTGATGTTTTTCACTGAAGTTGTGGTGTCATTACCTCATTGTAGAACACATTTCAGTATTCACAGATCAATATAACTTGAGTTATGACTTCTCTAAGAGATATATGAAACTGCAATAGTGGAGGTGGATGGTGTTTCTCTACAACTAAAATTTCAGGATCTCCTACACCTCAAGAAATGGGAATGTGGTGGACAATGCCATATGAAATATGTTTTAGATGGATTTGGTTCAGGAGGTAGCAGATGCACAGAAGGCGATACAGGAGTTGGATACTTTATATATGAGCATGATAATGGAGGATGGTAGAAGATGTTTGTTCTAAATGACATTACAAACTTCCTTGGTATGATAGTTGGAGGAGTCTCAGTGGGGATACATAGAGGCTTAAATGATGTGTGATCATGTTAACTAGGGTGATTCTCCCAAAGTATGGTCGAATGATTGTTAAAATCAGATTCTTTTCAATATAATTTTTTTTTCTTGATATGATGAACGAGAGAGTTCGCGATGAGTTCCATAACTCCCCCTAGTGTTACATCCAGGAGTTTCTAATATGTATCAAGGTTTGATAGGTCAACCTTGGTGGACCAAAGTAAAATGTGCAGTGGAAGTGTTTCCGGAAAAGTGCATCATGTTTCTAAAGGTGAAGGCTAAGAATCGTGTTCCATGAAGACTATTGTAGCCGATAGACATTCCTAAGTGGATGTAGGATGAAGTTTTAATACATTTCATCATGGAACTTCCCTGGTCTGAGGGAGGTTGTGATTGCATCGGGGTAGTGGTAGTCCAATGTACAAAATCATCTCACTTATTAGAAATTAAGGACTCAAGCGTTGTGAATGCCTTAGCATTGAAGTATGTGGGTGAAGTTGTGAGGCTACATGGAGTTCCCAGAGCCATCATTTTGGATTGGAATACATGATTTAATTCAAGGGTCTAGAAGGGGTTACATCATTCTTTTGGAACCCAACTACACCTTATCACTCCTTTCCACCCCCAAACGGAGAGGTAGATAGAGAGGACCATTAAGATATTGGATGATATGTTACAAATGTGTGTTCTAGACTTTGGATAATCATGGGTATGATACTTTACATTGGTAGGGTTTACCTAAAAAAATATTCTTTCCCAGTACCCAGAGATGTTTTATGTTTTTTTATGATGTTTGTTACTTTGTTGTGATGTAATTAATGACCTTCTTAACTATGAGAGGTTTTTTTTAATTATTACCTTAATGAATGTGAAATTTTTTGACTATGTTGAGTGGAGAACCTGATCCCTAATCAAGACACATTAATGTGGATGTAATTAAACCAATGTGGGAGAGTCAGTGCCTCTCAAAGAGAATTATATCATTACATGGTGGAAGGATCTCCCAAATACATGTGTCCGGATAATGTGAACTTTGGTGATTGTGTGATTTCATGGGGCAGTGGAGCCTTAGTTTCTCTCCAATTGTTCAGATGATAGATGTCAATGAGGTGTCCTGGGGGATCCCTATTGCTTCCCCAATTATTTAGTAGATAGATTCCAACTACATTTTTATTGATGTTTATGCTTTCTCTCCATGTCTTCAAACTATGTAGAGTGCTTTTTCAATGAGAGGTATCTTATTGGGTGGTTTTTCAAACCCCACTTCTTCCTTAATTGGTTTTTAGAATTCTTGTGGATGAGAATAGTTTGTGAGGTATCTGATGCAATGACTTGTATTTTTTCCCAAGACTTTCCATTGATAAAATCCAGTGTTTGGGGTGTTCGTGGGGGTCGTAGTGGTATTTCCTAGTATTTTTTCAAAAAAAAAAAACAGTTACACCGAATGGTCTCACCGTCACGGTCACACCAGTCATAGTTGCATATTCTCGGTCATCTAAAATGGTTGCAATGTCACGGTTACACCGAAACACTCGAACCATTATGGTCACACCAAAATGGTGGAACACCAAAATGGTGGCATCATATTTTTGAAACGGTGATGGTTCCACACCATGAATGTGGAATTATAATGGTTGAACTATGATAGTTCCCCAACGAAACTATGTCTCACCCTTTTCCAATTTCTTCCAGTTTTTCGAGTTTTTGTAGTTTCACCTCTCTAACATCTTATTTTATGTAAAACAAGTTTCAATCATTAATTAAGAATTTTAAGGGAATTTAAAATGATAATAATTATATCATTAATATCCTAACATCTTAAAGATTTTATATCTTCAATTGTGTGGTCTTAACCCCAATCCCTCATAAAAGTCTTTTGGAATCTGTTATTCTTTTAAAATAGGATCCCACTCTATAAAGTGGGGATCTTCCGTTCGTAGTTTGTTTTACTCTTCCCCTTGGTGTTCCTAGAGTCTTCCTCCATAGACATGTTGTGAACCTATACAATACCTCTCCGACTCTGTTTTCTAGGAGTTCTTCCCATACAGATCGCACAACCCCAATTATTTGATCGAGGAGGAAAATTTACCCTTTCATCATCCAAGTAGGTGTTTTTCCTTAATCTCTCTTTACTGTGTATCATTCAGGGTTGGTATGATGATGATTCATCTAGACATTTATGGAACCAAATTTAACAAAGATAATAAATGGACTTAAAGAATTAAGGGGTGGGGAAGTTGATGATGTGGCACTATTATACCATGTTTTATATTGTAAATTATGGAATTATGTCCACTTAACATCATGTCCATTTTCGGTCCTTTCTTGTGTACTAATGAACCTATGCTTTCAAGTTAATCCTCTGATTGAAATGTGGTAAAATGAAAAATTGTAAATCATGTAAACTCATATTATAAAATAGATTCCCAATGAATATGAATCCTTGTATGATCACCCCAGCTAACCAAACAGAAATGAGGGACATAATGAATGGTGTTGGCTAGATCTAAAAAATCCCATGCTCTGTTCTAGTGATGTAGATGGTTTCACTATTTGATTCCTTATAGGGTTTCTTATAGAAGAATGGAAACTCTGGTCCTAGGGTTGTTGTATTGTGAATTTGAGGTCATGTGGAGCAATGATGTTGAGTCTTGGATCTATTTCTGTACTTTGACGGACCTCCCAGATCCCTTTTGTTATTCCAACTTTAAAATAAAACTCGGTGTCAATGCTTAAAATATATCTTGGAAGTTATTCCTTTAGTTGTTTCATTGGATTGTGATAATTCCTTTTCTTTGAATGATTGTGGATGAATGTTATATATTGAATCACTTGAATATGTTATAGAGAATAGGTACAATGGGTAGTTAGTCTTCTTGAGTTGGGTTGTGCTCTAGTTGTGGATGTTGTGTATTTCTTCATATAGGGATAGAAAAGAGAGAGGTTGTGTATAGGCTGGTTGTCTATTTCAAAACCCTTAGGTTGCGATGAGTGCTTGATTACCTATATGTATAATATTTAATCCCTATGCTTCCTATACACACCCCACCCATGTTGATCACCTTATGCCGAACAAACCAATTTCATAGGGGGTGTTTTTTAGAACATTATTAAGATTGATTGGTTATTTTCTTCATTTCTACTCCCTCTCCCATGTTTCCAAAGAACCCTCAGGAGGATATGATTGAATAATGATCATTATATACCATGACTCTTGGGGCATGAGTGTTGTGGAGGTTTCCCTAGGTGTGTGCGGGTAGGTTTGTCTCCCAACTGTCTTTGGGATGGTGCCAAATGTCTTCGAGTGTAAAAGTGGTGGTTGTGGCCCATGTGTCTTTTGGAATGGAAGAGGTTTTTGGGGGACAGTTGTCTGTGGGTGTGTTATTTGTGGTTATGGTTGCCCAGGTGTTTTGGGAAGGATTTGTGGTCGTGGTGGCCCCTATGGTTGTTGTTTTTGAAGTAGTGGGACTATAATGAGACTTGTTCGGGAGGTATGCTGTGTAGGCTATATAAATAACCAGCGGTGAAGCGATACAAGTAACCCAAAAATTAATTTGATATTACTAATACTTTACTAGACATGTGTTATTTTTTGAGTGTTCCTTGGTGGGTTAGGGTGGATAGTTTTTTTGATAGGTGGTTTTGTTACCTATACTTTCTTAGGGGGCATTATATTGTCTCCTTAATTGTACATGAGACCATTTGGTTTTCCCTTATGATTATACCAATATACTCACCCAACATATATAAAACTTCTTTAAGGTTTTAAGGAGGACATTGTGGATTGTACCAGACTATACTATATTGGGAACCAAGATAATTATCATTGTTTCTTTTCTTTCCTTTGGTGATTTAATTTGGAGTTTTTTTGTACCCTGTATCATTTTATTTCATACATGCAAATGGGAATGGATTTTGAATTTACATTTACATTCTAATTTTGGTGTTGTTTTCCATCTACCATTTTATCCCCCTATCTTGTTCTATAAAAAGGGTAATGCCTTCCATGTTTTGTGTGATTATATACCATTGGTGCTATTTTCCACTCCATGGCCTGTCGATAGAAGGAATTATGGCTCATTATCTCTCTTTAAAATTAATGATGGAATTGGATGGAAGTTTTTTGTCCTTTACACCTTCTTGTTGAAGGTAGTTCATGACAACTGATGACTTTTTCTATTCATTGGTACCCTTCAACATATTCTTTCGTATCCATTTCGAGAATCTACATTAAAATAATTGTTATATATTTTATGATTCTTATAATTAGAATATAATTGATAAATTTGTTTTACAAAATATTTAGTGAGTCTGAATTCATGCACAGTAATCATTTCACATCATTTTTATTAATACTAAAATATTTCTTTGATCCATTGGCTTCTTATAGATAATATTCCTTTGACACATGGGATATTCATTTTCATAGTTCCACCATCTACTTATAGTTGATGAATTGAATATTGAAAACTTATTTCATTCCCTTGAAATCATGAGCATGGGAGCCTTTCTCTCAACACTCATAGAGGACACTTATTTCCTTCAAACAAGTACCAGGGTGTTTCATTTCTTAATTATGATATGTGGGAAAATATTTATTACAATTTTACCCTTGTAAAATGTTTATTTACATTTATATTATTCTATCTCTTCACTTAAAATTCATAATAATTAGATAATTATATATCTTCCTTAATAGTATATTATACAATTTCATTATATGATGAAAATGTTTGGGATACAACATCAATTTTTAACCATTTAATTTCAATCATCATTGAAAAATCATTATATATCTTTGGTTAATTGATAAGGTTCCAATTAATTATTTTAATTCTCATGTATAAAAAATATAATACAATATATTATATAATAAAATAATGCAATGTAATGTATAATAAATAAACAATTTAAATGATTAACAAAAATTGATTTTTTTCATCATTTCATTGGGAATGTTTCAAAATAAAAAAAATGTATTTGAATCCATTATAATGGGTTATAAAGAAAATGTGAGTTTTACTAAGAAACATCCATAATAGTCTCCAAATAGGTTTTCATCAATCCCCATTACCATGTAACAGGTATTTCTTAACTCTTTCTTGGGGTTTTTTTATAGTTATTAGCCCAAGGTACATATGTACCAGAACCATGTCCCCTTGTAGTATCTAGACAAAGATATATTTATAGAAAAACCCACATAATATATAACTAAACAAAATATTATGATTTTATTATATACATATCCTCATTGTTAATGATAGGTTTATATTTCATAATCTATGTTTCTCTAAATCTAGTTCTCATGGTTTTACATAAACATCCTCGAATTCCTACTATAATGATTTTAACCCAAGTATCACAGAGATTATGGTTAAATTATTACATTGGTATAAGATTCAATAAATCATATCCCAAAGGATAAAATAGTTAAGTATTCTTAGTAAACTAGAAACATACATGAAATTCACATAAAAACAGAAAAAAATATAGATAGAGTTTTCATTAAAAAACTCTATTATTCTTTATATCATATCCCTTCATATCAATCACAAAACACATACTAGTATACTCAGGGAAATAAAACATAAGGGGTGATATCAAATAATTAATAAATATAAGAATAAAACAAAAGATATTATAAACAAATTATCAAAATAAATATGGAAATGTAAACAGTTGAACCACGTGCTATTTAATAAATTAATTTATTATAAAATATAAGAAATAAATGAAGATAAAATGAAAAAAATATGAATTATAAATAGGGATTGAAACTTATCCATGGATATTCTATCTAATCTAATAATAACATGGAAAAAAATAAATAAAAAAATTATAAGGTAATGCATAATTACAGACATATGAATCATGTTCTCAAGAATGTTCGAGAAGATAGTTTAGATATGTTGGTAGAAACCCATCTAATTTGGCCAACGAATTTGTCTCATGAGATCTATCAACGCAATGAAGGTATTTCTATAACCAGACCCCACCCAACATGTACTATATCAAATTAATTCCTCATATGAAAGGGGTAAAAGATAATCAACTTTAACATATATATTGAAAAAAAACATACAAAATATTAATGCATTCCCAAATAAAACTAACAAAATCATAAACCATCAATAGTAATACAAAAAAATTATTATAAAATTTTACATCCTATGTAAAACTCATCCTAAAACATCCAAAGAAATAAGTATGATGATATAAATAAAACATATAAACATTTTATTATAAATAAAAAAAATATATTATGTCATTTATTAATAATACTCACATAAAATTATTTCAAAAATAATTTTTCATGAAAATAATATTTTCACATTGAAAATATATTTTTCATAAAATGTTCAAAAAAATATTTTTACAATATTTTCATTTGAAAATAAAAATGTATAACTTGTAAAATAATATTACAATAATTTAGTGGTCATTATGGATGAAAATTACACTCATGTCATACTTGTTATAACAAATATTCCTTCCACATTTATTGTAAAATCAAAACATGCCATATTTGGAAGAATATGATAATATTTATTTAAAAAAATTTCTAAGTAAAAATGTCAAAAGATTATTTAATAAGTAATTTTAAAAATTTTAAATTTTTTTTGATAACCTTTATAAAAAACAAGGATTTTGATGAAAATGGATTTTTAGTCAAAGAGATAAATAAAGCATGGTATTTATAAAACCATTTCCCCAATAACATTACATAAAAAATAGTGAGAAAATGGTACAATTAATTGAAAAATATTATAAAAAAAAATATTAAAATACAATATATTATCTTTATGATATAAATATTATATAATTACCCTGATGGAGACATGAATAAAATTACTATGAATAATGTTAGATTTTGAAATAAACTCTTAAAACATTTGAAATGTCTAACTAGAAATCCCTATAAAGGAAATAATAATTAAATTAATGTATAACTACCATGAATATAAATAAACTATTGATATAACATATCAAATGGGAAAAATATAAAAAAATGGAATAAGTGGTGAATATGGTGTATGACTCAGTGATGTAAAAGTGAGACAAGAAACCCTTATCTTAGGGTTGACTTCCATCATATGGGTACAAAAATACAATATAATTGATATAAGTTTATTATAAATTAATTAAAATTCCATAATAATATATATCACACAATATATAATTTTCTTATAGTGTTTTTTCACATGCTTATTTTTAAATCATTAATTAAATAAATGTTTCAGTTGATAATTTTTGCATTATCAAAAGGGACCTTCCCTTTGAAATCATGGATGATGCATCAGACTATTCTGATGGGGAAGTGTTATGTAAAATGATGTAAAAGAAATAACATGTGATTTTATATTCCACTAGAACATTAGAGTATTCCCGATCAAACTACACCACAACCCAGAAAGAACTATTGGATGTTATCTTTGTATAAAACAAATTTAGATGCTATCTTCTAGGATCAAAGGTGATTGTTTTAACAGAACATTCTACAATTATATTTTTGATGAAGATCCATGAATCCATTCAAAGACTTTTTAGATGTACATTGATGTTACAATAGAATGATGCTAAAATAAAAAATAATAAAGGAAGTGAGAACCTTGATATAGATAATTTGAGTAGGATATCATCTATTTTGAATGGAAAACATCAGATATGTCAACCAATAAAAGAATGATTTACGGACGAGTCTTTATTTTTTTCAGAGTGAATGACCATGTTATCCATTTTTTGTGACATATTAAGGATCTCATAATGGTACACAATTTTTTCCTAGCATAAAATTTCGAAAAATGTTGGTGATTAGAAGAATTACATTTGGGATGATCCTTATATATGGAATGTTGGTAGTGATAAAATGATTAAGAAATGAAATATGAATAATAAATTCCAATAAATACCCTATTTTTTCCACAAAATTAACTATATAAGACACTTTGGGCCACAAAGAAATATATGTAATGTTTTTTATTCGTGTTATTCTTCACCCACAATTCATAGAGATTTTTTTGAGTTTTTTTCAACCTGTAAAAATTATCAATTATAAGGAAACATTTCCAAATTTAATGAGATGCCATAAAACCCTATTTTGTTTTTTGATTTCATTGATGTATGGGTAATGAATTTTATGGGTCATTTCTTAATTCTTTTGAATATCATTACATATTTCATATTGTTGATTATCACTCCATGGGTGTATAAATATTAATAAAAAACTGAAGATGCTAAAATTGTGTCCAAAATTATGAAAGGAAGTTTGAATTCAATGTTCATATTTTCAATTTTTTTTATTAAGGATCAAGTCTACCATTTTAGTAACAAGACATTTTAATCTCCTTCCAATAAATATAACGTTCACTATGTGGTCACTACACCATATCACTGAGAAAATAATAAAATTAATTAATTGTCTAATATAGAAATAAAAAAATTCTAGAAAATAATAGTGAAGATATGATAAGACAATACACATCATGAGATAATTAAAATCTACAAAACACCGATTTGTGTCATGAGATTTCATTACATTACATTACTTTTTTCAGAACTAGTTTTTATCGAAATTAATGTTATGAATCCGAAAAACTATTGAAAGAATGATGAAATTATGTGAAATCAATTTTCACATATTGATGACAGTGACATGCTAAAAAATAAAAATAACACTGCTCCATTTATGATAGAATTTTCCTATAAAGAAACCCCTTGGACACCCATCCAAGGAACACTGGAATAGCAGGAGTAGCACCACACCCAAGGTGTTCATCCAAACATCAGCATGAGGATTCAAATCCATCTATCACCACAATGATGGTTTATATTATTATTAAGATGATGTGTATCATTGTTTTGATGGTGAAAATGAAGGAAGATCATGTGATAGACTACTAAGTATCATGTGGTTATGGATGACAGCAACTGACTGCCACTCTCTTCTATGTTTCATTCTTATGGTGTAATATCTTCTTGAATTTCTATTAAACATATACATTTGAATGAATGTTATTTTTTTACTTATTAAATATATGTTAAAAAGGATATTTGTCTCATTTTTAATGTAAATAAATTGATTTCAGTATAAAAAATTTCTCTATGAGTTCATGTCGTTGAGTATAGTGATTTTTATTAGGATTGATTCCTTAGAGGTCCTGAATTTATTAAATCACTTATATGAGAAGGAAAAAAACATATTGATGTATTGATAGGAAATTTATATAAATTTTAGTGTTTACATGGGGGTCCATGGGTGGGAATTTAGAAATTCAATTGAGAAATATTTTAAGACAAGGAACATGGAAGATTCTCGGAGGATTATTCTTATCTATGACCGCTATTTTAATATCAACATTAAATATATTTTAGTCAATTCATTGCCTTGTTTTTTTAAATTTACATTCAATTTAGTTTATATTCATACTCTATATTTGAATGTTTACACAAATAACCATTTTATTATCATAAAAACATATCCCAAACAAAAGTTAAACTTTTTTAAATACATATTAAACATCCTATATAGATTTCCCTATGGTCACCACAGTACTAAATTACAAGAAAAAAAATATATGTTGAGGTTTTCATGAAAAAATCCTCACGATAAATTAATATTATAATTAAATGCTACAAATAATTTTCATGAATGGGAATCAAGTTAATTACCATTATTCATTAGACAAGTTTCTTTTTATGGAATAACCTTCTCTAATTTTATAAATCGTGAAAAATATCTGACTACCCTCAACACATGAACGAATGACTTTTTTGATCTATTAAAGTTCTGGCATAATTTTAAGAAATTCACCATTTAAAAGTAATGAAAATAGGAAATGTTGAGAAAAAAACAATATATTTTTAGGAAATGTTGTTGGAAAGTAGAAAAAAATAATAAAAACTAATAAAATTTTTAGTTCTATTCTGTTGTAATATTTTCATTTTATGATTTATTTCATAACTAAGATCTATATCCTTACTCTAATATGGTATCTGATATCATTTTTCTATGCTCATAGGCAATTAAAGATAATCAATGATTAGATTTTTTGTTAAATAAAAAAACATTAAATTTAATTTCTTTAGAAACATCAACATTATCAATATGTTCTATAATTTATTTATTTATCAACTGTATGAAGACCTATCAACCTATTTAGAACTTTATCCTTGGTTGTATACTTCCATAGAATAGGGAGAGTAGTTGAGATATGTAAAAATTATAATAAATTTGTTTTTTAGGGATGCATTGTGATGCCTCCACACCATGTACAAGTAGTTTTTAATTCTAACACATATAATGAATCATTTATATGTTGGTTTGAATTGAAATGGATTGAGAAACGATTTTATAAAAATTGTGTTTTTATTCATGAGTGATATATGATAATAATTATGTATCCAAAAAATATTTTTATTTGGAAGGAACTTATATTTGTATTTGATACCATTAATATTGGAATAATGTTTCAATGATGGTTGAACAATACTGATAGAACAAAAAATGATCCATTATGAATGGTAATGTAGCATGATTGGTATATGAGAAACTTCCCTTGAATATATATCATTGTTTCATTCCATATTTTGTCAAAAAAATAATATTAATCCAAAACATTGATCAAATAAATGGCCTTAAAAATAATTTCTATTCATATTTCATTTCACACCCATAAAAAATTGTTTTTTTGATTTTTTATCTAAATGATAGCGACATTGAATCCAATATGAATTTTCTTCTTCTAGAAGTTGTTTCTAACCAGCTCTTATCAAGGATTAAATGGATGTAGTGCACTATATATATCCATAGGTCATAAATTTATTGTTGGGAAAGATTCTTCTAATTCTAATGATAAAATAAATACATCTTCATAATATAGAAAACTATTATTTTTCATTACCAGATTATAGTACCCTGTTGCGTAGTATATTATATAATAAACATGGGAGTTGTCTTGTCAATGTAACTAGGGATTCAATTCATGAAAATTTCATCAATAAAGAATTTACACAAGGTGGGATAGTCGTAAAATTTTAAATATCATATAATTTTAAATTCAAAATGGATTTCAATGTAAAGATGAGAAAATGAACCATTATTAAAACATCCATATAAAAAATATCATATCCACCACCACCCAATTGAGGCATCATAGAGATGTCAGGGACAATGTATTTTCACTCCACATTAAAACAAATAAATTACTATATAACAATTGTGGTTTTGATAGGGATGAAAAGTTTTCCATTTAACAGTTTTAAATATTTAATTGGTGTCTCTATCAACATCTCTGTGAATTTTTTTATTTTTTCTCCTTGAAAAATCATTGCAGATATTAAAAAATTTAGACCAAATATAAACCATTAAATTTTCACCATAAATAATGTAGATAATAATATACTCAACCTGGATATAATGGTAATATTTATTGATTTATCTGATAAAAATCCACCCTTCTTCCAAATTTCACACTTATATTTTATTATTTTTCCATACGCATCAATTTCATGATATAATTGAAAATTATTTTAGGATGAGATATAATTTTAATTTTTTTTAAAATAGTCTTTTTTAACCTAACAATCACCCTAAAACGTTTCATTTTTTTTGAAAAGGGGGAAAATAACATCCCTTGATATTGAATAGAACATGATTTAAATTTTTAAAACATATTGACTGTAAAACAATAAACTTATTTATAAGAAAAAATGTACTATTAATGGGGATTTAGTAGTAAAATTTAAAATAAGGTATCCAATTCCTTTTTTCCTAACAATGTACTGTAGGATCAAAATAATTATGTAGATGCTTAAAATACAAGAGGGGGTGAATTGTACACATTAAAAATTTCATTAAACAAAGGAAAGGGTTGAGTTTAACAATGTTAAAATAAGTAAATTCACAACACCTCTAATATCAATTGAAAAATTGAAATAAGTAATGAAGTTATAAACTTCAAAATTAGGATACAGAAATATGGATCCGGAAGTTAAAACTTAACTAAAGATTACAATATGAGATTCTACTTTAAAAAGTATAGAATATTAACTTATGAAAGTACAAGTAAGGAAGTATAAGAAAGTTATACTTTCCTTATAATACAATATGCAGCGGAAAAACAAGTAGAAAAACTTCAAGTAACAAGATATAAATCTTTTAACCCAAAGAGAAGGGTATCCAACAACCTTGGATAAAGGTCCCTTGATTTATACTTTCATGAAAGTATGTCTTACCCACACCAGGGTAAGCCCTCGATACGAATATCAGAATCTCTGTCTTATTATCCCCACAAGCCCTCAACTTTAAGGCAGTTGGAACCTCTGTCTTCCTCAGCAAGGAAGCCCTTGAACGTTAAGGTAGTCGGCACCTCTGTCTTCCTATCCCCGGAAGTCCTCGAATATAATCACCGACATTCGGAGTCGCATGAAGAAAATCTGTACAAGGAAAAGTTTGAACAAGAAGTTCAAACTTTCTGCACCAATCTGAGAGTTAATAAGAGCCTCTCTCTAGAAATCACTTCACTAGTAGGTGTGAACAATGTCGAAGTAGTTATATTGAGCTCTTTCAAATTAGATCTTATTTATAGGCAAATTTACAACAGTCGGCTCCCTCCTCCAATAGTCATATTTTCCATGAAATTCGGAGGGACCTATACATGTGTAACTCAAACAACAGTTAATTAGAAACATAATAGATGACACCGTTTAATAACAAACTTAGTGTAACTGAATGCATGACATCATTTTGAAATGAAGCTTATGTAAGTAAAAGCTAATCAATAGTTCGTAGTGTAAGAAAATATAAAAGATCGGAGTCTAATCAAAATAAAATTCGGAGTCTATGTTAAGAAAATTTTGGATTCAGTTTTTATAGGAATTCGGAGTCTGGTTTTACCAGAGATCAGAATCTGAACATGCAGAGTTCGGAGTCGAGCTTCTTATGAGTTCGGAGTCAATCTTCTTAAGAGTTCGAAGTCGAACTTCTTAAGAGTTCAGAGTCAAACTTCTTAAGAGTTTGGAGTCGAACTACTTAAGAGTTCGGAGTCGAACTACTTAAGAGTACGAAGTCGAACTTTTTATGAGTTCAGATTCAAACTTCTTAAGAGTTTGGAGTCGAACTTCTTAAGAGGTTGGAGTCGAACTTCTTAAGATTTTAGAGTCGAACTACTTAAGAGTTTGGAGTTGAACTACTTAAGAGTTCAGAGTCAAACTACTTAAGAGTTCAGAGTCGAACTCATGAAAGTTCGTATCCATAATTCGGAGTGATACTCTATTATAGTTCACAACCAGAATTTGGATCCTAAAAACTTAATGCTCCAAATTTCCTCATTATATGACTACGGAAAATTTGGTTATGAATCCTGTTTTTGGATTTGAAAAAAAATTGATATGTATAAGAAAATCTAGGTTAGGATAAAATTTCCTTATGGAGGTAAAATATACATTTGCTTAAGTATAAGGTGTTTGTGATTTTCAAAACAGGAAGGAATGGAAAAGTCATAAGGAAATTTTTATTGACTCAATAATCTCCCCCTTTTTTGGAAAGCACAAACAACCTTACGAAAAAGAAAAAAAATCATTAGACTTTGAAATTAAAACTTAACCACATTTTTTCATGAATGAAAGTGAATACAACTAACTCCCTCTTAGGAATTGAAACTCTAAAGATTGTATTCTGAATTTCCGGAGTGGGGTTTTCATTTTTGATGTAATGAAATGAAGATCTACCCCTTAGATAAACTCTCTTTTACTTAGGGATGGTTCTTTGACTTAGAAATTTTTCTTTCTTACTCTTTTGAGTAGTTCTTATCCTTCCCCAACATTGTGATTTTCAAAAATAATTAACGGGAATGGACAAAAAATTATGGTACCCGAAACATTAGTATATAACAATATACAAACCAACCAGATAACCATTTCATTAGAGTTGGAAATATTTTTAATAGAAAATACAACAAAAGATCAGAGTGTGTTCATTTTTCTTCCTTTTCCTTTGGAATGAGTTTTTTCAACAAAACCTTAAGCTTCTTTAAATCTCTTTGATCTTCCTCATCTTACTTCTCCAAGGCTAGGATCCTTTCCTCTTGAACTTTTAATGATTCTGCCTGAGCTTTCAAAGCTTCTCCTTTCATCTTGATCAACTCATCTTGCTGAACTACTCTCTTCTCAAGCTCAATCCGGAGATTTCTATCATTTAAAATATTTTGAGCTAAATAATTTTCCTGGTAATTCAGTTCCTTCACTTCCTGATTCCGGGAACTCTGCTCAATAACTAGCTCATCTTGACGATTTTTAATCTTTTTGTCTTCTGTGTCAAAAGCTTCCTTTACATCATCTCAAAAACAATCATAGACAACAAAATATTCTTCAACTTTCTTCTACCACTTTGTCACTTTACTGCATGACCTTCTATTCACATCATAGTCGATCAGAAAACTTTTCTGTTCACCATCCAACTTAACAAACTTATCCATGACCATGGATAAAGAATCCGATTTCTGATTCATAGTTTTTTTCATCATTTGACATCTAGAATATATTGTTGGAAGGATCGGAATAGTATCCACCAACTTTCTTAGAGATTGTACCATGAAATCATACCCATGGGATGATGATTCCAAATCAGAAACTTCTTTTTGAGATTCCTCTTCTTCAACTGACACCAGATGTCTTCTAGAGGTACCACCAAGCTCTTTCCTTCTGAAGATATCTTTAATAGGTGTCTCTATTAGAGTTTTCTTCCCTTTATCAGATTTTGGAATTGGTTCCTCTTCAAGATATACTTCCTCAGATTCAGAAACTTGAATAATCTGATCTTCATCTGGTTTTTGTTTTTCTTGTCCTTTCTCTTGAAAATCCTTCTCATAGGATTCTTCCTCATCTTACAACACATTTTCTTCTTCTTCCTATTTTTTCTTACATTCTTAACTATCTCCCTTTCCTAGAGATACTAACTTTACGGATTCAGCTTTATCTTGATATTCTTCTACTTTCTTTATTAAGTAATATAGATCTTCATTTCCTTCTTCTTCTTCTTCAACCTCTTCTTCTACAACCTCTTCAACAACTTCTTCAACAACTTCTTCAACAACATGATATTCAGCTTCTTCAAACACTTCTTTACCCTTGTATTTTTCAGGAGAAACATTAATCTTGTCTGGAGTTTCTGATATTGAATGTTCAACAACAAAAGTTTCCGGAACATGAAGCATTTCAGAGGCTATATCTGTATCCTTCAACAAGGATTGCAGTACTTTAGCTTCATATATTTTCTACTTTATTTTCTTCTCCTTCACCTATTTCTCTAATTCTTCATCAGCTCTTTCCCTTAAGGCTTTAGCCTCAGTAGGGTCCAATCTGAATTGAGGATCCCCTTCCTTCCTCATTTCTTTATCTTTCCTCCACTTAACTGTGACTTCTTCTGTGTAGTTTTTCTGCTTTTTTGGTTTCGGAGGTGCAGATTCAGTTTCCTTAGGCATAGGATTTTCTTCACCAACAACAACTTCCTTAGCCTTTTGTTTTCCTCCTTTGCTTCTTGGATGGTTCTGGATTCTGTGATTCTTTTTGAGCTGCTCCAACCTCTTCCACAGACAGAGGGAAAAAATTTCTGGATTCACTGGAAAAACCCATCTTCATCCTCTTCAGGGTATCATCACTGACTAGTATAATCTTACAAATCCGGACATTTGACTTACATGCAACCTTGAATGATTCTAAATAACCAACTATCTTCTTAGATAGTAGAGCAGGGTACATAATAATCTGAGCTCTCATATTTTCTTCCTTGATGTTCTTGATGGTAATTAAAACATGACTCATCAAATTAAATTTCCATAGATTTACCAGGAAATCTAAAACATAGATATCACTCTTCTTGATATTATCCTTGTCGCCTCTTCTCGGAACGAGAAAACCTTGCACCCAAAGTTGAAGAATTTTTTTGTTTTCGAGTGAGATGAGCAATCTTGGCGGTTTTTGCATCCTTCAGTCCGAGACATTTTAAATCCTTTACATTATTGAAACTTCCTTGGTCATCTAGTAGCTTATGAGAACAGAACTCGTCTTCCCCTTCATAAGATAACCCAACCAAGCTCGCAGCCTTGGTGTAATAAAGTTTATAAGTCTTGCTATAAGACTTAAAAGAAAACCATTCTCTTCCATATTCCATCTGGAAGGAAACTATCTCATAGAACTCTATCAATAAATCTGTATACACCGGATCCTGCTTCTCATCCTTGAACAAACAAATATCTTCCCATCCGTTCAGCTTAATATTATTGGTTATGATAGAATCAAGCTTGTAGAAATTTGGATGCACTAACCTTTCCCTGATTAATAGCCACTTAGAGATTGGTTTCGTTGAAATTTCCTGAGATGTAGCTTCAAAAAACATTCAAAGTGATGAAATTTGAATGATTCGAAATGACTTTTCAAGATTCGGAACAGGAATTAAGAAGAGCAGTAGGACTTCGAGACGCAAAAGCTTGGAGAACCGATGTGAGACGAGAAATAGGGTCCCCTTTATATAGGCAATAAAAGTGACCATTGGTCTTCTGAAAGTTATCTAACGGTTGAAAAACTTTTCAAAATGATATGACGGTTAAGAACAATCCCATATGAAAAAATGTGACTCCGATATTTTGAGGTTTTTTAAGGAAAACAATCGGATTTTGAGAAAATACTAGAAAGAAAAATTTTAAAACACGGAAAACAAGAGTAAGAAAAATTTGATTACAAAACTATAACTAAGAAAATCATAACTTATGGAGTAATAAGAAATTATTTTTCGTAATTGGTAATATTGGAAAAAAAACTTGATTACGAAAAATTCCAGTACGAAAACCTTGTTATGAAAAGTTCATTCCGAAAATCTCTATTCTGAAAATTTTCGATAGGAAAATTTCCATTACAAAAAATTTCAGAATGAAGACTTCCATTCCGGATGTTTTTAAAACAAAACACACCATTCCGGAAAATATCAGTTCTAGAAATTTCCATTCCGGAAATTTTAGTTCCGAAAAGTTTTGACAAACTAACTAAAAAATTTAGTTATACTAACAAACATATGTACTCCCCCTATGAAAAGCAGTTTATTACTGTTATGAGAATTTTTCAACTAGATGTTAATGTAGAATGATTACCTTACAGTTATCATTCCTAACTTTTCATTAATACATTCAAATCTATCGGAGGATAAAGATTTTTTGAAAATATCAGCATGTTGATCTTGCGTTCCAATAAACTGAAGAATGATATCTCCTTTAAGTGTGTGATCCCTAAGAAAGTGATGCCTAATATCTATGTAATTTTCATGAGAGTGATGTGCAGGGAACTTAATTAGGGCAATGGAACATGTGTTATCACAAATAATTTGAGTTTTAGTAAAACTCATGCCATAGTCTGTGAGTGTGTGTTGAATCCACAACACTTGAGCACAACAACTTCCAGCTGCTAAATATTCAGCTTCAGCAGTGGAAAGTGATACAGAATGTTGCTTCTTACAGGACCAAGAAACTAATGATTCTCTTAAGAAATGACAAGTTATCGATGTACTCTTTCTATCCATTCTACATCCACCTAATTCAGCATCAGAAAAGATTTTTAGAATAAAATAATTTCCAAAATTATAAAATAATCCTAGATCCATGGTTCCCTTAAGGTAGCGAAATATCCTTTTTACTGCCTTTAAATGAGATTCCTTAGGATTGGATTGATATCTTGCACATAAGCATACTGAAAACATTATGTCTGGTCGACTAGCTATTAAGTAAAGTAAACTCCCTATCATACCTCTAAAAGATGTTTGATCTACTGGTTTCCTAACTTCATCATGATCTAGAGAGTTTGATGTACCAATGGTAGTACTTATACTCTTAGTGTTGTCATAACCATACTTTTTAAGAAGATCTTTAATATTCTTATACTGAGATATATAGGTTCCTTCTGGTTTTTGAGAAATTTGAAAACCAAGGAAAACGGTTAACTCATCCATCATACTCATTTCAAACTCATATTTCATTTGATTTGAAAAAGAATCGGTTAAAGATTACTGAGTTAAACCAAATATGATGTCATCAACATAAATTTGAACAATATAAAATTTTTTCTTATCATTGTTTATAAAAAGGGTTGGATCTTCATTTCCCTTAACATAGTTATTTTGAAGCAAAAATCTTGTTAGTCTGTCATACCAGGCTCGTGGGGCTTGCTTAAGAACATACAAAGCTTTGGTAAGTCTAAAAACATGATCATGATGTTTTGTATCTTCAAAGCCATGAGTTTGTTCAAAAAAAAAACATCATCTTGAACATAACCATTATGAAAAGCACATTTCACATCCATTTGAAAAATTTTAAAATTAAAGAAATCTGCAATGGAAAGTAGAATATGGATAGATTCAAGTCTAGATACTGGAGCATAGGTTTATTCATAGTCTATTCCCTCTTGTTGATTGTAGCCTTTAGCAACTAGTCTAGCTTTATTTCTTACTATTACTCCATTTTCATCACATTTATTTCTGAAGACCCACTTTACTACAATAACAGAAGTTTCCTTTGGTCTTTCAATTAAGGTCCAAACTTTTTTCCTTTCAAATTCATTTAGTTCATCTTTCATAGCATCGATCCAATCATCATCACCTAAAGCTTCATTAGTGCTTTTTGGTTCTAATTGGGAAAGAAATTTTAGATGTTCTACTTCATTTCTTACGGAACTTCTAGTTCTCACAGGTTGATTTATATCTCCAATGATGCTATCACAGGGATGATTCTTAAGAAACAACTGATTTGGTTTTTGTAAAACCTGTTCATCAACATAGGGTAGAAAGTCTTCAGAAAAACCTTCTTGTACATTTTCTATATCAAAAGGTTCTTCTATCAAAGGTTGATAATCAGTTTTTGAAAACACATCCGAGGATGAGGATTTGGAAGGTTTAAAAACAAAAGGATCTGATTCATCAAATTTTACGTCCACTGTTTCTTCAACAGTAAATGTATTTTTATTGAAAAGTCTATAAGCCTTAGAAGTTGAGGAGTAACCTATGAAAATTCCTTCATCAGATTTTGGTACGAATTTATGTAGATTGTCTTTAGTATTCAGTATGAATACTTTACAACCAAAAACCTTAAAGTAGTAAAGTCTTGGTTTTTTACCATTCCATAACTCATAAGGAGTTTTATTAAGAAAAGTTCTAATCAAGACTCGATTTATAGTATAACAGGCAGTACATACAGCTTCAGCCCAGAAATGTCTAGCTATAGAATATTAACTCAACATGGTTCTAGTTATTTCTTGAAGAATATTATTTCTTCTTTCAACTACACCATTCTGTTGAGAAGTTCTAGGTGCTGAAAAATTGTGAGTAATACCTTTTTTACTACAAAAAGTTTCAAAATCAGAATTTTGAAATTCTCCTCCATGGTCACTATGAACAGTTTTCAATGGAAGGTTTTTCTCATTTTTAACATGGGCTCTAAAACTTTTGAGATAGGAAAAGTATTCATATTTATTTGCTAGAAAATGGACCCATGTAAATCTAGTGTAATCATAAACTAGAAAAAATACATAGTATTTGCCTCCAATACTTCCAGTTTGTGCAAGTCCAAAAAGATCCATGTTCAATAACTATAATGCATCAGTTGTTGAGACTTCACCAATTGTTTTAAAACTAGATTTATGTTTCTTTCCATATTGGCAAGGATCACAAACTTTAGAAGAATCAAATCTATGCTCCGGTAGATCCTTAACTAGTTTCTTCTTAGAGAGTTTGAATAAGTTCCTAAGGTTACAGTGTCCTAGTCTTCTATACCATAACTAAGAATGATCTTCCTTTGCACTAAGGCAAGGTAAATCTTGGCTTCTAAGGTCTTCTAAGGTCAAAGTGTAAACATTCTCTTGCCTATTGGCTGAGAGAATAAATTCTTCCTTGGAATTGTGTACTAAGCATTTATCATTACTAACATTCACAAGGTAACCTTCATCACATAACTGGCTTATGCTAATGAGGTTGTTCTTAAGACCCTTAACAAAAATAACATTTGAAATCAAGGTTTTACCAAGAAGAACAGTATTACTAATACTAACAATTTCTCCCTTTGCATTATCTCTGAAAGATACCTTTCCTCCTTTTATTTTGATAATCTTTTCAAAATAGATTTTGTTACTAGTCATATGTCGGGAACATCCACTATCCATGTACCACGTGTTGTTGCTGGTATTCCCTTTGTTTTCCTGAGATCAAGAAGATAATTATACTTTCGGAATCCAAACTTGTTTGTATATGAGATTTCTAGAAAACAAAATTTTAGGAACCCACATATTCTTAGAGAAATATGTTTTGTGAAATCCTAGAGATTTAGTTTTGTTTAAGGAACAATTTTTTTCCCAGTGACCACCACATTGACACTTGGTACAAAATGCGGCACTTTGAGGAAAAAAACAATTGTTACTAAAAATTTGTTTTTCATGGGTATAACCAAATCCGGATTTATTTCTTAATGGTCATATTTGGGAATACATTTTATCAATGTTTTCCTTACCATGGGTAAATTTTGATAAACACCTCTTTAAGGAAAACAATTCGGACATGAGTTTTATAACCAAGTTTTTATCTTCAAAATCATTAGATTTAGAACAAGAGTTAGGCTCTAAAACACTATTCTTAGAAATTACTTTTTCTAATTCTTTTGAATGTTTTTTCTTCTCAGAACTTACTTCATCAAGATTTTTTGAAATAATTTCAAAATCAGCATTTTTCATATCAAGATCTTTTGAATGATCTGATACCTCTTTCGTATGAATAGAATTTCAAGAATTTTCTTTATCAAGTTTTTTATTGAGTTTGGAATTCTCAATTCCAAGAAGTTCAGCAAACCTAGAAACTTCTTCCTAAGTAGGTAAAGTATTTTCATCATCAGAAGAGGATTCTTAATCAGAAGAGTTATAATATTCTCTATCATTAGAATTTAGAGATATATTGGTCAATGATTCAGCATTTCATACCTTAGCCATAAAAAAATGATTGCCAATAGGTATACGAGGTATAATACCAAGATTCTTCTGTCCCGAAGATTCATAATCAGAAGATTCATTTAAAGAATCAGCACCACTGGCACTCCAGGTATCATTTGCTTTAAAAACATTATTAGCTTTGGCCTTGTAATACATCTTTCTGTTCTTATCTGAATGTCATTCTTTTCTTTCTTTCTTTTTGAGCATGGGGAAATCTGGTCTAAAATGTCTGTCTCTCTTGCATTCATAACAAGTGACATCTCCATCTTTCATATATTTCCTTTACTTTTTCTTATACTTCGATTGAAAACTTCATTTTCCAGCTATCTTGTTCATCCTTTGAACAGGATTTGCTAACTCATTTTCAAAGACATGAATCTCACTAGATTTGGATTAATAAAATAACTTTCTTAGACTTGGATCTGGTCACTCTCTCAGGATTCTTAGCTTTTATCTGATTTAAATTTGTTGTAAAAGCAACAGTTCCATTTCCATTCTTTTTCATGATGTTGTCAGCATCTCTCTTCATTCTTGTTTCATGTTGGAGAAGGGTTCCAAATAGCTCATCAAGAGAAATTTGTTTGACTTTCCTGTTCTCATCTATAGTTCTTCACTTTGATTCACACTCATTGGGCATAATATCAATTATCTTTTTCACAAGAGCTTCATCATCTAATCCTTTCTCTCCCATAGACTGTAAATTGTTTACTATAGTCATAAATCTCTATTGAACTTTACAAATTGGTTCACCATAAGGAAAATTGAATCCATGGTATTCATCTCTAAGCATAGCTCTTCTAGTTTCAATCAATTTAGAAGTTCCAAAGTGTGTAACTTCTATCTTCTTCCAGATACAATTAGCTACCTCAGAATCAGATATTTGGCTATATATATTTTGAGTCATTGAAAAAAGTAAGGTGTTATGTACCTTATAATTGAGTCGATACTCTTTCTTTTCCTGGTTAGTGAAATTTCTAATTTCCTTATCAGGAATTTTATAATCACCAGTAAGCATAATGATGTTTTCCAGTCCAGTATTGATAGAAAAAGTCATCATTCGATCTCTCCAGTATTCACAGTCATTACCATCAAAGATCGGTGGTCTTGTAGGATTTAGATTATCAATCTAACCAACATTAATTCCTGCCATACTAAAACAACTTGGGCAACCAAAATGGTTAATATAAAAAGTTTGGAATGATAAAGTTGAATGACAATGTTCAGAATGACAATGTTTGGAATGACAAAGTAATGAGAAATAAAAACATGTACGTGAGTATAATTATTTCAGAAACCTCCTCTGATACCAATTGTAGGATTGAAATAATGATGTAGATGCTCAATATACAAGAGGGGGGTGAATTCTACACTTTAAAATTTTCCTTAAACAAAGGAAAGAGTTGAGTTTAACAAAGTTAAACTAAGTAAATTCACAACACCACTAATATCAATTGAAAAATTGATATAAGGAATGATGTTATAAACATCAAAAGTAGGTTTCGGAAATATGGATCCGGAAGTAAAAACTTAACTAAAGATTACAATATGAGATTCTAACTTAAATAATATAGAATCTAAACTTATCAAAGTAAAAGTAAGGAAGTATAAGAAAGTTATACTTTCCTTATAATACAATAGGCAGTGGAAAAACAAGTAGAAAAACTACAAGTAACAAGATATAAATCTTTTAACCCAAAGAGAAGGGTATCCAACAACCTTGGATAAAGGTCCCTTGATTTATACTTTCAAGCAAGTATGTCTTACCCACACCAGGGTAAGCCCTCGATACAAATATCGGAATCTCTGTCTTGCTATCCCCACAAGTCCTCAACTTTAAGGTAGTTGGAACCTCTGTCTGCCTCAGCAAGGAAGCTCTCGAACTTTAAGGTAGTCGGCACCTCTGTCTTCCTATTCCCGGAAGTCCTCGAATGTAATCACCAACATTCAGAGTCGCACGAAGAAAATCTGAACAAGGAAAAGTTTGAACAAGCAGTTCAAACTTTCTGCACAAAGCTAAGAGTTAATAAGAGCCTCTCTCTCTAGAAATCACTTCAACAGCAGGTGTGAACAATGTCGAAGAAGTTATATTGAGCTCTTTCAAATGACCTCTTATTTATAGGAAAATTTCCAATGGCCATCTCCCTCCTCCAACGGTCATATTTTCCATGAAATTCTGAGGGACCTGTACACATGTAACTCAACCAATGGTTAATTAGAAACAGAATAGTTGACACCATTTAATAACAAACTAAGTGTAACTGAATGCATGACATCGTTATAAAATGAATCTTATGTAAGTAAAAGATAATCAAAAGTTCGGAGTGTAAGCAAATATAAAATATCGGAGTCTAATCAAAATAAAATTTAGAGTCTATGTTAAGAAAAGTTTGGATTCAGTTTTTATAGGAATTCGGAGTCTGGTTTTTCCAGAGATCAGAATCTGAACTTGTAGAGTTCGGAGTCGAGCTTCATAAGAGTTTGGAGTCGAACTTCTTAAGAGTTTGGAGTCGATCTTCTTAAGTGTTCGGAGTAGAACTTCTTAAGAGTTCAGAGTCGAACTACTTAAGAGTTCGGAGTCGAACTACTTAAGAGTTCGGAGTCTAACATTTTAAGAGTTTGGAGTCGAACTTCTTAAGAGTTCAGAGTCGAACTTCTTAAGAGTTCGGAGTCGAACTTCTTAAGAGTTTGGAGTCAAACTACTTAAGAGTTTGGAGTCTAACTACTTAAGAGTTTAGAGTCTAACTGCATAAGAGTTCGAAGTCGAACTCATGAAAGTTCGTATCCATAATTCGGAGAGATTCTAAATTATAGTTCACAACCAGAATTCGGATCCTAAAAACAGAATGCTCCAAATTTCCTCATTATATGACTACAGAAAATTTGGTTATGAATCCAGTTTTTGGATTTAAAAAAATTGCTATGTATAAGAAAATATTGTTTAGGATAAAATTTGCTTTTGGAGGTAAAATATAAATTTACTTATGTATAAGGTGTTTGTGAATTTCAAAACAAGAATGAATAGAAAAGTCATAAGGAAAACCTTATTTACTCAACATGTACTATGTGGTCTTCTACTCTAGAATATTCTCAGGGTTATCATAGTATATTTTCTAGAGTCAATAACTCTAACTGAACTATTTTGGTATGACAATCGAACATGTAATAACAATTTTTTATTCTGGTTTCCCAAAAAATACTGGTTAATTCTAAGCTATTATATAGATTATCTATATCAAATATTAGTTTTGAGTGTGTTGTTACTACGTTAATTCTTCCTTTTTATGTTTCAAAAACATACATGGAATCCAAATTTAATTATTTTCCTATTTTTTATTTTTCATTTCTATTCAATGATCAGTTTCATCGAGTATGTAGTTCCATCATATTATCATGCATACTATTTAGGAGAGGTTTTCATTTTCTAATAGGTTCCTATAATGTTTTTAGCATGTCCTAGATCCTAGATTCATTAGGATCAACTGTATGGTTTGGATTCTTTATAAAAAGACTCAATTCCTCCCCTGGAATGATAGTTACTATTCTTCATACCACATTATTATGGTTTTTAAATATCAACATCTTCTCATTTTTTATTATTTCAACCTATTTATTAAATTTTTATACATTTTTATATAGTTTTATTTTCAATTATATATTTTCTTCTTACTAATATATTTTATTCTATCCTAGTCATACAAAATCAGTTATTGTTCATCAAAAAATTCCTTTGAGGATACTATCACTTAAATATATTAATCATGTTTCCCAGTCTATAATATTTCTTTTTATATAACCTTGTCTACTGAGAGAAATATTTATATTACACCATCATTTGAGTACATACACCACTAGATGAATTTTTTTAATCATGAGTTTCTGGAAAAATCATCAAAATCCAACAATATCCCTTTCATAAAAAGTATATTTTAACCTTATTAAGTTATTTTCATTTCATTTCTTTCTTCACAATAAAAAATTTACAAGAATAAAAATGCTGTAAAAAAATTCTAAAAAGAAGTGAAAATAAATTTCAATGCATACCATTAATGACATAAAATCCCCTATAATAATTAACATATTCATGTGAAATTCATTATTATAATTCATCAACTATTGTTGTATTGAATGATACAACTTTTCTGTTCTCATATATTCCAAAATATCCACATAATTGATGACACCCCAACTCAATTAAGAAACAGTGGTATGGAAGAACATAGTACCACATGTGTACAAATAAGGGACTGTTTCTTTGTAGTTATTATATTATTCTTCATATCCCATAAAATATTCCAAATGATATATCAGTAATTCTTTCCATTTAGTAATCTTTCATCTTCTATAAATCTCATTACATATAATGGTTCCTTGGTTTATTTAAATGATTAGGTGTATTCCATTTTTATCACCATTATATATCCCAAATATCAATTGGCAATCACCTTCCTAAAATTATCATTCCACACCACCAATTAAGTAATTAATTTTTGACAAATCGTATCTATAAAGTATATAAAAATAGTGATGATCAATTTCATAGAATCTGATATAGATACTCTTCTGTATAGAAAGGCAAGAAACATTTCGCATCAAAAAATTTCCCATTATTTAATTATATGAAAATAATTTAAATGTCATTATATATCTAAATAACACATTTTAATGATTTCATATTCCACCTAAAATACAAAGATAAATACTGAAGGTAAACAAATCACTAGGGATTATAGAAAATTGAATGGGATTAGATGTTCAAATAAATGTTCTAGATGATGTTATACTGGATGTTCTAGTTGAATTTACATTGGATTCTCTAGTAGATGTTCTATTGAAACATCCATTGGTATACAAAATTTCTGATCTAGTGTTGAATGAATATGACAATTCCCTCCCAATTCCAAAAATCATTTCATTGTAATATACGAAAAAAATTCGTTTTAGGATTCTAGTAATTACAATATAATTTTTAGTCAAAACAGAAGGTACCATTACACTATAATTTCCTAGAATAGAACTATAATTTACACTATAATTTCTTGGGGAATCTCAACTGGAAAACCCTATGGGAAAAACATAACAAATATCACTGAAATCATATAAAAATTTCAATGCAATATTGAATTTTTTTTTGATTTATGGATTCCATAAATTTCAGAATATGTATTAGTAAAAAAATAGGTCATATTTTCTATATAATTATTATTTATAATATTTGATGTTCCACTAGATGTTTAAAAGGAATTTAGAATTGATATTATTGGGGAAAATATAAATGAAGTTCCAAAGAGATTGTACATAATAATTCCCTTAAAATTTATATTAAAATTTACATTCAATTTGAAAGAATTTTTTTTGGGGATTCCATAAATTATAGCACATGCTTTAGTAATAACAAAATTTCCATTCTCACGATAATGTGAATGTATAAGACTAGATGTTCTAGTGATAGTTCTAGTGTATGATCTAATGGATCTTACATTAGAAATTCCAGTTCATTCCCAACTGGATGTTACAGTTGAATGTTAATAAGAAATTTAAATGGAAGATTCATTGGAACAAATAGTGGGGGAAAATTTGATCAATTCCACACATAATCCAAAAAAAAATCAATGCAAAACATGTTTTTTTGTATCTTCCAAATAGAAAAATATATGTTTTATAAATACCCTAATGTACATTTGAAAGAGTTTGATTTGAAGTTCCCCTAGAAGTTCTAATTTAATATCCACTAGAATAATTATAGAACGGGAACTATGGAATACCTAGTGATACCCCTATAAAAATAAATATAAATAAAATTCTGGTGGCTTTTGTGTTGAATGTTATTTTAGATCTTCTAGTTAGATTTATACTAGATGTTTTAGTAGGACCTATAGAAGAATTTCAAATGCAGAATTCATTAGTAATATTTTAAAATAATTTTTCGCTCTATTACAATTGGATGTAGTGGATTCTAAACCAATATAGTAAATTTTAGAAAAGAAAATATATACACATATAACATTGAATGAAAACCAAAGGTAATAAATATTTATAATAAAATGAATTGTAACAAGGTAACATTTATTTTTAATAAAACAAGAAAAATAATTTTCACTTATAAGGATAGTATAAATTTTAGGTGTATGAAAAAAGAAACTTTAACCATAAATATATAAGCGACACCACCATATTATTTCATTATACATTTTTATAAAAAAAATCAGTGTCATAAAATTAGAATATGAATCACCAGGGTCACTACACTTGAATGGGAATATGAATTGCATGTTCTTTGTGGAAGAGGCTTAGTGGAGACTTGACATTTCAATCATTTTATAGTACATTATCGTTTCAATTTATTCCTAAGGGAATACTATATTCCTATAATTAATTTAAGTGATGATTAACAGAGTATTTGGTGTCATTGGAGGGATCAGTGTCCCCAATGTTTCCATAGTCACCAAAATGAGAAATTAATCCATATACGAGATTTATGTCATAAAATAAAAAAATTTCTCAATTAAAATATGGATAAATACTTGTAAAATAAAAACTATTGTTGAAAATATAACTAGAAATATGTACAAATCATACGAATGCACTAGAATATACTGTTTAAAGGGTAACTATAGATGATCAATTTCTTCATTTATTAGAAAAATTACCAAGAGGAATACCTCACCGAAGAAGTCATAGAAAAATAAATGAGTTGAAACCATATTTCTATTTTTTACTCTATTGTCCATTAAATCCATTTATAAAAAAATAGCACAGTTTTTGATAGAAGTGAATGCTTCCCAAGTTATTATAGAAGATTTTTCAGGTATCCATGTGAAAGGAAATGGAATTTTAGAGGAACTTTTGGTTACACTATTCGAAGATTCAATATGTAATGAAGAAAACCTGGATGTGGATGAGGAAAATTGTGATTAGAGTATTAGTTATTTTCCCTTGATACGTCCCCACTAAAAACATCGTGTATTCCAACATAATGGTTTCTATCACATAAAAAACACTATGACATTATAAATAATCATATAATTTGAATGGATTTTCATTTCATATGTGTTATATACCAAATGAGGTATGACTAATTATATTTATCAATATTAGTTTCGTATTTCATTAACATAGTTTGTAGAAACTATACATTCAACATGTCTGAACTATTCACTCAATTATATCACAATTAATATATTATAATGCATGTATTAAAATGTTTCATGCATACCGTGTACTCCTCATATAGATATAACTACTATGAATTCATAGAAATATATTTATACACATTATCAGTGCTAAAAACACATATTAATGGAAAACATTTAGAGTCAATTATGAATGTGGGTATGTCTGTATATGCATGTGTGTGGGTGTTGTATGTTTATGTATGTTTATATGAATTTATATTTATGTATGTGTTTGTATATTAAATTTTTTTCTAGTCGTATGTGTATGTGTCCATGTGTGTGTAAGTCTATATATGTGTGTATGTGTAGGTATATATCTGTATGTATATGTTTGTGCATGTGTATGTACTTGTGTATGTTTATATATGCATGTTCATGTGTATTTATATCTATGTGTATGATCATATGAATATATATGTATGTATGTGTATGAGTATGTATTTGTATATATATTTATATATGTGTATGAATTTTTATCTGCATGTGAATGTACATGAATTTGTGTGTATGTGCATGTATATGGAATCATGTGTAATTGTATGTATATATTTTTATTTGTATGTTTATGTAGACATATGGTTGTATAGATGTGTATGTATATGTATATTTTATTTTTTTATATGGGCTCAATACCATCTTGTTCAATCCTTTGTGTGTTTTTGAAGCCTGTGATGCTCTGTAGGTGATTAGAGCAGGTCAAGAGGTGTATGGATAACTAAATATAGAAGTTTCAAGCGTTTCAAATTATCAAGGTGTCGTTCACAGCTTCGGTGATATTCAATCTCAAGAATAATCGAATCAGGAAGGTTTCTAGATTGTCTACATGAATCAGCTATATGGCTATATAGCTGGAAGTAAATTCTTATGTTCTTAAAAATTTGATTTCTGATATCATTTAACTATAAATTATGGTCCTTACCTTCTTTGATTCATGGTGGAATTCTATCAAGACTGGAATTTCTAGAACCCATCCATTGGAGCCATGGAACCATTCTTATGGTTGGTCAATGTCTCTAGTTGAGATCCCATATTTCGAGTCCCCCAATTTTTTATAGCAAATTTCCTAAAGTTAATTTCATCCATGTTGGGGATTTTTTATTGTCCAATTTTTTTACATGAAATCATTAATTTATCATGGATTATCAATTTTTATGTTAATGGAAATAACCTAATAATAATTTATTTATATTCATAATGAATCGGTTGCGTCAATCATATGTTGTTGCTTTCTACCATGATACCTGTTATCCTCAATATTTTCTAGATATTATGATATCTACATTATGATCCTTCATCACGTTGTTATTATATGTACTAGCATTATTTTTATGATGAAAATTGATATGAAACACAATACTCGATTCAATTGATTAATCGTCATAATAATTAAATAAGACACATGTTTTAAACTGTTGTTTATTATAATTTTATGGAAATTCAAATTGATGTTATGGAAAGGATATATTAAATTTTTTATTCAATGATAATGTATTTATTATATAATTTGAACAATGAAAATTACTTTAAGAATTTTTGAAATAATTAATATTAAATTTAATGAGAATGGTACTTCACTATTTTATTTTGGAAGTTATTCTAATTCTGATATCATGTTTAACTTTTGATATCTTATTAAAGATCAATTGCATATGTTTTTCATATTTCGAAAATGTGAATAATTAATCATTTCCTTCAATATGTAATAAACTAGTAGTTTGATAATGTTAATTTCTAGGGATTTATTTTCCAACATGATTCAAAGGTCACATTCCTTGAGTTTAGAATTGCGATAGATAATTTGTTTATGGATGCTGGATGGATTTTTTAGGGCCTTTATTTTCCTATTGGATATGATTTTTTATTTCCAGTTATTTTTTTGATGTTATCTAGATGTGAGGTTTACTATGTGATGTGATATAGGGTGGGTTGGCCTGGGTGTTTTACAATCATGGGATTTTTTATCCTAGGATGGATGATTTGTTGTGGTCAGGGATGCAATTATGATGTGGCAAAAGTAATGACATGAACTTATATATTATATACTCATGTGTTTTTAAAAAATAATTTACATTTTTTTAACATTTCAGTATAGTGTTTCAAAGAATAAGTATAAGATTTTACAAAATATATCTATATATTAAAATTAGAAACTTATACTATGTAACCATTTTTCGCCTGAAACAACAGTATTTTAAAATAAAAAATGATTATTCTTTAGGAAAAATCATAATAATTTAATCCATGATATCATCCTTGTCACTATATTACATTAAACACTATGATTTTTTTGAAACATACTATGATCAAAAAAATAAATGTATGAGACTTTAATTGAAATAATTATATTGTTAGTCTATGAATACGAACATACCATAGAGAAAAAGAGGTATTTTCTTTAATAATAAATTGAGGCTTCAGCCCCAACCTTTAAAAAACACACATGAAATCATTTTCATAAAGTTACAATTTTCATCAATAAAGCATAAGCTCATTAGTATACATAATGAAATCATAACTTCCTTTAAAACTATAAAGAAAAAAACAATCCTAAATGTCTGTTGTGGAATCAATTCCATATCACTCTTACAAATAGATTTCATGGATACATATAGAGTAACTTCCATGGTAACATTTAGAATACACATCGCAGTATATTCCCTTTGTCACGTAGGAGAAACAATACTAGTTAACTCCATCTGATTACCTAATTAAATGTAGAGACATAATGGGATAAACCACCTTCATTTAATCATGGATCCAAATTTACTCATCAGAAATTACCATGGACAATAACATAATCCTAACAAATAAATCATTTAATAAAGATAAATAACTTTTCATCTTTAAAATTTATTTTCATTTTTAATGCCCTATATTCATAATTGAAAACACGTTATTTGAAAATTGAAATGTAATATTTTAAAGGGATAATAAAAAAATTAACGTGAAATGAATGTGATAAATTTAATTCACGATGTACATATATAAAACTTTTCTTTTTAATTTTGTAAAAATAGATGAATGAGTAACATTAAAAGAGGATTTTTAATATAATTTCTCTTACCTTAAGTCTAAATCATCACATAAAATATTTTACCCCCTCAATAATAAACATATTATAATTATTTTATAGATTAATAGCATTTTAATGTCAATTATTACTTTTATATCACTTATTATCAAGTTTTATCAATTACCTAAGTATTTAATTTAATGTTATATGTTTTGTAGTTATTCAGTACTTGAGTCTAAAACAACTTTGATATGATGTCAATAACCAAAATGACCATTATACCACAATTTAAAGAATACAATTAATGAAATAATAATCACTTTAATACATCAGTTATATATTTGAATACATCCATTACATTTTAATATGATAAATAATCTATGTTACAATTATGATGACAGTTAGTCGTACATCCACATGAGTAACATTTCTATTTTTTAGTGATAATTATGGAAAGAAGGTAATTATTATTTTATCATCCCATAATGATCACAATATAATAAATATAATATTAAAAATCTAAATATACTGTTAAATTTCAACCATGTGATGTGGTGATGAAAAACAAATCCCCTCTCTTCATGTTGGTGATAGTTAAACACATACCCAAAAATGTATTTATAATTTCATTGTGCATTAGGAAAAAACATAAATAATATATTTTTTAATAATAATTTTAAATATTCCATTAATATAATATATAAACCATAATTCTATCATTATAAATTATCTTGATATATAGTAATTGAAAACAAATTATATCGGTTCGTGAGGTGGTAGTTTTTCAAACACACAAACGAATAGTTCATTCCCCATTTTGATGAGAATCGAGATTGACTTATGTGATGATATGTCATAATAAGATATTGGTATAATTAGGATACAATATCTTTTATTTTATAATTGTTTAATAATATTTAATGGAAGTGGATGAAGAAGTAAAATAGAAATACTAATTTAAAACAATACCTCTTCTTTGGAAGATCTATTTTTCTTAACAACTTAAGACCACTATGGGTGGTGTTATTCCTAATATAAGAGATCTGTAATTTTTTGAGGTATTCTAGGAATGTATTTGGGTAGATTTTGGCTGATAAAAATAGGTTTCTATGTGTGAGTAAAATAGAATTAGACTTTCAATTTTATAAGAGAAGAGATAGACAGTCTTAGAATTCATTAAAATATTAAATTAATATAAATTTATTTTATATTAAAAATTCCTCAAAACAGACATATGTAAAATTTTGGTTGATTATGGGTAAAAATAAATTAATTCAGTGAATATTATATTGTTTTTTATTAATATTATTAATCCTGGTCTTTTTTAACCCTTTTTACTCTTATCGTGATATCATGTGGTTTACACATTGAGGGATAATATAAAACAATAAAATGAAAAAACTTCTAATAAATTAGTAATTTATTAAATTTTATACCGTATCATAATATATTGTTTGAAATAGAGGTTTTTATAATTTTTACATCATTTATTAAAATGTTATTAATTTTAAAATATAATTAATGCAAATTTTGACATTATTCACCACTAGATTTTTTAAAATATCGTAACAACATGATATCTTATAACAAAATCTTTTAAATAATAACTGGTATTTAAAAGTAATCCATAAAATTAGATTATGACATTATTTTTCTCAAATAATTATTATTTTATTATTTTTAATATCATTTTTTTGACATTTCCTTTTTTTTAAACAATTACGAAATCACTGTTGTGTAATCCTATAATTTAATCAATTAATCCCTAAAAATTATTGATAAATTATAATGATTAATATAATAATTTTATCTTCAAAAAGTCTTTTTATTGTAGAATGTATCCCATATATAAACCCATATGAAAAATAAATTACCTTTTAAATTATTTTTGAGAAAATTGACTCTGAATAAAGTACTCTAAATTTATTAAAGACCTCAATGTCGCACCAAAAGATAATTAAATATTCCAAAATATTATTTTTATATAAAATAAATTATCTATTATTATTTAATAATGTTTTATGGCAATTTTTTGTTATAAATAATATTATTTTTACACTTAATTATATTTTTTACCGTGGACCATAGAAATAAAAATTACCAACATTACTATTCATATTGTCTGTAAATAAAAGGATTATAATTAATAAATTGAAATGATATTATTCAAAATATGGAATACATTTTTTCAAATTCAATTTATAGAATTTAAAAAAAACACTAATCTCGTTGATGGGGTGAGATAGCGGGTTATGATAGAGAAAAATTTCAAATGTATGAAATGATTTAATATCATCATTCAATATTAAATTGATTAAAATTACTTAAATAATATTAAATGATATAAGGTTTATCTAATTATTCTTTAATACAAATGAAAAATAAAATCTAACAATGTAAATAAATTACATGAAATGTAATTTTTCAATTAAAATGTCGTATTTTTCACAATTCAATATTTTATGAAACATATAATAAAAATATTAAATATTCATATATTGTAATGTAAAATATTTCCCATTATAATAATAGGTTTATTTTGTCAATATTAATTAATTAAATTTTCAAAAAAATTAAAACAAGTATGTCATCACAAGGGGGTATTAAAGCTTTTTTAGAAACATATTTCATTTATGCATAAAATTGGATTTTTTTCTTATATCATTAAATAAAAAAAATAATAGGAATATTAAAAAATATATTTAATATGTTATATATATTATTAATTCGACACAAAAATTTTGATTTTTCTATTTTATAGTATAAAAATCACTTCTGCACATTTAAATAGTTCTTCAGACAAATATTCCATTTAAATTTAAAATGGAATATATTTGAATATCTAATTAATTTATTACCCAATATTTATTTATATATTTATGTGCAATCCATATTTTTTTAATTTATTTTCTCCCATTCATATTCATCATTCTAATGTCTTGGTTATAATGGTTATATTTAAATTTTATAATTTAGTTATATGTTTAAGCTCAATGCAGCCTTTCATGTACTCTATCAAACATATGGTTCCCTTTCAAAAACATAAGATGTTACATTCTCCCCCCATTTTTTAATTTCATTCTCAGAATATTGAATTTAGGAAGGATGACTAAGGTTTGAATTTTCAAAAAACTTTTATTGAAATCCCACAACAAAAATAGGATTAGTAAAACATCCACATTAATATAAATAAGAAGGTCAAATGAGATAACACATATAAAGGCTAAATTTTTGAAAAAATGGAAATTTAAGAGAAAAATAACTATCATGTTCTGATGGAGATTTATAGAGAATTCTATTATGAGAAATTAAATAATAAGAAAATCAGAAATATGTGATGGATTAAAAGGTTATTTATTTCCTTATAAGAAAAGAAAAGATATAAAAGAAAATTAATTATTATTTTCATAGATATGAAAAATTATTCTACTAAATTGACTAAGAACATAAGAAAATACACCTTCTTGACAAGTAGAGTTTCACCCTCTAATAAATTTAAAATAGAAAATAATCTTTTTATCCAAATGATGATTATTTAAGATGAATTTTCATGCCTACCAAAGTAAAAAATGACATCTAGAAAATCACAAAGGACACAAAATATTAACTATATATTTCTCATATCTTTAAACAATATAAAAATAAAAAATGGTTAATTAAATGTGATATTTTTCAAAAAATACAACCATAAAACTTTATATGATGAAAAACAAATTCAATATCTAAATTTCAATTTTAATACCCAATGTTCAAAAATTACCCTTAGATAAATAACCATCTATACAATTCTTCAAAACAATCCTATCTTTTTTGAAACACAATGTCATGAATTATTTGATCGCATAGTCTTCCATAAAGAATTTTTATAATTATCCCTATATATATTAAATTACTCAATAAATTATATACCAAACACTAGTTGTGTTAATAATCACCAAGATACACAAACCATTTCAATATTTAACCTAATATCCATTAATATATAATAAAATAATTTATTTTTTCCAAAAAAAAATCACCCATTATTAATCGAATATAATCCCATCGTACTATATTTACCCCAATCATAAAAGGATTCCACTAATAGTAAACATATTATGAAATAACTTTAATAACACAATCCCCAAATCAGTTTACAATCACATGGTTATCTATTATATAAAACATATTTGTTCCCAAATCAAATTATGCTTCATCCATAAATTTTTTTAACTAATAAAAACCATATTAATTGGAAATTCACAGAGGCCGTTTATAGGCAACTCACCTTTATAACCATTCAGTTGTGGGTTTGATTCGAGAAACCTTTTTGGATGTGACATTTGGTCACCCATCCTATGGGTTTTCCTATTTCAAAAACAATAAAATTCTTATATAATTCACTAAATATGAAAAATCCTCAAAAAAACCATAACATGTTTTATCCTCAAAGGTTATCTTATATCTATATTTTTTCATCCACAAATGTAACATCATATAGGTCAGAATGGCCTAATGGCCTTCAATTTTTTTATTATTTTCTGATAATATACCTTTCAAGGGGTGAGGTGTAACCCTCATGAGGCTTGAAGGCTTGAAGACAATTACATGAATCATATGTCATAGAGGTAATCACCCAGACAAGACAACTTGAAACTAATCCTACCCAGTATATGTCATGATATCATCACTCCACCTTCGCATGGCTAGTCCTCTAACTACCATATTCAAAGCTACACAGGCCCGATACCGATGGTAGAGCCATACCCTCTCATTATTCTAATTCTGGTCAGCTCTTTTCCAGTAAATTTTCCTATAATGAATCCTCTTCTGAAGCCTTGTCCCTTGTAGTCTGACTGGTACTCTTCATTTAATGAGGCCTGAAGGCCTCGAGGTGGTCCAAAAGCCTTAAAGTGCCCCGAAGGGCTTGATAATATGCTGTCTTAAAGGCCTTGGGTGGCACGAAATAGTTGCAGGACCAAAGGACCAAACCAGTGGCATAATTGCCCTGATGGATGACTAGTTTCGGCTACTGCAATACTACAACAATACAGCTACATTAACCCAGAAAAACACATCCACCAATATTTGATCTTAGGTCTCCCAGATACAGTTATGAAGTCCTCACCAACAGGTCTGATGCTCATTTTCAAATCATATAATTACATCAAAATCAAATATTATATAAACTGAAAATATTATCCATACCATTGTAAATATTTTCACAAAATAAAATAAAATTATTCCATAAATACCCTTTTCACATAACAAATTTAAGTACAAATATTAAATAAAAACTAAAAAGTAGTCTTCAAAATTACTCTAATCATAAAAGAGTATTAATACATTTTAACATTTAATCATCATTGGATCTAATATAACTCTTGAATTCCTTTTATGTAGGTATCTTAGTCATTCAACATTATTCATAATCTATTAAAAATGATTTTCCTCCTTATTCCGTATTAATTTTATTCCTATAAATGAGAAAATGAATCATAACCTAAGAGTTAATAATGTTATTAGATGAACTAAGAAATAATTCATACCATTCATTTGTTATTTGTAGTTTCCTCTTCTTCAATTATAACATAATTATGTATTTTTGAAATAGATGTATGTATGGTAATGCTTATCCAGCTCAAGATATTTATTCCTAAGACATTGATTTTTATAATGAACATAGTCCTCACATTTAGAACAGTAAATTTATAACACGGGAATAACTTATTTCCCTTTCCTGGAATCAACTGAATGCTTCCTTTTTCTGTGGAAGATTATTACATTATAATAATATTTGATTCCTTCCAAAAATCTTGACATCTCTTTAAGGAAGTTCCCATGGTATTTATTTCTATATCCCGGTACATATGTAATCAAATATTTTAAAATTTATGATCATTGTTACATGAACATCCATAAGGACTCATTTATCTTATGTATGATGAATTATAAACCCACCATGGTTCAATTGGTTAATATTTACTCCTGGTAGTTGGTTTAGAATAACCACAATAGTTATAATTATATCTCACATTTCATTAATATTCTTAATCATGGAACCACCATATTTTCCATCATATCCATTGTTACATTGGTGACTGAGTGATCCAACCATTTAATAAAATTACAAAGGCTAATATGATTTATAAAATATTAATATAACATATTAAAGAAATGATATTCACTAAAACAACCTTATTCATGTCATCACAAATTCATTCAATTAATCAAAATAAAACATGAATGTTCAAAACATGAAAACCATTGTGGTTATATAATACCTATAGGCTATTATTAAAAATATCCTGACAACTATAGTTATCTATACCATCATTTTATACAAACTGTAAGGACCCTTCCTTAAACACTATATACTCTTGTGTTTCTGAACTATAATTCACAATAGAAGATCTTTTTAGTTTTTTGTTTTATAGAATTAGGATAGGATTTTACAAAGTTATCCCCTAAATCACAAATGAATAGTTATACTTAGTAACAATTTTCACACCAAACATAGGTCTTTAAAAATAAAATATTATTTCTATTTATGATGAATATTCACAGTTTCTCCTTGATATCATCAAAGGGGATGGAAAAATTCACCCATGAGTGGACTACAAGGAATTTAACCATGTAACTCCAAAATAATTGTGTTTTCACCCCTCTCTTTTACAACTTCCACACTACCAAAGTAGTTTAAAGGGAAATTTTAAAAGAATAATTTTAATATATTGTCCCTTACTATGATTCAGACTCATAATGTACAATATTTATCTAAATGAAGAATAAAATTAGGTTAATTATTTACATTCTTGATAAGAATTGAATTTTTACTATTACTTTTATATAACTTATTATCTGGTTATAACAATTACGTAACAATTTATTTTAATGTTAGAGGTTTTTTCAATATTTGGAACATTAGACAAAGATGAATATTGTAATATGTCAATAGTCAATGTAGGCATTAGTACATCAAATGAGAAATAATATTCATGCCATAAAATTCAATTTTATTTATAAATTATACATTTTAATGTTTATATTAAAAATGTATATTAAAAATTAACTATGTTATAATCATAAAAATGGTCATCAGTTCATACTCATGAGTAATGTTTTTATTTATCAATGATCAATATAGATTGAAGGTAATTATTATTCTATATTTAAAGAATATATATAATATTAATAATTTAAATATACTATTATTAATCATCAATGTGATGTGTTAATGAAAAATCAATCACATCGCTTCATGGTGGTTAGTGTTAACATGTACGAACGGGCAACACAGTCATTTCTATTTTCATAGAAAGGTAAGAACTTATTTAATATATTATTCTTCAATAATGAGAATAATTTTATTTATATCACATTTAAACCATAACTCTATCATTATAAAAAGTCTTGAGATATTAGAATGGAAAATGGATTATAACGGTTTGCAAGGTGGTAGTTTTCCATACACACAAATGAAAAAATCAAATTCCATTTGATGAAATATGAGATGGATATCGGTTATGATATTAACATAATAACATTTAAATGTTTTTCAATTATATATTTATTATTTCAAAATTTATTAAGAATATTTTAAGCAAGTTGAATAAGAAATAGTACATAAATACATTATTAAATCCATAACACTTATTCAGACGTTCTCCTTTTCATAACAAATTATGTCAATGAAGGTGGGTGTTATCCCCAAAATAATTGCTAAAAAAACTTATTAGGGATTCTAGGAAGTACTTTGGGTAGATATTTTCCAAAAAATGTTTTCTAAAGATTTAATAAAAGATAAGAAGAGTTTCACTTTTATAAGTGAAGGGAGAGACACTTTTGGAATTTTAAAAAATAATAAATATTATAAAATAATTTTTAATCTAAATGGATTAAGTCATACTTATTTGTATGATATGATTATTATGGGTTTAGATCCATCCATCCAATTCAAATTATATATTTATTTATTATTTTTTAATAATTATCCTTCAATTTGAACCACTATTTTCTCTTTTAAGTCTTACTGTGATATCCTGTAATTTATAAAGTTGAGGGTCAATATATATACTATAAAAGGAAAAATCCTGATCAACGACTCATTAATGAGATATTGATATATATATCAATAATTTGTTAGATATTAATATTTCTCTAATTTTTATATCATTTATTAAAATATTTTTTATTTTTAAAGATCATTAATGTCAATTTTGACTCTATTGATTACCAAAAATTTTATAATATCTTAACAACATGATATCATCTAAAATATCATTTAAATAATCTATAAAATGTCAAAATAATCTATAAAATTCTATAATTATATTATCCATATAAATTTTTTAATTTTTAAATATTATTAATTTAATATAATTAATATTTATTTTTATAAAAAAATTAATGCATCATCATTGTTTAAGCCTTTAAGTATAAGAATTTCTTCTCTAATAATTAAAAATAAATTATAATGAAAAATATAAACATTATATCTATCAAAATGAAATTTATATTCGAATTTATCTCTTGTGTAACCATAAATTATAAATATTTCACATGTTAAAAACAAAAAAATGAAAAAGTTACTTTTTGTTGAATAAAATACTATAAATGTATCAAAGTCTACGAAGTGGAACAAAGATATCATAAAATCATCACAAGGTTTTTTAAAAAAAAATAACTCATCCAATAAAATTAGGATATGTTTTAGGGTAATTTCCAATTATTTATCATATTTTATTTACCAATAATTAACTGATTTACTATTTACCGTGGTAATGAAATTTTCCAAATTTGATCCAATTTACTAAATATTGACCATATAATTAAAAATATAAAAACTATTTTTCTAAATTCAGTTCATATAATTTTAATATATTAATTTACTATTAACATCATTGATGAAGTGATAAAATGATTCATTAAAGTGAAAACATTCAAAAGATTGAAATATTGCAATCGATATTCAATGTGAAATTGATTCTAATGACCTAAATTGGATTTAATATTATAAAAACTATGTTATTTTACTTTTAAAACTATTAATAATATCAAATATCTATATAAATAAATTAAATGAAAATTTTATTTTCAAATAAAATTTATTATTTTCACTATTCATTAAAACATGAAAATTATCAGAAAAATATGAAAAAATAAATAAAAGTGAATTTTTATATTCCAATTTTAATGAATAAGTTTATTTTATCAATTGAAATTTATTAATGTGTAAAAAACTATATTTATAACTGTTTTTACATTATAAGGTGGAGAAAATTTCATATTTAAATGGACTTCTTTTATATGTAAAATTGGATTAGTTCTTATATAATGTACAGAAAACACATAAGATGAATGGTAAAAATTATATTGAATATGTTACATAAATATTTTAAATATATCCCAAAAACTTTATTTGTCTATTTATTATTATAAAACATAGTTGTGCATATTTAAATAATTTATAACATTACCATTTTGTTATATTTTAAAAAAGGTTTTATTTTCATTTATAATTAATTGGTCATAAAATAATTAATTATATACACATGTGTAAACCATATTTCTATAAATCAGTTAATTATATTCATACATGAAATTCTATCATCTAGGTTATAATAATAAAATTTAAATAATAATATTTAGTTGATCATTTATGCTCGGTGAGGTGTATCATATACGCTATCGGTTATCGTGTTTCCTTTAAAAAGGTCACTATGATATAATAGATGATGATGCTGGTGATGGTGAGATTTATCATGATATTCCTATCTATATCAGGGATTGTACCATAGATGATTGAATGAGATGAATATGGTGTTATCTATTAATTGGGTTAAGTTGTATGATTTCTCTAAATGAACCTATTTAATGGATGATAGTCGAGATGCTAGTTTTATATTCATTAAATTCCCCACTACATTAGGTAGATGGGTCTTCCTGGTTGAATATTTCCTATGGGTGGTATATTAGGTGTTGTTTCCTCAATTAGTTTCATTAATGAATGATGATAGTATTTAATTTATAATTCTTATCCAATTGGGTTGGTGTTGATGGAATGAAAATTGTGAAAAAATGTTAATCATGCTAAACGATGAACTAAGATTAGACTATTCTTTAGGGGAATGGATTTCATGATGGTGGATAATGAAAGTATCTTAAAATAATGCCAAGTATTAAATTAATTACTAATAAAAATCTAATGTAAAGAAATGATAAAAGGGAAAAAGTAATTAATGAAGTTATTTTTAATACTTCTGTGCATATTGGATATCTAGACCCTAATAGTGGTATCTAGGCTTCCAATAGATGATAAATGCATTTGATTTTAGAAATAAGAGATTACTACAGTGTGGTTAATATATATATATATATATATATATATATATTATATTCTATCATTTCATATATAGCCACATCCCTGTCAGTTAGGGTGGATGACACCTAGTGGGATCTGAAACTATGTGTTCGCTAACATCTTGATTAGAGGATTGATGGATAACTACCCCATCTGGCCCCTCTCTCTTCCCTTATTTTCAATATGGGTTGCATTGCATGGTGGTTAGTTTTCTCATATATTTTTGTAGAAGTATTTGATGGATAGTTGTTATTTCACATACATGTATCTTTGGAAATATTAGCTGAAGTATTATTATAGGTATGTTGAGCGTTGTCTCTAATGGATTAAGGTACTTACTCGGTTTATGGGATTTAATTTATAGAGGTATAATAAAAAATCTATAATACACATCATCTAGGAAATGGCACATCCCAAAAACTACATAGTAACTATATATGGATATTTAATATGGGAATTTATGATGAAATGATGCATGATGTTTATGTTGTGATTCCTTTAATAGGAGTCTTTGAAGTAGATTATATTTCAAGGAGATGGAATTGTTTGGGCGATGTTGGGGTAGAGGATAAAATTATTTGGGTAGTGGGATTCGGGTACAGTTGATGTATCTTTATCATTTTATATTCTATAATTTATGTGATATTTGGTGAGAGTTTTCCATGGTGAGTCTAGGAACATTTTATACCTATTTAGGTGATGAATTAGTTTCCTTGTCATTCACTGTGCTTTATAATGGTATCATAATATATTTTATGAGAGGCTTTGTGAGGATCCTATTGAGTATACATTTATTTTATCCATATGTATATATGATCTTATATTTAGATCATCTGAAGCATGTAGAATATTGGGATAAATATTACTAGCTCAGGGTTTTGTAGGAGTAGTTTGATCTTTTTTCACTACCATTATTACAACTTTGGTACCTTTTTGGTTTTTATAGTATTATATGACATTTTATGTATGCACATGGGGATTATTTATCCATATATGTGTGGTCATTTTTTATTGGGGTATCAATCATACCAACCTCATCCACATGTTATGTTAGAGGTTCATGCCTCCCACATGTTTTCTTATTACATCCTCAATTCTTGTTGCTATCCCGGGGCATACTAGAGGTGGGACTCCATCATTCACTATCCCCCAACTGTTATTGTTAGCCAAGAAGGGGTATAGTTTAGGAGGAGGGGTCCTGAAAAAGCATCATCAAATGTTATGTGTGAGGTATATGCTGGTGTTTAAAGATATACCTATATTAAATTGTAAGTAATGATGTGTAATTTGTGTCATAAATATTTACTAAGATGTAACGCCACGACCCTAGTTACCTAGAGTCGGTGCGTTATTACATAACGTTGGCATGATCACAAGAAAGATCAAATCTCAAAAGACCGATTGGTTTAGTAGCCTTAGAAACACTAGATATATTCATACAGTTTTACATTACATCATAAAGTGCAATACTACTACAACAACATATTGTCTCCATTTACCACACTATTAACCCCTCATAATAGCCCTGCAAGTCATTCATAATTTACTTTTCACATCCTGGGAAAATAAAACATAGAAAAGGGGTGAACTCAAATGCCCAGTAAGGATAACAATATAGCGGAAACTTTCATAAATAAGAATAAACATTTAAGGCAATGTATAAGTAAAACAAAAGCCTTTTAAACTTGAACTTCAACATAGTATGTCATAAATAAAATGAAATAATGCAATTTACTTATTCACATGTATATTATACTAATCGAATAATCACATGCAATATCAATAACCACTTTCATAATGATGGAATGCATAATGCCAGACTATCATAACCACATAGCCAAGGCCTCGTGCCAAGACTACAAATGAGATTTTGTGAAGGCCTTGTTCCAATACACTAGTTTGTCTCATGAGACATACCGATGCATTAAGGAGCTATAGCGGGCTCCACCCGTCACATATTAAGTCCAATGCATTCCAATATGAAAAGGTTTAAACATAACATAAACATTCGTATTAAAACTAGCACACTAAATGTCAATACTTTCACCAAAAACCATGAATGGTATAAAAATAGCACATCCGCAGTCAAACATACCTCAAAACCTTCAATAAAACATAGAAGTTTTGTATCATAATAAATCAATTTCACATAAGCGTAAAATCCATCAAAGGATGTTGACATAGATGAAATCAAAACTCTTTTTAGAGAAATATCTCTTTTTTACTTTGAAATAATTTAAGAGCCATATAAAATAAAACATTTAATTTGAAAATATTCTTATAATCTTTAAGGGAAGCTTTGACGATTTTATAATGGAGGAAAGTAACTGCACCCGCCGTATAAGTTAAAAAAAACATTCTTACCTTAATTCTGTCAAAAAGGTTAAAAAGTACCTTGTTTGGAAAACAACAGAAAAATTCCTTTATAAAACTCTTATAAAAAGTCAAACAAGGGTATAAATGACTTTAACCCATATTCTTTTAAATAGTAAAAATGTTTTGACATACATTTTTAAGAAACATGGTTGTGGATGATAAAGAGATCCCAGTAGATAATTACGTATAAACAACCTCGGATAATGAAGAGATTGTGAAATAACCCTTACCTTGTACTTTTCCTTGGTTGGGGTAGGTTAACCTCTTGTATAATAGTGAAGTAATTGTTATTAAATTATACAAGAATCATATATATTAATATGATATCGTATATGATCTTTTAAAAATTCTTTGTTAACAATATCTTAGTATTATCGTCGTTTCGGGTGGTAACTTACTCATTTACTTTTATATGTTTTCTTAGGTAATCCATGTTTGTCATGGATAGTTTGTATCTTATTCATATACATAATGATATCAAGTCCTTAAACATTATTTTTAAATCATCAAATGATAATTATTCGTGAATGGATACGATGGAGAATGAATCTCATCGCGTTCGTGGAGACGGTAGTCCGTACGTACGCACGAGCGACAATATCATTTTTTTGATATTAAAATAATATATAATTGGGTGGTATATCATATATACAAAATCATTATCATGTTATAATTATTATTTTCATGAGTTATACATCATTATTATACCCATCCAAATAATAATATATTGAATAACAATTACACCACGACGTGGAGACGGTAAGCCGTACGTACGCATGTATGGTGACATGTTATTCAAAGGGTGTATAGAATACTGAATATGGTTGTACTATAATTATAATAACATCATATTATATATAATATACTTGAGTTATTATTTTAGAATGGTAATAACATAGAAATAAGAAGTGGAAGAAGAAATGAATTTGAAAGAGGGTGGTGAAAACATTACCTCTTCTTCGGGTTCTTCCTTTTGATTTGATCAAAAGGCCTCCTTTGGTTGGATTTATGATCACAATAAGGCCTCTAGGTTGTAGTGAGGGAAGTTTGGAGAGTATTTGGGCAGAGTTTGGCAGAAACAAAAGGCTTTAAAGGTGTGAAGAAATGTGAAGGAGTGCCATTTTATAAGAGGGGTGAGGGGCACCTTTGGAAAAGCTAGGAATATTAGTTTATAATAAATTCATATTCGGTTTATAATGGCTCCAAAGTTGATTATTCAAAGGTTAATTTGTGTCTAGGTATAAAAACAATAAACTAATAGAATTTAGACAGGTTTGGGTACTTATATTAACCTTATCTTTTAGTTTTAACTCTTAGTTAATTAGTTTCACTTTTACAATGTCTCTTTGTATTTTTATATTATATGGTTAATAAACTTACCATATACATCCAAGCGACCCCAAGTGGTCCATTAATGATACACCTATCATGATATAAGTTTCTTGGCCAAAAAATATATTTTTAGGAATTTAATATCAATTAATAATATAATATTTGTTTTAAAAACTCTTTTATGTCAATTTTGACACAATTCAATAGTTGATTTTTGTGAAACTCATAACAGATTGATTACTTCTAAAAAAGTCAATTAAATAAATCTTAATATGTGATATTATCCTAGAAAATTAAATTAATTCATTAAAAGTTTCAAATCATAATTTGTTGGGTATTTATAATATCAATTATTTTAATTTTTCACTATTATACTAATTACTTCATCATCATTGTGTCATATATAAATTAAATTATATAATGTATAAAAATTATAAATAAAATATAATTATGTTGGAAAACCATTTATCTTTCTAATGAATATTTATAATCTAAAATCCAAAATATATAACCCTATGTAAAATTTTTTTTTCTAAAAGATATATGCTTGAGTCATTTTTGTATTCATTTTAACTTAATTAAAATAAATTGTCCATATCACCTAAAAGTGGATCCATGAGGTCCCAAAATTTACCCAAAGATGATCATGGTCGGACATGTATCAACCAATAAGGTTAGGACACGTTTTAGGTTAATTTTGTATTATTATAATATTATTTTTTAACCCTTATTTACTAGATTTACCCTTTAACTATGGTAAAAATAATATTTACCACTGTAATTATTCAAAATGTCTAAAAACAATTACCTATTTACACAATTTGAAAATCTTTATCCCAAATCTGGAATCCATTTTTCCAAATTCAAAACACAGAAGTGGCAGAAATTAATTTAAAATTAATTCCCGTTGTTAAAACAAAAAGCGTGTTTTTAAGAGATAATAACTATCAAAAGATTGACACTTGTTTATGTCCGGTTTAATTGTAAAATTATGTCCAATGAAAAAAATTGAATTAAATGGTAAAAATATATTCTAAATATACTTTGAAACCACTCAAATTTATATTTTGTCAATATAAATTATTTCGATTAAAAAAAGTCGTTTTTAATTAAAATTTAGTAATTTTCACTATTCATCAAAATATCAAAGTTATCCGAAAAGTACCAATATTTCACCTTAGGCTAAATTCGATATTCTGAATCCAAAAATGAAGTCTATTTTGAAATATAAAATATATATAATTTCAAAAAGTATGTATTACTATTCATAACGGCTAGTTTGATTTGTTGTGGTGTGTTAGAACTCCATGTTGCGTACAACACACGCTATCGCATTATTAAAGGAGAAGCGTATCGTAGAAGATTGGGGTGTTACATTCTCCCCTCCTTCAAATAATTTCATCCTTGAAATTTCTAGAATACTACCGCATGAAAATACTCGGGTGGTTCTTCATCATAAGTTCCTCGGGTTCCCACGTTGCCTCTTCCATCTTATGGTTTCTCCACAAAACATTTACCAGACGAGTCGTCTGGTTTCTCCATACTTGTTCTCTCGTATCAAGGATCCTGACGGGCTCTTCCCAATAAGACAGATCGGGTTCCAGTTCTAACTCTTCATAGTTGAATACATGCATTGGGTCCGACATGTATTTCCTCAACAGAGATACGTGGAACACATCATGAACTTTGGAGAGACTTGGCGGCATTGCCAATCAGTAAGCTACAGCCCCAATTCGTTCTAGAATTTCGAAAGGTCTGATGTACCTGGGACTCAATTTACCTTTCTTACCAAAAAGTATGACTCCCTTCCATGGATATACCTTCAGGAAAACATGATCACCAACATGAAATTCCAAATCCTTCCATCGATTATCGGCATAGATCTTCTGCCTACTTAGAGCATCTTTGAGGTGATTTTGGATTACCTTCACCTTTTCCATCGTCTCCTCCACCAGTTCTGGACCTACAAGTTTTCTTTCACCAACGTCATCCCAACAGGTTGGTGTGCGAAATCTCTTTCTGTATAACGCTTCATATGGTGCCATCTGAATACTCGAATGGAAGCTATTGTAATAGGAAAATTCTACCAGAGGTAAATATTGATCCCACATACCTTGAAAGTCAAGTGAGCAGGATCTCAACATGTCCTCTAAGGTTTGAATAGTCTGTTCTGATTGTCCATCTGTCTGAGGGTGGTAGGCAGTGCTCAAATGAAGTTCAGTATCTAGGGATTTCTGAAGAATTTTCCAGAATCTTGTAGTAAAACGGGGATCACGATCAGAAAAAATTGATAGGGGTACTCCATGAAGTCTCACAACTTCATTAATATATAGTCTTGCTAGACGTTCCAGTGGTAGATCTTCTCTTATAGCAAGAAAATGTGCTAACTTGGTAAGACGATCAACAATAACCCATATTGCATCATTCCTTTTAGGAGTCTTTGGTATCCTTATGACAAAGTCCATCGTAATATTGTCCCATTTCCACTACGGTATGGGAAGAGGTTACATGACTCCTCCAGGTTGTTGCCTTCCAGCTTTCACTTGTTCACAAACTATACATCTTGACACAAAATCAGCAATCTCCCTCTTCATGTTGTCCCACCAAAAATGTTCCTTAAAATCTCTATACATTTTGGTGCTCCCAGGGTGTATAGAGTAATTAGAACTATGAGCATAATCCATCCATTCCCTTTTTAGATCAGTTATATCGGGAACACAAAGTCTCTTCCCGAATTTCAAAATTCCATCTTCATACACAAAGTCTCTCAATCTCCCATCATTCACAGCTTTAATCTTCTTTTGAAATTCTTCATCATCAGTCTGAGAACTCTTAATCCATTCTAGTAAAGATGGTTTGGCAACCATTTGAAAAAGCATTGATGTTTCACCTTCCCTGGTTATTCCCATGTCCATCTTCACAAGATCCATCAAAATTGAATCCCTTTCAATTCTCATCACATTCAAAACTCCATGGTATTTTCTGCTCAAAGCATCTGCCACCTTGTTTACTTTCCCTGGGTGGTAGTGTATTGTACAATCATAATCCTTGAGTAATTCAATCCATCTCCTTTGCCTCATGTTGAGTTCTTTTTGTGAGAAAATATACTTCAAACTCTTCTGATCAGTATAAATCTCACATTTTTCACCATAGAGGTAGTGCCTCCATATATTCAAAGAAAATATCACAACTGCTAACTCGAGATCATGAGTAGGATAGTTTTGTTCATGAATTTTCAACTGTCGTGATGCATAGGCAATAACTCTATCATTCTGCATAAGGACACAACCAAGCCCTTTCTTTGATGCATCACTATAAATAACGAACCCATCATTCGCTGATGGTATAGTCAATATAGGAGCATTAACTAATATTCTCTTCAATTCTTCAAAACATTCTTCAAATTATTTTGACCAAACAAATTTAACCCCTTTACGTGTGAGCTTCATTAATGGGTTAGCAAATTGGGCAAAATTATGGACGAAACGTCGATAATAACCTGCTAAACCAATAAAACTATGTACCTTAGTTATATTCTTTGGTGCTGGCCATTCTTGGATTGCCTTGGTCTTAGAAGGATCAACAGAAATTCCATCTTTAGAGACAATATGTCCAAGAAAAGAAATCTCCTGAAGCCAGAATTCACACTTTCTAAACTTCCCATATAATTCATGTCTTCTCAGAGTCTTCAGGATAATGCGCAAGTGATTTTCATGATCTTCGTAACTTTTGGATTATACCAAGATATCATCAATAAAAAACACCAAAAATTCATCGAGATATTCCTTGAAAACTCTATTCATCATATCCAAGAATACAGAGGGTGCATTAGTCAATCCAAAAGGCATTACTGTAAACTCGTAATGCCCATACTTGGTTCGAAATGCTGTCTTCGGAATGTCTTCCTTCTTCACACAAAACTGATGGTATCTAGATCGAAGGTCAATATTTGAAAAGTATTGAGATCCATGCAGTTGGTCAAATAAATCATCAATGCGAGGAAGGGGATACTTTTTATTTATTGTTATAGCATTGATCTCCCTGTAGTCGATACAAAACCTCATAGATCCATCTTTCTTTTTAACAAAAAGAACAGGGGCTCCCCATGGAGAAACACTTGTGTGAATAAATCCCTTATTTCTCAATTCCTCTAGCTTTTTCTTTAGTTCAACTAATTCTACAGTGGCATTATATAAGGGGTCTTTGATATAGGCCTTGATCTAGGAATTAAATCGATGGAAAACTCAACTTCTCGTTCTGGAGGATGTACAGGTAAATCTTCCAAAAATACATCTACATATTCTTTCACAACAGGTACATCCTCTATTTGAACATTCCTTTCCTCAACCATAGTCATTTCATTATCTTCCTCCCCAATAATTGAATTTATTTGAGCTACTAGGGGCGTATCTAGATATGAATTAGGTGGTGATGATTCTACTCTAAAGATAAGGTGTTCCTTATCATCATCATCATGAATCGTAACCTCTTTCTTCTTACAATAAATCTTCGCATCATAGTCTGAAATGCAGTCTATACCGAGGATTATATCAAACTCAATCATAGGTATGACGATGAGATCAGATGATAATGAACATTTATGTGCTCTAATGGGGACTGATTCACAAAACTTTGTTGCAATGATACTTCCTTTAGGAATTTTTACTAACAACTCCCTTGTTAAATAAAATTGGAAATATCTAATTTTCTTAGAAAACTGGGAAGATATGAAACAATGCGATGATCCAGAATCAAATAATGCATTTGCTAAACTAGAGGAAACCATTAAATTACCTGCCACCACGTCTTTTGGTGATTCTACCTCCGTAGTAGTTATAGCATATGCTTGGCCTTGATCCCTTGGAATTTTCTGAGGTAAGTTCCCTTGATGATTAGGACATTCATTTGCATAATTTCCCATCTCCCTGCAATTGTAGCACTGAACATTGGTAGCTTCCTTCTTCCCTTTGCAATCACAAGCTTGGTGGCCTTTTTCACCACACTTGTAATAGACTCTCATTCCCTTCAAGCAAGTACCAGGGTGTTTCTTCCCACATTTACCACATTATGGATATTAAACCTTTCTCTTCTTCATTCTTATTTCCATTCCCAGATTGATCAGCAGGTCTCTTCTTCTCTTTCTTTTCTTTAATGTCATAAGACTTAGAGAATTCCTTTTCTGTCTTGATAGCACATGAGACAATGTCTTCGTACGATGAAAAGGATTGTGAGACTAATGCTCGATGGAGAAATGGTTTTAACCCATCAAAGAAAAAATAAATCTTACTTATTGGGTTATGTATATAATCTCCAGCATACCTTGCTAACCTTGTAAAGTTAACCTCATACTTTGCGACATTCTCATGCTTCTTTTGTCTCAGACTCAGAAATTGTCTTTCCATATCTGCTCGATGGTCGTGAGGAAAGTATTTTTCAAAAAATTGATCTTTGAACTCCTTCCATTCATATTTGATACTTCATCATCTTCCTTTGTATTTTGAATCAATGACCACCATTGATCAATATCACCAGTGAGGCGGTAAACTGCCATGATAACTTTTTCCCTTTCACTACTCTCCAAAGTCTGAAATATTTTCTCTAGGGAATTTATCCATTGCTCAGCTACTAAGGGATTTGTACTCCCATTGAACGTCGGTGGTTGTTTCCTCATAAAGCGATCTAACATTGATCCTCCACGTTTCGGATCAGGGTGCTCCATACGGGTAAGGTTATTATTCATAACCTGAGTGAGTTGTCCATGTATGGTGATTAGCTGATCGGCACCAGTTGCATCACCAGCTCCGCTATAATTATCTTGAGTAGGAGGGAAATTCCTACATGGAGTTCGTGAATTGATACGGTTTCCATTTCTTCCACTAGGCTCCATTTCTAAACAATGGCATAAACTAGATCAGTTTACATAATACCATACTTATAAAACACTTAACATAAACTGAACTATTTATGGATATGATCCATAATCATAAGAATGTTTTCTTTGAGGAAGTATATACTCATAAACCTTTCATAATGATTTGTAAATAAAGTGAGAGTTATCCTAAGCATATCCCCCAGGAGTGTCGTAACCAAGAGTGCAGCAAGGCCCGTTGTCGTGCACCAGTTCTCGTTCGAGTCTAGCTCAAAGCGGTGTTTTCGGGTTTTACTCCTAGGTACATCTGTGCTAGAACCGCCTCTACCTGCTCGTATCCAGACAGGGATGTATTGCTCGAAAAACTCACAAAATCTCTACAATACCAAAATTCTAAGAAGTTCTTCTATACTAATCCTCAAAGTCCATCTTAAGTCTATGTGCTATAATCAGAGTTTATCTACATCTAGGTTCCAAGGTTTGTACTAAACATCCTCTGATACCAACTGTAATGCCCCGACCCTAGTTACCTAGAGTCGGTGCATTATTACATTACATTGGCATGATCACAAGAAAGATCAAATCTCGAATGACCGATTGGTTTAGTAGCCTTGGAAACACTACATATATTCATAAAGTTTTACATTACATCATAAAGTAAAAAACTACTACAACAACATATTGTCTCCATTTTCCACACTATTAACCCCTCATAATAGCCCTGCAAGTTATTCATAATTTACTTCTTCACATCCTGGGAAAATAAAACATAGAAAAGGGGTGAGCTCAAATGCCCATAAGGATAAGAATATAGTGGAAACTTTCATAAATAAGAATAAACATTTAAGGAAATGTATAACTAAAACAAAAGCCTTTTAAACTTGAACTTCAACATAGTATGGCATAAATAAAATGAAATAATTCCATTTACTTATTCACATGGATATTCTACTGATCGAATAATCACATGCAATATCAATAACCACTTTCATAATGATGGAATGCATAATGCCAGACTATCATAACCACTTAGCCAAGGCCTCGTGCCAAGACTACAAATGAGATTTTGTCAAGGCCTTGTGCCAAGACACTAGTTTGTCTCATGGGACCTACCGATCTATCGAGGAGCTATAGCGGGCTCCACCCATCACATATTAAGTCCAATTCATTCCCATATGAAAATGTTTAAACATAACATAAACATTCATATTAAAACTAGAATACGAAATGTCAGTACTTTCACCATAAACCATGAATGGTATAAAAATAGCACATCCACAATCAAACATACCACAAAACCTTCAATAAAACATAGATGTTTTTTATCATAATAAATCAATTTCACATAAGCGTAAAATCCATCAAAGGATGTTGACATAGATGAAATCAAAACTCTTTTTAGAGAAATATCTCTTTTTATTTTGAAATCATTTAAGAGCCATATAAAATAAAACATTTTCTTTGAAAAAATTCTTATAAGCTTGTAAGGGAAGCTTCAATTATTTTATAATGGCAGAAAGTAACCGCACCCGCCGTATACGTTAAAAAAAACATTCTTATCTTAATTCCGTCGAAAAGGTTAAAAAGCTCCTTGTTTGGAAAAAGACAGAACAATTTTTTTATAAAACTCTTATAAAAAGTCAAACGAGGGTATAAATGACTTTAACCCATATTCTTTTAAATAGTAAAAATGTTTTGAAATAAATTTTTAAGAAACATGGATGTGGATGATAAAGAGATCCCAGTAGATATTTACGTATAAACAACCTCGGATAGTGAAGAGATTGATAAATAACCCTTACCTTGTACTTTTCCTTGGTTGGGGTAGGTTAACCTCCTGTATAATGGTTAAGTAATTGTTATAAAATTATACAAGAATCATATATATTAATATGATATCATATATGATCTTTTAAAATTGCTTTGTTAATAATATCTTAGTATTATCGTCGTTTCGGGTGGTAACTTACTCATTTTATTTTATATGTTTTGTTACGTAAGACATGTTTTTCATGGATAGGTTGTATCTTATTCATATCCAGAATGATATCAAGTCCTTAAACATTATTTTTAAATCATCAAATGATAATTATACTTGAATGGATATGATGGAGAATGAATCTCATCGTGTTCGTGGAGACGGTAGTCCGTACGTACGCACGAGCGACAATATCATTCTTTTGATATTAAAATAATATATAATTGGATGGTATATCATATATACATAATCATTATCATGTTATATTTATTATTTTCATATGTTATACATCATTATTATACTCATCCAGATAATAATTTATTGAATAACAATTACACCACGATGTGGAGACGGTAAGCCGTACATACGCACGTATGGTGACATACAATTCAAAGGGTGGATAAAATATTGAATATGGTTATACTATAATTATAATAACATAATATTATATATAATATACTGGAGTTATTATTTTAGAATGTTAATAACAAAGAAATAATAAGTGGAAGAAGAAATGAATTGGAAAGATGGTGGTGAGAACATTACCTCTTCATCGGGTTCTTCCTTTTAATTTGATCAAAACGGATCCATAGGTTGGATTTCTGATCACACTAAGGCCTCTAGGTTGTATTTAGGGAATTTGGGAAATTATTTGGTCAGAATTTGGGCCAAACAAAAGGCTTTGAAGGTATGAAGAAATGAGAAGGAGGAGTGCCCTTTTATAAGAGGGGTGAGGGGCACCTTTGGAAAATCAAAGAATATTAGTATATAATAAATTCATATTCGGTTTCTAATGGATAAAAAGTTGATTATTCAAAGTTTAAGGTAGGGATAGGTCGAAAAAAACTCAACCAATATAATTTAGACAGGTTTGGGTACTTATATTAACCTTATCTTTTAGTTTTAACTCTTAGTTAATTAGTTTCACTTTTACAACGTCTCTTTGTATTTTTATATTATATGGTTAATAAACAGACCATATACATCCAAACGACTACCAAGTGGTCCATTAATTATACACCTATCATGATATAAGTTTCATGGCCAATCCTTATATTTTTAGGAATTTAATATCAATTAATAATATAATATTTCTTTTAAAAACTCTTTTATGTCAATTTTGACACTATTTAATAGTTGATTTTTTTGAAACTCATAAAAGATTTATTACTTAGAAAAAATTCAATTAAATCAATCCTAATATGTCCTATTATCCTATAAAATTAATTTAATTCATTAAAAGTTTCAAATTAAATTTTTTGGGTATTTATAATATCAATTATTTTAATTTTTCACTATTATAGTAATTACCGCATCATCATTGTGTCATAAATAAATTAAATTATATAATGTATAAAAATTATAAATAAAATATCATTATGTAGGAAATCTTTTTATGTTTCTAATTAATACTTATAATTTAAAATCCAACATATATTACCCTATGTAAAAATTGTTTTTCTAAAAGATATATGCTTGTGTCATTTTTGTATTCATTTTAACTTAATTAAAATAAAGTGTCCCTATCACATAAACGTGGCTCCATGAGGTCCCAAAATTGACCCAAAGATTCCCATGGTCGGAAATATATCAACAAATAAGGTTAGGACACGTTTTAGGGTAATTTGTTATTATTATAATATTATTTTTTAACCCTTATTTACCGGATTTACCCTTTAACCATGTTAAAAAAAATATTTACCGCATTAATTATTCAAAATGTCTAAAAATAAAAGTTACCTATTTACACAGTATGAACATCCTGATTCAAAATATGGAATCCATTTTTCCAAATTCAAAACACAGAAGTGGCAGAAATTAATTTAAAATTAATTCCCGTTGTTAAAACAAAAAGCGTGTTTTTAAGAGATATAACTATCAAAAGATTGGCAATTGTTTATATCCAGTTTAATTGTAACATTATGTCCAATGACAAACATTGAATTAAATGGTAAAAATATATTCTAAATATAATTTAAAACCACTCAAATTCATATTTTTTCAATATAAATTATTTCGATTAAAAAATTTGTTTTTAATTAAAATTTAGTAATTTTCACTATTCATCAAAATATCAAAGTTATCCGAAAAGTACCAAAATTTCACCTTAGGATAAATTCGATATTCCGAATCCAAAAATGAAGTCCATTTTTAAATATAAAATATATATAATTTCAAATAGTAGGTATTACTATTCAAAACGGCTAGTTTGATTTGTTGTGGTCTGTTAGAACTCGATGTTGCGTACAACAAACGCTATCTCATTATTCAAGGAGAAGCATACCGTAGAATCTTGTGGTGTTACAAAGATATATAAACATGAGATACTAGCTATAGTACAGGTCCTTAGGGCCATAAGTGATCCGATGCACATACCATTATGTTTACTAATCCCACAAAATTTTGTGATACTGGTTGTAGGATAATAACCTATGAATGTATCATTCATCATTCAATTTTCACCTATGTTTGAAATGGGTACACATTTTGGTAGGTAAAATATTAACAAGATAACAATTAATTAATTAATTAATGTTAAATATTACATATATTGGGTTTAGGATCTTTAACAATTAGTTCATTTTTCAGGAATGGATTTTGGTTCACATCTTTATTAGGCTTGAAATGAGGATGTTCGGAATTATTTTTACTAGATCAAAGTAGAGTGGAGGTAAAGGATTATGAATCTCAAATTAGGACACTTTAAGAGTTTTAATTCCAATATTTTCATAAGTATGAGGGATCTATTTCATATTTAGTTGTAGAATAAAAATTTTATGTTGTTGAGATATCATTCAGTTTGATCCATGTTTGGAGGTACTGATGGAATTTTTTATCTTGGAAAATTCTACATGGAGTATTGAGGCTATGGTGGATCTTATTCCATGAGGACTGTGATGAGTGGGATATCTCATGGGATAAGTTCTAAGAACAGTTATTAGAGGAGCCCCTTTTTATCAAGACGGTGGATAGTCTCAAGGATCAACATACCAATCATCAAGGGAGTTATAGTGTGTGAGAGTAAAATTTCCATTTTGTTAACCAACTGTGATATTCTTCAAAATAAATCCTAGACAAGGAGGCCATAATATGGAATTTTAAGGTAGCTTTCCATATAGTTATTTAGTTCTAGGTCACCCCATTTATGATGATGTTGTATCATTTGGTGCTAGTGGGATAATATTCTATTGATTGGAATTTGGACAGATTCATATAATCATGAGAGTGGAATCATCTAGATTCCTCATAATGTAGATCTATTTTCCATTTTAGAAGTTTCATAGAGTGAATAGTATTCAGTCACTAGAGGTTATGTCCCAAAAGTCAATATATCATTTCTCTAGGTACATAGGTTCTCAGAAATATTCCAAGGTATCCGACACATTATTTTCCATTGGAGGCTAAGGTAATTAGTAGTGAGAGTGTCAAAACATTATATGAAATCATCATTCCCTAGGTGTTCAGCTTCATGCTCCTCTATTGAGGTAGTTTCAGCAGAGTGAGAAGTAATACGGTGTTACAAAATGGGATCAATAGAAAGGATATTGGGTAATTATAGTATATCACTAAGATAATCCATTCCATTAGATAGTATAGCATAATGATTGATGTGATCATTAGTATTTCTAGAAAGTTCATAGAGAGGGTCTTAGTTTGTATCATGCATTAGAGTTTCCATCATTGGTAGAGCTAGATACTATTTGAGTCACTCTTTGATTGTTTTATAAACGGTTTCATGGTTTTTTTAATTCTGGACCGACACACTCATTTATATCACATTCCCTTGTAAATACATTGATACTTAAGGTAGATAGGCTTCCTGTGACCTAGGCATGAACTAAATATGTTTAAGGATGAGATTACTTGTATAAATTATACAAATACTATGAGATAGTATTGGGGATGAACCCCTCTTTGTTATATTTCTTTTATGTTGGGATATAGCCATCTGAAATTATCTTTGGAATTGATTGGTTGTATTTGATATAAGATATCATGGATTGATTTAGGAGGAGGGTTGTGCTATATGATGCCGATGGAGAGACTGTGACATTTTTTCTGAGTGAGGCCCCATTATGTGTCATAGGCATGTTCTTTCCTTGACATATTTGATGGTGGGTTTGATGTTAATATCATTAGATATTTAGTATTTGGTGTTTATCGAGGTCATAGAAGAGTAAATTGATGAATTTTCTAATGTGTGGAAGCATTACCCCATAAACGAGATATTGAGTTTGGGTTTGAACTATATTTTGGAATATCTCTTATCATAATGTATTCAAATAAGATGTAACCTTCATATTTTTAAGAGATGCGAGTACATCATGATGATCTATTGTACTGAGGTTTTATTCAGGTGAGTGTTTCACATGAGGGATCAGAATTATTGTTCATGAAAAAGGCTAATGATATTATTATTTTTATTATCAATAGTCTAACTAAGTGATAGTGAATAGTCGCTACCCTATTTTGTGAGTTGATGATATTTTTGATCAGTTGAGGTAAAAAAGTTGGTTCTTGAAGATCTATATGTGATCCGGATACCATCCGATGTTGGTAAAGAATGAGGATATTCACAAGACTTAATTTTTTTAAATTATGGTCATTATGTGTTCATTTTATTGTCATTTACTATGATGAATTTTCTATTTTTATTCATGGTGTTGATAAATGTAGTGTTCATAGGGTTCCTGTATAAGTTTTTTGTGGTTTTAATAAATGAAATCCTTGGGAACACCAAATATGAGGAGGAAGATAGAGATAATATGCATTATATTTTGGAATTTCTTCTTCATGAATAGCTATGTAGTATGTTTTGTAAGATTCAATTTCGTTATATTGAATAAAGTTTCATCGGGGAATGTCATTTCTCACTATGTAGTAATTGTGGATCGGTCAAATATATAGATAGTTCATTCTTGGGAAATCCCAAATATAGTGGTAGAGGTGTAGGGTTTTTTGGTCTTTCAGTATATTACATGAGTATTATAGTAGATTTCTCTTAGGTTATGAATTTTCTTATAGCACTAATTAGTAATGAATTGGTTTTTTGGTTGATAGACTTGTGTCAGGAAGCATTTTTGTACTTCAATAAAATTTTGGTCAGCACTCCGGTCCTTTTAGTCTAGTATCATAAGTTTAGTTTGTGGTTTTATGTGATGCCTCAATGATTTTCATAAGATACATTATGTTTCATCATATATCATTTTTTCTTATGGGTTTTACTATTTACATACCCATAAGAAAAACTATGTTAACCTCGATATTTAGATGGTTGAATTTGTGTTTTTTTGAGTTGTAGTGACATTATCTCATCAGTGATTGTTTTGAAGTTTTTACACACCATAAGATCCAAAGGAAAGTATTCTTATAGCATTTATGGAACATACAATAGTATCATTGGAAGGTATTATTAATGGAAGATGACTTTGATATTTTGTATAATCTAGGAAAGCAAAATTTTATATCGAATTAACCAATTATAAAGTCATGTAAATATTTCTTGATAGAATTTGGAGATTCTTGGAGAGTGATAGCTGAATTCATAGTAATGAATCATGATATAAGAGTTGTTAAATGTATAGGGTGACTTTTATAAATAACAATGTATTCATATTTGGTATATTAGGTTGATCAGTCCAAGTTTGTGGATTCTGAGTTATATTTTTAGAGGGAATGATTTTTTTTGGAGATTCCCCTGATGGTTGATTGGAGGATTTACAACACCATGTATTGTTCTATTAAAGGATTTCATTCCATTAGCGATGAATGTGATGGTTCTTTGTGACTTCCAATGATCTCCATTATAGGTACACACTAATGTGAAAAATATTTAATGGTTATTGAGAGGTCATTTTTGATGTGAATGTTTGATGCTCACAGTTTTAGATTTTGTTTCTCGATTTTTGGTCTACCAGAAGGTGAAGACGAAGCTTTGTGTTTATGTTTGTTTTCTACTTCTATTAGATGTTACCCAATGGAAGTGGGAGGACATATTGATATACAATGATCCTTTTTTTACTCTATCTAAAGGATTAAATGACTCTATATGAGTGATAATTTATTATTTCAAAAAATAAACCCACTTTTTATTGATCATATTTTCAAGATCATTAGAGGTTTTTTAGGTTGTATCAGAAAGAGGTGTTGTGAATCTATAAATTATCAAAGTTGATAATCATTGATCATTATCCTCATTTTACATTTAGTTTTTTAGAGGTATGCATCATACATTTGGTTATTTTTATGCCGTAATACTTATTTTCATATACCGATGGATGATCAGACAGATAAGACCATTCGAAATCTTGAATACATATTTTACTATTATGTCCTAATGTTTGGACGTTCGTTGATGTGTAAAATTAACTTGGTCGAGTTTTCATTCAATAATACTTTCCAATCAACCATTAGAATGGCATTTTTTAATCATTGTAAGACTGAACTTATCTTTATCCATTATGATGGACTTGGTTCAAAGAGATAACAATTCATGGGATTGAACTATTAAAAAATAAGATAGAGATGTTTATGGTCATTACCGAAATGATTTATGTATCACATGATAATTAGAAATACTCTATTGATCATCGGAATATACTTACTGAGTTTGATGTTAGATATCATGAGTTCTTGATATTGACTCTTCATCATGGGTAGTGATGGTTTGGTCTTGGGGGTTATATTTCTCCCTAGATTGTTGGGCCTTTTGAGGTTATTTCTTGTGTTATAGTTGTAGTGTATCATACATCACATCCCCCTTAGATATGTAAAATACATGATGTTTTTCATTTCTCACATCTTCGAATTTAACTTCATGAAAAATATCATACTATCTATTTGTGTATGATTGATGTTGACATTGATGCAACCTTTTAGGAATGACTTTTAGAGATCCAGGACTGCTAGGATATGGTATTTCACATGCATGTTATTCCAATGGTCCGTGTAATTTGATAGAACTATAGATTAGTGGCGAGTACATGGGAACATGAGTGACATATGCACACTCAGTACCCCAAGCTATTTATTATTTATATCCTCTATTGTGAAATTATTATCATGTGGATCATGGCCTTTCTTTTATATTAGAGGGTTTTCAATTGTTTTTTTATAAAACTTCTCTAGTATGAGTGGTATCTCCCCTGAGGTAATGTTTAAGAGATGGTTTTTTCTATTATGTAGTTATATTCTCATTTCCACTGATTTTGTGGTTGATCTCCTGTGATATTGTTATCCATGAGAGTTATCTTGGGGATGTATATTTGGATAAACCTCTTCTTATTTTTTTAATATGTTTGGATTTTTATTCTAGATTATGAGAATACTCTTAGAGTTTGTTATTTTATTATATTGAATCCATGAGTTCTAACCCTTTTCATGTTTCTGATGCATCTGGTTCTCAGATGAGTCCTAGACTATTTCTAGAGGCGATTGGTTGCTAAAAATTGAATTAGGAGGAGTTTTACATCATGAAGGTGTAGTTCATAGGATATGTGATAGCTTGAATCATGGTTAGTTGAATTAGTTCTGTGGATAGATCATTAACTTTAATTAGCTAGATGGATAGATTTTTTATGCGTAAGGATGAGATATATGGATGAATCTACTACGGAACTCGATCATATATGTGATTGAATCGTCTAAATACATCTATCAATTAGACGGATAAATTATTGTTGTTAGGGAAATGGATAGGTGAATAATTTTGTTATGCTGGGAGTCTGACTACATATGGAATTTGTCTAGGTGGGAAAATCTATATTTTGGCTTTTGAATATGTGGTGATTCAAGCTATGTGAAATTGTCAAGTTTAGATTTCAACGAATAAATAAAATCCACCACGAAATCCTTTTAGTGGATTGAATCACAAGACTTCAAATTTAGATTCGTCATAGATAATTATATACATAATATATTCTAATTGGATGAGGACGTAGACACATCCTTGCACATTGAGATTATGATATCCACACAGTTGGAATTAAATTTTTTGTATTTGAAAATATTGATCATATTGTGTCTGTTTTTTTGAAAAAACGACTCTTACCTCACTCTATCTTTGTTTCCCTCTCTAGAGACTATAAATTCCATAATCCATCCCTTGGAGTTGTGTAACCCTTCTTTTGGTGGCCCTAGTTCTCAATAGGTAATTCCTTCTTATGTGTACCCCTATCTTTGGTAGAGTGAGTTGCATAGAGCTTCTTTAATCTATGTAGAAGATTCACTGATTCACCTATTTATTTTTGTAAACTCTTAGTTATATCATTGTTTATCTGTTTAGATGGTAATGGAAGTTTCCTAAATAAATATTTAAATGTATTAATAAATAATGGGTAGTAATTATCTAATGTTATTTATTTTAAACCTAGTAATTGTTTGCCTTATGATTTTTTGAATAGTGTCTAATCTATGTTATGATTGTTAGAATGTATTTTTTCACTGTGTATTATGATTTTTTTCTCTTTATGTAAATTGATATTGATCGTAAATAAATAATAAATTGACTTATTGTCTTATGGATTAAAGAAGATATATGTTTGAATCTAGTGTTTCATATAATTTTATGGTAATTCATATTGATGAAACGAACATGCTTAATTAAATGTGTTTAACATGATAATGGAATTTATATTGAATTTGATTAATGGAAAATCGTGGTGATAATGTTGGTAATCATTAAATGTCATGTTAATGAGGATGGTACTTCTCCATGTTTTTTAAAATTTGTGTTATTGTTAAGATAATGTTTAACTTTTGATATCTTGTTATACATAAAAAAATTGTGTTTCCTATAGTTGGAACCTATATATATTGAATCATTTAATTCAAGATTGAATAAAAAATTATTGTTTGATAATGATAATTTCTAGGGATTTAGTTGACTTTCTATTTTGGAAGGTAGAGAACATTGATTTTGGAGCCAGGAGATCTCAGATCAATTTGCCTTATTTTTAGTGACTATATGTCCTTGTTTGAAGATCTTATTTTTATGGTGTTTTTATGATGTGATATAGATGTTAACCTATCTATATTATATGAAATGGAGTGTACACTTCCAGATCTATTTTGAGCCTAGGATGGCTGAGCCTGGTATTAATGATGTGATGTGGATGGGGAAGGCCCATATGATGTAGTAGCAGTTGACGCCAATTATGGAATGATGAATCATTATATTCATGTGGTTGTTAGAGATCAAACCATATATGATGGAATGGGTTAAATACAGTCTTATATATTGGTTTGATAATATTGTATTCTTGTTTTTAATGAATCAGTTTAATTTTGGATGACTAAGTTGCTTCTTTTATCCCTATTTATTTCCCTTTTTCTTCAGGATGATGGGTGTGACCGATTGTATGATTCCTCATAGTGGGAGTTAGATGGTTTAACTATAGTACCTAGATTATGTAATGGCATTATTATATTATTAAGAAGTTCCATACCCATGGGATTGGTTTTTATGGAATGAAAATGATAAAACTATATTAATATTGATAAACTATGGACTCGGTTAGGGATACTGAAAAATGTGGACTCTTGGATAGTGTTTTCCCAATAATTTTGATGGGGGTATGGATAACTATCTTTTCCCTCTACCCCTTCCCACTTCTCTTGATAGTTATATTTACTGGTATGCCTAAATGAAAATTTTACCACATATGGGTGTAGGGGATGCTATGTCTTATATTTATTACAGAAACATGTATACCAGTAGAAATTATCTAATGGATTATTATAGTTATGACGTGTATTGGATGTCATGGATTTGGGTATGTAAATTGTGTATAAACTCTATTTACTTGATGTATGATACACATCATAAGTGATTTTTTGGATTCTAGACCTACTTTTTTAATATATATATATATGGAGATATTATATAGAATGATGTGATTATTTGATGAATGAGGTATATGTTTTGATGAATTTTCTAGGAATCTTAGGGATAACATATTTTGGAGATATATAGAACAAGATGTGAAACATTGTGGCATAGTGGAAAATAAGCCAAGAAGGAGTAGTAGGATTCCCTTCATGTTTTATTATTATATTATATTCTGTATTATATGTGATACTTGGTGAGAGTTAAACATGGTGATGCTCGAAACTTAGTAGACCCGTTTAGGTGATGAGTTAGTTTCACTATTTTTCACTATTCTTTAGCATGATTTCATTTTCTTTTACATGAGAGGAATCATCGATGGTCCTACTTAGTACTATAATATACTGACCCTATGTATACATGAACTATTTTTTAGTTTATTCATAAAAGGTTGGACATCATACTAGATATTACAATCTAATGGGTTGTTAAGAGTTTTTCGGTCTTCATGGTCACTGTTTTTTTTTTCCTTATTGATACTTATAGTTTTCCTTTTAGGTGTTATATTACTATATAAAAATATATATAATCATGTGATAATTATAAAAATTTATATATATGTGTGTGTATGTGTGTGTATGTGTGTGTGTTCAGGAAATGATTATTGATGTATATGTATCATATCTCCTATCCTTAAGTTCTCTCCAAGGGAAATTCCACCAATATGTATGCTTATTATACCCTTAGTGTTTGTATCCAGCCTAGGGAATACTGTAGGTGTGACATGAGCACTCACCATCTATATTCACTCACTTCCACCCAAGGTGGGGTAAAATCTTGGGGGATGAGGTTATGGAAAAGTATATATGTTTGTATGTTAGTATATGTCTACATATATATATATATATATTAATATATCACTATATAACAGAAAAATTTATATGTTTTTAATTTTACATATACCATTGTAGTATTTACACACTCACATGCACATATATACATACACAAAATCACACAAATTTGAGTCTAGATAATAATACATATATATGCACATATATATATATTTAATATTTGTATTTCATATAATTAAATTAATTAAAAATAAAAAATTTAATGATAAAACAATAACTATATAGAATATTTTCATATTTATGTATATTACTATTATTATTATTATATATATGTCATATTTTATAATACAAATAAATAACGTTACTCCAATGTAACAAATGTCATCTTTTTTAGAAGTATATATATTTAAATATGAATATCAATGTGTATTTTAATAATAAATTGGAAATGTAATAATATATATATATGGGTGTGTGTGTGTGTGTTTAATATATATATATAAATAATTTTCAGTTAACATATATACAATAATGAATTGAATTTTTCAAAAATTGGAACCCCAGACACTCATATTAAAACCCATCACATCCAATTGTCTTCCAAAAAGTGGGCTAAAGTCCCCCAACCTCCCACTTCATTTGCATGTTGGGATCCAGGATGATAGTGATATAATATAATATATGAATGATGACATAGTAAAATTGATGTAGGCATGGGGCATACCTAGTTCAACCCTGACACAACGTACGGACCTTGGGCAATGTATTGTTATTTTAGGCCCATTGGGCCTTCAATCAAATGTTGGTGTGTTCATGTCTATATATACACAGGCGGATAATGATATTATTTATCTTAGAACTCTTTAAAAGTTTCATCATATTGTCTAGATAGTGTAAATTTTAATTTCATTATGAATTTTACTTCCGCATGTCACACTATCTAGCTTATACAGAACAAAAAATTGGGAACATAGGTTTTTGTAATTGTTCTAAAATTTAATATAAATTAAATATCCATATTATATTAATATTTTATACTGAAAATATCAACTAGATATATTCAAAATAAATCATTAAAGTGGAATAAATCCACTTATGAAAATAAAAAAAATGTGCTGACATGTATGATTTTTCTAATGAAGTGAGGAGAAACATGGTTCCTTTAATGTGTAGAAAAGGAAAACACTGATGGTTGAAAATTTATACATAAAAACATTTACCCTCTTCATAATTTTTCCATGATTAATAAAAAATCCATCATGTTCTAATATAGAATCCACAATTACCTAAAAATTAGATTTAATTAAAATTTCCCTCTAATACTACTCAGATGCCAACTCCATTCTCAAATGAAAAGGGTGGGACACATCAAATAAAGGGATCCAATTTTTGTTAAATGATATATCAATATTTCTAGTACTCAAGAAGCGATGTTCAAGAACAACCAAAAAAACACCCACAATAGTGATTCAGAACAATGCTGTATTAATATTGACAACATGAACCACAATATAATTGTGGTCCAACAACATATCATGAGATATCTATGTCATCTTTTTCAAAAAATATATATATTTTCTATTCAAGGAAGATAACCATTTAGTTGCACAGGAAACCCAGAAGTAGTTTAGTTGGTCAACCTATTTTAATTGAAAGTCATTCTAACGAACCCAAATCATCTATGAAATTGATAAAATATCAAAACCTATTTCAATGGGGAGAGAATAAACATACTGGACTACATTTAATATAAAATAAATTAAAACATCAATTATCTCCATAAAATTCACCTACCAGACATTCCAGACACCCCTAGTATGAAAGCAATTTACAGTCACATGTGAATTATACTCAATTTTTTAGAGAAAATTGGATAAAATAAGGTTGCTGGTTTGGGAATGTTTGAACCTTAAATTCATCAAAAAAAATGATCCCAAAATAGTTCTTCCACCCAAAAAACATAAAATTTAGAAGGACTGGTAACTTCAAGAGGCCCTTACAAAGATGAGACACCAAATACTGAAGAGATCCAATAGCGAGTATATATCATTAAATGAATAAATAGAAATTATAGGCATCATTACACCATAATAAAAGATCTTGTCCTCATCCCACCAAAATGGGAATTCCAAAAATAATAACATTGTCCTTATCATTGAACTAGAATTAATCCTTCCCCAAACACTATACCTATATATTATCATTAAATAACTCTAAAACCATGTCATATTTCAGGCCCCACAAAACTATTTTCATCACCCATCAATCACAAGGATCAACTACCCAATTGGTAATATATAATTTTACCCCTCACTATTATTAATTCTATATTAAGAATTTTTATTCAATAGTATAAGTGAACTATAGAGGATTTCCAATGAAAAAAAATGTTGTGAACCCAATAATTCTTTAATAAATTCCTAATGATGACAATATTTTAAATAATGAGCCCATGTACTCATGGAATCATTATTTTTCAAAATTCTCTAAAAAGGTTTTTTAAGAAAAACATCAATAAAATAAATAAAATACCTTAAACCAATCCCAACCCCCCCACAAACCTTTAGTAAACATAATTTATCCCACGATACATAGGGAACTTATTCTTTTAATTACTGCATCTCTACTAAAAACAAAACTCATTAAAATTAAATGGATAATGAAGACCATCAATGAGATTCAAGATAGATGAGTCATATGTTGTGATGGATTGGGAAACCATCATAACAAGAATTTCTTTTCTAGAATTAGAAAACCAAATGAAAGAATAAAACTGAATCACTTTATCAATTACATCAATAACAGTTGAGGACACAAAATTCGTTGATTTTATAAAAATATTAGAAGAAAATCGTATTTTTTATTTTGTACTCTCGTTGTATAAGCACTAGTCCATAAATATTACATAATATAGTTAATTAAACTAGATTACACTTATGAAATTCCCAATTATCTATTTAGTTTATAATTTTAGAGAATTATATATTAATTAGTACATAAAATAAAATAAGTATACAATGCTGGTAACACTAATATATTCTCTATTTCGTCCATAATATAATTTTTTATAATAAAACATAAATTCATCAAAAAATTCATATTTTCATATTCATTTCTCTATTCCATCATTTATCCATATGATTTTTTTAAACATCGGATTAGAACAAAAACACAATAAGTTATATTAAAATTAAGATATAAAACATTCGTCCATGAATAATATTAATAATATGAAATCATTTAAACCAGATATACTTCTCACTCAAAAAGAATAATATACTAACTTTGTTAAATCATTAGATTTATATAAAACATAGAAAATATAAATAAAACAATATTGCTAACATAGGAAATTAATTAATTAATAATATATCCCTCATTCATACTATATGATTTGTACCCCTCATGGTTACCATAAACTGTATCCCTCATAGCTACCTTATGGTGTCACCATCATAGTTACACTTGAAATTACCATTACAGTCAACATCAAGCATAAACATTCCTTATGCATATGAGGGATATATAGGAACCAACATTACACATAAACAATTACCAGAACCAAAAAAATAATCATAAAATAAGAACACATTCAAATTAATAAAATTAATTTCAAATAAGTAAAAATAATATTTTAAGTGAGGATTTATAAAGAAACGTCCCTTACCTCACGTTCGTATTACTTCAAACATGTTCAAACCTCCTCTAATATTATTCTCCTTGAAAACATCCTTAAATAACATGGTTTGGGATTTTTTTGTGAAACTACTGGATCCATGATGTAGAGAGAATGTTGGGGAATATAATTCAGTATAAATAAAACAAGTTAAATACATTTGATGTGTGAGGAGAAGAGGTGGTGAGGGGTGGTATTTATATTAGAGAAGAGTGGTGTTTTATCATTATTTTATTCGTTATATTATTATTTTGGATTAAGAAAATGAATAAATATATAATTATACCTAAATATATTAAAAATAATCAAGGGTTATTTGAGAATATAGTGCTTACCTCAGTGACGAATGAAGAAATAATGTATTTAACATATAATGTATATATATTATAAATTACCATATTGCAGTATTCAAAAGAATCAACAATTTCAAAAAATTCCAAAAAATCAACCCAACCTTTTAACAACATATAGAATTTAAAAATGAATTCCAATTTAAGAAGTTAATTTTCTAATTGTATAAAATTTTTTTTTTAATTAAAATTTTTATTTATTTTAGGTCAACTAATTTTAAAATAATAACTGATTTAATAAAACTATGATACATTAATTAAAATCCCTTAAAATTATATTATAATAATAAGAAAAAATATATTAATTTTTTAATCTATTTTACAAAGATAAATTTTATTTAAATTTATTATATTAATTATAAAATTTTAAATATTTATTTATGTGTTACAATAATACCAACACTTAATTAATCATTTTAAAACCATTTATTTATTTTATCCATGGTTTAAATATATCATATTTTCACTTATAAGATAAATATAGTGTATTTATACTATCATAGATGAGGGTATTATTCTATTATTATAGATTCTTTAATTTGAATCAATGCTACTTATTTTATTATACATTTTCAATTAATTTAACTCTTTAATTCTAGAATGAAAACAAATTATTTTATAGCACGTGGGTTGTTACATTCTCTATAACATCTAAAAATTGCCTCATCATAATTCTTATTTACAAAATAAAAAAGTGGGGATACCTTTACATCATCACATTTTTAGATTCACATGATTCTTCATCAACCATGTGGTTTCTCTACAAATCCATAACCCAGTGAATTTCCTAATTCCACTATACATTCCCTCTACGATAACAAATATTAAAAGGTTTATCTACATAATAAAAGTTCTCATATAGATGAAAAAATTATGGGTTTAAAACATGAGAATAATTTGGATCATACCTTATTAACATCAAAACATGAAAAAAATTGTCTGGATGAGATAAACTTGGAGGTAAGGCTAATTAGTAATAAACTAGTACAACTTTCTCCCGGATTTCAAAAGGTCCAATGAACCATGGACATAACATTAATTTATTAACAAGAAGACCAACTCCATGGAGAGATTTTATTGAAAACCTAATCACCAATAATGAATGAAATGTATTTCCACCTATTGTATACATATTTTTTATTTCTACTATGTGATTTCCTCATGTATTGGTGGGTCATCCGGACTTTCTTAGGAATATCCTCTTTTAATTTTTATCCCATTAATAATGTTTCCCCCCTTCATCCCATAATCATGGAGTTTGACACTACTTCCAATATTATTCCTCAAAAGGATCAATCTGTATACCAGAATAAAAAATTTTATTCTAAGAAAATTAATATAATAAAATATATTTATCCAAACCACCATTTTAATCCATTTTACAAGATCAAATAATATCCTCTAATGTCTGAATAGTTCACTCAGGCTGTCTTTCATATTGACGATGAATGGTTGTACATAAATTATATTTAGTTCCCAACGAAATCTCAAGGCCTTTATAAAATATAAAAGGGAACATGGGATCATAGTCAGATAAAATAGAAAGAGGAACACCATGAAGAATGAAAATATTGTAGAGGTATAACTTATAAAATTGATCTAACAATAGAGTATCTCAAATATATATAATGTTTTCAGTTTTAGTATGTTGATCAATAATAATGAAAATTGATTTGTTACCTCATGATGTATTTGGATGTACCATAATGAAATCCATGGATATATTTTCCAATTTTCACTGTAGGATAGGAAAAGGCTAAAGCATTATCTTTGGAAGTTGTCCCCATGCTTTAACCTTTTTAAAAGTCATCCATTTATTGATGTAATTAGGAATTTATCATTTCATTCCATCGCACAAGTAATAATATTGATGGTCTCTATACAACATTGTTTTTCTAGGACGAAATGAAAATATAGATGTTTTAGCTTCACATAACAACTATTTCATCAAATAAAAAACTCAAGTCACACAAAATGTCTTACCAAACCTAGAAATACAATTATTATCAATGTTATATTTTGGAAAAATTCTCATTTTCAAATATTCTACCTTTTTCTAGAAATCATGGTCTTCTATCAGCTCCTACATAATACTATATATTAGAGACAATTGCACTAACACCTAAAAAATAATAGATTAATTTACTTCACAAACAACTTCTAATCGAAAATTCATCAAATAATTAATCAAGGGGTAATGTTCCAATCATAAAATTGTTAATATAGAATGATGTTTTCAACTCAAGGCATCATCCACATTTTTTCTTATTCATGATTCTAATTGATCATGAAATCATAATCCTTCATCAGTTCAAGTCATCTTCTCTACAACATTTTCAATTCCTTCTTAGTGAATATATACTTCAATATTTTATGATCAATATATACATCAAAATTGCATATATATATATAAATTATACCTTCTTTTGTTTTAAATAAAAAATCATCGCTTCTATAAAAAAATAATGTGTGGGAAAAATTTACTCATGAGGTTTTAGTTTTCTTGAAGCATAATCAGTTATTTGATCATTCTGAATTATATCACAACCAAATACCTTCAATGAAGCATCATCATAACTGAAAAATAACCATATCTAGAAGGCATGGATAAATCATGATAATTCATAAATCTAATTGTTTTTATTTCTAAAAACAAACACCTTTGTATTATATACTAATAATTTTAACTCCTTCTCAAGTCAACAAAGATAACGTCCAAGATATCGATGAAAATTTCATAAAAACTATCATTAATAGCCTAATAAACCAAGAAATCTATGAATCCTAGTAAAACTTGTAGGTATTGGAAATTCATTAATAACATATATTTTGTTTTGATAAAATGTTATTCCATCCTTATTTACAATGTTTCAAATAAAATAAATCTATTTCAAAAAAAATATTTTTTTCTAAATTACACTTATAAAATTTAATCATTAATGTTCTGGAAATAAATCCTTAGACATTCTTCATTATACTCATAAATATTTAAAAAAACAATAATGTCATCAAAGAAAATAATAAGAAAACATATAAAAATATTCATGGGAGATTATATTCATATGATCCATAAATATAGAAGAGGAATTATTTAATAAGACAAGGATAATAATAAACTCATAATTCCTATGTCTAGTTCGGAAATATTTTTTGGTATTCCATCCTCATTCAACATCAATTGATGGTACCTATATATCATGTTAAACTTTATAATATATTGAGAACCATAGAGATAATGAAACAATCAATTTACATGAGGAAATGTATACTTATTATTAAAATTAATTTTATTTAATGATTTATAATTAATTAAAAGTATCATGGACCCATTTTTATTTTTAATGAAAAATAATTGCATGCCATGGTGATGTTCTTGGATGAATGAAACCATTATCGAGAAAATCCACCAACTTATTTTTCAATTATAAATATTCCATGTGAGCCATTAAATAATTGGGTTTTTAAAGCATCTTATCATCAGAATCTAGGACAATAGTAAAATTAAAAAACTGATCTTGTATAACAGTAGGCAACTCATCTAAAAAATAGCCAAGTATTCATTTCCCACTAAGAAGTCATTTACCTTACTAGTTTCCATATTTTTAATAATATGTGAAAGATAACTTTAATTTCCTTATTTTAATAGTTTCTCAGCATCATGATATGTTATTAATTTTATTGGTTAATTATTTTATAAAACTAAAACTCTTTTTGAAAAACATATTCCATATATTTATAATGAATCTTATCTTGAAAAATATAAATTCATTTGACACCTAGAATAACATCAATCTCTAGTATGGGATGAAAAAAAAGTTTAAAATGTAATTTTTTTCCACGTGAATCAACTATAAGAGTCTAATAATGTTTTTTCCTTAATATTTTCCTCTATTTTTTACTATATGTTATCTATTCATTTATTATGGTGAAATTTCATGTTTACCAAAAAATTTATCAGAAATAAAGGAATGTGTAATCCCCATTTCAACCAAATAATTAAAAAAATCTAAATAAAAAACAATATACACAATAAAAAATTTTTATGGCCATAAATATACTGAATTAGTCACAAATGATTTTTCTGTACCTTTATTATTATAGATTGGACACTTCCTATCTTTTTCTTTCTTTGGGAAGGTATTTTCTTAATTCCGCATCTCACCACTTCAGACACAGATTATTTATTTATTATTATAATTAATAATTCATTCACTAAGATCATTTTAATTGTAATCTCAGACAATATGTCAAAACATAACACATCAAAAACACTTATTGTTTTTATTATGGAATTCCCCATGGTTCTTTCAACAACACTTTTCACAAAATGAAAACTAGATATTCATATATTATGATTTATTTGATCTATTCATACCAATTATTGATCATCTGTACCTTTACTTATTATTTTTTTGAAATTAATTGTGATAATTATAAAAATCTATTTCTACCCTCTCATCACACCGAACAATATTCCCTTAAAATTGGAATTCATGGGAAGCCAATTACATTTGATATCAAAGATTTAATCTTGAGTAAAAATGATTCATTTTTCTATCAAGATCTCAAATATGAATTGGAACATACCTTTCCAACTAGGTGAAGTTTTCTTCATTTACAACCATTTAATGTTCCTAATATTTTTCAATTCATTGAATTTATTTTAGATCTAATGTTGAACCACCATTGGAGAATTTTTTTCATGGAAAAGATTCTTATATTCATCCCTTTCAATGGAATCAACCTCTACTATATATCTCATATTTAGGTCCATTGACCACTAGTGGTCAACATCACCTTCCAAATGTTAAATAAAAAGAATAAAAATTTAATTATTTCGACAACCCATGAAATAAAATATCAATTAAAGGGCTTTAATAAACCCTCCAACTACTATTGGGTTAGAAGATCCACTAAATATAAGAGGGTGTGTCCTTATAAAAGTTCTACTATTTGTCTCTTACCTTGTGGTAGATATAGATGTTATCTTACATGATTTTCACCACTATTTATGGAAAATGTAAACTGATACATTATATCAAAAACTCCTCAGTCATAATTCGCACCATTCTTGGTTTTTTATTCAGAATGATATAATTCTCTTATTACCTTTCATTTTCAATTTCAATGTTTCTTTTGTAGAAAACCATTTAAAACAAGCATATCATAGATGATGTAACATGGTATTATTTAAATTATATATCATAAGGTAGAAATAATTTACGTTATTCTATTATGAACATCCTAACCGCTAAATCATACTAAACCATGCTCCAATACATAATATAAATACCTTGCATTAAACAGTGCATAATTAAGTTAATTGAACTAGAATAAACTTATTACATTCCCAATTAACTTTTAATAATAGAGTTTTAGAGAATTTAGTCACAATACATAAATAAAAAAAAATTAGAATACAATGTGTATAACACTAAATCATTGTACATTTCATCCATAATAAAAAAAATTAAGCAAAATATGAATTGTTCACAACATTATCCTTTTCTTCTTCTTTTATTTTACATATCCTATAACCCTATGAGAAAAATATTCATAATGGGTATGTGAATAAAATCTCAACAATGTGCATTAAAATAATGATAAGAAATGTTAGTCAATGAGTGATTATAAAAATATGAATTAATTTTCATAGGAAATACTTCTCCCCCATAAAGGATCATATACTTTCTTTGGAAAAACATGATATTTTCATAAAACATTGAACACATAAATAAAACCATTGATGACTTTAGAAATTATTTACATAATAATGTAACCCACACGACTACCATATGTTTTTTAACCTACATTGATACAATACAATATAATCGTTGTAATACCTTATGGTGTAACTGCCACAGTTAATCTTGGAATAACCATTATGTTCAACTTCAAATATAAACATACAAAGTGCATTGGATTGAGAAATAGGTCCCACCATTCACCATATCCAATTCCTATAACTAGAACATAATTATAAAATAAGAATAATTGAATCATAAATACATTAACTTTTTCTTTTTTTAAAATAGAAATTGAGAAATAGATTTTTAATGAAAAGACCCATACATCAGTTTCGTCTTCAGACGTATTCAAACATCCCCTAGAATTCATCTCCATGAAAATCTCCTTAAATAACTTGTTATTGGGATTTTAGGGAGATAATTGGACTTTGTCATTGGGAAAATACGTGGGAATGTAATTGGGATGAAATTAAACATGATACAAGCCTTTAATGTGTGTGTAAAAAAGGTGGTGAGGGAGGTATTTATATTGTAGGATAAAGGTTATTTTTATTTCTGTTATTAATTATTTTATTATGTTGGCACATGAATATGATTATTTTTATAAATATCAATAAATATATTAAAATAATGACGGATTATTTGATATTATGGTGCTTAAATCAGATAAGGCTCATGGAATAGTCTATTTAACTTATATTGTATATATATATATTGTAAATTAATGTACTTCACTATTCACTAAAAATTAAACTATTTTATAAATACCCAAAATATTACCCCTAAATTTTTTTCGACCTATAAAATTCTAAAAATGATCTTAAATTTATAAAAACAATTATCTAAATATGGCGAAATCATTTTTTAATTAAAAATATTATTTATTAAAAAAATTTGAAATTTGAAATTTTAACTTCTTTTATAACACTTTTTAAAATTAATTATGATATCATAAAACAATTTTATAATAATATGATAAATTATATATCAATATATGAAATAATTTTATGAATAAAACATTTATTTTAAATGATTATATTAGTTATAAAATTGTAAATAAAAATTTATGTTCCATAAAAATAACAAAACTTAATTTTTGATTTCCATACCAGTTTTTTATAATATTTATAATATCAATATATATCATATTTTCACTTTTAATAATGATAAATTTTATTTATACTCACATATATGAGGATACTAATTTACTACCATAAATTCCTTAATTTCTATAAATACTAATTATTTTATTATACATTTAGCATGAATTTATATATTATTTTAGAGAATGAAAGGAAATTATTTTATACGTACATGGGTAATTACAACATGGATAATATAGGTTCATTTAATGTAATATATCATCACAGATAATATGCCTCTACTAAAGGATAACTAATATTTATAGAGGTTCGCTAGCTGGTCAGATATCCTTTTATAAATATTCCACTCATGTGGCATATGTAATTAATAATCTATGATATTAAGAAAAGGAAATAGGAGGATGTGGAAATAAATAATTCCACCATGAATGAAAATATTCTATATCACATATATGATAATATTAGAAAACACATCAGTCACAATGATAATCAAGTGTGAGGAAATATGATCTCATTGAAAATGGTTGCAAGAATGATAAATTCTTAGGGTAAAATTATAATTAAACTTGATCTTAAATAAATCTTAAGAAGAACAATATATAATTAAATCTACCCATTAGTTATAGAATCCAATTTTGATATTAAAAAAGTACTAAATTGAATAATGAAATATAACATATTGTTTAATAATTTACAAATTCCAATCCATAACACAGTTTTAGAGAGTGTGGTAATCTTTATTGAATTAAGACTATCATGAGAAATGATTTTATTATCTGAGATGGGGATTTTGGATATAAAGGCACATTAACTATCATAATTATTGGTATGAAAAAAACATATATAACAATGGAAAATAGTTTTAAATTATATATAATATTTCACACAAAAAGGTATATGGGTTGAAATTTTAGGACTCTAGAAATATTTACCACATTAAGAATCAGGGTTATCAATGATTCAATAATTCGGTTGAGGAAAGAATTTCATTTCCATAAATATTTCATGAGTAGTATGATACCAGGACCTATAATATGATAAAAATACTATATGAAGAAATCATATTTCTCCTTAAGGCTGGGGGCCTTAGTGGTATTGATTTTTGAATCGTCCAAAGTGGCCTCCTCAGCAGTATTTTCATTAGAATGATCATTAGACATTGAATATTTCAACATGAGTGATATAAAATATGAGACCTTTCTTGAATTTAATGATCCCCTAGAACTGTATATATCATGAAATAAACTAATAATTTTGTCATTACTTTTTTTGAGTTAAAAGAATACCATTCACCTCTTTCTGGCCTTATTTTGAAAATCAAAACTATTCCTTAAACATTTCTATTTTACTGATTATTAAACATAAAAATTTATAATTAATTATTTTAATATTTTGTTTCAAATGGAGAAAAAACATTTATTTGATGGAATTATATTCCACAATCAGAAATACATGTTTTTGAAACATCATATGGATTATTACTTATTTCAATGAATTAAGATTTACAAAATTCTAGAATACAATATTATAACATATTCTATTAGAAGAGGTATATAAATACTATTATACAAGAATTTGATTAATTCACTAGAAAAATTAATTTTATATTACAAGATGGAAAATTTGTATTCCAACCAGATGACAGCCAGATACATCTTAATGGTTTAGAAACCTACAAGTATTATAAAATTTGTTGATATAAATTCATTCACATAAAGAATGAGTTATTTCTAGGCCTCTGCAATAACATCCAAGTCTTATAGATATTACTATTGGGACCTTTTCAATAAATATAAGCATTATTTCTAGAGGAGCTAACATTTTCATCCAATACTATCTCATGTTTCTATGAATAGTTTATAATATGATGTTACTTTTAAAACACTTACCTATAATTTGTTTTGGAGTAATTTTCATTAGTAATGCATGATAATATATTTTGTAAATTACTTGAGAATTTTAATGTTTATTAATATATATTTGATATTTATAAATTATTTAATATTGGGATATGAAGAAAGATGTCTGTTAGATCATTCAACTCATATGATTCTAGAGATAATAATATAAATATGTCTCTGATCATTGATTCAAGAGTTTTTTATTATATGAAAGGAAAACCATACAATTAAGTGAATTATTTGGATACCCAACATTTGGGTTTTTTAATTTCATTACACTTATGGTTAAAGTGTTGAAATAATTTATAAATATTTATTGAGTCACTATTACTTTATAATATTTTTTATAACATGTATTTATGAGTTTATTACATAGTGCATCAAATATGGATATTTTACTTCTGTAACTAAATTTTCTTTACTATGAACTTCTATCAACTATTAATATAATGTCTGTCATATTCTTGTTCTATTTTATGTATTTTTTACTAAAAACCTATTTTAAAAAGATTATTAAACTATTTTTTTATTTTATAAACATCAATTTATCCACCCACCAACACTTGAAGGAAAGCACGTACTAATTAGATCATTAATTTTCCACTCACATAGGTTCTAAAAACTAATTCAAGACTTTAAACCATAAAAATAACGTCCATACATCTATATTTTGAAGACTTGTGATAAATTCACAACCTTTTATAGTTTCCTTATTATATGTTTGACTCAATTACCCTCTTGAAATATACAATAACATTATTCACATAATTAATTTTAAAATCTATTTCAAGATAAAAAATCAACAAGATCATAGGAGATGATTTTGGAAGTGATAAATAGTTTCATATCCTTCTCAATATGGAAAATATAACTATCAAAATTATGGAATTTATATAAGGTCCATTACATCAAAAAAATCCTCCATTAAAATTTTAGAATAATAATAATATATAGAAAAAAAATTTATTCTTTCCTAATCATTCATTAATAGTCCTATTTCTGGTAAAATTCATTAAAATCCAAAAAACCCTCCAACGTGAGACTGCCTCCAAAACCTAGTTCATTGTAGGAATAATAAGGAAATGGTATGAAAAATATGGGATATATGCATGACCAGAAATATTGTAAAAAGATATATCAGCTTATAATACCCTATAAATCTATAATGTAATTAAAAACCCCCAATGCTAGGACAAATGTGATGATAAGGTGATTGTATTGAACTGTTGACTTTTGTTGAAAAATGACAAGGAGGTTTCTGTATATTGAAGGATAAAGGAAAATTCACCAAACTTTTTTATTTTCTGAAATTCATATTGATAATAAAATTTAAATGAATTATTCCCACAATGAACAAATAAATCAATCATATTCAGGAGGCGCTGGAAGAAACATTTCTTCATATAGACATTGTATATGGAATAAAAAGTTTGGCTGTACTGAGAATTCATATTGATTATATTAAATGGCCATCAAATTCACTTTGGATCTGGTTTTGAGGAAGTTATTAATGTAATGGAGATTTTCATTTTGTATGACTATGAGAAATCAAATTTTATATTTCATTGTAGTTTTGGAATTATCATAAAACATAAGTATGTTGTGAAACTTATGATGAATTAACAATGCAAGAAATAGAGAGTTAATGAGACACCACCGATGATATTCATATTGATCATATCATCATGAAGGATGATGGATTTAATTTTCAGCCTGATCTTACTCATTCTGATTGTATTTTGGACAATTATATTCTGGATGAATTGGAATGTATGTAGTTGATGATGTTAAGGGGAGTTACAATAATTTCCAAAGAAATTCAGATTATGTTTAATATAATATTCAATGTATTCAAAGTCTTGAAGGATTCCATGATACAAAATGAAGCATTGTGAATGAGAAATAATGATTCAAGTGGTATCATATTTAGAGGAGAATGAAATTGTTGATCAGGCTCATCCTGTCATATATTTAGAATATAAAGATTCTCTTTTAATTGATGCTTGAAATGAAAAGAAAGGAAGATGATCAAATATGTTTCTAACCATCTCCAAAAGGTGTATTGTTTTTTTACATTTCAAATGAATCTCAAGTAGTACACGACAAGGGTTTCCATGTTAACTATATAATGAGAAGAAGTGAATAAGTAGAAAGAATGGATAAATGACGGATGTTGAATTAATTTTTAGGGGGATAATGGAATTCAAAAGTACGACTATGTTCAATTGGTAAAAAGCATCATATTTACCGATCAATGTAATACCCACATCTTAATTAATAATTATTTAGTCGTTTTTTTGAATTGTATTGATGAAATCTGATTGAAAATTAAGAATGGATCATAATGCTGAGACTGTTGGAAGTGTTTTCAAGGGAATATTTTTTTTCTGATATTTGATTGAGAAGATCAGATTCTGAAATTGAATCAGGATAAAAAACATAAATGGATGTTAGAAAGAAGTCAAGGAAAATAGTTGAGAAGAATCGTGAAGTGTTGAAATGGGAAATTACTACAAATATTTATGGTAAATAGAGGATTGGTGTAATTTTGCTAAGCATGAATGATTTTGGGATTTTTTCCAGAACTAGTCATGAGTCACCTATAAAAATATGAAGTACATTCTAATATTTCTAACATGGATATATTTTTCATGTGAGAGAAGCTCCATGTTTATAGTGATAGAAAGAGTTTCCCTTTATTGAAATTTTTTTGTGGATGTTTTGATGGAGCAGTGAACAAATAAATGACGAGATTGTTAAATTACTCAGATGGTCATCATACTCTAGAATCATTTTATTCTTCTCCCTATTATATTTCACTTGTCATCATATTCATATCGTAATAAAATTTGTCTCAATAATCAGATATAGTATTTACATTATTGGATTTTTGAGACTATAGAAGAATTAATTGTTCTGAATTGTTTTTACCGTATTATAATTGAGTTATGTCTATCAGATTGCAAAATACGTTATGAAGAAGCAGAGCGGGCTAATCAGATTGGGATGATCGAACTATGAAATTGTATTTAATTATATTTCATTCCCCTTGGGATCATAAAATCTTCTTGGTATGAAATTGAAGAATTTAATTTCAAAGATTCCATTTTTGGGAATTGAAAAAGAACCATAGTTAACATGAATTGTTACAAAAACATTATATTACCCTATTTCTATTAAGATTGTGAAAAAACACTTTTGGATTATATTCAATGTGATAATAATATGAAGGGTAATATCCTACTCATTATAATCAATGATTTTCTTGTAGTTGATTTTTTGGTATTGGGATTCCTCCAAACCATAAAAAGGATATATCTATTCACATCTAATATTGACCCTTATAAATGCATATGTTATAGTGGATGTGTGATTGAATTTTTTTTATTATGGAAAAGAATATTTAATAAGGGCCAAATTTTATTTCAATTTTATAGAAATATAAATAAATAAAGGATCCCTGATTCACCCCCTCCACATCACAGTGATAAAATTACACAAAATGGGAACATATAATTTGTATCAGATCTGATGGTTGCCTTCAATTATTCATTGTAGTTGAAGAATTTGAATTGTATGACCAATAAAGGTATTCTGGTATTCAATGTAATGAATTGTCATATCTATAAAGATATAATGATTCCATATCTTATGTTTATGGGATATCATGTTCATGAATCAATAATAGCTGGGTTTTCTCTTATTGATGAAAAAACACCTTTAACACTTATGACAAGACGAATCATGGGAATGATGGAAGGGGTTAGAATTATTTATAATGAACAGTTTATGAAATTGAGTTCTAAAGGGTAAAAGGTATTTCCATTGTGAAATGTATAAAGGAGATGTTGAAAAACATATAAGAATGAAATACATAAGTAAAGAAGGAAAAGTTACAAATATGGAGATGGAATTTTTATGATTTTAATATGGGGGAATATGAATCTGTTGGGGATTTCATTACTGGGGTGAATGAAATCATTATCCCTATCATATGTATTCCTGATATATTAAAATATTACACAGTTTTTAAAAGATCTTGTGAATCCTTCCTAACATTATTGATGAAATTGTTTCTTAATTGGATGAAATATACCCTAATATAATAGTTTTTGATGATTTTTATAGCACTCTGATAACTTTAAAACTAAAAACTGAGAAAGATATGGAATTAATAAAATTTTATTGTGGAATTTCTATAATTGATACTAATGAAAGTGAATTCAATGAAGAATATTAATAAAGATTATGCTAGGGAATCTAATTCTGGAAATGAGGTAAGTAAAAATAATGATGATATACTATAATTTCTTTCAAAAAAATGCATTATGAGTTTTAAGAGAAAATAGGGAAGCATCATTTTCAATGTATTGATTGTGAATCCATTTGTCACATAAGGGGTAATTCTTATATAAGATTGAAATATGATGAAAGTGATGGAGATTAATGAAATCCATAATGATCATGGAAGAAAAATAGAGATAAAATGGAATTATATTCCACAAGGAATGAAATAAATTATTCAAATCCAAACCAAGAATTTTCTTATATAAAGATGAATGAGAATAAATGAGTATTATTGAATTTGAAAAATTAGTTGTGTATGGTATTGATAGTATATTTATTAAAATATTTGATGGTGATGAATTTGGAATCAATTTTTATAATGATGACGAAACTTACCATGAACTTTATTTTAAATAAGAGTTTAAACAATGTCTGAGAAGCATTTGTAGGATTGAAAATAAAAATATGAATTTAGAAGATGATTGTTCCTTAAATAATAATAAATACAGTTTCATTATTGATATTCTGAATCTATAAAATGAAATTCTTTATTTAAATAAATACCTTGAGTAAGAAAATTATTGTAATCAGTATCAAGAAGTTAATCATATAGAAAATGTAAAATAGTGGGAACTTGTTCGACATAAGTTATCTAAAGATGAATTGTGGAGTAAATGTTTCAAAAACATGGTCACTAAATACGGTTAAATTTCTTGTAATTAATAACCTAATAATGGTAAAATATACCATTATAGGGTGAGATGAAAGATGAAATTTTTTATTATAAGAAGAATCCTCAGAGAGTTACTTATGTGTCTTAGACAAAAAAAGTTGGGAATTTTGAAGATTCATGATACCATGAGACTAAAATGTTTTCTCTAGATATAATAATGCATAAAATACTTATAATTACATTATTAATGAAAATATGATAAATAAAAAAAGTATTTTATTTATAACAGAAAGGAAGGTTTCTTAAAAATGAAAGAAAATAATGTTGTTGTAAATAGAATTCACAATTTAGATCATTATAAATGTTTCAGAGGTAATTACCCATTATTTGGAAATTTCTTGTACTATGGTCAATTTATAAACATGAAAAATATGTGTTGGAGAAACCAACAATATTTCTGTTAACCCACATGTTATGGAAGGAAAAGGATGAGTTATAGTCCATCTCTTCAAAGAAAGACATCAAATATGGTTTTTTATGAAACCTAAAATGGTAGGACTGATGAGTGAAAATAGGATCTATCCATTGGAAAATATATTTGATATATGTGAAAAAAATTGGAAAATTTTTAAAGTATATATTTATTTGTTACCTATATAATAAAATGTTCTTAGCAACTATCAAATGTTAAAGGCGATGAATGTAGAGGAAGAAGAAAAATCTCTTCTTGAAGAAACTTATTTGAATGATACAAAAGACTAATAACCATGGATATGTGATATTGGGTCTTCTTCTAATATTGCAAGATATTAAAAATTGTTTTAGACTGTGAAATATTTTAATGATGGGATTGCCACATTTGGAAATTATGAAACCTTGAAAATCAAAGGTGATGTATCAGCAATCATTGGGAATGAAAAGATGAAATCCAAGGAAATTTTTTTTTGTTTATAAGATAAAAAGAAATTTCCTAAGTGTTTCAAAATTTTTTTATGAAGGAAACAATGTAATCTTTAGAAAAATGGGGTTTTTTTTCAAAATCAATGATGATGGAAAGAATATTACAAGAGTTTAATGTACAAAAAGAAACTTATTTCACATTGGTTAAATTAAAAAACACATGATACATTAGTATGGTGTAAGATAATAAATTTTGGAATAAATTTCTTGGAAACATAGTTCCAATAAAAATAATAATGTTATTTAAAAGAAATAGTGTCCTAGAAAATCCCAATTTACTATAATGGAGAGAATTTTGATTCATTATTTGTCATAAATTAAAGATTACAGACTCACTGCATAAAAATGTTAATATTTTTTCAAGACATCCATTGGATATAATTTATTATGATACATATGGACCAATAAGAAAACATCAAAAAAATAAATAAGTATTTCATTACATTAATTGATGTTTTTTCTATCAATAATTATTTTGTGTACATGAAATATAAGTCATATTCTTTGAAAATGTATAAAAGTTTTAGAAGGAAAGGTGATATGGATTGTGAGTATTCAATATAGAAAATGAGAATTGAAAATTGTATTTAATACATAAGTAATTAATTTTATTGATATCTTGAGAATCATGGATTTCATCATAGGTATATTTTAACATATACTCCTCAAAAAAAGGGATATCTGAAAGAAACAATAGATGATGGGTGGAAATAAGAAAACTGTATTACTAAAACAATTTCATTCTCATTACATTGGGAGGAAATCAATGTGTACTGATATTTATATTTTTAACTTTTGTTTCTATAGGTCCAATTAAATTATTAATCCATATTAATAGTTTTTTGGAAATCTCTATTTTTGAAGGAGATTGATTTTTTTGATTGTTTGTGTGTTCTAAATAAGAAAGGAGGAAACATTGGTATGTTTGTGACGAAATGTAGAGACAAAATTTTTAATGAATATTATTCAAAAGGAAGTGGATAAATATCCATGAAAAAAGAAAAAAATAATTGTTGATTTCATTGATGTAATATAAAATGAAAAGGAATAGGAAGATAAGAATTGTCAGGTATATGAGAAATTTTAACATTATTTTTTTGAAAATAATTTTGATAAGGATATAGATAATTTTACAACTTATCATAAAGAGGAATCAGACTTGAAAATTTATAGTGTAGATTAAAATACCTAAAAATAAAATCCAAGGCTAAATAATAGGTGGTAGTTTAGAATATTATTGGCGATCAACATAAGAATGTTCAATAATGAATAACTATAAATTTTCTTGCTCATAATTCTTTGTATTCCAATGTGGAACCAAATAATGTGAAAAAATATTTTTAGTATCTAAAATGGGTTCAATCCATGAATGAGGAGATGAATAATATTGAAAATACTGATTCAAGGGAACTCGTACCCAATTTAGAAAATAAACCTTATAGTCACAATGTGGGTTTTCTGAAACAAGCCGAATGTTGAAGGTTAAGTGATAAGAAATAAAGAAAGGTTGGTGTGAAAAGGTATCTAAAATTTTAAGGTATTGATTTTGATGAAAAATTTTATCCTCGTTAAATGTTTTAAATAGTTATAATCTTTCTTTCTATTTCTTCACAATGAGGTTGTAAGATCATTAAAATGGATGTTAATTGTGAATTCCTAAATGTTGATATTGATGTGGATGTTTACATTGAATAGACTTGTTTTTTTGTAGATTTAAAGATATATTTCATGTAATCAAATTGAATAATTATTTTTTTTGGATAAAAAAATCTAGGAGGGAATGAAATCATAAATTAGATACATGCTTATGGAAGATGAGTTTTAAGAATTTAAGGGCGTTTAGAAATATTTACATTAGATAATGTCAAGAGTATACCATTATCCTAATTGATTACATTGATGAAATTATCATTTCTAGGAATGGTGAAGGAAATTTTTTAATGTTTTCCAGATAAAATGAAAATGTCATTTGATATTCCCATGCTGGGAGAAATTAAATACTTTCTTCGATTGAAATTCTTGAAAAATGAGACACATGTTTTTAATTATAAATAAATGTATGCTAAAGAACATCTTAATAGGTTTGGTATGGAAAAATCAAAACCTATATCCACAAAAATTTAAATTGGTAAAAAGTTCTCTAAATATAGAGAAGTTATATAATTTTATCAAAGATAATTTTGAATATTGATTGAATATTTAATGTATTCGAAATACTGAAGACCCAAAATTATTTATGCTGTAAAATTATGTGAATATTTTCTAGAATTTTAAAAAATAGTCATAGTACATGTTGAAAAAATAATTAATAGATACATCAAAGGCACACAAAAATTTAGAATCTGTTATGATATATCCTATTTTGTTGATTTCTTTGGGTATTCAGATGGTAATTCAACATGAAACATTGGTGCTTGATGATCCATAACAGGTGGATTATTCTTTCTATGAATGAATTTTGTTATTTGGAATTCAATGAAACAAAATTCAGTCACTCTCAAAACAACTAAATCTGACTATGTGGCTACCACTCAGTCTGCTACTCAAATTATGTGGATGAAAAATCAAAAAGATTATTTACATATTATTATGAACTTTCCCTTTCACTTAGGTTGTGAAAATCAATGTAGATTCAATCAAACAAGGAATCTAGTTCAAAATTATCATTCAAAAAATATTGATATAAAATATCTTATTATTTAAGATCGTGTCGAGAAGAATGAATTGTATTGGATGTATATTCTAATAATGAGCCAATTTCTGACATATTCAAATATCTTTTACTAAAGGATTTTATTTCAAAATTGATGTTTAAAATGGTTGTAGTATAAATTTCCCATAAAGTTTGAGTTATGTGTTTCTATCCAATCTCTCTTATTATCATTGGATATTATTTCAAGGCATATAACATTTTCATAAATAAATCCTTTTTAATGCATGTAAAAAGACGGAGTTTTCAGTAGGCTGTGAATTTAGCATTGTATTGTGTGTAAACTATTAAAAATATTTTTTGGATTGTTTATGGGAAAAATTTTCCTTTTATTTTCTGTAAGGTTTAAGAAAATATGGGGTTCAATAATTTATGAAAAATAATTATGAAATAAATTGGCATAATCACTAAATTTTGAAATCATGGTATTGATGTCAATAATTATAGTTTCCTATAATGAGTTACCTCAAGAAGGATTATAACTAGTGATAATTAATATATTTCATGAATATATAATGTTCTGTGAATTATAAATCCTGGTTGACAATAGAATCCAAAGGGGGAGATCATTAGGAATAAGTTAATAATGAATGTGAATGTTTTAAAGTATTGTATTTTGTTGTTGAATTTAAAAGAGTTATATGATCATTGATGTAGAAAGGGGAAATGACCACAATTTTTATTTTATAAAATTATTTTTAATCATAAAATTCAAAATAATCATTCAAAAACTACTTAAAGAATTCTATAGAATTTAGGGGAATCTGGCCAAAATGACACATCGTATTCACACTAAACCCGGAACAAAATTGTTGATCGCGTTGATAATCCATCTTCCTAGAGGTAAATTGTCAATATATTCACTCTGGATTTGGTATGGAAGAATTTGTTATAGTGATGGATAATAAAAGACTGTATTACCATGATAATATAAATGTGACGAAGCTTTGATGTTTTGGAATTCTCAGAAATAATAAGTATATTATAAACTATAATATGAATTCTGAATGTAAGAATAAAAATTTGAATGAGATACATCCAATCATATTCAAATTGATAAATTCTCAATGAATGATTCTATATATAATAATCAGCGGGATAATAGTCAGGTTTTTTGTATTCTGGACTAATTGTTTTCTGGATAAACAGATTCTGGCTGAATTGTAATATAAGCAATTGATGAAGGAAATGGGAGTCACAATACATTTAAATGAAAGTCATATGATACTAAATATAGTATTAACTGTATTTAATTTTATGATGTATGTCGGGATAATTGATAAATAATTTTAAAAGATAAAGAGTTCTTCCGGTGGTTTTGCATTCAGAGTAGAAAGAAGATTCTGATCAAACTCACTATTCCATCATATTCATAAGAGGTATCATTTCATGAATTACCCAGATTCAAATAGTAGAAAAAAATATGATAAAAAAATTAGTAAACCATCTCAAAAATGTTGAATTTCATTAAATTATTTTCAAGTGAGTTTTAATTTTGTCAAGAGAAGATATTGTGTATTTCAACTTGGTCAATAGATGATGTGAAGAAGTTGAAGTGGTTCAATGGAGGATGCTAAATGTATTTTTGAGGTGAAGCGTTACAACGAAAAAGTTAATTATGTTCAATTGGTACAAAGAATCATATTCAATTGTCATTGTTATATCTATTTCTTCATTATTTTTCATTTGAATATTTTTTGTCATCGTTTTGACATATAAAATTCAAGCATATGAATATGTTTGTTTGAAGTGTTGTTAAGGGGAGAATTGAATTCATAAATTAGATTCAGAAGATCAAATTCAGCAATCTGGTCCAGATTAGAAATTGAAAAGAACGTATGAATAAGAAATGTATAATATTAAATATGTTTTTAAAAAGTAAAAATACACCTTAAAGTTAAAGGAAATAATGATTTAGGGTAATTTCAATTATGTGGAATGATGTTATGATTATATCCAAATCCAATCATGAATCTATTTTAAAATGTTGAACTACATTGTACATTTTATGACTCAGATGTACTATTCTTGATTAAATCTCTGAATTTATTGGCAGAGATATATTTTCACAATCTTGAGACATTTTTTAAGATGTTTTGATAAATAATTAAATGGAGAAAAGACAAGATAAAAATGTTACTCAAATGGGTATCAAATATAGGAACCATCGTTTTTAGTTGTCAATTGTATTCTGCATGTAATCGTATTTGAATGGTAATCACATCTTGATGGATAATCGAATATAAGATTTCTATATTGGGATTTATTGACTGAGGATGAAGGAAGGGTTCTAATTTTTTATCTATATTCTAATAGAGTTATATCAATCGGATTTGGAGAATTAGAGCTGAATAATAAAATTAGGCTAATATGATTTGGAATATATGGTTGGAATGTTAGATTGAATTTTATATGAATCTTTTAAGGATCGTATCATCTTTTGTGTAAGAAATTTAAGAATTTTGTTTCAAATAATTAATTTTTTTGAAGTTTAAATGAATAAATGGTAACATAAGTTGTTACACAAACATTATATTACCCTATTTGTTTCTTAGATGGTTCTCATGAACTATTGGATAGTCCTTAATGTTCTATTGAAGTGAAAAGGAGTATCATAGTAGTTATAATCTAGTCTTTTTTTCTAGTAGATTGTGTGGTATTGTATTTCCTTAAAACCATACTAAGGACTTATTTATTCATATTGAATAGTTAACCTTATTAATATTTATGTTCCTGTGGATATGTGATGGAATTGTTTTTAGTAGGGAAGAAAATCATTAATATCTGGTGAAGATTATTTCAATTTCAAGGAAACATAAAATAAAAATGTATCATTGATTGACCCCTCCCACTCTCAGGGTTACAATTACACTGACTAGGTACTTAAACCCAACACTCTTCAATATTACCCAAAATAATGTGAATGGGTTGTCATTGTATCCCAAATATGATAAACCTATAAAACTCAAAGCATCAGTAGAATATTCTATCGGATAATATGGACTAAAAATAGACCTTTCATTTCATTAGGGAGAATAATTACATTTAAATCCCCAAACCAATAACTGAAAAGAAATGTTTCTACGCACAAACTTCAATTAATTACAAGAAACTCATTTTTTCCTTGGTGGTACATACATAAAATCCCTCCTAATTTATAAATTGATGTGAAAAATGATTATGAATGTATTTTTATATTTTATGAACAAATGTATCATTCAAAAGAAGGTAAAAACCACCTATATAACACGATATTCCAATAAGATTAATGCATAGGAATCACATTTTATAGGACAATCCATTCATGTTATTTGATTTCAATATCATTTCCGATGTAAAAAACAACATTAGGGAAGCATTTTAAAATCTAAAAATGTATTGAGAAAATTATTTATTGGTTACAAAGACCAAAATAGATCTATCGCATGAGATTAGTGATCCAAGAGGGATGTCTCATCATTAGTTTAATGAAAGCAGGTGAAATGGATCCAATGAAATATATGGATCGATGATAATATTTAATGAACTAGATGAATAGGTCTAATAAACAGGGAAAAATAGAAATAATTATATGTTCATAAAAACTTGATGAATCCTACAATATAATGGATCATGCTATCCAATCAAAACAATGAAGACTATAATCTAATTAGGGCCACAAATTCAAAAACCCCAATGATGAATTAAATGAAGTGAAACCTCATCAGAATGTAGGATGGAATATCAAATTATCTAAGTCCCTCAAAATCCCATGAATAATAGGGCAATGGATAGAAAACCCATCTGAAATCCCTCGTGAATCCATTTATGAAAGTAAAAAATCATAGAAAACCCCAAATTTAAGGAGATTTGAATCTAATAATTCTAATGAAACAACATCAATGATCAAGTTAAAATTAAAAAATAATAATGAAACATAAATTATAAAACCACTCTAACAAAAAAATTCCACAGATTAAGCTAAGTAACTGATTTAGAACAAATGAAAAATCAAAATACTAAAATGTGGTAAATCTCCATGAAGACCCATGGAATAAGGCTCTAACAACCTAGAGACTAAAATTTCATACCGAAGATACTCATAATTATTCCTTCATTAAGTATTCAATTATTATAAGAAACATAATTAACTAGCCCTTATCTATAGGTTAAATCACTAACAATCAAACTAATACCATGATTGATAGTAAATTTTTTATGACAGCAACATAAAATTTGTCTAATGCATTTCATTTTTAAAAACATTCTTATTTACTAAATATATACATGTATATATTACCAACTAAATATTTATGAAACCAAATTAGTATCATAATTCAAAATATATATTCTCCCAATTGTCCTTTCAATTCTTTTATTTCCCATTATTGTTCTAAAAACACATAAATCAACATTGTAATATGAAAACATAATCAATAAATCAATAAATGATATAAAAGCATTTATAATCTTAGGTCATTATATAATATAATTCTGGATAATAATAATCCATATCTCAAATGGTATCTTTTAAATTTCTTGACATGGAATCCCTTTTTCCATGAGTATGTATGTTTAATTTGATTAAATCATGAATCTACTCAAAATTTAAACCTATTGATAAAAAATTGACTAATTTATTCCCCACATATATACATGTAATTTAATTATCTTAATAGTCTTATGTAAATGATTCAAGATCTCAATTTTGAAAAAATTATAATTTCAATAATTTGATAATTTAAATTTTAATTACTCTATAGGTATTTAAACAACACACACTAATATACATTAGGTTTTATCTTTCATAAGATAGTTATTCACCATGTAAAATGTATGGTTTATATTATCTCAATAAATGACTTTTTATTCACACTATATATATTAATATCATAGTTTCTGTATAGCACAAGTTTACATGTTATTTATTATTCCATTAAAATGGATAAAAACATACCCAATTTTTATAAATAAATTGTGTTATTTGAAATACATAAATAAAAATTATTTATTACTAGGATCATGATTCGTTTATTATAATAATAATTTTAAATATATTTCTAAATAAATCCATTTAACAAATTAAATTATTTATGATATGTGTTGACATAGGAGAATAATATAATCATAATTAAATATTTTATTCATATAATTCATCATTTTTATATTATGATAAGTTTTTTTATGTTATAATAACTTTTATCAAATATGTTGACTACCATTGTTTTTGTGTCATTCCATTTATAATGGGAATCAATGTAGTGTTGTATAATCATAATATAATATAAATTAATCATAAAAGTTGTGAATTATTATATATATATATATATGTGTGTATTTGTTTACAAATATAAATATTTTTAAACTAAATTCTATTAATATAAATAAAAATATATGAATGGAATCTTTATAACATAAGAGTAAGGGTTGTGGTTAAATAGTTCACAATGATTGAAATAGAGCATAAAAATGGACCTTATCAAATCATTTCGTTTGGTTTACATTGTTTTTGTTCCAGATTAAATTTCTTAGTGGTTTTAGAACAAAAATTGACCAATAACATAACAAATCAAAGTTATAAATGATGGGATAAACATAGGGAGGAAGTAAATATCAGAAGTGAAATGTATAACACTACGATTAATGGAATTTATTATATGAGTAAAACTATGAATTATAATGAATATCATAATAAGAAAATGAAAACAATATATTAACATGGACATTGGTATTGTCCAATGATTTTTGAGAAGCTAAATATCCTTGTTAATATACAATGGTATGCTAGTTGTACTAAATATACAACACCACTGGCTATACTGAATCTATATAATTAGAAATATAGAAATTGATTGAGTGATCCAGATTTATGGAACTATTTTCTCTCTTGAATTATATATTACTATAAGATATATCATTTCCTTATTGAAATGATTATATAAAATGAATTCTATTTCAATGCATATGATATCTAAAATAATACAAGCAAGTAAAATTTTCTATATATTGTTTCTGAAGGACAATTTGTCACTCATAAAATTCCTTCGGTATGGAATGTCTCAATAAAAGAAATAAGAATCAAGTCCATCAATAGTTACAGTACAATACAATAATTTTATGGGTTATATTACTATAAATTTGTGATTATACTGCATGAAAATTACATCTCAAATAGTTAAAATAATTCATGATCGTAAAAATGTTTATATCATAGTCTCTCCTTAGTGTAAGAGAGTTTATAATTAGTATATAAAATTTTTAAATGAGTTGAGAGACCCCATTATTATGATATGAATAGATTGAATGAATATTTTTAGTGTTCAATGAACCGTTATATTTAATGGAAAATTATGTCGTTAAATTATAAAATTCCATAGTGGTTATTGCTAGAGAAAAAATACATTATACTATATATAATTATATTAGGACCAAACCACTATTTTTATGATATTGTATTTTATTTTGATCCATTGAGTCATTTTATGAAATATATGTGTTATTTATGTGTTATGTTTTATAAATATCAAATAAATGAATATATCATATTGATTGTCATGTTTTTTGGGATAAAACATAAATTTCATACATTGAAACATTTTATAGGATATAGAATTACAAAAATCATAAGGTGTCCTTGTTGTTAATAAGGTACACCCATTGTTAAGTTGAAATATTATGTGATTATATTTTCTTATGAAATCATAAACAATTACCCTCATAACATAATTAATGATCATGTATATTACTATTCAATGGGAATTAATAAGAAGATATAACACATTATCCATTTATAGGTGGTGAAAAAATTTATAAATTAAATGATATTTCCATAATATTTTATAAACACATTTTGAAAAAACATTCAAAATGGATTTCAAACAAATATTAGTATTTTTTGAATGATTTTTTTGTAACTATTTTTAGGTCATTTATTTTTAGGATGAGTGTACGGTATAAATATTTTATGTGATAGTATATTGGACACATTAATTGATTTACCTACCAAAAAACGTAATTATGAATATGTCAGACATGATTAACATGGAGATAAGGGATAATTGTTCAATAATGATCGGTGAAATATGGTATTTTATTCCACTACTGGTTTATAATATTTCCATTTAAAAGATATTTTACCTTTAAAAATTATTTAATTGTAAATATATTATCTTGGGATATAAATAATTTATCAATAATATATTATTTACGACTTATTTGAATTTAATGACCATAAAATCATATGACTATAATGCTTTTTCATTACACTTTATTCTATATAAAGATATCTGACACACATTAACAAGGCTATTTTTATTTTTTAAATTTATATATAGTAATGTTACTTAATCAGTGATGTTTCCAACATTGGGAAATTAAATTTATAATATATAATGTTAATTGGAGATGTTTATCCCATATTCATTCTTTAGTATAATGTTTCACATGATTGTTCACTTTGTTAGAGAAACATGGCACTCTGGTCCATTACATTATTGAGGGATATACCCCAATGATCATTATAAAATGATTTTGAATGTATATATAAAAAATAAAATCCATCCACAAGTTTCTAACTTATAGTGATATATTATTGAGAAATCCATTAAATAATTCAATGAATAAAAATTATATGTGGATAATTTTGGTTTCATAAAATCTTATTATAATGGGTGCCTTGTGGGTGAAGGAATTTACAGAATTGATGTTGTAAAAATTACCAATAAAGAGTATATGTATTCCGAAATTTATATATTTCATAAATTTATATAAGAACCACCATATATTGAAACTGAAAAATATTTTTTTAATTTTTGTCTATCAAGGGATGAATGTTGTATATCAAATACACATAATATATTGTTTTTAGGATTGTTTAAATACTATATTATTATGTTGTTATTTTAAAATACAATATAAATTATAGAATTAATTTTCTATAAAACTAGATTAAATATTGAATATTTACTAACTAAAATTTATTATACAATATACTAGTATACATTCAAGAGAAAAAACAATATGAATATAGTATAATGAAAAATAGTACAATCACTCTTATATTATAAGTAATGTATATATCTTTTATTAAAGATAAAACGCTAATTTTCCTGAATATGTCACACATTATAATCATTAAAAATATATGAGAGTTAGAGTATATAACATTCAATATTTTTAATTTTATATAAAATTGGGTTGATAACATGAGTGTATTTAAAATTGAAGAATTGGGATTCAAAAAAGTAAATTTTTTTTATAGAAGTTTATACGGACGATCAATTTATAATGGGATTATAGTTAGTATACACATTTTATCAATATAATAATGTAAAAATAATTTTTTCAATAGTTTTATTGATATCTAAAAAGACACATGATAAAATGAAAATTCTATTATGGTTGATCCTTCCATTGGTATCTCGTAATCATTTCATAGTGGTCCCATTGTAAATGATGTATTTTATATCATAGGGGACTACGAGGATAGGATTTTAATACTAAATAGAGGCTTTCAATCCCTATAATATTTAATAAATATAAAGAAAGATAAATGAATATGTAAAATATCTATAAATTTTTATGAAAATATGTTTCCACATAATATAATGTATTCACTAAAATATTTTTTTAATCTAAATAATATTTTCATGTACCTGTGAAAATAATGCATTTTTCAGTTATAGATTCTATAAATCTTAATGAAAAACATATTTGATATGCTGAAATTTATGAAATATTAGAAGGGTTTAAATGTTGGTAAATGATATGAGATTCAAAACATGATCATCTTAGTAAAAATTATCCAGCTGAGAAGTATATGACTAAAATTTTATGTTGGTTGCATTCTTGAGCATAAACTAGTGATCATAACAATTCTAGTTTCATTAGTTAAATTTGAGTCAGTTCTTAAATACCCATGCATAATTATTCATATGTATGGCACAATATTGTTCCATCAATGAAGGATACAATTTGGGAAGTCATTATGGTAAAATTATGACATACTTTTTCTATATTTATTAACAATAATATTATATAAAATTGATTTACAAATAATTAATCATTTCATAGTAAATTTATATTAAATGATTAATGGTTGATATTTTTATTAATGGTATCTAGAGAGTATCATTGATTATTTAAAACACATATTTGGAAAAATCATGTTATTGATGTTGAGAGGAATATATTGTAAGTATCCAAACTTTTATAAATAAAATTCCTATTTTGAATTAATGAAATGTGTTATTATATAATCAGGTTATATAAAACACATTCAATTTTTTTGTTTTATTATATCCTATAAGATTTAAATTACCGTTAAGAATAATTTCTGTAGACAATATATTCATTTAATAGTGATCATATGATTAATATAAATGTAGGGTTTAATAAAATTCAATGGACACACAAAACTAATCTGATGGAATCCATAAGTATGATCGTACCTTATGAATCTCATCTATTGAATCTTACTATGGAGATAACATCACCTGTATTTTCACTTGACTAAGCCCATGTTGTGCACTAACAATTTAGGTACGAGCGAAGCCATTTATAGGAGAAGTTTGAGATCACAAAAATCTATTCCCAAATAATGTACATCGAACCATCCCATAAAAGTGTCACTATCTTACACCATATCATATAGTATTTTTATGCTGTATTAATGCGATATGTATTGATAAACGAAAAATATAAGTATGTACATTAATTTATATAGTAATTAACATATTTTCATCTGACTATAATTATTTTAATAATGATTTGTTATATAGTAAAATAGAAATAATATATTTGGGTAACATTAAAATTAAAATATTTAATTTATTATGATTAATTAATGGATTTTTAAAAAATAAATATTTTAATAAATTATTAATATTAAATTATTTTTATTAAATATAAATGATAATATAAGTTTATGATGTCACGTGTAATTTTTATAAGGTTTCAAAAACTATAATTGTTCACAAACACCATCATATCTCCATAATTGTTGGTTATTATATTAAATGTTAAAATGAAAATATTCAGAAAATTATATTGATAAAATCAATATTATTTCTGGAATCATATTTTTGAAATTATCCAATGATGAATTTTTCGTAATGTTCTGAGAGTCAAATTATCAGGAAAAAATTAAATATCTTATAAATATACGGTTAGTATAATGAATGCATAATGACCCAATGGTGATATAATAAATATATAAATGGTATAAAATAAAAATTATATTTTTTAAATTAAAAAATGTAATTTTTTGTATATTTACTTAATTTAAAAATACCTGTATGAATCCTCCACTACCATTAACATATTTTAATGTCTTAAAATTATTTCTTTAAGAGTACGACTACCTTCCTCATAATAAAGGTTATTATTTTATTATCATTGGACATTAGAATTTAAAAATAATTAAATCCACTCTTATTTGGTAGAAACCATGGGAAATTACATTTTTAGGATTCTGGTTTTGGTTATTTTATTATATAGTGTCCCTATAATAAGTTTGATAAATGATAAGGAATTCCCTTCTCTTTTATTATATAAACACACCCAATATCCAGTTAATGTTCACTAAAAATACTTCGATCATGTCCTTACTATTATCATACCTCTATAGAATCATCCCAAGGTTCCCTCAAGCTCTGACTAATCTCCTCCCAAGCATTTAGTGTCACATTCTCTAGGTAACATATCCTCCCTTTCTCCCCTTTATTCAAGAATTGTTTTCATTTTTTTGTGTTATTAACCATTTCTAATGATAGGGTATGTTTTCTCACATGTATCATACTATTCATATGATTTATAAATAATGAGAGTCGACTTTCTCTCTCATTAATCACACCCATGACAATTTATGTTCCTCATTATGATGATGAAACTTCAACGTGATTTTCTATGCTTGATAATTTTTTATGAATACTCGTACCTATTTCCAATCAAGGGTGTACACCATTACGAACATATACATCATTAATGGGACTTGAATTTATTTTTTTGCCACTAAATGGCCTTGAAATAAAATATGATGGTAAAATAATCCATGTTTTATGATCTATTTGGAACACATAAGACTAATATTGAAGTGAATTTGATGGGTGTACCTGGAATTATATTACACTCCAATGCATTGAGTAATGTATGGCATCATGATATATAATTTTTGAATAGGGAGTAAATGGGATTCTTTTATGTGAATTTTTCCATCATGATGTCATGGAAATTGGACTTGACCTATGTTAATGATTTAGTGTTTTTTTTTCACATTTACCATGTTGAATTTACATTATCATTTTGTATCATGCCTCAATTTTCATATTAGTGATTATAATTCCTTTTATTACTCATTAATATTCATATTTTTTATCATGTATTACCGTATTTGAGTTATTCTATGTTTAGACCCTTACTGGGATTTATAACTCACCCATGTCTTATGTGTGTCTCCAGGTTATCCCATGGAGTATTAATAGAAATAATATTAAGGAAGTTTTCAATAAATTTTATGTCTTCCCTAATAAGTGATTACTCAACCTGAAGGAATTCCTATTTAATTTATGAATTTTATAGGTTTAACAAGTCAAAAAGATATAATTTTACAATAATACCTTTTGAAATGGTGCATAAGATCATCTAGAATATTATCAAAAAAATATTCCAAGAAAACTCCAATATTTTCCAGAACACCCACAATAAATATAGCTACTTCAAAAAAAACATGATTGCCAAATAAGTAAATTTTTTTGAGGATATCCATGAAATTAATCCACTATGTACTATGTTTCCCAAATATATGAATCTACCCATTTCTCACTACTTGAACTGGCATATTGAATCACATTCAACCCATACCTTATTATACCCTATTTGGTTGGCCAGGTTCACTGCATTTATTAAACCTAATATATCTTCCCCAAGGGATGTTTCAATGACACTATATCAAAAAAATATCTCGCAATATTTGATTGTAAAACCAGAAAACACTGCGATGAGCTAAAACAAACCAGGAACTCATGCATAATAGGGGTCCTTGCTACGCACATGGTTTAAAACACCAATGGTATTTTCTTTGAAAAATTCATAAACTTGTTATGAACCATTATTAAAGAAATAAAAACTTTCCCCTATTTTATGAAATTTATCATGAATAACATATATTTAATCCTATAAATTAATATATTAAGGAAATATTTTTAATTTATTTCCTATCACTATAATTACATTGGATTTCTTTTTATGTGTTCAATAGTTTAACAATACTCTTCCCTAATATTCCCAACATTCTAGACAGTGTTCTGGTATATTTGGAATTTATTAAACAACCAATGTGAAGGTAAATGTGAATAATTATTCAATGAAATTCCCAATACGATGGTAGAAGGAATCAGAAACTCTATTACTATACTCTCTCATTTGACTTAGGATCAGAATAGAAAATTAGATCAGGAGGAACACCCAAATCACCCTATAAAAGAACAAGTTTCTATTAAATCCTTTATGTATCAATGGTTAAATACTTTCATTAGATCACATTATCCCTTAATCATGGAAAAATTATTGAACTCTATAAATAATATATTCTATATCCTTCAATGTTCCGTACAAGAGAATATTCTATTGGCAATTTATCATATGGTGGGAGAAGCTGAACAATAGTGCTATTTGAACAACAATACAAATCCTAAAAAAGGCATGAGTGATGGGGTGTGGAATTTTATAATTATTTTTTATGAATATTTTCCTCACACTCTCCTATATAAAATTGAAAGTGATTTCTTAGAGCTGATTAAAAAAGATGACTAATCAATATGGTTGTATAGGGAATTCTTCAGAAGATATTCATGATATGAATTCTGAGTTTTTATTACCCCTATAATCATGGTTGGATGCTTCATTTATGTGATATAACCAAGTCTACGAAAATCCATGGGGAATTAAAAATTTTATATAAATGAAGAAATTTTCTATTGATCCATCAATGTAAGAATGTAGATTATAAAATACCATGGGTGTCATAGGGATAAAAATTGGAAATTTGAGTTTAATTATGGCTATCAAATATAGAAATCAAAAAATGCAATGAATTTTCAACATCCCACTTATAAAAGGTGCAAAAAGTATAACCTTAAAAATTAATTACTAGGATGATGAAATGATTTAGCTGTGGGAAGGAAGAAAAACTAAATAGAAATTATTGATAGGAGAAACAAACTAATGTGTTGGAAGAGAGGAATTCCTAGGTCAACCATCAGCACATTTTACATTACATCAACTGAAGTGAAACACAGATATTTTTTATCCATTTCACTAAGAAAAAGGTCTTTGATGAATCCAACAACCTCTAAGGAATTATTCTTTTCCTGTCCAAGTGGGGCATATCCTATGATACCCCAACCCCCCTCTAAAAGGATAGTTGCTCATGATTATAAATGAGTAGGCATATTACTATCATGGTAGTAATTTCCTAATTACTTTTATGCACACATAAAAATCCAATCCCACTAATTTTGAAATGTATAAAACAAATGAACAAACAATGCATGAATACATCTATATCACACAACTAGATTGCAACATGAAGTAATGAAATTAAATTGGTCCAAATAAAATCCCACAAAAAAGAGTATGAAATACAAGTCCATCCTGAATGTAAATGTACTGGGACTATTATATGAAGGACGTAGGAACAAATCTCAGTCTGTCTAGTCCCACTATTCATCATCTGGTCTTTGTAATAATAGTACTATATAACAATATATATTTTCTAAAAAAGATATGATAGATATGGGAAAATCCCATTTAGGGGTGAGTATAACAATACTCAGTAGGATACCCCAAAACCAAAACGCATATAGAAAATTAATTGTATTCATCTATACACAGTAATATGTTGAACAAAAATATACCAATAATTCCTAGATATAATCAACCACGAAAAATAGTATAGAGGAAAGGCAGAAACATCCTATACCAAACCTATGATTTCAGCTCAAAGATTCCATGAAGCACTTATCTAGGAGAACAAATTCCTAAGATAGATATCACAGATGACATATTTTGGTGATTTACTACTCATCAACCCTCATCATGAGAATGAAAAAAATAAATATATATGAATATATTATAGTACACATATGTGGTTCTCTTCAAGGGACATCATGTGATACCAATAATTCAATCTGGATTAAACATGCTAAGTAGAGTATTCACGCTAGAGATTGGTGGGTCACATTGATACAAAAAACTCCTCTTATGGAACAAAAATGAATATATGTTACCACATAGAGACTCATGGGGGGTGGTAACTACCTTATCAAGGAATTCCTACTGAAGGAATCATATTCGCATGAGTAGTAAACAATTTGTACAAACCTTTAGGGAAATGATATGGGGAATGAACCCAAATTAAAATTGTTAAATATATAGAGGAAAACATATCTGATACATGTATGAAATAGTACATGACATGTAGAAGGGTGACATTTCTTGTACCATTACTCCAGATTCCACCATTGTAGATAGACGGTTTCATTGAAAACATGTTTGTGTAGCAGTTCAAGCCATGTAGGAATCTTGTGTACTCTACCCACGTTACAGTACATAGATCATCCCCTATACTAGTCTAACCCTTGTCCATGATGAGGGGTACACATCGTGTAGGAAATTTCTATACTCTGCCCTATTTCCATGTACATAACATGATATTCACATAGTTACATGGGAGATGTCACATGCCATGTGATCAATAACCTTCACTGGATTCCCTAGGTTCTATAAGGGGGACCCTCACGTTGTGGAGATCCAACATACACACCTTGTGGATCAGGATATTAGAGAATAATTTATCCATGTTCGTCTATCTCCTTTTTCACTCGAGCCTCCAATTCTAATTGTGCCCTACCCGGAGAACATATATCGAGCCTCATTGAAGTCTTTATATCATAGCAAAAACATGTTCCATCACCATATCTACTCATAAAATGGATTAAATATTTATTATTTTTCATATGATAATGAATAAAAATGAATTCAAATTTCAGTTTCATTTATCATCTCAATCATGTAGTCTTTGTTGCCACAACACTTTGATGTCGTTACAATCATAGATCAACAATCATGGATCACTGTGCCAGGAAATAGGTGTTTAGTGATTGATTAATTGAGATTTTTTGAGACACATTCCAAGTAATGAATTCATATGATGATAGATGAATGGGGGTGGAAAAGAACAAATTAACAAAGAGGAATAGACCACACTAGGTTTGTGTCAATATTGGATTGTTTCCATTAGAATTACAGTGGAATAAATCAAATCAAAAAGGAATTATATCATCAAAAACCTGAAAATTAATCCCATCCCATAATAAACATGATCAATGAATAAATCTATTCACCAAATTTTACATGATCTTCATAGAAAAAAAGTAGAATAGATACAAATAAAACTGGAACCCTACCACAATTCAGTTCAATTATTGATGAAGAATGATTCATCAAAATCACCATTGTTGGCAAGATCCAATGAATCCGAGGTGCACTGATCCTTGGATTGAAAATACATTATCGTTCTCCTGAGAAGATTATCAAAGGATCCATCTTCAATGATCCTACAAAGGCTCGATGGTAATATGGATAACCCTATGGATTAACAATAATAAAAAAATTAATGGCATAACAATAACCATGTCAAAAATTCAAACTAAAATGCTTTTATTTAATTATTTTATTCTTTTACATGTTCATGATGTATTTTTCACAAACAACCCATACTTACAAATGTTAAGACACACCTAGGGTAATCCTCATGTTCTAAGTTCAATGATTACATCATATTTCTGATATGAGAACCCATTTATAAGTCATTTTACTTTTAAAAGAAAATTGTCTGTGCATTCTATTTAATATATTGAATATATTTCAATATTTATTCTGGGAACACTAGGCTTTAGAATCACATGTCGTCTCATTGAATTTTCTTGAAAATAATTTATAAAAAAATTATAAATGATCCATGAAAAATTCTAGACAATACATTTTCCCCACCATGGGGATTTACGTCCCTAAATAGCCATAAATGTAATCCCAAAAATTTGTGGGTACTGTGCATGGATCTGAACATATTTCTCTAATGTGCTCTCCTGGAGATTCTCATTTTTCCACTGAACACATGACACACGAATGAATTTCACACAAATGTTCTTATCTAGCCAATCCTAGATCTTCACTAGGTACTCATCAATGGTATCTCCATCCTTGATATCTAGCTCTCCGAGTCGATAACATGTGATAGTTCCTGCATGCACCCCCTCAACTTCGATACATGGAAGATGTTATGTACCTAATCTAACTATGAAGGTTAGGTTAAGTGGTATACCACCTCACCAAATCTACAATGTATTTCGAATGGGATAATGTACCTCAAGGATACCTGGTTCCCTAAAAAAATCTCCATAACCCACTTCAAGGTGGAACTCCTATGAACACATTCTCTCATTCCATGAACTATAAAAGATTCCATCACCTGCCTACATAAGACTTCTGATAGCTATGTCTAGTCTTCATTCAGTCTGAGATGATCAGAACCTTCTATGTTGTAGCTCGCACCAACTCTGGGGTAATGAGTCAGGACTCTCCTATATTATTTCAACCCTATGGGGAGCGAAAAGTCTCCCATACAAGGCCTCTAATGGTTCCATACAGATGGTGGAATTGTACCTATTGTTATACAAAAAATCCACCTGTGGTAGGTGACCATTTTAACTATGTCTAGAATCTAATATGTAGGCTCACAGGATGTCCTCTAGAACTAGAATTTTCTACTCAGTCTGGATATCATTATTGGGTTGAAATGATGTTTTCAAGCATAACATGGTCCCAAACACCTCATGTAATTCCTTCCATAATCGGTATTTAATTAGATAATCATGAATAGAACAATCGTCGATGTAATTCTATTGATTCAAAATATCACCTACACATAGAGGCATCTTAATCTCTCTACTATACTATATTGATTTATAGATAATATGTGGCATGACTTTTGGAGCTAGTATACAATCACCTAAATGGAATTGAGTCCCATGGAACTCTGTATTAAGGCCATCATGAATTCTATTTATATCCCACTACACTTCTTTTGTGGAACCCCGTGTGATTGAGAATATTCCTCATGAACATTGTGTTCAACCAACACTTGTTGACTAGAAAGTCACCTAGATTTTCAATATGCAACTGCATTCATCCTTAATAGCCACCAAAACTATCTTTAGATGTCTAGGAACATATTTTACACACCTATATGTACCACCAATGGAGATCTGTGAAACTCTCTCAGAACATCCTCTTTTAACATCATTATTAACAAAGTGAATCCTTTGAAAGGAACATCATGGTCACCAGATTTAAAAAATCCATCATCATCATTCCCATTAGATATATTTTAACATTTTCTATCATTGACAATATCAACAAGTTTCACCTCCATTCCTCACTAAAAGAGTGGATGTGTTGAAACCATTGACAAAAGATAAGATGCTCAATCTCCGTCCACAATGGTTTACTGCAATGAGGCCAACTGCTTGGATGCCTCATTCAACAATGAAAAAAATGATATTATAGTGAGAGAATCATAAATCTCATTCCCCTTCCTAGTAGAATAAAAAATTAAAATGTAATAATCCTATAGTAACTCCATCCATCACCTCTATCCCATGTTGACATCCTTATGAGAGAAGATATACGTAAGAATTATGTGATCAGTATAGACAATAATACACTCACCCATCAGGTAGTGTTGGCACATCTCCAACACGAAGACTACAACTACTTACTCAAGATTGTAGGTCATGTAGTTTTGTCATGTTGTTTTACTTGATGTGGAACACAGGAAATGACCACTTTTCTATACATCATTACACAACCATGTTGTGTTCATAATTCATCACAAAACAGATAATACATAACAACTTCCTCCTATAATCTCATGATTGGATTGATCGTCAAACTATACCTCAACTACTGAAAATCATCTTGAAGTTATCTCACTGCATGAAAGGCTTCCCCCTTTGAGTCAAAGATGTAATGGGTGATAATATCTTGGATAAATCATGTATGAATATTTGTTAATAGCATATAAACATAGGGAACCTCCACACATACATCATTCTCGTATGTGGAACACAAGATAACACTTCCTCAAACATGGAGAGGTCCAATGCCCCACTATCCAATAACATAACATGTCCCAAAAAGTGGAAAACCTAAATCTAGAACTAGATCATCAAGAACATTCTGTAAATCTGGTTCTCTTTGAGTATATCCAGAACCATCCTTAAGTGTTTCTGTGCTCCTCATTAGATGTCGAGTATACATGAATATAATTGATGAAGACTTCCACGAACTGATATATGTACAGTTGAAAAATCTGGTTCATGAGTTTCATGAACACTACTGAGGTTTTCATTATGCTAAAATTAATATTCAATTACACATATTGACTTTATAGTAATTTGAATGTCATTTTCGTTATATCCTAATCCCGTAATCAGAACTAGTGATAGCCTGACCTGATGTCAATCTTTGAAAACCATCATTCCCCTATTAATTATTAAAAGTGTTCATTGATCCTTAATAGTGGTTACTTGTTATTTACGATCTAATGGTTCATTCACTGGTAGTCCACAAACAACCTTAGGTTCTCTTCAGGATGTTTTGAAAACAACATTGTGGATTCCAAGGGTGAAACACTAGGTCAAAAATATCCATTCCTCAGGAAGTCCTCCAACTCCTCCATTAACTCATGAAGCTCTATATGATAAATCCGATATTATGGAACAAATATTGGTTTTATCCTAGGGTGTAGATCAATTTATATTTATATATCTTAGTTGGGTGGTAAACATCGAACATATTTAGAAAATAAATCCTCGTACTCCGCCACTAAAAGATGAAATTGAAAAATTGTAGAATCCATTATACCAAGTTATATTCAAGACAATTGATGATTAATTGGTTTCACCCACCTGTACAGAGGACCATCTTGGCTTACTATGTTTCTTTATCTCCAAAATAAAAATACCTGGTTTTTTCTCTACGAACAAACTACACCCTTTTCTTAAATCTATCAATCATGGCATGAACTGTAGATAACTGATCTGTACCAAAAAATAAAATAATAATACCTCGTTGTTGAAACCAAGATATTCCAATAGAAACTCTAACCTCCAAGGGTTAGATAACACTATTGGGACATGTGTGTGATCAATGTGTCTTCTGGAGTAGGATTCTCTATGAATAAGTGTCGAGTTAGTGGTCCAAATATAATCGTTATTCCTCTTACAAGGTGTGAGATAAAAATGAATGGCTTGAACATGTGTCTATCAACACAGTGTCTATGGTAGAAAAGATATGTATTATACATCGAATCATCCCTATAGCCGCTTGGTCGTAAGAATCAATTTATTGAAACTATTCCCACCCATGTCCTCCAGTTACCTATGATTGCGGTGGACCACTTGTGGGTGGTGGTTTTATCATGTCGAAACATCGAAGACCTCCTTTTAGTCTCCCAAATCCTCTTCAATGTCCACTGCCCTATGGACCTGCATTCATCTGTTGTTGTATCAGCTTCGGTGTCCCATCCACAGTCTCTCTATTAGTTTTATGATGTGTTAGATAGTCTCATGTCACATGTCCTCAACCATCACAGAAGTAGCCCCACCTCTCTCTGGGATAACTGGACCCAAATTATAATCCCCAAACTGCAGATCCTCTATCCTGATACCATCTCCTGAAACACCTCCCACATCTAGATCCTTTATACTGATGTCATCTCCCTACTGTCGAGGTATCTACACCTTCTTTCCCACTACTGATAACCACAATTTTTATATGCTCTCAAATAAATTATCGAACACCAAATCTCCCTATAGAACCATAGAATGTGTAGCAATTAATATATGGATAATACTAGATCAATCATCTCTATATAGACAATCCAGATGGTGTCAGCCCGAATGAACTGATCTCGAACCAGATCCCTCAAGTAACTGGAGAGGTTATTGAACAACGATTAATATGTAGATACTATCTTGTTTTCTTTATAATGCTATATAAGTTCCTAAATATAGACAACCCACAGTGTATATGCTGAGAAATACTCCCTAATATGATAATAAAACCCTATCCATGGAAGAGTCCCCTCATCGTAAGACATGGTAATTAAGCCCCACCATTTCCCGGGTTAAGCCATGAAAAAGGCATACTTCTGAGACCACAATATGATCAATTGGTTTCATGACTAGGTAAGAAACATAGGTCACCACCTCAAGCTAGTCATTTTCCACATGTGGTCCAGGTCCTCCTTGAAGCCAAAGGGGTATATGACACTAAAACTCATGAATTGTGCTAAGCATGTGTATGTCATCTACCTATACTATGGGTAAATTGTTCTTTTCTATAGGTGGGAATATGGTTGGGGAACCACATAGAGGTATCATCAAGAACTGTTCACAGTATCATTATTTAATCACTGAGGGGATCATTCTAATGACCATGATATTTTACCCTTGAATGAATACATCATAGAGGCTTCATAAAGTAATAATATGTTCTACAAAAATGATTATATCTATAGAAATGTCTTAAGAAGGTAATGGAGACCAAAAACCATTTCTATATGATGAATGTAACATTTTTACCTACAACTAGTTTTCATATGTATTGAGTTTATATATAGGTTATTGGAGTCCTGCTATGTGGATACATAGGCTACCGCACCAATACATGAGTCCCTGGATTGAAATCTGAACTCTAAACCCTTAACAATGTTTCCCCAAACCAATATCACAGACTCTCAATCCAACTGTTGAACCAACAAATCTGATACCACTCTATCATGATCCTTCCCTGTTTGGCCCATACTATGAATCCCCATTCCAACCTACAATTGTCTAGGGGCCGGTGACTAGAATCGAGTAGCCATATCAGTAACATGGGATTCATTTCTTAAGTACACATGCACAATAACTCATCTTTAAAACCACAAAATGGGGAAATGTTAAACTAATTTTGAAACCTATACATTCATACATCTATATCCTACAACCAGAGTAGGGAATGAATAAATGAATTTAATCAAGGCCAAAAAAACATTACACAAAGAGTCAACAATACATGTCCAACCAGAAAGTAAATGTTCTGGGACTGTAGTCTAAATGTCATAGGAAGACAACTCGTTTCATCTAGTCTTAGTAAGAACCATATATACCTAGTCTTCATAGTAATCTGTCAAAAGGATGATTGTTTGAAAAAGGCATGACATGTATAGGAAATGATCGTGCATGGGTTAGTATAACAAAACTCTATAGGGAACCCCTAAACTAAAAAGAATACATGAAATGAAATACAGTCATATCCCTAAAAGTTTATGTCCATAATAAATATAAAAAATATCCTGATATACTCAACCAAAAAATCATGTCTAGAGGTAAGCAAAAACCATATTATACCAGGCCTAGTATTTCATTTAAATTATTCAATGAAGAAATCAAATAGAAGAACACACTCTTATGTCTGATAGAACTACTGATATCTTGGCAGGAGGTACTAAACCTTTGGTCTCATCATGAGAAAGAACATGTTGATAAATCTACAGAGAAGACGATAAAGAAACAAAGATGAATTCCATGACCATGGGGTGTTACCAACAATTGAATCTAAATTAACTATGGTATATAGAGGGTCAGTTCCCGGGAAGTGTTGGTCACATAAATACTATGAAATCCACTATGGAATGAATATGAAGAGAGGATACCACTATAGGCCTCTCAAGGGGATTCCAACAACAATATCCAAGAATTACTACAGAATGAATCATAGTCTTAAGAGTAGGAAACTATTCGTAGAAACTAGCATGGAAACGATAATGGGATCAAAACCTAATGAAACATGTCCAATATATGGAGTAATATAGTTCTAATCCATGTAATAGGTAGTACGCAGCTTGTAGAGGGGTTACACACCATGTCCCTTGACCTAAGGTTCAGCACAAGTAAATGGACCAAATCATTCAAATCATGTCTGTGTATTAGTACATGTCATGTAGTAATCTACTTACCTCTACCCATGTTCCAGCACACAACTCATCCCATGTACTTAGCCAACCCATTTCAATGTAATGGGGGTACACAACATGTTTTCATTCCATGTAATTCACCCCATTTATGTGTACTTACAAAGATACATCCAATGATTATAGGGATAGCTATCATGGCTTGTGATTGGGTCACAAACCATGTTATCCTTAAACATCTCTTGAAACCCTCTTCTCCACAAGGGGGCCCCACATGGCATACAGATCTGACTTACACACTATATAGAACATGACATTACAGAATCCCAAATCCATATTATCTTATATCCTCCATCACTATGGTCTATGATTCTATTCAATCCCTACCTATAAAATATAGATCAAACCTCTTCAAAGTCTCTTATTTCTAAAAAAACACTTTCTATTTACATATATACTAGGAAATATATTAAATCTTATTTATTCATCATCCACCAAAGAACATGGAAGAACATGAATTCAGATACCATCCATCATCTAAATTGCTTCGTCTTCATCGCCAGACCAATTTCATGCCATGTAGATCCAAGATTAATGATTTTGGGTTGTTGGTCCTTGAAAAAAGTGTTTAATGGCCAATTAATCGAGATTTTTAGATCCATGGGAAATACGAAGAACACCCCCCATAAAGGATGTTTGAGTGTATAAATGAAATATTCAATCTGGAGGAACAGACCTCCATTATTGTTTATGTCTATTTTTTCCATTCAAATGGAAATGTAAAAAATACAATCAAAAAGAAAATTTCACATCAAAACCTAAAAAATTAATATCATCCCAAAATACACAAAATCTATTAATAAATCCATTTATCGATTAGTTTACATTCATCGTAGGAATAATAAATTGGGAATGAAATCAATGAAAACATACACCTTTCCTAGATTCAATTTGATCGTTGAGGAAGAATGATGTTTCGCCATCCTCATTGGTAGGAATCATCAAATTTGAGGTGTGTTGATATTTTTTTCAAAAACATATCATTGTTTTCCAGAGTGGATTCCCCAAGGCTCTCTCTATAATGATCCTCTAATGTCTCCATGTTAATGTAGCTAATCATTGGTATTCTCTGTAATTTTCAATTTTAATATATAATAATCACTATTTCAACAATTCAAAAAAATATTTAGTTATTTTGTTAATTTCCCTGGCCACTATGAATATTCATCAAATGAATTGTTCCAACTAAAGTTAATTATTTCCTAAGTAAAACATCACATTCAAAATTCAAAGGAGTTCTCTATTTTCTAATCAAGGAACTAATTTAAACGATAATCACCTTTTTTAGGAAAAAAATGATCTCACGAACTATTTGATTTATTTAATATATATCAACATTTATTCTAGGAACATTCAGCCTTATAATCATTCATCATTTTATATCCTGGTCATTAAAAATAATCCCTATAATATTACAAATTAATACATAGATAATCTAAGATTTTACAAAAAAGGGTGATCTTTTACCGTCAAAAATGCTGAGATGGATCTTGACAATGATGTGGTGACAGGTACAGTGGTTATTCAATCACAAATAGAAAATGTTAATTTTGATTCTGGTTAAAAAAGTTCCTTCATGTCATGAAAGTTTAGTAAAATGATTCTAACACCACCACAAATCATGTAAGTAAACATGTAAGTGAAAATGTATAATGGGGATATTACTAAATCTTTGGTACATAACTCATCCCCTATTAATTTTTGTTGTCTTACCTTCCTATAAAACATCATCGTACTCCCTTTGATAGATTTGAATGCAATTATGGGCTTTTATTATCTTTTAATAAATATCCAACACAAATTTATGCAATATGGAAATCACTCTCTGTATTGTGAATCATACATTGATTCTATACAAGTTGAAGGAGAAGGATGAATCTGTTTTAGCACTAAAATATCTTTCATGGATATTGTTTTCCAATGAGAAAGTGTATCTAGCTCAAATTATTGAACCTAAGAAAAATATCATCCTTGAAAAAATTTCCATTATGAGGGGATATACGAATGTGTTTCCAAATGAATTTCCATGTCATCCTCCTAGAATAGATGTTCAATTTTCAATCCAACTTATACCTGGGCAGTTACCAATATCCAAGACTCTATATGAAATTCCTCTTGTGAAAAATGACTAGATGGAAAAACAACAACAAGAGAATCTCTATAAAGGATTCATACAACCAAGTGCTTCACCATTGGTGGCACCTGTCCTCATCCACAAGAATAACGTTGGGTCAATGTGCCATTGAATTGATTATCATGAGCATAATAAGATTGCCATAAAGAACATGTATCACCATACATGGATCGATGAAATATTAGTTAAGATATATGGGGTATAATAATTAATCAATGTGGGTATGTGGTTGGTGTATTACTTGGTTTGGGAGAATAAAAAGGATATAACCAAGAATAATTTTCATACAAGTTATGAGCACTAAGAGTTCATTGTAATTGTCTTCTACCGGAGTAATTCTCCAGAAAAGATCATGTACATTACGTATAGTGTCTTTAGATATTTCTTAGAGAAATTTTTTGTAGTCTTTTTTGATGATATTGTAATATTATCCAAAAATAAAGAGGTGCATGAAGAGTATCTAAGCACTATTCAAAAGACCTTATGAAAGGAAATTCATTATTTCATGTACAAATCTATTAGTTGTGGTTGAAAATAGTCTTGTTATATGGGAATATCCTCACAAGAAATTTGATATCTATTTACCCTTAAAACATTTTATAAATTTAAAGGATTTTTGAGTCCAACATATGTTATCTATATCCATAGTTTCCTTGTATTATATAGTTATTATCATTGATTAGTGAGAAATTTATTATGATTGTCAAACACTCTAACCAAGATAACTCATAAGATAGTCAGGTTTTTGTGGAATGATAAATTCGGTGAGAGATTAAAGGAGCTGAAAATAAGTCCTATCACTACACCTATACTCATACTTCCCAAAATTGGAAGACATTTCATAATATTTATTGATTCATTAAATAAGGGATTGGGATTCGTGTTAATGATGAATGACAAAGTGATAGCCTATAAATTGAGGTAGTTATAATTTAATGAAAAAACCAGAAAATGATATAGTTTTGGTTGTAGTGATCATTACGTTGATGATAGAGAGGCATTATCTCTTTGGGAAGATCTATGAAATATATACAGATCAAAAAATCCACAATTATATATTCACACAGAACAAGATGAATATGAACCAATGAAGATGGTCAAAACTAATCAAGGACTAGACTACTCAATTAACATCTATCAGGGGAAATATAATAATGATTAATATTAACCATGTATAAAGGATATGATCTTATTATAAATAAAATGGTTTTACATGGGAATCATAAAGGATGTAACACCATCAATCCTTTCAAAAATGATTTCTTAAACGTCCCTCAGGGAGAAGATAAAGGATGCTTATTAGGATAGTGTGGGAGTTAAGAAGGAAGTGGAATTTATAAGAAATGGAAATTCATTATATTTTAAATTTAATGAAGATTGATTTGTGGGATTTGGGTCAAGACAATATGTACCATCAAATCCAAATCTACGGAAAGATCAACTGGATGCTATGCATAGGTAACCCTTCTCCATCAGTCTAAGAAAAACAATGATATATCAAGATCATAGAGAGGAATATTGGTTAGACAATATTAATAAAGATATCATGGAATATACCTCAAGATTTATTTTTTGTGAGAACTAAAAGGAATGAAATGATCAAAAGGGAAGATGCCACCTTTACCTATAACTGTATGGAAAAGGGAAAAAATCACCATTGACATTGTTAGAGTTATTCAAAAGAACTAAAGAGGAAATAATTTTATACAGTTTATGGTGGATCTTATTAAAATTAATACACATTTCATTATTAATTAAGAGGACATATCACATGATCAACTTGGAATGATATACATTAGAAAATTGGTGAGGTTGTATAGAACAACGCAATCAATTGTATTTGAACGAGATCCATGATTTTCCACTATGTTATAGAATAGTCTCCAAAATGATCTAAATACAATTTTTAACTTAATAACAGATTATCACCCTAAAAACGATTTAAAATATTATGAATCTATCTAGAAACAAGAATATATATTGATAGAATTCTCATTTGAAATAAAAATTGGATTGTATCAACATCTTCCTTTGGGTGCATTCCCATACAATAAAAAATATCAATAATGAATCCAATTGGATCCCCATGAAAGAATTTTTGTTTGTAGGTATAGAAAAACTTCATGATGGGATTAATTTGGGAATCAAAAACTCCTATGAAATGAATTGGTCATGGAAATTGTGGAGAAGGATAGGAAAATTCAGAAACACATCGATGTTTCACAGATTCAACAGAAGAGTTATGCTGACATTCATTGACGAGACGTAGAGTTTAATATTGGAGACATGGTATTCCTCTACATATCTATATAGATGAAATTCATGATTTTTTTGGAGATATGAATGTTTATTCCTAGGTGAATCATCTACTTTGAGATACTTGATCATATTAGTGTAGTGTCCTATCTACTAGCACTCCCACCTAATAGATCTCATGTATATGATGTTTTCCATGTATACCAATTTAAAATGGACATACCAGACCCCTCAAAAGTACTCAATATATAGGTATTACCATTATATAATGTCATCTTATATGAAGATAATTTTTTGAATATCTTAGATCATAAAGACAATTTTCTACAAAATATTATAAGTAACTCGGTCAACGTGTTGTAGAGATTCCAAAAAATTGAAGAAGTGAATTGGGAATTGGAGGAAGTTATGAAATAGAGATACCGTAATCTATTTGGGGTGGAAAATTAAAATTTTGAGGGAACATTTTTTATAGGGGGAGATATTTTATTATCCAAAACAGTTATAGGTAAAATTTCCCTTTTGTTTTAATTAAATGTAGTCTTATATAATATCGTTATTGAGGACACATGTTCTTATTTGGTTTTTTTATATCCTATTAGATATAAAATACCATTATAAATCATTACCATTGATAATATATTCGTTGAACAATGTTCTATGACTTTTACAAATATAGGGTTTTAACAAATCCAATTAACACAAAGGAATTTATAATCTCAATCCAAAGGATCATACCCTTTAATGCCCATTTATCATAGACATTGAGGGATATATCATCATTAGTCATTTTTATTGACCAAGACCAAACATATATCCAAAATATTAAGCATGATATAAAATATTTTTTGGAGAAGCTCAAGCTCATAGTGATCATGGCCCTATCCATATTTGTTGAACCAACACACAAACGTCTCACCATCACACACAATACCCTTAGGGTGCATACTGGTGTATTAAAGGGATATATATCATGACCATATAAATATATTTATTTATATTATTTTTTATATAATAATTAATACATTTCAATCTTATTTTTCTTACTTTAATAATTATTTTTATTTTCATACAATAAACACGAATATTATTTTTGGGTAATATTCAAATTCAATTAAAGAATTTATTTTTATGAAGTAATGGTTATTTTATATAATTAATATTTTAATAAAATATTATTATTATATAATTATTATTACTCAAAAAATATCATATAATTTTTTTAATTCAAATATAAAGTTTATAATGGTTTGGATATGATTATTGTAAAAAAATCCATCGTTTCCCAATAATTATCATTTCTTATTTAAAATATGAAACATCACATATTTATAAGATTATTATAATAAAATGATTATTATTTTGAATCAAAATTTCAATACTATCCAATAAGTTATTTTTCTTAAACATCAGATATTGTAAAATTTTTGGGTAAAAATTAAATACCGTATAAATATATTGTGTGTATTCAAACTTAATAATGACCAAAAATTGATGTAACAATTACAATAAATGATATCCATGTATAAATATATGTTTTTACTCTAATATAATTTATTTCTTGTTTATGTGAATTATTTTATAAATCCTTTATGAATCCTCTAAAACCATTAATATATTTTATGTTTTTTTTAAATTTCATTAATAGTTTGACTAACTTACAGATAATTAAGGGTAATATTTTATTATGTTCAGCCCATGGAATTATAAAATAATTAAATCGACTCTAATTTCTATAAAACCATGTACAAAAACCGTGAGAAAGTTTTTGGTTTTTTTATTTTATTATATAGAGTCTAAAACCATGGTTTCTGAAATGATTAAGAATCCATCATTCTTTTTCTTTACAAACAAACCCATGATCCCATTTCCCTTCAATCCAAATCCTTGGATCATGTCCCTTATCTAAACACCCAGATTTAGTGTTCTCTTAAGTTTATTAACAATATATTGAGAATATCCAGCCAATAATTTATAGTTAGACACTCATGGTAAAGGATCTCCTCCTTCCCAATTTAATTAAGGAATGTTCTTCATTGTATACCCTTTTATTTTTAATTAATAATTTTGTGTTGTGTTTTTACAAATAAAAAACACTTCAAATATTATTTATAAATATTTATAGACAACATTAACTCTCATTAATCCCACCAATGATCATTTAGGTGCCACCAGTATTCTGCTGAATGTTCACCATGATTTTCTATGAAAAACAATTATATAGTGAATATAAGTAACAATTTATTATAAAGGATGTTCACTGTTAGGATCATATAATTATATATTGTGAATTAAATTTACTTATAAAGAACACCATTATCGTTAAATAAAATATTATCTTGAATTAATCCATGTTTTATGATATACATGGAACACTGTTGTAGAGAATAAAATCAATATTACATGTGTGCAAGGAATTGTATAGTGATCTAATGCATTGGGTAATGATTTGTCTTAGGATATTTCATCCTGGGACAAGGAGTAAACCTAATTTATTTATGGTAATTTTCCAATCATTAATTCTTTGTTTTAATCCATGACCTATGTTTATGATGTAGTGTTTTATGTTTTTTCCACATTTTCATGTTTTATTTATTTAATTGGGTTATATCAAGCCTTATTGATCATGATTATAATTCATGCTCCTTTTATTCCCCCTGGTATGCTTCTTTTATAACATGTATTACCTTATTCATGTTATTAAATTTTTATTACCTTACTAGTATTTATATCTCCCTACATTATTATGTACGTCCCCAGGTTATCCGATGTATTTTTATGTGCAACCATGTTAACGATGTTTTCAATAAATATGGTTTATTTCCTATTGTAAATTCTTATTTTATGTATCTAATTACAAAATAAACTTTAATTATTGATATTTTAGGCTATATTAATCCTAATATTATTTAATAAATCATATTTTAATGTGAAATAAATCAACTAGGTTTCCATATGTTAACCCCACCAATAAAGTATATACACATGGTTGATAAAACATAAATCCCTAGATACTTTTTTTGGATATATGTAGGTGTTAGTATTGAAGGTAAATTTTAATTGGTAATATTTTATTTGAAATTGCATTAATTAGTGTGTTTTATTCATAATTTGTATTATATAAAACAAAAAAAAAATCTTGCAAAAAATAAAAGGAATTCATTGAAACCGACCTATCCCTACTATAAAGCCAAGATGGTGTATAATTCACATTAAAAATATGAAATGTATTATAAATCCTTAATAAAACATTATATGAACTGAAACAATAAGTTAATTATGTTACTTTGTTTATATAAACACCAATGAATCCAAATTTTAAGAAAAAGACATCCTCTGTCATGTGCTATGGAAGTAGGATCATGTAAATAAAAAGTGTTAAATAGTATGTGAAAACACAAAAAAAATATTTGAATGATATGTAAGTATGACCCAATATAAATTTTATTCTTTATAATATATTACATAATAATATAAATTATTTTCCTATATTTTTCACAGGTTATAAAGATGAATAATAAGCTATTATACTCAATAAAAACAACTTTTAGTTGCTTTAGAGCATACAATATATTATTAACACTTTAGAGGTGCATGATTTTATGTGTCACCCTGAGAATTAATTTATAAAACAAATACACAATGGGGATACTAATGGGATAATTAAAAACATAAAGACACATATTGATCAGTAAATTAAAATATAATTTGTGGTCTAATATGAGAGACCACTATCTTAAAAGTAGTCAATTATAAGAAATAACCAATGTTAAACCACAATATGAAGAGGCATAGATACCTAGTATTTAGGGTATCCATTTTAATAAAATGAATTATTTCTAGATGGTAATCAATATTTTTATAATTGTTTATAATAAATTAGAATGAAAAACTACCTATACATTAATTATATTCAAATTATATAGGGTTTAATTTATTTTGATTTATTTCTATCAACACACACTCATCAACTTATTGTTAGAGGAATCATGTGAAATATCGATATAGAAGTTTTATAAAATATAAAACATTAAAAATATAACATTAGTGTAGTGATTTTTGGAACTCAATAGCCTATTTATGATCTAATTGTTCCCCTAGTTTATTATTATGTTGACATAATCAAATATTATATTTTAAGTGTTGTAGAATTTATTTTTAATATTATAAAATTAAATGATGATACTTAATTATTTTTTAAAAAATTTATTTTATAAAAAACATTTAACAATTTATTGTACAAAAGGTATGAATTTAAGTATGTTAATAAATTAGGAGAAATATAAGGGTAAATTTTAGGTTTACTCAAAATAATATAGTGGTCCACTAAAATATTTACAAATAAATTTCAAGAGTACTGTTTCCCCACAAATTTATGTGTACAATTTACTAACCTTACATGTTCATGAATATATACTATTACATGAAAACATTATTGCCTAACATGAGTTTTATGTCCGATTTCATATTGAGGCCATTACTGGCTTTATTGGTCTTACAAATGTAAATGATATTTATATCACTAAATAGATGGGTGAATCGATTGTAAATTTATAACTACTTTATTTTTTAATAATATTTTCAACCAATAATAGTATATAGTTCTTTATGATTATTGAGTATTTGAGTATTCAAATGAAATTTTGTAAAGTGGTTTTTAAAATCGAATTCTCTTGTGGAATACATCCAATAAAATAATTATATTAGTTATAATAAACTTAATTGGAAGCCATTGGTTATTCATTAATTTTTTAAAAATAATTGGTTGACCAAAAACACTAGGTCATACCCCAAAACTTTAATGTAAATTGTAAAAAATGATAATTATTTACCTATGATTTCCTCTTTTCACTACTTATTATACTACATGATAATAATTAACTACATTCATTTAGTATTCCATATTTTTTCATCCAAAAAAAGACTTAATCATTGGATTGTAGTTGAAGTTTTATTCCGTAATTTAATAACATTCTCTTCAGTAGAATATTCCAGGATAAATATTTTAAAAAAATATATTACCATTAAAAAAACAAAAACCCTATAGAATAAAAATGAAAAATATAATTGCATGAGAAAATACATATGTTAATCTATCAGACATAAAAATAATGTATGTTCACTAGATACCTCATAAATTTTCCAAAAGAGGACCATGATTCAAGAATAATTGCTTATCACATTTGAAATTTTTTAGAATATTAATTTTTTTTATTTTAAATCACTAACTAATAATGTGTATTACCTGTCTAGTAAATGGTTCCTCCACCCATCAAGTTTTGTATGATATTTAGTTGCACTTATAAATTGATATTAAATGGTAAAATGATGTATAAGAACATATAACAACCTAAATCATCTTTTTTTATTCGTTTTATCAATCCAATAGTGTGTTATATCAAAATAATTTATAATTTGGATTCATATTTATATATGGGTATTATTGGTCTTGGTTAGACCAAGTGAAAAGTTTCAGTCATTGATCAATATAGCTAATTTTATAAATGAAATAACCCTCCATGGTTACAACACTATGGTAGAATACACCATTATATTTTTCTCTAATAATATATATATATATATATATATTATTAAATATTGATACATATTTATTAACTTTAATGTTGATTTTGTTTTACACACTTCCATTATTAAATATTAATTGTTTGAAGTGTGTTTGTAACTTCAAATACCTTACTCTTTATTCTCATTCCAACCATTAAAATTTCTTCATAAATTTGTCCTGTACCTATTTGATTAATCATTTATATATTTATATTTTAATATATTGGGAGAATTCATTCCAATACCTATTCATAAGCAAATAGGTGACTGAGGGGCTGATCACGAAATGAGATAGATTTAACAGAATATTTTAATTAGGATCTTATTGAATGGTTCTCCCAACATGTTACTATATACTCATATTCATATTATTGACGTGTAGTTATTTTGTCTCTATTAAAAGTAAAATCTTAAATATTTTTTTTCTAGATAATGAATTTTGATATTTGAGTTGAAATATCAAATTATTTGACATTTTGGGATCGATCGCCTTTAAAGTCAGATAAGAGATTTGAGGACTATAATATTCATGGATTCAACTATTATACAATTTATCCAGAATAAAGATTGAAAACTCATAATAGTATTTAATTAACAGTTATATAGGTGGGATTATCTTGGAAGGTGAATGATATAATCAAAATATACTAACATGGCATGTTTTAAATTGTCTTATTCAAAATATGGTGGATTTTACACTTATAGTGATATACTAAATAATTCATTAACTTTTACTTCTATCAACATCCCTCACATAATTGATACTATTGAGCCTATAGATGAATCCTAATTTATCTTCTCTTCAAAATTTATTATGGTTTATTTTTTGGTTGATGAAATATATAATTTTTAAAGTGTTTTTGTAAATCTAATTTATAATTAATTATATAATATGGATGTAAACATTTTTTTGTTTTTAAAAAACTAAAACGTGTGTGGAATATTCAATACCATTATAACCATGTTAGATTGTCCAAAAACTTTGGGAAAAAACCATATATATATATATTTATGAATCATTTAAATAAACTAAACACCATTTAGAATGATGGTTTTCCAGTTATGGTGATAAACATGATTTTTGTGTTTTAAAACACAAAAACATGGGTGACATGATCAAAATCAAGGAAACGACGTCATATTTTTTGGAAATCAATGTATAACCATTGAATAGTTTTTTGATGTGTATGCATAGACCAAAATTTAATCCTCCATGTGGTGTGATTGAATTTACATGTTAAACACTTCTGAAATGTAAAAAATCCTTCTAATAAATTTTCATTGGGTTAAAAATATGAAACGGATGTAATATTGTATTGATATTAGGGTACACAGACCATATATTTAATTTTGAAATATAGGAACCAACGAAATATCATTCTAAATGATGGTATTCTCATTTTTACAGTAGAAATATTTATAATGATCTAAAACACTAAAATGTGAATGGAATAGTGAAAACTAGGAAAAATACATACGGTGTCCTAAAATCATGGGACAATGAAAGTAGATCTAATAGTGAAATTTTGGGACCCACAGAACAACATTCTAAATGATTGTTTGTAGATTATGGGTATAAACACATTTTTAGTGTTTCAAAACACTAAAACGTGTGTTGAACAGTCAAAAATCGTAAAAAATTTCATATTTTCCAAAAATGAAGGAAAAATTACTGTAGATTATTTTCGAAATATGTGAACTAAAGAAATTTCATTCTGACTGAAAGTTTGTCTGTTGTGGTCGTAAACCCATTTTTTATATTTTTATGCACTGAAACGTGTGTGTAATTGTCAAAAATAAGAAAATGATGTTGGATTGTCATGAAAGTAGTGGGAAATGACCATCTATTTATTTTTGAAATGTAGTATTTGACAACACGTCATTCCGAGTGGCAGTTTTACCATTATGGAAGTAAATGTGTTTTTAGTGTTTTATGAAAATGAAACATGCATCCAATGGTCCAAACTCGAAAAAGAATATTACATTTTCCTAAAACATAAGAAAACCAATTTTGGATTTATTTTTTAAATGTAGGAATATAGAACACATCATTCTGATTCACCTTTTTCCTATTATGACTGTGAACACATTTTTCGTGTTTCAAAACACTAACACATTCATGTAAAAGTCGAAACATGGAAAATGGAATCAAATTGACATGAAATAATGGGAAACCAACCATAAATGTAATTTTAAAATGTATGAACCAACTTCAAATCATTCTGGATGAATTTTTTTCTGTTATTGACGTAAAATAATTTTTTGTTTCTTAAAAAACTAGAACATTTTTGTAATGGACAAATCCATAGAAAAACATTTGAAATTCATGTAAACTCCCCAGACGACCACTGATTATAATTTTTTAATTATAGGACATTCTCTAATATCAAAATATTTAAATTTTTATTATTAAATATATTCAAGTATACTGTGCAACACTTTAAAGAAAATTAGAATATTTACATATTCATATTCATTTTTATGTGTTGAATCATATATTAAATATTTATGTTTCTATTTTCAATGTGTTTTTATTTTTATGTTATCTATATAAGGATAAAATTTGTTATATTTTATTAAAAAAATAAAAAATTTCATTTATATCTTTCTGAATGTATTTAATGTAATTTCACTTTTGTATTTCTTTTTCTAAATGATCTGGTTTATATTGTAGGTTACAGATTGTGTATTTTGGTAGGTGTTTGACCCATTTGATCCATCAAATTATTCCATAGGTATTCCTAATGGATATTATTCACTGTGGTATATTAATATTTTATTGACAATGATATTGTAATTCTAATTAATAATGTTTTGTTGTATTTTTTCATTTTTTTTAAAACTTATTAGATGATGTATTAAGTTTTAGTATATGACATTATGTGGAGACAGACATATGAGATGGAGGTTGTGATATGGATGTGTATTTTGTCTTGGTTTTTTGTTGGACCTTAATTTTTTTATATATTAAAGACCAACATATTGGTTTATGTGTGGGGTGACAAAGTCATAGGTCATGAGGAAAGTGGTTGTTTGTATGACTATGGATATGTGATGTATGAATTTTGAGTTTATCATATATTTATGTTTGAGTTTATACCATGTCAATTTTGGTATAATTATAGTTTATTAACGTATTATTTTTTAAAAAAAATAGATTAAGTGGTTGTCTTCTATAACCATCTCTAACCATATATTATTTTATGTATTTAGGTGGATTAGCCACTTCTAAAAATATACACCAAAAAATTCTTTACGGTGGACATTTTTATTTTATTTTTATTCCCAAATGATTATTTTATATTAAGAAACATCAAAAAAATTAAACATTAGACCACTTCTAAATTAGAAAACATGAGACTTAAAAAACCATTGTAAAATAAATTAAACCATCGCTAATTGACTACAAATCATGGAATATATGATTGTTTTAAGAACATCAAAAAAATAGTCGGCATTTAAACCGCTACTAGAATAATATTTAACCTCCACTAACCATCGATGTTTTTGTAAAGAAATTCCCCAAAAACATTCATTGATTATTTAAAAAATAATTTAAACTACTTTTAAAAACTATTAATACAATATTTAAAATAAATTATATAGACATAAATTAAAATTAGCATATGTTTGACAATTTATATTATTAAATGATAAATTCCATGTAAACACATATGTATAGTTAAAAATACAAATCACCTAATATATGATGGTGATGTAAATACCGTCAAATTTATATTGGAGACTAGATATTAAATTTTTTCAACCACATAAAATACATTATATTCTATAAAAACATGGAATTATTATTTTATATAAATATGAATATTACCACTTAATGCAATCCTATCTCCTTTCAATTAAATTTAACTTATTAATGTTAGTGAAATATTATTTTATCATTCATTATTTGAAATATCTATGAATTTCTATTCTCTATGGAAGAAATTATATTATAATATATTTTAATAAAATAAATAATGTTTTTAAATTATAGTTATCTTTATAAGTTAACTAGTATATATTACTTATTTCTATTTAATAATTAGTCTATTAATATTTTAATTAGTTTTTTCATCACTGTATAAAATTTATGCAAAAATCATGGGCGAGGACTAGAACTTCTACTTGTGTGTGTTATCATTTCATTTTCATTATTTTTCCCAATTTTAATGTGATAAATAATACATATTTTTTTTGAAATCTCATTAACATGTTAAATGATATTGAATTATCAGTTAATACGATATTAATAAAATAATGGTGAATTTTTTTTAAAAGAAGTATACATTTCATTTAAATGATTCATGATTTTGAATTATCAATGAATGTTGTATTAACAAAATAGTGATCACTTTTTTTAAATAAACATATAATTAAAATGTTTCAATATTTTGAAATATCAACAAATATGGTGGATCCATCCTTTTTTTAATTCATATCACCCATGTGTTCCATTAAATGGTTTTCAAAATTCCATTTCTTTGGATTGGCCTACGATCCCAAACATTTACTTCCATGTTATATGATTCCATTTTTTTGATGGTTGCCAAATAAAATTTCAAATTTATATTTATATTCAATTTATCCCCAACTACACTTGGCACCTCCATCTTCTCAGCCTTATCGTCTCCCATCCCCTGTCGCATGCCACTGTTAGCTACAATGGAAATGTCGGTCCACCACCAGCCCCACACTCCCATGTGTTGAATCTATTCCACATATCCTTCCTACCCCTTACCTTCCCACCCCATTGAATGAATTGTGCCACTACCACCTCCATCACCTTCTCTTCTAACATGGAAGTGGGAGGCTGCAACATGATTTGGCTACAAACTAGATCCTATAGATCCTCCATTAAAGAGAGCGATGTTTTTTATGGTGGTATAATATCTCCATCATCGTTGGGTCCATAGCCCCTAGGTAGATGTTAAACCAAAGCCCAATAAGACAATAATTTGGAGTATTCGCCCTTATTTGTGGTTTTGTGACACCTAGAACAAAGTCCAATTGAGTTTAATGACCCGAACAGGTAGTGTATTCGATTTTTTTCTAGTGTATCACAGATGATAGATCACATAGAGTGATGGAGAATCCAATCCCAGATTTCACTTATATTTTATGTGAGGACATGATCCCAAGTGGTAAAACCGTTCAATGGCTTGAAGAAGGAAATGTGTTCCTTCTTCTCCAGCTCCAACAATCAGAGAAAATGGTTGTATGTGTATCTATGTGCATGTTCATATATGTGTATGTGTTTGTGAATGTTCATATATGTATGGGTATATATTTTTATATATGTATGAATGTATTTATATGTATGTTTATACATCTGTATGTGTGTGTGTGTATATATATATGTATGTGTGTATATATGAATGTGTATATGAATTTATTGATATGTTTTTGCCTGTATGTGTGTTTAAGTAAATTTATGTGTTATATTTCACAATTGTTAAACCCAATAGGGTATTGCTGCTTAATATTGAAAATCATTTTGACTGAATGAGTTCCATCTGATGCACCCTCTCCATGTTTTCATATAAATAGTTCTTTAGATATATCAATCCTCACATATCTATCTCTCTCCTAATAAAGTTAAAATATCTCTATCTTGTTATATGTATCCATGTTATCATGTGTATTCTTATGTTTATCATTAATAGATGATAAAATAAAACATTTTAGATCTAGGAATATGTATAAAAAGGGATATAGCTACCATTACTATAGAAATAACTTATAACATTGATAGAAAATGGCATTAACAACGCTAAAAAGCGATGTCAATACCAATGCAGTTAAATTGGGGTCCATTTTATCATCTCTTTAATTTTAACACTAATAAAAGGGTACTTCTATCAATGGTATGAAAAGGGATGAAAAATGTTAATTTTTCTCAATATGGAAATACAAAAATAGGAATCCTCGTTGACCACTATCCCTTTATGAGCGATCAATCCCCATTTTATTAGTGCTAAGCCCCTTTAACATCACTAGGCACGCCACCCCCATACCAATCCTCCATGTTGCTTTATTCTCTATTTTATGATATATATATTTATATATATTCATAGTTATATTTTTATCAATATAATTATTTTTATATTAATATATAGTTAAATTATAATTTTTAATACATTTCAAAATTATTTTTTTTATTTGTGTGTTTATAAAAAAAACATTTATGCAACATAAATATATATATATATATTATATGTGTATATATAAGTACATTTATACCTTTATTTATTTATTTTATTATATTATATTTTAATATTAATATAAATATATTAGAATATTTAAGTAATAAATATCAGTTTGTTAATATAGACACACACAAACACACAGACACATAATATAGGTATAAAAATGTTCATATATTTTTTTAAATAAAATGGATAATATTTTTAATTTATATATAGTATATAAATTAATAAAGATATTTTTTAACTAAATTTGTATGCATATAACTTTTTTTAAATTAAATTTCTTATTTGTAAATATATTCAAATACATATATATGTGTGTATAATTATTTATAAATAATAGTACATTATGAATAATGAAAAAAACTATATCATAATATCATTATTAGTGTAATACCTAAACCTATATTTAGTCTCCAATGAAAAAAGGTAACAGGATGCCCTTAAATTTGTCTGAAATTCCATCAATTGCTAAAAAATCAGGGTACCGTGACTAAGTACTATGTTTTAGAGGATTTTTGGATCTTTTGTGTCATTGAAAAAATAGTGACTAAGATCCCCATGGGTTATGAAAGTTTAGAGATCTTCTCATTCTTCAATTTTATGTATGGTAGTTCCCAAACAGATTCACAAATCATATGTTATAGTCGTTCGATGTTTGAGTCACATTTTCAAACTATTTTTTCTCATTTATTTTTTAAATTTTTTGTTATCATCAAATTGTTATTAAATGGATATTACCTAATGATAATTTGAATATTATTAAGTAATATTATTTTTAAAATTAATTTATAATTTAAAATCACTAAATATCATATATATTAAGTATAAATATCTATTTAGCCTTATATGAATCATATTTTATAATATATATTTTATTTATATCAATATAAATATACTTATATATTAAAATATGATTTTAATGATAAATTATTTTTTTTGAAATATAAGTTTTATTACTACTATGAAAAGTGCTGATAAAGGTTCCCATTATCAACACTACAAAAGAACAGATAAAGTGGATAAATTTATCAGTTTTAAATAAAGTGCTAATAAATGGGTACTTTTATCAGTTCTATTTTTTGCGTTGATAAAGGATCATTTTAGGAATTATTTTATTTAGAATTGACAAATGTAACTCCTTTATCAGTTATTTATTACCACTGTTAAAATATAGTGTTGTGTAAAGTCAGTTCTATGGTTGTGTACGCACATGGGGTTTGCGGCTATAAAACTAAATTACTGCATCTTCAACCTTTAAAAGCACTAGCTGAAAGTAATGAAAAAGTTGTTCTCTTTATGATAGATAAAAAATGGAAGATAAAGTGGCCCCATATTATATCTATTAAAAATGAACATGTAATGGGGGTTATTTATCATCAATAGGAAAACAAGCACTCATAAGGGTGGTCATTTATCAGTGGCAGTGAAAAAGTGTCGATCATGTGTGGGTCTTAATCATTTATTTTCTAAAAGAGAAGATATTGGATAATATTTATCCACACTTTTTTATTAGGGCAGATAGTGTATATTTTATAAAGTAATTATATTTCATTAAAAAAATATATAAATATAAATATATTTATATATATAAAAAATATTTTTTTTAATATTTGATTCAGAAAAGGCTAATATGAAATTTCCCTTACTATATGAGGTATTTAGTAAAATTGTCCACTAAAATAATAAAAATATATTAATAATTACTAAATATATATTTATTATCAATAAATAATTATTTTTAAAAAATTAGATAACATTAAAATTAAATTATATAATGTACTATTTATGTTTTTTTAAAATAGGGCTTGAAAATCAAACAACCAAAACATTTGATCTAGGTGTCTATTTTAGATTTAAAAAATATCTATTCAATTTATGAGAAGATATCTACACCATATTAAATATAAAAATCATGTTAACTATTTTGTGTGGTAAAAAAGATTAAAAGGAATCTGAATCTGAGTTTTTATTTGGGATACCCAATTATTTTAATTTTTTATAGTATTTCAGCATTCTTTAAGACATTATTTTTCCCTTTTTGAATGGAAACTGTAATTATTCCCAGTCAATATATTTAAATAGATGTTATGGTTTTAAAATTTTATCATTTTTCATTGTGTATTCTTAATTTATAAATAAATATATGAATATTTTATTATATGTACTTATAATAACTCAATTTAATAAAATAAAAATGTAAATATATTTGATTTAAAATATATTTTTAAATGCTTGAACCAAATGGAAATAAATATTTATTATTCATTTTATTTAACGTAAAAATTTATCCTTTTTATTTACCTTTTGAAAATGGATTCTATGTATATATAGGTAATGTTTATATAAAAACATGTTTGTGTCAATAATATATATATATATATATTAATATTATAATATATGTAATTAAATACATATATATGTATATATTATTTTGTCTATGAGAGAATGTGTGTGTGTAAATATGCGTTTATGTATTGGTCTTCCAATATTATGTATATACATCATATATAAGTACATTTTTCTAGATATATCATTAACATTAAATTGAGTATATAATTGTATTTGTAGTAACTATTTATTAATAAATTTTAAAAAATTAAATCTAAATACACAATTACATGTAAATATGTATAAATATACAAGTGAATATATAGACATATAAATATATATGCCAAGAATAATATTTATATCTCAATATACAGGCATATTTTATAAATTCATTAAAAAATTATATAAATTATATAAAATTAATTATTATCCATTTTATTTAAAACATCACCTCGCCAATTATTATACAATATAGAATTATAAAATATATATATACTTATACAAATTTATATATAATGTTTACATATACCCATTTTTGTGCATTAATAGCCATATATGTATATCAATATATATTAAGAAATTTTAATATATGTTATATTTAAATAAATATAACTGTGTACCTATATATCACAAATATAGAAATATATACAAATAAATAGAAATATTATTATATATTTAAAACAAAACATGATTAGATGATTGGAAAGGGAATTTAAATGAAAATAGAGGTCAAGATATCAATTCCAAGTGTGAGAAAGTATTTGAGGGATCCACTCTAGCACTATAGATGGGTGGGTGGGTGTTGATGAGTGTTGAGAAGGTGTTGGGGTGCATGATGTAAAGTTGGGGAGTGAAAAGCACTAGGAAGGGGTGTCTCAAGTGCTCAAAATTAGGGGGGGTGTTGTGGTGTGTAAAGGAGTAATTATTTTCAAATTTTTTATGATAAAAAATGGATGATTATGGGTGTCTTTATTAGTGATTGTTTACCACAGTTAAATACATCCTTTTTCATAGATAAATAATCCCTTATAAATAAAACCATAATAAGTTCTAAAAATTTATTGATACAGGATTATTTTATTAGTTATTATTTTAATAATGATAAAGGGTGCCTTTTTCAATTATTTTTATAGAACTAATAAAGGAAATATTTTAACATCACTATAGTAGTCCTCACAATATTAGCACTGACATATCATATTATTAATGTAAATAAATAATGAATCTATAGTAGTTGTTGTGGATACAACATTTTTTCCATAGGTTTTTTGATGTGGAACATTGTCCATAAATGACCTATAACATTGAGCAAGAATCTCATGGCTGTAATCTAGTCCATGTTTTTGATGTATTACCAAATTCTTGGATACCATGGATATAGGTCCATTTATTTAATTTTTTCACTGAGTTTAGATCTCTAGTCTCATGAATATATAAAATTATTCTACCACTATGCTCTCTCGCTTTTATTTATATACACAGATATATATATAGATATACATATTTTGTTATTAATATAAAATATATTATAATTTCAATACCACTGTAAAAATAAATAGTCATTGTCAGAAATGAATGTGGCTACATGGTCTGGATGTTATGTATATATTTTTGGTCTATTGGACCTCGTAGCTACAACCCTTTTTCTCACCATCCTATATAAAAAATCCTAGATACCCATGGTTACATTCCTTCTATTGTTGCATGCTCTAGAAGCTCATCCCTATAAACTCTTGTGACACCACTCTATAGTCATTGATAAGAGAAACCAAGGATACATGCCTTATATTACAATGGGATCATGCCACTGATATCTGTATCCCAATCCCTACCAACCAATGACCAAAGACTTGCACAACTAATGGATATAAATAATTTCAAATTCCCTTTTAATGCGAAAAATATTTCCCCGCATTATCGTGTGTAATGCTATAACTATAAGGAAGAAAATCTTACAACTATATGTCACCTATATCTATGGTCTTTTTTTCACTTCGATATTGGTGACCTATAACCATTGAAAAACTTGATTATTGTTATAGGTCCATCACAAAATTTATTTTTTCTAGTAGAGAATGTACAATCCTTGTGTTTAATATAAGGAGGCATCTATTCTTCACTCACCACCATAAGAGAAAGATCCTAAACTATGGAATATAGAATAGAAATTGTACATTATTATAATAAAATAAGGCAAAATAACATGCACTTCATATGAAATTTAGTGGCACATATGGGGATTTCATTCTCTAGTATAGATCCTCAGGATATGAAAGTCAAAAAGTATTCGGTTTTTATACAAAAATATAAGATCAATAATTAATTACATTGTAAAAATTATCAAATTATACAAGTTAAAATAATTTTATTTATCTTATCAATATCACAATACTTTATCATGTCCCAATACTCATCCCCATTTTCCATGGAATGTCATGTATCCTGGATATTGAAGTGATACTGATCCATATTTTCATACCCTAAACACATAATTTATCCTAAAAAGTAATTCTTATATATTTAGGTTGAAAATATCACCAACTAATAACTCACTACTCTTCTATCCATTGAGTGGAATCTAGAATCTATAATTCCTAATTTATATTTTCTCAACACTTTCATCTATGTTTTAGTAACTCATAATTTGGTATTAAACCCTTAAAGACCCCATTCCCAATATCTTGGACCTGATGGTTACTAAATTTAATTGGAACAAGATACCACAAATCGCATTCCAATGTACCGAATAGTTTAGTAATCATGGTAAACAATATACATAGTTGAAATAGAAATTACAAAAAACATAAAATATAGAATGTTTTTTCTTTCACAATTATATTATTTATTATAGTTTATTGATGCATATCAATCATAAAAAACATATTGGTATCATTGGGAAAATAAAACATATGAAAGGGGAGAGTTAAGATAATCATAAAAGGTGGGAATACAATGTAATATATCCTGAATACATGAGAATACTAAATGTTTAATGGTAAATATCTAAAACATGTTCCATTTAATCAATAAACTGAGCATAATTTGGCTGAAATAAATGATGGAAATATAAATCATTATAACTAATCAAATAATCGTGAAATTTATTCAATGATTTTATAATTATTCTAATAATCACCTAGACATTAGTAAATTATCCCATAATGAGGCAGTACATATTTTTAAAGATCCAAAACATTATGTCAAGACCATTCACAATAAAGTATAAATCTGTGTGTAGGAACATATCTAATGTGGAAAACATATTTTCCTCTTAAGCCATGTCTATGAATGAAATGGATATCTATAACTGGAACTCAATGATAACATATTATTTTTAATGAATTATTTATATGAAAATAGTGAAACATAATCTACAAAAACATTCTTATTGAAAAAATAACAGATGAAATTTTAATACATAACCAAATTAAATAAACATACTCATAAACAATCGAATTTAATGTGGCGATTATTAATAAAATTAAACATACTCTGTTAAAATCAACATAAACCATCCAATGAAATAATTAAGATAATATATATACAAAATATTCACATTATATTATAAGTACTATAAAGGGATCATGTCATTGATGAACATAAATAACATAAAAATATCTTTAAGATAAATTTTTTGGAAAATAATCATTTCATTTAAAAAATATTTTTTATATAAAAAATATCAGACTACATTTTAAAAATAATTTTATTTGAAGAGAAAATTTTAAAATATAAAAAAAAGATTTGACAAATTTATTGTTCATGAAATCATAAAATATTTTTTATTTTGTACATTTAAAAACAAATATTCATTTCATTTTTCCGATAAATGACAAACATAAATTGAATTGATATTTAAATGGAGATTCCTTTAGATTTTTAAAAAAAGTAAAAATGGGTAAAAATTTATTTATAAAATAATTAGAAATAGTTTAATAAAATATTTTATTTTTTAGAAAAAAATTGAATTTTCTTGAAAAAGGATTTTCGACCAAAGGGAAATAAAATTTGATTTTCATAAAACCATTTTATCAAACATTTTATGTACCAATTAGTTGAAAGAAGTTTCTATTAAATGAAAAATTTATGATTTACTTGATTATAAGAATATAGATAATGTTTATGAATTAAATATTAAATATTTTTATTGAGGGATACATAAACAGAAATAAATCATGAATAATTATAGATTGTGAATTAAAGAATTACCCCTTTAGATAATTCTGAATCGCAAGCCTCATAAATTAAATAACCATAAAAGAAACTTTTGATACCATTAGGATTAATAAAATCATGATATAACACTTCAATGGGATCATATATAAACTACACACATTAATAAGAAGAGAATAAAGAGTATATATCACAGAAGTAAACCTAAGAATATAAACCCTTATCTCATGATCGACTTCATTCGTATGTTTTTTGAATAGCTTTATAATAAAAAATTAAATTTGTATAAATATATAAAATAACCATAATTATATATATCTTACCATATATTATTCACTAGTGGTATTTTCTCACTAGTTTATGATCATTTCTTTCTTAATGTAATATTTTTAGGTGATAATTGTTTCATTTTTAATGTATGTATTAGTTTGTTAATTTTGACCAATTTAATTTGATAATTTTTACCATTATATAAATATCATATATATTTATTATATATGTATTTATAGTTATATATTAATTTTTGGAATAGATAATGGATTACTAAGTTCATGGAGATGGTAGGTCGCACATATGCATGAAAGTTGTTTCTATTTTTTCGATGGATGGATCAAAAGAAAAAAAAATCATGACCCATTCCCTGGGACCTAAGCTGTGACTACCCAATTCCCGCCTCCCACTAGACAAGGGGTGGAAACAAGCACCGAGTAGGCATATCCCACAAGTGGGATACATTTTATGAAGTATATATACCCACACCCCCGTATCCTATAAAAGGATGAAACTGAAAACAATAAGTAAACATGGATGAAAATCACTAAGGAATACCACTCAGAGTAATATTCAAAACTGAAAAAGGGGTCTAGAATTGAAGCCCAACTGAAAAGGAAAAGTACAAACCCCTGGATATCATATATAGAAACTCCTAATTTAAGGGTAGGCATAGTAAGATATCTTAATCTCACTTAAGGATACCATGTTTTTTGGGTCACCCTGAAGCACCAAAATCTTTGTTCCACCATGGAGTCCATCAAAGTAACTATCATCTGTAAAATACATTACATGTATGGGTGAAGCCTTTGTAGGTGTGAGTAAAAGAATAATATTTAGAAACCCCAACCCAAAATTATATTACTAAGAAATATACAACAATTTAATCACATTAATAATACCACAAAATAACGACACGAATAATACTAGAAAGGAACCCCATGAATTACACCCCAAATAAATCACTATGAAATACTCCTAGAAGACTTCCAAAGAGGTACACAATTTCAATCCTATAAGAAGATTAATGAAGTGAGTCATTAGTATTAGCTCACACTATGTATAAGTATATGGAACCTAAAGTGGATTGCCTCAATAATCCACAATACCCTTATGTAGTAAAACACAGAGTGTAGGAAACACACGGAGTATCGATACCACAAAGAGTGTAGACAACACATGGAGGGTTGGTAACACATTGAGTGTCAGTAATCCACAAACTATCATTAAAGACTACAGGACCCTCACCCTGGTGGGATAGAAGAGTACCAATTTAGTCTAGGTAAGTCAAATAGTCTGTGTAAGACACACATTGTTGAAAAAACACATAGTCTAGGTAATCATGGAGCTTCTAGGTCACAACCTACTGTAGTATTCCATCCTCAAAATGATAATTCTAGGAGAACATACTCATCAAGAAAAAGTCCATATTCCAAAATCTTTATAAAAACATTTATAGTATCTAAAATAGACTGCATCATCGCGTTTATCCCAACACTGCAAATGGGTCATAAAACGGACACGGTTTGAGAGTTATGAGTATTTAAGTAAAAAGGGATTCTTTGGGTTTGGGTTTGGTCAGATCCTGGTGGACCGAACTGACCTGACCCATCATGGATCCCAAATTACCCGACCCAATGGGTTGACCAGGAAGGCTGGTTCTGGCTAGCTCAGCTAGGCCAAGCCCACTTCCGACCGACCTGCTATCGGTCCAGTCCACCAGCTCCAGATCAGTCTGTTGAAGAATATAGGTTTGGTTTTCTCTGACATGATGGTTTCTGTGTCCACTCTAGTTTCACGTGTAATGTGGGACATGATTCTCATTGGTTCAATGTATCCAATACATGTTTTACAGAGTTGGTTTGCGTGACAATTTCCACATACGGCTCAGTTACAAGTTCTTCGTGCAACGCATCTCAGGGAGCCGCGTCCTCCAACAACCACAACACACTACAATGGCCAATCGCTGACACATGTGGATGAACCTATGTAGTCCCCTTTACCACTATCCATCATTCTAGGTTTCCATTCCACTGCGCACCACCATCGGCTCCATTGTACGCCACCCCCCATCGCCCTCCTTCTGTGGGTCGCATGTCGCACTCTGGTTCTCAATATTTCAAAAAGGAAGCATGCATGCGACCCTTGGGAAATGTTATTCATCTCCATGGTCTTCTAATTGTCTTTATATTTCTATGGGGATCTAGTAACATTGAGAACCTCCCAGAAAAGGCTTACACAACCATGGGGGTCTATTGGAAAAGAACACAATAAATGGGGATTGAAATGGAATCAAGAACACCAATTAGAATGTTCCTAAACATTTTTCATGTCAGAAAAAATTCTTTCTTATTAGAAGGAAAATGATGAAAGAATTACAATCAAAAAGATATTATTCCCACATAAATATTATAAAGCCTCATCCTTAGACCTTACTTAATCATGAGTTATTACAAGATTACTCGTTGAGGATCTTTTCAGGTTTAGAGTTTTAGAGAATTAGATAATAAAAACATTCATTACATTCCACATTAAAACAAAGTGGTTACATAAAGATATGATTCATTTTTCCCATCAATGGAAACATATTTTACATAAAAATGGATTCTTTCTTGACACTTCTTGACACTATCATCAAATCATGTACCTATCCCTTGACCTGTGAAAACATTTCAAAAAATCTTGGGATGAGCATAAAGAGCTTAGTATGGGATAAAAATATGGAAAGGAAACATGAGTTCATATATAAATAAGAATGAAATCATAATTTACCCATAAAAACATAAGCACTTTAATATTTCTCATCAAATCATGAATAAAGCATAGAAATCATAAGACATAAAGGTAACTTGAGGCATTCATAACATTCTTACGTAGGGAGTAACCCTTTTGATTACATTTGGAATACCCACCATAGTATATTCCCTAAATCTTTTCAGAGAAACCTTAATGTTTCACTCCTTCGCGTTACCCAATGCATTGGAGAGCTATATCGGGCTCACCCGCCCTTAGTTTTTCACGGAACCACCCATCTTCATAATAATGCCCAATAACCACAACATAATAGTATCACATAAAACATGCATAAAGGAAACATAACATTTCCACATTTCAATCACAAGATTTCAATACAACACATCGAAATAAAAACATTATGAAAACCATTTTAAATACCAAAATAAAAGAAAAGTAAAACATGGTATTTATTTTTCTTTTAAAAAATAGGTATGGCTTGTAGAGGAAGCCGAAACTCAAATAATGGTCACGGCGGCAGAGAAGTCGTTGTCGCCGCATACGTACGACAAGAAAAAACATTCCCTTTTTTCATTTAGTAAAACGCTTCATATAAAAAAGATTCCTTTTGAATAAGTGTACAAGTCAAAGGGGTTTATACACCGTATAAAAGAAAGTTGTGTATAAAATAAAATATGCCTCAATGAAAGGAGATTGAGACGAAGTCCCATACCTCGGGTCCGACTTGACTCGATCGTTCTTTAATCAGATGAATAATAAACTTGAGTTAATTTATTCTGGATTAAGAACTTTTTTCAAGTTCATTATTCCTTTTATATCACTTATTACCTTGTCATTAACACTATGTAATTATTTTAGTAAATAACGGTCATTTTAACGACCATTGGTACTTGAGTCAAAATATGCTCTTTATAATTACAATTTGTTCATGTATCCATTATATACAGAGTTATAATCATGATGTATATATCATATACATCATATATATCCAGTATATACATTAATTTATAATATTACATAACTTTTAGAGGTAAAAAATGAAATGCACCGTTCATGGAGACGGTAAGCCGTACGTACGCATGAACGCTACTTTAATTTCTATTTTATATTTTTATGTAATGGAATCATAATGATATAAAGGTATATTATAATTCCAGTATAATATCATATATATTACCATTAATTAAATCCTTTATACGTCCCACATATGGCATTAACAAAATCAAATCACCCTGAGGGGGCGGTAGTCCGCACTCCCTTAAATGAAGATATCGCGTTTACCCATAATGAAAACCATAAAGGTCTGCCCAAAATGAAAAATAAAGAAGCTTAAAAAAACATAAAAATATTATATATCATATAAAAATATAGTGACATCTCAATTTCAACCTTTGAAGGTGTTTAAAGAATGTTGAACAATCATCGTTTCAGGAGGCAGAAATTCGCCATCCACGGAAACAGTATGTTCTTTAACCATTAGATGTAGGTGTGTGTAAGTGTAGCTCGAATCCTCCTTATAACAACATAATAGTATATGGAAGATACTGGTGTTGTTAAAAAAGAAATGAATAAAAAGAGGTAAGGGGTTGGAGAAGAAAAATAAAACAAAAGGACTCAAGTGAAGACATTACCTTAAAATCGGGTAACTCCCTTTGGTTTGAGCACAAAGGCTTCCTTGGGAAGCCTTCTGCCCCAATTGAGTCTTCAAGGAGTAAAAGATGGATGTGGAGAGACAAAATGGGCAGGGTTTTGTTGAGCCAAAGGCTTTGGAAGTGTAGGTATGGAGGTAGAGGTGGGGGCCTTTTATAAGAGGAGAGGAGGGGCACTCTTGAAAAGTAAAGAAATGTTACTTTATTTGAAAATGAGTTTCGGATTTAAAAGGTCCCAAATTGAAATAATTAGAGGATAAGGTGATGAGGGTTCAAAATATACCCACCCAATATGTTTTGTACATGTGTAGGTCTTAGAGTTTACATTATCTTTTCATTTTATTTAAATCCTCTATTAATGAGGTAATCACTGCATCATTATGACGTCATACATAATATTATTAATTTAATGTCTAAAAATTATTAGACAAATACTATGATGTAGTAAATCTTTTTAGATTTCCAATGACTATTTATAGTCAAATATATGACTTGTATAACCCCATTTAAAAATTGTTTTAGTAAAACATCTCATGTTTGTGTCATTTTTACTTTTACATTAAATAAAAAGTTATTTAAGTCATTTCCCAACCAACGTGGCTACATGGGGTCCCCAAGTTGACCCATGGATTGTCTTGGTCGGCCATGACAAATACAATGAGGGTAGGACATGTTTCATGTTCATATCATATTATTAAAACATTATTATTACCTTAAACTACACTAATTACCTCTAATCGCGATTAAAAACTTAATAAGTTACTATTCACCAAAAATTTATTTTAATCCCATTGAACCACATTTTACTTCTCAATGAAAACCATGTATGTCAGATTTTTGAAATTAAAAACACAAAGTTGGTAAAATTTCATTTAAACAGATAATCAGTTTTTATAAGTACCACTTAGTGGTTTCACTATTCAGTAAAAATTGAAGTTTTTCAGAAAAATACCAAAACTTCACCCAAAGATATATTTGATATTCCGAATTCAAAAATGATGTCTATTTTAAAAAATTCAAAGCATATTAGTTAAATTAATTAATTTAATAATTAATTCCACCTATCATGTCAACTAGCGTGTTTTTATGAAACAATATATATCAAAAGATTGACACTAGTTTAAGTCCAATTTCAAAGTGAAATTAATTACAATTTACACCATTGGGTTAAATGGTAAAAATATATTCTATTAAAACTTTAAAAACAATTAAAAAGATAATCTAACCATATAAATAAATTAGATTAAAAGTGGTTTTGATTAAAATACAACACATTTCACTATTCCTTAAAAATGAACATTATCAGAAAAATACCAGAAAATTATCCAAAGTAAATTTCAATGTCCCAATCATAAAGAATAAGTTTATTTTGAAAAATATAGCTTATAAAATTGTCAAAAGATAGATTTAAAAATGTTTCTCCATCAAAAGGCGGTAAAATAATCTTTTAAAAATACTAGAGTCTTCCATGCTTTAGGTTGGATTTATTATCATTTTATGTCTCAAAAACACTATCTAATTCATAAATAGACATAGATAAAAATATCTATTATTCATTACTTACTTGGGATGTTACATCCTTCCCCCCTTTAGAAAATTGTGTCCCCACAATTTAGTTACTTATCGAATAAGTGGGGGTATCTATCCCTCATAGCATTTTCATAATCCCATGTTTCCTCTTCAATCATGTGGTTTTTCCACAAAACCTTTACCTGATGAATCACCTTATTCCGTAACACTTGCTCCATGTGGTCAAGAATCTGAACTGGTTGTTCCTCATATGATAGGTTCTCTTCCAACTGAACTACCTCTGGACTCAAAACATGAGATAGATCTGGAATGTACTTTCTCAACATTGAAACATGAAAAACATTGTGTACTTGAGATAAAATTAGAGGTAAAGCCACTCAGTATGCAACTGATACAACTCTCTCCAGAATTTCGTATGGTCCAATAAACCATTGACTCAACTTTCCTTTCTTACCAAATCGCATCACACTTTTCCACGGTGAAACTTTGAGAAAAACATGATCACCTACCTCAAAAGAGAGATACTTCCTCCTATTGTCCGCATAACTCTTCTGCCTGCTCTGAGCTGTTCTCATGTGTTTCTATAATAGATGGACTTTTTATACCAACTCTTATACCAATTCTGGTCCCATCAACTTCCTTTCACCCACTTCATCCGAGAAAGCTGGAGATCGACACCGCTTCCCATATAATGCCTGAAATGGTGCCATCTGTATACTGGAATGAAAACTGTTATTATATGAAAACTCAACCAAAGAAAGATGTTATTCCCAACATCCCTAGTAATCCATCGAACAAGCACGTAGCATATCTTCCAAAGTCTGAATTGTTCATTTTGACTGCCCATCTGATTGAGGATGAAATGTTGTACTAAAATTTAATTCCGTACCCAATGACATCTGAAGGCCTTTCCAAAAGATAGAAGTGAACCTGGGATCACGATCGGATACAATGGATAGAGGAACTCTATGCAACCTGACTATCTCTTTAAAGTACAATCTAGAATGTTGATCTAAAGAGAAAGTGTCTTGAATAGAGAGGAAATGAGCAGATTTAGTCAAGCGATCAATAATAACCCAGATTGCATTATTACCTCGAGATGTTTTCGGTAATCCCACAACAAAGTCCATGGATATGTTTTCCCATTTCCAATATGGCACCAGTAAAGGATGAAGCATCCCTTTTGGTAACTGTCGCTCTGCTTTTACCTTCTAACAAGTCAAACACTTCACAGTAAAATCAGCAATATCCCTTTTCATTCCAGCCCACCAGTAATACTCCCGCAGATCTCTGTACATCTTAGTACTGCCAGGATGAACTGAAAACGGAGAACTATGAGCTTCAAATAACAACTATCTCTCCAACTGTGAATCACTAGGCACACACAATCTCTTCCCAAACATAAAAAAAACAATCATTATCAATGTTGAATTCAGGCAACTTACCATTCTAAACCAACTCTACCTTTTTCTGTAACTCGCTATCTTGCTTCTATGCTTCCTTAATTCTGTCTGATAGAGATGATATCACTGATACCTGAAACAAAATAGAAGAACTTCATACACTAACAACTTCTACGCCAAAGTTCTTCAAATAAAAAACCAATGGATCTCATTCCAAACATAGCATGGTTAATGAAGCATTACTTTTTCGACTTAAAGCATCAGCCACTTTTGTTTCTTTTCTCGGATGGTAATGAATTGTACAATCATAATCCTTGATTAATTCTATCCATCTCCTCTGTCTCATGTTCAATTCTTTTTGAGTGAATATATACTTTAAACTTTTGTGATCGGTATATATTTCACACTTCACTCCATACAATTGATGCCTCCAAATTTTTAAAGCGAAAACAACAGCAGTTAATTCCAAATCATGTGTAGGGTAATTTACCTCATGAGTTTTCAACTGTTGTGAAGCATAAGCAATTACCTGATCATTCTGCATTAGGACGCAACCAATTCCTTTCAATGAAGCATCGCTGTAGATAAAAAACTCACCATTCTTGGAGGGTAGTGCCAAAACTGGAGCATTCACCAATCTTATTTTCAATTCCTTAAAACAATCATCACATTCTTTTTTCCAGATAAACTTAACACCCATCTGAGTTAGCTTAGTCATTGGACCAGATAACCGTGAAAATTTTCTAACAAACATTCTGTAATAGCCTACCAAACCAAGAAGCTACGAATCTTAGTTACATTTGTGTGTCGTGTCCATTCTTCCACAACCTTTGTTTTTGCAGGATCCATAGTTATCCCCTCTTTAGAAACAATGTGACCAAGGAAAGAAATTTGTTAAAACCAAAACTCACACTTGCTGAATTTACCATACAATTTCTTTTCTTTTAAGGTTTGAAAGATAACCCTTAAATGTCTTTCATGCTCCTCTTTACTTTTAGAAAACAACAAAATATCATCAATGAAAAAAACCACAAACTTATCCAAGAACTCATGGAAAATTCTATTCATTAAGTCCATGTATACAGCAGGTGCATTGGTTTTCCCAAAAGGAATTACTACAAATTCATAATGGCCATATCTTTTATGGAACACGGTCTTCAGAATATCTGCTTCCTTTAACTTCAACTGATGGTACCCCGATCTCAGGTCAATCTTTGAAAAATACTGAGCTCCCTGGAGCTGATCAAACAAATCATCGATATGAGGAAAAAGATATTTGTTCTTAGCAGTGATGTTATTCAGGGCTCTATAATCAATGAAATGTCTCATAGAGCCATTTGTCTTTTTAAAAAATAAAACAGGATCACCCCATGGTGATGAACTAGGTCTAATGAAACCTTTCTTTAATAAATCTTGCAGTTTCTCTTTCAACTCTAAAAGATCAATTTGAGCCATTCGATAAGGGGGTTTTGAAATTGGCTTAGCATCAAGAACTAAGTCAATAGTAAATTCAACTTCTCGATCTTGTATTATTCAAGGAAACTCATCAGAAAAAACATCAGGATACTCATTTACCACTGGCACATCATTTATCTGAACAGTTCCCTTGTTTTCAACAATATGTACAAGGTAACATTCATTTCCATCTTTTACATGTTTCTCAGTCTCTTGATATGTTATCAACAGTAAGGGTTCATTCCTGTACACAAACTGATAGTCTTTCTGAAAAGATACTTCTAGCTCTATAGTCAATCTTAGCATAGTAAATAGGGAGCCAATCCATACCCAGGATAACATAAAATTCTACTAGAGGTAAAACAATAAGGTTCGCAAGTAGGTTATTTCCATGAATAAGGATAAGAAGATTCTTATAAATTATTTTTTCCTCAACATTTCCCCCAGGTGTTTTTACCACAAGTTCAGGAGTCATTTCTTGAGATGGTATTCCCATTTTAAAAGAAAAGATTTTAGAGATGAAGGAATGTTTAGACCACAAATCAAACAACACACTGGCATAATCTGAAAAAAAAACAAAGTACCTGATACAACTTCATTTGATGGCCCAACATCTGATGAAGTAGTTGCAAAGGATTTCACCAACCCTTTCTTCTTGTAGTCTAACTGCTACCCATAACTCAAGCTCTTTGTCGGACACATTTTTGCATAGTGACCCATATCATTGCACTTAAAACATTTCACAAACTGTAAATCGAATTTGGAATTACCATCACCCTGATCTTTTCCAGTGCAATCATGAGCCTTATGTACCATCTTACAACATCAGTAGCACTTTCCAGAATTCAAAAGACATTCCCCAGAATGCCTTTTACCACATTTATCACAAACTAGAAACTTAGTTTTCTTACCATCATAAATTTTTTGAAGAATTCGTTCCTTTCTCCTACCACCTCGGTCTCTTCTTCTGATGGTTGTTATAAAACACTTGATCATCGGAAAACTCCATTTCCACCTTCTTAGCACATCGAACAAGCTTTTCATAACATTTAAACTCATGAGAAGCTAAAGCCCTTCGATATTTTGGCTTTAATCCAGAGTAAAAAGGATTGATTTTACTATCAAGGTCCCAGATAAAATTTGGAACATACTTTGACAATCGAGTGAACCTTTCTTCATAGGCAGCCACTGAGTCTTCCTCTTGCCTCAATTCCAATAATTGTTTTTTTATCCTAAGTCGAACAGACTTTGGAAAATACTTCTCAGGAAACATACCTTTGAATTCATCCCAGTCGAGAGCATCGATCTCATCAGTGTCCCTGATATTTTTAACCATCGACCACCAAGGATCTGCTTCACCCTTCAAACGACAAATAGCAAGACTAACATTTTGATTTTCTGAACACCCCATGACATCAAAAATATTCTCTAGTGCATTAATCCACCCTTCAGCTAGAACAGGGTCAAATGATCCTCTGAATTATGGGGGATGTTTCCACGTGAAATGTTCCAACACTGACATGTTCCTCTACGGTTGATCTAGCTGATCTCGTGCATGGATACCACCACCATTTATCGCCTGCGTCAACTATTCCATTACTGCAACAAACTGTTCACTTCCAATTCTGACCATCTCAGGATGCTGATTCGAAAGGTTATTTCCTTCTGTATGACTTCCTAGCACTGCTTCCCTGTTTCCTCTGTGGAAAACCATTCTGAACAAACATGTCTTAGATGAAGCAACATAGTAATCTTCAAATGCTATATCCCTTCAATTTGACCATAAAAAATTATTTTTGGATAATCATTTGATAGAATTCTAACTCCAAAAGTTATCTAAACCGACCTCTGATACCAACTATAAGGCCCCAGCCTTAATCCTTACTTAATCTTGAGTTATTACAAGATTACTCGTTGAGTATCTTTTCAGGTTTAGAGTTTTAGAGTATTAGATCATAAAAACATGCATTACATTCCGCATTAAAACAAAGTGATTACATAAAGATATTATTCACTTTTCCCATCAACGGAAACAAATTTAACATAAACATGGATTCTTTCTTGACACTTATTGAAACTATCATCATATAATGTACCTTTCCCTTAACCTGTGAAAACATTTCAAAAAAACATGGGATGAGCATAAAGAGCATAGTATGGGATAAAAATATGGAAAGGAAACATCATTTCATATATACATAAGAATGAAATCATACTTTACCCATAAAAACATAAGCACATTAATATACCTCATTAGATCATGAATAAATCATAGAAATCATAAGACATAAAGGTAACTTGAGGCATTCATAACACTCTTACGTAGGGAGTAACCCTCTTGGTTATTTTTGGAATACCCACCACAGTATATTCCCTAAATATCTTTGGAGAAACCATAATGTTACACTCCTTCGCGTTACCCAATGCATTGGAGAGCTATATCAGGCTCACCCGCCCTTAGTTTATCACAGAACCACTCGTCTTCATAATAATGCCCAAGAACCACAACATAATCGTATCACATAAACATAACATTTCCACCTTTCAATCAAAATATTTCAATAGAACACATCGATATAAAAACATTATGAAAACCATTTTCAATACCAAAATAAAAGAAAAGTAAAACATGGTATTTATTTTTCTTTTAAAAAGAAGGTATGGCTTTTAGAGGAAGCTGAAACTCAAATAATGGTCATGGCGGTGGAGAAGTTGTTGTCGCCGCATAGGTACGACGAGAAAAAACATTCCCTTTTGTCATTTAGTAAAACACTTCGTATAAAAACGATTCCTTTTGAATAAGCATAAAAGTAAAAGGGGTGTATACACCGTATAAATGAAAGTTGTGTATAAAATAAAATATGCCTCAATGAAAGGAGATTGAGACGAAGTCCCATACCTCGGGTCCGACTTGAATCGATTGTTCTATAATCTTCTGAATAATAAACATGAGTTAATTTATTCTTGCTTAAGAACCTTTTTCATGTTCATTATTCCTTTTATATCAATTATTACCATGTCATGGACACTATGTAATTATTTTAGTTAATAAAGGTCGTTTTAACAATCATTGGTACTTGAGTAAAAATATGCTCTTTATAATTACAAGTTGTTCATGTATCCATTATATCCAGAGTTATACTCATGAAGTATATATCATATACATCATATATATCTATTATATACATGCATTTATAATATTACATAACGTTTAGAGGTATGAAATGAAATGCACCGTTCATGGAGACGGTAATCCGTACGTACGCATGAACACTACTTTCATTTCTATTTCATATTTTTATGGAATTGAATCATAATGATATAAGGTATATTATAATTTCAGTATAATATCATATATATTACCATTAAATAAATCTTTTATACATCCCACATATGGCATTAACGAAATCAAATCACTTTGAGGGGGTGGTAGTCCGCACTTCCTTAAATGAAGATATCGCGTTTACCAATAATGGAAACCATAAAGGTATGCCCAAAATGAAAAATACAGAAGCTTAAGGAAAACATAGAAATATTATATATCATATATAAATATAGTGACATCTAAATGGCCACCTTTAAGGTGTTAAAATAATGGTGAACAATCATCGTTTCGGAAGGCAGAAATTCGCCATCCACAAAAACAGTAGGTTCATTAACCATTAGATGTAGGTGTGTGTAAGTGTAGCACTAATACTTCTTATAAAAACATCCTAGTATATGGAAGATACTAGTGTTGTTACAAAAGAAATGAATAAAAAGATTTTAGGGGGTTGGAGAAGAAAAATAAAACAAAAGGACTCAAGTGAAGACATTACCTTAAAATCGGGTAACTCCCTTTGGTTTGAGCTCAAAGGATTCCTTGGGAAGACTCTTGCCCAAAGTGAGGCTTCAAGGAGTAAGAGAGGGATGCAGAGAGACAAAATGGGAAGGGTTTGGCCAAGCCAAAGGCTTTGGAAGTGTGGGTAAGGAGGTAGAGGAGGGGGCCTTTTATAAGAGGAGAGGAGGGGCACAATATTGGAAATCCCATTTTTACCAACACTTATATCCCAACGGTTTGATAAACCATTGTGAATGGTTGTGTATAACAATGGTTTTAAGAAAATCGTTGGTATGGAAGCTTTTATGAATAATTTTACGAACGGTTTGTAAAACCGTTGGTATAGGACTCAATTAAGACAATCTATACCAAATGTTTACACAAAACGTTGGTATAGGCCTTGTTTATGACACATTCCCAACGGTTTTTTAAAACAGTTGGGATATCTCCAAATCCTTTTTCCCAATGGTTTTATCAAACTGTTGGGATATCTCCCAATCAAACCATTTTTTCCAACGGTTTGATAAAACCATTGGGATATATTCCAATTCAATCACCATTACCAACGGTTTAGTAAATCGTTGGTAAAGCATTGTTTTCCCAACATTTTTTTAAAACCGTTGGGGAAAACTTCCTCCAAATATGCAGAGCCCCCAATTCTCTATTCCCCCGACTGCATCCCTAAAATCGAATCTCTCCCGAAGCTCTCTCGTTACCCAGTCTCCGAAAATCCATCCATCCTCTTCAATCAAACATTTTTTCTGTTCTACACTTCAAATCTGTAAGTTCTACTTCAGTTATAATGTTCTTAATCTATTTTTTTATTTACTATTTTGATTTGACCTAAACGTGAGGGATCTCTCTATAAAAAGACTCATAAACTCGTTCCACTCATAGATCCATCTTAAATCAAACAACTTTGTAGTTTTACACTCTAAATCTGTAAGTACTACCTTAGTTTTAATGTTTTGCATCTATTATTTTTGTTTTCTATTTTAATTTGGTATAAACTAGGTTGTGTTGTTTATGACATGCGAAGGTTAGTGATATTGAGGATGAATTGGATATTGGTTGGGTGATGGATTGGAATTGTGATGTTTTTTGGATTAAGTTTAGTTAATTTTCAATGAATTATTTGGGGATTTCCTCCCTTTAATAGAGCCCCCACTCCTCATGGACCCTGGAAACCCCCCTCTTGGACCCTCGATAGTCCCCCCCTCCTAGAACGTGGACAACTTGCCCCCCCACTTTCTTGAAACCCGGACATCCCCCCTCCTAGACCCTAGAAAACCCCCCCTCCACCCTCCTCCCAGGACCTTGTATAGTCCCACCTCCTTCATAGACCCTAGGAAGCCCCCCACCCTCCACCCTAGACACTGGATAGCCCCCCACCTCGATAGACCCTGTACATCCCCCCCTCCTTCTGGGACCATGGACATCCCCTTCTCCCCTTCTCCATGACCCTAGACAGCCCCCACCCCCCTTCCTGGACCCTGGACAGCCCCCACCCCTCCTCCTAGACCTTCAACATCCCCCTCACCCCCCTCCTCAACCACCAAATACCCCCCCACTTCAAAACATTGACCACCAAACTTGGACATGCTGGATTTTCTCTAAAAAGATAGATTTGATCCTCAAACCACCTCAATAATATCCTAAAAAATGCTTATAATTTGGTTTTCAACACATAGAATCCCATTGTATGCCAAGTCACTAGTCTATCCTCCCTTGGCTAGATTTTACAAAAAGCGCTAAACCTTAAGGATCCAAATAAAAATAAATTGATATAAGATATTTGATAATGGATTAAAATTTAAAATTGGGATCCAATGAGGAATATTTGAGATATTTTACATCATGTCCATGAGTAAATCCATTTTTATATATCTATTAAGTTATTTTACACAATTTTCACACCTTAATTGTTTGTAAAAATGGGGAAAACATTTATAAAGGTTCTAATATATAAAAATGAATCTATTTGTGGATGCAGCTTAACCAACAATGTCAAGCTTGTCTGCCTCTTCCATGATCATCGATTTTCACGTCCCATCTCCATCTGACCTCGCACGATGGGTGACTCAGCGTTTGGCTGATGATGAGCACAAGATTCTCTTACTTACACACCATATTCACTCCTGCTATGCTCTTGAAGTGATCAATCCCACTAAGCATCCCTCTGATCTTGATGACACGACCACCAGTTCTTGTAAGAGGTAGACGAGTTCTTAGTTGATGGACCAAGACGATAGACTAGTGTTCATCCATCTGGCTGAAGACGTAAAACATAGCGCTTCCTGGGATGCAACCCATGTTCTATATTTTCATCATTTTGATTTTTTAACATTGTTTTAGGAAATAAACATGGCATGTATGCAACAATTTTTTAGCTTCTTCTGATCTGTATGTGCAATATTCATTACTCTGCATGAATGCTTCTATTTTGTCTAATTCTCAGTGTTAATTTTATGACATAATGTGGCTATGTGTTGTATATGTGTAGATTTTACAGGTACATAAGTATGTGCAATTCTAATTATTCCATTACTTCAGTTCTTTGGCCGATGGTACGAGGGAGGTTCATACTAAGGGTAGACGAGCATATCCGCATACCCGACTAGACCCTTCCCGTCCCACTGACATGTCATCCTCCTCCCTGGACCCCAGAAATCCCCCCTGATAGCCGCCCACCCTCCTCTTTGGTCCCCGGACATCCCCCCCAGACAGCCCCCCTCACCCTACTCCCTGGACCCCGGACAACCCTCGACGCTCCTCCTCTGTCCCCAGACAGCCCCCCAGACATCCACCCCACACTCCTCCTTAGACCCTGGACAGCCCCTCGGACACCCCCCAAATGTGACGTGTATGATTCAACCCCACCTCAATATGAGGCTCGGTGTGACCGACACCAATAAAAATGAATCTGTTTTGTTAAAAATAGACTTAATTTTAAGTGAAATCAACAAATAAAATACAGTAAACCAACCAAACGCATTCGGATTCTATTGATACTAGAGGAAAACGATCCATGGGTCATATGTGACGTGTACGAGTCAACCCCAAATAAATCCGAGGCGTGGTGTGGACGGTACCATTCAAAATGTCTCTATTTAGTTCAAAATGACTTTAATTTTAAGTGAAAACAACAACTAGCATACGAAAAACTAACCAAATGCGTTCCGAATCGGTTGAAACATTAGGAAAACAATCCATGGGTCATATGTGACGCGTAAGAGTCAACCCTGCCTCAATCCGAGGCGCGGTGTGGCCGGAACCACCCAAATTGTCCCTCTTTTGATTAAAATGGACAATATTTTACATACATATGTCAAACCGATCAAACTGCTTCTGATTATGTTAATACTTTTGCACAACGATCCATGACTCATATGTGATGTGTACGAGTCACCCCCGACTCAATCTGAGGCCCGGTGTGGCCGACACCACTAAAAGTGCCTCTATTTTGTTAAAAATGGACTTAATTTTAAGTGAAATCAACAAATGACATATGAAAAACCGACCAAACGCATTTGGATTCTGTTGAAACTTAAGTAAAACGATCCATGGGTCAAATGTGATGTGTGTGAGTCAACGTTGCCTCAATATGAGGCGCGGTGTGGCCGGTACCACTCAAACTCCCTCTATTTTCTTCAAAATGGACTTATTTTTAAGTGAAATCAACAACTTACATACGGGAAAACGACCAAATGCATTCGGATTGTATTTAAACTATAGGGAAACGATCCATGGGTTATATGTGATGTGTAAGAGTCACACTTGGCTCAATCCAAAGTGCGGTGTGGCCGGTATCACTCCAAGTGTATGTATTTTGTTTGTAATGGACAATATTTTACGTACATGTGCCAAACCAATCAAACGGATTCTGATTGTGTTGATACTTTTCATCAATGATCCATGACTCATATGTGATGTGTACGAGTCAACCCCACCTCAATTCGAGGCCCGGTGTGGCCAACACCACTCAAAGTGTATCTGTTTTGTTAAAAATGGACTTAATTTTAAGTGAAATCAACAACTGACATACAGTAAACCAACCAAACACATCCATATTATGTTAAAACATAAGGAAAACAATTCATGGGTCCAATATGACGTTTACGAGTCATCTTCGCCTCTATCCGAGGCGTGGTGTGGCCGGGACCACTCAGACTTCCTCTCTTTTGTTCAAAATGGGTTTATTTTTAAGTGAAATCAACAACTAACATATGGGAAACCGACCAAACACCTTCGAATTGTGTTGACACTTTAGTACAATGATCCATTGGTTATATGTGATGTGGACGAGTAAAACCTGGCTCAATCTGAAGCATATTGTGGCCGGTACCACTCCATGTGTATGTATTTTGTTCAAAATGGACAATATTTTACGTACATACATCAAACCGATCAAATGGCTTCTGATTGTGTTTATACTTTTACACATCTAATCAATATCATAGATTCTTGGTATGTTATAAAAGAGATGTATTCAGTGGGCATGACATTGTTAGCTCCGAAATGATTCATAGCATTATAAACTAAAATCTAATCCATACTAAGAATGATATAAAAATATTTTATATAAATTTCCACAAGATTTTAAGTAAATACCATTCCACTAATACATGAGGATTCTCAAAAAATGGACAGCATTTTAAGTACATACGGAAAACTGACCAAATGCATTTGGATTGTGTCGATACTTTAGAAAAATGATCCATGGGTCATATGTGACGTGTATGAGTCAACCCCGCCTTAATCTGAGGCACGGTGTGGCCGGAATCACTCTAAGTGGCACTCTTTTGCTTAAAATGGACAACAATTTAAGCACATATGGAAAACTGACCAAACGCATCCGAGTTCTGTTCAAACTTTAGGAGAACGTTCCATGGGTCATATGTGATGTGTACGAGTCAACCCCGCCTCAATCCGAGGCGCGGTGTGGCCACCACCACTAAACGTGTCTGTCTTTTGTTTCAAAAGGACGTCATTTGAAGTGAAAAACGTCAACTAGCATACGGAAAAGTGATAAACTTTATTTAGATTGTGTCGATACATTAGAACAAAGATCCATGGGTCATATGTGATGTGTACAAGTCAACCCCGCCTTAATCTGATGCACAGTGTGGCCGGAATCAATCTAAGTGGCTCTCTTTTTCTTAAAATGGACAACAATTTAAGTACATACAAAAAACCAACCAAATGCATTCAGTTTCCATTGAAACTATAGAAGAACAATCCATGGGTCATATGTGACATGTAAGAGTCAACCCCACCTCAATATGAGGCACAGTGTGGCCGACACCACTCAAAGTGTCTGCCTTTTGTTTCAAAAGGACGTCATTTTAATTGAAAAACATCAACTGGCATACAGAAAACTGACCAAACACATTTGGATTGTGTCGATACATTAGAACAATGATCCATGGGTCATATGTGACGTGTACAAGTAAACCCTACCTCAATCCGAGGAGTGGTGTTTCCGTCACCACTCAAAGTGTCTGTCTTTTGTTTCAAAAGCACGTCATTTGAAGTGAAAAACATCCACTGGCATACATAAAAGCGACCAAACGCATTTGTATTGTGCCGATAATTTAGCACAATGATCCATGGGTCATATGTGACCTCTATGAGTCAACTCCGCCTTAATTTGAGGCACGGTGTGGACGAAATCACTCTAAGTGGATCTATTTTGCTTAAAATAGACAACAATTTATGTACATATTGAAAACTGACCAAACGGATTCAGTTTCCATTGAAACATTAACCAAACGATCCATGGGTCATATGTGACGTTTATGTGTCAACTTTGCCTCAATCTGAGGCACGGTGTGGCCGGCACCACTCAAAGTGTCTGCCTTTTGTTTCAAAAGTACGTCATTTTAATTGAAAAACATCAAATAGCATACGGAAAACAGACCAAACACATTCGGATTGTGTCTATGCATTAGCCCAACGATCCATGGGTCATATGTGACGTGTACGAGTCAACCTTGCCTCAATCTGAGGCGCAGTGTGGCCGCCACCACTCAAAGGGTCCGTCTTTTGTTTCAAAAGGACATCATTTGAAGTGAAAAACATCAACTGGCATACGAAAACCCAACCAAACGCATTCAAATTGTGTCGATACTTTTGAAAAAAGATCCATGGGTCATATTTGATTTGTACGAGTCAACCCCACCTTAATCTGAGGCACGGTGTGGCCGAAATCACTCTAAGAATCTCTCTTTTGCTTAAAATGGACAACAATATAAGTACATACGGAAAACCGACCAAACGCATTCGGATTCCATTTAAACTTTAAAAGAATGATCCATGGGTCATATGTGACGTGTACGAGTCAACGCCACCTCTATCCGAGGCACGGTGTGGCCGAAACCACTCAAAGTATCTGCCTTTTGTTTCAAAAGTACGTCATTTTAATTGAAAAAAATCAACTGGCATATGGAGAACTGAACAAACGCATTAGGATGGTGTCAATAAATTAGCACAATGATCCATGGGTCATATGTGACATGTATGAGTCAACCCCGCCTCAATCCGAGGCGTGGTGTGGCCGCCACCACTCAAAGTGTCTGCCTTTTGTTTCAAAAGGACGTCATTTTAATTGAAAAACATAAACTGGCATACAGAAAATCAACCAAACGCATTCGTATTGTGTCGATACAATAGAACAATGATCCATGGGTCATATGTGATGTGTATGAGTCAACCCCGCCTCAATCCGAGGTGTGGTGTGGCCACCACCACTCAAAGTGTCTGTCTTTTGTTTCAAAAGGATGTCATTTGAAGTGAAAAACCTCAACTGGCATACAAAAAACCGAGAAAACGTATTCGGATTGTGTCTATACTTTAGCACAATGATCCACGGGTCATATGTGACGTGTAAGAGTCAACCACGCCTCAATCCGAGGTGTGGTGTGGCTACCACCACTAAAAGTGTATGTCTTTTGTTTCAAAAGGACTTCATTTGAAGTGAAAAACATCAACTGGCATACGAAAAACTGACCAAACGCATTCGGATTTTATCGATACTTTAGCACAACGATCCATCGGTCATATTTGACATGTACGAGTAAACCCCACCTTAATCTGAGGCATGGTGTGGCCGGAATCACTCTAAGTGTCTCTCTTTTTCTTAAAATGGACAAAAATTTAAGTACATACGGAAAACCGACCAAACGCATTCGGGTTCCAATGAAACTTTAGGAGAATGGTCCATGGGTCATATGTGATGTGTAATAGTCAACGCTACCTCAATCCAAGGCGCGGTGTGGCGAGCACGACTCAAAGTGTCTACCTTTTGTTTCAAAATTACGTCATTTTAATGAAAAAACATCAACTGGAATATGGAAAACTGACCAAACGCATTCTGATTGTGTCGATACATTAGAAAAATGATCCATGGGTCATATGTGATGTGTATGAGTCAACCCCGCCTCAATCCGAGGCGCGGTGTGGCCACCACCACTCAAAGTGTCTGCCTTTTGTTTCAAAAGGATGTCATTTTAATTGAAAAACATCAACTGGCCTACGGAAAATCAACCAAACACATTCGGATTATGTCGATACAATAGCAAAACGATCCCTGGGTCATATGTGATGTGTACGAGTCAACCCCACTTCAATCCGAATGCGGTGTGGCCACCACCACTCAAAGTTTCTGTCTTTTGTTTCAAAAGGACGTCATTGGAAGTGAAAAACATCAACTGGCATACTGAAAACCGACCAAACGCATTCGGATTTTGTCGATACTTAAGCACAACAATCCATGGGTCATATGTGATGTGTACGAGTCAACCCTGCCTCAATTCGAGGTGTGGTGTGGCCGCCACCACTAAAAGTGTCTGTCTTTTGTTTCAAAAGGATATCATTTGAAGTGAAAAACATCAACCAGCATACAGAAAACGGACCAAACACATTCGGATTGTGTCGATACCTTTGCAAAACGATCCATGGGTCATATGTGACATGTATGAGTCAACCCCACCTTAAAATGAGGTACGGTGTGGCCGGAATCACTCTAAGTGTCTCTCTTTTGCTTAAAATTCACAACAATTTAAGTACATATGGAAAACCGACCAAATGATTTCATTTTCCATTGAAATGTTAGGAGAACGATCCATGATTCATATGTGATGTGTACGAGTCAACTCTGCCTAAATCCGAGGCACGGTGTGGCCGACACCACTCAAAGTGTCTGCCTTTTGTTTCAAAAGTACGTCATTTTAATTGATAAACATCAACTGGCATACAGAAAACTTACCAATCACATTCGGATTATGTCGATACATTATCACAATGATCCATGGGTCATATGTGACGTGTACGAGTAAACCCCGCCTCAATCCGAGGCGCTGTGTGGCCTCCACCACTCAAAGTGTCTACGTTTTTTTCAAAAAGACGTCATTTTAATTGAGAAACATCAACTAGCATATGGAAAATCGATCAAACTCCTTCAGATTGTGTCGATACAACAGAACAACAATCCATGGGTCATATGTGATGTGTACGTGTCAACCCCGCCTCAATCCGAGGTGTGGTGTGGCCGCCACCACTCAAAGTGTCTGTCTTTTATTTCAAAAGGACGTCATTTAAAGTGAAAAACATCAACTGGCATACGGAAAACCGACCAAACGCATTCTTATTGTGTATATACATTAGCACAACGATACATGGGTCATATGTGACGTGTACGAGTCAACCCCGCCTCAATCAGAGGCGCGGTGTGGCCGCCACCACTAAAAGTGTCTGTCTTTTGTTTCAAAAGGACGTCATTCGAAGTGAAAAACATCAACTGCCATACAGAAAACTGACCAAACGCATTCAGATTGTGTCGATACATTTTCAGAATGATCAATGGGTCATATGTGATGTGTATTAGTCATCCTCGCCTTAATCTGTGGCACGGTGTGGCCGAAATCACTCTAAGAGGCTCTCTTTTGCTTAAAATGGACAACAATTTAAGTATATATAGAAAACTGACCAAACACATTCAGTTTCCATTGAAACGTTAGGAGAACGATCCATGGGTCATATGTGATGTCTTCGAGTCAACGCCGCCTCAATCCGAGGCACGGTGTGGCCAGCACCGCTCAGAGTGTATGCCTTTTATTTCAAAAGTATGTCATTTTAATTGAAAAACATCAACTGGCATACGGAAAACCGACCAAACGCATTTGGATTGTGTCGATACATTAGAACAATGATCCATGGGTCATATGTGATGTGTACGAGTCAACCCTGCCTCAATCCGAGGCGCGGTGTGGCCGCCACCACTCAAAATGTATGCCTTTTTTTCAAAAGGATATCATTTTAATTGAAAAACATCAACTGACTTACGGAAAATCGACCAAACACATTCAGATTGTGTCTATACAATAGCACAACGATCCATGGGTCATATATGACGTGTACGAGTCAACCTCGCCTCAATCCAAGGTGGGGTGTGGCCACCACCACTCAAAGTGTCTGTCTTTTGTTTCAAAAGGACGTCATTTGAAGTTAAAAACATCAACTGGCATACGGAAAACCGACCAAACACATTCGGATTATGTCGATACTTTAGCACAACAATCCATGGGTCATATGTGATGTGTAAGAGTCAACCTTGACTCAATTCGAGGCGCGGTGTGGCCAACACCACTAAAAGTGTTTGTCTTTTGTTTCAAAAGGACGTCATTTGAAGTGAAAAACATCAACTGGCATACGGAAAACCGACCAAACGCATTCGGATTGTGTTGATACTTTAGAACAACAATCCATTGGTCATATGTGATGTGTACTAGTCAACTCCACCTTAATCTGAGGCATGGTGTGGTCGTAATCACTCTATGTGTCTCTTTTTATCTTAAAATGGACAACAATTTAAGTACATACGGAAAACCGACCAAACGCATTCCGCATCCATTGAAACTTTAGGAGAACGATCCATGGGTCATATGTGACGTGTACGAGTCAACGCCGCCTCAATCCGAGGTACGGTGTGGCCGAAACCACTCAAAGTGTCTGCCTTTTGTTTCAAAAGTAAGTCATTTTAATTGAAAAACATCAACTGGCATATGTAAAATCGAATAAACACATTCGTATTGTGTCGATACATTAGAACAATGATCCATGGATCATATGTGATGTGTACAAGTCAACTCCGCCTCAATACGAGGTGCGGTGTGGCCGCCACAACTCAATGTGTCTGCCTTTTATTTCAAAAGGACGTCATTTAAATTGGAAAACATCAACTACCATACGGAAAATCAACCAAACGCATTCATATTGTGTCGATACAATAGAACAATGATCCATGGGTCATATGTGACATGTAAGAGTCATCCCCGCCTCAATCAGAGGTGTGGTGTGGCCGCCACCCCCCAAAGTGTCTGCCTTTTGTTTCAAAAGGACGTCATTTGAAGTGAAAAACATCAACTGACATACGGAAAACCGAGCAAACACATTCGGATTATGTCGATACTTTAGAAAAACGATCCATGGGTCATATGTGACGTGTACAAGTCAACCCCACCTCAATCCGAGGTGCGGTGTGGAAGCCACCACTATAAGTGTCTGTCTTTTGTTTCAAAAGGACGTCATTTGAAGTGAAAAACATCAACTGGAATACAGAAAACTGACCAAACGCATTCGGATTCTGTCGATACTTTAGAACAACGATCCATGGGTCATATGTGACGTGTACGAGTCAACCCCGCCTTAATCTGAGGCAAGGTGTGGTCAGAATCACTCTAAGTGTCTCTCTTTTGCTTAAAATGGACAATAATTTAAGTACATACGGAAAACCGACCTTACACATTCAGTTTCCATTAAGACTTTAGGAGAATGATCCATGGGTCATATGAGACATGTACGAGTCAACGCCGCCTCAATCCGAGGCATGGTGTGGCCGAAACCACTCAAAGTGTCTGCCTTTTGTTTCAAAAGTATGTCATTTTAAATGAAAAACATCAACTGGCATACGGAAAACTGACCAAACACATTCGGATTGTGTCGATATATTAGCACAACGATCTATGGGTCATATATGACGTGTATGAGTCAACCCCACCTCAATCTGAGACGCGGTGTGGCCGGCACCACTAAAAGTGTCTGCCTTTTGTTTCAAAAGGACGTCATTTTAATTGAAAAACATAAAGTGGCATATGGAAAATCAACCAAATGTATTCGGATTGTGCCGATACAATAGAACAATGATCCATTGGTCATATGTGATGTAAACTAGTCAACCCTGCATCAATCCAAGGTGCGGTGTGGCCGCCACCACTCAAAGTGTCTGTCTTTTGTTTCAAAAGGACGTCATTTGAAGTGAAAAACATCAACTGACATACAGAAAACCGACCAAACGCATTCGGATTGTGTCAATACTTTAGTACAACGATCCATGGGTCATATGTGACGTGTACGAGTAAACCCCGCCTCAATCCAAGGTGTTATGTGGCCGCCACCACTAAAAGTGTCTATCTTTTGTTTCAAAAGGACGTTATTTGAAGTGAAAAACATCAACTGGCATACGAAAAACCAACCAAACGCTTTCAGATTGTGTTGATACTTTAGAACAACAATCCATGGGTCATATTTGACGTGTAAGAGTCAACCCCACCTTAATCTGAGGCATGGTGTGGATGAAATCACTCTAAGTGGCTCTCTTTTGCTTAAAATGGACAACAATTTAAGTACATACGGAAAACCGACCAAACGCATTTGGATTCTATTGAAACTTTAGGAGAACGATCCATGGGTCATATGTGACATGTACGAGTCAACTCCGCCTCAATCCGAGGCGTGGAGTGGTCGGCACCACTCAACGAGTCTACCTTTTGTTTCAAAAGTACATCATTTTAATTGAATAACATCAACTGACATACGGAAAACTGACCAAATGCATTCGGATTGTGTAGATAAATTAGCAGAATGATCTATGGGTCATATGTGATGTGTACGAGTCAACCCCACTTCAATATAAGGCACAGTGTGGCCAGTAGCACTCCAGATGTATGTATTATGTTTAAAATTGACATTATTTCAGGTAGAAATATATGGTATACAAAAAACCGATCAAATTATGAATTGACTTCCGGATTCCACATATAATTGTAATGTAAATTTTAAATTGAATTCTAAATGAATTATGTATGTTTATAATTATGTTATGAATTCTAATTTAATTATGGATGTGTATAGTTCCACCATTATATGTTAAATGTATGAATTTTTTATCTATATTTAAGTGTTAGTTGGTTATTGCAGGTACAATAATTGTATATGTATGTGTTAGTTTATTGCAGGTACAATAATTGGGTTGAAAATGAAAGGGAACCCACAAAATGAGACCTGTTCCTCAAATTGGAGGGCAATTTGGAGAGCTTCTAGGCAAATTTCAGAGCTGCTGTGCAATTTGCCCAGCAGAGACTATGCCAATGGTTCAAAACCGTTGGCATAGAGTGTCTAGGTTTTGTTTTACCAACGGTTCAGAGAACCGTTGGTAAAACAGTTTTCCCAATAGTACTAAACCTTTGGGAAAGTGGAGATTTGGGGTTTTTCCCAATGGTTTGGAAAACCGTTGGGAAAAACATGCTTATTTTGGGCACCCTATCCCAACGGTTGTAAACCATTGGGAAAAATCTTTTCCAATGGTTTTCCAGAACCGTTGGGATAGGGTAATTTTTCAGCACCCTATACCAACGGTTTACTATAAACCATTGGGAAAAACTTTTCCCAACAACTTACTTCCTTTTGGTTTGCATAACCATTGGTATAACATATACCAATGGTTCTGCATCATTTCCCAACAGTTCTAAACCGTTGGGAAATCCTTCATTTCCAGTAGTGGCACTCTTGGAAAGTAAAAAATGTTACTTTATTTGAAAATGAGTTTCAGATTTAAAAGGTCCCACATTGATATAATTCGAGGCTAAGGTGATAAGGGTTCGAAATAAACCCACCGAATAGGTTTTGAACATGTGTAGGTCATAGATTTTACATTATCGTTTCATTTTATTTAAATCCTCTATTAATGAAGTAATCACTGCATCATTATGATGTCATAAATAATTTAATTTTTTTAATGTATAAAAATTATAAAAAAAAATACTATGATGTAGGAAATATTTTTATCTTTCTAATGACTATTTATAGTCAAAAATCTGACTTGTATAACCCCATTTAAAAATTGTTTTTGTAAAACATCTCATGTTTGTGTCGTTTTTACTTTTACATTAAATAAAAAGTTATTTATGTCATTTACCAACCAAAGTGGCTCCATGGGGTCCCCAAGTTGACCCATAGATTTTCTTGGTCGTCCATGACACATCCAATGATGGTAGGACATGTTTCAAGCTCATATCATATTATTAAAACATTGTTTTTACCTTAAACTACAATAATTACCTCTAATCACGACTAAAAACTTAATAAGTTACTATTCCCCAAAAATTTATTTTAATCCAATTGAACCAAATTTAATTATTAATTACAACCATTTAAGTTGGATTTTTGAAATTCAAAACACAAAGGTGGTAAAATTTCATTTAAACGGAAAATCAGTTTTTATAAGTACCACTTAGTGGTTTCACTATTCATCAAAAATTGAAGTTTTTCAGAAAAATACCAAAACTTCACTCAAAGCTATATTTGATATTCCGAATTCAAAAATGATGTCTATTTTACAAAATTCAAAACATATTAGTTACATTAATTAATTTAATAACTAATTCCCGCAGTCATGTCAAATAGCGTGTTTTTAAGAAACAATATATACCAAAAGATTGACACTAGTTTAAGTCCAATTTCAAAGTGAAATTAATTCCAATGTCCACCATTTGGTTAAATGGTAAAAATATATTCTATTTACACTTTAAAACCAATTAAAAAGATAATATAACCATATAAATAAATTAAATTTAAAGTGGTTTTGAATTAAAATACAACATTTTTCACTATTCCTTTAAAAATGAACATTATCAGAAAAATACCTGAAATTTATCCAAAGTAAATTTCAATATCCAAATCATAAAGAATACGTTTATTTTGACAAATATAGCTTATAAAATAATCAAAATATAGATTTAAAAATTCTTCTCCATCAAAAGACGGTAAAACAATCTTTTAAAAATACTAGAGTATTCCATGATTTACGATGGATTTATTCTCATTTTAAGCCTCAAAAACACTATCTAATTCATAAATATACATCGATAAAAATATATATTATTCATTACATACTTGGGATGTTACAAATAACACATTTTTATCCATCCTGTATAAACGATCAAACTGCAGATCAACCTGTTTGTGGGTTGGTCAGTGTTAATCGTTCGAAAAAAATGTGGAAATAAACTCATATAGAAATAAAATACCAACCTCGAGGATTGGAATTATCATTGACAAAGAGTGAGTCATGTTATCATCATTTTTAAATATATTGATTCATGTTATGAATCAGATCATCAATCTACCATCATCCATTGTTCGTCGATGAGGGTATTTGAAAATGAATTTTAATAAATTTTTTCAATAGAATCCAAATATTTCTCTTGTATCATCTCTTATACTATAACCCTGTTAATCTATTAATTGAATAAATTCATTTCAGCATGCTTTCTTTTCAACTTCTTAGCGTTTTCATGCTTTTTTATTTATGAAATGAAATAACTACATAGTCATTTTGTCATGGCATTGATGTGTTGTCCAATGAATTAAAAGAAAAATGAAATAAAATATTTAAGTTTATTTTTATTCTAATATAAATCTTCTAAAAAAGATTTCACATTGTCAACCCCCGTCGGTTGAGGTTAGGTCATTCCTATGAAAATCTCTATTCTCTGAACACCACGGTGCCCTTGTATTTTAAATTATGATCACCTATTTAAATATACAATAAAATAGCTTGCTATGTATTTTTAATAAACGTAAAAATAGTTCAAACATTTATTCTAGGAACCCCAAGCCTTAGAATCACATATCTTCCAAGCTCTCAGTATTAAAATAATCCCATAACAAATTATATAAAAAATCAAGGACATTGAATTCTCCATACCATAGGGATTAAATTCCCCAAAATCCAAAACAAGTGATAAATGAAGAATTAGAGGTACTAATCATGAATATGAGCCTCCTGCTCCAAAATTCTCTCATATAGATTATCAAGCTTCCACCGAACGTCCACTAGAGGAATCGACCATCCATAAAGAATCTTATATCATTGATCCTTGATATCCCCTAGGTACTCGAAAAAAGTCATCCCACTGTCAATGTCCGACTCTCCCAAGTCAATGATGTGATATAAGTCTTGTATATATATCCTCAACTGGGATACATGGGAGATATCATGCACCCTCTATAACAATGGTGGTAGAGCTAAGCAGTATGAAACCTCACCTACTCTACATAGTATCAGAAAATGTCTGATGAACCTCTGTGATCAGTTGTTGTCTCGACCAAATCCTCATACCCCACATTAAGGAATGACCCAAAGAAACACATGTTCTCTATACTAAAACACCAATGGTCCCTATCACCTGTCAGAATAGTAATTATAATGGCTTTATATAGTCTTAATCAACTACTAGATGACCGGTACCTTCTCTGTATTAGCTTGAACCAACTTTGGGACCAAGAGGGATGACTCTTCTGGATCTGTCCAGCAAAGTAGCGACCAGCTGGGTTACCCGTACATGGCCTTAAATGGTTCCATATCGATGGTGGATTGGTAGTTGTTATTGTATGAAAACTACAATATGGGTAGGTGATCTTTTCAACTCTATTCAAAATAGAGGATGAAAGCACATAGCATGTCTTCTAAGACATGAATGTACCACTCCATCGAACTATCTTCCTGTGGGCCAAAAAATATTCCCAAGACCAGATGAGTCCCAAATACCTCCTAAAACGCTTTCCACAACCAGGATGTAAATTTTTTATCTCGATCAGAGACTATTTTTAGTGCGACTCCATGGGTTCGAATAATCTCCTGCAAATGGAGGTGCACCATGTTATCTACTAAACCTTGTTCTCAAATCATAAAGAAGAGGGCTGACTTTATGAGTTGGTAAATGATCACCGAAATGGTATCATTCCCACTAGACGTACATTATAAACAAGTTAATAATTCCATCAATATTCCTTCCCACTTCCACTCCATCACTTTAGGGGGTTACGTCAAAACCATTGGAACCGATTTCATGGCCTTCACTTGTTGATAAGTGAGAAATCTAGAGACAAACTCTTCTATTACATTCTTCATACACAGCCACAAAATCTGACTTTAGAGGTCCTAGTACATCTTTTCCACAATAGTATGTACCAACAAAGGTCGTGTATGGAACTACCTCCAAGCCTTCTCCCATATCCTCATTGGTACAACTATGAATCCTATAAAAATGATGGCATGCATCCCAGCATTCAGATATTCATCATAGGAATTCCCTGTGTACATTTGATAACATATTGTTTTATAGTAGATATTTATGATTTTTTCCTCCCTAACTCGTTGTAAGAGTGGAGTGGTAACCACCATCAACAAGAGATAATCTACTTCACCTCCATAAACGAAGGACATGTGAATCTAATCCAACTCCTATAATGCATAATTCAGTAGTTGTTAACTCAGTCTATAGTAGAGAGCATCTACCACCATCTACCCTTTCCCAGGAGTATAGAATATCTAAATTTCATAATCTTGGAGACACTCAAACCAACACCATTGTGTCATGTTTAGATCTGTCATTGAAAATATATATGTGAGACTTTTTTAGTCTGAGTAGATGATAAATCCCTCACCCATAAGGTAGTTTCACCACATATTCAATATGAAGACTACTGTTTCGAACTCAAGACCATGGCTCACATAGTTCTTCTAATGTGTTCTCACCATTCATGAACCATATGCAGTCATCACTTTACCACGCCTCAAGACCCATCTAACCTCTTCACCTAATGAATTGAAGAATACTACGTACTCAACACCGTCCTCTATAAATATTTGGATTTGAGTGATCATAACACTCTTTCTCAGTTGCTAAAATATCTCCTGACATTTTTCCATCGATAGGAATGTTTTCCCATTCTATTTAAACGATTTTATTGATGCTTATACTCTAGAAATGTCAGGTACTAAACTCTGATTGTACCCAACCAACCCAAAGAAACTCTGCACCTTGGTAATGTTCTCTGATGGATCCCATGAAAGCACCACTTCAAACTTCGATGGATCTCTTCAACTCAAACCTACAAAATGATATCTTCCCAAAGTGGAAATATCATTAAAATAATGGAAAATTAGAGATCTTCCCATAATGTCGGGGCTCCCAGAGAGAGCCAAGGACTATCCTCAAGTGTAGGGTATGATCCTCTTCTAATGCCGAGTACATTTTGGATTTGATAAATAAAGGACAATATAAATCAATCTAGGTAGGGCATGAAGATCATGTTCACGAGTATCATGAATTATTCAGGGGAATTCATTACAGAAAACAAAATCAATTTGTATTCATAGTGGCTTTAGAGGCATCTAAAATCTATCTTCGGGGATATACTTATCTCGCACCCAAAGCCGAGGATAGCCTAGTCTGAGATCTACCTTCGAGAACCATCTTGATCCCTTTAGCTGATTGATGAGGTCATCAGTCCTTGGTAGTTGATACTTATTCTTCATGTTCTCTTTTTTATGGTTCTGAAATCCTACATATAATCTCATGCTCTTGTCTTCCTTCATGGAAAAAAACTAGGGATGCCCATGGTAAAACATTAGGTCTCACATAGCAATTCCTCTATAAGTCCTCTAACTACTCCCCCAATTAACAATGATCTATGGGAGCCATCTAATATTCCGGTGTGGATATTTGGGTCATCCCAAGTTATAGTGAAATATATAAATTTACCTATCTATTAATAGACTTTCCTGGAACATGTTCTAGAAATATGTCATCATATACATCCTTAACTGCTGGAAACTGAGGACTCTTATCTTTCAATGCACCGAGGGTCATGATAGCTAAACGATGTACAATTGACTGCACCCTCCTATGTGTGAGTCCATCCTATACATCATCGGTTTCCTTCTCAATTAAAAAAGAAAACCTAGTCTCATCCATGTAGTCACACCACACATTGCACCTAAAACTATATAATATGAACATGAATTGTGGATAACCATTCCATACAATGAATTATGTCATAAGGCCTCTAGGATTCCACCATAATATCCAAACTCAATCTCTATCCACCAAGAGTAAGGGAACACTGTCAGAACTTGTGTGTGATCCTCAAATCATATTTTGTATGATTCTTTAAGTGTAAGGATCGATTCAACAGATCCACCAGAATCTCCGTGTCTCAAACAAGGGTAGTGGTGAGAAAAGTGTTCTGGCACCCATGATTATGAAAACTGTAGAAATAGTGAAAAAGACATATAATGTACATTTAATAATCCTGGAAGTCTCGAGTTCATAATCCTATATCCCAAAGAGTTGACCTCATCCATGTACACCATCTCCCAGAGATTAGGGTGGACCAACTGTGGGTGGTGGTGGTGGTCCATAAAACTTCTATCCACCTCCTACAACTCATCCATCTCCTCTACCACATATGATTAAGGTCATAACATCCTTATCCAGCCTCATCCACAACCTATATGGTCCCTAAACACTCTCCTGGTCGGTCGTATGGTTGGTCAGACAATCTAAATCTATATTCCCCTTGACTACCACATGAGTCGCATAGTCTGACCTTCATCTGACACGATCTTCCCTGGGAACCCTACACTGCTGATCTCATGTCCAGGGGACATCCCCTAGACATCCTGGCCTTTGGGATCCCAGCGTCAGCTATCAACATCAAACTACCAAGGACCCTGCTTCCAATTTCCTGGTGGTAGCACCCATCACCAGTTCTAGCTCTGTAAGAAACCCCTATACTAGTACAACTTGAACTAGCACCCCCTCCATGAATACGTATTCTAGGGAATTTCATCGATGCATTGATCTCATTGTGTAGTCCATTATCAAATTATTGAGCCCTAGAGATTGGGTGTCACACCATATATTTAGTGTAGCAAGAATGATATGTGAATCTCGCTGAGTACTCAGCTAATGACTAGAGTACTTGTTGTAGGTGCACTAACTCTTGTATAGGAACATAATGTAACATCAATATAAATAAATCCTTTATGAAGAAGTGATTGAAGTCTGACTAGGATAGTGTTTCCGCCTCGTGCATCTGATTCATTAGGATCTACAATCATTGAGCCCTGAAAAAGGACTGTGACTATGACTTCTATCTATTAGGGATGCATCCTCACTATGCGGATGAATAACTTCACCACCTCTAACCATTCCTCATATACCTGAGGATATTTATAACTTTGAATCATGAGAGGTCCCTCCCTTTAGAACATATGCAATGCACTGATATTACATGCTCCCTCAACTAGTAGCATAGATAGTAACTATTTCTCTCACAGTTTTGGTATTGATGGTACACAACCTAGAGGTTATATCTATGGAAATCATCCCTTCAAAAATGACTCATCACTTAGTGGACCATCCTCATTCCCACACAATGTAATTTTGGATGGCTGTCTACATGGAGGCATCCTGAAACAAATCAATATATACCAATGTCAATATAGTATAATCGGTTAGAAGGCTATGACTCAATAATGACATGAGAACATTGTCAATTCATATATGATACATGAACCGTTTACTTCCCCTATAACTACTGTTTTCATGTACAAAGTCATAATGCTGAATTCTTGTTTGTTGTGTATGGATACTTCTACCACTACACCAACACTGGGTTCCCTAGCCTAAAATCCAAGCTTGAAACTGTTAACATTGTTTCTAAAAGAAAGAGTAAAACTAATCCCACTCTGATACCACTCTTTCACGGCACATCCCCCATGACACATTCTGTAACTAACCCAATCTCACCTCCCATTGGGCATGGGTTGGAAAATAGAGGTGTGTCGGCATATCAAACAAGTGGGAGGCATTTTCCATATTACATGTACGAATTCACAGATCTCCAAGAAAAAGATGAAATGGAAAACACTAATCAAACATAGATGAAAACCACTAAGTTAATCCACTCATATTATGGTACAAAATAGAGAAAAATTGTCGGATTAAATTCCCCACTAAAAAGGAAAAGTATATTCTCTAGGATATCATCTGCAGAAAACCCAACATGATGGGTAGGTATGGTAATATGTATGGATTTCAATGAAATATACCAAATCTATTGGGTGGAAATGAATCACCCCTGATCGTTTGTCCACTATGGACTCCATTAAACCTAACAATCATCTCCAGAATACATGATATGTACGGGTGAAGCCTGTGATGGGGTGAGTAAAACAATACTAAGTAGGGATCCCAAACCACAAAGGTATCACTATGTAATATACCACAATAGAATCACATAAAAAAATAACAGAATGGAATCACAAAAATAATACCAAAAAAATCACACAAAGTACTCCACAATGGAATCACTAAGAAATCCTTCCAGCGGACAACAAAAGATGAACACAAAGTGTATCCTCTATAAAGTATAATTAATATTGTCCCTAGAGTCAGATCACAGCATGTAAAGTTCATGGTACATAAAAAATATTGTAATAGTTATCCACAATACTCACATGTTATAAAACATGGATTGTAGGTAACACATGGAGTGTTATTAACTCACAAAGTGTAGATAACACACAGAGTTGGTAACACACGGAGTGTTGGTAACACACATATTGTCTTCAATAACTAGTGGACCCACACCTTTGTGGGACAGGGGAGTTCCAAATAAGCTTAGGTAAGACATATAGACTAGATAATACAAAAATTCTAGGTAAGACACACAGTCTATGAAATCACATAGCCTTTAGGTTGTATCCATCCCCAAGATTCCATCATAAGAAAACTAATTATGAGAACACCAACTCTCTAATAGAAAAGACCATACATAAACTAATAAGGAAACTCACATATATTATATCAATAGGACTTCTTATTCGTGACTGTCCAAATGTTGCAGAAATCAGGTCAAACAGACACACAGTTTGAGAGTTATGGGCATTTAATTTAAAATGTTCTTGTGGGGTCTAGGTCTGGTCCATCCCTATCGGACCAAGTTTACATGAACCAGGTCTTGACTGACCCATCCATTTGGGGCTAACCTGACCCACTAGGTCAGCTCAGAGCATTAGGTCATGCCCACCCCATTTGGGCTAGGGATGCTGCCAGCATTAGACACTGGTGACCAGGTACACCGCCTGCATACCAGTCATGTGAAGTGAAACGGTCCAGTTTATTCAGATTCAGTGGATTCCACGTCCACTCCAGCTACACACGGCCTAATATGCATGTGTTTTAGAGGGTCTACAGAACTTATATACATTTTCTTCTTCTGATGTAGCTTGGGGAACTACATCCTCCAACCACTGCAGCTCGCTGCCGCATCACATCATCGTCACCCTCAGCCACGCTACCACGAGCCCTTCTTCCAAAAACATTTGAGTCCAAGATCATCTACTGTTGTGTTTATATGCAATTGTGAACCACTGAAACCATTGTTCACCACCGTAGATGACCATCCTTCTATGGGACTCCGGTCGCACTCTACTGACCTGTTTTTGGAAACGGAAGAACACATGTGACCCTCATGTCAAGTTATTCATTTTCATAGACATAAAATCTCATTTCCATCACTTTAGTGATCCAATCAAATTTGGATCCTCAAAAATAATTCCTACGCGACCACGTGAGGCCTTCGACGAAGAGAACAAGAACGATGATAGGAATGGAATCAGGAACAACATTTAGAACGGTCAGGGGCTTTGTTCGTGTCAACTAAAATTTTATCTTGTTAGCATGATCATGATAAATGAATTAAAATTAAAAATATTTAATTCCCACATTATTCCTACATTTTTATCCATCATGCATAAAAGATCGAACCACATATCATCATATTCATGGGATAGTCCACATTTATCATTGGAAACAAGAATGGGGAATGAAGTTCACATAGAAATTAAAACACATAACTTGAGGATTGGATCAATCATTCACAATGTGTGAGTGATGCATTCATCATTCCTCAATCTGCTGACAACTGTTCTGAATCCGATCATTGATCCACCATCATTCATAGTTTGTCGATTAGAGTATTTCCCATGTGTTTTTTATATTTTTTTCAGAGACTCTAGGTATTTCTCTAGGATATTCAATGATTCTATATCCCTTACATGAAATTAATTGAAGAAATGAATTTCTACATCTTTGTTTTTCTAAATTGTAGTGTCAGCATAAAGTTTCCTTTAGGACGGGAAACATCATCCTTGTCATTGTGTCACAGAATTATTGCGTCATCAAGAATCATTAAAATAAAAATAAAATGAACTTTTTTTTAGTTTATTTCTATTCTCCATTACAATATCTGAAAATGATTTCTCATTGTCGACCCACACCATTCATGGTTAGGTCCTTCCTATGAAAAGTTGGCTACTAAGGATAAAATGATGCCATTAAATTTTAAATCTGATCATTAATTTAAAATATAAAAAAACTAATCACAAACGCTATTTTTAATAAAAAAACATTGTACAATTCTTTATTTAGGAATCCAATTCCTCAAAATCAATTAATGTCCCAGTGCTTGGTATCAAAAAAATTACATATAAAAAATATACATTGAAAATATGGGATATTCCACTATTGTTCATAGAATAATTATTATTTTATATATAGAATATATATTAAATAAAAACCTAATTATTATAATCTATATAACAATAAAATGAATAAATATCCACTTTAATATGTGGGGAGGTAGTCTACACATGCACATAAGCGATATTATTGTTTTCCAAAGGATCAAAAAATAAGAACGTATATAAAATTTTACATTTAAAAAATTATTTTTAAATCATTAATATAAAACATATTAAAAAATATATAGTTACTACCATTTTTGAAAAGTTTTAATGAAGGATTAATCACATTTCTTCATGAGGCTGTAATTCTCTATATACAGGAGTGGTGTTATCATATCCCCCACATAATCGAAATTAAAAAAAGTATATTTGATATTATAATTATAGATGTGTTATAATTTCATTAATATAATTCATATATGTTAAATATATCTTTATATCCTTCTATTAATGGTGGATAATAAAAATTAATTATATCATTTCGTGTGTTTGTAGTCCTCCATACACATGATCAACAGTTTCATTTCCTATTTGATTGAAGAGAAGATTGATCTATATTATCATTTTAATATAATAACATATAAATATTATATCAATATATATATATATATATATTATTTTAATATTTTAATAAATTTTTAACAATCTGGAAGGAGAAATAAAAAAAATACGTACGATTATGAATTTTACCTCTTCTTTAGAGAGCCTCATTAGGTTTTTACCTACTGCCTTTTTAAGAGGGATTCCAAATAAAAATAAGGACTATATAACATGGGGAGTGGATTAATGAAGGTAGTTGAGAAGTTATTGGCAAAAAAATCATTTGGATGTCATAATATTATAGGAGAGGTGGTGGCCATTTATAAGTGAGGCATGCGACATAATTGTAGTTTTTTAAAAGAAAAAGGTATACACACATTTTTCACATGTCATAATAAAATAAACTGGACCATTATCAAAATTTATATGAGATTATGGTGATATATGTATAGAAAATGGGTATTGAAAATTTTTATAAGTTATTTTACCTTTCATATTTTTAGTTTTAACCCATAAAAAACTAATTTTTATCTTAAATGTGGTAATTATGATTTACTATTTTCACTATTCCTAGTGGCAAAAAAAATTGTGGGAATTATTGGATATTATAAATTATGATGATTAAAAATATGGAATATATATTTCAAAATTAAAATCATATAAGTGGCTTAACTAAATTTCTAATTAAACCATATATGCAATGAAAGAGTAGTTTTCAAAAGAGGAAATTATCATTTATATTGAATTTTTTAATAATAAAATTCTATATCAAATTGATTTAAATTACATAAATCAGTTAAATTTGAATATAATTGGACTAATTTTAATTTTAAACTTATTAAAATTATAATTTATCTTTGTTAATTACTTAAATGAAAAATGAGTTTTGAATAAAAATATATATTTTTCATAATTCATCAAAAAATGAATCAAATAAAAAATTTCTCAAAAATTCACCCTTATATAATTTTATCATCTATATATAAAAAATGATTTTTATTTTTGAAAATAATTCTCTAAAAATTGTAAAAAAATTAATTTTAAACTATGTTCACAAAGCGTGAAAAAATAGACATTCAGACAAATATATTTTTTCAGAAAAAAATTCCTTTTATTTCAAATAGTTATTAATTTATTTCATATTATTAAATAACAATTGAATTTATTTAATAAATTTTGAAAATGTAAATATTTTATAATTTTCTTATTATTATTCATCCCCTACAACAAAATGGATATGTTATCATGGTCGTCTTTAAATAATATTATTTTAATAGAATATCGTTTCGTTTAAACCTGGTGTTTCAAGCATCACAATCTAAAATTAGTGTTTCATGTAACATAATATAATTTCAGTTTTTCTTGATTTTAAATAACATTAAGATATCTAATTTATTTAGAATCAAATATATTATAATTCCTCTAGAATTTAATATCGTGAACCAACCAGGATAACCTCTCAATATAGTACCTGACCAACCCCACAAATTAACCAAAGGGAATTCTCTGTCCCCGCATGATGGTGACTAGAACCCAAGAATAAAAAAAACGAAATGGCATAATTTCATGGAACCTAAAGTAACACCATGGAATATATATAAAAATACATATATATTTGTGTGCATGTGTGTATAATCGAGTGAAACAATGTAAGAGATAAAATATTCTATATTTGAATGATGATATAGGAAACAATAAAAATCAAAAGGCAGTGAGAACATCCCAAAGTACATGTCCAAACATCAAATGAGATATAAATTTGAAACTGACTAAACCATCTGATATCATGGGAAAATCCAATCATATCACCCATAACTACCCAAACACAAAAAACAAAAACCCCACCTCCTGACTAAAGCACCTTACCTTTCTCGTGATCGAAAGACATACAATGTTCTACACAACCCTAAATGGGTGTGTGGTGTGTGATATAATTGGCTCACTGGGATCCCACAAAGTTGTTACATAATAATTCATTGTAAAATAATCTTATAGATACTCTTTTTTAAGTGTTATTAAAATATTATAAAGAGAACCTAGAGCATGTTAATGTTCTATAATTCCCGAGGAGAATCGAAGGACTGACCAAAAACATGTTGTACACACACCTGCACATCAAAAGGATAGTGTATCCCCATACACAACACCAAATGGTGGGACACACCTTCACTAGGTACCTATTTTTGGAACCTATGTTTTAGAAATGCATGGGGTAACTTCTTCGAATATGGTCTCTTGGTTACCTACAAATAGGATCCCAAATATCTATATTTTCACAACTAGAAAAATCGGAGGAAGTTCTATGCTCTGGCTGTAGATCCCCTTCACCCAAGTAACAAATAATTCTCTAGGTAGCTGTCCAAAATAAGATAGAATACATAATTAATGGGGTTTTTTAGGATAAATGTCACTTGAGAGTTGTAAATAGAAGACACATTCACTAGGACTCATTCTACCATAGTGGGAAACCACATATGAAAGGCCCCATTCATTAATTAGGATCATACAAAAGACCAATCAATGGACACCTAAGGAGAACCATGGTTCGTAGGATAAATCCTCACCCATGTTTTATTTCCTAGTTGATTCATTTCCCAAGGAATATCCATCTCATATAGACATATACCCTCTACTTGAAGCACTTATAGTTCCTCCTAGGACCTATGCTAGGTTACTCTTCCATCTAATCTAGTACTAGAACAAGCCCCTCTTTGAAACCCCTTCAGTGCCACATATGGTAGGGATTCACTTCAATATGATCACATCTTTTATAAGGTACCAAATTGGAACCTTCACAAAAACCTCTATACATTCAAAACCATGGAAAAGGAACACAAGCAGGTCTCCCATCTAGATTATTATTCCTTCAGTCATATGATCCCATCATTTGTCGATCCAGGTAGTTATGGTCCTTATGTATCTTGTAGATTTCTATTCCTTCAGTCCTAAGGTCAGCTACTTCATGGATAGATTCAGGGAGTTCCTGGTCAAAGATACAAGGGCTGGGACAATGTCCAACACTAGTCATCTGTAAGACCTAGTTCCTGCAGTTCATAGTGGTGTGGATAAGGTTTACAATTTCTTTTAAATTCATCATAGTGTGAGATAATCCTCAATATCCATGGGTTTCCTTTCAGGGAATCCCTCCTTGAGTAGGTAAATAGTTTTTTCTATATGATTTTTCTATTCTAATAATCCTCTCCCCCTCTAATATTGGGTCAGAGAATGGATTACCACTATATCCCCCTCCTCCCTCTACCATATCCTCAACTTCTACCACCACCTAATAAAGAAAACTATAGTTTATTAGATCTTTAGCTTCCTCTTATGCATCACATTAAGGCATGAATCATCATGACTAACATGGAAAATATTCTTTCCTTTATAATGACACCCACATAGTCCAGTGTATATTTTAGTTGAAAATTATTTATTGAATTTTCTTATCACCTTCTATTAGATTTCTCCCTCAGCGTGAGTCCTCAAATACGTGTATCCAACATTAGGGAAAATAATATTTTGTGGTTCAAATATTCTTACACTTATTCTAGATTATAATGCTAAGAATGACTCATGTGGTATTAAAGGATAATGACAACCATTATATCCACAGGATCCTCAACCTAAATTCAACCATAGTGTATAATCTCTCACATTTTATTGAACTATGAGAACTCTTATTTCTATTATCAGGATATGTAGGACTCTAACCTACGTCTCGAGATCAATTGGTGTTCTACTTGATATAAGAACCAATATCTTATCAAGGTAATACTTCATAGAAGTATGACCCAAGTCAAACCTATGATCTTCCTCCTTAGGTGTATGCCCCGAACTAGAAACCCCAAAATATCTATACTTTATTAAATTTCTCATGGAACCAAACCCATCATCTGGGAAAATTCTTCTAGAGTAATCCCTAAAATTATCTTCTCAAAGGGATATACTCCTATATGAGAAAACCCATGGGCCCCCATAGGTTCATTTCCTCATAATTGAATAGTTTATTCCTTAATTACCATTGAAATGGAATATATAGGAAGCCTCCATGAGTTCCAAACCCAACACCCTAAAAAATCATATTCCCTATAGGCTACATTCTTCTTAGGTTCTAATTCATCTCGAAATTCCATATTCATCCAGGATCAATGGACTACCTCGGCATAAGTCCCACAAAAAAATTTAAATGGGAACGATTCTCCTAGATGTCCTTCACATATGAAATTAACCTATATGGTTGGTTCCTTATCACATGACCTTAAAATGTATGATGTGTCCCATTAAGTGACACCGAACTATGTGGGTTATGATCACTCTTGTGAGGATACATAATAATACCATATCATGGGTTTGATCCCAATATGCAAATTAATTTAATATCACTAGATGAAAATACAATCTACAGTTTCCCAGCACAAGGATTAAAATCAAGCCTCATCATTATGGCCAAAGAATTTCTAAATAGAACAAAATATGATATTGTTGATAGAGAACCTCAGATAAATATTGATATATCCATTTTTAAAGATAGTCAGATACAGATAGATTATTCTAAACAATATTCATGATAAATAATTGTTCTTAATTCAAGGGTGACCTAAATCATACGTTGGAATTAATAAAGGATTAATGAAAATATATTAAATCAATAAATTGTTAATGAAATATGAAATAATTTCCTCCTAGAGGGTGAAATGAACCAATAAACCATCCTCTCAATGAAAGAGAGTTCTTATCCCCATTTTCCATACACAACCAGGGGAATCTACATTTCGTAAGCCTGTTCATTATGGAATAAAATTATTGGGTGTTTTTGGTTCCGTAAAAAACCCCATTAGAAAGCCTTCAGAAGTAAAGAATCCCATATGAATAGTTCCATGAAATTCAACTCCAAGAAATAAATTATTAAAAGAATGAACTATAAAAAATCAAAAAATGATGGACACAACATGATTCTTTAACCAAGATGATAATATCAACCACCCATCAAGAATATTTCTCACATTAAATGAATCAATTAAATAAGAATGTGGTCATTTTAATGGGATGTTTCGTTTCTGCGGTTCTATTGTCTGTTTAATCATAATCGAGTTAATTATTTCCAAGAACTGCCTTTAATAAAATGATTCGCTTCCACCATTCAACAGTACATGCCCTGCCTACTGCATAGGATGGGTATTCTTCCATGAGAAGTACACGATCACTTACCCAGCGTCTTCAATGTGGGGTATCAGACTCAATGGTCCAATAGTGCCATAAAAAGGGTAAAATACATTTCCTAGAGGCCACCCAAAGGTCCTTCAAGATCAGGAAGACCCGCTAATCATCTAACTATATAAGACCTGTGGTCTAGATACATACCCACAATCCACCATATTTAACCATTAATGTAGCATATCCCCAGAAAAAACCTCAAGTCCCTAACACATTTTATAGAGTTGGATCAAAATGCGACATTTGGACTCATAAAAAAGGCACATGTGTCCTTCATGAGTGATTCTTCTAACAGGTTTTGTTCAAAACTCTACACAGTAGTGATACCTCAACATGATGTGGGGGCCATCCTAGGACGACCAGCCCTGGTCAACCAATCTAGGCATGCAATACGTCCCTCCATGGGAAGTGACCGATCACCGAGGAGAAGGGCCACACCACTATCCTTTATAAAGAATCCCACAAATAAATGTTCATGGTAAACTGTGATATTAAACATGCACCCATATTCCATAATTCAGTCACCCAACATACTCACCTAGAAGAAACCAAGGAATCCCACCAATCAAATCTGGTGGCATACCGTTAACCCGAATATACATCTACTAGCTTGTTTATATTTTTATATGTTTATATATGTCTGTTTCCATATATTTATGTGTGTATGTGTGTGTTTCTATGTGTGTTTATTTATTTATGTATATTTGAATGTGTGTGTGTGTGTGTCTGTATTTGTATAAATATGTATGTGTATGTGTATTCATGCATGAGTAAATGTTAATATGAGTATCTATGTGTGTGTGAATGTGTATGAAGCATTATTTCTATGAACATATATCTCTGTGTATATATATTTATATATGTATTTAATTATTTACATGTAAGTGTTTGTATGTGTATGTGTATATAAGTGCATGTATATGTATGTGTGTGTGTGTATACCTATGTATCTAGAGGTATGTATATGTTTCCTGATGTATCTGTGTGTATGTATGTGTTTTTTTATATGTTCTCAATTGGTAAACCCTAGGGCCCCAATATTCTTAATGCAGACTATCATTTTGATCGTATAAGGACCATCTGTTGCACCCTCTCCAAATTTTCACATAAATAGTTTTGAGAGATAAAAAACTCACATATCTAACACTATCTTGAGAATATTCAAATAGTTATACCCACGAGAGTGTGGTATTCAGATATGAACATCAACTACTATAGATTCAAAATATAAAAGTGCAAGCTAAAAGAACTGATAATGTTGGTTTCATTATCATCGCCAAAAGGTGCTCATAAATGGGGACCTTTATCAGAACTACTAAAAATAACTAGTAAGGGAGGGGGGTTTATTAGTGTTCGAAAAAAAGACTCATAATTTTGGCCTTTATTAGTGCTTCTATAAAAGTGTTGAGAGGGGGATCTTTGAGTTTTTCTCAACTAGAACCAATAAAGGTTCATCTTTATTAGCAATTCTTTACTATTGTTGATTATGATTATATTTCCTCTAAAATTATATTTCATCAGGAAGAATATATTAATATATTAATATATTTATAAATATATAAATATAACATATTCTATAAAATGTTATTTATTATCTGAATAAATACACATTTATAGTTAATATATGAGATAGATAGTGAAAATTGAAAAAAAATAGTTAAAAACTATATTAATTAATAAATATTTGGTTATTATCAGTTAATATTTATTTAATATTAATTGGTTAACAAAAAAAATTAACGGATAAAGGAATAATTTAATATAATCTGAAAAATGACTTGAACATCAAATGTCAAAAAAATCTGATCCTCGTGTCTTTTTGGGCTTTACCACATATCTAATAGAAGAATGTGAAGAGATCTGAAAAATATAAATTTTTGAATCATTTATAATTTATTTTTTGTGGTCTGAAAATGCCATGAAGGCCTCTAAAATAGAGTTGTTAGTTGTGAAACAAAATTTTATTAATATTCAACAGTATTTCAACATCAATTAAGGTAGTATTTTTTTCATTTTTCAATTGTAATTGAATTTATTCCATACTCTCACGTTTATATAGATATTATAGTTTTAAAATTTTATCATTTTTCATGATGTTCTATTATCTAAAATTAAATATATTCATATTTTTGTATATTTACATATAACAATTAAATTTTATAAATAAATATTAAAAAAAGTAAAATAAAAATGTAATTGTAAATTTATAATTCAAGTGGAAATAAATATTTATTAATCATTTTAATTAAGAAATTTTAAATAAAAAAGGTTTTCACTGTGTTTCAATCTATAGTCTCCCACATATAAAAATATATATGATACCACTATTATGACTTAATTTTATTTATATACATATATATATATATATATAATTTTATAAACATCTGTAATTATTAGTATTAAATACAATATAATTATGATCATGTTGAAAAAATCTAATGCTAGGGTCCTGCATGATCGCGGCTACGAGGCCTGGATGTTGACGCTTTATCAATGCTCTATAGGACCACAAATCTATAACCCCATATCTCGCCACCCAATATCCATATGCCTTTATTCCCATGGTTACAAGCCTTCTATTTTCATAGGCACTAGCATCCCACTGTTATAGACTCTATCCAGATCACCTTATATCCATGGGTACAAGTACATATGGCCGCATGGCTTCTATTACTATAGGCTCATGCTGCTTGTTTCTATAGCCCTAGACCCACCACCCAATTACCATAGGCATTATCCGCTCATGAATATAAGGTGTTTCAAATTCCATTTTTATAGAAAATATTTTTCACCCTGTTGGCATGAGAAATGATATAGGAAAAAAATACCAAGTCTAATGGCTATACATAAACTATATCCATGGGTATTTTTTCTTATTTATAGGCGATCGTTTACCCTAGAAAAAATCAATTTCTATTATAGGTACATTTATACATGTATTTTTTCTATTAGTGAGTGTATAATCCATGGGTTATATGTAAAGAGTGAACTCTTCGTCATCCACTACCATAATTGGCAGATCTTAAACTAGCGATTAAAGTACAAAAATATTTTGTTCTTGTCATAATATAATTCACAAGAACATGTACCAAATATGGATGTTAATTCCACTTATTATTATTTCTTTATCTATTATAGATAATGGGGATATCAAGGTCAATAATGTTTTTACTTTTATAAAACTAAATAAAATAATTTTTAATTTCTTTATCATATTTATCAAAATATATGAGATGAAATAATTTTAATTATCTTATTAATCTTACAATACATTATCAAGACTGAATATTCTTCACCATTGTACATAGAATGTCTTGTAATACACACATTTTATTAACAATGATCAATATTTTCCTCCCTACAACACATGTTTTATCGTAAAAAGTTTTTCTAAGGTATTTAGGATGATGATATTACCAACTACTAAGTCACTACTCGTTGACCCATTGAGTGGACTACCAGATCTAGAATTCCTTATTTACTATTCCAAAACACATTACTCTAATTTGCAGTAATTCCTACTTCTGTATTCAACCTGTAATGACCAAAACCGCAATAGTCGGAATCTGATGATCACATAATTAATTTGGAATAAGATACTAGGAATTGCATGAAAAAGGAGAAAATATTTTAGTAATCTTTGTATATAATATATATAGTTTGAATACACATTACAATTGATAAAATAAAATACAACATGTGTTTTCATTGAGAATTCTATTATTTTTCGTAGCATATCCATTCAATTTAATAAAAAATGTATCATGGTATTATAGGGAATATAAAACATAAGAAATTAGTGAGTTCAAATTCATATAATGGGTATGAATATAATTGAATCTAACATTGATAAATAAGAATAATCTATTTGGAAAGGTATTGAAGAGAAACACATGCCATTTAATCAAAGAACTGAACGTAATATGGTACAAATATATGAAGATAAAATAATTTAATATAAATAATCACATAATCTTGAAATTTATACATGGATATTATAATTAATATAATAAACAAATGGTAATTAATAAATTATCTCATAATGTTTTAAAACATATTTTGTAACATAAGGAACATATTTTCAAGACCATTCACAAGACATTTTAAATATTATGGTAGAAACCTATGTAATTTAGAAAACCGATTAACCTCACTAGACTTGTCAACAAATTGAGGTGAAATATATAACCAGAACATAGACACCTTATACTATGTATAATTAATTACTCATATGAAAATGGTGAATCATAATCTACATAAGAATGCATTCGGAAAATCTAACATATGAAATGATAATACCCACCCCAATCAAATAATAAAAATTATAAACAACCCAAAGTAATGTGGTGAATGTTAATAAGATTCCACGTAATCAGTCAATCACATCATTAACCATTCCAATAAATAATTAAGATGATATGAATACATGATATCATCATTGTATTATAAGTACAATAAACCCTTCATGTCATTGATGAGATTATATAAAATAAAAATTGCATTAAATACATTTTTTTATAAAAATAAGATTTTCACTAAGAAACTATTTTTTTTAGAAATATGTCACAAAATATTTTTCAAAATATATTTATTTAAAGAAATTATTTGAAAACATATAAAATAATCTTTAAAAAATTTAGTGGTCATTAGTTTCTAAAATTTTCTACAATCCATATAGTTTAAAATAATGATTTATTTCACATTTGTAGGAAATGCCAAATGGGCCATTCTTTGAAAATTATATTTAGTATCCATTATAAATATTATTTATAATGTAGTAATTGTTAAAAAAATTATCTAAATAATAATTCATAACACGTTCAAATCATTTTTTAATTTTTTTTAAAATAAGGATATTGATGAAAAAGGATTTTTGACTAAATATAAATAACATTCTAATTTTTTAAAAACAAATTATCAATAGTTTTAAGTTCCAATGATTTGAAAACTAGTGATATTACTTGAAAAAATTAATGAATAATCATATTATAATATAATATATAGAGTTTGTCATATAAATATTAAACATTTCACCTCAGCGATAAATAAATAAAAACAATCATGAATAGTGATAGATTGGGAAATAAACCTATTACACTTTGGAAACATCTATATCATACGCCTTATTAAAGAAATAATCATCAAATGAATGATTTAAAACAATTAATAAAAATAAAATCATGATAAAAAATTATAATGGGAAAATATATAAGCAACATAAAGGAATAAGTGGGTAATACGGACTAAGTCACGTGGAATGTTAAAGTGATACAATAAACACTTACCTCATGATAAATATCATTCATATGTGTCTAAACCGCCTATAAAATAAATATTGGTTTACTATAAATATTCAAAATCATATTACTGATATATCCATTTCCATATATGAAATACTTGTTGTATTTTATCCCTCATTTACTATTAATTCTTTGTAAAAATAATTGTTTCAGGTAATAATTGCTTCATTTTTATTTTATGTTTTAGTTCTTTATTTCATGTCCATTTATTTTTGACATGGTAACTGCATCTCCAGAATTTTTATCATGATATAAATATCACATATATTTATTGTATAATTATTTAGAGTAATTTATTAATGTTAGAGTTATAAAATGGATTACACAGTTCATAGAGATGGTAAGTCATTCATATCCAAGAAAGTTGATTCTATTTTTTCAATGGATAGAATAAAGGAAAATAAATAATAATTCATCTTTAAAGAGTTATTATATATATATTTTTTATTTTAGTCAAATGCATCCTTATTACCAACTACATAAAAATAAAATTTAAAAAAAATTCACACTACCACGTGGTTGAAGTAGTCCACAGATGCCCACAAGCAACAATATTGTTTTCCAATATATTGAAATATAAGAATTTATATGATATATTATATTAATATAATTAGGTCTATTTCATTATATAATATTAGTTCTGATTAAGTTGATATATAGTGAAAAATGGGCATTAGAAAAGTTTATAGGTTATTTTACCCTTTATCATTTTACTTTATCCAGAGAAAACCAATTATTATCTTAACTGTGATAATTAATTTTTACTAATTTAAATATTTATAATGGTAAAAATGTAACATCACATTATAAGATAACATAAATAATGATTATTCCGAATATGTATTATATCTTGAAAAAATAAATTCATATGAGTAGAATAATTCAATTTATAACTAAACTATAGACGTGAGGAATGAGTGGTTTCCCAAAGAGAAAATTCTCATATATATAGAATATTTTCATATAAAAATTCAATATAAAAATTAAATATTAAATTTATATCAATGAACTAAATTATTAATATTATAATATAATATTATAAATTTTAAAATATAAATAATTGAAGTATAATTTATTACTATTAATAATTTAAATGAAAAGACATTTTTCAAAAGAAATCAGTATTTTCCATTCTTCATCAAAAAATGTATCTTTTCACAAATTTCCAAAAAATTAACCCAAATATAATTTTGGAATGATTATTTAAAAATTGTATATTTTTTTAAATAAACGTTCTAAAACATGAAAAAAATATATTCAAAATTATGTGTACAAAGCAAGACAAATAATTCTTTCAGAAAAATATAGTTTTTAGAAACTATTCAATTTTCATTCAAATGGTTATAAATTTATTTTTAATCAGAAAATTACTGGTGAATATATTTTATACATTTTAAACCATAAAAATTTCATAATTTAGTTATAAATATACATTCCCACCATATTAATTTATTGGTTATAATGCACATCAATAAATAATATTATTTGAATGGATTGTATTCTTTCATTAAACATGGTGTAGCATGAATCACAAGATAAGCATCGTTTATCATGTGAAAAAACCGAACCTCAGAGTTTCATGAAATGAAATCTATGAAAGAGATTTAATTTATCTATAGAGGAATATATAATAATGTCTTGGGATATTACTACAATAAACTAACCCAGATACACTCTCAAATTAGTACCCAGCCTATCCTACAACATACCTGATTGGTGTTCCGGATCCCCAACTGTCGATGACTACAACCATGGCATCAAACAAAACCAAGATGGAATGATTTCACAAAACATAAGGAATCACCATGAAATATATATATATGTGTGTGTGTGTGTGTGTGTGTGTAATTTATTAAAATAGTGGAAGGTATAAAATATTCCATAATTGAAAGAAGACATAGGAATTGATACAACTCAGAAATGGAGTTAGAACATCCCAGAGTACAAGTACAAACATTAATGGACAACTAAAATAGGATACTAACTACTCCATGTAATAGTATGAGAAGATCCCAAAAACTCACCACCATATTCCCAGACACATCTAATAGAAACCTCACCACCTCACTATGGCACCTTAACATTCCCTTCATCAAAAGTCATAAAATGTTATACACAACATCGAAGGGGTGAATAGGGTGTGTGATAACAGGATAAATATGATCCCACCTAGTTTTTCAATAATAAGTTTTTTCAAAATAATATTCTTGAATAACTTGTTTTTAAAGGGGGAATACATGATTGTGAAGTGATCCATAATAATGTTAATGTCATAAAAATTCCAAAGGAGAATCAACGGAGTGACCCGACCCCGGATTCAAACACACACCAACACATTTGAAGTCTTACTAAACCCCCATTCATGGTGCTGAAGGTCAGGACTCATCTGCGATGGGTACCTATATCAGGTTCCAATGTTTTATACCTATGCATGGTAACTTCATTGACCATGTTCCCCTATTTTCTTTTAATTTGACCATTGGTATCATCAATTTTACAATTGGAATAATTGAAAGAAACTCCAAGCTTGGGGTGTGCATCCCCTTCACCCAGGTATCTAATATTTTTCCAGGTATCTCATCAAAACATGATATAATAGATAATTAATGGGGATTAGTGAGCTCAGAATCCCATGATTGTCACAAACATAAGACATTTGTGTGGGGACTCAATCTCCCATAGCGAGAAACCACCTGTTCAAGGCCCCATTTTATAAAAAGGGACTATTGAGAGACCCCTCCAAGGACACCTAAGGACAAATATAGTGCCTAGGATAATTTCCAACCGAATATTTTTCCCTAGAGAACCATTTACCAAGGAATAACCTGCTCTTGTAGGCCTATACCCCCTTAATGAAGCACTTTATTTTCTATCAATGACATACCCAAGGGTCCTCTTCCCTCTAAGATAGTAACTTCGTGATACCCTATTTGAGTCCCCATTCAATCCAAAAATGGAATAAATACTCTTTCTTCAGCCTCCCATGTCTAATAGGGATGAAATGGAAACCTCCAATGAAACCTTTTACGTTGAAAAACAACGGAAAAGGCACATTAGTTTGACTTCCATTTTAATTTTTATTCTATACTTCAAAAGTTTCATTCATTTGTCATGTCAGGTGGTTATTGTACTTAGAGTCGATATATATTTGCATTACATTTTTAATGTAGACCATAACCCCATGGAAAATTTTAATGAGTTTCTTATCATGGATGCATGGGCTAGGACCATGTCCTACCCTTGTCATCTCTGAAACCCAGAGACTATATTTCCCATTGAAGATGGTAAGGATTTCACATGATTTTTCATTCAACAAATTATGATATCCTATTCCCTCTCTATGGGAGAAATTTTATGTCATCCATCCTATAATAATACCCTTCTATTTTTATAATGATGTTTCCCAATTTTTCCTCCTCAACCCCTTTTCTATAGGGTCAGATAATGGATAGAAATTTACTGGTTGTAACATACATCTGACTATGTAGAAATCATGATCATGGAAGACCTCTGTGTCTATGTGAATTATGATGAGTCTTTCTTGAAAGGGATGGTAATTGAATCCATCTCCTCCATCTGCCATAACCTCAACCTCTTCCACCAAAAAATGAAGGGAAGTGTTCTTTTCCAGATCATTTTCATGATATTATTCATAACATTCAAGCATTACTCATTAGAAAAAATGTGGAAATAGATGGAATCCATGATCATGAGTCCACATAGTTAGATTCGTGTATTAAAAGATAATTATCCATTGTATTTTCTTATAACCTTCCATTAGAGTTATCCCTCAGTGTGAGCCATCAATGTCACGTATAGAACCTAAGAGAAAACCAGATTCCATGGTTTGGTGGAACTACCACTTCCTATTTTTTCTCAAACAAATCATGACTCATGTGGGATTAGTGATTGACATTAATCATTGTGTCCACATGATCCTCTACCAAAAAGAAACCTTAGTTTGTAAGATATGACCTTCTCTTGAACTAAAAGAACCCTGTTTACTATAATCCAGATACATAGGATTCTTACCCAATATTGGTGCTCAATGTGACTATTAAATGGAATAATATCCAACATATTATAATAGTCATCCTTCTAATGAGTAATATCCAAATCAAAACTATGTTCATCCACCTTAAGAGTATTCCCCAAATCAGAAACCCCAAAATATCTATATTTTAATCCATTTATCAGGGCCTCAAACCCATTCTTCTATGAATACTCTTCTAGATCAATCCCAAACTTAATACTTTCAAATGACCATACACACCTTAGAGAAAAATAAAAGGGCCTACAAAGGTGAATGTCACTGAAACTGAACTATGTGGGATTTTATTCTCATCCAAATAAGATACTGATGATGCCTTCATAAGGTCCAACCCAAAAACCCTAAAACAATCCTATAGTTTCTAGGAAACATTCCAAGTAGGGTCTAATTCATCTTGGAAATCCACAATTCTTCCAGGATCACAATGCTTCTTTGAAATATGTCTAACCCCAAATTTGGACAAGGCAGCTTTCTCTAGACTCTCTTTCCATATGAAATTATCCTTTATGATTCGGTCCTTATCAAATTCCCTAATAAATAATGATGTGTCCCATTAGGAGACACTAAAATAATTTGGTTTTGATCCTCTTGTGTGGATAAATAGGAATCCCATTTCTTGAGACCGATTCAAACATCATAACAACATCCATCTCCCTAAATAAAAATATAGACCACTATGCCCAACTATGTTTCCAAAAAATAGTCTAATCATAATTACCAAAAAATCTATAAACTATATATAAGAGGATACCCTAGATTGATAACCTCTGATACAAGATTATATGTCCACTAAGGATGAACATGAGATTCATCAATATGACTAGAAACTCTACAAATTATAGATATTGGTTTTTATGTCATGGTTGACCCACATAATACATTGAAATTAAAAATGGATTCCTAAAAATAACTTATCTCTATAAAAGATTTTATATGTAGTTAATAATTCTCCCCAAAAGGGTGTGATTATCCCGACCTCCCATCATATCAGCCAATTTGTGTTCGGTAGATCTATTGTCCAAACTCTCCAATGAGTGTCTACCTTTGAAAATTAGGTCCATTATGGATATAGAACCATTGGGTGTTCCTAGTTCCATGAAAAACCCCATTATAATCCATTTGGATGTAGCGAACCCAACATGAATGAATGAATGAAATTCAACCCCATAAATTCAATAATCGGGTGAATAAATTCCAAAGGACACAAAAAATAGTGAACCTGACATGAATTATTACCCAATATGATATTATCACTGAACTATTAGACCCTATTAACTCTTAAAATAAAGGAGATCCATAAAAAAATATAAATCGTTCATGTGTTCATTAAAATTAGATGTTGATTTTACATGGTTCTCCTTTTTGTTTTGTCAATATACAAGAACTTCATTCTATTAACTCCAATAAATCCAATGACATCCTTCACGATTTTCCCAACAACTAACCCGGAAATTACTTCGGATGCATATTCATCCACACAAAGGAAGACATCACCAACCCAACATCTTCAACGCGGGGTCTCAAACATGTTGTTTATAGATTTCTGTCAATGTTGTAATATCCCCACCCTTGAGCCCACCAGAGAGGCCCTCCATCTCATGAAACCTTCCCAATCATCTGACCATTTATGATTGGTGTTCTTTACATATATAGAATCAACCATCGTCTTCATCCATTTAGCGAACCTATCACCAAAACACAACAACCAGTCCCTCCTTCAATTCATGTATTTGGATCAAGAGGCCACATAAAACCTCATCCAATTACACATGGGTCTTTATCAGGGTCTACTGCAAGAAATATTTGTCACCAACACTACACAACAGTGAACCATCATCATGATGAGGCCTTCATCCTCAACCGAATGGCCTGGGCAACCCAGACCCAATTTTGAAAGATGACCCACTATGGGCAGAGACCAATCACTGCGGTGTAGGAACAGACCCTTATCCCCTCTGGATAATCCCTCCAATCAAATTTGGTGTCCAAATACGAGAGGTAATATACAACCATCTTCCATAATTCACACTACAAACAGACTTACCTGGAGTTAGCCATGGAATCCTTCAATTCAAATTTGATGAATTACTATGAGTATGAACATAAACCTTCCTTCACCCATAACGCCTTCCAGCTGACCTGTCTAGAAGCAGTCATAGAAGCTCACTAACCATGTTTTTCAGAATTTTGGGAGTAGGAGCACACAAATAGCTCCACTCATCTTTTATTCCAACTGTTTCATCTCACATCATCGAGATAAGATAGTCATAATTTCCCAACGCTTAGAATTTTGGGAGTAGGAGCACACAAATAGCTCCACTGTGTTTCTCTCGATATCGATGGAACATATATCTCATTTTCAATAACTGATTTAACCTAGAGTATCATAAAAATGGTGAAATTTAAGGCCAAAATATATCCCCAAAACCTAAATACTTTCTAAGACATCATGATGATAATGACATTAGTACTCAAGGAATGGATACAAAAATTCACCCCCTAAAATGGGGTGGCTCCTCAAAATGTCACCCTATAGAAGATACACACCAATTCTCCCATCCATGTGGTCCATGGGTAAAACATCCCCATAATACATAGACATCGGAATCAAGAACAAACTCCAGCTCCAACTAGATATAATAGACCTATCTCAATGGACAGTACAAGGAATGCAAAAACACATTTTAATGAAATACAATTCCCTTGGATATATGGAGCTAGTCACATAAATAAGTAATCCAAAAATTAGCCTCATCAAATACAATTGGAAAATAATTAGTTGATCTATGATCCCACTCTACACAATTATAGAGTTTGTGAATCCTTTATATTTTTTTTATAAAAAATTCTGATCCTAGTCTCCCATTAAAAAATTATGGGATTAATAATAGTAATTTCAAAGGTCACCCTTAAACAATTCCACAATAAGTTTTGATTCATTTCTACAATATAATAGATCTTGAGAGTCCATATCCAGATGATAGTCATAGAAGACATTCGTATTACTAGAATATCAAGGAGCTATAGGGTCTCCCCTTACTATAATGCACTATGGTGGTCCTCCCCATGATGAAGTTCACTATAAATGTTCTCCAAACATTAATGGTGCACATTTTCAATTGAATTATTGGATTATAAATTTAGTTACATGAAAAATTTCCAATCATGAGGCACTTGTAGAAACAAAAAAAGTCATGTTTGATTCATTGACTTTGGCGGATAAAATACATTATCAATAGGAAGATAGGACAAGGTGATGGTCATTCTCTAAACCACCATTGGTTAAAATACATTACATCATAGTAATGGCAATACTAAACAATAAAATAAATTTTGGTAAATTGTCTAGGAATAAATAACTCTAGTCAAAATAGGTAAAAAAACCTCTGTAAAATGAGGAAGAAGATATTTTATATATGACAAACTATCTGGCTATAGCTGAGATACCAATCATGATCAGGCCTTTGGCCTATCCTGAATACACAATTCAGTAGGAGTTTTTAGAATATCATCTTCTCAAAACATTACTCAATATATAGAAAACAATTCATCACTATAAATCCACGGTATTACATAATGACGAATAAAAATTACATTTCATGGAAATAGATCGGTTTTGATTTAAATTCTATTAGGAAGATATATTTGATTTAGGACATCCAAATACTGAAAAATAGTAGAAATTCTAGCAATGTGCATGACTCAGCACATCAATGAGGATGGGATATCAGATCTGTCACTCCACATCTATTTTTTATATCAATGGTTGGGGTGGACATAGAGTGTTGCATTTAAAATCTCTCCCTAACCCACAAAACCCTAAAATGAATAAAGAATAAAATATTATATCTTTAGGACAACTCTAAAAAGTGGAACCAATATATGACCAAAATTATGCTAAACAAAAATAGGCTCTAGATGACTCTTACCGACATTTTCCTCGAAGACAGTAGGCTATTGATAGAATAATGCATCAGGAAATTGATAATATCATGAAAGCCTCCCATTTGAGGGAAAATTTACGTTCATATAACGTAAATTTTAGAAATATTTAAATGGTCTTAAAAAACCTATATTTTTGTGTGAATAATGATTCAACCAGCCCACATTCGAACAAAACTGTATAGAATAAAACGTGAACTCACAGTAGTTTTATATTTGGTAGCTCAAAAGAAACCATTGTTCCCAATACTGTGGGGGTTTTTTAACCCAGCCATCAAGGTCAAAAGACCATGACTGAGGTGTTTTTGATGTTGAATTTGAATAGACACGTCCCTCAGAGATGGTGTTTATTTACAGAATCTACCCCCTCCTCAATGGAAATCCATATTCTCTCAATTTCTAGAAATGTATCAGAATGGATCCTTCCATTTTGTCCCATATCATGATCAAGTACCATAAAATGGAACATGCATGACTTATATTTTTAGATATTAATTTTATATTACATTCCCCCAGGAAGCACCCAAGGAATCATAAAAAAGTGATGAAAAGCCACATATAGGGTGCATGAGAAAACTACCTCAAAAAGATGATGATAAAATGAATGAAATACATTACACAAAGGTTAATGTAATAAAAAAATTCCATTTTAAATCCTCAAGAACACATGTCCTTTTTAGTGGATTCATAAGATGATATCATTCAAAATGTGGTTCCCACTAAAATAAATAAAAGAGGTGTTATTACCCAATACAATAGGATTTCCAGGAATATGGGAATGACCTAAAACAATCCATCATTACCTCCCCAATATATGGTAATAGGTAAAGGTAAAATTGCATCTCACCTTTTTTTGGGTGAGTATATGCCCTTTTTACATGAAGAAATATTTTTTCAAAATGAGTAAGAGATCAAAGACATGAGAAGACTCAATGAATAATTACTCCATTGTAGTCATTCTGCAATATATGTTCTGCAAGACGATCCTAAACTCACACTTCTAGCCGACACACTTCATCATTGTGTACCTAGCATAATAATTGAAGAAGTTATGGAACATCTACTCAATATGTGTTACTGGACACCAATATATTCGAATCACACTATAGTAGATTGAGAATTTCCATCATTTGGTTCAAAATTATTATATATTTATGCACATACTTACACGAATTACCCTATAGGATACCATGTAATGTACAGTTAGTTCCACCACCAATATCACTATAATCCTCCAAACCCATTCGGGCTCCAGCCACCACACTTTTTTAGGATATGGCTCGACCATACATTTCTCTAATTCTCATTAATACTATTTATTCACTAACTTATCGATTAGATTCCATAGAAGAACAATGATCACGAGAATAGTTGGAAAAGAATCATTATACTAAATGGGTAAAACCATATCACCCCCACCAATCATTTGGACTCATATGGTACTAATATTAAATGGCTTTAGAGACCCATAGAAGCACTCGAAAAATTTCATCTTTCACTATGTTCCAATGATGGGTACACTTGAAAAATAGGAGGTGGTGAAACATAGGTTCATAATGTAATCACTATAAGGACCAAACATTGTATGATACTTGTGTTTCTATTCTCGTTCAATCACTGGATGGGAATAACTCCATCAGATTTTTCTCTTATAGTTCAACTCAATAATGAAGAAGACTATAGTCTTTTATATCACAAAATATAAAAAATAAGAAAATGAATGGCTCTTGAATTTAATTACTCGGTGGAAAGAATGGAAATACACCTTAAACCTACCACTCCCAATAGAATATTTGTTTCCCGTATATATACAACACATTTTTTATGAGTTGCACACACCACTAATTCTATTTAAATAGATAGAAAGGTTTCATGACCTTAATATGATTACTAAATGGTAGAAGACTCTATTGTAGAACACTTGGAAAAGTTCTGAGTAATTCCCTCAACTTAGGGAAGGAGGATATTAAAAGAATATTATTCCATTATTACACTTAATCCAGCCCATTTACCCTCTTATCCTCTAAATCCAACAACATATCATATAGTCCAACCTCTATAGTTTCAGCTACAATGTCTTCTTTATAACGATGACTAGAGAGATTAGATGCAGAAACTATTTTAGGTGAATAAAAAGAAGTCTATCCTATTTAAAATATCCATGTCCCTGAATACATTATCTCGGTATTAGAAAAAAATTTGTTCAATATTCCAATGCCATGAAAAAACAATAAGGAAGGTGATAAAGATATCTCACATTATTTATCCTTATAAAATGTACTGTCTCACAAAATCTAGGAATGTTTTTTTAAAGACCTAATACAAAAGAGGGTGGACTCATTGTATGTGAAGATGAAAATCCACATTCTCAGGTTGAATATGTTTCTACGACAAATACAGAGGAATAAAATTAATGGAAAAAAGTGAAGGGTAAGAGAGAATAGAAATCTAGTTACTTGGTGGTAATGAAAACAATCAAAAAAAATCATTAAATCCCTTGAACACAGTTTTAGTACCTGACTATGTCTCTTTTAACGTACTCTATGACACAGAAGACCAAATCAAGGTCTCGGTCTTCCAAAATCTCATCCTACAAAAATCTGCATGGCTAGAAGGGAAGAAGAAATCGTAGGAATATTACCCTAGGTAAAAGCCAAAATTATATATTAGATTAGTAGGATTCATGTCGATAGTATAAAAATCATGGGTACCTCCCCAATAACTATACAATGAGAGTCGACCCATATGAATAAATATTTATCCGATGAGGAGATAATTTTTGGATCCATTACACTTAATTTATTATTGGATTTATTTGTAGATAATTTGATTGATTATGAACCCAAATTTACAATAGTTGATTGGGGAACTGGGCGGGTATTATTGTGGAGTAACTAATGGAAGATGTGGTCATGTAAGGAGACACTATTTTAGCCATACCCCTTCTCGAATTGTCTACACAGCCAAAAATCGTTAGAGAGCTCTCCAATGGGATAAATAAGAGAATGTATGTTCCCCTTCTCATGATCGGGACTTCTAGTACGTAATTATCCTGGAGGATCGTTTAAAGGGTATGTCATCACCCAATCAGCCCCGACATGTAGGTAGATGTAGTTGACTAAATAAACTAGGAGCAAAGAGACGATCGACTCCTATTCCAAGGGATGGATCATCTACATCAAGAGCATTGGTTCCCAAAACTCCAGTAAAGGAACATCCTCATACTGGGAAGTGAAAACCATTGGATCAAATAATTCATGTTCTAAATCAATTATCTAATGTACCAAACATATTTTTGATCATAGATTCTTTGAGTTTATCAAATGATATTTTTGAAGTGATTATCGACGTCTTATCAACCCCTTAGGAATTTGAGGTTGAGGTTGTCGTTGTTTTTGGTTAACATGAATAGAATGATCATATAGAATACCTCACGATATACTCATTCACAGACAATGATGAAGATCCTGCTTAAATGGGAATTTATGTCCATTGTATATATCTGGTAGTATAAGTGAAATTGATATCTGATAGGTCATCATTGACAATGGATCAAGCATCAACCTCTTTCTAGTCTAGAAACATTTCCAACTAGTTTTTATTGGATCTCAAATTTCCCCATCCACCTTATTACAATAGGGTTATGAATAGAATTATGAAAAGACACTTGGTTAGATCCCAATTAGAACTCATTTTTTGGATCTCATGTCTAACTTATAATTCATTGTTGTTTGGAAGGATTCAACCTTCAATGCCCAGTTGAAAAGACCTTGGCTACATCAACATGATTTTATTCCATCTCTATACCACTAATGCCTCAAATTTGATATCAATGGTAGAATTGGTACATTTCATCAGGATAAGACACATTCAAATGTTTTTAGTCAAAGTACATTAATGTAAATTTCTACCACAAGGGAGGAAACATTTCAAGGCTGATGATGTCGTATGAATCAATGCACCTAATGGTCAATAGATGATGTCATCCAATCAATTCAATTAGTTCAGTGTAGAGTATGAGCATCCCAATAATCAAATAGATCATGTGGGCCCAAATTCAAGAACTCATTTTTTAACATCTGTAATTTCAATCCTGAAAGATGAACCCAATAATGCTGGAAACATTGTCAACTCATTGATAAGTGATCAAATCATGGATGGGATTCTATTCATTCCGTCCCCCATATTCAACAAATACATGTTTTCTTAGATATCCTGATTAAATTTTTCAATTTAATGAGATAGTAAAGATATTATCATTCCTGTTCCCACATACCCGCATAAAATCTCCAAAATGGACTTATTCCAATGATTGAGAAAGAAATTATTATTTCAACTATCAGATGTCCAAATGATGACTCCTCCCCAAGATATGAGAATATTTATTCATCAGCTACCTCACAAGAAGAGGTGAATAATGTAATGTGTTATAATAGGAAAAAGAGGAACACCTCAAGGATTATATTTAGGCATTTGAGGAATGAGTCTCCACCACTATACCCAGGAGATAAATCATGGTATAGATGAAGATCCCTGACCCACTTAGAATAGCGTGGCCCTAAATTCCAATGATCTGGAGTTATATACCTCCTTCCTAAAGAAGCACCAGGACATGATCACCTATAATTACATAGTTATTCTAGTCCTTGAATCTGAGGTGTCCACCCATTAAATGGATTTCCCATATGATCATTGGGGATACAAACATGCATCTAGAAGGACACACTCAACTCACACCTACAAAATTTATGCTGATGTGGATTTGTTCATAAAGGCCTAACTCATGTAATTGGTATTAAATAAATAATTATAGACAACAAAGTCATGGTAAGAGGAAAAATGTTAAAATAAATATTTCCATCAACTTCATAGGTCTTAACCAGCATTGTCGAAAGATGACTTCCCAGTTCCAAACAACGAACTCCTGATTGAGGTAATGAAGAGTTACCAATACCTCCCCTTCATCGAAATAAAATTAAGGTACAAAATTTTTTTATGTCTATATAAGATGAAGATTCCACATCCCTCATACCCCCTAATGAATATTTTTCTATTGGTTAATTCCCAATGGTTTGAATAATGTCGTTTCCACATACAAACATTCCATGAACCATATCTTCAAACCCATTCTAGGGAAGTTTGATGAATTATATGTTGATGATATAGTAGTCAAGTACCAACAACATTATTACAATCTAGATAATAAGATGACTATCTTCAACAAGATATAACAACATAGTATAAAGATGAACTCATTAAAATGTGATTTCTTAGTATCGTCAAGGATTTTCCTATGCTTCGTTGTACACCATCACGACATCATTATTTACTCTGTTAATAAAAAATCTATCCTAAAAATTCACCTAATTGAAACGTCAAATAGTTTAGAGGAAATTATGGAATGATGGACTGTTTTCAGTACTTCATTGCCAATTGTGAAGGAAATTTTTTTCCCTTCACCAAAATTATTATGAAAGGGTCACAAATTTTTGTACTGACAATGTTTGGGAAGAATTTGAAAACCAATTGAAATACCTTTTGTGTTCATCATTATTAATTCTACATGTTCAGGGTAGGCCACCCATCTGATATGTGATATACCTAGAGAGATCACTAGATTCCTTGTGCAAAAGAATGAATATGGAGATGAAAATAACCATAATTATCTCAATTGAAAATTATTGATGTGGGGACTCATAATTCATAAATTGAGAAGTTCTATCTAGTGTTAATATTAATGGTTTAGATGCTAAGGTATTATCTGATGAATAAAAATTCCCAATTTTTCAATAAAACCCCCCTCAAATCTATACTCATTTATCCTATGTTGATAGGATATATGAAAACTGGGTAGTTATTCAGAAAATTTTTATATACAATTCGATCCTCAGAGAATAGTGAAAGGGTATTCCTTGGAATATTTCCTTTTATAACATCCACCTAAACAAATGGATTCATCAAATATTTTATTTCTATATGAAGAGATCATTTATAATCAAGATAACCCCAAAATGTGGGAAATTTATTTTAACAGTGTGTACTATGGCCCAAAATAAAATTAAATTGAAGATCATAATATCAACATAGTTAGGTTTGGAAATTCTTTTATCTCCGAATATATGGTAATATAAACTTACACGTTCCTATTTTAAGAAGGAAGTACAAAAAATGAGGATGAATATGTTTCCCTCATTGGATGTCTTGAGTTGGTACTTCAAATACTATTCAATGATTTTGAGGTGAAAGATGATACAAAATTTGTAATCATATATTTATAAAGGGATTATTCCATTAGAAAAGGAGAAATAATCCTGTTTCATTACTATGTCTGGGGGTTAATGGTAGAACTTTCCTCAAATTCAACATTGAATCACATCACACGATCACAAAATGCCCATGTGGATGCATCAACGACTACAACTACCACTCTAGAAGATCCAAACTGTGATGAAACAATCACTAGTATTACTCATCACTGAATGGTCTCTCATTTCATTAAATCAAATTGAATGATATTAATAAATTCAACTCTATAATTGAACTATATGGTCCTTCTAAGATATGGATGATTCATAATATTAAATACCTCAATGAAGGTTTGCACGCAACAAATAATGCAGATAAAGATGGTGATGAGTAGCCGACATGACAGTATATTATAAACCAAATCAATAAAAATTACTAAAAATGCGGATTAAATGGAGTCCTTATTAGATGTATTGATGGATAAGATATTTATACTATTACAAAAAAAGCACACAATAGATCCTATGGTTCCCACTAGTTAGGAATCAGGATTTCTCACAATGTTGGAGGGATTTTATATTAATGGCCCACTATGATACATGATTTCTCATAATTCACCATGAAGTGCCATTCCTTTAATAAGCACGCCAACATAATCTATCAACCCTCAGTGTTAATACAAACATGAAAATACTCATGCACATTTTCCATATGGAGAATGTATGTTGTGGGGATATACCCTCCAATGACAGCCAATCAATTCGAATGACTATTGACCACTATTGATTTCTTCTCAATATAGGGGACATAAATAATTGTTCTCTTCATTAATGAAATAATAATTAATTGATATTGTGACAATCAAACAATACTAACAAAAAATGGATCCAATATCTATTTGGTCAATTTGTAAAATTTTTAGAAGGATTATAATAACAAATCCAACCATTCATCCTGCTATTATGCACGAGCTAATGGATAGATAGACGTCATCAATAAGACCATTTCCAACATACTATATATGATGGTTGATAAATAGAAAATGTTTTGTGTTGAATATTTCTTGAATTCCTTATGGTATTATAGGACTTTGACCCATACTACTACACATTCATCCCCATTCTCACTGGTATACAGAACATAAGCACTTCTTCCCATTGAGGATTAATTACTATCTCTCTATATTTTAATCTATAAAAAATGGTATGTAGATGATAAGTCCAAGATAATCAGGATGAATTTTGGTGATTTGATGAAAAAATATTGCATACATTGCATCATTTAAAAGTATATCAAAATAGGAGAGCGTGATCCCTTAATAATAAGTTATTCCTTTGTTGATTCCACCATATAGAATCGGTATTGGTCTTCAGAACTCTAATGATACCAAAGAGGAAGCCTAAAACACTATCTATATAATTGGATAGACCATAAAACATACAGATGGTCCACTCCAATAGACCATACTCCTTGATCTCAATGTATGTAGAGCTTATATTAGCTGCAATAAATGCAATGTTCCTAAATAAAAATTTTTGGTAATAACATGACATTTCTCCTAGATGTTGGATGTTAAATATCTTATAACCATATAAATCCCAGCTGTGAGATGTTAAAAATCATATATTTTCTTTATTATATGACTTTAAAAGTAATTACCTAATGTTCATTCCACATGACAATAAACTATGTGGCATAATCATCTACATTTGATGATGATAAACTCCATGGAATATGATCCTATTAATTTGACCCAAAACTAAAAGACACCATATTTCCTCACCACATGACATTAAATTACATGGTTAACATCTCCCTCATTTGAAATTAAGAATCAACCAAAATATGATGAGTTTATAAATCTCATTGTTCCAAAAATATGTGTCGACATCTCATGTGTATGTCCCAATCACATCCCATTAACCCCTAATTGGGTTGATATTACTTCATCGAAGGACATGATAAATGATGAAAGGAAAACTCCCATTCATAAACACCAGTCACATCACAGCCACTCCATAGTGTTTATTTCTCCACTTTATAGGTATATGACCCATTGTTATCACGCTGTTATCGCATGATGCTAAAATTCATGATTAGTTCTAGATCTACAAGTGGATTGATTATCATTATAATAGGACATGTAGTGATTACCAGATATCATATTCTAGGTCCAAATACAATGGAAAAAATCCCCCCTACCCCCTTTTCCCTTTTTAAAAATCATATGGACACATGAAATCATTTCAAGAACTATATGTGGCCTAATTCATTCCCTAGGACGATACACAGTGACACCCGGTTCTTATTTCCTGATCCAGCCAAATTATATTTTTCACTTTAGGTGACCAATTTCATGACGTCATGAAGTTAAATGACATTATTACTGAACTATATACGGATTGAATATCATTCCAATGAGATACATAACTTTAACCAGGTCTCTAATCTAGTGTCAGCCACAATTAAACAAACGACTAATTCAATCTCTACGTGTATGGGTCTCCCCTGCGTTGGTAACCCATCAAGAACTTTTTGATGCTTTATTTTCATTATAATAAGATATGTAGTGACACCTAAATCCTCAACCCCATGTCCAGTAATAGTATATATATATATATCAAATACCATTTCCCCACATCAATTTAGAATAAATTTGGGGAGATATTTTTTATGAAAAATGTATGGAATGATTTTTTCCCTAGAAAGATACATAGTGACAACATGATCCAACACCATGGTCTATCTTCAGTGTTACTTTTCAAATTTAAATCACCATTTTCATTACCAGTGGATGTTAAACTAAACAAGAAATGTGTTTAATAGATGATGTTAAACTTTGTAGTCAAATTCATTTCTGCATGACATTAAGTCTCATGATTCATCATGAATTTGTTATGGAATGATTCTCATTAGAATGTGATACCTAGTGACACACATTTATCGAATCTATGGTCTATCCAAGATCATAAGAAATAATACTCCACTGACTATATATGAGTTAGAACTGCCCAGGAAGCCTTCCAAGAACTATGTGTGTCTTGATTTGCATCCCAAATAGATATGTACTAATTCATGGATCATATCTCTTATCCAATCCCAAAAATAATGTAAATTCATCTATCATTCCAGTATATCACCTTTTTATAATAGAAGGAACCATTTCTATTCCTTATTTCTCAAAATGAGGATAACTAACATGGGCTTAGGATTTTTGGTAAAAGAGTTCCACACTTATGTAAGGAATATCCAATCACATTGGGGCTATAATATTCCCAAATAAAAGACAATAAAAGGAACATCAAAAATCATTATCACATGAATACAAATTAAATGATTTCTTTAATAACTCTATTTGTCTTTACTCTCATTTTAATGGGATATGTAGTGACTTTCAGATCATCGGACATGGGAATATCCATAATATATTATGGAAAAATTCTTGTACTCTCCCATTCCTGAGTTAGATAGATATGAGAGGATCCAATATGTGTTATCACTGAATACATAAACCCGATTCAATAAAATCACACTTCCCATGAAAATGATTTCAATTGGTGTGGTGGATTGTTATTGTTGGAACTGCATGTTCCTCGATTATCATTTTGTTGTGATAAATAGTGATAGATAGGACATAAATCTTAGTCCCATCCTTATAGTAATGAAAAATTCCCTCCCACATGGATACAAAGAATGATCCATCCAAGAGATTTTATTTTTGTCCCCTCATTATGGGGCCCACCTAAAAAATATAGATGTACCCCTTCTACATATGAGTATGATCAATGAAAGGGAATTCCAACAAAAGTCATTGTTTTTGGGACCAAGATAGAGGGAGAAAAAAGTTTTTAAATTTTTTATTTTATATAGAATTTTCATTTCTTATGAAAGTGGATAAATACACTCACTTTGTAACTTCATGGAAACCAGACGATGCTTTACTAATTTATATTTCCCAAATATCATATGTTCTGAGAACTTTTGATGCAATACTTATAATGTAAATTGGGAAAAATCTGATGCTGATCATATTTAGTTTTGATTGGAAAGAATGATGTTGCTGGACGACATGTAAGTTGATTCACATTCAATATAAAATGGAGTTTTTCATGACATTTTTGGGTTTCTATGAGCGGTGGTCGGTGATGCCTATAAATGATTGGTGAAACACACTCATTAGAGAAGCTCCACACATTGAGAAATCCATATTTCTAAAGCATAGAAGAATTTTAGGTAAAGGGGGTTTCATGAAATAAATATAGTTGTACATAAGAAGGTGGCGTTTCAAGAAGGAAGAGAGTTGCACACAAGATTAATGTTGACTGAAAGTGTTTTTTCACAAAAACATAAATCTTCCGCATAAGGAATGAATTTTTCATGCAAGACAATTAAATGTGTGGGATAAATATATAAGTTCTATACAAGAAGTATGTTTTCTGAAAGGTTTTATTTACTAAAATCTTTGTTGGAAAGAGATGAATTGTTTTGAAATATCAATCTGTGAAAATTATTAAGAAGCACTAAATCTTATTTTCCCCCTATTTGTGCTAAGAGAGTTTACACACACTACAATATTGTTTTCCATGTTCTAAATGAGTGTAAGAGAATATCCTACTCATTTTATTCCTCATAAAATGATTTTTTGTAATTGATGATTGTGTGGTACTGGATTCTTTCCTACAATATTGTGTAGTATTTGATTGTTCCCATACCATACCATGGGTATAGATACTCTTGTTGTGTAGTAAACCATGTAAATTATGTGTTCATGTAGATTTTTGTTTTGATTGTGTTCAGTAGGGATAGAAATAATTAAGATGAGGTGAAGGTTGTTTCAAATAAATTGCACACATAAAATAATGGGATATCAGTTTTTCATCCCCTCCCCCTCTCAGTGATACAAGGATCCTTGTTGGAAAAAATAGATTTGTATCAGTGGAAGGTTCCATTCCTTCGTTCTTTTATAAAGTTTTGAAGAGATTTTGTGATGGAAAATATGAATTTTGTTAATAGTGAAGAGTTTTTTATATTTTAATGGAGGAATTATCATATATGGATAGATAAAATGATTCCATATCTTATGTCCCTTGCATATGATGTTCATTAAACATAAATAGAAGGATTTCATACTTCTGAATACAAGGATCCTCTTACACATATTGATAAGAAGAATATAAAGATTTTTAGAAGGGATACAAATACATTACTCTCATCTCTTCCCATGAGAGATATTTTAAAAGTGAAAGGTTCTTTACAGCTAAAGGCATCTAGGATAATTTAAAAGAACTATGAACGAAATATAATATTATAGAAGGAAAAAGCTAAAAATCTAGATGTTGAAGGATGATGATAGGGAAATGGGCGAGTCTAAATCTTTTTGGAACATCTTAACCATGGTAAATAACATTTTCAGTATAATAATATGTCTTGTTGAAATTTTGTAGGATTCTATATTAGTTGAAAATATCATGAAAATTCATCCCAACAATGTATGATGCTAAATTTTCAACATTGAAATAAAGAGACCCTGAAACAATATCAATGGATTATTTTCATAACACTTTCATAACTTATGAAATGAGAAGGGTGAAGACTATGAATAGAAAATCAAAAATTGATAGGGAAATATATTTATAGTCTTTAAAGAATGATAAGTCAAAGTAGATTATCATTCAAGATGAAGCCGATGAATCCAATTCTGTAGATGATGTATTTAAATGTTTTGATGAAATTTTTTCCTCATGTTCTAAGAATGCTAAATGATTTATAGGGAAATACAATGGGAAATATAACTTGACATGTGTTCAATGTTGAGTTTTTGGCCACATTACGGCTAATTTCCCTCAAAAAGGGAATGTTGAAGATGGTGATTTAGAAGATAGAAGTGTAATAATGTCATGGAATAAACAAGATAATAATGAAAAATAATCTACCATATGGATAGGTAAAAAGTTCATAAAATCCAAAATAAGAAGCCTTTTTTAAAAATATTAAGATAAAAAGGATTGTGAGGGTGAATTTGAAAAACAAATTGCTAAGAAACAAACAAGGAATTACATTATTGCATCTATGAATAATGAAGATTACGATAGAATTTTTTTTGAAGAAGAATAAACTCAACTTAAATATCATCTGAATGTTTATTTGAAGGAATTATTTGCAATGATCAAAAGGCATTAGAAGTAAAACAGGAAACTGATAAATGAATATTTTTCATTAAACAATGATGAATGTTTTCTTATTGAGAATTTAAATTTTGAAAAGGAGAATGATAATTTGAATAATTCTATAGAGAGTGAAAAGAATTGTAATTTAAATCTATAAGTAATGCTATAGGTAGGAGAAGATGAGACATAACATTTCCTACTAATCCTTTATAATGGTGAAGAATGGAATATAATTCTGAAAAAAATATTTCTCTCATGATGGTGAGTTTTCTAGTAAAAATGAATCAAATAAGGAACAACAATATTTATCTTCAATGTTTTATAAAAATATGGATGTGGATTTAATATGAATGAAGATAAAAAGGCTAAACAAATGACTTATGTTAGAAATACTGAAAAAAATATATCTAAAAATTCTGAGCAAAAAATGAGTTCTAATACTTCTGGGTCTAATAATTTCAAATAGTAATCTGAGCTGAAGAAGAAAGTTAAAATTTAAAATATTAGGGTCTATGGTTAGCAAAGTTCTGTTATGAATATTGTTGAGATGAATGTTAAGATCTCCAATTAGTATGGATGATTTAGAGGGAAATAATCATTTTATCGACACTACTAGTATTGTGGTCGATTCTGACTCATGGGAAATATGTGTTGGTAAAACTGAAAAGATTAATATTATTTCAGAAGTTATGGTAGAAAAAGTTTGAGGGGGATTGCATCTACTCAAAACATGAAGTGGGTGAAGGAAGTTCATAAGAAATATAATAAGGGCGGTGTGAATGTTGAAAATGGGATCCAACCATTGGAAACTATTTTTGATAGATTTGAAAAGGCTTGAAATCTTTCTAAGGCCTGTCTTGTTTAGTTGCATGAATAATAAAAGGTTCCTAACGAATCTCAGAATCCAGAGGTGATGAATGAAGAGGATGAACATAAATATCTTGTTGTTGAATCTGATTTTAAAGCTACAAGAGGAGAACGTCCATGGATTATAGATAGTGGATGTTCTTCTCATATGATATGAGACATAATATTACTAATGAATGTGAAATACATAAAAGAATACATAGTAACATTTGGATATGATGGATCTCTAAAGAACAAAGGTGTTGGATCAACCATCATTGAGATAGAAAATATGAAATCTATGAAAACATTATATTTTGATGGGTTGAAACACAATCACTATATTATCTTATATCTCTTTGATGAGGGAAAAATATCCATCAGAAAATATAGGTTTTTTGTGAAATTTGAATATGATACAAAGTTCGTTACTAGAGTCCAACATATAAAAAGGAACAAGTTTCATGTTGATGAAGAATAGAACACGTATCACATGGGTGTGATGGTTGAAAATTAATTATTTCATTAATGTATGGGACAAATATATCAGAATAAAAAGTGACAGATTTTAGAGTTTTCTTAAAGAATCACATTTGACTACTGGAAAAAGAATTTGTAGATATATCAATGGCCCAAAAAATTATGGAATCAGGTATTACGGCTCAGAAAATATTGATTTTTTAGGTATTCAGATGTTTATTGGTCATGAAACGTTTATGATAGTGGATCCATGTTAGGTAGAGTTTTATTTCAATGGAAATTAAATATTAGATTTAATACAAAGAAACAATATCTAGTGTCTCTGAGAACATATTAATTTGATTATATTGTTTCCACTCAAGTTGCTACCCAACTTATCTGGATAAAGACTTAGTAAAAATATCAACTTTTTGAAGTAATGTTATCCTTGATCACGGGTTGTAACATTCAAAGTGAAATAAATCTTACACATAATCTGGTACATCATTGTCATTCAAATCATTTTGACATAAAGTACCACTTCATCAATGAGCATATAAGGAATAATGAGTTGAAGTTGGAGTATGCTCCAATAATAGAACAAGTTTCCTACATTTTCATGAAATCATTACCAACAATACCATTTTCAAAATTAAAGTTGAACATGGGAGTCTATCCTCCTTCTCATCAATGTTGTGGTATGTGTATATTTACCCTCTCTAATATTTATTTTGGATAGTGTTTGAAGGGGTATAATTGGTTTATAAATATATAATCTTGGTTTTAGGTATAAAGGTGGTGTTTTGGGAAAGATGTGAATCCAACATATATTTGAGTCAACTATTCTAACTATTTTTTGGAGAGGTTGTAGGTGAAAGAAGATTTCTATATAAGAAATTTTAATAACTATAAAAATATGAGGATTAATGTTGGGGAATTAGTCTTCTAATAATGTTTTTTATGTTTTGGAGAAGGATGTGGAAGTAATGATGATGAAATTTCATAGTCACTACTTTTTTACAACATGGTTTAGATGTCAATAATTCTTGATTCCTATAACGAGTAAGCTCATTTAGGGCTAGAATTGTTGATTAGTAATTTATTTAATTAGGATACAATGTGAAGTGATTTAGGAACATTGGGTTGAAAAAAAATCCAAAGGGGTATATTTCTACGACTAACATAGATGGCGATGTTTTTATAAAGAGTTTTTATTTTTTGGAGAATTGTCTTTTGTTGTCAGAGAGGATAAATCAACTCACTTGGTAAAATGCTTGAAAAATAGACAATTAATTTTTGATTTATATTTTTCGAATATCATTAGTTTTGGGAACTTGTGATTCAATACTTATGAAGGATATTTGGAGAAAATTTGATCCCAATCATATTCAGTTTTTATTGGTATGAATGATGTTACTCAAATATATTGAAGTTATAGTACATGACATTAAAAATGTGATGACGCTAAAGGTTACTGATCAAGGAAACTATATCACAGAATATATGGTATGTGATTTAAGTTATGGGTTTTTATTAAGCTATATGACAATGATGCATCATTGGTGTTTATGCCAATAATGATTTTAAGGTGGTGTCATTTTCCATTGTTTGCCAAATTTTTTGGGATGAAAATTAAAATATGGAGAAATATTATTTTAGAGAATAATGTTGGGAACATGTTTGAAGATGGCTTGGTATGTTGCGCGCATATGGAGTTCTGATATTTGAACATCAAAATATTAAAAAGGAATGACTGACATGAAAGATTGTATTTTTCTCACATTGTTGAAGGGAATTTGGAATTTATAGTGCAAGGAAAGATTCACGGATAAAACATCAAAAAATTGTAATTTTATGATGTTTCTTAATCATTAAATAATTTTATGAAATATTATGTTGTCGTGAATGATACTTACGTGCCCACCCCTGTAAGAAAAAATGATGAAACATCGCAAAATATCCTGAATAAAAGATAAACCCCACTCATTCGATAAGATAGAGAAATATAAAATTCATGTTCTCAAAAGTGTAGAATAATTTTATGTAATGGTTGTTGTGTAAATGAAATATCATTGCACATAAGAAGGGGATGTTGTGCGCAAGAAGATAGTTTCGTGCAAGACTGATGTTTTGTGCATGATGTGTTTCATGAAAAAATATAAATCCTCTACACAAGGAATGAATGTTGTTCTCTAGACACCTAAAATTGTGAACAAAATATTTGATTTCAGCACATGCACTGAGTTCTACACAAGGTATTTCAAACTAGGATCTGCAAAGCAAATATAAGAATTGTTTTGAAAGAACAAACATTTAAAGATGATTAAGAAGAAATGAAACATTATTTTCCCTATTTCTTCTAAGAGGGTGCACACATGATTGAGTATTTTTTCTTTTTATAAATGAGTTTAAGGGTATATCCTACTTGTTTTCTTCCACAAAAAATAATTTTGTAGTGTATTGTGTGGTAGTGGATTATTGTCATACCATAACATGGACATAGAAACTATTTTTGGGTAGAGATACTTGTAAATCTTGTGTTTATGTGGATGTGTTTTTTATTGTGTCTAGTATGAAAATATCTCTTTAAAAAGATGACATGTCTGTTTACAAAAAAGGAAACATACATGAAAAAGATATCACTAATTCACCCCCTATACCTCTAAATGATACACAGATCCTGATTGGGAAACATCAAATATCATTATGAACTACTCCTTTTTGTTCTGACATATACCTTCTTCATATCATACTACATATCTAGAATAATTTCATATCTTCATAATAATTCTTCATCATAAAGTGGAAAAATTCCTGAATACTGTGAGATATTTTTCTTGACTATGCTATAATGTTATCCAGTTCTATATTCATAAAATGGCCCATAAAAAAGTTTTTCAGTGAAAAGATGTAATTATTTTTCTCTTATGTAACAAGACATAGTCATCTTTTCATAAAATATCCAACAAAACTGGTTTTTCAATCAGTGGTAACATCATCCCTGACATAAGCCTCTTTTATCCCTATATGCTTTTATGACATCATGTTGGAACCTACGATTCATGTTTTGTCTATAGTAAACCCCGGAAAACTCATCCAATATCAAATTATCCCACTTAGAAATCCCTCAAGACAAAGTTTTACATTTCCTCCATCATGCCTGCAGTATGTAGGATCGTTCTTTGCCTATTACGCCACATATCACCTATTGATTCCATGAAGATATTGTCCTAGTCGTACAACCTAAAAAACTACAGTCACTAAATTTCATATGTTGGGTTAGACCAGTACAAGAATCTTATTCCCCTAATTCTTTGGACAATTTTACTTTATACATCCTGTATATATTTTTGTTATTTGCTCGTGAAAACCAAACTTTTTTGTGGGGAATTGAAAAACACCACACACTTCCATTGGACTTTACAGAAAGAATATTGGAATCCATGAGGGATTATTTTTCCTAAATATATTCTAAAACACACTTCCGTATCCTGTGGCAAACTTCTCTCTTCATCCCTTTTCCAAATGATCACCTTCACTATATCAAGGATTTAATGGAAATTAATTCCTCCATATCCCACTATGAGAATATTTAATGGATTTTTGAAAAGTCATGATGACATATATTCAAGGGGCATCTTCCCAATTATCTAATAGCTATCTCTCTATAAAAGGTGATGTGTATGGGTAAAATCCTATATCATCTATAAAACACACTTAGATACACTCTTGGAGGGAGAGACAAAATCCATGATTAGATCATTCTAGGATCTTCCTTATTCTACTCCCACCAAAATTGCATCAATATCACATATAGATATTAGGGGATAATTAATGAAATCCCCCATATCATGAATAGTATTTGAAGTCAATGACACTATATAATGGGTGAAACATATCATCATTGTGAAAATTGGGTCCCAATGACAGCACAGAAACCACGCCTTAACATGGCCATCGGGTCCTGGCCTACCAGGTACCACTAGTTACCCCACAGACACATGGGGCCCACCCAAGGGTCCACCCACATACTCGGATGGGTCATCTGACTAATGACAATCCCCAGAGGCCAACACATGTTCTTTCTGGTGTGCTTTTTCCTCACTCACACACACCCTGTGCAACTTTCCTGAAGGTCACCCATCATGATCACTACTCCAAGTCATGAATGCTTAACTGTGGAAATCTAATTAGACAGGGTCACAAAAAAGAAGGTGTACCTTGTTGATATGAGTCATATCATTTAGTCATTTAACCCTTTATCATTTGGGGGTGTTACATTCACCCCCCCCCTTAGAGCACAACGTCCTCGTTGTGGGCCCTATATCTCAACCCAGGTAGTGCACTGCACACTTAAGGCTGGGTTCCCCCTCTGATACCAAATGTGACAACTGTGTCCCGATGACAGCAGAGACAGCCCGCGTTAATATGGCTGTTGGGTCCTGGCCTACCAGGTACCAGCAGTTTCCCCTCAGACATGTGGGGCCCACCCTAGGGTCCACCCACATGCACGGATGGTTCATTTGACTAATGACTATCCCCATAGGTCAACACATGCCATTTCTAGTTTGTTTTGTCCTCACTCACACACACCTTGAGAAACTTCCCAGAAGATCACCCATCTGGATCACTACTCCAAGCCATGCACGCTTTCCAGGGTGCTTTGTCCTCACTCACACACACCTTTAGAAACTTCCTAGAAGGTCACCCATCTTAATCACTACTCCATTCCAAGCACACTTAACTGTGGAAATCTAATCAGACAGGCTCCCGAAAAGGAAGGTGCACCTTGTTAACATGAGTCATATCATTTAGTCATTTAACCTTTTATCATTTGGGGGTATTACAATCAACATCAAAAGTCCAACACGAAGGGAAGGTAGAAATGTAACCAAAATATTTGAGGACACTCACCCACCGTTGGGTAAATCAATGATATTGATACTTATATGATTCCCCCGGTCAAAATTCATATAATGAGAACCTCATGACAATAATAATTTTCTTTTTTTCCTCTGTAGTGAGAACTAGAGGCTCCCATGGATCCCCCAATTATGGATTTTCCACCATTGAAACTAGGATATGTGGATTATAAAAATATTCTACCTCTTCATTCTCAACCATTACTCCCTTGTAAACATGAGTATGGTGAACTTTGATTATTTTCATGTTATGTTCTTTTGAAACGTTCTCTATAGAAAAAACTGTACAAGTAGTAGTATGAGGCAAATCATCCTGTAAAATAAATAATCAAATATTTTTGGAAAATGAAATAACAATAGAACTCATGTATATTCATTTCCATTTGGAAATCCCTATACTCTTTTATGAAACCTAGAATATCATTGTATAGAAGAATTTGGTCCCTCATTTGATGTTATATAGCCTCAAGTCTAATTGAATCCTTAGCAGTAAGGGTACCTGATGTATATTCCTCTCTCAATGGGACAGTAGGGTCCATATTGACTCCTACAAGATCCTGTGGTGCTGGAAATGCATATAAAATATCATTTTAATGAGAAAATGTTATATATAGGACATAACATTTGAGGAACTATGTCTTACATTACCATGGATCTCTCCCCTCTCTACAAAAATGGGGGAAGACGAAGTCACGTGTTTGGATTCATCATCTGTCAGGTTAATGGATTCATCATCCATGATTAGTGCTACTCTTAGGGCATCATTATTTAATATTGAAGGATAATTTATAGTACCTTAAAGGGAGAAAATTAATGTTTATTCTAGAATTGAAAAGTATAGGTAGATAGAGTAATTTGAGAATTTTATAAAATCAAATGAATGCACTGATAACTTACTCTTTCACATAAACGCTTTAGATGGAAAATATACCTTCACATTACTCTAAGAAATAGTGGGTGGATGTGGAGATTTTGGGGTTCCCACCTCCATATCCTCTATCATGGACCTGTGGCCCAAGGATTTACCTGATGAGTCATGAGTCTCATCTGATAAGTCAACAGGGGTGTCTGTGGGCATTTATTTTGGTGACCTATAAACCTATACTGTTTCTCCTTCTCTAACCAGTTCTTCATATTCTCTCATGAATTGAAAATTAAAATCCCATAAATATTAATGATGGTTGATAAAAGAGTATAAAATGTAAAGGAAAAAATAATAATACATCATCAGATTTGATTTAAATGTCTCATTTATCATTGGAATGAATAATTACCCCCTAAAGCACTCCTTAGTTGAGCATTTAATACACGCACAATGTTGCTGGGAACTGATCCGTAATTGCATATATCAAAGCCTCCAACTCCAAAAAATACCTATTGACCTCAACTAGAACATTAGAAGGGGTGGTTATTAGAGTGTTCATTGTTATCTCCAAACTTTGGTATTCATAGTCTTCCCTAGATAAACTCCCATACATATCTGAAATCTTGATTTTTACTCTTCCAAACCCAAATAGCTATGGGTCATACATAATTTGAATATGATATGGATGGATATGGGGAATACCAGACAACCTTCAATTTAGATTCTTTTTCAGGCCTCTTTACAATCATCGATATTGATGGTAATCAAAACAAGCCTCATACCAATGATGATTACAAGGCCTCATTGGTGTGGGATTTGTTGTCGCTTTAACCCATGAGTTCCCAATGGTATATTTTAGAGAAATCTTTGAAGGCATCAGAGCTTCAACCCCCTAATCTTCAATACCTTTACCTTGTATAAGATGAATTGATATTATCATATCCATTAAATGGAAAACACACATAAAAATACACTTTGATGGTATGAACAGATCCATGCCTTAGAACAACTGACCTCAAAACTAATTGACGCATCAAAAGAAGGAAGAGTGATTGGGATTTTCGATACCTCTGTGGCCATTAAAATCTAAAGTTTTCATGATACCGTTCGATGATTCTCCTACATAACGTATGAATAAATATATATTCTTTAATATTGGAGATATTTACACTTTCAAGAAAAATGACACATAGAATAAGTCTCATAGATGATCCTACAGTCAATGCAAGCCACTGATATGCTCTCTCGAAAATCTATCATCTAAAACCTCATATCAAAATTTACTTCCTTAACATCATTAGTAAATTTCATCATCCATGGGTTACTATGAAGATATATGATAAATTCCACTGACTTATTCAACATTATCAAATCATAATCATAATTCATGTTCAGATGTTGATTTCATCAAAAAACCTGAACAAATGGGAGGAATCATATATTGGGGATATTAACTAGGCTTAGTGTTTCATTTGAAATGATGTGTACTACAATGCATCCCCACAACACTTGAATGTAACTTCAATCCTATATAGGGACTTCTCTTTTTATGTATACAGAATAAAATAGTAAATCATTCATGAATAAGAGAAGCCACGCCAATGTACCTTCCCTCTGATTGTTTGGTTACAATGAAAAAATTAACAAGCCTCTTACCACCACTAGAGTCATGGGCTAGAATCATATATTTTCTTATCCACACAATGAGTAATCCAACCATGATATTCATTGCATCAACATTTTGTTTGACCTCATTATCCTAATGGGTAAACTTGAACTTCTCTAGTGTTGGTCAGAATATTCCAGGAGTTCCCCAATTCTCTATGGTGGGACATATATTTGGAAATATACATGTGGGTTCATCTCCTCATAGTTTTAATAATGCCTTTATCCACATTCATGGATGGGTTTCATCCTTGGGTAGTGGGTCATTGTCTTGTAATTTCTTTGGAAATATAAAAGGATCATGGGCCCACATCAGTGTAGTTTCAACATTTTATCATGTTGTATTTGAAGGGATTGACTCATAATATATATCCCTATGAATGGGTACTCTGTAAAAATGGTAGTCACTACATAGGCTAATGAAAAAATTTCCTTGTGCCAGGTGAAAAAAATTTCATTGGACTACATCATCTTAGATGTTCATGGATGATATATACGTTCTTGAATACATTGGATTTTCATACCCAAATAGCAAGATAGATAGGACATTTTTTAGATCTTTATTGAATTATACACATTTTTTGAGCAACCTATACACCCACATCCACTCTAGCCAAACTCCACCTCCAGAGTGGAAGTCATAATAAGCCTTCCAACCCTATTCCTAATATGCCCCAAATGAATGGAAGGTTGAATCTTAACAATGAAGCCTTGATTCATGGATTTTTTGATTCGTATCTATAGTGAATCCAATGTGATGCGTATAATATCCAATATGGATTTTCCTTTTCTTTTTATAAACACCCTTACATGGGATGTTGTAAGATGTTAATTATATTTTCATCATGAACCAAGACACTAGGAATAAATTCTTTACCTCTGGGATAATAACATCCATCAAAAGATCATGATCATATAGTGGAAGGTAGTCAATTTGTGGGTACACATGTTGGCATAGTGAAAATAACTTCATCAATTCTAGAAATGTATATACAATGACGTCATAGTAATTTCCCCCCACCATCTCTGATAATATGAAAATAACACATAATATCATGTTTAGTGGAAGTCATCAAAGAATCCACTGAGATCCCAAAAACAAGGCACAAAATAATCCCATTTTTTTAAAAAAATTACTTAAAAATGGTCAATTTTGACTAATAAGAATATCAAATCTTAAAAAAGGAAATAACTCATGTATAACCTTCAACCGAGTACCACATGTATTCCCTTAAACAAGGTTCCAAGTGAAAGCCCCTCAATTAGGTCCTTTGCAAAGGATCCATGATAGCATCCTCCCCATATTAACATTTATATAAAGGTGATTATTCCATTGGAATATATTCATGAGACCTTCATAAAAATATAAATTGGGGAACTGTTGAGCCACTATACAGTGCAGAATACCTGTGTAGTGATTGTGAAAATAAGAAACAAGACATCTGAGGAAATTGGAAAATGGGCATGCTGTATTTATAGACAGTACTAGTCAGTTCCCAAATCCTATAGACTAGGTCTATATTATGGACCTTCACTACAATCCTATATAGAAACTCTTAGCCTAAGACATTCAATGTTCATAGAAACACCTTTACAATATTATTCATACTCTACCTAATTACTAGACCATCCTATTTTGATCATATCAAATCTCGAGGGGGGAATCTTTTGAGAATCTATTTTTTCAAGAGGGAGGAAAATAATATTATGATCAAATTAAGAATGTTAATGTTCTAAAAATGTATATGGAGAATTAATGGACGATCCTAATCCAGGATGCGTACACACACTAATGCATCATAAGGCTGGTGCATCTTCCATGCGAGCCACAAAATGGTTGGCTACACTTATAAAGGGTAACTACATCGATTATCTATGACATAGACATTTACATGGTAAATACTTTGACCATGGTCCCCTGGTTTTATATAAGTATGGATTTTGGGATCCTTATTATAACAACTAGAAAATTTTGATGAATTTCCCAACTCTAGCCACACAACCCCTTCACCCTGGTCCCAAAATACTCTCAAAATAGATCTCTAAAACAAAAGATAAAAGGTAATTAAGGCTGATGAGTGAGATTAAAGTCCCTTTAGGGTCCCAAATACAATAAAAATTCATGAGGACCCATTATCGCTTGGTGATCAATCTCATGTGTGAGGCCACTTTCCTTAATAATGGACATATGCAAGACCCCTTTATGGACACTTGGGGAGACCCTTGGTTCTAAGGATAAATCCTCATCCGTTATTTATTTCCAAAATGATCCATTTCTCATGTAATAAGAATCTCACGTAGGCTTATACACCCCCTTAGTAAAGCACTTCTAGTTTCTCACAAGACCTATGCGAGGGTCCTCTACCCTCTAAGCTAGTACATGCATGAACCCCTCATTGATTTCCCACCAAATGATCCAATTACAGGACTACTCTTCATGGGGATCCCTTGTTTAAAGGGGACCAAATCGAAACCTCCACTCAAACCTAAAAACATAAAATAAAACTGAAAATAGTACACCAGTGGTCTCCTATATGAATTGTTATTCCTTTATTCACATGTTTCATGTATTTTTCCTATCAAGCTGTTAGGTTTTTAGGGGTGAATTTATAATTTTTATACCTTCGGTCATGAGGTACCCTACCTTATAGAATGTGTTAGGGAGTTCACAACATCAAGTACAATGGCTATGACATTAACCTACCCTATTCATCTATAATACCCAAATCCTCTATTTCTGAGTGTGGTGGGTAATGATTAAAAATTATTTTCTATTCAACTTGGAATGAGATCTTCTTACATTTATATATGAATAATTTTAGGAATTCCATTTTTTAATAAGTCTTTGGCCCTTGTTATAGGAGGGATCACTTCTTATCTACCTCACCCCCTTGGATACTAGGCCATAGGGAGGAAGGGAACTTTATCCCTCCCCTTACTCCCACATAGCCTTGGCCTCCTCCTCTAGAAGAGGAGGAGAATATTGGGTTTCAAAATAATTTTATTCCTCTTGTCAATAACATTAAATCATGAATCATCCAGAATAATTTGGACTCATTGACGAGCCTTGATCATGTCATCCAGACAATCCAATTCATGTTTTCAAAGCTAATCATATTTCGAATATTTCTATCACCTTCCTTTTGAGTTATCCCATAGCACGAGTACTCAAGAACATGTATCCAACCTCAAGGAACATAAGATTGTTTTTTTTCTCATATATTTCCCTTACAATTATTTCTCACATAGATCATGAATCACCAGAACATATGGTTGATGGTAATCATGATACCCACATGACTCTCCACATAAATGTTACCATAGGGTTTACAACCTATCCATCACATGAAAAATGTGAACATTAATTCATAATATAATAGGGTTAAAAATCATTCCTACCAAAGGCCGGATCTCAATGGGACTCTTACTTGGTGTAAGCAATGTTATATTATTACGGGAGTTTTTCTATAGGGTAATTCCCAAATAAAAACTATAGGAATCCTACTCAAGAGTAATCATCGAATCAATAACCCACAAAACATCATAAGTGAATCCATTTCTCTTGGGCCCAAAGACATCCATCTAAGAATCCTCTTTCGGAGTAACCAATAACATAATCCACTCAATGAGCCATACTCCCCTAGAAGACAATCTCGAGGGCCTCCAAAGTTGCAGTTCCCCACAAGAGAAGTGTGTGGGTTTTGATTCTTGTCCAAATAGGATATGTAAGAAACCTCCTTGAGGTCAAAACACAATACCCTACAACAACCCCATTCTATCTGGTATATATTATTATTAGGGTATAATTCATCATAAAATACATACTTCTTCCAGGATAACCAGGATACTGTTGTATTAGTTGGATAAAAATCATTGACTAGGCACCTTCTTCTTTAGATATCATTGACACATGACATTAAATGGTAAATTTAAGTCCTCATCACATCACCATAAAAGGATATAATTATCCTATTAAGATACGTTGAACATTTTGGGTTTGGATCACTCTAGTGAGCATATGCTGGAAGCCTATTTCATGGTTCATTTCCCAACAAGAAAACAAATTCCATCTCCCTATAGGAAAATATACTCCCGAGTTTGGTATTGGATATCTAGGAAACCAGTGTCATCATAATGACCAAAGAACCTCTAATCAATTCATAATAGTAAACCATTATAGAGAACCATAGATACATACTAATATCTCTAATGATGAAGAATAATTCATACATTCAGATGATTATAAACCCTACACATGATAGTAATTGGTTATTAATTCAATGGTAACCCACATCTTACTTTGTAATTAAAAATGTGTTCACTAAAATATATTAATTTTATAAGAGATTCCTAGACTATTCAATAATTACCCCCATAAGGGTTAAATGAGACTTACCTACAATCCGCTTCACCAATGCATGTTATTAAGAACCATTCTACAAACTTTCCAATGAATTCATGCAATTGGAAACTAGGAACATTATGGATACAAAATTGTTGGGTGTTTCTGGATCTATGACCAAACCTATTGGAAACCATTTACATGTGGTGAACACAAAATGAACAATATCATGAAATTCATACCCCAAAAATCAATATTTGGGAGACCAAATTCCTAAGGAAAAAGACTTAATATTCTAAAATTTAAATAAAATAAGTAATGATATAAATTTAAATAGATTTTATATCAAAATAATTGAAAAACTATTAATTTACCATTTTGGTTCACTTGTAAATAAATCAACATAAAATTGTTTCAACGAATTTTATATACATATATCAAAGAAGATATATCATATAAAACCAAATCATGTATAACATACCGTATCAAATCTATGGCAGTTCAAACAAAAATAGTAGAAGATAAAATATCCCAAATCATCCAAAGAAAATGAAACATCATGTAAAGGATCATACTAGGTCAGAATAGCTGGGACACTTGTACACCCAACAAAAATAATAGTCCACGTCCTGCACCTATATATATTTTTCAAATAATGGAAAAAGTAGAACACCCAATTATGTTAACCACATAATAGTGTCTTTCATGCCCCAAGATAAACTATCTTAGGCAGTAGAGTAATACTCAAAGAGTGAACCCTCTACAAATATCAATGGATGATTCTTATTAATAAACCATCCACCTAAGTACCCAAGACATCTCCTGTTCTTTATTATCGAAACCATTTCATAAAAACCATTATTTGAAAACATTTCATAATACCATTTCACAATGATTTGAAAATAAATATTCTTTTATCAAAAAGGAGGTAAAACCATATTTTAACAAAAACACTTTTTTCACCAAAATATACAACATTGAATCACGACATTTCATATATAATGCAATTTATTAAATACTAGAGCAATGAATTTCAGAAAAAATTGTCGAGAGAGAGAAACATTTACCTCAGAACTCATGTTGTGCAAACAAAAAATTGGATCCACCAACAATAATGAACATAACGATGATAAAAGTGGCCCACAAATCAATCCCCAATTCTCATAATCAATTTAAAAAACAAGAAAATATGATATGGAGAATAGATCACAACATACATTGATGAATGAACACTGGTTCACAAAAACCAACAAAGGGATGGCCCCCAAAACAATATCACATGATAGATCATGAGAGGAAATAAGAGAATCAACATCATATATCAACATATCTATAAATTTAGCACCATGGTACTACCAAAATCATGGGAAATGATCTTTCATAAAGTATATATTAACCATATTGATGAAATAAAACCACCATGATGATCAAATGCTCAAAAAATCGATCTAGAATGAATGGATGTCATCAAAATCACCTCCAAAAGCTTCTAAGATGAGAGAAAATAGGTTGCGGCTAAATGAAATAAGAATCATATGTGAAAATCCATAAAAACCACAACCCATGATGATTCTATGGCATGTAATCCCTTTTCACATTATGTAATTCTAAAAGCTCAAATACCCAAAAAACCCATCATTTATTACTAAAAACAAGGATTTTAGAATTTCAATGTCATGTAAATCATTTTCATGTCATGTATATTTTGATGTTGTGTATCCATTTCATGAAATATTCCAAGTTCCCAATAGATGATATATAAACACATAATAGAGAGTGTAAACTTTACATAGTGTGTAAACACCATACATAGTGTGTATATTTCATGAATACTATGAAATTTCCTACATTCTATAGAAAATTCCAAACAATGTCAATCATTCTCCAAACTCAGGGAGAACGTGAAAACCTATTAACAAATTTATACCATATATTTAATAATTAATATAAACATAAATCCTTGTCTTTTTGGTCATTTCCCAAAATACCACTATCCTCCCTAGGAATTCCAAAAATCTAACACAAATGAAGAGTGAAACTAAAATAGAGAAGCAAAATTACTAATGTAAAAATTAGATGTTAAAAACTCCCCACCATAAGGCATTCAATCCCTAGGAAATCATGATGATTTATGATATGTGGTAAATAGGTGAGTACATTTCTACCTCATCAAAAATTCATGGTCCAATTTATAATGAGATTCTGATTTGTACTTCCATAACACTATAACCAACATAATTGACTTACGAAACAAGACATTCACTTAAGATTCAATGATATCCACAGGCTACTCCACAATTGATATTTCTTGATATAACTCGATCTTGTCAAAACATAAAACATGAGAGGGACTAGGATGGCTGATCCTTCTCTATGATATATAGAAAAAATCAGGAATAACAATCAACTAAACAGAAAATATCATTCAATAAGAAATATACATAATTTGTTTAGTGACCTTAAATGGAATTAAATATTTCAGAGTCAACTTTCATTCCTTCCAAATCAACGATGAAACAAAAAAGGATAAAAATTCATGAAGACCTAGTCACCAATGGAAAAATCCCAATGAAGATGCCACTTACAAACCTTAATATTTATGCGTACTCTGTACATTATCTAAATGAAAACGTATATCCCAAATCATTATTGATGTCTCTGGAACAAGACTCGGTCCAACATGAGAAGCCTCTCCCATCTCTACCTAATAAAGAGGTGACCCACCAAGGTGACCGTACAATTACTCAAAACAAACCTTTCTAATCAATGAATGATAACAATTGACATTAGAAAAATAAATTATTCCTAGATTACTATATAAGGACCCCATTTTTTTAATAATTTGAAATATATATATATATATATATATATATATATATATATATTCAGAGATATGCATTGAGATGACCAACAATTCAGAGGAATGGTGAGCCCATGATTAATTGTATAATTATATTTTATATTATGCTCCATGGATTCTTAATGAAATTGGTATAACTCTTAAATGGTTAATCATGTCATAAATGTGAAAACATGGTTGAGTATAGAACAGAATATTTTCTATTGGCATGAAATAAAATGAGTCGGTACAAGGCAGTCGGAACCATAAATCAATGCTGGTACATGAAGTGGATTAATTGATTAACAAATTATTTAATTATTTCATTTTTGTACAAAAAAATCTATAAATTTATCATTATGGAAACCTATTCAAGGTTAGGCTCATAATCTTGGAATCCTCTACCATATCTCTATCATTCCATCTGTTGGAGGACCATGACGAATGATGACATGACTCTGTATCACATCAGATTAAGATACAATAAATGTAGTGTATCCTACCAAATCATTATAGAATTCATTATTCATTATTGATGGATCTTTAATTGATGTAGGAATTGTTATATGTGGGTTTTCTCCCTCATAATTAAATTTATTTAGTATATCATTCTTCATTCTTCAATTTTTTTCTTATTGAATACATTGCATGTTTCTATATACATAAATTTATTTATTTAGATGTTTTCTATTTTTGAATAAAAATTATTGATGAATTTGCCCAGAATATTTGGTCTCAGTCAATTAATCATTGATATTGTTATTTTCTCTCTAATTTTCATTGTGTTCTTCTTTGGATGGATCCATTTGATCTTGGTTCAATTTTTCTGAGAGGTTCTATGTTCGATTGAACCCTCTATTTTTGTGTCCGGTTAGTGATATAAGAATGGAACGATGGACACTGATATGTATGGGATTCTTGTGGAATGAGGATGATCATTTCTGAGGTTTAATATCATAAAATCAAACATGGAATCCATGGAGGAATGATGAACAAGTGGTGAAACTGTCTCGGTGAACAGTAAACGTTTTTCAGAAATTGATGGAATGAAACTGAAATTTTTAGTTTGATTCACATTCATGGGCCATAAATTGTGTCATATATGAATTGGTACAGGCTGATTTGAGGCATGAATATCATATCTACTTATTATGTATTTCTATCTAAATCCCATCTATACACTGTGTTCAATTAAGAACACCCTTCATGTAGCCCTCCCTCAAAGGAAGATAGATTTTTTAAAAAGGTAAAGAGGACATGATGTGTAGTCCTTGTCATATAATGTGTACCCCTTTCTTGGTTAGACCATCCATGTGATATGTCTAATGGATGGGAACCCATGTGTAAGTACACAGGGCTTGGTACTCACTTGTGTACTCCAGTACATAGAGAAATCGAACATCTCCTAGCCCTGGTCCCAGTTATCCAGAACATGATGTGTATTAAATATATATGGAATTAAATCCTATATGAATGGGAGACATCTATGATCTAATGACAAGGATAAGTGTGAGAGTTGTAATACATGTCATCTCAGTCCCCTCACACATAATATACCTTTCGCTTCTTTTTTTGTAAAATTCAAACGTGGGTATCTCATTTTGTTCTCATATTTTGGTCCATAAGTAACATCTCTTGCGTGTTTTTTCATTTATAATATGATGTTTCACAAGGTTGTTGACTTTTTATATAATATATGGAATTTTTCAGGAAATAAACCTAAAAATTCAACCATGATGATGGAAGTGACTATGTGGGATCACAATAGACTCCTTCTATGGTTGAACCCTCTAACCATGCTAGGTATGGATCCTCTGAATACTCCCATGTTAAACCATCCAGTAGTAATGGGCATGGGTTATTGAAGACTATTATAGTGGAACCATCAAGTTAGGCTATGCATCAGTCCTTTACATCAGGTGTGGAATCTTCCTACTGTACGAGGGAATATATTCTAGATGAGCTATAATGTAACATTTTGGATGGGCTAGGCATGATCCCTAGACCATAGGAGTAGATAACTTTTACTAGGAACGGCATGGTCCCTACATTGTCAATAAGAGTGGATAACTCCTTTTGTACCAAGGCAAGGGTCATCTACGTAGAGTGTGTACCCCCTTAACTATGAAGCATGATGAATATGCATGGTTTTCCATGGATTATTACTTCATAGAAGATGCATGGGATGGTGAGGATTATTGAAGGACTTTTGGAACAATTAGATACACTTCTTCTACGACTGAGTTGTGAGATGGATATCCCCTTACACTCTCATATGGGTTTATTTGACTCATAATATATTCATTTATCCTTATTCTATATACATTTCTCAAAATTAGATACCCACCTCTCAAGAGAGGCGATGACGTGCATGGAATGTCATGTGATTTTCATATGGGATGTGTTTAGATTCTAATGGTTGGATGAGTGTTCTCTCTGGATATAGGTGGTGAAGTCTTTTCAGGAATTTCATATACTCACATTGTTTACCCTTTGTCTTTGGATGATCTAACTTCACTCTTTGTTGTGTTGATCTATACTCTTTCATTGTACCTTGTTCTAAATAATATCTCTTAGTTATTTTATATCTATTACTACTCCCCTGTTGTATTTATGGAATCATACATAGTATTTTTAGAGTCACCCAAGATGATATTTCCCCACATGTATCATTTCTTTTATAGACGTCAGATTTTTTGACCATAACTTTATAATAACATAGGGATATTCGGTTGTTGGATAACATATGGTGGTCATATCTTGAGATTTAGGAAATGGTATCTCTTTCATCCATTCAATTGTCTAGTTTTCTATTAGTATGAGACACATTTATGGTTGGGAATATATTTTTTCCCATTACATTCATGTTTACAATGCATTAAATATTTATTGTCTAAAAGATCATGTGTGTTTGGATTAATTTATAGTAGTGGTTCATATTATCCTTGTTTCCCTTTAAAAATTTCCATTGAGTAGGATGTGTGTGTACATATATTAAAACTGGAAAGGCCTCCCTATGTTTTCTATTCCTTCAGCACTTTTCACCATCACTGGCATATGGAGGTATGATTGGGATAGTTACTACTGGAGCCCCATATTGGGTTAAGACGAGATAGATCTGTATAAGAGAAATTTCAATCCATGGGATGTTATTTAGATGATTCCCTTTAAGTGGTTTTTGTTAATTAGGAAAAACAATCATATGGTTTCTAGTGTGGCTCTCGAGCCAGGGAGTCCAATGATGGTGTGGGGGCTGACGTATCCCTTAACTTGGACCATGATTACCTGAATGTTGACTTAGCATGGAAATACATTTATTGCATGGATTAATGGTTCAAGCATCACATAATATATTATTTTTGACTATACCTATTTATTTAGCTCCCAATTTTTGTTGATATATATATGTGATCTTATTACCATAGTACTCATTGATAACATTCAAGATGAATACTTGAAAATAGCCAGCAAGGATACCTGCACTTGTTCATGATGGGGAACCAGCGAGTGATGAGGCCTCAAATTATGGGTTATCCCGTCATCCCCATCCTTAAGGTGGGTAGGTAAAAACCAATAACCCTATTTTGTTTCATATCATACTAGCATAGATGGCTGAGGAAACATGTAGTCTTAGCATGCTCTATGGGTTCTAGTGTCAGTTATCGATGAGGTTCAAGGGAAAAGCATATTTACAAGCAGTAGAGAATCATAAAGATTTGATGGTCTGTATCTTTAGGATTTTTCAACCCCTAAAATTTTATGTATTTTCACTAGTATCTATCCTCTTCCACAGAGAAGTTGGAATTTGTGATTCCTTGTTACTCTTACGACTGATGAGTCAAAATCCTCATTAGATAACTTCCAGTATCTATTTCATGGGTATTACTAAAACTCTTTCTAGCTCTCTCTCTCTAGATCAACTAGCATATAGAGCTACAATAACGAGAGATGGTAGTGGTTAATTATATTGTGAGTCTTATATAAAAACATGTTTCACTCTTGACATAATCCAAGATGGAACCTTCCATGCATGAAAGTTTGTGCAGACACTTAATAGAGAGATTTGATCCATAAGAGTACAATTTTGAATCCCCTTGTATTTATAGGTGCTAGATTGGGCTCTACTGACGGAGCAATTTAGCTTGAGGGATTCTAAATAGATTGACCTAGCAGTTAGAGTCATAGAACTGATTCGACAGTAGTATCTAGTTGGCGCCTTGAGTCAATATCCTAGCCCATGAGATCCTTTAATGATAAAAAACATGTACATCGTCAAAGGTAGCATGAAGGACTAAATCATCCGAGAGGGGGGTGCTTCCTTACTTTGTAAGGGAGATGTCACATAGCACGAGAATACTAGAACCTACCTACTGATTAGCACAGGAAGATAATGGATGGAACAAAATGGTAGTGGTAGTATGATGATCAAAAATATTCCAGGAATAGATAGGGTGGTCCCCTAGGAGGAGAATCTGGTATAGGAGTAGGAAGAACTATGAGTGGTGGTTATTACTACGATATCCTTCCCCAAACACAAGGCGGCCCATGTTAGGATAACGGAGCTGGTGTTTGGGGTTGAGGTCAGCTTCATGCTTTAGATATCTAGGATATCACATCTCATGAAATGATAAGTGGTCAACTATGTGTCTTTTCTACTTTTATCATTGGTAATTGTAAGAAATTATGTGAGGCACTCTTTTTCCATCTCCTTAATTTAGATTTAAATAAGGTGATGTGGGGAATCAGTGTAACTCTATATGGGAGTAATTTAACATAGATTCAAATGCATGAGGAAGTAGGTTTCTTCCCCTAATGAGACACATTTTTTGGAGGTGGGAAAAAATATGAGTGTGAAAGAATGTTTCCAAAAGCTGATAGTATCAAGCTATAGTTGATTTTACATATAACTTATGTGTTCAGGATTGGGTGACATGTTGGTGAATGCAAACTGAGGGAATTATAAGTTCTAGTGAAGAGTTGGGGCCACCATATATTTTTGGATGTTAATCTTGTTCACATTACATTAAATTTTAAATAGTAATCTCTCGTTGGAAATCGAATATTTTTACCTAGTTTTGCACTCGAGAGAACGAGGGAAACTTTCCCCACCTGGACTTGTTTTTGTGACATGACCAAAATAAGGTTGGGGTATTATTTCTTCCCAAAGAAGATAGTGTTGAGGTCTAGTGAATGAGTTCCTTATAATTGTGTGTTTATGGAATGGTTTTTGATATGGAGTGTCATAGAAATTCCTTACTTTTCAAGTGATGTTCTTCTACATGGCACTTTTTTCTTCAGATGGAACTAATCGGTGAGAAAGAGTTTCAAGTATGAGTTTACACTCCTTTCAAGAGATGTCAAGATTCATATGGTAGACAACATGATATCCATGTATACATTTTCATGGTTTGATGATTATACTCAACTAACTTTTTTGTTTAGTACCATTGTTTCTTATTAACATCAATTATGCAATGTTACGATCTTATTTCATATTTTTTCATATAGTTAAGTCCCCATGAATAGAACTACATAACATACGACCAAGATCTAGAAATTTTATCCTTAATCCAAATAATTTGGATTCACTACTTTATAGGGGGAATTCAGGGTTTACTCTTACCACAAGAGCCTCATGTTCATCTTTAACCCGAGAGACCTGAACCTGAGATAGTGGGAGAGGTTGGAGTTCCTACATAACTATGAATTTTAGACTGAATGTACATCAGTGAAGGGAAACATTTTAGTATATGACATTAGAAGAATGTACCAAAATCTCTTAGTGTAGGATTCTTCAGAGATGATTTCATTCTAGCAACTGATGCTGGGGGAGCATGATGGTAACACTTCTCTTCAGTCGATAGTGTTTAATCACTGACTCCATTAAAATTTTTGAGTTTTCCTTCTAGGATACATTGACTGTGGTGTATTACATGATTCGATATCCACATTCCACTCACCAAATGTATATTCTAATGGAGGGAATCATTTCATCCTTTTCCTAGGTAGAATAGTTGTAAAAGTCACATTTCTATAGGATGTGATGTGTGAGTTACACACTTCTACCCTAACAATACATCTTGGTTAGGGGATGACGAATAAATACCTTCATTCATATTTTTTGTGGTCCGACATGAGATGAAGCATAGCTGATTTCACCCCTCATTGCCTAACTTTTCATTTTGAAAAGGATGATAATGATGTTCTATCTGGTTTTTTGGAAGCCCATAGAGATCCCATAGTGGAAATGGAATTTCATTTTCAAGGACATCATCCTCTAAATTCTGTACATAGTAAAAATCAATTATTCTATCTGAGTGATATTTTACCAAATCAAAAAGTCAACTCACTTCCTTTCCATCATTTAGAATAGTTCATTGTAGTGTTTGGGAAGTTATATTTATTAGTAACCATTCACCACCATTGGTTTACCACAATGATTGTCTCTCATTTTGATTGGACGTTCATATCATGTTTGTGGAGAGGCCTACTAGAGGAATTCTGGAATCACATGAGTTTGTATAAGGCCCCAGCCTTAAACCTTACTTAATAATGAATTAAATGAATAATTCACATTGAGGATATTTCCAGGTTTAGAGTTTTAGAGAATTAGGAAATAATTGTTACATCTCAAAAGATTACAAAGTAGACACTTCTACTAAGTATCCATAAAATAAAAACTCTTAAAAAGAAACATGTCTAGTTTTATGTTTTAGATAGCATGAAGTTTCCTTGTTCCTATCATTTACCCTATTCCACATTAAGTCCCGTGAAAAATAATTCTAAAAAAGAACTTGGGGTGAGCATAAAAAGCATAGTAAGGGATACACAAAGAATGAAAACTGTTAGTTTTTCAAACATCAAGTAAACCATGTATACTTTATCAAAGTAATACCTTCACCTTTATGAAGTAGTAAATACTATTAACTGAATAAAATATCATTACTTACACTTTTGTAAACAAAAGATTACCATAAAACCCATATAAAGAAAACATAACATAAAAAGGTAACTTGGTACATAAACATACTTAAATGGAATAACCATATGGTCGACTTCCACACATACTTAATGAAATAGCCATACGACCGACTTCCATACATACTTAATAGATTAGCCATACGGCCGACTTCTATACCCAATGTATTGGTGGTTATAACATATCCAACCATCCTGGTATTCACGGCACCACCCGTCATATGGTTCATCACGTAACCATCTGTCAAATGTCTAAGTACCATTATAAAATAATAATAAATAAAACAAATATAATGGAAAGAAAACATTTCCACACTTTGATCACAATATATCACTTAAATATATTAACATAACAAATCCACTATAAAAAAAAATTTCAATACCAAGATACATAAAAGATTATATGGTCTTTATTTCATTTTTAAAACATTACGGCTTGTTGAGGAAGCTAAAGACCAACTAATACTCACGGCGGTGGAAAAGGTCATTGTCACCGCGCACGTTAAAAGAAACATTCTTTTTTTTTCTTTTAAGAAAATGATTCGTAGAAAATGATTCCTTTTGAATAAAAGTAAATGTCAAAGGGGTTTATACACCGTATAAAAGGAAGTTGTGTATAAAACGAAATATGCCTCAATGAAAGGAGATTGAGACAAAGTCCCTTACAAAGATGGTCTCCTTATATTAAGAATAAATCAGTTACATAATTATGTGTGACAAAAAAATACACAAAATATAAGTGGATAATAGGTGAAAAACAATCAGAGGTCATTCAAACATAATCATAGAATGACATATATAAGTAGTACAAGATTATCCCAAAGAATCATTATTGGGTTAAGAAGTTACCTTCCCAAAATTCGACAGCTTAACGACATCACATAAAAATTCAGAAAAAGAGTTGATGAGAGAGAAAATGGTATCTCATCACTTTGAAATAAAATTTACATCAATAAGGATATAGAAGAACATATCCCAACATAACAATATGTAAATTAAATGACCCAACAAAAATAAGTCTTTTAAGAAGAGGAGGGTGAAAGGTTCCCTTACCGACTTGGGTATCTTTCGAAACGTACACCCCATGGAAGAAGGGTCATAAAATGGAGATGTAAATACCCATAATGAAATTATATTACACAAAGAGTATAATAATGGGATGTAAATACACCAATAAAAATAAAATGGTGGAAAATGTATCATAAATCTCACGGAAATAAAAGTGAGATGAAAAATCCCTTACGAAAACTCGGCAGCCTAACAGCGCCACTCAAAAAACGTACAAAAATGGATTGATGAGATAAAATACGGTCTATCATCATATTAAAATAAATTTTATAGAAATAGTAATATAAAAGAACATCCCCCAACATAACAAATAGGAGCTTAAAAGAAGTGACATAAATTAGAGTACTTAAAAAGAAAGAGAGAGGTTAGATCTCTTACGAAAATTCGGCACCCTAACGATGCCACTCAAAACTTCCAAAATGGATTGATGAGAGAGAATAGGGTCTATCATCATATGAACATAAAAATTACAGTAATAGTAATATAAAATAACATCCCAATAATAATAAATATGAGCTTTAAAAGGAATGACATAAAAGGTTGTACTTAAAAAGAAAGAGAGGAGTAGATCCCTTACCTCAAGTCTGACTTGTCTTGTTTGTTTCTTTATATTATTGAATAATAAACAATGGTAAATTTATAATTTCCTAAGGACCTCCTTTAAAGATTATTATTCAGTTCATATAACATATTATAATGTTATAATAATTGTTTAATAATGTTAGTTCGTTTTTGCCGTTGTTTGGTACATGAGTCAAAAATGAACTTGTTTGAAAAATTATTTCCCATGTAGTTATAAGTAAATAATTTCCAAAATAGTATTAATGATTTAAATATCATATATATCCAGTAAATATTCATTTTATACTATTCCATATCATTTGGAGATAAAAAACTAAAAGCACCGTTCATGGAGACGGTAGGTCGTGCGTACGCATGAATGTTACTTTCATTTTTTTGTCATATTAATGGAATTAAAAATAAATTATATTTATATATATATATTACAATTCCAGTATAATATATATGTTATATAGGTCACATATTTTCATTAATTTCATTCTTTTTACATTCCATGTATTGCATGTACGAATCATATCACTTGAGGGGGCGGTAGTCCACACTTCCTCATATGAAATTATCGCATTTACACAACATGAAATGAATAAAGTTATGTTTTAAATATAAAATAAAGAACCATATAGTAATCCTAAAAACCATATATATAATATATATAATATAGTGACATCATAATGGCCACCTTTAAAGGTGTTAAAAGAATATTGAACAATCATCGTTTCGTGAGGCAGAAAATCGCCAACCACAAAAACAGTATGTTTTTTAACCATTAGACGAAGGTGTGTGTAAGTGTAGCTCGAATACATCTTATAACAACATAATAGTTTATTGAAGATACTATAGTTGTTGCAAAATAAATTAATAAAAAGATTTTATGGGGTTGGAGAAGCAAAATAAAACAAAAGGACTCAAGTGAAGACATTACCTTAAAATCGGGTAACTCTCTTTGGTTTGAGCTCAAAGGATTCCTTGGGAAGACTTCTTCCCAAAGTTAGGATTCAAGGATTTATAGAGGGATGTGGAGAGACAAAATGGTCAGGGGTTGGCCGAGCCAAAGGCTTTGGAAGTGTGGGTAAGGAGGTAGAGGTGGGGGCCTTTTATAAGAGGAGAGGAGGGGCACTCTTGGAATGTAAAGAAATGTTACTTTATTTTAGAATGAGTTTCAGATTTTAATGGTCCCAAATTGATGTGTTTCAAGGATAAGGTGATAAGGGTTCCAAATACACCCATCCAATAGGTTTTGGACATGTTTAGGTCTTAGATTTTACATTATTTTCCATTTTATTTAAATCGTTAAATAATGAGGTCATCGCTGCATCATCATGATGTCATATATACATTAATTTATTTAATGTCTAAAAATTATAAAACAAATACTATGATGTCTTAAATCCTTTTATATTTCCAATTACTATTTATAGTCAAAATTCAGACTTCTATAACAATATGTAAAAATTGTTTTAGTAAAACAAGTCGTGTTTGTGACATTTTAATTTTAACATTAAATAAAAAGATATTAATGTCATTTTCCTACTAAAGTGGCTCCATGGAGTCCCCAATTTGACCCATGGATTGTCTTGGTCTGCCATGAAACATCCAATAAGGGTAGGACAAGTGTCTAGGTCATTTAATATAATCAAAACTTTATTTTTACCTTAAACTGCACTAATTACCTCTATTCGTGATTAAAAACTTAAAAGTTACTATTCACCAAAAATTATTTTAATCCCATTGAAACCTATTTTACTTCTTAATTACAACCATGTATGAAGGATTTTTGAAATTCAAAACACAAAGGTGGAAAATTTTCATTTAAACGGAAAATCAGTTTTTATAAGTACCACTTAGTGGTTTCACTATTCATCAAAAATTGAAGTTTTTCAGAAAATTACCAAAAATTCACCCTAAGCTATATTTGATATTCCGAATTCAAAAATGATTTCTATTTTACAAAATTCAAAACATATAAGTTTCATTAATTAATTTAATAATTAATTCCCGATGTCAAAACAAAAAGCGTGTTTTTATGAAACAAAATGTATCAAAAGATTGACACTAGTTTATGTCCGATTTCATAGTGAAACTAATTCCAACGACCACTATTAAATTAAATGGTAAAAATGTATTCTAATTTCACTTTAAAACCAATACAAAAGATAATATAATCATATAAATAAATTAGATTAAAAAGAGGTTTTGAAATAAAATACAACATTTTTCACTATTCATTAAAAAATGGACTTTATCGGAAAAATACCAAAAATTTATGCAAAGTAAATTTTGATGTCCCGATTATAAAGAAGAATTTTATTTTGACAAATATAACAGAAAAATTTTTCAAAAAGGGGATTTAAAAGAGGTTCTCCATCAAAAGGTGGTTAATCGACCTTTTAAAGAATATTAGAATGTTTACGCTTAAAAACTGGATTCATTCGCATTTTTAATCCTATATCATTTATTGTAAAAAGTAAATTTCTTTGACAAATATATATAATCATTTTGTAGTTATTTCTGTTCATTCCCACCAATACAACGGCTAGGAATTAACTACCATTTAAAATAATATTATTTTATTATTAGAGTGCAACGTAAGATTTCAAAGAAACACGTTGTTACATATTGGGTACGCCATCGAGTATAGCATTCCCATTAAAGTAATATTAATATTTTATACAAAAATATTGATAAATATGAAAATCTCATATTCTTTATTTACTTGGGGTGTTATATCCTTCCCCCCTTTTGGGAATTGCGTCCTCTCAATTTTAAAATTGGGCTTGGAAACGTCATTGAAAATCCCACATCAGAAGAAGATCCAATAAAACAATCACTTTAAAAGAAAGAAAGAGGAGTACAGAGGTCAACCGAGTTAACCCATACTATGATTCCTTTTAAGAAAACATGGACATGGGAGAGAAAACAAAGGGTCATGTTCTGATGCAGAGTGATAGAAAACATGTTTAGGAGATAGTTAACCATAAGAAAATCACAAACTTGTGATGGGTTAAACGGTATTTGATTCCCCTGTAGGAAAAGTTAACAGACAAAATTTTTGTTTTAATTTACTCTTCATTGAGGCATTTATTTTTGAGCTTAAATAAATCATAATGAAACATACTTACTTTTCACGTAGACTTTCAACTTTTACTTGATTCTTTAATCAAACTCATATTTTCTCCAAAAGATGAATATTTAGGAAGAATTGTTCACATTAAGAGTACTATAATCAACTTCATGAGAATCACCTAATCCAAAAAAGAGAACTATATATTTCCCATGTCTTTTGGAAAAAACCAAAACCAAATTTGTTAGCATGAGATCAGATAATCCACAAAAGGATAACTGCTTATAAAAAGAAAATCTATTCTTAATCTCCAAAATTTGTCAAAAAAACCCAAAGTTCAACAAGAACCATTTGATAAACAATTTGCCAATTAAATTATTCAAAGTAAACCAAACTAAGATTGAAACCCAAATATTTGAATGATTTATTCACATAGTCTTCCAAGGTACAAATTAACACTTATCTTCAAATAACATCAGTTTATCTAAATGTCTCATATTGAAAAGTAATTAACCTAATCACATATCCTCCATGATAGGTTAATAATATCCATAGATAACCCAATATCAGCTTATTCTAGATTCAGAAGATCATCTAACTAAAAGGAATTAGTCAAACTAACTAGGGAATTCACGTAGTCTAGTGGTAGGCGATAAATACCAGTCGCACTTTGGTTGTGGGTTCGATTCCCGCAACTTTGTCCAATGCGGCGGGTTGTCACACGGTCTGCGTGTTGTCCTTTTCCCAAAACTATATAATTCTTAAAACATTTCCCAAAACGAGATAAAATCTTCAAAAATGATAATAACATATTTTAAACTCATCTTTATCTCATGCCTTTCATTTTCCATCATATCATAGAGTAACCCATAATTACCTAAAAAGTTGGGATCATATAAACCCTAATGGTTACCTTTATAATTTTTACCTGAACTTCCACATCGAGTTGGTCATCTCGTATATGATGCATTAGAGAACTCACCAAGGTTCAAGTGGTTGGTCATGACTCCTTGATAGTTGGTTTATCACAACCATGATATTCCTCATTGAATTCCCCCATTTCATCCAGTCTCTTAATCAGAGAACCACCATAGTTTCCATCAAACCCAAGGTCACATTGGTTCCTGCTAGATCCATCCATTTACAAAAAACAGAAATGTCTTTGTGCGTATATCAACAAAATCATCATGTACTAATGAGAAATATAAACACTAAGATATACTTAATAATTCACTTTATCTAAAAACTATGCCTCTTTCTAAAATCCTAGCCATTATGGAAATGTCACTTATGTTTATAGAATACCCTAACTTCTAAAGTTATCTAAAATGACCTTTGATACCAACTATATGGCCCCAGCCTTAATCCTTACTTAATATTGAATTAAATGAATAATTCACATTGAGGATCTTTTCAGGTTTAGAGTTTTAGATAATTAGGACATAACTGTTACATCTCAAAATATTACAAAGTATACACTTCTACTATGTATCCATAAAATAAAAACTCTTAAAAAGAAACATGTCTAGTTCCCTATTTTAGATAGCATGACGTTTCCTTGTTCCCATCATTGACCCTATTCCACATTAAGTCCTGTGAAAAAAATTTCAAAAAAAAACTTGGGGTGAGCATAAAAAGCTCAGTAAGGGATACACAAAGAATGGAAACTGTTAGTTTTTCAAACATAATGTAATCCATGTATACTTTATCAAAGTTATACCTTCACTATTATGATGTAGTAAAAACTATTCACTGAATAAAATATCATTACTTACCCTTTTGTAACCAAAATATTACCATATAACCCATATAAAGAAAACATAACATATAAAGGTAACTAGGGACATAAACATACTTAAATGGAATTACCATACGGTCTACTTCCACACATACTTAATGGAATAGCCATACGGCCGACTTCCATACATACTTAATGGAATAGCCATTCGGCCGACTTCCATACCCAATGAATTGGAAGTTATAACATAACCACCCATCCTGGTATTCACGGCACCACCTGTCATATGGTTCATCACGTAACCACCCGTCAAATGCCCAGGTACCATTATAAAATAATAATAAATAAAACAAATATAATGGAATGAAAACATTTCCACACTTTGATCACAATATATCACTTAAATATATTGACATAACAAAACAATTATAAAAACCAATTTCAATACCAAGAAACATAAAAGAGTATATGGTATTTATTTCATTTTAAAAACATTACGGCTTGTTGAGGAATCCAAAGAACAAATAATACTCGCAGCGGCGGAAAAGGTTGTTGTCACCGAATACGTTAAAAGAAACATTCTTTTTTTGTCATTTAGTAAAACAATTCGTAGAAAAAGATTCCTTTTGTATAAATGTATAATTCAAAGGGGTTTATACACCATATAAAAGGAATTTGTGTATAAAAGGAAATATGCCTCAATGAAAGGAGATTGAGACAAATCCCTTACAAAGATGGTCTCCTTGGATTAAAGATAAATCAATTACATAATTATGTGTGAAAAAAAAATACACCAAATAAAAGTGGATAATAGGTGTAAAACAATCAGAGGTCATTCACACATATTCATAGAACGACATATTTAAGGAGTACAAGATTATCCCAATGAATCAAAATTGGGTTAAGAAGTTCCCTTCCAAAAATTCGACAGCATAACGACGTCACTTCAAAATTTAGAAAAAGATTTGATGAGAGAGAAAATAGTATCTCATCACGTGGACATAAAATTTACATCAATAAGGATATATAATAACATATCCCAACATAACAATATGTAAATTAAATGACACAACAAAAAGAAGTCTTTTAAGAAGAGGAGTTTGAAATGTTCCCTTACCGACTTGGGTATCTTTCAAAACGTACACCCCATGGAAGAAGGGTAATAAAATGGAGATGTAAATACCCATAATGAAATTATATTACACAAAGAGTATAATAATGGGTAGTACATACACCACTAAAAGGAAATGGTGGCAAATATAGCATAAATCTCATGGAAATAAAAGTAAGATGAAAAATCCCTTACGAAAACTCGGCAGCCTAACAGCGCCACTTAAAACATACAAAAATGGATTGATGAGATCAAATATGGTCTCTCATCATATTAAAATAACATTTACAGAAAGCGGAATATACAAGAACATCCCCCAACATAACAAAGATGAGCTTAATAGAAGTGACATAAAGGAGAGTACTTAAAAAGAAAGAGAGAGGTTAGATCTCTTACGAAAATTCGGCAGCCTAACGGCGCCACTCAAAACATCCAAAATGGATTGATGAGAGTGAATAGGGTCTCTCATCATATAAACATAAAAATTACAGTAATATTAATATAAAATAACATCCCAATAATAATAAATATTAGTTTTAAAAGGAATTACATAAAAGGGTGTACTTAAAAAGAAAGAGAGGAGTAGGATCCCTTACCTCAAGTCCGACTTGTCTTGTTCGTTTCTTTATATTCCTGGATAATAAAATTTGGTCAATTTATAATTGCCCAAGGAACTACTTTAAAGATTATTATTCAGTTCATATCACATATTATAATGTTATAATAATTGTTTAATAATGTTAGTTCGTTTTTGCCGATGTTTGGCACATGAGTCAAAAATGAACTAGTTTGATAAATAATTTCCCATGTAGTTATATGTAAATAATTTATAAAATAGTATTAATGATTAAAATATCATATATATCCAGTACATATTCATTTTATACTATTCCATATCATTTGTATATAAAAAATGAAAATCACCATTCATGGAGACGGTAGGCCGTAAGTACGCTTGAACGCTACTTTCATTTTTTTTGTCATAATAATGGAATTAAAAATAAATGATATATATATATATTATAATTACAGTATAAAATATATGTTATATAGGTAACAAATGTTCATTAATTTTATTCTTTATACATTCCATGAATTGCATGTACGAGTCACATCACTTGAGGGGGTGGTAGTCCACACTTCCTCATATGAAATTATCGCATTTACACAACATGAAAAGAATAAAGGTATGTTTTAAATATAAAATACAGAAGCATATAGTAAACATAAATATCATATATATCATATATAAAATACAGTGACATAATAATGGCCACCTTTAAAGGTGTAAAAATAATATTGAACAATCATCGTTTCGTGAGGCAGAAAATCACCAACCAGAGAAACAGTATGTTCTTTAACCATTAGAAGAATGTGTGTGTAATTGTAGCTTTAATACTTCTTATAACAACATCATAGTATATTGAAGACACTGGATTTGTTCCAAAAGAAATTAATAAAAAGATTTTAGGGGGTTGGAGAAGCAAAATAAAACAAAAGGACTCAAGTGGAGACATTACCTTAAAATCGGGTAACTCCTTTTGGTTTGATCTCAAAGGCTTCCTTGGGAAGACTTCTACCCAAAGTTAGGATTCAAGGAGTTAGAGAGGGATGTGGATAGACAAAATGGGCAGGGGTTTCCCGAGCGAAAGGCTTTGGAAGTGTGAATAAGGAGGTAGAGGTGGGGCCTTTTATTAGAGGAGAGGAGGGGCACTCTTGGAAAGTAAAGAAATGTTACTTTATTTTAGAATGATTTTCGGATTTTAATGGTCCCAAATTGATGTGTTTCTAGGATAAGGTGATAAAGGTTCGCAATCCACCCATCCAATAGGTTTTGGATATGTGTAGGTCTTAGATTTACATTATCATTATATTTTATTTAAATCGATAAATAATGAGGTCATCGCTGCATCATCATGATGTCATATATAATTTAATATATTTAATGTCTAAAAATTACGAAAAAATACTATGATGTATTAAATCTTTTTATATTTCCAATTACTATTTATAGTCAAAAATCTGACTTGTATAACCCAATGTAAAAATTGTTTTAGTAAAACAACTCATGTTTGTGACATTTTAATTTTAACATTAAATAAAAAGATATTAATGTCATTTTCCTACTAAAGTGGCTTCATGGGGTCCCCAAGATGACCCATGGATTGTATTGGTCAGACATGACACATCAAATAAAGTTAGGACATGTGTCTAGGTTATTTCATATTATTAAAATATTATTTTTACCTTAAACTGCACTAATTACCTCTAATCGCGATTAAAAACTTAGAAGTTACTATTCACCAAAAAATAATTTTAATCCCATTGAACCCCATTTTACTTCTTAATGAAAACAATGTATGTTGGATTTTTTAAATTCAAAACAAAAAGGTGGCAAAATTTCATTTAAATGGAAAATCAGTTTTTATAAGTACCACTTAGTGGTTTCACTATTCATCAAAAACTGAAGTCTTTCAGAAAATTACCAAACATTTACCCTAAGCTATATTTGATTTTCCAAATTCAAAAATGATGCCTATTTTAAAAAATTAAAAACATATAAGTTTCATTAATTAATTTAATAATTATTTCCCGATGTCAAAACAAATAGCATGTTTTTATGAAACAAAATGAATCAAAAGATTGACACTAGTTTAAGTCCGATTTCAAATTGAAACAAATTACAATGACCACTATTAGATTAAATGGTAAAAATATATTCCAATTTCACTTTAAAACCAATCAAAAATATAATATAATCATATAAATAAATTTTATTAAAAATAGGTTTTGAATTAAAATACAACATTTTTCACTATTCATTAAAAAATGAACTTTATCGGAACAATACCAAAAATTTACGCAAAGTAAATTTTGATGTCCCGATTCTAAATAAGAATTTTATTTTGTCAAATATAACACATAATATTGTCAAAAAGTTGATTTAAAAGAGGTTCGCCATCAAAAGGCGGTTAATCGACCTTTTAAAGAATATTAGAATGTTTACTCTTAAAAACTGGATTCATTCGCATTTTTAATCATCTATAATTTATTGTAAAAAGTAAATTTTTTTTACAAACATATATAATAATTTTGTAGTTATTTCTGTTCATTCCCTCCATTATAATGGCTAGGCGTTAACTACCATTTGAAATAATATTATTTTATTATTAGAGTGCAACATAAGATTTCAAATAAACTCGTTGTTGCATATTGGGTACGCCATCGAGCATAGCGTTCCCTTTAAAGTAATATTAATATTTTATTCCAAAATATGGATAAATATGAAAATGTAATATTCTTTATTTACCTGGGGCGTTACAGTTTGAGTACAATCATTCACCCCCAAATTGGAGGGCAGACATATTTCACTATCCAAGTGCTATAGGATAAGCTGAGGGAATTCATGTTGGACTTAATTTGAGGATAGAAGGATCACTTACCATTTGTGGAGATTGAATACAACAATAACTACCACTCTATGATCATCATGGACCCTTTTTGATCACCTATATGGGGTGACCCTTCAGGTCAACCTTATATTGGACATAGATTGGAATATCATCTCTGGTGGGCACAGAGATGGTGGAGGAGACAATAGGGAAATCCCTGGTCATCATTGAGTGGATTGGGACGGCGCCCATTAGATATAAATATTAGGAAGATCTCTATTGTTGGACCTTGGAATTCAATTAGAGAGACCAACATTTCTATTATGTCTCGCCACAATGAGGATTAAAAAGGTCCACCTAGGGAGGAATCATATTTCATAGGTTCATCGGGCCATTCGAGATGGTGTACATGGTTTTTGATGTTGTTTATCGCTTATCCCGACCCCACATCTGAATCATGTGCATGATGTTTTCGAAGTGTCGTATCTGGGGATATACATACATTAACCCACACACATCCTCGACTTGGAAGTGGAAGATATCGACTGTTGTTCAACATTAATGGATCACCTAATGACGATCAAGGATCGGCATGAGATGAGTTGTTATTGATAGACCATCCTTTTGGTTCATGTACTATGGTGGTAATGAAATGTGAAGGAGAGCTACTAGGTGTTGGTGAACCAAATGTTGTCTCAGAATCTTATCTTTTTTTCTTAGTTTTAATTTTTAGGAACAAAAAAAATTATGGAGGGAATTATGTAGAGACAAGGTTTTCCCTAGTAGGTCATTTAAAATATTTATATATATATTTTTAGAGCTAGGTGTTGATATGGCGTGTGATTATGAGGCCCGATGTTCTCAAAATCAATTTTATAAGAATATTAATTATATTCTATATTGGACATATGAATTTTATATAAGAAAATGGGAAATAACATAAACAATTGGTTGGATGAAAAATCTGATACCATAGATGAGTCATAATGTGGTGTTTTCCCTAGGTGTGACATAAAATGAATCTACAAGTGGTGTTTAGACCCTTTTGTGGAGGAAAATTAAGTGGATCAATTAATTATTAAATTAATTAATTAATTACTTTTGACATAATGGATTGTTATAAATATAAATCTCATGAAACCATGCTAGTGTTATCCTCATAATGTGTAAATACATTGTGATAGCTCTCTCCTTCCTTCTATTGGAAGATCATGATGAACGATGACAAAATCTTGATCAGATCTGATTAGGACTCAACAAAAGTAGAGGATCCTCCCAAATCAATAATGAACATGTTATTGATCATCAATTTATCTGAAATCTTGGTAGGACTCATTATATGTGGTTTCCTCCCCCATAATTTAATTTATATAGTAGATCATTATTCATTATTCAATATTCATCCAATTTAATCCAATTTATGTTTCTATGTATATAGATTTATTTTTTTCAGTTTTTTTGTAATATAGATTCCCAATTCTATATTGATTGTGCTGGAATGCATGGACTTGATCAATTAAACATGATTTTTTCCTTGATCTCGAATCTTCTAAGCATTGTCTCATGTTGGATCTATGTGGTCCTAGTTTAGCATTATTTGGAGGTACTAAGATCGATCAGACCCCAACATTTATTGACGATCAATGAAACTAGAATAGAACTGTGAGATAACCATATATCTATAAAGATTCCAAAAATAGGATGATATATTAGTGGATTATGATCATAAAATAGAACCTAGAAGCCATGGTAATGTGTTGAATGAGCGTTGAAACCATATGGATGAACAATAACCGTTTTCTATACTTGGAAGGCCCAAAACCACATTTTTTGGTAGATCCACTTTTTTATACATATATAGTTGAGGATATAGAGAGACATGGCCTAATAGGGTTGCATGAAGACTAGATCTAATGATCTGGGATTTCTGTCAAAATCCCAAATAGACGGCATGTTCAATGAATAATACAAGGCATGTGGTCCCCCTTAGATGTTGTGTACCCCTTTTCTACTCAAATATTCCATTTGATGGGTAACACATATGAGATCCCATTTGATAATACATGAGTTCTGATACTTTAACGTGTACTCCAGTACATTGGCATAACAATGAGAACACGACCCTAATATCGATTAGCTAGGACACACCATGTAGTCCACCTATATACTGTGTCACACTACACAGACTAGATCCATATGCTGGCAAGGGACCCATTCTAGTGGTGGAGTCAGTCAACATGTTGTGTGGGTCACTTCCCTTGTTGTGTACCCTTAGTTTTCAGTTTAAGAAATTTCATATTTTTGTATCTCCTGCATTTGTAGATGTATTTTAGACTGTGGGAATCATATCCAGAGTTTTTTTACCTAGAATGTGATGGAATTTGGAATTTTGGATTTGATGTTACATTGTGTAATTTTCTAAGCAATATACCTATAGAGGAAACTCCTGTGATGAAAGTGATCAGGGTATATCACTAGAGACTCCTTAAATGGTGGTGCCCTCTAGTCGGGCTGGGTATGGGTCCTCTGTAGACTCTCGAGTGGAACCATATAGCTGGTATGGACATGGGTCCTCAAAAACTGTTAGAGTGGAACCCTCTAGTTTTATCGGTAATGGGTCCTCAATTTCTTGATTTGAACCTTCCTATAGAACCAAGGATTACTTCCTCGATGACATTGAGGAGAACCTTCCTGGTGGGATTTCCATTGGTCCTCGGCCATCGGAGTGGAACCCATTTACTGGGAGGGGAATGGGTCATCCATAAACTATCAATGTGGAACTCTCCTACTCTACCCAATCATGGGTCCTCTTCCCAGTGTTTTTCCCCCTTGAATATGTTTCATAGTGAATATGTGTGGTTTTTCATTGATGGTGACTTTAGAGAAGACTCATGGGATGATGAAAATCATTGATGCAATGTTGAAAATTTCAGATATTTTCATTCCTAGGATGATCTGTGACGTGGATATCCCCATACACTCTCATATGGGTTTCTATTTCTAATTATATATATATATATATATACATCCTTCTTATGTATCCCCTATATGGATTTTGTTACTCTCCTTCTAGGAGGGGAATAGACACTTAGGGTATTCCACATTCCTTAAATGTTTACAATATCATTGTCAGATGAGTAGACTCTTTGGATATAGTTGGAAAAGACTTGATGTGTAGATCATATACACATAATGCTTATACCCTTGTTTTTGGATGTGTTTACATTCACTCTTTGTTGGGTTGTGATGTACTATTTTACTGTACCTTGTTCTATCTACATTCATTCCATTCATTTGTATCTCTTAGTGACCCCCCTTTTCCTTTGAGAGCATCCTACCTGGTATGATTATACTCACCCCTCCATGGGCATGTTCTGCTTATATCAGGTCTTATGAAAACAATGGATAGGTCATCCATTATTTTATAGGATCATATCGATATTGGGTTATCAGTCCACATATCGTGGTATTCTATTGGATTCAAGTGAACGGATCTCCTTTTTCTGTTTTCTTTTCTAGTTTTCTGATAGTTTGATAAACCATTATATAAGGGAATTTATTTTCCCCCATTACTTTTTAGTTTACAGTGCCATTATTTTGTACTATATAGAGGTTCATTAATGATAGTTTTACTTTGTAGTAGTGTTAAATCTTTTACTTCATACCCTATTGACTTTTTCATGGAGTTGGATGTTTATTTTCGTACACTTATTTGGGTAAAGGCCTCCCCATTTTATATGTGCCTTCAGTGCTTCTCTCCACCCCTTAGGCTATGGATGCAGTCTTGGGATAGTTGCATCTTCAGCCCTAACTTGGGTCTGTTCAGGAAATACTTTTCCCTGATTCACAAAAATATATAGCATAGGAATGGAGGATATCCTATAGGACATGAATATCCTGCTCCATCTGACCATATTTCTGTGGATCATATGTTGTAATCATCCTGGCATGAGTCCCCATTCCCTCTTGGATAATCTCCAGAACCACAATGTAAACCTAGTATCCCTAAAAGACACAATGACAGAAGGATCCCCACTTTACCCCATGATATGAAGCATTTATATCGTACCCATATCGTTAAATATAGTGGTGTCACTAATTGGAATAAATTGATTTGACTTTGTTAATCTATCAATCTCTAACAAATTATAATTCCTCCCTAGGTGATTCCATAGATATCCGACAACAAATTCGATGGATACTTCATAGAATTTAAAAAATATCCCTAAAAAGACTAGATTAAACTATAAGGACTATAATGTTTTTATTTATCTATTTTTTGGTGTAATAGTGGGGCACATAATAAGCAATGTCATACTTCATACCCAGCCACCATAATAACTAGATCATGTTATAATATATCTTTGTAGTGGCCTAATGAAAAACACATGAAGAACTATAGGAAAAAAATGATATGCTCAAAAATTCAAGGATGACAAACCAATCCTAAAAAATAACCTAATATGAAGATATAGATTTAATGAAAACACTCTCCCCACCATAGAGGGTTTATTTAATTTCCTTAAACACATCATCCAACTGATGAATTTGTAGAAGAGTCTAATGGAGAGATGAGGATAACTGAGCACTAGTAAGAACCATTCATAAAACATCCTTATGAGAACTTATATGAAACTAAAAAAATAATTCCATAAGGTTCCCCTCTTCTTTGGATTCCAAGAGATAATGTGATATTACTTTCATATTAAGATCACCTGTGGTGAAATTCCCCATCCCTATGGTGTAGTCAATGTCGAATTAAAATGTTTGATGGTATTCCACCCACCACGTCTATCTGAGATTAAATTTTTTCTAAGTAATGATATATCTATTACACATTTGATATAAAAATCATGTAATCCTCTCCAAAAAAAGAAAGTCTCTCAATTAATTATGCACAAGAATAACCTCGAAAAGATCAAAATCATGAGTAATATAATATATCTGATGTGTTCAAAGTTGGAATGATCCATAAGCCACCACATGATCATCCTGTATAATCAAATTACTCAAATTAGTTCCATAGGAATCACCTAAAACCATATACCCCTTATCAGGCTCAAGTAAGATCGAAATATGATTCTATTGGATCGTTTTACTCATGGACTGTCCCCATTCCATGTTTTTATGATATTTAATAAACACTCCATAATAAAAAATATAATTAAAACATATTATACAAAAAATAACATGGATTTTATTTCTAAATCATTGGATATAGTGTATTAATAATTCTGAAATGTTAACAAGTGTAGTTAGTTTTAGTGGTATCCATGCATTGGATCTTGGAAATAAATAATTGGAGAGTCCAAATTAAACTAAATAAGCATTTAATGTTACCTCTAAAACAAAAAGGAATATTTAACGAAGTTAATTGAAATAAATATTCTATGAAATAGTTTTATTATTTTACCACTACATCATTGGTATTTTGAAGAGTATGTCATCCATATGTCTTATTTCAAACTATGTTTCCAGTTTCGCCATTGTTTCATCAATTTTAATTGATTTCATTTAGGTTTGTTCTGTAAAAGTTATTTGGAGAATAATGATTCCATATTTATGTTTGTGGTTTAATCCATTCAATTGGTATTCAAATAAACACCTATAGGAAATATGATTTTTATTTTGACATAATTAATATATAAGATCAGATATTATAAAAAACATGAAAACAAACATGATGCATACATTTTCAACTAAGATTGCAAGCCATTCATGCATCAGGATGTAATTTCAATCTCAAGAGCAGTGAATTCTGTAATTTACTATCCATATAATTGTTCTTAAAAAACAATTACGTGTTTACTACCTATTTGTAGCATTTTATCTGCATAAATATTTAATGTTAGTTAATTGGGATATTGAATGAGTGGGGTAGAGGTTATTTTTTATGATCAACTTGATTTGTTATTTAAAATTGCATATTTTTTTGATTTGATCTTTCATTTCACCCCTTACCTTTGTCTATTTTTAACAAAACTCATTATTTCAGACGTTTTTTTCATTAATTGATATATTATTATCATGAAGAATAAATTTGAAATTAATACTCCCTTGTGGATATGTTTTTTTAAAAAATCTGACAACCATGATGTAAATGTTCTATTATCTTTCTCAACAGTATGAATATCTGTATCATCATGTAAAATAAGTATCCCAATGATTGGATATGGAGTTCTAGTTATTACCACTCTCAAATTATTTTTTGAAGGCCTTAATTTTATAGAGAAACTTATTGATTATTTAACATTGCATCACACACATCAAGTTGATATGTGGGTTTTGATAGTTATAAATTTCAAAAAACAATTCAACCTATAGAATATAAATATAGGAATGGTAATATTTTCTATCTGATTCAAATTTCATAGAAAATATTATGAGAATATTTATTATCTCATCCAAGACATATTTTTAAGGGGAATGGTTGATCACAATGCTGGTGGGGTGGGTCATGATCTTCCTCACGTGGATGTTATTGCGTTTTTTCCTCTATTTTCACCCCTAAAATATTTTCTAACAACTAATATTACAAATATAAATTTTCTTCAATGTAATATAATCATTCCAACATCTCATACACTAGTTTATATTTAACCCTATTATTTTCTTTTAAAAAAATACATTCCGTGTTACACCCCAAAACCAGTACCAATAATGTGACTATAATGTTCTGGATGCTTTAAGGTGTCAAATTGTAGGTGTTAATTCAGTACAACTTTTCATGATATATTTTTATATGTCAGATATAAAATATTTCAAAATAAGTAATAATTTTGCTTTTATAGTGATTTAATGAAACAATAAAATTTATTATGTCATACTTTCACACGATTACCACAGTTTTCTAGTGTTTTTATCCATTAATATCCAATATTTATTTACTCACGCCTCCTTCCATAGAAAATTATGCGGGATGGAGGTCGATGTGGATTTGTATCCATCAATCATATTATAAATAGAGGAACATAATTACGTTTTTATTCCATGTCTCATAATAAAATTACAGCATATATAAAATGCATATAAACTTTTTTCAAGTGGAATGTACCCCATCCATTATTTACGATAGGGGAATGTTAGTTTTGATGCCCATTCTGTATTTTCATCACTAAATTACTATTTAATTATTTACAATGTACTAACAAGTGTTCTTAAAAAATGTATTTTCATAAAATTTATCACGATCCGCAAAGTATCTAAAATGTTATATACTCACAACAACTAGTAAATTTATCCCACAATTATTGGTTTATTAGGTGTGAAAACATATTTTGTGGGTGGCTGTGTGTTTGTCCTTTAGAATCATTGAGTAGAAATATTTTTATAATTGTCTAAAATACTCTTTTATTATTTTTATAAATAATTGAAACAAATTTATTGTGGGTGTCATCTACAATAAATGTACACTGCACGAGATGTTATAGAGATAGTAAATATTTCATTATTTTGTTTTTAGAGTAAAATAAATAAAATATTTAACAATTTTACCTATATCCATTTCCAATTAAGTTTCTTTATTGTGGAAAAAACTTGGTTGTGTGAATTTAGGTTAATCAGTAGGTTGTACTCAGTGATAGACCAATAAAACAATGGAACATGGTGTTGTTGGGATTAACATTCTTCTCACACACATTCCACCTGACAAAGAATTTGATTCATTTTCATTTCAACTTAATGTTTTTTTCTTAAACATTCACACTACGATGCACTTACTTTTTATAAGACATTGGTTCTTTTTCTTCTATCACTTCCTCTATTTCAACATCATCAATATGTTGTTCCTAAATATTGGTAGCATCATCATGTGACGAAGGTCATTGTTCCTCTACACTCGGAGTAGTAGTAGAATGAAAAACATGGTATTCCTCAGGAAAAGGATTATTAGCACATGAAAAAGTCATTATCTATTGAAATGGTTCGATATTTATTTTAGATTACGTAAATGAAATGTTGTAAAAAAATTACATGAGGTAACACAATATATATACTAAAAAATATATTACCTGATAGTCAAACTCTCTTTTTTCAAAGGTTTAATTGATTTGAACCCTCAATCTAGTATCCAAATCCCTTCATTTTGTTCAAATATAACAAAAAATAACATCCATACATTTTAAAAACATTGAAATGACTGTGAAATCCTAATTAATGGTTCATCCATAGTTGAATATTCATCTTATTATTCAGTCATTTTATTTGATAACAGAAAAATTGGCCACATTCAGTTTATGGGATTAGGAACATAAAATACTTGTACTGCCTATGATTCCATAATAAATAGTTATTATTTATAACATTACTTACAAAAATCCACTTTCATATATCCCATTTAATCTATTCTAACAACACAATTATTGTCAACCAACATTCATGGAAAAATAGACATTTTGAATTTTCAATAATAAAACACCCATATTATTGATGTGGCCAAAGTATGACATATTTGTATAAATTGGATTCATATTCATAGTATTAGATATATGAAGCACTTCAACGATAAGTGTAACTCCACTATATTCCATGATTATATTTTACCTAGTTCATTTGTTTATAATTTATAACCATTAATTACTTAACCATTATAATATAATACATGCACACTTAGTCATATAACTATCCATAGAAGTCATTCTGATATTGAATCTATAGTTTTATCCAACTCATTAAAAATATTGTCTTTAAACCTTCCTATAAACTATTGATTATATATATTTGATATCTATATTTTATCCCATGATTGATTAAAATGCCTAATAATTTCATTGTGGGTATCAACCTATTGGGAATCCTCTAATGTGTTTTGAAAATGTAAAGGTTGTACCACTCCCAATATATAATATTGATCATGAATACAACTATTCTAGAAATTACTTCCACAAAAATCATCCTACTGTAATGATTTTTTGATAGACCAACTCTTTCCTCAACAGACAGGTAGTATGTATAGAATTAGACGGCTTCATCACCAATATATTTATTCATAATACAACCCTTTAGACAACATTTATTTTTCACATTCCCCTAAATAATTATCATATTCCTTTCAATGGGGGTATATTTAACTATAATATACATGACCGCATAGTCGAATTTCCCACACCAAATAAACCATCAGATAAATGATTACTGTTTAGAAGAACAATTCCAATTTAAATAATATGAAAAAAAAACATTATTCCTTACTAGGGAATTTCACTATATCTATAAATTTTATGTATAAAGATTTGAAAAAGAATCAAAAGTTTGTTAATGAATGGAAGAAATTATTGGGAAAATGAAATGTATTGATACATGGATTATATCGTGCATCAATACATGACAATCATGTCATCTATGACATGTAAAAATTAAATCATTCATTAGCATGACATTATTTTAATATGATTAATATCCATCTTGAACCCTTACATTATTCAAGAAGTTACATAACTAATATATCCAATACCTTGAATCCGTGTAAGTATTTGTTTTAAGAATAGACCATTTTTCACAATTCACTGGTGCCAACTCCCCCTGTATTCCCATATCAATCAAGTCTGATGTAGACTTAATTACTTATTATATTTTTCTTGGTTCATTTATTATCGTTCCAATAACAATACAACATAAATTTCAATCAATATAAATAACCTCAAGAATATTTTGTACGTATAGAAAATTACAGTATGAAAATTCAAAATAAAAATGATTAATTTTTTCAACTAGATATCATATGGCATTTTTAAAAATTATTAACACAATTAATGTCTATAACTTTTAATTTCTCAATGATTTGATCACTTGTCAGTGTATATGGATATGGGAATTCTTCTAAAATCATATCGAATGATGTCGAAAAAATTTCCATTAGTATGAAATTAATTAATTATTCCTTACAACATTCCTTTAAATTTTAAATTTTTATTTCTATTAACATCATACAACATAACACCTAAATTCATCAATAATTCAAATCATCCGTCAGTGGAGCCAAATAAACATTAATATCATTACCTAGTTATTTTTTATCCTGATTTAAGAATAGATTGCATAATTTATTTTAATTTAATGCATAACTGCAATGGAATTATATAATTTACCAACATAACATGAAATTTACTTTGTGTTTTTATTTGAAAACTAAATGTATTCACTCCATCAATATATAGAGAATGAACATGGTTTCTCATCTTGATTCCAAATTCTGGATACTCACTGTCAATTCTCTTCCAATGAGGAGAGTCTGTCTGGTGATAAAGATTCCCATCGTTAGCTCTTATATATGTATTTCATCTCAATTTCATTATACTATCCTCATTTTCATAAGCACATCTAAACCATGTAATTATTTTCAATTAACATTCCACATTTATAGGACCGAATTCAACTTTCTCTTATCGATGTGCACCACACTTTGTGAATTATATATGGTATTTTATCCCTATATAAATAGTATATAGTCATCTAGAAAACCATGTATTACTTTTGAGATCATAATCATTGAACATAACATCCATTTAGATTCATATGTATGGGTTGGAATATCATTATCATCTAGGGTAACATCATTCATGAGAGTAAGTAGTTCAATAAAACTATCAACAATCAATCCATTTCAATCATTTAAATTATATATCTTTAGTATGGGCGACAATGTTGTATATTTAGTGCAACTAAATTTCAATTTCTTCCTTGTAAATATCTTTAACTTCACAATTTTTTTTTGTAAAATTATAATGAAAAAATTCAACATTTATTAATATTTCGTCAATATTTTATTCATTATCATTCTCACATCTAATAACATCCGCTATACAGTCTTAATTAATTTTCCATACTTTTAATCATATCATATGATCCATAAAATGACGTGGTATCCCAGTCACTACCAACATTATCTTTTTCACCATGTTTATTCCAACATTGATAAAATAGATCTGTTCTAAGATAGATTATCTGTTAATTCAAATCCTATGGACTAATTAGTCTTTAATTGCAACATTGTAAACATGGAAATTATATTTGAGAAAAGGCATATGTATGTTATTTTAAAAACATAATGAACTCTTTCTCCACATTCCTTATAATATTTTATCATACAATTATCATCCATCCATGTTTACTTCATACCAATCCTATTTGAATTAGTAATATTGATATTTATCAAAATAAATAAATAAATAAATAAAATGTGCCTTTCATGTAAGGACTGACTAGATGTAGTTTTTTTCATTATCAAAAGACACTTTATGGGGGAAATTGGAAAACCACAGCAAACATCATTACAACTAACTAAAACCAAAAAGATAAAACCCCTAGAAAGACTACAAAACCTTCCCCACCCCAGCAATGAAACCATGGTGCCAAACCTTCACCATTGCATGGCCACACAGCAAGTTTTCCCATGTAGGATTTCACGGGCCCGATACCGATGAAAAATCCACACCCTGTCAAACGACCAAGTCCAAGAAGCACGCAACAATGATGACTTAGTGCTTTTTGCCTCATCTGAAGAAGATCCCAAAAGAATGCTGGTTGCAAACCATCAGAGCCAACACACTGGCATCGAAAACCTGCTCCAATACCACTACCTCAACCCACTCCAACTTACTTCCCAAAAAAACCCAAAGACAACTCATTTAAACAAAATCCTTAAAGGATAAATTGATATTATTAGAAACTGATTCCCTACACAACTTCCAAGTGATAAAAGAAACCTAGAAGTTTGGAGCCCGCATCATCTAGCTCTCAACTTCAGAGTCGAGCTAGTCCCAGGTCTGAATATACTCCTCAAGGATAATCTTCCCTTTATTGAAACCCCCTATAAGGATTAGATCTTGTTTACCAATCTAGGAATATTGCTCCTCGTTGAGAGTTACCCTCAGAGACCTTCCCATCACCATGGCTTCATCCTCTTCACTTGCAGTTTAAAAAAGGACCTAGTCATCCACTTCATCTTTAGAACTTAACAAAACTTCCAAAGTCTGAACCACCATGACCACTGAGTCAACTTTCTTTCCATTTAACTTTTTGGTAGAATGAGTCTCCAAAAGAGGAGGTAAAAAGGAGTTGTCCTTCGTACTCTTCCCCTTCCTTTTTCTCCTAATACTCTTTGGGATTGAATCTTCAAGAACCAGATGACTAGGATCAAATCTATTGGATACATTCTCATATAAATCATCTGCATCAGCCAGTGTAGGGATATCATCTCCCAACCCAACCTCTATAAGGCCCTCAAAACAGTTGCTCAGCTGAAAAGGAGCCCTGGTCAGAGAAACAGAACCCCCTGGCCTCCCAACTGTAGTTGGAAGGGTCGCATCCCTAGAAGGCCACTGCCTCCCCTTACAGGCCTCACTATTACTGGACCTCAAAGCTTCCGTGTAAGAAATATTAGCAATATCCCCCTTCATACCCTCTATCTAATCCAAAACCGTTGGACCTTCCTCTGTCTGGATAACCACACGAGCAGCCCCATTTTGAACTGTTCCATCATCCACCCTCCCACACTCAGAAGGCAAAATTCCATTGCTATTATGACTAGCCATGTCTTGCCTTAGCCTATTAAGCACCTCAAAAACCATCATATTAGACAAGGACACCAATCCCTTCTTCCCCAAAGAAGGTCCGGAGCCAGCCTCCAAAGACACAACTGGATCGCTGCTAGACTGAGTCTTCCCCACAGGCGGCGACAACTGGGGTGCATGTTGGAGTTGGTGGTCTAGAACCAACTACTTTGTACTTTATTCATTAAATAAAAAACTTATCACATCTTGATTTTTCTTATGCATGACATGTCATGTGATAATGTCCTAAGGACATCTATTGCTTTAAAGGGTCGTAGCGGATCCCTACTATGATGAGAACCCGGAAGTTCCATAACACTGTTCCTGAATGTATGTTCTATGGGCGGATGATATTATTTGAGGGACACAAATAAAATAGGTCATTAGGGCTGAGGACTAATAAAACATTGAAGCACCTTCTCATGGTGTGCACCCTTGGTTATATCCAGGAGGATATTATGAGAACGAGACCCGCTAGTAGGAAATCCACATTTCATAGTGTCATTGGATGTTTCTATCTACAGACGTGTGTATTGATCCATAGACTTTAAGATTATTATTAATGGGTATTACAACTTGTGCACATAGATGTATTGACGAAAAATATGACGAAACACTATTCGCAGCGAGATAGGATACGTCGGGTGCCTCACGAGTAATACCGCATTAATAGATAATGCGAGAAAGGATTTGTCCCTTTCGTTCCATAACGGAAGTAGATATCTTAGGCCATTTGATGTAATTGATATAGCCTAAATAAATCCATGGCCATGGTATGGTATGAGCATGTTAAATTCCAGGAAGTCAAAGAAAGAATAATCAAGCACATGGGTTGATGGCACTAGCATGAAACCCACTTGATTGGAGATATCGAGAAAAAGGGATTATATTACACGGTAAGAATTCGTAGGAGGTAACACGTCATTGCGACGTTAACTTCTTTCTCTATGGGTGACTTGGTGTGTTTCTAGATGGTAACCTTGGACTTTAGGCAGGATCAGCCCAATGCCATTGAGAAAGAGGCCTAGAGGGTCACACACTAAGTGTGTCCAGGTATCTTAGTTAAATATTAATTTAACAAGTTAAATAAATATTATTCCCGATTGTGGATTAAAAATTATTTAAGAATTTCTGATCTCATTTATTTTGACACTAGTTTTTCTAGAGAATATATTGTGGATGAAATAATATATTTATTAGCGAGTGATGCAGTTAAATTTATTTATGAAATAAGCAGTCATTACTCAAGGTTTAATAAATGTGGTGGAGAAAAATTGAAAATAAAAGTACACACCGTGTAGTTATTCAAGATGGGATTTTGAGGATTTAATATTGTTTTATTAAATGATATTTATTATAATTGGCGTGGGTGCATGTCAAGGAATTAATAATTCGACATGGGGGGTTTTCAATAAGAGTTAATGAAATAAATAAAATGCATAACGCGTTTATTTATTGTCATAACTCTATTAACCTCAAACATGATTATAAATATCCCCACAACCCCAACATTTTGGTGAGCCATTGGTTGTGCACAAAGGATTTGGAAATACTCTCAAGAAAATAAAGAATTCCCTTTCCACCAAGAATTCCCTCAAGTTACGAGAGCTAGATCCTCCACCGGATCAAGGCGGTCAAAGGAGGATATCACAAGCAAAGGTTATTCCGTGCTAGCACTCGGAGATCCCTTCAGTGAAGTCCAGAGATACGTGACACATGTGTGGATCACCGCTAAAGGAATCCTAAACTTGGATTCTACGATGCAACGACGGATCATCGAATCATGACCGAACACATCAACGAAGAAATAATTCCAACGAGGCAATTCTTATGCATTAATTAAATTAACTATAATCAACATATGATGATCCTCTTCAAGGGTTCTGGGAATCTTCTTTTCTTTTCTTTCTTCATTCTATTCCAAAGATTCAGCGTTTTATATCGTGATGGATCTCGGATAGAATGTTTTTTAACGTTAAAATTAAAGTTGTGCTAACCCACTAACGTGCTTCTGCTGCACTCGGAACCTTAAACTGGTATCAAAGGGGTCATATCGTTGGTTATAATTATTTAGTTTTTTGTTGGTGATTTACGTATTTAATAATTTAGTTATTTCAATTCATGTTTAATCGTTCTGAAAATCTGAATCTCAAGATCTGTTCCTCCTCCCTCGTTGCTCGCTCACCTCATAGAAACGGATTTTTCTTTTAATTTTGATTAAAATAAAATAGAGGAACTCATCCGGAGGACCCAAACGTTTCTGACTGTATAACACCAGAATACACAGCGTGTATTCGGAAGTACACGCTATGTAGTCTAGGTTCAATGCATTGACTGATCCACCAAATCAGGCCATGTATTGGATTCTTTCTAAGAATTTAAGACATCGTGTGTTGACCAGAAACATGTGGGACACGGTTTCTGGAATACACGCCGTGTGGTCCAATGAACACGATGTGTAGTCCCTTCGGGTTAGAGTTGGGTCGTGTACTCCGTTCACGGCCTGCCTGGCTGGAAACCGTGTAACACAAAAACTACACGGCATGTGTCCCACTGTACACGCCATGTACTCTGAAAATTTCTGAAGTACATTAACACGCCTTATCCCCGGGCGTGTACTTCGGATGGATGGTGAAGAAAAGTACACGCCATGTAGTCAGAACTACGCGCCGTGTACTCACCCAAATTACACAGATTTATTAGAATTTATTATTATTTTATACAAACCTTTGAGACATGTACCATGGTGCATGCGTAAAGGTGAGGCACAACACTTGATAGGTGTTATATATATATATGTGTTTAATTTAACATCTACGTAATAAATCGGAATTCATTGGTTTGCCTCCAAGGTACATGTTACGTACAAGGATAATTTTAAATGAATTTATTTGTTTAAAATTATGATGGATGAGAATCTCATGGAAATTTCGAAAAGGGATTTAAGATAAAAGGATTTATTAATTAAAGATAATTAATTGATTCGAGCGTGAATTATCTTAAACAAGAACGATTAAAGAATTGAATGATAGTTTTATTTATGCGTAAATATCGTTGCATGTATGGATGGTCATGAGTTGGACCGAGACCTTTGTATGTGAATGGTTTCTTTTAATTTATTTATTTAAATTAAATTTGGTGGCCTGCCAGCCGTCTCCTCATTAATATGTAGGGCCTACATGCCCAAGGATTCTTTTATGTAAAAACCCCTTTTACCCCTCACCTGCGTGTGAGATAAATGCATATGTAATGGATGGAGCTCCCAAGCTAGTGGAGGCGGCTCAAGTCAGGAGCCAAGGTGGAACCAACCCAAGGAGATATATGGTGGATAGCTGGAAAGCTGTAAAAACGAACCCGAAAGGTTCAAGGTTTTTCTCCCCTAGGTGTTGGGTTAGTTTATCAACCGCTAGATAAACTAACCAATTGAAAAGATCATGATTATACCATTCATTTTATTTATGTCAGTTTCATGATTTATTTATTGTGGGTCTGTTGTCACGATCACATAATTAATGAATTAAAAGAGCATTCAAGATGGAACTAAACTGAAACTGGCTTATACGTAAATATTATCTTAGAAATGGTTAATCACTTAAGTATATCCAACTTAATATTAACAAGCATGTAATCAAAGATAATAAAATGGAAATTTACATATAAGGATAAAATCCCTCAAAATAAATATTAAGTCGGCATAGCCTTCCATAATCTTGGTTAGATTCGAACCATAGTTCAAAGTGCTTGACCAGCCCTAGTTAAGGTGCTTTCAATTAATGGGGAATTCTAATTCAAGGTTTTGGGTTGAATTGACTTGGTTCGCATCAAGGGTTGACTGCCACAGCAGGACTTGGTGTGACCAAGAGGCAAAGGTTGAGGAAATCCAAAAGGATTTCAGGATTGGGGAGTCCACTCTGCGGATTAAGGAGCTGCGAGTTAATGCAGTTGGCATTTGGAATTCCTACCTAAAACCCTTCATGTTTCTTGAGCAACCCTATTTTGGGTAATGCAAAGGGAAATTTGGATCCTTGCCACTAGAATATTCATAAAACAAAATATTCCGAAGTCAATGGTGAGGGCTATTGGATTTCGATAAAATAGTGGGAGACTAATAAGTATTAATTTATTTATCTGTCTCAAATTTTGTAATAAAGTAATAAATATTTTCTCATCTTAATTTTTAGAAACGACAAGAAAATGACTTCAAACATATCGTTGTGCACCATACTCGAAAAAGAAAACCTTCTCACTGAAACCAATTTCCAAGAGTGGTAGAGGCTTTTACGCGTCATCCTTCGCCATGAAAAAAAATTATATGTGCTGTAAGAGACTATTCCAGTTGCACCTGGGAAAGAGTCTAGTGATGAGGAATTATCTCTCTACATGAAGCACATGGATGATTCCATAGATGTCCAGTGTTTCATGCTATCGGCCATGTCTAATGATCTCTTGATGCAACATGAAAACATGGATGCGTATAGAATCATGCCCACCTTAATGATCTCTACCAAGAGAAGGCGAGATAGGAGAGGTATGAGATCTTCAATGCTTTGTTTACCACGAAGCTTGGAGAGTCTGTGCCAGCTGGGCCTCATGTAGTCAAGCTTATTGGCTACATTAAACGCCTGGACATCTTGGGGATTAAATTCTTGGATAAGTTGCGTAGAGATCTCATCCTATCATCACTACCCAAGACCTTCTCTAGCTTCATTGTCAACTATAACATGAGCGGAAATGAGAAGAGTCTATCGGAGCTTCTGACCATGATTTTCCATGTAGATAAGGACATGGGGCATGAAAAACCCATGGTCCTTATCGTGAACAAGAAAAAAAAGTACAAGTCAAAGGGGCCAAAGACTTATAAACGGTCTGATGCCCCCGAGCACCGTCCCTCCAAGAAGGGGATGATCCAGAGGTAGGGCAAGGAACATGAGGCAGTGTGTTTTGCATGTGGCAAGCAGGGCCACTGGAAGAGGAACTTCACCCAGAAGTGTGGGGACGCTAAAGGTGTATTTGTTATTGAGTGCAATCTTTCTATTTCTACACATTGGTTATTAGATATAGCTTATGGGGATCACATCTATATTCAAATACTAGAACTAAGTAGATTTAGAAAGATCGCCAGAGAAGAGGTGGATCTTCGAGCTGCCAATGGCGCAAGGCTGGCTGCGTTGGCTATTGGCAACTACCACCTCTCATTGCCGACTGGGATGATTTTGGTTTTACATAACTGTTATTATGTGCCTAGTGTTACCAAGAACATAATTTATGTATCTTGTTTGGATATGAATGGATTTGTTTTCAAATTTGGAAATAAGGGTTGTATCTTTTATAAGAAAAACAAATGTTATGTTATGGCACATTTAAATAATGGTTTATATGTATTTATTTATGAAAACCAAGTGTTGGCAATCGATAATGAAACAAACTCACATGAATCATACATCACCCAGTTATGGCATCACTGGCTTGGTCATGTGAACGAGAAGCGTTTGACAAAACTCTTCCAAGATGGCTATTTAGACTCTACTGAGAAAAAACCACTTGATATATGTCACAGTTGTTTACAAGGAAAAATGACCAAGATGTGTTTTGGTGGAAAAGGTGAAAGGGCCACAGAGCTTCTAGGATTGGTACACACAGATGTGTGTGGATCATTTCCAGTAGAAGATAGAAGTGGATATTATTACTTTATTACTTTTACTGATGATTTGAGTAGATATGTCTATGTCTACTTAATGAGGTATAAGTCAGAGTCCTTAAAGAAATGTATGGAATTCAAGAATGAAGTAGAGAATCATCTTGGTTAGAAGATAAAGAAGCTTCGATCGGATTGAGGTGGAGAATATCTGAACCAAGAGTTCATCGATCTTCTACGGGAGTCTGGGATTCTATCTCAGCTCACTCCTCCTTATACACCATAGGGTAATGGTGTTATTGAAAGGAAGAAACGCACCTTGTTGGACATGGTAAGGTAAATGATGAGTCATGCGGATCTTCCATTATCCTTTTGGGGATATGCATTACAAACTTCAGCATACACATTAAACCGAGTGCCAACTAAGGTGGAAAATGGAATTCCATCTGAGTTATGGAATGGAAGGAAAACCACTTTACCGCACACACGTGTATGGGGATGTGAGGCATTTGTTAAGGCCTTCTCAGGTAACAAACTAGAACCCCAAGTTAAGAAGTGTATCTTTATAGGATATCCTAAGGAAACTAAAGGATATAACCCTCAAGACAAGAAAGTGACTGTCTCTAGGCAAGCCCTCTTTCTTGAGATGGAGCACATCCTCGAGAAGGATAGTGGGAGCAAGATTGACTTCGACGAAGTTGATGCTCAAGATACATAGGATTTGGTACAGGAATAAGTTCCACAGGTCTCTATGGAAGAGGTTCCAGAAACACAAGTACTGCGTATGAGCTCAAGAGAGGTAAGGGAACCAGAGAGATTTGGTTTCCTAGTCACTGATGACGGTGAATCATTATTGTTGGACAATGATAAACCTCTCTCCTACAAGGAAGTAGTAGAAATCTCAGAAGCTGCAAGATGGCTAGAAGATATTAATTCTGAGATGAATTCCATGTATCAGAACCAAGATTGGGTTTTGGTCGATGAGACAGTTGATGTAAAGCCTATTGGATGCAAGTGGGTATTCAAAATAAACCTGTACATGGAAGGTCAAGTTAGCACCTAAAAAATCAAGGCTAGTCGCTAAAGGATTCAGACAACATCAAGGAATAGACTATGATGAAACCTTCTCGCCAGTTTCCATGTTTAAATCCATAAGAATCATACATGCCATAGCAGCTTACCATGACAATGAGATTTGGCGGATGTATGTCAAAACAACATTCCTTAACGGGAACCTTCAAGAAGATGTCTATATGACACAACCAGAAGGGTTTGTGACACCAATTGAATCCAAACAGGTTTGCAAGTGGCAGAAATCCATTTATATATTGAAGCAAGCATCCAGGTCATGGAACATTCAATTTGATGAAGCCATAAAGGAATTTGGTTTCATTAAGAACGAATGTGATCCATGTGTTTATATGCTGTTTAATGGGAATGTGGTCGTCATCCTAGTGGTATATGTTGATGACATATTGCTTATTGGAAATGATGTACCAGCCATACAGTCAGTTAATGACTGGTTGAACATGTGTTTCTCCATGAAGGACTTAGGAGAAGCAGCCTACTATCTAGGAATCAAGATCATTCGTGACATATCCAAGAGGATTCTTGGACTATGTCAGGGTGCATACATTGACCAGATACAAAAGAGATTTTGTATGAAAAAATCCAAGAGGGGATTGGTTCCAGTGTCACATGGCTTACATATTTCTAAGAAAATGTGTCCCTAGACACAACAAGAGAAAGATAGGATTAGCAAGATCCCATACGCTTCGGCTATAGGTTCCATCATGTATGCCATGTTTTGTACCAGGCTTGATGTTGCATATGCACTGAACATGATAGGAAGATATCGAGAAGATCCAGGAGAACAGCATTGGACTGCTGTTAAGACTATCCTTAAGTATCTGAGATGAACTAAGGATATGTTCCTGGTGTATGGAAGAGACGAGAAGCTTTTCATCCGAGGGTATGCTGATGCAGGTTTTCAAACAGATCATAATGATCTGAAGTCGCAATCTGGATATGTTTTCTGTCTCAATGGAGGAGCTGTAAGCTGGAAGAGTTCAAAGAAGCTAGTTGTAGCCGATTCTACAGCGGAGTCCGAGTATATAGCAGCTTCTGATGCAGCCAAGGAAGCCGTCTGGATTCGGAACTTTGTCCAGGAGCTTGATGTGTTTCCTAGAAGTAAATATCCCATTACACTGTATTGTGATAGCACTACAGCGGTGGCTCCTGCAAAAGAACCAAGGTCACATCAACGGACACAGCACATACTCCAGAAGTATCACCTCTTGAGGGATTTCTATCAGAGCGGTGAATTTGTAGTGAACAGAGTGTCCACGGAAGAGAACGTGGTGGACCCCATGACTAAAGGCCTATCTCAGCAGAAGTATGAATATCATGTGAGAGCTAGAAGGTTAAATATTGTTAGTAGTTGTCTCTACTCCAAGTGGGAGTCTGTTGGAGTTGGTGGTCTAGAACCAACTACTTTGTAATTTATTCATTAAATAAAAACCTTATCACATCATGATTTTTCTTCTGCATGATATGTCATGTGATAATGTACTGAGGACAGCTGTTGCATTAAAGGGTCGTAGCAGATCCCTGCTATGATGAGAACCCGGAAGTGCCATAACACTGTTCTTGAATGAATGTTCTATGGCCAGATGATATTATTTGTGGGACACAAATAAAATAGGTCATTAGGTGTGAGAACTCATAAAACATTGAGGCACCTTTTCATGGTGTGTACCATTGGTAATATCCAGGAGGATATTATAAGAACGAGACCCTCTAGTAGGAAATCCACATTTCATAGTGTCATTGGATGTTCCTATCTACGGACGTGTGTATTGATCCTTAGACTTTAAGATTATTATTAATGGGTATTACAACTCGTGCACTTAGATGTATGGACGAAAACTGTGACGACACACTGTTCGTAACGAGGTAGGATATGTTGGGTGAGTCATGAGTAATACCACATTAATAGATAATGAGAGAAAGGATTTGTCCCTTCCGTTCCATAACGGAAGTAGATATCTCAGGCCCTTTGATGGAATTGATATAGCCTAAATAAATCCATGGCCATGGTAATTTATGGGAAAGTTCAATTCCAGGAAGTCAAAGAAAGAATAATGAAGCACATGGGTTGATGGCACTAGCATGCAACCCGCTTGATTGGAGATATCAAGGGAAAGGGATTATATTACACGATAAGTGTTCATAGGAGGTAACACGTCGTGGCGGCGTTAACTTATTTCCTTATGGGTGCCTTGGCGTGTTGCTAGACTCTAACCTTGGAATTTAGGCAGGCTCAGCCTAATTCCACTAAGAGAGAGGCCTAGAGGGTCACACACTATGTGTGTCCATGTATCTCAGTTAAATATTAATTTAACAAGTTAAATAAATATTATTCCCGACTGTGGTTTAATAATCATTTAAGGATGTATGATCTCATTTATTTTGACACTAGTTATTCGAGAGAATATATTGTGGATGAAATGATATATTTATTAGCGAGTAATGCAGTTAAATTTATTTAAGAAATAAATAGTCATTACTCAAGGTCTAATAAATGTGGTGGAGAAAAATTGAAAATAAAAGTACACGTTGTGTATTAATTATTACACGCCGTGTAGTTTTTCCAGCTGGGATTTTGACGATTTAATATTGTTTTATTAAATGATATTTATTATAATCAGCATGGGCGCATGTCAAGGAATCAATAATTAGACATGGGGGTTTTCAATAAGAGTTAATGAAATAAATAAAACGTGTAACGCGTTTATTTATTGTCATAACTCTATCAACCTCAAACATGATTATAAATATCCTCACAACCCCAAAATTTTGGTGAGCCATTGGTTGTGCACAACGGATTTGGAAATACTCTCAAGCCAAGAAAGAATTCCCTTTCCACCTCGAACGCCCTCAAGTTTCGAGAGATAGATCTTCCACCGGATCAAGGTGGTCAAAGGAGGATATCGTATGTGAAGGTTCTTCCGTTCTAGGAATCAGAGATCCCTTCGGCAACGTCCGTAGATACGTGACACACGTGTGGATCCCTACTAGAGGAATCCTACACTTGGATTCTACGACACAATGACAGATCACCGAATCGTGACTGAAAACATCAATGAATAAAGAATTCCAACAAGGTAATTCTCATGCATTAATTAAATTAATTATAATCAACATATGATGATCCTCCTTAAGGGTTCCAAGACTCTTCTTTTCTTTTTTTTCTTCATTATATTCCAAAGATTCAGCATTTTATATTGTGACGGATCTCGGATTTAACGTTGTTTAACATTAAAATTAAAGTTGGGCTAACCCACTAACGCGCTTCCGCTGCGCCTGGAACCTTCAGTGCACTCAAGTCCCTCTGCAAGTTGGGGATGCCATACTCACAATCACCACCTTGCATACACAAAACCAATAATTTACCATTACATTCACATTTCATTTATAAAATGATGATGAAAATAAGGCTATTGGAAAAAGCAATATAAATAAAAAATAAAAGCAATATTATTTGAAAACTACATTCCTAATAAAAAATATGTGTATTAATTGTAATATTGGATCCATAAATAAAAATATTTATTATATTTTTTAAAATATTCTCAACACTAACATTGAATTATCAATCATTATGTTCATAGTTTGTTTGTGAAAGAAAGTAAACTAATCAAATATGATACCATTGATATCACAACAATTTGGTTGATAATTTTTTTAGTTATTGAACTATTTATCTCTTATGGTTCCACAACTTATATTTGGTTTGAAATATAACTATAGAGATATGATAATTTACTTTTTTATGAGTAATACACAGTCTACTAGTGAAATTATAAAACATAATTGAATAATCTACCCCATAGTTACTTGTTTTAAAATTAAATACAAAAAAATAAAATCTAATATTGAATCACATTAAATAATCAAGTAAAATCATACATCTAACTTCAATCAATTATGATTTAAAACCTTAAATATTACATATAATATAATAACTCTCCATTAGGAAAATGAATATTTTGGGAAAATAAAATTCATTTTACATATTTATAAAACAATAATTTATATAAATTAAAAATTTGGATTTATAAATGTATTATACATATTTATAAATTGAAAAAAGTATACATGTAAAAAGGTATAAATTAAAAATATATATATTTATATCAGTATATAAAATTATAGACATATATAGATGTAAACAAATTATATATATTTTATAAAGAATTATATATTTCAAGGAAATATACAAAATTTATTAATATATATATATATATATTAATAACCCTATATAAAATTACATATATGTTATGAAAGTATGACTAATTTTTAGAATTATATATTCTTACAAATTTATAAATGTGTAAATTTTTAATGTATAAAAGTAATATTTATTAAAGTATAATATTATAATAATTTATAATGAATAAAATTATAAAATAATATTAATTTATAATTCCAAACACCAGTAAAAGAATAAATAATTAACTATTTTTTCACTTTAAACTATATATATTAATGTGGCCTAAAATTAAGGTTATAAACATATATAAATATATAAATGAATAAAAATTTTGAAGTATGCATCCACCCTAGGTTATGAAAGTGTGAATTTGGAGTTTTCATAAAGGTCATTAGGTGGTACATGAGAGTCAATTCCAATAATAAGGGATGATATATAAGATTCTATAAACCTAACAAGCACATGGTACACAAAGGAAATTGAAATCAATTTAAAAAAATATATTTTATTTTAATAAAAAAAAATTTTACATTCAGTTTATACTAAGATAAAACCTCAATTTCATCATCTGAATTCCACTAAAATAATTAATACTATTATTAGAATTATAAAACACGAATTAAATGACCCTGAAATAAACAGATCCAAATATGAAGATATAAGTTTGGGAAAATACTACTTACAACTCACTACATTCAATAAGGGAGGCCCAAATTAACACCAACTAAGTCCAAAAAACTCATAAGAGAGATAAAACATGCTATTCCCTTGATAAAAAAACTTATCTACACTATAGATTTTGGAACCAGTAAGGAGGCCATATAAAAATAGTGTAATTATTATGTGAGAAGTGAATATAATTCATTAAAAGTTTTTAAGTGTCATTGAATTTTCAAACTATGGAGAACATGTTTTACTTCTAATGGAATAGTGTGTATCCATTGTAAGGCGAGAAGTCAACAAAGAGACAGGACATAGAGGGGTGATGGTTTGATACTCTCACTCAGAAATAATACAACAATGATAGGGGAAATTTGAACAGTTCACCAGATTAAGTGAAGACTCATGAGGGCATGGTGATATTAAAATCAATAGTGTGGGATGTGTAACTAACAAAATAAATAGGAAAAACCATATATTTGGATAGATCTATTCCTTGAGAATGTAGATATGAAACTTTAGTGGTGTCTGGAGACATATATGTTATCATAGATAGGGATACGGTTCCACAAATCATGATTTTTTGTGTGAAGGATGGGTTTTATGCTAGTTATTTTTATAATAACCCATGATGCATTTATCAGCTCTTTCAAAAAAGAGATTATAAAGAGTTGTTTTATCAGCTAGAAAATATAATGTGTCGTTAAAACATCTATTTCTCAGTTCTTTTTTAGTGCTGATAGAGGAGTATCATTAATAATGTTAAAAAACACTGATAAACATATAATCATAATTATTTATTTATAATATTATATATAATTATAAAATTATATTTAATAAAAATATAAATGTATTTATAATTATCAAAAATTAAGATTTTTATAAATTTTTTTATATATTTATAAAACATGCTATATATTTAGAAATATTTGTATATATATATATTTATAAAAAATACAATTATTCATAATTTTATAATTATTTAAATATATATTAATTTAATCATAATTATAATTATAACTAAATATATTAAAAAATATTTATATATAATTATAAAAATATTTATATAATTATAAATAAGTATATTTTAATAAAATTGAATTTAATAATAAATATATATATATATATATTATCTCATGTAACGTCCAAACATGGGTTCCACTAAACCATACCTAGAGCTGTTTGGTCACATGCTCTCAAGCATGCCACCCCTTAGCGAGAGGGTGTTGCTTAGAAGCAAGGGTCTGGTAAGTCCGTCATTGGGAGAATATTCCCTCTTTTATCACAGAAAAACATTAATGGAAGAAAACAACATTAAAAAGTGTGGACATATATAAATAATCCAAATAATACCAAGTCACATGATAGTCAAAAAAGGAAATACAATACTCTAACAAAAAGGAAAAAAATGCTATGATAATGCAAGTGTCAATTTTCAATAATGGAACTGAAAATAAAGACACACCGACTACTAATAAGTTCATGAACCACATCTAGTTCCCTAAAAAATCACTATTCCCAAATAGAAACATATTCTAGGGCCTTTCCATTATCTTACCCTACAATAAAAAAAAATACACTGGTTCTGATCAGGCAGTCTGAATCGGGTGTGAGAATAACTCAGTAAGCCACCAGCAATGCTGTGTAAAACAATTCCATCCTAAAGATAATGTATGAAACTATAAAATTAAAAAAATACCATGAATAATAAAAAAGATATGACATTATCATTTATTCTTTACTTTTCACATTATACGAGGGATTGATCCATCTCTCTAATTTAACTCACAATTCATCATTGTCATTAGTTTTGTGTGGAATTCCATGTCTAAAAATAGACATATCAATCAGTGTAAATAGCTATGTGTCACACAACATATTCCAAATTAGTTTTGACCTCCATGTCTACCACTCGACATCACAAGCTCTATTATCATATATTATGGTAAAATTACATGTATCACACAGCAAATTATAAATTTTTCTAAAAACCATGTCTACCACCCAATATCTCTTTCATTCACATCATTTATTAATTATTCATAATTAACCACATCATTCCATTACTAATAAATGGTTTAGTTAAACATACCAAATACCACTAGTTATCCCATCAATTAACTAGGTATAGAACCCATTAATTAGCTCATCAATTAAATAATCAATCAACAAAACTCTTATTCCATATCTAGGTCCCCATAATCAATTATCTAAACCAAATCTCTACTTTTCATAATAAATCTCACAATTAATTATCTTAATAAATATCGTGTTATATAATTAATTTACCATTAATTACCTCACATATTTAAACATCATTTCATCATTAATTTCCCCAGATTAATTTTCTCAAACACGACTACAATGTATAACATAATTAAAATAACCTAAATCATAACCAAATTTGCTAAATCAATAACCTATTTGGATATCCCCTTATCCCCATGGCTTATTCCTCCATTAAATCACCAAGGTAACCACAGTTCAATTCCACATTCCGAATTACACTAATTTAGGAAATAAATTATGAAAGAAAGTTATCAAATAAAAATATCACATACATATATCAAATCCACTACAATGGGAGTTCTAATTAGACCACCTATCTCAGTTTGTTAAAGGATGTTTGTCCAGTAGATATCCCTATAATCCAAGTGGAACAATTTAATCAATCCTTATCGGGATCTCAATAACTAAACCCAAAATTAAGATAAATGTAATCAAGATCATGAAACTATAAATCTGGATATTAGTTTATATGTTTATATCTTTGGAAACCGTGTATATATTTCATGAAAATATCAATGAAAGATAAGGGAATGAATCTAAGAAGAAAAGAGATGAAATAATCTTACCCAGAAGAGAGATGATATTTAATATAGGAATTAGATCTTGAAATATGATGTTCGAATAGACTTAGGATCCCTTTGGAATGCTCTTGGATCACCATGAATTGGTAAATCCCAATCCTAGATCTAAATATTGGGGTATCGGGGGTTCATGTTATTTGAAAACTAAATTTAGGATAATGAAAACCTATTTTCACAATTTCTTAGAGAGGGGACCACATTTAGGGTAAATCGTGCACCGACCCTATAGACCACTCAGTTCAGGTTCACACAGTAACCCATAATGATCTGCATGATTTATCAAATTTTTCAGTAAAAATGTGGACCCTCATTTCCATGTGTCACATGATTACATCGGTTTAGTCTTACGTTTGGTTCAATAGTATGAAAACCACACACAACCCTATGTCTGTTAATATTTCTTAGAAACAACCCAAATAGAAACCCAAACCACAACTCAAAAAAGTGGTACTTAATAACAAAAAAATGAACATTAAAATGGGCCTAATATGACTATGTATAACAATAAGATATTTAAATCTACCACCTTATCATAGTTCTTCCACAAGCTATAGTCTATAAATTCACTAAGATTCCATGACAAGAAGATTGGGTCATTTATCCCTCATTTCTACTTATGGTTCCCAAGATTCCTCTATAACACATCCATGTTCCCATAAAAGATGATGTATCGGCATGATCGTTTCCATAAAAGATGATGTATCGGCATGATCGTTGATTCCAGTTCTTCACTTATTGACAGGTAAAACATCATTCTATGAAACCAGATCTCTCCATTTTATTTTATGTCCACCAAAAATTTCATCATATGTAACACCCCAAGCTTCTACGGTACGCTTCTCTTTGAATAATGTGGTAGCATGTGTTGTACGCAACTTTGAGATTCTAACACACCACAACCAATCAAACTAGATGTTATTAATTGTAATACCGACTTTTTGAAATTTTATAAATTCTGTCTCTCAAAATGGACTTCATTTTTGGATTCGGAATATCTAAATTATCCTAGGGTGAAGATTTGGAACTTTTTGGATAACATGTAAATTTTTATGAATAGTGAAAATTACTAAATTTTAATTAAAACATATTTTTTAATCAAAATAATTAATATTGATAGATTATGAATTTTAGTGGTTTTAAAGTATATATAGATTATATTTTTTCCATTTAATTCAATGTTTTTCATTGGACATAATTTCACAGTTAAACCAGACATAAACAAGTGCCAATCTTTTGATAGTTATTATCTCTTAAAAACACGCTTTTTGGTTTAACAACAGGAATTAAATTTAAATTAATTTCTGCCACTACTGTATTTTGAATTTGGAAAAATTTATTCCATATTTTGAATCAGGATGTTCAAATTGTGTAAATATGTAACTTTTATTTTTAGAAATTTTGAATAATTATTTCGGTAAATATTTTATTTACCATGGTTAAAGGGTAAATCCGGTAAATAAGGGTTAAAAAAATACTATTATAATAATAAAACATTACCCTAAAACGTGTCCTAACCTTATTGGATGATACATGTCCGACCATGGGCATCTTTGGGACGATTTTTGTACCCCATGGAGCCACTTGGAAGTGATAGGGACACTTTATTTTAATTAAGTTAAAATGAATACAAAGATGACACAAGCATATATTTTTAAGAAAAAACAATTTTTACATAGGGTTATATATGTTTTATTTTCGACTATAAATATTCATTAGAAATCTAAAACGATTTCCTACAAAATTATGTTATATTTATAATTTTTAGACATTAAATAATTTAATTTAATTATGACACAATGATGATGCAGTAATTACCATAATAGTAAAAAATTAAAATAATTGATATTATAAATACCATAATAAATATAATTAAGGACTTTTGATGAATTAAACTAATTTTCTAGTCTAATATAACATATTAGGATTGATTTAATTGACTTTTTTAGAAGTAATAATTCTGCTATGAGTTTCACAAAAATCAACAATTGAATAGTGTCAAAATTGACATAAATGAGTTTCTAAAACAAATATTATATTATTAACTGATATTAAATTCATAAAAATATATGGTTCTACCAAGAGACTTATATCATGGTAGGTGTATCATTAATTGAATACTTGGGGGTCTCATAGATATATATAGTATGTTTATTAACTATATAATATAAAAATACAATGTCACATGGTAAATGTCAAACTAATTAACTAAGAGTTAAAACTAAAAGATAAGGTTAATATTATGTCCCAAACCAGTCTAAATTATATTGGTTGAATTTATTTAGACCTATCCCCACCTAAAAATTTAAATAATACACTTTGGATACATTAGAAACCGAATATGAATTTATTATAAACTAATATTTCTAGCTCTTCAAAAGGTGCCCCTCACCCCTCTTATAAAAGGGAAGTCCTCCTTCTCATTACTTCACACCATAAAAGCCGTTTGGATCTACAAACTATGCCCAAATACTCTCCCAACTTTTATCAATACAACCTAGAGGCCTTAGTTTTATTATAAACCCAACCTACGGATCCCTTTTGAACAAATCAAATATAAGAACCCGAAGAAGAGGTAATGTTTTCACCACCCTTTTTCAATTCATTTCATCTTCCACTTCTTCATTCAGTGTTATTACCATTATAAAATAATAAATCCAGTATCTTATATATACTGTGATGTTATTATAAATATGGTATAACCATATTTTGTATTCTATCCACCCTTTGAATAACATGTCACCATACGTGCGTACGTACGGCTTACTATCTCCACGTCGTGGTGTAATTGTTATTCAATATAAAATTATTTGGATGGATATAATAATGATGTGTAATTCATGTAAATAATAAAAATAACATGATAATTATTCTGTATATATAATATACTATCCATTTATATATTATTTTAATTTCAAAAGAATGATATTGTCGCTCGTGCATACGTACAGACTACCGTCTCCACGAATGCGATGAGATTCATTCTCCATCGTATCCATTCAAGTATAATTATCATTTGATTATTTAAAAATAAAGTTTAAGGACTTGATATCATTCTGGATTTGAATAATATACAACCTATCCAAGACAAACATGGCTTATGTAACAAAACATATAAAATAAAATGAGTATGTTAACACCCGAAATGACGATAATACTAAGATATTATTAACAAAGAAATGTTAAAAGATCATATATTATATCATATGAATGTATATGATTCTTGTATAATTTAATAAAAATTATTTCACTATTATACAGGAGTTTAACCTACCCGCAACCAAGGAAAAGTACAAGGTAAGGGTTATTTCACAATCTCTTCATTATCCGAGGTTGTTTATACGTAATTATCTACTAGGATATCTTTATCATCCACATCCATGTTTCTTAAAAATATATTTCAAAACATTTTTACTATTTAAAATAATATGGGTTAAATCCATTTATACCCTTGTTGACATTTATAAGTGGTTTATGAAGGAATCATTCTGTCATTTTCGAAACAAGGTCCTTTTTAACCTTTTCGACAGAATTAAGGTAAAAATGTTTTTTTAACTTATACGGCGGGTGCGGCTATTTTTTGTGATTATAAAATCTTCGAAGCTTCCATTAAAATCTTATAAGAATATTTTCAAATAATATGTTTTATTTTATATGGCTCTTAAATTATTTCAAAATAAATATATATATTTCTCTAAAAAGTGTTTTGATTTCATCTATGTCAACATCCTTTGTTGGATTTTATGCTTATATGAAGTTGATTTACTATGATACAAAACTTCTATGTTGTATTGAATGTTTTGTGATATGTTTGACTGTGGATGTGCTATTTTTATTCCATTCATAGTTTATGGTGAAATTATTGACATTTCGTTTGCTAGTTTTAAAACAAATGTTTGTGTTATGTTTAAACGTTTTCATATGGGAATGCATTGGACTTAATATGTGACGGGTGGAGCCCGCTATAGCTCCTCGATGCATCGGTAGGTCTCATGAGACAAACTACTGTCTTGGCACAAGGCCTTGAAAAAATCTTATTTGTAGTCTTGGCACGAGCCCTTGGCTATGTGGTTATGATAGTCTGGCATTATGCATTCCATCATTATGAAAGAGGTTATTGATATTGCATGTTATTATTCGATTAGTAGAATATCCATGTGAATAAGTAAATGGAATTATTTTATTTTATTTTTTCCATTCTATTTTGATGTTCAAGTTTAAAAGGCTTTTGTTTTAGTTATACATTTCCATAAATGATTATTCTTATTTATGATAGTTTCTGCAATATTGTTATCCTTACTGGGCATTTGAGCTCACCATTTTTCTGTGTTTTTTTCCCAGGATATGAAGAAGTAAATTATGAATGACCTGCAGGGATAGTATGAGGGGATAATAGTGTGGTCTATGAAGAAAATATGTTGTTGTAGCTTTCGTTTTTATGTTGTAATGTAAGACATATGAATATATATAGTGTTTCAAAGGTTTCTAAACCAATCGGTCATTCATGATTTGATCCTTCTTGTGATCATGCCAATGTTATGTAATAATTCACTGGCTTTGGGTAACTGTGGTCGGGGCATTACAGTTGGTATTAGAGGGAGGTTTAGTACAAACCTTGGAAGCTAGATTTAGATAAACTCTGATTTGAGCACATAGATTTAAGATGGACTTTGAGGATTAGTATAGAATAACTTCCTAGAATTTTGGTATTGTAGAGATTTTTTGAGTTTTCTGAGAAATACATCCCTGTCTGGATATGAGCAGGTAGAGTCGGCTTTGGCACATATGTAACTAGGGGTAAAACCCAAAAACACCGCTTTGAGCTAGACTCAAACGGGAACTGGAGCACGATGATGGGCCTTGCTGCACTCTTGGTTATGACACTCCTGGGGGGATATGCTTAGGATAACTCTCATTTTCTTTACAAATCATTATGAAGGGTTTATGAGTATATACTTCCTCATAGAAAACATTCTTATGATTATGGATTATATCCATAAATAGTTCAATTTATGTTAAGTGTTTTATAAGTATGGGATTATGTATTTTGATTCATAAACTGATCTAGTTTATTCCATTGTTTATAAATGGCGCCTAGTGGAAGAAATGGAAACTATATCAATGCACCCACTCCATGTAGGGATTTCCCTCCTGATCAAGATAATTATAGTGGAGCTGGTGATTCAACTAGTGCCAATCAGCTAATCACCATACTGGGACAACTCACTCAGGTTATGAATAATAACCTTACCCATATAGAGCACCTTGATCCACAGCGTGGAGGATCAATGTTAGATCGCTTCATGAGGCAACAACCACCAACGTTCAATGGGAGTACAAATCCATTAGTAGCTGAGAAATGGATAAATTCCCTAGAGAAAATATTTCAGGCTTTTGGGGAGTAGTGAAAGGGAAAAAGTTATCATGGCAGTTTACCGCCTCACTAGAGATGCTGATCAATGGTGGTAATTGATTCAAAATATGAAATAAGATGATGAAGTATCAAATAGGGAATGGAGGGAGTTCAAAGATATGTTTTTAGAAAAATATTTTCTCGCGATCATCGAACAGATATTGAAAGGCAATTTCTGAGTCTGAGACAAAAGGAGGATGAGAATGTCACAAAGTATGAGGCTAACATTACAAGGTTAGAAAGGTATGATGGATATTATATAGGTAACCCAAGAAGTAAGATGGATTTTTTCCTTGATGGGTTAAAACCATTTCTCTGTCGAGCATTAGTCTCACAATCCTTTTCTTCGTACAAAGACATTGTCTCATTTTCTATCAAGACCGAAAAGGAATTATCTATGTCTTATGACTTTAAAGTAAAGCCAGTGAAGAAGAGATCTACTGATAAATCAAGGAATGGAAATAAGGGGAAGAAGGGAAAGGTTGAATATCCATCCTGTGCTAAATGTGGAAGGAAACACCCTGGTACTTGCTTGAAGGGAACGGGAGTCTGTTAAAATTGTGGTGAAAAAGTCCACCATGCTCGTGACTGCAAAGGGAAGAAGGAAGCTACCAATGTTCAGTACTACAATTGCAGGGAGATGGGACATTATGAAAATGAATGTATTCAGTGTCAGGGGAACTTACCTTAGAAAATGCCAAGGGATCAAGGCCAAGCTTATGCAATCAATACTGATGATGTAGAAGCTCTGGAAGACGCGGTGGAAAGTAATTTAATGGTTTCATCAAGTTTAGAAAATTCATTATTTGATTCTAGGTCATCACATAGTTTCATATCTTCCCAGTTTGCTATAAAAATTAGATATTTGCAATTTGATATAACAAGGGAGTTTTCAGTTAAAACTCCTAAGGGAAGTATAATTGAAACAAAGTTTTGTGAATCAGTCCCCAATAGAGCACATAAAATTTTTTTAGCTGCTGATCTCATTATCATACCTATGATTGAGTTTGATATAATCCTCGGTATGGACTGGCTTTTGGACTATGATGCGATGATTTATTGTAAGAATAAAGAGGTTAGGATTCTTGATGATGATGATAAATAACACCTTATCTTTAGAGCAGAATCATCACCACCTAATTCTCATCTAGATCCACCCCCATTAGCTCAACTAAATTCAATTATTGGGGAGGAAGATAGTGAAATGACTATGGGTGAGGAAAGGAATGTTCAAATAGAGGATGTACCTTTTGTGAAAGAATATATAGATGTATTTCCAGAATATTTACCTGGACATCCTCCCGAATGAGAAGTTGAGTTTTCCATTGATTTAATTCTGGGATCAAGGCCTATATCGAAGACACCTTATATAATGGACACTTTGGAATTAGTCGAACTAAAGAAACAACTAGAGGAATTGAGTAATAAGGTATTTATTCGCCCTAGTGTTTGTCCATGGGGATCCCCTGTTCTTTTTGTTAAAAAGAAAGATGGATCTATGAGGTTATGTATCGACTACAGAGAGATCAATGCTATAACAATAAAGAACAAGTATCCCCTACCTCGCATTGATGATTTATTTGACCAACTGCATGGAGCTAAATACTTTTCAAAGATTGACCTTCGATCTGGATACCATCAGTTGTGTGTGAAGAAGGAAGACATTCCGAAGACAACATTTCGAACCAAGTACAGGCATTATGAGTTTACAGTAATGCCTTTTGGATAGACTAATTCACCCTCTGTATTCATGGATTTGATGAATAGTGTTTTCAAGAAATATCTCGATGAATTTGTGGTGATATTTATTGATGATATCTTGGTATACTCCAAAAGCTACGAAGATCATGAAAATCACTTGCGCATTTTCCTAAAGACTCTGAGAAGACATGAATTATATGAGAAGTTTAGGAAGTGTGAATTCTGGATTCAGGAGATTTCTTTTTTTGGCCATATTGTCTCTAATGATGGAATCTCTTTTGATCCTTCTAAGACCAAGGCAATCCATGAATGGCCAGCAACTACGAATATAACTGAGGTACGTAGTTTTATTGGTTTCGTAGGTTTTTATAGATGTTTCGTCCAGAATTTTTCCCAATTGGCTAACCCATTAACGATGCTCACACGTAAAGGGGTTAAATTTGTTTGAAAAAAAAGAGTGTTAATAATTTTTTGAATAACTGAAGAGAAGATTATTCAATGCTCCTATATTGACTCTACCACCCGGGGAAAGCAAACAAGGTGGCAAATGCTTTGAGTAGAAAAGACCATGGAGTTTTGAACGTGACGAGAATTGAAAGAGATCCAATTTTCATGGATCTAGTGAAGATGGACATGAGAATAACCAGGGAAGGTGAAACATCAATTCTTTTTCAAATGGTTACCAAACCATCTTTACTAGAAAGGATTAAGAGTTCTCAGACTGATGATGAAGAATTTCAAAAGAAGATTAAAGCTGTGAATGATGGGAGATTGAGAGAATTTGTGTATAAAGATGGAATTTTGAAATTCAGGAAGAGACTTTGTGTTCCCGATATACCTGAGCTAAAAAGGGAATTGCTGGAAGATGCTCATAGTTCCAATTTCTCTATACACTCTGGGAGCACCAAAATGTCTAGATATTTGGAGGAACGTTTTTGGTGGGACAACATGAAGAGGGAGATTGCCGATTTTGTGTCAGGATGTATGGTTTTTCAACAAGTTAAAGCTGGAAGGAAACATCCTGGAGGAGTCATGCAACCTATTCCCATACCGGAGTGGAAATGGGACAATATTACAATGGACTTTGTCATGGAGCTACCAAAGACACCTAAAAGGAATGATGCAATATGGGTTATTGTTGATCGTCTTACCATGTCAGCACATTTTCTTACCATAATAGAAGATCTACCACTGGAATGTCTAGCAAGACTTTATATTAATGAAGTTGTGAGACTTCATGGAGTACCCCTATCGATTTTTTCTGATCGTGGTCCTCGTTTTACTTCAAGATTCTGGAAAAGTCTTCAGAAATCCTTGGATACTGAACTTCATTTGAGCACTGCCTACCACCCTCAGACAGATGGACAATTAGAACAAACTATTCAAACCTTAGAAGACATGTTAAGATACTTCTCACTTGACTTTCAGGGTATGTGGGATCAATATTTACCTCTGGTAGAATTTTCCTATAACAATATCTTCCATTAGAGTATTCTTATGGCACCATATGAAGCATTATTCGGAAAGAGATGTCTCACACCAACCTATTGGGATGACGTTGGGGAAAGAAAACATGTAGGTCCAGAACTGGTGTAGGAAAAATGGAAAAGGTGAAGGTAATTCAAAATCACATCAAAGTGGCTAAAAGTAGGCAGAAGAGCTATGCCGATAATCGAAGGAAGGATTTGGAATTTCAAGTCGGTGATCATGTTTTCCTAAAGGTATCTCCATGGAAGGGAGTCATACGTTTTGGTAAGAAAGGTAAATTGAGTCCCAGGTACATCAGACCTTTTGAAATTATAGAACGAATTGGTGATGTAGCTTACCGATTGGCAATGCCGCCAAGTCGCTCGAAAGTTCACGATGTGTTCCACGTATCTCTATTGAGGAAATACATGCCTGACCCAATGCATGTACTCACCTATGAGGAATTAGAACTGGGACCTGATCTGTCTTATTGCGAAGAACCCGTCAAGATTCTTGATATGAGAGAAGAAGTACTGAGAAACCGGATGACTCGTCTGGTAAATGTTTTTTGGAGAAACCATAAGATGGAAGAGGCAACATGGGAACCTGAAGAACATATGATGAAGAACCACCCGAGACTTTTCATGAGGTAGTATTCTATAAATTTCAAGGATGAAATTAATTTAAGGAGGGTAGAATGTAACACCCCAAGCTTCTACGGTACGCTTCTCTTTGAATAATGTGATAGCGTGTGTTGTATGCAACTTCGAGATTCTAACACACTACAACCAATCAAACTAGCCGTTATGAATAGTAATACCTACTTTTTGAAATTTTATAAATTCTATCTCTCAAAATGGACTTCATTTTTGGATTTGGAATATCAAAATTAGCCAAGGGGAAATTTTGGAACTTTTCAGATAACATTTATATTTTGATGAATAGTGAAAATTACTAAATTTTAATTAAAAACAACTTTTTTAATCAAAATAATTAATATTGATAAATTATTAATTTGAGTGTTTTTAAAGTATATTTAGAATTTATTTTTTCCATTTAATTCAATGTTTGTCATTGAACATAATTTCACAGTTAAACCAGACATAAACAAGTGCCAATCTTTTGATTGTTATTATCTCTTAAAAACACGATTTTTGTTTTAACAACAGGAATTAATTTTAAATTAATTTTTTCCACTTCTGTGTTTTGAATTGGGAAAAATGGATTCCATATTTGGAATCAGGATGTTCAAATTTTATAAAAAGGTAACTTTTATTTTTAGACATTTTGAATAATTACTTCGGTAAATATTTTATTTACCACGATTAAAGGGTAAATCCTGTAAATAAGGGTTAAATAAATAATAATATAATAATAAAAAATTACCCTAAAACGTGTTCTAACCTTATTGGTTGATACATGTCCGACCATGGGCATCTTTGGGTCTATTTTGGGACCCCATGGAGCCACTTGGAAGTGATAGGGAGACTTTATTTTAATTAAGTTAAAATGAATACAAAAATGAAACAAGTATATATCTTTTAGAAAAACAATTTTTAGATAGGGTTATATATGTTGGAGTTTCGACTATAAGTATTCATTAGAAATATAAAAGGATTTCCTACATAATTATATTTTATTTATAATTTTAGACATTAAATGATTTAATTTATTTATGACACAATGATGATGTAGTAATTACCATAATAGTGAAAATTTAAAATAATTGATATTATAAATAACCAAATAAATATAATTGGTGTATTTTAATGAATTAAACTAATTTTAGAGGATAATATGACATATTAGGATTGATTTAATTTACTTCGTTCGAAGTAATAATTCTGTTATGAGTTTCACAAAAATCAACTATTGAATAGTGTCAAAATTGACATAAAAGAGTTTTTAAAACAAATATTATATTATTAATTGATATTAAATTCCAAAGAAACTATGGTTCTGCCAAGAGACATATATCATAATAGTTGTATCATTAATGGACCACTTGGGGGTCCCTTGGATGTATATAGTATGTTTATTAACTATATAATATAAAAATCCAAAGTGACATGGTAAATGTTAAACTAATTAACTAACAGTTAAAACTAAAAGATAAGGTTAATATAATGACCAAAAGCTGTCTAAATTCTATTGGTTTAATTTATTTAGACCTATACCCACCTTAAAATTTAAATAATACAATTTAGAGCCATTATAAACCGAATATTAATTTATTATAAACTAATATTTCCAGCTTTTCGAAAGGTGCCCCTCACCCCTCCTATAAAAGGGCACTCCTACTTATCATTACTTCACACCATCAAAGCCATTTGGTTCGGCCAAACTCTGCAACAATACTATCCAAAATTCCCTAAATACAACCTAGAGGCCTTAGTTTGATTATAAAGCCAACCTATGGATCCCTTTTGATCAAATCAAAAAGAAGAACCCGAAGAAGAGGTAATGTTTTCACCACCCTTTTTCAATTCATTTCTTCTTCCACTTCTTCTTTCTTTGTTATTACCATTCTAAAATAATAACTCCAGTATCTTATATATAATGTGATGTTATTATAAATATGGTACATACATATTCCATATTCTATCCACCCTTTGAATAACAGGTCACCATACGTGCGTGCGTACGGCTTACCGTCTCCACGTCGTGGTGTAATTGTTATTCAATATATTATTATTTGGATGGATATAAAAATGAAGTGTAATTCATGTAAATAATAAAAATAACATGATAATGATTCTATATATATAATATACCATCCATTTATATATTATTTTAAAATCAAATGAATGATATTGTCGTTCGTGCGTACATACGGACTACCGTCCCCACGAACGCGATGAGATTCATTCTCCATCGTATCCATTCAAGTATAATTATCATTTCATGATTTAAAAATAATGTTTAAGGACTTTATATCATTATTTATATGAATAATATACAACCTATCCATGAAAAACATGGCTTATGTAACAAAACTTATAAAAGAAAATGAGTAAGTTAACACCCGAAACGACGATAATACTAAGATATTATTAACAAAGAAATGTTAAAAGATCATATATGATATCATATGAATGTATATGATTCTTGTATAATTTAATAACAATTATTTCACTATTATATAAGAGTTTAACCTACCCCCAACCAATGAAATGTACAAGGTAAGGGTTATTTCATAATCTCTTCATTATCCGAGGTTGTTTATACGTAATTATCTACTCGGATCTCTTTATCATCCACATCCATGTTTCATAAAAATGTATTTCAAAAAAAATTTAATATTTAAAATAATATGGGTTAAATCCATTTAAACCTTTGTTGACTTTTATAAGTGGTTTATAAAGGAATATTTTCATCGTTTTCAAAACAATGTCCTTTTTATCCTTTTCGACAGAATTAAGGTAAGAATGTTTTTTTTAAACATATATGGTGGGTGTGGCTATTTTCCACCGTTATAAAATCTTCAAAGCTTCCCTTGAAATCTTAAAAAAATATTTTCAAAGAAAAGTTTTTATTTTATATGTCTCTTAAATGATTTCAAAACAAAAAGAGATATTTCTCTAAAAAGTGTTTTTATCTCATCTATGTCAACATCCTTTGTTGGATTTTATGCTTATGTGAAGTTGATTTACTATGATACAAAACTTCTATGTTGTATTGATGGTTTTGTGATATGTTTGACTATGGATGTTATATTTTTATGAAATTCAAGGTTTATGGTGAAATTATTGATATTTCGTATGCTATTTTAAATATGAATTTTTATGTTATGTTTAAAACTTCTCATATGGGAATGCATTGGACTTAATATGTGACGGGTGGAGCCCGCTATATCTCCTAGATGCATCGGTATGTCTCATGAGACAAACTAGTGTCTTGGCACATGGCCTTGACAAAATCTTATTTGTAGTCTTGGTACGAGGCCTTGGCTATGTGGTTATGATAGACTGGCATTATGCATTCCATCGTTATAAAAGTGGTTATTGATATTGCATGTGATTATTCGATTAGTATAATATACATGTGAATAAGTAAATGGCATTATTTTATTTTATTTTTGCCATACTATGTTGAAGTTCAAGTTTAAAAGGTTTTTGTTTTAGTTATAAATTGTCTTAAATGGTTATTCTTATTTATGAAAGTTTCTGCTATATTGTTATTCTTACTGGGCATTTGAGCTCACCCATTTTCTATGTTTTATTTTTTCCAGGATATGAACAAGTAATTTATGAATGACCAGCAGGGATAGTATGAGGGGATCAGAGTGTGGTCTATGAAGAAAATATGTTGTGGTATCTTTCGTTTTTATGTTGTAATGTAAGACTTATGAATATATCTAGTGTTTCCAAGGCTACTAAACCAATCTGTCATTCGAGATTTGATCCTTCTTTTGATCATGCCAATGCTATGTAATAATGCACCGACTCTGGGTAACTTGGGTCCGAGTGTTACATCATAGGTCTTAGTAAAAAAAATTCACCCCAGGATGTACCTCCCACTATGAGCTATGAAATTATCGCATGAGTTCATCTCAGATACTTTTCGGCACAAAAATCCAATCTTTCTCATAGTTGATATTATCATCTTATGTTATCTAGTCTAATTGTGTATCCCCACCTGAAATTTTTTCCCACAAGTATAATCACTTCTGAAACATCTATTGTCATTCCCTGATCCATTGAAAAAGTGTAAAATTCATTGTTATTGAAACTAGAGTCATTTTCTCCTGACAATACTAAACTACCACATTCATTGATCCATAAAATTCATCATCTTCCCCTTTACACTCGACTTATGTAACAATTGAGTGTGAGTTTTCCTACTACAGGAATCACCCACACTATTCCCCTTTCCAGGTGTATATGCTATTTAAGATTCAAAAGAACACATATAATCTACACATCTCTATTTCCAAAGGATCAAGTCACACATTGAAATGGTATACATCATGATTTTCTGATCTGTAAAAACTATCAACTTTTCACCCAAATGATAGTTTCAGCAACACATAGGAGAAAACATTTTCACTGCCAAATCAAGGTTGTGGATGGGGTAATTCCATTCAGGTGGCCTCAACTATCGAGAACCGTAACCAATGACTCGATCTACTTGCATCCACCCATCTTTGAGTCCTATCCCAATTTAGTAATAATACATGGTCTACTACTCACTTGACTCAAGTATGATCAAAATTATTCCCTATGTAAATCACTTATGAAATTACTAGAAAGAATTATCACATGATTCCGTCCATTAAAACGTTGTCCCTTTCATTATCAAGCTAGAATGTGGTGCTTCCAATATGGAACATTTAGTGATTAACCTACTAGAATATCAAACAAATCCCAAAAAGATTTAGATATCAAAAAAATTCTAGGGATTCTCTCGAGAAACCACTTCATTCTCCTTTCATGGGTTAACTAATATACTTTCGTCCAAGATTATGTGCACAAAAATTTGAACCTGGTCGACCAAAAAATCACACTTAGTTAGCTTGGTGTATAATTAATTATCTATCTATGTACACAAGAATGATGTCAAGATGTAGGAAATGATCATCATGGGTATTAATATGCACAAATATTTCTTCAATGAACACCACCATAATATGATCCATGTATAGATAAAATATATTTTTCACCATGTCCATTAACACTTCGTGGGCATTCATTAACCACAACATCATCACAAAAAACTCATAAAGGCCAAACCTAATCCAAAAATAAGTCCTCGGAATATCAGAAGTCTGAACTCTCACCTGATGATACCCTGATCTCAAATCAATCATTGAAAACATAGCAGCTCCCTTTATTTGGTCAAACTAATCATCAATATATGGAAGTGAATATTGGTTCTTGACAGGCATTTATTTCAGCTTCGAGTAATCAACACACAAATGTAAACTCACATTATTTTTTTCTACAAACAACACAGGTGATCCCCATGGCGACATAAATTTATGGATAAACCACTTATCCTATAGCTCCTCCAACTGTGTCTTTGGTTCTTTAATCTCAATTAGTTCCATTCTGTATGGTGGAATATATATTTTTTCATCCCCTAGAATGACATCAATAGATAATTCCTCATCTATCTCAAGTGGAATCCCTAAAAAGTCTTCAAAAAATACATCTATGTACTATTATACAAAAGGTGGAAGGATGTCTTGAATACTACTCCAATCATCGAGAAAAATTCTAGCAACATGGGTTGTGAGGTCTCCCAGTTGCTGAGTAAATTTCCCTATCAGCTCACCTAAATATACCACCCTCCATGATGAATATACGTGTCACCCTTAGGAGACAAAAATGTCACTCTTATGTGGTAAAAATTTATGTGGCCTCACTTTGAGACTAAAAAGCTCATATCCATAATCATGTCAAATCCCATCATATCATAGACATAGAGATCCAAAAGAAAATGATACTCCCCTATCTCTTTTGAACATCCCATACATAGAAATATATCTCTAGACCATGATTCAAGGAGTGGATTGATATTCATCACACCACTTACAGACCCCACCTCTAGGCTCAAATCATTAAAATTATTTATAGATATAATGGAATGAGAGGCACTTGTATGGAAAAAGCCAATAGCTAATGAAGAAGGTACAAGAATAGTATCTTTCACTCTCGATTTCCCAACCTATCCCTCAACAAATGTAAGATGAACCAGATGTAATTGTCCTACCCCTATCCCCTATGTCACTGCCCGACTCCCCTTAGTAGCACCACTATGATGATACAGACATGCATAACCTAAAGCACCTCGTCCACTACCTCTACCACCTCCTCCAATAGAACCCCCAATTTCTAGACCTATGTGGTGTAAAAGACACCCTTCCCACAATTTGACTCTGTGTAGCTGCTCCCTCAACCCCAGCCAGTTGATGCATCTAGAATAACATATATAGGTTTACCATCATGCCACAAAATAGGATCTCTATTGTTTTTCAAGTAAAAATACTATAGTACTTTCCCAACTTACCACCTTGGTGGAAAAGCACCTGAGTAGTATCTTGTGCAATTGTTTCTCCTAAATGTCTAACATGATTTCCTCCATCCTAACTATAGTTCCCATAATGGCTATTTCTTCTCTTGGAAATTGAACTTCCTGATCATCCTACAATAGCTAAATGTCTTGTACTATAAGACTCCTGCAGGTTCCCCTCTGAAATGATAGCCTGATTCACAACTTATGAGAACTTCTTTAGAATAGTTATATTTAGATGGGACATAATTTCACATCAATGTTAATCCTGAAATCATTTTTTAAAAGTAACAATATTTTCTACTAGAGTTGTATAAAAAAGTTTAAATCAGTGAAATGTTTAGTATAATACATCATGGACATGCTTATTTAGGTTAGATGCATAAACTCAGAATCATTCTCTTATCACAGTGTCTTTGGATAAAAGTGTTCCAATAACATCTCCAGAACGTCCTTCCAAAACATAACATATGTCTACCCAGGTCGTAAATTAATGTCCCACCAGTTTACTGTTGACCCTAATAGTATATAACAATCCTACATGATTCTCCTCTCAGCTAGGGTCTCCAAATGGTCATGTATCATTTTTATTTATTCAATCCATAATTTAGCTCCCTCAGTTCAACCCTATCCAGTAAAAGTTGTAGGATGCTATAAATGAAACTCCCTTTTCAACTCAAACATGATATTCAAAACCCTTTGTGTGCCTCTTTCCATTAATTTAATCAAATGAGAAGATTTGTCTCGAAACATCTCCCATTACACCTCATCTAGCACTAATGGTGCCCCACTTTCCCTGTCTAGAAGATCCCTCTGATCTATACCCCTCCGTCTTCCTCTCAATAAGCATCATGGGGTAATATTCACTACAATTACAAACACACATATTAGGTATCATAACAAAACCTTATAAAATTTAAAAATGTGTTAAAAATATTAACAATGTGTTTCAACATGACCTTTTTCCATTTCACGCCACACGGTCAACACCAAGTCACTATCACTACCCTTAACCATCATACCCCTAGGTCTTGGTAAACAAGGGTTTGAACATTTTATTTAACATGGTTCCTATTTAGACACCCATTTATTCTTAATTGGAATAATTTTTCAATATTTATCAATTCATGTTAGTCACATTTTAATTTCAATCCCACAATAGAGATAGGATTTTCATTTCATCAACTAACCCATAACACACTATCTCATGAGTGCCTAAAATGTTGCATGTTATAATAACTCTGATTACCTTGAATGATGCATGATGGATCAAACATAATGCCTCTTTTTTCCATGAATCAAAAATCATCAATTCTCAAAAACAATTATCACTTCACACCATAATTTCATGACCCATGGTGAACTAATATCAAATTGTAACATCGAACTGTAATCACAACAATCCCACCCTGAGTGCTCGGATTTTCCCCCATGCATGGTTTTAAAAATCCTATGGATGAGCTCATTACCATGTCCTAACTCTTCCAAGTGTCATGTATCCCTTTCCAAAAATATAAATATAAAATAACATGAAAGAAGGATAACTCCTCTTATACTAATTCGTAATGTCTCGACCCATGTTCTACTAAACGGTGCCCCAAGAGGGTTAGTCACTTGTTGTCATGTGAGCCTCCCCATATGATAGAGTCTTCCAACTAATAGAGAGGGTCTGAAATGGTAGTCATGGGGAGACTATACCCTCATTTATCAGATTGAAACACCAATAGAAGTAGACACTAATAAACAAATTCAAAATCATATAAATAATAAGAACAATTCCAAGTCACGTGATTTTCAAAATAGGAAATACAATACTCAACAAAAAGGGAAAGATTTCTATAATGATACAAGTGAAAAGTGTCCATAAGGAAACTTAAAATAAAGACATAATGAATCCCAAGTGGGTCCCAAAATGCAACTAGTTCCCTAAACCATGCTTTATTCCCGTATAGGAACATTTCCCATGGCCTTGCTCTTATCTTGTCCTAAAATACAATGTCCTCTCCAGTGTCGACCAGGTTACCCGAATAGCATGTGAGTGTAAATCATTTCCCAATACAAACGATGTCTAAAACAATTCCATCCAAAAGATATTTTATGAAACTCTATAAGGAAATATGTACATTTTATAATTAATCATTTAGCACATTTTCATTTATTATTTACTTATCACATTAAACTTGGGTCCGATCGATGTCTCTAATTCAACTCACAACTCATCATTTTCATTAGTTTGGGGTGGAACTACATGTCTGACACTAAACATCTCAACTACTATTTATTTCCTTGTTTAACACCCCTCTTTATCAATTGGTGTAGATATTCATCTGTACCACTCATCCTCACACGTTCTTCTATCAACTATTGGGGTAAAACTCCATTTCTCACGTCCCAACATCTCAATTGGTCTAAAAGAACATTTCTAGCACACACATTCTCATTCATTAACATCATTTATTAATTCATCATAATTAACAACCACATTACTATACTAATCAAATGATTAGTCAAAAATATCAAAGAAAATTAGTTAACCTAACAATAAAATAACTTCACAACCCATTAATTCAATTTTTAATTAATTAATAAATAAATACAAATATTTTTACATAATTAATCCTCAAAAATTAATAATTCAAATAATATATGAACATTTCATAATAAATATCACACTTATTTATCTTAATCAATGTCATGTCACATAATTAATTCACCATTAATTATATTGAATAGCCAAAAATCATCTCATAATTAATTCCCTAGGATTTTTTTGTCTCAAAACCAACCATATAATATATCAAGATTTCAATATCGAAAACCATAACCAATTACCCCATATCAATAATCTATTTGGTCAACAATGTATCCCCATTGGTCAATCATCCATTAAATAACTACAAAAACCACAAGTCAATTCCACATTCATAATTACTCAATTTTAGGGAATGAATTACCAAGTGAAGATAACAAATAAAAAATCTCACACAGACATATCACATCAAAGACAATGGGAGTTCAATTTAGACCACCAAACTCAGTTCATTAAAACAAGGTTTCCCAGTAGAAATCCAAAAAATTTGAGTGGCATAACGATGTTGATCAAGATCTGAATCAAAATCCCTATAATCAAAATTAATATCAAAGGCATAAAGATCGTGCAACTCCCAGTCTAGATCTATAATCCTAGATCTAGATCTCAAAACACATGTTTAAATCATAGAAATTATATCGATAATATGCTAAATGATTTATTAATTGTAGAGGAAAGAGTATATGAAGCAACAAGATGAAATCTAGATCCCAGAAAGAGAGAGGAAATTCAATCTGAGTAAACCACGCACAAACGGTGCACAACATTGAGTCCATTAATTTTTCATAAAAACTCACCCAAATGCACCCCAAGACACAACTACAAAAAAGGTACATAAAAAAAATGTACATGTAAAAGGGCCTAAGATGAATCTATAAAATTTCAGGATATTAAAGATCATTTTTGTGTGGATGTTGGAGAATCGATGAGAATCAATATCTTTAAGACTCAATGGTGATTAGTGATTCAAGAAATGGTGTCCTCACATTTTCATTATTTTTTTGATATTTTCCTCAATCAAGGTATATTCGATTCCTAAAAGAATGATGGAGAAGGATTTTAATCTTGAAATGTTGATTGTGGAAGATCTGGTGCAGCTTCTAATAGTAATGATGGTGTAGTTCGATGATCCCTCTCTCTCTACTAATGGTCGGTTAAGGGTGGTTTTTGTTTGAAGGGAAACATTTCCTCTATGAGAGATAATCGTGTTGTTTTCTAGGATCACGTGGAAAGTAGTGAGAATTCAATTATCATAAGTCTTTTTTTAAGAGGATGTAATCCATGGAGTAAAATAGACCTTGTTAATGGTCTTTTAAATGTTTGGGTGTTCTGGAACGGTAATTCTGTCTCATTAAGGAATATATTTTCCCACGTTCTCTTTTATTTTTATGTACTGAAAGTGTTGGATTATGGCTCTTGCTCTCTCTCACTCATGCCCACATTTATTCATATAGGGGAATAGGATAGTAAGGTCAATATATTGAAGATAGGTAACATTGTAGTTCAATTTTGGGTGAAAGAATAGAGATTAAATTGGATCCTTTAGAACAATAGGATTTTACATGATATAGAAATCTCTATTGGAATGACTATTAAAATAGATAAGGACATATAAATGTCCAGGTTTTCCAATATTCTCATCTCCTTATATAAGTGGATTTATGTTCTTACCAAATTGATAATGTTCATAAATCCACTGATGAATATTTTATTGATTTGAAAATTGAATATGAAATAGTACATCATTTCTGTTTGATTTTTAAGGTAATTGGGAACAATTCCTTGAACTGCAATCCTTATATGTTATATATATTTTACTCTATTCAATGAAATAATGTTTATTCATGTTTTAAAATGAACATATTATTTAAACAATATGTTTAAGGTTCCATTACAGATGTTTTAAACCATCATCAGAGAGGATGAATGGGTATTCATGGATCTTTGGGGATAGTTTCCTTGAAAGATGGAACTTCAATTCCTCCCCCTGTTGTTAATTTGGATGGAACTGTGCAACTTGAAATTGATCATTAATATTCGCCACCTATAATTTCTTAAGAATATCACGATTCAATTTCTTATGATGGAAAGAGTTTAGTGACTCTAATTGGGAAATATAACAATACGATAAAGAAATCCATTTATGGCCAGGATAGTGAGACTCTATTTTCCTTTGAATCATAGGAAAATTTGAATGTTGATCCATGAATCATTTAAGAAAAAATGGTTACCATAAAAAATCATAATGGTATGAAAAAAATGAGATATTGAGGCCCCATAACTAGGAAATATTAACAATAATTCACTTAATCAGATATTAGATGAATTTTTAACATATAATGGATTTCCCAAAGTCTTTGATAGATCTATTATGACGGTATAAGCATGTTACAAATCCTTAATGGATATGAAGGTAGTCACATGGATTGATTATGAAGGTAGTGAGGAAACTTATGGGATAAAGTGGACGAATGATGGTAGTAACCTCATGCATATGTTAATAAATAAAAGAAATAGTACTCAATATAGGATGGATAAACTGATGAGTGATCCTATTTTGAAGGGGAGGGATGATGATGTGCATGATTAAGGTTCTATTGCTCTTATTTTCAAAGGATTTACTTAACCACATGATAATGTTAGCTTTGAAATATAGGGTGGCCCAAGTGAATTTGAGAACCACCATATTAGGTCTGATTTCACCAAGAAGTAATCTGAAACCACCAATTTTGTAGCTCACTCCAATGGTGGTCCTTCCAAAAGTCAATCTGTGATATCCAAAAGTGATAATTTTTTGGAACATTAAATCTGAACATGTAAGGAGTCCATAGAGATGTCTCAAATGATGGGAGTTTCAATAGAATGATTACAAGCATCTAATAATTATGATTTTTGTGTGGATATGATCTCCACCCATGAATATTTTGATATCTTTGAATTATATATGGAGGTTTCCTTGTATGACTATGACAGTGGAAATATGGATGAACAACCAGACGTTGAGGGCTACAATCGACCTCCTGGAAAGACATAATTGTTGTTGCATCAGATGAACTATCCATAGATTAAGGCCATGCACCTTGGTAGTGTTCCAAGACATGGAAGCATGGTAAGAATCCCTATGGAAGAACTCTATGTTATAGGAATAGTTGTTAGAGAGTTCCCAACAAAACCCGAGTGGCTTATTTTCCTAAATTTAAATTTTTTTTCTTTCTTTGTGGTATCTCTTGTATTTTATGTTCTCTTCCACCTTTTTGTAATCCGATTATTTTAATATAAATGTGGTTGGGACTATTTACTCCATCCTATAACTGTTAATATATAAATATATATAATTATACATCATTTTCCGCACCACATTGGTATATATATATATTTATATATTTATATATATTTATATCAATATATATATATATATGATAATAAATTATTAAAAAATTAATTAATTTTTTAAAAATTTATAATTATTTAAATATTTTTAATATGTATTTGAATACAATTATAAATATATAATTATAAATATAACTAATATAATTATTGTATGCCTATAATGATTTAAATTTTTATTTATTTTTTTATAAATATAATTACAAATAAATATATTTAATATGTATTCATACATAATTATATATATATATATATTTGAAAACGTGTGGTTTAGTGATCCATTAGTTAAATTAAAAACCATTAAATAGGAGGAAAACAAATAAAATTAATAAGTTACCAACAAAACATACCAAAAGGAATCGTTTAAGAAACTCGTGAACAAGTTCTCATTCTATGGTGTGAGGAGCACCCACCCCATCTAATAGGATGTAGTCATCCTATCCGTCTTTTGACCTACAAACGAAGTCTACCTACATCATCTGGAATTCCAAAATAAATTAATTTCATCTCATCATTTACTTTAGATACCCAGTCATCAATTTTTTGGTCCTCCTCGCTGCTTCATGATGCATGCAGCTCAAATGAATTATGACTACAGAACGTTAAATGAGCTTTTTCCCCTAACCTATTTTCCACGTTCCAAACCCAAATATGTTGGGTAGATTTTTTTCTATCACTTGAGAGGTATCATTTTGATCCCCAACCACCATTATGACATAAGGAAGTTCATCATTTACCAGATTCCAAATAGATGAATCCAAAAATTTCCCAGTCACTTTTTCATTGTATGATGAAAAAGGAATGACCGCCATAGTTTCATAAGGACTATACTGAACAGAAGAAATATGGTGATGATCAATATACAAGACATCTGTCTAAGAAGTATATATCATGTAATTAGATGAGATACCATCAGAATCAACCACATTATCTTGTGGTGTTACACCAAAATGAGTGACAAATAGGGAATTTTCAGTGCGATACAATTTGACACCTGAAATTCATTCCTTACTGTGATTAGGAGATGAAACCAGCCAAGAATTGTATTCATGAATAATAGGGGAATTCCCAATAAACATGGTATTTGAGAACCTATATGTGTATAATGAAAAACTAACAATGATACGTTTTGAAGGATCCAATCATTGGACATATTACAGCAAAAGTAAATTTTGAATCCTTGCTTTACTATTAAGAGAATCCAAAAAAGTTTGTGTACCACATCTAACATTATCAATTTCTAACATGTTCAATGGGCCACCCATTATACAAATTTTGTAGCCGATAACATGAAATTAATAGGTCAATTTATTAGATATCAAGGTGTTTTTTAAATTAACCTTCCCAAAAACTGGTACAGAAGTGAATTTTTCTCTCTTGGACTTCAACGAATTATCAACATTAGCATTATATTTTCCTTATTGGTTCTTTGGAGAAAAAAGACATTCCTCCTGCCAAATGTTTAGATCAACCGGTGCCTTTGCATATTGAAAATATTACATCTATTTATAGTAAATAAATAAATATATAAATAAATATTAAAAAATAATTAAATATATTATAAAAAAAATTAATGAATGTATAAAAAGAAAAAGACAAATTATATATAATAAATACAAAAAATATTAAAAAAAATTTCTTAAAATTTTCATAAATTACAATAGGTACAGATAAACACATGTATATACATAGATTTGTAAAAAAACATACACATACATATATATAGTTATACATGTAAATATATTTTCAAATATTTACTATAAATATAAATATATATATAAATAAATATATTGATTTATTTATTATATAACCTTTTAAATATAGTATAAATATATTATAATTATTATAATTATATACACATTTTGTACTCATTGTATATATATAAACTATTAATTTTTTTAAGTAATATAGATTGTATCTATTTTTATATATAAATTTATTTACAATTATATAAATATTCATTTATTTATTTTTAATGATAACTATAAATAAATATATTTCTAAATATTTGTATATAATTATAAACCTGGGATGTGCTTCAATTAGGATTCACATTAATGTGTGATAGTGTTAGGATCATGTTCATTTTTGGGATCCCTATTGGGATGTGATATTCTATGTATAAGTGTTGTTGGTTCATCGATCAACCACGATAACTGGTTTTTTTGGCTCTGGGAGAGTGATGAGGGAGGTTTGAATACCACCGATGGTGATTCTCCAATATAGGCTGGGTTGATACTGGAAATACGAGTGTGTTGTGGGATGTTGGTGTGGTTTGTGGGAGAAACATGGATTGTGGGGGGGGGGGGGGTTTCAGCTGTGATGTCGACCTCTAGTGTATAGGATGGTTGCTGATGTGAATAGTGGAATTTGGTTCTTTAACTGTTGTGGAAATGGGATCCATTTCATACTTGAATTTTTGGGCTCATTTCCATGGTTTCATTGTTTCAGTTGTCATCATTTGACTTTGACTATGTTTTTAGCGGGATTTTTTTTGGGTGGTGGATGTTTTTTAACCTTTGTATTTGGGGGGAATTTTGTGCTCCATTCTTTTTCACTGCTTCTTATGTATTTTAATTTTCCATTTTAAATTTTTATGGTCGTGTACACTCAGATCCCGAACCGTCCTGATAAATTTATATATTTATAAAATTATATATATTTATATAAATATATATATAAATAATTATATATGTTTTTATTAATATATAATTATATATATAATAAAAATATTTATTATTTAAACAATTATTATAATTAATATAATTTTTATACCTATTTAAATATATATATTTATAATCATATAATTTTTTAAAAAACATTATATTTATATTTGGGAATTATTAATATTTATATAGAAATATATTATATTAATATTGATTATAAACATGTTTTTTAATATATATATAAATACAGTTTATTTTTGTTTATAAATATAATAAATACATTTATATTAATAATATTTTTTTTACAATTATTTATTAAGGATAATAAATATAACTGATAATGATCAACCTTCTTGATCACTAAAAACCCACTGAAAAAGGATACACCTTTATCTACTTTTTTAGGGATGATAAAAGATACCTTTAACAGAGATTTTAAGTAGCGATGATAAATGTGGCCCTATTATTAGAAATGATAAAAGTTGACAAAAATTTCATATGATTTCTAGTTGATTTATATGATTATGTATAAAATGGAATCATCTAAAAAAATAAGTGATTTTTTCAGGTTATTTTATAGTCTTTATCCATTTAGTTTTATCTTTAATTAACAGATTTGTAATTTACCATGTTAACAAAACTACTAATGTTTTTATTCATATTAAAAAAATAATAGGGACCTATTTACAAAATTTTATCCCACACTATTTCAAAATATAGAATCAGTTGTTCAAGATTCAAAATATTAAAATTATTTGATTTAATATAAAATTGAACTGGCAAAATGAGATGATAAACGATTTTACAGAAAATCTCATATTTATGTACAAAAAAGTTTTTACATTATATTATAGATAAAAATTAATTCCAATCTCTAGAATTGGGTTTTCTATAATTATAAGGAACTAATTTAACATTAAAAATTATACAAAATATATTTTTTCTTTTTTAGGCACCTGAAAAGGAAATTTAATTTTTAACATAAATCAGTATTTTTCACTATTCATTAAAAATTATTTTTTTTGAAAATTTATAGAAATTCGTCCAATGATAATTTTAAAATGATTCATACAAAAAAATATTTTGTTCAATTTAAAATGAAATTATTGAACCAATATTTTAAATAAAACAATATATTAATTTAAAATCTAATTTGGTTAGAATTTGTCTTATTCCTTTTGACAAATAAATTGTCTAATGTATTATAATAAACAAATGAAATGATTTATATCAACATTTCCTAGGTGGATACCTTTGTGCCTTGGTTATTCACCTCATTCACTAATTCCCCTTCATTTTTGTTTTTTCTTTCATGCTACTGGTGAAACCCTACATTATCTGCCATACCCTTTCTTCAGGAGAGATAATAAAATAGTTCATATTGTCCTCCTAATGCACCATAGGTGCACTATTTGTGTAGGATATTGATGGTGATCCTTAGTTAGGAAGATTTGATACTATTTCTATGAATGATAATCATTTATAGATATCATGATAAAGAATATCATCATGTGATATTACATGTCTAGAAAGGTCCACTTTTTGGAAGTTTCAAAGATTGAAAATGATTGTTTGATAGATCCAAATTGTTCGACCTTTTATATATCATCATCTATGTTCTTTTATTTTGATGATCTATCTATTGTGGTTTTTTATTTGGTATATTTTTCATGATTTTATATTGTATTCTATTTGATTTTAGCTTAATAAAACATGTCTATGTGTGTCAATTCACTATTACAGATTATCCATTTAACAGCACAACAAAATGGATTTAAAAGATCTAGAAAAGTGATCTTATCCTCTTCACTATCAATGGGGGATCCCCTTTATTAGTGGTAAAAAACCGCTGATAAAAGTAAAAAAAATAAAATTATAAAATGAACTTTTATTCATGAAAATTCAATTTGTACCATGCTTTTATCAGTTCTCAATTCCCACCCCCTAATAGTTCAAGGAAGACCACCTGCATTAATAGTGTTATGCATCTGACTCACCATTCGTGGTGTGCCCTACCTATAGTGGAATTTGATAGTCATACCCCTCATAATATCGTGTCTTTCCCACTCACCTATATTATAATGTTCTTTATTTTTTGATATATCTCAATATTTAAGTACATTTTTTGTTACATTTTTATCCATATATATATATGTGTTAAAACACATATATAAATTATGTTTTGTGTGTGTTATTATGTTTCTGTGCTTATAAAGAGATCCATTTATACATGAAAACATATATGTTTGAATATATAAATATAATAGTTATATTTATATTTATTATCATATATTATATATTTATATTTATATGTTTATATTAGGATATGTTGATAAATATATATGTATGTTTTTTAAAATACACCCAAAAATAAATAAATATATATATATATAAACATTTTTTATGTATTAATTGTATATATATACAATCATTCATAAATTATTATTTTATATAAAATGAAAATTAATTAAAATTTTGATAAAATTTATATATTAAGAAATACATTTTTCATGTTAATATGATTAAATTTATGTTTATAAAATTAATTCTTTATCGGTGAAAATATAAAAAATATGTATATATTTTTATATATTGGATTATAAATAAAACTAGATTATGATAAATAATAATATTTGAAAACAATAATGTAAATACAAATGTATGTCTTGAGGATAAATTCTATCTACACTAAAAACGGGCTAAAATCACTCTCTTAAACGAGATTGAAAGTCCAGTTAATGTTTAAAAATTATGATATCCCGACTAAAAACTCAGTTTTGAAGGCCTTTTTAGAATTTTGGTCCCTGAAAAACATGGAAACATTTTCTTTCTAGTCCTAAGTGAGTAGTATATGTCAAATGATTTTATTTGATATGTGGAAGATCTTAAACAAACACCCAGATCAAAAGTTATGACTGTATGATGTTCGAGTTATGATTTCCACATATTTTATATATCTTATTAATTTTCAGATTTTTTTTTCACTTCAAATCCTTATTAAGTGACTATTACATGATAATAGTTAGCAAATTCTTAATTAACATTATCTTTTTAAGTATTTTATAAGACATTTTCACAATATATCCAATATTTATGTGAAAATGTATATTAATATTTATATTATACATATTGAAGTGATATATATTATATTTATATCAATATAAAATTATTTTTACATTAATATATTATTTTAAATAAAATATATAAATATTTTTAATATTCCCTTTGTCAGTGATCTTATTAGTGTTGTTATAAAAACATGTTATCATATTTTTTAGCGGTGATAAAGTTACCCCATTTATAAGAATTTTTGAACTCCTAATGGGTGGCTATGTGTGAATATATTTCTATGGTAATAATTTCATGTCATCCTAGTATGTCAGAAATAGGAAAAATAATATTAAATCATGTGATAATCATTACTCCATTATTTTACATTATTTGTAATATAGTTTTCTCTCCACTCAATGTGATTCAAACTCAACTTCAATCGTTGCATTGTTTCTCACATAACAATTGTGATCATGGTAATCATGAACCATTCTCGATTCCAAACACTTAATTTATCCCAAATACAAATTCATGGATCCTTAGCAATTTTTTGGGGGTGCATTCCTCCATTCTTTCCCCATTAGAATATGATCATTAATTAAAAAATAATAAAAATTGTTTTAAAATACATTAGTATAGTATTTAAAATAGATTATTAACACACAAACTCAAATTAGAATGCGTTTATAAATTTATTTTATTAAATAATCAAAACCCGTTTATTAAATCAAGTGTATGTGAAAAAAGAAACAAACAAGCCACGAAATAAATGAATGTGACGTAAAAACAATTATATTCATATTAAAAACAATATATTCCATTTTTCAACCACATAACATATATTTTATGTTATGAAAACATTGATATTTTAAACTATATATATATAACTACTTGAAGAATCTTTATTGACTTTAAATTTAATCCCTCTTCTTAATGTTAGTGAAATGTTATTTAATTATTCATTTTTTAAATTTATTATCATTGATATTTTCTAAGGAAAATATTTATTTTATAATATATTTAGAAAAATTAAAAATGTGTATTCATTTGGATTTTTTAATTTATTATTCTTTTTCCAAGTCAACATGTAGAATTTAATAATTTATATTTAGTAATCATTCTCCTAAAAAAGATTTTCAATATATTAATTAATTAATTGATCATTCATTAATATTTATGGAAAAGGAATATGTAAGGGCTTGAACTTTTCAATGTGTGTTATTATTTTATTTTATTAGTTTTCATACAACTTTAATGAGATAGATGGTGATATTTTGTGTTGAAATCTCATTTAATAAGACAATATTGATTAATTGTTTATAAAAATAAACATATCATTAAATATTCCAGGATTTTGAATTATCAATTAATGTATTAGATCCTTTTTTTTCATTTAATAACAGTCTAGTTTATTTGACTTCATTCCTAAATTTCGGCATTTTATCTGTGGTCCCCAATACCAAGTATTAATTTTCATTAACCTAGTTTCAATTTCAAGAGGGTTAACAAAATAAAATGACCTGTAGATGATTATATTTCATTCATCCTCCAATGTCACATGGCACATCAGTCTTATCAGCCATACTATCTCTCTTCCATGTAGTTGTCCATTATTAGCTATTATGCGAATTCTATTGTTCTGCCTCTGTATCAACTGTACTTCCACCGCCTCCTTCACATACACTTCTTTCATGGTGGTGGGAAGTGGTAGCTTTATGCAGCTTTCTACCAGCTCCCAAATATCCCCAATTCAGAAGAATACAAAATTTTATAGCGATAGTGGGGGAATATTTTTCACTATCATTGGGACTCTGATCCCCTATAAGAAGAGATGTTGGAGTTCTAAAATATGGTAATTCAGATTATCCATCCGTATTCATGGATCCATGATGAAATACCACTCACAAGAGACCATCCAATCCAAGCTAGTACAAAACATAGATTAGAGGACAAGAGACCGGGTCATGATATAATTCAATGGAATATATAAGGAAATGTGTTCTATCATATTCAGCCTAAGGGAAGTGAGAAAATATGTCATACCCAACCATCCTCCCCAAATTGAACGGTCCCCCATGGGCATGTATATTTATTTGGTATTTATTAATTTATAATTTAAAAAATTAGGGGGGAGAAAATTATTATTTTATGGATTTATATCAACATTAATAGGGGATTATCTCCCAACATTAATGATGAGTTATTATCAATACTAATTTATGGAATAATGAATGTTGAATACATTAATTGGAGATATGGACTATGTGTCTATATAAGTGGATGTGGTGGCATGTTTTAGAAGGGGGTGTCGGAAAATAGGTTTCCAAAAAGAGGGAACAAGGATTGGTTTTCCACATTTTTGGTAAATTGTGTGATGAAAAGATGATGATTTTGTTGATGATGGTTTTTCAACAATGGTGAATAAATGTGTGTTCATAGAGATGATTCCATGTATCGAAATTCCTTATGGTTGTGGAGATCGAGAAATATGTCCCCTTGTCTGGATCGATTTTCTCCATCCCTAAGTCTCACCAACCCAACAGATAGGCCCTTCTGGGTTTCGATCCTAAAACCCATGGGTGATTATACTGATTGACCATTGAAGTTTATACATGATCCATCATCCTTTTTTAGAAACTGATGTTGGATTTGGTCTGATCCCATAAAACCTCCCCTCAAATTAAATACCACACATGCCTCTCTTAAAAAATAATCCATCAGATCCAACCAACTTGTACCAATATTTTATCATGGATGAGACTCGCTGCTTGACAAACATTTATTATAAATACCATCAACACAAGGCACCATGGATTCACTTGCTTCAAATGAGAAACAACTGGCATTGTCAAATTGTTTTGATGAATATTCCACCCAAAATCTCACTTGGGCTGCACCAACCTCCATCTGATACCACATGTCAAGATCCATTTCCTCCATCACAAACTCTCATAGGACAGACACATAGGCCCTTCTAGGGTTCCATACTAAAACCCATGCGTGATAAAAGAAATTTCCCATTCGAGAAAATATGTGAGCGATCAACCTTTTGTGGAAACTGATTTGGGATTGGGTGGAGTATTCCAGACACTAGTTTAACAATGATATAAATTTCTCATTTGAAGCATGTGAATCCATGGTGACTTGTGCCGAAAGTCTTCATGGTAAATGGAGGTCAGGCGGTGAGTCATAGTTATGAGAAAATGACAATACATGATGGATGGATCTAATGGATTATAACTGAAGGGTATGGATGTGTGGTATCAGGTTTGAGGGGAGGATTGTGGGGTAAAAACCCAATCCCATTTTGGAATTCACAAAAGGATGATGGCTCACATTCAAGCTCCATCCTAAGACCCATTAGTGGGAGGAGGAATTTCCTATCCAAGGTAATATGTGATCCATCATCCTTTTTTGGAAACCGATGTGGGATTTTGTTTTCACCTAATAGATTCTTTCCTCTCTTCATCACTATCCTGATTTAGAAACCAACAACATGGGGTGTTAAAGAGTTGAAGTCTATGAGAATGACTGTAATAGATTTTTTTAGGGCACCTAGAGAAAGAGAATGGGGGTCTGTAGTGGAGATGTAGTCATAGCATGCAAAGATTCAACTTGGAAGGAAGAAGGCGTGGAAATGGATGAGGAAAACAAGATTATAATTATAGTTAATTTTACATTACTATGACTACCCAACCAACTCAATGGACTCCAACATCATGAATTTTATCATCATGACCACCCCAATTTTCATATGAACTAATCATTAATAATGTGTGAACTATATTCATTATAGTTTATCACAGTACCTTTATAAAAAAGGTTGGCAATCGTAACCCTTAAATTCCTTGATAAAATGGTAACCTCTAACAACTATTTTTTAAAATATGAATTATTTAACAATAATTTTATTTATTTATTTTGGTATAATAAATATATTTTTAATCAATTTACTTTAATTTTTTCTTTTATACTAATATATATATATATATATTTTAAAATATAATTCGATAAACTATGTATAAAATTAAAAAAATCACTAAGTATATATAAGAACTGTGTAAATAAGCATATGAACTATATAAATAAGTATCTATATATCTATATTTATAATTATATTCCTCTACTGACATATAATTTTATATATGGTTATATAATATAAATTTATAATTAATATATTTGAATATATTTATATATAAGAGGTATTCTTAAAAACTTCCATGTATATAGATATTAAAAAATTTATTAACAATCTCATTTCCCCAATATATGGAACAAAAATTCATAAAATTTATACTATTAAATAAAAATATTTAATAAATTATTTAAATTGGTTATAAATTTTATATGTAAACATAAAATATTAAAATTTCATTTAAATATTTGTTTAAATATATAAAATATATATTTATATTTTAGTATATTTATATTAATATATATAATGAAACTGTTCAAACCATGTATTTTCTAAACAAAAAGAATGATCCCACAAATTTATTGAGAAAATATAAAGGCAAGAGACATGGTGATACAATGGATGTCGACCCCTAAACTAGATTTATTGGTGTTGTGATGCAAATCTCATTTGATGTGGCTTTAGAAGACCATAGAGCGACTAATGAAAAAAGTGAAAAGGGGTGAAGATATAGATCATTGGATCATTCACTACTAGAAAACTAGTTTTTCATAGCACCACCCATTATTAGGTCTAAATAAAGCCCTAAAAAAGGGGGTACCTTTATAAGCATTAAAGAAATCGCTGATAAATGGTTATTTTAATAGATATAAAAAAGTGATGTTATTAGCCTTTTTTTACTAGAACGTGGAAGCGTATAATTAAAAAAAATAAAATAAAATAATATATTATTTAATAAAGATAGATATATATATATATATATTGATATAAATATAATATATATATTTTAAATATGTTTTAGATATATACTAATAAATATTTATATTTAATATATAATAAATTTAGTTAAAATGACATAAAAATATTTCATTAAATATTCTTAATTCACAATTTTATAATTATCATCAACTAATAATCATTAAATAACAATTTGATTATACAAAAAAAATAAAAAAAATAAAAAAACTTCTAAAATAATTTGAAAATGTAACTCAAACATCAAATAACTATAACTTCTATTCCAGGTGTAAAATTTAGATCTATATCATATAAAATCGACTCATGCGATGAAATCCACATGATAGAGACAATGGGGAACCTTATTCGATATTTTTCAATGCAAAACAATTCCCATAATGCCTCAAAAAAGTCTGTTTTTATTCTGGATACACAAAATTTTTAACATTCGATTGAATTTCATCCTTGTTCTAAGGGGTATTTTTTCCTTTTTTCATTGGGTAATGAATTTATTCTAAGGGATTAAATTAATATTTACATTACGGTTTGAAATTTTATCATTTTTTTCATAATGTATTGTTTCTTATAATGAAATATAAAACTATATATACATATTTTTTTATATTTTCACATAAAATTTTAATTTTATAAATAAATAATTAAAAACATTTACATATAAAGTATATTTCTCAACATATATGTCTTATAATATTTATTTTAGTTAAAATGAAAATATATGTTTATTTGTATACCGTTTTAATGAGTGTTTCTGTGTGAATATGTATTTATAGTGTGTATATATATATATTTATGTGAGTCTGTATTAATGAAATGATATATATTGTCTATATAATTTAACATAGTAATATACATATGAATACACATATGAATATATAATATATATAATTATATATAAATATTTATAACTATACTTAAAAATACAAACACGTATAATATGTGTGTGTGTGTTGTCTGTATGTTTTATATATGTTTGTATTTATTGATTTATAAACACAAAAAAAATTTATAAATGTATTAAAAAGTAATATTTTATATGTATATTAGTATACAAATAAAGATATAAATAATAAAATATTACTAAATATATATATAAATAAATATTTATATCAACAAATGCAGAACCAGGCAATATAGGAATATGGGAAAGGGTCCAGGCGCATAGGGGAGAGGTCTCGAGTTCGAATACAAGTTGAGACGTAGGTGTGGTTTCATGTTTAGCGAGGTAGCCCTGTTAACAGGGGAAGCGTGGCAGTGGGTGGGTGCCAGTGGGGGTTAGCACTATTAATTGGTGGTTAAGCACTGTTAAAAGGCTTCTCCAATTTAAAAAAAATAATATTTTTTTAACTTTAGTGCTGATAAAAGATCCTTTTTATCATCACATTTTTTGGGATGTTAAAGGAGGCCTTTATGAGCGCTTTTTTAGCCCCAATAAAAGGGACCACATTTATCATCGCTGATATTGACAACACTTTTTTGTGTTGAAAATGCCCTTCTCTAGCGCTATTAAAGGCCACATTTGTAGTGGTGGTGGGATGTCAACCCCTATAGTGCTGTATTTATATGGATAATTCATGGGTTAAATTAATTATTTTTGACTATATTAATTTAAATATTTTTTATATCATTTATTATATATTTCCATTAATTTGATAATTAAAACATCAGTATTGTGTAATCTCTTAAGTTAATTATTTATTCACTATAAATTAGAAATAAATTACTATAATGAAGATAATTAATTTATATTTAAAATTAATATTTAAATCTAAACATCACCTCTAGTTATCTCTATGTTAAAAAAAATTATATTTTTTAAAAACTGGCATTTTATCATTTTAATAAATAAAATATTTTAAATATCATGATTATAACCAATTAGAAAAAAAAATTCCATAAAACCGAATCTAAGATGATTATGGATAAAAGGGAATCATCTAATAAAATTTATTCAAAATTTTAACCCCTTATTCAAAATATTTAATAAAATGTTCAATAGTAAAATCATATAATTAGAATAGTTTTATTTAAAATTAAATAGGTAAAATTCAATGAAAAAACTTTTTCCATGGAAATTCATTTTTAAGAATAAATTTATTTTATATTAATTTTTTTGTAAGATTCATTAAAAACAATATAATTGGAATATTTTAATCCAAAAGAACTAGCATAATTTTAAAACTAACAAAAAAATAAAATTTTAATTTATAATAATTGAAAAATAATTGAAATTTTCATAAAAAACTGTTTTTTTTCACAATTGATTACAAAAAAAATTATTCTATAAATTTCTATAAATTCATTCAATGATAAATTTTAAATAATGATTAAAAAAATGTCATAAATTTTTTCAAATAAAAATTTTATTAGTTCAAAATTATGCTTTTGTATAAAAAATTATAATTATTGGAAACAAATTTTGTATGAAATATTTCTTTTTTCCTTTTGACTAAAAAATAGTCCAATGTTTTATAATTACCTAATGAAAATTTTTTGTTACTGAATTCCATGTGAGGTTATATCGACACACCACTATTTCACCTCATTCAAATAGTCTCCCTCTATTTGGGATTTTTTCTCTCATTCTACGGGTGAAACCCAACCTTCTCCAACATAACCTAACTTCATGACAGATAAGAAATTTGTGCACGTCATCTTTTTTATGCACCACCAAGTGCACTATTTTGTGGTATTGATTGATGATAAACATTTTTGATGAATATGTGCATCCATTTCCATAATCATGAATCATTATTGGATTTCCATATGAATATCATTACTCTGTAGGTGTACATGTCTAGAAAAGTCCATTTTCAGGAGGTTGCATAGAGAGAAAATGATCATTAGATAGATCCAAATTGTTCAGACATGAATGTATCCTCATATTCATTATTATATTTTACATATCTATCATTTTGGAATTCTACCATTGGATGTTCATATTTCAAGATTGTATCATGTATTCTACTTTTTTGGACCTTAACAAAATTCGTGTGCGTGGGATTTTTACTTGTAAACCAATTTTGTAAAAAAATGACTAAGAATGATAAATCATGTGTTCATATTTATTTATTTCTTTCAAATTATTTTTAATCCCATTCTATGTCTACTCCTTGTTTCTCGAAATCACCATTAATCATCACATTTTGTTTATTCATTTAAAACTATGATAATTGGGTTTATGATAATTGTATTTTTGATTGAAATACTTAATTGAACCAAATTTAATATTGGTGGATCCTTGGAGATTACTTAGGGTTGTATACTATAATACTTTCCTCAATGGAATACGTCATGTATTTAACAAACAATCAAAAATGTTTTAAAAATGATTAATAGAATATTTAAAATAGATTAAAGGCACACAAAAGTAAATTAGTATGTGTTTAATAAACTATTTAATTAAATATAAAAAAATATAAAAACTCAAGTGTAATTAAAAAGTAAAATGAACAAAGAATAATCTGTGTGTTATATAAAAAGTGTAAAATTTTAATTTGTATACTAGATATTCCATTTTTCAACAACAGAACATAAATTATATATTATGAAAATATTGTCCTTTTTACTATATATATATAACCACTTAATGAATTCTCAAGGCCTTTCAATTGAATATATCATCATAATATAAGAAAAGATTTATTTTATCATTAATGTTTTTGAATATAAATTCATTTATCTTTTATAGGTAAAAAATATATATTATTATATATGTCAAAAAATAAAAAATTTGAATTCCTATAGTTTTTTTTATTATAGTTATTTTTTGTGTCAACATGTAGACATTAATTTTTTGTTTCTAATAATTAGTATCCTATAAAAGAATTATTTTCTTCAATTAATTAAATTATTATTTTGTAAAATCTATAGAATATTATGGGGAAATAAAAAACTATTATTATTTTATTTTATTAGTTTTTTTTAATTTAATGAGATAGAAGACGGTTGTGCTGGAAACAGGGTTTGGGGTTTGGGTCGGCAGTCGTGGGGTCAAATCCCTGTTATAGGATTCTTACTTATAAAAAATGTACGTAAAAAATATTTAATGATATCAATGATGATGTTTTTGGTGAAATATTGTTTAAAGATAAAATAAGGATTCTTTTTAAAAAAAAACATCTATAATTAAAATGCTTAAATATTTGGAATAAACAATTAATTGAATGTATCCATTCATTTTTCACTTCATAAATTTTCTTTCGGTGTTTCCCAAAATCATGGCCTTTTTTGGTCCATGATCCCTAACATTTATTTTCATGCCCAGAGTTCCCATTAATTGAGGGTTTCTAAATAAAAATACCTCTATATAATGATATTCCATATATCCACTAATTACACTAGGAACCTCCCTCTTATCATCTAATCCTCCCATAACTATTTCTATCTACAATTGTATTCCATGTATATCCCGGTAGTTGAATAGTATCCCACACCCATGAAGAGAATCAAATCCATGTACCCTTCCTACCCCCATCACTCCCCCCTAAAATGTAAACTATGACCTTATCACCTATGTAACCTACCCTTCTAACATTGAGGTTGGAGGTGATAGCATGAGGAAAATCTCTACCAGATCCCTGAGATCCCCCATTTAGGAGAAAGGTTCATTTTTCAAGTATGGGGGTGGAATTTATTTCACCCATTCTAGGTTCATGGCTACCAGTAGGATGATAATGTGGATTCCGACAGTCTAATCAATCGGAGTATCATGTATTGTTGTGTTGGGAATGACTTCAATGTGAATAATTCACAAAAAATAACAAAGAGATTGTGTAGAATAAAAAATCATTCCCTCTAAACAAAACTAAATGTTAAATGAAACAAAAAAAAAATTATAGAAAAACTAAATGTTGAAATTGAATATTTCATATCTAAAACCCAAAATAGAAAAAATAGAGTATCGAGTCTAGAAAGAGAGATCCAGTAAAAGGATGAAGTACATGGTAGAGCCCCTAAAAAATAGAAGGGATCTCAAATTTATAACACTCTGATGCAAAGGAAAATTGATCATCAATGAAAGGTGATCATAAAATTGTCTCTCCTCTTGGTATTGTGGATGTGATTCAAACCCCTGTTAACCGCCTCCATTTATAGGGATAAATATCATTGTGAAGATTAAAATATGCATCATAATATAGACTCCAAATGAATTAATTCACACTACCTTGAAAAAAAATTATTTTCAAAGGTGCTTCCTCCATTTGAGTAGGCTCTTAATAAAATCCATATTTGACTCAAGTGGGGATCACTGCAAACCTCACAATTATTCTGAATGTCTCAAATTTACATTTGGGTAATCTCCTAGTTAACATGTCACACTCATTACCATCACTGTGGATTTTCATAATATATAACTATCTAAAAGAAAAGAAATTTCATATCAAATGTTACTTAAAGTAGATATTTTATACCTTCCCCAAAAGAGGAATTCTTTCTTTGACCAATAACACTCTAACTGTCATAATATAAAACATAATTGTCCTAATTTAAACTAATATCTCGAATAAAAGTTTTCATTCTCAATATTTCATTTCATGCCTCTATAGATATAATAAACACAGACTATATCATAAGTAAAGAAACAAAAAACTTTAATCTAAATGGCCATGATATAAATTCCCCTTCAAAAGTGATCAAATAGACTGAATTTGACTTCTTTGAATTAATATCTCCTACTATATATAAATAATTAAATCCAAATGGAATAATTTACCATTTCTTAAAACAAAATCTCAAATCAAGAAGTACCATGAAGGTAAAAAATTTATATTTCTATTCTCTCCAATTCCCAGTAGGTAGATTGGATAGAAAAAAACTGACTACACAAACTACATGATCTATAGGAGTTCTAGTACATTCCATCCCATACATCTAATTGCCAACAACATATGAACAGATTATGTGATTCATCTCCTAGATCTCTTCATATGTATAAGGTGAATGACTAGTACTAATGATAATATGTAAATTAATAGGATTACTAACCACATTAACTCTATCCATGAAAAATCTAGGAATATCCTCACCAACATATCTCTCCTAAGAAAACCCCAATTTTTTACCCTCTCTATAAATAGAAGTCAGCATGACATGAATCTATCATGTTATCCCCAAGATATTCATCATAAAATACCAACAGATATCTTACTTAACTTTGTAAATTATATAAGAATCATGGAAAAAAATTTCCATATCATCAACATAAAGCAAAAATATGATAAAATAATTATATGTGAATCTCAAAACAAAAACTCTATGATCTGAATATGTATTCCATAATCACTGAAGTAAAATGAATTATTCAAACATATTATAACACTTCCTCATAGATTTACTCATCTATAGAAACACATATTTAACCTAAAAAAATTATTTTCATTACAATTTACAAAAATCCTATATGGATTCTCCGTAAAAATCTACTACAAAAAATCTCCATGGAGGAAGGCAGTCTTCACATCCATCTTCTCAATATATATATCAGAACTCATATCCAAACTATGAAAAATTAGAATGGATAACATATTGAGAACATAAGAGAAACTATTATCAAAATAAATACCTTTCTTATGGAGAATTCCATTGAAAACAAGTTATTCCTTGTATCATAAAACAAATCTGCATTATTCATTTTTTGGTCAATGAATCTACCAATTTTTAAAAGCTATCTTATTTTTCATTAAATTCAAAAACTCAAATATTTTATTATCATGCAATTATTTCATCTCATCATATATTTATTCAACCCATTTATCCTTATATTCAATTTACATTTACTCATCAAAAGTTTCTTGTTCTCCCCCTTCAGCGAGGAGAGCATACTCATCAAATGAATGCTAAGTAGAAAAAGTATGATGCAGATATTACCACTATTGTAGATCTCTGGGTTCATTAATAACCACTAGAACTGGATTATTATAAACAATAGATAAATCAGATATATCAAATCCAACTTTTTTATCTTTAACATCATTCTGTACATCAATATGATCATAAAAATCAAAAATATGTGGTAAATGTGAATCCAAACCTGGATGAATAATGAAAAAACCATCAGAAGTCGGGGAAGTATATTTTTCTCCATTATAATTGTATACAATATTTGATCCCCCTTAAACAATCCATCACATCTCTTTACATGTTTCTTCAATTTCAGATCATAAAACCTATACCCACACTCATTGATTTCATATCCAATAAAAATACACTCGTGTGTCATACCACCTAACTTGGATCTATCATCTCTAGGCACATGAAAAAAATTATTGCAACCCAAAAACCACATTTAATCATACATGATCCCTTTACCGTACCAAATAATAACAATTATGTCTGCCTGCATAGAAAATACAGATGATACATTGATAATATAAGAAGCTGTAACTAAAACACCACCTTCAAATTGTCTTGGATACTTTTCTTTTTAATGGAAACAAATAACTCATCATGAAAAAGTGTTTTTAGTCCACTAATTTACAACATTTAAATGAGGTGTCTTGGGAGGATTCTTCTGATGCCAAATACCTTCCATCATGAAATACGGATTGAACTGACCAGATTACTCACCCACCATATCCATTCGAATATATTTCAATTTATCTCTTGATTACCTCTTAGAAAAAAGATGAAATTTCTTGATAACACTAAGTACCCGACATTTGGAATTAAAAACATAAACACATTGAATAAATTCATAGTCATCAATAAATTCCACAAAATAAATATGACCAAAAAATTTCTTATATTTCAATGGACCAAAAAAACTATAATGTAATAATTCATGTAGCTATGACTTCTTTTGTAATGGATTAATGATGAAACATACCCTATATTGTTTTCTATCCATATATTGATCACATGTGTCCAATTTTACACTCTTGAAATATGGAAGAATATTTCAACTTTCCTAATGACCAATTCCATTCTTGTTGATGTATCTAATCCACTAATTCCAGAACATTGATGAAGCACTACACTAAAAAATTCAAGTAGTATCAAATGAAATATAAGATCTACTCTATCAAAAACATGACTTCTTGTTACCTCATTCCTCAATAAATGATCCAGTGGAATGATACCATTCATTATAATCAAATATAATAATAAACCCTTTATCATTAATAACTCTGGTAGAAATAATAATGAATAAATTCTCATGTTCATGTGGATAATTCCTAAAAATTAAATTAATTCCTATACTGGTCTCCAAAAGAATAGTCTTCATATATACTACATCGTTAATAATATAATTAACCATCATTAAAATCCAAAAATTACCTAGATAGTAAGATATATGGTGATCCTTATTTTATATCAAGTGAAAATAACAATCACTGTCAATAACCTATCATGAATCATCAAATGCAATATAAATGGAGTCACAAATAATAACATGAGCACCCCCAATAGAGACCACAACACAGTCATCTCCATCATCATTTTTCTTCTACTAATGTTACTTCATTATTTTTTCTATTTTCACTTGATAACATAACATCATAACATGCCCTTTATTACCACAATGATGACATTCATGTTCTCTTTGCTTTGACATGGATTTTCATGCATCTTTTTTCTTACCTTGACTCCTCTATCATTGGTCCTAGCTTCTACCCTGTTTACTATAACTAAAAGATCTAAAAAATATTTATCATGGGTATGTCTTGTGAAATTTTCATTAAAAATAGAAGACTTATCAAAAGATAATATCACATCACCATTAAGGGGATAAACTGTTATAATCATACATAAATTCACCCAGGCATCGGGTAAAGTGTTAAGAAACTATAGATTTAAAACATAGTCTTCAAAATTTATACCCATTCCAGAAATCTGGCCAAATAGCCATCATAATCACTCAAATAGATTTAAATATAAGTACATTATTTGTTCCTAAAATTAAATATTTATTTAAGAAGAAACAATTTATTGTTTCCTATTTTTAAAGAGTTGGTAGACTCAATCTTCTCCCACTATGTTCTGTCTGGAGAGATGTTGAAGATATGGTTCATCACATTTTCTTTGAACGATTTACAAATGAAACGAAAAAAATATCATGATCCCACACCAATTATTCCTTTGAAATCATTTTTGTATTCTCGGTACTAAAAATAAAACGATTCATTTTCATGCCAAAAAAGTTGATCCTTCATTTTTATTCACTATGTATGGTAGTTGGTCCAATTCAATAAAATCATCCAATTGTAATAAGATTCAATAATAACTACTAAAATAATAGATTCCATATGTTGGGATAGATGTAAAAACAATTAATTCACAATCAATAACAATGAGAACATGGAGTAGAAATGAAATTGTTCACTCAAAACAAAATAAGGTGCGTAGTGGCCTAAAAAATTGGCATAAAAATAAATGTTGACACTAACATTTTTATGTGTAAAACACAAAAGGTAAAAATCATGTGACCTAATACAAATATAGGTATACACTAAAAGAAATAAGTACAAGTTACATACTCCCTAAAAATAGAAGGGAGATCAAAATTATAACACTTTTATGGAAAAGAAAAATGGCCGTCAATGAATGAGAATTATAAAATTGGCTATGGTCTTGGAATTGTGTGTGTGCATCAAACCATTGTCCTATTCCTCCATTTTTAGGAGAAAATATGTATGTGATGATGAAATTAAACGTCGAATTCATTACTCATCATGACTTAATTAACTCGGCCTTGACCCACCTTCCGACTTTTCAATGGTGTGTCCTCCATTAAAAGAGGCTCCAAACTTGTTTTTTGATCTGATATGAATTATTACTCATACAAAGGGCATATCAAATCCCAAATTTTACAGAACATTCTTCTAAGAAAAATATCCACGGTTGTGTAAGAATTCAATGGGTTTAAGAAGGTAACACATTTTTTCTTCAACTCATTCAGATATGCAAGAAAATATACTACACTAAAGAAGCCACTATCGACTGAAAAGTCCCCATCCCCATTTGGATTTTTTTCTCTCTTATTCATTAACCACATTTAGTAATTAATAGAACCACATTTGACAATGGTGAATTCTATGAGAACAGATACATATGACATTTCTGCGCATTTGGAGAAACACATGGGGGTGGGTAGTAATGATGTGGATTCACCATAAAAAGATTCAAAATGAAAGGAAGAAAGCTTGGAAATTGCGGAGGAAAATATTATTATAGTTGTAGTTCATTTCCCTTTCCCACGCCACCCCAACAAACTCCATGGATTCAAATAACATGTCTTCTATCAGAATAACTACACCATACTATTATTATGAACTAAACATTCATCTTCTGTGAACTGTTCTCACACTAGTCTATGACACTTCCTTTATTTAAAACATTGTCAATGGTAACCTTTACAAGTTTTGATTAAAGGCTTCCCTTTTTCAGTTATTTTTTAAAATATGATTGATATAACAATAATTACATATATTTATGTGGATAATATATATATAATAGTTATACTTTACTTTATTATTTTATATTAATTTAATGATACATATAGATATATATGTATATTAATATTTAACAATATGAACTATGTAAATAACTATAGAAAAACATTTAAAATAGTACATATTTAAATATATATATATATTCATATTATATAAGTTAATATATATATATATATAAATATGCGTGTGTATAATTATATTTTTGTGTTTACATATATTAATATATATGATTATATATTATAAAATATATAAATAATATATTGAACTACTTTTTAATATAAAGGGTATTTGGAGGAATTTCGTTCATACATATAAAAAATTTATTATCAATGTAAATTTCATAATTTATATAACAAAATTAAACAAAATAATATCATTTAATGAAAATATTTTATAAAATATTTAAATTTGTTGTAATATTTAAAAGTAAATATAATATATTTAAATATAATTTAAATATTTATATTAATATGTAAATGTATATATATTTCTATTTAAGTGTATTTATATTAATATATGTTCTAAAACAGTTCATACCATGGATAGGGTAACCAAAAACAATGATCCAGAAAATTTATTGTAAAAAACTAAATTCAACACACAAGCTCATACATGGTATTTCACCCCCTAAAATTGAACTACTTGTGTTGTGACGAGAATCTCATCTCATATGGTTTTGAGAGATCAGAGTGCGAAAATTGAAAAAAAATGGTTGTCTTTATAGTTGAAAAATTCATGGGATGTCAACCATAACATGCTATATTTTTTTATAAAATTCATGGTCCACATTAATTATTTAAAATTTTATTACTTTAAATATATTTAATATCAGTAATTTCTTATTTTCATTAATTGAATAATCACTCCGTCAGTATTTTAGAAGAATTTATGATAATTATCTATTCCGAAAAAATTATAAACAAAAAAACATGATGATGATCAATCATTTAGGTATCAAAATAACATTTATAACCAAACATAGCCTATGGATTTATCCATGTTAATCATGTAATATTTTTTAAAAACAAGAGTATGAAATTTTTTACTTTTCATTATTGAAATTATTTTAAAGGACATAATCACATCTAATTGGAAATAAAACTCTATATAATATAATATCGTATTTTTATAAATAAAATGGAACCATCCAATAATATTAATTCAAATGTTAGTGTAAATTTATAGGCATTATCATTTTATTTTTATCATTAATTACTTAATTTACCTTTTACTGTGTTAATAAAATTACTATGGTTATTATTCATATTGACAAAAAATACGAGGGTCATATTCACCAAATTTTGACCCCTTTATTCAAGAGATTGAATCAATTTCTAAACAGTCATAACTTATATGTTTCATAATATACTTTAAAATTTATGAAGTAAAATTTCATGAAAAAGAGTTTTCCAGTCAAATAATTATAAAAGAATTATAATTTTTTTTACTAAATAAAAGATTAAATTTCATTAGAATAACCAAAATTGTATTTTATTATCCAATTAAACTATCAAAAATTTTAAAAAAATTAAAAAAATAAATTTTAGATTTTCTCAGAATTGGAATGAATATATAATTTTTATTAAAAATCAAAAATTTACACTATTTTTTAAATAATTATTTTTTTTATTAAATTCATTGAAAATCGTCAATTACAATGTTTAAATGATGAATATAAAAAGAAATTAATTTTTCTATATAAAATTCTATTATTTTATAACAACTCTTTTAAATAAAACAGTATAATGCTTGAAAATCCAAATTGGTTAGAAAAAAATATTTTTTCCTTTTGACTGAAAAAATTTATGTATTTTATAATCAACTAATGAAAATGTGTTATATAAGAATTACATGGGAGGACACATCGACACCCCACTATTTCACCTCATTCAGTCAGACTCCACCTATTTCACTTTTTCTTGCATTCTGTTATTGAAGCCCTACCTTCTCTATCATAACCTCACATTATGAGTGATAAAAAATTTGTACATGTAATACACCTTGTACAACACTGGTGTGGTATTGGTGGTGAAGCATAATGATAATAAATCCTAATTAAGATGTAAAACCATATCCATGATTGAGAAATATTGGTGGAGATCCTCATGAAGCACATTGTTGTGCCCATGTACATGCCTACAAAGGTCTTGTTCAATATTTGGTTTTATAGAGAGAAAAATATCATAGGATAGATCCAAATTGTTTTTCCTTGTATGTATACTCATCTTCATTAATTTATTTTGAAGATCAATATTTTTTGTATAATTTAATCTATTGTTCATATTCCATGATTGTATCTTTTATTCTGTTTGTTTTGAGATTATAGAAACATGTGTGTGTGGGTGCTGTTCTTTCTATAGACTTATGTAAAAAATTGGTGTAATCACATTAAATAAAGTGATCATATTTATTTATTTCTTGGATGTTCTTTTGAATATAGTTTTGTCTCTACCCATTTTTTCACGAATTCAACATGAATCCTCCTATATTTTTTTCAACTATGATTATTATTATAATAAAAAAAAATTTGGTTCTAAATACTTAATTGAACCCAATATCATATTGGTGGACCCATGTCTATTTCTTTGGAGTGTATGCCTTAATGTTTTCTCCAACAGCGTATAAAAAGTATTTAAAAAACAATATAAATAGTGTTAAAAACTGTTAATACAATATTTAAAATACAATATAGGTACAAAAATTAATATTAAAATTTGTTTAATGAAAATATATAATAAATTATAAAAAAACCATGTAAAACACAAACATAGTTAAAAAGTAAACATATAGTGAAATATATGCTTATTTTGTATAACATGTCATATTTATATTGGGAACTAGATATTCAATTTCTTAACCACATACCTTATATTAAATATTATAAAATATTTAATTTTATACTATATATAACTATATATATATATATATAAAACCAATTAATGAAATATTTTGTCCCTTCTTTTGAATTTATCATGTAAAAGTTAATGAAATTTAATTTTTCCATTAAATTTTTTAATATCAATTAATTTATATTCCCTATAAAAAATAATTTTCAGATATATTTTTAAAAAATTTAAAATGTCTATTCATCAGGATTTTTTAAATTATTATTATTTTTCTGATTCAACATGTAGAATTTAATTATTTTTATTCACTTACTCTCCATAAAAAGTGTTTCATTATTTTAATTAATTACTTGTTATTTCTATACTATTTATGGAAAACACTGTCGTAAGGACAAGAAGATATTTTTATAAGTTTTTATTTCAATGTTAATGAGATCCATGTTGCCTATGGTGGGAGGGGGTGTGAAGTATGGGTCAGTGGTTGCACGGTTGAGTCTCTGAGCTGCTTTTATTCCTTGTGGGCATTTTACATATAAAAACTTTTAATGGGATTGGTGATGAATGTTTTGTTGAAATCACATTTCATGATACAATAGTGATTCATTTTTTATAAATAATTTATTCACGAAAATTTGATGTGGTTTGTAATTATAAATTACTGTAGTGGATTTGTTCCTTTTTCTCATCATAACGATTCTTTGGGTGTTTTCCTAAATCATGATATTTTTTTATTATCCACAATAACCATCATTTATTTCCATGCCCATAGTTTCCATTTCTTGTGAATTAGGAAATAAAATTCTCTCTATATAATAATATTTAATACATCTGAAAATTTCACATGGAAACTCACCCCTTTTACCATATCTTCTCCCTTCCCTGTCGCTCTCCACTTTTACTAGTCATAGTATTGTTGGACCACCACATGTCCCACACTACCATGAATGTTATTTAATCCCCATACCCTTCCTACCCCCTTCCCTTTCTACCCCACAACATCAACTACAATGCCTCTACCTCTATCACGTACTACTCTAATGTGGCGGTTGGTGGGGGAAACTTGAGGTAGCTGCCTATCACCTCCCAATGATCTTATATTTTAGGAACGATGAATTTTAATGTTTTGGTTGTGTAATGTATTCCACCCTCACAGGATCCATGTCCATTGTAGGGATGAAAAAGTGTAGTCCTATGACCTGGCCATTCGGAGTATCTAAACTTGTTCATGGATCCATGATAGATTATTACCCGGACCGAGGGAACATCCCATCCAAAATCATAAAAAACATGTAAATGAGTGAAATATATAGGTAATTGAATTAGTTCAATTGGTTGGATATGGTGTAACATTCTTTATTCTTCAACTCTAGTAATGTGAGAAAATCGGCTACACAGAAGCAGTCGCCGACAACATAACATTCTCCATCACCAAGTGGATTTGTCCTCTCTTTATCATTAATGATAGAGGGTTCCTTATAGGGCAGTCCAAATTTAAAAACACAAGTGGATATAAAAATATAATTGTTTTCCCCAAAAATTCAATCAAAATATAAAACATGTCAAAATAAATTCTGAAAATATTAGACATTAGAAAAATTATAGGAACACAACCAATCATTCATTGAAATATCCTTAGTGGAAGAAAAAAATTATTCCTACAATGTATAATTAAAATAATGATTATAAATATTCCAAATTTATATAACTATTTACAAAATCTTCACTACTTAATGTAGAATCAAGAATTATTTAAAATTGATAGAATCTTATCAATTATAATCATCAGAATCCAATAAGTATATATCATAATCAATACATCGTCAAAGGAAGTAAAGAAAAAAAGAGAAGAATATCATGATTTTCAAGTGGTTTGGCTAATATGCCTACATCCACAGGGTAGAGGCACCAAGTTTCACTATTTAAAAAATAGTAGAGTACAATGAATACAAGGAGACATCAAAAAATAAGAATAGTTTGTCCAAGGAAGCTATCCATTCTATACTTTTTATCACATCATGAACATGTGGTAACCTCAGGGTGGATAATGGTATCATACTCACATGTTGGATGAACACAGTGTTTGAACACAATGAAACCCTTATGAAAAATTGATTGAAACTAGAAAAATAATAGAATTTGACAAGGCCGAGACCCTTGGAAATGGATCAATATATTCTTGAATGATGGATATTCTTAAGCACATTAGGCAATAGAATTTGATGGATTGGGCGTCATTATCCATCATTCTTCCTCAAATAACAGGGCATACACATCCCATGAACATTATGATCTTGATGAAGCCCCACTACTAGAAAAACAGGTATTTGCGACGGGGCATTTGCGACGGGATCCCGTCGCAAATGGCTTTTTGAGACGGGGGCCCGTCGCAAATAGCCCGTTGCTGAAAACGGCGTCGCAACAACACTTATTTGCGACGGGCCCGTCGCTAAAAACTTTTTTTGCGACGGTCATTCTCCCCGTCGTTAATAGTATTCCGTATTTTTGTAAGCAACTTTTAAAATAGTTTTTGCGACGGGTCCCGTCGCAAAAGGTATTTTCGACGGTCCCGTCGCAAAAACTATTTTTTTTTTAAAAAAAATAAAAAACTATTAATAATACTAGTATTTGAGACGGGACCCGTCGCAAAAACTATTTACTTAAAAAAATAAAAAAAATATTAATAATACTAGTATTTGTGACGGGTATAGTATCCCGTCGCAAATACTATAAAAAAAATAAAAAAAAATAAATTATTAATAAATTATTTTAATTAATATAATAATAGAATTATAATTCACAAAAAAAATAATTAATTATTTTAATTAATATAATAATAATAGAATTATAATTCAAAAATAAAAAATAATAGAATATTAATAAATGATTTAATTAATATAATAATATTATAATTATAATTCATATATATAAAAAATATTAATAAGTTATTTTAATTAATATAAAAATAATAGAATTATTTTACATTCAAATATTTAAATAATTCAAGTATTACAAAAAATATAATTAAATTATAATATTATAAAATTTTAATATATATATATATTTTAATATTATAAAATATAAATAATATTTATATTCATATTAAAATTGTTATTTAAAAATATAATATTATTAATATTTTATAATGAGACAAAAACTAAGAATAGAAAAAAAAATTGATTTCAAAAATTTTATAACATAAATACAAACTCTAATCTGAAGGAGGGGGGGAGGGGGGGAGGTGGGGGATCTGCAGATGGTGGTGGAGGAAACTCCATCCCTAAAGTATGAGTGAGTCGGCGCATGTACTCCATCTGCTCCGGATGCTACTGCTGCCACCGACTCGTCTGCTCCTTGTACAACTGCTGCTGGCGTCGACGCTCCTCCTCATGCTGCTGACGCATCTGCTCCTGCTCCTGTCGGAGACTCTCTATCTGTGCAGTCTGAGATCGCAACTGATCCTCATACTGTGTAGTAGAAGAAGATGCACGAGCTCCTCTCGAGCTGGACGCCGACATCGCAGCACTTCCATAATAATCTCCGAGAGTCAGTCAAGAGCCGATACCAACTACCCGGCCCTTCTCGAAGGCATACTGGGTGGCCTGCATCCATGCCGCCTCATCAAACTGACGGGCAGTGGTCTGATCTGATGACTCGGCCTGACTCTCAGGCCGGGCCTGTGACGCTGCGGCCTCATATGACTCCTATAGTTGCAATTTAAAATTAAAATTGTAAATATATTATATGCAATTAATTTTTAAACTTGAAAACAAATAATACTGACCACGATGTGATGCTGACGATCACCTCTGAGCTCCCCAGTAGCAGGATCACTATACATCCTCTGATATACGTCGTACTCTGTAATATCGGGGTTCTCGACAGCCTATAAGAATAAAAAATAAACTGTTAATATTTATAGTTATATAAAATATTTATAAATAATGTACGTACCAGATGCTGTCTATGAGTACTGAAAGAACGACTCCCAGCTCGATGAGTCACCTCCTGTCTCCCCCGATTCTACCTCCCCACCGATGATCTCCTCTGAAAGGCACCACTCAACCATTGCGCACATAATCCATCCCATACATGGGATGAAATATACTCTGGTCGGTGTGCTCTACATGACTCCTCAAAATCTGACACTCCTGCTTTCTTCATCGCAGCTTTTCTTAAATTCTGCAAAAAATGATGAAGGCGATCACGCATGGCCACCTACCATGCCTCGTGGATGGCATCACGCATGGTATCCTCGAGCGGATACCATAAAACCTACAAATAAATCAAAATATCAAGTTAGAAATGAAATAATTTTCAAAATAAAAATTATTTATTTACGTACGTACCAACCAATGGCCGAACATGGCCTGCTTCACATCAATGGGAATCTGCTCCCATGTGGTCCACGACTGAGAGAAATAGTTGCGCAAAATAGCGATGCCCTTTCCGACTGCTATATGCAGAAAACTGAAAAAATAATAAACATTTATTATGTGAATAGATTAATGAAATCTTAGTCAAATCCACAGGTTATCACACAGGTTATCACACCTACGTGTGCGTGGATCAAACCCAAGACGTGGACGTCGCTCGGGGATGGGGTCAGGAATCATCAATCATGCAAGACCGCGCCCCCTCCGCGTACTCCCTGGAGCGCCTGCAGGCTGAGGGTCATCTGTCAGCAACGCATCCACATCGAAAGTCAGGTCAGCATCCGCCAACTCACGAAATGTGGCCTCGTCCATCTAAAACAGAAAATGTTAATGTTAGAAAATAATTGATAATTACTATTATATATACATATATACATATATACATATTATGATTGTATATAAATACCATGGAATGCTATCAGTGTTCATCTTCATCATCATCTTCATATATGTCAATGTCATCTTTATATTCCTCCTCAACATCATCGATATCCATTCGAGTTACAATTTCTTCATCTCTTACCATTTCAAATTCATATGTGACATCATTAACATCATCGTCATCACCGACTCTTAAATGTGGGGTGTCGTCATCGATACTCATGTCTCTTTGTAAAAAAGATTGATTTTGAGTACTCTCTTGAAAAACTTCAATTCATTTCACATCAGTGAAAGAACATTCACTTTGACTAAACTGATTGTCTCGAATATTTATTTTTATTATACTCCACCAATAAGTCAAGTCTCTTGATGTTGCACAGTACTTTGCATAATAAACTTGATATGCCTGTTGAGCCAATAAGAATGGTTCATTTACTGTGAGAACACTTTTACATTTAATATCGATGATTCCACGAGTCGGATGAACACACACACCTCTCTCTGTATCCAACCACCGACATTTGAACATGGTTATGTAATGTTGTCCAAGATAACAGAGTTCAATGATTTCATCAAGTATGACATAAAAGTAAACTTCATTTCTTCGATGATGAGATCCTCTCAAGATAACTCCACTGTTCATTGTTTTTTTCGATTCCCCATATGCATGTGTGTGGAATCGAAATCCATTCACCACATATGCATTATAAGTTTTAACAAGTTTGGAAGGTGGGTTACTCAATACACATAGCCGTTTGTCAATTTTATCAAAATGTCGAGACACCTAAAAATTTGTGAAATAATTATCAATATAGTAAACTATACATTGAATGAGTTTCTAAAAGATAAAGAATTTATGTTACCAATTTTTGAAACCACTGAGAGAAATTTTTCAGTCGACGTTCTTCGAGAGCAGCTGCTGTAATTTGTGGAATTTGTTTCTTGATATGATTATCATACAACCTATAAAAACCAAAGTTATTTACTGTAACATAAATGATAGAATAAGTGATATAAACACATACAGTACAACTGATGTCATCTCTTCACAGTTGAGCAGAACATACGTATGAGCTCTCTGATGTTCATCATCTGAAAGCCAGCGTTCATAAACTCCACCAAAACCAAGCTCTGACTGGTTGAAAATAGATAATTGATTGTCGATTTCATCAATATTCCTCTCATTCCGTCCCATTCGGTTGTGTTTTGAAGGATACTCAGATTCAGAATAATGGGAGCATAAATAAGATATTTCCTCTTGAAAATAACCTTCTGCAATAGATCCTTCAACAGATGCTTTGTTACGTACTTTTCTTTTCAATTTTTGCATGCATCTTTCAAATGGGTACATCCATCGAAACTGTACCGGACCTCCACATTTGGCTTCATATGGAAAATGTAACATCAAATGTTCCATTGAGTCGAAGAAATATGGCGGAAATATTTTTTCCAGTTTACATATAATTACAACAACATCTTTTTCAAGTTTGCCTATAGCATCATAATCTGTCGTAGCTGCACAAATTTCCCGAAAAAAATGATACATGTCTTTTATGGAATCGCAAATCACAGAATTCAACAGACCTCTTAATCCAATGGGTAGAAGTCTCTCTATTATAACATGACAATCATGACTTTTTAATACAGTAATATGACCATTCTTTACACATCTACCCAAATTAGAAGCATAGCCATCTGGAAGTCTCAAATCTGCAATCCACTGACAAAATAATAAACATTTTTCTTTAGACAGTGTATAAGCTGCTTTTGGTTTCAGTAACCTTTATGTTCTGACATTCTCAAATAGTTCCAATTCTGGACGCCTACAAATTTGGGCAAGATCTAAATGTGAATTTACATTGTCTTTGCTCTTTCCTGGGGTATCCAAAACTGTATGAAACAAATTATCAAAATAGTTCTTCTCAATATGCATGACATCTAACATGTGTCGGACCAACAGATCAGACCAATATGGCAAATCCCAAAATATGTTACGTTTAATCCAATTGTGTTCTTTCCCCAAACCAGAAAATTTCTGTTGATTTATTGTGGGACCAAAACTGATGGGAGGTAATGAAAATACAACTGATTTTAACTCCGAACCTGATTGCATTTTTGGAGGTCCATCCCTTTCAACTGTTCCTTTTCTGAAATGAGATCTGTTTCTGCGAAAAGGATGATCAGCTGGAAGAAATCTGCGATGACAGTCAAAATAACAAGGTTTCTTTCCATGAATGAGCATAAATGCTTTGTTCTCTCACATACAGTAAGGACATGATTTCTGACCATGCGTACTCCAGCCAGATAACATCCCATATGTCGGGAAGTCACTTATTGTCCACATCAATGCTGCTCTCAGTATGACATTTTGTTTCGTTGCAACATCATATGTACTGACACCAGTACTCCACAATAAATTTAATTCATCAATCAATGGATTCAAATAAACATCAATATTTTTCTTCGGATGTCCTGGAATTAGTAAAGTCAAAAAGATATATGGCTCCTTCATCAACATCCATGGAGGTAAATTGTACAGAGTTAAAAAAACAGGCCAACATGAATATTGACTACCATAAGATCCAAACGGACAGAAACCATCATTGGAAAGGCCCGGTTGAACATTTCTAGCTTCTAAAGCAATGGATGGATGCACTCTATCAAAATGTTTCCATGAATCACCATCGGCTGGATGATTCAAGCTTTTATCGGTTGAAATATTCGCTTTATGCCATGACATCATTGTCGCTGTATTCTTAGACATGAATAAACACAGAAGTCTGGATGTAAGCGGAAAATATCTCAACTGTTTTACAGGAATCAAACTAGACTTCCCATGTTGTCCTTCTTTATATCTCAGTTGCCCACATGTAGGACAACTATCCAATGACTCATTTTCTCCAAAATATAAAATGAAGTCATTTGAACATGCATGAATCATCTGACAAGTAAGTCCCAAATTTCGAACCAGCCTCTTACTCTCATAGTAATTTGCAGGTAAAACATTTCCTTCGGGTAATAGTGTTTTCAACAAAGAAAATATCTGGTCAAAACAGGTGTTTGACATTCCGTTATCTGATTTGATAGCCATAAATTTTGCAACTGCTTCTAATTTTCTCATCTTGCAGCCAGGATATAATGCATCCTTAGCATATTTCAACAACTCATAAAATTCAGACGGTGCCAACTCAGGATTTGAAGCTATATTAGCCGGAGTTTCTGTATGTTGAACAGATGAACCTGCAACATCATGTACTAAATCATGAAACCGGGATGGATCCAGAATCAAGTTGGTATCACCTGCTCTGGAACTGTGTTCACCGTGTTGATACCAAAAAACATAATCTGGTTGAAAACCAAAACGCAAGAGATGTTCTCCCACTTTGTCAAACGTGTCAAACGTTCTCAATACACATTTTCTGCAAGGGCATTTTATTTTTTCTTCTGAAACAAATTCTTAATTTGATGCCGCAAATGATAAAAAATTCTCCACACCCTCAACATATACTAGATTTAAACAAGAACTGTTTGGATTTCTACGTTGATTTATCCATATGCGGTCACCTAATAATGATTGTTGACGACCTCGTTGTTCCATATTTCTCTATAAAATATAAAAGCATTACTGGTTTTGAATAATTTGTTATAAAAAACACTCAAGTAAAGATTGAATATATTGAGAATAAAGCAAAACATGTTACAAATATTGATAATTTTAATATAATATTGATTTTTTATTATTTTAATAATACTAATATAATTTTTTCATAAACAATAATTATATAATAATAACATTATTACATTATTTGTATATTTTATTATTAATATTAAAATAACATAATTTTTATATTATATACAATTCTCCTTTCATCTGTGTGTTTAACATTCTGTCTCCACGTGTAATATTTGCATTCACTTTCACCTCTCCATTGGCGAGTAGGTTGATAATTTTGAAAAAGAATGCGAATATTACATGTGGAGACAGAAAACACACAGATGAAAAGAGAATTGTATATAATATAGAAAATTATATTATTTTAATATTAATAATAAAATATACAAATAATGTACTAATGTTATTATTCGTAAATATTGGTAATTATTCAAAATTATTGGTAATTATTTCTAATTATTGGTAATTATTTCTAATTATTGGCAATTATTTCTAATTATTGGTAAATATTGGTAAATATTGGTAAATATTGGTAAATATTGGTAATTATTGGTAAATATTGGTAACTATTGGTAATTATTGGTAACTATAGGTAATTATTGGTAACTATTGGTAATTATTGCTAATTATTACTAATTATTGGTAATTATTAATAATTATTGGTAATTATTACTAATTATTGGTAATTATTACTAATTATTGGTAATTATTACTAATTATTGGTAATTATTACTAATTATTGGTAATTATTACTAATTATTGATAATTATTACTAATTATTGGTAATTATTGGTAATTATTGGTAAGTATTGTTAATTATTACTAATTATTGGTAATTATTACTAATTATTACTAATTATTGGTAATTATTACTAATTATTACTAATTATTGGTAATTATTACTAATTATTGGTAACTATTGGTAATTATTGGTAACTATTGGTAATTATTGCTAATTATTACTAATTATTGGTAATTATTACTAATTATTGGTCATTATTACTAATTATTGACAATTATTACTAATTATTGGTAATTATTACTAATTATTGGTAATTATTACTAATTATTGGTAATTTTTACTAATTATTGGTAATTATTACAAATTATTGGTAATTATTGGTAATTATTGGTAAGTATTGTTAATTATTACTAATTATTGGTAATTATTACTAATTATTACTAATTATTTGTAATTATTACTAATTATTACTAATTATTGGTAATTATTACTAATTATTGGTAACTATTGGTAATTATTGGTAACTATTGGTAATTATTGCTAATTATTACTAATTATTGGTAATTATTACTAATTATTGGTAATTGTTACTAATTATTGGTAATTATTACTAATTATTGGTAATTATTACTAATTATTGGTAATTATTACTAATTATTGGTAATTATTACCAATTATTGGTAATTGTTGGTAATTATTGGTAAGTATTGTTAATTTTTACTAATTATTGGTAATTATTCCTAATTATTACTAATTATTGGTAATTATTACTAATTATTACTAATTATTGGTAATTATTACTAATTATTTGTAATTATTACTAATTATTGGTAATTATTACTAATTATTGGTAATTAATACTAATTATTGGTAATTAATACTAATTATTGGTAATTAATACTAATTATTGGTAATTAATACTAATTATTGGTAATTATTTATAATTATTGGTAATTATTACTAATTATGGGTAATTATTACTAATTATTGGTAATTATTACTAATTATTGGTAATTATTACTAATTATTGGTAATTATTACTAATTATTGGTAATTATTACTAATTATTGGTAATTATTACTAATTATTACTAATTATTGGTAATTATTACTAATTATTGGTAATTATTGGTAATTATTGGTAAGTATTGTTAATTATTACTAATTATTAGTAATTATTACTAATTATTACTAATTATTGGTAATTATTACTAATTATTACTAATTATTGGTAATTATTACTAATTATTGGTAATTATTCCTAATTATTACTAATTATTGGTAATTATTACTAATTATTGTTAATTAATACTAATTATTGGTAATTAATACTAATTATAGGTAATTATTATTAATTATTGGTAATTAATACTAATTATTGGTAATTAATACTAATTATTACTAATTATTCGTAATTTTTCCAAATTTTCCCAAAATTTTCCTAATTTTTCCTAATTTTTCCAATTTTTCCTAATTTTTGGTATTTATTACTAATTATTACTAATTATTGCTAATTATTGCTAATTATTGTTAATTATTACTAATTATTGGTAATTATTGGTAATTATTGGTAATTATTCCGAATTATTCCGAATTATTCCTAATTATTCGTAATTATTCCTAATTATTCATAATTATTCCTAATTATTCATAATTATTCCTAATTATTACTAATTATTCCTAATTATTCCTAATTATTACTAATTATTACTAATTATTACTAATTATAACTAATTATTACTAATTATTACTAATTATTACTAATTATTACTAATTATTCCTAATTATTACTAATTATTCCTAATTATTACTAATTATTACTAATTATTGGTAATTATTGGTAATTATTACTAATTATTACTAATTATTGGTAATTATTGGTAATTATTACTAATTATTACTAATTATTGTTAATTATTGGTAATAATTCCAAATTATTGGAAAGTATTACTAATTATTGGTAATTATTACTACTTATTGGTAATTATTACTAATTATTGGTAATTATTACTAATTATTGATAATTATTACTAATTATTACTAATTATTGGTAATTATTACTAATTATTACTAATTATTCTTAATTATAGATAATTATTGATAATTGTTCCTAATTATTAGTAATTAAATGAATAATTATCAATAATTAGAAATAATTACCAATAATTACAAATAATAACATTATTAATATATTTTATTATTAATATTAAAATAATATAATTTTCTAATTTATATACAATTCCTCTTTCATCTGTGCGTTTTCTATCTCCACATACAAATAATACATGTGAAGACAGCAAACCCACAGATGAAAAGAGAATTGTATATATATAAAAAATTATATTATTTTAATATTAATAATAAAATAGACTAATAATGTAATAATGTTATTATTCCTAATTATTGGTATTTATTACTAATTATTAATATTTATTCTTAATTATTAAAAATTATTAAAAATTATTTCTAATTACCATTAACTATGAACAATACTAATAATTTAAATTTATTAAGTAATAAAACAATGTAAACATAATTAAATTACAACTAATTAAGAATAATTGAAACTAATAAAAAATTAAAAATAAATATTAAATTAAAATGAACATAAATACCTTGAAAATTGATCTTCTCTGATCGTTCTTCAAAACTTTAATATCAGCTCCAGAGAAAAAAATTAAACTGGAGAAAAACTGAACTCTAGAAATATAATTTTGAGAGAAGGAGAAGATAGAGAATGAGAATGAAATCAAAAAAACGGATGGGGGTATTTATATGTTAGATTATTTGCGACGGGTATCCCGTCGCAAATAGTATTATTTGCGACGGTACCCGTCGCAAATACCTTAGCCAACATTTATTACGGTCAACGGGAAAATAGTTATTTGCGACGGGACCCGTTGCAAATAACCACCTGCCGAAATACTATTTGCGACGGGGGAATATTCCCGTCGCAAATACCTTTTACCGCCGCCTGTTATTTGCGACGGGAATATTCCCCCGTCGCAATTAAGTTTCCCGTGATTTGGCGCGCAAACCGCGCCAGTCCTTTTGTGACGGGGAAAGCTGTCCCGTCGCAAAAGGCTACTTATTTGCGACGGGCAAATAACCCCATCGCAAATAAGTTTTTAACAGGACTATTTGCGACGGGATTTAATCTCGTCGCAAATAACACGTCGCAAATGCCCTTTTTTCCCATAGTGTCACCTAGTTCCATGGTGGTAACATAAACCCTTTTCATCAGACCTTTTGTCTTGTTTATTAATTATATAACCATAAATAGGCTTCCAACCAGAATCAAACCATACTCCCCATTATGAATTTGAATCCCTTGATCCAGGTAGGGTTTCTCCCATCTCAGTTGCCCCAAAATCGAGAACCATTTTGATAGAATCCCCCAATGCCAAAAAAATCAAATCTGAAAATGAGTAGTGAACCACCTCATATTTATGAAACCACTATAGATGGTAAATAAGTTATGAAATCGGTGCATCCCAAGATGGAAACATGGATGGTGGAGTGCAATCATCTTGTAACATCCTAAACAATATAAAAATATAAAACAATACAAAATAGGGAAAATATGTGAAGTTTAAAGTTGGTTGTGAAATAGGGTCAAGGATAGGGCTTATGGAATGAACTAACTAAAAGATGATGCCCAACAATTATAATGAAATGAAATTTAAAAAATGCATAAAAGGGAAATTTTAATTTTCCAAAAAAAACTATGTGAATATAATCCAAAAATCTCCTCCTTGAAAATTATAATTCATGAACATAAGCACTCAATGAACCTTCACCATCTAGTCTACCATATTTATTTGGGAATATATGAAATCCTAATTAAAAATTTCTAAGAGTACATCATTGTGTCCCCTATCTGCATCTCCATGAAGAAACATTCCAAAATGTTATGAAATATATTGACAATAGAAAAATAATTCTTATAAAGCATGCTAAACTAAGAAAAAAACAATAATTAAACTCATACCTTAACTTACCTGAGCTTACCATCATCACATACCTGATCTCTAGTTGAAATAATACCATTAGAGGTTCAGACAGCTAACATGTTCTTCTAGAATGCTATGTAATGTAGCTGAACCAATCATAAAACAATGAAAACTTGGATGATTAGAAATATAAAGTACAAATTTGATCAAAAATAAAATATTCCAAATGAGACTGCATCATAAAAAAGAAATCCTAGCCCAAAAAATAAGTCTCTAAGCATTTTACCACCAAGAAATGCACCTTTAACCCACATAGGATTATACAGCACAATGGGTCCCATATGTGTCAGGTGGAGAAAATTCACACTTCTTGGATGAAAATAATGACACATGGATCTATGTGTAATGCCATGTAAAACTCTTCTAGAAATGTTGAAAGCCTAAAACCTACAATGAGACTGATTCAATTCAAAAATGAATTCATATTGATATCAATTGAGACACATCTCCACATAAGGAGAAAAACCTGAATAAACAATAAACAACATATGTGGGGTTCTATAATCAATTGTTTACCCTAGCTAACAACATAAAGGGATCAATGCCATATCTATACTAAAGGATTACAATGTAGAAAACACGTGGGAAACACCATACTATCTCTCATCTGAACTGCTACAAGACCAACACCTACACATGCTACCCAGACCCTCAAATCACACCGATTTATAATAGGGAGCATGAACAAGCATACAAGTATTTTTATCAAAATTAATGAATATAGAAAAGGCAGCATTGAAAAATCAACACTTGTTCATGATGATGATGACAACAAACAAGAATGATGTAAAACAATGTCACAAAACATACTAAAAATAATTGACTTTTATAAATAAAAAATTAATTCCAAATTGGATCTAATATAAATTGTTGTGTAATTAAATTCATGTAATTCCACATTAAATAAACCAATAGGATCTATGAAATTAATTTTGGTCCCAAAAATTTCAATTGAATATACAAAATCTCTAAATAAATTATGAAAACAATATATAGTACCCACAATAATTTAACATAACCAATATTTCATTTAATTATTATTATTGGATGAAAATACAAAATGATTCGAGAAAAGAATAAATAATCGAAGGAGAAACAAAATTCTAGATTGAACTAAATATTTATAGAACCTTCAAAAATTAAGGAATAATGTGGAAAAAATATAATTTGATTAAATTTAACCATTTCTAAACATCATTATTCAATTAGAGTACATCATCATAATGAAGTATTCAAATGTAGTGAATAATGAAATAAAATAACAACATGATTTTTATGTGATTCTTCCAACTGACTATGTTCAGTGAGAATGGGCACTAGGTTTCACTATGCAATAAATTGGATAGTATAGTGAATACATGAAGGTATAAAACTTCATGAATAAAGAGAGATGTGAAGCTATCAATGCCGGTGTTTCTGTCACTTTAGGGTAATATTGTCAAACTACGCTTTATAATGATAACATAATCAAAATCTAGTTGAATAATCTAAACAGATATGACAAACAACATGATGAAAAATGAACCGAACACTAAAAAATAAAAGAGTCATTGTAGATTGAGCTAGTTTACAGTGTCTTAGATGGTTATTGAATGAATCAGATCCATTGGTGATTCTAGTGTAGTAATTCAATGGCATGAGCATCTTTCTCCACTGATCATGCTCTGTGGACAAGGCACACACAATACCTGAACATTAAGAGCATGAAGAAGCCCATATCCTAGCACCATAGTGTTTGGATAGATGCTCTCTATTGGATATAATATCTTTATTCTTCACTAGATATTCCGATATAGACTGCGAATGAGCATCACATCATCCTCCACTCAATGAATCTATAATAGTTGATCAATAGAGGGTTCCCCTAATCTCAATCAGCCCTAAACATAGATCCTCTATGACAGAGTCCTCCAAAACATAAAACCATCACCTAAAATGAGATGAAAAGAATCTAATTTCCATATAGCCTTTTAAGAGGGTAATAGATGTTACGAAATTAGAGAATCTCATGGAGGAAACCTGGATAGGGGATCACAGTCCTTGAATAAAAACTGAAAGAACCAAAGAATCTAAAACGTAAAAAAATAGGGCAAATAAGGGAAGATTAAATTCGATTGAGAAATAGGGTTGAGTATTGGTATTAATGCAAGACCCAACTAAAAAAATTATCTCATCAATTATAATGAAATGAAATGTAAAAAGTTTATATTTTGAAAAAATGTAGTGAATAAAATTCACTATTAACCAATTTCAAAAATCAACAATACCATTGGTGATAGATTTGAAGGATGTGAGAAAAACTATTGACAATTTTTAGAACACTTGGAGAAATATAAGGGTGACAGAAGTTACCATGTGGGTTCACCAAGCATAGATTTAACATGGAAGGTTGAAGGCATGAAAATGGATGGGGAAAATGGGATTATAGTTGCTAATTTTCTATTCCTACGACATCCCAACCAACACCAAGGATTCCAAGATTATGGTATCCATAACCTTAACCACACTCCATCATTGATCATATGAACTAATCACTCAGCTCATGTGAACTACAAAAATTCATTTCTATAAAACTACATTAATTAAAAATGATGACAATGATAAACTTTATAAGGCCTCATAAAAGGGAATCCTTTCATATTTATTTTAAAAATATAATTTATATAATAATTATTATATATATTAATATAGATACAACATATATATAATCATTATACATTAGTTTATTATTTTATACAAATTCATATATATATATATTAAAATTTAGTGATATGAACTATGTAATCAAGAATATTCAAACATTAAAAATAGTCCATATTTAATTTTTTATATTCACATTCATAGTATATATTTTTTAATATATATATATATATATATTTATAAATATATGTGTGTGTTTAAATATATTTATATATATAATTAGATATTATAAAAAAATATATATTGGAATATTTTTCTATATAAAATGTATTTAATTTTTTTTCATATATATAATCAATTTATTATCGATCTCATTTTTATAATTTTCAGAAAAAAGGATTAAAATTTAAAACATTAAATAAATTTATTTAATATGGTATTTAAATTGTTTAAGAAGTATATATGTCAATATAATAAATTAGAATATCCCTTAAATATTTAAAAAATATATATAAATGAATATCTTTATATTTAAGTATATTTTAACTTTATAATTACTTATATGTTTTAAATATATTAAGATGAACATATATATAATTATTAATATATGGTTTGGTGTTGTGATGTGATTCTCATTTGATATGGATTTAAAAAATCAGAGTGCAACAATTGAGAAAAAATATATTGAAGGAAGGGGTATCGATATATATAACATATTCAAGAGAATGGATGTATATATTCATATATGCATGCATGAATGTATGTGTAGGTATTTATGTATATGTGAATCTATGTATGTGTTTTTTAGTGTGTTTAAATATGTATGTGTATGTGTATGCAAGAATGTGTGCATGTATGTGTTTGTCTATGTAGACGTTATTGTGTATAAATGTTTATGTGTATATAAATATATTTAAGTGTATATGTGTGTATGTGTGTATATATGGATTTATATGTATATGTATGTATGTGAATGTGTACTAATGTACTTAAAGGTGTATGTGTGTACATATTCATATGTATTGGTATGTATTTATATGTTTATGTTCATATGTGTTTGTATATGTATGAGTTTCTGTATGTGTATAAGATCACAATTTGTAAATCCTAGAGTGTTTATATGCTCTATGTAGCCTATCATTTTGTCCATATGAGATCATTTGGGTGCACCCTCTCCATATTTTCACATATAGAGTTTCATAGAGATACCAAACTTCTCTTATCTAGCTCTCTCCTAATAATGTTCATGTTCCATAAGTATTCAATATGCTTCCATGTTCTCATGTAACATCTCATGTTCATCTAACATAGATTATAAATACAATAATTATACATATAGAATTTAGTATAAAACTGGTCTCTCTGTGAGCAAGACATTCATTGCTATAGAAATCATGGATATAACCTTTTAGTTATAGGTCGTATGATTCAGATATTGTTCCATAATAGACAAATTGTTGTGAGCATGAATCCCATAGCTATAAAGTAGTCCTTGTGGGAATCCTATACCCATTTTCATAGAGACTACGACTATAGGGCCATGTTTAAAAATGGTTGTGGTTGAGTTTATGTATATAATATCTCTCATATGAAAAAATATACACCACCACTATATTAACATACTTTTATTTATTTACACATACAAACATGTATGTATGTATGTGTGTATATATCTATATATTTTTTTGAACATGTATTATTATTATTATTAAATTCATTTTAATTTTTATCATGTTGCGTAAATCTAAATCCATGATCATAAATGAATGTGGTTATAGTGTCTGGATGTAGGGGTCGTAGCCCAGTTCTATTGGCCTCCATGGCTACATCCCCATGTCATGCCACCCTATAACCATATTCCTAGACACCCGTTGTTACATTACCTCCATTTCTTTAGGCTAAAGCTTCGTATGGGGAGAGACCCTCACCATGCCACCGTATAGCAATGGTTACATGCAACCTTGTCTACATGACTTATATTACTAAGGGCTCAATCCACTCACGGGTTAAGGGAAATCCATAAAACCATAAATCCATGGCCACGATTCATTCTTGCCTATGTGATGTTTCACATTCCCTTATCATGGGAAATATTTTTCCCAATGTTATCAAGGGATATGATATATCCTTGGGAAGCCACTTCTCATGGATAAATGTATCATATATACAGGGGTAATTTTTTTAAGGATATAGGTGACCTATAACTGTAGAAAAATATGATTATTCAAAAATTTCCATTACCAAATATCTTTTATTCAACTAGTGAGTGTATCATAAAAGCCTTTTGTATAATGAGGGATCTCTTCTTGACTCACTACCATAAAAGGAAGATCATATTTTGGGGATTATAAATCATAAATCTTTTATAATTATAAAAATAAAATTTATAAACCTATGTAGGACTCCTGGAAGTTAGTTGCAGTTATGAAGATTTTTTCATAACTTTATATCACAGGGATATCAATGTAAAAAACATACCATTTTCATAAAAAAATTCAGAGATGAATAACATTATCATAATTGTCAAAAATATATTAGATAAAATAATTTTAATTACATTTTTAATATCTCAATACTTTATAAAGCCCAATAGTCCCCATCATTATTCTAATAATGTCAACTTACATGAAAATTTTAGTGGTAAGGATCCAAATTTTCATTTTCATAACACATGATTTAGTATAATAAGTTATTTGGATTTATTTAGGTAGACACTCTTGCTAAATTCTTGTTCTGAGCACCATGATCTATTGAGTGGACTCTCCAATATAGAAGTCCTGATTCATATTTACACAATTCTTTACTCTATGTTGTAGTAAGTCTTACTTTGGTAATCCACACCTGATGTGATCATAGCTAGGTAGACCAAAAATATTATTTATAAATCCTTAATAATTTAGAGCACCATGTCATTAGAAATAAAAGGAAATTGATCTATGGTTATATAAATAACTTATGTAATGAAGGAATTTGTACATATTACAAAAATATTGGATTTTGTTTAGTATTGGTAAATTTAATTTTTTTATCCTCTATTTATCTTTTTAATATAAAGAGGAAATTATAAAATTAATTAACGTTGTTTTAATAAAATAATTTATTCATAATCCATTTATTCTATTTTATGATGAATATATTATCTTATTATGTTTATGTGATCTAGTTTAATGATAATATATACATGTATTGAATGAAAATAAAAATAATTAATTATTTAAAAAAATAAATAAGATGACTCGATCATGAGGATTATTTTCTTTGTTTTAGCAAGGGGATAATAAATCAACATGTGACCTTAGGAGAAAATCACCTTTATCTAGGCTTGGCAATATTTTGAGCATTCTACCATCGACATTTTTATCTCATTATATTATTTCTACATAGAGAAGGTTTTGAATCACCTTCTCACCTCATATCTCTATATGTTACATGTAATATAGTCATTAGAATGTTAAGGGAACAAAGGGATTGTGATACATTAAACAAACCATGAAGACATAGGTGCTATATAATTGTGTTCTGAGGGATGACTTGTAATCCATGAAATTTAATTTTGTAAAAACTTTCCTAATATAAAACCATTGATATAATGTTAAATTAAACCCAAACCTAACTCATTCCTTGTATGGTCAATCCCATGATTGGTCCCACACACGATATGGTATAGAATTTATAAATATTATCTTCAATTTGAAATCTCTCTCTTAATTAAGAAAATTTTCACCTAAATTACAAATTAATGTATTTAGTAAGAAATTTAATAATTATCATCTTTTTTAAACTATGTAGTGTTGGATATAAATGAGATTTCCAATATGTAAAATTTAAAATTAATTAAATTTAATTGAATTTATCTAAATTACTCATGTTCGGGACACGTATTGGATGAAACATTAACTGTATCTACCCAGAAAACATGATGGATTTAATGGTCGTTATTAGGTAAATTGTATTCACACAACATGTTGTAATAATAATTTTTCATGTTGATACATGATGATTAGTTCTTTATTATAATATGAGTTTCTAACTCAATGTATGTTGACATGAAACACACATTAAACTAACCATTTAGTACCACATTAAATTCATTAGTGATGGTTCCAAATGCAATAGAAGTATTTATTGAGAATATGGCCTATTCATCATTTTTTAATTTAATTGATAATACTAAATTTACGTTAAAACAATTTCCATGACCAAAACATGTTATTTTTAATAATATAGAAAAATATTTTTCCAAGAACCAAGGGATGAAATTTTTTCAAATTAATTTATAACATTTTAATAGCATGATTAGTTACCTCAGTCCTATGTTCTTTCATTAATGTAGGTGATGATCATTTGATTGTATTTTAGTTATATTTCTATTTTGTTGATGATAACATAAAGATAATACTCAATAGTGGTGATCCACATGTGCTATGTTAATCTCAAAACATAGTTAACGGTACTCTTGGTTCTAGTATGAAAATATCAAACATCTTGTGTTGCTACATTGATGGATATCATTATCATTTTTATCTAGATATATTGTCTCTTGATATTTCTATCTTGAGAGGAAGGAAATAGGAATAGATAATATATATTGATTTATTGAAAACTATAGATCCATTCATTGATGGGAATTAATTATCTAGGGGGTGAATGTTGTGCACAATGGAAAAGCTCTCATAATTCTAAAAAGTATTTATTTATAAAACCATGATTTGGGTTTTATATTAATTAATTTACTTAAGGAACATAGTAATATGTTAATCCCAAAATGGACCCAATATCATGTAAGATAATATTATAATTATTTTATTACATGGTGTGTGTTAACTTGTTCTTCGATATAAATTATTTATAATATGGTAAATAAATATTTATCATCAGACCAACAACTACATCCATTATTCCTACATGTAATTTATTGAGTTCTAAAAATAATTTTTTTTATTTTTGTAATTAAAAATAAAAATTTATTAATATAATATAATTTTTTAAAATTTTAAATAATAAGAGAAAAATATTATACATTAAATAATTAATTATATATTATATTCATAGTGTAGTGTAGAAATTATTTATTAATGTAGAAATAATTATTTATTAAATAAATTATTTATTAATTTATAAATTATAATTTATTAACTTATAGAAAATAATAAATAATTTTTTTTACATATTCATGTAATTAATCATTTACCCTAAGAATAATTATTTATTTATTATTTTTTTACACTTAATAAATAAAAAATATATTTTTCTCTCATCCTAGAGAATAATATTTATTGCAATTGTTAAATTTATATAATATTTAACAGATATCAAAGGAAAATATTTGTGTGTGACCCTAATGGACTCTTCCCCAATGGTATTAGGTAGGATTTACAAAATCTTGTGTCTCTATCTTGTGATGGGTCAAGGTACCCATAGTGGAAAAAGATATGTTTTAATAAAAATAAAAACATGTGAACGCTCAACGTGTATTATAATTTGTTTTATATGAAATATCATCAAGAGCTTGTATACCCATGTAATCAACACATATTAATCATGTTTCTTTCTTTCATTATTTTAAAATAATGGTATTGGTACACCATGGTAATGGAATTTATTGTTAATGTTACTTTTTAATCAATGTGTTGATATATCAATTTACTTAATGATATATAGAAAAATACTTCTTTGAAGTATTCATGAGTAACATATAATTCATGACACATCATATATACCCAAAATCACTAGGTTTATAAGTCATAAACTTCTGTAGTAAAACATTAAAGTACACAAGTTAGTACATGTCTTAATAAATTTCATAAAGTCACAGTATTAATTCACTTTCTCACAGAAAGGAATATTCAATGGAACAAATACATGTAGATTTCATACACATCGGTCTATTTTAATACTTTATGGTCTTGTAAAAAACCAAGTTTACAAATTATGAGATTAAGTCTTATCATCATTCGAGTACTCACACATGATAATCAAAATACTATTTGTACCATCATATAATGTTATCTTATCTTATAACAATATTTATAATTATTATCACTAAACATCTGGGTTTTCATCATAGCAGGGAACTATTATACCATTTAAATATGATATATATTATTGGAAATTATCATAGTATGGTCATATAGAAGAATAATTAATATGTGTAAGGTGTTTATTAATATTTATATCTATGAGTATAGTGGAAATATAATGTACAAAGTAGTTTCTTCTAGGGAACATACTACAATTTTCACTGTATTCAACAACTAATGATTGGTTATTTCCCAGATGTAATGTTTTATTCTACTAAGTATAACTATAGATGATATGAATGAAATAATTATCTGACTTGGGTCTGTTAATCTACATTTTTATGTAGTGAATATACTTGTTGCGACATCACTACCTTGAGAAAATCCCCTATGTTGGGATATTACAGAGTTTACAACTCTTATTCCCATATTAGAAATAAGAAATATTTAATAATTGCATATTCCAATTTTATAATAATAATGAAAAATGTGTTCCTTCTTTATAACCCAAAAGTTATATATGACATTTCTAAACCACTTAATAAGGTGTATTAGAAGCTGTGATCTACTAATATAACGTGGATATCTAATTCCCTGGTTGAAATAATAATTTTTCATGTAAAATATTTTAATATGCTAATAAAATCTAAAATTAAAATAAATTAACTAATTTAATCTATTACTATGATTATGAAATCCCCATTAATCACCATATTTTCCATCAAACAGTATGTAAAGGTATCTATCGTGCATATATATAGATTAATGTGTCCATGTAGTGATTCAATTCTTTTTTCATTAAAATCTTCTATAGAAATGAATTATGATAGGTTTAATGTTTATATATGATATTTCTAAAATAATAAAACGAATATAAATATAATATCAAATATTAATTCTTACCTTCCAAAATTTTGAGAAATGATTACGTCGCTCGTGCGTATGTGTCGACAAACACCTCCATGAAGCAATGTGGTTTATTTTTCATTTTTATCATTCTTGGATGGTAAAGAGGATGTATTTTATGAATATATATGATTAAATTTTTTAATAATTATTATATATATGTAAATAAATATCTATATTTATTTTATTACATGATTCTTAAATTTGAAACAATGTTTATGCCTATGAACGATGAACCCTCTCCATGAATAGTGAAGTTCATATATTATCACCAACATTTAGGGATTACAATAAGTACATTTATAATGAATATACAAGATATTTTTATAATAATTAAATTTTGGTATATGATGTAACTTTTAGGAAATTTTATATACTTAATTTAAAATACTGAAAGATTCTGAAAAAATGATGTTGTTATTACATGAAATAAAGAATTTTACGAAGATTTGTTAATAAAATGGTGCTAAAGGATTAAAATAATGTCATATATCATAAGATATATATGATTATGGATCTATAATACATTTATAATAAATATATATTTATATATTGGAGGTTTGAACATGTTTGGAAGATGACATACCAAATGTATGGGTTTATTTCACAATCTCAACATTATTCGAGATTGTTTATGATTATGTCCCCCCAATGGAATTATTTTTAATTTATATCCATTTCTCTAGAAAGATATTAATTAAAATTTATATTAATATCCAATTACTTATTAATCACCATTTTATCCATGCTTTACTTATTTAAAAAATGATTTGAATGGAATTTCCGTCTATTTTCTGAAAAAGGTACCTTTAAAATATTTTACAATAGTGTGAAATCATATTTTAACTTGTATAGAATGAATGAATTTTCATGAAATATTGAATAATATATTATTTTATTCTTCCTTTGCTTATTTGTAAGAAATTTTTCACTTTAAACAGTTTCCATTATAATTTTTATGTCATTAAATAACTGATTTCAAATAAAAATACTCATTTTCAACAAGAATTTTTCATTAACATTTTTAAATTATCTTATCAGTGTCAAAATTATTTGTTGAATATTATTTTCAAATATGTTTATTATCTTATGATTATATCGTTAATATTTTTTATGGATGTTTTATGATCAGTTTTATTCAAGAAGGTATAAATATTCAATAAGTTAGTTATTCTTGTACGGATAATAGTTTATTTTTATGTAATTTTATAATGTTATTTTATTTAATCATACGATGAATGATTTGAAATTATTAAGTGACTAGTGGGGATTGGAATTAAAAATACCCTCGATGCATTAGTATGTTTCATGAAACTAAGTAGTTTGGATTTTTGACCATGGCCTTACCCGTTTATATAAGATTTCTTTGAATGACGCCTTAAAATATATTTAAGATGAATTTGAATGATGCTTCAACAGTATGAAAAAGATGTATGAACTAAAAAATTCCATCATTATTTACTCATTTTTTTATTTTCTCTATAATTATTTGAAAAGTTTTAATATCCATTGATATGATTTACCACATTTGATTATTTATATAGTATTATTTTATTTTTATTTATTTCCTAGAATATTATTCATTAATTATTTAAATTTTTTCTTATGCATACCCTTAAAATGTATATGAGCTCACCCCTTTATAATCTTTATTTTTACCATGTTACTGGGAAGTGATTTATTATTAATACATAGGGATATGTGAAAGGAGACAATAATGTTCTTGATTAAAATTACATGTTTTATTTTAATTTTTTAAATGTAAATGTGAAATAATAGTATGTATCTAGTTCAGCATGATTGGTAAAATATTTAGTAAACTTTGATAAAATTAATTATATTTGGTTCCAATGTAATAAATTACTATTTATTAAATATTTCATAAAATATAGAACCATATGTGAAAACATGATACATACTTATAATTACGTTGCAAACAGTTTGACTAAGGACACTGTGTTTCCTAAATTCACTAACAAATTAGAAATGTGAAATTGGTTCTAGTTCAATAACCATAGGTTAAATAACATGTAATATTTCATATGAAAAATTTATTGGTTTTTGAATTTTTTTTCCATGTTGAAATTTCCATGTTTCATAATCGTTCTATTTATTTTACATGAATGCATATACTGTAGAATATTTTGATTATTCAAAAAATTTATACATGCAAGATTTATATTTGTTGGGATGTAATTTTATATACTCAGCTGGACTGTTGTTTTGGAATTTATCCTATCCCAGTTTATTCAACCCACATCCGAATTTTCCAACCCACACTCTCCTTATAATTCATTGTAACCAATACACTATTAAGAATCCTATTGAAAATTAATTATTATCATCTCCCATTTAATTAGAGGCATCCACCCATTCATCTCCTTTCACCCAGTTGTTTTAGTTTTACCTCACAGAATCTACTGATTTTGATAGGATATTATATTTTACTTTATCATAGTGTGCTATGTTGGGGGATATCTTCACCTATGCTATAAATACTATACATTAATTACTATATATTAAATTAAATTATTACTATAATTAACTTGTTTACAATCTTGTAAATATTTTTTTAGTGATATAGATATTTTATACAGAAATATTAAATTAAAAACTCATATAATATAATGTAGATAGTTCTTATTTGTATCGTTTTTCACATAATATAAAACGTTTAAAATGAAAAGAATTTTAATTTCATCAAAAATTCTTCATGACTCACTTTTACAAATTATTTTTTCTTAAGCATCCAAAAACACTGTGAATGTAATTTTAAATCCTGGAATGAGAACAAAAAATATCTATAAAGGATATAAAAATAAAGTAAAATGTTTATTTTGTGAATAATTATAAAAATTCCCTTTTATAAAATAAACATTGTGTGAAAAAAAAATTATTTCCCAAGAAATCACTTAATATGAAAAAATATATTCTTAATAAAAATTTAATACCTCATAAATCCAAAATAAATCACATAATGTTTCATTGAAATCATTGAATACTAATAATAATTTTTTCACAAATTTATTTTTTTCACCCTTAGATGTATCACATACATTACTTTAAACATGTTTTCACTATCATAACATGATATATTAATACATTACCAGAAAAATCCATATAATGCATAGATAAATCCTGTATGTATAAGGGGGAATTATTTTCATTTCACTATTAATAATTGGATAATCATTACGGTTACAAAGTGAATAACCATCACAATTATAACTAAAATATCCAGCATGGATAGAATTGAAATGAAAATCCTCATATTTTATCATAAAATCTTGTGATAAATGAAATTCATTATCCTTGTTCCTTTTCCCATTGCATTGGAGAGTTATAACAGGCCATTTGTCCTCTTTTTATAATGAAACTGAAATTCCTCATAAACAATTACAAATAAATAAAAAATATATATATATAATAATACATCAAAAAAAATTATTTTCACCCATAAGAATTTTTTCAGATATTGATATACATAGTCCATTTTAAAACATGTTTTTGAAAATAATTTCGATATAAAGAATGAGGGTTTTTTTATTTTATGTAAACATGAAATAATGTAGATAATGTAAAAAATACAATAAAATGTATTTGGTTGGGAAAATTTTTTGTTTCTATATATGATAAAAGAGTAAATTCCTTTTGTTTTTTGTAAGGAATGTCAAAACATTCCATAAATAGATTCCTTTTTAGTACCATTTAACGAAATTCAATGAAAACATAAATTAGCCTTTGCAAAAAATTTATCTCTCTATGAATTCATACTAAATATAACATAAAAAATATAGAATCAAAATAAAAATATAGTTTTAATTTAATCATTAATGGAGGGGTTTTATAAATAAAGTCTCATACCTTGAGTGTGAGTCATCACAGAAGTTCTTTATCCTTATCTTATTAAGAAATATTCCTTTACACAACACACAAAATCTTATAATATTGATAATATTTACAAAATAATTCTTCTATAACATGGTGAGAGATGTTAGGAAGGAAAATGGGTAGATATTCGCTGAACCAAATTCATAATATTTTTTAATAAAATGAGATGAAGTTCTTCCCTTTTATAAGAGAGGGGAGGGACACTCTTTAAATTTATTAAAATATTAATTTAATAAAATGTAATTTTCATTTCCAAATGGATATACAATGATTATATTAAAGGATATTATGGGGATATATCTAAATACTTTTTTCTAATAATTTTTTAATGTGTTTAGATTGCGTTTTTACCAATATATTTTGGGATTCAATCCCCTGATAACCCTATTCAATATTTTCATAACAATGATGGTTTATACAATTTTAGGATCATAATAGTTACAATAAATATACATAAGACCCAAAAATGAACCATGGTTGAAAATTTTAACCACATCCCATTCACGCTTTTGGAGATAATATATTGTATGAATTTTATATCTTTTAATTAAATATTTTTTTCATAAAATATCAATAACATCATTTTTAGTGATACTCATTTAAATTGAATTTTAAAAAATCCATATAATAAATAAAATATGAATAAATAACTCATTGTATTAATCAATAAAATTTTTGGACCATTTTAGTTCATTCAAATAATAATAATTTTAATATATTTATTATATTATATTTTATTTTTACATTTATTAAATAATTAATACATCAACATAGGGTATGAATTTAAGGTTATTGTTTATTTAACTAAAAATTAATAAAAATCCTGGAAAATATAAATCAATCTAATTTCAAAAGAAAATTTTTTATAGGGGAAGATATCTTCTGGTTTTCTCCATATTTAAAATCAAATAGTTATTAAAAACAAGTATCTGATATTTTTCACATTTCATTAACTAAGAAATCAAAAATGTAATGACACATAAAAATAAAAAATATTCCTTATAATAAAATCAAGGATGCTATAGATTATATGTACTTGTATAATAGATTTAAGAAGAGTTTTCTAGTCAATTTATAGTCTTTATGATTTTATCTTTATGTTCAATTACCCAATTTTTCCATTACCATGGTAGCAAAATTACAATGTTTACTATTCATATTTATAAAAAATAAAAGATACCTATTTACAATATATATACCTCAGATTTAGAAAATTGAATTATTTTTCAATGAATCAAAAAGTATAAGTCCCTGAATATATTTTAAAATTAATCCAGTAAAATGTGATGAATATTGGTTTTTTGATAAATGAATTTTTATGTATAAAAATTTACTTACACTGGATTTTAGTTTAAAATTTTATCCATTTACTATAATTTAATTACAATTTTTCAAAAAAAGAAGAAATTATATTTTCAAAATAATCCAAAAAAGAATTTCACTTTGTGAATACATGAAAAGAAAATATAATTTTAAAAAATATGTTTTTTCAATGATCAATGAAAAATAAATTATTTCATAAATTTAAAAGAAACCAATGATATTTTTGAAACAATGAATAAAAATATTAAATATAAATTTTTAGCTTAAAATTTATTAATTTCAAAACTAATTATTTATATAAAATATCATAATTTCTAAAAATATAAATTTGATAAAAATAAATCTTTTTTCTTGTTGACAGAAATACTGTACAATATTTTTAAATTTACAAATTAAAATATATTATTCTAAAATTACATGGGTTGATAAATACTTTCCCACTTTTATAAATTATGTACTCAAAATTTTATTTACTTATTAAACAATTTTGGTTAACTTTTCCTTATATCATTTTTAGAATGCAGTGTTTTCACTTCAACCATACGGTTTATCTATAAATCCTTAATTAGGTGAATTGCATTTTTCACAATAATTCCCCTATACAGTTAATAATATGAATAATTTATAACTCATAAGAAATATAATTGTGCAATTGAACTATTTTAGGGATTAAAAAATGAGATGAATCATTCAAATACTTTTGTAACATTGAAAAATCAAAAACACAGTATACCTGGGATAAAGATAAAAGAATGTATAATAATTAAGAAACTAATACAACATCATCAAGTAATTTATATGTTCTAGTGAACCATGGTCTTTGATTCCCTTTTTTACTAAAAATCATTATACTATTCCACATATATAAATATAAAAACATGATCAACTACATTGAAAAAGATATTTCCTACATTTATCTATTTAACATTTCTACCAACTCTTAGCCATCCTCAAATTTTGTTGAATTACATTCACATTCTCAACCATTTCTGCTACCAATTCAAGTCATATCAAATTCATTTCACATATATTTTCCCAAAAAGTAGGTGTCCAACATCGATTCCGATATATTGTATTAATGGGAGTAATCTATATACTAAAATAGAAACTTTTATTATAATAAAACAAAACTATATAAAGATATTGATTCGAGATTCACTATTAATCCATTTAAAAAGTACAAGTCGCGTCTTACACAGTGTTATTCATTATTCTGTAATTTTTTATCAGATTGAGAATGAAAATATATATTCAAATTTAAATGAATACTCGATGACTTTTGATGTATATACAAAAATTTTGTGGTGAACCCAGGATCATGGTTAGATACAAAAGAGGGAGGAAATCCATGTAAATTTATTAACCCCTTATGAAAAATTCAAAAAAATTTATCTAAATAAATTATATCTCAAATGGGAAAACATGTACAAATTTATTTAATCGATGAATAATAAAAAAATGACATTATTACCTCACATAGTCTTTATTAATCTCACCAAAAAATACATGGATATATTTTTACAATTTCCACTGTAACACTAATTATTTTTTTAAAATCACATTTCCTAATATTAATTAATTATAAACATGTTGAAAATTAAAACATTTATTGATAAATTCAGTAACTTATCTTTTCATTCCATCCAACCAGTAATACTCCTCATGGTCTCTATAAATCATAGTGTTGTAAGGATGAATAGAAAACAAGGGACTATGAGATTCACTAAAAATTCCCCCTTCAATTATGAGTCATATAATAAACATAATCTTTTCCAAAATATTTATACACAATATTTATTGATGTTAAATTTTTTAAACATACCCTTGTTAACCAATTCACCCTTTCCCTATAAATCTCGATCATCCTTCTATGAATGAAAATATTTTTAAATAAGCAGTGTTATTCTAAATCCCTAAAAAACAATATAAGGATCATGAAACCATGTATTCTTTGGAAACATTCATCAAATAATTATATTAAGGGTCATGTTTCAGTAAATGATCAATTATTTTTACCATACAATGAATCAACTTATTTATTTGTGTTTCTAGAATGATAATGAATGGCATTGTCATGATCCTTTATCAATTCCAACCATCCACTCTAAATCATGTTCAAATATTTTCATCGTTAATATATTTTTAAAACCATTAGGATTATTATAAATTTAATTCAAATCTCAATATAAAATATGTCTCTAAAATCCCCAATATAAACACAACATCATTCAGTTTGTGGTCATGTATGGGATATTATTATCATGTGTTTTTAATTGATGTGAAGCATAATAATTTACCTAATCATTCTATATAAGAATATACCCAATTTATTTTAATTAACTATTATTATATATGAAAAATTAACCATTTTATGAGAAGATCCAATAGTATAGAATTAACCATTCTCCTATTATATTCCTGGTAATACTCCTTACATTCTTTTTTCCAAATGAATGTTACTCCCTTTCTTTTTGACGTTCTTTGAGGGATTTATAATAACGAATAGCTTTCAAAAATCCACTAGTAACATTATTATAATCCATGAAAACTGTAACAATCAATAACATTTATAAGTCTTTTATTTTCATCGACCAATATAGGTTTAACACAATCATCAATTATACAATCTGTATTTATGATGTGTCCGTGGAATGAAATCTGATACAACCAAAAATCAAATTTTTTAAATTTTTAAATAAATTTTTTTCCCTATGGTTTAAGGAATAATCATTACATTTTTTTCATGATTCTTGTGACATTATTAATAAATAAACAGATCATCAATAAAAACAACCAATTTTTTTTCCAAAAATACCTGGAAATATCTTTTCATAATATCCATAAATGATTCTAGGGAATTTTTCAACCAAAATAGCATAACCAAAAACTCATAAAGCTTATATATATTCCCACACATTGTTTTCATAATGTAATACTACTTCATGTTCCACTAATAGTACCTATAATATAGTTCATCCTTTGAAAAATAATGAGCTCTGATGATCTGATCATAAAAATCATCAATATGAGGAAATCATTGCTTATTCTAAATATTAATGACATTAAAGCCTTTATAATAAATTAACATAATTATATATACATTATTCATATTAAAAATTAATATTGTATAACCTAATGGAAATTTTATTGGATGAATGAATCCTTTATCAAGCAAATCATGTAACTACTTTTCCATTTATGTTGTTCTGCATGATCCAATCAATAAGGGGTTCTTGAAATTTCCGTAGCATTAGGAACTTGTTCAATAATAATTTCAAAATTTTCAATCTAGTATAAAATTCAAAACTAATCTAAAAAGCATCCATTTATTCTTTTCCTATTTGAACAACATTAATCAAAAATATTCCCTTATTATGAAAAATATAGGAAAGATTACATTTCTTTCCAAATTTTAAAAATTTCATTGATTCTTAATATGATACAAAAGGTAGGGGTTCATTATTTTTTTCGAAATGAAACTTTTTCTAAAAAAACATATTCATCTCTAAAATTTTTCTTACTATTGTAAACAAAGATCCAATCGATAACAATATTAACATAAAACTCCTTTACGGGAATTAAAATAGTGTTTTCAGGTGATGTCTATCCACATACATCGACAGGAAGATACTTATAATTTATTTTATCCATAATACACCCCCATGATTCTGTACTAAAAGTTATGGATTAATTTCATGTGTTGGAATTTCAAATTAACTAGAAAATTTCAAAAAAATTGAATGAATATGTAGATACCGAATCATATAAGACATTAGACTAATCTAACGTCTCAAGATATGTACCCGAAACCGCATAAATTGATGGACCAACATCTCCTAAAATATTTTCAATGGACTGAGCCACACCATTCTACTTATTGTCATGGCTCTTACCATCATTCACATATTTATTTATAGATAGTTGTGTGTAATTAGTACTTTCATTAAATTTTAATAAAATTAATATATATTTATTATAATTGGTCATCCACTACAAAGTTTGTTACCATTAAAATTACAAGCCATATAACCCAACATACCAAATTATATGAACCTACATGAAATTATTAAGTATTCCAAAAAGAGATTTTCTTCTATAACCAATACAAACTAAAAGACATAAATTTCTTACCATCATATTACATTATTCCATTATTACTCTTTTCCTACCATCTGGATCTATTTTTCTACTCGTTTTAAAATAAAAATGATAATCCAGACACACTATTCCCACCTTCACTGCACATATAACAATTTTCTCATAATTTTTAAATTATTAGAAATTATGTTCCCTTCAATAATATGGCATCATTTATGAGTAAAACTGATTAATATTACTATCAAGATCATGTAGAAAATTTATTGCGTACCTTTCTAATAGAGGGAAATATTCTTCCTATGTAACCAGAAAAATTCCATTACATTATTAAGATAATTTTTTCTACTCTAATTATAATTGATTTACGAAAATATTTCTCAATGATTATATTCTTAACATTTTCCTACTCTAAGGCATCATGGTAATCTATTTCTATCACATTATTTACCATTAGAATACACTAGTCAAATTAAATATAAATATAGTAAATAGTAAAATATCTATTTTAATGATATGAAAATCCCATGATATTAAATATCATTTATGGGCATATAATCCATCCATTAGATATTATTTTGTCAGATGATCCACTAAATGCTATAGAATGTTACCTCATAAAACAATCCACTATCATAATTTTCCCCTAGGATGTATCTGGATGCTCCCTAGTAAGGATATCATCCCCAATTTATATGATGTGTGAACTGATCCATCAAAATAAAAACATCTTAGTTCCAATTAAAACCATTTTTGGTTGTTGATTTGGATGGATATCATCACTTTGGTGCCTTCTTAATTAAGATTCATGGTTTCTTCTATAAAAAACCATTCTGTATAACCATAGATTAGTTAAAGAGACATGGTAATCTTCTAATTATATATCATAAAAAATAACCATTTTGTAAAATCATTTTAAAGTATTCTATTAACATTATCCTAACCCATAAAGTTATCTAAACATTTTTTCTGATAATAACTATAAGGACCCACCATAGATAATAAATTTTTTATTGAAATTAAACTATAATACACAATATTATATTCCCAATGATCATTTAGATCTATTGTTTTGGAGAGTTATGTTTTAACACATACATAAAAAACTAAAATATTGAAAAGTAGAAAATTCTAATAATTATTCATTTTTCACATTATATAATACATTTAATATGAAAAATGTTTTATTTGTATTAAAAATCATCATAAATTTCAACATGAATTCTTCCTTTCACTGACCCTACTTTATACCCTATGAACATTATTTTCAAACCCAATATGGGAACAGAAATAAAATTAGGTGATATAATAAATAATAATAAAAATAACTACTCAATGAATACTTATTTAAAAAATTAATTTTTCAAAGTACAATAATGTTAAAAATATACATATTCATAGATAAATAATAACCTTACCTACACAAATATTTCAAAAAAAATTCATGATACTTACTGATTTAAGAATAAAACACTTAATGTTTCATTAAAACATGAAAAATTTATAAACGTTTTTTCAAAGAATTACTATTGTATACCCTAAAAAGTACCATATACATTACATTAATAATAAGATAATTGTTATACCTTGATAAAACATAATATTCCTATAAGAAACATTTCATTCGTGGTTAAATCGTATTGGTAACACGGGGAATTATTTTCATATAACTCGTACAAGTGCAATAATCTTCAGGGGTACACAGTAAAAAAACATCTCTATTAAAACTAAAATAACTATCATGGTTACAAGTGGAATAACCATCTCAGTATAATTGAATAATTTCTTAGGTGAAACATAATCAACAATCTCTTTCCCTTACACAATTCATTAGAGATCTATAATGGTATCACAGACACTCTATTTATAATTGAACAACCAATCCTCGTAAAAATTACCATGAACCATAAAAGTGTACCTAAAATATTTCATTAAAAAAATGTTCATTTCACACATAAGAATGAATTTTTTGAGATTTATATATCTATTCCATTTTAGACACAATTTTGAAAATAACCAAAACATACAGAATAAGTCCTAATTTTATTTCATGAAAATATTAAATCTTATAATGGAATACAAAATTAAATAAAGGACCTAGTGTTAGGAAAGGTCATTTACACTATATATATTAAATTATAACATTCTTTTATTCCTTTTGGATCTTAATCTTAAAACATTCCCTAAAATGATTCTTTTTAAAATATTCATAAAATGTAAAAAGAAATATAATGTGTCCATTATCATTCACTTATGTCCATATAAATACATCACTAAAATATGTTTGAAAGTATGTATTTGAAATAATCATAATTTTTTATGGAAAACAATAATAGTTTATTTTTTAAAAATATTTTGTCTTTCCCTCTTTTTTACAGGTTACGTTTTTTCGTTATCTTCATATTCTTTTGAAAATCACCTTTTATTAAAACCTTATGACCTATAAATTTCATATTACCTCTAAATTAAGGCCTCAAAAAATTTAAATGAGTTGTTTTTAATGAATCTCAGTAGTTCTTGAGTGAATAAAATTTGATTATATGTGTGATGAATTGAGAAAACATGCTTCCCTTTTATATTAGATGGTAAGGGTATTCATTAAATATATTAATGTAGAAATATAATATAAATTAATTTTCACATCCACATCAAAAAAAAATATAATATAAAAATATCAAATGATAAAGAGTCTAAATAATTTTTTGAAATAATTTTTGGTCTCGTTTAGATCATATTTTTGCCTTTATCTCTTGAGGTTAACCCTAGTTAATCCATTCCATGCTTACCATGACAACAATGTTTTTTACCCTTAGAGAGTCAAGAGAGTTACTATAAATAGAAAACATCCCATAAATAGATCATTGGTGACATTTTAATTCATAATATTATCCCTTATATGATGATATATTTTTTTCGTAATTTTAAATAATTTAATAAATTTTTATTTTCTAAAAAAATAAATAATATAGAATTTTTAACGTTTCATTTAGAATGAATTTTATAAAATTAAGACAATAATTATGTTAGAAAAAAATAATATCAATACATTTATACCACATTATATTTATCTTAAAAATCTATAGATAAAGTTAATTCATTCAAATTATATTAATCTGAAATTTTTTTAATATCATTTATTTTATATTATCATTAATTGAATAATTTCCTTGTCAACGTTTTAGATGAATTTAAGGTAATTATTTCTTTACTAAAAATTAAAAAACTATTATATAGATGATGATAAATCAACTATATTATAAAATAATATTTATAAGATAATATATCATCTAGTTATATCTATGTTAAAAAAATTATTTTTATTAAAAACAAGATTGACATTTTAGATTTTTTCATAAATAAATGATTTTAAAGGTAATAATCTATTCCAAATGTAAATATAGTGGAACAGAACATAATACTAAATGATTATGGATATAATTTAATAATAAAATAATATTAATTTATGTGTTAGTGTAATATTATTGTACTTATGATTTTATTTTTATCAGTAATTCCCAGATTTACACATTATCAAGTAAACAAAATTGTTAACATTATTATAATATTGAAGAAAAATAAGTGGAAAGCATTTAACAAATTTTTATCCCCTCATTATAAATATGGAATCAATTTTTTAAGATAAAAAAGTATAAAATAATAATTTTATTAACAATAAAATCAAAAAAATTCGATTAAAATTAGGTTTTTCACAAAAAATACTTTTTATGTATAAAATTTTTTATACTAAATTAAAGATTCATTTTCATTTAAAATAGTATAACTTTATTTTGATTAATTAAGAGTGAAAAATTAAATTTCAAAACTAATCAATATTTTAATTTCATTTTTAAAATAATTAAAAAGAATATTAAAGTTTATTGAAAAAATCGTTACTTTTCACTATTCATTCTAAATTATTTTTGATGAAAATTATTAAAAATCATCCAATGGAAATTATGAAAAGATAAAAATAAAAATAAAAATTATTTTTTCAAATAAAAATTATATTATTTGAAAACAACGAATTAATAAAAACTATATAATTCTTGAAAATCCAATTTTTTTATTAACATAGCTTTTTTCCTCTTGAATTAAATATTACCCAATATTTTATAATTAACTATGAAAAATGTTATATATAAACATTTTATGGGTGGTCACATTTATGCCTTGTTGTTTCACCTCGTTCACTTGGTCTTCCTCCTTTTGTTTCTTTTTCTCCCATTCTACTTGTGGTAACAAACATTCTACCACATTTTCATGCTTTTTGAGTGATCAGATATTTGTGAATCTCATCCTCCTTGTTCAATTCTTGTGCCATATTTGTGGTCGATCGTGATGATGATATTTCATTATAAAGTTTTGTTTCCATTTCCATGATTAATAAGCATTTGCAGAGATCTAGAATAAGTGAATTATCGTGAGTGTCTAGAAAGGACATATTTTGGGAGGTATCATAGAGAGAAAATGATTGTCTTATGGATCCAAATTGTTTGGCCTTGTGTGTTTCCTCATCTTTGAATGATAATTTTAAAGATCTATATTTTGGGGCTTATGTCATCTACTATTCATTTTCCATGACATTATCTTCTATTTTTTTGGATTGAGCATAGTAAAACATGTGTGTGTGGGTGGTCTTCATGTCATCCATGTATGTCAAAAATGGTCCTAATCATGTTAAATCATGTGTTCATCCTTTCTGAATTCTTACATATCATGTTGAATAAATTTCTATCTATACTTATTTTTACACCAACTAAACGTGAATCAAAAAGTTGATTTTTTTATTTTTAAAACTTCGATAATCATAATAATGAAAAAAAATTCAGTTTCAAACACTTAATTGAACCAATTACATATTCGTAGAGCCATTGAAATTTCTTGCGAGTGTATTCCTCAATTTTCTCCCGAATAGCATATATTATGTATTTTAAAAAACAATATGAAATGTTTTATAAACTATTAATAAAATATTTAAAATAGATTATATACAAACAAATGAAAATTAAATTTTGTTTAATTAATTATTAAAAAACCATAAAAAACTGAAGTTTTTTCTAAATAACCACTAAATATATTATTTTAATTGAAAAAATATTTAATTTATAGATGGAAATGTGATATTCTATTTTTCAATCACCTATCATACACTATATTTTATAAAAAGATAGAATTTTTTAATCTATATTAATACATATATAACCACTTAGTGAAATATTATGGCACTTTAATAGAATTTAACTTGTTAAAGTTATTTAAAATTCATTTTATCATTGAATTTTTTTACATATCAAAACATTTCATTATATAGGTTAAAATTCTCTTTTCAAATATATTAAATTTTTTTAAAAGTTTTCATTCATATAAATTTTTTAAATTACTGATTTTAAATATTAATAATATATAATTAAAATATTTTTATTCAATATATAGTAACTTAAAAATAGTTCCATTGATTTAATTAAATAATTGACCATTGTGTAAAATTTGTAGAAAACATATGGGAAAGGACTTAAACATGTCAGTGTTTGTTATTTTTTAATTTAATTATAACAATTTTCAATTTTAATTATATCAATGAACAATTTTCCATTGATATCCGATTTAAGGTGAAAATATTGACACATTTTTTTGAAAATAAAATTATTATTAAAAATTTTCATGATTTTGAATTATCAATTAATGTAGTAGATTCATTATTTTTTCATTTCATAATATCCTATAGTTTGTTTGACTATTTTCCAAAATCACAAATTTTTTTCATCAGTCTATGTTATCCAAAATTTATTTTACTACACTTGTCACCTCCCTCTTCTCGGCCATACTATCTCCGTTCTTTATCACATGACGCTGTTATCATCCATGGGTATAGGCTATAGCCACATTTTTGTGAATAATTAGAGCATATTTCATTGTTATTACTCTAATATATACCAATAGTTTGAAAATTATATACCCACGGAGTCAAAACCATGGGAATAGGTGTATTCCACCAATTAATTAAACTTATACCCATGGGTTTGAAACCATTGAAATATCATTTAATTAATTATATAACCTAGGTTTCGATCCCTAGTATGCATGTATACCATTCAATCCCTTAACCTCCAATCCACATTAGATTATCTATATATAAATATATATTTACTTATATATATTTCTCAATACTCTTACTATTAGTGGAAAAACTTGTAAATAGGTGTTCCCATAGAAACCCCTGCTTAATTCTGGAAAGAAATACCTATGACTTTGTAAAATTTTTGTTATTGGTTTTTTAAGATCAATACCCATAGTTTTACAAAAAAAACATAGGTTTAGCGGTGACATATTCCTAGGGTTTTCCAAAAAACGTTGGTTTTAGTTACATTCCAATCTATATACCCACAGTTTTTAGAAAACTATGTTTATGATTTCATTTTCCATTAGTGGTATGTGTATGTATGTGTATGTGTTTTTATGTGTATATATGTGTATTTGTGTGTATATGCATGTGTATCTATATGTTTATAATTTTTTTGTCTGTATGCATGTGTATGTATGTTTATGTGTATAAGTACATAATTTTTAATCCCTAGAGTGTCCAGACTATTATGTAGCCAATCATTCTTATAGAGTGAAGTCTATCTGGTGCACCCTATCCACATTATCAAAAAAAATTCGTTAGATATATAAAACATCACATATATAACTCTATCTTGATAATTATCACAATGGTTGAACACTCTATATTAATCCATGTTCTCATGTGAATTCTTATGTTCATTATATATTGAAGTTACAATCAAAAACTATGCGTCTATCCATATGTAAAAAAATTTGTTCTAGCCATGAGTAGGGGGTCTATGGGTATAACATCAACTAATACAAATTCAACCATTGATATCCCTAGATAATATTACTGATCAATAGGTGGGGGACATTATCATGGACAAAAAATTTCTGATAAATGAGGTACTTTATCAACGGTAATGAAAAAACACTAATAAATGGGGTTATTATCAGTGATAGAAAAATTGCTCACGAGGGGGGGATTTGTGAGTTCTATTTCAAAAACACTGATAGGTGGTATTTATCCGTGCTTTTCTACTAGTGTGGAAAAAGACCAACATTTATCGACACTTTTTTACTACCGATGAAAAAGAGTATATATGATAAAAAATATATTCATTTAAAAAATATTAATTTAATAATATATTTTTATTAATATAAATAAAATCTGTAGTATTAAATATGGTTTAGATAAATCTAAATTAGAATTTACACATATTATATGAATTATTTAGTGAAAATGTATTATAACATAATTAAAAAATAATATTAAATAATAACTTTCTAATTATTATCAAGTACTAGTTATATAATAGAAATTTGAAAACATTAAAATCTAATGATTCGTGAACAATTTAATATAAGATAAAATTTTTACTGGAACATCAATTGACCAAAACATTTGACCCGAGTCTCTGTTTGGGCTTTACCACATATCAAATAAAATCATATTAATAGATCTACACAATTTTAATTTGGGAAACCATATTCACTATTTTTAGGTCAAAAAATGGAAATAAGGCCTCTAAAACTAATTTTTTTTTGGATACCCAATTTTTTTAATATTCAATAGCATTTAAACATCATTTAAGAGAGTCCCCGTGTTCTTCTTCAGTGGAGTATGAATTCATTCCCAGGGATAACATTCATATAGATATTATGGTTTTTATTTTATTTTTCCACTTTTCATATTGTATTTATATAAGTAATTAAATATTATCATATTTTCTTAAATGTATTTATAATAAATATTTTGAATAAATATATATGTAAACAAATTGATATAATGATGTATTTTTAAATGTTTAAAAATAATATAAATAAGTATTAATTATTCATTTTATTTAATTGAAACATTATCCATTTTATTTATCTCATAAAAAGAATTAATTTTTATATATATAACTATATAAGTGGTGTTTTCATATAAATGTTTTTTCGATAAAAAACATATATTTATAATCTTATTGTGATATAAGATATAAAACACATATATAAATAAATATTTTTAGGGTTATTTGAGAAATATAAATGTGTATGTGTGTCTATAAATATGTGTTTTGTGTACGTGTATCAATATTTTGTATATACCTCATATATATATATATTTATATATATATATCATTATCCATAAATCTAGTATATAAATGAACTTATCATATGTATTTATATATTTATTGTAACCAATTATATATAAATATACAATTACAAGTAAATATGTATTAATAAATATGTAAATTTATAGACATATAAATATATATCAGGTATAAAATTTATTTTTCAATATATGGACATATTTGAAAATTTAATTTTATAAAATTTATATAATTCACATGAAATTAGTTAATATCTATTTTATTTTAAAAAATACATATCCATTTTTTACACATTATAAAAATATAAGAATATATATATATACTTATAAAAATTTATTTATAATATCTAAATATACATATGTGTTTGTATTAATAAATACGCATATATATTATGATATATATAAGTGAATATTAATATATGATATATTTATATAAATAAATGTGTGTGTGTATATATATCACAAAGACCTAAATATATATGAAAAAATATAAATATTATTAAATATAAAACAAAACATGACTGATAGCGTGGTAAAGGGAATTGAAACAAATAATGGAGGTCAGATGATCAATTTTCAACATGATAAGTTATTTGAGGTAGGCCTTTTAGCACTGAGAAAGGGTCGGTAGGTTTTCGTGAGTGCTGTGTAGAGTTTGAGGGGGCAAGATGGGGTGTTGGGTAGTTGAAACTATATAGAAAGTGAGTCATGAGAGATAAGAAAGGGGGTGTTGTGGTGCATAAAAAATTCCAAAATTTAAATCAATGCTAAAAGAAATTAATAAGAAGAGTCTTTATAAGTTATTTTTTTATAAATGTTTAATACATTGTTTATCAATGATAAAACTTCACTAATAATGGTTTCCATTTAATATGTCTTTGGAAGTCAGTTATTTCTTAGTGCTAACATAGCCTATATTTACCGCTGTTAAAAGACAATTTTTAGTAGTGTTTGAGGAAATAACGTTTTTACTTAGGTTGTTCGGTGTGGAAAACAGTATACAATTTACCAATAGCTATGAGCATGATGTTTTGGCTATAATGAAGCCTATGTCGGTTACTTTTGACAACATTATTGGAGACCATGGCTATAGGTCGATTTTTGTAAAATGTTTTTGAGAGTTTAGATCTGTATCATCTCACATATATACCAGTATATACTACCACATTGATAAATTACATTTATTCACACATAGAAATATATATATATATATATATATATATATATAATTTTATAAAAAATTAATTATTTTTATTAACTTCATTATAATTTTGATCCAACTGTACGACTCTACACTCATGGAGATAAATTACACCAACTATAGGGTCCGGATGCTGGGGCTATATCCATGGTCTATAAGACCCTATAGATAAAACCCATGTCTCACCACCCAATGCTGATGTTACTATACACCCATGATTATAGGCCTTTTATTACAATAGGATCTAACAGCGCATGGCAATAGACTCTAGCAACTTCATCCTACAGCCATGGGTATGATCACACATGGCTACATGCCTTCTATTTTTAAAGGCTCACCTGACAAGTTTCTATAGCCCCATCCCTACATTCCTATGCTATAAGCATGATCTGATAATAGTTATAAGGTGTTTCAAATTCTAGTTTCATGGGAATTATTTTTCACTATGTTAGCATGGGTATTGATATAGCCATAGGGAATCACCACTCATGGCTATATGTCACATATATCCATGTGTATTTTTTCTTGATATTGGTGACATATAACCTTGAAAAATATCGATTACTGATATATACCCATTTCTATATGTCATTTTTTCAATTTGTTAGTGTAAAATCCAAATGTTTTATGTAAAGAGTGAGAAATTCTTCACTCTCCACTATAATAATAAGATTATAAAATGTGGATTACATCACATAAATATTTTATTCTTCTCACAATATAATGCACAAGAACATGTACAACACATGGAATTTAGTTCCACTTATAAATATTTCTTTATCCATTATAGATTATATGGAAATCACGGTCAACAAACATTCCATTTTTCTATAACTAAATAAAATCCACCTGTAATTAATTTATAATTAATCAAAAAATATATGAGCTGAAATAAATTTGATTATCTTATTAATATGATAGTAATTTATCATTTACAAATAAACTATACCCTTTAACATTGAATTTCATGTCACAAGGACATTTTAATGTTAGTGACCTATATTTTCCCCCAAACAACACATTCCTTATCGTAAAAAGTTAATGTAAGGTATTTAGGTCAATTGTATTGAAAAATGATAACTCGTAGTTCCTCAATACATTGATTAGTCTCCCTAATATATAATTCCTAATTCATATTTCCACAACACATAACACAAAGTTGCGGTGAGTCATACTTTTGTATTAAACATATAAAGACCATGAACATTAATCCCTAGAGGGGATGGTTAGATAATTAAAATGGAATAAGAAATATGGAATCACATCTGAATGAAAAAAATAGTATAGTAATATATGTAAAAAAGATACATACATGAAATGCACATAACAAATAAAATCTTAAAATAAAAAATGTCTTTTATTTCAGAAAATTGTAATTCATCAGTTCATATCCATGAATATTAGTCACATAACACTTCCTAATATCAAGGGGAAAATAAAAAATAATAAATGGGAAAGTTTTTGTGCTCATCAATGGTATGTATATAATATAATCTATAATTAATAAATTAGAATATTAAATATTTAATGGTAAATAAGTGATACTCATTCCATTAGATCAATGAAATTATCATAATATGGAAGAAATACATGATGAAAAAATAATGGAAGAAAAATAATCTCATATTCTTGAAACTTGTCCTTGTATATAATAACTGATATCATAATAACATGGAAATTAATAAATGATCTCATAAAGTTGTAATACATATTTTTAAACCTCCAAAAGAAACTGTCAAGTCCATCCATGCGACTATTTATATACATGGGTAGAAACCTATCTAATTTTGAAAATTGATTGGTCTCATTAGACTTGTTGACGCATCGTTGCACTATCTATAATCTATACCCACACATCACATATTAATTCTAACACATTCATCATATTAAAGTGATGAAACATAATCAATATAAACATTAATATTGATAAACTAACACATGAAATTATAATACATAAGCTAATAAAATAAACAAAATCATAAATCATCGAGTGTAATGTTGTGAATGTTAATGAAAATACACATCTTAAGTCAAAATCACAATCTATCATCAAAATAAATATTTATTATTATATAAACACAACATATCCTCATTATATTATATTAAAATTAAATAGTTATTGTCATTAATGAATATAAATACCATAAAAAATTCATTAAAATAATTTTGAGGAAAATATGATTTTTACTTTTGAAATATATATATAATTTAAAAAGATTAAAACATAGTTTACAAATGAATCCATTTGAAGATAAAATTAGAAAATTATGAAATAATATTTAAAACATCAAGGTTCAAGATGGATTAAATTTTTTTCATTCAATAAATGATAAAACAAATATTCCTTTCATATTTCAAGAAAACACCAATCATGTCTTGTTTGGAAAATGGCATACAAGTTCCGTTCAAAATAAATTAAATTGAAAAAATGGTTAAAAATGTATTTAAATTATTTTAAAATAATAAAAAATTTATTAAAAATATATTTTGAATTATTTTGGGAAAAGGATTTTCAACTAAATATAAATAAATTTTCATTTTTTTAACAACATATTATCAATCATTTTAAGTACCATAGTGATATAAATGGTTATATTAATTTAAATGTTTCATGAATATATAAAGTATAAGGAAATAAATTGAATTTATGATATAAATATTAAATATTTCCTATATGAGAAACTTTAAAAAACAATCCTGAACAATGATATATTGTAAAATAAACCCCTACAACGTTGGAAACTTAGGAATTGTAAGCCTCGTATAACAAATAAGCATAAAAATAAACATTAAATTCCATAATGAAAAATAAAATCATAATATAAAATACCAAATGAGTTTTATATAAATCACACAAATTAATAAGTGTGGAAAATGTATTATGTATCTAATAAGTAAAAGTGATTCAATAAACCTACTCCACTAGATCATCATCCGGAATATTTATCTCATCTATTAGTATAATAAATTTAGTTTTATTATGAATATATTATAGAATGATACTCATGTATAAAATACAATTTATTATTTACTTTCTTTATTTTATCACATGTTTATTCTTAATAATTTTTTAAGATAACTCTTTTAGGTGATGATACCTTTGTTTTTCATATATGTTTTTATTTGGTAATCTTAGTCAGTTTGATTTGATCAAGGTAATAAAATATCTGGATTTTTAACCATTGATTAATATGAAATATATTAATTATTTTTTTCTTTATAATAAAATCTTAGTTTTGGAGAAATAAAATGGTTTACAAAGTTCATGGAGATGGTAAGACTTACAAATACATGAACATTGATTCCATTTTTTCATCGAAATAAATGATTGAAAAATAAATAAAAATTCATATTTATAGAAATATTATTATTATTATTATTATTAATCAAATTAATCCTTATTTCTAAATTTGTAAAAATATAATGAAAATAATTTCACATCATTAAATTGTGGCGGTAGTCCACAATTGCACACAAGCGACATTGTTATTTTCCAAAAGATCCCAAGATAATAATTTATATGATATATTATATTTAAAGAATTATGATTCTATAATTAATATAATACATATTCATTAACATTAAACTTACTAAGATTCATGTAATTTTTAAGAGAAAAATGAATCACATCTCATTGTGAGGCGGTAGTCTACTGTATACATGATAAATGTTATCATATCCCCCACATAATGTGAATTAAAAAGATATATTTGATATCATAATTCCGGAAGAATAATATTTTCAGAAATATTATTTAAATTGTGTCAAAATCACGACTAATCTATCTTATAGAAACAACCAGTTTTAAAGACAATATTTATCTTTATTTGAAATGGTAATTAAATTATTTATAAAAAAACTTGTAAATATATTTTATAGATTGTTAAACCATGAAAAATTTATAAGTTTGTTATTATTATACATACCCACCAACATAATGGGTTGGTTATAATTTAAATGTTTAAATAACAAAATTTTTTTAACTAGAGTATCTTGTTTCATTTAGACATGGCATAGTATAAATTAATAGATAAACCTATTATTGCATATAATATAAGATAAACTATATGTTTCATGAATATAATGATATAAAATAGATTTATTTATTTATAAATAAATATATCAAAATATATCGCGATATTACTATCACAAACCAACCCAGATACCCTCTCAAACCAATACCCAACCAGACTCGCGATACACTTGATCCGCATGGGTTGGAAACTAGCACCAAATCATGAAAAAAACATGATGATATGATTTCAAGGAACCTATTGCAAAATCATGGAATATATATATATATGTGTGTGTGTTTGTGTTTGTGTTTATGTGTTTACCAAAGTAAAACAATGAATGGGAAAAAATTTGTTATATCTAAAAGAATACATAGGAGACGATACAACTGAAAAAAGTATTTAAAACATCATAAAATATGTGTATAAACATAGAAGGAAAAATAAATTTGGAGACTGAATACTCCATGTGATAGTGTAGGATACACCCACCATCACACCAGCATCTATCCAAAAAAAGATAAATGAAACCTCATTTCCTCATTTTGGTGCATTACCTTTCATTGTATTTAAAGATATATAATGGTCTACGCAATGTTAAATAGGTACATACAGTATGTGATAACAGGATCGGTAGGATCCCACAAAAAAGTTCTATAACTAATCTTTGAAAAATTAAATGAGCGTGATCAACATTAATGAAAACAATACATGAAAAAAATTAACCAACTTATATATCAAAATAATGAATAAATATTTAATTTGTCGATTTTTCTCATTTCCTATAAATCCTGGTAAAATTCTTTCAAATATTTTCCTTTATATTTATCAAATATGATATATTAAATCAAACAAAATCATGTATCACACATCATGTCAAATACATTTAAATAAAAACCAAAATAGTACAAGCCAAAACAATCCAAATCTCTTAAAGAACATGCAATGTCAAACCATGTATTGCACTAGGTTGGGATAGCTAGAAGAATTGTACTCGCAACATAGATAATCATGTTCATCAAGACCCCATGAATGTGAATCAAATCATGGAAGCATTGGAAAACCCCATAATGTGATCTATCAAATAGTGTCTTTAAAATCTGTAGAATAACTGGCCTATGGAGTAGAGAAACACCCCATGAGTGAACACCACAACAACATCAACAAATGATGATTATTACTAAAAATTACACCAAATATTCTGAGGATTCCCATGATCTATATTTTCCAAACCATTTCATCAAAACCATGATTTTAAAAAAATTCATAAATCCATTTCACAATGATTTGAAAATACCATTTCATTTTTAAAACAATTATAGGGGAAATTCGTCTTTTACCATAACTTCACTTCCACACAAAAATCCATCATTCATTCAATCTGTTTCATTTAATAAACATTTTATCAAAACCAGAGCAAGGGAGTTCATCCAAGATAAGATAGATACAGAAATACATTCCTCGTATCATCAATCACTCTCTCCCACAAAGGGATTTACTAAAAAGAATTACCATAATGATTATAAGAGAGGCCCTAGGATCGATAAAAAATATCTCAGAATCAATTTAGAAAAAAATGATTGGTAAGGAGAATATGTCACAATATACGTATAAGAATATACAACCTCCACCCCAAAACCAATAAAGGGATAACCCATAGAACAATATTTCATGATAGATTCGAAATGGACTCAAGATTATCCACTTCACATATAAAGAGATATATAAATTTTTTAAATTTGAACTACCATGATCAGGGGAAATAAAGAACTCGAATGAATATCATTCCTATATATATTCAATGAAAATATTGAAGTTAATAAATTATGAACGAGTCAATATTAAATGAATTGAGTTAACCGAAATAACATGGGAGATCCCCTAGTCTATGATAAAATTGGCTACATCCGAATAAAATAAAATTCAACTGTGCATATCTCCAAAAACCAAAATCAATGATGATTACATGGAATGTAATCCATTTTCACTTTTAGTAATCCATGAAGATAAAATACCATCAAATCCTATCACCTTGTATTAAAAACCAATATTTTACCATTTAAAAATTGTGTAAATTCTTATTAAGGTGTTTATACCTTTAGGATGTGTATCCGGTTCACGGCGTCTTATATGTTCCCAATAGAAGATGTGTAAAAACCATACGTAGCACATAAATATTACATGGTTTATAAACACATAAAGAGAGTTTGTTATTCTTGTAGACTGAAAAAAGTATAGATTTCAACAGAAATCTACAAACAATCTCCAACATTCTATGAATGTACAGAGAATCCACAAAAACTTTATAAAATTTATAGCATGACTCCAATAATTCAAAAAAAAGCATACATCCTCAAACATTATGGAATTTTCACTTGAAACTTTTCTCAACCCAAAGGTGTGAAAAAGAACACCCAAATTAAGAATGAAATTTAAATAGATCATAGAAATACCTTAAATTGGTAATAGGATGTTTCAAATGCCCCACCATAAGGCTTTAAATCCTTAGAAAATCATGTGGGATAATTATCTATGGTAATGTTGTGAGGACACTACTCGTACTTCAAAAAAATCATGCTTCAAATTATCATGATAATCTAATTCATGCTTCAATAACAATCTAACCAACAGAATTGGCTTATCAAACAATATTTATATATGAGGGTTAATGATCTCCACCGGATTCTCCAAAATAGAAATGTACTAACTAAACTCAATCTATTAAAAATTTAAACATGAGAGGGACTTGTATATTTTTCTTCTTATCTATGATATAAAGGAAACATCATGAATAACCATCAAATGAATCAAAAATTACATCTGATAGGAAAACTACCAGGGCTATTCTGTGAATATAAATGATTCAACATATTTCTAAGTTACATTAAAATTTTTTCTAAGCTGACAGTAACCCAATTGAGGAGAAAATTTCAAGAAAATTCATTCACCAATTGAGAAATACAAAGGATGGAACCCATGATCCACATAATAATATGGTCAACTAATCAATATAACTATATGTCGATGTATATCTTAAATCCTTGATGATGTATCCTGAACAGGACTTAGTCAAACAAGAGTGGCCTCACCCTCCTTTTCCTAACAAAGGGGTGACCAACAAAAATCACCCTGAAAATACATAAAAGGCACCAGTCTAATTGATGAATCATAATTGTAGATATTATAAAAATAAATTAGTCCTAAATGACTGTCCCATGATCCACATAAATTGAATACATAGTCATGGAGAATATCCTCTAGGATCTGAATACCATGCTCTAACTAACCATCTATGTGTAGATGGATAGTTGTACTCAAACATACCTGAGTCCCCATCACCTCCTGTATAATTTTACACTACATCAATTTCAACCTAGGATCCATTTATTATGAAATTTTTAAAGGAGACCAACCAAACATTAGAATCTCATTCTTATTCAACATACCCAGATCATCAACTTTAATGGTTTCTTAGATTATAATGATTTTATATAACATTTTGAATAGATCAATCGATAGCCAAATAACATCACCCCTAGTGTATTACATTGTAATATATTAAAAAAATTCCTTAGATACCTCATCCCATTCAAAAACCACAGTAGAAGAGGTTAGAGTAAACTATATGGATTTTGATGTTGTTTACATTATCTTTTGGAAGGTGTAACAGTCAGACATATAATCTTGAATGTCAAACTTTAAATACTACCACTAGAATCACTACCTCATGTCATAATATATCATTTTAGTTCACTAATAACCAATGTATTATGAAATATGATAATAAGGAAAAACTGATCCCCCCCCAGTTGTTAGTAATAAAAATATATAAATTAAATGAAGAATATCATCTGAGGAGAGTGATTGACTAGAAATAGTTTCCACACTATATTAGGTTTCATGAATTTCTCTAAACTCAAAATATTGTTTCTGAATCTATGAAATAGTCAAATTGGGAGATGATTGAAATTGATCACTACTGAAAACCATTCCTAAAACATCATCTTGAGCATCTAGATGGACCCTAGAATTCATCTTTGTAAGGTTCTAATATTCATTCGATTCCACTATAGAATTTAATGGTAAATTCTAACTGGTAACATTTGTGATGACATTCTCATTCCCTCGGGTGTAAGAGATGTCAATCTCAAATGTAGGAAGGTATTCCCCCACCACCTCAATATGAGATTCATGTATTTTTGAGTAAATATCTAACTAATACTATTATGTTCAGTAATAATGGTAAACCCCTCCCCATAATTATAGTCCCACCAACATTGAAGTTCATTCATAAGCACAACAAGATCTAAATCATGAGTGGGGTAATTATTATCATGTGTTTGAGGATAGTGATATCCATAATCCACCACATGATCATCTTGTATAACAACAACACAAACATACAGATCCAACATAATCAAGGAAACTCATATACCACTTATCATGCTCAGGTAAGATCATTACAGGATTTGAAATGATCCTTGTGTTCATGGATTTTTTTTCATTTAATGATTTTAATGATATTTAAACACTGTAATATCATTACATAATTATTAATACATCATAATATAAAATATATAACATGAAATTTATTTCAAAAATATTATATTTAGTTAATTAAAAATTTTCAAATGTCAACACATGTTGTAATTTTTTTGGATATCCATTAAATTATTCTAGAAAATAAATATTTGGATTATCCAAATTGACCACTATAAGTTCCAAATGGTTCCATGAATAATGGAATAAGAAATGAAAGTAATATAAATATATTTTTTGTCTTTAAATTTTATAGTTTTACCATGGTACCAGTAGTATTAACAAGATTATTTCGTGCATAAGTTTTCCTTCAAATGAGGTGGTATGCATTTCCACTATTTCATCTATTTGTCATATTTCCATTTCGATTTGTTTTGTAGAAGACGAATGCAGACTAATGATTCCATATTTATGTACATTTGGTAATCACTTTTATTGGTATTCATATATACTGTTTCAAAAAGTTATTAATGGTATTTAGTCATAATTATCATAGTAGATCAACTATTGGAAAATCAAATCCTAAAAACCAACATGATTTATACATTTTCATCCAATACTCCTATCCATTCGGGATATTGGATTTCATTTAGATCCTCAAGATTAGTGAACAGTATAATAGATTCTCTGTACGTTTGTTTAAAAAAATTATTTATAAAATTATTTCCAATTTCTATCATTGTGTCTACATAAACATTTGATGTTACTAAATGTAGATAATGAATGAGATGGTCAAAAATTCCTTCAGAAAAACATTTCAATCAGTTGTTTGATCATTTAGCTGGTTTTTATTCAACATTTCATTTAACCCCATCCTTTTATATATTTATCTTAAAAATCATTAGATTAATAATTTATTTATTCGTTACTAAAATATTAGCCTGAAATATAAATTTGAAATGAATACCTCCTTGTAAACAAGTTTTTTACAATATCTAACAACATGTCAATGAATGTTCTAATTTGGTGATATACCATAGGAATATCTACATCATAAAGCAGAAAAGTTATCTCGGTGTTCAAATTATGGCCTGTGGTATTTCCCACTCATACATGATGTGTTGGATGTTGTCTATTATATAGAGAATCTTTAAGGATATTGAACATATTAACCCACATAATAAGGTGTTGTTTGGGTGTTGATAGATATAAATCAAATACATCATCACCCTATTGGATATCATTATAGGAAAGGTATCAGTGTCTTCTTGATTAAAATTTTCACAACCCAACCCCCAGGGTCTATGTCAGGACATACCCCAATACCACCTCCCGATGGCCAAGGTTTGGAAACTAGCCTCGAATGCGTCAACCTTAAAGTTAGAGGCATTTTCCTGAGTACTTTTACACACACACACACACACTCCCAACCACACCCGAGAAACAGAAAGGGGAAAACTAGTTTACTATCCCAATTCCGAGTAGAAGTACAACTGAAAACAAGTGGGCCAGAATAAAAACCCAACAAAAATAACTTAAAACATCAATGTACAAAGGGACTTCAGTATCCATCCTCTAAGAACCTCAACTGAAGGTAAGAATAGTGAAGCTACTGGAATTCGAAGTAGTTCGTCATGTTAGCCTGATCCTACTAGGCCCCACCTGCTCCCAGGCCACCATGTCCTTTATCATAACGCCTGTCTGCAGAACAAGACACAACACATGCATATGAATCATGTGCAAGGGTGAGTAATATAATACATAATGGGGGACCCCAGTACACTATGGAGAAATAACCAAAAAATACCATAAATAGAATCCACAATGAAAGGAAATCTCACCCCATTTTTATTCAATAGTATGAATGGTTCATCGGTTATAGTGAATAACGTTTCAGACTATCGAGGGACACATCCTTAATAAGTCGATGGTGTCTTCTTGACCACTGAGGTCCTAACGGCTACTACTTGTACGTCAGGCCCTTGAGGTCCACATGGCATTGCCTCACAACTAAGGTCCACCTAATTTCTGGTATGTTGATCCATGAAGGTCCACGTAGATGTTTCATGTCTTAGAGATTGATCCTGGGAGAACTATTCCCCCAAGCCAAACAATGAAAATCAACATCCTTGCAGGTCTTCTAAGAGAATTATAAAATATATTCCTCTTCAAGAGGTTCACAATTATGAAAATATCTTGAAAATATGATTCTCGGATTGAAAGTCATAATCATTTTAGTAAAAGGGGGCTGTTTTGATTTTGGTCTACTCCGATCAGACCAACCAAACCTAAGGTTCCCACATACACCAGTTTGATTCGACCAACATGACCTGGCCTATTTTAGGTTAGGGTAGTTTTGTTATGGCCTGTCATGTGGGATAGAACCAATGGACCTTGGTGGAATCATCTTGGTTTGACCAAGGGTCCAGTCTGCCAGGTCTCCCAGAGACCCGGTCTCATCCGTCCTAACCCGAAGGGCATAGGTCCGACCTTCCAACCTTTGTATATCCCACTGGTAATGGTTCAATACCCCCATCTTCCCATTACACAAAAGGCATATTGGTCATATCCAGTCTTGCTATGAGGCGGCTCAGAGCTGCGTCTGACACATCCAACCTCACAGTTCATCTGTAGGGTTATTCCCTTGTCGTGGTTGGTTGAACGCGGCTCCACCACATGCAGTGCTTCATCGTCTTTCCACCAACTACCATCTCAGAGGGTAGAGACCCCTCCTACTTCAATGCATAAAAATTTCATACCATCATCCACATGGAACAACAGCTGAAGAAACTTTTCGGTCCAGTGTAGTGCATCCCCCTCCAGCACTGGTGCCACCTCTGCTGCACTGGTAGGGTCTTCATTAGACCATTGAACAAGTTCCAGTGGTTCATTCTATATGATGCATGACTCTACAGATTCTAGGGGATGTCAAATTTCTTATTATGGCCTTGATTCCAACATTTCCATCAACTTGAGAATTCGGTCATCAAGAATACAAAAGATGAGGGGATGGGGCCTTTTCTGTTTCTGCTGGTGTTGTCCACATTAGAATTTTAAAGGCATTGGGGGGCTCTGTGATTTATGTTCTATCAAAAAAATTTTATTCCCGGATTGAAATTACAAAAGAAACACCCTCCAGAATGAACATAAGAACTGTAGATCAACCTGTTTGTGGGTTGATCTGTCTTCACCATTATGAAAAAAATACCAAAACATTTAATAATTCAAAACCCCTACCTCTTTGACCTTCATTTCCATACAGATTCATGATATAGGGTCCAAGAGTTCTATGTAGTTCATCATTATTATAGGTATGTCGAAGTTGATGACATCCCACTATCATTCGTTATTCCTTATTTAAGAAAAATCATTCAAGGGTTCATTAGATAATCCTCACAGATTAATCCTCGTTATCCAAAACATCAAACTATTAGAATGGAAACACGTCGTAGCGTTTTTGTTACATTTTGATGTCACATCATTACGATGTTTCATTTATGAAAAAAAATCTTTGTTATGAGTCATTAAATCGTCGTTACAATGCATGTTAACATTCCATTACTAAGTTCCATTCGTGAACCTCGTCGATGCATTGAAGTGTCTCTGTGTCTCCTCTAGTCTAATAAGGAAAATAAAGAAAATATCTTTTTATTGTAATTTATTTTTTCGGAAAAGTATGAAAATTGAATTTTTAGTTCATCCCATTCCAACCATTATAGGTTACATTATAGGAGAATCCTGATGTTCTAAGTTCCAAACTTCCCTCAGTTATAAAATATAAAAACTAATTCAAACGGTAGAAAAACCCCTTGAAGGTTTACTAATTGTAGCATAAAAAAGATAAAAATTCTTTTTAGGGCTCACTGGGCCTTGGAATCAATTGTTTTCATAGTGTTTATTCATAATATAAATCCATATTGTTTTTAAAAAAATTACACAAAAAATACTATACATTACATTCTCCCCACCATAGGGCTATACGTCCTCAAAATCCAAAACAAGGGATAATCAGAAAATTTTGGGTACTCAGTGTGAATTTGTGACTTCCGCTCCAATGTGATCTCCTAGAGATTCCCATGATGCCACTAAATATGGTCTAAAGGAATCGAACACCCATGCATGAACCACTCCTATCGATCCCCTATCTCCAACGGGAAGTCTTCAATCATCACCCCATCAATAACCTCAAGCTCGCCCAGTCGATTATGTGTTATGGATCATGAATGTACCTCCTCAGACACGACACATGGAAAAAATCATAAACCTGGTTCATTTATGGAGGAGAAGCTAGGTGGTATTCCACCTCACCAACTCTTCTCAGGATCTTAAAAGGTCTGATGAACTTCAGATATAGCATTCCTTCCCGACCAAATATCCACAATCTATATCATGGTGAGACCTAAAGGAACGCATAGTCTCCCTACTCAAACTCAATAGTCACTATCATCTATCAGCAGAAAACTTCTGCCTACACTGCACAATCCTCATCTGCTCCTAGATAATCTTCACCTTTCTATGGTAGCTCATTCAAACTCCAGACCCATGATTGCAAACTCCACCAGGTCTATCCAGCATAGAGGTGATCTTCAAAGCTTCCAATACAAGGCCTTGAACTGTTCCACACCAACGGTGGTGTGATTGATGTGGTTATATGAAAACTCCACCAGTGGCAGGTGGTCCTCCAAAATATTACCAAAATCAAGGACACCATCATGAATCATGTCCTCCAGGGTCTATATTGTCCAATCCATTTGACCATCTGTATAGGGAAGAAAAGCATTGCTCAACCACAACTGAGTGCCAAATTGTTCCTGTAATCAATCCACAACTGGGATAAAAGGCATGTGTCACAGTCTGAGCTATTCATTGAAGGCACCCCATGAAGACACACTATCTCCTAGATGTAGAGGAGTATCAATCCCTCTACCAGACCGTACTCCTAGATTAGACGTAATTGATCGAACTAGATGCGTCGGTCGATGATCACCCATATTAAATCATGGATTTTGGAAATACGTGGTAACCCATTAATGAATTCCATCATGATACCATACCATTTCAACTCAGTTACCTAATGTGGCTAAGACCATCTTGATTGAACCTACTGGTTGGACTTCATTAGCTGGAAAATGAGGCATCATGAGACGAACTTTTCCACTGATCTCTTCATCCCTAGTTACGAGTAGTGACGTCGGAGGTCCGTGTACATCCTCTCCACTCCATGATGTACCACCAAATGGGATATATGGAACTCCCTCAACACCACTTCCCACAATTCCATTGGTACTATGGTGCACCATATGAAAAGAATGATGTGAAACCCAACATTCAAAAATCCATCTGGACCATGTCCTAAGAATAACCGAGCATGTTGGGCCCCATAGTCAACATCCACCAACTGTGCCTCTATGACTCGCTCTAAGACCAGTAGAGTAATAGAAATTGAGTGAAAGTATCCAACTCCATCCTCATAGGAAAAGGATATCTTCATCATAGCTAGCTTCTCTTTCGCCTCAATCATCATCTGTAAACTGTTCCTTCTATTACGCACTTCTATTACCATGTTCCCCTTCGAAAGACAATAGACTATCTCAATTCATTGTCCTGGAAGAACACTATCCATCAAAGTTGTCTCATGTTCAAGTCATCATAAGAGAGGATATATCTGAGGATCTTTTGGTAAGAGTAGATTGTAAACCAATCACCCATAAACTAGTTCCACCACATATTCCATGAAACGACAAATGTTATGTAAAAACCCGATTCTTATTCTTGAGGTACGAGTTTCTTATTTTCCTTTTCCGTATGTTTTTTTGAGAAAATCAGGGATATGTGGGAAAATCCCATATTTAGGGGTACACGTCGTGTACTTTTTCACACACGCCTTGTAATTTCATTGTGTGGGATGTGAATACATGGCGTGTAGGATTTTTGGTGAGTAAGGGTGTACAAATAAACTATATATCATGTACTTTTTTTTGAAATTCCATGTATTTTGGATTTGTGGGACAAGAACATAGGGCATATAGGCTTTTCTTCGATTAAGGGTGTAAAAAATAATTGCATATCGTTTACTTAGTAATACATTTCGTGTAATCAGTCGGCAGATAAACAATGAGGTGGTGGAAAGTATCCGCTAGAGGAACAGATAAAAAGTAAAGTACATGCTGTGTACTTGAGAGTACATGCTGTGTAGACATGTTTTTATTCGTTAAAACATGAATTAGCCTCCTAAATTGGAAGAGAAGGAAGAGAACTCACCAGAAGCTATAGGAGAGAATGTTGAGACCTGAAGGGGCTCTTGATCTAACACTGAGACTTTGATTCTTCTATCGTCGATCTCATTTGAACCATTCAGGTAAGAGCTACCCTCTTTATGAAGCTTTCCTTCAAATTCTTCCCATATGGGATGTTATTTAGGATTGAACTAGTAATGGCTTCTCTCATATCTATGTCATTGATGGTTTTTTCGAGGGGATCCTTTCATGTATATCGAGCAGAGGAGATCGAGGTAAGTGGTCTTATGTTTAATTCCATCTGTCGAGTTGATTTTATTTTACTTAGTGCCATGCGCCCATGTTTGGGGTTTTTCTTGGATGAGACATTGACTATTGAGATACCTAGAATATCATAGATAATCTAATAAATAAGTATAAACTAATTTTTTTGATCGCTGCTTTGATCCTGGGCCACCCCGTGGGTGCCTTTCCCTTGTTTAGCTATTTGGCCGGGATACCTATGGGTATGACCATGATTATAGAATGTTTTGAGTTTTCTTGATATGAAACATATATATAAATTTCTTTCATATGCTTTGGGATTGGCCCAGTTACTTATTTAGCCTAAGGGAATTATATTGTTTATCCTGAGGGCAGTGTTTTGAGTAAACTGAGGGCAAGGTTTTTTTTAGCCTGAGGGAAAGGTTATTTGTTTAGCCGGAGGGAAATGATTTTTTCAACCTAAGGGAATTGTTTTGTTTATCCTAAGGAAAACATTTCTTATGCCTGAGGGAAGTATCTTCCATGCATGAGGGCAAGATCATCCATGCCTGAGGGCAATATTCGTTATCCTGAGGGAAATCACCTGAGGGTTTTGTTTCTGTTCGCATGAGGGTAAGGATTCACATGACTTAGGACAATTATTACATTGATAATTCACTATGGTTATTTCTTCTGTTGTACCTACCAAGCTAAATCATCGGCTTTGTATTATTTTTATCTTTTACTTGTTAAATATCATGTTGTGGTTTCTGTTGTGGAACTGGTATGAGAGATTTTCTATCGAGACTGAGTTTTAGAAAACTCTCAAGTAATTATATTGAATTGATAAATAATTATTAAAATTTTAATTTATCTGGTAGGAATGGTTACATTTTAGTAGTTCCTGGTTTACTGTGTTTCATTATTGCACACTACTATTGCAAATTTTTTACTGACAGTAGGGAACAAACCATTGGTGGTTGCCAACTAAGATTTATTTCTCACAACTTATTTTGGTCATTTCTTGGGCCAAAACAGATTATATTTTTATAGTTGTAGATAAAGGCCAGGGTCCCTAAACATGTATTTTATTGTTGTAGAGGTGTAAGAGATAATGGGACCGAGCTCAGGCTTTCAATGCTGCTATGTTTTTGTTTCACTACATTGGTTTTGTTTTGTTATATTTTGTACATTGTGTTGTATTGCATTTGATTGTAGTGTATCCTGCTTTGTCTTATTTATAAGAATTAGTGACATACTGCATCACCATATATATTAGTGTTGGTTATCTTTTACTTCATTTTCGTTGTCCATTTCAGATTTATATTGATTACTGATTCCGCCTTTGTATGTTTATATTTATTTCCACTGCGCTACACTTTGACAAATGAGGGAATAGTTTCCCCACTATTAGTCCTTGGCCCTCGCTGCTAGTCAGAAGCCTCTAGAATTTTGGGAAATGCGCATTAGTTCATGGTACCAACCGGGTTATGGGAACCCGTTGTGTGTCACCTGGATCCGGGACATTACAAAGTGGTATCAAAGGGAGGTTTCGATCCTCCAACCTATGTGTTATGGGACACCATGGATCGTAATTTGGAAAAATGAAACAATAAATTAATGAAAAGGGGATCTAGGGTATTTTATTTGATATTTTTCTGGAAACCCAAACAATATAGTATGTGGTTCTATGAACACATGCCATGTAATACTCTGTTCTAGAAGAAAAAAAATTTTAAGTACACACCGAGTACTTTTATATACATACAATGTATTATAAGGCCGTGTAACTCACCATGTGGTAAGAAACATGGGCCATGGGTTTCCTTGTGGATACACATTGTGTACTAGTTTTACACGCCCTGTAGGGTTGACCTTGTGTCCTCCATGTGACTAAAAACACAGATGGAGAAATCTCAGTTGATACACACTGTGTCCGTTATAAACACGCCATGTATTGTAATCCTATAATCTAGCCATGTAACTAACAACACGGGTTGATGTTACTTTTCTAGTACACGCCATGTACCTATGGGGCACACCATGTAGTCTTGACTGATAATAGACTGTGTAAACTTGGCCATGTGGATGGGGAAACAGGGTGGTGTACACGTCATGCGCGGGTGTAACACGCCGTGTACATTGGGTAAAGACACGTCCTATCTTGAATTAGGACACAAACATGAGAGGAATTTAGAGTACATGCTGTGTAGACCATATACATGCAGTGTAGTCAATTTTTATTAGTGCATGTGGTTTTTGTACCCTTTCTTGCATTGGGATACTTAACCGAACAAAATAAACCCTGATAGTAAATCAAAACTAAGATTTGTGTTTGACCATGTAGATTCATGCCACTGAGATGACCATGAGTTTTTCTCCAAGGGGGTGGAAATGATTATTCTCTAGAGGTGGTATTCCATGGGCTACTGATGGATCATCTAGTACTTCCAGATGCAGTTCCATTCATTACACTAGGCGCAGGCGCGGATGCGCAGTTCTGTGAAGGCTTCATGTTGTTCATGAAGACCTTCCAAGGAGCACCGCATGTTGCACATCTATGGCAGGGCTGACACGTATATTATAGGTGCAACATTCGCCTACATTTTTAGTGGATGGTAGACCATGGGCTGCAAAGTACTGGAAGGGTTCTATGCAGACAATCTTTGAGCATCTAGAGACTCTTCCGGGGAGGAGGTTCAAGCTCACTACTTACATGTTGCATGATTCCTCCAAGAGATGGTGGGATGTCACCATCCAAACTGAGCATCATCAATTCATGGCATGGGAAGATTTTCAGGCATTCTTCTATGAATTTTTCTTTCCAGATACACTACTTGAATATCATGCTTGACTATTCGTTAATCTACAGTAAGGCACCATGTCTGTGATGGAATATTCTGCCCACTTCAATGAGCTACAGGGTTTTGCACCTGTTTTGGTGGGTGATGAGACATTTATGGATAGACTATTTAAGGATGGTCTTCGATATGACATCCAAGCACTGTTTAATGTTTTCAGGTTACCTACAATGAATGCTATTGTGAATCAGGCATTGACTACTGAGCGGATCCTTTGAGAAGCTAGGGGTGTGAACTAGGGTGGTTCGGCACCGGTCTTTGGTACTATTTCTACCAGCAAGTGGATAAGACAAATGGATTTCCCTCACAGTGGAAGTACTAGTCATAAGAATTCGTCAGGTGGACAGATAATTTGCTACAAATATGGTAAAGAGGGGAACAAGAGACCTCAGTGTCCATGTGACATAGTGGAGTTCCAAGCTTCTGGAAAGATGGGTAATCTTCAGCGTTTTTGCTGGGCATTTCCACCAGTGACTAGTGAGAGGAGTTCTGTACAGACTCTGTATGTAAGAGTAGGGCCAAATGATTCTTACCAGTTATAAAATTTGAATACATTAGGATGTTCATGCCGAGGAGGTGGTCGTGGATGTGGTATCTAGACATGAGGATCTCAAAGAAAGTAGGGCGGGTCAGCTCAGGGTAGGATAGTTGTGTCACAGGGCCACGACACTGGGCAGACATATGCAGTGCAATAGACCCAACATGAACAGGATCCCATAACATCCATATATAAGGTACTATTATAGTTTCTTCTATTTTATCTTCGGTACTTTTCAATATTGGTGCTACACATATCCTAATATCTATTTTTGTTTTGGAGAGCCTTGGGCTCTGTGTTTCTTCTTTTTCGGATATCATGACAGTAGACACTCCCTTGGGAATTAGAACGAAGGGTGTGCAACAGTGCAAGTAGTTCCCCCTAGAGGTTGGTGGGTGTCACTTTCTAGGAGACATCTATGTCTTAGAGTTGAAAGGCTTTGAATTCATTCTCCGGATGGACTAGTTGATACCCATTCTATAATTTGTAGATTTCTATCATTGAAGGGCGAGTTTCACATCTCTAGAGGGCAGAGAGTATCTATACAAGGGAGAGTGGGATGTACAAGCGAGTTGAGATACACCCGAGAATCATGGGAGAGGTGGATTGACAGCCAAGATTGCAATTTTATATTTAGATGACCAGGGAACATGTCAGAAGGATTTCCCTCCAGTGGTTAATCGTTTCAGGGATGTCTTCCAAGATGACTTTTCTTGTCTACCTCCAAAGAGAGGGATGAATTTATCTATTGAACATGTTCTAGGAGTGGAACTGATATACATTCCTCCTTATAGGATGGCTATGCCAGAATTACAAGAGCTCAAGATGTAGTTATAGGATTTACAAGACAATGGTTTTATCTGAACCGGTACTTCTCTCTCAGGTTCGCATGTCCTTTTAACTATGAATTCAGATGGTACCCTCATACTCTATGTGGATTATTGAAAACTAAACCAGTTAATAGTAAAGAACTGATATACCATAATGATGATTTATGATTCTTTTGATAAACATCGAGGAGCATGAGTGTTGCTGAAGATTGAATTGAGATTCAGATATCTTCAGTAGCACGTTAGACCATCAAACATACTTCTTATATCCTTTTGGAGAAGATATGGTCAATACGAGTACTTTTTCATGCTGTTCAAACTCACAAACACACCAACAGTTTTCATGGCTCTGATGAATCGTGTGTTCCAGCCATATCTAGATTATTTTGTGGTAGTCTTCATGGATGATATCTCGGTGTACTCTCACACTTGACATGACTATGACACCCATCGTGAGAACGTATTGATCATATTGAGAGAGCATTAGTTATATTCTAAGGTCCCAATGTGCCACTTTTGGATGGACTAGATTAAATTACAAGGTCATATTATTTCAGAGGTAGGAGTTGCGGTATATTCAGAGAAAGTGAGAGCAGTAGTTTCCTGGGATCACCCTAAGAACATGTTTGAAATATGGAGTTTCATGGGGATGGCTGGTTACTACAAGCGCTTTATACAGTACTTCTCCCACTTAGCAACGCCGTTGATAGGTTTGACTAAGAAGGCTGTGAAGTTTGTTTTTTCAGAAGCTTGTGAGATAGCCTTTCATAAGATAAAGGGATTGTTGACATCAGCACCAGACTTGATACTTCCAGATCAAATTAAGAGCTCTACAATTTACTATGATGCATCATGCATTGGGTTGGGAGCAGTGTTGATGCAGGGTGATCAAGTAGTTGCATATGGGTCTCGGAAGTTAAGGCCACATGAGAGTATTTACCAGATGCATGATCTCGAGTTGCCTGTAGTTGTTCATGCGTTACGATGTTGGAGACATTATCTCTGGTGAGAACATTTTTGGGTGTTTACGGACCACAAAAGTCTTAATTATATATTTTCCCAGCATGACTTGAATTTCGGATAGTGAAGGTGGGTTGGATACCTTTAGTCTTTCGATTTGATCTTGCCTATACACCTCATAAAGGTAATTTAGTAGCTGATGCACTAAGTAGAAGGACTCAGATACAGGTAGTGCAAGAGGCTATTGGTGAGTCGCAGCTTATGGATTTCTTCTCTGAGATGCATTTGGAGGTGCACGATATTCAAGGGTGAAATACTCTTTCATCCTTAGTTGTGACTACTACCCTCTTGGATATAGTGAGGATGAGACAACTATCACATTCATAAGGCCTCGTTCTACGAGAGTTAGTGGAAAGGAAGGACCCTCCTCCTGGTTGGACGATAGGCAATGATGAGGTACCGCGTATCCATGGACAAGTGTGGGTTCCAACAGATATATGAAATGAGTTGATGAGGGAATTTCATGCTTCAACTTGGTTAGTGCATCATAGAGTAAAAAAAATGTACAGTGACTTGAGACGTCAGTATTAGTGGTCGGGTATGAAAAGAGGGGTAGCTGGTTTTGTTACGAGATGTTCCACCTGTCAGTAGGTGAAGGCAGAGCATCAAGGGCCAGCTAGACTGTTACAATGGATACCTATTCTAGAGTGGAAATGAGATTATGTCACGATGGACTTCATGGCTGGGTTGTCGAGGTCACCTTGAGGCAATGATGATGTATGGTTTGTTGTGGACAGACTTACGAAGGTTGCTCAATTTTTTCCGATCCAGGAGACCTTCAGATTTTTTGAGCTCAGGTTGTTTTAAATTCATGATTTAGTATGTCTTCATGGGGTCACTCATTCTATCATTTCAGATAGGGATGCTCATTTTACGTCTTTTTTAGCCGAGTTTTTAGAGGGAACTTTGTACACTGGTTCATCTGAGCACATCTTACCACCCTCAGACCAATGTCCAGTCAGAACATACAATACCGGGGCTAGAAGACATGTTGAGTGCATGGGTCCTGGAATTTGGGGTATCTTTGGAGAATCACATACCCCTGCTCAAGTTTTCCTGCAATAATATTTTTTCACGAAACTATTGAGATGGAACCTTAAGAGGCTTTATATGGTATGCCATGCTGATCACCCTTTTGCTGGTTGGAGGCATGTGAGGAAGCTCTACTGGGTTAGGGGCACCCGTTTTGTGGCACCCGAATCTGGGACATTACATCTTGCTAACTAAAGGTCATGGGTTTCATAGTTATGTTCATGTTTCTTCAACTGTCATGAGCCATAGGCGATCACTACCCTCTCATGCATTAGCCACAACCCAGTCTGGTCCATAATGCATTGCATAATACTACATACCCAACACACTCTTCTACTAGTGTCAAGTTGGGGGACGTTTCAGTATCTGTCTTATCTCCTAGAAATTCTTATAGAACCTCTCTATCCATAGAAAATGATATCCATCATTTTTCAAATATGAAAATTGTGATTCTACTCTGGAAAAGTGAGGCATGATCCTACGGTAGTATCCGGCCAACCCAAAGAATCTCCACACATCAGTCATGCTTGTGGGTGCCCCCAAAGAAAGCACTGCCTCTATCTTCACTGGATCCACTGCCACTCCATCCTTCGACAAGATGTGTCTAATAATGTTTACCTCTTTCATCTAGAACTTACACTTTGAGAGATTTCCATAACGTTGGTGCTCTCAGAGTTTATCTTGGACTATCAGTAGGTGTGTATTGTTCTCCTCATCCGATGACAAGTACACCAAGATGTCACCAATGAGGAATACCATGAAATGATCTAGGTAAGGCTTGAAAATCACATCCATGAGTCCCATTAATACTTATGGGATATTAGTCATGCTGAAAAAAAATCATTGAGAACTCATAGTAGACATATAAGCATCTAAAAGTTATGTTCGACACATCTGCATTCCATAACCGAAGCTAATGATAGTCTGATATGAGGTATTTCTTTGAGATCCACTTTTCTCCGTCCAGCATATGAATGTGGTTACCAATCCTTGTAAATGTATACATGTTCTTCATGGTAGCCTAGTTTTAGTGTCAGAAGTCCACTCATAGCCTTGTTCTCTCGTCTTTCTTCTTGAAAACAATACTTGGGATCCCCATGGGGAAATTCTCAGCCTTACGAACCCCTTCTCCTAAAAGTTCTTTAGATGTACCCTCATCTTGTGATGCTTGGTGGGAGGCATCTGGTATGCTCATGTGGATTTTAGTGATGTCATTGGGTATAGGTCGATGAAAATATCTACCTCTCTATGAGGAGGTAGTCTGGGATGAACCTGAGGAAAAACATTCTTGTACTTTTCCACCACTACTAGAAAACATGGACTCCTCTTATCCATTGCACCACGGGTGAGGATAGAACAATGGTGAGTGATCGGAAACACCCTCATCTAAGAAATTCAGTCTTATGCTTCAAGGGTTGCCTTTATGTCAGTGTAAGAAAACCTTGTCATATCTCCACGGACACACCGCACATTGAACCTAAAATATTCAATCTGAGTAGGGATTGTAGATAACCAGCCCACATTGAAGATGACATCATAATTCTTTGACGCTGCGATTAGGAAATCCAAACTAATGATCTCACCTACTAGGGTAAGAACAAACTGCAAGAACCAATGTTTAATCCTCAAATCCCCTCCCGTAAGAGTCTCTAGCAATAAGGATCAATTTAATGGCTCCAATAGAGTCTCAAAGCTCTGAAAACGATCCATTTAAAGCAATGAATGATTGTAACATTTTACTATAAAATAAATCTGGGTGGGATAAGACATAGATCGTACCTTGAATCAACATTGGAGAATTGTGGTCATAAAACTTTGTTTCCTGAAGCTGAGCTCACCACTGTCATCCTACTACAAGAGGTTGGGGTGGACCACCTAGAGGTGGTGGCGATAGTACCTCGAACCGCCGCACACCGCCTACTACATGGGCCGGTCCCATGCCTCGTCTGCCACCATGTAGACCTACTCGATCGAACCTCTGCCTCTATCTTAGTAGTCCCTTGACCATCTGTTGATCATCTGCATGGATGGTTGGGAAGTCACATGCCATGTATCCCTACACACCCTACGAGTCACATACCATTCTCTTCTACTATCTCTCTCTGTTCTGGAGGCCTCACACCACTAATCATTAGTTCAAGAGTCGTACACTAGATGATCTAGCCCGTTTGGACAACTATCCCATCTGTCAGCTACCATCCATAGACTGATTGACAACCTATCACCCAGATGTGGAACCCATTATATGTGCCTTATCTGTGAGGAATCTCTCTACTTGTAGAGATTTTCCCATCACACCAGCCTTAGTGGGTATACTGAGAGAGAACCAAAACGCCATAATCTCATGTTGTAGACCCTTCTCTAAGGCTTAATTCCTCAATAATGGGTCTCTAACCATGTTTTTAGAGTAGTGGGAAATCTCAGTGAACCTCGTTGAGTACCCAATTACCATCATGTTGCCCTGCTGAAGGTGAATCGGCTCCTGAATGCACCTCGAGCGTAATGTCATGGGTAATAACTGCTCTCTAAAACTCCAGCCTATCTACCTTGGTTAAAGTTTACTCATCATGCATCTAATTTTTCATTCTCCACTATCACCATATTGATCCCTACATATAGATCGAATCTAGGACCGCCATCTGGTCAAGTGTCTTCTTCACTAGCCAGAAGACCGGCATCCCCACCTCCAGCAAATCATCAACAACCTAGGGATTTGTCTCTCCCTTGAACCATGGAGGTCTATGTATGTGGAACTCATGAAAGGATCTGAGTATTTTCACATCCTATGATAGTACATCTATTTGTATATACTGACCAACGGGAGGTGGTAGCACTAGTAAACCACCTGGTTTGACTATCTAAAAATCTGGTCTCTAAACGGATGCCCTATCACTAGGCGGTTTGTCCTCATGACCATGTATCAAAATCTTTGAAGGTCATCCTCATAGAGGCATCCTAAAATTGATCAATATGGGTCACAATCAATAGATTACACCTAGTGAGATGGATCTTATACAAAAGAACATTAAGAGACACATTTTCCACTAGTTGTTTAAGGCATTGTGCCAAAAATAAGAATTCAAGGTCCTGCTTTGTTGATACATTGACAGTCTCCCAATCACATGACTCTCCAAATCTGAATTTCAAACATGAAACATTTAACATTGTTTACCAAAAACGTAAACAATAGTATCTTGATATCTAAGGTAGAACCAACCACCTATGATACAACTTTGTCTTGACCCATCCCCTGGGGCTTGTGTCGTGACATGCCCAAATCCTTCCTATCGGAGGCCAGGGGGTGGTTCCTAGCATTGTAGGTGTCCACCTGTAAGTAAGAGGAATTTTTCTTGATTACATGTATGCATGACAATTCCCAACCATTTCCCACAAAATGAATTGGGAAAACAGGTATAATGGAACTTTTTTTGAGTACAAGTATAACTGAAAACATGTGGGTCTGAATACAAACCCAATAAAAATTACTGAATACAACAAATAAAAAAGGGAATCAGGTAGCCATCCACTGAAAAACCCAACATGATGGTAGGTTTAGTTTAGGTACTGGATGACGAAGTAGTGTGTCCTATCCACCTAATACTACTGGGTCCTACCTTCTCCAAGTCCACCAAGTGTTCCGTCAAATTGTTTTTCATCTGCACAAGATACAAAACATGCTGACAAAGATTATTCAAGGGTGAGTAACAAAGTACAAGTTGGGTACCATAGTACACTAAGGAGAAATACTACCAGGAAAGTTGAAATAAAATCCTTAAATAAATAAAAATTCACACCATGAATATTCTATAGATGTAAATGTTCATCGGTCATAGTGAATAACCTTTCGTACTATTTAGGGACTCATCCATGATGAGTTGCTGAAGTGTGTGGGGCCACAAAGGTCCACATGTCTGATGCTCATCTGTATGGCCAATGAGGTGCACAAGGCTCTTCCAAGCCACTAAGGACTAAACATCTCTAGGTCTTTTGGGAAACTAAGGTCCGCACGACTTTTCTTTTGTCGAGCCACTGAGGTCTACATGGATTATTCTCATCTGTGTTCTTGATCTCGTGAGAACCACTCCCCCAAGAAACACATTAAATTTCATCCTTAATAGATGTCTCTTTAGATAATAACAGAAGATCCCCCACATCAATAGGATCTCAACACCGCAAATAGCTCGTCAATCAGGCATTGTTTTCATGTTATTAGCATTTTAATAATTAGAGGCTGGTTGTGTTTAGGACCAGTCTGTCCCGACCCACCTAGCTAAGCAGTCCCACATGCCCCATTTTGAATCCATTGGCCAGACGTTACCTGGTGGGGATAGGGTAGGTCTAGTATGTCATGGATAGTGTGCTAGACCCAAGGCGCCTCTCTGGACTCAACTTTATTTTGTCGATGGTCCATCTTTCCAAGTTATTAGGTGAACCGGTCTCATCTAGACTCGCACAAAGGGTGTGGGTCCAACCTTCCAGTATGGGTTTGGCCCACAGGGCACTATTCTTTCCCACCAGTGTGGAGTCTGGCACACTGGGGCGGGGTTTAACTCATGTCTTTGTGTCTAGCCAGCCTCCTACCAGATCCACCTATGGCGGGACATTCTTGTCTGGTGTAGCTGGAATGTTGCTGAGAGCTGCATTCGTCACCTCATGTCTCTAATGACATCTGTCGGGTCATTTCCTAGCCATAGTTTATTGATCGCGGATCCTTCGCGTGAGATGCAGCAACGCATCGACTAGTTGTCTATCACTGATTCATAGGATGATGGCCCATCCTGTTGTGTTGTGGCCAAAGGGTGTGGCGTCCACATAGTGGGAAATCCACCAACGTGAATCACATGGTTTACATGGTGCACCACCACGGTGCATCTTCCTTGGGCACCGACACACCAACAGTGTCTTCTACGGACCATCAAACGTGCTCCGGTGGTCCATTCTCCATGTTGTCTGTGCCTACAGCCTCCTGGGGATGTCACCTACCAATATATGGCCTCTATTCCCCCATTCCATCAAATTAGGAATTTTTTCATGAATAAAACACAAGTGAAGGGTCTCCAGCCTTGTTTGTGTCATTTTTTTCCCAACGCATTAGACGATTAACGGAAAGGGAAGGCTCGAGGAATGATGTTTTAGAAAAAATAGTTTAATCTCAAATAGAAATCCCAAAAATCAACAAACTCCCATAGAAACACAATCTCTGAGGATCAAACTGTTGGTGGGTTGATTTGTTCTCATCATTTAGAAAAAATATTGAGGAATTTTTAAATATTTCAAAACCCCTACCTCATTGATGTTCTTTTCCCTTGTGCATTGCCCTCGATGGTCTAACCGGTTGATGAAATTTTTCATTCTTTGAGGTATATCGAAGACGATGAAGTCCTGGCAACATTCTGTGTTCTTCATTATAGAGGAAATCTATCAGAGGATCACTATAAAATCCTCAATGATTATCCCTCATTCCACGATGCATAAAACTATTAAAAATAAAACATGTTCCAATATTTCTGTTACGTTCTGGCATCATGTCATTACACATGTTCATTTTTGAAATACAATCACTATCATGAATCATTAAAATCATCATTACACTATGTGTAAACGATTCATTATTGAGTTCCATTAATGTGCCTCATTGATACATCACACCATCATCGTATCTCTACTCATCGGTTGTGGAAAAGAAATAAAATGTCTTTTTAAATTGATTTTCTTTTTTTTCCAAAAAGTTTGAAATTTAACATTTTCATTTGGACCTTGACTTCAAAATCTAAGTCTTCTATAGGTAAATATGGATGTTTTGAGATGAATAGTTCCCTGAAATTTTCTATCTGATTTCTGGATCAATAGTTATAAGTCCATGCTTGCACATTTACTGAACATACCTTAAATGAAGTTCAAAAATTCTATTCCAGGCTCACTAGGCCTCAAAATCACATGCCATCAGAGTGAGTAGTCTCGACATAATTCCATATAATTTAAAAAAAATAAACTAAAATTCCTATACATTACAAAAATTTCATAGAACTAATTATGAGAATATTTATTACCTCATCTACGAAAGGTATTTAATGAAAATGGCTTGCCTCAAAGATGGTGGGTGGGTCAAGATCATTATGGAATGGTTTTTTATGATTTTTTTCATCTCTTTAAATCCCCCCAAAATATTTTCTTACAAATATGACTACCAATTGAAAATTTTTGTCATGGGAAGCTAATTTCTCATGTATCACTTACATTATTTTTCTTATTCCCCTTATTCTTTTCTTTTATCGAAGCGGTGTCCAATAACCCAATATGTTATAGTACTAAGCAATGTTAACTGATTGACAATGAAATATCACCCAGATGGATGGAGCATTCATTCTTGGTTGGCACAAAACATATATATGAGGAAAATAGACAAGGTGGTGATTGTGTTCAATTTAATGGAAAAGGAAACTTGTTCTTTATTCTTTGGATCCAGAGATGTGACAAAATATGACCAACCAATTTTGATTTCGACAACTGAATGTTCCCTGGTGTCATGTGGATTAGTTCCTTTGTTCATCATTCTCCCCATTTAGAATTCAACATCCCTACTGGTGATCATGGTGGTCACTACCTGAATGACTATATTTTATATTTTAGCCCACCTTGAGAATGTTTGGGTTTTGGGCAGTGACTGTGTGGTTTCCCCATGAACAGATTCATCATGAAAGGAAGAGGGATAGAAATGGTTGGGGAAAAAATAGGATTATATCTATAGAGCATTTTTATTCGCTACACCACCCCAACTAAAACCATGGAATCCAAAATCAAGGATTCTATGAAAATAACCACACCTGAATATTCATACAAACAAAAGATTCATCTTATTCGATGTGTGATAACAAAGTATATCACAGTCCATTTATTAAAAATTTGACAATCGTATCTTTTATAATTCATGATGAAATGGAACCCTTACTTTCTAAATTATTATTTGTGTAACAATAATTATATATATTTATATAGACATATCATATATATATAATTCTTATACATTTGTTTATTCATTTATACTAATTCATAGATCTACATATAGTTATATATATATATATTAAAATATATTGATATGAACTGTGTAAATTAGTATATAATAACCTTAAGAATAGTCCATATTTTTATCATTATATTTACATTCATATTATATAAATTGACATATATATATATATAATTATATATGTCTGTTTAAATATATTTATATATATGATTATATATTATAAAGTGTATAATTAATATATTGAAATATTTATCTTTGTATATGTATTTTAAAAAATTAACTTTCACATATAAAATATTTATTATTAATCTCATTTTCATAATTTATAGAACAAAAAGTTATCACATTTATATCATTAAATAAAAATATTTTCTAAATTATTTAAATTTGATATGATGTTTATATATAAATATAATATATAAAAAAATTAAAAAATTATATAAATATATAAAAAAATACATTTATAATTTACTATATTTATATTATTATATTTAGATAAATATAAACATATATATTAATATATCAATTAGTGTTTTGATGTGAATATAGTTTGATATGGTTTGAAAATATCACAGTGAAAAAAATGAAAAAAAGTTAAAAAGAAATGCCGATATAGATATGTTTAAATAATATGCATGTGTATGTATGAATTTATTCATTCAACAATCTGTACGTATTTATGTATATTTGTGTGTGTGTGTCTTATTATTTATGTATGTAGGTTTGTGTGTGTGTGTGTCTCTAAATTTGAATGCATGTGTCAGTGCATGTGTGTATGTGTATCTATGTGTGTGTGTCTGTGTATGCATATTTACATGTATGTATAAATATGTATGTGTATATATATTTCTGTATGTATGTATGTATTTATATGTAAGTGTATGTATGTGTATGTGTTTATATATGTATTTTTATATATATGGATATATTTTTTATGTCTTTTTCTGTGCGTGTGTATGCACGGTTGGTAATCCCTAGTGAGTTTAGATTCATAATGAAGCAAATCACTTTAACATTTTCAGGTTCCTCAGGTGCACCATATCCAAGTTTTCACATAAATAGATCTTTTGAGATATCAAACATCACCTATTAAACTCACTCCAAATAATGTTTATAATTCTTGGGCATGATATATTAATTGATGTTCTCATGAGACTTGTTATGTTCATCCGACATTGAAAATAAAATAAAACACTATAAATCAATCGATAAGTAGAAAAAAGGTTTATAGCCAAGTCCAAAGTGTCCCCATCTATAAATTTTTAATATTAAAAATTAAACCATTAATAGTGCTAGATAAAATTATTGATATAGGGGGCTCTATATCATCACCAAAAATGGTTTCATAAAGGGGTTCCTTTACCAACACTAATAAAAAATTCTAATAATGTTGCATCTTTATGAGCACTAAAAAAACACTCGTAAAGGGGGAGCCATTATTAGTGCTAGTACAAATGAACTCATAATGGGGGACTTCATCAGTGCTATTCTACAAGTGTTGATAATGAACCACCATTATCTATGCCTTTTTACTATCACTGGTAAAGGGTACATTTCCTAAAAAATAATATTTCAATAAAAATAATATATTTACATTTAAATATATTTATATTTATAGAAACATAATAATTTTGTAAAATATTATTTGGATAAGGATAAGTACACATTTACACATAATATATGAGTTATTTATAATAAATCGCATATAAAATAATTTAAAAATAATATAAATTAATATTTTTTTATTACTATGTAATAGTTATTTGAAAACTATTTGATAACATAAAAATTAAATAAATTAATGAACAATTTAAGATAAATTTGAAATATTATTTGACCTTAAAATGACCCCAAATTTTGATTTGGGTTTCAGTTTGGGCTCTACGATATATTAAATCTAATAATGCGAAGATATATACCCCGTATTAATTTGGAAAACATTTTTCACTAAATTTATGAGGTATGAAATGGCCCCGAAGGCCTCCCAACCCATGTTCTTCATTGGGATACCCTAATTTGTTAATATTTGGTAGTATTTCAACTTCGTTTACGAGGGAATTTTTTATTTTTCATTGGATGGGGATGGAATTTCATTAATATAGATATTTTGGTTTTTAAATTTTATTATTTTCCATATTAGAGATTTATTTATAATTAAAGTTATGCTTGATTTATTATATTTACTTATAATAAATTAATTTTATATATAAATATTTATTCATTGCTAAATAAATCATTATTTTGTAATATGTAAACCTAATGGAAATAATCATTTATTCATCATTTTACTTCAATTAAAAACTACCCCTTTTATTTACCTTATAAAAATGCATAAATTGTATATATATATAAATCTCTATATATTTTTTATATATACACAAGTGTGTGTCAATAAAAAGAATATATTTATAATTATATTATAAAAAATGTAAATAAATACCTATATATGGAAATATTTGTATGTGTGTGTGAGAAATATAAATGTGTACATGTGTGTGTAAATATATGTGTATGTGTATGTGTATAAATGTTATGTATATAAATCATATATAAATGTATTATTATTGATATATCATTATCATTAAATAATTTATATAAATGTATTTATAAAGAATATTTATAAATACAGTATAAAAAATTATATGTAAATAATTATTTAAATGTAAATTTGTGTAAATATTTATTTAAATAAATATTTAAATATATGTAAATAAAAATATATAAGAAATATATAAAATTAATTTCTCAATTTACTGACATATTTGAAAAGTAAATATAAAAATAATCGTATAAATCATATGAAAATAATTATTATCAATTTTATTTCTAAAAATATCTTAACATTTTTTTACATTATAAAAATCGAAGAATCATTATATATACATTTATAAATGTATATATAATGTTTATATAAATATATGAGTGTGTATTAATAAACAGATATAAAAAAATATATTTTAATATAAAAAATTAATATTAATATATGATATATTTAAAGAAATATAACTGTGTTTATATATATATCACACAGTTCTAAATATATGTGAATAAATAGATATATTGTAAAATATAAAATAAAACATTATTTATAGAGAATCAATGGACATTAAAATGAAGAACAAATGTTATAAGATCATTTCACAGGGATAACCGTTATTTTTTGGGAGCCATCCTAACACTGGGGAAGAGTTTGTGGGTTTTCGTGATTACTGAGTTAGGGTTGAGGGGGGCGTAATGGAAGGTTGGGGTAAAGCCCTGAGAATGGGTGATGAAAAAGAAAATATGGGGGTGTTGTAGTGAAAAATAAAATTCATCAATATTAAGTAATAGTGCTGATAAATGGTGCCTTAATTAGTAAATTTATATCATCATTAAATCAATCCTTCATCAAATCAACAAATCACTTATAAAAGCACCAGTTATTAGTGTTAACAAACCACTGATAAATTCATCCTTTTTCCAGTGCTTTTTTAGTGCATATAAAGGGTTTCATTATTAGTTCATTTTTATAGCACTAATAGTGGTTTTATTCTAATATATATATGTGGTAGTATGCACTTATATAGCATTGATGTACTCAATTTTTTTTTCTATTAAAGGTTAACTATGTATTAGTGGTCTTGGGTACAATGTTTGGGCAATATTCTTTTCGGCGTGAAACATTTTCCATAATGGACTGATAGATATGATCATGAATATACTATCTATACTCTAGTCAATATGGGTGACATATAACCATGAGCATGTGTACATGAATATAAGTCCATTTTTTAAAATAGTTTTCATGGAGTTTTGATATCTTGTATCTCGTATAAAACCAAATGTATACTAATACTAACATAATTTACTCTTATTTATATACACACACAGATATATATAAATTTATAAAACTATATTAATTATTATTATTAAATATATTATAATTTTGATCCTACCGTATAAATCTCCATCCATGGTCATAAATGACCACCACTATAGAGTTTGAATGAAGGGGTTGTAGACATAGTTCATAGGACCCCATAGCTATAACCCTTATCTCGTCACCCTTTATCCATAAGCCTAGATTCCGAGGCATACATACCTTCTATTACCCAAGGCACTAAGAGCCTATGGCTATAGACTCTCCCCATGCCACCTTATTGTCATCAGAATGAGCATTGATAACTATATACCTTCTCTTACCAAGGGCTCAAACCACTGGTTTCTATAGCCCCAACCCTACCACACTATAGCTACTTACATGAGGAATTCATGGATATAAGGTGTTTGAAATTTCCATTCCATGGGAAATATTTTTTCCCCATGTTATAATGGGTAATGATATAGCCCCTTGAAGCCACTACATGTGGATATATGTCTCCAAATTCAAAGGGAAATTTTTTTCTTGATTATAGGTGACTTATAACCAAGGAAATACTCAATTTTGGGTATAGGTACACTGATTAATGTATTTTTTCTAATACTTGGTATATGATCCTTGTGTTTTATGTAGTGATAAATAAATTATAAACTCATCAGAAGAACTAGTAGACCATAAAATAAGGAATTTATGACACGAATCAATCATTCTTATAATAATACTATTCACAAGAACCTGTAACAAGCATGGATGTTACTGCCACATGTTGGGATATTTTGTCTAGTATAAATCAGTGTGACATCACGGTCAACAACAAATAAATTTTTCTACAAAAGAAATAAATTTAGTATTTAATTAATTTATCATAATTATCAAAATATATGAGATGAAATTTGTTTAATTATCATATTAATCTCAATGTAGTTTTTCAATTCCATATACTCCTCAACATTGAACTCATAATTTAATGTAACATGGACATTCTAGTGGAAAGGTTCCATATTTTCCTAAAAACAATGAATTACTTATAAAATATAGTTATTATAAGAAATTTATGTCGACAATATTACATACTGTTAACTCACAGCTCTACGATCTATTGATTGGACACCCCTATATCGAATTCATATTCATATTATCACAACAACATGGAGGTGATTGTTACTTTATTAAATTGGAATATGACACAAGTAATCATATACCAATAGACTGAATAATTTAGTAAAATTTGTAAATAAAGTACATTATTTAGATACACAGTACAAATGAAAACATAAAAAATGATTTACATTCATAATTTTATTATTATTAAGAGTGTATCCTGACATATCCATCACAAAATTATTCAGTGTGCCATATGTAAAATAAATCATAATAAAGGGGGGAGATTAGATGCTCAGAAATGGTAGTCATTCAAGGTGATTTAGCATGAATAAATAAGAACAATAAATATAGAATGTTATATAGCTGAAACACATGTGATATAATCAAATAACATATAATAATATGGATGATATAATTGATGAATAAATAAACAAATTTCATTAATCAAATAACATTGAAACTTATCCATTGATATTATAAAAATCTAATAATAACATGGTTATCAATTAATAATCTCATAATGAGTTAATAAATAATTTCAAACATTTGAAAGATACATTTAATAAATTTCACAATACAATTTAAATATACGGGGATAATATTGTTTTATTTTTAAAACTGATTTATACCATCCCACATGTCGATGGAACAAGGGGATATCTATAATTGGGACCCACCTGTCACATACTATGTATAATTCGTTCATCATATAAAAGGGTTAAAAACATAATCAACTGAAACATTCATATTAAAAAAATGATCTATGAAATGTTATTACTTAACAAAATCAAGAACACATTACCAAAAACCATAGATAGTAATGTGATGATTGTTAGTAAAATTACACATACATAGTAAAACTCATTATAAGCCATCAAATTAAATAATGAGGAAAATATAAATAAAACACAACACCATTGGATAATAATTTAAATAAAATGATGATATTATTGATGTGTATAAATAATATAAAAATTCATAAATATTATTTTTGAGAAAAATAAACTACTAACATTGAATTTTTTTTAAAAGATCATTCAATATAAAGAAAATACATTTATTTGAAGATATAATATGAAATATTATATAATAATATTTAAAATATTATGTGGTTATGATGGTTCAAAATTCTTTTCATGTTGGGCATTTTATATTTATGATTCTTTTAACATATCCAATAAATTCCTAGCAGGCCTTGTTTTGAAAATAAAATGAAGATTCCTTTAAAAAAATTATAAATCCAAAATGGGTAAAAATTTATTAAAAAATAATTCATTAAAGGTTAAAAATATTGCAAATATTTTGAGAAAAATTTATTTTGATGAAGAAGGATTTTCGTTTGAAAATAGAAATAATATTAGATTTTCATAACAAGTATTTTCTGAATTATTTTATTTATTAAAGAGTTGAAAATTTGTTTTATTTTTTGGAAAAGATCCTGAATGTATATAGAATAAGAGTATACACTATGCTTTTGATATAAATTTTAATTTGTTTTTTGGGGAGTCTTAAACAAATACGACACTAAATAATTATTCATTGCGAAATAAACCATTACCACTTTGGTGTCTTATGAATCATAAGCCTCACAAAAGAAATAAAAAATAAAATAAACCATTAAATAACATTAAGATAAATAGAATAATGATATACCATATCCAAGGTATTGTATATAAACTACAAAAATGAATAACTGGGTAATATGGAGTATCACACATGGATGTCAAAGTGAGATAATAATCCCTTTCCTTAGGATGGACATCCATTGTATAGGACTGAACCCCCTATATAAAGAATATTAATTTATTATGAATATATTAGAGAACTGTGAAAATATTTATATTTCCATATAGTATTATATTATAGTCTTTTACCCCGAGTTTATTGTTAATTATTTGTTGAAATAACTAATTTGAGTGATAATTTCTTCATTTTTCATGAATGATTTAGTTTGGTAATTTTGTTCCAATTAATATGATCACAGTAACATCATATATAAATTTTTTTAAGTGATATAAATATCATATATATTCATTATATATGTATTTATTTTTATTTATTAATTTTTTTAAATGTAAAATTGATTACAAAGATCATGGAGAGAGTACACCATACATAATCTTGATCACTGTTTCTGTTTTTTCGGTGGAAGAATCAAATGTAAAATACATACTAATTAAAATTTATATAATCATAATTATTATATATATATATAATTTATATTAATACAATACATCTTAATTATTATCTATTTTATAATTAATTTAAATATATTTCACTTCACTATGTCGAGGCGTTAGTCCATAAATGTATAGAAGCGACATTTATTTTCCAATAGATCAAAAGATATGATGTTATATGAGATATTATATTTATAGATTAACGTTTAGGAATTTGATATAATATTTAATAATTAAATTTAACCATAATAAATTTCATTTAAATCAGAAATGAAAAATGAATCAAATCGTTATGTGAGGCGGTAGTCCGCCGTACACATGAGTGACGTTGTGGGTTCCACCACATTATGGAAAGTAAGATGGTATATGTGATATGATAATTAAATAAGTATAATATTTTAATAATTATAATTTAAATATATTTAATCTATCATTATATACATCCTATAAAACCGGTCACGGAAATTATTTATATCGGTTCGTGAGGTGGTAGTCCACCGTACCCATGGCCAACAATTTCATTTATTGTTTTTTGGAAGTGGATATTGATTTGGGTTTTAATGTTACCATAATATGATATAATTATATTGGAGATATTTTAGTTATTATATTATCCATGTTTAATAATGTTTGAATAAGGTGGAAGAATAAATAAAACATATATGCACATTTAATAATTTTTCATCTCCTTCATAGATGCTCATTAGGTTTATACCAAAAAAGTTTTTTAATAGGAATTCTTAAAAAATAATGAGTCTAATATGTGGTGAGTATATTAAATAAGGTATTTGGGTAAATATTTTGTAACAAAAATTGTTTTAAAAGTGTGAACAGTACTGGAGAGTGGGTGACCTTTTATAAAAGATGTTAGTTTCACACTTGTATTTTTTCAAAAAAAATATTACACATATTTTTTTCAGGTAGATGAATCCAAAATTATATTCAGTTAATTTTAATTGGTTATAATGTTGATTTATGGAATAAATGGTTAATTTAAAAATATTCTAGTTTATCTTTCAATTTATTTTTTTGTTGTTTATCCCTTGAATAACACATTTTTAATATTCATATTTGAAAGAATATATATCAAATCAATACAATGAATGCATCATATATCATACCAAATCCATGATAGTAAAAACAAAAATTGTAGAATCCAAAACATTACAAATTAGAAAAAGAACATACAAATACATGTTAGTGATCACTCTATGTTTTGATAGCTAGGACACTCATACCCAAACATAGTTAATTATCCCCATCAAGCCCCTATAAATATGCATCATATATTTATAGTAGATTAGAAGACAAGAAAGTGAATCCTCTAACATTTTCTTTCAAGTCCTCAGAATATTGAGCATATCATGTAGAAGAATTACCTATGAGTGAACACCTTAATAGTATCAACAAATGAGGATTATTATTGATCCTTCCACCTATATACCCAACGATTTAGATGTTCTCTATTTTCCAAAACATTTATTCATAACCATGATTGGAAAAAATTTCATTTATCCATTCCATAATTATTTGAAAATATAGTTTATTTAACAAAAAAAGAAGAGAGAAATAATCTTTTACCAAAAACTTATTTCCAAAAACAAATACATATTTCAATCAAAACATTTTATTTAGATAACATTTTATCAAAAAACTAGAGCAATGCAGTTCATCCAAAATAGTGATATATAGAACCACAATCCTCAAAACCGAGGTTTCAAAAACCCACAACATGATCCTCTAATAAGAAAGAACAAAATGATGATAAAATAGTCCATTGAATCAATCTACGAATCTCAAAATCAATTACAAAAAAAAATTGTGGGGTGGATAGATAACAAAATACAACAATTAATGAACACCCTCCACAACACAACCAATAACAGAATAACCCCTAGGACAATACCACACACTAGATGTAGAATAGAAAAAAATAATTAACATCAAAGATCAATTTATCTATAAATGCAGCGAAATGATGCCACCATAATCATAAGAAGTGAAGAAGTATAAATGATCTATTACCTATAGAGATGAAAACAAAACAGCCTTAATGATCAAACATTGAAATAATTGATCTGGAATGAATGGATTTCACCATAATATCTTGGGAGAACTTCTAGGATGAAAAAAAAGAGGGTTCATCTAAATAAAATACGAAAAATCTATGAGAACCCCTAAAAACCAAACCCACAATGACTAAAAAACAAGTAATAAAATTTTATTCCATGTAATCCTTAAAGATAAGATACCCTAAGAACCCCATCACCTATTATTGAAAACCCATATTTTAACAATTACATGTGTTGTTAATCCTTTTCAAAGTGTGTAAATATTCATGTTGTGTTTCCATTTCACAAAAACATCTACACAACCAATACAAAACGTGAAAACACTTTAAATTTCATTTAAATCTTACATAGTGTGTAAAAATATTTCAGAGTTTGTATTTTTTATGAGCACTACGAAAATTTCACATTTCAATAGAAAACTCCATACAACCTAAAATATTTTGAAAATTTCAGGAGAACCTGCAGACCTGTTAACACATATATTCCCAAACTCCATTAATTAAAAAAATAGAAATCCTTACACATTAGATCATTATCTATATAAAATTATTTCCACCCATGATTTTCCCAAAATGTAACCAAATTAAGAGTGAAATGAAAAGATAGAATAAAAATACATAACAGTGGAAATATGATTTTACAAAACCACCACCATAAGGATTTCCATCCTTATGAAGTCATCTGGAAAAATGATGCCTGATAAAATGTTGAGGTCACAAATACCTCATCAACAACTCATGCTCCAATGTATCATGGGAATCCAAGTTTCTCATTCATAAAAATATGAATTTTGAAATTTAATTATCACACAATACATTAAATTAATTGTAATTTATTTTCATTGGATACTCCGCAATAGAAATATATAGCTCTATATTTATCTATTCCAAAAATAAATTATGAGAGGGTCGATAGTGGTATTTCTTGATCTATGATATATGGAAAAAATAGCGAGTAGTCATCAATTTAAATAGAAATTATTTTCGATAAGAAAACAACCCATGTCCTGCAGTGACCTCAAATGATCTAGTACATTTTGGAGTCAGTGTTACAGACATTCCATGTTAACAGTGACCTGACAAAATAGAAACATTCAATAAAGACTAGTACCATACAAAAAAACTCTAATAGATGAAACCACTGACCTACATGAGATTTCTATCAACTCTATAATATAAATAGTTTTAAATTAATATTTGTAATCCTTGTGAATATCTCTTGAAAAATACTCAGTCCAACAAGAGATACCTTACCCACCTCTTCCCAATGAATAAGTGAAATGTATGGGTGACCATAAAAAGCTACGAAAAGAACTATTCAGATTGATGAATACAAACTATTAATATAACAAAATTAAAAGAGTACTATAAAATTCTCCCTTGATCCACCATATCCAAGATGCATTTAGGGAGCATATCATCTAGGATCTGAGTAACATAATTCATCAAACCATCTGTCAGTGTATTTTTTATTATTCTCAACCTAACATGAATTATCATCACCTCATGGAGACTCAACCATAATCTTATATTAATACTAGTATATTTCTCTAGAACAATGGTAGAAGTAACCCCACAGAATCTTGTGATCTCTTACATGTAGAACATACCATGTTTATTTAACATTAATAGTGTCCTAAATCAGATTAAAATGAATAGAATTTTCAATCAACTAATCACCACCCAAATAGAATTCCTACCCCATGGATTCAATGGTAATCCAACAATAACGCCCATGGATACCTCTTCCCATCTTAGAAATAGAACCAAAAATGGCTGGAGGAAATTTGTTGGTTTCTAATACTTTATGTTATGTTACGGTAGGTGTAATAGTGGGAAATATAGTCGACATTGTCAGTCTTTATACCCAGCTACCAGAATAACCACCTCAATTCATAATATAACTTCACAGTTCCTTGATGAATGAATAATGACTAACTATGGAAAAATACCAATATCCTAGTATATGATGGGGTTGAAAATCGATACCCAAAATAAATAGTATCATCTAAATAGAGAGAACTACAAGAAATATTATCCCCACCATATCGGGTTTCTAAAATTTCTATAAACTCATCATCTTGATGATTAATCTATAGAATAATATAAAAGAGATATATTTATAACTGAACACTGACAAGAACCATATCTAAATCACCCCCTGAGTATCTAGATGCAATGAATTGGAGATCCCTCTAGTGTTACAATTTTTCTAACATTATAATATATTATGTGAGAACAATTTTTTAATGAGAGCATCTATGATGAAATTCCTCTTCTCTGTGGTGTAGGTGATGTTCAGGTCAAATGTTTTATGTTATTCCACCACCCACCTTTGTTTGAGATTAATTTTCTAATGAGTAAAGTTATTAATAAGTACCATATGAAATGAAAAGACTATAAACATTTCGTCAAAAAGATATTCCCCCAAAACGTTAATCACATGCATAAATTCCACAATATCTAAATCCAGATAGGTGTAATTCTTCTGATGCATCCAGAGCTCTCAATATCCATATGAATCCTCATGACCATACTACATAAGAGAAAAACCAAAAAAATTCAACATCATCATATAAAACAATGTAACCCTAATTGAGCTCAGGTAAGATTAAAATTTGAGTCGATGTTGGAAGTCATTTCAAGTTAATAGAATATGACTTACACATTGCATTCAATGATAATTTACCCATTTCCTTATAAGATCAGTAAAAAATGACACTAAATTTAAAAAATAGACCATAAACCATTGATATTATCCTACAAGACTGCAAAATATATAAATCTCAAAAAATTTATCTATCTCTTCCTACTACAATAAAATATTCCCCTTCTCATAATAAATTGACAATCCATTCCCTGAAATCCCATTTCCATAGAAATGTACATTGTGGAACCATAAATTTAATTTCTAAATATTTAAATAAAAAAGTGGACTCCTTGTGATTTCAATAAGTAAACCCAATTGGTTCTTGTGATCATGCTCGGACATTAAATAAAAATATATCATCCATAAAGTCTACCATAAATGTGTTGAGATAGAAATGGATTAACCAATTAATCAAAGACATAATAACCAAAAGAGTGTTAGTAAGAATAAATGGAATATTTTGATATTCATAATTGATATAACTGATACTGGACATCATTTATGATATATCACAATCCTGATGTTTGAGAAGATGACAACCCTACGGAAGATCAATCATTCAAAAACACTTTTCCCCCATTAACTAACTAGAGAAATAATGCACAAAAGGAAAAGAATACTTGTTCTTAACCATTTACCAGTTACAATTATGATAATCCATACGAATTTAGTATAAACCATCTAAATTATTGTAAAATAGAATAGGGGGTTCCTCAGGAAAAAAATAATGTGAACAAAACCTTTCACCACTAGGTCATCCATTTAAATCGTTAACAATTTCATCTCTCCTAGTTCCATATGATAAAAAGGTATCAAAAATGTGTGTGTATGTGGACCAGGTAAATCATAAACTCTACATCCCTATCTATATAAATATCCTAGAAATTTTATTGGAAAACATGATGGAAATCAAAAAATAAAAGTTGGAAGGCTAATAAAAGGGGAAACTTCTAGTGGGATCAAGTGCAACTGTAGATAATATATATATCAGCTCTCAGTGGGAGAGTCATTAACGATTATGGATCATTTTCAAATATCCTCTAAAAATTGATCTCCCATTACCTACAAGAAAAGAGGCACACCTATGATAAAAATATCCTCAACAGTACGAGAAACATGCCATTCTATCCTAATTTATACATAAAACTACCTAGATCATGAATAATAAAATCCTAGACTAACTATGCATTAGACATCGATAGAGCACAAGAAGGAAAATAAATCATCTTTTATTTCCTCTTATTAATAAGAATTACTAACTCCATAATAATTTCCTTGAGCTCTATAAAAGTTTATTCACATCATCAAAATGGACAGATATAGATGAGTGGGAAGAATGTCTTCAAAATAAAATTATCTCTACTGAATATACAATACATATATATAATAAAATTATTGCTAGACCCACATATAACTCCTTAGTAAAACCATATACCGTAATAAAGTTTTTTATGCATGGGGACTATGGGTATATCCCTATATTTTATGATGAATTTTATTGTGCTGTGGTGACCTTTGGATCTAACAATATATCTCCATTACTAGGAATATACATAGCCTGACAGAAATGATACATATGACCATAACATCCACAATATTTCAATTTCATTCTAGCTTCCATAAAATAGGTTTAGGTGATTCCAACCATTTCACACTGATATAATATCAATTCCACACAACTCTCTGTAACTGGAGGAGATAAATGGGGCCTTCCCCAAGTACGAACTTCACCACACCTACGATGATCTTGACAATTTTTCTTCGTTACCACAGTGTCACTAAAGCTTCCATTGGGTAAACAAGAAGTGGAAGAATAACCAACCCTTCCTTCCTTTTTCATCTATTACATCATATCCATATGGACTTTTTTTCATATGCTAAAATATTTTTCATAAATACATGTAATAATATTTCACGTCGAAAACCCTACATGTACTTCTAATCTTTTAACTGGTTATTATTTACTACCTCTGGTAAAAACAAAACCAACTCCATAAACTAATTGGTGTAATCTATCATCAAATGATCCTCTAACTGAAAATATATGAACTTCATATACATATCTATCATCATAGAATCTGTAAAACTACTAAAATAGGAGGGTTCTGTATACATTCAAACCCAATACCACATTCTTATTTACCTGAACTGTGGAATCATACAGTCACCTTCTAGAACTGTCATGTTTTTATGCCATAAATATTACCTCAACAATCTAAGGAATATCTAGGTACTAAAAAATCTTATTAATATTATCCATGTACTTCTCCATATCTTGAGGTTCATTATATCCCAGAAATTATTAGGGATTCTCATTTAAGAACACCGATGATCAATTAGTATCTCATACTACTCTAGAATGTACAACTAAAATTATGTTATGGTCGTGTGCCACATTTTCATTTACATCGTTAACTTCCCACATGATAACCTTAATATGATTCTAATCTATAGCCATATTCCCTTAAGGTGAATTAGATTCACCCTCCAATGGAACCCATGGAAAACATCATAGAGGCATATGACTACACAAACAAATTGAAAAAATGATCAAACAATAGAATAATTTATGTTTGAACAAGAAAATCATAATAAAACTCACATTAAGATCATGAACTCAAAATAGAAGACACAAATTCCAACATCCAATTGTAAATTGAGTCTTGACATAAAAAAGACTAAGCTAGATGCTTACCAAAACCTACCTCTCAATTCTCGATAATCATATCACTAGTCCAACAAATAGACCAAGATAATGATTCTTCAGGAAAAACATTCCTTTAATACCAAACTATAACTAAAACACCCATACACCCTCTCAAACTAATACTTAACCTAAAAATAGACACATTCATAGGGTTTTCTCAATCCATTTGGGTAGTAGACTAGCGCCCATACATTAGCCAAAATCTAGAGGGAATAATTTCATCAAACCTGAAGCAACACCATGACATATACATCAGTAATAGATTGAAGTAGTGTGAGAGATAAAATATTCCATAAATAAAAAATTAATATAGAACTTATAAAAATCAAAAAGAAATCAAAATATCCCAATGTTCAACTAGAAAAATATAATGAAAACTAAAATGAGAAAACAGAAACTCTATGAGATAGCATGGGAGACTCCCACCATCTCACCACTAGATACAAAGACATTGTTGATTAAAACATTACCGCCTCACTACGGCACATTTCCATTTCTTATATTGAAATTAATAAAAAGTCATACACATATGTTAAGGGGTGCACATAGTGTGATATAACATGATCATTAGTATACCACCTACTTTTTCTATAACATGTCACTATAAAACAATTTGGACATCCTCATCATTAAGGAAAACAAGGCATGATAAATACTAAAAATATTTTTATATTAAAATCATGAAAAAATGTTTAATATTGGATTTTTCTATATTTCAAAATAAAAAAAGTTAAAACAACTTCATATCATTTCATATAAATATATCAAATAATATATATCAAAACAAAAAAATGAATGTATCACATATCATATAAAGTCCATTGCAGTATAAACTGAAATAGAATAATCCAAAAACAACTCAAATCGTCTAAAGCACGTGAAACATCACTATAGGGGTCAATATATGTCATGATAGATATGACACTCATACCCCCAACATTGACAACACAAATCATTACCTTATAAATATTCATGAAATCTAATTAGTAGATGAAGACCCCAGAATATAAACCCTCGTATAATATCTATCATGTCCATAGAATAATAGGCCTAGTGAGTAGAAAAACATCCCCTGGGTAAACCCCGCATTACTATCAGAGGATGATGAAAACTAATAAATGTAAAACTATGTACCCATGGAATACCGCATGTTGTATTTTTAAAACCATTTTATCAAGTCCATGATTGGAAAACAATTCATAAATATAGTTCACAATGCTTTGGAAATAGATTTTATTTTACCAAAAATAACTAGAAAACCATATTTTATGAAAAATTTACTTCTGCATACTAATATAAGATTTAATCAATATATTTAATCTATAAAAAAATTAATCATAAATTGAGAAATGTAGTTTATAAAATATATTCTAGATATGGAATCACCTACCTCAAAACTCACATAGCACATTTCTGTAAAGGGGTTCACCTAAAAAATACAATGACAACAATAATGGGTATAGAATCAATACCCAAATCATAGAATATATTATAAAAATTTTGGCAAGGAGAGTAGATCACAACATAGCCTGAATAAAGCACAAAAAATACACTATAATCAATTAATGATCAGCCCTCAGAACAAGATCACACGATAGATCTAGAAAGAGGTAAAGGGGATCAATATCATTGATCAATAGATCTATATACATTATGACAATAAACTATCATAAACAATGTAAGAACAATGTAGAAAAGGTATTTTTCTGTAGATATGAAACAAAATCTCCTTGATTATCAAAATGATGAATCAATCGATTCATAATGATTAGAGGCTACCAGAATCTCATATGAGAGCTCCTATGTCTAGAGTAAAGAGGATACAATTGAATAAAATAAGAATTAGCATTGTAACATATCAAAAACCACAAAAATTTATGATTATATAACATGTAATGAATTTTCTTTTTTTTAATCATTGAATCCAAAATTCATAGAAAACCCCACCAACTTTTCTTGAAAACCTTTATTTTACACATTATATGGTGTCTAAATCCTTTTTATGTCTTGTAAATATTAACATTGTGAATCTAGTTCACAAAATCTACTAGTAAGTCAATATAAACATGTTTACAAATTATATGATGTGGAAACTCTTTACAAGTTGTTAATCATTCATATAGATTGTGAAATGTCTTTATTATTTGGAGAAAACTCCAAACGACCTCTAGTATTCTCTAAACATTTGGATGACCTTAAAACCCATTATTTTTTTACATGGCCTCCATTAATTATGAAAACATACATTCCTAATTTATAGGTCACTTTCCACCTAAAATACTCTCCAAATTCAGGATACCCAAAATGTACAAAAATTAAGTTTGAAATGATAAAAGAGAAAATAAATAATTTTAATTGGAAATGATATATTTCTATTAAATTCATTTATATTATTTTTATTTTGTGTATTATAAATTATAGAATATGATTTTCCAATTTTAAAATATCATGGTGTTATTTTCTACCCCGTTAAATAATAAAAATCCTTAATGTTTTACTTTGATATCAGTAATCATTTTTTTGACATTGTATTATACCATTCCTGAAATCCAAAATCATGTAAAGGGTTAATAAAACTACATCTCCATAAGATAGAAACTGGAGTATTAACGATATTGGATAAAAATATAGTAGGTTTTGAAATAGGATAAAATTTGGTGAATTTGAGGATATAGTCATGGAAGAAAAATATAAATAATAATAGATTGTTATGAAGATCATTCATAAAAAGAAATTGAGAGATCAATGCACTGTTAAGGACCATAAAACCATTTTTTTATGCATGAAATGACCAAAAACTCATTAGAAATGAATGTATTATGATATATTTTTTATTTCAATATCCTTTTACTATAGTTATATAATCCTTTTACCCTAGAGACTGAGAACATATGAAAATATACTTTCATGATATCTTTTTATTTCATACGCATAATTGCATAATTTATTTGTTAATCAATCAGTTCCCATTTAATTTCATACACTAAAATTTAATTATCCAAAACCAATATTTCTACAAGAAACATATTTAATAGATCATTAAAATTAAAATTCATTACTCATATATTTAAATATTTTTTTAAAAAACTTCTTAGAAAAATTTATCCAATAAAACACTAATTTGAAATTAATGTTTTCCATGTTTTTTCAACATAAATATTCATAAAAAATCTTACATTCCAAACTCATCATCCAAATTTTTTTATGGAAGGTCTGTAAATCACAATTTTTTTCCATATAAATTTTTCTTGTCTTTTAATTTCACATTCCATACATGTTAATACCTTTATCAATTTAAAAACATCATTAATATAAGTTTTCATCCAAAAATAATAACTATGATTGTCCAAAATATTTAGTAAATCCAAACATGTAGAAAACTCCAACAATGATAACATAAACCATCAAATCACTAACCAATTTTATGGTCACCAATAATATCCAATAAAAATATTTTTATCAGTATTATCTCATCATTAAGTACATTTTAACAGTTTTCTATGCTCAATAATTTCTTTTCTAAAAAGAAAAACTTTGGATTGAATGACATTTCCCAATCATCAGTACAATTAACAATATGTTCTCATATCATTAAGATAAAATTAATACATTACAATCATCATACGTCTTATCAATATTATAACAAAATTTTCATTGATAAAAAATTATAAAACATGTGTATTGAATTGAAATACAGGTATATTAGTCATTCCATATAGGTTGTATCAATAGCATAAACATGACCTCAATCCCTTGATATCTTATGGGGTAAATGACCTTGACACTTGGGACATTACTATGTATTGTTCTACATATCCATACATTTCAATCCAATAAATTTAGAAATATATTTATTATCCTTGAAAACATGTTCATAGTGTCATTTATCTCCACACTCATAGAAAACTACCATTGCCTTTAAGAATGTACTTGGGAGTTTCATTCCCCAATTATCACATGTGGGAAAAATCCTTTTTTCCCTTATTCGCATAATCCATTTTTTTATCTACCATAATCATCATACCTTTCTTACCTTTTATTATATAATACATGGGGAATAATTTCTCTATGTTCAAAGAACATGATACAATTTGATTGTATAATGAGAATGTTTGGTATATTAGTTCCCTTCAAAATAATTTCTAAATCCTATTAAGGAAATGAAAATTATTACACTTTATATCATTGATATAGTTCATTTAAATTCCATTAGTTTCCATTTCTAAAATAGGTAATAATATAAAATATATAATTACATTATGTATCAAAATGTATAATCCAAAACTTGTGAAGTAGATAACATAAATCAAAAAAATAATTCATATATAATCTCATAATTCCATACTATGTTTCATTGGGAATACTTCAAAATCCTAAAAATATTTTCATATCATTAATAAACTATTTCCATGAAAAAGTGAATTATCATAACAATATCCCTTAGGAATTTAAATATAGGTTTTCAATAAGGACTGTTTTGGTTTAATAGGTAATATTCATGTCAAGCTGTATGTTCCTTTTTCATATATATTACCCCTAGGTATATATGTTCTAGAACCATGCCCACCTCTAATATACAAACATGGATGAATTTCTAGGATGAACCATATAATCTCCACCTTACCAAAACATTTGTATTTTTTAAATACTTATCCTTTATTTTTATCATAGGTTTATATTATATAATATATGATTTCCTAAATCTAGTTCCCAAGGTTTATAATAAAATTTCTCTAATTCTGAATGTAAAGATCTTGACCCCCATTCCACCAAGTTTGTGGTTACATTATTCCATTGGAATAAGATACATGTATTTTCAACTGAAATGGCCAAATAGTTCAGTAGTATTGGAAAAATAGTTATGTAATAGAAATTAAACTTTTTATTGAGAACACAAACTTCACAAAGTGTTTTCATTGAGAACTCTATTATTCCTATTAATCTATCCCTACATTTCAATCACACAACACATCATGGAATCATAGGTAGAATAAAAAATAAAATAATCTGATATTATATATTTAATAAGGGTAAAAATACTTTGGAAGTTATTATTAATTATGAATTATAATAAATTTTTAAAGGTAAATAACGCAAACACATTCCATTTAATCAACTAAATGTGTAAAATATGAAAGAAATTAATGATGATCAAATAATGCTATGTAAATAATCACGTAATATTGATCCTTATCCATAAATATTCACACAGACAATAATAACTATATCATAATGAAGGAATTCATAATTACAAAAATATGAAACATATCTTGAAGACCTTTAACTTGACAGTTTTAATATGTAGGAAGAAACCCATATAATTTAGCCAACTACTTTGTCTCAAGATACATACATAATTATTTATGGGCTATTTATTAGTAGGACCAACACATTAATTAGTAATAAAAATGGATTGTATATATGTAAGGGTTAAAATATAATAAATATAAAAATTAATATTAAAAAAAAATAAATGAAATGTTAATATGTACCCTATTAAAATAAATATAATCATAAACCATCAAGAGTAATACGGAAAACTGTATTACAAATGTACGTTCTCAATTAGAATCATCATAAACCATATAATTAAATAATATGAATGATACCAATAAAAAAATATCCCTATTTTATGATAACAACAATAATGTTTCTATGTTATTGATGAATATAAATACCATAAAAATGGAATTGTATATTTATTTAGGAAAATATTATTTTAACCTTTAAAATATGTTCTAGATGAAAAATTATCAAAATCTTCTGAAAGTTATTTTCATTAAAAACATCATTTTAAAACTTATTAAATAATCTAAAAACCATATACTGGTCATGATGTTGAAAATTTTTATTCATGTCATACACAAAAAAGTAAAGATTCATTCCATGTATTCAGTGAAAGATGAATGATTCTTGTATTGAAAATAACATAGATATTCTATACAAATAATTTTAATGAATTAAAAATGGGTTAAAATGTAATCAAAAAATAATTTTTAAAAGGCTACTTTTTTTTTATTTTTTGGAAACTTTTTTAATGAATAATGATCTTCACCGAAGATTAAAATATTTTTAGGTTTACTTAAACAAAATTTCACAATAATTTTTAGTTTCATAGTGTTGAAAATGGTACTATTACTTGAAAAAATACCTGAATAACTATTTTAGAGAAAAATATATTGACATTTAGATAGAAATTTTAACTAATTGCACCAATGTATACTTAAATGAAAACAATGACGAATATTGATAGATTGGGAAATAAACCCTTACTAATTTGGTATATTTTGATTCAAAAGACCCATAGAAGATATAATAATAATAATAATGTTGAATAGATTTAAGACAAAAAGATTTATGATATATCTTATCAATAAGGTAGTATAAAAACTATGAAGAGGAATAAGTGGGTAATATGAAATCTGTCTCACTTAAGTAATATTTATACAGGAAACCCTTAACTCATATTCAACTTCATTCATATATTTAGGAACATCCTATTTAATAAATATAATTGTATTATAAATTTATTAATTAAAAATACGCATAGATATCATTCTATATATGATTTAATTATAGTCTTTTATCACCCATTTATTACCAATTCATTTTTAAAATTACTATTTTATATGGTAATGGCTTTGTTTATAATGTATGTTTTAGTTCAGTGATTTTGGACCAATTAATTTGATAATGGTTGAAACAACTCATAAAAATATAAAATGATATAAATATAAAATATTCATTATATATTTATTTAGAGTAATAAATAAATTTTAGAGATATGCAATGGATTCCACTAATAATATAGATTGTAGTCCTCATATACTCAAGAATGATGTTTCTATTTGTTTTGACAGATATAAAACAAATGAAAATAAATATTAAGTAAACATTATAGAATGATTATTGTGTTATATATATAATTTAAATAAAAAAAATATAACCGTATTACAATCCAAGTAAAAGAAAAATATAATCATTTCACATCGCTATATAGAGGTGATAATAAACACATGTACAAAAGTAAAATTAGTATTTCTAAATGGATTGGAAGATAAGACATTAGTTGAAATTAAATGTTTACAAATGTATTTTTAGATCATAAATATCAAATATTTTCATTAAATTTATCATTAATACCATTAATTTAATGAAAAAGATAAAAATGAATCACATCACTTCATGAGGCGATAATGTCACATACTCAGGACCGACATTATCATATCCCCCACATAATGGAAAGTAATAAGTAATATGTGAGATAATACGTCTAGAAGTATTATAATATCATTAATATGATATAAATATTTTAAATTTATCATTATATTTATCCTTTATTGGTGGTTATTGAAAATGAATTACATCTGTTAATGTGGTAGTAACCTTATATACTCAAGATCGACTGTTTTGGTTCCCATAAGATAGATTGGATATTGATATGTGTTATTACATTAAAATTAAAAAATTATTAGTTTAGATTATATTATTTAGTAATTATATTGTCATATTTTAATAATGTTTTATGGATTTGGAATAGGAAATAACACATTTCTACATGTCTAATAATTTTACCTTTTCTTCGGAGAGCCTCCTTAGGTTTGTACCAAATGCCATCATTGTGGGGATTCATAATAACAATAAGACCACATGGATGTTTTGTGTGAAGTATTTAATGTATTGTATTAACTGAAGGTTTTTGTATGTTTTTATTTTGGAGAGGATAGGGATGGCCTTTTATAAGTGAGGTGAGTGGCAGACTTGTATATTTTGAAATGAAAAAGGCCTACCCACATTTTTCACACTTCTAATGGCTGGAAAATGGTCCATTATAAATAATTTTATGTTATAAGGTCGAAATACATCCATAAAATGGGTGTTGGACAAGTTTCAATGATATTTTACCCCTTAACATTTTTTTGACACCTAGAATACTGATCTTTACCTTAAGTATAATAATTAGTTTTTATTATTTTCATTATTATTTATTGTAAAAAAATTATGTTGAACATATTAAATAACATAAATTATTATTATTTCGCACATATAATCATTTATATCAAATTAAAATCATAAAAATTTCATAATTAAATATTAAAATAAATTTTAGATGTGATGAATAAGTGATTTTGCAATAAAAATTAAAAAATTTCACTATTGAAAAAAAATATTATTTTTAGAAAATTATCAAAAATTTACTCCAGTATTTTTTGGAAATATATATATATTTATTTATTTATAATTTTTAAAATAATTTTTTCAAATTTCCTAAAATAATTATTTTTAAATTATTTGTGGAAAGCATGACAAATCTGCCTTTCAAGAAAATATTATTCTTTAGAAAACAATTCATTCCCTTTAAAATAGTTATTATTTTATTTATTAAATTCTAGAACAATAAATTTAATATATATATATATAAAACATATAATTTTCATAATTATTTTTACTTCTATTTATACCGACAAAATTAACAGCAAGGAAAAAATGGTCATGTTTAAATAATATTATTTTAATAGTGTATCGTGTTTCGTTTAAACCCAATATTTAGTGAATTAAAAGATAAACTCAGTGGTTCAGGTAATGCAAACACAAAATGGTGTTTGATTAATAGTAATCTATCGAATAAAATAAATTTATTTCAAAAATATGATATCATAAAGTCTCATGGTGATATATTCTTATCTAAGTATGGTGTTATGACTCATATAAGATATTGAATATGATATTATTTTATTAAAATCTCATGGTGATACAAAAACCATAATGCTGACATTGTAAATTTAACCCAAAACCGTAGTTTGAACTCACAGATATTTTAAATCATCATAAATATATTTAGATAAGATCATTGAATTATTCTGACATCTATAATATAATTAATGTATGTATTTTGACATAATATTTATAAAATTCATTTTTTTGTTATGTATAAATTTAATTATTTTTTCACATATATATATTTTTAATATTATAAATATTTTTATAAAATTTATTAACCATGTTTTCAAAAAGTTACTTATCCATAAATCCTTTATCTTATTTTATCTTTCTTGTTTAATTATCTTTTTTAGTATATTTGATCATTTTTAACAATCATATAAACATGAATAAAGAAATCATGAATATGAAAAAATAAAATAATATATGTAACTTTATTAAGAGATTTAAAATGGTAGATTTATCAATAATATAATAAATCAACATGTTACCAAATGGGACTATATCCATGGGATGGGATTGTCTCATGATTCAACATTCCACCATTGACCCCTATAAATTGATAGAGAGTTTCACCTTGTCTTGAGTTTTGAACCACCGCCTATCCCCAGAGCTCCAACCATTACATGTTTTATACTCATAGGAATTTGAGGGGAATAATGGGATTGAGATAAAATAATCATAAACACATAGGTCCAATATAATTATGTTGGTAGAGATGACATGGAAGAAAACATATTTAATTCTACAAAACCTTACCTCATATATAAAATCCATAAAAAGTTTGAAATTAAACATAATCGCAAATCATTCTATGGTTTTTCAAGATCAAAATATATTTCATTAGTGTAACAAAATCACGTTTACAATGGCTAGAATTAATTTCAAATATTCGTATTAATAAAGATAAAACTATATTAATATTAAAATTAATGGTTTTATTAATTAATAAGTTATTTATTATAAATATTAAACCAAAATGTCTTAGATATACATGAGATTCCAATAATCATTAATTTAAAATTAATTAAATCATATTAATTTTATCTAAAATACTCGAGTAAATGGAATTTATTGGAGTAAATATTAAATGTACCCAAACAATCTATATGATGTTTTATGTGGTCTTTATGGTTTACATTGTATTCACACACCATGTAGCATAAACAAAATTTTATTTTGTTACTTGAGGTATAGTTCTCCTTTTCATGATTTTTAGTTTACTCGTGCACCGACGTGTCAGCAGTATCTTCTGAGGACTAACAAATGCACTATGGTGGTCTATTCTCCATGTCGTCTGCACCTATGACCTCTCAAGGATGTCACCTTCCCTGCGATGGCCTCGATTATGCCATGCCATCCATATTATAATTTAGTGATCAACAACACTCAATTGGGGGGATCGAGCCTTGTTTGGGTCATTATGTTCCCACTCTGTTAATGGTTTAAAGGCCATGGGAGGCTCGGGGATTGACGTTTTATAAAAAATGGATTAATCCTGAATATAAAGACCAAAAAACAACACCATCTCGCAAAAACTCATGATCCATGGATTAACCTATTGGTGCTTTGATTCATGCTCTTCATTTAGAAAAAATGGGGAAATATTAAATAATTCAAAACCCTTACCTCATTGATGTTTTTGGCCATAGCACCTCGTCCTCAATGGTACTAGAGGTCGATGGAATTAATCATTCTTCAAGGTACGTATAAGTTGATGACATCCCACTCTGATTCGAATTTCTTTATTGGGGATGCAATCCGTCAGTGGATCATTATAATATACTCAAAGATTAATCCCCATTCTCCAACGCATCAAACTATTAAAATGAAAACAGGTTAAAACATTTCTATTACACTATATCATCATGTCATTACGCTTTTCAATTTTTTGAAATAGAATCATTGTTATACATCATTAAAATCATCATTACGCCATGTGTTAATAATTAATTGATGAGTTCCATTAATGTGCCAAATTGATGCATTGCAGCATCACCATGTCGCTGCTCATCTGTTGAGGAAAAGAAATAAAATTTCTTTTTAAATTGATTTATCTTTTTTCCAAATGGTCTGAAAATTAAGAATATCGTCCATCCCTTGTCTATCGAAGTTATTCCTTCCCTAGGTAAATCCTGACGTTCTAAATTCAATAGTGCCCTCAAATTTTTGATCTGAGTACCAGTTCAATATTTAGAAAACCTTACTTTCACATTTTCTAATTATTACTTAAATGATGTTCAAGAGTTATATTCTAGGCTCATTGGGCCTCATAATCACATGTTGTCAGAGGATGTAGTCTCGACATAATTTCATATAATTTAAAACAAATTTCACTAAAATTCTGAGACATTACAAAAATTTCATAGAGCTAAAGATGAAAATATTGGTTACCTCATCTACGAAAATTATTTAACGAGACTATATTTCCTCAAAGATGGTGGGGTGGGTCAGGAATATTATGGAATGTTTTTTGTGCTTATTTAATCACTTTACATACCCCCAAAATATTTTCAAAATAATATAACTTCAAATGAAATTTGTCTTCAAAGAAAGCTAATTTCTAATGTATCTCTTAAATTTGATTATATTTGTCCCCCAATTCTTTTCTTTTCTCGAAGCGGTGTTCAATAACCCATGATGTCGGAATACTCAACCATGTTAATGGATTGAAAATAAAATATCACTAAGAGGGATGGATCATCCCTTACCAGTTGGTACAAAACATCAATATGAGTAAAAGATCCAAGTCGGTGAATGTGTTCAACTGTTTGAAAAGAAAACTTGTTCATTCTTCTTCGGATCTAGCGATGCGACAATATATGACAAATCAAAGCAAGAGTCAACAACTGAATGACATGTGTTGGTAGGTGGATCCATTCCTTTTTTCATCATTCTCCTAATTAATAAATCAAGATCACTACTGGTGTTCATGGTGGTCATTACAAGAATGACTATATGTGATATTTTAGCACACCTAGATAGTGTTTGGGTTTTGGACAATGACATTTTTTTTCACCATGCACATATTCATCATGGAAGGAAGAGAGAATGAAAATGGTTGAGGAAAAAATATATTATATCTATAGTCCATTTTTCTTTTCTACCGTACCCCAACCAACACCATGGATTCCAAAATAATGGTTTCTATCAAAATAACCACACATGAATATTCTTATGAAAAAAATATTCATCATATTTGAATTTTGATCACAAAGTCTATCCAACTCCATTTATTAAAAATATTTACAATTGTAACCTCTATAATTCTTTATTAAAGGGCACACTTACTATCGAAATTGTTATTTATATAACAATAATTATATATAATGATATATATATCATACATATATATATTCATTATACTTTGTATTATTCATTTATACTAATTTATAGATCTATGTATAGTTATATATATATTTATTAAAATATATTGATATAAACATTGTAAATAAGTATATAAAATCATTAAGAATAGTCTATATTTTAATAATTAAAATTATATTCATATTATATAAATTTTAATATATATATATATATTTATATTTATAATTATCTTTGTGTGTTTACATATATTTGTATATATGATTATATATTATAAAATGTATAATTAATATATGGTAATAATCATATATATACGGTATTTTTAAAAAATACCCTTTAAATATAAAATATTTATTATCAATCTCATTTTCATAAATTATAGAACAAAACGTCCCCATATTTATATCATTCAATAAAAATATTTAATAAAATATTTAAATTGGATATGATGTTTATATGTAAATATAATATATTAAAATTTAACATAATTATTTATATAAATATATAAACCAACATAAGTTTAATTTAGTATATTTTTATTAATATGTGTAGATAAATATAAACATATATATTAATATAAAAATCGGTGTTGTGAAATGAATATAGTTTGACATGGTTTGAAAAGATCTCAGTGAAACAAATAAAAAAAGTAAAAAAGTGATGTTGGTATAAATATGTTTAAATAATATGCATGTTTATGTATGTATGTATTTATTCATGAATATGTATGTATTTATGTATACATGTGTCTATGTATCTATATGTCCTAGTATTTATGTATGTAGGATTGTGTGTGTGTGTGTGTCTATATGTTTTTGCATGTGTCAATGCATGTGTGTATGTGTATCTATGTGCATGTGTATGTGTATGCATGTTTATATGTATGTAAAAATATGTATATATATATTTCTTTTATGTATGTATGTATTTATATGTATGTGTATGTATGTGTATGTGTGTATATATGTATGTGTATCTATATGTATGTGTATCTACATGTATGTATATGTTTTTGTCATTGTGTGTTTGTGTGTGTGTGTGTTCATGATTGGTAAACCCTAGTCAGTTTAGATGCATAATGCAGCAAAACAAATTGGCATTTTGAGGTGCATCTGCTACACCTTCTCCAATTGATCACATAAAATGATCTTTAGAGATATCAAACGTCACCTATTATTCTCTCTCCTAATAATGTTCTTAATTCTTGGGCATGATATAAAAATGAATTTTCTCAGGATACTTGTTATGTTCATCAAACATAGAAGATAAAATCAAAAACTATACATCTTTCCACAAGTAGAAAATAGGGCTATAGCCAAGACCATGGGGTCCACAGCTATAATTTTTACAATTGAGAAATCAAGTATTAATAGTGCTAGCTAAAATTGTTGAAAAAATGGGGATTTATATTATCACTAAAAGTTTTTTCATAAAGTGGTACCTGTTATCAAAACTAATAAAAAAACCCTATTAATGTTTGTTCTTTATGTGAACTAAAAAAAAGTGCTCACACTGGGGGCACCATTATTAGTTCTTGTACAAAAGAAATTATACGGGGGGGGGGGAATTTATTAGTGTTTTTCTACAAGTGTTGATATTGACCCAGCATTATCAATTCCTTTTTACTAACACTAGTAAAGGGTATATTTCCAAAAAAATTATATTACATTAGAAATAATATATTTATATATTTATTTATATTCATAGAATTAAAATATTTTTTAAATATGATTTAGAAAAGGATAAGTACATATTTACACATAATATATGAGTTATTTATAAAAAATGGATTATACTATTATTAAAAAAATATAAATTAATATATTTATTATTATTATCATGTAATAGTTATTTAATAAAAAATTTATTGTAACACCCTGAGCTTCCATGATACGCTTCTCATTCAATAATGTAATAGCTTGCATTGTACGCAATTTTGAGGTTCTAACACACACCAAAACCAATCAAAGTAACCGTTATGAATAGTAATACCTACTTTTTGAAATTATATAAATTTTATATTTCAAAATGGACTTCATTTCTGGATTCAGAATATCGAAATTAGCCTATGTTGAATTTTTAGTATTTTTCGGAGAACTTCCAATTTTTTATGAATAGTGAAAAATACTTAAAAACAACATTTTTAATCAAAATAATTTATAGTGATAAATTATACTATTGAGTGGTTTTAAAGTATAATTAGAAAATATTTTTACAATTTTATCCAATGGTGTTCATTATAATTAATTTCACTTTGAAATAGGACATAAACAATTGTCAATCTTTTGATATATATTGTTTCTGAAAAACACGCTATTTGATGTGACAGTGGGAATTAATTATAAAATTAATTAATGTAACTTATATGTTTTTAATTTTTTAAAATATACATCATTTTTAAATTCAGGACATCAATTATAGCTTAGGGTGAAATTTTAGCATTGTTCTGAAAAACATCAATTTTTGATGAATAGTGAAACCACTAAGTGGTAGTTAAAAAACTGATTTTTAGTTTAGATGAAACATTACCACTTCTGTGATTTTATTTTCAAAAATCTGACATACATGGTTTTCATTAAGAAGTAAAATGTGGTTCAACGGGATTAAAATAATTTTTTGGTGAATAGTAACTTTCAAGTTTAATTAATCGCGATTAAAGGTAATTAGTGAAATTTAAGGTAAAAATGATATTATAAAAATATGAAAATACCTTTACACTTTTCCTACCCCTATTGGATGATTCATGTACGACCAATAAAATCCATTGGACAACTTGGGGACCCCATGGAGCCACATTGGTTGGAAAATGACATTAAAAACGTTTTATTTAATGTTAAAATAAAAATGTCACAAACATGAGTTGTTTTACTAAGTCAATTTTTAAATGGGGTTATAAAAGTCATATTTTTTACTATAAATATTCATTAGAAAGCTAAAAATATTTCATACATCATGATAGTTTCTTTATAATTTTTAGACATTAAATAAATTAAATAATTTAGGACACCATGATGATGCAACGATTACCTCATTAATTAACAATTTAAATAAAATAAAAAGATAATATAAAATCTAAGACTTACACTTTCCCAAAGAAAATTGGATGAGTATATTTCGAACCATTATCACCTTTCCATCGAAATATATATGTGTGGGACCTTTAAAATTCGAAACTCAATATATAATAATGTAACATTTCATTATTTTCTAAGAGTGCCCCTCCTCTCCTCTTATAAAAGGCCCCCACCACTACCACCTTATTCAAACCTTCAAATCCTTTTTTCTCGGCCAACCTCTGACCAAATACGGCCTCAACTTCCCTCTCTTACTCCTAGAAGCCTCACTTTGGGAACAATTCTTCCCAAGGAAGCCTTTGGCTAAAATCAAAAAGAGTTACCTGATTTTAAGGTAATGTCTCCTCTTGTGCTCTTTTGTTTTATTATGCTTCTCCAACCCATTAAACTCTTTTTATTCCATTATTTTGTAACAACACTAGTATATTCAATATACTAGGATGTTTTTATGTATAGGATTTGATTTACACTTACACACACCTTCATCTAATGGTTAAAGAACATACTATTTCTGTGGTTGGCGAAATACTGCCCCACAAAATGATGATTGTTCAATATTCTTTTAACACCTCTAATGGTGGCCATTTTGATGAACCTATATTCAAATATGATATATATATTATGTTTATGTTTTACTTATGATTATGTATTTTTCATTTATGGAAAACCATTGTGATTTCCATTATGGGTAAACGCGATAATTTCATTTTAGGAAGTGCGGACTACTGCCCCCTCAAAGTGATTTGAATCGTTAATGTCATATGTGGGATGTATAAAGGATTGAGTAAATGGTATTATACATTATATTATACTGTAATTATATTATACCTTTATATAATTATAACTTCATTCCATTAAATATGAAATAGAAATGAAATTAGTGTTCATGCGTACGTACAACTTACCGTCTCTATGAATAGTGCATTTCATTTATTACCTCTAAATGTTATGTAATATTATAAATGAATGTATATACTGGATATATATGATGTATATGATATCTAAATCATGAATATAATTATGGACATAATGTATATTTTACCACATGAACAAAGTTTAATTATAAGAAGTTTATTTTTGACTCGAGTACCTAAGATCGACAAAACGACCGTTATTAACTTAAATAATTACATAATGTTCATGACATAGTAATAAGTGATATAAAGGGAATAATGAAGTTCAAAAATATTCTTAAGAAGGTAAAGATTAACTCTAGTTTATTATTCAGGAGGTTAAAGAGCGGTCGAGTCAAGTCGGACACGAGGTAAGGGAACTTCTCAACCCAATTTCTATTCTTTGGGTTAATCTCCTATTTTAAAATTATGTCATGATATTATGTCCTATCTTGTATTTATACTTTATTTATGTGTACATATAGTTAATACGCATAATCTATCTATTTTATTTAAAAATGATCTTTATAAGGGACTTCTTCTCAATCTCCTTTCATTGAGGCATGTTTTATTTGGTGTATAAACCCATTTGACTTTTACATTTATTCAAAAGGAATCTTTTTATACGAAGCATTTTTACTAATCGAAAAAAGGAATGTTTTTTTCTTATGTATGTGGCGACAATGACTTCCATGCCACCGTGACTATTATTTGAGTTCTGATTCCTCTACAAGCCATATCTTTTTTAAAATGAAAAATAAATACAAAGTTTTAATTATCTTTTATTTTGGTATTGAAAATGGTTTTGGAAATGCTGTTATTATATCAATGTTTTTATTGATATCTTATTATTGAAATGTGGAAATTTTATGTTTCCTTTATGCATGTTTTATGTGATACGATTATGTTATGGATTATGATATGTTTAAACCTGTTCATATGAGGAATGCATTAGACTTAATAAGTGATGGGTGGAGCCCGCTATAGCTCCTCGATGAATCGGTAGGTCTCATGAGACAAACTAGTGTCTTGGCATGATGCCTTGACAAAATCTTATTTGTAATCTTAGAACGAGGCATTGGCTATGTGGTTATGATAGTCTGGAATTATGAATTCCATCATTATGAAAGTGGTTATTGTTATTGCATGTGATTATTCAACTAGTAGAATATATATGTGAGTAAGTAAATGGAATTATTTAATTTTATTTTTTCCATATTATGCTAAAGTTGATGTTTAAAAAGGCTTTTGTTTTCATTATACATTACCTTAAATGTTAATGTTTATTTATTAAAGCTTCTGCAATATTGTTATCCTTACTGAGCATCTGAGATCACCCCTTTCAATGTTTTAATATTTTCCAGGATGTGAAGATGTATTTTATGAATGACCTGCAGGGATAGTCAGAAGAGGATATGAGTGTGGACTATAGAGACCTTGTTATTGTAGTTTTTCAATTTATGATGTAATGTAACATTTATAAATGTATCTAGTGTTTCCAGGGCTACTAAACTAATCAGTCTTTCGAGACTTGATCTTTTGTGATCATGCGAATGTTACGCAATAACGCACCGACTCTGGGTACCTAGGGTCGGGGCGCTACAGTTGGTATCATAGGCAGTTTAGTACTAACCTTGGAAGCTAGATTTAGATAAACTATGATTAGAGCACATAGCCCAAAGATAGACATTGAGGATTAGTATAGAAGAACTTCCTAGAATTTTGGTATTATAGAGATTTTGTGAGTTTTTTGAGTAATACATTACTGTCTAGATACGAGCAGGTAGAGGTGGCTCTGGCACAGATATACCTAGGGGTAAAACCCAAAAACACCGCTTTGAGCTAGACTCAAATGGGAACTGGTGCACGACAGCGGGCCTTACTACACTCTTGGCTACGACACTCCCGGGGGATATGCTTAGGATAATTCTTAATTTCTTTACATTCCACTATGATGGGTTACGAGTATATACTTCTACAAAGAATTTTTTATTATTATTATGGATTATATCCATAAATAGTTCAATTTATGTTAAGTATTTTTCATGTATGGAAATATGTATTTTGATTCATAAACCAATCTAGTTTAAGCCATTGTTTAGAAATGGCACCTAGTGGAAGGAATGTAAACCGTATCAAAGCACGCACTCCGTGTAGGGATTTCCCTCCTGCTCAAGATAATTATTGTGGAGCTGGAGATACAACTGGTGCTAATCAACTTATTACCATACTGGGACAACTCACTCAGGTTATGAATAATAACCTTACTCATATGGAGCACCCTAATCCGCAACTTGGAGGATCAATGTTAGACCGCTTCATGAGGAAACAACCACCAACATTTAATGAGGGTAAAAATCCATTAGTAGCTGAGCAATGGATAAATTCCATAGGGAAAATATTCCATGCCTTGGGCAGTGGTGAAAGGGAAAAGGTTATCATGGCAGTTTACCGCCCCACTGGAGATGCTGATCAGTGGTGGTCATTGATTCAAAACACAAAGGAGGATGATGAGGTATCAAATATGGAATGGAGGGAGTTCAAAGAGATTTTCTTAGAAAAATACTTTCCACATGACCATCGAGAAGATATGGAAAGTCAATTTCTGAGTCTGAGACAAAAGAAGGATTAGAATGTTGCAAAGTATGAGGCTAACTTTACAAGGCTAGCGAGGCATGCAGCAGATTATATACGTAACCCAAGAAGTAAGATTGACCGTTTCTTTGATGGGTTAAAACCTTTTCTCTGATGAGCATTAGTATCACAATGTTTCTCAACATACGAAGATATAGTCTCGTGTGCTATTAAGATAGAAAAGGAAATATCTATGTCTTATGACAACAAAGTAAAGCAAGAGAAGAAGAGAACGGTGGAACAAGAGACAGATAAAGGGAAAAAGGGAAAGAAGGATTTTCCATTATGTGATAATTGTGGGAAGAGTCACCCTGGTACATGCCTAAAAGGAATGGGAGTTTGTTATAAATGAGGAGAAAAAGGTCACCGGGCTCTTGATTCCAAGGGAAAAAAAGAGGCTATCAATATTGAGTGCTACAATTGTAGAGAAATGGGGCATTATGAAAATGAATGTCCTAAGCGTCATAGAAACTTACCTCAGAAAATGCCAAGGGATCAAGGACAATCTTATGCTGTTACTATAGTTGAAGAGGAATAATTAATGTATTAGTGCTTTTGGACTCAAGGATTATATTCTAGTTATAAGAATAATGTGATATATACAATGATTGTACTGAAGTACTTTTTGTTTTAATATGATGAAGGTAATCATATTTTTAGTTTGTGATAATAAGAGAAACATTACTTTGTTTGGAGAATCTGATGTTACAATTGATTTTGGAATTTAGAGACCTTTTAGAGAAAGTCTGGATAGAGGTATTTTGGATAACAATAAAGGTTGTAATGGATTAAGTGGAACCTTGAATAGTATTGTTTAAGGTTAAAACATTTCTGAATATTATATTTTGAATATTATAATACTAATGTTTTAGGAAAAGGACAACCTGCAGGTTGGGGGATAGCCCGTCGCATCGGACAAAGCTGCAGGAATAGAACCCACAACCATAGTGGGACAGACTTTTTTTACCTACCAGTAGCCTAAAGGATTTCCCTGGTTATTAAAAAATAGTTTTCCTAATATAAATGGTAAGTTTTAATATTTGGAACCTTTTACGAATACAAAAAATATAATATTTTAGAGTTCTAATATCTTTTTGAGTGAAAGATGGGTTTGTGGTAAACATTTATTAAAGAATGAAAGTCTACATGACAAGTAAGTATATTTCATATGTTCTTAGTAAATCCCTTAATTAAATTCCTCAACTTTATGAAAGGTAACTTAAAACAAAGATGGTTAACTTTTCCAACTGGGGATTCAATGACTATTTAACCAATGACAAGTTTGTGATTTTATTATGGTTAACTTTCTCCTAATCCTGTTTTCTATAACTCTCCATCAGACCTTGATGGTTTGTTTCTCCTCCATATCCATACTTTCATAGAATCCTATTATGGGCTATCTCAGGTGACCTTTGTACTTCTCTCTCTTTCTTTTAAAGTTATATTTTTATTAACCTTATTTCTGATTTGGGTTTTCCACAAAGGTATTTTATATTTTCATCCTTTTATTTTCAAAGAAAAATTTCGAATTGCGAGGATGCAATTTATTAAAGGAGGGGATAATGTAACACCTCGAGCTTCCATGATATGTTTCTCATTCAATAATTCAATAGCTTTCATTGTACGCAAGTTCGAGGTTCTAACACACACCAAAACAAATAAAAGTAGTCGTTATGAATAGTAATACCTACTTTTTGAAATTATATAAATTTTATATTTCAAAATGGACTTCATTTCTGGATTCGTAATATCGAAATTAGCCTATGTTGAATTTCTTGTGTTTTTCGGAGAACATCCAATTTTTTATGAATAGTGAAAAATACTTAAAAACAAAATTCTTAATAAAAACAATTTATAGTGATAAATTATACTATTGAGTGGTTTTAAAGATAATTAGAATATATATTTTTACAATTTTATCCAATGGTGTTCATTATAATTAATTTCACTTTGAAATTGGACATAAACAATTGTCAATCTTTTGATATATATTGTTTCTGAAAAACACGCTATTTGTTGTGACAACGGAAATTAATTATAAAATTAATTAATTCAACTTATATGTTTGTAATTTTTTAAAATATACATCATTTTTGAATTCAGGATATCAATTATATCTTAGGGTGAAATTTTAGCATTGTTCTGAAAAACATCAATTTTTGATGAATAGTGAAACCACTAAGTGGTAGTTAAAAAACTGATTTTTTGTTTAAATGAAACATTACCACTTCTGTGATTTGATTTTCAAAAATAAAACATAAATGGTTTTCATTAGGAAGTAAAATGTGGTTAAATGGGATTAATATTTTTTTTTGTGAATAGTAAGTTTTAAGTTTAATTAATCACGATTAAAGGTAATTAGTAAAATTTGAGGTAAAAATGATATTATAAAAATATGAAAATACCTTTACACTTGTCCTACCCCTATTGGATGATTCAGGGCCGACCAGGAAAATACATGGGTCAATTTGGGGACCCCATGGAGCCACTTTTGTAGGAAAATGTCATTAAAAACGTTTTATTTAATGTTAAAATAAATATGTCGCAAACATTAGTTATTTTACTAAAACAATTTTTAAATTGGGTAATACAAGTCATATTTTTGAATATAAATATTCATTAGAAATATAAAATTATTTCCTACATCATGATAATTTTTTTTATATTTTATAGACATTAAATAAATTAAATTATTTATGACACCATGATGATGAAGCGATTACCTCATTAATGAACGATTTAAATAAAATAAAAAGATAATATCAAATCTAAGACATACACTTGACCAAATCCTATTTTATGAGTATATTTAGAACTCCTATCACATTAACATCAAAATATATAAGTTTGGGACCTTTAAAATCCAAAACTCAATATATAATAAAGTAACATTTCATTACTTTCCAAGAGTGCCCCTCCTCTCCTCTTATATAAGGCCCCCACCACTACCACCTTATTCACACCTTCTAAGCCTTTTGGATCAGCCAAACTCTTCCCATATACTCTCTCAACTTCCCTCTCTTACTCCTAGAAGCCTAAATTTGTGCATAATTCTTCCCAAGGAATCCTTTGTCTCAAATCAAAAAGAGTTACCCGATTTTATGGTAATGCCTCCTCTTGTGCTCATTTGTTTTATTTTTCTTCTCCAACCACATAAACTATTTTTATTAATTTATTTTGTAACAACACCAGTATATTTAATATACTAGGATTATTGTATGGGATGGATTTGATTTAAACATACACACACCTTCGTCTAATTGTTAAAGAACATACAGTTTCTGTGGTTGGCGAAATACTGCCTCACAAAATGATGATTGTTCAATATTATTTTAACACCTCTAATGGTGGCCATATTGATGAAACTATTTTCATATATGATATATATATTAATTTTATGTTTTCCTTATGATTATTTATTTTTCATTTATGGCAACCCTTTGTGATTTCCATTATGGGTAAAAGTGATAATTTCATTTTAGGAAGTGTGGACTACCGCCCCCTGAAAGTGATTTTAATCGTTAATGCCATATGTGGGATGTATAAAGGATGGATTAAATGGTATTATACATTATATTATACTGGAATTATATTATACATTTATATAATTATAACTTCATTCCATTAAATAAGAAATAGAAATGACAGTAGCGTTCATGCGTACGTACGGCTTACCGTCTCTATGAATAGTGCATTTCATTTCTTACCTCTAAATGTTATGTAATATTATAAATGAATGTATATACTGGATATATATGATCTATATGATATCTAAATCATGAATATAATTATGGACATAATATATATTTTACCACATGAACAAATTGTAATTATAAGGAGTTTATTTTTGACTCAAGTACCAAAAATCGACAAAATGACCGTTATTAACTTAAATAATTACATAATGTTCATGACCTGGTAATAAGTGATATAAAAGTAATAATGAACATGAAAAAGGTTCTTAAGAAGGTAAATATTAACTCTGGTTTATTATTCAGGAGGTTAAAGAGTGGTCGAGTCAAGTCGGACATGAGGTAAGGGAACTTCTTAACCCAATTTCTATTCTTTGGGTTAATCTCCTATTTTCAAATTATGTCATGATATTATGTCATATCTTGTATTTATACTTTATTTATGTGTACATATAGTTAATACACATAATATATCTGTTTTATTTAAAAATGATCTTTGTAAGGGAATTGGTCTTAATCTCCTTTCATTGAGGCATGTTTTATTTGGTGTATAAACCCCTTTGACTTTTACATTTATTCAAAAGGAATATTTTTATACGAAGCGTTTTTACTAAATGGCAAAAGGAATGTTTTTTCTTACATATGCGGCGACAATGAATTCCTTGACACCGTGACTATTATTTGAGTTTCGGCTTCCTTTACAAGCAATATCTTTGTTAAAATGAAAAATAAATACCAAGTTGTAAATATATTTTATTTTGGTATTGAAAATGGTTTTGGAAATGTTGTTATTATATCAATGTTTTTATTGATATCTTGTGATTGAAATATGGAAATTTTATATTTCCTTTATACATGTTTTTATGTGCTATGATTATGTTATGGTTTATGATATGTTTAAACCTGTTCATATGAGGAATGCATTGGACTTAATAGGTGACGGGTGGAGCCCGCTATAGCTCCTCGATGCATCGGTAGGTCTGATGAGACAAACTAGTGTCTTGGCATGAGTCCTTGACAAAATATTATTTTTAGTCTTGGCACGAGGCCTTGGCTATGTGGTTATGATATTCTGGCATTAGGCATTCCATCATTATGAAAGTGGTTATTGTTATTGCATGTGATTATTTAACTAGTAGAATATCCATGTGAGTAAGTAAATGGAATTATTTAATTTTATTTTTTCCATATTATGCTGAAGTTCAAGTTTAAAAAGGCTTTTGTTTTAGTTATACATTGCCTTAAATGTTAATGTTTATTTATGAATGCTTCTGCAATATTGTTATCCTTACTGAGCATCTGAGCTCACCCCTTTCAATGTTTTAATATTTTCCAGTATTTGAAGAATTATTTTATGAATGACCTGCAGGAATAGTTGGAAGAGGATATGAGTGTGGACTATGGAGACCTTGTTATTGTAGTTTTTTACTTTATGATGCAATGTAACATTTTTGAATGTATCTAGTGTTTCCAAGGCTACTAAAATAATCGGTCTTTCGAGACTTGATCTTTTGTGATCATGCCAATGTTACGCAATAATTCACCAACTCTGGGTAACTGGGGTCGGGGAGCTACATAGATAACATAAAAATTAAAGAATTAACGAATGATTTATGATAAGATGAAAATATTACGTGACCATCAAATGACAATAAAATTTGATATTGAATTTTCTTTGGACTCTATGACAAATCAAATCAAATAATACAAAGATATATACATGGTATTAATTTGGAAAACATTTTTCACAAAATTTATGAGGTAAAAAATGGCCCAGAAGCCCTCCTAACCTAAGTTCTTCATTGGGATACCCTAGTTTTTTAATATTATATAGTATTTCAACTTCTTTTAAGAGAGAATTTTTTTCGTTTTCATTTGATGGTGAATTTATTCTCTAGAATTTCATTAATATAGATATTTTGGTATTTAAATTTTATTATTTTCCATAATTTAGAATTACTTATAATTAAATATATCAATGAATTCTTATATTTACTGATAATAAATTTATTGTATAAATATATATTTAATCATTGTTAAATAATACATTATTTTTTAATGTGTAAACCAAATTGAAATAATCATTTATTATTCATTTTACATTAATTAAAAAAAATTCAACTTTTATTTACCTTCGAAAATGCATTAAAATCTATATATATATATATATATTAATTATTTATATATAACCATGTGTGTGTCAATAATAAATATATATTTATATTCATATAATAATATATGTAAATATATACCAATATATGTAAATATTTTTATGTATATGTGTGAAATATAAATGTGTACATCTATGTGTAAAAAAATTTGTATGTGTATGTGTATAAATTCTATGTATATACATCATATGTAAATGTATTATTACTGATATATAGTTATCATTAAATCATTTATACAAATGTATTTATAAGGAGTATTAATAAGTAAAGTATAAGAAATTATATCTAAATACATAATTTAATGTAAATTTGTGTAAATATATATTTAAATAAATATTTAAATATATATATAAATATAATTATATATGGAATATATAAAATTTATTTCTCAATATGTAGACATATTTAAAAAGTAAATTTAAAAATAATTATTTAAATAATATGAAATTAATTATTATCAATTTTATTTTAAAAAATATTTTAACATTTCTTATACATTATAAAAAATAGAAGAATCGTTATATATATATTTAAAAATGTATATAGAATGTATATATATATATACGTGTGTGTGTGTGTGTATTAATAATCATATATAAACATAATTATTTTAATATATATAAATGAATATTAATACATGATATATTTAAATAAAAATAATTGTGTTTATATATATATCACACTGTTCTAAATTTATATTAATAAATAGAAATATTATAAAATATAAAACAAAACACAATCGGTAGAGTGTTAATGGCCATTTAAATGCAGAATAATGGTTAGAAGATTAGTTCGCAGGGTGAACAGGAATTTTTGGGAGCCATCCTAACACTGGGGAAGAGTTTGTGGGTTTTTGTGAGTGCTGAGCTGGGGTAGAGGGGTGACTGATGGCAGGTTGGGGTAAATTACTAAGAAAGGATGATGCAAAAGCAGAAAAGGCGGAGTTCTGTGGATAAAAAATATTTTATCATCATTAATTAATAGTTATTATAAATGGTTCCTTAATTAGTAAATTTTTAGCATTATTAAATCCATCCTTTACCAGATCAACAAATCACTTATAAAGGAACACTTTATCAGTGTTAATATACTACTGAGAAATTCACCCTTAACCAGTGCTTTTTTTAGTGGTCATAAAGGTTTCCTTTATTAGTTCATTTTTATTGAACTAATAGAGGTTGTATTTTAATATCTATTTGGTAGTAAGAACTTACATAGGGTTGATGTAGCAAATTTTTATTGTTAGTAAATTTACACATAATTAGTAAAACTCATAATAAACCATCCAATGAAATAATGAAGATTATATAAATAAAACACAACACCATTGGATAATAATTAAAATAAAATGATGATGTTAATGATGTGTATAAAGAATTTAAAATTTCATTAAAAATATTTTCAAGAAAATAACATATTCACATTGATTTTTTTTACAAGATTAGAAATGATTATAAAAAATCATTTATTTGAAGATAAAATCTGAAATATTATCTAATAATATTTAAAATATTATGTGATTATGAAGGTGGAAAATTCATTTCATGTTGTACATGTCAAATTTAAGATTCTTTTAACATATTCAATAAATTCCAAGCATGATTTGTTTTGAAAATGACATGGAGATTCCTTTTAGAAAAAATAAAAATTCAAAATTGGTAAAAATTTATTTAAAAAATAATTCATTAAAGGATTAAATAATTTGAAAATATTTTTAGAAAAAATGGATTTTGATGAAGAAGGATTTTCGTTCGAAAATAGAAATAATGGTGGATTTTCATAACAAACTTTTTATCAATTATTTTAAGTATAAATGAGTTAAAAATTTGTTTTATTATTTGGAAAAGATCATGAATGCCTATATTATAAGAATATAAACTATGTTTATGATGTAAATATTAATTTTTTTTGGGGTGACACATAAAATAATACGATACATAATAATTATTGATTATGAAGTAATCCATTACCACATTGGTAACTTCTTAATCATAATCCTCACAAAAGAAATAAATATTAATTAAAAATTAAATACAATTAAGATAAATATAATAATAATATAAAATATCCATGGTATTTTATATAAAACACACAAATGAATAACTGGGGAATATGGAGTATATCATAATGAAGTCAAAGTGAGATAATAAATTCTTACCTTAGGATGGACTTCCATTGTATATGTCTAAAACACCTATATAAAAAATAATCTTTTTATTTTGATTATATTACAGAACAATAAAAATATATCTATTACCATATGGGATTTTATTTTAGTCTTTTACATCCCTTTTATTGTCAATGATTTATTGAAATAATTATTTTGAGTGATAATTTCTTTGTTTTTCAGGAATGATTTAGTAGGGTAATTTTGGTCCATTTTATTAGATCATGGTAACATCAGATATAAAATGTTTAAAATTATATAAATATCATATGTATTCACTATATATTTATTTATATTTATATAATTATTTTTTAAATAGAAAATGGATTACAAAGATCATGGAGTCAATAGGTCATACATAAACATGAGCACTGTTTCCATTTTTTCAATAGATGGAACAAAAGTAAAATACATACTAATTAAAAATTACAGAATAATTATTATATATATATAATTTATACTCATCAAATGCATCTTTAATACCATTAATTCAATAATTAAATGAAAAACATTTCACATAGCTATGTGGAGGTGTAGTCTACACGTGCACACAAGCTGCATTTTTTTCAAATACATCAAAGGATAAGAAGTTATATGAGATATTTTATTTATAGAATTATGTTTAGTAAATTAATAAGAAATATAATCATTAAATTTAACTTTAATAAATTTTGTGTATATAAAAAATGAAAAATGAATCAAATCGTTATTTGAGGTGGTAGTCCTCCGTACTCACAAGTGACGTTGTCAGTTCCCCCACATGATGGAATGTACAATGGTATATGTGATATCATAATTAAATAGTTATAATAATTTCATAATTATAATTTAAATATGTTAAATCCATCATTATATACACCCTATAAAAGTGGTCATGGAAAATTAATTACGTCGATTCGTGAGGTGGTAGTCCACCGTATCCATGACCAACAATATCATTTATCATTTTTTTGAAGTGGGAATTGATATGGGTTATAATATTACCATAATAACATATAATTATATTAGAGATATTTTAGTTATTATATTATCCATGTTTAATAATATTTGAACAAGGTGTAATAATAAATAAATCAAATATGCACATTTAGAATTTTTTCCTCTCTTTAATAGATGGTCATTAGGTTTATAACTAAATCCTTATTAATAGGAATTAATAATAAAAATACTGATTATAAGTTGTAGATAGGATATTAAATAATGTATTTGGGTAGATATTGTGTTACAAAAATATTTTTGTAAGTGTGAAGAGTATTTGAGAGTGGGTGGTCTTTAAGAAAAGAAGTTAGCGGCACAATTGTGATTTTCAAAAAAAAATAGTACACATATTTTTTGCAGGGTAGATGAATCCAAAATAAGATAAAATCAATATTTATGGGTTATAATGTTGATATATGGAATAAAATGTTATTTAAAATTATTCTAGGTTATATTTCTTTTTATTTTATTAGTTTATCCCACGTAAAACAAATTTTTATCTTAATCACGGTATTTCATTTTTATAATTTTCACTATTAATTTTTTAAAAATATTAATTTGAACATAGTATATAATCTAAATTATGATTATTCAAAATATATAATTTATTTTTAAAACTAAAATCCTTTAGCTGACATAATTCAATTTTAAATTAATCTGTAAACAAGACGAAAGATCCGTTTTCCAAAGAGAAAATTCTAATATGTATATAACATTTGAATTTAAAAATTATATATATAATTGATTAAAATTCCCAAAATTGGTTATATTATAATATTATTTAACTAATATTAATTTAAAATTAATTTAAGAAAAATAATTTTTAAATATTTAAATGAAAAGGAAAATTTTCATTAAAAATTTGTATTTTTTGATATTCATCAAATAATAAATATTTTCAAAACATTCTCAAAGAATTACCAAATTCAAATTTTGACACATTTATTTAAAAAATTAATTTATTTTTTAATAATAATTTTTCTAAATCTGGTAAAAATAATTTTAAATTATATTTGCAATCCATGACTAATCTGACTTTCATATAAATACATTTTTCAAAAAATGTTGATTTATCCTAAAAATGGTTATTATTTTATTTCTAAATAGTAAATATAAAGTGAATTTAACTTATAAATTTGTAAAAAAATATGCATTTCATTATTTAGTTACTATTATTCATACCCCCAACTAAATTGTTATTTTATATTGGTAATTTTTTAATAGTAATAATTTAATGGATTATTGTGTTTCATTTAAACAGGATGGTATGTGCATCACAATCTAATCATAGTGTAACATGTAATAAAAAATAAACTAGGTGTATCATAAATTTTAAGATATTGTAGATATTTAATTTATTTTACAATAAATATATCATAATGTGTCGGGGTGTTACTATCATAAACTGGCCAGGATACCCTCTTAAACCGGTACCTGAGCCAACCCATAACATAACTGAAGGGCGTTCTCAGTCCTTATATGCTGTCGACTAGATACCATGAATCAAATAACAATAAGATGGAATGATTTCACATAACATGATGAAATAACATAGCATATATATATATATATCTCTCTGTGTGTGTGTTTGGGATTAACAGAGTGAAATAGTGGAAAAGATAAAATATTCCATAACTAAAGGAAGAATGTGAAGAAAATACAACTCAAAAAGAAGTTAAATAATACCAAATAAAAGTACCAATACCCAATAGAAATTAAAATGGGAAATGGATTGCTCCTTGCGATTGCATGGAAAACTCCCACTATCTCACCAATAGCTACCTACACACAGCTGATAGACACCTCAAAACCACATTATAACCCATTTTGTTCCCTACAACAAAAGACATAAAAGGGTCTATGCATCACCGAAGGGGTGCATAGGGTGTGAGATAGTATTATAAATATGATCCCACAATGGTTTTCCATAGAAATTCATTGTTCAATATTTTAACCATGCTCAATGTTAATTAAAACAAGGAATAATAAATAGTTAAAGAGTTTTTATATTAAATGAATGGGCAAATATTTTATTTTCATATTTTTCTCATTTTGTAATAAAACATGGTATATTGTTTCATATAATTTAACATACATATTACAAATAAGAAATATCCAATCATGATAAAGAATGTATCACATATCATACCAAATCCATGATAGTAAATACAAGAATATTATAATCCAAAACAGTAAAAATCAACCAAACAACATACAAATCCATGTTAGTGATCACACTAGGTCTAGATAGCTAGGATACGCATACCCCCCCCGACAAAGATAAGAATCCCCATCATGCCCCTATAGTTATGAATCATATATTGGAAGTAGATTAGCATATAAGAAAGTGACTCCTCCAATAGTTTCTTTCTAGTCCCCAGAATAATATGTCTATCATGTAGAGGAATTCCCCATGAGTGAATCCCATAATATTGTCAATTGATTAGGATTATTACTGAACCTTCAACCTATATACCCAAGGATTCAGATGTTCACTACTTTTGAAAACATTTAATCATAAAAATGATTTGAGAACATTTAATTTATCCAGTTTTTAATTATTTTAAAATACAGTTTTTTAACAAAAAAAGAAGAGAAAAATCATCTTTTACCAAATATTAATTTCCACAAAAAAAATACATCATTCAATGATGCACATTCATTTAGAAAATATTTTAACAAAAAACTAGAGCAATGGAGTTCATCCAGCATAGGATAAATATAGAACCACAATCATCAAAATAGAGGTCACAAACACCCACAACGGGATCCCCCAATAAGAAAGAACGTGATGATGAAAAAAAGTCCCTTGAATCAATCTCCATATCTCAAAATGAATTAAAAATGGTTAGTGGGGAGGATATATAACAAAATACAACAACTAATGAAAATGTTCCAAAATGCAACCAACCAAGGACTAACCCCTAGACCAATACCACATAACATATGTAGAATTGAAACAAAACAATCAACATCAAAGATCAATTTATCTATAAAATTAGTGAAATTATGCCACCATATTCTAGAGAAATGAAGAAGTATAAAGGATCTATTACATAAAGACTTGAAAACATGCCTTAACGATCAAACATTGAATTAATTTATTTGGAATGAATTGATGACACAATAATCACATGGGAAAATTTCTAGACTGAGAAAAAAGAGGTTTCAACTGAATAAAATATGAATAACCTTTGAGAACCCCTAAAAACACAACCTGCAATGATTAAAACACATGTAATAAATTTTTATGTCACATGTTGTGTATTGGGTGTTTGGATGTTTTTATTAACATGAGAATCCCATTACCTATTATTGAAAACCTAGATTTTAACATTTACATGAGGTGTTAATTCTTTTCACAATCTGAAAATATTCATGTTGTATATCAAGTTAATAAAAACATCCAAACACCCAATACACAACATGTAAACACATTACATTTAATGTAAAACTTACATGGTGTGCAAAAACATTACAAAGTGTGTATTTTTTTGTAGGACTATGAAAATATCAAATTTCAAAAGATAACTCTATACAACCTCCAACATTATAAAACATTGGGAGAACCTCCAAACCCTTTAACTCATTTATTCTTGGACTCCATTAATTAAAAATACATACATCATCAAATATTAGTTCATTATCCAAATAAAATTATAAACAACCATGATATTCCCAAAATATAACCAAATTAAGAGTGAAATGATAAGAGAGAATAAAAATAAATAAATGTGTAAATAGGATGTTACAAACTCCCCACTATAAGGATTTCCATCCTTGAGAATTCATATAGAAAAATGATGTCTAAAAATATAGTGAGGTCACAAATCCCTCATAAACAACTCATGCTCCAATGTATCCTGGGAATCCGATTTGTTCCTTCATAATAATCTGACTTAAAAAATTTAATTATCACACAAGACATTAAATTGTGTGTAAATTATTTCCATTGGATACTCCACAAAGGAAATGTATAGCTCTAGATTGATCTATTCCAAAAACCAAATAAGAGAGGGACCAAGGTGGTATTTCTTGATATAAGATATTTGGAAAAAATTATGAATACACATCAATTTAAATAGAAATTAATTTTGATTAGAAAACCACCTATGTTCTTTAGTGACCTGAAATGATCCAATACATTCTATAGTCATTGTTCCATACATTCCGTGTTGACAGTGACCAGAACAAATAGAAACATCCAATTAATACTAGGAACATAAAAAAAATTCCAATAGAAGATACCACTAACCAGCATGATATTTTTGTAAACTCTATATTGTAACTAGTTTCAAATTAATATCATGAATCCTTATGAAAATATATTGAAAAATACTCAGTACAACATGAGACACCTTAACCAAATCAACCCAATAATGAAGTGATATGTATGGGTGACAATAGAAAGCATCGAAAAGATCCATTCAGATTGATGACTACAAACTATTAATATAAGAAAAATAAAAGAGTCCCAGATAACTATCCCATGATACACCAAATCCAAGATTCATTCATAGAGCATATTATCTACGATCTGGGTAGCATAATCCATCTAATCATTTGTCATTGTATTGTTAGCTATTCTCAACCTAACATTAGTTATTATTAACTCATGGAGACTCCTCTATAACCTTAGATTAATACAAGGATCCTTGTATGAAACAATGGTATAGTGAACCCCACATAACCTCATGATATCTTACATAAATAACACACCCATATCTTAAACATCATTGGTGCCCTTAATTGAATAAAAATGACTCAAATTTTCAATAAATTAATCACCACCCAAATATTATTCCTCCATATAGGATTCCATGGTAATCCAACAAGGAGGCCCATGGATACCTCATCCCAACTCAAAAATAGAACCAAAAGTGTTTGGATGAAACTATGAGGTTTCTTATAATTTCATGTTATTTAATTGTAGGTGTAATAGTGGGAAATATAATCAGCAATGGTAGTCTCCATACCCATCTACCAGAATAAACACCTCATTTAATATTATATCTTCATAGTTCCTTGATGAATGAATAATGACTAACCATGGGAATCAAAAAAATTAATCTCATCGTACATGATGTGGTTGAAAATAAATCCCCAAAGTAAAGAGTATCATATAAAGAGAGACAACTACATCAAACATTATCCCCACTGTATAGGATTTCTCAAATTTATACAAACTCATCAACTTGCTGACTAATATAGAGAATAATATTAAAGAGAAATCATGATTAATAAACACTGATAAGAACCATATCTAAATCATCCTCGTGATCATATAGATGAAACTAAGTGGAGAGCCCCATAGTGTTACACTTTTCCTTATTTTCTTATATATCATGTGAAGTTACTTTCCTACTGAGAGAATCAATGATGAAATTCATATTCCATGTGTTTTTTGTGATGTTCAGGTTAAATGTTTTCTGGTATTCCACCAACCACATATGTCTGAGATTCATGTCCTTATGGGTAAAATAAATACCAAGACACTTATGGTATGAAAATATAGTAAAACATTCCCCAATAAGATATTCCCCCAAAAGTTATGCAGATGCATAACTGGAACATGATCTAAATCATGAATGGGGTAATTTTTCTCATGTATCCAGAGCTATCAATATCTGCAAGACACCATATGATCATACTACATAAGAGAGAAACCAAAAAAAATCCAAGTTCATCATATAAAACCATATACCCCTAATTGAGCTAGGGTAATATTAAAATACGTGTCAATGTTTGAAGTCATTTCAGGTCATCAAAAGATGACTTCCACATTGCATTCCATGTGAACTTTTCCCATTTACTGGTATAATCGGTAAATCATAACACCAAATTTAAAAAAACCATGATAAACCATTTATAGTATCCAACAAGATTGTGAGATCTATGAATCTCAATAAAAGATATATCTCTCTTACCATTACATGAAAATATTATCCCTCTCTGAATAAACTAATAATACATTCTCATAAATCACATGACTATAGAATTTTACTTTTGGAAAAAATAAATTGAGTTTCTAGTGATTTAAAAAAAATGTTGACTCGTAAATATTTCAATAAGTAAACCCAATTGGTTCATGTGATCATGCTTGGACCGTGAATAAAAAAATATCACCAATGATCTCTTCCACAAATGTGTTGTGATAATAATGGAATAACAAATTAATCAATGACATAATAACCACAAGAGATTTGGTAATAATAAATAGAATATTATAATATTCATAATTTATATAACTTATACTAAACATCATCTAAGATACATCAGAATCCCGATGTTTGGGAATATGATGACCTGAATAAAGATCAATCTTTGAAAACTCTTCAACCCATTAAATAACTAGAGAAGTAATACACACAAGGAAAATGATACTTGTTCTTTACCATTAATGAGTTACAATTCTGATAATCCACACAAAATTAGTTTGAACCATCTTCTTTCATGGAAAATAAAACATGGGATGCCCCTGGAAAAAAAATACGATGAGAAAAACCTTTCACCACCAAGAAATCCAATTAAATATTGAACACTTTCAACTCTGATAGTTCCATACGATAAGAAGGTATCAAAATTAGTTGTGTATATGGAACTAGGTAAATCATAAACTATACATCCCTCTATAGAGGAAGATCATATAAATTGTAAAGGAAACATCATGAAAATAAAAAAATAAATGTTGGTAGGTCAATAAAAGCGGAAACTTCAGTTGGATCAACTCCAACAGTATATAATATATATCTGAGTTCTTAGGGGGAAGGTCTTGCAAGATTATGCCCCATATCCCAATATCCTTTAAGAAAATCAATCTTGCATTAGCCACAAGAAAAGAAAAAAAAATATGATAATAATATCTTCAATAATTCTAGAAACATGAAAATCTATCCCAATTCCTACACAAAGAATACCTAGATCAATAATAAGGAATCCTAGAATAACTCTACATCTGATATTAATAGAGCACAAGAAGAAAACTAAATCTTATTATATTTTCTCCTCTTAATAGGAATCACTAACTCCATAATAGTTTTCATGAGATCTATTAGGATTTTATTCATATCAACAAAATGTCCAGTTATAGATGAGTGAGATGCATGTGTGACAAATAAAGTTATCACTACTGAATATGAAATAAATATATAACCTAAAATTTTTGCGAGACCTGCATCTAACTCATAAAGAGACTCATATAATTCAATAAGGTGCTTTCCTCAAGGGTCCTACGGCTATACCCATATACTCTTTAAGTAATTTTATTGATCTGCATTGTCCATTGGATTTGACAATATATTACCTTTACGAGGCATATACATAGCCTGAAAAAAGTGATACAAATGACCATAACATCCAGCAATGTTTCATTTCAGTATAGGGTCCAGAAAATAGTTTCATGTGTTTTCATCCTTTCCACACTGATAGAATATTAATTCAACACCACTAGTAACAACTTGAGGTGATAAAGAAGCCCTACCCCGAGTACCATCTACACCATACCTATGATGATCTTAAAAAATTTTCTTATTTACCTAAGTGTCACTAAAGTTTCCATTTGGTGGAAGAGATGTGGAAGAATTACCAACCCTACCTTCTATTTTTATCTATTACATCTTCTAACTATGCCCTTTCATTGCATAGGATGAAATATTTAGCATAAATATATTTGATATTATTTCTGGTAAAAAACCATGAAAGTACTTATAATCTTATAACTTGGCATTATTTACTACCTCTAGTAAAAAATAAAACAACAGGGAAAACCAATTAGTGTATTCTATCATCAAATGATATTCCTACTAAAAATATAAGAACTCCGTATACTTATCTATCATAATAGAATCTAGAAAACTAGGGAAATATGATATTTTTGTATCCACTCTAACCTAATCCCAAATTCTTATTTACCTAAACCGTGGAATCCTACAATCACATTTTAGAACTATCATATCAGTATTCCAACAACATTAACTTGATAATATAAGGCACATCTAGGTTTTGAAATATCTTATTAATATTATATAAATAATTCATGGTATCTTGAGCTTCATTGTTATCCTTAAATGATAGTGGATTATCATTTAAGAACGCCCATGATCAATCAATATCTCTTACTGATCTAGAATGTACAAATATAATTTTGTTATGGACTTGAGGGACATTCTCATTCACATCATGAACTAGCCGCTTGATAACCTCAATATGATTCTTATATATAGGAAGATTCCATTGAGGAGAATTAGATTCACCCTCATGTGGAACCCATGGGATACATCTTAGAGGAAAATAAATATAAACAAAAACATAATAAATGATCAACCAATTGAATATTTTTAGTTTCAACAAGAAAATCATAATAAAAAAAATCAAATTAAGATCATGAAGTTAAAAAATGACACATCCCAACATCCAATTATAACTTGAGTCTTGAAATTGAATGACAAATCTAGACACTTACCAAAACCTACCTCTCATGTCTCAATAATCGTATCTCCAGTCCAAAAAATAGAATAAGATAATGACTCTTGAGGAAAAACATCCCTTTAATACTAAACTATCACTAAATCACCCACATAACCTCTCAAACTAATACCCAACCTGAAAAGTGACATATTAAAAGGGGGTTTTAGATCCCTTTAGGTAAGAGACTATCACCCATACATTAGAAAAAAACTAGAGGGAATAATTTCTCTAAACCTGAAGCAACACCACGATATTTATATATGTAACAGAGTGAAGCAGTTGAAGAGATAAAATAATCTGTAACTAAATAATTAAAATATGACTGAAAAAAATAAATAAAAAATCAAAATATCCCAATGTACATTTAAAAATATCAAATGATAACTAAAATATGTAACCATAAACTCCATGAGATCCCATGGGAGACTCCCACCATCTCACCACCATCTACCAAGACGTTGCTGAATAAAACATCACCGCCTCACTACTACACCTTTCCTTTTCCTGTAGTGAAATTAATAAAAGTTCATACTTTTATGGTAAGGGATGTAGATAGTGTGACATAACAATATAATTAGTATCCCACCTATATTTTCAATAACATGTCTTTATAAAACAATCTGAACATTCTCATATTTATCAAAAACAAGGAATTATAAATAGTAAAACTATTTTTATTTTAAAATAATGAAAAACTATTAAATTTTTCACTTTCCATCTTTAAATTCAACAATGTAAAAAAACATCGTATCATTTCACATAAATATATCACAGATTATATATCAAATCAAACAAATGAATGTAACACATATCATATAAAATTTATTTCTTTATAAACTGAAATAGAATAATCCAAAAACATCCCAAATCATCTAAAGCACATGCCATATCACTCCAATGGTCAATATAGTTCACAATAGCTAGGACACTCATACCCCCAACATAGATAATCACACACATCATGCCCATATAAATATTCATGAAATCTAGGTAGTAGAGGAAGACCCTAGAAATTTATCCCTCAAATATTATCTATCATGATCATAGAACAATATTCCTAGAGAGTTAAAGAACATCCCCTGAGTAAACCCCACGTTACTATAAAATCATGACGAATACTACTAAACTTTAAAAAAAAGTTCCCATAGAATCCCATGTGCTTTATTTTTAAAACCATTTTATCAAATCCATATTTTGAAAACAATTGATAAATATAGTTTAAAATTCATTGGAAATTCATTTTCTTTTATAAAAAATCACTGGAAAACCATATTTTATGAAAAACTAACTTCCACATACTTATCTAATATTTTATTATTATATTTAATCTATAAAAAATTTTCATAAATTGATATATATATATATATAGTTCTTAAAGTATCTTATAGAGATAGAATCACCGACCTAAATACTCACATAACACATTTCTGTAATGGGGTCCACCTGGAAAAAACACAATGATGAAAATAAAGGCTATAGAATCAACCCCCAAATATTTGAATAAATTCAAGGATAAAAATTGGGCAAGGAGAACAGATCACTGCATACCCTGATGAAAGCACACCCACCACACTATAAAAAATTAAGGGTTAGCCATTAGAACAAGATCAAACAATATATCTAGAAAGAGGTAAAGGGAATCAAAATTATTGATCAATAGATATATAAAAATATTGAAAATAAACTATCATAAACAATGGAAAAACAAAGTAGAAAGGGTAACTTTTCTATAGATATGAAACACAATCTCCCTGATGACCAAAATGATGAATAAATCGACTCAGAATAAATACAGTTTACAAAAATCTCATAGGGGAGCTCATATGTCTAGAGTAAAGAGGTTGTAGTTGAATAAAATAAGAATCAGTAGTGTAGAATCCTAAAAGCCTCAAAAATTTATGATTACATAATGTGTAATGAATTTTCTTTTTGTGTAATTATTGAATCCAAAATACATATAAAAAACCCACCAACTTTTCATAAAATCCAATATTTTACCATTTACGTGGATTCTAAATCCTTTTTATGTTATTTAAATTTTTACATTGTGTATATAGTCCATGAAATATACTTGGAAATCAATATCAAACATGTATTCACCTTACATGATGTGGAAAATCCTTACATGATGTTCATATTTCATATATACTATTAAATGTCCTAATTTTTGGATAAAACTCCAAAAAACCTTTATTATTCTATGATCTTTGGGATAAAAATAATACCCATTATTTTTTAAATATCCTCCATTAATTTAATAAACATACATATCTAATATATATGTCATTTTCAACCTAAATACACTATAAACTCAGGACTCCCAAAATGTAAAAAAATTAATTATGAAATGATAATATAGAAAGTTAATACATCAAATTGGAAATGATATATTACAATTAAATTCACTTATATTCTTTTTTTTGTCATATAATTATAGAATACGATTTTTCTATTTTAAAATCTTATGGTGTTACATTCAACCCCCTTAAATAAATAACATCCTCAAAATTTAATCTTAATATCGGTAATCATTATTTTGAAATTTGAATATACCTCTCCGGAAATACCACATCGTCAAACAGGGTTAATAAAATTTCATCTCGATAAGATTGAAAGGGGAGTATAATGGATATTTGGATAAAAATAATGTTGGTTTAAAAATAGTATATCATTTGGGGAATTCGAAGATATGGTCATGGTCGAAAATTATAAATTATAATAGGGAGTGTTGGACATAATTGATCACAAGAAATTGAGGGATCAATCATTTGTTAAGTACCATCAAACCATAATTTTTTTTCCTAAAATAACCAACAACAAAATAGAAATGAATTTACTATGATAATTTTTTATTTAAATATCTTTTTACTATATTTAAATAATTCCTTTACCCTAATGACTGAGAATGTATGAAAATATAATTTCTTGATATCTTTCTATTTCATATGATTAATTGAATCATTTATTTTTGATTCAAAAATTTCCGATTTCATTTCATACCCTAAAATTTAATTATCCAAAATTAATATGTATGCATGAAACATATTTAATATATATTTAAAATTAAAATTCATTCCTCATATATATATATAGAAAAAATTGAAAGAAAAAAATATCCCATAACACACAATATTTAAATTAATATTATCTATGTTTGGTCAACCTTTATATTCATCAAAAACATTACTATCCAAACTCAACATAAATTTTTTTATTGAACGGATCTAAATCACAATTATATTCCATATAAAATTTTATGTGTCTTTTAATTTAACATTCCATATATTTTAATTCCTTTATCAACTTAAAAAATTTATGAATACAAGGATTCTTCCAAAAATAAAATCTATGATTGTCTAATATATTCAATAAATCCAAACATGTAGTAAACTCAAAAAATGATAACATAAACCATAAAATCACTAACCAATTTCATGGTCATCTATAATATCCCATAAAAATATTTTTATCATTATTATTTAATCATTTAGTATATGTTAATGGTTATCTTTCCTCAATAATTTCATTTCTAAAAAGACAAACTTTTTCCTGAAACTCTTTTCCCAGTCATCAATACCATTAAAAATATATTCTCATATACTTAAGAAAAAAATATTAAAATACAATCATCATTCATCTTATTAATATTATAATGATTATTTAATTGATAAAAATTTATATAACTTATGTATTAAATTGAAATGGATGCACATTAATCTTTCCTCTTAGATTATATCAATAGCATAAGCTTGACCTCAATCCCTTTGTATCTTATGGGGAAAATTAACTTGACACTTGGGACATTAATGACTATTGTTCTCCATATCCATAAATTTGAATCATATAAATTTAGAAACATATTTTTTTTCCTCGAAATCATGGTCATATTGTCCTATCCCTCCACACTCATAGACAACTACAATACCTTCAAGCATGTATATGGGTGTTTCTTTCCCTAATTATCACATGTGGGAAAATCCATTTTCCCTTATTCCAATTACCCATATTTTTCATTAATATAATAATATTATCATGCTTTCCTTTTAATCAATAATACATGGGGAATAATTTCTCAATATTCATATATTATTATACTATTTTATTTTATGATGAGAATATTTGGGATATTATTTCCCTTCAAAAAAATTTCTAAATCCCATAACGGAAATGAAAATTATTACACTTTGTATCATTGATACAGTATATATAAATTCCATTTGTTTCCACTTATAAAATGGGTTTATAAATATATTAGATAATAAAAATTTCTATCATAACGTATAATCCCAAAACTTGTTAAATAGATAACATAAATAAAAAAATAATATGTAGACAATCTCATAATTCTAAATAATGTTTCTTTTAGAATGTTTCCAAATCATAAAAATACATTCATATCTTTCATAAAGGATTACAATGAGAATATGAATTATCATAAGAATATCCATTAAGAATGTCAAATTAGGTCATCAATAAGAACCAATTTAGTTTACTGGGTAATGTTCAAGTCAAGATTTTTGTTCTTTTTTCATGTCTATTACCCCTAGGTATATATGTTCTAGAACCACTCCCACTTGTAGTATCAAGACATGGATGAATTAATAGGATTAAATAGATAATCTCCACCATACCCAAACATTTTTATTTTCTTATATACTTTTCCTAAATTTTTATCATAGGTTTATATTATACAATATATTATTTCCTAAATATAGTTCCCATGGATTATACTAAAATTTATCTAATGCCAAATGTAAATATCCGGACCCCATTACCTGAAGTTAGTGGTTACAATATTGCATTGGAATAAGATTCATGGATTTTCAACCAGAAGGTCCAAATACTTTTAATCTTAAAGTCAATAAAAAATAAAATGATTTTGAGATTAAATGTTCAATAAGGGTAAGAGTACAGTGGAAAATATCATGAATTAAGAAGTATAATAAATATTTAAAGTTAAATAACTCAAACACATACCATTTAATAAATTAAATGTGTAAAATATTAATCAAATTAATGATGATCAAATAATTCAATGTAAATAATCATATAATATTGAATCTTATCCATTAATATTCTTACTAATAAAATAATCACACATACATTAATAACTATATCATAGTCACTGAATGCATAATTCCAAAAATATAAAACATATCATCAAAACTTTTCACATGATAGTTTTAATTCGTAGGAAGAAACCCATCTAATTTAGCCAACTAATTTTCTCTCGTGATACCTACTTATTTATTAATGGGGTATTTATTACCAGGGCCAAAACATCACATACTAATAAAAATGGATTGTATATATTTAAGGTTTAAAATATAACAAATAAAAAAATTAATATTTAAAAAATATAAATGTGATATTAATATTTACCTAAATCAAATAAATATATTCACTTACCATCTAGAGTAATACATTAAATAGAATTAAAAATTTACTTTCTCAATCAGACTCATCATAAACCATCTAATTAAATAATAAGAATCCTATAAATAAAAAATATCTTTATTTTCTGAAAAATAAAAAATGGGTTTTATGTCATTGATGTATATAAATACCATAAAAATAGAATTATATATTTTTTTAGGAAAATATGTTCTTCACTTTTAAAATATAATCTAGATAAAAATTTCAAAATATATTTTGAAACTAATTTTCATAAACAACATCACTTTAAAACTTATAAAATTATCCATAAAACATTTATTGGTCATGATGTTGAAAATTTTCATTTATGTTATGTAGAATAAAGTAAGGATTCATTTCATGTTTTCAGTGAAAGATTAATAAGTGTTTTTATTAAATTACATGGATATTGTATATAAATTATATTAATGAAGTAAAATGGATTAAAATTTATTTACTAAATTATTTTTAAAAGGATAATAAATTTTTATTTTTTTAGAAAAATAATTTTTAATGAATAATTTTCTTCACCAAAGACTGAAAAATTATTAGATTTTCTAAACACACAATTTCTCAATCATTTTCAGTTTCATAGAGTTAAAAAATTATATTATTATATGAATAAATTCCTGAATAACTATTTTTTATGAAACTATATTGACATTTAGGTAAAAATTTTAACTAATTCCCCCATGGTAAACTAAAATGAAAACAATCCCGAATATTAATAGATTGTGAAATAAACCCCAACCAATATGTTATATTTTGATTCATAAAACCTATAAAAGATATAATAATAAAATAAAACCTTGAATAGAGTAAACATAAATAGATTCATGATATATCATATTACTGAGGTAGTATAAAAATTATGAAAACGAATAAGTGGGTAATATGAAATATGTCTCACTTATGTAAAACTTATACAAGAATACCTTAACTCATATAGATCTTCCTTCATATGTTTTAGTTTGTTTCTTTTGGTCGAATTAATTTGATCATTGTTGTAACAACACCTAAAAAATTAAAATTATATAATCATTAAAATAATATATATATATATATATATATTTAGAGTAAACAATAAAATTTAAATATTGAATAAGATCCCACAATTTATGGAGTCGGTAGGCCGCATGTACGAATGAATGATGTTTCCATTTTTTGAAGGATATAAAAATATGAAAATAACTATTAACTAAACATTATAGAATGATTATTTTTATATATATAGATTTTAAATTATAAAAATATATATCCTTATTACCATCCATGTAAAAATATAAATAAAACGTTTCACATAGTTTTGTAGAGTTAATAGTCTACACATGCACATGAGTGAATTTATTGTTTCTGAATGGGTTGGAAGATAAGACATTAGTTAAAATTTTATATTTACATAAGTATTTTAGATAATAAATATAAAATATTTTCATTATATTAATCCTCAATTCCTTTCATGTAATACAGAAAATAAAAATGAATCATATCACATCGTGATGAGATAATGTCTAATACTCATGAGCGACATTATCATATCCCCCACAGAGTGGAAAGTAAGAAGTAATATGAGAGATAATAATCATAGAAGTATAATAATTAAATTAATATCATATACATATTTTAAATCTATCATTATATATATACTTTATATTTGGTGGTAGAAAATGAATTATATATGTTAATGTGGCAGTATCCCTCTATACACATGATGGACTATTTTGATTCCCATATGATAGATGTGGACATTTATATGAGTAATCAAACTAAAATTACAAAATGATTAGTGTTTATTAGAAAAGTATGTCATTATATTATCATATTTTAATAATGGTTTATAGATTTGGAATACGAAATAAAACAAATCTATGGGTTTTTTAATTTTACCTTTTCTTCAAAGAGCATCCTTGGGTTGGTACTAAATAACATCATTGTGGGGATTTATAATCACAATAAGACCACTAGGATGTGTTGTTTGATGTATTTAATGTATTTCTTAATGTATTAGATTATCCAAAGGGGTTTTTATGTTTTATTTTGGAGATTATAGGGGTATCCTCTTATAAGTGAGTAAAGTAGAAACACTTTTATATTTTAAAAAAAGGTATACCCATGTTTTTCAAAATTCCAACGTCTAGAAAATGGTCCATTATAGAAACTTTTATGTTATAAAGTAGAAATATGTCCTTAAAATGGGTGTTGGACACGTATCTAAAACATTTTCCCCATTATCATTTTAATTTGACACCTAGAAAACAGATCTTTACCTTAACTATAATAATTAATTTCTACAATTTTTACAATTCATTACAGTAAAAAAAATTCAACTTATTAAATAATATAAATTATTATTATTTCATATATATAATCCTTTCTAACAAATTAAACTTATAAAAATTTCATAATTAATTTTAAAAATTAACCGTAGATGTGATGAACGAACGCTTTTCTAAAGTAACTATTCTCATAAGTAGATATTATTTTATAATCAAAATGCGACATGAAATTGAATAAAAGGACCTAAATTATTTACTTTGTAATAATTTTTTAAAAATATCATTGAAATCATTTTATAATATAAATTATCGTTGAAATAAATTTAAAAGAAAAGAAACATCACACTAAAATCAAAATATTTCAATATTCAAAAAAATTATTCTTTTTAGAAAATTATAAAAATTTTACTCAAATATTATTTTGAAATATATAAATATATAAACAATTATTTCTAAATTTTAAAATTATTTTTCTAAAATTTAAAAAAAGAATTAATTTTAAATTATTTTTAGAGAGCATGATAATCTGCCTTTCAAGAAAATATTTCTCTTTATAAAACATCTTCTCACTTAAAAATGGATTCTATCTTTTCTATTAAATACTAGAACATTGAAATTAATTTAGAGATTTGTAAAACATATAATTTTCATAATTATTTTAAATTTTATTCATACCCAAAAAATTAACAACGATTTTAAAATGGCATTGTTTAAATAATATTATTTAAATAGAGTATAATGTTTTGTTTAAACCCAATATTCCTTGCATTATAATATTAAATTAGTGTTTCATGTAAAGAAAACAGAAAATGGTGTTTGATGAATAGTAATCTATCGAATAAATTAAATTTATTTAAAAATAAATATATCATAAAGTCTCAAGGTGATATATTCATTTCGAAGTATGGTGATATATATCATCTAATATATTGAATATGATATTCATTTATTAAAATAAGAGGGTGATACAAAAACCCTGTTGCTAAAATTGTAAATTTTACCCAAAACCATAGTTAGATCTCACAAATAATTTAAATCATCTTAAATTTTCTTAGAAAAGAACATAGAATAATGGTGAAATCTATAACATATTTAATATATGTATTTTGTAAAAATATTTGTAAAGTGCAAATTTTTAATGCATAAACTAAATTATTTTTTTCAAATACATATATTTTTAATATTATACAGTTTTTTATAAAATTGATTAATCGTGTTTTTAGAAAATAATTTATCAATAATTCATATATCTTAATTCATCTTGTATGTGATTCATATCTGATTTAGTATATGTGATCATTTTTAACAATCATATAAACATTAATAAACAAATCATGAATATGAAAAAAGAAAATAAAAAATTAACTTTATCAAGAGATTTATAATAGTTTATTACACTGGTAATTGCCCTTGGTAAATTTCATACTCTATCAGGAAGTATAGAGTTATCATCCCAAATAACGTTCGATTGAGACACACATGGCACGAGGGTGACAAGGTGGTTGATCATCTGGTGAAGCATGAATCTTATGGATCGGATATGACATGCTTCTACAACCCAAACCGGTTGACACTTGAGGGATTTAATCTGGAAAGAGGGGAAGCCCATGGAATTTATTATTTTAGGCCCCCTAGAACTTTGCTTTCATTGTGGTCCTTTTCCCCTCCTTTTTAAATAAATAAAGATGATGATGATATAATGGTTTATTTATCAATAATATGATAAACCACCTAATTACCATATGGGACTATATCCATGTGCTAAGATTGGCTCATGATTCTACATTCCACCATTTAACATTATATATTCATAGTGGGTTTCTCCTTGTCTTGAGTTGTGAACCACCTCTTCTCCTTAGATATCCAACCATTACATGTTTTATACTAATAGGAATTTGAGGAGAACAATGGTATTGAGATAAATAAAAAAACCATAAACAAACAGGTCCAATATAATTATGTTTATAGAGATTACATGCAAGACATCATATTTAATTTAACAAAACATTACCTAATATAAAAACCCTTAAAAATTATTAAATTAAATATAATCCCAAATCATTACATGGTTGTTCAAAATCAAAATCTATCACGTCCATGTAACAAAATCTCATTTAGAAATTACAACAATAATTTCAAATTTTATTTTTAATAATGAGAAAACAATATTACTTTAATAATTAATTTTTTTGTTAATTAATAATTTATTTATTGTAATTATTAATCCTTGTTGTCTTTGATATACATGATATTACAATAATAATTAATTTAAAATTAACTAAATAATATTATTTTTATCTAAATTAATCAAGTTAGTGGAATGTACTGGAGGAAATATTATATGTACCCACAAAATCTATATGATGTTTTCTTATGGTCTTTACTGTGTACTGTGTATTCACACACCATGTAGCATGAACAAAATTTCATGTTGTTACATGAGGTATAGTTCTTATTTTAATGATATGTAATTTACTTAGCATATGCTGACAATGGATTCAAATTAAACTAAATGATTTTTACCACATTAAATGCTCATGTTGGTGGTTCCATACATAGTAAAGGCCCTTGTTAGGCCTATGGACAACTCAGTTTTTATCAAACTCAATGGATCATCTATATTGTACATAAAAATAAATTTCATTACTAATGATTGTTTTTATAAAGAATAATGAAAACTATTGTCCACTGAATAAAGTGATTATCTTCTTCCACATTATGTAAAAGCATGAGTAAACTCATTTTCCCAAATTTATCCCTTCGATGTTGGTATTGGTCCTCTGAATGAGATTATGTTTTATTTTTATTTCATTAATGATTACTTAATGAAAATCCCAACTATCTATTACCCACATGATCTAATTTGTTCTCAAAATAATGCTGATAGTACTCAGGGTGCCAGTGAGATAGTACAAATCTTCTTTTTCCACTCCTTTGATGGCTACAATGAAAATTTTGATTATGAAGGATTATATCATAATTTATTCTATTTGGGTGGAGAGACATAGGAATCGTGACTCTCATAATGATATGAGAAAACTATTGGTCCACTAAATGATGAAATTGAATTCTTTTGGGAGTATAATGTTCTATACAATGTTCAATTACTCAAAATTCCCATAATTTTTGACTTATAGACCTCAATTTGGGGATTAATATTAATAAATTACTCAATGGAAAATAATATGATGTTAAACCAAAATGGAACCCAAAACAATGTAATATAATAATAATATTATTTTACTCCATGTTGAGTGGTAACTTATGAAATAGTAAATATTATTTATAATATTTTAAATCAATATTTATCACTGGACCAGAAACTTATTTCTCCCATCCTCCATGACATTTATTGAAAAAAAGTATTTTAATATTTTTGTTTTAAAAAAATTATATATTAGTATATTAATATTTTATTACCATATGAATAATAAGTGATAAATATTATACATTCTATAAATAAAAAAATATTACATTCTCAATGTGGTGTATAAAATTTTAAATTTGATATTTTCCAAATTAAAAAAATTATTTATTAATAAATAAATATTTATTTATTACCTAGTGGAAAATAACAGATAAATAAATATAATATATTCAAATAAATAAAAAATTTCTTGGAGAATAAATATTTTTTTAATATTTAGGTTCCGTTAATAAATCAAAAATATATATTTCTTCTATTTATAAAGATAAATATTTATTAAAACATGTAAATATAAATTATTTTTAACATATATCAAAGGAATCACTTTATGTGTGTTCATCTAGGGCTCGTCCATGTGTCATTAGATAAGCATGAATACTGTCCATAATTACTATATTGTAATGTTTCATGGTACCCAAAGTGTAATGGGAAATTATTTAATGAAAAAAACCCCATATTAATGTTCAATGTATAATATAATTCTATTATAATGATATCTCATCAAGTAGGTTTCATACCATTATCATCAACCCATATAATTCGTGTTTATTTCTTTAGGAATTTTAAAAAAATTATTTTCTCAACCATTTTAATGGAATTTAATGTGAAAATTACATTCCAATAAAAGGACTAAGATATTAATTTCCATAAATATAGATGAGATACATGCTTCCTCAAATTAATTATCAGTAAAATATCAGTCATTACTTTCCCAATATACCCAACGTTACCATGAACATAAGTCGTCATATTTTATGACCATTAATTAAATTTATTATGTAATGGAATGTATAATTAATATTTTTAATGTCAAATGATCATTACACAAAATCATAGAAAAAATATACAATGACATGAATACATGTTGATTTTCAACAGACAGGTTCTAATTTAGAATTTATACTCTTATAAATTATGATGTTAAAACATCATAAGATATTGTCATATATTCTTATAAGTAATCACACCTGATAATCATCCAATTATGTGTCTCATCCAAGAAGGATATCAAAATATAGAAAAACATGTATGAATATCATCATTGCACTTCGACGTTCTTAACATAGTAGGGAATTCCAATTAAATTTTAATGTGATATATATTATTGGGCATATCAAATTAATGCCACATGAAATAATAATCAATATGGTATATGTTATTTACTAATAATAAATTCCTTGGATATAAAGGATATATAATGTAAAAATTGGATTCTTATGATGATAAAATTCTAATAAACTATAATTTTCAATTGATCTATCTGCTAACAATTGTTAAATTATTAAACGATTTATATGATTCTATGGAGTAAGACTATAATTAATGGGCATAAAACATTTCCATGATTGGGTTTAGTAAATCCACATTCTTGTTTATTTAATCTTCTTACTATATCTTCACTACCTTGAGTAAATCCTACATCATCAGATATTAAAGATTATCCACTTATTTTTTCCATGTTATAAATATGATATATTTATTAATTATGTGTTCTAATATTATAATAATATTTTAAAAACAATTTCTTTTGGTATAGCCCAAAATAATTATAATAAAATTCTAATGCACCTCAATATGTAAATAAAGAAGATGTTCCTTACTTAGATGTTGTGGATATAGAATCCCCTAGTTGTAATACATTTTTTCAAGAAAAATTAACCATAACATTATACTATATAAAATTAAACTAAATAAGGGAAAGTGTTCAATTCAAATGATCACCTATATTCACACTTCTCTTATCACCAAAATCCCATCTAGTTCTATTTTTAATGAATTATCAGCTAATACTATCTACATGTAAGTATCATTATGTTGTATCTATTTGATATTCCCTTATTTTTAATCATGAAAACAATATTATCATAAATTTATAACCTTTATGAGGCCAATATTAATTTTTATCATGTAATTGATCATTATTAAAATTGATTAATTTTTCTATCAAGATCATGTAAACAATTTGCAATGTACCTTACCAATTAGGTGAAGATTGCTTCATACACTGGAAAAGAGTGTTCCTCTTTATACCTTTGTTTGAAAAAATTATTTTGTATTCTAATTAAAACTTCAATAATAAAATACTTATCATATATAGAATTCCAATATGTATCATATTTCATGGCCTCATAATTTTTTCTTTCTCTAGTTTTCATAATAATTAACCATTTTTTGATCAAACACTCTTACAAAAAGATAAAAATAAACAGATAAAATTTTTATTATCCATACAACCCATGACATGGAATAACATTTTTTAGAGAATTAATCTATCCAAAATCTACAACTGAGAGATAAAATCCACAAAATACTGGAGGATATTTTCTTGTAGAATGATCCACAATATACATGGAATTTTATGGTAGATCTAGTTTCTCTCTAACATGGATTGCAGTACTATTTATATCCCACACTAACTAATCTATAAAGGGGCAATCTTCTTATTTATAATTCAAACTATTTCAAAAGTTGATTTGGAATGATATTATCTTCCAGGTGCATCCAAACATTAGCTTCCCTCTCTCCTCTATAGAAAACCATTTTAAACCGACATTTTTAGATGAATAAAGATTATAGTATACAAATACTATATCATGATAAATATAAATAAGTATATATAAAGGGTATTTAATTATATTATACCAGAATAGAACATTATTTATATTTTTTTTTGATACCAACTATAAGCATCCAAACATATATAATTTATAAAATTGATTTTTTAGAAAATAATTCATTTCCATTCATTTTTATAGATCATTTAAGTTTTGAGTACAAAATAATTAGTTAACCAACCTTACATAAATATTTATTACATCAAAAATTTGACAATACCTCTCAGTATCCATTATTTCTCAAATACAAAACTTTTATTATAAATAATGTTTTCTTTTCAGGACATATCTTAAATATTAACAATATGGATTCACCCTTTTCTTTAGTCACTATTTAATCCCAATGGAAAACATTTTAAAACATTGTATGACTAAAAAAAATTATTAAGGGATGTATAATATTAAATAAATAATCCCATTAGACCAGAATAATATTAAAAATTATCTTTTTTAGAAACATTATTTAGGTTAATGAAATAATTCGTTACCCAATACATTAAATTCTTCACAAATATTTGTATATCAAACATTAAATATTTTGTAATGTAATAAAATAAAATTCATAATGGTTTCCATAAATTGTTGAAAATATAATTAAAATTTATAAATTTCACCGCTATCAATAGCATATACTTAACTAAAAACTCATTCTCATTATCTTACCAGATGATATTATAAATATTCTCTAAAAATATATATCAAAAATAGATAAATCATATAGGTAACTTGGGAAATAATCTTCACATCACTTTTACAATCACTCTAAAAAACTAATTACTCTTTAAATTCCAATAATATCATAGTAGAAACCTATTTTATTAACTCTATCCCATTACCCAGTAGAATAGAGAGCTGTATTAGGCTCACCTATCTCAAAGAGATATATTTTAATCATTTTTTATGATGAAAAAAATTTCAAGCTGACTAGTTATAATATAAAATATCTAATAACATGACCATAATCATAAAGCATCAAATTTTTCATTTCCATCATTGTATTCCTAAACAATTATTATCACCAAGAATAAAAATATATTGTGATATCAAAATATTAATTACATTAATAACCCTTTTTGGAAACATATAGAAAAAAAATGAAGGAAGGATTTTTGTTGAGAAAATAATGGATGATTGTAATGGAATAAAATCATTACATAATTTTTATGGTGGCATGGAGAAATATTGAAGTCCAATATATTAAAATTGAACATTCCTTATTCCTCTTATAAAAAATTCTAACCATTCCATATATAACACATAAAATTATTCCTTTTGAATATATATAAAAAAACTTACAGAGTCATAAAGTGAAATTTATTTTTAATTTTGGTACATATAAATTAATTCATTAAATAATTTTAATAATATGGAAATTTAATAAATTTTTTTAGAATATTATTCATTTGAACATTTAAAATTAGGTTTTATGTTATAGTTTCCCTTTCCATGATTCGGAATCGTCTTGTACATTCTAGGTATTTTTGAATATGAAAATTACATTAATTGATAACTATATGAACAATCGTTTTTAGGTATATTATTTATTATTTTTATAACCATTTTAAATACAATTTCATAATTAATTTTATTCATGTTAGAGGTTTTGATGATATTTGACTCATGTGTCAAAAATAAGTTATGTATGTTGAATATGGACCAAGAGGTGATTATTACATAATATCTTGAATAATAATAATTAAATAGTTATAATTTTTATATATATATTATACTTTTAATACTAATCATGAATGATGGTTACAAAAAATAATTACTTTAAAATTCTAGAGACAATATGCAGTATATACAAATGAGTAATGTTTTCATTTATCAAAGACCATGAGGGAAATAATGTAAATATCATTTTATGATTGTATAATTATTAATGTATATCCAATATCAAATTATTTAATTAAATACAATTATATATAGTTTAAATGTGATGTGGTAAAAAATATCATTACATCTTGGAGGGGTAATTAACACAAACATGTGAATGCCGCTGTCATTTTTCAATGGATGAAAAGGCAAGAATGAAGTTGATATACTAACATTACATAATGATAAATATTTCATGATCATTATTTACAGACAAAAAGATATAAATGTATCTATGATAAATCCATCATTATAAGAAACTATGAGAAGCTATGATTGAAAATGAATTACATCGGTTCATGAGGCAATATTCCACTACTCACATGAATGACGGTTTCATTTCCAATTTTATGGATCCAGGAGAATGAGAGAGATTATTACTATAACATAACCACATATCCTTATATGGACAATATTATTGACAATATATTATAATTTTTTATTACTATTAGAATTATTTATAAGATTAAATAAAACAAAAATGCTCGGAAAGGAACTGCACCTCTTCTTTGAACAATCTCTTAGTGTTATAAACATGTGTCCTTCTTGGATTAATTTATGATCAAAATGAGGCCTGTAGGATGTGGATATATATTTAAGGAATATATTTTTTTAAAATATTTTCTGAATAAATAGTCACTTTATGTGTGGTTGTGAGAGGATAGCGGTGTCCTTTTATATGTGGGAGAGAGGGCACACATGTAATTAAAAAATAAAAAGATATATTAATGAATTACATAATAAAAATGGATCCAAAGAGATAAATTTAAGAATTTAAAATTATATAATAGCTAAATATTTCAATATAAATAAATTTATACATGTTTCTATGTCATTTTAACCCTTATCAATTATTTTTAATCCCAGATAAAACATTTTTAACATTATATGTTGAAATATGTTTTTAAATTTTTTACGATTCATTATGAACAACAATTTGGTTGACATTATTAAATAGTATTATATAAAATGATTATAAATTTGGAATAACTTTTTTCAAATTCAATTCATATAAGTTAATGAATTTAATTTTAATGTAAACCCAAAAAATGTGAGGAAAATCGTTTTTTAGAAAAATGAAATTTTATGTATGAAATTTTTTAAGTACCAATCTAAATTATAAAATTATCTACAATGAAAATAATTAGATAATATATAATATAATTAATTTTATTTTTATTTGAAAATATATTTATACAAAATGGATCATTTATTCTGGAAACCAAAATACATTGTTCTATATGAATCAATATTTTCCATTGTTCATTGAAAAATAAAACTTTTCTGAAAATTCATCAAAATTCATCCTAAGATAATTTTGAAAATATAAATATAAAAAAGAATTTCATTTTTTCAAATTAAAATTTTGTAATATTAAAATGATTCTAATAATTAAATCCATATAATGCATGAAAACCCAATTTTTTCAGAAATAAATCTTTTCATCTTTGGATTGAAAATATAGCTAATATTTTTATTATGAATAAAAACCTATAAAATTGATTTAATAAATATTAATTATGATTGGATGTTATTAATGATAACATTATCATTTTTAAAAATTGAATCCCATTCTCATAATATTTTTCATCAACTAGGTTTCATACTAATGTAATCATCCTTGGTACTTAGTATAACTTTAATTTATATCAAGAATTAAACCAGTCAATAACTATGGCCATAGAATTTTATTTTTATTTTGAAATTCTAAAAAAATGAATTCATTTATCAAATTACTTGTACTGGAAGAGAAAAATCCAAAAAATTATTATTCATTAATTCATTAAAAAAATATCACTCATGACACACCAATTATATCCAAACCTATCATGATTATATATTGACACATGTATTGTTAATATAAAAATTAAGAGACTCATGATATTAATTAAAAATTATATAATTTATGTGTATCATTACCCACATTCTCATATGGGAATATACAATGACATGTAAACATGTTACAATAAGAAAAGTGACCGTTACAAATCATCAAAAGAGTATCCTGACCTAAAGGTCTTCAAAGACCTCCCAGTGACCTTCCTGAAAGCCCAAAGCCTATATATTTTTATTAATTTTCGGAATAATACCCTTTTAAATTGTTACTGAGGGAACTTTACATTCATCGCAATGAACTAGGACCAAAACATGACCCTTAAATGCCTTGATACCAGACACCCTACCTAAATCCCACCCTTGCTGATTAATGTTTCTACTCCATGTAGCCAACCGACAATACAATAATTAAGAAATCCTCTGGTAGGATTTTGTGGTTCATGGTAACAATGTAAATTTCATTCCATCTTATTCATGGAAATATTACTGGAATGCTATTAGTTTCTCCTTTATCTTACCTCATATTTGACACCACCTGGGAAGCTGATCCAAATGTTTTCTCCCTCCATCCCATCGCATAAGCCCCTTGATGTGTTGTTCACTCCGTTGAGGCTCTACAGCTACTAGATCTCCCCCACCGAACACATTGTACCTTATTGGTCCACAACCCATACCACTATTTGAGTTTTTTATGCTCTTTGACATCATGATAATCACAGCTTGCTTCCATCACTGTCTGATGAGCACCAAATGTCATTGTCATTAGTCACGCACTGACAACCATTGATCAAGACAGCTACTTACAAAAGAAAACTAGAATCACAAACCCTACATGACACAATCACGAATTGTTTTTCATCCCTCCCACTACTGGTATATCATACCCACACCATTGATAGTGCCCGCCAGCATGCCAAAAATCCAACTTCGACAATAATTGAGGTTTATATAGGATTTCTTCATGGGAATTCGTGAATGATTATGAGGTTCCATTACCACTATGATGGACCCCAACTACTCCTCTTAGTGACCACCTGGGGTTTCTTCTTCTACATTTTTTGTGAATCCGATTACAACTGCTAATGAAAGGTGTTAAAGCTACTCTATAAAAACATGAAAAAATTATAATTTTGGGTTTTAGGTTATATGATGGTTTCTAGGCTGCTGAAAGACCATGGAGTCATCAACACACATCAAAATAGTATTTTAATAAAAGGGACCCTAGAAATATAAATGTAAAAAATTAACTATGAGTTATTCAAATAATCACGCTCGAGTGATCCCCAATGATAATGTTAAAACCCTCAAAAAAATGCAACCCCAAACTACAAAAGAAAGTAAAATAATCATTGAGATGAATAATAGAATAAAAGAAGTTAGCTTATTTATTTACCTCATAACAAGTGTAGAAAATATCAATAGAGGAACCATAACGATCTAAAAGGGTATTGAGGGACACTATGACATTGGGAATGGTAAGAGACTAGTCAAGATAGATGGTATAGGTTTGGGTTCTTCGAGGGAACAATTAAGGAGAATGAAGGGATAATGTATGGGTGCTGGCGTGTGATGGGAAGTGATAATGTAGGGTTTGATATGGTTTATAAATATTAGAATTTGGAGTCATGTTAATATGTGTTTTGAGTGAAAAAAATGTTCTGAAATTGTTAGGGTATTAGAGACCTCCAATGGTGGTCTCTAATTTTCTCAATCATAGAAACCAAAAATTATCACATTTTATAGAATTACATGTGGTGGTTTTATCATTATAACATCCCACTAAAAATATTTTTGTGTGTGAACAATAATTAATGATTTCTCATCCACTTAATAGAATCATGAAATTGAAATAAAAACTTACCAATTTCCCCTTCATAGGTTGTTATCCTAACAGTTGGAAAAATGTTTAAGAATATTGGCATAATACCTGAAGGTTATCTTAATAACCATTAACTCTTATGAACTTTTCCATATGATAGATACTCAATATAATTATCACATAAAATTCTTAAAGTTGAAAAATCTATATGTGATAATACATTTATTAATACTCAATATCTATAATATAATTCAATTGAAAGTAATTTTTGTTGGTTTATTTGGAAACATCTGCAAAAACAATAATCCTAAGGTCTAACACCACCTATTGAGTCCATGAAGAGAGTTTTATAGAACGACTAGACTCATATACACCATAAAATACCACATCAAATAAAGTAATGGGATTTTATCCCAAACAATGACATCCATAGATTGGAAAAAAGTTACCAAAAGACACCACATCATATTGTAGAACCTGTAAATAAAAAAATTATATCACAATTCATTATAAAATAACATAAATGGTGTTTAAAAAAAATAATTTTACAATGTTTAAAATTTATTTCAAATCCAGGTAAGGAATTCTTCTACACATGTATTCATTGAAATAGATTATGATTAAAATTCACAGTCAATTAATCTCACAATATTAACACACCATATATTTATATTATTTTCTAGAAAATGCTCCACATAAGCTCCCATATCTTTTATTCTCAAATTACTTCCACCCAATATTATCTTTATAGATGAAAAATCCACTAATTCAATGAATCCCACTACCAGAACAGGCCCTGTTGGTCTATTGTTCCCAATTTTGAAGATCTTGTTGGATGAATCTAAAGAAAATTTTTCTTTATATATATTTTAAATCTATTTTCATAATCCAATAAATGAAACCTATATAAATTATAGGTATCCTTCATCAATGCTAATTTACCTATTATGGCTATGTATACCATTTTCAAGGAGTCTATTGAACATTTGGATGAAATGTCTTCTCATTCCATTGGTCGTAATAAGACTATGGAAAATCTATTTATTAGTGCTAAAATTTAATTTTATCACCACTATTTTTTTAAGTTTTCATGTTTCCTTAAAATCCTATCCTTATTTTTAATGATATAAATTAAATGATGGAAACCACATTTATCACTAGTAATAAAGAGCTAATGATGGATTCCATTTATCATCACATTTATTACTGCTAATTTTGGTATAATTTCTAAACACATTTTTACTATTAATAAAAAAACATATTTAATTAAATATACACCATTTATCAGAATTGATATTAACATCATTACTTTATAACACTATAAAAAATATATTTTTTAATAAATCCTAAAATCCAACCCTAACACCACTCCCACTATTTCAGTTCCCCATATACCCCACCACCACCACCCATTTATTAACACCCAACCCCAATGTATGAGTTGTCAACATGATTCACCAACCATGAACATCATTTCTTTTCGATGAAGTCTCCAACATTTTACTTTGATCCAGTAGGATAATTTCCCATACCACTACCGCATCCTATTTTTTCATTCATTTAATGATATATCTATTTATTTATATATATTTACATTAATTTCATAGTATATATATTCATATAATTTTGTTAAATTATAGACTTTATAAAAAGGATATTTATAAATAAGGACTATCAATTTAAAAATTGTATATTTAAGAATTTTTTATGTATTTACTTAGAAATATGTTTTTAAATATAAACAGTTTATAATGAATTTGTAAAAGTTATATTTTCTGAAATACATTTACTTGTGAGTGTGTATTTATATGAGTGTGTGTGAGAGAGACTACCTATATCTCTATATATTTGTGTATGTTTATGTGTCAATATATATAATTCTTATTTATTTTTAATTTTTTTTGTTTTGTATAAAGAAACATACATGTGCATAGATAGACACCTTGTAAACAATACCAGTATCCTAGATTATTAAGATTTTATATAATGAATGTTTTATAAAATGTTTTTATATATTATTGAATATAAACATTTTTAATATATGTATATATTATTATTTATTTACATATATTATATAAATATATACATAAATATCATTATTTATATTTTTTTCTATATTATTTAGATTCCTAGAAACTATGGTGTAGATAAGTGGAAACACACCCCTTGTGGTGTCATAAAGATAAATGAGGTTTCATTTCTAGCCGATTCGGGTAAAGTAGTCTTTGGAATCACCGCTCAAGGAAACCTTTCTTGGCATTGACTATTCTTCAAAAAAAATTATGATAAATGAAGCCCTCTGATTATAGAGGCTCAAGCAATTATGTTGGTTTTGTGGATTTCTTGTGAACATTAGTGGAAGAAAATTATTGTAAAATCCAATTTGGAGGTAATTCTAAATTATATTTTATATTTTAAGGATTGTGTACAATATTTTATTTTTATTAATAAGAGGATTTGTTATCTATCTCATACCTTTTTCCCATGCTTTTTTTTATTTAATATAATAAACAGAAATCTAGTTGATCATCATTTAGTGAGTTTGGGATTTGTTGATATTTCAAATGTTTTTCCCTGATTTTATGGGATGGATTTACTATATTTTAATGTCTCATCATTCATCAATAGGTGGTAACATTTCCTTAGTATATACATATATATTCCAATATATATTTATTAAAACACACATATATTTATATATAAAAATTATAAGTAAATATGTTCAGGTAATATATATATTCATAAATTCATATATTGTTATTATAATAGATAGATCATTTCTAAATAAAATGGATAATAATTATTTCTATGTGGTTTTATGTTTACAAATTAATTTTAGAAGTAATTTTTTTTAATATTTAATTCGATAATGCGGTTTTGTTGTAAATAAATACAATTATGTATATATGTGTATATTTTTAATTAGAAATAAAAATACAATATAAAATGCGATAAAATTTTAAAATTTTATTATCAATATGAATGTAATATCATTGAATGAATAATGTCAACATAGAAAAAAATACGTGAACACATTCTTAAATGAAGTTGAGATATCAAAACATATTTAAAAAGTAGTATATCTCAATTAAACAATCGATACTAGAGACCTTTAAATGGAATTTTAACCTCGAAAAAATAGTAATTTGGAAATCCATAGTAACCAAAACATTGATTACTTCACATAAATCTATTTAACATCTCATAGAGTAGAAATAGACACAAATATAAAAAATTATGGATCTTTGATGTTGAATGCCTTCTTCTAAACTTATCTAAGAGGTTAATTAATTAATTAAAATTTTATATCATGAAAATGTTTCTAAATTACTATTAATCCATTATAATTAGTAAATATTTTGCTAATATTACTTTTTAATAATTTTATATATCATATTTCAATAAAACTATTACAAATTATATGAAAATAAAAATATATTATTATATAATGATATAAAAAAATATAATATATATATCTACATAAATATATTAATATATAAAAATATGATTTCTTATTATATATATATATGATGTACACCTGATGTAATCATAAAAATATATATTTATCACTTATAAAGGGTTATGTTTATAGATTCTAAAAAGTACTAAAAAATGTACCTTTTTTGATGGTTTTTTAGCACTTTCATGCTTACCTTATTCGTCTCTTTTAACATTTAGTGACAAAATTACCCTCTTTATCAGCTATTAACATAAGATTAAATATTCCCTAACTAATGATTATAAATTAATTAACTAATGAATAAGATGATATTAACTAATGGATAATAAATGAACAACTAATAAAAATTAAATTATTAACTATTTATTATCTAATAAGTAGATACAAAGTAAGTATTTCATATTTATTAATGATTTAATGATTAAATAGATATTATTGAATTATTATGGCATAATTAATAAAAGAATAATTAATTATTAATTAATTATTATATAATAATTAGTTTCTGATTAACAATAGATTAATATATAAAAAATATGTTCAAAGATGGATAACTGGATAAAAAAGAGGTCTGACTACAAACATGATTTGTTAATCCCATGATTTAAATGATTCATTAATTATTGTTTGTCTGGTTTCTTACCCTTCATTGATATGTTTTAGATGAATCCCATTATCTTTATAAACCACTAAACATACAATTATGAATATAAAAAACTATAATATGAACCAATAGTTCCACCATTTAGGATATTTGAAGTTGTTCTAATTTTTTTTCATAAACATTATTTGGTTATCTAAGTAATCAAATCCATGTCTAGATATAACTAGTGGATATCGATCCAGCACAAATATTTCTATTGGTAAACCTAGAAAACATTTCATTGATCTAGAATCGATCGAGAACAGGTGAACGACAATGGGCCTTGATACACACTTAGTTTTACACCATCTTCGGATAATCTTTAAATGATTCAAATTTTATTTACAAACTATAGAACATAGCTTTAGAGAGACTAAATTCTATTCTCGAAAACATTAGTGTGATGTTTTCAGATATAAGATAGTTATTTAAATTTTTGGTATCAAAATTATTATGTGGTTTTCCATGTACTGAAATCACTATCTGGTTACTACAAGTAGAGGTGGCTCCATAATAAATGTACCATGGGTTAAAACATTAAGACACCTGAATGAGCTAGACTTAATTAGAAATAGGTGGACAGCAATGGTCTATGCAACACACCTTGTTTTACACTCATAGTGATTCACATTAAATGGTTCATATTTAAATTATAAACTAAGGAACATAAAATTATGATGATTAAGGATTGTAAAATGACACAATAGTTACATAATTTATGATATTAGAATATGTTTTAAAATTTTGGTATAATAAATAATATGCAATTTTCTAAAAAATAAAATCACTTTATGAATACTAAAATTTGATGTGGATATGGCACATATGTTCCTAGGGGTAAAAATTGAGAACCCCACATTGAACAACTCTTGATTGGGAACTACTGAATGAAAATAGGACTTGTTTCACACCATTCTTGACACTCTTATGGGATATGCATTAGGTGATTCATATTTTTTTTTAATATTACTGAATTTGTTTTAGAAAGATTCAAAAATTCTCCATGAAACGTCGGTGTCATATATTAGGATATAAGTAAAAAATTTACCATTTAATTACAATAAATATATTAAGGTCAACCATCATTTTAAATATCATTTTGACTATAAAAAATGCAAATCAAAAAACATTTTTCATGTAGAGAATCATGTTTTCCTATTAATACTACTATGGGGGGGGGGGGGTTATTCAAACCATTAAAACAGATTCTAATTGTACACAAATAACCACAATACTTAGGAAATATAGTTGTATTACAGTAAGATAAATTGAAAAAATAATTCATGGATTATAAAATATAGGACCGAATCAAGAGATCTCGTCTATTAGCTATAGAAATTTTTAATTCCTGACTACACTCTGGAAGATATCTTTTCCACTGGCTACTAATGACCACTTGGACAAAGAAATAACTTTAGTCTCCCAACAATCATATGGTCCCATGATCAAGTTATATGTTGAGGTTTCTACTGTAGAAAAAACAACATCAAATTATCTGATGACATAGTCACAAAAGATTGGTTGATGATGGTTCATGATATGAAAATGAGGTTATTCTCTGTGATACAAAAGAGGAAATCCTAGATGATCTCACTTATAAAAATCCAAATAAAAAATTTGATAATTAATTTTATAATGATTGAACATATAGAGAAAACAATAATGATGAGCATGAAGTTTCATAAGTTAGTGTTGTAGTTTCTAGAAATGAATATGTTCTACATCATCCTCGACTTACAATAAATCATCCAATACTGTTATCAACATGGTTGAAATAAATGGAATATTTTCCTGTAATTAATTGGACTCTTATCAGACCTTCAAATATGTTTCCTGGAGTTGTATAGGACATTTTTAGTGAGTTAGAAAAACATTTTATGATTGAAGGGATTTTACAAGTAAATATTCATTTAAAAATAAGCTAAAAAGATTTAATATTGGTAAGAATATTAGATATTTAATTTAGGAATAAATATGTCAAAAATGAATCATTTTATGTGATAAATATGGGGAAAAGTTTAGATTACAATATGGGAGATTACTACCATTGAATTTTGCGGTTATAGAGTTTCAATGATTGTGGCATCTCATACATTCTTTCAACAAAACCTAACATAAGATAAGAATTAATTGGATGATAAATTTTTGTCATTTATTATTTTCTAGATGATTAGGACCAACAGAGATGTTCATATATCCCTTGTGAAGGATATGATAAAAAATTTTGTTTTAATATTTATTAAAATAAGGCATGGATGATAAAATAGAAGCCAATTTTGATGGTGTATAGTGATTGGGATGACTCATATTGAGTGATTGAAAAATTTCTGGACATACTGAGAGACAATGAACATGTATTCATCCATATTTATAAGAATGAACATGTTTCTCAAGATAACATACTTGATCAATCACTTGATATATTTCATTGGATTTTAGGGCATTACACCCCTATATTCCAACGTTTTATTCTACAAATTGCTGATACAAATTAGAGAAATGATTCAATAAACAAAATACAATGGTGTATTGTAGATTTTAGAGATCTAATATGGAATTTGATCACCATTGTCCCTTGAATTTACTATTATACAGAAGGAAAATTACAAATCATGGTGTTCATTTTTCCCATGTATTAACAACCATTTCACCCATATTTTTGGGATTTTGTTTGATAACTGATCATTATTAAGAAATAAATGAATCAATAAATATATATCCTAATCCATAGATACTACTATATTTATATCAACGATACTAGATTAGAAGAATTTTTAGAAACATGTGAAAAATCAAAATGATGAACCTATAAAGAAGACATCAAGAGGCTTGGTATGCAATATCTTTAATATTTTTTATTATTTCAATGTAATGATAAAATTAATTTACATGAAAGATATATAACTTTTTGTATAATATTATCTAGATCAAGGAATACTTGAACATCATTTTTATGAAATTTTCTTGGGTAATGAAGGATAGTATTTTTGGATGCAGCTTCCAAAATAAAAATGGACATTGGTACATGATGGGGTGAAGGGGTACAGAAAAATGACCATATACATTATAGAGTGAATTAATGTTGTATTCAAGGGGATTAAGAAGTTACTTATAACAAAAAAATGTTCATGATAAGTATTATTGATTTTTCAAATACTTTGTTGATAGAAAAAACAGGCATTGGATAGGATTGATTAGGGGATAAGGTAAAGAATACATTTTCAATGAGATATTGAATATAACATAGAATAGGCTTCATATTATAAAGTGTGACATTACCAACAGGAATATTATTGATTTGATGTGAATGATTTCTTGGAACCCAACACAATTATTATTGGTTATGTTTTAATGGTATTATTAGATGTGAGGGAATGCCAATGAAGAATGGTCTAGGCATTACAGTTTTTATGCCCAGATTCCATGTATTACGTAATGTGTTTTTTCATTTCCATTTGATGTTATATGATCATAATTTTCATTTCATCATGGAGAATAAAATGATTTTATGTTTTTTCTTCTTCTTACCACATGTTCCAAAATCAAATATATAACGTATTTCTAATTAAATTTTAGAAAATACAGATAAAATGTTTATATATATTAATTTATATACCATATCTTACAAAATTTCCTTTCCAAATAAAATTAATATCATAATAAAGATTATAAATATAATTTAAGAAAAATGATCATAAGACCATTTCGTATGGTAAGAAATACATAATAAAACAATGGGAATAATCATGTTATGTCCTAAATTCATCCATTCCTAACATTCTGTGCACCATAAAATTATATTTACATTTTATAGTTAAGAGTGATTTCATTATTATATATATATATAAAGGATACAATTATTTTCACTAATTTGAATATTAAGTTTCAGAGGATTTTTTAATGGGTCCTAATGTTTTATGGATCAGTGTGCATATAACATATAATTATCATCACATTTCAACTCCAATTTCCATTATATAGTTCCAACACCAAGTTTCCTTATATGGAAGTATTTTATCTAAATTTAAATTCCTTAATCATCACATCCTTACTGCGCTCACTGAGATATGGAGACTTGTGACACATACATACAACTTTCATGAGGGAGAGATTACAATCACCATTGAGGTTGTGGATGTTCTACTCTGTCTTTAAGGATTGGGCGATGTTGTTATAGAACCCACCCATGGATAATGGCTTTAGCTTAATCAATGATTTATAGGCATTAAAATTTTAGGAGATGATTATGGTACATATGGTGGGTCAATATCTATGTGGTGAATAGAGATTCACATAGCAAACTTACCGACTGACGTTGATAACAAGACTATCATACATCTTTCACTTTCATATATCGTAAGAAATATTGAAGGGACACTTTGCACTCATCACTCTAGTATGCATGTCAACATGGTGTATTTGTGACTATTAGAAGATTTTGATCAATATGGGTGATACAGATAAGGATACTCATGATTGGCTTACACATTCAAAGTATTAGGCCTTCCATGCCAATCAGATTTCATAGATATATTGTGGTCTACTTCATCCTTATTCGGATATGGGTTTGATTGAGCATCCCTCCCCTCTTTTGTATTATTACATATCAGGAGATTTATATATATGAAATTAATGATTCTCTCTGTGGATGTTGGTATGATCACTCATCTTTATTCTTTTCATGATTCTACTATCATTTAGTAAATTTAATTTCTTCTTATTTTTCAATTTTTATGTCGTAAATCATAGGTGGACTCTGACACAACACTTTTTTGGAGGATGAGGAACAACATGGGTGTATATAATCTCATGTTGTATAGTCTAGTACCCATTTATTTATTTACATATAGTATTTCCTCAACTAATCAATTTCATAATATTTTTTTTAGTTTTTAGTAAAAATATTATTAACAAATGTCATATGCCATTTAAGTAATCATGGCTGCCACATTTGGCTATATTAACCAAGATACTCAGATAATTTACTGATAGGACTCACAATGTCATTTTTGTAGTATCTCTCATTGACTTCCACATTTTTGTGTGTCATAAGTTTGATAGAGTAGTGCAATAGTTTGGATATCTTCAGCACATTCCCTTTCCACAAAGATTATCAGTATCACTTCATTCCATGAAGGTGAAAGGGAGGATGAATTTTTACTAGAATTGGGGAAATGTAGACTACCTAGACCACAGGCATATATGAATTTCATTTCATATAGTAGGTATGTGTACTATTCGATTACCTATATCAGTTTAAGTTGAGTATAAGCCATGGTATAGATTTAATTCAATACTATTTTTTACTCTACATGACAGAGGGATCTAGGATCTAGAATTTTAATAAATTTCCATTATTTTTTATCATTTTTTTATTTTACATTAAATTTGTTTACATCATACTCCAATACAACATTTTAACTACATGTCTGATCCATAGGAAGAGAATGATTTTATCTAGGTAGGGTAGCATCCTGTAGTACTGGAGAGAGTGCCAGTGTATCAGGATTCACATGATAATATCATTGATCGTCTAACATAAGGAGTTAAAATTCCTACCCAGGGAGAGGCGTATTATATAGTAGTTGTTAATGTCAAGGAGTCAGGGCAATAACGACGTAGCCGAAATAATACTTTACATGAGGCCTCACATATTCCATATGAAGTGGTCAAACCTCTAACAATCTTTCCATAGATGATTGAGGACGTTAATCATGAGTCTTACGTTCAATTTTTTTATCAGGATATCCACATTTTTCTCTAACTAACACTGATATGATATTATATTAGGGGTCATTTCCCATGAATCCACCATTCATGCCCAATCCTTTACAATAATTATGGGTACCCCCATCAAATGATGGTAGGTCCTTCAACTCATGTAGTGTAAGGAGGATCAAGTGAACATGATGAAAACCTGTAAGAAACTCCTCCCGAATATTGCTATCAAGAGGATATGAAACATTTGATTTCACTGCCTGAGGAATAGCACTCTCTATCTCATCATACTCTACCCAATCATATAGGTTGAGAATCTTAATAAATTTATCTTATTTTAAAATCAAATTATGGGATGAGATGCCATAATTGATAATGATTATACTATATTATTTATACGTGTGTTATTAAATTAATGTGTATGAAACAATAATGTAATTTATACACCATATGATTCTCTGTCTATTAAAATGATGATTTTTTTAATATCAACATTTTTTACCATTTATTCGTTGTTTCAATTTCCATTTAAATTATAAAATGTTATAATTAAAACATAAAACATTTCCTCAACATTTAAAAAAATTTAAAATAAAATGAATCTCATAAATATAATAAACAAAATATTTTTTATATTACAAAAATGTAGGTGATTACAATTATAATATTTACACGTTAAAAAATAGGTTCACATAAAATAACTTGTAATTAAAATTGAAAATAAATTTATAACAATGTCTAAAATAAATATATACTAAATATTTTATAATTAATATAAAGTAAAAATCTAATAAAATAAAATTTATTTATTTAAAAAAACACAATATTATGTTACGAAAAATAAATTCCATTAATTATATTTGTGAAATTATTATTAGTTTGAATTGAATTTTATATGTAAATTATTTTATACAAATTTAATTTAGATTGTATCTCAACATTATTATTTTTAGAAATTCAAATACTATTACTTGAAATATAATTATGTTTTATATAAGTGACTTTGAAAGAATATTAATATTATGATTTAAATAAACTAAAAATTATATATTACAAACTAATTCAACATATATTAAATCATTGAAAATGAAAACTATTATATATAAAATAATTATAATCTAATTTACATGAAATAAAATCTATTTCATAAAAAATTAACATTTCAAATTTAAAATAATAGGTGACATAGTTCTAAATAAAATAAAATAATCACAATATATATATATATATATCAAAATAAAAAAACATAATTATTTTAATTTTTTTCTTAAAAAAGAATAGTGAAAGGTGGCATTGGAATTCCTACCTTTGGAAGAAACCCCAAGGTGACAAGGTTGATGAACCATTTCTACATTAGAAATTTAATTTTTTAACCAATTATTATATAAATAAACTTTTTCTTAAATCGTATATAATGAAATTCCTAAATTACTTTAGTCATGTAGGTTTTTTTCATCAATGATCATTTTATCATCTATGGTTTCTTATTTTATAGTTTATTCTGATAACATAGTTGGGTGTTGACACATATTAATGTTTACATGTGGCAGGGTAAGTAAGAAGTGAAAATTGAAGGGAAATTTCACCATGTTGAAAATGAAAAATAAAATTATATTTTTTGAAGGAAAATGAAATCCATGACATCAAAAATGTTATTACACAAATAAAAATTCAAGAAAATTTTTATTGGGTATGGATGATAAATTTTTTTGGGTTTCACTTGGTTTTACAACTTCTGAATCATTAGAGTCACTAAATACCAATTTTGTTGGATTTCACTAGAGACCAGTTTTAATTGGACATGTCACCTTCACATAGTTTTTCTATTATGGGGGCCAGTAGCCTGTACTCTACTATATTTTGGTATGATTTTGTTTGTTTTTATTATAATTACCCCTGATAAAGGTATTCTAGATTATAATTTAAATTTTGTACATGTTAGATTTGTAGATAAACAAGGAATATTTCTTCCAAATGCAAAATTCTAAATATAAATGAATTGATGAAATTACACTCATGTTCAATGGAAATAAATAAATTAAATTGATGTAGAAACATTCAGAAAAAATTATATTGAAATAAATAAATTAAACTAATCATAAATTTGAAACAAATAGTTTTAGTTATTATATCTTTGAAAAATTCCATGTAACTAAAAATTTAAAAGTTTATTTACTATAAATTTTGTTTTGTATAGTTATTTTTTTATAAAAATATATTATAAAATGTATATTATTTTCAATATATTTTGGTTGTATAAATATAGAATTTTTTGTATTAAAAAATTTTGATGTGATTTTTTAGTAATAGTTCCTATGGATTTTCCTTAGACTGTAACCTCCACTGGAACTTATATAGGAACACTTGATGGATTTATAATTACTACATATACATTTTTTTTGTAAAATATATATTAAATATTTATTATTAGTTTAATTAGTATAAATTTTACTAAAAATATAAATTTACTTACATTTTAATACATATAGATTTAATAATTTTAAATGTTTTATTATATTATTTTTATAAAAATAATGTAACAAATGTAATATATTCAATATTTAATAGTTTTTAATATAAATTATTTATTTAATTTTATTTTTGATTAATATATTTTGTAGTTTGACAGATATTTACATTTGTTTTATTGCTTAACTTCTAATGGAATGTTCTCTAGAACTTCTATTGGATATTCTGCTTTAACGTCCCTTGAAACATCCACTAGAACTTCTATTGTAATAGTTAATTAATTTATAGTTTTTTTAGAGATTTGGTAATACACATATTCTATATATCTTATAAGTATATTTATAATATGTTTTTTAATTAATAATTATTATATTTATATTTTATATATTTAAAAATAATAATTTTTTTAAATATATTAATTATATTTTATATTTTATTAACATATATTAAGCCTTTTAAAATGGTAAATTATATTATCTGTATAAAATTTTGTGAGGAGTATAATATATTTTTATTTTTATTTTCATTTTTTATAAATATATTAATTAAAATTTACTTTTTATTAATATATTCTACTATTAAATAAATACATATTTTTTTTATTAATGAAATTACACTAAAATGGCTGTTAACACTTTTTTATAACAAAATAAGGTTCATATTTTTAATTTCTAAATAATTTTTAAAAAATATCATCAATATAATTTATAATTTCATTAATTAAAAAAAATTTAGTTATTATTTCCTAAATATATTTCTATATTATATATATCCAACAATTTATTTTCTTAAATGTAAAAATTTAATTTATATTTTTATTCATATATTATATTCATTTATAAATAGTTAATTATATTAATTTTAAAAACATTATGAAACAAAAATAATAAATATTTTTAATAATTTCATTATATATTTATTCAAATTTAATTTCTATTATTATATTCATTAATATTATAAATATATACTTTTTATAATTTTGGAACTTCCACTGTACATTCCACTTTAACAAGTCCTTCAACATAAAATGGTTTTATAATTTTTGTTTATATATTTTTTTAAAATTATATTTAATTTGTCTTATAATTTCATTAATAATAAATTTAGTTTAATGTAATATTTAAAAAATATTTTTCTATTTTATATATAAGTAAATATTTATTTTCTTAATCATATAAATTTTAGTTACATTTTTATTCATATATTATTTAAATTTTTAAATGGTAGATATATTATTTTTATATATATTTATTATCAAATATAATACATATTTTTTATTATTAAATTTTTTATGAATTTATTTATTAGAATTTATTTTTTATTATTATATTGCTTAGTTTTATAAATATATATAGTTGTTGTATTGAACAATTCAAATAGAACCTCAGTTCAAAATTCCAGGGGAAATTTGTAATGATTTTTCATGGAATATTGACGGATATTTATATTGGAACATTCACTATATCTTCATCTAAATTTATCTAAGAACAATTTATAAATGATATTAAGAATGTTTTTATACTAACCATATTAAAAATATTTTATATGTCTGTTTATGTACTACACTTGATCTGAGATTTCTATATTTTAGGTTGTTCTGATGTTGATGATATTGACATTGTATCACCATCTATTAAACAATAATATTGGGATGATGTTCAAATCATATGGGGATTAACAATGTTTCTTTGTTATATATGTTGGTTTAAATGGGTTCTGTATACATCGATAATAAAAGATTGAAATAAAAAATGATAGATAAGATCTCCCATCATGACTTTTTTCATGCTGAATGAAAGGTCATTGGTAGTCTGATAATGAGATAAAATAATATAATTTCTTTGAACTGAGATATGAACATGTTTCTTTTCTTGAATGGGGATCAATTTTTTATCCTATGGGAAATAAGAATGTAATTTATACTTTTATGGGAATAATCATCCTTTCCATAATAATGAATCTATTCATAATATGAGGTTCCAAATAAAAATAATACAAGAACAAGAATCTGAGTTAGATGTGAATACATTAGTATGTATTTCACATAATGATTCCTTCTAGACGACCACTTTTGTAGGGGGTCAAGATGTTATTTGGTACACAAGGGGGGATCAGTTGAATATTTATTTTCTAAAAGGGGAATCGAATTTATTCACATTAATTAATGGTTCATGTTATAGTAACAATAGAGATTCAATTCATATAATCCATAATTTTTCTATAATAAGTAGTTTTACATCACTGGGAAATTTTTTAAAATTTTATAGGTGAACCCAAAAATAAAGGAAACGTTAGATTTATTTTCAAATGTTGTTGTTTTGGATAACACGTTAATCAAAAATAAAGTGTAAGTTCCCATAAGTGTATTTTTAAGCATCAATACACAACAAGATAATGTCTACTACTAGGTTATCATTTTTGTATAATAAAACCATGATTTCATTTTTTGGTTTTGATAAAATATGTTTTTATTAATCAAGTGAAAGAACCTCAAACTATATTTTATCATCAAGATTCTACAATGGGAAAATCCATTTATGATGTTTCAATGGGAAATCAATATTTCCCTTGTATATACCATTTCATAAAAAATATAATTAACCATTTAGGTAATTAAATGAGTGATTGATCTAGTTTTCTAAAAATATTTAATAAGAGTATTCTCCATTACAATGATGCTCATCTATTTTATGAATAGTGAGTTTCTTCTAGAGCGGAATATGAGGGCAGAAAGCATTGTGTTTAGATTATGTAATCATGTTGTGAGAAATGTTGGCACATTTCATTTTAGGAGACCCTTTATCATTGGGAATTCACTTTAATCAATTAAGTGAAAGTAAAAACAAAACTATTAAATACTATGATCATCGTAGGTTATTTTTTCTCGATTTCATTAATAATATTGATCATTTTGTAAAAAATATTGTTATCTAGTAAAATATGTGGAATTATGATGTATAATAAGATTCCACATAATATTTACCCATACCATTAATTTATTTAGGAGGTTTCTACTATACATAAAACAAATTTATTTGATTTATTGCAACATAAATCTCAAATGATTGTTTCTTATTTTTGGATATCATATATAGGAATCAGAGTTAAATTTATTTATTGTATTATAATGGTTGGATACGATGATAAATTTATTATATAATATGAAGCATCAAATGAATTTGTTTGATGTTATTAAAAAAAATTAGTCCTTTGGGTATATTTGTTGTCATGTTTTAAAAATTTATGATTGGATTAATGTGAGATTAAAACCTAAAATATTTATCTCGGTGAGGTCGATCTGATTTTATGGATGTATTATAATGTTATAAGGATATCCTTTTGATGTAAATACTGATATATTGTTAGTTAATGAAAAATTTTACCAATAATTATAATGAAAAATTATGAGGGTGAATACCATCTTTTGTGAGGAAATTTCCAGTTACGACACTTGATTCTCTAATTTTTTGTTATTATTAAAAATCACTTACTACAAAAAAATACATCGATGGATATTGTTTTTGATAATTAATGTTTTGAATTTTTTTAGAAATTACTTTTTTAAATGGAAAAAATAGGGAAGGTGGTGCTAAAATTGATATAATTTTAGAAAATTTAGTGTGAAAGAAAACACAATTTAATGTAAATAAGAATAAGTGCACTAATATGATGAATGTATGATTTCATTTTAAGATTAATTTAAATTTTTTATAAATATTCTAAATATAATTTGGTATATAATATCATTTTTCTCTGCATGTAAGGAATTACAAATCAATCGGGATTATATTTTTTATATAGCCATAAAAACTCATTTAAATTTAATTTTTAGCAGCACCATAATTTTCAATAAGTTTATTAATTATTTTAGATTATTTATTGGTTGATGAACTACAATCCAATAAGGATATTCATCTTTGGCAGTATACTTTGATTGAATTTGAAGTGAGGTCGAGCAGTGTGTACATTGGATGAGAGTTATTTTTTCTGTTAAATATTGATCCCTCCACACAATGTACATGTTGTTTTTAATTGTAAACACCCACTAATGAATATCTATGTTTGTTTAAATTGAAATGTACTCAGAAAAATTTTTAAAAAATTTATTTGTTATGTGTGGGTGATATTTATTAATTGTAATGTATCCATAAAATATTTTTATTTTCAATGTAACCATATTGGAATTTGAGACCATTTATACTAGCGTCATGATCCAATTATGTTTGAAAACTACATACACAAATGGAAAAAATGTTCCATTTTGATTTGTACTGTGGATATATTACTGTATGCGTCACTTACATTATATTGGTAGATTTTTTTACTCCATTTTATATAAAAAACTAATAATATACCCAAAACTCAAACAATTACAACATCCTAACATTGTGTTCTATTCCAGTTTCTTGTAACACAAATAAAACTGGGTTATTTTACTATTTATCGTGATGTTAAGGTCATCGAATCCAATAGGAATATTCATCTTATAAAACATGTTTCTGACCAATGGTAATTAATTTAAAAAATGAAGAAGTTTCCTATATAATTCCATAGGTTATAAATTTATTCTTGGGGTAAATTATTCTTATATTAATGATCTATTCCAAAATTCTCCATAAGATAGAAAACTATTATAGTGCAGTCCAAGATTACTTCTCCTTATTAGGTATCATTATTCACAAAAATTGTGGATGAAGACATTTCAATGTAACCAGGGATAAATTTCATGATTTATTTTTTGATAATGAATTTGAATCAGTGTGGATAGTTGTGACAATATAATTATATTAGTTTTTAATTTTAAAATATAGATCATTTATAAGATGATAAAATACACCATCAATAATGAATTCATCTAAAAAATCATATTCTCCACCACCCAAAAAAGGTAGCATCGAGTTATAGGGGATAAAATATTTTCCCACCATACTAAAAACTATGACATTTCCAATATATATTTTGGGTGATTATGGGGAAAAATTGTTTTCCATTTTATAGTTTTTCTTTTTTTATTGGTTTCAATATCATAATCTCTATGAATTTTTTTACCTATAAATTATTTGTCATAAATATTTAATATGTTAGACCCATTATAAATCATTAAATTTTCAACATAAATAATATAAATAGTAATATATTCATCATAGATGAAGTGGTAATAATTATCAATTTATATAGGAAAAATGTAGTTATCTTCCCCATTTTACACTTCCTTATTATTATTAGTCTATATGAATCTATTAACTCATACCTTTAAAAATTAGTGGATGATTCAACAGTAATTAAATTTTTTATATTATTCTTGGTTAACCAAATTACTCTCCTAAACACTTTTCATTGGTTTATTTAAAAGAGAGAAAATATAATCCATTGTTACTGAACAGAATATGTTTTCAAAATTATAGATATATTTACTACACAACAATAACACTTATTTATAAGGATAAGTGTACGATTAAGGGGGTTTTAATAAAAAATTAAATTGTGGTTTGTCATATCTTTTGTTCCTAAAAACATACTAGGTTGTATCCTACCCATGAATCTTCTAAATGGGCTCATAACTTATGTTTTCATGCTTTTAACCCTTATTGACCAATTTTTATAGAAACTATACCTGTATTAACCCTTTAATAATGTGGCTTCCTTGAAATACTTGCTAGTTTAGTGTTTTTTACATCTCCTCAAGACCATATAAAGGTTTTAAATGTACTGTATCAACTTCAATTCTTTATTTTTTGTTCATTATTTACATATACTCAATCCATGTTAATTAATTTTATTTTATTAATTTTTATTCTATTTTTAAAATCGATGATTGGGTTCATTATGTATGTGGTTACATGGCTTTATCTTACATGCTATTTGGGGGAGGTGTGATTTTTCCAATAATTTCTTATAGGGGTTATACATCTTCCTAGATCCCAGAGTCATTGGGATCTCTTATCTGGTTTAAATCAATTATAGAAAGACACACTTCCTCTCCATGAATGACTATTTCTTTTATTCCTACCTATTTATTTAATTTTCCACTTATCAAAAACTCATATTTTTAATTTTTTCCAATTGTTTCATAAATTTTGATTCTATGGTCTCTAGTTTTATTTTCAATATTGAATTTATTTCAAAAATAAATTATCATATCATTTCTATCAACAATATTCTAATTTTCCCCACCAATTTCTATAGTAGTTTTTGTCTCCTCATCATATTCTTCATCATTCAGAGTCTTTAATCATTCATTTTATGTAAATTTTTGTATTGAGAGAATAATTTCAATAACACATTCATTGGAAGAGTTTCCCTACAAGCTTCAACTTGATGAATCTATAGATTCTTGAATAAAATCTTTAAAATTTAATAATAACCATTTTACAAATGAAATTTTTCTACCTTATTAATATCATTAATGTGTTTTTATTTCTTTATAATACCAACACTACAAAAATTAAAATGGTATGATGAAAAGTTATATATAGACGTTAAAATTAATTTCTATTCTTAATAGTAATAACCTAACAACCCCCATAATCATAAAATACATTTTGTGGAAAAACATAGTAGGATAAGAATATAAAAAGATAATTGGTTCTATATCAACCAGAAATTATGATTCTATGACCATAACATATTCCAAACTATCCAATTTTTTTTTTTCTATCATTTCAAAAATCTTACAAATATTCAATATATCCCTATATATATTGTTTTCTTTGTTAGTTTGAATGATTAACCATCATTCATTTTTTTCAACATGACATAACCCAAATATCTTATATAAATGAACTTCAAAAAATTATAATTCCACCCCACCAAATAATAGTGTATTTTTTTAAGAAATCATAGCAAGAAAGTATTTAAAAAATAGTGATGTCCAATTTCATAGAATCTATTTATGATACACTATTTTATAGAAATTATTAAAAACATGTTCCAACAAGTTGTTTCCAATATGATTGAAAGTACAATTATTTAGTGGGAATCCTAAAACATAGAATTTGATTGTAATATGTAGTTTATGTTTTGATAGATGATCCATTGGAATTTACGTTTGATGATTTATATGATGTTCTATTGAAACAACTATTAGAATATCTATGGGAATTATAGTGGGGAATGAAAAAAGATAAATTCCCTCCATGATACTGTAAATATTTCAGTTTATTATTAAATAATAAATTTTATGTGGATTTAATAATTTATATTACATGTTATAGTTAAAATATATGTTTGAATCGCACTATAATATTATAGAATATGACTAGATGATCAAAGGGAAGTTCTAGTGAAATATCAACTAGAATTTCCTATGGGAAAATAAAATAAAAATACTTCCGGAATTCTATATAAAAATCATTGAAGTATAAAAAACATGTTTGTTTTGGATTTCTACATATTTCAAAATAAGATTCAGTAAAAATATAAGGAATATTTTTACTATAAAAATCCATAATAGGAATAGAATTTTCACAAGATTTTCTAGTGGAGTTTACTATTGAATATCTTGTTTAATCACCACTAGATGTTCTACGGAGAATGAATATAAATATTAAATCCTTTATTCTATAAACATTTCAAGGAAATTTAGAAAAAACATTTATTTTGGGATTTCACAAAGTATATAATATGTCTCGGTAAAAACGTAATATATATTTTCATATTCATTTTCAAGAATAAGACTGATAGTTCTAGTGAATTCTCTATTGGATGTTCATGTGGATGTTCCATAGGAAGTTCAAGTGTATGATCAAGCGGATGTTTCAGGGGAATGTATAGTATAACTTAGAGTGGAATCTCTATAATAAATTTTTGTGGAAGCATCTTTGGGAATTATAGTTGAGGAAAATAGAAATATTCCTCCTCAATCCTATAAAAAAATATTGGGAAATTGAAAAAATGTTTTTTTCATCTTCCACAAATTATAGTACACATCTTAGTTATTATTTATGGTACACATTCTATAATTGGATTTGGAATTCCCTACGAAGATCTAATGGAATATACAATGGAATACCAGTGGAATGTGCATTGGAAGTTCTACTGCTAAATCCTAGTAAAGACACATACAAATTAACATCTAGTGGTACTTATAATTGAAATTAGTATAAAACATTTAGTCAGATTTCCAATTGAGTTTTCAGTGGAATATCCAAATGAATTTCCATTGGAACATTCATTAGTAAAAAATTTAAATATTTCTTTTCCTCTATTCACTTGGGATGTAGTGGATTCTAAGAATAAATAGCTAATTTTAGAATTATAAGAATATAAACATATAACACTGAAAGAAAACTACATGTATGATTGATGTATTAAAAAACGAATTGTTACAATAGAATATGGATTTTTCTAAATTGAATAGATATTTTATACTAGTATGGACATAATTTATTTTTGGAGTAATGAAGATATAATAGTAACTAGAAATTGATATTCTAGACCACCTTCTCCATCCATTGGTTTGTGTTTTATACAAAAAAACATTGTCCGAGAATGAGACTAAGAAACATTATAGTCAATAAACTTCTAGGGGAAGAGGAATCACACATTTTCCCTAGAATAGGTTTGGGTTAAACATGAAACTACATTCCCAATAAAATACCATATCATTTTAATCATAGCCTAATAGAATATTATATTCATATTGAGATGTCGAGTGATGGTTAATAGAGTACTTGGTGTTGTTAGAGTTGTTGGTTTTTTCCAGTATTACCAAAGTCAACACAATTAATAATAACACTATATCGGGGATTTATGTCCCAAATGGGAAAACAATATCTTAATTAAAATATAGATAATTCCCTAAACAATCTATCTGAAACATTAATATAAAACTAGTCTCGTGTAAAAAATATAGGAATATAATGGAATATCCTGTATAAAGGTTAACTAGAGATGATCCTTATCCTCATGGACCAAAAAATGGACTGAGTGGAACCCCCATAATGAGGTATACATCAAAAAACCAAATGAGTCACACCTCTAAGTGCTTCATACAAATATAATTGACATGAAGAAATAAACTAGCCAATAACTATAGAAATTAAACCATACTATTATTATGAAATTAAAATAAAATTACTTGTGTTATAAAATTAATAATACTTTAATCGAAAAATAATTAATTTTATATTCATTAATCCATTATTATAATATAAATCGTGACACACTAACCATATCCTACCTTGTCATGAGTACGTGTTTCCACATGTTTTGTTAATATAACAAAGAGACACTTGATATACATTAATAATGATCTCATGTATGTGGATTAGTACACACATTCTCATATGGGAAGATCCAATAACATGTAAACAAGATAAAATATTAATAGTGACCTTTACTCATCATCAAACGAGGACCTTAACCTGTAGGTCATTAGTGACCTCCTAGTGATCATTCTAAAACCCAAAAGGCTATATATTTTTATTAATTTATCAGAATAATCCATTTTTTCAATATTCCTAGGGGTACATACATGGATTTAAGTGCTAAGGAACTAGGCCCAATATATAACCATTGATGTTCTAGATACCATACAGCCAGCTAAGTGCACCGCGACCGCCTGACCTCCCCACCAGCCGAGTGTACCTCTGCATGCTGCCCAGGTGCCCTGCTCCCCCTCCTGGGCTTGCCGCTCCGTCGGCCGAGCCCACTGCCTGGAAACGTGATCTCCTGGTCCCCCGCTCTACCTCTTGGGTTCGCCACACCACATAGTCCACCGCTCCGCTCTACTCCTCCACTAGGCGTCGGCTTCTCTGGTCCCTGCTCCGCCTCGCCGCTGCCTCTACCTAGCCGTGCAAGACGTCGCTGCTCTAGCATCACCCGACACTGCCATGCCCCAGCCTCCGCTCGTCCTTCAGTGCTCTGGCCACACTCCTCGCTGGATTTGGACCTTCCGTCAGCTGCAACAACTGCTCTGGTGGCCCAATTTCCAATCCTAAATAATATTCAAAATCTTTGGGGTGAGGCTTTCACATCTACTTCCCCCGATCAACAATTCCACAAAGATTGGCATGTTCAAAAATTTGGATGTATAATGATCAAGAATTACATTTAAAATAGGGCTCGGACGATGGTTGGGTTCATTCATCCATCATCTCAATTCTAAAATTATAGAATTTAAAATGAAAAAAATGACAAAAACTCCCCAAATTGACAAAGGTGCAAAAATGAACCAAGAATCCTACCTCGAATCAGCCATGATTCCTTTGTGGTGAGTCCACGACACTCCTACTTCGATCCGCCCTTGTTCCGGTGAAGATCGCCTCTCCATCCTACATATAATGGCGAAGACTGGCTAGAGAGATAGAGAGAGGGAGAGCTTGGGTGTTAGAGAGAGATATAGCGAGTTGGAGTTTTTCTGTAACCCTAATCACATAAATTTTCTTTATAGTGATCCCACTCAGCGTAGAATCCAAATTCACCACACCCTCTTATCTTATGGCATGCCTAGGTAAAACTCCCCATTCCAAACTCAACATAAGTCTCATATTTCCATTCTGAGCCTTCATTTGAAAGTTATTTGAATATAACACCAGTGATAAAAATCACTAAGTCTTTATTTAAAAAAAAACAATTTTCCCCTTGGGTGAAATCTCTCACACCAGGAATGAACCCACAACTTATACACCTCACCTGGGGTAAAAGTCATGATATGGATGCAACCATTCCCTCATTTTTCTGATCCGAGCTACCGTTTGAGATATATCCGATTTTTATTGTGTGAATAGTATAAAAACACTTAAAATCATTATAAAATTTATTCCAGACATACTGGGCCTCAGAATCGCATGCCGCCTTAGCTCATGGCTCTAGAAATATATATAGAAAATTCCAAATTATTATAGGGAAAAAACAGGGTCTCTATATCATTCCCTCCTTCATTCTTTTCATCCACTAAAAGAAAAACTAGGAAAACCAACTTGGGATACAGAGCTCACACCTAGCTCTGCCAACCCCATGAAATAATTCACAATACCATACTGGAACAACACACAAACCAAAGGAATGGTTCATACTTATAAGGTCCGTTACTTTCAAGTAAATGCGTAGAAACAGGCATGCACCTCATCAGCTATGACACATGGAAGACGTCATGCACCCACTCCTACTATTGGGAGGGTTGTGCAAGATATTAGGCAACCTCTCAATTGCTTTCACGATTCACAAATGGCCCAAAGAAACTTGGGGGACTTCCCTGGATGAACCTCTACTTTCCACATCACTACCAAAATCAAGATTTGTTCCTGGAACATGGTTTTGTGATTCCCTCCATCAGAATACCCATCTGGTGAAACACCCAAGGATGCCCGGTCACACAAGTTTTCATAGTCAGTACATCACAACCGATACTCTCTTACACGCTCAAAAGTTGGATGAGTCAACACCATAGACTATAGAAAATCCACACCTTCCTACTCCACCACGGTCAGTTATAGGGATTCCATCATCTCAGAATCTTCCCACACTAGTCGAGCTTGGGACTTCCAGCTAAGGGAACCTACTAAAACACAAACATTTTTTGGAACATAGACTACCTAGAAGTCATAGTCCTGGAGAAATTTCAACCAGCACCGTCCCCTCAGGTTCAAGTCTCTCTAGGTGAGGACGCAGCTGAGAAACTGGTGGTCTGGGAAATCCACAAATTTCTCTCCCAGAAGATAGAGTCTCCACATTCTCAGAGAAAAGACTACCACTACCAGCACCACGTAGTGAAATGCATAGTTCTGTTTATAGGGTTTCCATAACCTCGAACATTACTTGATAATAGTATCATGATTGATGTTGATCACGTAAGGTACCAATGAAAAAGGTAGGTGAGGAAACTCATCCATCCACCATAGGCTAGACACAGAAAGCATGTGTCATGCCCCACGTGTCATTGCCCCTCTTGGAAGGAGAGTAATCCCCAAAATAGGCACTATTCCAAACCCACTAGTGGCACCTTAAGAAAAGTGAGTTCAAGAAGAAAATCACAACTAGAAAATCCAGAACCTTCTCTAATACTCAACCACACAACCAGTCCATGAATTCAAATGTTCTAGGGACTCATCCACCACACCTCAATACTATCCTTTTTGGGTGGTACTGACTCTCCCTCACGGTTTTGATCACATAACAAAAATGGGTCTTAGTGGTGGAAGGACCCCTCTTTCCCGTGCATTCAATGCTACATTAGACAACACTGACACATGGTTACACTGACACCCTATGTCACCCTCGATAACCCCTCGACCAAGGAGTTATATGAAAAGAGTACCTCATGTAGTGTCTAACATGTTCTACTAAGAAAAGTAGAAAAAGACACAGAGCAAACCTCTCAATATCTCATGTGATTTAGGATTGTAGACATCCATAGAACACAGGCACCAGTGACCCCATCCATCACCTCTCTGAGCCCGACCTGGGCCGCCTAGTGGTGGTGGAAGGACCTCGAAATGTCATATGCCAACCACAATTCTTCCTGCTCTTCTTCCAACACCACCTATGTAGGGACCACCCTATCCTCACCTGGGAGTTCTATGATCACAACACTACCTCTGTTGTGGCGGTGCATCTACCAACTAAGTAGAAACCTTAGCACATTTGGTTGAGTAGTCTCATGCCCCGTGACCTCGCACATCACAGTCATAGCACCGGTCCTCCATCGGCTATCTCGGTGCTCTATATTGTCCCTGACCATGAGCCTGAGTCTCATCAAGGGGATACCTCTAGCATCGAGGCCCTGCCAATTGATATCCCACTCACAGAAATTTCTCTATCACTAGTGCCAGTACCAGCACCCTGAGATGGGTGAGGATGCACAAGTGCACTACGCTGGCACGAATATCCTCTACAGAGACCTCGCTCAAACTTTTGTGCTCAAAAGTTGTCATTATGGACCATGTCTAAAGAGTACCTAGTAAGGTCTGGGACTCTATTCATGTACTCATCCACTTCCATCACTCTCGGATGAAGCTCCAACAACTCCTGAAACCGTATAAAGTATATGTTGGAGCTTTAGTACTCCTCACGAAACAGCTGCTAGAAGTCATCCCATGAGAGTATCGACTCATCATGCGTTTGAGTAACCCTGACTCTACTAATTCCAAACTTCTTGGTTAAATGACTGGCTATCAAAGCCACAATCAACATGTCAGTGTCCGAACAAGCCTGAAGAGGTGAACCACTTACTCTAGCCAGCCCTTTACTATCTAAGGGTATGGATAATCATGGAACCTCAGCGGTCTCTAATGCTAGAACTCATCTAGCACGCCTAGCCTTTGCTCTTCATTGGAATTCGCTACCGGTACTATCTACTACACCACAGGTGGAGTTTCTCCTGCCTCTCCTCTTGGAGAAAGGGTAATCATATGATGAATCTTGATCTGAGGCCTCATTACTCACGAAGTCATTGTTACAATCCGGAGCTAGTATCTTGGTTGGATATCATCGCGGAGACATCCTAAATCTGATCAAGGAGTACCACGGTCAAAAAATATATATATGTGTATCAACAATGATGGGGAGTCAACTCAAGAAGGATAATCAAAGACTCAATCCTATATGATGCACAAACCAAATTCCCTACAATAAGTGTCTTAGTGTGTCCAGTTGAAAAGCATGTTATCACAGTCCTGGTGAAAGGATACGTCAGCCACTACACCATCACTGAACTCCATTACCTAATAGCCTCTCTCGAGATACTTTGACATTATTTCCCTAAATCCCAACAAATTTCTTTTGAGGGATGCCCGAACATTGCCCCATAGAACGAACCACCTCTGATACCACTTTGTCACGAACCGATCCAACCGGTCTCAAACCACAACTACCCCAAGCCCGCCTCCATAAGCCAGGGGCTGGTGACAAGCACTGAAGGTGTAACTATCTTTTGGAGGCCTTAGCCTATGTACTTGTACACACACACAGCCCACGCAATGTGAAAGTGAAAAGTAAAAAATGGAAATGAATGTACAAACAACTATAACCCAACCACAGTCATGCATCATCTTCTAAATTATACAAGTAATGTGCTGAAATGTACTGATTGTATAACTGAATAGAAAAGGGGTAAAAGACGTGACCAACTAGAAAGGCACCACAACCCAAAAACAGGTAAATGAAAGTAAGCAGCTGATGAGTATCACACCTGAAAACACTACTACAACCACTGAACGCAATCCAAGATCCAGTGTCCTTATGCTCCTCTATAGTCTCAGTCGACCTGTCTATCGTCTGCAAGGTCACACAAAGTGTGGGAAAATACCAAGCAGGGGTGAGTACAAAGACACTCTATAGGATGCCCTGAAAGCTCAAGGCAGAAACAAAGGAGTTATGAAAATGGTGATAAGTAGACAGAACAAAGAACAGTGTAAGGGTATAATAAAGAGAGTGCAGTTCAACCCAATGAAAGAAAGGATTAAGAATCATCAAATCCAAGATGAGCTAGACACATAAATAATTTGGCATACTCCGCATGTTATCACCCCTCCTAGAATGAGGGTAACCGAACCAAAGGAATGGGAACAAAATTAGGGTGTATATATATATTCTCAATAAGAAACCCAAATGAGTGTGTAAGCAGATCTTTGTATCCAATATCAGCCCAGGAAAGTCGCCAACAGTTCTAAGGATATCCATCACTGATGCCCAAAACCCTTGTGCGAAAAACTTTTCTCATAGATATATCATACAACCAAGGGTCCTACTCTGGTAATCACTAAGAAAAGTCACTGACTAGCCTCATAGAAAGGGTTGAGTCTTAAAGAAGTCATTGGGTAACCCACTGCCCAACCCAGCTAGAGGGTAAACCCAAAGAGGACCTCAGGTAACCCACTACCCAACCCCACTGGGGGGTAAACTCTATAGTTAAAGGGTAAACCACTGCCCCGCCCCGCTGGAAGGTAAACCATAAGGCGAACTAGTAACCCACTACCCAGCCTCACAAGAGGGTAAACCCTATGTTCAACGGGTAACCCACTACCCAGTCCCACTATAGGGTCAACACTAAGGACAACGGGTAACCCACTACCTAGCCCCGTTGGAGGGTAAACCCTATGTTCAGTGTGTAACCCACTACCCAGCCCCACTGGAGGGTAAATCCTATGTTCAATGGCTAACCCACTACCCAGCCCTACAGGACGGTAAACCTAGAACTGGTCTACTGACCCTGCACTACCCATGTAATCACTGGGTGTCACTAACACTGCTTTCGTGCATTGTTTTAGAGTGCATAAAATGAACCTCCGATCAATGCCCTTTCATGTTTCCACAACTAATGAGATCTTGAAAGAGGCTCCGCAGACCCAATAATATTATACCGCTGTAATCCTCGTAGAAAAACAAGCGAGATAGACTATATACTCACTGGAAACAGACTCCCAACATAAAAGTTATTCAACAGCGCTTTATGCCCATACGACATCTCATGGGGCCCACACCTCAGTCCCGAAGAAGGTCGGGTGAACTGATCCATTATGATGCTCTCGAAAAAACATGCCAAAACAACTACTCTTTCGCCCCCAAACGAACGACTGATGAAAAAGGCGCAGTACGCTGCACACAGCCTAAAAGACGGATCATGGGGGGCATACCTAAACTCTGGCTTTATTGCCTGAAACCACCCTGGTCGACTTCATCTCGATGCCAGGGTCACAGCGCCTCTTACGAAACCTAAAAAAGGATCCAAATACAGGAGCTGCAACTCCCAACCTTCTGAAAACGGGGCCCTATAAGGCCTACATCTCCACTCCAAAACATGTCACATAGATCGTACCATTACGATCCATGAAGATAACGCTGAGGTGTATGCTTTTCATTTTCCCTGAATGGACTTATGAATTATAAGACATAAAAATGATGCATACGTCCAAAAGCTACCTCATGGGGTCCATGCCTCTGACATGAATTTAGGTGGGTGGATTGGGCCATCATAATCCCCTCGGAAGAACACTCAGAAATGAGTACTCAAACACCCCAAACGGATGTCGGGTGAAAAAGTGGTGTTTCGCCATAAAACGTGTGAACTAGCCCATGTGGGTCCCGTACCTTGTTTCCAACCCGAACGCTTAAAAATGCATCTCAAAAGGTCCGTACGAGGACTGGCGACACGCTTCCACTGACGGTGCATCAATCCGACATCCAAAACAGGTGTGACATCAGATGATAAAAAAATTAAAAATTAAGTAAATAATTAATTATTCGCATTGACTATTTCATGCCAACAAGCAACCGAACCAAACCGAAAAGGTTCCGAACAAACATGGAAGGACCATATCAACTCTGAGGCTATAGCGCCTCTGAAAGTACATCAAACAGACATCCGTCTTGCGAAGCACATCCATCGCAAGATTAAATAATAATTTAATATTATTAAATAAAAGTGTTTCAGGTCACCCTCCATCAGTTCCAGAACTCAAAAATCATGAAAACCAAATCAAAAAGGTCCATCTCATAGAGACAAACCCACAACTGGTGAAGGTGCATCAAACTGACATGTTGTTTAAAAGATACGGACCGTTGATTGCAAGGGGCCCAATCGGGCCAGTTCTCCCCAGTCGTCCCACGGCCCTGCCGTGGGTTCAGCCCGACTCACCGCGGCCCGCTCCAACAACACCGGACCCACCATGGGTTCAGTTCTTCAATGAAGACATGCCAAAGGGTAGGTCATCATTCCACACCCTCTCACAATACCCGCGTACCGTGGTTCCTTGTCCGCCGCACCCCCCCTCCCACCCCCCTGAGGAGTTGACCTCAGTGTTTCCTCACAACCACGATAGGCCACCCTCGTCGCAGCCACCTGACCTCCCCATCAACTGAGTGCACCGCCGCAAGATGCCTGGGTTCCCTGCTCCACCACCTAGGCTCGTCGCTCCGTCATCTGAGCGCACCGCCAAACAACTCGACTGCCTGGTCCCCCACTATGTCGTCTGGGTTCGCCACACTGCACTAGCCACCGCTCCACTGGGCACCAGACCCTCTGGTCCTTATTATGCCACACCGTATCTACTACATCCTGATCATGCCCGACACCGCTCCTCCGTCCACACCCGATGCCCTCGTACCCCGAACTCCACTCTTTTATTGGTGATATGGCCACACCCCTTGCCCGAGCCAGACCTTCGGTCAGTCGCCACAACTGCTCTGGCATCCCAATTTAAAATCTAAAGGAAGATTCAGAATCCTTTGGGTGTGGCCTTCACAATTTCTCCCCCCGATCAATGATTCCACAAAGATTGGTGCATCTGAAAATTTGGAAGAAGAACTCTCAAGAACGACAGTTAAAACGGGGCTCGGACGATGGTCGTGTTCATTCGGCTATCATCCCAATTTTGAAATCATAGTTTTTAAAATGATGAAATTGAAAAAAACTCCAGAAATTGATGAAGGTGTGAAAAATAAGCAAGAATCCTACCTCGAATCGGTCATGCATCATTGGTCGTGCGTCCACGACGCTCCTGCTTCGATCCACCAAGGTTCAAGCGGAGATCACTCCTTGATCTAACAAAGAACAGTGAAGAACGGCTATAGAGATAATGTTAGAGAGAGTGAGAGCTTGTGTGTTCGATAGAGAGAAAAAATTAGTCTTTTTCCTTAATCCTAATCACTTAAATTTTATTTATAGCGATCCCACTCAGCACAGAATCTGAATTCACTACACCCTCTTATCTTATGTCACACCAAGGTAAAACGCTCCATTTCAAACTCAATAAAAGACTCCGATTTCCATTCCGAGCCTTCATTCAAAAGATATTTAAAATGAACATCACTGATAAAAATCACTAAGTCATTATTTTAAAATGATGATTTTTTCCCTTTGTGACATGTCTCACAGCAAGCCCACACCCGCAGCTTTTACAAACCTCCTAGGGTAAACAGCATGCTCTTGATGTAACTGTGCCATTGTATTTCCGATCCGAGCAACGGTTTGAGAGATATCCTATTTTCAATGAGTGAATAGTATAAAAACAATTAATATTTTTATAAAATTTATTCTCGGTATACCAGGCCTCGGAATCCCACACCTCCTGTACTCTTAACTCTGGAAATATATGTAGAAAAATTCTAATGTCATACAGGGTAAAAATATGGTCTCTATAATGAGGACATAACCTAAAATTTCATGGAAGAGGGTGTGAGGATGCTGACTTGGATGCGACGAGGGAGGATTCAAATCCAGAGGATATGGAGAGCATTATAAAACAATTATATAACAAGGGTCATAGTCACCTTCAGGGTTGAGGACTTGGCTATGATTACTCTGTTGCAACTAGAGGGTGTGGCCAAAATGTTCTCCATTCAGAGCATGGAACACTCAAGGAAATGTACTTGGTGGTATTTAGTAAAATCCACTCATAGTCTGAGTGGGAAACCACTGATGTTCATGATAACATCAATCTAGAATATGGTAATGACCTTGTTATTGACTTGTATGTTTACCTTACGAATTTTTCCATGACGTATTGTGCGACCCCACCAAACAATTATTCATCCTTTTTATTTTTCATTTTATGAAAAATTTTAAAGGTGTATTCCGGCCTGCTTCCCAAATATTTTGAGTAAAAATGAAAAAAATAATAAAAAATGAAAATAATTCCAAAAAATAACTCATGAAAATTATTTTTATTCAAACAATATATTGTTATTTTAAAACATCACATTTTTAATCCTAACTATTTTTCCACCAATCATTTTTTTGTGAATCTTTTTTAACTTCTTTATTATCATTCCTTTTATTTTTCAATTATTTTTTTTGTAAAATAATTTATTTAAATTTTTTAAATTATAAGATATGATAATCACTTATTGAATCATTAATTTGTTTCATGTATGTGAATTTAGAAGCCCATAAAATTTAAACTATATTTAAAATATAAATGATTTATAAAACATGGTTCAATAATATTAAAAATATTTTTAAACGCAACTAATGTTTTAAATTTAAAAAATGGAAAATAATTTACATGACACAATGTTTATTGATTAAAAACATTGAGTTATTATGAAAATAATTTATTCACATAAAATATAGTAAAAATTAAATCAATATAAAATTTAAAACACTGACTTTAAAAATAAAACATAATTTAAAATAAGGGGTATAAAATAAATATTTAACAAACAAATTAATTTACATAAACAAATATTTTCTACCAAAACATATTTAACGTAAAAAGGTTATGTTTGAAACAAAAAAAATTTCTATCATTAAAATTATTTTACATCAACATTTTTTATGATGTAATTTTTATTTTCAATTATTTTTTAATCATTTATTAAATTTTTCAACTTCTATTTATAGTGTATTTATAATTGATAATTCATAGGATTTAAAATTAACCTATATGAATCATTATTACATTTTATGTAGTTAAATATTGAGTCCTCTTAAATATAAATTATAACATTAATATTAATGAAACATAAAACAAGGATTAAAATATAATAAAATATTTGAAAATAAATATTATTTCATTAATATAAAAAACCAAAAATAATATACATGTCACAAACATTAAGGATACAAATGTAACATTTACACATAAAATTATTTATCTGTGTAAAATATAGTAGTGATAAAATCTATATGAAATTGAAAACATTGAACATACAAAGAAAAATCAATTTAAAATACAAGGAATGACAAAAAATAAAATTTATTTTTAAATTTACATAAAATAATACTTACTGCAAAAATAGTTTATAACTACAATCATTAATCTTGAAAATATAATTATTTATTTTAATTTACAGAAATCATAATTATAACAAAATTATTATTATAATAATAATAATAAATAAATAGTTTTTAAAAATGCATGTATAATATAATTAATTTTGTATTTAAGAATACATAATTATAATATATTTTATAAACTAATTAATTAAAAATAATTATTAAGTTCAAATGAATTTATTCGGTTAATGATTATAAAATAATAAGAAATTATTTAATAATATTAATGTAATTCATTCAAAAATAAAAAGTAAATATAAATTATTTCGATAAATAAACACCAAATATTTGTTATACTGAATGATATTGTAATTATAATTTTTAAATTATTTTATTATTATGCATCATCATTATTATTCATCAATATAATCAATATAAATAATTTACAAGACAAAAAACTGTATTTCATAACAATCATTATAGTAATGTAATTTTTTTTAATAATAGACATATTTAAAAAATATTATTTTGAATGTTATAAATATAATATTTATTTATGTATTTTATGATAATAAATAATAATGTTATTTATAAGGTTATTAATTATAAATAATCATTAAGTAAAAATTAAAAGATGATCATATTTATTATTTGACTATATTATTGTATAATGATAATATGATAGTAATTTATTCGACTATAATAAGAAAATATTAATTTATTTAACAGAAAATTGTATTATATTTAATAATTATATATTTATTTTTTTTATGTTTTTATGTTTAATAGTATTAATATCAATATTATTTTATTAAAAATAATTAATTATTTACATTATTTGAACATCCTGTTACTATTTTAGGTATTGATAAATCCACTTGTGTTAAATTATTAATATCTTAAATGAAAAAATTATTTATCAGAGAAATATCGATAAATGTGTTTACGGTCATAAATGTTAGTTAAAATCTTATAGTTTTCAATTATGATTTTTTTGAGTTTGACACTATGTTATTCTGTTGTTTCGATGCCGCCAAAGCATCATCGATGACTGAAAAAAAATATATTAATTATATTATATCAAGTGTGCATTTTGTTATTCAGAATTATTGAATGACTCCAAAAAGGTGTGTTGTTTGAGAAATCGAGACCTTTTTTATGTCGAAAATATGGTTTTACCCTATTAGGGGTATAACATTTGAAGATGCTGAATTTTTGAATGCCTCACTCTTAAGATAAAGTTATTAAATAATATTTAATATAATATAATATATATAATTAAATATCACCCAAACGGTGTGTCGTATGGGAATTCAGAGACCACTGATGGGTTTGAAATGAGGGTATCACCCTAGATGGGGTATAATATTTATAAATATAAAGTGATTGGATGCATCGCTCGCAAAAATAACCCATTTTATTTTAAATAATTATTAACTATGATTTTTAATTAATAAATCATTAATATCTCTCAAATGGTTCATTGGTTGAAAACCTTGAGACCACCGTTGTGTCCGAAATAGGGTGTTTACACTAGATTGAGTATAAAAGTTATATGAAAAGAGTGTTTGGTCACGTAAATAATTTTTTTAATAATTATATTCAATGATTAAGTATTTTAATTTTATATAATTATTAAATATAAATAGATTTCACTATTAAACTTCCCAAAACCACACTGGAACTCCATTTTTAACAGTACAAATTTTCAAAACCTTTGATTTCCACCCATTTTAATCAATTTCAATCACCAACACTCTAATTGGTTGAATTAAAACACTTCATCGTCAAGATTTAGTTGAAACAATGTATTAAATTAGGGTATTAATTGTTGGCTGAAAGAACTGTAACCCAATCGGGGTTATATATACATCAACCCTTTAAGTTTTGGTTCATGGTTGATTAGATCAAATCAGAGGACCTATTTTCTTCATGCTTCAGATCAGTGATGTTCTATCTGTCTTCTACAAACTTCTCCTCCCGCAGTCGTGACTCGTTGGTCCTATGATTTCCCTCCCAAATATGACTATTTCATTCCATTATTTTAATTTTTGTTTTATTCCATTTCATTAACATCCCTTCTTAACAATAAAATAAGGTTGAATAATAATTTAATGAAATCAAATTTATAAATATATTTTTCATCAATTTATTAGAATGCATAATTGTTAAAAATTATCAAAGGATTATTATTTGAATTATCAAAAGTTAATTAATTATCAATATATATATATATATGTGATAAAAACACATGGGATAATATATTAAAAATATCTAATGTTATTTACATTGATTATTAAAAAGATATATATATATATAGTTAGATTTGTGTTTTTATTAATTACATTGGAAGTTATGAATAATTTTGTTAAATAAAAAATTATAAATGTGTAATAGATTTGAATTGTTAAATGATAATTAAACATGTTATTGAAAATAATCATAAAAAATATTAATTGATAACTAAAATGTAATTATTACATTACAATTTTATCAAAATTTTTATTAGGATAATTGTCTGTATTTTCAAAGGATAATTATTACAATTGTAAAACGATAATTTAAAAATTATACAAGAGAAAAAAAATATTATTGCATTTAATATTTTAATCGATAATTTAAAATTATCCAAGAGAGATAAAAATTATCACATTTAAAATTTTAATTCATAATTGGAAATTGTCCACGAGGGCTAAAATATTATCGTATGTAATATTTTAATCGATAATTTGAAATTATCCATCAGAGATAAAATATTATTACATTTAATATTTTAATTGATAATTTAAAATTATTTAAGGGAGGTAAAATGTTGACACATGTAATATATTAAATATTAATTTGAAATTATCCATTAGAGATGAAATATTTTCACATGTAATATTTTAATTGGTTATCTGAAATTACAATAAAAATATAATTTATCACATCATGTGATATTTTATTTCCTATGAAATAAAAGAAATGGTAATGGTTCTTGGAACCCTTGACAAATGTCAATCATAGGTGTGTTGATGCTTACTATAATAAGGCCGCGAGGAGGTGTGTTAAACAACACTGGGTGGTTTATCATTACTGCTGAAATCGGATAATGTGAGGTAGGTGGTTCCATTCCGATTAGCCAATTTGATTATCCTTGTATTGCTTGATTTATTTCAATTTTTGATTTAAATTAAATTGGTTTAATTTTCATTCAATTAAATTGATAAAATCCTGATTCCAATTAATCAAGATATTTGAAACTGTTTTTTCATGGATATTGGGAAAACCCAAAAATCCATTGAATTGGGGTGTGTTTATGTAAATGAGATGATTTAAATTTTTTAATTAAAATTTTGGATTTGATGGAAATTATTTCAACTAAATTATTGAATATAATTATTGAAATAAATTTTTTAGTGATGTAATTGTTTTTGGAATGTATTTAAAACTGGTGAAAATGTCTTAAAATTATTTTATAGAAACCCAGTGGTTTTATCTTTTGAAAAACAAATGTTTTTGAATAAAACCTATTTTTGGATTCAAATAGAAAAAAATGGAACTTTTAAAAAAAATTGAATGAGGTTTATTACATTTTAAAGAACTCTTAAAATAGTTCACCCATCATGTTATAGTACATGAAATCCTTGGGTAGATAGTGAGTTATTTAGATACACTCTATGTTATGACAAAATTCTATACTATATATGCAACGGTTCACATTCTCGATCATTTGGTGTATAGTATCCTTTGGCCAATGTCATATAGACATGTGTATACAAATTTTTCTGGGTTTACATACTGAGTTGAGAATCCTATGGTTAATTAATACTATCAAAGATTTTTGGGAAATGACCATGTTTCTCACTTGTTTGTTTATATTTCAGATATAAATGTATGCCATTGTTTGTTTGAACTGCTTCTCATGCCTGCTGAATTTATATAAACAACTTTACATAAATGTTCAAATTAATCCATTGTTTTAGAAATGTTTTATTCCTTATAAATTAAAGGCTATTCATTAAATTATTTTTGAATCATTTTGATAATTTATAGCTTGTTTTTACTAAATATGTTTTTTTATTTTCAAACCCATTTTTCTGAAAATTGAATGATTTAATTTGGATAATCTTCATTTGGTATATGTTTGAGAATTTTGGGTGGTATCCTACTAGGCTTAGGATCGCACCATACATTTCCCTTCTGGTTTTTGTAGACTTTTTTCTTCCTAGTTCAAAAAAATGAAAGGGATCTATCGAAGGTGGATCTAGTGATTGAACTTTGGTCTTGGTAAGTTGTGTCCTTAGGGAACATGGAGCTATTTTCCCATCTTAATACTTTGGTTGTAGTGATTTTGGCTAGTTTATTCCTTGTAGACATGTGATACATTTCTCTGAGTAGAGTTTATTTTCTTTATCCATACTGTCTTGTTTCTTTTCTTATGCGTTGTTGGTGAAAAATCATTCCCACTTGCATATTGTGTGATTCTTGGTGCTAGTCGTCCACCAATTGGGATCGAGAATGCCTTTTTGGATATGAAATAGAATGATCATTTATTAGGTTACCAGGGTACATGGGTTGGTTCATGACAAAATTCTATCGAAGGGAGGTTGAGTTTTCAATTAACATTACACTTGGTACTCAAACAGTTTCAGTCCTCTTTTAACATAATACATCAGCTGAACAAAAATAGTTGAAGTCTTACCTGGATGATTTTCATGAGGGTATGACTCGTGATTGTGTTCATGACATTAGTGGGGCTTGAGATAATAATGTAAGGCTTCAGGATTTTCTTATAACCAAAATTACTAGAATGCGATTAGAATAACTCATTTAGATGCGTTGTATGGTCTTCCTTCTAAATCTATATATTTTTGGTTGAAGATTTGTCATGTTCCTCGCATGGAGCAAGTTTGGGGCATGAGATGACAAGAAATATTCTACTGATTATTCCACGAATTTTAATTGTCCCCAGATGATATAAATCATATGTTTACTGTCTCCTTAGACATTGGGAGTTCTGAGTTGGTGTCCATTTGTTCTTTATCGTTTCACCACGGTTGGGTCATCAACAACTTGGGATGAAAAGGAACCTAGCTCCTCATTTTGTGTTACCTTTTTTGGTTTTTTTAGTTAGGGAATGTTTCTTACCATTAAGAACTACCACCACAGCTAACAACGATACATAAGGTGTTTCAATGCATCGCAGCTTTGAAATTACCTCTATAATAAATCTCAGGTTTTGAGATGAAGTGATATTGAGATTGATCCTATTTTCTCTGTGATGAAACAGCCTATCAAGGTGGTTGTTTCTAAGATCATTTTAATTTATGGTTGGATGATACCTTTGTTCTATATGTTATGTAATGATGATTAAAGTTCTCATGAGATGTGGGAGAGGGAGGCCCTGATGTTAGAGAAGTGGAATCATCTTTTTGAAATATATATTTCCTTATAGACTTTATATGTATAGAAGGTTCCTATGGTGGGGAGGTTGTAACATCCCCTTACTGTTTCAGGTATTGATAAACCCTCTTGTGTAAAAATACTAATATCATAATTGTAAAAAATGATTTATTAGAGAAATTTTGATAAATGTGTTAACAGCCATAAATGTTAGTTTACATCATGGAATCTTCAATTGAATATTTTTGGACATCAGCACTAATTTAGTCTGATGTTTCAAGGCCCACAAAGAATCAATGATAACTGAATAAAAATCATAATTATAATATATCTGGTGTTCATTTTTTATTCAAAATAATTGAATAACTCCAAAACGGTGTATCATTTGAGAAATCTAAGAACTATCATATGTTCGAAATATAGTGTTTACCCTAAGAGGGGTATAAATTTCAAAGGCAGTAGACATTTGGATGCCTCGCTCAAGAGATAATATCATTAAATAATATTTAATATATTATTTATTAAAACTAAATAAATATCTCCCAAAGGGTTCATCTTATGAAAAATATGAGAACGTCAATGGGTCCAGAATGGGGGATTTACTCTAGAGTGAGTATAAAATTTATAATTGTCAAGAATTTTGATTCCTCGATTGAAAAAATTACCAATTTTATTATAATCAATTATTTATTCCGATTTTCAATTTATAAATCATTAATATATCTCTTCCGGTTCATTTTCAAAAAATTATGAGGCCATTGTTGTGTCCAGAATGGGGTGTTTACCCTAGATAAGTTATAAAAAGTATACACAAAGAGAATTTGGTTAGGTCGCTAAGTAATTCATGTTTTAATAATTAAATTAAATGATTAATTATATTAATTTAATTTAATTATTAAATATAAATTGATTTCATTGTTCATCTTCCAAAAACAATGATGGAAGCCCACTTTTAAATCCACATGTTTTCAAATCCTTCGATTTTCGCATGTTTTAAACCATTTTAGTCACCAAAACTCAAATGGGTTGAATTAAAACCCACTAACATTATGATTTAGTTAAAATATTGTTTTAAAGTAGGGTATAAATTTTTGAGTGAATGAACTATAACCCAATTTGGGATATACAAACCCAGACCATTTTTACTGTGGTTATTGGTTGATTTGGTCCAATCAGAGGACATGTTTTCTTCATTCTTGTGATTGCTGATGTAATATCTATCCTCAGTGGGATTTACCTCCTATAGCCGTGACTCGATTATTCTATGATTGGAACCCCTAGTCTTTTCCTTTCATTCCATTATTTTAACTTTTGTTTTATTCCATTTCGTTATCATCCCTTCTTAAAAATAAAAAAAGGTTGAATGATAATTTTACAAAACCCCAATTATAAATAAATATTTCATCAAATTATTGAAATGGATAATTTTTTAAAATTATCAAATGATGATTATTTGAATTATCAAAAAATTAATGAATTACCAGAAGTTGTATATATATAGATGATAAAAACACATGAGATAATTTATTAAAATTATCTAATGTTATTTATTTTGATTGTCAAAAATATATATATATATACACACACACTCAGTGGTATGTATATATAGATAGATAGATAAGTGTTTCTAATAATTTCATTGGAAGTGAAGTAAGAGTTTATTAAATATAAAATTATCAACGTGTAATTGCTTTGAATAATTAGAGGGAAATTACACGTCTTATTGAAAAAAATTATTAAAAATTATTAATGGATAAATAAAATGTATTTATCAAATGAAAAAATTATCAAAATTAGCATAGGATAATTATATGTATTTTTAAAGGATAATTATTATAATTGTTAAATGATAATTTGAAAATTATCCATGGGTGATAAATTATTATCACATGTAATATTTTAATCGATGATTTAATATTCTCCAAGAGTGAGAAAATATTATCTCATGTAACATTTTAATCAATAATTTGAAATTATCCATGAGAGACAAAATATTATCGCATGTAATATTATAATAAAAAATTTGAATTTTATGATGAGAGTGAAAATATTATCGCTTATAATATTATAATTGATAATTTTAAATTACCCAAGAGAGATAAAATATTATCACATATAATATTTTAATTGATAATAAGGAGTTATCCATGAGAGATGAAATGTTATCTCATTTAATATTTTAATCGATAATATGAAATTATCCATGAGTGATGAAATATTGTAGCAGTAAATATTTTAATCGGTAATTTAAAATTTTCTTGATAATAAAATTTATCATTGCATGTGATGTTTCATTTCCTTTTTAAAATAAAATAACTGGTATTGGTTCTAGGAACCCATGTTGAAAGTCGAGCATAGGTGTTTTGATGATTACTATAATAAGGCCATGAGTAGCTGTATTGAAAAACACATTGTGGTTTATCCTTACCACTTACATTGAAGAACATGAGTTTTGTGGTTCTATTCCAATTAATGAAATTAATTATCCTTTCATTGCTTTAATTATTTAAATTTTTTATTTAAATTAATTTTTTCAAATTTTATTTCAATTAAATGGATAAAACTTTGATTCCAGTGAATCAAAAAATTTGAAATGTTTTTGGCATGGATATTTGGAAAACCCCCCAATTCCATTGAATTAAGTGTTTTTAGGAAAATATGATGATTTATATTTTTTAATTTAGATTTTATATTTGAATGGAATGATTTCAAATAAATTGTTGAATTTAATTATAGAAATTAATTGTGTAATGATGTGATTGGTTTGTAATGGATTTAAAACATGTGAAAATGGATTAGAATGATTTGATTGAAACCCAAGGGATTTATATTTTAAAAAATCCATGTTTTTTAATAAAACCAGCTTTGGAATTTAATGGAATGAAAATAGAACTTTTCAAAGGGAATAATGTGATTGATCCTATTTGTAATTAGTCATAAAATAGTCCACCCATAATATAAGAGCACATGAAATCCATAAATAGTTAGTGAGTTATTTGGATACAGTCTATGCAAAGACAACATTATAAAACATAATGTATATGGTCACATCACTGATAGGTTAGTGATGAGACTCATTTGGAAAGTTTTATAGGGACGTGTGTATACACATTTTTCTGAGTTCACATAGAAAGTGTGGAATCCTATAGTTGGATAATACTATCATAACTTTTTTGGATGATACCGATGTTTCTCTTTTTTTAGTTATATTTGAGATATAAGTGTATTATGGGGTTTGTTTGAAATTATTTACATGGATTCTAAAATTATAGAAACTATTTTATATTAATGATTTATGTAATCCATTATTTTAGAAAAAAATTATCCCTTGTAATGTAAAGCATATTCATTAAAATTGTTTTCCATAATTTTTAAAATGTTTAGAATGTTTGTTTTTAAATATGATTTTGTATTTCCAAACCTTTTTATTTAAAAATTGAGTAGTTTTCATTGGATAATATATATTTGGAATCATTTATGGAATATTTGGTTGTGTACTACGAGGTTTAGGCTCACAAACCAAATTTTCCTTCAGGTGTTTTTAGACTTTCTTCTCCCATGATTGAGTAAAGGGAAGGTATCTCTTGGAGGTGGATCTAGCTGTTGAGCTTTGGCTTTGGTGAGTTCTATCCTTAGGGTCCTTGGATCAATTTTCCCATATTAGTTCTTTGGATGTAGTGATTTGGGATGGTTTATGCTTTGTTGACATCTGATACATTACCCCTAGTGGAGTTTCTTTTGTTTATGCATACTATCTTGTATATTTTATTCCAAATTGTTGATGGAAATGTCATTAACAATGGAATATTATTTGATGTCAGATTCTAGTCACCGACCCATGGGAATCATGATTTCCCTTTGGGTTATGTTTAGGCGGACTCGGTTATAGGGTTACTAGGGTACCCAGGTTAGTTGCAGACATTATTATTATTAATTATAGAAGATTTGATATATATATATATTGCATATGAAAAAAATTAATGTAAATAATTTTAATAAAGGAGGGAAGGAATTATCTTTAATAATGACTTGTTCAGAAGATTTCTAAAGAAGGTGCACTATAGGACAATTCATTCTTCACAAATATTATGAAGAAGGTGTTTTATCAGACAGTTTCTTTTTTAAATATTTTAAAAGTGGTTTATTTTTAAAATAATTTCCACCCTCCGATCTGCACCCCCTAGATTAAAACAGACAATGAGAAGTACATTCCCAATCTACAGATTTTTTGAAATTGTTTTTATTTCCTTTATATAGTTAAATGTTTCCATGGTGGAGTCTGAAGACCTAAGTAGTCAGAGTATCCATCCATTTTTTATGATCTGATAGGATAGATCCCTCGGAAAGTGGAACAATCCAATCTCTGACCGTACAAATCATCGATTCGAGGACAAGATCTAGTGCGGTGAAATCACTTTAGTTGTTGAAGAATGTAAAACATTCTTTCTTCTTCAGCTCCAACTATGTGTTAAATCCACTACACTGAATTAGCCTTTGAAAATGAGCCATCACCTCCTCTATATGGATTATTTCTTCTCTATATCATTAACTCCATGCAAATATAAATATCACCACCGATGATATAGGTGAAGGCTTCTAGAATGACTAAATATTATTTTTTGGGCACCTGTATAAACAAAAGTGATTCTGTAGTTATGATATGGATGCACCATGAAGTGACTCAACATATAAGAAATATGGTGTGGAAATATATGGGGAAAACAATATTATAGTTGTAGTTAATTTTCCTTTCGTACTCCACTATATCCTACACCGTGGATTCCCACATCATGGTTTCCATCACCACAACCACACCCAAACAATGTTGATATGAACTAAACATACATATTTGGTGAAATGAATTCACCCATGTCTATCAAACTTCATATATTAAAATATTTGAAAATGGTATCGTTTATAAGTCCTGATGATAGGGAACCCATTGATAGTCGGTTTCTGAAATATGATTAATATAGCAATAATCATATTGAATTTTATTAATACAATACTTATATTCATAATAATTTCATTTGTTCATTTATACTAATTTATATTTAAATATATATATATATATATAATATTTATATGAAGTATATAAATATGAACAGAAAAACATGAAAAGTAGAAAAAATTTAATTTTTTTGATTTATATTCAAATAAATTATTTATAATATATATATATATATTAGTAATTAAATGTGGTTGTTTACATATATTATATATATTTATTTATATTTATAAATATTAAAATTATATATTGGAATCTTTATATATATATATAAATTATTTTCATAAAATACCGTTCATATTTACATATTATTAACCTCATTTTCATAATTTATAGAAAAAATTGTCATCCAATTTTTATCATTCATAAAAAATATTTAATAATGTATTTAAATTGGTTAATAATGTTAATTTTTAAATAGAATATACTAAACTTTTGTAGAAATACATATATAAAAATATAAATGAATTTATTTCTCTTTAAGTATTTTTTGAATTTATTTTGATATATGTTAATATTAATATATACAGATGTATATATATATGTATATTAATATAATTATTGTGGTTGTGATGTGAATCTTGTTTGATGAGGTTTGAAAAGATCAAAGTGAGGTAAAAGAAAAAAAGGGAAAGAAAGTGTTATGATATATATATATATATGTCTATAAAATATTCATGTTTATGTTTGTATTTATGAATGTAAATTTTTGTTTATATGTATTTATGTATATGTGATTCTATGTATGTGTATATGTGTGTTTGTGTTTGTGTAAATATGTTTGTGTAAGTGTATGAATGTGTGTGTTCATGTGTGTGTGTCTGTGCTTTATGTTTAGGTGACTATGGTTTAACGCTTATGTGTATATACATATATGTAGGTGAAAATACATTTACGTGTGTATGTATGTATTTATATGTATGGATATGTGTATGTGTGTGTATAGATGTGTATATATGTTTGTATGCATGTGTACGTGTATGTATGTATATGTATGTTTTTTTATGTTTGTGTATGTGTATAAGATGGAAATTGGTAAACTATAGATTGTATATATGCTCAATGTAGCTAATCATTTTGAACATATGAGGTACTTCTGGTGAAACCACTATGTGTTTGAAAATAAAGAGTTCTTTAAACATATCAAACCACTCATATCTAACTCACTTATTGATAAATATAAAATTCCTTGATTATGTTATATGCATCCATGTTCTCATGTAACTTATCGGGTTCATCATATATAGATGATAAAATCAAACACTATGAATATAGACATAAGTAGAAAATTGGGCTAGTCATGGGCATGAGGTCTATTGTATTAAATATCATGGCTATAATTTTTTCTCTATTGTTCATCTATTATGGAAAATTTTCCCTAATGGACCTATATATATGAGCATGAATCATGCCTCTGTAATGTAGTCTATGTGGGAAGCATATAACCATGGGCACAAAAACCAACAAAACATGTCTATTTTTAATAATGGTTTTCAATGAATATAGATATACAATCTCCTACAAAAGAACAAAAATATACTACAACTAACCTAACAAAGTTTTAAATATATGACACACACACACATATATGTATAATTTTATAATCATATATTATCGTTATTAAATAATATTAGACATCTTATTATATATTGTACATTATTCTTCATGACTATGAGGTAATAATGTCCTAGAGTATTTGTTGCATTGATAAGGCCTTGGTAGTTCCCTGCTATGATGAAAATCTTGAAAATTCTATTACAACATTCTTAAATATAGTTCAATAGTTGGATGACATACTATGATGGGAAACATAGCATGAAGACCATTAGGTGTGAGTTTTCATAAGCAGAAGAGACTTCCTCTCATGAAGCATGCACTTGGTAATCTCCATGACAGGATATTATGAGAACAGACCTGCCAGTAGGAATTCCCCATGTTTTGGTCTCATCAGATATTTCAATATACTAGTGTTTGTAATAATCCATAGACTTTAATATTATATTTAATATGTGTAAAAACTCATGCACTTTTATTTAATAATGGAAAATATCATTAAAATAGTTGGCGGGAAGTAGGGTACGTTGGGTGAGTCAAGAGTGCATCGTATTAATGGATAAGTTGAAGAAGGAATTGTCCCGTTCATTTATTTAAGTTGATATCTCATCCCATTTATAAAAATAGAACCACTGTGAAAAGTTATATGGACATGTTGTTATGATGAGTTTATTTTAGGCAGTCAAAGAACAACATATCAAGAAAAAAGAATGAGGACACTATCATGAGACCTGCATGATGAGATATTATGAAAAAGGTATTATATTACACAGTGAGAATTTGTATATAGATTTTGTTGTTGAAACATTAGGTTATTTATCATGGGTTTCTTGACCTGTTTCTGGACAATACTCTTGGACTTTAGGCAAGCTCTCCTAATGCCAATCAGAATGAATCCCAAAGGGTTACACACTAACAGTTTCTGGTGGACTCAGTAAAATTATATTTTAATTTTATTAATAAATATTAGACTCAAGAAAATGGAATAAATATATTGAAGTTAAAATTATTTCATAAATTAAATAAATAATAATTCACTAGATTGCGGGTATAATATATTTAATTATTTTATTGAACATTTAATACATATATATTTTCTAGTTTGTAAATAAAATATTTATTTAAAAGAATTATTTATTTATTTATTTATTCAGGTGATCAATTACTGGAACTAGAGTTTGAGAGGAACAAGGTCGGTCTGGTAGTAATTTAATTATTTACAAGATGATAAATAATTATTTTACTAGTTAGAACAAATTAATAGAAGGCTGCTATTATTTTGTGACGCAGAATTTTATTTTAATTCTTTTTTGTTCAAGTTGGGAAACCATAAATAAAGATGAGATATTATTATTAGTTTTATGGGTATTCTCTATGGTTAGGAATGTATTTAATTTTTTTATGCAATTAAATACTGTAACTAATGCCCCATGTCAATAAATAGACACATACATTTGTTGTTCCAGGCAACGAACCGCACACCCGATGAATTGAGAATTGTTGTTCTAAACAGTTTCTCTCTCTAATCTTATTCCTATATTTCTCTTGAACGAGATATGTTCTTCAAGGCCAAAGAAAAAATGATCAAGAACGGCTGACACAAGACACTAACATCACCGTGATAGAACCTGGACAATGTGTGTTGTCAATTGGAGGCCCATGGAGCACGTGTGGATCACCATTAGTGAGATTCTACATTGGATACTTACAAACACAATGAGATAATCTGGAAGGGTCAATCCAGACGATCAACAACATTAATGATGAAAATACCAAAGATCCACGTATTATTTTATTAATTAAATTAATTATATTAATTATAATCATGAGGCTCAAGATCCTCTATAAAGGTTTCATGCCTCTTCTTTCATTATCTAAATATTATATTATATTATATAAAGACTAACGTTCATCATCATATTTTTCCCGGAATAATCATTAATCTTGGGAAAAATCAAAGTTGGGTGTCATCCCAACCACGCTTCTACTGCGCTCAGAACATTCAAGTGGTATCAGTGGGGTTACATCATAGTTTATATTTATTTAAATATTTTTTTGATAATTTATGCATTTAATAATTTAGTTGTTTCAATTCAAGTTAATCATTCTGCAAATCTAATTCTTGAGATTGTTTCCTCATGTTATGTTTCTCTTCCACCATACTGAAATGATCTTTTCTTTTAATTTTGATTAAAATTAAATATAGGATCCCATCCGAAGGTACCAAAGGTTCTTGTACATACAACACAAGAATACACGGTGTGTATTCGACAGTACAAGTTGTGTGTCCAAGGTTCAATGCATCGGGTATGGTTTTCCAAACCAAGATGTCTCATTAGAGTTTTTATAAATATTAATGACTCCGTGTGTTGACTATGAATATGTGGCACATGGTTTTCAGATTACGCATTGTGTGGCCCATTGGACATGATGTTTAATCCCTTGGGGTTAGGGTTAGACTATGTTACATGTACACAGCTTGCCCGACTGGAGACCATGTAATGAGGAACTACACAGCGTTTGGCCTACTAGGCATGTTGTGTACTCCAAATATTTCTAATGTGCACTCACGTGATGTTTCAACATACCTGTATTTTGGATGGATGGTGAAAACTAATACACGCAGTGTAGTTTGAACTACACACCGTGTTCTCATCCAAATTACTCAAATTTATTATTACATTATACAAACCCTTGAGACTTGTACCGTCGTGTAGGAATAAATATGAGGCCCAACACGTGATACATTATATATATGTGTGTGTTTAATTTAACATCAACGTAATGTTCATTTCTACTCATTCGGTAGTTATGAATTGTAATTCTATAAGTTTCCTCCAAGGTACAAGTTACTTACAAATATAATATAAAATGAATTTATTTTTTTACAATTATGATGGATGAGAATCTCAAGGAAATTTAGAAAAGGGTTTAAGATAAAAGGATTTATTAATTAAAGATGATAATTAATTGATTCGAGTGTGATTTATCTTAAACAAGATGTATTAATGAATTGAATGATAGTTTTCTTTATGTATAAATATCATTGCATGTATGGGTGATCATGAGATAGACCAAGACCATTGTATGTGGATGGTTTCTTTTAATTAATTAATTTATAATATATTTCACGGCATGTGAGCCTTCTCGTCATTAATATGTAGAGAATCTGTGACCAAAGTTTCATTTATGTAAAATCCCATTTTACCCCTCACCTATATGTGAGTTAAAAAGGCATATTTAATAGATGTAACTCCCAAGTAAGTTGAGGCGGTTCATGCTAGAGTTGAGAAGAAACCAATCCTAGGAGATACAGAGGTGGATAGGTGGAAAGATATAAACTTGAACCCAAAAGTTTCAAGATGTATCTCCCCTAGGTCGGGGTTAGTTTATCAAACACTAGATAAACTAACAATTATAAAATTTCATGGTAATTAACTTTATTTTATTTATATAAGTTGCATGGTTTATCATTATGGATGCATTGTAACAATCACATAATTAATGAATTAAAAAATCCTACTTGATAGAACAAAAATAAACCAAACTTATGAATAAATATAATCAAGAGATATTTCATCAATTAAGTAATTTCCACTTAATAGTATCATACTTGTGATAATGATAATAATAAATTCACACATAAGAGATTAAAATCCCCCAAATAAAATATGAAGTCAGAAAAAAAATTTGGTTACTTGATTATTGGAATAAAAAACTATGTGTTTGGCCAACCCTTATTGGGACAAAGATTTTATATAGTAAGCCCATATGAATGGTTTTGGGTTTAAATAACCATATTACATCAAGAGGAGTATCTCTTCCTAGACTCTGTGTAATATTGGAGGCATGAGTTGAGAAAATCCAAATTCATGATTTCAGGGTTGGGGAGTCCACTCAACAAATCAAGGAGCTGCAAGCCAATGGTTGGAAATGAACTTTCTACCTAAATACCTTCTAATAGATTGAGAAACCCTTATTGGGATTATGTGAAGTGGAATATGGATCCTTTCCACTAGAATGTCATGGAAACTGGACATTCAAAGTTCAATGGTGAGGGCCATTGTGACTTGATAAAATAATGGGATAGTTAATAAAAATTTATTATTTATCATAAATTGTAATCAATAATGTACTAATGATCTGCTCATTTAATTGAAGAATAAAAATGACAAGCTCATCAACCACAATATACCTATGATCAATTATGGATAAAGAAAACATCATCACCGGTTGTAACTTCTAGGAATTGTTTAGATGCCTTTGGGTTATCATATGCCATGAACGTAATTCTTACATGATGAAGTTAACATTACCTAATCTGCCTTCCAAATAGGTGAGTGATTGGGATTTCCCAGTCTATGAGAAACATATGAACGATGTGTTCGATGTTCTATATTTGATGTTGTCATCAATGTCTAGTGAGCTCTTGGAGTATCATGAAAATGTGGATTCTTATAGCCTGCTCAAGAACCTCTGTCGTCTTTACCTGGAAAGATCAATAAATAAATGCTTTGAGATCTCTAAGTCACTCATTTAGATATAGTTTGGAGGAGGTTCCCCATCTGGGCCTCATGTAGTCAATCTCACTGGTCACATTGTGCACCTGCATGTTCTACGGTTTAAACTCTCAGAAGAATTGGGCACCGATCTCATTCTCACATGACTCCCTTAGATCTTCTATAAAAAAAATTTAAATTACAATATGAACAACATTGAGAAGTCTCTATATGATATTCTTATCCTAAAATACAAAGTGGAAAAATATATTAACTGTAACAATCCTTCTGTCCTTATGGTGAATTAATGAAATGGGATGGAGAAGAGCTTTATTCCCAAAGCTTCTCCACAGCCATACAAGAAAAGTACTATAAAATGGGAGTCAAGGGAACATCAGGATTTTTGTTTCAAATGTTGCTTTAATGGACACTGGAAAATGAATTGTACATAGCCTAAGAGGCAAGGGGAATCTTCAGGTGTTTTTTTTATAGAATGAAATCTATTTGTTTCTACAAATTAGATATTATATAAAGCTTGTGATGCTCAAAAATGTATCCAAATATTGGAACCAAGTTGATTCAGGATGATTTATCAAGGGAAGGTATATCTACATGCAGCCAACTGAGTTAGACTTTCATATGTCGCCATCGAGGACTACAACTTCACGTGGACAACCATGGTGATATTGGTGTTAAAAGGTTGTTGTTATGTCCCTTCTATAACCAGAAACATAATTTCATTATATATACTATATATAGAGGTATTTTTCAGGTTTATAAATGAATTTTTCTTCTTTTATAATGATATCATTTGTTTTGGTAGTGAACATTTATACAACGGTATTTCTGTGTCGGATTACACAAACCATGTAATGGAAATTAATGAAAATGATACTTCACATGACTCCTATCACACCCAACATTGGCATCACCTACTAGGTCATGTATATGTGAAACACTTGACAAAGATCCATAAAGATGAATATTTAGATTATTTTTAACTAAAACCACTTGGCGTATGTCATGCATGTTTAGAAGGAAAAATAACCAAATCCCCATTTGGTGGGAAAGGTGAAAGGGATAAAAAGCTTCTTGCATTGGTTCATACCGATGTGTGTGGACCATTTCCAGTTGAATAATGGGATGGGTACACATACTTCATAACTTTTTCTGATGATTTTAGTAGATACGGATATATCTACTTAATAGGGTATAAGTCGTATTCCTTTGATAAGTTCAAGGTATACAAGAATGAAGTTGAGAACCAGCTTGGTAAGAAGATTACAAAATTACACTTAAACTGAGGTGGGGAATATCTTAATTAGGAATTCATTAGTTACATAAGAGATTTTGGGATCTTATCCCAACTCACTCCTCCTAAAACACCTCAATGGAATGGTGTAAGACAAAGTAGGAACCACAACTTGTTGGAAATGGTGAGATCAATAATGAGTCATGAAAGACTTCCATTCTCCTTTTTTGTGTATGCACAGAAAATAGTGGCACACTTACTAAACCAATTAACAAATAAATCAATAAATGGTATTCCATATGCATTCTGGAGAGGATAAAAATACATGTTATTGAATTTACATATGTGGGGTAGTGTTGCATTTGTTAAGGCCTATTTAGGTAACAAACGCACACCCTGAGGTACAATGTGTACCTTTATAGGATTCCCCCAATAAAATAAGGGGATATTACCTATTCAAACCCTCATGAAATAAGGTTATCATGGAAAGACATTCCATATTACCTGATAGTGATCACATATCCAAATGTGATTGTGGGATCGAGATAAAATTCGATAAATTCAAAGCTCGAGGTACACAAGAGTTGGTACATGGACAAATTCTATAAATCCCCACTGAAGAAGAATCTGTTCCAGAGATACAAGTACTGCATAGAAGTACATGAGAGGTTAGAGAATCAGAACGGTACAATTTTCTACTTACCAAGGATGGTGACTCGTTATTAGTTGATAATAACGATCCTCTAACCTACAAGGAAGCATTAAGTGGCACAAAAGTTTCCCAGTCACAAGAATCCATGAATTATGAAGTATATTCCATATACCAAAACCATGTATGGATTTTATTAGATCATATAGTTGATGTAAATCATGTTGTTTGTAAATGGGTATTCAAGAAGAAATTGGGCAAGGAAGGACAAGTCAGTACCTATAAGGCATGAAAGGATGAAAAAGGGTTCAAACAACATCAAGGAATTTACTATGATGAATCCTTCTCCCCAGTTTCAATGATAAAATCCACCAGAATTCTATTGTCCATTTCCACTTTCCATGACATTTAGATTCGACAAATGGATGTCAAAAAAGCATTCCTTAATTGTTACCTTAGAGAAGATTTCAACAAGAAAAAACCTGAAGGGTTTATGACTCCAAAGCATGCCAATAAGATATGAATGTTTTATAAATCCATTTATGGATTAAAGAAATCATTTTGTTTATGGAACATTTTTCTTCATGATTATATAAAAAATTCAGTTTTATGAATAATGGACATGGGCCTTGTATCTATAAACAGTTTACTGGGAGTGCAATCTTTTTCCTAATCATATATGTTGAAGACATATTACTTATTAGAAATGAGATTCCGGTCTTATAGTCTGTTAATGATATGATGAATCAGTGCTTCTCCATGAAAGAATTTTTCTATGTAACATATATTTATGGGATCAAGATCTATCATGATAGATCCAGTTTATTGTTGGGCTAATTTTAGAGTACATATAATGATATGATACAGAAAATATTATGTATGGAACAATCCAAGAAGGGATTATTTCCAGCATCACATGGCATTCATCATTCCATGAAAATGTGTCCTCAGACACGTGAGGAAATAAAGATAATGGAAAGGACTCGATATGTATCAGTGATTGGGGCAGTCATGTTTTCCATGCTATTTACTGGGTTGGATGTCACCTATGCCTTGAGTGCGGGAGATAAATATCAAGCTAACCCAGGTGACCACCATTGGATGGAAGTCAATAATATCCAAATGTATCTAAGGTATACTAATGATATGTTCCTTGTTTATATAGGAGATGTGGTACTAGTCATTAGAGGATATGAAAAAGCTAATATCCAGACTGATCATGATGGAATGAAGTCGCAAACAAGATTTATCTTTACTTTCAATGGAGGTGTAGCGTACTGGAAGAGATCAAACAGAGTGTGGTCACATATTTTATAGTAGAGTCTGAGTATATAGCAGCTTATGAGGTAGCTAAAAAATCATTTTGGTTGTGAAGATGTATCCAGGATCTAGATGTGATACCTAACAGTAATGATCCGATCACAATGTATTGTGATTATACTACAGCGGTGGCTCTCGCAAGAGAGCCAAATTCACATTAGTGGATGAAAAAAATAATTTGGAATTATCATATACTGAGTGATATTTCTCAGAGAGGAGAAGTTGTAGTGAGCAATATTTCCACATAAGACAATGTGGCCAACCACTTGATTAAATATCCAACTTAGTAAAAACATTATCATCATGTGAGGTTGAGCGGACTAAAGGTCCGAGGCAGTTGGATCTAGTCCGAGTGGGAGTTTGTTTGAGTAGGTGTCCTAGAACACACTATTGGTAAATTGATTAATTGAAAATTTAATGTATCTAAATATTAAATATCTTATCACATATTGTTCATTGTTCTGCATGACTGTGACATAATATTGTACTATAGTATTTGTTTCATTAATAAGGTAATGGAAGTTCCCCGCTATGATCATAATGTTGAAATGATATAACAATATTCTTAAATATAGTTTTATTATTGGATGAAATAATATTATGGGTCACATATCATGAATATCATCAAGTGTGAGTACTTGTAAGAAATGTCATTTCTTCTCATGAAGTACACACTTTCTAATCACAATGACAGGAGATTATGAGAACGAACCCACCAATAAGAATTCTACATGTTGTGGTGTCAAAAGATATTTCTATATGTGACCGTGTTTAATGATCTTTATACTCTATGATTATCAATAATATCTATGATGACTCATACGCTTTGAATTTACTGATGAAAATAGTCACGCAGACAGTTGGTGGGAAGTAGGGTGCATTGGGTGCATCAATAGTGGCATGTTATTAATTGAAAACTCAAGGAAGGATTTTTCCATTCTATAAATAGAAGTTGATATCTCATCCCTTTGATTTAAATAAAACTGTCACGCAAAATTCCATGTCCATCGTGTAACAATGAGTTTATTTGAGGTAGTCAAAAAACAGCTTACCAAGAATAAATGTTGATGAAACTATCATGAATATTGCTTGATGACATATTGAAACAAAGGGGTTATGCTACAAAGTTATCATTCATATATGTATGTCGTTGTTGCAAAATTAAGTTCTTTTTCTTGAATGCCTTAACTTTTTTCTATAAAGTACTCTTGTACTTTAGGCAAGCTCACCTAATGTCAATGAGATAGAATCCTAGAGGGTCAAAAACTGTGTGTTTCTAGTGGTCTCAGATAAGTTCAATTTAAATTTAATTAATAAATATTATTCTAAATACAAATGTATAATTTTATTCAATTTAAAATGATTTCATAAATTAAGTAAATATGTATTTACCGGATTGTGGGTAAAATATATTTATTTTTTTTATTGAACATTTAATCAATATGTATTTACTAGTTTATAAATATAAAATTTCTTTAAGAGAATAAATTAATTATTTATTAATTCAGGAGTTCAATAAATTTAAGTGGAGTTTGAGAAGATCAAGGCTAGTCCTATAATAAAATAATTATTTAAATGATGACAAATAATTATTTAACTAGTTAGAAAAATTAAAATAATGCTACTATTATTTTGTGACGCAGAATTTTATTTATAATTCTACACTAAAAATGTTGGAACACCATAATTAATGATGATATATTATTATTATGAGCATGGGTTTTCTCGAAGGTTATGAGCGTATTTAATTTCTGTTATGAAATTAAATATTGGATCTGAACCCCATGTAAATAAATAGACACATACTTCTATTTTTCCATGCACTGAACTGCACACACGGTGAATTGAGAATTGTTGAGCTAAAAATTTCTTCTCTCGAATCCTCTTCCCACTCCTCTCACAAACAAGAGACATTATTCAAGGACAAAGAACTAGAGTTCAAGAATAGTCAGCACAAGACACTCGCTTCATTGCGCTAGAAACTAGATAATGTGCAGTGTCGATCAGAGCCCATCAGAGCACATGTGGATCACCACTAGAGGGATCATAGTTTGGATCCATACAAGCACAATGAGATAATCCAAAGGGTTCATTCTAGACAATAAACATATTCAATGAATAAAATTCAAATGATCTGGGTATTATTTTCTTTATGAAATTAATAAAATTAATTATAAATGTGCAAGATGCTCTCTAAAGGTTTTGGGCCTCTTCCTTCTTTTTTATGATCATTGATTATATTCAGTGGAGATAGACGGTGGAATTCTTCATGTTTTGGTTTCATCAGATATTTCTATCTGTTAGCATGGGTAATTGTCCTTAGACATTAATATTATCATTAATACGTTTCTTCGTAGATATGATCTTGAACATATTATTTATAATTAATTTAATTAATTTCTTAATGAAAATAATACCCACATCATTGTTATTTTCTTTATTGATTAATTTGATCGTTCAAAATTTCCGTTCTGGATTATCTTTTTGTGTTTCCATGGATTTATACTAGAATCCCTCTAGAAATGATTCGCACATGCTCTGATTGCCTTTAATCGACATTGTTCGTTCTCTGTGTTCTAGCGTGGTGAAGTGAGTTTCTAGTGTCTGTCGTTCTTGATTACTTGTTCCACTATCTTGATGAACGTATCTCATCATAAAGAGGGGATAGAAGAGTATTCAAGAAAGAAATTTTTTCTCTCAACATTTCTCAATTTACTAGGCTTGTGGTGTGATGTATAGCACAATAGGTGTAATCTTCTATTTATATACATTTAATTTTTGTTAAAATATTTAATTTCATAGTATAAATTGAATACATTCATTATCATAAAGAATACTGATTCTCTTAATAATAATCTCACACCATTATTTATGGTGTTCCAACTTTCAAAATATAAAAATAAAAATAAAATTATGCATCACAAAATAATAGCAGCGTAATTTTAATTTATGCCAACTAGTTAAATAATTATTTATTGACTTTAAAATAATTATTTTACTACCAAAACGGCCCTAATCCTCTCGAACTCTGCTTCCATTTATTGAACACCTGAATAAATAAATAAATAATTTATTCTCTTAAATAAATATTTTATATACAAACTAGTAAATAAATATTTAATAAATGTTCAATAAGAAAATATAATTTACCCACAATCAAGTGAATTAATATTTATTTATTTTATGTAATCATTTTAACATGAATAGAATTATTCCACTATCATGAGAATAATATTTATTATTTAAATTCAAATAGAATTTAAACATTTCCACCAAACACCATTAGTGTGTGAACCTGTAGGATTCTTTCTGATTGACATTAGAGAGGATTGCCTAAATTCCAAGAGTATTGTATAGCAATGGGTTAGGGAGCCCAACAGAAAGAAAAAAATGTTGCAACAACAACATCCACATACAAACGCTCATGGTGTAATATAATCCCTTTGTCATAATATCTCATCATGTAGGTTTAATGATAGTGTCATCATCCTTTGTGCTTGATACGTATTTCATTGAATAACTGAAATAAAATCTTCATGACACAATTTATATGGAATTTAATGTGATGGTCTATTTCAAACAAATGGTACAAATAACTAATTCCATAAATGGAAGGGAAAAATCTTCCTCGACTTATCCATTAATAACATCCCACTCACGACGCACCCAACATACCCTACATCCCACCAACTACCTCTATGACGTTTTTTCTTAGTAAATCAATGTGCACAAGTATAGACACATATGAATGATAATCATAAGGTCTAAGGATCATTACACACACTCATAGATATAAAAATAAGTGACACCAAAACATTCATAATTCTTACTATTAGTTTTATTCTTATAATATCTTATCATAGATATTACGAAGTGTGAACTTCATGAGTGTAAGTCTCATCTCCATGCGAGTACTTGCACCAGACTATCTATATGCTATGTTTCCCATCATAGTATGTAATCCAACAACAAAATTATATTTAAGAATATTGTCATATCATTTTAGGGTTCTCACCATAGAGGGGAACTGCCATGACCTTACCAATGAAAGAAATAATCTAGAACATATTAACATCATATTCATGTAGAAAAATGAACAATATGTAATTCATTAAATATGCATGTAACAAATTACAAATAATTGGTTTTAGGACACCAACTCTAACTATCTACCACTTGGACTAGAGACAACTATCTATGACTTTCAGTCCGCTAGAATTCACATGATGATCATGAATCTGGTGAGTCAAAGATTTAGTCAAGAGGTCTTCCATGTTATCTTCTATGGAAATAATTCTTTCTACAACTTCACCTCCATTATTAAAATCCCTCTAGAGATGATACTTATGAAGTATGTGCTTGGTCCGCTAATGTGACCTTGTATCTTTTGATAGAGCCATAACTACAGTATTATCACATTATGGTGTGATGGGATATTTACTTCTAGGTATCACATCTAGATCATGGATGAGGCTTTGTAACCAAACTGCTTCTATAGCTGCCTTAGAAGCACTGATATACTCATAATTTCCGATAAAATTTGTGACCGCATGCTACTTTGAGCAATTCCAGCTCACTTCACCTTCATTAAAAACAAATATGTATCTTTTTTGTGTCTTAATGTCATATTTTTCAGTCTGGAAACTAGAATCAACAAATCCTCTGAAGACTAGTTCTTCATCTACTCTCTAAACCAGGAACATATCCTTAGTACGACTCATATACTTTATGATAGTCTTGACTGCCATCCAATGTGGTCACCTGGGTCATCTTGATATCTGGCTACCTCAATCAATGCGTAGGCAGCATGCAGCCTAGTACATAGTATGGAATAAACAAATGACATAAACTATGATGTTTATAGGGTCCTTGCCATTATCATTATTTCCACATTTGTCCGAGGACACATTTTCGTGGATAGATAAATGCCATGTGACACTGGCAACAATACCCTCTTGGATTCTTCTATACTGAATCTCTTTAGTATCATATCATTATATGTACATTGACTTAGGCTTAGTGATCTCTTGGATCTACCATGATAGATCTTTATCCCAAGAATATATACTTCCTCACTCAATCATTCATGTAGAATAATTGATTCAACCGAGCCGTAACAGATTTTAAGACTCGTATCTCATTTTCAATAAGTAATATTTCATCCACATATAATATTATGAATATTATTGCACTCCCACTAATCCATTTTTATACACAAGGGTAACATTCATTCTCAAAAAACCAAATTTTGTTATGTTTTCATCAAAATGAATGTTTCATCACCTAGATGCATTCTTTAATCCATAAATTTATTTTTGCAACAGGGATAACTTATTGGCATTCTTTGGAGTCACAAACCCTTCAGGTTGTGTTATGTAGACATATTCCTGATGGATAACATTATGGAATGTTGTTTTGACATCAAATTTCCAAATCTCATAGTCATGGTAATCTGCAATGGAAAGTAGAATTATAATGGGTTTCATTGAAACTTGTGAAAAGGTTTAATCATAGTCAATTCCTTGACCCTGTTTAAACCCTTTTGAAACCAGTCATGCCTTATTAGTACTGACTTGTCCTTCCATGTCCAGTTTCTTCTTGAATACCCATTTGAACCCAATAGGCATTACATCAACTGGGGGATGCACTACAATCTATACTTGGTTTTGGTCGATGGAATCCATTTAAAAATTCATGGTTTCTTTGCACATGACAACGTTTGTGCTAATTACTGATTCCTTATAGGTTACAGGATCATTATTATCAACTAATAATGAGTCACCATCCTTGGTAACTAGAAAACCATACCATTCCAATTCTCTAACATATCATGTACTCCTACATAGTACTTGTGTCTCTGTTAGAGATTCTTTCTTCGACGGGGAATTGTGGAATCTATTCATTTTCCAACACTTGTGTACCATGAGACTTGACTTCATCAATGTCTCTCTCGCTCCCACTATCTCATTTGGAGATTTGATCCCTGTCACGGAATATGTAATGTTTTTCCACCATAACATTTTTCTCTGAGGGGTTGAATAGGAAATATCTCTTTGTTTCCTTGGGGTATCCTATAAAAGTACATTTTATACCATAGGGTGTGAGTTTGTTACCTGAAGAGGCCTTAACAAACTATTTTCTAACCCAAAAAAGTAAATTCAATAAAATAGATTTTATTCCACTCTAAAACTCATATAGAATACCATTTATCGATTTAGTTGGTACTTGTTTAGTATGGGTGACACTGTTTGTAACACATACCCCTAAAAGGGTAATAGAAGACATACATGACTCGTCATTGTTCTCAAAATGTCCAACAACGTGTGGTTCATCTTTTCACATACACCATCCCGATGAGGTGTGTATGTAGGATTGAATTGGGATAGTATCCCAAACTCCTATAAATAATCAATGAAGTCCTGATTAAGATATTCCCCACCTCATTATGAGTGGGGTTTCTTAATCTTCTTACCAGAATGGTTCTCAACTTCATTCATGTATTCCTTGAACTTATCAAAGGAATGAGAATTAAACCTCATTAAGTAGAAATATCCATATCTACAGAAATCATCATTAAATGTAATTATATATGAGTACCCACCCGTTTCAACAACTGGAAATGTTCCACACACATCGGTATGAACTAATTCAAAAATATCATTAGCACATTCACATTTGCAACCAAATGGGGATTTGGTCATTTTTCTTTGTAAAAATTCATGACATAATCCAAGTGTTATTAGTTCAAAAGTATCTAAATAAACATCTTAATGTATCATTGTCAAGATTTGCTTGTATATATGACCTAACTGTTGATGCCAATGTTTGGTGTTTTATGAGTCATGTGAAGTATCTTTGTCATCGATTTCCATTACATGGATTGTGTAATCCGACACAAAAAGACCATTGTATAAATGTTCCCTACCAAAAACAAATCAATATTTATATAATAAGAAACATTCATTTCAAAACATGAAATAAAATCCATATATATCTAGTCTCGATATAGAAATTATGTTTTTTGTTACTTAAGGAACATAAAAACAACCCTTTAACACCATGATAAACCTAGTTGGCAACATGAGGAGGTAGTTATCGATAGCTACAATAGAAAGTCTATATCCATTGGCAGCCCATAGATCTAACTCTCCTCTCTCAATATTAAAGAATCTACTTGGTTCATTAATTTGGATACATATGTGAGCACCACAAGCTGTTTCTAATATCCAATTTGTAGTAACAGATAGATTCCATTTGATAAAAAATACACTTCAAGCTTCCCCTTACTTCTAAGGATGGGTTCATTTCATATTCTAGTGGACCTTCGTGCCACATGTGAAACAAACACAATCAGGTTCCCTTGACTCCCATTTTATCTTCCATTTTACGGAAAGTCATGAAGAAGATTGGGGCTTAAATATCTTTGAGATTCCTTTCCTCTTATTCACTATAAGGACAAAAGGTTTTTCACTCTTCATATCATTATCCACTTGGTGAATGAGGATAATAAGATCAGGTAGAGACTTCTATCATACCCTGATTCACCCCACTATCAGGGTATCTAACATAGTAGACCTAACAATTGGTATTAGAGGGAAAGGTTTATATCTGTTTCTCTCTAAAATGGAGTATATCAATCATAAAGGGATTCAAATATTCAATGGGAACAACTTTAAAATATGGAAGAATATGATGCAACACTACATCTGATCTTTGGGAATGGATGTGTTTACAGAAACAAATCATGGTATCACAACTGATATTAACAGTGATGCATTATTAGAAGCTGAGTGAAGAGAATTGGATACTTACACAAAGGGAATAAATGCTTTAGGGGGATCCCTATCCAATGCAATCTATACAAAGGTGATTTCATGAAAAACCTCACATTCCATGTGGGAAGAGATATTAAATATAAATTAAGGAGATACAGTGGTCATTGAAGCAAAGCTGCAAGTGTTATGGAAGGAGTATAAAGATTTGAGAATGCACTCAAATGAATCTATTGATGCATTAGTTGATAGGGTAAATGTTTTAGTGGAGGAAATGTGAGGTCTTGGAGAATTTATTGAAGACATAAAGATTGTGAAGTTCATTTTGAGGAAACATCCACCTCAATTCATTCCGAAAGTTTCACTTTCAGAAGATAAAGACCCAAAAGATATGACATTGGATAACCTGTATTGCACCCTTATTTAATATGAAATGAGAAATGATGATGACGATGCAGTGGAAAAGGGTAAATCCAATGAGGTTTCATTCCAGGCCATGAAAAATCTCACCATTGAATATTCTCAAGAAGAAGAAGTGACAGATGAGGAGATTTCATTCCTCTCCTCAAACCTTCAAATATGAAAAGAAATGTTTAAAGGGAAACTTCCACTGGCCTGTTTTAAATCTAGAAATGTTGGTCATCTTGTAGCAAGGTGTCACAAAATGTTCCAGGATGATAATGATGTCGATGAAGTCGAAATTTTGAAGAAGAAGTCATCAGCCTATGGGAAAGGCAAGAAACAATTCAAGTGAAATTTCTTTAAGAATAAAAACTTTATTTCAAAAGAATTTGATAGTTCAGATGAGTCTGAGGTTGAAAAGGATGAAGGGATAGGGAACTTCATAGATCTTTGATAAAATGATATGGATGTAGTTGTTATTAGTTTTCATTAGAAGAATGAAACTGAAGGTTATGATGAGGAAGAAGAAGTTGAAGGAAGAATAGATATGAAAGATGAGTTACAGGATGCTCTTGAAGAGATATATGTTTGGAGAGCCAGAAAAATAAATCTAATAATTTTTTTCATGACACCAAACATAATATGTAGAATCAGGAAGAAGATAAGTATGTGTTGGTGTAAGAAATTATGAAACTCATGTCATCAACTCTATAGGACTTAGAATGAGTTAGTGAGTATAAAATCAAAATTTAAGAACATAAAATAGAGATCGAAGGCTTGAATAACACAAGGAAAGAACAAATCTATCATGTTGAAGAACATGAAGGAGAATTAGTCTATTTGATGAAAAAGGTTAAGGATCAAGACAAACTCTTGACACCTACTAGGACATCAGGAAAGAAGATCACACATAAACTGACAAACTGAAAGTGGAAAATAGTGGTTTAGTAGAATGGAAGCATCAATTATATTCAGATTCTAAGGCTGATGGGGGGATTTATCAAAAACATATAGATATGAAAATTGATATCAAACCGCAAGCACCCACTCCAAGATTGAAGGTTGATTTAGGCACAAAGCAGAATCTGAATATTTAGAGATACCAAGGGAAACTCATAGTATAGAAGTGACAAGAAGGAATACACCATATCTCAGGTGTTACTATTATGGAATGATGGGGAATACACAGTATGTGTGTTTCATTACCAAAATATATCGAAGGGTGCAAGAAAAGAGGTGGCAGTCAAATAGATAATGGTTCTCTAGAACATATTTTGAAGCACAATGTTCTTGGTGCGGATGATTTTGGAATATTCCTGGATACTCTACATCAACCATAAAACATTATTTGCCAAAGAAAAATAAATATGTTTGCAAGAAGAAGATCAATGGACCAATAGGTGGGTTGAAAGAAAATAGTTTTTCATCTTCACAAGATGAAGCCGATCTATCATACTCTGAGAAAGAATAGAAGTATCAATCCATGCTGAGTGTCAAGGAAAAAATATGGATGAAGAAGAAGAATGATGAGAAGGTAGTAGTGGCAGAAATTTCCCATAAAGCATCAGATCTGTCAGGTGTATGTATCCTTGATAGTTGTTGCACATCTCACATGAAATGTAATAAGGATCTTGTTATAGGAATAAAATATGAAAAATAAGGGATTTTTATGTTTGTAAATGATGAAGGCCTGAATATTATTGGCTCAAGATAGGACAAGTTTGTGGGAAAAGATATGAGACGTGCAAATGACTTAGTAGTAGAAGGCCTGAGTCACAATTTTCTCAGTGTCAATCAACTATATGACTCAAGACATTCTATAGGGTTTACAAAGATGATGTGAATCATCAATTGAAGAGATGGAGTATTAGTTCTATATGGAAAAAGAACAAAGGAAAATATTTACCTAGTAAGTGGAGAAGAAGATATGTTCTTTCTGTCTAGAGAAGAAGAAAACAAGTTGTGGAATAAACAACTCTGTCATCTATGCCAACCATCCCTCGAAGATCTAGTGATGTGTAATACAGCAAGAGACCTCCCTAAGCTATCATGTGATCGTACTCACACATGATAATAATTCCAACAAGGGATTCTCATGAGAAATATGTATAAGTAAAAGTAAAATAATTCAACAAGATTGCTCAAATTAGAACATGCTGATGTTTGTGGGCCTATCACACCAAGAGAAATTGATCGAAAGAGGTACTATGTTCATTTCATTGATGAATATAGTATAATGACATGGGTATTTGTTATTAATCATAAGTTTGATGTGTTTAGCGCATAAAACAGCACCGGAGGGAGTGTGAAAGGATGCTTCGATATAAAATTCTGATGTTTCATACTTACAATGGTACAGAAATCACAAACAGTCAGGTGGAATACTATCTCAAAAAAATGGGATAAGGCCTCATGATTCTTCAGTAAGAACTCCCTAATAGAATAGAGTGTTTTAAAGGAGAAAACGAATCATCAATAACATGGCTAAAACAATGATCATAGAAGAAAGATTTTCCAAGACATTTTGGAAAGAGGTCGTCTTGACATCGTTCTACATTTCAAACAATGCTCTATTATGTTCTAAGGAAGGAAAAACTCTATATGAGATGTTTTAAATAAAGATTCCAATGGATAAGTACTTTCGAATATTTGGTAGTAAGTGCTTGATACTCAACAAAGAAAAACATTGGAAATTTGAGTCACGCGGAGATGAGGGACTATTCAATTGCAACATAGGAAAAATAAAAGCATATAAATTCTTTAATAAAAGGCTGGGAAAAGTAGTTGAGAGTAATGGTGTCACTGTTGTGGAAAATTATGATAACATTAACCATCACAGTGCAAATTTTCCTGATAAAATTGATGAATAGGAAAGTAGCACATGGAGAGCAGAAGTGGCTGACGATGATTCAGAAGAAGATACTGGTGATGAGAATGAGGATGTAAAATCTATATCTATTCAATATCTAAGAATTCGAGCTGAAATTGATAGGAAGAATATCATTGGTGATCAGTTAGCTCCAGTTTAGACAACTAGAATGAAAACTTTGTAGTATACATCTTTCATACCTCAGGTAGATCCTAAATGCTTTGTTGATGCAGCTAAAGATGAAAACTGGGTTCTGGCTATAAATGAAGAGCTAGATCAGATTAAGAAGATTCAGACATGGGAGATTGTTTCGAGGCTAACTAATAAGAATGTAATTGGGGATAATGGGTCTATCACAATAATATGAATGAAGATGGAATAGTGATCCAAAATGAAGCACGATTAGTGTGAAAATGATAACCCCTAATAAATGGAATTGATGTCGATGAGACATTTTCATGGGTTGCAAGGCTGGTGACAATCAGATTATTTCTAGCCATTGTAGTGAAAGAAAAGTTCAACGTATTCCAGATGGATTTCGAATCAGCATTCTTAAATGGGATTCTGGAGGAAGAAGTATATATCGAGTAGCAAGATTTGTTTCTCATTCATGAGGATGATAACAAGTTTTTTCGACTGGAGATGGAATTATATGGGCTAAAACAAGAACCGAGAGCATGTTACTCAAGGCTTGATTAGTATTTGAATAATCATGTTTTTAGCATGGTGGAGTTGATTATAATATCTATTTTAACAAAAACAGCAATCAAAGGATGATGGTGCTGGTTCATGTCGATGACATAATAATTGGTAGATCAGATGGAGCATAGTGCAGACTGTTTTCCAAATTCATGAAACATCAGTTCCAAATATCTATGATTGGTGAGCTAAATTTTTTCCTTGGTTTACTATTGACCAAAGGAAGGAATGGAACATGCATTTCCCAATACAAAAATGCCAAGAAGGTTTTAAGAATATTTGGCATGGAAAATTACAAGGAGATGAAGACTCTGATTGTTACCCATATGAAACTGTCTAAAGATGTGAATAGAAATCCAGTTAATATCACAGAATATAGGAAAATCATTGGAAATCTATAGTGCGTGAGTACGACAAGGCCTGACATTGTTTTTACCAACTTCTAAGCACAGCGATATCTATTAAATCCCAAGGAAATACACATTCATTCAGTGAAAAAAATACTTTGGTATATCAAGGGTATGGTGGACTTCGGCTTTATATATAGTGACAAATCACATTTTGAGTTATTGGGATACACTGATATAGATTGGGATGGTTCAGCAGATGAAAGGAAATCAACATCATAAGGTTCTTTCTATCTTGCTGGATAGTGTATTTCTATGCTAATCAATAAGCATGATGTCATTTCATTGATCACCACTAAATCAGAGTATATTGTAGCCACTCAAGCATGCACATACTTATTATGGATGAGGCAGCAGCTTCATGATATGGGATTTGAAGTGACATCTCTGATTGGAATCTAGTGCGATAACTCAAGCGATAAAAATCTCACCAAAAATCCATTCCATTACTCAAGGAAAAAGAACATTGAGATAAAGTATCATTTTATCATGGAGAAGTTTGAGTAGGGAATCTTGAAGTTGGAGTATGTGCCAACAAAACTATAGGTTGCAGACATTATGACAAAGGCCATGCCCAAGGATTCTTTTGAAAGGCATCGGCTGGCATTGGGAGTTCAGTCATCTCCCCGCACTTGAAAAAGTGTGGAATTGGGACTCCCCCTCCCTCTCCTTTAGGTATAGTGTGTTTTTCTCTATTGTGCTAATTTGTGTTCTTGCCAATGTATCAAACCACATAGGTGTTCCCTTTCAGTTTGTTGACAAAGGGGGAGAAATAGTGATTCATCAAGGAGGAGAAACTGTGGCTAAGGAAGGGATAAAATGTATTTGTCAAAGACACGGGGAGAATATGACGAATGGGGGAGTGAGATAGGGTGATTGCAATAATAAAGGGGGAGCAAGAGTATTAAAACTGATGATGCTAGAAGTGATCGATCAAAGAGTAGATATCACGATAGCTAAGGTTCATGATAAAAGAAGAACAGTGATAGTGAGAGATGGTTTCCAGCGATCTGCAATTGGTATCAGTTATGAAATTGGTATGATTTTGGTACCAACAATTTGTGTCAGAAATGAATTGTTTCATTAATGAGATTTTCATTTACTCATGTTTCTCATGCTGAGCATTGCTCATGTGGTCTTAGAGTACATGTTAAGTGAATCCTTGAATGCTATCAGAATTGCAAGAGGCAAATAGTGGTAAAAGATGGGAGGATATTTAATGAGGCATCAAAGTATAGATAATTTTTATGAGAAGAGTTGTCAATAAACCCAAAGTGCGATATTTTTGAAAAAAAATCCCTCAAGGTATCATTGAAGCAGTTTTTATGAGATTGTGTTTGTTGAAAAAGAGGACCTTAATGTTGTGATTGTTGACAGAGTAGACCACATTGTTAATATTGATTAAAAAGGGGGTTTACATGGTGATTTGTCGAGCCCCATAGATATTGTTGACAACCTATGTTGAAAAAGAACTATAGAAAAAGAATGGATGATCTGGAGGTGGTACAAAAATAATAGATTTGAGGTGGCACCGTTTTCCAGTGTATTCCAAATTTTTAGGCCTCAAAATTAGAAAATGGGGAAACTTGTTTTTGGAAAAGTATGATGCATGGAAGATCAAGGATGGTTTGGAAACATGCGCCCAAGGAATGTTTTGGGGACGGAATGTCAAAAAATGTCAAAGGCATGAGGTGCATGTATGATCAAAAAATGTGCGCTAAAGATATGAAGATGGCGTGAAAGATAGAGTTGTGTGACCGAATTTTTGCGCATAGGGTAGGTTCTGGGAGAAGAACATAGAAAAATGGCAAAGGCAAGGCATGCACAAAAGGTTTGGAAATGGGCACGAAATAGGAGGTTTTACAAAAGAAACTTGCATGCCCCAGGCGATGTCAAATGGGGTTTTGCGTGCTCGAAGAGGAACTTGCATGACAACGGTTGAATCATCCATGTAGGGGTCATGAATGACTATAAATACTAATTAACCCCCATCATTCGAGAGTGCTCAACACATAGGGTGAATCCAAGCACCGGATGGCGGAATAATTTCACACAAAGGGAGTTTCACGAAATATTTATGTTTGCGTGCAAGCTAAGAGAGTTGTGCATAGGATTTTAGATACACGTTAGATTAATGTTTCACTCTAGGGTTGTTTCGTGAAAAAAGTAGAATCTTGTGTTCAAGGAATTAATGTTGCACACATGATGTAGTAAGGGTTGTGAAAAAAATTTGTAGTTTCCTGGTACACTTGGTGCAAAGTGTGATTCATTTGTGGGTGAAAGTTGAACTTCGAAAAAGCATCTGTCAACAGTTAAAGATGAAAATTTCATTAGAGATAAGACCTACAAGTATATAAATAGTTAGTGGAACTTCTAAAGAAGTAGTGAGCTCACTTCCATTGAGATAGAAGTGAGTTCTCAAACTGTGAGAGGTTGTAAACTAGAAGGGACAGTGAGTCCGCTTCGAACATGTAAACAGTAGTGCGCTTATAGTGGATTTGGTACATCAGCACATTTTTGGTGTATTCTTCTTGTACGTAGCTTAGTGACGGCGAACCAAGTAAAAATAGATGTGTTCCATGCTTGATTTAATTTCTTTTTTCACTTTGCGATGAGAAATATAGAGAAATGATTTTTCTTAACACCAAAATAAGATCAATAGGGGTTGTTGTTTTAATCTATCATACCCAGACTCACCCCCCCCTCAGGGAATCTAATCTAGTAGACCTAATAGTTATGATACTGAAAAATCTTATTTGATACGGTATTTGTGGTTTTTTTCCTTAAATGGTAATTTTTAATGGATTTTTTGTTCATAGACCTATTATACTTCTTAAAATTCTATAATGAAAATTTTTACTTATTTATTGATCCATGAATGAAATGTGAAACATGTTTTCGGGATTTTTGGTATGTTTATGATTTTAAAAATGGATTTTTCATGTTATAAGTGTATTTGATAACATGTGTAACTTGATTTAACACAAAGAGGGAAACTCGTTTATCTAGGTTGGTAGACTTGTACTAGCATTCTAGTGATCTAGAGTAGTTTTGTCCTGGTTTCATGTTGCATGTTTGAGGATGGAAAAACTAACTAAACTATGATGATTATTTTGGGGCCCACTAGTTTATGGGTATTTCTCCCTACTAGTGGCTTGTGTATGAGAATATATATTTTTTATGGTTAGTTTTCATTGAGATAAGAGGTACATGAGGCCCACATCGAGCTAATGCCTAGGGATGTTCCTATGACTAATGCTCATTAGATATATTGTTTTCACCGTCACCATATGGTGTATTTGTCTACGAAATTAAGTATCATGTGTGTTTTATTTAAATTTATAGTTTCATTAAAGCATACTTCTTCAAAATTATTTTCATTTTGAAGGTGCATATCTTTATAAATTGTTCTATAACTCTTGTGTATAAGATGTACAATCTATTGTCTCATAACTTCCATAGCATGAAGCCTTGTTTAGGAAAACACATTTATATATTATATATAAAACATGAAATTGATGTTACATTTATTATAAAGGATTTTCATTGGGAATATAATGGTGGGGTATCCTATAACTGTTTAATACAGACAGTTATAGTATTCTTCTATTTTTTGACCTTGTGCAGGTTTCAAATTAAGATTGGTCACCTTGAGTGACATGGGATTGTTGTGTTAGAGAGTGACCATAGAAGTCATATGGGGTTTTTTGGTCATTAGGTATGGTCGGTTTAGTTGTGTCATTCAGTTTTTCTTTCATTTTTTTCATATAAATGATATCTGTTCAATGTTTATATAAATGTGTAATGGGATGTCCAATCTTTCTTTTGATTACCTTATTTTTCAGTTTTGGGAAAAAAATGTTCCCTTACAACTGTAATTATATTCCATAGTTCTTTACGCCATCTAGGGAGGATCTGGAATGCATCTCGGTACTTTTCACAGAGCGGCCTGATCGACTGGTTCAGGGTTAACCTAGACTGGTTTATGAAACAACCTCCTTTTTCATACATAGAAACAAATATTGTCTATGAAGGTCATGCTACATTTTGGTTAAAACAAGATGTTCCACCCACTATGAATCATAGAACTCATGAATCACATTAATTTATAACCCACTATGGCCAATTAAAGATTAGGAGTGAGGTAATATATTTCATGATTCCTCACCATATGAGACCCATACACCACAAGCTGGGTAGTCTTCATCTACACCTCCCAAATCAGAACACCAGATGCATCACAAAATAAGGTTTACTACTTACCTATCTTGGGTATGATTTGAATCATTGTGGTGGTTGAAAACCAACTTAACTCCTAGAAAGAATTATCACATGCCCTAGATAATTAAAAGTTGATTCATCTATTGTTCAAACTCGAGAGTGGTGCTCCCAATTGGGAAAATACTTTGATGAACCATTGGTAATAACCAACTAATACAAGAAAATATTGGACAGAAAAACATTTTTGGTTTATTCCATAGATATAATAACTTGAATTTTATCTAGGTCAACTAACACATAATACGTAGAGATTATGTGTCCATTTAAATGCACCTAGTCAATCAAGTAATGCCTATTGAATATCATAGAATATAGCCTATGATATCATAGTATAATCAGGATGATTTTAATATGTTTGTCATGATCATAATAAAACTTTGAGAACACAAAGATGTAATCTGAAGAAAAAAAATGCCAAATTTTCTAGGAATGGGTGAATTATTTAGTTCATTAAAGGAATAAACAATGTTTTTTCATTGGTTAGTATGAAAGGAATCACAAGAAACTCATACAGAAAATAATTTCTTCGGAAGTAATTCTAATTTCTATCAGAAGGTGTAACCTTCATATGATGATACGTCGATCTAAAATCAATCTTAGAGAACATATAACCACCCATCAACTACAAAAAAATTCATTGATTCATGGAAGTGGGTATCGGTTCATAACATTCATGTATCTCAACTTCCTCTAATCGACACACAACCACAAGGATCAATCATCATTATTCAAAAAAACATAGTAGATCCCCATGGTGATGTACTCAGATGAATAAACCCATTGTTCTATAGTTCCACAACATGAGTTTTATGATATTGGAGTTCTACCAGTGGAGTTATAAAGGCTATAATAGTGATGCATTCTACTATAGGGAGATACTCAATCTTGATGTCAACCTCACTCTTGGGTGGGATCCCAAATAAGTAATCTGAAAACACATTCAGAAACTAATCCACCACATGAGAAAAGAGGGGTATCTCTACTTCCCCATCATAATGTATATGGAAATCTACTTAAGTTGTGATTTCACCCAACAAATGATAGACCATACTTTCATGAACTAATCATATATCCCACACCCCACGATGAACATAAGGGCCTCCCTCAGAATTCATGAACGTTACCATATGGCGGTAATAGTCAATACAGTCATGGTACACCACTATCCAATCTAATCCTAAAATGAAATCCTAACATGGAATTTAATACACAATCAAGTCCCATAAAAAATCACCCACCAAACTCAAGGGAACGCTTCTTACACTACCATATATTCTCTACTCAAATTACAAGAATCATATCAATCAACCCTACCCCACATTTAAATTACACCACTAGCCCCATAACACCCTAAAATATGGTGTATATTATGTAATGTGAGGCACCTCTATTATAGAATGAACTGTAAATAAGGGAAGATTAAATAATCATACCATGAACTGTCGATGTCCTAACCTCACCATCTCTAGGTGTGGGATAAAATTCATGAAGATGATCTGTCAATTTTTTCTATTCTTCATTCTATGTTCCTAACACAGTAGTACCCTGAAGAAAATATCTCCACTATCCTGGATCACAATGTCCACTACCTTGATCCATATAGTTATTTTAGATCCAACTATCTACCTAATGTGGGGTAACTAACCCCCCTACTTTCACTATATACCTTCCTTGGTCTTCTATTATCATCCAACTATTGAGGTTTCCTTTATAAGCTCTTTAAATTCCACAACCCACCAAACAGATGACAATCAACTAGTTCTCGGGGAAACTGGTCCGACATGTGTTCATTCCCAAAACAATGATATCATAAAACCCAACCACTCCGATGATACATTAAATTAAATCTCAAAATACTATTTTGACTCATTCCCTAGTGAAAAAAATCAATGAAATGCTTCCTACCATTATAAGATTTACCACTAGATTGCTGATAAAGAACTGCTTGTTCATAAGTAGAAGCCTCCTTGATATTTCCTTTTGATATAATGGAATGATCCAATACCTCAAAAAACTTCTTCAAATGAAATATATTCACGTGGGACATAATATCATGTCTATTTCCATCCATGAAATGTCACACTGGGGATACCTCATCTAAAACAATGCTAGAATGATGCCAAACTAGTCAAAAAATGGCCAACATAATCAATCACTCTCATAGTCCCCTGATTCAAACTAATAAATTATGATGTATTCTACTACCTCAGGGTCTCTTGATATAAATTTTCAAGAAAAGATTCATAGAAACTCTTCCACAACATGCCCTTTTCCTGCTTGGTCCAAACAAAGATGTCCCACTTCGGATTTGCATGACCGCACAACATGTAAACCGCCAACCTGAATCTCTTCTTATGAAGAGTCTCTATGTGGTCAAAAATTGTATTGATGGACTATATTTAAAACATGGATGCCTTTAGTCCACCCAATATAGAAAACTTCAGAGGCTTATGTCGCTAAAACTCTCTAGTCGACTTAAACATACAAGGAATGACCCACCTTGGGTCCCATTACATCATCTCTATAAAATTAGAATATTTCTCATGGAACTACTTTTCAACATTATTAAACTAAACCATATGGGCATCTAACTCCACTTCCTAAGGAGCATTCCTAGTGATATTTTATTGGTTCCCAACTAGAACATGTCATCATTGCCGAATTTCCCTATAAATCCAATAACACATCTCAAAACACATGACACAAAACACCCACACTTTTTTCAAAATAATGATCCCAAGTAGCCATAAAAAATACATTCACCATACATTATTCCCAACTATCATAATCACATCTCTACCTATACCCATATCAATTCCTACCACGGTTCATGGTTAAAATATTGGAAAACTATACTATTACCATAGTTTTCTACCATGGGTATAGTCCCCCAAACCATTGGTATAGACTAATCATGGCCAATGGAGGCCTGGGTATAGATCTATACCAACAGTTTCTATACAAGAAATACATATAGGTATTAGAGACACTTCCAAACCCAAAGTATAAACATGTCCTTGTGTATATATCTACAACAATATTTTATGTAATAGAGGTTATATCTTATCCTAGTATAGAACCTATACCCACAGTTCTCCAAACCATTGGTATAGGTTGCTACCTACATTTTGCATCAGCAATTTCCCCGCCTCATACTCCATCTCATGAACCTAAAAATAAAATAAAACATATTGTCTACATTAAATGTAGTAAAAATGTTCTATATAGATCATTTTCCAATTTATTTTAATAAATTTTAAAACATATACAATACTACAACGTATATATACAACCACACCACCTATAAATTCAAGTCCTTAAATAACTTTCACAATAATACTTCTTTATATGTCAATAATAGAGGGGATCAATATCTACCCCATTACCAACATACCCACCCTCATCAGCATTAGAACATCATCATCACCATTAGTGGAATTCTCATGAACAACATCATCATATGGATTAGTAAGACCATCATCTAGAGCGTCAACATCATCATCATCATCATCACCACCACCTTCATCTCGATCAAAACTAGGACCCTCATTGGAATCAATCAATGCATCATTTATAGAGTTTATGGATTTCGTATATGAATCAGCAATAATAACATACTTTTATGGTTTTTATTGAATTTTAAATGTAATAGATTTTCGTAACTGTTTGATGATTATCTTACTTTATTAACACTCTTGTTTACTTATTTCACACTCCTAAAGTGATATTGTTTTTCCCCAACCTCTTCAGCATGATCTCTCTATATATTTGGGTTTAACAGGTTTCAGATGATCCTGATGAGTTCTAATACTTATATGGGAGTATGTTTTACATTTTTTTTTATTTGATTGTCCCCTAGTGATCATCAAAAAATACATTACTCAAATGATCATTTGGGATAATGTTGTCATCTTATTATCTTCAACGACCTTCCTGGAATATTTATTAAAATATAAAAAATATATTTAATTATGAATTTCAAATAAATATTTGAAATTAAAATATAAAACAAAACATCCATTCTTGTATTTTTGAATTTACTATACTTATATCCCCATTCATCATACTCGAAAAAAATAATTTACTTAGAGGTACAGGACCATCAATGCCAAATACATCTTGTTTTTTATGACATTTATTTGTATACACATATTATGAATTTAATAATTTTATAATCTTGTATAATAATATAAGTGAATTACTTTTAAGTGAATAAAAACATCACAAATTCCAACATGAGATAAGCATTTTCGAAAAATTAAATTATAAAAGATAGTAATAAATACTTTATAATTTTACATAATCATTATGAACACTGAATAATATTGAAAATGAATTATTCACATTAATTCATAATATGAACAAAAAATTATTCATTATATGGCCAATTGTCCTGTAGGACTAATGGCTAATTTCCCACTAAGACATTAGGACATTTGAATTGAGTAGTTTAACACTTACATTAAAGGTATTAATGATTATAAAACATAAAATTCATCATGTAAATAAATCTAAGTAAAAAATATAAATCAGGAAATTATTTCATGTCAAATTAAATTACCTTGTGATTCTAATGATCGAACAAATTAATGCACCCTAATGTGTGCAGATATATCATTGAATTTTTTATCATCTTGTTTTTCAAAATTATCATGAAAAATTAAAAATTAATACATGTATTAATATTTAAATTTTATATTCATACCATTAGTGAATGGGAAAACCTTGAACTCCTCACTCTTCCAATATGTGATCATCTTTCAATATTGTTTTTTTATAGTCGGGGAATATGGGTACACACTCTAAATAACAATGAACTCTACTCCTCTAACCAAAATATAACTCATACTTTTATGATCATCATAGCATCCCATGATCCATCAACAGTGCAACCATTATAGCTTCCATGTAGGGAAAGTTAAACTGACTCTACAAAAAATATATTAATAATTATATATTTAATAATAATATAGATATAAATTTTTAGAATTTCATACCCATTTTTTCACCAATGATCTTTCATTAATTTCATTAATGAGATGTCTCCATGGGATTGATTACATAGGAATGATATCAGGGTACATAGATGAAGTAGAGATTAAACATCTAAAATGCCTAAAAAAATTTATATCATGTATTATTATTTAATATAATCCTCCATTTTCTAGGTTTTGTGATTCCATGCATCCTACATATGAGTGTTTCCATTTCTCCTACTAGAATATCCCATTGAAATACATAAGGAGGGGGGAGGAAGAATTATGTCACTATATAACAAGAAAAAAAATGTTGTTATATAATTGAACACATTCATAATAAAAATCCGGATACAAGCATCACCACAAGCTCTAATGGATTTGTGAGATATCATGCATCAGAAGCCTCTAAAGAATTTTTCTATTACAATTCATGATCTATGTGATCTTCAAGTACAAGAGTGGAAGCTAAAGGAATAGAATCATCAGATGCTAGATTGATGGATGGAAATGGAGGTGGCATAGACATGGAAGAATATGAGTACTAGACTTGGGGTTACATAAAAGGATATAGATATGGTAATGGGGGACATATTTGGGGTTGAGGAATAGGCATGGTATTGGAAGAATATGCTAAATGAGATGATAATGGAAGCATGAGTGGGAATATTATTGTAGGTGGTGTAGAAATTGTATGGGAATAAGATTCTAAATTTGATGATTATGGAGGAAAAGATAGGAACATCACAAGAGGATCATGAAGGGGATGTAAAGGTGTGGTTGATTGGGTGTTACCTAGTGGGTTAGGTCATGAATGGGTATGATGGCTGCTCCATCTTGGTCTAGGAGTATCCCTTCTCGAACCCATGCTTGTAGGATGAGGAGGAGTCAAATCTAGTGGAACTCAATTTTGATAAATTATTTTATAAAGAATATGATAATTAAAATATATTCATTGAGTAATAGAAGTATTACCATTATTATACACACACGGGGAAGGTATGGATGAAACACATGCTCACGTACCTCTCGATCAAGGTAAAATAATTGATTCATTTAAATTTAGAAAGTATTTGTCCTAATTTGAATAATAATGAAATATATATATTTTTGGAAACAGTTTTTAAAAATAAATCATAAAACATAAATTTCATTGAAGGTAGGAATAATTTCGTTAAATATTTTTGTATAAATAATATAAAACCAAGTTATACATTTTTAAAAACCCATTTTAATCCCAGTTTTCAAAATTTGAACAAATATAATTAAATGAATCAAAACCAAAAAAATTAAAACAGAAATTTCATTTTAAATTGAAAATAAATTAATTTAATTATAGTAACACCAACATGATAAACTCATTTTATAGTAAACTGAATGAACTATGAACATATATGGTTTGTTCTATAAATTACCCTCCACTACTTCATGCACAACATAAACTATCACAATGGGAAATTTTTAGTAATAAATGGAAAAAATTGTCCAACTTCAATGGGGACATCAATGGTGGAAATTTTTTAGCCCACATCTAGGAAAATATGTATTATAATTACATCATTAATGAATCAGTAATCAGGTATAAAATGATCTTTCACATGAAAAACTTGTTTCTATATTGATTTTAAATGTATAGTTCATTGGTATGTAATAATCAGTTCATGTGCACAAATATTAATATAACATCATCAACAAATATACCTTGTCACATCATTGAATAAATGCATTTTTGTTTCATCAGAGTCAATTTACCATGATTGTTGTTATCCAAATACAATATTTTCAAAACAATCCCTTAATAATAGCCATCTTCATATCAGGGCCCACTATCTGATGAACTGGAATAAAAATATATTTTAGAATTTATCATAATTCCACTATGTTGTGTTCTCATTTTTTTAACTTCATAAGTTGTACCAAATTTATATTTATTGATTTTCAAATGTTTACATTCACGAACCAATGAATTGGTACCAAACTCTAATTCAATTAATTCTTGGAAAATATAGTCAACAGGTAAACTCAAGACATAAAATATATATCATTTATGAAATTAAATTTTTATATATATTTTAGGTAAATAAAATTAAGGGTCACACCATTTATTTTAACGAAGCAGGAAACTCTTGTCTATTAAAATAATCTCTTCTTATCAAAGGAAATGACTGATGAACAATAATTTTAATTTTTTAATGATACATGTATAAAATGATAATAAAATTCCATGGCATTTTTGAAATGAAAAATTGTGATATAACATATAAATATCTCGATTACTTACTTGAAAAAGTCATTAAACAAACCAATGTTTAACAAGACTGTACAATGTGACATATCCAACCCTTCAATGCTCAATATAGCCAATGTATGTGACCAATAAATTCCTCTTATTTGTGGAAGAGATGGAAAAAAGGTCTCAATTTCCTCAAACGTACCACCATCATTTTCACTGTCCAATTATATCTTATGCTCATGTTAGACAAATACATTAATCAAATATCCATACATCCTTGGGCTAGATAGCCTCTAACAATGAAAACTTCAGTATAATTTCATATCATGCATAATATTTCATTTTGAGCATATTTATTTCATTTGGATAAATCCTAAAAAATTCAACTAGTCCCACAAGAAGTGTTTCAGTTGGATGATGTAATGTTAAATTAAGTACGCATATGAAAAAGAATGCATTCAATTTTTCTTCCATCTCAAAAAAAATTAATGGTGTCACATTCTCCATTTTTATCAATTATGACTTGGATAATCTTTTAGCACAATATTCTCTAAGAAAATGGCATAAGTGAATCAATTTCAACCATATATTATTAAATTGAAAATGAAGAATTTCAATTTTAATCAATTCATGTAGAAAGTGGTAATAATCATGAGTTTATAGGGATTTTAGTTTCGTATAACATATATGGACTTCTTAAGATATGATTCTTGAATTTCCATCACGATCATTGATATTCTTTAATACTTCTAGAAATTTAACTTTCTCTGATATTTTCATAACATAAGAACCACAGATAACTCTCCATTGTTTTTAACTAATACCAAAAATATGCATTTATGGTCGAATACATCAATCCAACAAGTCACAATGAGGTAAGAAGTCATATTTGGTCTTCCCAGTGACATTTAGAAGAATTAAAATAAATATCGGACATATACCTTTCTCTATGGTAATTAAGTCTAAATAATTATGTAACAAATTGGTAGTCTAATGTGGAATCACAAAAAGGATACTTCTATTTTTCCAATTTTAATTGTCTTCACTATCAAAATTATTCCACTTTTTAGATTTCAGCTGTAATTCCTTAAATGAAAAACTAAAATATTTTTATTAGATATGAACATTACATCATGAAACATGTTGTGGTGGATGTTTATTGTCAACTGTGTTATCAAACATTTGAATATTCTTCATTTATTGATGGTCCATTAGAAATATTCTTAAATCCCTGTGAAACTAAACTAAAACTATATTTATTCCTTCTCAATCATCTATTATTCATAAAACCATGACATGATAGTTTCCCCTTTTTGATCCAACCAAAGATCACTATATTAATAGGGAAATTGTTTATATTCCATTGTAGGAAAACATACATCGAAAAAGAATTTTTTTTTGAAAAACATTGAATGTGGACACACCAATATCCCAACCCTTCTTTAACTCTCTTATAAAAGGATTATATAGATGTATATATCATTTTAACGATTAAATGATCCAAACATCAGTATAATAATGAAATTGACAGTGTTTTTATACACATACATAGAGAAGGATTATAAACGTGAATAAAAACTGGCGAGGTATTATGTGTCCTAAGAATCGAACCAAATGAATTATAACATCATAGGATAGAACAAACATGATATTATGCACATCAACTGAAAAATAATTTTTTTCTGAAACACGTTCCCACCATGATAAATAAACATTTACATTTTTCTAGGTAATTTTACTTAATATCAATTTAGTTTAACACTCAAAAAAACCCATTTTTACCTCCACTAAGGTTATTTTTTTTATTGTTTTCACAATTTATCATTGAAAAAAATAATTCGAACATATTAGATAGTATAAATTATTATTATTCAAAATATTTAATCTATATTATTAAATTCAATTCAAAAAAGTACTGTCATTAAATTTAAAATTTAACTGCAGACGAGATGAAATAGTATCTATCAAAAAAATTGTCAAAAATATTGAATGATTTAATAAAAAAAATCAATATGAAATTTCTTAAACAACCAAAATTAATAAAATTATAATATAATTTAACCACGTTTTCTTTATATAATATTTAAAATAAATGTTATCATTGTAAATAATTTAAATAAAAAATAAATTCAAAAAAATATATTTTTTCACTATTCGTCAAAAAATTAATCATTATATAAAATTATCATTTATTAACACAAAAATATTTTTTAATATTTGATTTCAAAAATAATATTTACTTTTAAAATAAAATTTCCAAAAGCAGAAAAAATATTTTAATATTTGTGTGTAATTGGTTATGAATCCTCTTTTTTTTAAATATAGATTTTCAAAAAAACATATTAGTTTTTAGTTTCAAGTGGGTTTTATTTAATTTATAATCATTTGATAACCAATGAATTTATTTTATAAATGTGTGAAAAATATATATTTCTGAATTTATTTCTCACTATTAATATACACCAACTTACCAACTATGATATAATGGTAATGTTTAAATAATAATATTTTAATATAGTATCGTGTTTCATTTAAACATGATGTTACATTTATCAAATGCTCAACTTTGTTTTGTGAGTAATGAAATAAAAAATTGGTGATTCATGAATTTTAAGAAATTTAAGAGATATAATATACTTAGATATAGATATATCTTAATGTTTTTGGGTGGTAAATTCTCTTTTAATCGTGGTGTTTTGTGTTTTATACACTGTCAAATATGATTTTCATGTTTCAAAATATTGAGGTGTAACATTATACAACAATAAAAAATTGAGTTTTAATAATTTAATCTGTATATTGGTAATCAAGTGTTTTAAATTATATAATACCTTTATTCAAATCCCTGAATGTTATATTGGTTATTAAAATGTCATCTTAATAAGAGAGGAAGTGTTGTATAAATTTCATACGGATTAATACATACTAGGTTTCAAAATAGGATTAATCTTTTGGGAATTAAAAATATTGACATGAAGAAAAGATTATTTAATTATAGATATTTATAGTGATCACTGATCATCATAAATTGATTGATCAATGAAATGTTAAGGACCAGAAAACCAAATTTTATTATGGATGAAAGGATCATTGGTTCAATTGAAATGATAGTATTAGGATAACCTTCTTCTTTAATATCATTTTAATATATTTTAATAATTTATCTAACATATAGATTGAGAACATATTAAAATATTAATACTTGATATATTTCTATTTTATAGGTATAATATCATACATTTGTTGCTATATTTTCAATTTCCCCTTCATTTATTACTCCATGAAATTAATAATAAAAAGGAATATTTATGCCTGAAGCACATTTAACTAATATTTATATTGAAAATTAATTATTCATATGTCTAAATATTTTACAAAATAAAAATTATTATCACAAGTTATCCAATTAAACCGAAATTTTAACATAATTCATTTTATATATATTTAACCTTTAGAAACATCCAAAATGTTTCTGTCCAAATTTTACATCCAAATGTTTTGAAGGAACACAACTAAATAAACATTATATTCCCCATAAAATACAAAGTGTTTCTTAATTTAACCTTCCATATATTTGAATAAGTTTATCACTATAAAACCATAATGAAATCATGGATTGTTCCAAAAATATAATCTCATTTTTTTGAATATATTCCATAAATCCAGAAAAGCAGTAAACTGTATCCAAGATAACATAAACCATCAAATCACAAACTAATTTAGTGGTCACCAATAATATCCCATAAAAACATATTTATAATTATTATCTCATGATATATAACATTGTATAGATTATGTAACCTCAATCCTGATTTTCAAAAATGATCAATATGGCACGAAAAGAAATTTCCTAGTCATCAGTACCATTAAACATATTTTCTCTTATCCTTAATGAAAAATTATTATAATATATATCATTATATATTTTACAATTATTATAAATATTATATCATTGTTCAAATACTTGTAGATAAAATTTCATGAATCTAAATGAATGGATATAATCGATTCCACTTTGATTGTATCAATATCATTATCATGTCCTGGATCAGTTATCTTCTTATGGGGTATATTCACTTAACACCTTGGAAATTCATTTCCCTACTACCCCATATCGTTACAGTTGAAGCATCAACCATTATATAATTATTTCATTCCCTCGCTATCATGAGAAACATAGACTTTAACACCACACATATAACAAACTCACACCCTCTTCAAGAATATACCAGGGGGTTTCATTCAAAAATTATTACATTTGGGAAAATCCTTCTTTCCCTTATTCCCCCTATCAGTTTTTTCTACAATCATCTTATTATATTTCTTCCATTAAAATCCATATTACATAGAAGATTATTTATCTATCTTGAAAAAACATGATACTATTTACTCATATGATGACAAAGTTTGGGAGACGGGTTCCCTTTAAAATATTATCATAAACCCATCAAGGAAATAATAATTATTACTCCTTGGATCATTGATTAAGTTATTATCAATTCTACTAGGGTCCATTTATAAATAATGAAACACTCTATATTATAACTTAACCTTGTGTATCATAATATATAGTCCCAAAACAATTAAAATAGTTAGCATAAATTTAACAATTTTACATGGAATGTAAAATAATCCACAACATGGTTACTTATTAAATGTTTCCAAATAATAAATATATTTTCAAATCCTACCTTAATGGTTTTAATGAAAATGTTAATCATCCTAAGAATATTTACCAAGAGTGTCAAACTAGGTTTGTTTTTTTGTATATTTCTCTTTAATAGGAAACACTTTAGTCAAGCTCGATGTCCCTTTTTTATAGTTATTAATCGTAGGTACATATTTTACACAATCACATCCACATGTAGTATCTAAAACGGGTTTAATTTTATAGAAGAAACATAAATATACCTTACCAAAACATTATAATTTTCATAAAAACATATCCTCAATGTTTATCATTGGGTTATATTATATAATATATGTTTTTCTAAATATATATTCAATGTTTTCTTAAAAACATCCTCGAATTACCATTATAATGAACCTATCTCTGATATTTGAAGTTGTTGGTTTCATAATTACATTGTCATAAGATTTACGTAATCAAATCCCAAATGTCAAAATAATTTAGTAGTCTTCAAAAACTCAACACATACTTGAAATTAACATTATAACTGAAAACATAAAATACCCAACATGTTTTCTGGGAGAACTATATTATTATTCCTATCATATCCATATCTATCAGTCAAAAAAACAGTTCTTTGCATCCTTATAAAAATAATACTTGTGTCTTAATCTGGTATTGAGGGTACAATATCCCCACGTGACCTATTAGACCCTCTCTCCTAGTTGGAAACCTCTAGAATACGGGGAAGTGTGCTTGAGGTCTGGTAACTACCCAGCACGGGCCACCAGTTTAGTGTCTCCTAGGACATGGATGTTATAAATGTGTTTTGAGCTATCTATGTGACTGAATTTATTTGAAAAAAATATTTTAATGTCTCATGGTTTTACATTATATTCTATTCTTGGTGTTCCATGTCATTTATGTTATCGAATATAATGTTCATATTTTTAAATCTCAGGGTGTTAGGCAACACCTAATTCTAACATAGTTAAGTCAACCAAATACCATAGTCAAAACAACTTAGTAATTTAAAGCACCCTAACTTTGGATAGAGAATAACTGTAACTATGTTTAAATTTATTACATAAGTAATGGATGTTTTTTTAATTAATATTTAATATCGGGATTCTTTATATTATGCTTAAATTTAAATATATGACCCTTTACATGTATTTTTAATATTAAATTTATTTTATGAAATTAATTAACAATTAATTTATAAAATAATTCATGCATAATACATTTATTTTATTTTAATGTTCATATATTATTATCTTATTTATTAATGTTTTTTATTTTACCACTCACATAAACACGAATCCATATAAAAAAATAATGTCTAATAAGAAAAGAAAAAATAAAAAAAGTGGAATTATTATGAGCTTTATAGTTGTGGATTTATTGAGTGAATGAAAAATCAAACTATGAGCTTAGTGTAATATATCCTTCATCTTGGCTTCTCTCATGTTGTAGCATTCCACCATAGAATTTTTTATCTCATTTATAGGTTTCAAATCAACTAGATTTCCAAAAAAGCTCCTTTCCTAGTAGATCCATCCATTACAAATTTTATACTCATAGTAATATGAGGTGAACAAATGTAATGAGATACATAAAATAACATAGAAACAAACAAGTCCAACAAAATCATGTTTGGTGGGATGAAATGCAATCCACTATATTTAATCTAATAAAAAATTACCTCAAATAAAAACCGTAAGTTAATATTTAATTAATAATAATCCAAACTCATTATTTGGTTGGTAAAGCCTCATATATATATAACATACATGCATTTACCTCATATTAATTAATGGTAGCATTAATTACAAATCTATCTATTAATTATGAAAAATTTATCTTGATATAATAATTAATGTTGTTAATAATTATTTAATTATTGTAATTATTAATCCAGGTAGTCTTTTAGATATTTGAGATTCCCATATTATATAATTTATAATTAAAGAAATTATATTTATTTTATCAAACTGCCCTAGATTAAGGAATATAGTGGAGGAAACATGACTTGTACCTAGAAAAACATCATTCCATCATGAATAGTGTTTATTTTGTACCAGGTATTCACACAACATGTTGCATTAAAAACACGTCATATTGATACATGAGGTGTATTTCTCTTTTCCTGCTCAAGTTTTATTGAATTCAGTAGAACATACATAATTTTCATGAAAATAAATTCCATGACCTTTCCATGTTTTTCCAATGACTGTTGAAAAATATTTTTCTCCAAAAATATTAGTTCATCTTTTTCACAAAATATTTTACTTAGTTTAAAAGAGTGAATAAATACCCCTAACTTGAGTTATATCATAGATTTAGGTTTATATCATATTAATTTTATTCCATATTATTTTATTTAGTTAATTTTTTAATAACAAAAATCCCCACACGTTGTTATCAACATGTGTTACTTTTACCTTAGAATGTCATCAATAGCCCTTCAGATGCAAATGTGGTGGTACCAATCAACTTTTGTCCCTCCATTGATGGCTACCAAGATAATTTTAACAATAAAGGATCACAAAGTGATCTATTCAACTTGATAAGTGGGAATGATGAATAGATAATCATTTAACAATGAGAGAAAAATATAGATCCATTAATTGATGAGAGTGAATTCTATTGGGATGTGAATGTTGTCTATAATGAAAAAACTCTCAAAATTATCATAATTGTCTACTTATATACCCAAGATAATGGTTTCATATTAATTAATTTGAAAAAAGAACATATTATTATGTTAAATCCATAGGAATATGAAGACCATTTTAAATATCATCTTATAATTTTAATCCATGGTGTGTGTTGACTCATACAATGATAAATATTATTTATATTTTTGTAAATAAATATTTTTCATCGGCCCAATAACTGTTTCCACCAGTCATCCATAGTATTTATTGAATTTGAAAACATTTATTGTATTTTTTTGGAATTAATATATTTTTAATTGATATATAATTAATAAATTACATTATTAATAACCATAGAAAATATTATAAAATCAATAAATAAATGAATATTATACTCATAATGTGATGAATTGGATTTAAATTTTAATATTAGAATAATTAAATAAATTATTAATGAATTAATAAATAATAAATTTTCCCATTGTAAAAAAGGTTTTAAAAATTTATTATCTATTCGCGTAATTAAATAATTACCATGAGAATAACTATTTCTCTCAAATTTTTTATCAATTAATAAATGTAGCATCCAAGGTATTTATAATAACATAATTTTTTATATCTATTAATACTTATGAATAAGATATTAATTTTACATTAAAGGGTCCTTATTTCCGATGGTGTACTCAACACGCAACAACAGGTTTCTCCGAAATTTTATGTCATAGACAATAATGAATTATACTGAAAAATAATATAATAATATTATTTTTATTTTCAATTGTAGTTTAATTCTATTTATTTTCTTGGTAGGAATGAACAAAACATACTACCATATTATTATAATTTTTTTTTATTTTTTACATTTATCCAAAAAATATTATTGGAAAAAGTTAGAATGAATCCAATTTTAAGTATAAAATACTCTAGTATTTTTAAAAGGACGTTTTAATGTCTTTTGATGGAAAAAAATTTTAAATATAGATTTCAGTAACTTTTATATGTTTTATTTGACAAAATAAACTTATTTTTTAAAAAAATAATATCAAAATTTATTTTTTCTTACATTTTGGTATTTGGTGATGAAATTTATATTTTAATGAATAACAGAAACTACTACATTTGAATTAAAAACGGCCTTTTAATAAAAACAAATTATATAGAAATATTTTTATATTAATTGGTTCTAAAGTGTAATTGGATTGTGATTTTATAATTTAATTAAATTTTTATCATTGGATGTAATTTTCCACTAAAAGTGGACATAAACACAAGTCATTATTTTGACATTTATTACATATTAAAATCATACATTCTAGTTTTGACAACCAGAATTAATTTAAAATTAATTTCTTCCATTTTATGTTTTGAATTTCCAAAATTGGATCCCATATTTGGAATCAGAAGATCCAAATTTTTTAAATAGGTTATTTATAATTTTTAACATTATGACCAATAACTTTATTAATTTTTTATTTACCATGGCTACATGGTAAATCATGCAGATAAGAGTAAAAAATAATATTTTAATAATATTAAACTACTTTTAGATATTCCTTAATCCTATAAGATGAGATATCTCTGATCATGGGCACCCATGGGTCTATTTGGGTACCCCATGGATCCACATGGGTGTAATAATGACATATTATAATAAATTAATTTAATGTAAAGATAAATACAACATAAACATGGATCGTTTACCAAAACAATTTTAATACCATTTTTTATAACTAATATAATTCACTATAAAGTGAAATTATAAATATTAAATAATTTCCTATATCATGGTATTTTACCTATAATTTTTATACATTAAATAAATATTTTTATTTATGACATGATGATGATGCAATGATTGCTGCATTAATAAATGATTCTATTAAATGGTATTATAAAAATTGAAATAAATATTATATGACATAATTAATTTCATCCATGAATTCTCTAGTTGAATATTGTATGCTATGATTTATTCAATGTTTTTTTGAGGTAATAATGTTGTTATAAATTGTTTAAAAAATCAAGTATGAATATTTTCCAAAATTGAAATAATTCATAACATAAAATATAAAATAGATTATTTAATGATATTAAAATCCTAAAAATATAATATTCATTGAAATAGTAATGATAAGTCCAAATATGTCATAAATGTCTTTTTTTAGATTGTTTTACAAGATATGGTAATTATATTTACACACAATGTATGCATAACATGATATCACTATATGATTAAAAATTGTACAATAATGGTTAAACCAAAATGATAAGGATAAAGAAAAATTCCAAAAACATATAAAAATAATTTTATAATGGTTATTATATTTTAAATCATCTTATATTCTAATTAAAAGTTCTTTGGACCATTTTTAATTGAAATTGAATTTATAATTAAATTTTTTTTCAAGTTCTTCGTTAAGTGCCCCCTCATCACTCTTATAAAAGGCCATCACATCTACCCAAATGATCATAACTATAAAGCACCATGGATCCTCCAAATTTAGCTCAAATAATCCCCAAGAATCCCTCCCTTCCTCTTATAATCCTTACGTTGGGAAAAAATAAATTCAAGAAATCAATTTGGCTCAAATCTAAAGAATATACCCGATTTAGAGGTAACATCTTATATTAGGTACATTTCATTTATGTTATATCTACACTCCCTATAATTATCATATTCTATGTTTACATAAAAAGAAAATATCCACAATATACTATTATATTCTTATTTTAATTATTTAAATGACACATACACACATCTCTATCTAATGGATATGAACATAGTGTTTCTCTGAATGGTGAACTACTACATCACGAAACAATGATTGTCATATTTTCTCCTAACACCTATCATGGTGGCCATTATAATGGAACTGTATTTATTTAATACAAATATTATATTTATATTGTCTCTATTATTATTATATTTTAATTTACAATTTTCATTTACACTTTCCATGACGTGTAAATTTGATAATTTCATCTGAGAAAATGTGGACTACCACCCCCTCAAAGTGATATTACCCATTCATGCTATACATGGAACGTATAAAGTATTGTTTTATTTAACCAATGATACCTAAATTAAATAAATATAATAATTTTATTATAATATACATTTATGTGAATTTATTATTATTGTTTTATTATGACAGAGGAATAAAAGTACCAATCAAGAGTATGTACGACCTACCGTCTCTATGATTGGTGTATTTCAATTATTTTCTCTAAATGGTAAGGAATATTTGAAATACATATAAAATTGATATATATGATATTAAAATCATGAAGATTATTTACTTTTTGACAACATGTACAATTTATATCAAAACAAGTTCATTTTCGACTCAAGTACTGAATATCGACAAAATGAATAATATTAACATACATAATTATGTACTTTTTATAACCTAGTAATAAGTGATATAAAAAGAATAATAAACTTGAAAAATGAATTAAATAATGTTTAAATTTAATAAATTTTATTATTCATGAAAATAACGATTGTATTTGACATGTTGGGCTCAAGGTAAGGGACTTTGTCTCAGTCCCCTTTCATTAAGGCATATATTAATGATATACACCTATTTATTTTATATGGTGTATAATAAACCACATTTAATTTTAATTTCATTCAATGGAAATCCATTTCTATTAATCATTTTACTATATAAGAAAAGTAATTATTTTAATGTATGTGGTACGCGCGTCGCAGCGCGTCCAATTTGAAAATTTTTATAACCGACTGGCTACTATAAAAGTGGCGAGCAGGGTCAAACCATAGAGAGAATGGAATCTAGTTCATTAAAAATTCTTTGTTGGACAATGTTTAGACGGACAAATGATGAGGGCGTTCCAATTTTTGAGCTTTCTTTTTTTATTTTAATTAAACTAAAAGGTGAAAAGTCAAAAGAAATACAGTAAACTGTAATTGAAAATGATGATGGACTCTAAATAAATAATATATGTCGGGGATTCTGGTGTCGCAATTAAATTATCAGGCATACATGGAAAATATTATTTTGTATGATTAAATATTCATTCTGTTTATTTAACGCTTGTTCCGAAAAAATGTCCAATTTTTTAGATGCTCAATTTAAAATTCCTAATTTATTTAAATTCTCGTTCTCTAGTGTCATATATAAATTAGAAAATGTGTTCTAGTCCCAAACTATACAGTGAAATGACACAACCCGTTTCTCACAATGTTGTGTCACCAATTTGCACCTACCATTGGTCAACAAGGTTTACCATCTCGGACAGCTGCGTCGACTTATAATTAAAAAAGAAAGTTTCAATTTCATCAATTAATTTAGGGAAAAAATAATTTAAACTGACAAACATTCAATTAAAATAAATTTAATTGACAATTAATCATCATACAAAACATTTCATGCCATGCGTGATAATTTTAGTAATCAACCAACATCCTAACACTAAATAAATTACCCCGACATTACAACTGAAAAAATAAATGCAGTAAAATGATATGTCATGTGAATTAAAACTGTGTTACCAAAGAAATGATTGTTTCCGTCTCTATTTTCGCCGCGCACAACAACCCTCGACACGTGATGACGTCGCACACCAACTATGCGACCACCAGATTGAAGGATATGGGTGGTGAGTAGGGTGCGGCTGCTGGTTAGCTCCTCGGGTAGTGGTGTGTGGTGCATGACTGTTGGTCGGCTACTAGTCGACTCCTCGGATGGCAGTGACCGGTGCACTGTAAAGAAAAGAGAATCAGGGGGTGCGACGGGGTTAGGTAGGGAGCGGAGAGGCTGGAAGCTTTTAGCTGGTTAATGGGGCGCTACGGAATTAGAAAGATGAGTGCAAGTCTGTGATCATGGGAGGGGGGCTGGGTGGAGAGGGAAGTCAGGGGGCGTCCAGGTGGAGAGGGGAGGCATGGGCGACCGAGGTAAGCGGGTGAGGGGAGCGGGGTATGGAGGTCGTGGGGATATTGGGATCACGGGTGAGAGGAGCGGGTGAGTGGGAACGGAGGGAGGGCGGGGCGCTGGAATGGAGCCTGGGCGTGGCGTGCGTGAAGCAGGGGGCGGCAGGGGAGAGGGGCCTGGCGAGTGGAGTTGGGCGGCAGGTAGAGTGAGGGGAGATAATGGGGAGGCCGGTTCAGCAGTTATGTGGGAGATAACGGAAAGTGAGGGCCGACAGGATAGAGTTAAGGATATTGTAGAGATAAGGTTTTAAAAAAAGTGTGTGGGATTGATAGGGGGAGCAGGTCAAGGGGGTAAGGGGGAAAAGTTAAAAAATTCAAAATTTAAAACTAAAATTTATATTTAAAAACTAACTATCTAATAGTTTAAATAAAAAGGTAATAATAATAATAATAATAATGAGTAAAAATAAAAAGAAGAGTTATATAAACTAATAATAAAAATAACTAATATTAATTAAACTAAAAATAAAAAAATTTAAAAAATTAAAAGTAAATAACTAATGTTAATATAAAATTAACTAAAAATATCTAAAAGATAAAAATACTACAAAAAAGAACCTAAAAACTCAAGAAGCGGTTAAAAAATTAAGTAAAACTAAGTTAAAAAATGTCAGTAACATCCATGTACATCAGTATGCGACAACAACGACCCCCCCCACCCACCACTGTAACCTTTATTTGATATTGGCATCCTCTATAAGCCTTAATGTTAAAAAAATGGAAAGAAAAAACTTATTTCCTATTATAGTGTTCTGTTATTGAAAATGGTTTTTGAAATAGATTGAATATTTCAATAACTTGAAATGATTTTTTTTGTTACTGAAAATGTAATGTTATTAGTGAAATATTGATTTTTGAAACATTCTACATGTTATGATTATATAATGGTGCATGGGAATTTTTGGGTTGGTTACATGATTAAACAAATGACAGGTGGTTACATGAAAAACCAAATGATGAGTGGTTCCATGATAAAAAAAGTATTTTTGGTTACATTACATCCGCTAATGAATTGGGTGTGGAAGTTGGCTGTATGGCTATTCCATTTAGTGATATGTGTGGAAGTCGACCGTATTGTTAATCTATTTATGTGTGTTTATGTCCCAAGTTTCCTTTTTATGTAATATATTTTATTATATGGTCTTTATGACAATAATTTAGCACAAAAAGGGTATGAAATGAGGATATATTTAGTTAATAATATTTACAACTTCTTAAAGGTGAAATTATTTACATTATGAAAATGTATTCATGGTTTTCATGTTATCCCAAGACTAAAATATTTCCATATTTGTGTATCCATTACTGATATTTTTATTATCATCCCACATTTTGAAAGGTTTTTCACAGAATATAAAGAAGAATAGATAGAAGGATTGGATCAAGGAAAATTAATGTTGCTTAAAACCTAAAACGAAACTTGTTTCCTTTTCAATAGATTTTGATTTATAAAAAATGGATAATGAGTAGAGGTGTCTACTTTTAATATTCAAGTTTCTACGTATTAGTTATTATAAAATTCTCTAAATCTCTAAACCTGAAATGATCCTTGATCTAAATTAAAGTTAAATTATTTACTTATCCCATGATTAAGTAATGTTTAAGGTTATGGCCATATAGTTGATATCATAGGTAATCATAGAAATCTTCTTGTGTTAAAATATGGTTAATATAATATCCATAAAATATTATTACTTTATGTTTAAATCTAAATGATGTCACATTGGAATATTTCCACATTCATTCATCTAAGATATACTGTTTAGAGTAGTTTTTAGAAGAGTAAACATGTCAGTTTTGATGGTAAAGCATACAAAGGGAAATAACCATCCAAATCAACTTCTTGAGATGGTCAGAATCATAAATGAATAGTTTGTTGCAGTGATGGATCAGTTTACTCTTTCTATAAATAGTGGTGTTGTCCATGCACGACATCAACTAGACCAACTACATAGATATATGTCATTCAAATAACATTTCAAGAGGTAATGTCCCCCATCATTCAAGGGATCATTTGACCATGTGCAATATTAATATTGGATTAATTAATTGGAAATAATTTTTGATGTTATGGGTTGTTCGGACAATCAAAATGTTATCCTTTCTATTTATCATTTTTAAACTGATGTCGATCAGTGGTGGTAAATGATTAAAAATATCAGAGAAAGTGAAGATATTGAATTCATGGAATTGGATTTATGTAAGAATATATTATAAGAGAAATTTTTTCCTAAGACTATTAGACATATGATTGAAAATAATTCATGTAATTGAGACCAAAGGAGGAAGATTTTGTGGCTGTATATGAAGAAATCTTCACCCATCTATCAAGGTGCATCCCATATTTTATCTGTGATATTGATAATAATATAAATCATTTTTACTCCGGATTGAAGCCGAAATATCAAAGGGTTTTAGCATCCCGTATGTTCAAAATCTTTGGGAATTATTTATAATTTGATAAGAAGTTATAAATGGAGTTTTTTGGTCATGTATTCCATTAGAAAAAAAGAATCAATACAATTGGAAGCTATTGGGAATGAATTCATCAAAGAAGCCTTGAGGTAAGAAAACCAAATTACCAACATGTGTGAAGTGTGGTAAAAAAGATCCTATAAAATTTATCTCAATGTCCATGAAGTGCTTCCAATGTGGTTACTTTGTTCATATTTCTTGTAACTAAATGGAAGATGATTAGGCATGAAATGAAAAACTGGTGGAAAGATGTTTAAGTTGCGATGAGATAGGACATTATGCCAATGCATGTCCAAAGATGATTATCCAAGTTAGAAACTAGTATATTGAAGGTTGATGGTCGTGTAAAAATAATTGTCAACTACTACATTTGAATCAAATCGTCAAAAAATGTGGTGATTGGTATGAAACAAATTTATTTAAAATATGCCAATACTCTATTTCATTCTAGATCATCACATTATTTATTTTTTGAGATATTTTCATGTAAATTTGATATAGAACTTCATGAAAGTGATATAGAAAATTTGGTCAAAAAATATATGTGAATTTCTTAATGTAATTGAGATTTATAGGGATCTTTATATTATCATTATTGTGATAGTCGTTCCAATAAATATTGACGAACATTGCATAGTGGAATTTGATATCATTTTGGGTGTGGATTAGCTTTCAGCTATTCAAAATAAAATAGATTGTAAATCAATGAATTTTTCTTTTGATGACTTCCTAACATTTATAACATATCAAGACACAAAAAATATACATTAAATATTTAAGTTAATTCTAGCTGATTGATGTTGTTTAAAAGAATGAAACAGTATTGATTGGTTAAATTCTATTAGGGAAAGAATTGATATATGTTTTTCTTGATGAATTTACTGTTATTGTTCCTAATATGGATTTTGAATTTACTATAGACTTATTCCAGGATTCAAAACCTATTTCTAGTCCCCCTTATTGAATGTATCATGAAGAACTTGTGGAATTTAAAAGTCAGTTTCAAGAATTATATGATGAAGGATTCAATTAACCTTGAACATCACCATAGAGTGCTTTATTTTTATTTGTGAAAAATAAATATGGTTCTATGAGAATATGTATTGATTATAGTGCCTTCAAAAAAAATTAAAATTATGTAGTAGAATTTTTTATCCACGTATCAATTAATTGATTTTATCAGCTCTCACGAGCTTAGTATTTTTTTAAGAATGACTTGAGGTCCAGGTACCATCAGCTGAAGGTAAAGGATGATTATATTTCATATATAGTTTAACAAATTATATATGGTCATTATGAGTATGTAGTTATTCCCTTTGGGTATCTAATTCACCTAATTGTTTTATTAATATAATGAATGGATTCTTTCACCAAATAATAGATCAGTTTGTGGTTGTGTTTGTAGATGATATCTTGGTATATTCTAAAAGTCTACAGGAACGTGAAAGTAAAAAAAGGAATGTTTTGAAATACTTAAAAGAAAATAAACTATTTTTAATTTTTATTAATATTTAATTTTGTTTGAAACAAACTTCTTCCCATGTTCATATTGTTTCTAATGATGAAAGAACTATTGAACCTTCTAAAAAAAGTTTTTGAATATTGGTCAAGACCAACCTATATCATAGAGATTCATTGTTTTATTAGATTATGAAGTTATTTCCAAATGTTTGTTGAAAACTTTTATAAGTTAACTAGCCCACTAACTAAGATTACACTTAAGGGAGTTGTGTTCATATGTAAACAGGAATATGAGGATTGTTTTTAGGAACTGAAATGAGGATTGATAAATGCTCTAGTTTTGAAATTCCTTACAAGAATGGTAAATTTGTTATCTATAGTGACACATCATTGAAATGACATGGTTGTGCCTTAATGCATAATGGGACGGTAATTTCTTACACTTTGCATCAGTTGAAACCTCATTAGCTAAATTACCATACACAATATTTGGTATTAGTTTCTTTTTTTTTTGCATTAAAAATTTGGATCCATCATTTGTATGGTTTAAAGTGTGAAATATATACTGATCACAAAAGTTTTAAATATATATTCACTCAAAAAGAATTAGACATGAGACATAGGAAATTTCTAGAATTAATCATGGAATATGATTGTGTGATCCATTACCATATAAGAGAGGAATATAAATTGAATCATGATTTGATTTGAAAGTTTAATGCTACATTAACCATGCACCATTTGGAATAAGATCAATTTGATTCTGATTTGATGAATTTCGGATTAAAATATACTCGTGTAGGGAATTCATATGTTTTTTCTATGGCATTGAAATCATATATATCAATTAGAATTAATAAAAAAGAAAAACAAGGTAGTGAGTTACAGAAAAAGGTAGAATCAGTTCAGAAGGGTATGTTACATGAATTTAACATTGATAATGATTTAGTTTTCAGATTTGGATAGAGATTATGTGTGACTTTTGATTCATAGTTTAAGAAAGATATATTATGTGAAGATAATAGTTTTCTATTTTCAGTTCATCTTGGTAGTACAAAGATGTTACAGATATCATTGGTAGTATTTCTATTAGGGAGGAATGAAAAGAGATATTATTGGCCTTATTAAAAAGCGTCAGATTTTTCAATAGGTTAAAAAGAGCGGTAGTTACCAAAAAGGATGATCTATACTTTTCCAGTTCTAGAGTGGAAATGGGAAAATGTGTCCATGGATTTCATTGTGGATTACAAAAACATCTCGAGGTAACAATACAATATGGGTTATTGTTGATCGATTGACTAAATATATCCATTATCTTACTATTTTAGATACTCTGTCTGTATATAAACTTTCTCAATTGTATATTAAAGAGGTAGTCAAGTTACATTGAATTCACCTCTCCATAGTATTTGATCATGATCTCAGGTTCACATATAACATTTGGAATAGACTTCAGAAGTTACTGGGAATTGAATTAAATTTTAGTACAACTTCTCATCTTCAACCAGATAGGCAGTCAGAACAAATGATTTAGACCATGGAGGATATGATATATTCTTGTTTGATGGGTTACTAGTGATGTTTGGATCTACATATTCCATTGCATGATTTTTATTATAATAATAGTTTTCATTCTAATATACAGATGGTACCATCTGAGGCATTATATAGAAAACATTATTGAACTTCAACTGTTTGGGATGATATAGGTACAAGGAAATTTTTGGGACCAGAATTGGTAGAAGAGATAGAAGAAAAGGGTCATACGATTCAGAAGAATATAAGGATAGCAAAGAGCACACAAAAAATTTATCCAGATAACAGAAAGAAGAATCTCTTTTCGAGGTAGGTGATCATGTATTTATCAATGCTTCTCCATGGAAAATTGTAATGTGTTTTGGTAACAATGGAATGTTGAGTATGAGGATCACTATACACTATGATATCATTGAGAATGGTGAATCAGTTTCCAACAAGGTTGATTCACCACTGTATTTATCCCAGTTACACAATATTTATCATGTTTAAATATTGATGAAATATATACCAGAATCACCTCATGTTTTGAGTCCATAGGTCATTCAGTTAGAATAAAATATTACTTATGAGAAATAGCCAGTATAGATTCTTGACTGTAGAGAGAAAGTGTTGCGAAATATGTTGATTTAGCATGAATAGTTAATCTGTAAAAACCTTACCGTTGAAGAAGAAATGTGGGAATATTAAAATGCTATGAGGTATAAATATCCCCACTTATTAGATAATTAAATACAATTATGGGGGCACAATTTCCCAAAGGGGGGAATGATATAGCATCCCAGGTAATTATAAAATAATACTTTTTCATATCAATTAATATTCATGTATAAGCTATTAATTTTATGTTAAATTGATGATTTTTCTAATATATCACCCGATATGAAACAACTGGTTTCTCCAAAATCTTATGTTCCACACAATAGTGAATTATACCAAAAAATAATGTAATAATATTATTATTATATTAATGGGTAGTTAACGCCTATCCATTGTTTTATTGGGAATGAACATGAATAACTAAAATATGATTATACATGTTTGTAAATATTTATTGCATTTATCCAAAAAAATTGGAGGTTAAAATGTGAATTAATCCAATTATAATCATAAAATACTCAAATATTTTGAAAAGGCTATTTTATCACCTTTTGATGGAATAACATTTTTTAATATAGATTAGTTCACTTTTATATAATATATTTGAAGAAATAAACTTCTTATTTATAAGAGTAAAATATAAATTTACATTGGAGAAATTTTTGGTATTTTTCTGATGAAATTAAAATTTTAATGAAAAATAATAAATACTAAATTTTAATTTAAGATTGTCTTTTCATCGAATTTATTAATATAGTTTTGTTTTTATTTTAATTTTTTAAAGTGTAATTGGGTTTTCTTTTTAAAAGTTAACACAATTTTGGTCATTGGAAGTAATTTCCATATGAAATTGCCCATAAACACTTGTCAATCTTTTGATTGTTATTACTTCTTAAAAACCTGATTTCTCATTTTGACAATGACAATTAATTTTAAATTAATTTTTTCATTTTTTTGTTTTTAATTTGGAGAAATGGATTCCATATTTTGAATAATAAGTTACAAATTATGTATATTGGTACCTTTTATTTTTTTTAAATATGAATTGTAACTTCAGTAATTATTTTATTTACCATGGTTAAAGGGTAAATCTTGTAAATTAGAGTATGAATAAATATTATCATAATACTAAATTACCATAACACATGTACTAATACTATTGTATTATATATTTCCTACCATGGTAATTATTGGGTTTATTTTCATACCCATGGAGCCACTTTGGTGGGATAATGACATGATAAAAAATTAATTTAATGTAAAGAGTAATATAACATAAACTTGTATCTTTTACTAATTTTTTTTAAATATATTTATATAGCATATATATTTGAAAAAAGTTATTCATTATAAAGAAAATATGATTTCCTACATCATTGTAATTTATTTATAATTTTTATCCATTATATAAATAATTGTATTTATTATACAATGATGATGCAATGATTGATTCATTAATAATGGATTCAAGTAAATGATATTATAAAGAATAGAATTAATATTATCTGGCCTAATTAAAGACATAATATAATTATCAAGGTTAATATCACATGTTATGATTGATTCTATGTTTTATTTTTGAACGAATCACATTGCTATGAATTTTTGAAAAAGACAAGTATGAATAGTGTCAAAAATTGACATAATTCATAACATAAAATATAAAATAGTGTATTAAATGATATTAATTTTAAAAAAATAATTGATTAATCCAAATTTTTATGATATTTCCATATATGTCATACATTACTTTTTATGGGCCTTTTGAGATGATATGGTGATTACATTAACCCATAATATGAAAATTATAGGACATCACTATATGATTAAAAGGGGTAAAATAATGGTTAAACCAATAATATAATAAACAAACTATTCAAAAATTGTATAAAAATTAATAGATAAATTCAATTATAACAAAAATCATCATATCATTGAATTTAATATATTTCTAACCATTTTAACCAAAATTTAATTAATAATATAATAATATTTTAGGGCCTTCCAAAAGTGCCTCTCATCCCTCTTATAAAAGGGCACCACATCTACCCACTTACACACACCATTCATGCCCATTGTATCATCCTAATTATTCTAAATTAAGCCCCCAACATCCCTACATTACTCCTATAATCCTTACCTTGGTCAGAAGGATATTCAAGAAAGCCTTTTGGCTCAAATCAAAATAAGATACCCGATTAAGAGGTAATGTCTTCTCTAAATTTATTTTCTTTTATTTTACTTCTGCACTCCTTATTATCTACTTTTTCTATTATTAAAAAACAAAAACATTATATTCAATATACTATAATTTTTTTATGTGATAGATTCCATCTACACATACACACCCCTCTATCTAACAGATACGAACATACAGTTACTCTGTACTGTGAACTACTGCCTCACAAAATGATGATTGTTAAAATTTATCCTAGCACCTCTCATGGTGGCCATTATGATGGAAAAATATTTATATATAATATATATTTTCTTTATATTTTCTTTATGTTTTTTTAATTTTTATTTACAACATTCCATTATTCTTTCCATGATACATAAATATAATAATTTCATTTGAGAAAATGTGGACTACCACCCCCTTAAAGTGTTATGACTCATTCATGATATTACTAGAATATATAATGGATGGATTTATAAAACCAATTATTCATATATGGAATAAATACAATACTTGTATTATAATATACCATTATATAATTTTATTACTATTCTTTTAATACAACAAATAAATAAAAGTAGTGTTCATGTGTACGTACGATATACCATCTCGATGAAGGTTTCATTTCATTTCTTTCAAAATGTTATGTACTATTATAAATAAAAATATTATATATATATATATGATATTTAATTAATTAATATCTTTCTAGAGATGATGTACATTTGAATACATGGATAATTCATATCAAATTAAGTTCATTTTCGACTCATGCACCGAATATCAACAAAAGTGACCAATATTAACCTAAATATTAATGTATGTTTTATAAAATGGTAATAAGTTATTTAAAAGAAATAAAAAACATTAAAATGGTTCTTAATAAAGTATAAATTAATATATATTTTTAAATTCATTTCCTAACGATTGTATGTAATGATTCTGACTCATGTTAAGGGACTACATCTCAATCTCCTTTCATTGATGCTTATTTTGATAATATACACCTCATTCTTTTATATGGTGTGTATGAAACCCATATAACATTTAAATTCATTCAAAGGTAGTCTTTTTCTAAGAAATATTTTACTAAACAAAAAATGAAATGTTTTTAACATATGCGGCGACACTGACCTCCCCACCACTGTAACTATTATTTGATATTGGATTCCTCTATAATAATTAAATTTTTAAAAATGAAAAATAAATCCCATAATCACATTTACGGTGTATTATTCATGAAAATGGTCTTTTAAAAGGATTAACTATTCCAATATCTTGAAATTATTTATTTTTATTCTAAATGAAATTTTATTAGTAAATTGTTGATATTTGAAATATTTTAATTGTTATGATTATATAATGTTACATGGACATTTGAGAGGTGGATACATGATAAACCAATTGATGGGTGGTTATGTAATAAAACAAATTATGGTTTGTTTGGTGATTTCCCATGAATGGGTGGTTATGTTACAACGTCCAATGCATTGGGTATGTAAGTCAGTCGTATGGATAACCTATTTAGCGATGTGCATGGAAGTCGACCATATGGTTATTCCTTTTAAGTGTGTTTATGTCCCAAGTTAACATTATAATTTTTAGGTTTCATTATATGTGATTTATGGTAATATTGTTCTTACAAAATGTTTAAGAAATGAGATTATATTCAATAAAGAAAATTTACTACTTCTTAAAGATGAAAAGTATTACTTTATGGTAAAGTATACATGGGTTTCATGGTATCCCAAGACTAACAGTTTTCCATATTTTTGTATCCCTTACAGATATTTTTATGATCATCCAATTTTTTGAAATGTTTTTTACCTTATATAATGAAAACTACTGTCAAAGATGCAATCACAGAAAAGTTATGTTTTTTTTAACCTTAAATGAAACATTTTTCTTTTTAAATAGTTTTTTTTGAAAAAATTGATAATGAGTAGAAGTTTCAACTTGTAATATTCATGTTTTTATGTGGATGTTAAGATCTAATTCTCTATATTTAAAAACTAGAAAAGATCATCGATGTGAATTAAAGAAAAATTATTTACTTATCTCAAGGATAAGTAATGTTTAAGTCTAGGGCCTTAAAATAAATAATAAATATATATTTTCTCATATTCTAATGAATAATATTTATAAAAAATATTAACTATAAATTATATATTATAAAGATCAAAGGAAACACTTTATTTATGACCCTATAGGCCTCTTACCCATTAGTATTAGACATGCTAGCCTATAGTCTAGTATTATTATTTGAAAATGGTTCAATATATCCATAATAGAAGTGGATATATTTTGATGAAAACCAACACATATGAATAGTCAATGTTTAATATAATCCTTTTTTCATGATGTCTCATGGAGAAGGGTGCATATCCATATCATCAACACATATACTTCATGTTAATTTCACTGATTGTTTGAAATAAATTCATTATTACACCATTGGATGGAAATTTAATGTGTATTATTTATTTAAATCAAAGGGTTGAGATACTAAATTCAATTAATATGAAAGGTATACATACTTCATAAGATTTTTTTTAGTTTCATAACATTGACGATTCACCCAAATCACCAAACATCACCATTATCATAAGTTGTAATAGTATAAAAAAATTCACTAATGTGCATGAGTCAAGGAAAGTATTAATAATCATCATTAGTTTTAAAGTTTATTTCACACAATCACATAAAGGAATATCTAATGACAAAAATACATGCGGATTTCCAATAGATGGGTCTTTTATTTTAATTTCCCATCGTGTAGATTACAAATTGTACACATCATGAAATGAGTTCTCATCTTCCTATGAGTACTTGCACCTGGAAATCATCTTATTATGTCCCCATTATATAATTTCATCCAATAGTAGAAAAATATTTATGAAAATTGACATTTCATTATATGATTCTAATCATAGAGGGGAACTAATATCCCCTTTAAATAAAACATATATTCTTGGACATTATCACATTAATGTTAAATATGATAATAATCAATAATTGATAAGATAATTATTGATATTAATATCCATGATTAAGGAGTAAATCTAATGTACATGGTAGTTTAATTTGGGATAAAAATTCTAGCAAACTCCCATTCTTTTGAGAGAAAACTACTAATGAATAGTTAATTTTAAAATTTTATACATACTTATGATTATTATAACTATTGATGATGGGCATAAAACAATTATATTACTATGGTTAGTTGTTTCATAAGTCAATGTGGCTAATCGGATTACTTTGATAGCACTACAATTAGAAATCCAACATAATGGGATATTATAGAGTCCCAATTATTATTTCCATGTAAAAACTATAAAAAATTCATTAAATATGAAGTCAAAAATTATTATAATAATGGAAAAAATATATATTTTGGTATAACACAAAATAGGTATAAGAAATTTATAAACCACTCTCTAAAGTGTAACAAAATTTGTAACATAAAAAGATAATTTTTATTTAGAAACCCCTAGTAGTAATGTGTTTTTTATCATGTTACATTATCCATAATTTTATACTTGGTAAAATGAAACTAAATGAAGAAAATTTTTTAGTTCCAATGATTATTAGTAATAACACATATCTAGACACTAGAAACCCATCCATTTATACTTTTTTCAAGAAATATTGGTTCTTCCAAACATAAAATCTATTTCTTTATGTTTATTTTGTTTTATATTTTCATATTATGCATCATAAATATGAGATTCTAAAAAAATTATGTTTTTAGGGGAAAATATCCATTGGTATCTTGAATTTAATCTTCGGTAAAATAAGTTAATTTTACTATCAATATCCGAAAAAAATATTGGTGCATACCTTTCCAATTAAAAAACGATTTCTTTGTACGTGACCATAAAATAATCCTCTATATGCATCAATTACAAGAATTTAATTTCTATACTATATAAAAAACCATCAAAAAATACATATTATTGTATTTATTCTTAAATATATCATATTTCATAGAATCATTCATATCAATTTATCTAGTGTTATTAATCATTAACCACAATTTATCAGATTCCCTTTCAATATGGTAAATATTAAAAGTAAAATTTTGATTTTATGAATAACTCATGAACATCAATATATATTCTAGATCATTAATCTATCCAATATCCACCACTAAGATAGATGATCCATAGAATGATAGAGGTTGATGTCTCTTAAAATGATACAATATTGACATATTTCTCAATAGTAGATCTATTTTCATTCTATCATGGATTCCTCAATAGTTTATATACCATGTAAAATGATCTATCATTGTAAAATAATACTTAATTATAATTCCATTCATTCTAGGATACTGAGTTTGAATGATATTATCCTCTTAGTTCTATTATACTATATCATGCTTATTTTATCTGTAGAAAAAAAACAAACAGGAATTTTTTAGATGAATAAACGAAATAATCTTTAAATACTATATCCTTATAACCTTAAATTATAGACTCTTGAATATATTTAGTTCAATAATCTTAACCATTAAAATTATCTAAACGTTTTCTATTAAACAAATTATAATGACTATGTCTTAAACAATTCTTAAAACTGTTTCTTTAGATTTTAATTCATTTCCATTCTCTACAAAATATCATGGATTTTTATAGTTTTTTATAATTAGATCATCACCCATGAATAAATAATTTTTAAATCCAAAATTAGACCCTAACACTCATTATATATTCTTTACAAAATATATAGAAATTTAAATAAATCATGTTATCTATTCATGTAATATCTTAAAAATTATCATCTTGTCATAATCCTTATCCCCATAAATCATTAAAACCCTATGAATATTTTTAAAAAAAATGGATGAACAGAAAAATATTAGTAAGGGACATATAAAATGAAATTAATAAAATTGATAGTCCATGGATACTATTTAAAAAATCCTTATTCAAAATAATAATTAGTTTCAAAACCAAAAAATTCTTTAACTAGTAAACCAACTTCTTTATGCAAATAGTTTTATAAAAAATTTCCTAATAAATATTAATTAAATAATAAAATTATGAAATAATTCATTAAAATAATGAAAAAATAATGAAGAGTTATAGATTTTACCGTTAAGAAGCATCATAAACATCCCTTAAAGCATAATATAAATATATTACCTTGTGAAATCATAATATTTACATAAAAATAGCAAGAATATACAGATCATGTAGGTAACAAGAAAAATCATATTCATATAAATCATAAAATAAACATTTAAAATATAATTACATATTGAGTAAATTATAATAATCTTTAAGAGAAACATAACTACTGTAATTTTTCTATTTTCCCATTTCATTGGAGAGTTGTATCGAGCTCACCAATCACAATGAGTTATACGGGTCTCATTCTTCATCATGTGATATATCCGGATCACCTATGGTAATATAAAATTTCAAAGAACTACAAAATAATCATGAAACATGAAATTATTCTTTTTATTTTATTATACTAATAAAAATATTACTCTCACAAATAAGAAAAATATTTCATAATTTTGAAATATCGATTACAATTATAACCAGTTTTGAAGATAGCAGGAATGAATGGAAGATGGGGTTTTCCTTGATGAAATTATAGGAACTTGTAAATAAATACAAACATAAAATAATGGTTAAATTTCTAGTAAAAAACATTTATGTCATATATGTTCAAGTCAAACATACCACTTTACTTTTATAAAAACTTTCCAAATATTCCATTCATAATACATAAAAAGATCCCATTTGAAAATCATTGAAGGAAATTCAAAACTGTCATTAAATTTCTATTATTGTTTATTTTTTCCATATAAATACATACATAATATGAGTTAAGAATATGGTCATTGAAGAAAAATATTTAGAAAATTGTTCTTTAAAACGTTTAAATGTGGTTATCTCTTAATGTGTATGTTACATAGAGTACAACCTATCATGTACATTATTTATCATCATGAATAATAAAAAAAATATTCATTTTTTAATTACTCAAGAATCCTTTTAAGTTAAATTATTCAATTTATTTTATTTTTTACCTTGTAAAATACAATTACTTAATTAATTAAATTTATGTATGATTTTTTATGAGATTCATCTCATATATCCAAAATCACTTTGGTAGGTTGACTATTATCAAAGTGGTGATTATTAAATAATATCCACAATTATAATAATGAATGAATTATAATTTTTATATATCAATTACAATTTTAAAACCAACCATTAATGATATTTATTAAAATAATTATTTAATTTTCAATAATGGAGACTGTATGACATATTTACACATGATTAATATTTTCACCTTTCAAAGAGCATGATTGAAAGAAGGTAAATATAATTTTCTGTTTCATGAATTATTATTATATCATAAATATCATATATTTTCATTAAATATAATTATATATTATATAAATGCAATTTTTTAATGAGAAATAAATCCCATTGCTTCATGGAGGAGGTAATCTACATGAACAGAAAAATGATGTTATCATTTTTCAATGGATGAAAGGTAAGAAAGAAGATGATATCATATCATTACAAAATTTTAAAATATTCATCAATATTATATATAAACACATAGACACATACACAGATATATATATATATATATATATATTAAATATATCATAATAAGCTACCATGCGAGGCTATGATGGAAATAAAATTACATTTTTCACAAGGAAGTAGTCCAATGTACACATGAATGTTGGTTTTATTTCACATTTGGTAGAGTAATGGGATGGATATATATAATTAATTTAAGATAATATTATCCCATTATATTGAATATGTATATTTTATTATTTCACCAAGTAAAAATAATAGTTTAATTAGGTATAAGAAAAATTAAAATCAAAATAATCAGTTTATAACTACACATCTTCTTCGTACAACATCTTTATGTTTATAAATATATCCATACTTTTCATGTTTTTTGATCAAAATTAGACCTATAAGAAATTAAAATTAATGTAATTATGGTGTTTTGGTCGATAATTTTTTAATATAACAGCTATTTATGTGTGGGTATGAGTTGATAGGGGGTTTAGTTTTAGATGTCGGGGGAGGACACATGAAATTTCATAAAATGATAATATGATATATTAATGTATTATAGAAGAATAATATTTCCAAAATGGACCATTTATGAAGGTTATATGATATTGGCTCCATATATTTCTATTTAATATAATGTAGACAAGTTTCTAGATCATTTTAACCCTTATCAATTATGTTTAATCCCAAATAAACATGTTTTAGTTTTATCAATATTAACAAATGTTTACTGTTTTTATAATTCATTATGATAAAAAATAAGTTGAAAATATTATATAAAATTAATTTTTATTATTAAAAATATACAATTATTGTTATAAAATTAAATTTACATATGTTTAAGAACTAAAACTTAAAATAAACCTAAACAATGTGATGAAAAATAGATTTTTGAATAATATATTTTAGGTAAAAAAATTGATTCAAAATTAATTAAAATGTAAATAATTGGAATATTTATAATATATTATAACTAATTTTTCTTTTAATCCATTATTAAACAAAATGAAACATTATATATTCTTGAATTGAAATTACAATGTTCATCAAGAATCTTTATTTTACATTATTCATTGAAAAATAAAACATTTCAGAAAATTATCAATATTTTATCAAAATATTATATTGAATTTATGAATTAGAAATTGGTGTTTAATTTTTTCAATTAAAATTTTATAATTTTAAAATGATTCTTTTAATAAAACCATATCATATATGAAAACCAATCTTTTTTGAAATAAAATATTTTTCATATTGATTTATAAATTATGTAATATTATTCTTTTGATTACAAGTATAAAATATATATTTAATGAATATTAATTAGGCATGGTAATTATTAATCATATAATTATCTTTATTGTTACTAATTTAAAAACTTTTTCTTGAAATCATAAATCAAGTAGGTTGCATAGCCATGTAATCAACCTAAATGATCAATATATCATTCATTTGCGTAGTGAAATAAACTAGTCGGTAACTTTGGCCATGGAATTCAAATTTATTTTTACCATTCCAATAAAATTATTCAGATATCATATACCATTAAATATAAGGAAAAAATCATATATTGTATTATTCATTAATACTTGAATATAATATTACTCATGATTCACCAAACATACCCTACCATTCCCTTAGTATACATTATCATGAATTCAATCAATAAATCATAGTATATGACTCATGATATATCTTAATAATAAACTCATGTTTTTGGATCATTACATACATTCTCATATAATAAAATCTAATGGCATGTAAACATGTTACAATAAGAAATGTAACCTTTAATAGTAACTAAAAGTCATCCAAAAAGGACTTTGGAGACCACCTAGTGACCAAATGTTTTTGTTACTTCGACATTGTTACTAATTATTTTTAGGATTGATAATTTAAGATTTTAAATATATTCACCAAGAAATAATAAAATCATTATTTGGAGTTCCGATTATCATGAATGATCCTTAGGTTCCTAATGACATTGGATTCATCGGCAATAGACCCATGGTGATTGGGAATGTGTCTGAGTAATGGTAGCGAATTTGGAATGGCATGTGGCTAGTCGAGATTGTTGGTATGGGTTTTTGATTAAGATTGGAACATTTAAAGGAAATCAAGGGATGATTAATGGGTTTTAGTGTGTGATGGAATGTGGTGGTGTAGGGTTGTAGAATGTCCTTAAGGAAGATAAGGTGGATGGTCGAATAAAGATGTTGGAACATAAAAAATATTTCATTGAATTTGTTATGTTATTGGAGACCTACAATGGTGTTCTCCCACATAAATAGTCTCAAAAACCCAAAAATACCAATTTTTATGGATTTATAATTGGTGTTCTTATCAACATAATCTCCAATCATTATGATTACTGACTGTGAGCATCATTTGATAAATCTATATACAATTAATAGAATCATGAAACTAACATTCAACTATTCTATATATACCTTCATATATTGTTATCCTAGCCATAATAAATATGTTTAAGAGTTTTGACATATAATTTGATGTTTAAATTCACAATTGTAAACTCTGATGACCTTTTTAATATGATAGATACTCCAGGGCATTATCACATAAAATTTTGTAAAAGAAAAATCATTATTTTCAATAAATTCATTAATAATCAATTAATTGAAATATACATTTAATCTAAAGTACAATTTTATAGGTTATTGGGTACCAACACTATAAAATAATTTCCTAATCTCTAACCCAACATGTTGAGTACACAAGGTTTTTTTTATAAAACTAAATGATGAACTCCACTAACCTTATAACACTTTAAATAAAATATTGGAATGTGAACCCAACTACTGAAATTGGTATCTTGGATGGAAATCAATGACAAGATAATTCACCATAATGAAAATCCTCTTAATGAAATAAAAAAAATAATATTAGAAGAAATTATGAGAAAAAAACTTAAAAAGATCAAGGGAAACAAAATTTTACATGATTAAGACATTCTTCCTAATTAAATTGGGGAATTATTATTTTATTTTATTCATTGAAATAGATGATGATTAAAATTCCTGGTAAATTATTCTAAAAATGAGAACACATCTTCTCTTTATAGTATAACCCAGCCAGTGCTTCCAATCACCTCCACCTTAATATCATCACAGGATAACCCCCCCAATCCTATATTTAAAGACGAACCATGTCCTCATTCAAAAAACACCAACCACATAATCCTACTATATTAGTATATTTTTCAACCTTAAAATATATTTCTAGATGATTATAACTCAAATTTACATTTCAACACTACCTTCATCTAGTTATATCCTCCAACCTCAACCCAAATTACTTTTAGTTGTCCTTCATCTATATGTCTAAACCTGTTGCATCTTTTTCAACCATCGTCATCCAGGAAATTGGGAATTTGGAAAATAAATATTCTACTTAAATTGTTCATAACACAAATTCATAATCTTTATTTATCTGTGCTATAATTATCCATTATAACAGTTAAAATAGTGTTTATATTGTAAGTTCCTTAAAATCAAATTTCTTTTATGAACTTAAGAAAATGATAAATCCAATGTTATTAATGAAAAAAAAGTTTAGGTAAATGATTCATTTTAGCATCATGATTTAATGCTAGTAAAAGAATATATTATCATAATTTTTTTATCATTGATAAAATTCATCATATTTTTAACAAAATACACCATTCATCAGCACCCATTTTATTAGAAATAGTGTCTAGAGCTGTCAAAACTCATTAAACAATATCCAAGAATCCAACCTTAAAACCCCTCCCCTATATTAGAACCCTACATTCCTGACCAATCTCACAACATTTTTGGCTCTTGTCCCCACATTTATTAACAAACAACTTGATTCTCCATCATTACATAACCTTTTATTCCTATGAAGATTCCAAGAAGTTACCTCAATCATGGAGGATGGATTTCGTTACCACTATTTCATCTTGTTTTTCAAATATTTAATGATATATAATATATATTTATATATTTATATATTTATATATTTAATTATTTTTATATTTATTCATATAATTATATAAAATTATATATTTATTTTTAAAAATGTCAATAAAATAGTTTTATATATTTACAAATTATATGTTTAAGAATATATTATTCAAATTTGTATTTATTAAAATAAATTTAATTTTGTGTGAGAGAGACTATATATATATTTATAGGTGTGTGAGTCTACATATATATAATATAATTATATATATATATATATATTGTGTATAAAGATACATATATGTATATAGATAGACAAAAATTAAAAAATACTTGTATCATAGACGATTTAAATTTTCATAAAATAACATTTGTAATATATATTATTATATATTTATTCAATATATACATAATTAATTATATATATAATTATATTAATATTTATTTACATATAATATTAAAATATATACTCAAATTGTATTTTTTAAATATTATTAGGATATATTAATATTTATTTTTATATTATTTTGTTTACTCAAAACATGAGGTATATAAGTTTAAACCTAATCATTTTGGTGTCATGAATTTAATTGAGAATGAATTTATTTATTATTGTGGTAAAATAGTCTCTTGGGAGGTATCTTAGGGGAACCAGTTCTTTTATTTGGATTCCCATTATAATTTTATTAATGGAAAATGGATCCTTTGTATTGTAGTGGCTCATGGAATTATCTTTGCTGTGGTGTTTTCATGTGAACATGATTAGAATGAATATATTATTTAATACAATTTTTAGGTCATTTTCTATTTGATTTGGGTTTTGAAATAAGGCCTACAACATTTTAATTTTACTATGAATATGATTTTTACCTTCCGGAGTGATGTTACTCACGTCTTTTTTCCTTTACGATATGATAAGGAAATATGGTTTAGCATCATTCAGTTAGTTAGGGATTGTATGTTGGTTTGATGGGAGTATTTTAGGATTTTATAGGATGTGTTGTTTCTCTTGTAATGTCTCATCTTTCAATGGTATGTGGTTACCTTTCATAGAAATATATATATATATACACACAAATATATACATGTTTATTAATACATACGCATATTTATATATAAACATTATATGTATAGTTATTCATGTATATATATATATATATATTCATAATTGTTAATTAGGTAATTAAAATGGTTCGATATATTTTAAATAAAATGGATAATATTAATTTTTATATGCTTTATGTGTTTACAAATACATTTTAGAAGAAAATATTTTGAACTTTTATCTTCAAAATTTGTTTTTTGTGTAAATAATATAAATATATATATATGTTTGTAAATATTTAATTATAAATAACACTAAAATATAATAAAATGATAAAATATCAAAACTATAATATCTATATGAATTTATTCCCATCAAATAAATCCAATCACCACAGAAAAAAATACCCTCTTCAAAGATGATAATATTTCATACAATATTCGAAAATTATTGTATTCCAATTAAAATCATTGTTCAAGTGGAATTTAAAGAAATTTTGACCTTACAAAAATAGTCATTGGAGATTCCTCAATCATATTGATAGAGATATCTTTGCATGTGTCTATTTGAAATCTCATAGAACCCAAATTGACAAAAAGATAAAAAAATAATATATATTTGATGTTGTAGTATTATTTTAAACGTCTCATAAGAGAGTAATTAAATAATTAATTTTTTATATCATCAAAATGTTATTAAATATATATTACTCCATTATAAATAGCCAGTTTTTAATAAATATAAAATATTTCTTATTTAATATATATCTTTTTAAAAAATATGATATATATTAAATGAAAATAGATATTTATTATTATATAAATCAATATACATATATAATATAACACACATATATCAATATAAATATATATATATATATATATGTGAATTTTTATAATATATAAATATGTATATTTATTATGGACAAATTTTTTAAGAATTAATAGTATGTTCTTTATAGTTGATAAAGGGTGCCTTTATTTGTTCTAAAAAATGCACAAAAAATATTTCCTTTTATGAGAAAGTTTTGGCACTATTCAAAGATCATTTTTTCATATCTTTTTACTAGAACTAATAATATTATCCTCTTTATCAACACTTTTTTTTATCACTAAATATTGTCAATAAAAATTGTTGTTTAATGTTATGTTCTAAAATTGGTTTCCACAACCTAAATAAAATAGTATTTTTATAACATATCATATATTGTAGGTCATTATCAGATCATGGTTTCATTCATATTATATATTTTTTTATGGAATTATTATTGTGTTCCTATGATATATGGGGGGAAATGTATCATATTATTATATTTTATCCATTGATTATACATGATAATCTGGGGTCTATTAAATGAGGTACATTAGAGCCATACTCATCTTCGTAATAGGCTTGTGAGGGTTTTCCAGTGGGGGTTCATGAAAACACAATATTCCTTATTTTACATATATCATACCATATGATATATAAACATCAGAAAAATTGATATAGCTAAAATATTAGGTTCTTCTATACTTTATTTAGGTCTTTTTTTCATTAGTACTTAGGATATGGTCTGGTATTCAAGCATGCCTTGTGCATGAATATTTCAATTTTTAATGGATGTTATAGGTTTTAATTATCAAAAAAATAACCATCCCTAAACTAACAAGGTAATGATTTTTTCCATTAATTAACCAAACATTACCACTAATTCATGTTATTAAAATATACTAATGAAAAAAATACACATATTATATAAGCAGTATTTAAAAAACAATTAGAAATTATTTATAATCTATTATTCAAATATTAAAGTGGATAATAGACAGAAACTCATACCAACATAGAAACATGTGTTCAGAAAATTCAATAATTAAATATTTCAAAACAATGTAAAAAATAAAAAATAATTAATAATAAGATAAAAATATACCACTTAATATATTTTGTTGAAATAAAACTATCGAATTTATTTTTGAAAATGGTTATTCTATCTTTAATCCATAGTACATAAAATCTATGTTATTAAAAATTTTAATCGTGTACATACATGTGTATATATATAATCCGCATAATTTAATAATAAGTCCTTTCAATTGCATCTATTTTTTAAAAAATGGTGGAAAATTATTTTATAAAAAAAAATTAAATATTTAAATATTTATATTATATAGGGATTAAAATAATTTCATTAATATTTAAAATAATAATAATGAATTTTATTTTTATTTTAAAAATTATAGATCTATTTCTATGTAAACAAGGACTATTTAAATTTTTTCATTTAATATTTGTCTCATAAATATTTAGTACATTATTTAAATTAACTAATTAATTATTGTGGAAAATTAATAGAAAATATTGGCGTAAGTATTCAAACATTCATACATTCTGGGTATTTGAAGACGCCATCATGGTTAATTGATCAGTTACAAGAGATTACTTAGAGTTATGGAGTTTACAATCTTAGCCAATGAAAAACATCAATGTGGGGAAAAGTGAGAGGTTGGTCAAATCATTCATGGTCTGGACTAAGGTGACATGTTCTTTCTTCATTCACTCAACTAATGCAAAAAAATCCAGCATGCCTTCTAGGATTGTCGACTCTTATAATTCCACCCAGTTTGATAAAAAACACGTTGGTCGCGGTGGAAGTAGTAAAATGTGGGGATTCAAAGAAATGAGGAGAAGAATTATCTTTTTCATCCTAGTAGAATATATATCTGGTATTTCTAGTGATTATATTATAGGTTCCTATCTAATGTTTCTATCTAGAAAATCGAAGCTCATATCTTCTAATCGGTAAGCTGTTGTTTATGGATATGAATTTTATCATATATTGTTCTTTTCATTACATGATATTCTAGTCACATCATTTCTGTTTACAAATATTTATTTTGACACGTGGAAGGATTTATATGGAGATGAATCCATAGATAAATTCCATCTTATGGTAAATGAATACCATGAAATGAATTTCCTTGTGGAAAATGAAACACATGAGATGAAATGGAATTACATGAATATCCATTTTTAGATAATTTTTAGAGGACTTTTCGAGAAATTACACTAGGTTTCATGGTGTTTAATAACTTGAAAATCATTGAGATCACCAGATACAATTTTTTATGATTCATCATATATCAATTTATATTGTTCTTGGCATTTTATCTGAGTTTTTCATGTGGCAAGGGGGGCAGTAGACCACAATATTTTGTATTTTGGAGTTTATTTATTTTATTCATCATATTATAATGGCCATTGATGAAGTTATTCCAGATTATTATTTGATGTTGTTATGTGTTAGATATATGGTTAAACATGAAATATTTGTTCCCAATAGTGTTTTCTAAATTTTATAGATGTGATGACTTTCAGTTGAAGTGTTATAGAAAATAAATAAATTAAACTGATGATGAATCATTCTAAAAAATTACTTTAAAATCAATTAATTAAATGGATATTTAACCTCATAATGAAATTTGCAGCCAATACAACACTAAAACATTCCATAAAATTAAAACATTCAATGTGAATATATTTTAAATTTTGTTTTGTAGAATTTATTTTTTAAATATTTAGTTTATATTTCTATATTATTATATTTATAAATATATAAATTTTTTGTATTTGTAAATATTAAATTGATGTTCTTGTAAGAGTTCATATAAATGTTACAGAGACTAGAACATACATCAAAACATTCACTAGAAAACACTATATATTTATAACTATGACATATACATGTTATACAAAAATTAATTAAATATGTCTTATTTGTAAAATTATTATAAATTTTCCTAAATATATAGATTTAATTTAGATTTTTATTTATATATATTAAGAATTTTAATATATTAAATTATATTATTTTTATAAAAGAATGTAACAATAGTAACAAAAATATTATATATCAGCGTTTAATATAAATATATTTATTTAAATTTAAATTAAATAATATATTTTTCAGTTTTATAAATATAAACATTGGTTTTATTATGAAACTTCATCGAGAACTTACTCTAGAACTTTTGTGTGATCTCCTAGTACAATATCCCTTGAAACATCAATTATTACTTTTTCATTAACAGTTAACTAATTTATAATTTTTGTTTATATATTTTTTTTAAATAATTAATATATCTTATATATGAATTTTTTTATAAATTTATTTTTTATTTATTCAATATCTATATTTTTTATATATTTATAAATATTTATTTTCCTATATATGTAAATTTTATATACATTTTTATTCCCATATTTTATATATTTTTTTAAATGGTATGGTATATTAATTTTATAAAAAACAAGTGAAATATGGAATATATTTTTTATTATAATTTCATTTTGTATAAATATATTTAATAAAATTTAAACATTTTTAGTATATTCTGTTGTTTTATTAATATATACATTTATTTTGTAGTGTAAATTCCACATAAAAATCCAATGTAACATTATTTATAACTCATAATGTAATTTTTATTTTATTTATAAATATTTTGTAAAAAAGATTTTTGATATATTTTATAAGTTCATTTGTTATAAATTTAGTTTTAGTAATTATTTCATTAATATATTTCTATTTTGTAACTTTTAAATATTTATTATTATAAATTCATAGGTTTTATTTGCATTTATATATTCATATATTATATAGATTTTAAAAAGGTAAATTAAATTATTTTAATAAAATTTATGTAACAAATACTGTATATATTTTAAGTAAAATTTTAATATATATATATATATATAATCAAAATTCGATTTCTATTAATATATTCTATAGTATTATAAAAATATAATTTTTTTATTATAGAACATCCACATGAACTTCAACAATTATGTTGAAAGACTTAATGGATTTATAGTTATTATTTATATATATTTTGTTGATAAAAATTATATTCAATATATAAAATAAGGAAATTATATATAAATTCTGTTTTACTTATTATTTTGTAAATATATTTCTCTTTTATATATTTGTAAATATTTATTTTATTAAACTTATAAATTTTATTTACATTTTAATTCATATATTATATACATATTTGAATTATATATTATAATATATTTACATAAATTATGTTTACATATTTTTTAGAATTATATTTTTAAGAATATATTTATTTAAATTTAATTTTAATATATATTATATAGTTATATAAATATATTCCTTTTTTGTATTATAGATCTTCAATTGGAACTTCCATTGGTCCACCACGGGAATATCTGCTAGAATGTTGTCAAGATTTATCCCAGAACATTGACTGGATGTTGTAGTGGAACTCTCACTAGATCATGCTCTAAAATATTACCAAATAGATTTAGAATTGTGATTAACATTGTTTTTATAATAACTATAACAAAAATAATTTATATTTATGTTAATGCACATTCCTTAAACTGAAGTTTCTATGTTTCAGGTTCTTCCAATGTTGATGGCGTTGATGCTGCAACATCATCTATTAAACCATTTTTGGGATAATATTCAAATCACATAAGAAATCATAGTGTTTCTATGTTACATATGGCTGAGTAAATGGGTTTAGTTTATTCTGAAAACACTTGAATAAAATAAGGTAGGATAAATAAGTGGCCACATCATAACTTTATATACGTTGAAAATTTTTTCAACCAAAGGATAAAAACGTGATAAAATGGTGAAATTTTAGTGTGGTGATACATGTACTTGTTTCCATTCTTTAATGGGGGTTAATTTTATTTTTTGTTGGAAATATGCATGTAATATATTTTTTTGTTTTCAATAATCATCCCTTCTGAAATTATGAATCAATTCATAAGATGTGGTCCACAATAATAGTATTATAAGAAAATAAATCTTTTTTATATTTGAATACTTCACCATGTATAAATCCAAATGATTCCTTCTCTATGCTATAAAAAATTGTAGGTTTTGGGATGTTATTAGGTACATGTAGGTTAATCGGTTGAATTTTTATAAACTAAAAGGGCCATAGAATAGGATTATATTGATGCATGATAAATGATTGAGTACCTATAATGTCAATTTCAATACAATCCATCGTTTTTCTATACTATGAAGTTGGACTTGATTATAAAAATTACAAATATTTTATTGTTGGATCAAAAAATGAAGAAAAATTATGAGTTCTTTATATATATTTTTATTTTTTATACCACTTTCTTCACTAATAAATAGTACATCACATTAAGTATCATCATTGGATTCAATCGTCATTCAGAGAGAGTCATTTTTAGGGGAATATTCTTTTTAAAAATATATATATATTAATATATATATTAATATATATATATATATATATACATATATATATATATATATATAAGGTTCATGGGGGTACAATTACATTAAACACACACAAACCACACGTAATGGTTGTAAAGGAAGCCCTTAGCCCTCCCTAGAGGATAACCCACCCATAATGTCTGATATATTCAGTACATGACTGAAGGCCTAGTGTGCATGAATCTAGTTACCACTATATGAGGTATTTGCTGATAAATAGAATTAATAATTTATGAAATTTCATGAATGATTGATCTATTATTCTAACTAAATTTAATAAATGTATGATCAATTACCATGATTCACATCTATTTGTTCTTCAGTGGGATTAACATAGAGAAGAATATAAAGATAGAAAATTAGAGTGTTTAGATGATATATTCAATATTTTAGATAAGTGGGCACATTTATTTTTGAAATATGATTTAACATTCGGAATTTAAAATTCTCAATTAATTGAATGTTTTGAAGGACTGAATAGAGATTGTGTTCATCATATGGTAAGTGTTGTTGATTTCATAAAATATTAGAGAGAATATTGAACAAGTATTGATATGGAGTAAAAATAGATGAATTTTTTATGGAGGAAATATTTCCAAATAATCATTACCCTCACCATGCATTGATTTTCCATGTTTCTACAAGACATACAACTATGTTATTTTATTTATTTCAAAATGATACTCAAATTATAGGTTCTTATTTTTTGATATCATGTATTGAATGAGGATATAAATTTATTTATGTTACTTAAATATATAGTGATAAAGATAAAACTTCGTGTGTCATTTAAAGCTTCCAAAGATGTAGTTTAATGTTCTTATTAACAATTTGAGTCGGATTGGTATATTTATTATCATGTTACAAAAATTTATGATTGGATTAATGTGAGATTAATACTTGAAAAATATATTTTGGTAAGATGGACCGATTTAGATATAAATTTCATAATGTTCAAATGATATTATATTGATATAAATATGATATAAAGTCGGTAGTAGAAAACAATTATAGTGAAATATCATGAATTGTAATGAAGTTGATTATAATATCTTGAGTGAAAATTGAGGGTTATTAAATTTCCTTCTCTAATTTTTTTAATTTTTCATAACATTTGAATACTATGAATACATCAACACATATAGTTCTTGGTCATGATAGTTTTAAATCAATTTTAAGAAATTATAATTTTAAAATGAAAAAATTAGGAAAGGGGTGATAAAATCAATATATTTTTAGAATATGCTATTTTAAATAAGCTACAATTAATAAAAACGAGAAATAGTCTAGTGTAATTACAACGGTATGATTTTATTTTCTGGTTCATTTAATATTAATGATATTTATTTTAATTGAAATGTGAAATCAAATATCTTTCTTGATTCCACATAGGGAATTAAAGATAAAACAATATTATATATTGTTATTATAGCTTCAAAAACACCATTACAAGTAATTTCTTTATTAGCAGCATCCTTGTTAATACATTTTGTAATTTTTTTAGTTCTCTATTAGAGGAAGAATTATCAGACTATTTGGAGAATAATCATGGTACTAGTACATCATTAAACTATAAGAGAGGCGGACCAATGTATACATTTGGTGAAATTGGTTTTTCCAGGTTTAAATGTGATGACTCCACACAATGTATAGGTCGTTTCTAAATTATAATTAATCCACATAAGAATTTATAGTATGGTTTGAATATTAATATACTGGGACATCATTTTAAGAAATTTTAGTTTATATGTGTTTGTGCTATAAGATAATTTTTATATATATTTAAAAAAAATTGATATTTAAATACCTAATATTGGAATTTGAGACCATTTATACATGAATCATGTTTCACTGATGTTTCAACACTACTAAAAGAACTAAAAAATATATTCCATTTTCAATTGTAATGTAGCTATATTGGTATATGAAACAAATACCTTATTATAAAAATATTATCCATTACTAATTATATTAAAAAAATACTATCATACCAAAAATAGAATAAATCCATGAAAGTAAAAGCATATAATATTCCAATTAATTTTGACACCCATTAAATAGGGATTTTTTTTAATTTTAAAGACATTGAATCCAATATAGGACATATGCTTCATGAAAATTTTTCTGAATAGTTTTTATCAGATTAAAGAAGGAACCAGTGCACCATATAAATCCATTGGTAGTAAATTTCATCCATGGATTGATTCCACTTATACCAAAGGTTCCAAATATCTCTATAATATAGAAAACTAATATTGTGTTATCAAATATTATATCACGTTGTTGTGTAGTATCTTTCATAATAAATGTAAGAGTAGTCATGTAAATGCATCTAGGGATTCATTTCTTGACGATTTCTTTGATAAATTATTTATACAATTGTTGATAGTTATATAAATTTAATTATCTCAGTTTTTTATTTTAAAATGGATTTAATTTCATATAAGAGAAAATTTAACATACAAAATTCATCCATCTAAAAAATATTATATCCACCACCACCCAACAGAGCATTATATGATTCATAGTGTGTAAAATATGTTTTATCCACACTAAGACAGATCAATTTCAAATTTATATTTTTTATGTTGATAGGGATGAAATGTTTTCAATTTATCATTAGTAAAACATTTTATGGTTTCCATATCAACATCTATATGAAATTATCAAATTTATTATAAATTCACCACTATAAATATTAATTAATTAGACTAACTATGTACCACTACATTTTTAATATAAATAATGTTTCCAATAATATACTCAAAATGGTAGAAATGTTAGAAAATCGATTTATTTTGGAAAAATCCAACTTCATTCCCCATTTCAAGAATTTTTTTTGTTATTTTCCCTGATGAATATAATAAATGAAATCACTGAAAACTAGTGGAGTATAGGATAATAATTGAAATTTATATTACATGTTTCTTGGATAACATCAATACCCACCCTACTACATGACATTTCTTTTTTGAAAAGAGAAAAAAAATTAACCATTTATATTAAATAGAACATGTTTTCAAATTTATTATCCATTATGGTGGCTATAATAGAAAAATGTAAATTGAGGGTGTTTATTTATATTGGTCCTAACAACATACTATGTTGTAGCCTACTCTATAATCATCTCCTGGTGGTCATAATATATTTTTTGGAGTCACTCACTGCATGACCCATTTTAGTAAGAATAGAAGCCCTATAATAACAATTATAAATTTTGGTTTCATAGAAATACTGACTACATCGATGGTTCCTTTTAGATCAACTAAATATTATATTATATTTGATTTTGATGATTTTATTTTTCTTATTGTTTTTCATATTTTAGGAACGTATATCCAATCAAACATCCTTTATTTTCATGATTTTGATTTTACATTTATAATCAATGATATGTTTCAATGAATATGTGGTCCCATATTTTCATATTTTCTTATATTTTTATGACGTGTTATTTTCTAATAGGTTCATATATGGTCCTTCCTCATCTTATATCCTAGATTCAATGGGTTCTACTATTTAGTTTGGCTTCATTATAGAGAGACTCACTTCTTCTCCCTGAATGAACATTTCTATTTTCCACCATATTTCTTTAGTTTTTCACATAAGAATAACTTTAATTTTCTGATTTATTTCACTTGTTTCTTAACATTTAATTACGTAGTCTGTAGTATTCTTTTAAATGTCCCATGTCTTATTCATGTCCATTTTATTTTTCCTTATAATCCAAAATATATTAATTTTCAACACCACATTCCTTAGTGGATTTCATCCCCTTAGCATGTTTTTAATGTTTCCCCATCTGTAAAATTTTATTTTAGTTAACCATTTGTACTGAGAGAATCAATAAAATATTAAATTCATAGGAAGACTTACCCCACTAGCTACAACAATTTAAATAATTAGTTTCATGAAAAAATAACCAAAATACGACCTAATCTATTTTCAGAACAGTTTATTTCTTCCATATTCATAATATTTTAGTGATTTTTTCATAAAATCACTAAATAAACGTCAATAACAATTATACAATGTCAAATTTTACATAGACATCAAAATAAATTTCAATACATATCGGTAAGGATATAATAACCCGTATAATTTCTGAGCATATTTTGTCAAATTCATTAACTTATTACTTTAAATATTGATGGGTTTCATGATACCACTATATTGCTCTCATATATAAAAATATATTTACATAATTGATGAAATATGCTCACCTGCAATAACTTATATTTAGGAAAAACATAGAATACCTTATTTAAAAACAGCGGAGTGCTTCTATGTCAACAAGATATTCTACTTATATTTCCATTACAACTTCCAAGAGAGTAATTTTTATTAATTTCTATATTAATAATTAGAAAACATTTCCAAATATACCCATATATAATAGTGAATTTGTTGGGTTGAATGAATATATTTCTTCCATTTTATGATTCAACTTCAGATATCCCAAATATCCTTTGGTAATCTCCCTAAAAAAATTGACTTTCCACACCACCTATTATGAATTTTATTTTTAAATAATCATACATATCTATTATAAATATAGTGTGATATCTAATGTCTTATAATATAGTGTTGATACACTATTTGATAGAACGTCCAGAATCATATTCCAACAAAAAGTGTTACATAGTGTAATTCTATGACCATCATTTAAATGTAATGGTTTTATAAATTTTTTAAGGATGCCACATTTGACCTAAAATTCAAACCCTGAAATTGAAAGTAAAAAATTTTCAATGGTAATTATTAAACATAGAAGAGGTTTGGAAGTTCCAATGGATATCCCAATCGAATTTTTATTGGATGTTCTAGTAAAAGTTATATTGGAATCTCCATTGGAATATCAACTGTTTGTTACAGTTGGGAAAGAAAAGAATAATTCCCTCTGAAATATTCTGAATATTTCAATATAATGGAGGAAATAATGTTTTTTTGGGAATCAAAATATTAAATTAAAATTTTTAGTCATAAATTAATGTAGAATTTGAATGTAATTTTTTAAAATATGACAGAAATTTTCACTATAATTTCAAGTGGAAAATTTATTGTATATTCCTTTGGGGAAACAACATGATAATTTCATCCAAAATACATTAAAACATTATTTTATATATAAATTATTTTGGGGATTCCAAAAATTACGAAATAGGATCCAGTAAAAAAATCATGTATAATTTCTCTCTAATTATAATTAAATTGACTATAAGTACAATTGGATGTTCTAGTTGAAGTTCAAATGGATATTTTAGTAGAATCTCTGCTGGAATCTTAGAAGATAAGGAAAAGAGAAAATTTATTAGAAATTATATAAATATTTCAGTGAAATATAATAAATAATTTAGTTTATGGATTCTAAAAATTATAGCACATGATTAAGTATAAAAATAATGTTTCTTTTAACTATAATTTGGAAGAATTTGACTGGATGTTTCTGTGGATGATCAATTGTATTTTTGAGTGGATGTTCATCTGGCAATTTTAGGGGATGATCCAATGGATATTCCAGTGGATGTTCCACTAGAATCAAAACTAGAAGTTACAATGGAATCTCCACAAGATATTTTACTTTAAGCTTCATTGGATCTTCTAGTGGGAAAAGATAAAACAACTCCCCTTTAATCCTACAAAAAATTTGTTGAATAAAAAATAGGTTTATTTGTGGATTATACAAATTAAATTACATGTTTCAGTCATAACATGAGATACTCTTCCATGTATAGTATTTGATGTTCCCCTTAATGTTCTATTTGAATATCCACTAGAATTCTAGTGGAATGTTGACTTTATGTTCCAATTTGATATACATGTAAATACATTTACAAGTGAAATTCCATTGTCTCTTTTAGTGGATCTTATAGTATACTATCTAGTAATATTTCTATTCGAGGATTTAGTGGAACATCCAGTAGAATTTATAAAGGAACATCTAATAGTAAAATAGTAAAATAGAGTTTTCCCTATGATCTCTTAGGATGTAGTGGATTCTAATGATAAACTAATGTTTGTATAATTTAAAAGTATAAAATACATCATTTAAATAAAAACACATGTCTAAATGATATATTTAAAAAGGTATTATAATAATGGAAAATGTATTTATGTTAAAATGGAAATGGACTTTTTTACTTATAATAATATTATAGATTTCATGAGTATTCCCAATATAACATTTACTAGAAATAGATATTCTATGTCAGATGTTTCATATGTTTTATATTGTTTTATATAAATAGACACCATCAGGGAATGAGACTAAGAACCATTAGATCCACCACAGTTTTAGGGGAAGACTGGACACTCCATTTCCATATATGATGATTGGGAGAATAATTAAACAACAATAACTATAATTTACCATATCATTTTCATCACCACATATTTGAATACTACCTTCATGATTAGAGGTTACAAAATTGTCACCAGATTATTTGGTAGAACTAGATTCAATTGTGTCGTAAGTGTTTCCAGATTTTATTCAATGAATATTCACACTATATTAGTGATTTATTTCTTCAAATAGTAAAACTATCTCCAAATTAAAATATGGGTAAGGCCCTATACATTCAATATTAAAGATGAAAATAATACGAAACATCTGTAAACATCCTAGGAATGTACTATAATGACATTTTTATAGGGTAATAGGAGACATTCCTTATCATCATGGATCTGAAATAGTACTAAGTGGATCATCCACACCAAATCATTCATTAAAAACATAACTATTCAAACCCCTATGAGTATTATTTCCTCCCTTTTCTATTAACTCCATTCAAAAATCTATAGGACAATTGGTGATTGATAATAATACTGCCAGTATGGTTACAACTAGTTTTTTAGGAAACCAGGAGAAATGCAATTAGATTATTCATGGGAATGTGGTTAGACTATACTAATATTAAATATTTGAGTACTAAGTCATTCATGTGGATGAATAAAAATGATATTATATTTTTAGTTCATTTAACCATGATGTATCCCCACAAAAAACATAATATATTCAAATAGCATTATATCTATCTCATAAACCACACTAGATCATTTTAAATATTCATAAAATTTTACTAGAGTTGTAGTCCATTGTTTTTTTGTACCAAATGGGGAATTTTTATTTATATAAGCCAAAAATTAGTTTGGGACTTCATTAATATGAATTTCCAAAACTTTATATTAAACTTGTGTGATTTGTTCCCTCTATTATATCACAGTTATTTTTGTATAATTCATATCTTAACATGGTTCACATATACCTAGTAATTCTCATATATCTTTCACTACTTCGAATTCATGGATATAGAGTGTTATTATTTATCATTACTAAAAAATTATAAAGGGGACTGTTATATATATTCTATTATGTATGTGTGTGGTTAAAAATGTGTGTGTGTCTGGTATATGATTATGTACAGGTATATGAATGTATGTGTATATGTGTGTATGTGTAATCGATTTTATATAGTCATATTTATGTGTGTCCATGTATGTGTATGTATGTTTATGTATATATATGTTTGTGTATGTACAATTATGTATGGGTAGGTCTATATGAGTATGTATATGTATGTTAATTTTTATGTATGGGAATACATATATATGTGGATGTGGATGTGTATTGTTATCTAATTGTATGTTCATGTCTGTGTTTATAAATGTATATTTATGTGTCAGTTATTGTATTTATTTTCATGTATGTGTATGAATGTGTATGTGTTTGGTAATGTACATGAATGTATGTTCATGTTCATGTATAATGATTCATGTGTAAGTGTATGTATGTGTATGTATATGAGTTTATGTGTATGTGTACATGTATGTGAATGTATGGGTATGTTTATATGGAAGTGTATGTATGTGTATATATGAGTATGTTTCTTAGTTCATGGATTCCAACATTCTGATCCTTTGTTTGTTTATAAAGCTTGTGGTTCATGAGTCTAGGCATTCCAGAACCCTTCCCGTGGAGTCATGTAACCCTTCCATTGGTGGCTCATGTTCTCCATTAGAGAACTAATCATGAATATTCCCCCTATTTTTTGTGTAGTGAGTCACAATTAGCTTCTTCCATGAAGGCATGTGATTTGTTTCATCTTCAATTTATTTAGGTTCAATATACATTATTTTCATTAGAATCTCTTATTAATCTATAGATAAAAATATTTTTCATTAATGAAAATTATAATGAATGTAAAGCTAGAAATAGTGGATTAATTTTCAAAGTAATTAATGAATATCCATTTATAGATATGTTTCCTATTAAAAGATAAAGGTAATTGAAATTAATTCAATGTAAATGATTAAATAAATTTGTTTTTCCATAATTATGTAATTGTTACAAAATGTGATGCATGATAATTCTTGTCAAGAATTTTTGTAATAATGGAAAAGAATGTGAATGAGAATTGAACTTCCCTATGTTTGTTGAAACTCGTTTTAATTTTATGATAATTTTTAACTTTTGATAGCTATTATATACTTGAGGATTAGGATACCCATATTTCAGACCATTGAATAATGAATTAGATAATTCAATATGGATTGAAAATTTGTTTTTTGATAAAGATAAATACAAGGGATTGTGTTTCTGTTTTTCTTGAGATGGTTGAGTGCCCTAAATTTGGAGTGATGAGAGCCTTGTTTGGGGGTAAAGGATGGATGTCTTGTTTTTATGTCCTATATTTTCATGTTGGATATACTTGTTCGTTTCCTACTATTTTTTTGATTTTATCTAGATGTGATATTTTCTATGTGATTTTATATTCGGTGGGGAGGCCTGATTGTTTTACGATTTAGGCATGGTTGTTTCTATGTGGGTGGGGAGGCATGTATGATCTGGAAGCAGTTGATGCCTGTGATTGATAGGTTCATTTTGGTATACATGTTTGTATTAGGGATGAAACTTTAGATTTTGGATGGGGTTCAATCTAGTATTATCCTTTTATGTTTTATATTTGGATTATTTCTTGAAATGAATTTATTTAATGGCAGATAGTGGGGTTGATTTTATTATCTACATTAATTTCACTATAAATGTGTCTCTTGGATGTGCTTGGTTGCATGATTCTTCTATGTTGTTTCTTAGTATTGTTTTCCAATAGTACTAGGATTATGATATGATTATAATAATGAATTAATAATCCATAACCCATTGGGTTTGTGTTGATGAAATGTAAATTCTGATAATATGTTAATCTTGATAAAAAGTGGAATCAATTTGGATTATTCATAGAGGGAACAGACTTATTGTTGTAGGTTAATGAATGTATCTTAAAAAAATGTTAATACTTAATTAAATGGAAATTGAATAAATCGATTTATTGGTATAATAAAAAGAAATTTGTAATTAATATATCACCTAAAATGTTTTGTGAATATTTTATATACAGTCCCTAATAGTGGAAGTCGAGTGTCTGTGGGATGATAGACCTTTTTTATCTTAGGAATGTGTTATTCCTGTATTGTGGTTGTGAGATATATTATATTAAATCTATGATTTTTTTATGTATTAATTTGTATATTTTTTGTCACATTTTGTTTTATTAGTTTCCCTATTAATTTTTGGTGGAGAATCTAGTTTTTGGGCGCGACATTAGGTGGTTCATGGTTGGGGTATGGTTAAGGGACACTATTCCCCATCCCATGAAAAACCTTGCATCATGGAAAATTAACTGCTCAGGCCACACAACTAGCAGCATGGTCATGAACTATCTAATAGGAAATATCCATCCTAATTCCCCTTAGAAAGAGAGGGATGCATGGTTTCTTCATGGTTTGAAAAACTATATGGTATTAATGGGCTGCCTATTTTTGTCATTAAAATGGGAAATTTACACTTTTCCCTCATTGGATTCACAAAATAAAACCACTAATTATATCCATATGGAATTTTATGACCTAATATCTTTGTCCATTACCAATAAGACCTCTTATACTGTAATGTTTTAGTGGTTTTTTCCCTGGTTCTTCAAGAAATCATCATATAAGTGTCATTTTTTAGGTTTCATCTAGATTTTATGGATTTTATTCTCACTTTTTGGGTTCTTGTTTCATGAAGGGATTGGATGAACTTATACTTCTTCAATATTCTGATATCTAGTGAAATGTTGTTGGTTTTTGTTTGATCATTCCATTCTTTGGTCCTATTGTTTTGTGGTTTTGGTTTTCTACAATATTCACAATGTTTTCTTGAATGAGGTTGGGGGACACATGATTTTACATTAATATAACAAATTGGTGTCATTTCTTTTTTTTAAATGTGTTTTATGGATTATGTGTGACATGTGAAATTTCTGTTCAATTTTATTTTAATTTTATGTGGATTGGAAGATGAAATTCCAAAATAATTTGATTTTGTTTCATGTATAACTATTTATGGTTCTTTATAAGTACTTTAAATGTATTTTTTAAAATGGGTGAAATATTTTTTGAAAAGTTTCTGATGTACATATGTAATGAAAGATGATTTTTAAAGGATATGAGGGTTTGCTACATATAATATTCTTTTATTTGTTTCTTAATAGTGTATTATGAATTGTTAATGTGGTCAAAAATATGTTTTGAAATGGATTTATTTTGTATGGGGATTTGAAAATGGTTTGGAATTTAGAAAATGGTGGTTTCAAGGTGAGCATTTATTATTGGATAAATGTACATGTGAAATAAAAGGCTTTCCATGTGTGTTTATTATGGTTGGAATGTGTGTGTGGGAGTTTTGATTTATGTGACATGTGAAATGGAAATTTATCACAAAGGGAATCCTTAGTATCTTGATGGGTGAACAAGAACTCAAATCTAGTTGATTCATTTGGTTTGAGGCTCAATTTTATTACGCTGGATTGATACTACACCACTAAATAAACATGTGATATGATCAAAGAACACTATAACATGGGATGTTCTCCCTTGTATTGGTTCATTCATGAGGATGTTTGGGGTTTTAGGTTATGTTTGGGGACCACTACACCTGGGTCTGTGTTCCCCTCTAGTGGAATACACATGGGTATTTTCTCGGTTTTGGTTTGATAAGCTTATCACTGAGGAAAAAGGTTCCTATGTTTTATAATGTTATAGTACATATTTTTATTTCCATTCATGTGGTGATATCTTAGGATTATGTGCAAACCATTATTTTATAGTGGACTTTAGTCTTATGTAAAACTCTAACACATGTTTTTGTGAATTTTTTTCCATTAAATTTTTACATGTTTCTTCTGAAAACATGCATGATGGTTTGTATTCTAATGTTATTAAATGGATTCCTCATTTAGGTTGGCATCATACTGGTATTTGTATCACACCCTATATAAATTTGTGGGTGTATGTAGACATTGTTTTTTAGACTCAGATATAGGAAATATGTTCTATAGTTGTGATAGTGGATCCTGGTTCTAGTGTTTCACTTATTACTGCTTTTGGTGGTGGAGGCATGAGGGTGATGGCCCTCTCATTTCATGGAATGTTTTGAGTTCTAGTTTAGATGCTTCCATTTATGTTGTGGTAATTTTCCTTTGGTTAAAATTCTAATAAGTTGAATCTGAAAATTAAGGTATATTTTTTTGGTCATTATTATCAGTTATGTGATTGTTTCATATTTTGGTTGTTTGTTTATTGTTAAATATGTGGGTGAAAGTTTCCCCAAAAACTTGTTTCTGATACACAAACAACACCTTCCATCCTATAGTGAACAAGAATGCACTTTGGGCTATGTTAGGGGGGGATTAGGTGTTTGGATGGATGAAACCCTATCTTGGTTCATGAAAAAATGGTATCATAGATGAATTCAATCATTTTAGGGCATGTTATTTGGGAAGAGTGTAGATATAATAGAGTTAGGATTATTGGGTATTGATATTATAGTATTGAGTGGGTGTCTATCCAACACAACTAGATAATGAATTGAGTTTCCATGGTTTATGGTATTTGGTTTGACTTCTCTTCCCATTGAGATGTATAAGATACCCACAATGAATGGATTATATGTGGTGGTAGAGTGAATTGGTTTTTCTTTTTATTGTGATGCATTTGATTTTTTTTATTAATGGTGGTGTATGGAATTTTTTGGTGAATCTAAAATACTCCAGGAAAGTTGTATTAATATTTTTCTTTTGGTTTCTTCTTGTTACCAAAATATTCCTCCTTGATGACCAACTATGAAACCATAGGAAGAGGATGAAGAGAGTTCAACATCCCTAATTGATCATATAATAGTGGTGGTAGTGGTTTATATTGTCCATTCCTTGGGATAGTGATCAGGCTCTAGTACTTCTTAGTATTGATAAGCTGAACTAGGTCCTATAAATGAAAAATCTCAAGAGTCACTCAAGAACAAGAATCCTTCTTTCTGGGGTAGCATAGATCCCCATTAAGATTTAGATTTGATAGATAAAATAAATAGGAAGTTTGAGTTTCTTGATACTCACAAGGTAGTTAGGGTTTAGTGTGAATCATTCATGTTGGAAGGTCCTAGTCATATGTTGTGAGACTCGTGGGTGAAATATAAAAAGCACAAGTAAATGGGTTGGATTGATTTCATGATCATCTTAAATGACAAGTATTACATATGGACTAGGGACCTCTCTACGTTCCATGTGTCTTGGGATATTCTCAAGTGATACAAGACTATGGTGAATTATTCTAACCACATTGATGATCTGGTTTGGTTTACACTAGAGGTAGTATCCAATGACCACTTAATGGATCAAAATCTTGAAATGGGACTGCAGCTAGAAATCCATTCCAATGTCTTCTTGTTCTTGATGAAGACATATACTGAGATTTTTTTATCACTATTTAATGTTGGATATTGATCATTGTGTGAACATCGGTTTTTCTAGAATAGTTCTAGTAGTAGGCTAGTGAAGTGGCACCTCGTTTGAGAAGAAGTTGACGAATGACATGCAAGAGAAGAATGATGGGGGTAGATATAGACATCCTTCCCATCTGTCTTCATATTATGCATCTGATGATGGGTTCATTATATTCCATCATTGTGTAAGGGTAGGGAAATTTTGATCTATTTATTTAGCTCCACCTAGATCATTCCATTAATGTGGAGATATGGTGAACATGTAATGATTATTCCAAAAGGTTTTCCCACATTGGGGTGGTGCATGATCTGTAGATTACAATGGGATGTCAGCATGGTTGGAACCCTCCAGGATAGTGAGATCTCAATTCGGAGGTCATGTTAATAAATTTGGATCTTCTTCTAGGAAGATTCAGTTTATGGTAGTGCTATAGGTCAGTGGTCATTCCCAGGATTAGGCTGATATGAGGCATCTTTATGTTATGGAATGATCTTTTGACGAATCGGATTCAGGGACTATGATAGTTCTAGGTACCACTATTTTTATATATTCTATATTTGTTTCCTTATTTCATACTGGAATATCAGTATCTTTTATTTGTACTCCTCTTGTGTATTTACTGAAATTTCCATATGATCTTATGCCATATGCGATGGAGTTGGTGAAACAACTTAGTAAAAAGCGAGATTAGTTTTTCAAGTGTCCATATTATTCACATACGATATCAGGAGTCTAGTTAGAATGGTATATACTATTTCTATAGGTGGAAAATTTAACATGATCCTTGGTATGTATTGGATGGTGAATTATTTATTGCACAACTATTTTTATCGACAACGAGTTAGTTTTGTGGCACCTAGTGGTGGTACCCAATGTTTTCAAGGTGAATGGGATCCTTGTTCGGGATGTGTTCGGGCCCCACTTCTATAGTTGTGTAGTATTGTTTATCTGATCTCATTAGTAATGTTGGAGTAAAATGATAGTGGTCCTGAAATTGGAATATCTTATGTGGTGGATGAGTTACCAGAGGTATTTCTTGATGATTTCCCGATCTTACCACTGGAGGGGGTGTAGAGTTCACCAGAAAACTGGTGATAGGAACACATATGATATCTCATGCCTCATACTATATGGTCCCAAGAAATTTCAATTAATTAAAGGTAGCACTATAAAAATTTTAATCCAATGGATTCATTCTATTGAGTGGCACACTATGGGCCTCCCCAATTCTATTTGGAAAAAGACAGATAGTTCTCTCCAATTCCCTATCGATTATGAAAATATGAATAATTTCATGATCCAGAGGATTTACCCTTTACCTTATATTGAAGACCTTTTTTATCATCATATGCGGTCTATGTGGTTATCATAGACATATTAGTGTTCTAGGCTTCACCATGTAAGAGATAGAGTAAAAAATTTTCATAAAAAACATTCTAAATTTGGTATATCTATTTTGAGTATGTTTTCATTCCCTTCAGGATAATGAATTCCCAAATCGTATTGGTAGTTCTCATAAATTTTGTGTTCCACAAATATATAAATTCCATTATCATAGTATTTTTGGATGAAATCATGGACTAATTTGAGACAGTGGAGGAACATGAGTGACATTTGAGGACTGTATTGGTAACTCTTTAGGAAATCCATCTCTATGTGAATATTTCCATGTGCACCATCTATATTAGAGAGGTAAATTTTATAGGTCTCGTGATCTCAGAGTAGGTGGTTTCTGTAGACCCTAAAAATATCAGTATATGGCAGTCATGGGAGAATATAATTAAAACTTTTGATGTTAGATACTTCTTTGGCTTGGAAGGTTATTAGTAGTGGTTTTTATGATATTTATCATACATTATTTGTCCCATTAAAATGCTCACCAAGAAGGTGGTTATACATTAGTGGGGCCAAAAATATAAAGATACTTTTAAAGTGATTAATTGGTGGATTAAAACAACCCATGTTTTGTAATTTTTGGATTTTGTATTGGGATACGTTTGCCACTATGATGCTTTTTTTATGGGCCATGGGTGTTTGATAAAGCTAGATGATCATGTGGTGGAAAATGGATCACACAAACTCCATCAACATGAGGATAATAAACCAACCAATATCCCAGAGTTAGTAGAGATGATACATGCATAAAAATCATGGGATCTTTATTTATTTAGGGAGATGATTGTGGTTTTTTAAGATAATATGTTTTTGGATGACATATTTTACCTGAATGAAATTAATTTGAGGTAGAGCCTTCTGTTTTATTACATTCAAGTGATTAATATTTATATCATCTATACCCAGAGAAAATTTAATGTAGTAGAAGACTCTATCAGAACTAATGTACTAGTGTAAGCATTGAAAGAGTCTAGTGGTGAGTGGAATTTTATGGGACATTTTTCTCATATGCACCTGGAAACTAGGGAACCTTTTGGATGTGTGTTGTTATCTAGTGATCATATAATACCTTCCCTCATGGAGTTAATTCAGAATGAGAAGTTGAGTGATGATATCTTTCATCATTCTATGTAATTACTAAATAGTGTCAAGAAGCCTTGTGAATGTTCATTATCTCCAAAGACAATTTTGTGTTTGAAGGGTCACTTCGTGTTGTAATTATTGATTAAGATGGTGGTGGTGCAGCATATCCACCAGTATTAGTGGACCATTCACCCTGGTTCCACCAGGATGATTTACAACCTATGGTTGTAGTTTTGTGGTCAATATGTGATGAGGGACATAGTTGACTTTTTATCACAGTGTTGTACTAGTAAGTAGGTTATGGTATAGCTCTAAATGCCCTACAATTTGTTTCATCCACTACCAATTCCAACCAATTATAGGGATAAGATCACCATGGATTATATTTTTATATCAATTCATACATCAAGTGGTGAAATGTTATTTGGGTAGTGATTGACCATCTGGAAAAAATAGCTGACATCATTATGATCAGGGATTTAACCAAGGTGAAATAATTGGGACGATTAAATGTTTTGAAGATAGAGAGACCTCATGAAGTGCCATTAAAAATTAAATTATATAGGGAAAAATGTTTTACCTCAGGGTTTTGGAAAGGTCTTCTTAAGGAAATGGGTGTCATAGGTTATGTTTAGCACATTATACCACCATCAAGCTGATTGTTAGACAGAGCTGGATAACTAAATCATGGAAGAAATTCTATGGGAATGTGTGTTTCAAATCATTTTTTTATGGGATATACTTGTGGGGTTGGTCAATATTTCATATAATAATAAATAATAATCATTTATGTGAATGTATCCCTTTGATTCTATTTATGGTTGGTCGTGCTGGTATCCTTTGAGATGGTATGGGATGGGTGAGACCTCATTATTGGGACCAATCCTTGTGTTGGAAACATTTGATATTGTTATGTTGACCAGGATTCCATTTTTTATGGCGTAGAGTCACCATAAGACCTATTCCACTCATAGGCTCCAATATTTTGTGTTTTTCATGGGAGATCAGGTTTTTCATAATGTGGCATCTCACATGAGTCACTATCATCGCGGTAACAAAGCGATGCTAATGATGACGTATGTCTTACATTGTTTAGATTTAAAGAGGCTCAATAAGGTCTCATACCAGTTGGATTTTCCCTCATTGTTAAATTAAATTTATGATGTGTTCCATGTCTTTATACTGAAAGAGTTAAATTTGGATCTGTCTGAGTTGTTGAATTTGGAGGATTTAGTGATCGATTGAAATATTTCTGTGTTCGAGCTACCAGTGAAGATTTTGGACTCTCGTGAAAAATTTCATAATCAAAAATACATACTGTTGGTTTTTGATCATTGGAAACATGGTAGTGATGATTATGAGACATTAAATTCAATGTCTAGTGTCGAAGATTAGTATCCATTTTTTCTCCAACAAGTTTATTAGATTTATTTTATGAGGGTGGAGTGTTTCCATGGTTGGGATAATTTTCAAATCAGTGATTTTATTTTTAGGTATTCCATATAATGTTTTGGTCTCATCTTGGTTCCATAGAATTCCTAGGTGTTTTTAGAGTGAAACATGGTTTTTGGGCTCAATAGTTGGTGGTGAATGGTTGCCATAGGGTTAGGTGAATCCACGCTCCTACTAAGGGAAAACCATTCACCTTGGACAATGGAACTTTCTAGGACACAAAGCCAGATGTATGGGCATGTTCCCTCCCAAATAAACCATACGGCCTCATTCCTATTGGACTGAGAGGGAAACATGGTTTCCACATAGTTTGGAAACCCGTGAAAGAAAATCTTATGACTTTTTCATGTCATTCAAAAAGAGAAATTTACCCTTTTTAAAACTTCATATTTAACCCCAAATAATGCATAATCAGATCCATATGGTATTTTTAGCCATAGGAGAATAATCCACTAAATCATATTCAACATTAAATCCATTATTTGGATGGTTTTCTCCTTTTTTATACATTAAATCATAATGTAATTCTATTTTCTCTTTATTTTCATCTGTATTTTTTCATTTCCCATCCCCACAAGTTGGGTTTTTGTTTCTTCTACATATTGGTTGACCTAGAAAGGGTTCAAAATTATTTTCTACTGAAATATTGATAGTTTTGGTGTGATAATTTATTTATTGGGTCCTTATATGGTTTTTTTTGTTTTTCATAGGATTATGGATTTTTTCAAGCTTGAGGTTGGTAGTTATATGATTTTATATTAATAGAAGAAATTGGAATGATTTCTACGTTTAATAAAAATGCTTTATGGATTATATGTGTGTTTCAAAATGTCTTTTCAATGTAATGTGAATTCCCTATGTGTTGGAATATGTTTTTGTAAAATAATTTTATTTTCTTTCATGTGTACCATTTTTTTGTTCATTTTAAATTTGTTCAATGGATTGTATTAAAGGGTCAAAATTTGATTACAAAAGGTTTTAAGGTACATATGTAATGAAGGTTGTTCTTATAATGTAAATTTTATTTTTTTCATGTGGTATTATTTTTCATGTTTCTTAAAAATTTTCTATAAATTGTTGAAGTGGTATAAAACATGTTTCCAAATGGATTTTGTGTGAATATGAATTTGAAAGTTGTTTTAATTATGGATAATGCTAGTTTCCACATGACCCTTGATTATTGGATGAATGAGCTTGGTATGGAATTGTATTTTAATTTGTGTTTATCATTACTGACTTGTTTATGTGAATGTGATAATTTATATGATGTGTAAAATGGAAATTGTGGCCATAGGGAATCCCAAGTATTTTTTTTTTGAAAGTACACTAATTGATTGGGCAGGTCTAAGGTCCAGTTTCAACTAGAATGATTCCCTCTACGACACTAAAAAATTGATATGATTGGAGACCACTAGACATTGGGATGAATTCACCTCTAGTGGATCGTGCACAAGGACACTATGGGTTGTGGATTATGATTGGGGACTACTAGACCATGAGATTTATTTCCCTCTACTGAATCATTCATGTGGATGATGTGGGTATTTTTTGGAGGATCTTATATAGTGGTAAAAGGTTCCTTGGGGCCCACATGTTCTATTACATACAGGGACTTCCCATGATGTGTTACTATCTTGTGATGTGGTGCACACCATCAATATCTGGTATACTTTTCACTTTTGTTGATTTTTGCAAAATGAATATATATAAACATCTTCCTTAAAAAAAAAAAATTTTTTGTGTTATTATTAAAATTTTCTTGGTTATTTGTCATCTAATGTTATAGCATGGGATCCTTGGTTTCGGTGGCATCATACTAGGCTTTGTATAACACCCAAAATTAACCCTTGGGTTTATGTAGACTTTTTTATGTTTGACTCGGGTAAAGGTAAGATGTTCTGTGTTCATGATGGTGGATCAAGGTGATAGTTTTCCACATATTAAAGTTGTTGTGGGTGTTGGATAGAGTGTTATTACCCTCTCCTTTCATGAAGTATTTTGTTTTTTGGTTTTTAGTTCCCCTTTCTATTATGGTACATTATCATTTGTTCAAATTGTAAAACGTTGAATCTAAAAATTGATGTATAAATTTGTTGTTGTGGTTATCAGTTATATGATGGTGTATTATTATTATTATTATTTTAATATTAAATACAAGGGTAAAAAAATTTAAAAAAAATGAATTTTTGATACCCAGTAACTAGTGCAAAATTTTATAGGGATAGGGATCACTGTTCCGGGAATGTATCTGGCCAGGTTGGGTGGTGAGTTGGATTGATCCCCAACATGGTTTATGACATAATATATCATGTCTATTATGTGATTTTATAAGCTTCCCAGCCATGTTGGATAGGGTGACTGACACCTAGTGGAATCTGGGCAGGTGTTTTCCCCAAAATCATGATGGGAGGATGGTTGGATGATTAAGCCATCTTGGCCAACTATCTTATCTTGGTATTTATATGTGATGGTATGCATGGTTGTTAGTTTTCCCATATATGTTTTTATATGGATTTAATGGATTGTGGTTATTTCACACACATGTATCCCAGGATATTGCATCCCAATGATTATTATTTGAATGATGTGTGTAGGTATTGATGGATTATAGTACATACTCAATGTATGATATGTAATGGATTGAGGTATCATACCTAATTTTTAATATACATTGTACGAGTTGTGGGGGATCCATAAAACTACTTGGGTACTATATATTGTGATTAGATATGGTTTAATGTGATGATGTGAAGTTATAATTTCATGTTGTGATGCCTTTTTCAGGTGTCTTCGATATAGATTATTTTGGAGAGATATTACTCAAGACATGGGATGTTGTGATAGAGTGGAAACCCAAAGCGGAATTGGGCATGGGGTACCCTTGTTGTTTCATTATTATATGATATGTTATCTGTTATGTGATACTAGGTGAGAGTTAGCGATGGTGTGGCTACGAACATAGTATACCTGTTTAGGTGACAAGTTAGTTTCATTTTTTCCACTATGATTTGGCATGGTTTCATTATATTTTGTATGAGAGGATTTGGGGATGAACCTACTAAGTATACAGTTATGCTCACACTATGCATATATAAAATGTTTTTCAAGTTAGTTAGCACTAGTTGGAGATTGAGATGTATGTTACAAAATTATGATTTCATAGGATCTGTTTGGGATTCCTGGATTCTATTGTTTTTAACATTTCGGTCATTTTAGTATTAATTGTAGTTGTTATAGTATTATATGAAATTTAATGTATGAACATGTGATATATATATATGTGTGTGTGTTTGAGAAAGTTTTGATTGATGTATCTATATTATCTCCCTCTAAAAGTTGTTCTCTTAAAGGGAAATGCCTCTGAAATTCATTCTTATTTACCATAGCCAATATCCTGAGGCCTACTAGAGGCTGGACATAGTGAGTAACCATATCCCATATCTTAAATATGATCAGTGATGGGTACACATTGGTTGATGAGGTTGTGACAATGTTTTATCAATGGTTTAGGTTGAGTGATAGGATCGCATTTAGAGTTAGAAACTTGTGAGATTTTATGTGACGGTAGGGAAGTAGTGTAATATTAGTTTTTTATGTAATGTAAAAATGAGAGAATTGCTGAGAAACAAGTATTTATTCATCCATATGATCTTATATACAGTCCATTGATTTTTCTGAGCCTAATCAATTATGTGAAACTGGTTATAGGACAGACACCTATGAGAAGATCATGTATCATTCTACTTTGGGAATGTGTTTCGAAATGGGTTGAACATGGGATTGGATACAATGATTACAAGATAACAATTATATTGTTAATTAATTTTATGTAATCCATGTTATTGTTTTAGGTTCTCTAAAAGTTTTTTCTTTTGTTGTAATAGAACTTTGTTGATGTCCTTATGAAGTTCCCATAGAAGATATTTACTTGGATGTGCTAGTATATTTCAACAGATTAGAAATCAATGATGAATACACATGGAAGATGACACTCAGAGAGTTTCAATTTCATAGTTATTTGATGTTCTAGGGATCCATTTCATATTCAAAAATAGAAGACACATTGTAGGAGGTTCAGATAACATTCAGTTAGATCTATTCTTTGAAGGATGACTGGGTTTTGTTAGATTTGATGATTCATTATGGAGCCATATGGTTGTCTTGGTTATTATTCATTGGGAATCGTGGGGATTCTGTCATCTCATGGGATATGTTCTATAAAATGTTATAATTAGAGTCCTTTTCTTTGAACATGAAGGTGTTCACTTCCTAGAGCCTCCTTCCCCTTTGATAGGGGAGTTCCAACATGTAACACTTCAGGATCCATCACAAAACTTTTATTCAATATACCTCACACCTTTTCATACATGAGGAGGAAATGGTGAGTCATTTTGTGGGGGGATTTCTTCTAGCGATCTAGTTCTATGACACCCCATTTATATTTAAGGTGCATCCTGACATGATGGTTATAGAGGATGTTATTTAGAGGATTCTACACAAAATTAGACTATCATGAGAGGGGAGTCATCAGAATTCTTAATGAAGGAGAGCTTTGGTCTGAGATACTCTGTTTCTTGGAAATAATATTTTTTAATAATCTGGTGGTAGTTCCCATCCTACAACATATCATTTATCTGGGTTGGTAGCTCTAGGAACTATTGTAATATATCAGATACATTTTTTCTTATGGAGGCCGATGTCAATAGTATAAGGAACATCATACCTTTCTAGGAAATTAGTGTGAACTAGGTTTTTCTATTTAGGTTCCACCACCGAAATAGTTTAAGTAGATGCAATGGATATATGGTGATACATATTTAGATCAATAGATATGATATAGTTCCATAAGATTACATCCCTCAAAATATTCTTAACCTTAAAGAGTATAGCCCTACTAGGGAGCTAGTCTTTTGTAGGGTTAGAGAGGATGTGGATCAGGTTTAAGTCAGGATTATACATTAGTGTTTCAATCTTCAAGTTATCCAAACAGCATTCCAGGTACGTTTTTATGCATGTTTTCATGTTTTATATTCTATAGTGACACACCAATTTATATCACATTCCCTTGTACATGCTTTTGGACTTGTGGTAGATAAGTTTCTAGAACCCTTGGTGTTTACTATGACTGTTGAAGGCCAAGTTAACTCATATGACGTATGTATAGACTGTGAGCTATTTTTTTGAATCACATCCTATAGGTAAATTTCCTATATTTATAGATATATCCATATAAAATTATTCGTGGAATAGATTGGTTATATTTTTTGCATGATATAATTGTTGCATTCATGAGGCAGGTTAAGTTCTATGATACTAAACGAGATCCAATGATGTTTTTATGTGAGTGAGTCCCTTGTAATGGCAAGACACATCTTCCTTACTTATCATCATTGAAGGTCGATATGATTCTGTGATCATTAGAATATTACTAGTTGTTGTTTATTTGGGCCATATAAGCGTACCATGATATATTCCTGAAAGAGGTTATAGAATTACCCCCTCAATGAGAGATAGAGTTTGGGATTGAACTAAATCCAGGGGTATCATCTATATTGATGTCTACTTTGAGGATGCCACCTAGTGAGTTGTGAGAGATATGATTATTTATTGATGATATATTACAGTGTTATTTTTATTCACGTGAGTTTTTCACCTCGGGGTGCACCGATTTTTTCATGAAAAAGGTTGATTGTGGTTTTCAGATTTCTATCTATTATCATCAATTTAACCAATTGAATGTGAAGGATAAATACCCTTTTATATCAATTGATGATTTATTTGATTAGTTTAAGGGGGAAATTTGTTTCTCTAAGTTCACTCTCTTGTTAGGATATCATCATATAATGGTGAAGGATGAAGACATTTAGTTTAATTTAATCTATTATCGTCAAAGGAATTATGATTTCATTATAATGTCATTCAGTGTGATAAATTCTATATACTTGTTTACTTCATTGTGAAAACGGTGTTCAGGGAGTTCCTAAACATTTTGGTGGATGTTTTCATCGACTACATCCTTATGTACTATATGTCATAGGAGGTCCATTAAAATAAAATGTGTTCTATTTTTTATGGTTATTCTTCATGCTGTACTATACAGGATTTTGTGAATAATTAAATTCTAGGATTTTGATGTCTATTTAATGGGGCATGTCATGTCCCTTTATGGAGTATCTAAATATCCATTGAAGATAGTGGAAATTGATTCTTGGGAATCACACATGATAGTGGTGGAGTTTAAGAGTTTTGATGTTCTTACAATATAGTATATAAGGATTATAGTTTATTTCTCTTAGGATGAAACTCATATAACACCCTTGGACTAAAAGAATCATGTGATCTTGTAGACTGACTAGTGTCTAACAACTATCATGTTCTGATGAAGATGATGGTTAGTTCCCTAGTCCTTTGTTTTCTATAATAAGGATTTTTGTTTTTTGTTTTTATAATTATTCACATCATGGATTTATAAACATTCTTATGAAATAGAGATCATTTGTTTCTTATGTTTATAGGATGTTACTTACCAAAGATAATAAATATTCTTCCAACAATATTGAGTTGGTGTAATGTTTGTTTTCATTTTAGATGTGGTGAAATTAAACATCGATGAGAATTTTATATTTTTATCTGACCCAAAGTGCATATGATATGTCTTCACTCTGAATAACATGAATATACATCAGTGTAGATGTAATGAATTCTTATAGGAATATGACTTTGAGATTTTATATATTATAGTTATGGTAAATGTTATATCAGATTCATTGATCTTGAAGTCATACGGTTTCTTTGCGTGAATATACAGATTCCAAAAAAGTGATTATACAACTATCAAGGATTCATATAGATATGGTAGATTTGTTAAGATGGTCTTTTCTTCTCTATAATATAATGTAATCATATTTGTGGAATTAGGTAGAGGATTCCCATTTGAGGACTTCTATGGTGGGTCTTTGGAAGAACTAATTTGTTATTAGTGATACATCATATGGTTGGTCTGAGGATGTAAAACACTACATGTTCTTCCGTGGAATGCTATTAATTCCATTATTGATGGGGGATATGATTCTATAAGAGTTCTACATATCAATTTATGAGGTACATACTATCATGAATAATATTTAACAATCTTTGAGAGTTAATTTTCAATGTCCTGGGTTGAAGCATGAAGATGCAGAGTTTGATTCACTGTGTTTGGTTTTCCATAAGGTAAATATTGAGCACCATATTTCTGATAGTTTTCTCCATCCATCATATGTTCACATGTGAAAGTGGGAGGATATATTGATGAAATTATCTATATCTTTACCTAATTCTCATATGGATGTATTTCTATATGGTTATAATGGGTATTTTGAATAATTAATCCCAAGTTATAGTGATCAGGGAGTTTAGATGAGTAGAGGTTTTTAAGGGAATATATGGAGGTGGTTGTTTGACTATATAGAGTATTTAGGTTTATCATCTCTAATTAAGAACATCACTTTACCTAATGGTATTAGAGAGGTCTCCATCCTGATTTTCGCACTTATTAATTCCTTAGAAGTATTTTTCATCTATAGATGGATGGTCAGATAGATCAGATCAACTATAAAGATGAAGAAATTTTGCACTCTTATGTCCTAGATTTTGGAGGATATTAGATGAGGAACCTTCCATTGGTTGATCTTTCATAAAATAATAGTTTTCACTTCATCATTTCTATGGTTCTCTTTGAGTATTTCTACGAATAACATTACCATTCTCTATTGTGCTAGAATTGGTTCGAAGATGTAGCAATTCTTAAGAAAAAAAATGTTCAAAATAATATCGAGATGGTTCAGGTAATTCAAGAAAGGATAAAGATAGTGCATGATCATCATAATTTTTATGTCAATCATTGGGGGATACAATAAGATTTCAACATTGTAGATCACACATTATTTAAGGTTAATCTTCAAAATGGGAGGTGATTTTTTGTCATGAGAGTATGTTTTATCCCCAATTTATTGGACCTTTCTAGGTGTTGAATCATATTGGAGTTTTTGTGTATCAAATATAACTTTCCCCCTAGATGAAAAGAATACATGATATTTTTCACAAGACATAACTCCATCATCATCCCCATGATGACTCTCATGTCATCGATTGGGGTGAGAATGACATTGATGATGATGTATCATTTTAGAAGTGGAATCTTTAGATCCAATAACACTAGTATATGGTGTTTTATGGTAATTATATTCCATTTTCTGGTGTCTTGTAATGGCATAATGGATAAAAGAGGATTACCAAGGAATGTGATTCACAGATTTTTACTATATACCCCATGCTATTTTTTATTTATAATTTTCTATTGTGGAATTGTTCTCTTATAGATATTAGCCTTTTAGTTTATCTTAGGGATATCTAATGTTTACTGTTGTCCACCTTGCACAATATCGGGATGCATCTTCCTTGAGAGATTTTTTAGAAGTGTGTTGTTCCTTTTGTATAGTTATATTATTCTTTCCTCAGATGAGGTGGTTGAGCTTCTACTATGGTGTTATCCTTCAGAGTTATCTCACAAGGTTTCTATTATGGTGACCCCCTTCTAATTTTACATCATAGTTTGGGTTTTTATTCGTATGTATGAAACTTTTTTATGAGGTTTCTGATGTATGGGACTAGATCAATATTTTCTAACCCTTTGTGTATTTCTAAAACATGTGGTTCTCATAAGAGACTTGTAGTGGCTTTGGAGGCATATGGTCTCTAAAAGTTTGATGTTTGAAGAGTTTCATATCCTGAAGGTGTGGTTCACTAATTGGGTTGCATCATATCCCATTTCTAGTAAAATTAGGTAATTTTCTATATGGACTATGTGAATCAACTACATGGATAGATCAATAATGTTGATGAATCAACTATGGGACTAAATCAAATATGTCGTTGAATTGGTTACAAGGTTGGATTAGTTATGTGGATGAATCAGATTTTTGAGTGAAATTTATATATGGTGAATTTAGTTATTTATGTATTTTGACTATTTTGTGAATTTTTCAAAGTGGGAAAATGACTATGTAAGGATTTTAGTTATGTGGTTCTTCTGACTACGTGAAATCACCTACAATGATTTTCCACCAATTTCATGAAAAGGGCATTGTAAACCTTTCAAAAAAAATGAATCAAGGTCCATTAAAGACCAATTAATCATATAAAATTACATAATTTATTTTCTTAGTAGGTATAGGTCATAGATGATTCCTTTCACATATAGTTTAATGAGATCTACAATAGTTGGTATTAAATTATTTACAATACGATAAATCTAAACATCACAAATCTTTCGACTCAAAAAATTTTTCATCCCTTTATTCCTTCTCAGATTCCATCTCTCATGACTGGACATCACCTAATCCTTCCCATAGAGATGTGCAACCCTTTGTCCGGTTGCTTGAGTTCTCTAGCAGTGATCCCATCTTGTTTGTGCCCCTTTTTTTGTGCAGCAATTCATGTGGATATTCTTTATTCTACATAGTGTATTCAATTCTTCTCCATTCTATTAATGAGGAATCATAATGTTATCATGGTTTATCGCCTTAGATTGATATGGTATTTACCTAATAAATATTTTGCGGGATTAATAAATTATTGGTTGTAGTTCCCACATGTTGATACTTTCAAATGTGATAATGGATTGTCTCTTGATTTTATATATAGTGCTCTATATATGTTATGACCATTATGATATCTTCTTGTGATATGTATTATCATGTTGTATTAATAGAAATTTATAAATAATGTATATAGAAAATTAATTCAATAATTGGATTAAGAATTATGTGGGAGGCATTCATTGATTTAGTGTTTCGTATAATGTGATGGTAATTCAAATTGATGAAATGAACATGCTTAATTAAATGTATTCTATGAAGATAATAGTATTATTAAAGAATTTTAAGCATCATAATTCTTGTTAATAATTTTGATGGTAATGAAAAATCATTTTAATGATAATGGTACTTCTGTATTTTTATTTTCACTAGACTTAAAACAATGGGCATGTTTAACTATTGATAGCTTGTTTTAGTTTGATGATTTAGATTACCATTTATTAAAACATATGGATAATGAATTAGTTAATTAGTGATGAAAGAATCTGGTTTTTTGATAAAGGTAATTTCTAGGATTGAGTTTCTGGTTGACATGAGAAGGCCAAGTACATTGTGTTTGGCACCATAAGAGTTTTTGTGTGTGTGAAGACTAGATGCCATGTTTTAGAGAATAAATTGTCTGGTTGGATTTGATTGTATTTTTTTCAATTGTTTTTCTGATATGACCTAGATATAAAATTTTCTATGAGATGTGATATTGGGAGGGGATTCCCAGATCAATTATGGGCCTAGGATGGCTGAGCCTTTGATGGATGATGTGATGTAGGAAGGGATGCCCAGTTGATGTGGTAGCTATTGATTCCTTGGATATATATATATGAATTTTAATATGTATTTGGGTGTTGATTATGACCCCAAATATTATTTAATTGGTTGAAGATGGGATTAACTATTAATTTGATAATGATGGATTCCTGTTTAAAATGAATTTGTTTAATTGATGATGGCTAGGTTTATTGTTTTATCTATATTACTTTCCTATCATCTTGTGGTTCTTGGGTGAGCTCAGTTTCATTTTCCCTCTTAATGATAGCTTATGAAAGTACAACTAGATTATTTATATAATGGAATCATCCTAATGATGAATAAATAATTATTAACCAATATTGTTGGTTTTGGTGGAATCAAAATGATGAAATGATGATAATCTTGATAAACCATGGATCAGTTTGGATTGTGCTTGGAGGGAACATAATTCATGATGATGACTGATGATCTTATCATAAAATAATGTTAATTTTTTAATTTAATGCTTAATAATTAAATTAATGTAAGAAAACAATAAAACATAAAGAAGTAATTAATGTATCTCTTTTAAATTGATGTGTATTTATAGGACATTATTTCCATAGTATTGGCAGTTGTGTGGCCAAGACTTTATAGTTTTATTTAATCTCATTAGTATGTTATTATCATTATGTGGTTTTGAGATAAATTATATTATGTATATTATATGATTTCAAACAATTACCTAGCCATTTCAATTTGGGAGACTGAAACCCAGGGGACTCTAGGAGGTTGTTTTCCCTAACATCATGATGGAAGGATATATGGATGACTACACCTGATAGCTTGGCTCTTTTATTTTGATAGTTATATTTACTTTTATGTATTATAGTTAGTTTTCCAATATATATGTGTTTAATGAAGTCATGAATTGTTATTATTTCATTAAAATGTATCCCAATATATAGTATCTAAATGTTTAATATATGCATGTTGTGTGTATGCTATGATGGCATGAGGTACATACATTTTGAATGAACTATAATGGCTTGAGGTACAATACATGATGCTTGATACATGTCATAGGTAATCTGGTGTCTCTAGGAAACATTGTGGTATCTATATATTGTTATATTATATGGGATGATGTGATGATTTATTGCATGAGGAGCATGTTATGTTGTCTTTCCAAGGTGTCTTTGGGGTAAGTTATTTTGGTGTGAGATAGATCGGGACCTTGATTATTGGGGCAGATTGGAAAATGTGGGGATGAAGGAGTGGGGATCCCTTCATGTTTCATTATTATATTATATTCTATATTGTATAAGATAATTTATGAGGGTTAATAATGGAGAGGATGGGAACTTATTATACCTATTTATGTGATGAGTTAGTTTCACCATTTTCTACTATGATTTATCATGCCTTCATTATCTCTTTTATGAGAGGCATAAGTGAGGATCCTATAGAGTATATTGTTATACACACCCAATGTATATATAAAATATTCTTCAGGTCATTCGGAGCATGATTGATATTAGTATAGATATGAATATTTCATTATTTTTCATGATCTTTTTTACCATCATGGTCACTTTCATTTTTTACTTTTTGAACTTTTACTTTTCCATCAAATTTTTAGGCATGTTGTATCATTGTTTCTATTCAATTTATATTTCATTATAAAAGTTTACATATGTATGTAAAGGTTTTGAATGGTGTGTATGTCTTATTTCAATATCCTACATGTTATCTTGGAGAGTAATGCCTCCCATATGTAGGTTTATTATACCCTTTGTGCTAGTAATCAATATGGGACCTACTGGAGGCCAGACTTAGGTAGTCCCCACTTCCCTTCTCTCATTGCTGGGCTAGAAGGGGCGCAATTTTGGGTAGGGGGTCTTGACAATGTATATGTGCTTGTATGTTTGCACATATCTTTCTATGTATACAAAAATCTAATTATATAAAAGTAAATAGTAATTTGGATTTCCAATTTCACATATCTCATTGTAGTATTTACATACACATACACACATATATAAACAATCACAATAAAACAAGTTTGGGGTCAAGAAAAAATATATATGATTATATATATATATATATGTGTGTGTGTGTGGATTACATATTATTAAATGAATTAAAACCATTAAATTTTATTATCATAATTTAATTATATAATCACTTTTCATATTTAAATATACTACTAATATTATTAATATAAATTTTTAATAATTTATAAAACCAATAATTATTGTTACTCAAATGTCAAAAATTTAATCGCATCTATAAATATATATATTCATTTAAATACAAATTTTTATAATATATATTAATTTTAATATTATATATATGTATGTGAATATGTGTGTGTAATATATATATATATATATGTGTATGTATATATATTTAATATTTTCAATTAGAATATAAATAATAATGAAGAGACTATTTTTTTAAAGGGATCCACAACAACCCATATTAAAATCCTTGACATCAACTTTTGTGCCCCCACTAATGGGTTAAAGGCCCCCAATCCTGCAAATCATCAATAGGTTGTAATGTCGGATGATATTGTTGTAAGATGACATAAGAATACATACATTGGTAGGCTGATGTATGAATATTGGAATACCCAGTTTAACATTGAATCAAACAACGGACATCAGGCTGTGTAACGGTATTTTAAGACCACTAGTCCATTAGGAATCTCATTTTATGTGAATAGATATATGTGTATATATATATATATCCCATGTTATGTGGAGAATATTTTTCTTATACCAATTTAAAAATTCATTTATATTGTCCCAATGAACTATGTTTTAATTTTATTATATTTTTAACTTTATCATGTCTCACTAATTATATTATATATAAGAAGTCACTTTTTGGAAAAGATGTGTTTATATTCAGTTATAAAATTTAATCACATTATATTTACCAATTCATTAATTCTTTTTTAATCAAAAAACCAACCAGATAGATTGAAAATAAATCAATAAAATAGAACAAGGCCACATAAGAAAATCAAAGAACTAATTTACAATGGTTCTATCTGTTCGTATACTGGAAAAGTGATGATAAAAATGGCTCATTTTAGGTATATCAAATGAAAAAAGTGATGATGGAAAATTAATCCCTCAAAACACTAATCCTAGTAATATTTGGTCCAAATGGAAGAAAACTTTAATTAGGTTCCAAAATAGAATCATTCATTACCTGAAAATCTTATGTATTGAATATTTCCTTCATATCCTACAAAAAATTCAAACTCCATACCAAAATGAATAACATGTGACTCATCAACAAAAGTTCTGCAATTTGTTCTGAAATATTTATATAGATTTTCATTAATCTACCTGTTTTGGTCCTGACCAACAAAAAAATAACCACACTACAGATTCCTTCTCATGCTATATAAATATTGAATTTATGAACACCAATAAAAGGGGTGTTCCATCTACACAACCTGAAATATCTATCCCATATAATAAAAAATATTTTTTGAGTTCAGTTTAGATAACCATACTGTTATGGGTGAAAACAAAAACTATTTATGTCAGTCAACCTATATAAATTTAAACTCATTACAATAAACCCAAATATTCAATGTAACAAATCAAAAGTCGCAACCATTTTCAATGGGGAGTGAAGATTTATATTAACCAATATTTAATGGAAAATAGTTGAAAGAATCAACAACCAATAGAAAATTCACTAGGAAACATGCCACACACCCCTTATGTTTTGAAAATTAAGAACCACATGTGTAGGGGCATTTATTTTTTAAGGAAAATTACATGAAATAGGATCATTAGTGTTGTGATGTTTTAACATTAATTTTGTCATGGAATGTATATAAATATAGATATTCCACTATAAATATATGATCATATATAAGACTAGTATCATCGAGAGGTCTATCCAATGATGGGATGATAATGATTAAACAGATTCTATAGAGGTTATATATCTTAACATGAAATAATATTAACTAGAGTCCTTCTAAACACAAGTATAATGGATTTTGACCTCATCCAACAATAATGGGAATTCTGTGAATAGTTTCTCTATTCATATTATTATCCCCGGAAACAACATTATCCAAACACAATCCATACCTATTATCATTAAATAACTTTGAAACAATGTAATGTTATATAATAAAGATAGAATTTTTCACCCACTTAAGCAACTACCTATTTTTACTCTATAAATTAACCCTATCTTCATAGATGACTCTCTAATAATGACCCTTATTCATGAGTACATGTTCACTACAAACACATCCCTATGAAAAACTATTCCCTGAACCCAAACATGAATTCATAAAATCCAAATGATGATAATATTTAAAATGAAGAACCTTTTCACTCAAGGAACCATGATTTCTCAATTGTATCAAACATTTTATTGTATGAAAATAATCCTTAAAAGAACACAAATTCCTAAAAACCAAAACCCCACAATCCTTTGGTACAAATAATTTATCCTGTGACACCTAATAGTATTTATTTATTCCATCATTTTATCCACACCCAAACTCTTCTAATCGATAATATGTGTGATAAAAAAGAACATCAAAGAGATTAATAATTGACATGAAAAATATTAGGATTTATCTGGAAACCACCTTAACAAGAATATATTTTTTATAATTGGAAACCCTCTTGAAAGAACACAACTAAATATTCTTATCAATCATGTCAATAATATTCTATTAAAAATAAATCTTTGATATTCCAAATACTATATAAATGAAAATTATTTTTTAATGTTTTTACACTAGTTTGATGCTATAAATTATTATACATCACCTTTACTAAAAGAATAGATGTTTATACTAAAGGATACCTCATATTTTTAATTGTTCACTGGATGAACAGATTCCCTTTTATTAATAGGAAAAAAAATTTAATAAAACAATATTCTACCAATATGGAAAAACTAAATAATATTATTTAATTTAAAAAAAATAAAGGGGAAATAAGGTACTGAGGAAAAAAACATTACACCATGAGTCAAATTATTCTTTTTTAAAACTATCCTAAGATTATAAAAAACATGAGGCAAAAGGATATACATGTATGAGGAAATTGTATCTCTTTGATGATGGTTTCAAGAAGGAATAACTCTTAGTGTGAAATTGTAATTAACCATGAACATAAATGAAATCAAATAAGCAAACTATATAATGACATGGACCCATTAGTTATGGAATCCAATTTCGATATAGACAAAGGGAAAAATTATTACTCGAATATATCATATGCTTTAATAATGTATAGATTTTGTGACATTACACACCATATAGATAGGGTGTTAATATTCATTGGATGAAAAATCTCATGAGCAGTGATGGTATTATCTTAGATGGTGTTTTTGGGTATAAAGGAATTTTTTATTTGAAAAATATTTTATGGAATAAATATTCTTTGAATATTGACCACTATTTTCATGAATATTATATTGGTCACACTAATAAGGTATATGGGCCTAAATTCTGAGACACTAGAAGGTTTTTCCACATTGGGATCAAGGATATCATAGTTTCATTAGTTGAGTAAAATAATGAAATTATTTCCATAAATATTTCCAGATATGTATGATATACGGTCATATATGATGAAATAACTACTAACAGAAAATGTTATATAACCCATCAGGTCTATGGGCCTTAGTGGCATATATTTTTTAAAAATAAAATGTGGAATCTTTATTAGTAATGTATTTATAATGATCATTAGTCATAAAATTTGTCACTATTAGGGAGATAAAGGAGGAAACCTCAATTCAAATTAAATACCCAATAGAATAGTATATATCTTGAATAGAACTCGAAATTGTATCCAAATTTTTTTTTGATTCAAAACAATATATTCCAATATATTTCAATGGTAATTTAAAAATAACCAAACATTTACATGAATAGTTAAATTTTACTATCTTTTATACTTCTATTTTTATAAATATATTTTTTTATAGAAAATATTTTTTTGGTGGAGAAAGAACATTTATTTGAAGGAATTATATTAAATAATTATACAAAATTGTTTTTAAACACTGAATGAATGATTAGTTATTTAATGGGATAAATATATAAAATTTTTTAGAAGTAAAAACAATAATGTAGTCAATCTGATTAAGTTATTTCAAGACTACTAAACAAGAATTTGTGTAATTCATTGGAAAAAAATTCATTTTACTACCTGAAAAATTTATATTACAACCAGATAAAATATAGATATACTATAACCAATAATAAACACATGATCGTTAGAAAAATATTTTGTGAAAAATTCATTCATGTAAAGAACAATTTGTTTACATCATTCCGACCACATACTACATTTACCGATATGACCATTGAAAAAATTCCTATAAATTGAATATAAAATTAAGGATGATGTTTATTTTAAAAAATATACTATCTAAAGTTACTATAATGAATTTATAACTTCTTTTTTACATTGAGAGTGATTCACCCTAAAATTTTTGGGAGTCATTTTATTAAGGAATACCTGAGAGGTTATTTTTGAAATGAATTAACAATTTATGGGTTTCTGTTATCTATCTAATCATTCTTACCGAGGGACTCTTGGGATTTGATGGAAGAGGTGTATCTAATTATTCTTCTCAATATCATTTAGAGAGAGGAATCTATAATTATGTCAAATAATTGTATTAAGGGATTTCTTATTACAAGAAATGAAATTCTTATTGTTTGGTGATAACCATGGTGACATAAATTCTAGGTTGGTGACATCCTTCACACATAAGGTTAATCATTGGGTGTCAATTAATGATATTTTAAAATTCATCATTACATTATTTAAAATCATTGTTATAACTTGTTTTTTCTTTTTTTTTCTTTTTTACATTTCTTAAAGAATATTTTTTTCGTTTAAAATATCTCTTAACTCTATATTTATATCAACTATCTATACAAATTCTATCAAATAAAGTTTCTTATTTTGTCATAATGTAAATTATATAGCATATTTTAAAGGGATAATTAATATAATTATTTTTATTTTAAAAACTATAATTCACTAACCTCCACCCCTTAAAGGTATTGAAGTCCCCTATTCATCCTAGGAATGTCAAAACTAATGGCAGTAAAACCTAGATCAAGACTCTTAAAATTCAAAATATGGTACTTCATTTATATTTTCAAAGCTTTATGAGGAATATAATACATATTCTAGTTTCTTTATTGGGGGTGGGGGTCGATTCCCTTAACCACATGAACCATAAACTATATTTATTCGTGGAATTAGTCTCTAAATTTTTTTTAGAAGCCCAAATCCACATGATCATATGAGAAAATACTGAAAGAGTATAAAATACCTTAATATGATTCTCAATATGGTCAATATCACTATCAAAAATACATAATTTATTTATTCACCATTACTTTAGTAAAATATCCACTATTATGGTTTTAGAATATAAACCATATTTACAAGAACTCCATGGGAGCAAACAATGAGTTAATAGTCTTCCTTTTTTCACATTCATGAAAATTAGAAAAATATTCTAATTAAAAACCAACAGAAAACTTTAATTATATTAAGACTAATAGGGAAATGGTCTAATGAATTAGTGAAGATACAAGATTACTAATTGAAATGAAAAATATCATCCTATTGAAAATACCATATATATCTATCAAGTCATTCTAAAACAACTATATACTTCAACATTACCCAAGACAATGTTAAGAAGATTCATATAGCCAAAATATGATAAACCTATAAAAATAAAAAATCATGAAAATATTACATCAAAGAAAGAGGACTAAAAAACACCAACCATTTCCTTAGAGATAATAACTTCTTTAAATCCACCAACTAATAAGGGTCGAGAAATATCACTATACACAATCTTCATTAGATGCAATTATGTCTATTTTTTTATTGTTCCAGCCATAAAATCCCACATTATTATTGAATAAAAATCATAATTTGATTATGAGTGTATTTTTTTAATTTTAGTGACCAATTAATCATTTTAATAAAAGTTTTAAGAACCTATATAACCTTATATCCCTATAGGAAAAATACATTGGAATCCATTTTTTATTGAAAAACCAATCATTTTTGTTGTTTCTAATATAGTTTCCGACATAAAAACCATTTTAATGAATTATTTTCAGATCCAAAATTATAATGACCAATCAATGCAGTGGTTTCAAATCCTACAAATGTTTTTTCATAATAAACTCATCGATACAAGTTGGAATATAATCATTAGTCCAATTAAAGTGAAATAAATAGTACAAATGAACCATATGGATATAAGAAAATATCTGAAAAACTATAAAAACATATCTTATAAACCAAAAAATATAACTACTAATCCAATCAGACAAATGCGATGAATACTCTAATCTAATAAAACAAGTAATCAAATAAAAATAAAGAAGACTTCAATACAATGAGAATTGAAAATTAAAAAACCTTGAGAATAATTTATATTAGATGAAGCTTCATCTAGAGAGAGGATACCAGATCCAAATATCTAGATTTCTCAAACTCAAATGAATAATCAAACAAGGGAAAGAACCAACTGTTTGAATAACTAACTGAATCAATTTGAAGAAGTAACAATCCTCCTAAAATCCAAATTTAATGATATTTTTTTGAAATAAATTCAATGAAAATTCCTTGATTATTAGGCTGATATGAGGACCTATAAGCCATAATATATAACTAACCAACCGTGTTAAGAAGAAAAATTCAGAAATAGAAAAATATGTATCTGATTCTAAACATAGGACAAAAATTTCCCCTAAAAGGTGGAAAACACCATGAAAACCACCTATAATATAGTTACCAAAATTGAGAGGAAACAAAATCACATAGAATAGATACTCTTCTCCTATTAATTAATTATATATTCATTTAAAATATGTAACATAATTAATCAACCATTATCTAGAATATAAATCCTTTATTATAAAATGAATACCAGGAGTCATATTAATTATTTTTTACACCAATCTAAAATTAAACTAATACCTTTATTTATTAATAAATTACATATTGACTCTATATTAACAAGTATATACTATCTATTAAATAGTTATCAAACAAAATTGGTATCATGTTTCAAAAAACATCTACCAAATGTAAATTGGGGATTTAATTCCTTTAATCATTACTAAAATACAAAAAACATCCTCAAATTATTAAAAAACTCAAAAAATCATGAAAATGAGATCAGTAACATCACAAACACAAATCAATATATTATAACCTTTTGGTTAATCCCATTGCATATCTTAAATGGTATCATAAAAATCTCTGAACATGAAGACCATTGTATGTGAGTATGTTATTTCTTTTTGATTAAATCATGAAACTACTCATAATTAAAACATATTTATAAATATTTAACTAAATGATTTTAAAAAATATATACATCTAATTGATTTATCTCAATAGTCTAATTGAAATGAATAAAAATCTCAATTTTGAACAACCATACAATTTCAATGTTTCCAAAATTTAACTTCCACTTACTCTGTAGAAGTTTATATCTCATACATCATTATATATTAGGTTTTATATTTCACATGTTAGTTATTTTCCATGTTAAAAATATGTGTTATCTATTTTATAAAGGACTGTTTTTTCAAACTAGATCAGTTAAGTTCATGGTTTCTATAAGGCACAAGTTAACATGGGTTTTATTTTTTTACAATAAAATACATACAAACGTACCTAAAACTTTAATATTTTAATTTTATTGAAATAAATAATTAAAAATTATGATTGATTATTGGGATCACAGTATTGTTTTATTTTAGAAATAATTTTCATTATCTTTCCAGATGAATCCATTACTAAAAAATGAAAGATTTCTGATACATGTATACATAGTATAATAATATAAGAATTACAAATATTTTTATTCATATAATTCATTAAGTCCATATCATCATATATGTTGACTATGTAATAACACTTTTTATCAAATATAATGACTATAAATGTCTGAATGTCTCTTTATTTAGAAAATGAATCAAACATTAATGTATATTGACTATATAATAGTTATTATTATATAAATTTGTGTATACAGTTACTTAATATAATTATTTTTATATTTTTGTAAATATAAATATTTTTAAAATAAATTATATTAATATAAATAAAAATTTTATGGATGAAAATTGTATAATAGAAGAGTATGATGTTGGGGTTACCGAATTCATCGTGATTTAAATGGAGCACGTAAATAGACCTTATCAAATCATATTCATGTGTTTAATTTTTTTCTTCAATTTTTTTTCCTTGAGGTTTTGGAAAAAATTAGATTATCACATAATATATAAATGTTAAAAATATTGGATAAATCTTAAGGATGAACTGAATATATTTAGTCACTTGTATAACAGTACAATTTATATATTTCCTTATATGATTAAAACATAAATAATAATTAATATCATAATAGAGAAATGTAAAAAATATTTTACGTTTTACTTCATCATTATACATAGTTTCTTGATAAGTTAAAGAGATTTTCAAAGATACCATGATCTATTGGTTGTATTAAATATAAAACACTATCAGACATATTAATGATATATAAATTGATAGATGGAAATTGATGGAGCAATACAATATTTATGGAATGGCTTACTCTCTTGAATTATATTTTATTTCAACATAATTCTTTTAATTGTTGAATTGAATATTCAAAATTATTTCTATTTTCAATGCATATGATCTCTAAAATATTACATGAATGTTCAATTGATTGTATAATTTTCCTCAAGGTCCATGAATCACTAATGAATTTACATAGCTGTTGTGTGTCTCAATACAATAATAATGAATCAACTACATCAATATTATAGCCTATATTCTAAAAATTATATGGTTTATATGTCTATGTGGTATTGAAAAAACTACATGAAAATTGAAATGGATATAGATAAAATAAATCATGATGGAAATATTTGTAACATAATAGTCTATACTTAGTTGAAGCAACTTTTTCATGAGTATATTGAATTTGGAAATGATTTTAGAAACCCCACTTTTTTTATATCAATGTATTAATTAAATCATTTTACAATTAAAATATATCTAAATATTAATCAAACAATGACACGGTTAAATTATAACATGTCGTAGTGGTTATTAATGGAGAATAAATACATTATAGTTTATATAATTATATTAAGATGAAACAAATATTTTAATAATATATATGATTATTTGGGTCCATTGAGTGAATTTATAAAATATATATGTTATTCATGTGGTATGATTTATGATGATCAAATAAATGAATATTTAATTTTGAGAGTCAATTATTTTTGGAAGAAAATTGAATTTTCTAAAAAGGAAAATTTTCCAGGATATATCATAATAAAAATGACCATGTGTCCTAGTTTTAAATATGGTACACACTCAGTTAGGTAGAAATATTCCTCTATTAATGTTCATTAATAAATCATAAATTTTTACCATGACAACATCAATACTAATCACAAACATTATTAATCAATGGGAATTCAGAAGAAGAAACAACATCACTCAATTAAAAGGTGATGAACAATATGATAAATTAATGGATATAATTAATATATTTGTCAATGAATTTTAGAAATCCCATAAATGGTTTTGAAAAAGAAATCATTTTAGTTTATAATTATTTTATAAGAACTATTTTTATGTCAACAATTTCTATGATGTACGATTTTTGTAAAAAATGTTTGTTATAGTTTCTTTGAAATAATACTCAATAAACCTAAAAAACATAAATATCATTAGGGATAATTCAGACATTATTGGCATGGAGACATGGGAATATTTGACACTAGTGATTGGTGATATATGGATTTTCTTCTAACAACAGTATACACTTTTTCAAGTTAAGGGATGTTTTCATTTTAATACTTATTTAGTTGTAATAATTTTTCATGAGATATTCATAAAATATCAATAATATATTATTTTTAACTAATATAAAGTTAATGGTCAGAAACTGACATGCTATTATGTTTTGGAATTAAAATTCATTTTATCTAAAAAATATACCACTTATTTATAGGGATTTTCATCCTTAGAAATGTTATATACAGTAATTTTATATACTCGGTGATGTTTCCAACATTTGATAAATAAATTAGTAACATATTATGTTAAATGGAGCTGCTTCTCCAACATCCATTATTTAATATAATGTCACACTTTTTGGTTCACTTTGTTAGATTGATATGACACTATGGTACTACAAATTATATATGGATGTACACCTATAATCATAATATTACTATTTTGAAAGGTTAGTTCAAAAACAAAATCCATCCATATGTTACTATTTTAGAGTAATATATTATTGAGGAAGATAATGAATTATGTATTGACTACCAATTCAATGTGGATACGAATGGTATCAAACAATATTCAAACAATGGGTGCCTTGTGGGTGAAGTAATTTCAAGAATGGATGTTTTTCCAATTACCATTATGGAGGAGTATTCCCACCTTTACATATTGTGTAATTATATATAGGTTGAACCATATATTAAAAATCAAAAAAATGTATTGGCATTTTAATATTTCAATTTCTATAATCTAGATATCAAATAAACCTAATTAACAGAGTACAATATTGATTCTGAACCACATTATTAATGAGCCATCTTAAATCCAAATTCAATTTTAAAAAGTCATCATCACAAAATTAATGGAATAACTATAGATTTATTGACATAAAATTAATATATAATTTTCTAGTATACATTTTACGTAAATGAAAAGGATTCATATGGTATGATGCAAAATAGTGGAGTTAATACTATAGTATAAGTGATTTATAAATCTAGTACTATAGATAGTACTATAATTTTTTCTGAATATGTCACACTTTAGCGTCATCAATAAAATATGAGTGATTTATTATATAATTTTTCAAGTATTAATTTTCAAATGACAATTGGTTGACAATATAAGTTTAGTTGAAATCAATGAATTAGGATTTATGTTAGTAAATTTTATTAATGAAGGGTATGAGGATGATAAATTTTTATTGGAATCATATGTAGTACACAGGTTTTATTCATATAATCCTTTAAATATAATTTTTTTCAATTGTTATATTTGTAGATAAAAGATGCATGATAAAATGAAAATTCTATTACATTGGAGCCTTTTGTTGGGATATAATATTCATTTCATGAGGGTCCAAATGATAATGGTCACATTTATATGAGAGGAGGCTATAATGATCGTTTTTTCTACAAAATAGAGTCCTTAAATTCCTTCAATATTTGGAAAAAATAATAATGTTCCATTAATTGGTAAAATATCTCTAATATATGTTTTTATATAATAATAAGATTCCTCATATTATTATGTTTTTATTACTATATTTTTGTAATTTAAATAAAATTTTTATCTACTTATGAAAATAATGTATTTGAAACATATTGATCCAAGAAATTTTAAGGAACACCATTTTTCATATTTTGAAATTGGTGTCATTGTAGTAGGAAAACTACAGAATTTTGAAAAAAAGATATGAGTTGCATAACATGATCGTATTAGTAAAAACATTAATTTAAGAAGTATAGATAGAAAATTATTGTTTTTATGGAATCCAAGAGGATATCCTGGTGACACTATGAAATCATTTTTATTTTTTATTTTTTGGTCAATACTAGAATAACAATGCTTCCTAATGAAAATTCATGGTACAATGTTGTTCCTTCAATGATGAAAATAATATGATAAGATATTACGGTAAAATTATTATATACTTCCTCGCTTATTCTATAAAAGAAAATAAATAAAATAATGATTTACTCTTTATTAAATAATTTATAGTACATTTATATTAGATTATTACTGGGTGAAATGTTTATTAATGGTTATTGGAAGGATCATAGAGACATTCACACACATCTTAGGAATAATAATTATATGTATGTTGTGAAGAATGTAAACCCCCAGCTTCCAACTATAAACACTAACTTGAAAAATAATGAATCCAAGGATGATTTTTTAGGACATTGGGAGGAGGGATTGTTTCAGGTATATTTTTTTGGTAATATTTTATTTTACGTTAAATTTATTAGTCTTTTTGATAATGATTTATTAATATATGAAACAAAAAATTAAAGAAAAAAAATAAAATCTTTTCATTGAAACTTATCTTTCACAACCATAAGTATATGACGATGTAAAATTCACATTAATAACTACTAGGCATTCTAAATCTATTTTGAAAACATACATCATATAAAAAATAATTTAAATATGTTCCTTCTTTATATAAATATTTATGAAACAAAATCTCCAGAAAATCCATCCAATGTATTGTGCAATGGAAAGCGGCTTGTGTAAATAAAAATGGGAATGTAGTATATAAGGAGATATAGAAACTATGTGAATGATATATAAGTATTAAACAATTTAAATTTCTTTCTCTATAATATATTACATAATAACAGATATTTATCTCATATTTTGTTTTTACTAATTATATATAATATTCCTCATCTCTTTTAATCATTAAAAATACTTTCAGTTCATTTATAGAATACAAAATATTATAGACACATTAGTGTTGTAGGTTTTAATGTTTCACTCAATGTATAATTTTAGAAAATAAAGCCATATTGGGATACCAAGGACAAAATTAAAAACATACAGACACATGTAAATTCACTGAAAGAAAATTTTGTTTTTTGGTATAATGCGATAGAACACTATCCTAAAATGAGTTAATGGGAAGTAACAACAAATATTAAACCACCACATGAAGAGGAAAGCTACCTAGTACCGAGGTGATCCATGTTCCTCAAGTTAATTCTTTCCCTTGTTAATAAATATTTTCATAATAGCTTCTACTAAATTTGAATAAAAAACAACATATACATTAATTATATTAATATTATAGATGGTTGAATTGATAGTTATATATTATTATCATCACCCCATCATCACTAATTTGGGATAGGACTCCTTTGAAATTTTAAAATATAAATTTAATAGAATAAAAAAAAATTCACACCTTGTTTATTTTTATGTTAACATATTTCAAATTTCAATAGGTAATATAATAGAATAGATGTTTTATATTCTAAATATTAATGATTTAATGAGTTATCTAATTCCCAATTTATTTTATAAAAATAAATTTAATAAATAGTCAATAAATGGTATGAACTGAAGTGTGTTATTATAGAAGGAGAAAGAAAAGGGGAAATTCAAGGTTTAATCAAAACAATATATATGGTCAATGAATAAATGTAGAAGAAATTTCAAGAGCATTGTTACCTACCAATTCATATGCCAAATTTATTAACATAAAATATTCATGTAGATACATAATTACATTGTTAAATTATAGCCTACCTCAAATTTGATGAAAAAATGTATAGAGAGTACATTACTGGAAAGATTTTTCATCAAAATGTTAATGAAATTCTCTGAATTTAATTGATTAGAGGCTTAATTTTTAATGTAAGAATGATCTAGTTTTATTAATATATTACTCTAATAATTGATATTCAATGAAAATTGAATTTTAATACAATAAATAATTTTTATAGAAGTATATATCACTATAATGTAAAGGTAAAACCATGTGGATAAAAATTTTGGTTTATTAGTCTTAATGAAACCTGTAAAAAACATCATTGGATAAATATAAAATTTCGTTAAGAGCGTAGAATTTAGCTAGAATTTTTTAAAATAAAATAATTGATAAATGACAATTCATAATACCTATACCATAGAGGAAAAAATTTCAATATAATCATATAAAATATATTTAATTTAATTACACATCATACTACCTTTTTTATAAGAATCACATTATGATCATGTGATCTATTTAGAAAATTTTCTGTTATATTTTTAGGACCCGTTCATGGATATCTAATAAATAAATAAATCCTCATTTTCTTGATGATTTTTTTCTATGAAATATGAAACATTTTAAAAATAATTGTAAAATCAATTGTTTTATATTATGTTTAAAAATATTATGATAGATATGTTTTTATTTATCATATAACCCATGGGTTGAGGATAACCAATCCAAATAATAACCCTATGGATTACGATAAATTGATATATATTAAGGTATATATTGTATAATTTCACAATCAAAATATATATCAAAACCAAATAATTATTTTGGTCAATTTGATTATATTTTACAAGAAAATTTAATTATAGTGATTTTGGTTATTATATTTGTAAATTTATGTTATAAATCATACTCCTTCCACAAACATGAATCCCAAAAGTTGTATTTCTGAAGGATATAAAAATTTCTTTTTAAATAATTATTATCTATTTGTTTATCTAAATTTTTTCCTAACTAATAAAACCCTAAATATCATACATATTAAAATTGAAACTATATATTATTAATATGTTTAGGAAACCTTCAATGGTTTATTAATGTTTATAAACCTCATGAAGAGGTGATTTCAAATCATGCTATAATTTTTTATCAAATTTTTCATGAAGATATGGTTTATTTAGTTCTTGTTTTTGTAATTTTATTATCTTTATAATCTATTTATATATAGATAGACTTTACAATCTCATGAATTTTATCTCAGTAGGAAAAAATTATATAAACATATACTTTTTAGTGAAATAGTATATAATATTGTTATGGATGAACATTCAAGGCCCACATTAATTCTAAAGATGTTCATTTTTTATATTTATGGTCATTTGTTAAAAAGGATCAATGGATCCAAAAAATCAGATTAAAAAAGTATAAATGACTAATGAAAACCAATACTAAGATCACAAGGATAGATAATTGAAGTGAAACATAATATTGAATTCAATAAATAATGGATGTAATCAATACAATATTTCTTCCACTGCACTATCTACAAACATTATCATATGGGTTTCATGGAGATTACCTAGAGGTAGTCATGTGTATTTAATGTGGTATAATTGTATAAAATAAAATTCCTTAATATTTAGAAATTCTTATATATTTACCTGAATAGGACCAATCCATGTGATACGACCAGTCATATATTATTATATGTATTGGTAGTAGTATGAATGTATGATTTATTATATCACTTTGTTATAGAATTTGATATATCAAAATTTTATCATATTAAAATTGGAATTAGAACATATCACCTTCCATGCGATAGATTGCCATGACCCTTCCCCCCGGACTCGTGCGACGACTACCCCAAGCCCACCTTCCATAAGCTAGGGGTTGGTTAATAGCACTAAGAAGACATATCCCAAAAAGGGAAGGTATAGCCTTTAAACCTTTACACGCTCAAACTAGGTACACAACAAAAGAATACCATGTATTATAACTAATGAATGTAAAAAATTGAACTGAATAAGAATGGTCCAGTATAAAAACCCAACTAAAAAAGTACATCGAAATGGGGAAAACAACTCCTGAGGTTATTCACCAATGATCCTACCTGAATGGTAGGTATAACTTGTCACGAGGGCTCTCCATGTCAATCGGTCGCCTTCATATACCTTCTAGTCATGGATCCCAAAACTCAGTCAATGTTTTTCGTCATCTTCACAATAAAAAACAAGGTGCGGGCAAAGCCTGTGTAGGGGTGAGTATAAAAATACCCAGTAGGGACCTTGAGAACCCTAAAGGTCTTCCGGAATTCCAAGAAAACAAATCCAAAAAGCATGATCTCAATCACAAAAGTACAAAGTAAAATAGTTATCTCACACCAGGTATACAACATAAAAAAATGAATAAATATGATTATTTATAATGTTAAACCATCCTATTTTGTCGAGAGGCATTTTCTGCTAGACCGGACAAGGTCTCTAGGAGCTAACCCACAAAGGATCGCTAGGTTCTGACCCACAGAGGATCGCTAAGTGCTGACCCATATAGGATCACAATGTGCAGACCCATATAGGGTCTCTACGTGCTAACACACAGAGGGTCGCTATCTACTGACCCATAGAGGATCACTAACTACTGACCCAGAGAGGATCACTAGGAGCTTCCTCACATCATAGCTAGCAACCGGATTCCCGCACATAGCATGATTAATTTTGGGAGGATCCACTCTTATAACCATTGGACTTACCATAACCACCACTAATTTCTACAAAAAATTAACCTAAATAACCTACATATCATAAGGGTTCCAATTCAATAGATGGGATGTCAATCGGATGCTCGGTCTATAAGTTATAGGTATTTTAGTACTGAGGGAAAGGTTGGATTTGGGATTTATCCAACCCGAACATACTCCAAATTTCTCTAAAACCTAGGTTGAGTATCTAAAAAGGACGAACTTGTTCTATGTATTCCAGTGTCATAGACGGTTCATCAAACTAACGTCTGGTTAAGAAGATATGTCCCTTTTATGAGAAACAGGGTTAAAAAGGGTTTAGGTCTGGCCTGACCAGGTCGGACCGACCCATCCCGGTTAGGGTTGACCAGACCTGACCCAACCCATTCATCCCAAGCCAAAATGGTTGGGCCCGGCTTGGTCCATGTCATTGGGCTATGGGATGAACCTGCAGGGCCGATGAAAAGGCCCGACCAACCCGGCAGGGCGCGCCCCACCGTAGTGTGGAACTATCTCGGCCCACTAGCTAGGTGTAAAATGTCAGTTTTGCGCAGTCCCCTCCCTAAAATAATGACTCTTTTCAGGCTCCACAATCAGTGGAACTATGTTACTAGTGCTCCACCTGACCGGTCTGCATGGTCCTGTCTACAATCGTGACCCGCAAGAGCAGGTCTGCCCTCTGTCATGGCTTGAAGCTGTGGTGTGCTTCCATAGTGCACCACCTGCTTTCAACATGCCTGGAAATGGTCAGATGCAACTATTCAATGCAGCACAGTTGGGCCTCATCATCCTCTCGTGGCTGGAGGGCGTCAGCCACTACCACCGGTCACTAGCACCTCCATGTCAGTGGTGCTTCCGCGGTCCACTAGTAAAGCTTCGGTGGACTGATTTTCATCTCTTCAATGTCCACAGGCCTCTCAGAATTCCTCCTACACTGTGTGGCCCTTTTTTTTGTGCCGACATATTTCTCAAACTCCCACAAAGAACACATCAATCCAATATCTGTAGAGGGTCTGGACCTTTTTTAATTCGTTCCATGCCCTCCTCCTTAGCGTTATAACATGGAAAGGAATTAAACAATCAACAAATTACAAGTATAACAACAAAACCCTTAACATGAACTATATGGAGGACACTGAGAATGTAGAAGAAGGGATTTATTTTGAAGATGTTCATCAGAATTCATCAATCTATGGATCAAATCCTTAGTGGTGTCATCGAATATCAATTCATCATTAAAGGAAGATGTCACAGTCACTTCCTCAAGACTCCTCATATGGGTTTCCAAAACCCACTCCATGAAATTTATTAAATAAATGGAATGATTACCTCCCACGTTGTTTCATTAAAATGATTCATTAAATAATTATAATAAATGAACCTATTAACCCACAAGAATTGTGGTTACACAATTAGATATTCATGTTATTTAAAAGACTACCAATTAAAGATCGATGTTACACTATTCTCCAACCATCGGCCTCTCAACTGTTGCAGAAAGAATAAAATAAATTATATAGTTATTTAATTATTTTTCCAAAATGTTCAAATAATAAATTTTTTGTCTAACCCATGCCGGTTGAAGTGAAGCCTCACCTAAGTGAATCCCGACAATGATAATTCAACGGTTCCCCCATATTTTTAATTCGAGCATCGGCTCAAAAGATAGAAATCACCACTCGGACATTTACTGAACGTACCTTAAAAAAAGTTCCAAATTACATACTTTGATCTCTAGGCCTTGGAATAATGGGCCATTAATTTACGCTAACTCATAATAATTTCATAAAAATAATCAATTTATATGGAATTTATAGGTCCTTACATTCTCCCTACCTTAGTTTTATCATCCCTGAAATCCACAAAAAGGTTTATGAAAAAAATAGGGACAGAATGAATGAACATGAGCCTCCTTCTCCCATGTGCTCTCTTGAAAGTTCTTGTGCTACCAAAAAACTCATACCAGAGGAATTGACTGCCCCCATAGGATCTAATCATGTTTATCCTATATCTCCACTAGAATCTCCACAAACATGTCCCCATCATCAATGTCTAGATCACTACATTCGATGACGTGCGATGGATCAAGCATGTATTTTCTCAATTGTGACACATGGTAAATTTTGGAAACCTTGTGAATATATGGTGGAAGATCTATGTGTCACGCCACCTCACCAAATCTATTAATAATTTTGACATTTCTGATGATCCTCGGTGATAGCTTGCCACCCCAGCCAAATTTCCACAATCCTCATCGAGGAGAGACCCAATGGAAAACATGACCACCCTCCTGAAACTCCAACGGTGTCTATCGCTTATCAGAAGAAGACTTCATCCTACGTTTTGTAGTAATCATCTGCACCTCGATGACCTGCAAATTCTTAGTGGTAGCCCATACCATCTCGGGACCCACCAGTGATGACTCCCCTTGGTCTATCCTGCATAGTGGTGATCTCCATGGTCGCCTATACAAATCCTCAAATGCTATCATACCGATGGTGGGTTTTCTAATGTTGTTATATGAGAAGTCAACCAATGTAAGGTGGTCCTCTAAAATTCATCCAAAATAAAGTACGCAAGCACAAAGAATGTTCCCAAGCATTTTTATGGTCCGCTCTGTCTGACCATCTATCCGAGGATAAATGGCGGTGATCAAACATAGGTGAGTCCTGAACACCTCCGGCAATACCATTAATAACTGGGATGTAAAATGAGTGTCAAATTCTGATACAATCATCGAAGGAACCCCATGAATCAGTATTATATCTTGTATTTAGAGGCGTCCATATCCCTCTATTGATTCCTTCTCACGAATGGTTCAGAAGTGGGACAACTTGGTGAGTTAGTCAACAATCACCCAGATAGAATCATGGTCCCTGGACATACATGATAGCCATGCCACAATTTCCATGGAGATGTCATCCTACTTCCATTCTAGCACCTCATGTGGTTGAGTGAAGACTTCTAGATCCTGGTGCTCTGCATTCACATACTAACAAGTAAGGCATCGTGAAACAAAGTCTTCCACTTCTTTTTTCATCCCTGATCACCAGTACTCACACCGGAGGTCCTGGTACATCATCGCCACAACATGATGTGCCTCTAAAAGGGATATTTAGAACACACTCAACACCTCCTCCTATAGCATCACTTGTACCATGGTGCATCCTCTGAAAAGGATGAGATGCTCCCCACCATCAGAAAATATTTTTAAATTTTGTCCTGAGGTTATCTGAGCACGTCGGGTCTCAAAGTCAATGTCCCCATGATGTGCCTCCCAGAGTCACTGAAGTAGAAGTGGAGTGACATTAATACACTAAAGGTAAGATTCTCTCTCACTAACCACGAAGTATATTTCCAATATGGCTATCTACTTTGTCGTCTTACTCAGAAACTATAAACCAAACCTCTGGATAAGTGTGTCCGCCACTACGTTCCCCTTCGTAGGAGTGTAGACTATCTCTATGTCATAGTCCTAGAAGAACTCCAACCATCTTTGGTGTCTTAGGTTCAGGTCCTTTTGTGAGAATATATACTTGATACTATTGTTATCAGAGTAGATAGTAAATTGTTCACCCATCAAGTAGTGTCACTACAACTTTAAGGGAAAGACCATTGATGCTACCTCTATGTAATGGGTAGATTATTTATTCTCAGGATGCCTCAAATATAGTGAGTCATCAGTGATAACTACTCACTCCTGTATCACAACACATCCTAGTCTGGTCCCTTATTTTTCGCATTGGGCTACATTCCCAACACCCTCTTCTAGTATCCATAAGATGGAGACACTCGTCAGTCTTTTCCTCCAATCCTAGAATCTCTATTGGCATCTATTTGTCCACAATAATGGATTTCCATTATTTTTCAATGTTTACATGTGTGTTTCTACTCTGTAAAATTCAGGTATGAATCTCTAGTAGTAACTATCAAACCCCATGAAACTCTGCACCTCGGTCACACTCTTGGGTGGCTCCCACGAAAGAAATGCCTCTATCTTAACCCAATCCACTACAACTCCAGAATTCAAGATAAAATACACCAGAAAGTGGACCTCCAATTTCCAAAAATGGCCCTCTGAGATCTTAGCAAAATTCTGGTTCTCTTGGAGTGTATCCAGAACAATCTGCAGATTATTGGTGGTCTCTTCCTCTGATAATGAGTACACCAAGATGTCGTCAATGAATACCCCCACTAAGAGTTCAAGGAATGGCAGGAAAATCTAGTTCATGAGTCACATGAATAATTCTATGGAGTTGGTAACACTAAAAGGAATCACCAATAACTCATTGTGGATATATAGCCATCGGAAGGCTATCTTCGGTAAATCCTCATCTTGTAATTGAAGCTGATGATATCCTAATCTGAGTTCTATCTTCAAAAACCAGTGAGCTCATATAAACTAATCAAAGATATAATCAATCCCCAGGATTTGATACATTTTCTTCACAGTCACCTGGTTCAGGTGCCGATAGTCCATGAAAATCTTGAAATTCTCTGAAGTCTTCCTAAAAAAACAGGTCTAACCATGGAGAAACACTGGTCCATATTAACCCCTTACATTAAAATTCCTCCAAGTGTTCCCTAAACTCAAAAAGCTCCAAGGGATCACTATGATATTTTTTGGTAGATATTGGTTTCTCCTCAAAGTACAGGTTAATATATAAGTCAACCTCTCTGTGAGGAGGTAGTCCTGGAACATCATTAGGAAATACATCATCGTACTGTTCCACCACTAAAGGATAACTCAGACTCCTCTATTCAACTTCTCTAAGGGAAAGTCTATCTAACTGATGAGTGATTGGTTTCTCCCACCTTCGAGAATGGCTATCCTGAGATGCAAAGGATCCCTTCTCTCCAGGGAAGGATAACATAGTCCCATCATCATTGACACACCATACTTTTCACCTAAAACAGTCTATCTGAGCTTGAAATGGGGATATCCATTCCATACCCAATAATTCATCATAAAGGACTCGACGTTGCTACTAGGATATCCCAGCTGATGCTCTCTCCACCTTGAGAAACTCAGACTACCAAAACCAGTGCATAATCTTCGAATCCTCTATTGTAGGTATCTCTAATCGTAAGGATGGAGCCAACGGCTCCACCAGAATCTCTGAGATCTAAAATAGATTCATGGAAATTAAATAGTGACTAGAAACATGGTCTATAATTATTACATCTATCTTGGAAGAGTAAAAGATTTTACCCTTAATCATATCTTGAGCATCGTGGTCATAGGTCTCAGATTCTTATAGCTGAGCTCATCCCTGTCTGCATACTCAATGTGGTCGGGGTGAACCACCTGGGGTGTTGGCGATAGAAACTCAAATCGTCGCCCACTTCTCACTGCATAGCCTACTCCTCTTCAACATTCACCACCATGTGTACCTCTACACTTGAACCATTGCTGTTGACTTAGAAGTCCCTCGACCATCTATTGATCATCCTCATGGGGATTTATACAGTCGCGAGAAATGTTCCACTATCCACCGCAAGAGTACTAGACTCTAATCCTTATATGACCTCCTCTACCTCCCGAGCTCTGCACCTCCGACCAAGAATTCTGGGGTCATCAACTGGAAGGTCTGGCTCGTTTGGGCCTTTGTTTCATTTACCTATATCCTGCTATAATGACTCTTTTGCATTTTATTCAGTGGTAACTCTTGCTGTCAGTGCTGGATCTGTAAGGAATCTCTCCACCAATGGTTCTCACTCTAACACTTTTGCCTACCTCAAGATGTTAAGAGATATCATTGCATCACTGATATCCCATAGGAGACCATACTAAAAGTTCTAGGTGAATAATAATGGGTCCCATATAATGTCGGTGGAGTAACGATAGAAGTTAGTGAATCTCATCAAATACCGGGCCACTATCCGACTACCATACTAATAGAGAAGTATATTACGAATATGCATTGAGTGTAAATTCTCTGGTACAAACTCCACCCTAAAGTGGTTCACAAAGTCCAACAAGGATAGTGTCTCCTCCTCATGTTTATTTATGTTCTAGCTTCGCCATCTCCCTGATGTGCCCTGGTAGAGGTTAGTAGCTTTGATCACCATCTGGTCTGTTAGTCTCTCAAAAAATCGAAAAACCCATTCCACGACCTACAACCAGTCCTCAACTGCCCGGGGATCTGTCTCACCTAGAAACCTCGGAGGCCACTATCTTTGGAACTAATGAAACATTCTCATTATGCATGTATAGTCTTCAGGTGGGTCCGGTGGCATCTACGGCGCTATCGGTAGTTATATTGATGGAACACCACATGAAGTTACCATCATCATAATAGGGCTATGAACTAAATCATCATCGCTTGGTGGGACATCATCGTGAACTATATTGGGAATCCTGGGAGGTTGTCTAGGTGGCGGAATCCTATAAATTAGAAGAAGGGAAATGGTCAATAAGTTATACCTAGTGATCTGACTCAGAATAAGTGAAAAATAAAAACATTTTTAATGATACACACAATATGTGTCTTTGTGTACCGAGTCATAAAACAGAGTTTAGTGTCCTGGTGTGTTTATACGTTGGTCGTTGCACCAAAACTAGACGTCATGGACTAAAATATACACTTATGAAATTTGACACTATTTTCCCATTGAAATGATTATATTCTTAGTTCTTTGATATAACTGCCTCCTATGATACCACTTTGTCACAACCCGTCCCCCGGGGTCTGTGCCATGACTACCCCAAACTCGCCTTTCATCGGCCAGGTTTTGGTGACTTTCACTGGAAAAGAATATCCCAAAAATGGATGGAATTTCCTTTAAACCTATGCAAACACAAACTTGGTACATGACAAAATTAAACCATGTAGTGTAACTAATAAAAGTAGAAATGGTTAACTAAATCAGAATGGGCCATTAAACAAACCCAACTAAAGAAAGTAATGAAAAAAATTTAAAATTGGCTTCTAAGTTCATCCACCAAGGATCCTAAATGAAGGGTAGGTATAGCTTGTCAATTCGACTCTTCACGTCAAATGGTCACCTAAATACACCATCTAGTCCTATCTCCCAAAACATGGTCAATGATGTCAATCATTTGTACAAGACACAGCAAGGTGTGGCTGAAGCCCGTGCAGGGGTGAGTATAACAATACCCAGTAGGGACCCTGAGACCCGTGAAGTTCTTTCAAAATTCAACAAAGGAAAACCCACAATGGCTGAACTCAATCGCAATTGACAAAGTAAAATACTCAGCTCACACCAAGTTTACAACTTAAATAACATGAATAAAGATGAAAAATCATAAATCTAGACCATATTATTCTTTCGAGAGACTTTTGCTGCTAGACCACACAAGGTCTCTAGGAGCTGACACACGGAGGATCGCTAGGTGATGACTCATAGAAGATTACTAGGTGATGACCCAATAAGGATCGCTATGTGCTAACCCACATAGTGTCTCTAGTTGTTGTCCCATGAAGGATCACTAACTGTTGAGAAAAAAGTGGATTGTTAACTTTTCAAACATATCATTTCTGGGTGCTTCATCACGTCACAGCCAGCCACTAGATTCCCATGGTTTTCATAATTTATACCGGTAGGATCCATTCCTGAAGACATAAGTCATACCTAAACCTCCATTAAGACCCATGAATATGTACCTAAAGATCCACCACTTCATAATGGATCCAACGCAATATATGACACGTCCATCGGACGCCTAGTCTGTTGCATTTTAGTATCGAGGGCCCAGTTGAATTCAAGTTTGATCCAACCCAACCAGACTATAGCTTAATCAAAAACCCATGTGGAGTATCTCAAAAGGAACTCATTGTACTATGGATTCTAGCGCCAGGAAAGATTCATCAAACAAATGTCTGGTTTTGATGATTTGGCACTTTTATGTGAAACTGGGTCACAAGGGTCTGGGTCGATGGGCCATCGGCTCAGCTCGCTTGACCACGGAACCTACCCAGCCTTCTGGCTTTTCTTGGCCTTCCAGCTGGGTGCGGTCTGCCTCCCCAAATAGACAAGTCTGTTCGGGCTCCACAATTAGTGGTGCCATATTGGCACTGATCCACCTGATTGTTCCACGTGTACCGGTCAACAACTGGGACCTGGAGGTGGGGAACCACCCTCCACTATGGCTTAGAGCTGTAGTGCCTCCTCCTTGGTACGCTACCTCAGCACACCACCCACCATCAAAACTACTGGAAATCTCTAGTATCACTTGTGCATCACAGTGCTTTTGGCCACTTTTGACCGCTGCCGATGGACACATATACCTATCGTCGGTACCGTCACACCGATGGTGCTTCTGCAGGCCACCGGTGAATCTCTAGTGGTCCAATTTTCTTCTCTTCTGTGCCTACAGGCCTCTCATAACACCACATACACTCTACGACCCTCAGTTTCACCTTGATGACATTTTTATCGGTCTCCCACAAAGAACGCATCAAACTGAGATCCGTGAAGGGTCCATGCCTTGTTTGGTTTGGCTTGTGCCCTTCGTGGTAGAGTTATAAAATGTAAAGGAATTCAATAATCAAAAAACTACTAGTTTAACAAGAAAACACAAGCCCTGAACTCTTTGGAAGATGCTGGAGATGAAGAAGAAGGGTCTGTGTTCGAAGGTGTTCATCGATGTGTTCAATCTCTAGATTGTATCATTAATGGCGCCATCGAATCTCCATTCTTAGATGGAGGAAGACATCGTCAGCACTTCATTAAGATTCCTCCCATGGGTTTCTAAAACCCATACCAATGATTTTATTAAATAAAATGAAAGATAATATCTCACATTGGCTCATTAATATGATTCATTAATGAATCCTAATTAATGAACCTATTAAACCACAAGAGTTGTAGTTACACAATGAGATGTTCAAGTTATTTAAAATACCCTCAATTTAATCCCAATATTACACTGTAGTTCTACCATCCGTTGCTCAAATTTTGCAGAAAACATAAAATAAATTATTTAGTTTTTTTATTATTATTTTGAATATTCCAAAAATTAAATTTTTCGTCTAACCGATGTCGGTTGAAGTTAATCTTGGTGTAAGAGAATCTTAGACAATCAAATTCAATGGTGCCCCCAGATTTTTAATGTGAGAACCATCTCCAAATATTGAAATCTCTTCTCAAAAGTTTACTTAATGTACCTAAAAAAATTCAATTTTTTTTTCTGGGCTCTCCGGGCCTCGGAATCATGTGCCATCAATTTTCACTGACTCATAAAATTTCATATAATTTTAAAAAAAATTACAGAATACTTAGGTCTTTATGTTGATGTATTAATGTAGATGTCTCTCATTGGGTACCCCAGTTGTATTAATATAACAGGATAATGATAATAAAATCATTTTTGAAATATATGGGAGTTCAAATAATTATTTGGATGATATTACTTAAAGTGTGATATTTATTTAAATGTATCATGTTAGATCAAAATGCATTTCAAATACTAAAAACTGATCAAATATAGTTATATTATCTGGAATTTTTTTTATAATTTCAATAATTCATTTTTAAAAGTTTTATGTAATCTCATAATAATATGACACAATTCCTATTTGGTATAACTAATAGTTAATGAAGTAACATAAATGTGATATTTTAGTTAGAAATTCACTTCACATGCAAAAAAATGGAAAACTACACTTTTAACATCCTGATATTTTCTAGAAAGATTAATAAATCATTTTTATATGTAGGAATTAACAACATGTAAATATGATTCATAGTGTCTATGGTATGAAACTAATTCATATTTTAATTTTAAATTGACATTTTTTATAAAAACATGTGTCACATAATGTAAAATGAGAAATAAACCATCAATTTACGTGATAAATATATCTAATCTTTTTTTATATACAGTAAATACCCATAAGTTAATTTGATACACGGTATGAAAATTTTGACTAAGAGTAAATTATTTCATTTAAAAATGTAATTTTTTTCAAAAAAAAATGTCACATAATAAAAAAACTAATATATTTTTTTATATTTTATAAAAGATATTGATAATATAATTTTGTTGTGTATTAATTAACCATATGTCAATATGACACACAGTGTGACTTGTATAACTAAATGTGTGTTTTTCATTTAAAAGTGGTCTTTTATTATAAAGAATTACCCACAAACTCAACACTAAGATAACATAATTAGATTAAAATGATACATAATAAAACTTGTCCATAATTATTTTTTAATTTTCAAGAATATTTCTCACATCAATCTTATATACAGGGTTTTTGGTATGGATCAATCTTTGTATTTTTATTTAAAAAAAGATATTTTAGTTCAAAAAAATGAATCACATAAACAAAACCAAAAAAAATATTATTATTTTCTTTATATTTTTTTTAAAAAAAGATTAAATTTTATTTTTTATATACAGAAATTAATCTCCTGTCAATATAACAGCAAATGTAGTCGATATGATTAGAGATTTGTGTTTTCATTTTAAAATGACAAATTAGTTCAAAAGGCACATAACATACTCTAAACTGAGTAAACAATGACTAATTATCTTGATACTAAATAACAATGACTTTTTATTATCAGATCTTCCCCTTTGAATCAAGAAATCTAGATTACCATTCATTATTTACCTATCATCTTTCAAAACTAATCTATATTGTACATTCTTGAAAACATAGTCATTCATTTCTTAATATTTCATATTAGGATGAATGTTGGATGTCACCACATTTTTCCTCAAATTTTAATTTTGTTTTATGTCTCCAATAAACTAGTATATCCCTTTGGTATTATAGTGAAGGAGGAATGAAAATGGTTTCAGGTTATTCAATTGGGTGTTATGGTGTGACTTTTTCTCTTCCCATAATATTTTAGGTACTCTCAAATAGTATTTATGTGGATTATCCAAGTGGTAGGAATATTTTTATTTGGATTTATTTGGTATTAAGGGCAGTGCATCAAAAATGAATTTAGTATTTTATGTAAATTGATTATATCTTATCAATAATTCATGGAATCTCTAGAAGTGTGAGGAAATGTCAATGTAAAGACCCGAAAATTCGTTGGAAATTTTTCCCTTAAATACATGAGTATTTTACGAGTCTTTGAAAATTGATGACACTTGATTCCAAAGCCTAGTGTGCTGGGAATCAATTTCTGATGTTTTGTTCGGGTACATTTAGCAAACGTACGAGTGGGTTTTTATAACTTTTTGAAACGGTTCTCGGAACTAAAATCTGAGGGCACCGTTGAACTCACAACAATGGTATTTTCTTAAGAAGACTTTCACCTCAACGGTCGATGGTCGAGAATAAAAGTTATTTTTTGGATTTTTATAAAACAATACTAAAATAAAGTGTACAACACTTTATTTTATTTTAAGCTGCCATGTGAGTGTTTGTTGGTTAAAACATACACTTGGGAGTTGGAGGTGGGACCACCACACCTTAACCTCCCTTGGGAGGTTATGGTGGTGGGGACCACCTAACCTCTCATGAGAGGTTATGATGTGGGGACCACATAGGGATTAGCCCCCATTAATGGAGGAGGATAAAACCTCTTCAACTCCCTATTAAATGGGGAGAAACCCCTTGACCTTCTCCACCTTAATGTAGCCAACTCCCATTTAATTTATTTATGCCAATGCTCCAAATTTATTTGACGATCCTTTTCAATTAATTCACCTTTTTGAATTTTATGCCAATGATTAAAATATTAGACAAAAAACTATTTTGGGTCCTGTCATTTTAATGGAAACTTCATAGAGGAAGAGCACTTGAAGAAACATATCCTCTCCAATGAAGAACGCCCCTCCCAATGAAGAACGGGAAGAACGCCAGTGATGATTCATCCTCGACTTTCTTCCTCAGAACCCCCCTTCGAGGCAGGATGTCTTCAACCGATCTTCTTTTCTCATCATCGTCAACGAACTGATGCATGAGCTTGTATTTGAGGTGTGCGGTGGACCTGACGAACAACGGACTCCGCGATCATCCTTCAACGACACCGTCGACGAACAATGACCGGCGAATCGAAGGTAGGGGGTTTAATTCTTTTTGATGTTGTACCCTTTTTCTTACCTTCTTCAAAGGATAAAATGGGTTTGTTACATACGTATTAATGATCATGTTGTTCTCATGATGAGACAAATGATACCACACTAAACACGGAGGGTGCATGCCAACCTAACATGGCCCGACATCCTTCGTCGTTTTCTCTTTTTTTGTGGTGTTTGACGGCACTGCGATGTGGAAACAACAACGAAGGCGATAACGAAAAATGACGTGCTACCTGAGGCCTCCGTGAATCGTGCTTCCCCCACGGTGCACTGATGATCTCGGCCAAACACCACTAGCACACTACCCGGCATGCGCCATCCTACCCGCGGCCTCCCGGCACCATGCCCAACCCCTTCTGTGCCCAGCCCGGCGCCCCCGCGACCTGCCCGACGCCCTACCGGCGCCACTGTGGCCTGCTCGGCCCCCTTTCGATGCCCCCGCAGCTACCTTGGTGCCCTTCCAGCACCCCTGCATCCAACCCGACACCCTGCAGGGGGCCCTACGGTCAGCCCGTCGTTCTTCTGACACCCTCGTGGCCTGCCCGGCCCCTGCCGCGCCCTAACCTATTAACCCACGGGAATCCCGGCGTCTAGTCGGCTTGCCCGCACCATGTGTGCACTGCCCGCAGCCTACTCGTGCCCCTCGTGGCTGGTCCGCTGGCCTCCCGGCCAACTGACCTCCCGGGCCAAGTTGCCTAAGCGGCGCCCCTCGTGGTGCTGGCTAAACCGGACCTTACCTTCGGGTCGAGTCGCATACGTGGCGACCTCCAGGCTGAACCACCACCGTTGTCCGCTGGGCCGAGCCCAGTGGACCGGGCCAAACCTACTAGGCAGACCGATTCAACACATACTGGGTCGGCCTAGTCGAGGTTGGGACGAGTCGGTCCGACCGGGTCAGACCAGGCCCAGGCTCATTATTGACCCCTTTACATTCTGTTGGCCATATCTTTGTCATCGGATGACTGTACGATGAACCTTCAGTGGTGCATGTATTCTTGTAATGAATAAGTACCTTTGAGTATACCCCACTAGAGTTCGGGGTATATTTGAGTTACAGTCAGGTAGGCACATACACGAATCAAACTGGGCCCCCAATAATAAAAAGCTAATAACTCACAGACCGACTGCTCGATTGACCAGCAGTCAGTTGCGTTGAGTCACATATGAAAAGGCGGACCTTTGAGATACTTCTACATGGACTTAGTGAAAGTTATATTATCACCCAGTAGATTTTGGAGCAGATCTTCCAGTGATGAGCATTAATTTGTGAGGAAACCTAATAGGTGGATAAGACTTGATGACTGCTGACAGATTTGACTTAGAGTGATTTGACTAGCCCAGTGGGGAGTGCCTCTATGTGAGCACAGAAGAACCACAGTGGGGAGATCCTCTATGTGAGGGTGGCAGACTCACAATACTTGAAACGTGTAGTACCTCAGCAGGCTATGAGGAGGAGCGCCTCTATGTGGGCGTAGCAGACCTATGTTGTGGAGCGCCTCTGTGTGAGCGTGGCAGATCCACGATACTCGACAGGATAAGTACATCAACAGTCCAAGTTAGTGGGAAGAACCTCATTGTGATGTGGCAGGACCACTGTACTCGATATAGGATGAGTTCTCCTGCAACCAAGGGTTCATATTATTTCGACCCAAAGAATCAAATCCTAGTTTGAGCTTAGTCAGAGACTTTATGTTTTTCTCGTGATTGAGATGGATTACATGAAAACATAAGTATATGTATGGGCATAAACCTAAGTGAGATTATCTATTAAAGTAATACTTTGTGATATATTCTTGTTGGATTTGTGAGACCTTGAGGGTCTCGGGGTCCCTACTGAGTATCGTTATACTCACCCCTGCACGGGCTATGCCCGCACCATGTTGTGTTGGTTTTAGATGACGGACATCACTGACTAAGGCAGAGAGTAGTAGGACTGGATGATTTCTGGATGGGGACCACTTGGTGTGATGGTACACGGAGGAGACGGATGGACATGGAGTGCTGAGGAGGCCATCTATACCTACCCTTCAGGTAGAAACACCGAAGGACGACCCAGTAGCTATTTTAATTTTCTTCAGATGTACTTGATTTTAATTTGTACTTGTACTTTCATATTGGGCTTTTATTTTTTTTCCCTTTTACTTTCATGCACTTATTTTGTATACTATTTTACCTATTGTTTTTCTTCCAGTTGTTTACTCTATTGGGTTTGTTTAAAGTTATAAAGGCAATGCCTTCCCAGTTTAGTGATTTATGCCTTTGGTGCTAATCTCCAGTGTAGAGACCCGTTTTTTTGACCTGTAAGACATTGGAATATTTCTGCATATAATTCCAGAGCTAGGCGTGAATACGACATGTGATTACAAGTCGTGATGTGGGCCTGGAATTAATTTTATAAAAATATTAATGGTTTTTATACTCTACATGTGGAGGGTTGTGTTTTTTCATAAATGGTAGCTCGGATCATAAATCCAAGAGCATGGTTGCATCCAGAGTGTGTTGTTTACCCTTGGCAGGGTGTAAATGTTGCAGGCGCGGGCCTACTGTGAGAGATGTCACCCAGGGGAAAAATCGTCATTTTTAAATAATGACTTAGATATTTTTTATCACTGATGTTATTTTCAAATAAATTTAGAAAAAAAGTCTTAGAATAGAAATCTGAGACCTCCATTGACTTCAAAATGGGGCGTTTTGAATAGGCACGATATAAAGTGAGAGGTCACAACAGTTTCGGATTCCATGCTAAGAGTATTTTTCTATAAATAGAAAAATAAGGAGTTAGGGTTTGGATTCCCCCTCTCTCTCCATTCTCTCTCTATCTCTATCTCTATCTATATATCTTGTTCTTCAGTGTTCTTCTTCGTTCTTCATCGGATCAAGGAGTGAACATCGTCAGAAATTCAGTGGATCAAAGTGGGATCGCAGTGGGCATGTCTCCAACAACGAACGACCAGATCGTGGTTGGATTTCTGATTAATTTTCATGCATTAATCAATTTCATAGTTTTTTGTCAATTTTAATTCTAAAATATGGCGATTGGGACGATGTCTGGACGAACATAGCCATCGTCTGAGCCCCATTCTAAATCCCATTCTTGAGCGTTTTTTGTCAAAAATTTCAGATGCGCCAAAATTGTGACGGATCAACGAGCAAAGGGCGACACAGCAAAGATCCGACCTCAAGGATTCTGAATCCAGTTTCAGATATTTTTTCCAACCACCGGAGTGGTCAGGGTCACCGGCTGAAGGTCCAACTCTAGAAAGGGGTGGCGGTCAGAGGTTGAGTTGGAGAAGCGGCCGGAGTGGCGGACATGGTTGCAGTAGGTGCGGTGTGGCTGCGTTCGGCAGAGGAGCCGAGAAAGGCAATGCGAAGCTCGGAGGGACCGGTCCGGTGTGGCGGTGTCGGATGTTGCGGGCACGGAGAAGGGGAAGATAGAGGAGTCTGGTGGAGGAGACGGATGTGCCGGCGATGGAGCGAAGGAGTCATGAGGGCCGGCGGTGTTGGGTAGTTTAGGGCCAGTGAGGGCAGGGGGCAGCAGCGGCGTGGTGACCGGGAGGAGCTGAGGAGGTCGGCGCATCGAGGCAGCAGCATCGGAGCAGGGAGCAGGCGACCAGGCCGTGCAGGCGTGGGTGCCAGGAGGTGCACGCGGTCGGCGGAGGGGTCGCCCTCGGCCTATCATGCTCAGGAGGAGTCCCGAGGTGATGGCCTCATGGGGGCACTGCAGACAAGGACCCGTAAAGCGTGGGTCTAGTTGGTGTGGCGCGCGGTCAAGACCGGCCATGCGGCTGGTCTTCTAAGAAGAACTAGACCCGAGGGGTCTAGTGGTTGGTAGAGGGGCCACAAATAGCGGGCCGCGGTGGGCCAGATCTGACCTGCGGTTGGGCCGTGGGCCGGCGGTCTGGACCGGCCCAAGTCTGGGCCCCTTGTGTTCATGGGGCCATATCTCCTAAACAACGTGTTCGTTTGACACGCTGTCTGTGGCTACAGGTTCGTGTCAGCGAGACGGACTTTTTGAATCATGTTTTGGGGTTTTTATGTTCTGTTCCTGAAGGCAGGTGACCCGGAACACCTTACATTAATAATATTAAATTGTTATTAATGTTGTGATGGATGTGATATGTAAGCCAGACGTTCGTTTGGCGCGCTGTCAGAGGGGTTGTAGTCGTGGAGTTGAGATAGTCCTTCCAAAGTTGGTTCAGAACTTTTTGGGTTTGGTTTCATTGCTCAGTGGCACAAAAAGCTTAATGCTAATAATTATTTATTTATTTATTATTTCATCAACCTAACTCTTGCTTGGAATGTCTGACTGATGCGCCATTAGCGGCATTATGATCCCAATCCTCGTGTGGACTTTTTGAGATGCTTTCCAATGTGTTCGGTTTGGAGACAAGGTGTGGTCCCCACAGGGCTTGGTTCACATATTTTATAGTGAAATTCTACTATTTCACCCGACATATGTTTGGTGTGTTTGAGTACTCATTTCTAAGTGTTCTTTCAAGGGGATTGCGATAGTGAAATCCACCCGCCTAAATTATAGTGTGAGGTGTGGGCCCCACAAGGTGACTTTCAGACATATGATGCATTTTTACGACTTATTCTTCATAATTTCGTTCAAGGAAAACGAATATTCTACTCCTCATGGTTATCTGTATGGAATGCAATGGTACGATCTGCGTGACGTGTTTGGCGGTTGAAAATGTGGGCCCCATAGGGCCCCATTTGCATAATGCCAGGAGTTGCAGCTTTTGCATTGGGGGTCCATTTTAGGTGACCACAATGGCATTTTGACCCTGGCATCAAGATGAAGTTGATCGAGGTGGTTTCAGGTGTTGAATTAGGAGTTGAGGCATGGGCCCCATAGGTCGTCTTTTAAGTTGTGTGCAGCGTATTGGGACTTTTTCATCAAGCGTTCGTTTGGGGCGTATGAATAGTCAATTTGGAATGACTTTTCAAGAGCATCATGATGGCGCAGTTCACTCGACCTTTTTAGGACCGAGGATCAGGCCCCACGAGACGTTGTATGGGCATAAAGCGATGTTGAATAACTTTTCCATCGGGATCCCATTTTCAGTAAGTAAATAGTATATCTAGTGTGTTTTTCTATTAGGATTAAAATTTTGTATTCTATTTGGGATATTGGAGCCTATTTTGAGATATCATTAAATGTGGAAACATGAAAGGGCCTTGGTCAGAGGTTATTTGGACGCACTCTGAACCTACGCATGGTAGCGGTGTTAGTGACACCCAGTGATGGCATGAGAAGAGAGGAGTTATCGAACTAGTTACGTATTTACCCTCTAGCGGGGATGGGTAGTGGGTTAACCCTTGACCTTAGGTTTTACCCTTCAGTAGGGCTGGGTAGTGGGTTCCTTGTTTACCTTAGGGTTTACCCTCCAGTGGGGCTGGGCATTGGGTTACCCGTTTACCTTTGGGTTTACCCTCCAACAGGGTAGGACAATGGGTTACCCATTGACTTTAGGGTTTACCCTCCAGTGGGGCTGAGCAGTGAGTTACCCAATGACCAGTTGGGGTTTACCCTCCAACTGGGTTGGGTAGTGGGTCACCTGACGACTTCTTTCAAACTCATCACTTCTCTGAGGCTAGTCAGTGACTTTTCTTCGTGATTACCAGAGTGGGACCCTGGGATGTATGGTTTAGCAATGAGATAGCTTTGGCATGCGGGAATTTTTGGCATCAGTGTTGGATCTCCTTAGAACTATTGGAGAATTTTTCCTAGGCTGATCTTGGAGACATATATCCCCTTACACACTCATTCAGGATTCATGTGGAGTATATATATATACAACCTAATTTTTTCCCCACTCATTGGGTTCAGTTACTCTCTTTATAGGAGGGGTGAAGACGCACAGGGTATGCCACATGCTTTCCATGTCTAGATCCTATTGGATTGGACGACTCTAGTTCCTTCCTTTTTGTTGGGTTGAGCTACACTCTCTATATTGTACTCTTACACTGTTCATTATTATATCTACTACTCACTGTTTTAGTACCTCCTTTGTTTCTCCCTTGAGCTTTCAGGGCATCCTATTGAGTATCTTTATACTCACCCCTACTTGTGCTTTTCCCACACATGGTGTGCCCTTGCAGACAACAGACAGGTCAATCGAGACTATAGATGAGCGTAGTGGACATAGGATCATAGGCTACGTTCAGTGGTCGCAGTAGGAAATCCAGGTGTGAGACGAACCAGCTATTTACTATGGGTTACCTATTGTCGGGTTGTGGCACCTTTCAGGTTGGGTGCATGTTTTGACCTTTTTCTTGTTCAGTTATCTTGTTAGTACTTTTCAGCACTCTACTTATACTATTAAGAAGATGATGCATGACTGTTGTTGGGTTATAGTAGTTTTTCCTTTTGTTGTCTTTTTTACTCTACACTTCGGCATCGAGTGGGCTGTGTGTGTGTGTGTACAGGTACTTAGGCGATGTCCTCCCAAAGATTGTTATTCCTTGGGCACTTGTCACCATCCCATAGACTATGGAGGCGGGATTGGGGTAGTAGCGGCTAGAGACCGGTAGAGTCGAGTCATGACAAAGTGTTATTAGAGGTTTTTCGTTTCCTGGGGTGTTGTTCGGATGTCCCTAAAATGGAATTGGTTCAGTTTTGGGGTAATAGTTTCATCATGTCTTGAGAGCGGCTCTTAGGCCAGGGAGTCCAGTGATTGTGCGGCGGTCGACATATCCATTCACCAGGACCCTGATAACATGCTTGTCAACCAAGTACACTGAAACACTTATTGCAAGGAATTTAGTTCATGCATCATATAGGATTGAGTCTTTAACTGTTCTTCATGAGTCATCTCCCCATCGTTGTTTATATATATATTCTCATTTGACTGCGGTACTCCTTAATCAGATTTCGGATGTCTCTATGATGATATCGAGCCATGATACTAGCTCCGGTTCGTGATGATGACTCCATGACTGACAAGGCCTCAGTTCTAGATCAATCATATGATTACCTTTTCCCCAGGAGGACATGTAGTAGCACATCCACTTGTGAAGTACCAGATAGTACTGGAAGCGAAGGCTGATGACGAGCGCAGGTTGGGTGTGCTATGTGAGTTTCATTATCAGAGAACACTGAGTTTCCATGTTGATCCATACTCTTAGACAGTGGGGGGTTGGCAAGAGTCGGTGGTTCACCTCTTCCGGCTTCTTCGGAAACTGATAGGTTTGGAGGTGGCCTTGACAGCCAGTTTTTTCACCAAGCAGTTTGGCGTCAGTAGAGCCAGGGTTACTCAATTGCATGATGAGTCGATACTAACATGGGAGGACTTCTAGCAACTGTTTTTTGAGGATTAATAACCCTCCTACATATTCTTTATATGGTTTCATGAGAAGCCGGGGCCTTAGTGGTGAGTGATGGCAGTGGTTTAGTACACGACTGGGTTCACAGACCTTACTCGGTGCTCTTTGGATGTGGTACAAGAAGACAACTTCCAAGCACATAAGTTTTAGCGAGGTCTATGCAGAGGATATTTGTGCTAGCATAGTTCCCTTGTGCATCCTCACCCATCTCAATGTGTTGGAGTAGGCACTGGTGATAGAGAAATTTCTTTCAAAGGGAAGTCAATTGGCGGGGCCTCAGCGCCGGAGGTCTCTCCTTGATGAAACTCATGAACATGGTTGGGGACATCATAAAGCACCGAGACAGCCCAAGGAGGACTAGTGTTATGGTTGTGATGTGCGAGGTCACGTGGTGTGAGTCTAATCGACCAAATGTGTTGAGTTTTCTAGATAGTTAGTCGATGCACCACCACGAAAGAGGCAATGTCGTGATCAGAGAACTCCCAGGTAAGGACAGGGTGGTCCCCAAGGAGGCAGTGTTGGTAGAAAAGTAAGAAGAACTGTGGCCGAAAGATGACGTTTTGAGGTCCTTCCACCACCACTAGGCGTCTCATGTCAGGCTTATGGAGATGACGGATGGGGCTGCGAGAGGTTGTGTGCTATGGATTTCTACAATCCTACATCACATGAGATTATAAGAGGTACACTCTATGTGTTTTTCTACTTTTCACTGTATAACTTTTTAGACACTACATGAGGTACTCTTGTCATCTAACTCTTTTTTCGAGGGGTTACCAAGGGTGACAAAGGGCGTCAGTGTAACCCTATGTCGGTGTTGTTGGATATAGATTTGAATGAACAGAAAAGAGGGGTTCTTCCCCCACTGAGATGTGTTTTTGTGATGAGATCTAAACCTCGATGGAGAGTTAGTACCACCCAAAGAGGATAGTATTGAGCTGTGGTGGATGAGCCCCTCTAACATGTGAATTCATGGCAGGGTTCTGCGGTGGAGTTTTAGAGAAGGTTCTGGTTTTGTTAGTGGGACTTTTCTGCTTGTCCTCCCTTTTCATGAGGTGCCACTAGTGGGTTTGATAGAGTTCATATCTTAGGGATTACTCTTCTTCTGAGAGTGGAAAAGACATTTTGTGTATGCCACGGGCTTCCCGTGTCTAGCCTCTGGCGGTTAGATAAGTTTGATTGACTGCCCTGTACGTTGGTACCTTGTGTGATCAACATCAATCTTGATACTATTATCAAGTACAAGTCAAGGTGATGGAAACCCATAAACAAAACTATGTGCTTCACTATGTTCTGCTGGTGGTGGTGGTCCTCGCAATAAGAACATGGAGATGCTATCTTCTGGGAGTGCACTTTTGGATTTCTCAGACCCCCAATTTCTCAAGTGCGTCCTCACCCTGTGAGACTTGAACCTGAGACAATTATGCTGGTTGAAATTTCTACAAGACCATGTTTTTTAGGTAGTCTATGTCTGAAAAAATGGAAGTTTTGTCGTAGGTTCCCTTAGAAGAAAGTCCCAAACTCATCAGGTGCGGGATGTTTTGTAGTAGTTGACGCCGCTACAGCTGACCTTGGTGGAGCAGGAGAGTGCGTCTTTTTTACATCCAATGGTGTTGAATCATCCACTTTTTTACCGTGTAATAGAGTCTCGGTTGTGATACATCAACTGTGAATCTTGTGTTACTATATACCCTTGGGTGTTTCACCAAATGGGTATTCTGAAGGAGGGAATCATGAGACCATGTTCCATGAATAAATCGTGATTTTGGTCTCAATGTGGAAAGTAGATGTTCAGCCGGGGAAGTACCCCGAGTTTCTTTGGGTCATTTGAGATTCGTGTAAGAGCTGGAAAGGTTTCCTACCATCTTCCCCTGCCATCCTAATAGCAGGAGTCGGTGAACGATGTCTTCCATGTGTCGCAGCTGATGAGGTGCGTGCATATTCCTATGCATGGCCTCGAGAGTAACAGACCTTATAAGTACGAACTATTCCTTTGGATCGTGTGTTGTGCCAGCATGGTGTTGTGCAAGTTTTCATGGGAGTGGGAGAGTTATGTGTGAGCTTTGTATCCCAAGTTTATCTTCCTAGTTTTGCTTTTTAGGGAAAAAATCACGAATAAGAGAATTATGTAGAGGACTATTTTTTCCCTCTAAGACTTTTTAACATTTCTACAAATAATTATAGATCTAGGCGTAAAGACGGTGTGCGATTCCAAGGCCCAATGTGCCCGGAATTAATTTTATAAAAATATTAAGTTTTTTCATACTATACACGTGGTGAGGTTTTATTTTCTATTAAATGGTAGCTCGGATCATAAATTTGAGGGCACTGTTGCGTCTGGAGCATGTCGTTTACCCTAGGTGGGGTGTAAAAGTTGCAGGCACGGGCCTGTTGTGAGAGATGTCACACAGGGGAAAAATCATCATTTTGAAATAATGACTTAGTGATTTTTTTTTATCAGTGACGTTCTTTTCAAATAACCTTTGACCTATGTATCGGAATGGAAATTTGAGACTCATGTTGAGTTTGAAATGGGGAATTTTTCCTAGGCGTGATATAAAGTGAGAGGGAACGAATGTTTTGGATTCCGTGTTAAGCGTATTTTTCTATAAATCAAAAAATAAGGAGTTGGAGATAGGTTTCCCCCTATCCCTCCATTATCTCTCTCTCTCTCTCTTGTTCTTTAGAGTTCTTCTCCATTCTTCATTATATCAAGGAGCGTCCACCACCGAAACCTCGGCGGATCGAAGTGGGATCGCATTGGGTGTGTCACCAATGACGAAAAGCCGGATCGAGGTAGGATTTCTGATTAATTTTTGAACCTTCTTCAATTTCTTGGGGTTTTTTCAATTTTAATTCTAAAATTTGATAATTGGGACGATGGACGAATGAACATGGCCATCGTCCGACCCCCGTTCTAAATCTCGTTCTTGAGTGTTCTGCATTCAAAATTTCAGACGCGACAAAACCAAGATGGGACGACGAGCAAGGGGCGGCGTTGCGAAGATCCGGCTTTGAGAAATCCGAATCTGGTTTCAGATATTTTTTCCAACCACCGGAGTGGTCGAGGCGACCGACTAAAGGTTCAACATTGGCAAGGGGTGGCGGCTCGAGGTTGATACAGAGGTGCGGCTAGAGCGGTGGACTTGGTTGCGGCCAGTACAGTGTGGAGGCGTCCGGTGGGGGACCTGAGCAGTGGGTGGTTGAGCTCGGAGGGGTCGGTACGATGTAGAGGTGTAGGGTGTGGCCAACATGGATGGGGTGCGGTCGGAGGATCCTGGTGGAGGAGCCAAGCAGGACAAGCAGTGCCAGCTATGTCGGCAATGGAGCGGAGGAGTCACGAGGGCTGGAGGCATCGGGCGGGGCAGTGCCAGTGCGGCCAGGCGTTGGCTAGGGCGTGGTGACCGGGAAGAGTTGAGCAGGTCGGGGCATACAGGCGGCCGCAGTGGTGTGAGGAGCGCATGACCAGGCAGCGCGGTCATCGATGTCGGGCGGTGCGCTCAGCCGGTGGAGGGGTCTCACTCGGCCTGCCCCGAGGTGCTGTCCTCAGGGGGGCACTAAGAACAAGGACCCACAAAGCAGGGGTCCTATTGGTGTGGCGCGCGGACAAGACTGGTCATGTGGCTGGTCCGCTAGGAAGAATTAAACTTGAGAGGTCTGGTGGGTTGCCCATGGGCCACGACCAGTTGGATGCGGTGAGTTGGACCGGTCCCGCGGCATGGCCGCAGGCCGGCGATCTTGACCGGCCCAACTATAGGCCCCTTGTGTTCATGGGGCCATATCTCCTAAACGGCGTGTCCGTTTGTCACACTATCTGCAACTACAGGTCTGTGTCGACGAGATGTACTTTTTGAAGCATGTTTCAGGGTTTTTGAGTTCTGCGCCTGAAGGAGAGTGACTCGGAACACCTTTGATAATATTACATTGTTATTAAAGTCACGACAGACGTGATACGCTAGCCGGGCATCTGTTTGGCGCACCATCAAAAGCGTTGTGGCCCCTGGAGTTGAGATGGTCCTTCCAATGTTGGTTCTGAACCTTGGTGGTTTGGTTTCGTTTCTCGATGGCACTAAACACTTAATGCTAATGATTAATTAATTAATTAATTAATTAATTAATCTTGCATCAGACCTGACTCCTACTTGGGATGTCAGATTGATGCGCCGTCAGCGGCAACGTGACCCGAGTCCTCATGCAGACTTTTTGAGATGCTTTCTGAAGCTTTTGGATTGGAGACAAGGTGTGGGCCCCATAAGACCTGGTTCACACATTTTACAGTGAAACACTAATTGTTAACCTGACATCCATTTGGGGTGTTTGATTACTCATTTTTGAGTGGTCTTCCTAGGGGATTGCGAAGGTTCAATTTTCACGCCTAGATACGTTCCTGAGGCGTGGGCCCCACGAGGAGACTTTCGAACATATGTTGTGTTTGTACGAATTATGCTTCATAAGTCTGTTTAGGGAAAATGAATAGCCTATGACTCGTGGTTATCTGTAAGGAACGCAATGGTACGATATGTGTGACGTGTTTCAGCATTGATAATATGGGCCCCACAGGGCCTTGTTTGTATAACGTGGGGAGTCGCAGCTTCTACATCTGGAGTTCGTTTTAGGCATCGTCACTGCCATTGTGACCCTAGCATTGAGAAAAAGTTTATCGGGGTGGTTTTAGGCGTTGATTCCAGAGTTGAGGCATGGGCCCCAAGGGCCGTCTGTTTAGCTTGGTGCAGTGTACTGTGACTTCTTCATCAGGCCTACGTTTGGGCGTATGAATAGTCTATTTGTTGTGTCTTTTCAAGAGCATCACGATGACATAGTTCACCCAACCTTTTAGAGAACGAGTTGCAGGACCCACGAGACGTAGTATGGGCATAAATCGATGTTGTATACCTTTTCCATAGGGAGATCATTTCCAGTGAGTAAATAGTCTATCTCACATGTTTTTTATACGGATTACAGCAGTGTAATCTGTTAGGGAGAGTAGAGTTCTTTTGTGATCTCATTAAATGTCGAAACATGAAAGGGGGTTGGTCGGAGGTTCCTTTGACTCACACTGAACCTGCACACAGTAGCAATGTTAGTGACACCCAGTGACGGCACAGGCAGTGCGGAGTAATCGGACCAGTTTCAGGTTTACCCTCCAATGGGGTTGGGTAGTGGGTTACCCAATGGCCTTAGGTTTTACCCTCTAACGGGGCTAGGTAATGGGTTACCCTTTGACATTAGGGTTTACCCTCCAGTCGGGCTAGGCATTGGGTTACCCATTGACCTTAGGGTTTACCCTTCTATGGGGCTAGGTAGTGGGATACTCATTGACATTAGGGTTTACCCTCTAGCGGGGCTAGGTAGTGGGTTACCTGATGACCTCTTGGGGTTTACCCTCCAGCTGGGCTGGGCATTGGGTCACCCGACACCTTCTTTTAGACTCATCCCTTCTTTAAAGAAAGTTAGTGACTTTTATCTATGATTACAGGAGTGGGACCCTTGGTTTTACGGTTTAACGATGATATAGCTTTGGCCTGCAAGACTTTTCGGCATTAGTTTTGGATATCCTTTGAACTGTTGGTGAATTTTTATGGGCTGACCATGGAGACAGAGATCCCCTTACACACTAGTTCGGGTTTCTTGTTGAGAATATATATATACACACCCTACTTTTTTCCTACTCCATGGGTTTAGTTATTTTCCTTCTAGGAGGGGAGATGATGTGTGGGGTATTCCATGTGATTTTTGTGTCTAGATCCTCTTGGATTGGACGTGTCTACATCCTTCATTTTTGTTGGGTTGAGCTGCACTCTCTATTGTACTCTTACACTGTTCTTTGTTCTGTCTTAGCTCACCATTTTAGTACCTCCTTTTTTGCTCCCTTAGGCTTCCGGGGCATCCTACTGAGTATCGTTATACTCACCCTAGCTTGGTCTTTTCCCGCACATGGTGTGACCTTGAGGATTATGGATAGGTCGATCAAGGCTACGGAGGAGCGTAGAGGACACAAGAGCCTGGGCTGCATTCAGTGGTTGCAGTAGGACATTTAGGTGTGAGACATGCCCGCTATTTAATATTGTTTACTTGTTGCCGAGTTGTGGCACCTTTTGGGTTGGGCGCATGTTTTTTCCTTTTTCATGTTCATTTTTCTTGTTTGTACTTTTCATCACTCTACATGTACTATTTAGAAGATGATGAATTACTATGGTTGGGTTATAGTTTCTTTTTCCATTGGTTTTCTTTTTTACACTGCGCATCTGCATCATGTGGGCTATGTGTGTGTGCACAGGTAGTTAGGAGAATGCCTCCCTGATATTGTTACGCATTCGGCCCTTGTCGCCAGCCCCTGTCATATACAGGTGGTCTTGGGTACTTGCGGCTCGAGACCAGTAGGGTCAGGTCATGACAGCCAGCCCCTGACCTATGGAAGGCGGGCTTGGAGCAGTCACGATATGGGCCTCAGGGGATGGGTCATGACAAATTGTTATCAGAGGATTCGGTTCTACCGCAAAACATAGGACTATGAGCATTCTTTTCTGTAAAGGAATCTTATTTAGTGTACTATGTGTGGTTTTAATTTTAGATATTCTAGTGTAGGTGCGGCAGCCGACGTATCCATACATCCAGACCCTGAATACTGATTTCCGACTTAGTGCATAAAAAGATTAATTGCGTTTGTGTTTTCAAAAGAATTACATTAAGTCAGCTCAACTAGGTCAGATCACCAGGTATAAATTTTGACAGTGTCGCATCTATTTCTTTCATGATTCCTCCCTGCGGACGACCAGCTTGAGCCCCGAGAGTCATACACATAGATATCCCACCGATTGAATAGGCCTTGGTGTAGGGCCCTTTACCAGTGGAGTCACAGGCGGTACTACTCCCCATTAGGCCACTGATGCCTCTAGACCTAGAAGCATACGATTCATGCCGCTTGACCACATTGCATGAGTTCTATCACTAGAGGCCACCCAGGTTTAGGGGAGAGACAGACCTAGAAGCAGCTGAAGATTGGATAGAGGCTATGGTGTGAATTTTCAGACTGGTAGGGACACCAGCTGACTTCATGGTGATTCTTGTTGGAAGCATTCTACAGGCAATATCTGGCATATGGTAGAGTCGGGTGCTCCAAGTCCATGACGAGGCGACACTCCTCTAAGAAGACTTCGAGAGCTTGTTTCAGGCGGAGTTTTTCCTAGTGGCCCTACATGCTATGCAGATACCGGAGCTACTTCATCTGCAGGAGGGAATCATGATAGTGGCACAGTACTCAGCGAGGTTCATCGACCTCTCACGCTACTCTATAGATATAGTGCAGGACCAATTCATCAGGGAATGTACCACCAAGCAGGGTGAGAGATCAGAGCCCCGATGATCTCAGTCAGTATCCTGATGCAGGCGGGGTCCAAGAGAGCGCCCTCCTAGTGGAGAGTTTCCTAGTTGAGCAGTCTCTAGCAGCGAGATCCACCGCTAGTCGACATGCATAAGAGTCTTATACAAATGGAAGTAGACAGATGTTTTAGAGGTCCAATAGGACCATACCTACATGTGGACGACTGCACGACTCCGGATTGGTTGTGTGGGGCACCTGAAGCAGAGACAGACCTACCAAGAGTGGGATGTGTTACTCATGCGGCGGGCATGGTCACAAGGATTGTGAGTGTCTGACCTGCCATTTGGATGATCATTAGATGGTCGAAGGATTGCCCAGGGAGAGACAATGATTTGATCAAGGTGGTCTTCAAGTAGCGAGCAGACATGGCAATGGATCTGGCCATGATGCTGGCAGCGGGCAACGATTAGAGGTGTTACCACCACCACCACAAGGAGGTCCACCTCGACTGTAGGGAGTAGGTGGATAGGGGATAGCTCAACTTCAGGCAGTTGAGGCCTATGATCAATGTGCTCTAAAGATTATAAGAGGTATTATCTGTCTCTATTACAGATTAACTATAGTTCTTTTAGACACAGGTTCCATTCACTCTTTCATTTCCACATCCCTCGTTCTGAGCTCGGAGTTTCTTAAGGAGTCGTTAGTTTGATCCTTATGGATAGAGACCCCTATGTGAGCTGATTCGATGATTACGAACTGGTGTCGGCAATGCGAGCTTACTCTAGGAGGTGAGAGATTCATCTGGGATCTCCTAGTAGCGGCATCGAGGCCTTACGAAGTAATCTTGGGTATGGATTGGTTATCTACAGTCCATGCTCAGATCGACTATATTAGGCAAAATGTGTAGTGTGTCTGCACAGATGGGTCCAGGTTTAACTTCACCGGTGGGAAGGGAACCTTTACAGCATAGGACAGACTTACTCAGAAGAGGGTGCAGCCGATCACTCGCCAGTTAGTTTGCCTTACCCTCGGAGTAGTTAATGTGGAGAGTCTGACTTATCCGGTATTGGTGGACCAGTACACAGATTTTTTCCCTGACGATGTCCCAGGACAAACTCCTCACAGAGAGGAGGACTTCTACATTGACCAGTACCCCGAGATGGCACCGATATCTACTCAATCATATCAGATGTCTCTCACTGTGCTTCGTGAGTTGTGAGTATAGCAGGTGGAATTTTAGGGGAAGGGATTCATCTGGCCCAGTGTTTCTCCCTGGGTAGCCCTGATTTTGATCACCAAGAAGATGGATAGAAGCTTGAGGGTTTGTGACAAATACCATCACCTGAACCAGGTGACCTTAGAGAATAGGTACCCACTCTTGAGGATCGACGATCTCTTTAATCAGCTGAAGGGAGCACAATGGTTCTCAAAGATAGACCTCAGATCAGGCTATCACCAGCTCAGAGTTCGAGACGAGAATGTGAAGAAGATGACCTTCAGGTGTCGATACATCCACTACGAGTTCTTGGTCATACCCTTCATTGTAACCAAAGCTCCAACAGTGTTCATGGGACTCATGAAAAGGATCATCCATCCATACCTCGATCACTTTGTCATAGTATTAATCGACAACATTTTGATCTACTCGGCTACTGAGGAAGAGCATGCCTACCATTTGCAGGTAGTACTGGACACACACTAAGAGAAAAATCATTATAGTAATCTCTTGAAGTGCCATTTTTGGATTCGAGAGGTTCACTTCATGGGACATGTCGTCTCAGAGTTTGGAGTTGTAGTGGATCCAGTGAAGATTGAAGTGGTACTTACTTGGGAGCCACCCAAGAGTGTGAAGGAGGTATGAAGTTTCTTGGGTTTGGATGAGTACTACCCGAGATTTGTTCCATACTTCTCCAGAGTTTCAACACCACTATCATCCTTGAAAAAGAAGGGGGAACCCATTATGTTGTCGGAAAATATGTCAGTAGAGCTTTCAAGAGCTGAGGCAGAGGCTGACTAGTGCCCCCATTTTGAGGCTTCTAGAGGAGGGCGTAGGGTACATAGTTTACTACAACACATCAGGGACTGGACATGGTATTGTCCTGATGCAAGAGCGAGTAGTGATTTCATATGGTTCTCAGTAGCTGATACAATATGAGAAAAACTACGCTACCCATGACCTGGAGTTAGTAGCAGTGGTCTTCTCTTTGAAGATATGGCAGCACTATCTAATGGGCAAATGTTTTACCATGTACTCTGATCAAAAGAGTCTCAGGTATATCATCTCTCAGAAGGACCAGAAACTGAGAAAGTGGTGATGTGTTAAGTTCCTCCAGGACTATGACTTTGCGAAAGTTTATATTCTTGGGAAGAGAAACGTCATAGAAGATGCACTCAGCAGGAGATCTGGTATACAACTACTAGGAGAGGTGACAGAGTAGCTAACTGCCTTATAAATATCCTTTATGGGTAGAGATGGAGTAGTTTTCCTTCAGTCTCTTATATTTACTCCCCCACTTCTTTAGCGAGTCAGGGAGGCACAATATTGGGATGCTGACTATGAGACTCAATGTCCTAAGATATCCACAGGGCAGGCATTTGATGAATTTGCTAAAGGTGGGGAGCATGTTTTCCTCTTTAGAGGACGTACCTTGGTACCAGTAGCAATTCAGGAGGATGTACTTAGGGATTTCCACACAACCCCTCTAGTGGTACATCCAAGTGTGGTGAAGATGTATCAGGACCTCAGACAACAGCACTGGTGGCCAGGTATAAAGAAGGTTGTAGTAGAGTTTGTCTCTTGATGCTTCACTTGTCAGCAAGTGAAGGTATATCACCAAGTACCAGCAGGCTTGGTTCAGCCATTATAGGTCCCATATTGGATTTGGGATGGGATATTCAAGGATTTCGTGACAGGGCTTCCACGTATATATAGGAGTCATGATTCGATATGGGTGATCGTCAACCGACTCACTATGTTGGCTCACTTCTTACAGATCAGAGAGCAGGGCTCAGTAGAGAGATAGGGAAGCCTTTATGTGCTGGAGATCGTGAGTTTACAAGGTGTAACTTCTGTTATTTTCACCGACTGTGACACACGGTTTACATCCTAGCTATAGAAGGGGCTGCATGAGGCTTTCGGGACAGAACTTCTCTTAAGCAGCGCCTTCCACCCTCAAATGGATGGTCAGTCAGAGTGGACCATTAAAACTCTTGAGGACATGCTCTTTGCATGCATCCCTGACTTTGGTCGTTATTGGGAGGATAACTTGCCTTTGCTGGAGTTTGCGTATAACAAAAGCTATCACTCCACCATCAGTATGGCGCCTTTCGAGGCGTTGTATGAGTGACCTTGTAGATCACCATTGTGCTAGACTGACACAGGGGAGTCAGTACTCATGGGACCAGAGATGGTGGGAGCTACCACCAAGAAGGTGCAGATCATCTAGGATTGGGTGAATACTACAAAGAGTAGGCATAAGTTGTATGCTGCCAGATGGTGGAGGCCTTTAGATTTTGAGGATGGCGACCACATCTTTCTACGTGTCTCACCTCAAAGAGGTCAACGTAGATTTTGCCGAGGTGGAAAGTTATCTCCAAGGTTCATCGGACCATTCTAGGTCCTCAGAAGAGTAGGAGAGGTTCCTTACCGATTAGCTCTTCCACCTCAGTTGCACTGAGTGCACAACATCTTCCACGTATCCCAGCTGAGGAGATATGTTCATGACCCTTCCCACATCATCGACTATGGAGAGCTGGACATCGATGATGGGTGACGTTCACAGAGGTTCTAGTGTAGAGAGAGGATCAACGGGAGCGGGTCCTATGTGGATTGTAGATACCTCTATTGCGCATTCGCTAGTAGCACGGGAACCTCCATGAGTGCACATGGGAGCGGGAGGCTCAGATGTGCGCTCAGTACCCCCCATTTGTTACCATATTTCGAGTTATAACGTATGGGGACGTAACGCCCTGAGGTGTGGATAATATAAAGTTTCGTAAATTTTGTGGAAATTTTTTTCATAAATACATGGGAATTTTACGTGTCCACAAAAATTGACAGCGATTGATTCCGAGGCCCAGTGTACCCAGAATTAATTTCTATTGTTTTGTTTGGGTACGTTCTGAAAATGTATGAGCACAATTTTATAAATTTTGAACCGGTGCTTGGAACTGAAATCTGAGGGCACCATTGAACTCATAGCACCAATATTTTATTAAGAAGACTTTCCCCTTGACAGAAGATGGTCAAGAATAAAAGTTACTTTTTGGCATTTTATAAAAAAATACTAAAAAAAGTTTACAACACATTATTTTATTCTATGCTTCCATTTGAGTGTTTGTTGGTTAAAACCTCCACTTGGGAGTTAGAGGTGGGACCACCACACCTTAACCTCCCTTGGGAGGTTATAGTGTTGGGGCCCGCCCGATCATAACCTCCCATGAGAGTTTATGATGTGGGGACCACATGAGGATTAACCCCTATTATTAGAGGAGGTTAAAACCTCCCCAACTCTCCATTAAATGGAGAGAAACCCCTTCACATTCTCCACCTTAATAGAGCCAACTCCCCTTTAATTTATTTATCCCAATCCTCCAAATTTATTAGAGGAGCCTTTTCAATTAATTCACCTTTTTGAATTTTGTTCCAACGATTAAAATAACAGACAAATTATTATTTTGGGCACATACATTTTGGTGGAAACTTGGGAGAGGAAGATCACTTGGAAAAACTTATCCTCTCCCACAAAGAACACCCCTCCCAATGAAGAACGAGAAGAACACCGATGGCGATTCTTCCTAGACTTAATTCTTAGGAACCCCTCATCGACGCGGGATTTCTTCGACCAAACATCCATCCTCATCATCATAAACGAACCAATGCATGAGCTTGGATTGGAGGTTTCCGGATGACGCGACGAATGATGGTCTCATCCATCTTCCTTCTGCGACTCCGTCAACGAACAACGACCGACGAATCAAAGGTAGGGGGTTTAATACATGTTGATGTTGTGCCATTTTTCTTACCTTCATCAAAGGATAAAAAGGGTTTTTTCGCGGATGTATTAATGATCATCATCTTCTCATGATGAGCCAAATGATACCTCCCTAAACACGGAGGGTGCGGGCCAACCTAACATGGCCCGACATCCTCCAGCGTTTTCTGTTTTCCTGTGGTGTTCTACTGCCTGATGATGAGGCGATGACAACAATGAAGAAGACCGTGCAACCTGCATACTCCTCGAATCGCACCACCCCCATGGCGCACTGATTCTGTCGGCCGAGCACCGTCGGCGCCCTGCCCGGCACGCGCCCGCCTACCCATGGCCTCTCGGCACCCTTCTCGGCCCCTACCCTGCTCTGCCCGGTGCCCCTGGGGCCTGCCCGTCCCTTGCCGTGCGTTGCACCACCCCCCCCCCCACCCCCCGCAGCCTGCCTGGCGCCTCTGTGGCCTCCCCAATGGCCTGTCGGTGCCCCCGTAGCCTACCCAGCACCCTTCTGGCACCCTCGCGGCCTGCCCGGCCCCTGCAGCGCCTTGCTCGGTGCCCTCCCAGCCTGCCCAGCACCCTTCCGGCGCCCCCGCGGCGTGCCCTTCCACTACTGCACCTCACATGGTGCACCCGGAGCCTTCCTGGCATCCATCCGTCTTGCTCGTGCCCTGCGCGCTCTAACCATGGCCTGCCCGGGCTGAGTCGCCGAGCCGCGCCCCTCAAGGCACTAGCCAAACCTGCCCCGACCATCTGTCCAAGTCACCTACATGCCGACCATCGGACCGAACTACCCTCGTAGTCCACTGGGCCGGGCCCGGTGGACCTGCACAAACCTAGCGGGCTGACCGGGTCAGCCCAGTCTTGGTTGGGACGAGTCGGTCTGACCGGGTCGGACCGGGACTCGGCCCATTACCGGCCCCTTTACTTTCTATTGGCCATATCTTTAGCACCGAATGACTATTTGATGAACTGTCAACAGCACATGTATTTTTGGAATGAAGCCATTCCATTGAGAATACCCTATTGGAGTTCGGGGTATATTTGAGTTACGGTCAGGTTGGATCATACACGAATCCAACCAGGCCCTCGGGACAAAAAAGCTAATAACTCATAGATCGGGCATCTGATTGACGCGCTGTCAGTTGCGTTGAGACCCCTATGACGAGGCAAACCTTTGAGATACATCTACATAGACTTATTGATAGTTTGAGTATAGACCAATAGCTTGTGGAGCGGATCTGCCGGTGACGAGCAAGCATTTGTGTGGGAACCTAGTAGATGGATGAGACTTGACGACTACTGACCGATTAAACTCAGAGTGATTCCAATAGACTAGCGGGAAGAGCCTATGTGTGAGCACAGTAGACCCACGGTCGAGAGCGTCTCTGTGTAAGCACAGTATACCCACAGTACTCAACACATGGAGTAACTTAGTAGGCTATGAGGGGGAGCACCTCTATGTGAGTGCAGCAAGCCCATAGTGGGGAGTGCCTCTGTGTGAGCACAACAGATCCATGATACTCAACATGAGGAGTACCCCAGCAGTCCATGTTACTAGTAAGTGCCTTACTGTGACATAGAAAGCCCACTATACTCAATATATTAGAAGTGCTCCAGTAGCCGAGGGTTCAAATTGTTACAACCCCTAGAATAAAATCATTGTTTGAGCTGAGTCAAAGATTTATGTTTTTATCATGATTGAGATGGATTACATGATTACTTAGGTATATGTAAGGTCATATACCTAAGAGGGGTTATCTTTTTAAATCATACTTTGTGTTATATCCTTGTTGGATTTGTAAGACCTTGAGGATCTTGGGGTCCTAACTGAGTATCATTATACTCACCCCTGGACGGGTTATTCCCACACCACGTTGTGTTGGTTTCAGAAGGAAAGCGCTGACTTAGGCATAGAGTAGTAGGACTGGACGATGCCCAGAGGTTGACCACTCAGTGTGACGGTACACAGAGGAGACGGATGGATATGGAGTGTTGAGGAGGCCCTCTGTACCTACCCTTCAGTTAGGAACCATGAAGGACAACCCAGTAGCTGATTTACTTTTCTTCAGTTGTACTTCCTTGTCAGTTGTACTTGTACATTCTTGTTGGGCTTGTATTTTCTTCCTATTTCACTTTCCATCACATCTTTTATATACAGTTTTACATAGTGTTTCACTTCCAGTTGAATACTCTATTCTGTTTGTTTACAGTTATAAAGGCAATTCCTTCCTAGTTTAGTGATTTACGCCTTTGGTGCTTGTTGTCAGCCCCTGTCCTTTGGAAGGCGGGCTTGTGGTAGTCACGATATGGTCCCTGAGGGATGGTTCGTGATAGTCCACTTAGTTGAAAAATCAGCATGCTATATATCTTATTTTGGGGATATAAATGAACCTAAATGCCCTTTCTGAACATTTTTTGTTCATATTTTAGTCACATATTAATTTTTTCATCATCAATTATTTATGGATAGAGTGTAATTTGACATAAATTTCAGATATATGATATATAGAAGGATTATTCCTTTGAGATTGACCATAGGTACATTATAAATACATGGGTCCTAGGAAATAATGGATTTTCATGTATTATTTCCTCATGCCTTGAGAGCCCATTGAAATTATAATGATCATGGATTCAAAACCCTAACTATATAATTGGATACAATTTTCAATCCATATACCTTGAGGATGTTTGAGGATTCATGATCTACATTCTTATGAAATGTTTATGGTGTGGAGTGAAAAGATATAGGATATATGTTTGGGAAAATGATTTTTCTTTTAGGAATCATAATGTGGGTACTGTGGATATTGAGAGATGAGAATAGGAAAATAATCCCTGGAAAAAGAATTAAATTATTTGGATAAATCCATGTTTAGATCTTGGAATGATACAATAGAATAATAGTCCGATAAATATTTTCAATGTTTTCACCCGGATCCACATTGTCGTGTAGTGACATGCAAGATGTTTCCCCACATTCTAGATTTACAAAGGTGAGTGACATCCATGGATTATTCAGGGAAGTTTCCTTGATTGAAATGTGATGGTGGGATGTCGATCACTCCTTTGGTGGATTCCTCCTCAGAATATGTCGCCTAGTTTGGGGACCTATTAATGATTAAGACATCTTTTGTAAAACTCTTCTTGGCACAACATATTCTTTGATTCTTGTTGAGTACACTTCATCTATTATGACATTCCATGGGTTCATTTTAGGGAAGAAACCATTGGTCTGGGGAGTAGTCATGTTGGGAATCACTGGCCTATCTAGATGTTGAATCATTAGTACACATGAATTTTTCTCCTTATGATAGGGCTTCATGAGGGTTCAGAATCCCGAGGAATCCCACAATGATTGCAGGTAATTATATTCCATAGGAATGGCCCTAAGGATTCCCCCAAATTCCCATGTTTAACATAGGGTATTCCCTGAGTTTAACATCTAATGAAGATAGATCGGAATTATCAAAACACTGATGAGAGTGGATTAGATGGGTTCATCCCTTCGAGGGAGAACCTGAGAGGATTAATTGATGGGTGGATTAGATTCCTAATGAGGGGAGATCCATGGATGATTGGGTCTCAACAACTAGGACATAATATTTTACCATTGGTTGGGATTGGACCTCGTGGAGGCCTCATATGTACCCTATATAGAAGACAATGATCAAAACCCACGTATTTCAAATTGGTGAGGCCTGAGATTAGAGTGTATACAAATGAAAATGACCTGAATATATGATGAGGCTCTTGTATGGAGGGAACCCCTTCATAATAGGGACATACATGGTTTTATGGTTATGGATTTTTTCAGATTATGAATGGTTAGATGCCCAAGGAAATGGCGTGATCCCATCAGGATGTGGTGGCCTGGGTAGGAATCAGGATGGATGATGGATGGTTGAATAATGTAGATGAGAGGAATGGGAAGGAGCCGACATGAATATTATGGAAGTGTTTGTATTGAACCTTATAGAGGCTTCCTACATATCCCATTGATAGGGAATCTTAGTCCACCTAGTTTAGTTGGGTGATGGGACACCAGAGGAGGTGACCCATGAGAAAGTGGCACATGAATGGGGGCCCGATGGGAATAAAACCAATATTATAGAGAATGACCTTACTGAAAAAATGATCAAGTGAGAGAGAAGGATGGGACATGATATATGGGCTTGAACCTCAGGTTTTTCTCTTATGTATCCCTGTGGAAGGGAATCAAAGTCCATATAGTTCAGATATTAGGGAATAGTATCGGGGTGTACATAAAAGACAAAAACATGAATAAATCATAGGGATTATATGTAGTCAATATCCCATTTCAAGAGGGATACTCTTAGTTGGAGGTGTAAGGATTGATGGAGGGGCCAATGCTTGGATAGATTTCCAAAAACTAGTCTGAACCCCCTAAATGGAGAACCATAGATGTGGTTTCCAACAGAAGAGACACCAAAGATTACCAACATTTGTTGTTGAACCTCGAGGGGGCTTACTACATACCCTATATAGAAGACAGGGATAAAAACCAACATAGTTCAGGAGCATACAGTTTGACGTAATGTGTAATGAATGGGGAGTATAGTTTTACTTCTTGCAGGATGAGTTTAAGCCGATTTGAAGTGGTCTAGACTTGTAAGTGATGGGTTTGGACCTCGAGAAGCCTTACTACGTACCTTTCTTGGGAAGGGTAACAAATCAAAGTCCTCATAGTTCGGTTGGATTGGGGAAGGTCCATACACAATAAGGTGGCCCAGATTTTATTGTCGCGGTTGATGCTTAGTCTAATATCACGTGTTTCATGATCATTGTGAGAAACAAGAGAAAAAAAATTCTTGATGATCATGTCGCGAAGTGTTCATCTGAAAGCAATGGAGTAGAGATTACATGTGGTTAGCAGCCTAAAGTTGAAATAAGGGACTACTATTAGTTAGAGGCCAAGGGAGATGGATATTAGTACTTACATTAAGAGGGATCCCTGATAAGAAAGGAGGGTGTCTAGATGTACAATGAGGATATGGAATTCATACGTGAAACATTCCCTCGGAGGGTGCCTGGGATTACATGGAGACTACCTGGGGTGCGCATGGTGACAATGTTAAGAGGGAAATATAAAGAGGGATAGAACCCATACCCATACCCTATCCAATACTCATGGACCTAACACACAATGCAGTGATCACAGTTTAATGTCGTGTGCTAAGGATGGGGGTGTTTGGCAGTTTAATGTCCTACAAACGAACTGTGAGGATCACTACCCCCTAGGAATTACATAATTGGCACATTTTGACTCATGGTGAATGAAAGGCACCAACAATGTCATGTATAGGAGGGATTGTATAGTGATCCATTATAGGGATAATGTTAGTGTGGCTATTCAAAGAATGAAAATCCGTTATCGAGCCTAAGTGGAGAACCATGAGGAAAAACAAGTCAACTTTTCTCACCACTCGAGGTACCTTGAAATCAATTCGTACAGTCTTGGAGGGCCTCATGTAAGAAGGGTGTGAAAATCAGGAGATCATTGAAAGAGGTGCTTCAATAAGCCAAGGTTCTTCACAAAGAGGATCTTCTTTGTAAAGGGAAGATTCTTCCAGAAGGAAAGGGTCATCATGGAGGAAAGGGTTTTCATGAAGAGGATCCATTAACGAAGTAGAGCTTATCCTCAGCAAACCACTCTTTCTTTGGAGAGTGCTTCAAGAAGGACTTATTCTTCACTAAGGAAATCCCCACTATAGTTGGAGGATAGGAAGAACAAAAATATGTTTGAATTTCCAAGTCCATGTACCTTTGGAGATACATATGAAGGTTTCGTAAAGGTCTGTGTCAAACGGGATCTCAATAGTTGAAAGGGTAGAGTAGTTGTTTTTTGAAAGGGGGGGTGAGCCTTCTATTTATATTCTATGAAGGTCATTGAGGGTCACATAACTCACCCCAGATAAGATTTATGCTGTAGAGAGTGGGATCTTTTTCAGAATGTGTCATCCTCAAAGAGGGTGAGTGGCACCATGGAAAGGATCGCAGCGGCAGGCCTCGCGATGACTAATGATGCAGCTGATAGGATACGGTCTGAGGGAATGAGTCAGACGCATAGAGGGTTTGGGATTCTATGGATACAATTGTGAAGGTTGTCTCACGAAGGCATCCCGGCCATCCCAATATCTTAACAAATGAGGCCTTTTGGGATGGTATTTCTGAATTTAAGGCCTGTTAGAGTGTTGTTTAATTCTAAAGAAGTGATGAGTTCACTCCCTTTGCATGATGAATTTTGGTGCCAATAAATATACCCCCCTCATAATTGAAGGCAATATATATTTGGGTAGGATTTCTATGGTAAAACATCAAAGATACTAGGAGGATTGACCACACGATGGATCGTGCAACATGGTCATTGAGGCGTGCATGGAATCGTGTCAAACAAGCCATCGCGAAGCGATACTTTCAAAGTAGAACCACTAAGCATCGGTTAGAGGTGCTGTGGAGAGTCTTTGTTTATCACTGGGAATACAATCCACATGTCACTTTGATGTTGGTTCCGACCGCACCAATATTTAGGGGCCTAGATTCATGCTTTCCACATCTGGATCTTCACGAATGAGTGTGACAGTGCATTCTATTTGTGAAATGATCTTATCTAGGAACTCTTCAGTGAAATGGAGGTTTTTGGTCCAGTTATTCGCAAACTCTTATACTGAAGTAAGGCATCATGATCTATTGCTTCTGTTGTGACATAAGACAATGTATAGGATGTTTCACAGAGAAGATGTGGTTTGTGACCATCTTCACAAAACATCATTATGAAAAACCTCTGCAAATGATTTTTCTATCAGCCTACATGACCTGTCTGGAAAAATTCTCCAAGTCTTTCATGACAATTTCTTCTCATGAGGGTGCGCAATAATTTCAAGATAACGATTCAAGGATAGAGGACACAAAAAAACTTCAAAATAGGATAGTATATCAGGAGAACTTCCGATCACCAATCATTAATAAAGTGGTTAACAGAGGTTCAAAATGAATAAATGTTGTTCAAGTGTCGTCCTGTTTATGGATTCGGTTTGTAGGATGATGTTTCCATCCCAGACACCAGAACGTATGATCCAACATACTTGTTTAAGATTACCCCCAAGCAATACCAATAGTACATGGATGTGGATGGTCACATTGGAAATGATCAAATCTTAGTCACAGCACATTGCCTTTAAAATCCTATCATCAATATTGATGACAAGGCATTGGAAAAGGAGACATACCCACCGTTGTATAAGATGATCATCAAGTCATGACTAAGGTTTCCAGACAATGGGTGGATCAGATTTTGGGATTTTCTCAGGGGTGGAAACTTCACCCATGATTGGGTCTGGCCCTACTAGCTATGTGCGTCCTGAAAAGTGTTTGAGAATGTACTTAGGTTAGTAGTAGTGTATAAAGAAACATGGTATTACCAATTCAGTTTCTCTCAACTGAGAATGTTCATACTAGAATTACTATGTCGATGGTCTCTAGATACCAACACTTTTCACCTACATCATGAGGATGTTAGAATCAACATCTAGGATCTTTACCAAATCTCCGAAAACCCAATTCTGGGAGGTATGCATTATGAGTTTAATCCTAATAAAAATTTCTGTAAGGACAGCTAGTAGATTACACCTTTGGTGGTGGAATTATTGAGGCTTGTACCATGTACATATGGGGCTACGAAGAACACCTGAGAAATGCATTTTAATCAATAGTATGACTATTTTTTGAATTTACCACCATATGAGGGAACACTATTTGAAAGGCCTCCAATATTCCCACAAGGAGATTAGTAGGGTAAATAAGGTTCATACTGGGGGATCCTAGAGGGATGTTAGTGGATACTATTGGAGTATAGCCTCAACACTGAGCAGCGGCCGATAGTCAGCTAGTTAGATTGATCTAAACACTAATATGTGGGTGGATAATACTGGTCAGATATGCCCACAAAGGGGTGTGACCATGTACATTCATATTGGTGTGTAAACTAGCTAGAAGAGACTGCATTTTCTAGGGAATACCAGTGTTGGAGAAGTTATACCGTCTACTTCGGCATATTAGTGAGGTAAATAGTCCAATATAGTTGTGTGGGCCATTTCACATTTTGTACAGCTGGATTGTGAAAAAATCGGGGGTCTATGAATAACCTAACCTCATTGATCTACATTGGAAACACTCTTGGATGAAATTTTGAATATTGCGGGGGGTGAACCATTGAAGTTGGATGTAGTGACCATGCTGGGTAAGATGAGGTGGGCTGAACTATTCACCTTACACCCATTCTATGTTCCAACTAGAGCATATACTGAAGACGGAAGAGATACCATAGAGAAGTAGCCATATCTTATATCCATATGTGGGGGTGTAATGGCGACACAAGTAGACTGTGAACCTATATGTGAACCATATACCCCACACCGGTTCTACAGAAAATTTCATTTCATGTAGAGGATTACTCCATAGAAGGGGTAGTAGAACATGAATCAGAAGACACCGGACTAGTGATGGCTCGATGTTGATGGATAGGGGTGGTAGTGTTGGGCCCGGTGGATCCACCTGGGAGGGCTTAGGAGAGCGCTGAATCATCCCAAGGATTTTGTAAGATCCCCCATCATGCTCCAGGGAAGAAACTGCATCCATTAATGATTCCTTTTGATATCATCTTTTTGGAATCCTATAAAGATTGAGAAAAGAGAAGACAATTCTTCGGTATTAACATACCATGTACAAACACAAACATGCACAGGATGACGTAGGGAGAGAATGGCATTGTGAAAGGAGGATTTGACAGCACCCTTCGAAGGGAAGATAGTAATAATAGAGATCTAGGATGTAATAAACTCTCATGGAGATATGTGACGGATGATTCATCGGTGAGGGTGCTGTGGAACATGACTACTCCCACAGAATTGACGGAAGCTCAACTGGAGGAGTGTTTTCCCATGTCCGATCATGCAGCCAAATCATGGGTGGATGAAGTCAATAAGATGGATTATTATGGGGAAATAGAGGGGTATTTGACTGTATACTCTCCTGAAGAAGGTTAAATAGTGGTCTCGGGGGGGGGGGGGGTTCTCCTCATGCGATTTCTCTACAACCCTAAAAGTGAGTTCTCACTCCCTTCATCATGCCAGTGCCCTTCTTACCTTCTCTTAGTTTCTGAAATCACACTTATCTTTGTTATAGAAACATCAATCAAACAACCCCACTGATAGGGGATGAAGGTGTGACCGGAATTGAGGTCCAAACATCAGGACATGAATTCAAAAAGATTGTGGTTGTGTGATCTATCAGTGCTTGGGGAGAAAGGGTGGCCTCCTTGGAATTATCATAGCCCACAGTCATATAAGTAGGGTCGCATCCTGACCTCCCAATGATGATAGAACCATGGAATGATCATGCTGCTAACTAAGGTATGTCTCATACTTCACAGTTGTACCTGTTGTCCGGTATGTAAAACTGGCCATTGTGACCCTGACTTGAACAATTTCCTAGATGATACACACACTTGCTAATTAAAATGGCTAGAATACCTGGGTAACCAGTCTAAATTGAGTTATTGATTCTTATAGAACTGAGTGCCCCAGCAGACCAAGCCATGGTTCCCTATTAGAGGTCAGTAGTGATGAGAAATACTACTGGTGGGACAGAGTCTAGAGTTGACCGATCAGACATATTTGAATTAGATTCCATTGAAGAAAAATTTCTTGAGGAATATCCTATTGTTTAACTTCTGGATGTAATTCCTAAACATGTACCCATTGACCCAGAGAAATATGATGTGACCTATTCTAATGAAGATGATTACACTTATGTCTGTCATTGGTCATAGAATCCTATCATTTCCATTATCAATCTCACCCTAAAATTATAGTGGATAAGTCAAATGGGAAAACCTCTCCCCTGGATATGAGAACTATGCACTGGAGGAGTTGATTCCCAATGCACTCACGTGCACATTCGAGATAACCTTTTCAAGAAGGAGAGGGATGATTTATGTAGCTTCAGTGTTGGTTGGTAGTGGAGGAAGGCCATTAATATCAAGAAACTCCCAAAGGATGAGCAAGAAGTCTAGTCTTTGAGGGTGCGGGTAGCTAAACATTCTGCCTTCATTAGCGCCCAACTAGAAGTCAGGTCTCAATTAAAAGCACAACTGATATAATCTGAGGATCAAGTGAGAAGAGCATCCCAAGAGATGGCCAATGTCAAATTTGATGAAAAATGATTATGCATCATGGCCAATGAATTACAGATTATCACGAGTGAAGAGGACACAGAGCTCAACAAGAAAGATAAAATTCTGGAGTCCACACACCGAAGAGGTGCAGAGCTAAAACCATCTATTGAGGATGTCGATCCATCTTTTGGAGAGTCCAATCCATGGGAGATATAACATGCCTTAATTTAAAAACATACACTCATTTTTTCATATTTATTTTGGTTGCATTCATGAATCCCATTATTTTAATTCAGTATTATTTCAATATTTTATAAAAAATATCTAGTGGTCAATTCCTAATCTCGAGTGGGTTGTGCCTGATGTGAGTAGAAAGGGATGAATGTATAATTATTCACTTTAATTATAAGAGTTACAAGTAATCACTATATATACATGGTCTTAATGACCAAACTGAAATTTTGGGAAGAAAAGGGGTCATGATAAGAGAATAAAATTATCAAAAAATACATACTACACACTACCATCATGCTCTAGATCACGAAGGGGATAATTACATGGGTGTTGGGATCAATCAGAACAAAGGGGGACTGAGATGTGTGAATCATGAAACCCAAAATTCAGAACACATTGGGGGAGGCCTGGTGATGAAGGATTAATTTGCACCAAATTTGAATCACATGACTTGCATCATGTTTTCCTGAAACGGGAACAAACAAACGATGGAAAACTACTAGATGTATTTGAGAACATGGAGCAAAACTCGAAGTGTCATATGAATTATTCTAGAACATTGGCCCAGGATGGTAGGATATCCCTACGACCAAGAATTTGAACCATTAGAGGGTTTCATAAGACGAGAAATTTAATGGGGATCTAAAATAGAGGGTATGAAAATAGTGTTGATGGAATGGTGGATGTTAGAGAAATGTATAACACTCTTAAAACTATGCCACCATGAGGAAATCACATTGGGTGATCATATCAGTCGGAAAAGGGAAAACATACCACATACATGACCTATATGTTTAGGACCTAGAATTGATTGAATTTTTTAATCATGCAAATGTGGTCGATACATGGAACAATTTAACATTATATGATTAGGGCATTGAACTTTGTTTTATGCCATACTTCATGGAACCAGGTCAATAGGTTAAAGTCATGTCACACAGACTAGGGACTCCCAATTTAGGTTTATAGAGTTTAGAACATGATTAGGGGGAAAATACATTGAATGATAATGTCCATGGGGATGGACCCAATGAAAAATACTTGGGCGTCGCTACATATCCCACGAATGTGGGAAATAAGCCAAATATAGTTATTGAATATATCATGGTCAGAGACCAACACTGGTTGGGGAATTTCTCTATGGTGAGGAGACCAAAGATCCAATAATTATCATGGGGAATCCTAAGAATGTCAGGGTAGGGCCATAGTTTAAAGTTATGCCTCAAGGACATGGGTACCCCAAAGGAGAAATGTGTGGTGTGGTTCAAAACCTGACATTAATGATGACTTATAAGTCTGCTCCACACCACATACTTCCGAAGAAACATTGGATGAAATGGTGCAAGAGGGTCTTGGTGATTCAGCTTGACCAGAGATAAGAAGTTTGGGTAATAGTATTTATCCCAGAAATATGGGAATCAAGACATTCTTATTTGATGAATGTGGTATGGAAGGCACCCAATATGAGAAGGGGAAATATCTTCCCATGTGAGGACATTATATGGATTGGAAATTTATCATTACACATATTGAGAATAGAATATGTAGTTTATCTCTATATGATTAGGATGTAAGAGATATTAGTTTATCGTTATAGAACATGGACCAGAAATGAGATGATTCTCGAAGAAGAAATTTTTGATGTGGTTCCCTAAAATGACCCAATGTGAATGAAGACATAATAGGCCGCACTACACCAAAAAAATCAATAAGAACATCCACAATTTAAAGTCATGAAACCCAAACTAAAGGAAAAAATCACCTAGTTTAAGGTCATAGAGTTCGGACTAAAAGATTTGTGGTTCATCCATTTATGAAAAAACTATATCCATATACCTAATTCCATGTGACATATTTTCTATGTGGGAAACAAGGGAAGAAAAGATATTTGCACCAAATGGAATACATAGCTGGGGGAGATCGAGTGGAGTCGAAGATGACCCTAACAATACTGATTCTCCCTCTTTAATGCATATAGATTCATAGAGGGATAACCGCAAGGGAGTATAAATTCCTCTTTAAGAGGATAGAGTGGAAAGATATGTGAATCATGTGACCAATATTTAAGGCATAATAGGGGTGGTGTAATGATGCAGGATAATTGTTGATCGTGTTCGAAATAGTACATCAATATCATGTGAATTTAAATGGGAACAACTAAAGAGGGTTGATTGCAAACAATATTTAAAACATGGGACCTGTCACATAACTTCCTCCAAAATCCTTTGGGATGTTGAACCAAAGTACTAGGTGATGCATAAGGCCAAATATCCATACCATTTGAGGGTTGTTTTGGATATAAAGCTGATGGTAACCCAAATAAAATGAGGCGTGAAGCATGGAAATGAATGAAATAATGTCAACCTAGAATCCAACACACTAGGCCCAAAACCACAGTGCATCTTAGCATGTTTTTGAGGAATAATAGAGGTCAATAAGACATGATGAAATGGGTAAAAAAAATTTATGAACCTAGGTCTATAAATGAGGATTAAATTTCCATGTGTTCCTACATATCCCATGTGGATGGGAATAAAGAGGAACATAGTCCTTGATAATGTCGTGTAGTTTACCATTGTGAGACAAGGAAATAAAGAGAATGGAAGGAAGATACCCAAAAGGTGAAGTACATAGAAAGGATATAATAAACCCGAATTTAATTAGGACCCAAGGGTTCCAAACCACTCCACAAGCTTCATATAGATTTCGGGCCAAGGGGCCATAATGAAGGCATGATTTGATGGATTTGGGGTTGTACTCGTAGATGAAATGTTCTAGAATTCCTATGTATCTCATGAGGATGGGAATCAAGACACATGTAGTTAATCAAAGTGGCATGTTATGGTTCCAAAGACAAGAGAAATACTATCATGCTGGTATTTCCCTTGCACCAAAAGAAGCAGCCTTTGATTGATCTTATTAGTTCATTCGGGTGGATGTGCTTTTTTCAAGCAACAATCATAGTAAGGAGAATCCAGGAATTCTTGCAGAAATAATGAAATATTTAGTCCTTGAAAACGGGAATGGAAGATGAAATATACCAAACATGATGTCCCTTGTAGAGAAAACACCATAATGTGGTTCGTTTTTTCCCCATGTGTCCTAAAAGACAGTGTAACAGTTTGGGGTCATATTACTGGACCGGCCAATGTGTTTTAACAACTCATGATAAAGACACAATATTTTTATGTCATGTGGCACTAGGAAACATATATTTATGTCATATGGGTTGGACTCATATAGAATAATTAGGTTCTAAAGAGAATGGTCATGGTGTGATAAAGCATACCCGACGTGAATGAGGATATAAGTCCACACCACACTGCGTGCAACCCCAGGTGGAGGGGACCTCTAGACAAGGGGCTAGAAAAGATCATAAGACATTAGGATGGACACGAAGACAAAATTTCTAGGTTTTCCTATGTATCCCATGAGGATTTGAATCAAGCCAAACATAGCTCTTGAAAACACAATATTGTTTAAAATTATGTGATAAGGATGAAGAAGAGAGGGACTAGACCATAATGGGAAGTGTATGGAGAAGCATTCATAGACCCGACATGAATGATGACATAAGTCCACATACTATACAACATGAAATACCATCAGAGTTGGAGAAAAATGGTTGAACAAAATAGATAATTAGTGGAGCCTGAGCTGGACTCGAAGATGAAATGTTCGGGAGATCCTTTATACCTCCCATGGATTTGAATCAATTCATACATTATTCTCAAAATTTACACAGTTTGACATCATACGGTATGGATGAGGGGTTTTGGTTTTATGTTTAATGTCATAAATCATGGGTGTAATGAAGTGAGATTCCACCAAGTGGGTGTAAACTTTGACAGAGTCACTAATCCCATGTGAGCTATGCTCGCTGTAGGAAACAAGGTCAGAGGAGATCTTCCCCAAACATGGAATACCCAGTAAGGGGAAACAGTTCATGGGAAAGGATGACACCAAGACATTGATTCTTCCAGTTAACGTGAAAATGTGCATAGATGAATATCACCAAGGTTTTTAAAACCCTACTGGGATGTGATGAAGTGAAAAGGGGTGTGCATCTTGAGACCAATATTGGAGGCAAAATGGGGATGTAATAATGATGGAGGATAACCACATATCGTAATCGAAAGACAAAATCTACACTATGTGACCTAACATGGGAACAAAAAATGGGCATCAACCACTAACCATATATGCAACACAAGACATGTGTTATAATCTCATTTGAGATATTCTAGGACATTGTCAAAAGTGGTAGATAATCACTATGGCCTATTATCTTTTCTATTCAAGAGTCTTTTTTGATATGAAAATTTATGAGAACCCAAAAATGAACGACTATGTGAAGCATGGTGACATAACGAAAGCATGTCTATTCAGAATCCAACACTATAAGTCCCAAAACACACAACATTCTGGCACATCATTGAGGCACTGAAAAGTGGTCATGGGGCCTAATTAAGGGCAGATTACTCTGGGAGATGACCGAAGGGAATGGGGTGGATATCTCTTAAGAGATATTTATGTGGAGTGGATGTTGTAAACCCAACGTGAATTGGGACATAATCCCACACCACTGCACATACACTCATAAAATATAGGAAAAATGGCCAAAAGGAAGTGGTGGTTTCTATAAAAAAACAGGTATGGACCCAAGGAAAAAATGTCCAGCCATTCTTATGTATCCCATGATGGTGGTAATCCTACAACATGAAGTTCTAAAATGGCCTTTTAGTTTAATGTTATGTTGTAAGGATGTAAGGATATGAACAATGTTCTATAAGGAGGGGAACATGATGTGGCCATTGTAAATATGACATGAATGGGAACCAAATAATTTCACATACCACAACATATGAAATCCCTCAAAGAGAATTAAACATGTGGGGGGAAATTGTTTTGTTGGGATGGACCTGACGATGAAATCTCTAGTTGTTCCTATGTATCCCATGTGGATGGGGATCAAGACATCTGTATTTCTTGAAAATTCTGGGTAGTTTAACCTCATGTAGTAAGGAAAAGGGAAAGAGGAATTCATCAATGGGGTATGTGTGGTTTGGAAAAAATAGTCAGATGTGAATGAAGATAGTGAGTATGTACCACATCACACAATCCTGAGAGATAACATGGGTCATGAGGCCAGAGAGGTCAAGGAACTTGAGGAAGGCCCCCATATGAATGGGTTGGGAATTCCTATGTATCCAACAAGGATGGACACCAATCCAAAAATAGTTCTGAAGATTCATTATAGTTTAATGTTGTGCGACAAGGACGAAGGAGATCATAGTTTGAGGTCATATAGATTAGACCATTTTGCAGTTTATCATCATGTTGGATTAGTTCTGGGTACTTTTACATCCCTATTCCTAGACAAATAAAAAACTTTATCTTCATATAGTAGAAATGGATAGATGTACTCTTAATAGAAATACTGCCTGAGAAATTTATCATTGGTAGGAGGAGTAATACCCTCACCACCCATGGAGACAAACGATTATGCACCATTTGGGTAAACCTTGTGAATAATATATGGTCCCTCCATTTTGGGCATGAGCTTCAATGAATTATTGTTGGGTATCATTGGAATTCTCAGGGACAATACCATGTCACCTTGATAGAAGGATATGAGGTGAACTTTCTTGATGAAAACCTTGGATATCTTGTCATGATGTCTCTCATAATTGAGAAAGTCACATATTAATTTCACATCAAGTGCATCCAATTCATCTAGATGGATTTCAGTGACTTTTTCTAGTTCTTGATGATCATAGATGGTTTTGCGCAATGAGAGTCATTGAATCTCGATGGGTAGGACTTCCTCTGTGCCATAAACCATGGAATATGGAGTTACCTGGGTGTAATTACGAGTCATTGTCTGGTAAGCTGATAGAGAGTTTTGGAGTTTTTCTAGTCAACTATTCTTATTATGACCAACCATCATCTACAATATGTTATAGATGGTTTTTGTTTAATGCCTAAATCTGCACATTTACTTACACATGATAGCGAGATGTATGATTAGAATAGTTAGTGTACATGGAATACACATTATTTAGATCATATGCTTAGTTTTTGGTGTTGTTATCAGTAAAAATGGAATGAGGGACTCTTAATCTATAGATGATATTGGATCTCCCGAACTCAATGATTGAATGGACCTTGACTTCCTTGAGTGTAATTTCCTCTTCCCACATGGAAAAGAAATCTATAGCGGTCAGGATGAACCTCCACTAGAGAGCGGTTGTCGGTTGATATGGTCTCAATACATCAAGTCACTATACCATAAAGGTCCATGAATACATGGTAGTGAGGATATGTTTTAGAATCCGATGCACAAAATTAGAATGGATCCAAAATTGTGGAACCTTTTGGAATACACAATATAGTCACAAGATCATCATGGGCCAAAAGAATCCTAATATTCATATCTGATGAGAATGTTTTGGCCCTACCTAATGGGCACCACTGGAACTGACATGAACTTCCTGCATGACCTTAGAAACCTGACATCCTTGAAGGAAACAAAGGGGAATCCTATAAAACCCACACATGTATAGGATCCGATAAAGACTAAGACCTCTCAAAAGGGTGAAAAAAACTACTCACCATTGACTCTGCTCTCACTTGTCTCTGTATTTAAGAAGATTATCGTGCTTGAGATACTCTATTAATGGGATCCTCTTATTAGTAGACTCTTCCAAAACAATGGTAGGGGACTTTGAGGTCCCAATGTGGAGGCATTTTTTGGTAATGTGGCTTACTGGTGGGCAATCATCAACTTATGGAGTGACGAGAGTGATGGATATCTGATTCACAACCTATATAATTAAATCATCCCGCTCAGGCTCTATAAAAGATGTAGCATGTCCAACCAAGGCACCATCTTGTCCATTCTATGATCAGCGGACATCAGTAACTTCTGGATGAGAAGGTAACTAGTCCATCAGCTAGAGAGTATGTTCGTAAAATGGTATAATCTCTTACTTCCTAACAACATAGTCACTATTGATCTTCTTGATAACCAGTTTTAAGTCCTCATTCCCATGCAAGTGTGGAATGCCAATCTCAAGGGCCATCTTGAGACCATTGATAAGAGCATGGTACTCTGCCTCATTGCTGGTACAAACTTCTGACAATAGGAACGAATATGGAAAGACAACTTGTTCCAGAATGATGACGACAATACCCATGCCCACTTTGTTGAGTCTAGGATCATTGAGTCTTCTTCCGATAGGGCTTTGAGAAGCACCATAATATTGAATTTTCCAACACAGAATGAGTTTATTCACTAAGAGGATGGCCTCATTTGGAACTTCATGATCGAGATCCTGTTATGCAACAACTGTATGGTTAGTAAGAAAGTCTGCAAATGCCTATCCCTTTATCACCTTCTGGGGGACATAATTGATTTCAAACTATTTAAGGATAACATTGCACAAAGCTATATGACATGTCACCATGGGGTAGTTCAGAATGTATTTCAGATTATGCCCTCGATACAATAGTTATATCTTATGGTGAATCAAGTAATATCACAGTTTTTTACACTAGGAATATCAGTGCCTGGCAGCTCTTCTTGATAATGGAATATCTGGTCTCCGTATCGAGGAGCATGTGGCTGAGAGAATATAAACTATAAACTATTACATCATTGTTCTTCTAGTTGAGAAGTACTTCAAGGGATCATTCAAATGCGGTCACATAATGGACCCCCATCCTTCCAAACATGTGTTTCATCAGAACCATAGGTTGTAGTAGTTAGTGATTTATTTCCTCAAAAGAAGTTTGAAGCTCTTCATCCCACAGATAATTTACACATTACTTCATGATATGGGAAACGATATTACACTTGCCAGACAGATTTGCAACTAATCGGTGTGTATAGGTTGTGTGGCCTTGAATTACTTAGATTTGATGAATATTACTCTAAAGATACATATGAAGGATGGCCTTGGTCATTTCTAGATTGCTCTCAATGCCTCTATATCTGATAACGAAATTGATAATGTTTCAAGTGGTTACCCCAAAGGCATCCTTCAAGGGGTTCATATTCAGATGGAGAGAATGGAGGAATCTGAACACATTCTCAAGATTCATGAGATGGTACTGATGATGGAGTGATTTTACCACTTGTTCGTCAACATATCATTTCACCAATGTCCAGAGGATCAGCTTGAATATGTGGTGTATTACATGCTGATAGGTGGCACCTGCATTCTTTAGACCGAATGGAAATACCTTGTAGAATAAACTACCTTGGGGTGCCCTGAAGGAGGTAGACTCTTCATCCATGAGGGCCTTTAGAATTTTATTATTCCCAAAATACCCATCGATGATTGAGAAAGCCTAGAACACAGTGGTGTGGTCTATCAATAGTTTTTTCGCATAAAGGGGAAATTCATCCATCAGACCATGATGGATGAGATCCCAGAAGTCAATACAGACTTTGATCCGTTCAATCTTCTTCAGGATGGGTACAATGTTAGATGACCAAATAGGGTATTGGACCACCAAGTTGAAGTTGTATTTACTGATCTAATCAACTTTGGCCTTGACCATGGCACCATGAGAACGATGCATCATTCAGGGAGGTTGTATGAACACATAATGATTTTATGGGAGACAGAGATGGTGGATGGTGGCATGAGGGACTAGTATTGAAATATCATTATAACCCTTAGGATAATACATTAAAATTATTCCTTAGTAAATCCACATATTTCTATTGTTGTTCTGTAGGCATAGTGGTGCTGATTACTGATGGTTTCAGATCGGTCTCATTACTGGGGATCACTTGTAAAAATTCATTGACTGTGGTGGAGACAACCTCTTCAAATGAGGCATGGGAATATTCCAAATCCACTTCATCATCCATAGTTGGAGAAACATCAGTAGAAGTCAACTTATCCGAGTTGACAAATACTAATGGAACACTGGTGCCATCTTGGGCGGTAGTGGAAACTTAATTGAGGGACTCATGCGGTGCTAAAACCATAGTGATGTAAGTTATCGATGTGATCCCACCAAGCTTTCAACCCAAGCGGCCAAGTCTAATGATAACAAACAAATAGTGCAGTGTTTTCTTGATCTAGTTTATCCTAGCCAAATTAGACAAGACAGTATGACATATTTATATTACCATGGGGTGGAAATATCAATATCTAATAAGAGTAGAGGGATTTGGGTTCTTCCAATCCTGATTTTTTTCAGCAAAAGAGGATATCATCCAGAGTTCCGTAGACATTGGAATGCACATCCAACTCATCCCAGAAACAATAAATTGTTTCCCCGAGTCTGGGGTTGTGGCCTTCAATCAGTTAATTGAGAAAATGATGGTGTCATCTGTGCCTGTCCATTGGTTGGTCGTAGCCATAGCATGTCAAAACTCATTAGCATGAATCAGATTACCCTTGCTCTTGTAATAGTAAACATTCAAGTAGTCTGCTTCACAACAGGAAAAGGGAGGCACATCAACTTGTAGTACACATACTCGACTATTAATGGAGTACACATGGAATTTTTAATATGAAGAAGGGACCGGCGTGTGCAGTTGGATACATGGCCTACCCATCATTGAATTTTACGAAGTGTCTTCTGAGACAACCATGAACATGGTTCTAAAAAGTAGGACACTAAACTAGGTCTTCAATAAAATTTTTCCAACCAGTGTCTACTCTGTCCTGTCATAACCATGAATTTCAATGTCATAGGGCCTCAGAACTATCTTAGACAGTCCCATATTTTGGAGAATCTTGGTTGGGATAAAGTTGATCCTAGAGCCCATATCGAGAAGACATTGGTGATCCTCCATGCAATTGGAATGGACAGTGATTCACAGTGGGAATATGTGCCTCTATATATGAGAACCTTAATATTCTCCATAGAAAAGGATTATGGCTTAACATTCTGCATGCTCGACTGTCTCACCATTGAAGGCATCTATGGCTTCTATCTCTGTCTCAAACTGCTGGGGGCATCTTAATTCCTCCGCAAGGTACTCGTACATATCTACTGATAGGCGGAGAACCTTGATTTTTTAGAGAATAATAGGAATTCTATAAATATTCATGAGGATATCATATCTTTCTTCCTAGTGAACACATTATTTGACAGAAGGTCGCTATATGATAGGAGTTTTTTTGGGAACTGTTGTTTGAAATAGTGGATTCTACATGGTGCTGGGATTGTCTCATTCTTCACTAGTCTAATAACATAGAGTGAATATTGTTTTATGGAAAGATTACTATGGTATATCCATGAATGAATTTGGCTATCCATTTCATGGTCACAGTTTCTCTAACTGATCAGGTTTTACAAATATTGGTGGAAGAAAAATTTATGAAACTGGATGAGAAGGTTGTGCGGGCTGAGCTTAGTGATGTGTCTACTAACTAGTCTTAGTTGTATTCATAGCTTGGATAGAAGCACTAACCAATTCATTCAGGTGATTCACATCCCCACAACTCCATTGACACTGACATAAGATTGGGATATTGGGAGGGTCCACTTGGTGCTCTCCATCATCATAAACCATGCAGGGATTTACTAGCTCCAAAGTATTGACTAAATTGTACCCTTGATCGTCACATGAGGAATCCTCTATCCCTGGGTGTATTCGTAGGGAAATTTTCATCTATGGGGGCATGAAATATGTGAGATTATGAGATAAAGAAGACATTTAGGGGGGAATTTTCATTTCCTTGCATTGTTGATGTCTACCCTCTTGGGAAGAGGAGGATGGAGATATCGACGCATTACTAGTGGATGCATGTAACACGGAAGTTTCTAAAGGGTCTGGTTGATTCAAACATGAACAGATAATATTGTTGGCACATGCGACTACGTTGTGATCCATCTGGTTGTCATATTATTGATACCTAAGGATAGACACCTACTTTCATTCACCCTCCAAATCCCTGTAAGGCATTATAAAAAAACATTACACCGGTTCTAAGGATAGAACCAACATTAATATGTTTTTATTGACCTGGTCTTGGAGCCAATGTTTAATTACATAGCATTGATCGAGGGTGTTCCCAAGGAACCAGTGATAGGGGTAGTAGTTGGGGCGATCGATGATATATTTCTCCCCAGGCCTCTTTCATTATGAAAACCGTTAGATTCCCTTATCCAAGGAACATTGGAAATATCCAGGGACTCGAGTGCCGTTAAATGAGTAGGTTAAGTTACTTTGACCTGGGAAATAATCTCTAGGAGCCTATCCTAGATGGGGGGTTTGAAAATATTGTTTAGGAGGTTGAACCTGATTATCCTTCCTAGGCGGTGGTGGTGCCTTATGTGGGGGAGGTTTCCGATTCTAAGGCATGTGCTGTTGGGATAGAGGCTTCTCCTAAATCGGTGTGCCTCGACGAAGTTGTAGAGGTGTTTATACTAGTAAAAATTATAGCTTAATGGGGGAATGTATTTGTGATATTGTATCTCTCTTGTCCTTGGCGTCTATTCATTCAAGAATTGAAGAGGGAAACATACATGCCTATTTCGATTGTTTCAAGGATTCAACTGGAATCTGGGCTTTGTTAGGGAAATCCTAAAATACCCCTATGTAGTTATGTGTGATTAGATGAGGTACAAATTCAATTTTGACAATCCCCCCACACTTTGTTAGTAGATGTTCATGATTCAGTGACATATCGAGGGAATATGTGAGGCTCTTCCACCTAGAAACAATGTATCCAACCCACTCGTCAAGAATCTTCTTTCATTTGAAGAGGTCTGCAATGCTTGTCTTATCGGTGGTGGAACTGAACTGGTAAAAAAATGGTCTGCATAGTTCTTCCCAACTAGTTATTGCCCCAATGGGTAACTAGTTGTACCAAACAAATGTGGGCCCTTCTAGCATCTGTACAAAACACTAGAACTTCGATCCCTCCTACTACGCTGGAGTTCCCTATATGGGTCCACACATTAAAATATTGTAAGCTAGATACTACATCATATAACCTATCTCATTAAAGGTTGAGAAGCTAGGATTTCTGAATCACAAGGTCACTTTAATATCATTCACCCATTCTAGAGAAGGCATTCCACCAGTGAGATCACCACTTTTTAGGTTTCTAAGGCCTTGAGGTGGGTAATGAGAGTGGCCATGATATCATCATGGCCGGTATTCATGTTTTGATGAGGGTTTCTATCCATAAAAGAATTTGTTGGTTCATGAATGTGTTAAGTGGGCCCAGTAGCTCATGGGGAGGCTGGTGGAATGACTTGCAAGACTCTCAGGGGAATATCATGTGGAGCATCAAGGGGAACTTGAGTTATTTCTTGAGGAGGGTTATCACAAAAATATGTTGGATTAGGTGATTCATAGTGCTCCCTCTTTCAATAAACATTGGACTCTATTCTGTATATATGGGTAAGGTGGTGAATGTAACTCGGATTCCACTCACTGGGGTGAGTTTATACCTACCCTTACTTCCCTGGTCAAGGATTACCGTAATATGGCCACCATTCCAATGTACGTTTAGTAAGAAGGTCATCGACCAAATTTTTATGTTTCACAAGCTGTGGTCGCAACACAACCTTTTTAGGGTCATCTTCTTCCTTTTTTACTAAGCTAGAAGGGTTAGAGGGTATGATAGTTCATGTGTTCTGCTTACCCTTATTGGGGTCCTGACTGAAGGACAACGACTTAGAAGGTTTAGGAATGCCCAGTTTTACTCTTTTCTGGTGAGTAACCCTTCCTAAAGGACCCAACAAGTATAGAACCACCCAAGGGGGTAAGTTCTTTTCAAGGATTCATAACATAGTTTCATCCTCTGATAAGTTGTACATGTTAACAATAACTGTTCCTGGATTAATATCCTTAAGATCACATGAAATGTTAGTCTTGGGCCATATAGGATTGAAATAAAGTGATGCATATTACCCCCAACCACATATCTGGATGTAGGTGGAATGTAATAAACCAAAATTTTATTAATGAAATTTCATATGGATATAATTAAATATCTTATTAAGTAAAATGGTTATATAAAATATGAAATTCAAGGTTTTATGTTTTTGGATTTTAAAATACCATTATAAATTATGATCATTTTCAATATAGCTGTTGAATAGTGATCACATTATTATTATAAATATAGTGCTTTAACAAATCCAATTTACTTAGACAAGGTAGTAGTTGGCCTCATCGAGTAGAATTAATCCATATGAAGCCCATCTGTCAGAGAATTGAAAAGAGTTAGCATCATTGTGCTTAGATCTTGACCATTCCCCAGTCAATCATCAAGACGTTAATCTTAAATGGAACGACTTATGGGATAAGTGGACATTAATAGAGATTACCACCTGAGTGATTTTATCTGAGCCTCCCCGGGATTATGTCACCATTGCACACCTTACCCTTCAGTCTTATACGGTTGTTATAAGGGGTTATGTAACAATACCCAAGCCCTATGATTATGTAAATTATTTTTGTATAAAGAATATATATTAATTTTATTATTGTCACTTTGCAAATAATTTGTAAATAAAAAATAGTTTTTTCTATTAATATTTAATTATGAAAAATATTTTGATGAAATAATGGATTTTTTATTTAAATAATATTACAGTTATATATTATTAATAAATTAATTTTTATTAAATATAAATGATCACATAAAATATATGAATACAATTGTAATTTTATTAAAGGGTTGAAAGATTTTTTTGTGAAAACCAATGAATTTTCAATAAATGTAGGGTTTTATTTTCAAAGAAAAACATAAAATATTTAGAAAACTACTTATAAAGGAATATCATTTTTGGATTAAGGACGTAAAAATTATCTAATGGTGAATGTTTCATAATTTTCTGATATAGTCAAATTATTGGGTAAAAATTAAATACCATTAAATTATATAATATGTTTTATGATATCATAATGACACAATTGTGAAGTAATAAAATAATATATGTGGTAGGTTCAGACAATATATTTTTTAAATTAAAAATATTATGATTTTAGATTTATTTTATTTATTTTACAAATCTTTACTGGACCCTCCAAAACTTATAAAACATTTTATATTTTTAAAATGCTTTCCATGAGAGTGTGACTCACCTCCATATAAGAAAGCCTAATTTTTCAAAACTTTCAGCCATTGGACTTATAAAATAAATTTTCTCCACTCCAATTTTTCAAAAAAAACATGGGAAACCCCCATGAGATGGTTTTTGGTTTAGATTAGTTTAATGCATGGTGTCCAAGACCTATATAATAAAGAGTTCAGTCACTTTGTCTATATAAACCAACCCATGATCCCACTTCTAATCACTAAAAACCCTTTTATAACGTCCCAAACATTCCATCCTCTCTCCAAAATCCTCCCAAGTCTCCCTAATATCCCATTATGATCCTCTCAATCCCCTCCCAAACCTTTTGGATCAAACTTCCAAGTAAGGGATTTCTTCCTTTCACATTTTTGTCCAAATTTATTTATATTTCTATACATATTTTTTCAACTAAAAAAGTTTGAGTATGATTTTTATTCTCCACCATAATGCCATCATTTTGTTTGAATGATGAGATATCCTTTTCTCTCTCATTAATTCCTCCCATATACACCAGTTACCATGCCGAAACTCCATAATATATTTCTCTCTCCTCATTCAAATTCAAGAAAATTATTTTATATTATGAATGTAAATTACATTACATATATTCAGACATGTATTTATATGGCCCCCTTAATTTTAATTTAATGTAAAAATTATTAGATACCACATTCTCTCCCACAACGATTTTTATGAATTCTTATATCATGTCATTATGTTGTCAAAATTGCACCACAACTTTCCAAGCCAAAGTCATTGTGTAGTGAATACCATGCCCATTTCTCTATCAAGGATATTCACCCTTATGCACATTTAATAATTAAGTAAGAAGTTTAATGTATGAATTCCATTTTTCTTTATCACGTAAGAAATGATGATTTTAATGAATCCATGTTGTATGGTTTTTGTGGCACACTAATGTACGAAATGAAATGATAATGAAGGGTCACCCTGATAGCGCTTCAACGCATTGGGTAAAGAGTAGTATCATGATACGTCAAGTGAAATGAGGGTTTACTCATGATTATTCAAGTGAAATGAGGGTTTTTTCATGCTCCATGTGCAAGGATCCTTGGATCATGCTAATATCATGTTAATTGTTGTTACAATATTTCCTTGTTATGATAATCCAGATATATCATGACTTTATGTTCATGTTTCTCTTATTCACCATAGAAATTTCCATTGCCTAACATGTACTGTATTCTTTAAGTAATTCATTGTTTACTCTCTTTTTGTTCTTATTATCTCAACATTTTCTTATGCTTCTCCTTAGTTTACCACATGCAATGCAAAGTACGATGGAATGTATGTTTCCATGTAAAAGAAGTTTTAAATAAAGATGTGTATTTCATGTTTTAAGTTGTTATGTAATGTTCTTAAGACCCAAAGATACTATACCTATCAATATTCTATGTTGTATCAAGTGATGCTTTTATGTAATAAAATATGATTAAGTGTAAAATAATGATCATGGTTGTTATAGTCAGTACCAGAGGATAGGTTTAGTTATTTTTGGGGTTAGGATCATAAAACGCTAGTCAAAGACTTAGGGATGATATTAAGTATAATAAAAACATCCCATATTTTTTTTGAGTAATGAGTAAGTGGTTTATCATTAAAATACATCTTTTTATGGATACAAGTAGGTAGAGGCGGCTCTTTCATAGATGTATCCAGGGGAAAACCCTAAAAACACCGTTTTGAGCTAGACTTTAATGGGAACTAGTGAAAAACAATAGGCCTTGCAGCACTCTTGGTTATGAAACTCCTGAGGTATATTCTTTAGTAAATTCGCAACAATAGTATGATCCATTGTTATGGGAATTAAAAAAATTCTCCTAAGAATATATGTTGGGAAATAGATCATGGATAAAATATATTGAAGCCTATAAATTAATATCATGATGAAATAAAACATTTTTATTAGTCATAAATTTCTGTATTTGGATTACCCTTTATGTGTTACCCATAAATTTATTTTTTTACAGAAAATGGATGGTAATGGAAAGACTCATTCTAACAACCAATGTGATGATCAATGTGATGACTATTCTAATGATATGCCCATTCTGATGGGATAATGAATCACAAACATTGACATGATACCCTCTCTATTAGCTCACGTTTTGAATAGAAACATGGGTCAATATGAAATTTCAACCCCCCTATGAATGAACAAGTCACAATAGAGATCTTCATGAGACAAAGGCATCCAACTTTTAAAGAATCATCTTATCCCTCAATTGTCGAACAATGGATCAAATTCATTGAAAAGATCTTCACCATCATTGAATGTTCTGAACAAGAGAAGGTTCATCTGGCTGCTTATCGTATGGAGGGAGAATCTAATAAAAGGTGGACATTGATCAAAAATATGAAGCAAGAGGAGGACCTTAATGAATTGGAATGGAAGAATTTCCAGAACTTTTTTTGATAAATATTTTCTCTGCAACCTTCAACTTAAGATGGAAATGGACTTCCTTTCCCTCAAGAAAAAAGATGAATAATACATTGGATAATATGATGAAAACATCAATAGTTTTCCATGATACGCTTTTGGCTTTATCGTTACCCTCACATGATAGGTTGACCACTTCTTTGGTTGGATAAAACCAATCCTACAGAAATCCCTAGCGATCCATGACTTCGAGAGCTATGAGGAAATTTTCCAATCTTCCCTCATAGTCAAAATGGATATCAGTTAATCTTAGGTATATCATGGGGATAATAAGCATAATTTGGAATTTAATTCTGGTTGTCCTATGCATAATTCCAATAGTGATAAAAAAATAAGCACACCTCTTTCCAAATGTGCACAAAAAATAACCCTGTAAATTTCCTAAAGGGGACGAGGAAATGATTTAGGTGTGGAAGAGAAGGGAAAATGTCCATTAAATAACGACAAGAAAAATATGTGGCTATTATAGAGGAGAGTAACAATCTATTTGACCCTCAATGTGTTGTTCATTTCTTCAACTGCAAAGAATGAGGACACTGTGCAAACCAGTTACCTAAGCCAATGGATTTTAGAGGCAACCAACAACCTCCAAGGCAGCAAGGGTGTGCTTTTTCCATCACTACCACTGAATTGAACTCCAAAAACAAGGAGGTGAAAGTTATAATAGTAATTTATTAAATAATAACAAAAAAAATTATTATGGTTCTATAAATTCTTTTATATCCCAGATGTTCAGTAGAGAAATCCTATGACCACCCCAAATCATGGAAGTAAAGATGTCCGTGAGAATGAAAAATGGGTCAATCAATGCATCCCATGAATATAACTCATCCACTATCACAATTTGTGGATTGAACTTCCCAGAAAACCATGTCATACTTCCTATGGTGGAATTTCATGCAATTATTGTCATGGAATGGATATACATATATAGAGAAAAAATAATTTGCTATGATAGGGAAATCACTCTCTATATAGAAAATCAACACCCGATTCTGTACAAGTGAAAGGTGGAGGATGAAGCTTCTTTAGCTCCATCATCATAAGATTGGATATTACTTCCATATGATAACATGTTGAATTATAAATTGATCTTACACCTAGGGCATTTCCAATATCCAAGACACTGTATATAATGGCTATTATTGAGATTGAGGAACTGAAGAAAAAATTACAGTAGAATCTAGATAAAGGGTTTATACACCCTAGTGCTTCACCATGGGGTGCTCCAGTCCTCTTCGTCAAGAAGATGAATTGGCCAATACTCCTTTGCTTTGATTATCGTGATCTCAAAAAAATATTTATAAAGAACATGTATCCTCTGTCTCAAATTATAACTTGTTCGATTAGATATGTGGAGTACAATACTTCTCCAAGGTGGATCTGTGGTTATGATATCACCAAGTAAGGGTGAAGAAGGAGGATATCCCCAAGACTGCTTTTTATAAATGGTACGAGAATTATGAGTTCATAGTACTGGATTTCGGGCTCACTAATGCTCTAACAATATTCATGGACTTTATGAATAGATCCTTTGGAGTTTACCTAGAAATGTTATTATAGTATTTATATACATTATTCTAATATACTCAAAAACCCAGGAAGGGCATGATGAAAATCTAATAACTCTACTAGAGACATTGTGAGAGGGGAAGATTTATGAAAAGTACAGAAAGTGTGAGTTAGGGTTGAAGGAAGTATTATTATTGGGTCATATCATCACAAGAAATTGGATATATTTGGAACCCTCAAAGATAGCTACAATTGAGGGATGGATGAGGCCAACATTGGTAACAGATATCTAAAGCTTTCTGGGTTTAGCTAGATATTATTACTGATTTTTGAGACATTTATCACAATTTTCCAACCCTCTTACCAATATAACTAGGAAGGGAGTGATGTTTTCATGGAGTGATGAATGTGAAGATAGATTCAAGGAGTTGAAAAATAGGCCTATCAATATGCCTGAGATGACATTACCCATAACTAGAAAAAGTTTGGTGGTATTTGGTGATGCTTCAAAGAAGTTCCAGGGCTATGTGTTGATGAAAAATGAAATTTTCATTGCCTATGATTCAAGTCAATTGAATGTTCCTGATAAATTCTATCAAACACATGAACTGTAGTTGGATGTGGTAATCTTTAATTTGAAAAATTGGTGGAATTACTTCTTTGGGGAGAAGTGTGAAATATATACGAATAACAAAAGCCTCAATAATATATTCACACATAAAGAGTTGAATATACTCCTAAAAATATGGTTAGAGCTGATCAAAGACTATGAATGCTCAATCCATTTCTACCCTAGGAAAGCGAACAAGGTGGCATATTCTCTAAGTAGAAACGACCCAACGATTATATCTTTGATGAGAATTGAAAAGGATATATTCTTCTAAGATTTGATAAATATGGAAATGGAAATCATAAAGAATGGAACATCATCAATACTTTCACAAATGATTGTTTAGCCTTCTTTTTTGGAAATGTTAAAGGATGATCAAATGGATGATGTGGGAATTCATAAAAAAGTGGAAACTATCCGAAAAGGGAAATCCTTGAAGATCAATGATAATGGAGAAGGAATTGTGAGATTTGGGACATGACTATGTGATCCATCAAATCTGGAGTTAAAAAATGAACTCCTGGATGATGCACATAGTTTGAATTTTACCTTTCACCCAGGAAACACAAATATGTATTGATATTTCCAAGATCATTACTGGTGGGATAACACAAAGAAAGAGATCACTGAGTATACATCGAATAACCTAGTATTTCACCAAGTGAAGGTTGAGAGGTTGATTTCTAATTGGATGATGCAACCATTACCAATATTCGAATGGAAATGGGAGAAAATCACTGTGGACTTTGTCACCAGACATCTGAAGACATCCAAAGGAAACAATGTTATCTGGGTTGTTGTTGATTGTCTAAAAAAGACTACAAACATAATTTCAATTCGAGAGGATTTCTCATTGGATAAACTTGAACAAATATACATCAGGGAAGTGGTAAGACTGTATGGAGTACCACTATCTATTGTATCTTATTGAGATCCAAGATTCACCTCCATGTTCTTAAAGAGTCTCCAACATGCTCTGAATACTGAGATGTACTTCAGTACATCTTATCATCCTCAAAATGATGGCCAATCTGAGCGAAGTATCCAAACACATGATGACATGTTGAGAGCATTCTCAATGGACTTTAAAGGAGGATGAGATCAACATCTTCCTATGGTTGAGTTCTCTTACCATAATAGTTTCCACCCAAGAATCAAAATTACTCATTACATATCCCTTTATGGGAAGAGTTGCAGAACACTGGCATGTTGGGATGAAGTTGGGGAGAGAAAACTCCTAGTTCCTGAAATGGTCTAAGAAATGGTGAATAAGGTTAGGAACATTCAGTAGCACATTAAAGATAGTTAGATTCACTAAAAGAGCTATGTTGATAATCATCGACGAGACCTATAGTTTGATGTTGGAGACATGGTATCCCTATGAATATCATTTTGCAAGATTGTTATGAGATTTTGGAATAAGGGAAATATTAGTTCAAGGTACATTTTCTTTTTTGAGATCCTTGATCACATTTGAGAAGTGGCCTATCAACTTGCACTCCCACTGAACCTGTATCAAGTACATGATGTATTCCATTTATCACTCTTGAGGAAGTATATACCTAACCAATCACCTATACTCAATCCAGATATGGTACCATTGGATAATGACCTCTCCAATAAAGAGGATCTGGAAAGATCTTTGATTGTAGGGAAAAATTTCTAAAAAATAAGACAATTCCCCTTGTAAAGGCTTTGTTGAGAAACCTCATATTTGAAGAGGTAATGTGGGAATCAGAGAAGTTGATGAACCAGAGTTACCCGAATTTGTTTTAGTGTGGGAAAGGAATTTTTGATGGAATTTTTTCTTAAGGGGGGATGATTCTAATGAACCAAACATTTAATAATGATAATTCCACTAGATCAAATTAGATGTCATATTATGTAAAATGGTAAGATAAAATTTGAACATTTTTAGTTTTATGGTTTTTTAATTTAAAATATCATTATGAATTGTGACTGTTGCTAATATATCCATTGAACAGTGATCACATGATTAGTATAAATACAGGGCTTTAATAAATCCAATTTACTATGACAAAGGAAGTGATGGCCTCATCTAGTAGAATTGACCCATATAAAGCCCATTTATCGGAGCTCATAAAGAATGTAGCATCACTGGGTATCTCTCTTGACCAAGCCCAAGATTAGCTTCAACACATTAAGGTTGAATTGAACCTCTTATGGGAGAAGTGGAAGTTAAAAGAGATTATCACCTGAGCGATGTTATCTGAGACTCCACAAGTGTATGTCACTATCACACACCATACCATCTGGTCTTATGAGGGTGTTATAAGGGGTTATGTTACAATACCCTAGAACTACGATTAAGTACATTTTTGTTATCTATAATATACATTAATTTTATTATTGTAACCTTGTATATATGTTTTAAAGAAAAAATAGTATTTTTAGTTAATATTCAATTAATAAATTTATTTTGATGAATTAAGGGATTTTTGAATTAAATAATATTTTAATTAAATATTACTACTCAATTATTTTTTGATAAATATAAATGATCATATAATTTTTATGAATACAATTGTATTGTTTATTAAGGTTTGAATGGTGTTTTTTTTCAAAACCTAGGAATTTTTTATAAATGTCATTTTTTATTTTAAAATTAAGAAATCACATATTTAGAGAATTATTTAGATAAAATTATTATAATTTTTGGATTCAAGATGGTGAAATTATGTAACAGTAAATTTTTCTAAATTTTCAAAGGTGGTCGAATATTTGGGTAAAAATTAAATATCGTTTAATTATATAATGTGTTTTATGACATCATAATGAACCAATAGTGATGTAATAAAATAATATAAATGGCATTTTAGGAAAATATATTTTTACCTTTAAAATTATGTGATTTTTGGTTTGTTTTATTTATTTTACAGTGCTTTATTGGACCCTCCAAGACTTATAAAACATTTTAACTTTTTAAAATGATTCCCTTGAGAATGTGACTCACCTCGGCATAAGATTGCCTAATATTTTAAGACGTTCAGACATTTTCATTATAAAATAATTTTTTACACTCCACATTGGAAAAATCCATGGGAAGAAACCGTGGAATGGTTTGTGGTTTTGATTAGTTTAATGTGTGGTGTCCAAAACCAAGATAATAAATAATTCCCTCTCTTTCCCTATATACACCGACCCAATATCCCACTTATATTCACTCAAAAACCTTATAGAACGTACCTACCATTACATAATCTCTTTAAAATACTCCCAAGGTGCTCCATGATCCCAATAGGCCACTCTCAATCCCCTCCAGAGCCATTGGGATCCCACTTCCAAGTAAAGAATTTATTCCCTTCTCATTTTTGTCAAATTTTCATTATATTGTTATACCCATTTTCTTTCAATTACAAATACTGAGGGTATGATTCCACACCTCAAACATATTTCCCTCATAAATTACGAATAATGAGATACCCCCTTCTCTCTTATTAATGCCTCCCAAGTACACATGTTACCATGCCGAAATTATGAAAGGGGTTTCTCTCTCCTCATTTACATTGAAGAAATTTTTTTATATTATGAATCTAAATTCCATTACATATATTGGGACATTTATCAGTATGAACCCCATGCTATCCATTTCATGAAGCGATTATGAGATACCCATTTCTCTATCATTCACCATTTTTATGAATTCTTATGTCTTTCCATTATACTACTGAAATTGCATCGCGGTTTTCCAAGACAAAGTCCTTGTATAGTGAATACCATGCCAATTTATCTATCAAGGGTATTAACCTTTATGAAAATTTACGTATTGATTAAATATTTTCATGTTTTAATTTTGCATTAAATTGTCAGGGAATAAATGATTATGTTTAATGAATCCATGTTGTGTGATCTATGTAGCATACTTATGCATGAAATGAAATGATTAAGAAGGGTGTGCCCTGATAGCGCTATAATGCATTCGGTAAATAATAGTATCGTGATACTTCAAGTGAAATTATGGTTTAATCATTATAATTCCTGTGAAAAGAGGTTTTACTCAGGCTCCTTGTGCAATGAGCCTTGGATCATGCTAATATCATTTTAAATGTTGTTGTGACATTTCCATGTTATTATAATCATGTTATATCATGCCATTTTGTTCATGTTACTCATATGATCCATTGATATGCCTATTTCATAACATGTATTTTATTATTCTGGTTTTCCATTTTTACTCCCTTACAAGGCTTTATAGCTCACCCTTTTCTTATGCATACCCTCAGGTTACCTCATGCAATGCTATGTACAAGGGAATATGTGTGGTAATGTAAAAGATGTTTTAAATAATGATGTGTATTTAATGTTTTAATTTGTTATTTAATGTGTCTAATCTCCAAATACACTTGACCTAAAAATCTTCTATGTTTTATCAAGGTAAGGTTTTATGTAATAAAATATGTTTTAGGGTGGAATAAAGAGAGGGGTTGTTATAGGTAACCCTCCTTACAAATTCTATAGAGAACTATAAATCTATTGAAGCATTGTTGTTGGAGGGTCCGATGATGATCGAGAGAATCATGCTACTGATCTGCAAAGATATCATCCAAGTAGAGCATGCAGTATTGGAAGAAAATGTTATCGAAGTGTTTCTAGATCTTGGTATAAGATACCCATTGATGGTAGACATGAAAGTACGTAGCCCAGAGAGTTTGGAAAACGCACTAGACCTCCTCTAGTGTGATAGATTCTAGAATGCCAAAACATATGGTTGCAGTGGGAAAGAACATGAAAGGGATATTATCTATGGTGAAAAAATTTGACATATATCTTGTCTATAACATGGTATTCGTCCCTTGGTTTCTCAAATTTTTTTCTGGTGAATGTTGATGGAACAGTAGTGGCACTGAAGCAGACCATTGCAATGATAGGCAGGCCAATGGAGAATATGGTAAATGAACTCATAGACCACCACATCATGGGATGTCTTCCAAAGAATGCACCGATTTTTCCACCACGTCCCTGTACGATGGACTAAGGACCACTTATTCACAAATAGGGGTTTCGGTCATTAGTGGTGGTTTATGTGGTTGGTCGCCCCATATTATTCCCAAAAATAACTCTCTGTGATATCTTGTTTAGGTGGGGGATGATCCTATTGGCAATAAGGAGGATTTAATGTTGAGTACCTAGAATAGGGCCAAATATTCATCCTCTTTTTCATATCTTCATAGGGATGCTGGGATTTGGTGGGCCTCACTTTCCATAAATATAAGGCTTATACACCTTGTTCTGGCCCTATCCCCCAACACAGAATACATGGACTATCTTTCCATCACCGAGTCACACTCCACCTCAGAATATGAAAAGCATATTTGTTTAATCATAGTTATGAACTTCCCAAGATTCTTTGATGGGCGGTAACGACCTCCTATCCTGCCTTGAAATGGATCTTCAAGACAATGTATGTCTTTGAAATAGGGAGGTCATTTGTGTGGGTTGGTTCTGGAGAGGGGAGGACCTATACCCACACTACATGAGATATGAGGAGGGACTTCATATCAGATGTAGGTGACGTGGGGAGGACCTCCGATCTACTGATTTTGGGTGGAAGGGGAACCGAGAAAAATATCAAAGGGAAGATTGGGCGGACCTCCATGTTTAATAGTACTAGGGCGGGGAGGGCCTCTTCTGGAGCTAGAAAACACATGGGGAGGACCCACATGGTGGCCTTCTGTAGTGTGCTTAGGTCCTTTGCATTAGCAGGACCAAATAGGAGTGGTAAAAAGAGAGCCTTACAATTGATTATACTGAACACAAGAAGGGCCTCCATGTTTTCCTTCAATGAAGCGGGGATGACCTCCACATCTGTGATTACTGTCATGGGATAGACCTTCACTGGAATAAATGATCACATGGGGAGGGCCTCCATAATGTTGGATGACTAGGCAGGGAAGACCCTCATGTTGAGAACCTCATATGTGATGTAAATTCTCATAACAGAGGACAAGAGAAGGGGTAAAACCTTCCTTCTTAATTTTGATTAACCAAGGAGGTCCTCCACTTGAATTGATGATGGTGTAATGGGGAGGATCTCCATACTAAATGAAGGAGTGGGGAGAACATTGACACAAAATTTGTCTTCTAGTCTGGGTCTCCCATAATGATTAAGATGTTTTTCGTGAAACTATTAACGGTTCCATATCTTCATGGAGGCAAAGTGATTACACTTCATAGGCCAGTACATTCCATGGTGTCAGCTCAGGGTAGGTTCCCTTAGTCAGGGGAGTAGTCACGTGGGGAATTAAAGGCGTTTCTGGATTCTTAAACACTAGTACACCAAGATTTATTCCATTTATGATACGGAATTATTGTAGGAATTTCTGGAAGCTTGAGGCATACCACATTTAGTGAGTGGAATTATTTTACATAGGAATGTCCCTGAGGTTTTCCTTATCTCTCATTGTCTAACACATGATATACCATGATATTAACATCTAGTAGAGATGGATCAGACTGATCATAATGCTGATGAGTATGGATCATATGGGTACTTTCTTGGGACGGAGAAAAATTGAGGCTTATTAGATGGGTGGATCAAACTCCTAGTATGTAGAATTATGAGGATGATTGGGTCACAAAAAAGAGGATACTGGGATTTATCGTTGTTTTTGGTTGAAGCACTTGGGGGACTCCTACGTAACATATATAGAAGATAGGGATCAACACCCAGGGTGTTCAAATGGGTGAGGCATTAAATCGGGTTGTACATGGAGGACAACGAGATAAAGATATGATATGGATTATTCATGGATAACGTCCCATCGCAATAGGGAAACTCTTGTATGGATGGTTATGGATTGTGAGGGGCATATGCATTTTTAGGAACCCAAGGATATGGAGTGATCCCACTAGGATGTGGTGGCTTTTGTAGAATTCAAAATTAATGATGGATGGATTAATGAATTAGATTGGAGGAATTCGATGGTACCAATGTGAAGATGAAGGTGATGTTGGGATTGAACCTCAAAGTGGTATCTTACATATTCCCGTGATAGATAATCAATGTCCACGTAGTTCTGTGGGGCGATGAGACACCATAGGAGGAAACCTATGAGAATGGAGCACGTGCATGGGGACCCAAAGGGAATAGAACCTCTAGGCTAGGTCATGATCATCCCAAAACAAACAGGCTCAAGGGAGACACCTGGATGAGACATGAGTGTTGGGATTGAACCATAGGAAGGCCTCCTATATTTCACTGTGGCCGGGAATCAATGACTTCATAGTTCAGATATGGGGGCATAGTATCCGTGTGTACATAAAAGACAAAAACCTGAATACATGCTTGGGCTTATGCATAGTCAGTGTCCCATCACAATAGGGTAACACTTTGTTGGAGGATTAAGGATTGAGTGTGGGTCCTATTCATGGATATCTACCCAAGAACAAGTCTAACACCCCCAAGCGGTGGAATAAGAATTTGGTTCCCTATACAGGAGACACCAAATATTACCAGTTTTTGGTTTTATTCCTCAGGGAGTCTTCCAAAATAACCTCTATAGAATACTGGGATCAAAACCCATGTAGTTTGGGAGAATAAATTTTAACATCATGCGAGTAGAAAGGGGAATGCATTTTAATATCATGCGGGATGAGGGTGAGCCGACGTGAAGTGGTAAGGACTGATGGGTGATGGGAATGTACCTCAGGGAGGAATCTTGTGTACCTTTCTTAGGAATAGACAAGGAAAAATTTCTACATAGTTTGGTTGGATGAGGGATGAGGATTATATAGTAAGGTGGCATATAGTTGGGTTTTGTGATCGATTATTAATCTAAGCCCATGTGATTCATTCTCAGTGTCACAAACAGGAGGCAACAAAGACCTAATAATCATGTTGTGAAAGGTGCATCTGTTATGAATGTAGTGTAGTTTATGAGTGGTTAATTTCCCAATGAGGAAACAGGGTCTTACACATAGTTATCAGCCTAGAGAGATGTATGTTGGTACTTATTCATGGAGGGAGACCTGATGGGAAAATGAGGGTGTCCATACGTATGAAGAGGATATTTCCATTCTACTAGAATAATCCTATCATTGGGTATCGAGGCTTTCATGGAAACTTCCAAGGTGTGAATAGTGACAAAGTTTAAAGGTTATGTGAGAGTAGAAGGGAACATGTTCCTATCCCTTCTCTTATCCTCTTGGACCTCACACACTTTTGGTGATCACAGTTTAATGTTTTGTGTCAAGAACGTGGGTCCTTGTTAGTTTAAAGTCTTGTAGCTCCTAAAGTTACGATTTAGTCCTCAACCCTAGGACATACATAACCGGTGCACATTGACCCTGGGTGAAGGGAAGGCACTGACAATGCTATGGGGAGGTGGGGTTGTATAGTGACTCATTGAGGGTCTCATGTAATCCTGGAATTGAAAAGAAGAAATATCTTTTAGCATGCATATGAAATGAAGCATGACCAAAAGAAAAACAACTTAAGGAACCAATCGAGGGACCTTGAAATCAAATTATTTGAGCCTGGAGGGCCGCTTAAAGAGGGATGTGGAAAGAAATATTTCTTTGAAGGATGTTCTTCATGATGAATGGTTGATTCCCAAAGAGGATGAGAATCATGAAGGGAAGAGTCTTTGAGAAGGAAAGGGTCTTCATGAAGTAAAGTGTCATTGTGAATATGAAACTTTAACAGAGCATAGATTCACCAAATCAAACAACTATTTATTTGGAGTGTGATTTAGAAAGGTTCTTTGCTTCAAAAAACATTGATCACCCCGAAAGGGCCCCCTCCTTTGCGAGGGTCATGTACATTCCTGAATGGAATCCCCACTACAGGTGGAGGCTGGGAAGAACCCAAATAGGTATATCTTGCCAAGGATAAGTAACTATGGAAATCTATCTAGGGTTTTCGTGAAGGTATATATTAAATGAGAGCTCAAAATATAAAAGGGAAGATTAAAAGTTATGTTAAATGGGGATGAGCCTTCAATTTATAGGTGTTTATGGTCGGAGAGGTTTGTAAAACTCATCATGGATAGGAGTGAGACTGAAGGGATTATGATCTCCCTTTGAATTCCTCAGCCTCAGAGAGGGTGAGTGATGACACAGAGAGGAAATGGTCTACCATAATGTGTCGGACTCGAATAGGGTTTGGTACATTGTAGAGAGAATCATGGAGGTGGCCTCATAATGGTGGGTCGGTCATGCTGAGTGATTTTCAAAGGAGGCCTTTTGGGATGGTTTCAAGGAATTTTGGGCATGTCAGAGTGATTATTAACTCCAAATCATTCATGAGTTCAATCCCTTAGAGGGATGAATTTTGGCACTACAAAATTTCCCCTACCAAAATTGGAGCCGATGGAAAAGAGGTGGCTGAGTCTGAGGGTAAAACGCTGAAGATACTTGGAGGTTTGACAACATGATGGATTGTGTAGTTGGGCTGCTGAAGCATGTACAATGTCGTATCATACAGGCCATCGTGAAGTGGTCCTTGTAGAGAGGCATTGCTAATCACAGGTGATAGGTGCCACAGGGAGTCTCCAGGGATTACCGAGAAGACCTTCCACATGTCTCCATGAGTCCGACACCATTTGGGCCAATATATTGGGGCCTGGAGTAATTGTTTTCCACATCTTGATATTCACAAATGATTTTATGAGGAATTTATTTTTTTGAAACAGTCCTTTCTACTAATGATTTATCAAATTGGAGGTTTTAGGTCTGGTTCATCTCTAATTCTTCTAGATAACTCAGGCATCGTGATCCATTGATTACATTACGACGCATGTCAAAGTCTAGTTTGTTTCACAAATAACATGTGGTTTGTGACCGTCTTTGTGAAATGTCTTCTCGAAAAGCTTCTGAGAACGATTTTTCATTAATCCTTCATGACCAGACCAGAAAAATTCACCAATTATTTCTTAATAATGGCTACTCATGAGGTTATGCAATAAGTTCATGCTAATGAAACCCAGAGAGAGTCCATGGAATCAAATATCACAATAGGGGAGTATTCTGAAGTACTTCTGATCACCAATCATTGATGGATTGGTTGATGGAGGAGCAGAAGGAATACCCGATGTTCATGTTCCTTCCTTTGTACATATTCAATTTTCGGGGTGATGTTTCCTTCACAAACACAAGTAAAGATGATCCAATATACTAGTTTAGGATCACCCCCATGAAATACCAATTGTACAGGGCTACAGAGTGCCACATTAGAAATGATCACACCCCATTCACAAAAAATTTACCTTAAAATCATGTTAAAAATATTGATAGTAATGCATTGATGAAGGAGAATTCACCACATTTGTATAAGAAAATCATCAAGGTAGTCCTCGAGAATCCAGACAAGGGGTGTATCATAAGCTGGGATTTTAGCCAGGGTGGAAACTTTTCCAATGACTCGGCCTGGGCCTACTGGGTGTGTGCATCCTTTGAAGAGTTAGAGAATGAACTAAGGTGGGTAGGCCTATATTAAGTATCTTGGGATTCCGAATTCAGCCTCTCTTAGTAAATGGAGTTTATACTATAATTCTTATGCCAGTGGTCTCGAGATACCGACACTTTAAACCTGCATCACTAGGAGGTTGGAATTAGCCTCTAGGATCGTCATCAAATCTCTTTCATCCCAATCCATTGAGGGATATATGATGATTTACCCTAGATAAAAACTTCTTATAAGGACATAGAGAAGATGTCGCCTTTATCATGTCATTACTATGTCATGTACCAGGTATAGACAAGGTTTTGTAGAAGAACTGAGACATCCATTTTAAGCAATGGTTCAATTACTTTTTCAATTTCTCACCAGAGGACAAAACACTACAGGAAAGGCCGCTAATATTTCCATGAAGAGCTCATCGGGGTAAAGAAGGATCATATTCATTGATCCTAGAGTACCGAAAGTGGGAAAATTGGTTGTACAACATCAAACCTGAGTAGTAGTTGATAGTCAGGCTTACTGGATTCATCTAGACATAGATCTATGGGTGGATATTACTGATCAGAGATTCCCACATGGGGGTGAAACCAAAAACATTCATCACAGTGGCTCAACGGGTAGGTAGAGACCGCATAAACATGGTCATACCGACAATAGTGATGTATTACCATTTACATTGCCCTGTTAGTGTGGGAAAGAGTCCCCTGTGGGTGTGCGGTCCGTTTCACTTTTTGTACAACTTGATTGCAGCACATATGGGGGGATATGAATACCATAACCCCATTTATCCACATGGGATATGCTCTCTACCTGAAATTTTGATTATTTTATGGAGTACCCCATTGATTCTAGATGTAGTGACATTTTGGGTAAGATGGGGGAGGCAGAAAAAATCCATCTCCCACCCATTTCATTTTCAAACCAGAGCTTATATTAGTGATGAAACATATACCACAGAGAATCATTCATATATGTTATCCATCCATGGGGGTGTGCTGGTGTCACAATAAGAATGTGAACCGATATTTGAACCATATACCTGACACTAGTTTTCCCAACAATTCAGCTGCATGCTGAGGCTAACTCCACATGTGAATATAAATGTTCACCATAAGAACCACTCGTGCGTCATTTGACAACATTGGATGATTCATACAATGGAGGATGGGAATATGTGGAATGAGATTCCCAAATGTAATGCTGCATTTAGACTGTTTCACAAATATACAAAGATCTGGGAGGATACCTACCCTTGATAGATGCTAAAGGGACTGAAAATCCATGCAAGAAAAGTGGTCCCTACACCTTGATGTCGAAAAGCGACGATGGGGGGACATAAAGAAGGTGGTGCGAACAAGCATCAAGAAAATGAGGATTCAATAGTATGGGAAGTAGGCCATGAATCAGAAGACCCTAGACCAGTGGTGGATTGATGTGGAAACAGATATGTAATTCCCTGACCCCAGTTACCCAGAGTCAATGCATTATTACATAACATTGGCATGATATACAGAAATCATGTCCTGAAAGAATGATAAGTTTAGTATCCTTGGAAGTATTAGATACATACATAATTTTTACATTACAGCATAAAGTGAAAAAACTACAACAACATAGTCTCCATAGACCACACTCATATCCCCTCAGACCATCCCTACAGGTTATTCATAAAATACTTCTTCACATATTGGGAAAAATAAAACATAGAAAGGGGTGATCTCGGATGCTCAGTAAGGATAATAATATAGCAGAAACATTCATAAATAAGAATAAACATTTAAGGGAATGTAAAAAAAAATCCATTTAAACTTGAACATTAGAAATATATGGAAAAGATAAAATCAAATAATTTCATTTAATTATTCACATGGATATTCTACTAGTCAAATTATCACTTGCAATATCAATAACCACTTTCATAATAATGGAATGCCTAATTCCTGACTTTCATAACCACATAGTCAAGGCTTTGTGCCAAGAAATCGAATAAGATATTGTCATGGCCTTATTCCAAGACCCTAATTTGTATCATGAGACCTACCGATGCATAGAGGAGTTATAGCATGCTCCACTCGACACTTACTAAGTCCAATTCATTCCTCACATGAAAAGGTTTAAACATAACATAAAAATTCATATCAAAACTGGAATACGAAATGTCAATACATTATCCATAAAATGTGAATGGTATAAAAATAACACATCTAAAGTCAAACATATCAAAAAACCTTAAATAAAATATGAATGTTTTGTATCATAACAAATCAACTTCAAATAAACTTATAATCCATCAAATGATATTGACATAGACGAAATCAAAACATTTTTTTGAGAAATATATATTTCTATTTTGAAATAATTTAAAAGTCATATAATTATAAAAGAAAACATTTATTTTGAAAATATTCTTATAATATTGTATGTAGAGCTTCAACGATGATATAATGGCATAAAATAACCTCACCCTCTGTATATGTTAAGAAAACATTCTTACATTAAATTTTTTTAAAGGGTCAAAAAGTACCTTGTTTGGAAAATGACAGAAAGATTCCTTTATAAACATCTTATAAAAGTAAAAAAAAGGGTATAAATGACTTTAACCCATAGTATATTAAATTTTAAGGATGTTTTGGAATACATTTTTAAGAAACATGTATGTGGATGATAAAGATGTCCCGGTGGATAATTACGTATCAACAACCTTGGATAATGAAGAGATTGTGGAATTTACCCTTACCTAGTACTTTTCCTTAGTTTATGGTATGTTAACCACCAATATAATAGTTAAAACATTGTTATTAAATTATACAATAACAATATACATAATTATAATTTCATATATCATCTTCTAATAATGCTTTGTTAATAATAATTTAGTATTATCGTCGTTTCGGGTGTTAACTTACTCATTTTATTTTATATGTTTTATTACATAAGCTGTGTTTGTTATGGGTAGGCTGTATATTATCCATATCCAGAATTATATCAAGTCCTTAATCATTATTTTTAATCATCAAATGAAAATTAGTCTTTAATGGATACGTTGGGGAATGAATCTCATTGCGTTCGTGGAGACGGTAGTCCGTACGTACACATGAGCGACAATATCATTCTTTTGATATTAAATTCGTATATAGTTGGTTGTTATATCATACATAAAGCATAATTATAATGTCTTATTTATTATTTACATTGTTTATACTTATTATTGTACCCATCCAAATCATGAAATGTTTTAATAACAAACTACACCACGACATGGAGACGGTAAGCCGTACGTACACACGTGTGGTGACTTTTTCATTCATAGGATGGATAAAATAAATAATAAGATTGTACAATATTTATAATAACATTATAGTATATATAAGATACTGGAGATATTATTTTATAATGTAAAAAAAGTAAATAATAAGTGGAAGAATAAAATAACTTGGAAGAGGTTGGAGATATTATTACCTCTTCTTCGGGTTCTTCCATTTGATTTGATCAGAAGGACTCCGTAGGTTTTCTTTATGACTAATGAAAGGCCTCTATGATGAAGTGAGGGAAGTTTATACAATATTTTGGCAGGGGTTGGCTGATCCAAAAGTCTTTAAAGTTGTGAATTCGAGGGAAGGGCGAGTGCCCTTTTATAAGAAGGGTGAGGGGCACCTTAAGAATAACTTAAAATATTATTTTATAACAAATTCATATTCAGTTTATAATGGATCCAAAGTGACTTATTTATAGGCCAGGGTGGGTAAGGGTATAAATAGTTTCATCCAATAGATTTTATATAGGTTTATGTAACTATATTAACTTTATCATTTATATTTTACGCTTATTTAAAAAGTTTGACATTTACCATGTCTCATTGTATTTTTATATTATGTGGTTAATAAATTTACTATATACTTCAAAGAAAACCCCAAGTGGTTAGTTATTAATATTTATAACCTTATCTAAGTCATTTTTCCGAAAATTATATTTTTAGGAATATAATATCAATTAATAATATAATATTTGTTTTAAAAAGTCTTTTATGTCAATTTTGACACTATTTGGTAATTAATTTTTGTGAAAATTATACCAGAATTATTACTTGGAAAAATGTTAATTAAATCAATACTAACATATCATATTATCCTATAAAAGTTTTTTAATTCATCAAAAGTATTAATTTACATTTATTTAGGTATTTAAAAAATCAATTAATTTAATATTTCATTAAAAATGTAATCACTGCATCATCATTGTGTCATAAATAAATCAAATTATTTAATGTCTAAAAAATATAAATAAAATACCATTATGTAGAAATTTTTTAATTCTTTCTAATGAATATTAATAGTATAATATATCTTACGTTTAACCCTATATTAAAAATGTTTTAGTTATTAAATGTTGATTTTAACTCTTTTAACTCTTCTTTGAATTAAATAATAATAAATATCCTCATCTAATCCAAGTGGACCAAATAGATCCATGTTTTATTCCTAAGTTTTTTCTGGTTGAATTATACATATCCAAATGAATTAGGAAATGTGTTAGGGTAATAATAATATCATTTTTACCCTAAATTACCCTATTTACTTTTAACTATGGTAAAGAAAAGTAAAAAGTTACTATTCCCAAAAAATTATTTTTATCTTATTGAACCAAATTTTACTTACTTATATCAACATTGTTTCTTAGATTTTTTAATTTCAATTTATATAAGTTGTAAAATTAGGTTTTATGTAAATTTTCAAATACTCCTAGGATGTGGGTAAAAGACGTTAAAAAGTTTAATAAAATTTTTATATATCTAAAATTATTATAAACTAACTCCAATGAATTACATTGAACATATATAGGTATTATGTATCTATTTTGACCTAAAATAAATTTAAATAAAATAAAAAATTATATAAATAAAAAGTTTCTTTTAAACAATAACTCAGTGTTTTTCACTATTTATCAAAATTTGAATGTTTTCAGAAAAATACCAAAAATTTACCCTAATCTAATTTTAATATTCTGAATCCAAAAATGAATTCCATTTTGAAAGATAAAATTTATAAAATTTCAAAAAGTGGATATTACTATTCATAACGGCTAGTTTGATTGGTTGTGGTGTGTTAGAACTTGCAGTTGTGTACAACACACACTACTGTATTATTCAAAGAGAAGCGTACCGTTGAAGCTTAGGGTGTTACATTCTCCCCTCCTTAAAATAATTTCATCCTTGAAATTTCTATAATATTACGGCATAAAAAGGCTCAGGTGGTTCTTCATCATAAGTTCCTCGGGTTCCCATGTTGCCTCTTTTATCTTATGGTTTCTCCACAGAACTTGTACCCGAGGAGTTGTTTCGTTTCTCAGCACTTGTTCTCTGGTATCAAGAATCCTAATGGTCTCTTCACAATAAGACATATCAGGTTACAATTATAATTCCTCATAGGTGAGTACATGTGTTGGTTCAAGCATGTATTTTATCAATAGTGATACGTGGAACACATCGTGAACTTTGGAGAGACTTGGAGGCATTTCCAAACGGTAAGCTACATCCCCAATTTGTTCTAGAATTTCAAAAGGCCCAATGTACATGGGACTCAATTTTCCTTTCTTACCGAAATGTATAACTCCCTTCCATGGAGATACCTTAAAGATAACATGATCTCCTACCTGAAATTCCAAATCCATCCTTTGGTTATCAGCATCTCTATTTTTCATTCTTTGTGCTACTTTGATGTGGGTTTGGATTACCTTCACCTTTTCCATCGTTTCGTCCACATGTTGTTGGCCAACGAGTTTTCTTTCACCAACATCATCCCAACAAGTAAGTGTTAGACATCTCATTTCATATAACACTTTATATGGTGTCATCTGAATACTTGAAGGGAAGTTATTGTTATAGGAAAATTCTACCATAGGTAAATACTGATCCCATATACCCTGAAAGTCAAGTGAGCTGGATATCAACATGTATTCTACGGTTTGAATAGTTCGTTCTTATTGTCAATATATTTGAGGGTGGTAGGCTGTGCTCAAATGATGTTCAGTATCCGAGGCTTTCTAAAAACTTTTCCAGAATCTTGATGTAAAATGTGGATCATGATCAGGAACAATCAATAGGGATACTTCATGAAGTCTCACAACTTCATTAATATATAGTCCTGCAAGACATTCAAGTGGTAGATCTTCTATTATAGAAAGAAAATGTGCTAAATTGGTAAGACGATCAACAATGACCCATATTTCATCGTTCCTTATAAGACTCATTGGTAGTCCCATGAAAAATTCCATCATAATATTATCCCATTTCCACTCAGGTATGTGAAGAGGTTGCAAGACCCCTCCAGGCCGTTGCCTTCCAACATTCACTTGTGGACAAACCATATATATTGAAACAAAATCCACAATCTCCCTCTTCATGTTTTACCACCAAAAATGTTCCTTCAAATATCTATACATTTTGTTTCTCCCAGGGTGTATAGAGAAATTGGAACTATGAGCACCATCCAAAAATTCTCTTTTTAGATCAGGTATATCGAGAACACAAAGTATCTTCCCAAATATCAAAATTCCATCTTCATACACAAAGTCATTGAATCTACCATCATTCACAGCTTTAATCTTCTTTTGAAACTCTTCATCATCGGTTTGTGAACTGTATCCTTTCTAGTAGATATGATTTTGCAACCATTTGAAAAAGCATTGATGTTTCACCTTCCATGGTTATTCCTATATCCATATTTACTAGATCCATGAAAATTGGATTCCTTTCAACTCTCATCTTGTTCAAAACTCCATGATCATTTCTACTCGATGCATATTCCACCTTATTTGTCATCCTCGGGTGGTAGTGTATAGTGCAATAATAATACTTGAGTAGTTCAATCCATCTCGTTTTCCTCATGTTGAGTTCTTTCTGAGAGGAAATATATTTCAAACTCTTGTGATCAATATAAATCTCACTTTTTTCACCATAGAGATAACGTCTCCATATCTTCAAAGAATAGATTACAACTGCTAACTCAAGATCATGAGCAGTATAGTTTTGATTATGAATTTTTAGCTCTCGTGATGCATAGGAAATACCACTATCATTCCGCATAAGGACACAACCATGTCCTTTATTTGAAGAATCACTATAAATAAAAAACCCATCATTCCCCAATGGTAGTGTCAAGATAAGAGCTTTGACTAATATTATCTTCTATTCATCGAAACATTATTTACACTCTTTTTTCCATACAAATTTAACCCCTTTTCTTATGATCTTCATTAATGGGTTTTCCAATCGGTCAAAATTATGGACGAAACGTCTATAATAGCCCGCTAAACCAATAAAATTGCGTACCTTAGTTATACTCGTCGGTGCTGTCCATTCTTGGAGTGCTCTTGTATTAGAAAGATCAATAGAGATTCCATCTTTAGAGACAATATGTCTACAAAATGAAACCTCCTAAAGCCAGAATTTACACATGCTAAACTTCCCATATAATTCACGTCTTCTATGATTCTTTAAAATAATGTGAAAGTGATTTTCATGATATTCATTGCTTTTGGAGTATACAAAGATATCATCAATAAATACAACTACAAAGTCATCAATATATTCCTTGAAAACTCTGTTCATTAGATCCATGAAGATAAGGGGTGAATTAGTCATTCCAAAAGTCGTTACTGCAAACTCATAATGCCTGTACCTGGTTCAAATGTTGTTTTCGAAATGTCTTCCTTCATCACACACAACTGATGATATCCAGATCAAAGGTCAATCATTGAAATGTATTGAGCTCCATGAAGTGGGTCGAATAAATCATCAATTTGGGGTAAGGGATACTTGTTATTTGCTGTTATAACATTGATCTCCCTGTAGTCAATGCATAACCTCATAGATCCATCTTTCTTCTTATCAAAAGAATAGGGTCTCCCAATAGAGAAACACTAGGGTGAATAAATCCCTCATTACTCAATTAATATACTTATTTCTTTCGATCCTATAATTATATAGTGTCCATTCAATAAGGGGTCTTCTATATGGGCCTTGAACTAGATATTAGGTCAATGGAAAACTCCATTTCTCATTCTAGAGGATGTCCAGGTAAATATTATGGAAAAACATCAACAAATTATTGCACAATAGGTACATCCTCTATTCGAACATTACTTTCCTCGCCCATAATTATTTCATTCTCTTACTCCCCAATAATTTAATTTAGTTGATCTACTGGGGGTGGATCTAGTTAAGGATTAGGTGGTGACGTTTCTACTCTAAAGGTAAGGTACACCTTATCATCATCAAAAATTGTAACCTCCTTCTTCTTACAATAAATTTTCGCATCATTGTCTGAAATCCAATCCATAACAAAGATTATATTAAATTCAATCATGGGTATGATGATGAGATCAGCAGATAAATAATGTTTATGTGCCTTAATGGGAATTGATTCACAAAAATTTGTTGCAATGGTACTTCCCTATGGAGTTTTGACTGACAGATCCCTTGTTAAATCAAATTGGGAATATCAAATTTTCTTAGAAAACTGGGACGATATAAAACAATCTAATGATCTAGAATCAAATAATTCATTGGAAAAACATGAAGAAACCATTAAATTACTGGTCACCACATCTTTTGGAGCATCAACCTTAGAAACAGTGATCGCATATTCCAGGCTCTGATCCCTTAGCCTTTTCTGAGGTAAGTTTCCACGATGCTTAGGACATTCATTTTAATAATGTCCCATCTCCCTACAATTGTATCATTGAACATTGGTAGATTCTTTTTTCCCCTTGAAATCACGAGCTTGGTGGGATTTTCACCACACTTGTAACAGACTCCCATTCCACTCAATCAATTACCAGGGTATTTCTTCCCACATTTACTTCAGGATGGACTTTCAACTTTTCCCTTCGTCCCCTTATTTCTATTTCCTAACTGATCATTATATCTCTTCTTCACGTGATTTGGTTTAAAGTCATAAGACTTAGAGAATTCATTTTACATCTTGATAGCATATGAGACAATGTCTTTGTATGACGAGAAGGATTGTGAGTCCAGTGCTCAATGAAGAAATGGCTTTAACCCATCAATGAAATTACCAATCTTACTTCTTGGGTTATGTATATAATTTGTAGAATTCCTTGGTAACCTTGTAAAGTTAGACTCATGCTTTGCAATATTCTCATCCTTTTTTTCCTCAGACTCAGAAATAATCTTTCCATATCTTCTCAAAGTTCATGAAGAAAGTATCTTTCTAAGAAAATTTCATTAAACACCCTCCAATATATATTTGATACTTCATCATCTTCTTTTTTGTTTTGTATCAATGACCACCATTGATCAGTATCTCCAGTGAGGTGATAAACTACCATGAAAACCTTTTCCATTTCACTACTACCCAAATCCTGAAATATTTTCTCTAGGGAACTTATCCATTTCTCAGCTCCCAATGGATTTTTACTCCCATTTAATGTTGGTAGTTGTTGCCTCATGAAGCGATCTAACTTTTATCCTCCACGTTGCAGGTCAGGGTACTCCATACAGGTGAGGTTATTATACATAACCTGAGTGAGTTGTCCCAGTATGGTGAGAAGCTGATCAGCACCAGTTTCATCACCAGCTCCACTATAGTTATCTTGAATAGGAGGGAAATCCCTATATGTATTATGTGTGTTGATACAGTTTTCATTCATTCCACTAGGCACCATTTATAAACAGCGGCGTAAACTAAATTAGTTTATGATTTGTAATACGTAATTCCAAACTTGTAAAACACTTAACATAAACTGAATCGTTTATAGATATAGTCCATAATCATATAAATGTTTTCTTTGAAGAAATATATAATCATAAACCCTTCATAATGGTTTGTAAAGAAAATGAGAATTATCCTATGCATATCCCCTGAGAGTGTCATAACCAAGAGTGTCGCAAGGCCCATTGTCGTGCACCAGTTCCCATTCGAGTCTAGCTCAAAGTGGTGTTTTCGGGTTTTACCCTTATGTACATCTATTCCAGAGCCACCTCCACCTACTCATATCCAGACATGGATGTATTTCTTGGAAAATTCAGAAAATCTCTACAATACCAAAAATCTAGGTTGTTTTTCTATACTAATCCACAAAGTCTATCTTAGGGCTATATGCTCTAATCAGAGCTTATCTAAATATAGCTTCCAAGGTTTGTACTAAACTTCCTCTGATATCAACTGTAACACCTCAACCCCAGTTACCCATATTTGGTGCCTTATTTCATAACATTGGCATGATATAAGGAAATCAGGTCCCAAAATATGAATCAGGTTAGTAGCCTTGGAAGTACTAGATACATACATAAGTTTTACATTACATCATAAATTGATAAACTACAACAACATAGCCTCCATATACCACACTCATATCCCCTCAGACTATCCCTGTGGGTCAGTCATAAAATAATTCTTCACATCATCGAAAAAATAAAACATAAAAAAGGCGGATCTTAGATTCTCAATAAAGATAACAATATAGCAGAAACTTTCCTAAATAAGCATAAACTTTTAAAGAAATGTATACCTAAAAAAAATTATTTTAAATTATAACTTCATCAATATATGGAAAAGATAAAATAAATAATTCCATTTACTTATTCACATGGATATTCTACTAGTAAAATAATCACATGCAATATTAATAACCACTTTTATAATAATGGAATGCATAATGACAGACTTTCATAATCACATAGTAAAGGCCTTGCCCCAAGACTTCAAATATGATTTTATCAAGGCCTTAGGCCAAGACACTAGTTTGTATCATGAGAACTACCAATGCATCGATGGACTATGTTGGGCTCCACCTGTCACTTACTATGTCCAATGCATTGCTCATATGAAAAGGATTAAACATGACATAAACATTCGTATTAAAAATAGCTTACGAAATGTCAACACTTTATCCATAAACCATGAATGGTATAAAAATATCACATCCATATTTAAACATATCACAAAACCTTCAATACAATATGGATTTTTGATTCAAAATAAATCATCTTCAAATAAGCTTACAATCCATCAAAGGATGTTGACATAGAAGAAATCAAAACATTTTTTGAGGAATATATCTTCCAATTTTGAAATCATTTAAAAGTAATATAATTATAATATAGAAAAATTATTTTGAAAATATTCTTACAATCTTGTAAGGGAAGATTTGAAGATGTTATAACGGCATAAAATATCCACACCCTCCGTATATGTTAAAAAATATTCCTACTTTAAATATGTCTAAAATATCAAAAAGTATCTTGTTTGGAAAAGGACAGAAAGATTCCATTATAAAAATATTATAAAAGTCAAACAAGGGTATAATTGACTTTAACACATATTGAAATAAATAATAATAATGTTTTGAAATACATTTTTAAGAAACATGGATGTGGATGATAAAGAGGTCCCAATAGATAATTATGTATAAACAACCACAAATAATGAATAGATTGTGAAATTATCCCTTACCTTTTACTTTTCATTAGTATATTTTATGTTAACATCTTGTATAATAATTATAAAATTTTTATTAAATTATAAAATAACCATATACATAATTATTATATCATATATGATCTTTTAATAAAGCTTTGTTAATGATATTTTAGTATTATCGTCATTTTGGGTGTTAACTTACTCGTTTTATCTTATATTTTTTGTTACATAAGATGTGTTTGTTATGAATAGATTGTATATTATTCATATCCAGAATTATATCAAGTCATTAAAAATAATTTTTAATCATCAAATTAAAATTATTCATGAATGAATATGATGGGGAATGAATCTCATCACGTTCGTGGAGATGGTAGTCTGTATGTATGCACGAGCAATAATATAATTCTTTTGATATTAAAATACTATATAATTGGTTGGTATATTATATATAAAGCATAAATATAATGTCATATTTATTATTTAAATCATTTATTCTTTTTATTGTACCCATTCAAATTATGATATGTCTGAATAAAAACTACACCACAACGTGGAGACGGTAAGCCGTACGTATGCACGTGTGGTGACTTTTTCATTCATAGGATAGATAAAATAACTAATATGGTTGTAACATATTTATAATAACATAAAATTATATAGAATACACTGGACTTATTATTTTATATTTGAGAAAACAAGGAAAGAAGAAGTGGAAGAAGAAAATAACTTGAATGAGGGTGGTGAAATTATTACCTCTTCTTTGGGTTCTTCCTTTTGATTTGATCAAAAAGACTCTTTAGAATGAATTTATGACAAAATTAAGGCCTCTAGGATGAATTAATGGAAATTTAGATGATATTTAGGCTGGGTTGGCCAAGCCAAAAGGCTTTGAAGGTGTGAATTTGAGAGAATGGGGATTCCCTTTTATAAGAGGGGTGAGGGGCACCTTAGAAAAAACTTAAAATATTATTTTATACGAAATTTATATTAGATTTATAATGGCTCCAAAATGACTTATTTAGAGTCTAGGGTGTGGATGGGTTTTAATCATTTCAACAATTATATTTTATATAGTTTTAGGTTACTATATTAACCTTTTCATTTATATTTAACTCTTAGTTAAAATTTTTGACATTTACCATGTCTCTTTGTATTTTTATATTATATGGTTAATAAACTTAATATATACATCCAAAAAAACTCCAAGTGCTTCATTATTAATATATATAAACTTATCTAAGTTATTTTACCGAACCTTAGATTTGTTGGAATATAATATTTGTTTTAAAAACTCTTTTATGTCAATTTTGACACTGTTTGGTAATTGATTTTTGTGAAAATCATAATAGAATGTTTACTTAGAAAAATGTAAATTAAATCATTCCCAACATGTCATATTAACCTTTAAATTTTTTGGAATTAATAAAAAGTCTTAATTTACATTTTTTGGGTATTTAAAATGTCATTTATTTTAATATTTCATTAAAAAGGTAATTACTACATCATCATTGTGTAATAAATAAATTAAATTATTTAATGTCTAAAAAATATAAATAAAATACCATTATGTATGAAATCGTTTTGATTTCTAATGAATATTTATAGTCAAATATATATTATGTGTAACTCTATATTAAAATTGTTTTATTTACTAAACCTTGATTATAACTCTTTTAACTCTTCTTTGAATTAAATAATAATAAATGTCCTAATCCAATCCAAGGGGTCCAAAGAGGTTCATATTTTATTCCTAAGGTTGTTTTTAGTCGAATTATACTTATCAAATTGAATTAGGACATGTTTTAGGGTAATAATAATATCATTTTTACCCTTAATTACCATATTTACTTTTAATCGTGGTAAATAAAAGTTAAAATATTCTATTCACCAAAAATTATTTTTATCTTATTAAACCACATTTTACTTAATAATATCAACTATGTCTCTTAGATTATTTAAATTCAATTCACCTAAGTATTAAAATTATGTTTAATGTAAATTTTCAAATACTCATAGGAGGTGGGTAAAAGACGATAAAAAGTTCAATAAAAGTTTTATATATCTAAAATTAATATAAACTGACTCCATTTAATTATATTGAACTTATATAGGTATTATGTATCTATTTTGACCTAAAATAAATTTAAATAAAATAAATAATTATTTTAATAAAAATTTGGTTTTAAACAATAACTTAGTGTTTTTCACTATTCATCAAAAATTTAATGTTTTCAAAAAATACCAAATATTCACCCTAAGATAATTTTTATATTCTGAATCCAAAAAATGAAGTCAATTTTGAAAGATAAAATTTATGAAATTTCACAAAGTGGGTATTACTATTAAAAAGGGCTAGTTTGATTGGTTTTGGTTTGTTAAAACTCAAAGTTGTGTACAACACACGCTATTATATTATTCAAAGAGAAGTGTTCCATGGAAGCTTGGGGTGCTACTAGATAGGTGGTAGTGCTGGTCTTGATGGCTCTACATATCAGGGCACAAGAGAGAGGTGAATCATCCTGGTGATTTTTAAGGGCCCCATCAAGCTCTAGGGAAGAGAATGCATCCAATAATGATTCCTTATGATACAACCTTTCTAGATACATGAAAAGATTAGGGAAAGTGATAATAGTACCTCATTATTAATGGCCTATGGAAAAACGTGAACATGCACGAGATGGAACTTGAAGAGCTTCGATTTGAAATTGGTAGACTAAATGCTACACCTTTTAAGGGAATAATATTTATAATGGAGGTAGATGATGAAATACACTAATATGGTGCTATTAAACCATTGACGCACCAGATAAGGGTGCTTTTGAACATGACTACTCCTACAAAATTGACTACGGCTCAACAGGTGGAGTGTTTTCCCTTGCGAGGTCATGCAGCTGAATTGTGGGAAGATGGAGGCAACGAGGGAGATTTCCATGGGGAAACAGATGGGAATTCCAAGGGACCCTCTTCTAAAGAATTCAAAATAGTGGCATTGGGGGGAATCCTCTTGGATGAGTTTTCAGCACACCTAGAAGCGAGTTCCCACTCCCCTTCATCATGCTAGTTAATTTCATAACATACCTTATTTTCCCAACTGACACTTACCAATTTAAGAGAATATTTAATCATCCACTCCCACTGATGGGGACAAAGGGGTGACAAGAGCAGAGGGCCAAACATTAGGATCTTCAACTAGAGAGATTGTGGTTATGATATCTAGCAGTACTCGGTATGAAGGAGTGGCAACCTAGGAATCTTTAGATCCCACAATCATATAAGGAGGGTCGCGTCCTAGCCTCCTTGTGATGATAGACCTGAGAAGAGATCGTGTATCTTACCATGGAAAGTACCATTCTTAAGATATGTACATGTTTTATTGTCGGTCATATTGGGTAACATGAACCATAGCTACATAGTTTCAAGGATGGTACACACATTGCTGATAAAAATGGATGTAAGACCTAAGGCTACACTCCAATTAGTGGTGTTGATCCCTATACCACTGAGTGCATCAGCTGACCAATCCATGGTTCCTTATGAGCGGTCGATGGTGAAGAGTGATACTGCTAGAGGGACAGAGTCTTGAGTCGAACGGGGGAAAAACTGAATTAGAATCCAATGGTGAAGACTATCTTAAGGAAGATCATGCTGCTGAAATCCTTGAGGCATTTCTAAATATGAACATGTTGAACAAGAGGAATTAGATGTGGCTACTTCCAATGAAGAGGATATCAAGGTTTTCCATTGATGGTCATATAATATAGGGACTTTCTTTCTCGATCAAACCCTTAAATCATAGTGGATATGTTAGATGGGAAAACTTCTCCCATGAATATGAGAACTATGCATTGAAAGTGTATATTCACAATTCACTAATGCACTCATTTGAGATTACCTTACCAAGAAGGTGTGGTATGATGCATGATACATCATCCTTGGTTAGAAATTAATACTCATACCATAGTTTCCCATCACATATACATTATTTTAATATAGTGGCATGATTATAAGGAATCACATCTGTAAGGAACGATCAGTATAGATGTCTTGGAAAATAAATTACATGCATGAGCATTACATCTAAATTTCTAACATAATAAATAGCATATATAATATTTTGATAATGCAATTATTTCCCTAGATTATCCCATAATATCAATCTTAAAACACTTCTTGGAATCCTGGAAAAATAAAAATATGAATGGGTGATCTTAGATGCTTTGTAAGGATAAACAATATAGCAAAATCTATTCCAAATAACAGTAAAATTTTGAGTCAAGGTACAAAATTAAAAAAAATACTTATAAAACATTATATTATGTATAATATGGCATAAATAAATCAAATAATTCCCTTTAAACATTCACATGTATATTCTATTATTTGGATAATCACATGTAAAATTATGAACTAATCCCATAATGAGGGAAGGCATAATGAGGTACATATTAAAAATACTATCAATGATTTGACCAAAACAGTATACCTAATTGGAAAATACATTATCCCAAACTAAAACATAATTGTCTCATGATACTACCAATGAATCAAAAGGCTAATGCGGTCCATGTCTAACACTTAAAAAGTCCAATACATTTCTCATACGAAAAGGGTGAAACATAACATAAACACTCATATTAAAACTTTCATACTAAATGTTAATACTTTAACCAAAATCCATGAATGGTATAAAAATATCAAATCAACTTTCGAACATGTCATAAACCATTAAATACCATATGGAAGATTGTTTCGTAAATAATCAATCTCAATTAAGTGTAAAATCCAACAAAAAATTTTTACATAGATGAGAATACTCTAATAAAATCATTAAAAATATCTTACCAAAATATCCATTTTTCATATTGAAAACATTTAAAGTCACAAATAATTTTAAAAGAATAAATTTACAATAATTTTTTCAATCAAATGGTCCCATACCAATTTTAAAATTTTGAATAGAATTAACATTTTAAAACAATTATGTCCACATAAAAAAGTTGTGAAAACCATTTAGAAAATATGGAAATTAATGAGGAAGGTTTAGATGTATAAACGTTTAAAACATTTATAATTATGATTTCGTTAAAGATTACCTTAAGTAAAACCATAAAAATATTCCTTTTGGGAATATTTTAAACAAAACAGGACATGGATGATAAATTAGTCCAAGTAAATACACGCGTGTAAACAATATCAGGTAATAATGAGGTTATGAAATTAACCCTTACCATAGGTATGATACTCTATGTACGTGTTCAAAAATCCAAAAATGTTTTTAAATGTATAATTAAATTATATCATAATCATAAAAATATTAATGATATCATATGTTATTTCATTATGACTTTATATTATCGTTCTATTAACAATTCCTAGTTAATGCAACATTTTGGGAAATATTCTCTTTTTTATCATACATGTTTTGACTTTTTATTCTTGATCATATTACATAGATAATGATTAAAATACTTCCAGAATTTATAATATGATTTAAATATAATATATATTCATAATGTAAATATATATTATAGAGATATATATAATATGCAATACACCATTCTTGGAGACGGTAGGTCGTATGTACGAATGAATGATGTTTCTGTTTTCTTATCTTATTGAAGTAAGTGAATGAAATATATATGTATATATATATATTATTATAGTAGCCTTATTATTTAATATATTTCATAATTATTTATAATATATATATTTAATCATTCTTGAATGGTTAATTTAGAAAATGAATCTCATAATATCGTGGAGACGGTACGTCGTACGTACGCACGAGTGGCGATATCATTCCATAAATGGTAAAATGGTATTGAAATAGATGTTATATTAATTATAAATAATAATAATCATGTTATATTCATTATTTATTCCTAGTATACTCATCTATATTCCCATCCAAATAATGTAATGTGGAATAACAAATTAAACCATGACGTGTAAACGGTAAGTCATACGTACACACGCATGTTGATATTGTTATTAGTAGGATGGGTAAAATGATAAATATATTTGTCCCATGATAATAAAATCTCATTATATGGAGGATAATGGATTTATTTTGTTCTAATGGAAACAATATATAAAGAGTAATTACAAAAAGAAAATAAATTTGAAAGAAGGGATAAAATTAATACCTCTACTTCAGGTGTCTCCTTTTTATTTGCACAAAAGGACTCCTTATGTTGGGATACATCCCAATGGTTGGAAACTATAATGAATTTATGGATGTGGTGATGTGATTTGGGTAGGTTTTGGCTAAAACAATGTTGTTTGGAGGAGTCAATAAAAGAGAAGGATTTGTTCCCTTCTTTAGGAGAGGTTAGAGACATTTTAGTAAAGTCGTGAAATATAATTTTATTATAAATGTATTTTCTGTTTCTAATTGCTAAAATGTGAATTATTTAGAGTTTATGATGATTATGGGCTGACATCCTATCATAAATTTTTTTTAGACAAGTCTAGAACAATAATTTAACCTTATCTTCTGGATTTATCTATTAGTTAAAAACCTTAACTATTACCACATCGCCTTGTATTTTCATGATATATGGTTACTATAGTCACTCTAAAAATCCAATAAAACCAAAACAGGATCATTAATGGAATTCTAAACATTATATAAGTAATTTTTCCAAATCATAAATTTTTTGGACTATTATATCATTTAATAAAATACAATTTTTATAAAAACACATTTATGTTAATTTTGAAACTATTTAGTAATTCTTTTTTCTTAATGTCATGAAAACTTGATTACTTCAAACCAAAGGAATTAACTCAATGATAATATTTCATAATCATCCACAAAATCTGTTTATTGAATAAAAACATTCAAATTATATTTTTTAAATATTTATTATACCATTTATTTTATTGCTTCATTAATAATGAAAACACCACATCATTATTGTGTCATAAATATATTTAATTATTTAATGTATAAAAATTACAAATAAAATACCATGACTTAGAAAATATTTTTATTTATACAATTAATATTTTCAGTTGATGTGATCACTTATACAACTCCTATTAAATTTTTTTAGTAATTAGATTCATATTTATGTTATATTTCAATTTACATTAAATTAATAAATATAACATGTCATTTTCACTCCCATGCGGCTCCATGGGGTCCTAAAATCAACCTATGGATTCTAATTTTCTTCCATACATCATTCAAGAGATTTATGACACGTTTTAGAGTAGTTTTATGTTATTATAATATTATTTTTTACCCTTATTTACGTGATTTACCCACTAACCATGGTAAATACAAATAATTACGGTATTTACCATTCATAATGTCCAAAAATAAAAGTTAACTATTAAAAAAAATTGTATGTTATGCTTCCAAATATGGAATCGATTTTGAAAATTTAAAAAAAAAGAATTAGAAGACTTTAATTTAAAATTAATTCCTGGTGTCGAAACCAGAAAGCAAGTTTTTAAGAAGTAAAAGCTATCAAAATAATAACTTATGTTAATGGAAAATTAAAATGTAAAATTACTTAAAATTAAATAAATTATATTAAATGATAAAAATTTAATCAAATTATACTTTAAACCAAATTAAAAATATAATATAACTATATATATAATTTAGATGAAAAAGAAGTTTTGAATTAAAATACTGTTTTTATTTACTATTACTTAAAATATGAACGTTATCAAAAAACACCAAAAAATATCCAAAATAAATATTTATGTCCCTTTCTAAATAATAATTTTATTTTTTTCATATTTAATATATTAAAATATTAAAATATTGGCTTCAAAAAAATTTCTCCATTAAAAGGCCGAAAAAAATGCATTTTTTTAAATAGGTTTTTATCTAAAAAAGGGAATTTGTACTTTTATTATGTCTAATAAATAAATAATATGATTGTTAAAATTATATGGGATATATAAAGTTCAAATTCTTCTTAATAATTTGTGTAACCACTTTTTAAATGGATAGTCTGATAGGCTGTGGTGCACTTGAACTCAATATTCCCAACATCGCATGGTATATAGGTATTTAAAAAGGAAGCATACCATAGAAGCTTGCGGTGTTATAAGGCATTAGAGGAAGGATATAAATATCTAGAAACTCAAAGAGTTTGAGAGAGATGTCTGGTGTTTGAGGGTTTGTGTGGCTGAACATTCTACCTTTATTAGTGCCCAATCCGAAATCATATCTCAATAAAAGGCATGTTGGTAGAAGCTGAGCACCAGATGAGGTGATCATCTTATGAGATGGAAAATTTCCAAGATGAAGATGAATGGGAATTCATCAGGGTCAATAAATTGTTCCCTATGCTCAGCGAAGAGGAGAGGGATGTCAATAGGTGAGAGAAAATTCTTGAGGCCAAACACCATAGAATGGTGGAGCTGAAACACTCTTTTGAGAAGGTCAATACATTTATTAGAGGGGTCAATCCATGGGAATTGTAAATTTATTGAATTAAAAAACATACATTCATTGTTTCTTGTTTATTTTTTTTACATGCATGAATTCCATGAATTTTTTGTCTAATGCATCTCAATAATATCTATGAAATATCCAGTGATCAATTCTTAAGGTCATGTGGGTCTTGATTGATTTGAGAAACAGGGGATGCCCATATAATTATTCTCATTGATTATGAGAGTTCCAACCAATCAATGGATATCCAGGGAATAAATGCCCACTTATAGTTTCTAGGAAGAAAAGTGAAAATAGTTAAAGAGTTGAATTCTAAAAATAGGAAAATTACCCTCTCCAAACAAACTCTATTGCACAAACAGTATAATTCCAGGGGTGCTGGGATCAATATGAAAAAAGGGGGGATGATATATGTGAATCACTAAACAAAACATTTAGAACAAAGAGAGGGAGGCATGAAGATGAAGAATATATGGTGATCAAATTCAAAACACAACATATGAATCATGTTAGCCTGAAATGGGAACAAACAAATGAGGGCCAACCATTGGCCATATTCAAAAACATGGGGCCAAACTCAAAGTGTCATATGTGACATCCAGGACATTGGACCAGGATGGTTGGAGAGACTTAAGGTTGAGAATCCTAACCATTAGAGTGTTCATTCAGACATGAAAGGGAATGGGGATCCGAAATAGATGGTACAAAAATCATTAGGACAAAATTATGGCTCATTAAGTAATGTCCAACACTCTTGAATCTAAGGCACTATAAAGAATGCATGTTGGGTGAGTGTATTTGTTTGATAAAGATCAATCCTACCCCAGTTATGACCTCTTTTGTTACAACATAGAATGGATTTTAATATTGCGTCATGAAAATGAAGATGATGTATGGTATAGTTTAACATCTTATGACCAAGACATTGCATATAGTTTAATTTCCTACTGAATAGACCATAGTCAATACTTTACATTCATGTTTCACAGATTTAAGAATCCCATTTGAGGATCATATATTTTAAAACATGATTTGTGGAACGTAACTAATAATGTTAATGGTCATAGGGCTTAGACCGAGTTAAAATTATTGGGCATCGCTACGTATCCCTTGAGGGTGAGAATCAAGCCCCACGTAGTTTATGAACGCAACATGATCAGAGAAAAACACTAGTTGTTGAAATCTTCTCTAGCGAGGAGACCAAAGTATCCCATAATTATGATGGGCCACCATGAACATGTTCATGGTAGGGCTGTAGTTTAAAGTATTGCATCAAATACATGGGAACTCTAAAGGAAAAATGTGTGTTGTGGTTCAAAACCAGATTTGAATGAGGAAATAGAAGTTTTCCCCACACAACATACTTAGAAGGATTATTAGGCTGAAATGGAATAATATGGTTCATAGTGATGTGGCTAGACCATAGAAAATAAGTTGGGTTGTCACTACATATCACATAAATATAGTAATCACTATATACGTAGTTATTGAAGGTGGTATGGAATGTGAAAAACACCAAAAGGGGAGATTTCTTCATGAGTGAGGAAATTAGATGGCTATATAATTTATCATTACACAGCCTAGGTGTAGATGACATAGTTTAGTGCCAAATAATAAGGATGTAAGAGATATCAGTTTATGGTCATAGAGCTTGAACCAAAAATGGGAAGATTCATGAAGCAAAAACATGTGATGTGGTTCCATAAAGCGACCCAATGTTATTGAAGATATAATAGTCCACACTGCTCTTCAAATTTCTATAAGAACACAACTATTTTAAAATCATGATATCCAGACAATGGGACCGAATCTCTTAGTTTAAGGTCATAGATTTTAGACCAAAATAAATGTTGTTCTTCCATGTATGCACAAACCATTCACATATCCCTAAGTCCATGTGAGATATGTTCGATGTGGGAAACAAGGGAAGAGAAAATTGTTGCAACACATGGAATACATAGCTGCAGGAGACTGTGTGGACTCAATTATTACCCTCACGATGCTAATTTACCCTCCTTAACACGCATGGATGCATAGAGTGATAACACCAAGGGTGTCAAAATTCCACTTGAACAAGAGAAGTGGAAAGGGATGTAAATCACATGATGAATATTTATGTCCTAATATGGGTGTCATAATGATGGAGGATAACTATTGACCACATTGGAAACAAAATATCAACATCGTGTGACATGAAATGCGAACAAAAAATGAGGTTTGACTGCTGACCATATTCGAAACATAGGGAATGAAACATAAATTCATTCAAAATATTTTGGGACATTGGCCCAAAGTGGTAGGTGATCCATAAGGCTGAGAATACACAACTTCTGAGGGTCCTTTTGGATATTAAAGATGATGGAAACCAAAATAAATGGAGATGTGGAGCGTGGAAATGAATGAAAAGATGTCCATGCAGAATCCAACAAACATTGTCCCTAAACCACAATGCATTTGAGCACATTGGGTAGGCATAATACAGGTTGATAATTCCTTAAGAGATGGTGAATTTGGGTTGATTATCCTAGTTCTAGACTCAAGGATGAAATGTATGGGCATTATTACATTCCCCATGAGTATGGGAATCAAGAAAAAGAATATTATTTGATAATTTCATGAAGTTTTCCATCATGCGACACGGACATAAGGAAAATTTAAGGAAGTTCCCAAAAAGGGGAAGTAAATGGAATATGTATTATAAACCTGAGATGAATGAGAAACCAAGGGGTACTCACCACAAAACGTTCTTCCAATAGTGTTTGGGACAAGTGGGTCAGAAAGAAGGTAGGATTTGTGGTTCCAGGGGTAGGAACCATAGACAAAATGTTCAAGAATTTTAATGTATCCCATGAGGATAGGAGTCAAGACATATATAGTTCATGAAAATTGAATAGTATGGTATAAATGTAAGGGGAAATACCGTCATGCAGGTGTATCCATTTAACCAAAAAATCAGCATTTGATGGATCTTCTTTATTCTATAGGGTGGATGTGTTTTTTTGAATCAAAAGACCCTGGACTGAGAATCCAAGTTTTACCGCATGAATCAAGAAATATGTGGGAATTGAAAAAAGGAATGGTTGATCACTTATACGATAAATGATGACACCTCAAGTGAGGACACCACAATATGGTGCCATTTTTCTTCGTGCATCCTGGACAATAATGTCACTTTTTAGGGTAGTGTGGGAGGACTAGATCATGTGTTTTAACTTCGCACGGTAATGATGAAATTTTTTAAATTCATGATGGACCATGAATCAAAGTTTAATGTCATATGTATTGGATGCATACAGAATAATGTTGTTTTAAAGGGAGTGCACGTGGCATGATAAATCATACCCAAAGTGAATGAGGACAAAATTGCACACCACACTGATCACATCCCCAGGAGGAGGGGACCTCAGGCCAAGGGGCCAAAAAAGATCTGAGGACATGGGGTTGGACCCAAAGATGAAATTTCCAGGAATTCCTAAGTATCCCATGAGGATAAGAATCAATCCAAACATAGTCCTTGAAAAATCCATATAGTTTACCATCATATGGTAGGGACGGAGAAGGGAGGGACTATCCCATAAGGAGATGTAGGTGGTGAAGCTATCATAGACCCAATATGAATGAGGACATAAGTCCTCATACTCCACAACACTTAAAACCTTATTAATTGGGGCCCAATGGTCGAACGGAAGAGAAATTCAATGGATCCCAATCATGACCTAAAGATGAAGTATTAAGGCATTCCTATGAATCCCAGATAGATGGGAATCAAGCCATCTGTTGTTCTCGAAATTCGCGTAGTATAACATCATGTGGTAGAGATGAGGGAGTGGGGTCTTAGTTTATGGTCATAAATATTAGACCAAAATAATTTAGATTCCTCTAATTAGGTGTAATCATTGACCAAGTCTACAAACCCACACGAGCTATGCTCGATGTGGGAAACAAGGGCATAAGAGATCATCACCACTCAAGTAATACTCGGTAAGGGGAAATGGTTCGGGGTCCTGGATGACACCAAGATGTTTATTCATCCAATTAACATGAAGATGTGCACAAATGAGTAGAAACAAGTGTATCAGAACACTACATGGAAATCATAAATTGAAAAGGGATGTGAACCACAAGAATAGTATTTGGGGCATAATAGAGATCACATGACGATGGAGGATAACTGTTGACCATGTTCGAAACATATCACCCACACCATGTGAACAGAAATTGGAAAAACAAAGGAGCATCAATTGCTGACTATATTTGCAATGTAGGAATTGGGTCATAATGTCGTTCAAGTTCCTCCGGAATGTTGGCCCAAATCGGTAGGTGAGTTATAAGGCCAATAATCCAAGTCGGTCGAGAGACTATTTTGATATGAATGAATGGAAAAAAAATGTAGGAATAACTAATTCATGGTGATTGAACGAATGAACATTCATGAAGAATCCAACACAATATGTCCTAGACCACGGGGAATCCGAGCACGTTGGTGAGGCATCGAAAAGTTGTCGAGGGCCCCAATTAAGATCAAACAACTCTATGAGATGAGTGGAGGAATGGGGGTGGATATCTCTTAGGAGAGAGGTATGGGGTGTAGCCATTGCATACCTAATGTGAATTAGGATAGAAGGAGACACCGCTCCACATACCCCCAGAGAACATAGGCAAAATGGCCAGAAGGAAGAGAAGGATTATAAAAAAAATATGGCCAGACCCTAAGACAAAATCTTTTGGCATTCCTACATATCCCATGAGGATGGGAATCAAGCTACACATAGCTCCAAAACCATCGTTTAGTTTAACGTCATTTTGTAAGGATATAAGGAGATGAAAGATGTTTCGGAATGAGGGGCACATGATGCATCTGTTGTAAACCTGATGTGAATGGAGACCAAATAAGTCCACCTACGACACCATATGAAATCCCTTGAAGATTAATAAAACTATGGGGAGAAGTTATCTATTGGGCTAGACCCGATGATGATATTTCTGGGTGTTTCTACGTATCCCATGAGGATGGGAATCAATAAATACACATTTCTTGTTAATGTTGTGCAGTTTAATATCATGTAGTCGGGTTAATGGAAATATTAATGTATAAAGTGGATATGAGTAGTGTGGAAAAAATATACTTCCTTGAATGAGGACAAAGAGTCCATACCAAATCACACATTACTGAGGGAGAACATTGACCTTGAGGCGAAAGAGGTCAAGGGATCTAAGGATGGGCTCAAGATGAATGGTTTAGGCATTACTATGTATCCCATAAGGATGGGAATCAATCCAAACATTGTTTTGGAGATTTTTCATAGTTTAACATCGTATGAAAAATAAGTAGGACATCTCATTTTATTGTCATAGATATCAGCCAATTTTTCAGTTTATTGTCATGTGGGACAAGTGTTGGGTGGTTTTGCATCTTTCATCCCAGAAGGATCATGTAGTTTAACACCATGCAGTGAAGAAGGATATATGTACTCTTATGTAAAATATTTCTTGAAAAATTTAGCATTGGTGTGAGGATTAATACTCTCACCAACCATGGTGACCCAGGAGTATGCACCATTTGAGTAAACCATGTGAATGATATAAAGTCCTCCCAATTTGGGCTCCCACATTAGTTGCTTCTGGTCAGGTATCATTAGCATCCTCAGGGACAATATTGTGTCACATTGTAATAAGTATCAAAGGAAAATTTTCTTGTTGAATGTCCTAGATATCTTGTTCTAATGTATCTACAGATTCTGTAAGGCACAATTCTTGATCTCGTCAAGCACTTCCAATTTAGCCAGATGGATTTCAGTGACTTTTTCTGCTATATTCTGATTGTTGATGGCTATGAACTATGAGAATAACTGAATCTCAATCAGAAGTAATACACTTATTCCGCACACCATGGAATATGTAGTAACCTTGGTGGAATTACGATTCTTTGTCAGGTAAGGCCAGAGAGCTTTGCTGGGTTTGTCCAACCAGATCTTCTTGTTCTGACCAACCATCTTCTGCATGAAGTTATAAAGGGTTTTATTGAATGCATCAATCTGCACATTTTCTTGTCCATTATAACGAGATGTATGATTAGAATAGATAATGTACATGACGTACAATTTAATCATCTTAGCTGCTCTGATGTGGGTTTTGTTATTGGTGAGGATAGCATGGGGGACTCTGAATCAGTAGATGATATTGGAGATCATAAAATCAATAATAGAATGTGTCTTGAATTTCTTGAGTGAAATTTCCTCTACCCACATGGAAAATAATTTTATAGCAGCCTGGATGAACCTACATAGGAGAGTTGTTGATGGGGGATATGGTCCCTTGACATTGAGTCCCCAGACCGTAAAGGGACAAGTGTACATGGTAGTATGAAGAGGTTCTCGAAATTGATGCACAAAATTAGAATGGATCTGATATGCATGGAACCTTTTGGAAAACATGATATAGTAACTTATCACAGTGGACCAAAATTATCCCAAAATTCAGATATGGTGAGAATGTTTAGGACCTACCTATGATCCATGTAAGAACCAGATTTAACTTCCAGAATGACCTGAAAAATATAACCCCCATGAAAACAACAATGGAGAATCCCATCAAATCCATGTCTCTAGAGGATCTTCTCAATAATGGGACCACTCTGGAGTGTGAACTACACTTCATGCCATAAGATCTGCTAACACTCAGCTCGATCTGCTGGGATATTATCATGATGGTGATACTCGATAAATGGGTATTCTAGTCAGGAGTCTCTTCCAAGACCACATCAGGGGGACCTTCTTGTACCTATGTGGAGGAATCGGTGGTAAGGTGGCTTTCCTATAGGATTTCATCATCTTATAGAGTGAAGATAGAGATAACTATTTGATGCTCCACATGGATAGTCAAATCATGATGGTCATGCTCTTCAAGATATGTTTAAAGGCCATCCAAGGAATCAGATTGACCATTATATGATGGGGGAAAATATTGACATTTGGATAAGAAAGGAACCAGGCCATCAGTTGGAGATTTGGTTCTAACAGTGGTATGAGATCTGGATTCCTAAAGGCATAATCACTGTAGATAATCTTGATGAACAGTTTGGAGACCCCTTTCACATGAATGTGGGGAATGTCAATCATGAGGGCCAGCCCTTGACAAATGATGATAGCCTGGTCCTCTGCCTCAGTGTTGGTACAGCCTTCTGAAAATACGAACGTATATGGTAGGACAACATCTGAAGTCGTGATGAAGAAGATACCCATGCTCACACCATTGAGTATGGGATCATTGAGTCTTATAATAGTAGGGCTTTGGTAAGTTCCATTGAAGTGAATTTTACAACATGTAAAGGCTTTATACATATAACGGATGGCCACATCTAGAATTTCATGATCCAGATCCTTCATTACAGGAGTTAGATGGGTGGAAAGAAATTCTACCCATGCATGTCCCATGATGGCCTTATAGGGAACATCATTATGTCGAACTGTTGAAGGATCACTATAGACAAAGGTATATGACCTATCAACATGGGGTTGTTCAGAATGTACTTCAGCAAATCCACTCGAGACACTTGTTGTATCCCATGGTGCTGCAAGTAATGTTTTGATTTCTACACTACAAATACCAGCGCGAGGCATCTATTCTCGATAGTGGAATATATGGTCTTAGTATCAAGGATAATGAGATTGAGATATTATGAAATATTCTTTGTTACCTAATTGTTCTTATATGGGATAAGGTAAACAATGGACCATTTCATAAAGGTCACCTAAATGACCAGTGGCCTTCTAGAAATGGGTGGAATCAAAACTGGAGGTTGTAGCAGGTACTTCTTGATTTCCTCAAAATCAATCTGAAACTCCTCATCCCACTGATAATAATCACCTTTCATCATGATATAAGAAAATGGATTAAATTTTCTAGCTATATTTAATATGAATCAATATATGTATGATAAGTGGCCTTGAAAATCACGGATCTCCAGCGCATTTCTAGCAGGGGACATCTGATTGATGGACATGATCTTTTCTAGATCAATGTCAATACCTATGTATCTGACAATAAAGCCAAGAATCATTTCAGAGGTGACCCTGAAGGCTCAGTTGAATGGGTTCATATTCAGATGGTAGGAATATAGGAATATGAACACTTTCTCAAGATCCCTGATATGGTCCTAATGCTAGAGATATATAATCACCAAGTCATCCACAAAACATTCCACCAATGTCCTGAGGATCTACTTGAATATGTAGAGCATGGCACACTGATATGTGGCACCATTATTCGTTAGACCGAAACAAATTACCCGGTAGTATAAAGTGCTTTTTTGTTCCTTTAATGTGGTAGAGTCTTCATCTTTGTGGGCCAATTGGATTTTATTATACCCATAATACCCATCCATGAACGATAGAGCCTTTAACCTAGTGATGGGGATGATCAAAAATTATTTCATAGGAAGTGGAAAATCATCCTTCAAACTATGACAGTTTAGATCTTGGAAGTCGATGTAGAATCTAATATGTATGTTATTTTTCATGATGGGAACAATTTTAGATAACCAACTGGGTTAATGGATCACATTGACAAAGTTGGATCTGATGTTATTATGAACCTCATCCTCAACCATTTCACTGTGAGAGGGGCTCATCTTTCTTGTGAGGCTATTTGAATCCATGATGATTTTCTGGGAGGATGAGACAGTGGATGGTAACCTGAGTGTCTAGTCTTGTAATCTCATCATAACCCCCAAAAAAGTCATCACAATGCTGCTATTGGAAGTCCATGTATTTTTTTAATCTTTTGTAGGCATAGTGAAAGTAATTAATGTGGGTTTTGGATCTGTTTGGTTAAAGAGGTTCACATATACCAATTCTTCCACCATTATGGATACAACCTCCTAGAATGTGGGTGGGGAGTATTCCAAATCCACTTCTTCATCTACGGTGAGAGTATCATCGGTAGGAGGAAACTCTTCCAAGTTGACATATCCTAATGGGAAACTGGTGCTAGCCTGGTTGGTAGTGGAAATTTGATCGGGGGATTACTATGATTCTGAAACCACAAAAATGATAGTTTTGACCCAATCCATTATATACTTCAACCCAGGTGTCCACGTATGATGATATTAATGAAATAGTGGCACGTCGGTTTGAGCCAAGTTATCCTATCTCAGTGAATGAAGCATGTATCGCATATTACCATTACCATGGGGTGGAAATCTCAATACTTTTTAGGTGTAGGGGGATATGGGGTCACCCGAGCATTATTTTTTGTAGGAATATGAGGTGAATTATTGGGGTTCTATAGACTTCAGAACATGCTTCCCCCTCATTCCAGAGACAACAAAGCATTTCTGCACATCCAGCATCATGGACTCCAATTGGTGAATTAGTAAAATATTGGTTTCATCTTGGTCTATTGAGGGGTTGGATATAGCCGTAACATGTTAATACTTGTTATCCTTAATCTTCATGTCTTATCTATTATAATAGTTGACATCCATGTAGCAGGCTTCACAAGAGGCAATGGGAGACACATCACCTTGGAGTACACATACTCGACCACTAATGGACTACCTAAGGCATTGGTGATATGTAGCAGGGACTTCTAAGTATAGGTGGATATATGGACTACCCATCAACATGATGTAATTAGTGTCTTGTGAGACAATAAAGAACTCTGTTCTAGAAACTTGGCCACCAAAATGGGTCTTCAAGAGAATTTTTCCAACTAGTGTATGCTCTTTCATGTCATATCCTTGAATTTTTAGGTCATATGAACTCAGATCTTCCATAGATAGTCCAATTGTTAGGACTGTCTAGATTGGGATATGGTTCATCCTAGTTCCCATGTCGAAAATATAGAAAAGAAAATAAATGTGATTGAATTGGTCGGTGATGTATAGTGGGTGGACGTGCCCATGTATAGGAGAATGTCAATTTTCTCCCAAGAGAGATATGATGGCCTGGAATTTTTCATGCTAAAATATCTCAGAATAGAAGGCTTATAAGGATGCTAAATCTTTTTCAAACTATAAGGGGTTCTCAAAACCTCTGCAAGGAAATCATGCATATCAACTGACAAGTGGAGAGCCTCGAGCATATAAAGATTCACTAGAATGGAATAAATATTCTGGATAATATTGTACTTCTCTTCCAGGTTTACCCTTCTACTCACTGGTGGTCACTCTATGGTATGAGTTATGATGTGCGATGTTGGTTGAATCAACAGATTATATTCGGTGTTGGTAATGTCCCGTTTCTCACTTGTCAAATCACATTGACTGAATACCGGATGTGTTCTAGAGGATTAACATCTGTGAATGATAGAATGTGGTTGGCCATAGCACAGATGGGGTCTCTCTACTAGATCAAGTAGCACAAACAGCGGTGGAGGTAGATTTTATAAAACGTGATGAGAAGGTAGCATATATTGTTCCCTGCACTGGGCCTGATGCATGGTATCATAGGTGTGCAAAGATTTCATAGAAGCACTAACAAATGAATTCTTTCAATTCAAATTCCTACTGCTTTTTCGATGCTAGTGTCATCTTGGGATGTTGGGAGGGTCCACCTGGAACTCTTCAACATTGGGAACCATGTGGGGGTTTACCAGTTCCACAGTGTCGGATGAATAATATCCTTGATGGCCACATCATAAATATTCCATTTTCAAGTGGATTCTAATGGTAATCATCATATCCAAGGGTAGGAAATCTACAAGAGTATGTGATGATGATGGATTCTCTGGGGGAATTTTCTTTTACTTCTGTCAGTGGTGCTTGGCCTTTTGGGAAGAGGAAGACTGAGATGTTGATGCAGAAGTACTAGTTGCAGGTATCACAGAGACATTTAAAGGTTCAAGATGATTCAAATTTTAAACGATAATACCAGCGGTATGGGTGTTTTCACTAAGAGAAATCTGATCGTGTTATTTTGGTAAGTCGTAGTTAGACACCTGCTTCCATTCACCCTCACTGTCACTATGAGGCTGTATAAACAAACATGAACATGTGTCGGTTCCATACCCATATTGACTATATTATTTTTGACTTGGTCTTGGAGAAAATCAATAAACACCAAGAACTACTTGAGGGTGTTCCCAAGGAATTGTTGAAACATGAAGTATTTTTTATGAATGATGTGATCTTACTCCTCTGGCGTATTACATTGTGAAAACTGCAAGATTCCTTAATCGAAGGAACTTTGGAAATATATGGGGACTTGAGCCTCATTAAATGAGTAGTTTTGGTTCCATCAATCATGGAAAGGAGCTCTTGGAGCCTAGCCCTGATAAGGGGCTAGAAAAGCCAGTTGAAGATATGGAACCTGATTGTCCCGCCTGGTTGGTGGTAGTGCATTACGTGGGGGTACCTTCCAATTATAAGGAAGACACTATTGGGTTGTAGGCTTCACCTAATCTAGTTGACATCGATGAAGCTGTGGAAGTGTCTCTTCGTGTAAAAATTCCAGAAGCATGGGGGCCTCTATTTGTGCTACCGTGGCTGGTTGTGCCTTGGAGACTTTTATTACAGGAACTGTGGGGGGAAACAATCATGAATGTTTGGCTTGTTGCAAGGCTTCTTCTAGACTCTAGGATTTATCAGAGAAATCCCAAAATCCCCTTGGGTAGTTCTGTGTGATTAAAAAAGGTACCAATTCATCATTAACATTCCCCACACAAATTATTTTGTGATGTTTCTAAGTCATTGGGAATATAAAGTGAATATGTGAGGCCCTTCCACCTAGCAAAAAAGTCTACAACCCACTTGTTATGCCTCTACTAGCATTTTAATTGGTCAGGAATGCTTGTATTCAATGTGTTGGAACTAAACTAGTAAAAAAACTGTCTACATAGATCTTCTCCACCAGCTATAGATCCATTGGGTAATTGGTTATACCAAACAAATATGACCCCATTCAATGTTTGTACCAAACACTAGAAAATGGAAGCCTCCAACTATGATGGAATTCCCAGTATGGGTACAAACCTTGAAATAAATTGGGCCAGATTCTAAATCATATATCCATCCCATTAAATTCATAAAAGTTAAAATTTCTAAATCCTGTGGGCACTGGCGTATAATATAACCATTCCAGATACAACTTTCCATTGGACATGATTGCAACTAATTAGATTTTAAAAGCCTTGAGGTGGTCAATGAGAGTGGAAATCATATCATCTTTGTGGGGATTAATGCCTTGATGATGGTCCCTACCCACCAACACATTGGAAGGTTCATCAAAGTGCTAAGAAGGCCCAATGACTCGTGGTGTGGTTGGAGGGTGGACATGTGGGACTCCTAATGGAATGACTTATGGTGCAGCTGGGGGAACAAGAGCTGGGTCCCAAGGAGAGTCATCACACTACTTGAGTGGATTTGGTGATGCATTCCATGCCCTCTTTCTATAAACTCTGGAAACTACTCTGTCCATATGGGTTGGATGGTCAAGTTCACTAGGAGGAAACTCGCTATGGGGGGGGGGGGGGGGGTTGTACCTGCCCCTGTTGCGCATGTCGAGGGTTATAATAATGTATTTGGCGATCCATAACACATTCGACGATAATTTTATGAACCATATTTTTATGTTCCTCAAGTTTTTAATGCGTCAAAGCCTTTTTTTGGTCATCTTACGTCTTTTTTAATGAGCTGGATGATTCAGAGGGATTGACAGTTCCAGAGTTCTCTTTATCCTTATTGGGTCCCGACCGAAGGAAAATGACTCAGATGGTGTAGGAAGGCCTAGTAGGATTATTTTCTGGAGTATAACCTTGACCAAATTATCCAATATGTGTTACACCACGCTTGGGGTATTTTCATGTTAATGAGTCCAAGATCGGTTTCCTCCTCTGATAGGTCATCCATGTTAACTACAATAGTACATGGAATAATATCCTTAATATCACCTGGAATGTTGGGCTGGCGCGAGATAGGAATAAAATGTAGGGTTTCGTACTTCCCCCAACTATAAATTTATACGTGGGGAGAAACCTCCTTAATAGTTCTACAGAGCACTACAATTATCCGAATGCATCATTGTTAGTGGGTCTGATGATGACAAGGTGACTTAGGGTGCTGAGCAATGAGGAGAACCACCAAGTCAACCATGCACCACTACTGGATGATGTTTTCAAAGTGTTTTTATATCTTGGGTTAAGTTACCCATCAATGATAGATTTGAAAGTGTGTAGCCCCAACAGTTTCGAAGAAAGACATAAACTCTTCTTGGGTGAGGGATTCGGAAATGCGGACACCAGCAATTTCAATAGGCCAGTACATCACAGGGAGATGATCTGTGGTGAGAAGGATCCTAAAACTTCTTATCTCAGACTCAGGATCTAGCGCTTGGTTTCCCCATTCATCAAATTGGGTGGTTGAGGGTCCAATAATATTACTGAAGTGGACTATAGTGATAGTAGGCTTGCTGGTGGAGAATACAGTGAACAGGCTGACAGACTGCCACATCTTGGTCTATCCTCTGAATAATTCACCAATTACACCACCACATCACTATAAGACAATCTAATGACCACTTCTTCCTTCGTAGGGGATGTAGTCATTGGTGGTGGGTCACACTACTACTTTTCCCGTATTGGTCCCCATAAAAACTCTATGTGATCTCGTGTTGCGGTGAGGAATGATCCTATTGACAATAATAAGGATTACACAGATAGGCCGTGGAAATGGGATAAATCTTCTTCCCCCTGTATGAATCATAAGTTGGGTTCTAGGATCTTGTTTAACTCACTTTCCTGAAGGTTTAGGCTTATATGCCTTGTTCAAGCCCCATCACCTGACATAGAAGATTGAGGAGAGGGTTCCAATACAAAATCTCACTCTTCCAAAGAATCTGAAAAACTAAAGAGATTAATAGAGTTTTTTAACATTCAAATAATCTTCCTTTGGCGAAAAATACCATCCCTCCAACGACAGTATGGTTTTTCATGATAGGATAGGTTTTTTTACATAGTGAGTACCTCCATTTTAATTGATTCTAGAGTTTAGAGGTCCTAAACCCTCACTAGATTTGAAATGAATATGGACTTCATATCAACTATTCTTAAGGTGGGGGGAACCTCCACCTAGATGAGATGGGGCGATAGGGCCACCTGGATAAATGTCATAGGTATCACAAGGAGGACCTACATGTTTGATAGTGATGGAGTGTGCATGGCCTCCGATGTAGCTAGTAATCACATGTGGATGACCCCCATGGTGGCCTTCCATAGTGTGGGTAGGACCTTCATGTCATCCATCCATGATAGTAGTGGTATGAAGAGAACCTTTTTACTTATTATAGTGGAAATGATATGGACCTTTATTTCTTCATCGACGGAGCGGGGAGGACCTCCACTTTAGTGATTACTAGAATGGGGAGGAAATCCTATGGAACTGACGAGAACCTGGGGAGGTCCTCCAAGCTATTGGACGACTGGGTAAGGAATACCCTCATGTTGCGAACCTAGTTTGTGGGGGAAATTATTATACATATGTCCAGGAGAACGAGTAGTACTGTCATGCTGAATGTTGATGAAGAAGAGAAGTCCTCCATTGGAGTTGATGATGGTGGAATAGGGAGGACCTCTATACTGAATGATGGTGTGGGGAAGACCTCCACTCTATCTCATAATGGAATTGGGAGGAAATCCATACAAAATATCACCATCACAGTTCATACCAAGATGGTTACTTCTATCCCTCCTAACCAAGAGATCATGTTCAACCTCCTCACAGGGGGACTTGCTCTTAAAATTTGTCTAGGATTGGTATTTACCTTATATTATAATAGAGAGGTTCCCTTTCCCAATGATGATAGTTGGATAATAGTTCATTATGGTGGTGTCTCCTTCTAATGAATATGCATATGATGATACCCCCTGGTAGGCATACTCATGAGCATTCACCTGGGGTTGATGTCAGATCAGCTGAACTAGAGCCTGTTTTGTAGGGGGATGGACCTCATGATCTTTGGTCTGTAGGATCGGTTGGAAATGCTGATGTAGTTGGGTGGGATCCATCGTAAATGGCTCCCTTTCTTAAGTCCTAGACGAGTGGACTCTAAAATCCCTTAATTCATCATCATAATGCAGTGAGTCTTATGAGTGCATTGGGGACATGTTCCCAATGCTTTTGGAGATTTATGTTGGGAGGAGTGGTTCCCAGTTCGTCCCTTGAGGGAGGCAGTAATAAAGGGGCACCATGGGATCTTTGTCTTGGCTATCCATGTCCCTTGTCGAAATGATGCCTTTATGTTCATATCATTGAACAAGACAATTAATCACCCTCCTTTAAAAAATTCAGATGATGAGAGGGGGTCTTGGCTCCCAATAGAAGCTTGCATGAGATCCGTCGTAGAGGAGATGAATCCATAGGGAATTTCATCATTCGCACTGCCCTTTCCCTTGTATCTATGGGAGGGAGATGATCAGTTTTCTATAGCATGATCTTGGGACCTAAAAATTATAAAAATTCACTAATTAGTACAGTCAATGTAAAAATGATGCATAGTTCCCTTCTGTTGATCACTCTTCCATGACAGGATAAAAAGATCCACACTGACAATGTCCCAAATTGGAATTCCCAACGATTAACTATCCCAATGTTTGGTGAGCATTACACCATGCCACTAGTTGATTGGTGGGTCTGGGAACTAGAAATCAAGATCTGGTTACATTCTTATATGTTGATGCCTCTAATTCTACTAATATTTATATTGTTGAAAATATTCATATCGGGTTCACTATTTCTATTTCCTATGCTTTCATTGGGGCATACATTGTCGTGCTGCGACACACTGGTTTTTTCCCAGGATTCCCTATTTCCAAATGTGGGAAACATATGTACCTTATTTAGGTATTTTTTCTCCTTGATCAAAATGTGTTGATGGGGTGTAGTTCTCTCATTCCATGGATTCCTCCTCAAAATTCATTTCCTAGATCGGGTATCCCTTAAATATTATGATGTTGTTCATGAACTTTTCTCGGTACCCCATATTCATAGATACCGGTCAAATATACATCTTCTATCTAGAAATTACATGAGGTCCAATCAGGGCAGAAACCTTCAGTCAGGGGAGTAGTCACATAGATAATCGCTAGGATGTCTGGATGCTAAAACACTAGTACACCCAGATTTAATCCCATTATACTAGGGCTTCTTGAGGCCATGGAATCTCGAGGCATCCAACATAGAGTGAGGGGGATTATATTCCATATACATGTCCTAGAGGATTTCCACAGATTCTTATGTTTAACACATGGGTTTACATTAGTTTAACATCTAGCGGAGACAAATTACAATGATCTGAATTCTTATGACTGTGGATGAGGTGGGTAAATCTATACGAGGGAGCACATGGGAGGATTAATATATGGGTAGATCAAATAGCCAATGATGATGGATCCAAGGATGATTGGGTCCCGACAATAGGGACACCATGTTTTACTATTGGTTGGGATTAGACCTCATGGAGGCCTCCTACATATCCTCTACAAAAGATACAGATCAAATCATTAGTAGTTCAAATCGGCGAGGCATGAAATCAAGGTGTTCAAAAATTACAATGACCCGAAGATATACTAGGGTTTACACATGGATAGTGGCATATCTCAAGAGGGAAACTCTTGGTTGGATGGTTATCAATTGTGTGTGGTTTAGGTGTGGATAGTTTCTCATCAAAATTTTTTGATCTGAATGGGATGTGGTGGCCCAGGTAGTAATTAAAATGGATGATGGATGGTTGAACAAAGTATATGAGAGGAATGGAATGGAACAAAAGTGTATATGATAGTGATATTGGGATTGACCCTCAGTGAGGCATCCTACATATCCCTATGATAGGGAATCAAAGTCCAAGTAGTTCACTGGGGTGATTGGACAACAAAAGAGGCAACCTGTGAGAACATGGTGCATTGATGCAGACCCGAAGGGAATAGAACCTTCGGGCTAAGTCATGATCTTATTGAAAAAATGGATCAATGGAGAGACTTGGATAAGACATGAAATATGGCTTTTAACCGCATGAATAAATCATACATATCCTCATGGCAGGAAATCAAAGTTCACATAGTTCTGTTAAGGCATCATATTATTGATGTGTACACAAAAGAAAAACACATGAATACATGATGGGGATTATGCGTAGTTAGTGGCCCATCACAAGTCTACGTAGTTCATTTGAATCGGGGATGTGGCTTACACACTACGGTAGCCTAGAGTAGGGTGTCATGGTCTATGATTATTCTAAGCCCATGTGAGTCATATATGGTTTGAAAACCCAGAGGCAACAAAGACCTGATGATCATATCGTGAAATGAAAATCATGAGGAATTGATTGGAGCATACATGTGGTTAGTGAACCAAAGAGGAAACATATCCTTACACTTAGTTAGCGGCCTTGGGATATGTGGACTAGGACTTACTCTAGGAATGAGTCATGATGGGAAAGGATAGTGTCCAGATATACAATGAGGATATGAACATAGTACTAGAAACATCCCATCAGAGGGTGCTAAGGCTTATGTGGAGACTTCATGAGGAGCCCATGGTGACAATGTTTAGAGGAAAAGATAGAGAGGGAGGGAACCTATGGACATCCCCTCTATAATACTCTAGGACCTAACACACAAGTGGTGATCACCACATAACGTCATGTGTCAAAGATGAGGGTTCTTGGAAGTTTAATTTCCTATAGCTCAGACACTGAGGATTCACTCCTCACCCCTAGGAAATACATAACTCGTTCACATCGACCATCGGTGAAGGGAGGGAACAAGCATTGGTGTAGCACGATGGGGTTGTGGAGTGATCCATTGAGGGGGGAACGTTAGTGTGGTGATGTGAAGAAGAAATAGTGATTAGAGTTCCTATGTAAATAATAATAATGAAAAGAAACTCAACTTGAGGAACAACTCTATGGACCTTGAGGGCACATTGTATGAGCCTAGAAGGCCACAAGGAAGACAGGTGTGCAAAAAAGTGATATTAGAATGAGGTGATATATGAATCCAAGGTGCTTCAGGAAGATGAAGGGCTTCATGATGGTAAGAGTGTTCATGATGGAAAGGTTGTTCATGATGGAAATGGTCTTCAAAATGAATCTCCTTTGACAAAATAGAGCTTTTCCTCACACAAAAACTCTTTCTCATCATGAATACTCTATGATTCGTAAAACCTAAAGCACCCCAAACGGGCCCCATCCTTTGAAAAGGTCATATGCATTCACAAAAGGAATACCCACTATAGGTGGAGGCTAGTAAGGACACAAATAGTTACGGTTCACCAAGGCCGTGTACCATTTTCGATACCTTTGTTGGTTTCATGAAGGTCTGTGCAAAATGGGAGCCCATATTTTTAATGGGTGGAGTAATAGTGGTTTCAAAAGGGGGGGTGAAACTTTTATTTATAGGTAATGAAGGTCGAAGAGGGTTCCAAAACTCACCATGAAATGGAGTGAGGTTATAGAGAGGAGGAGCTCTATCAGAATGTGTTGTCCTCACAGAGGGTGTGTGACGCCTCAGAGAGGATCGTAGCGATATGCCTCACAATAAATGATGATGCCACAAAGATGAAATATTCTGTTGGAATGTGTTGGACTCATGTAGGGTTTATGATTCCATAGATATGACCACGTAGGTGGCCTTACATTGGTGCCCTCACAAAAGTGGGTCAACCATGCTGAGAGGTTCGCGAAGGAATCCTTTTGGGATGATTTTTGGGAATTTAGGGCACATAGAAGTGATAATTAACTCTAAATCATTTAGTAGTTCACTCCCTAAGATGGAAAAATCTCGGAAACAACTATTACATTAAAGGATAGAGTTAAGAACTAAATTGATGGGGTATACTTTTAGTGTGACCCTAAAGACACACTGGATAACTCTTAGTCTAATTTTTAGAATGAATCGAATAATGATACTGATGATTTTTTTAAAATGTGAAAAATATTGAAATGGGTGTATAATTCGGTGAATTTTCAAAAAAAAAAGGAATAAAATCAAAGAAAAGAAAGATTATCGTATCATTACAAAACTATTATAAACTATAATAGTGGGTAAAAATAATTAATTATAGCGGCATGAAAAAGATTATAGAAAATATTCTAGTCTTACAAAGGGTCCACTAAGCAAATATTATAGTCATCCACAAGATATTACAGGTATGGTGGAGGATCATGATGAAAGTGGTGATCTATAAAAACATGAATCTCTTATGTTAAATAAATATTCTTTAAACAAACATATATACTCTAATGAATAGGTGATGAAATGGTATATAGTTATCCATGCCACTTTGGTGCTGATCAGTGTTTTTAAATAGCAATAAATGTAGAAACTAAAGAGAAAAAATTACAATAGATTAACACCAAGATTCATATATTAGTTTGAGGATTTAATAAATTGGAAATCAGCTAGGATTTATTGTGTGAAATTAGGAGAGGATAGAATACTATTTTTAATACCTCATAAAAAATAAACCAAAAATAAGATGTGTTGTATTGAATGGAGACTACACAAAGGTCATAGATCAAATTATATTATTTTTTTAATTGTATTTTAATATTATAAGAAAATTTATTTTGTGTTGGTTGCTATATGTGAGTAATCTCACTCATCCATAAAAGTGATTTCTCTTGAAAATTAAAATTTATATCACAATTGAATTAAGGCACATAATTCATTTATGATGTGTAAAAAATAATCTTATGACAATATGACATGTGCAGCGTGTAGTAATATTTAATGTGTTTTTTCATTTAAAATGGTTATTTTATTTCTAAACATGTTTTACATACTCAAAACTGACCATAATACTCATATTTTCTTGATAATTGATAGAAAAATTTGATTATTTGTTTATTATGTCTTGAAATTAACATAATTTAAATCCAATACATTGAAAGGATGTAATGACTCAAATTGTGTGTTTTTATTTAAAAGTAAAAAATTTATCTCAAAAATCATGTCTCGTCCTGAAAATTGAGAAAATGAAGTCATATTTTCATGATACATAATAAAAATTATTAATTATCCATTTGTGACTTGTAGGAAGTAATTTTTTATTATTCCAATTTAAATTTATTGGTGAATATATAGAAATTAAATTATAATTTTTTTATTAATTTTTTATGTATTATTTATTAAATAAGAATTTTTCTTATTATAGGCACACAATTATTTTGTACGAGGTTGGGATGATCTTTTGTGAAGTCTATCTTTGAGATTGTTTGGTATTGGTTGTAATTATGTTTGTTTGTATGTATATTTTACATCAAAATAAATATATTGTTTTATAATTTTTTAATGTTGTATTTATAAATCGTTATAAATTTTTTAAGTATTATTTCTTAAAAGATAATTTTTCTTTTTATAGGCACACAATTATTTTGTAGGAGGTTGGGTAGATATTTTGTAAAGTCTATCTTTGATCTTGTTTGGTATTGTTTGTAATTATGATTTTTTTATGTATATTTTACATCAAAATAAAAACACTGTTTTTTAATTTTTAATGTCATATATATAATGAAATAATTTTTCAATGTATTTTTTTTCTTTTCAATGTTATATTTATATTAAAATTTATATTGTTTTTTATTAGCTACAATAGAGTGAAAATGATATAGCTATTAACACTCTATTACAACTGTTAAGGGTCTTTTTTGAGAAATTTATAAAAATGTTAAAGGGAACTCTTATCAATGAAAAAATAGGGTTGATAAATGATTCATTATCCATGATTGGAATAGTTAAATAAAAAGTTACTGGATTTTATCCACACTCTGAACATCATCCATATTTTTTCACTAATAAAAGTTTTTAATATTACTTTTAGATCAATTATATATAATAATTTTCTGTTCACCAAATTCATGTAAGATACTGAGGGCTTGAATATGATGTATTAATGGGGTTCACACTTCCTAGTTGACAAAAAAAAACGGGCAGAACACCCCAATCATTCTGACACTTCTTACTATTTTTTAAGGAGATATGTTCAAAATTATTTCTCAAATATTTCTATTGTCTGTGGTAAGGTATAATTTAATTTTTGAATTTTAATATATTTTAATTTATTTAATAACTTTTGTGTGTTATATTTAAATTTTAGTTTTTTTAATTTATTTTTTATTTTTTTATGTTAATTAATTTTAATAAAAATTTGATTGGATGTTTTAATATATTTTTATAAGTTAATGTTTGTGAAATAAAATGATCAAAAATAATTAACAATATATTTTGAAATAAAAATTGTTAATAATAATAGTAAAGGAATAATTTCTAGGGTTTTTCAATGGTGATTGATCATAATGTAGAATGATCAGTGCATGTTTGGATTTTTTTTCTATATGATTTTTTCCCTATATATACTACTACAACAAACTAGATTACAATTATATGAGTTTTAGTTATAGTAATAAATAAAAAATAATTATTAATTTATAATACTTTATAACATTAAAAGAATTATATATGGGCATTCATTATCACATAAAACTATATTTTTGTCAAGTGATAAAAATAATAAATGTTTGACATCTCAAATATACTGACCAATTATGAATCATTTCATATAATTTTTTCAATTCTGATGTTTGGGTTTAATATTTACTTTTGTTTATGAAATATTACATATATTTTAAATATAACTTTTCATAGAAATTTAAATTATTACGGAATTATATTCTCATGCTATAAAACCCTCTTAATGGAAATTTTTTATAGTTTTTCATTAATAACAATGTCATACCATGTATTATTACATGACTACAAAAATCGAGATACGTTATCCATATAATTATTGTTTAGAAATAATAATTGTTTTTAAATTATCAACAGGTTGAATGTAATTTTGAGAGAACTATGGGATATGTCCATATAGATACTCCATATGTAATTAATTATGGTTTCTCTATATATGAAGTTTCTGGGGATGGGTGGGATATGGGGAAGCTATTGAAGAAGTTAATATAGTCACATAATAATTTTTTAATATTTAAGAAGAACCTAATGTTAAAAAAATCCATTATTAGATTCATTCGGTGGTCCACAACAAGGAAATTATTACAATATTCTGTTGTTGAATTCATTTGAGAAACCAGAGGCAATAAAGACCTAATGACCACATCGTGAAACGTAAATCATGAGGAATTTATTGGGGCTTACGTGTGGTTGGAGAGCCAAAGAGAAAACACGGCCTTACACTTAGTTAGCGGCCTTGGGATATGTAGACTGGGACTTACTCTAGGAAGGAGTCATGATGGGAAAGGATGGTTTCCAGATGTACAATGAGGATATGGACATCGTACTAGAAACATCACGTAAGAGGGTGCTAGGGCTTTTGTGGAGACTTACTGAGGAGCCCATGGTGACAATGTTTTGAGGGAAAGAGAGAGTGGGAGGGAACCTATGGACATCCCCTCTATAATACTCTAGGACCTAACACACATGTGGTGATCACTGCATAACGTCATGTGTCAAAGATGAGGGTGCTTGGAAGGTTAATTTCCAGTAGCATGGATAGTGAGGATTCACTCCTCAACCCTAGGATTTACATAACTCGTGCTCATCGTCCTTTGGTGAAGTGAGGGAACAAGCATTGGTGTAGCATGATGGGGTTGTGGAGTGATCCATTGAGGGGACCATGTTAGCGTGGTGATGTGAAGAAGCAGTAGCTATTAGGGTTCCTTTGTAAATAATAATAATGAAATTAAACTCAACTTTAGGAACAACTCTATGGACCTTGAAGTCACATTTTACGAGCCTGGAGGGCCACATGGAAGAAGGGTGTACAAAAAAAGTGATATTAGAATGTGGTGATATATGAATACTACGTGGTTCGGGAAGAGGAAGGGCTTCCTAAAGGTAAGAGTATTCATGAAGGAAAGGGTGTTCATGAAGGAAATGGTCTTCACAAGGAAGCTCCTTTAACAGAATAGAGCTATTCCTCACACAAAAACTCCTTCTCATCATGAATACTCTATTCTTCGTAAAAACTCGAGCACCCCAAAAGGGCCCCATCCTTTGAAAAGGTCATATGCCTTCATGAAAGGCATACCCACCATAGGTGGAAGCTATGAAGGACACAAATAGGTACGGCTCACCAAGGCCAAGTACCATTTTTTATCCCTCTGTTGGTTTCATGAAGGTCTGTGAAAAATGGGAGCCCATATTTTGAATGGGTGGACTAATAGTGGTTTCAAAAGGGGGGTGACACTTCTATTTATGTGTAATGAAGGATGAAGAGGGTTCCAAAACTCACCATGAAATGGAGTGAGGTTGTAGAGAGTATGATCTCCATCAGAATGTTTCGTCCTCACAGAGGGTGTGTGATGCCTCAGAGAGGATCGTAGCGATATGCCTCACAATAAATGATGATTCCCTGAAGAGGAAACGTTCTTTCGGAATGTGTTGGAAACACATAGGGTTTAGGATTCCATATAAACGACCATATATGTGGCCTCACATTGGCATCCTCACAAAAGTTGGTCAGCCGTGCTGAGAAGTTCGTGAAGGAGTCCTTTTGGGACGATTTTGGGAAATTTAGGGCACATTGAAGTGTTAATTAACTCTAAATCATTCTGTAGTTCTCTCCCTTAGATGTAAAAATCTCGGCAACAACTATTACATAGAATGATAGATTAAGGAACTAAAATGACAAGGTATACTTTTAGTGTGACCCGAAAGACACAGTGGATATCTCACAGTCTAATTTTTAGTATGAATCGAATAATGATACTGATGATTTTTTTCCAATGTGAAAAATATTGAAATGGGGGTATAATTTAATAAATTTTCAAAAGAACAATGGAATAAAATCAAATAAATGAAAGTTTACCGTATCATTACAAAACAATTATAAACTAGATTTGTGGGTAAAAATAATTAATTTTAGGGCATGAAAAAGATTATATAAAATATTCTAGTCTTCCAAAGGGTCCACTAAGAAAATATTATACTCATCCACAAGATGTTATAGGTATGGTGGAGGATCATGATGGAAGTGGTGATCTATAAAAACATGAATCTCTTATGTTAAATTAATATTCTTCAGACCAACATATATACTTTAATGAATAGCTGATGAAATGGTATATTGTTATCCATGCCACATTGGTAGTGATATGTGTTTTTAAATAGTAATAAATGTAGAAACTAAAGAGAAAAAATTAAAATAGATTAACACAAAGATTCATATATTATTTTGAGGATTTAATAAAGGGGAAAACACATTGAATTTATTGTGTGAAATTAAGAGAGGGCAGAATACTATTTTTAAGACCTCATAAAAAATAAACCAAAAATAGGATGTGTTGTATTGAATGGAGTCTACACAAAGGTCATAGATCAAATTATATTATTTTTTAATTGTATTTAAATATTATATGAAAATTTATTTTGTGTTGGTTTCTATATGTGATTAATATCACCCATCCATAAAAGTGATTTCTCTTGGAAATTAAAATTTATATCACAATTGACTAAAGGCACATAATTCATTTATGATGTGTAAAAAATAATATTATGTCAATATGACATGTGGAGTGTGTAGTAAGATTTAATGTGTGTTTTTTCATTTAAAATGGTTATTTTATTTCTAAACATGTTTTACATACTCAAAACTAGCCATAATACTCATATTTTATTGATAATTGAGAGAAAATATTGATTATTTTTTTATGATGTCTTGAAATTAACATAATGTAAATCCAATATATTGAGAGGATGTAATGGCTCAAAGTGTGTGTTTTTATTTAAAAGTAAAAAAATTATCTCAAAAATCAAGTCACGTCCTGAAAATTGAGAAAATGAAGTCATATTTTTATGATACATAATAAAAATTATTAATTATCCGTTTGTGACTTGTAGGAAGTAATTTTATATTATTTCAATTTAAATTTATTGGTTAATATATATAAATTCAATTATAATTTGTTATTAATTTTTTATGTACAATTTTTTAAATAAGAATTTTTCTTATTATAGGAACACAATTATTTTGTACAAGATTGGGATGATCTTTTGTGAAGTCTATCATTGAGCTTGTTTGGTATTGGCTGTAATTATGTTTGTTTGTATGTATATTTTACATCAAAATAAATATATTGTTTTTTATTTTTTTTATTGTTATATCTATAATTTGTTATTAAATTTTTATGTACTATTTCTTAAATAATAATTTTTCTTATTTTTGGCAGACAATTATTTTGTACGAGGTTTGGTAGATCTTTTGTGAAGTCTATCTTTGATCTTGTTTGGTATTGGTTGTAATTATGTTTGTTTTTTATGTATATTTTACATCAAAATAAATATATTGTTTTTTAATTTTTTAATGTTATATTTATAAGGAAATAATTTTTCAATGTATTTTTTTTCTTTTCAATGTTATATTTATATTAAAATTTATATTGTTTTTTATTAGCTACAATAGAGTGAAAATGATATAGCTATTAACAATCTATTATAACAGTTAAGGGATTTTTTTGTGAAATTTATAACAATGTTAAAGGGAACTCTTATCAATGAAAAAATAGGTTTGATAAATGATTCATTATCTGTGATTAGAAAAGTTATATTAAAAGTTACTTGCTTTTATCCACACTCTGAACATCATCGATATTTTTTCACTAATAAAAGTTATTAATATTACTTTTATAGAGATTATATATAATAATTTTTTATGTGAACCAAATCCATGTAAGATATTGAGGGCTTGAATATGATGTATGAATGGGGTTCACACTTCCTAGTCAACAAAACAAAAGGGGCAGACCACCCCAATAATTCTGACACTTCTTACTATTTTTTAAGGTGATATGTCCAGAATTATTTCTAAAAAATTTCTATTATTTGTGGTAAGGTATATTTTAATTTTTTTAATTTTAATTTAATTTAATGTTTTTAATAACTTTTGTGTGTTATATTAAAATTGTGGTTTTTTTAATTTAATTATTATTTTTTATGTTAATAAATCTTAATACCAATTTGATTGGATGTTTCAATATATTTTTATAAGTTAATGTTTGTGAAATAAAATGATCAAAAATAATTAATAATATATTTTGAAATAAAAATGTGAATAATAATAGTAAATGAATAATTTCCAGGGGTTTTCAATGGTGATTGATCATGAGGTAGATTGATCAATGCATGTTTGGATTTTGTCCTATATTAATTCTCTTTTCTCTATATATACTACTACAAAAAACTAGATTACAATTATATCGGTTTTAGTTATAGTCATAAATTAACAAGAATTATTAATTTATAATACTATAAAACATTAAAAGAATTATATATGGTTATTCATGGTCACATAAAACTAGATTTTTATCGAGTAATAAAAATTATAAATGTTTGACATCTCAAATATATTGACCAATTATGAATCATTTCATATAATGTTTTCAATTCTGATGATTGGGTTTAATATTTACTTTAGTTTATGAAATAGTACATATATTTTTAATTAAAATTTACATAGAAATTTAAATTATTAAGTAATCATATTCTCATGCTACAAACCCCAATTAAGGGAATGTTTTTATATTTTAACTTTAATAACAATGTCATAACATGTATTATAATATGAATAAAAAAATCGAGATACAATATCCATATAATTATTGTTCAGAAATAATAATTGTTTATAAATGATTTACAGGTTGACTTTAATTTAAATATAACTATAGGATATATCAATATAGATACTCTATATGTAATTAATTAGGGTTTCTCTATATAGGAGGTTTCTGGGGATGGGTGGTATATGGGGAAGCTGATGAAGAAGTTAATATAGTCACATAATAAATTTTAAATATTTTAGAAGAACCTAATGTTAAAAAAAAATCCATTAGTAGATTCATTCGGTGGTCCACAACATGGAAATCATAACAATATTCTATTGTTGACTTCATTTGAGAAACCAGAGGCAACAAAGACCTGATGATCACATCGTGAATTGTAAATCGTGAGGAATTGATTGGGGCTTATGTGTGGTTGGCAACCCAAAGAGGAAACACAGTCTTACACTTAGTTAATGGACTTGGGATATGTAGACTCAGACTTAATCTAGGAAGGATTCATGATGGGAAACGATGGTGTCCAGATGTACAATAAGGATATAGACATCGTACTAGAAACATCCTGTTAGAGGGTTCCAGGGCTTATGTGGAGACTATATGAGGAGACCATGGTGACAATGTTTAGAGGGAAAGAGAGAGTGGGAGGGAACCTATGGACATACCCTCTATAATACTCTAGGACGTAACACACTTGTGGTGATCACCGCATAACGTCATTTGTCAAGTATGAGGGTGCTTGGAAGATTAAATTCTTGTATCTCAGACAGTGAGGATTCACTCCTCAACTATAGGACATACATAACTGGTGCACATCGACCATTGGTGAAGGGAGGGAAAAATAATTGCTGTAGCGTGGTGGGGTTGTGTAGTGATCCATTTAGGGGAGCATGTTAGCGTGGTGATTTGAAGAAGCAATAGCGTTTAGGGTTCCTATGTAAATAATAATAATTAAAAGAAACTGAACTTGAGGAACAACTCTATTGACCTTGAAGTCACATTATAAGAGCCTGGAGGGCCACATGGAAGAAGGGTGTGCAAAAATATTGATATTAGAATGAGGTGATATATGAATCCTGGGTGATTCGGGAATAGGAAGGGATTCGTGAAGGTAAGAGCCATCTTGAAGGAAAGGGTGTTCATAAAGGAAATGGTCTTCACTATGAATCTCCATTAATAGAATAGAGCTTTTCCTCACACAAAAACTATTTCTCATCATGAATACTCTATGCTTCGTAAAACCTCGAGCACCCCAAAAGGGCCCCGTCCTTTGAAAAAGTAATTTTCCTTCTCGAAAGGCATACCCACCATAGGTGGAGGCTAGGAAGGATACAAATATGTATGGATCACCATGTCCAAGTACCATTTTCGATCCCTCTATAGATTTCATGAAGGTCTTTGAAAAACGGGAGCCCATATTTTGAATGGGTTGAGTAATAGTGGTTTTAAAAGGGGGGTGACACTTCTCTTTATAGGTAATGAAGGTCGAAGAGGGTTCCAAAACTCACCATGAAATGGAGTGTGGTTGTAGAGAGGAGGAGCTCCATCAGAATGTGTCGTCCTCACAGAGGGTGTGTGACGCCTCAGAGAGGATCGTAGCGATATGCCTCACAATAAATGATAATTCCATGATAAGGAAATATTTTTTCGGAATATGTTGGACTCACATAGGGTTTAGGATTCCATAGATATGACCATGTAGGTGGCCTCTCATTGGCTCCCTCACAAAAGTGGGTCAGCCATGCTGAGAGGTTTGTGATGGAGTCCTTTTGGGATGATTTTGGGGAATTTAGGGCACATCGAAGTGATAATTAACTCTTGATCATTTAGTTGTTCACTCCCTTAGATGGAAAAATCTCAGCAACAACTATTACATAGAAGGATAGATTACTGAACTAAAATAATGAGGTATACATTTAGTGTGACCTGAAAGACACAGTGGATATCTCACAATCTAATTTTTAGTATGAATCGAATAAAGATACTGATGATGTTTTTTCAAATGTGAAAAATATTGAAATGGGGGTATAATTCAGTGAATTTTCAAAAGAAAAATGGAATAAAATCAAAGAATAGAAAGATTATTGTATCATTACAAAACAATTATAAACTAGATTAGTGGGTAAAAATAATTAATTTTAGGGTCATGAAAAAGATTATAGAAAATATTATAGTCTTCCAAAGGGTCCATAAAGAAGAGATTATACTCATCCAAAAGATGTTACAAGTATGGGGGAGGATCGTTATGGAAGTGGTGATCTATAAAAACATGAATATCTTATGTTAAAGTTATATTCTTCAGACCAACATATACACTCTTATAAATAGGTGATGAAATGGTATATAGTTATCTATGCCACATTGGTGGTGATCAGTGTTTTTAAATAGTAATAAATGTATAAAATAAAGAGAAAATATTAAAATAGATTAACACCTAGATTCATATATTAGTTTTAGGATTCAATAAAGGGGAAGTCACATAGGATTTATTGTAGGAAATTAGGAGACGATATAATACTTTTTTTAAGACCTCATAAAAAATAAACCAATAATAGGATGTGTTGTATTGAATGGAGTCTACACAAAGGTCATAGATCAAATTATATTATTTTTTTAATTGTATTTAAAAATTAAATGAAAATTTATTTTGTGTTGGTTTCTCTATGTGAATAATCTCACTCATCCATAAAAGTGATTTCTCTTGAAAATTAAAATTTATATCACAATTGAATAAAGGCACATAATTCATTTATGACGTGTAAAAAATAATCTTATGTCAATGTGACATGTGGTGTGTGTAGTAAGATTTATTGTGTTTTTTCATTTAAAATGGTTATTTTATTTCTAAACATGTTTTACATACTCAAAGTTGGCCATAATACTCATATTTTCTTGATAATTGAGGGAAAATATTGATTATTTGTTTATGATGTCTTGAAATTAACATAATGTAAATCCAATACATTGAAAGGATGCAATGACTCAATGTTTGTGTTTTTATTTAAAAGTAAAAATCTTATCTCAAAAATCAAGTCACGTCCTGAAAATTGAGAAAATTAAGTCATACTATCATGATAAAATATAAAAATTATTAATTATACATTAGTGACTTGTAGTAAGTAATTTTTTATTATTCCAATTTAAATTTATTGGTGTATATATAGATATTCAATTATAATTTGTTATTAATTTTTTTATACTATTTCTTAAATAAGAATTTTTCTTATTATAGGTCCACAATTATTTTGTACGAGGTTGGTATGATCTTTTGTGAAGTTTATGTTTAAGCTTGTTTGGTATTGGTTGTAATTATGTTTGTTTTTATGTATTTTTTACATCAAACTCAATATATTGTTTTTTAATTTTTTAATGCTAAATTTATAATTTGTTATTAATTTTTTATGTATTATTTCTTAAATAAGAATTTTTCTTATTATATGAAAACAATTTTTTTGTACGAGGATGGGTAGATCTTTTGTGAAGCCTATCATTGAGCTTGTTTGGTATTGGTTGTAATTATGATTGTTTTTTTGTATATTTTACATGAAAATAAATATATTGTTTTTTAAATTTTTAATGTTATATTTTTAATGAAATAACATTTCTATGTTTTTTTTCTTTTCAATGTTATATTTATATTAAAATTTATATTGTTTTTTAATAGATGCAATAGAGTGAAAATGATATAGCAATTAACACTCTTTTACAACTGTTAAGGGATTTTTTTGTGAAATTTATAACAATTATAAAGGGAACTCTTATCAATGAAAAAATAGGCTTGATAAATGATTCATTGTCCTTGATTGGAAAAGTTATATTAAAAGTTATTGGCTTTTATCCACACTTTGAACATCATCCATATTTTTTCACTAATAAAAGTTTTTAATATTTCTTTTAGAGACATTATATATAATAATTTTTTTTGAACCAAATTCATGTAAGATATTGAGGGCTTGAATATGATGTATGAATGGGGTTCACACTTCCTAGTCCACAAAACGAAACGGGCAGACCACTCCAATCAATTTGACACTTCTTACTATTTTTTAAGGAGATATGTTCAAGATTATCTCTCAAATATTTCAATTGCATGTGGAAAGGTATAATTTCATTTTTGAATTTTAATTTACTTTAAAGTTTTTAATAACTTTGGTGTGTTATATTTAAATTTTAGTTTTTTAATTTAATTATTATTTTTTAATGTTAATTAATTTTAATACCAATTTGATTGGATTTTTAAATATATTATTATAAGTTAATGTTTGTGAAATAAAATGATCAAAAATAATTAATAATATATTTTTGAAATAAAAATTGTGTATAATAATTGTAAATGAATAATTTTTAGGGTTTTTAAATGGTGATTGATCCTGAGGTAGAATGATCAATGCATGTTTGGATTTTTTTCTATATGATTTTTTTTCTCTATATATAAAAATACAATAAACTGGATTACAATTATATGGGTTTTAGTTATAATCATAAATTAACAAGAATTATTAATTTATAATACTGTACAACTTTAAAAGAATTATATATGGGCATTTATAGTCACATAAAACTATATTGTTATCAAGTAATAAAAATTATAAATGTTTGACATCTCAAATATATTGACCAATTATGAATCATTTCATATAATTTTTGCAATTCTGATGATTAGGTTTAATATATAATTTTTTTTAAAATAGTAAATGTATTTTAAATATAATTTTACATAGAAATTTAAATTATTAAGGAATCATATTCTTATTCTACAAACCCCTCTTAAGGGAAATTTGTAATAGTTTATCTTTAATAACAATGTCATAACCTGTATTTTTATATGGCTACAAAAATAAAGATACTATATCTATATAATTATTGTTCAGAAATAATAATTGTTTTTATGTTATCAACAGTTCGACTATAATTTAAAGTGAACTATGAGATATTTCCATATAGATACTCCATATGTAATTAATTAGGGTTTCTCTATATAGCATGTTTCTGGGGATGGGTGGGATATGGGAAAGATGTTGAAGAAGTTAATATAGTCACATAATAAATTTTAAATATTTAAGATGAACCTAAGGTTAAAGAAATCCATTAGTAGCTTTATTCGGTGGTCCACAACATGGAAATTATATCAATATTCTATTGTTGAATTCATTGGTAGGGGGTGTATTTTATATACCATTTTGATTGGAATTTTATTAAAACCACTACTGAAAAATGGTTTCTCATGTTGGTTTGTTTTAGTTTTTAATTATTTTTAGCGCACAATTTTATTATTAGTGATATAGAAATTATGTTTTCAGATAGTGTAATATTAAATAATGTTATGAATGTTACAAATTCAGATGTGGGTTTTTCACTTCATATCATTAAAAACAGACATGAAAAATGATTTATAAAGGTGTTTTTAAAAAAACTAACATTATAAATATAATTTCACATAGGTTTACATATAGTTGACATGATAAATTATATAAACACATTCGTAGAATCCCAGCAAAAAATCACGTATATAGATTGGTTGGAATGTCTGTTTTGAGAAAAACAACATGATAAATGTTTACTTTTAAATTACCTTATTATTTATAAAATAAATGATTTGAAAATATTTTTTAAAATTTAAAATAATTATCTTCCACCATCCCATCCATAGAGAATATGACAAAAAACTAAAAAGAAACTGTAGAGAAACTAGAATAAAACATCACAAAATTATTTTATTTTAATTTTACAATGTATATTATAAATAAGCTAAAACCAAATCAAACAAAAGAAATAATAAACATATTATATTTATATATTTCTTAGATCTTATCCAGTATGAGGCCAATGGTGATCAATAATTTATAAGTTTAAAAGAAATATTTGACCATTTATTTTTAATACAATGAATAAGAAATTAAATTAAAAGATTATAAAAAAATATAAGCTTCAAGAACTTTGTAATTTTCCCAGTTCTAATTATATCAATAATAAATAATAAAACATAATATCTACATTATTTTACTCATTATTGAATATTAATGTTCATTTTAAAATTAATTATTCAATTAAAAATAAAATTTTATATACATACTTTGAAAATGTAGAAATTATAAATCAGAATCAAAATTTTTTATTTTCATATTTTATCTTTTCACTTTTCTTTAATTATATATTTATCACATATTCTATTTGAGAATAATATATATGAAATAAATTTTAATGATATTACAGTATAAACAAGTATTCAAATATTCATTCACACATGCTCAAAAATTATTAATACTATCGCATATATCTCCATGAATAGAGAATATTCATTAAAGTGTCTTCTCCATTGAAAAAAATTCTAATGGACAGAAACATATAAAAAAGATATAATGTTGTTTGTTCTTTAATTAAGAGATATAATAGTTTATAAAATATATTTTCCATACCCCTAATGATAAGGAAGCATATAATAATGAATTGAATTATTTTGAAATCAATCTACAATATAAAATTGTCCTTATATATCACTTATTTTCCCCGCAACATGTGAAAAAAATTATGTGTCCATTAATCTATAAAATGTTGTAATATCTTGTTGTTGTATTTATTTTAGATATAAATAATACCACATATATATGTACTAATTTTCAAAAAATTATTATATCTAAATGATACTTGATAACCATCATACATGGAAAATTAATTCCCTAGGTCCATTCCCAATACATATCTGGTTATAAGATCCTTTATATCCTTCTTTAAAAACATCATAGACATTATATACCTAAAAATTATATAATTCATTGAAATTTACTAAGAATATCACAAAAAATATAAATATTTTGATATTATATCAACTTTATAAGAAGATGTATCTTAACATGGACCCATGATTGAGTAGAATTGGTGGGTTCATTTTGTGCATATGATTGGGGGTTCAATCCCTGACTGACCAAAATTGGAACAATTTTTCACATTCGAAGAGGGTATGCCATCCATCCCAACATCTGATTTGGTCTGAAACATGGACCAATGGGCATTCCCAATCCCTATTGGATGGAAAATAGTACCATTAATTAATGTAAACACATTGGTATTGAATTTTTCCCTAACAAACCATGATAAAATAATTAAACTAAACATACAGAAGGACCAACAAGAACTAAATCACCATATATATACAAACTATTCTAAATAAAACAACTGTTAAAAGATCCAAATACAAAATGTAGACTGAACTATACTAGACAACCCCCACCTGACCTCTTGGTCACCACCAACATCAAGACCAACAAGAATAAAAAGAGAGATCAAGGACTGGAAACATAAACATGAGAAATATCATGGGTCTATCGACTCCAAATCGATCAAGAAGGGCGTGTCCATAAATATCTTAGTATGTAATCACCAAAGAGTCCATGAATTTCCATACCCATAAGACTCTACAAACACTAGTTTGAAATACATTTAGGAAAATTAATATTTTAAATCATTTCATGTAAGAAAAAAAACATAGCTTTCCCAAAGTTCTCATTTTAAAAACATCACACACATCATTCCTTTTTAAAATGGTTTCACTACCTCAAAATCATTACAAGACTAAGTCAAAATTCAAATCCCTACTAGATGGCCCAAATTTTGTTTTACTAAAGCTAAAAAACCAGTAAGAAGAAAAAAATAACCAAATAAAAATCTAACATCTAACCCAAATAAAAAGAACAAATGGCTGATAAATCATGATGATTTTCCAAGAATCTATATTGAAAATACATAGACTTACTTGGTTTGGACTTACCGGATTATATGTGGGGTATCTTTATAGTTAATAACCAACTAGTTTCTTTAAACAAGAAAATCTAGTGTCACATCCCACCTAGCCCTGCCATATTTTGGGGGTTACCAACCGGTCTAATCAGGGTCAATAATAAATATTCACATATACTTCTAGTTGATTCCCATGAAACCCAAAAACATCATTATAAATAATACACTAGAGAGTATCTCATCCATTGTTATAGTGGTCTAATAACATCTTGTAAATTATCCCCTAGGGAAGTGTAAATCAAATGTTTTAGTAGTGTAAAAATATAATAATAGAACAAAAAATCACATAAATATACATTTCATTCAAAATCATTATTAAATTCCCAACGTGTCTCACGCTACCAAGACATTCAATAAATTTTCCATAGACATGTCGAAAATTCACATGTCACACATATCACATATGTTCCAAATAAAATTTACAAAACATCAAAATGTTCCATTGGGCATTCAAATTACATCACATCTAACTATTTATCATTCAAAATACAATGTTCTAACTGAAAATTAACATCATAAAGGTTTTAGATCAAAACTAAATAATTTATCAAGTTCCAACTGGGAAACACAATTCCAAATCCATTAACCATTACGAAACCAATTAAAAAATAGAGTTAAAAACTTAAAATATACATATGCATTCCAAAAAATCCACTATCCTATTTGAAAACCAACCATGATTTAATGAACCAAACATACCATAGTTCTATACATCATATAATTACCATGTTATGACTCAAAATGGAAATGATCTATGTTTTTAAAAAACACATATTAAATTGTATTTACGTTACCCCAAGGTAACGATGCTATGTGGAAATACATTTCACACCTATTTCACAACAGATAAACATTATTTTGATACACAACAAGAAAATAACTTTTAAAACCACTCAATTTCATAAAAAACCACTTTCCATTTCACATGCACACCAAAACTAATTTAAATCATTATTTGAACCACTTAACCAATTCATGTAACATATCTAAGATTAACAACATTGAATATAACATGCAACAAATCCCATTTAATTCATAAAGACAACTTTCAACACATACAGATTTTATAAAACTTTGAAAAGAACCTTCTGAAAAAATTATACTCTTTGTTAACACAAAAATCCACACATAATTCTAACACCATAAAGGTCATCCGATCTCAAACATTATATAAAATTTGAAAATAAACAATAATAATAAAACCCAAATAAGGGAAAACACTACAAAAAGAATCCAATTTCACATTAAATAATCAATTGGCATTTTATCAAACACCATGTGTGCACATAAATATATATGTTGATCAGAAAAATACTTTTTAAAACAATTTGACACCAAATTTACATCATATTAACAAAGATATATATATACTAGCACATCGCAAGCATTTTAAAAACATTAATAAACATTTATGATTGATCATTCATCAAATGGAATGTTTTGGAAAGGAAATGGACATAAACACCTACCTTAACGATTGGTGAATGAAACTAGATTTTAGGAGGAGGAAGAACCATGATAGAGGGCCAATTCACACACCCTTACATAAATGAAATTTAACCACACATCATCCCATGCCTATAGGTTTTGGAAAAGAGAGACCCTACACTATGAAAACCCAATAAATTAATAGATCTGGAAGGGAAGATGGGAAAATTGAAAAAAAACTAGAAGAATTATACCTATGAACCTTTGGGTACATTAATGGATGTTGGGGAGTATGGGTGGATTTTCTTATAGAGCCCCCTATTGGGCCATGTTCTATCAAGGTTGTAGAAACACAGAATAGGGTTCAAAACTAGGAGGGGAAAACTAGGAATTACACATTTTTAAAGACATAGAAAACTCAAATGGTTTTTCCACACAGTTTGAAAAACTATACACTAATTGTGAGCCCATTACTGGAGAAGAGGGACACCTTGTATTGTTTCGACATAAGGTTTCCTGAACTACACGCTGAATGTGAAAAATTCCTCTACCAAGTTCTATATAAAAACTACATTGTGTTTTCATAGTTTCCTAAACTGTGTGCAAGCCATGAAGCATTAACCAACCTCCAAACAATGTGCTTCCTGACTAACTGGGTGAAGGTGTAAGGTTTCTGATAAATGTACACCACGTACTGATAATCCCAAAACATAATGATTCTCTGATAACTAATAAATATAAACTAGAACTCTAATCAAACATTACCCAAAGGATCTAGTATCAAGAAAATGATACAATTAGAATTTACAAGGTCGCGGTGTGAAAATTTACCAAACCACAAATAACTTATACGCGAGGAATTTCACCCCTCCAAAAGATAAATAAAACATAGTTGAAAAATAGAATAATGCTAAAAACCATGATCCATAGGGAGACATTACACTTCATAAGTCACACTTGACCATTTCTAGAGGAAACCACAGCATAAAGAATAATGGGAGGACATGGGAGGGTTATCCCCAAAAAACAAGAATATCACCAAAATCATTAAAACTTAAGTATGATGCAAGTAACATAGAAAACAAAAACAAGGAAAAAAGGAAACTCCCAACCCAAACAAAAAAACCCAGGTCAAGCGGAAACCCACCAAAGATATCCAAATAAAATAAGGAACTAAAATGAAAATTCAATTACTCCTCAAGGTTCAACAGAAGTGATATCCCTCCCCCAAGAGTCAACAATCAGTTTTGGACCCACATTTTTGATATTATAACCACTAGCATTATGAATGAATAGGTATATCAACAGTTTCTAAATTGAAATATGATCATACAAAAGGAGTAAATACAAATAAAAAGAACAATTAGATGTCTCTAACCCAACATGGGAGTGAAAAACTTGGTCAAGGTTCTCTACACCAGTTGAAATTTCTGAATATGTGAGAGAATTCACTATATGGCCTATGGCTAGAGACCTGATGTATAAAGCTTCTATTGTCTTATTGTGTGGAGATTAAATCATCTAGTTAATAATTCTTCTTCGAGAAATTATTCTTATAAAACATATTTAGGTGACCTAAGTTGCCAAAATGATGACAAGTATTTTGATTACATCATAAAAATTACTTTGAATGCCCAAACTAACCACTATAAAAACACACAAGAGAGTTGTCCAATGAAAAAGAGGTCAGACCAAATGATGGGGAATCTCCAAGAATATGTTACTCAACCATACACCTTTCTCAATATGGGGAACCTTCATGAGTGACAAGAGATACAAGACTACCAACTACCTGAACTTCAAAAACACACTAAGCTAATAATGTTTCATCAAAAAGCTTCTGAAAATTAAAATTATTCAAGGATAGGGCTTTCTCCTTGATCTCTGAATGAAGAACCCAAATGAAAATATGATATTTCAAATGATCCAATGATTATACCAATGGAGGAAAGGAACCCCTCTCTATTATGTGGTCAACATAGGCCTTCACTATACATTGGCCTTGTGGAATACTCATGTGCACTTCCACTTTCTGTGTACTCAATCCCCCATATATAAACCACTATATGAATATAGTCTTAAACAATTCCCATGTCATCCCAACATGCATTGATAACAGAGAATTCACCTACCACTAATCCAAAAATTGATATAAAAACAAACCCAGACCTCACAAACTCTCCCAACATCTAGAGTTCCCAATTATCCAAAGATACACTCAACATCTTCAATCCATTCCAATGCCTCAAATAGAGTTCATTCACTATAAAGGAAGGGAAACATCTGAGAAGAACTAGAATAAAAACGAGACCTACTAGATGTTTTGGGGACAAATAATGGGTGGAATATTCTAATCAACAAATGGAACAGAATACCAGAATAAACATCAAACTAAAACATAACCATAAGGAATATATCTTGCAAAAAAATAGGGTCACAATCCAACTAAATACGAACACAACTGAAAATCTTATTTTCAATAACCACCATTTAATTTAAATTTCAAAACCACCTTATTTTGCAGCCACTCTATAATGCCGAAAACCACTTTTCTTAATAAAAACCCACTTTTCAATGCATGTCATGTGTATGAAATAACTTCCCAATTAAAATAAATATTGGAAAAACCAAACTGAACATTTAATTTAAAACTCTCGGGTATGTAATCCAATGAACCATCATATATAGATTCTTTCAACATCCTCTTTCAGAATCTGTGCTCACATGACCACATGGAAATTGCACACATACCCAGACCTATGAAAATGTTCATAAGTAATATCAAGGGACATAATTACCACATCATCATAGAACCAAAAAATTTACCAAATTTTTAATCCCATTCAATTTCTATTTTAAAAACCAATTTTTACATTTTGAAACTCTATAATGAATTCATTTTTATATAAAAAATCAATTTATAATCTCACTTATACAATTTGAAAACAAAACAAAACACAAATCACACCATTGTATATTAATGAGTAATTAGTGTCCACGCCTAACCTATCTACATGGTTAATGGGAAATTCCCAAAGTAATAATTATCAAGTAAGTGACCTTAAACTATGTACTCAGAATCAACATGGGTCACCACTCAATGTGAGGATATGATGTAACATCAGATCACCTCCATTATCATTACTCATCCACAAAAAAACAAAATTAAACAAATACTAAAATCCTAGACTACCCCTGGAAACATGAGGATAATAATGGTTAATTCTTCATGAAGTCCTTCTCGTACCAACCTCTGGAGTCTCTATAGTCCTCATATCTTACTACCACACACCACAAATAACAAGGCCATGCTCTGAGGACATTGTTTCCTGAATAATGATAGTATTCCATCGAACCCGACATCCAACCTAGTCTGAAACAAGGGTCAGAGGGTCTTTATAATCCCTACGGTTCAGAAACTAGTGTCAGTCATAAAATTAATTATATTGAGAATGATTTTATATGAAACAAACCATGTTATAATATATAAAAAACATACAAAACAAATAACAAGAATAGAATATCTATATATAAACAAACTAATCCAAATACAAAAAAACTAAAAAAACAAAACAAAATAGAAAAATAAGACTGAACCATGCTACAAAACCTTCTTGTGACCTCTTGGTCACCACCTACCTCAATATAAACAAGATTCAATCATGAATACAAGAACTAGAAACCTAAACATATAAAATATATATAGTCTTCTAATTATTCGTGTCTTAAGTAGAGTGTGAGCATAAAAAATAAGTATCTAATCACCCAAGAGTCTATGCATTTTGTTTCCCATAACAATCAACAAACACTTGTTTGAATTAAATTTTTGAAATTTTTTATTTTAAATTATTTTTTCATGTAATCAACCAACCTCATCATTCGACATGTTATCCTTAAAAAAACTCACAAAAATTACATTTTAAAAATAATTTCACCTTCCAATTCCCATATAAAAAATAAAACCCAATGATAATTCCCAAGAATATGATAAAAAAGGGAATTTTCAGAAATTAAAAGAAACCAACAAGTAAGAAAATCTATGAAAACATATATAAAACATGAAACCAAAATATATAGAATATATGGATAATAACTCATGATAATTTTGTAAAAATATCATGAGTAAATAAATAGACATACTATGTTTGTACTCATCTACCAATATATGGTGAAGATCTATATTCAACAACTGACGTTGCCTCTCTAAACTAGCCAATCCAGTTGTATATCCCACCATATGCTTTCATGTCAAAAGGGTACCAATGTATCCAATCAGGGTTTCATGAAACCATCACTTGATTTTCTACATGATCCTTAGGAATACCATGATAGAAATAATAATAAAAATTAGAGAAACATTGTAAACCAACCACAAAAAATAACATTCTCATCCATGAGACTCTAGAGAGGATCTCATCAAATTTTCTAATTGTCCAACATCTTCCCTAGGAACGATTTACTAGAGATGAGTAAATCCAAAGATACTTTAGTCATATAATTGATTACAAGCATCACAACTCATATAAAAATCAATTACTTTCAAACTCATTATTAAATACCAACCATGTCTCATAATACCCAAGTTTTCAAATCCATTTTACAAAACATTTCAACATTCCCACAAGGCCCAAATATCACAAAAGTTCTAAATTGAGTTTCCAAGACAAAAAAATGTTACAATTGGGCATTCAAATCACTATACATAAAACCATTTTTATTTCTCAATAAAAAGTACACATAGTTATTTCAGATCGTACATTTTTTAAATAAAATATACAAAAAAGTATCATGTACAAACAAGGAAACACATTTCCAAAACCAATTCAAATTCCATCACTATTTCCAAACCCAATATAAAAAACATAATATAAATAATGTTTCCAAATATTTAATTATGTAATGTATAATCCAATTGTGTTATGAAGAACTAAACATGCCATAGTTAAATACACCACATTTTTACCATGCCAAGCCTCCATATCCCAAATGGGAAATTTTATTTAAAAAAAAAATTACATAGCATTTAATTTCTCCCATGGCACCAAGGCCATTTATAAACACATTTAGGAACACATAAACCCCATTTGGAAATAAAATGAAAAACATATAATACCAAACTATTTTATAAAGAAATTATATTCTATTTCATATGTAGACCAAAAATAATTTAATACAAGATTCCAAACACTTACACAAATGATGGAACATATTTCAAAAATATGACATGGAATCTCAATTTCAACAATTCTCATTTCTATAGGAAACCAAACATTCAATGCATACTCATTCCAAGTTATATTGAATATTAATTTTTAAATAAATTCTAATTTTTGTTAAATTTAAAAAATAAGACACACATAAGGCATATACTATAAAGGTTGCCCAATTTTACACATCACATCCAATTTAAAATATAGCCATACTACAAAACACAATATATGTAAAACACTACCCAAATCATCTGATTTCAATTTAAAAGATCAATTAGAATTTTATTAAACCACTTTTGTACATATATACATATTCCTATTTAGAAACCCCTATTGAAAACTATTTCACTCTATGTTTCCATCATTAAAACAAGAAAGAAATTTAAACATGCATACATAAAACAATTATGAAAATTTAGTGAAAATCAATCATCATGTGGAATGTGTTGGAAAGGAAAAGGATTGAAACACCTACCTAAAAATGTGAGAATACAACCAAACTATTGGAGGAGTAAGAAAAATTATTTACATAAAATTCTCACACCCTAACATCAAATAAATTGAACTAGAAACTATTTCGTACCTCTAGGTTTCAACCAACTGAGAATCCAAAACAAGAAAAAAAACTAATGGAGGAGGAAGGGAAGAGGTGAAAATAAATTATAAATATGAGCAAACAAACTTTGGGAACATTGGGGAGACTGAATGGTAGTTGGGGAGTAAGGTGGAAAGGTCTCTTAGATCTCCCTAGTTTACCTAGGTCGATTAAGGGAAAAGAAACAAGAAATAAGGTTAAAATAGTAGAAGGAAAAACATGAAATATCAAATTTTTTATAAAGTAAGAAACATGCATGAATTGGCCTCCCAGTTTTATAAATCATTCACCAACCATATATCCCTTAATGTAGAATAGGGAAGCTCTTCATGGTTTGGCCCACAATTTCCCAAACAATGTATTGATCGTGAAAAATGTATATTCCTGATTCTAGAAAAAACCCACATATTTGATGTATGGTATCCCAAAAATTATGCATGTTGTGTTCTATGCCCCATCAACTAAACCATGTGTTCCATGGTTACCTATATGATGGTTCCTGATTTCCCTAAACCATGCGCCATCCATGTACCACCACATTCTGAGCACAAAAAACCATTTTTCTCTGATAACACAAATAATTAATCTATGAATCAACTCAAAACTTATAAAATGGATCCAATAACATGACTGGGAAAAAATACACTAATTTTCAAGGTCATGGTGTGAATTAATTAAATTTTTGTTGAAATTATGATGATATAAAAAAATCAAGAGGTATGTTGGTTTTAATAGAGCAGTCCTTGGTGACGGTGACATAGTTGGGAGGGTATGTTCATGCAAATGGGTAGTGTTTGGGCTGAATTCTCGTTATATGAGGGATTATGGTACTCAGTGATGGTGCAGTTTTGGGAAATTATGGGTGGTGCACATGTGTCAGAATGAAGGGATGCAGTTGGTGTTGCAATGTGGGCTATAACAGTGGGATGTGGAGAGAAAAAATGATGTTGTGATGTGGGTTATGATAGCGAGAAACAAGCACGAATGGATGAAAATGGTAGCCAGACCTAGGGAATGGGGATACTATAAGATATAGATTAAGTGGGATGGCTGGATATCACTAACCTATAACATTGCGCTTTTATGGGTTCAATACTCATTATGTGTATGCGTCATCTTATAAATAAATATATATTAGTGGGTGGGCTATCCCTTGGATGGCTTTGGCCTGGGTTCTTGAGTTTTTTATGTAGTGTGTGTGTGTGTTTGAATGTAATTTTACTCCCAATAAACAAATATATATTTATGATGTTGTATCTGAATTAACAATATCCTGTATTTTTTGTTTTCTATACAGTTTATTTTTACCAGTTTTTTTCCTTTAATAAGTAGAATAATATATAAATTTTATAGTTTTAAAAAAATAAAGCACAATATAAAATAACTAATATGATCTAATTTTAAATTAATAGAAATTACAAGAATCAATTTAGATGTAAAATCTAGAAAATGACTCATACTTTATCGAACTATAATAAAGTAATTTTTATGAACTTATATTCATTCTAATATATCTATAATATCATGTACACTGACCCTATGATTCTCAATATCAATATATTGATGTTCAATATTTCCCTATTTATATTTATAATCTCTTATGGAATTATATTATACTGTATATCCTCAACATATAAATCAAAATAAATGGGAAGCTATTGAATATGAGATGCATGAGCTACATAAGTTAGAGGAGGTGGTGTAGTGGGATCTACATGAGGAGGTGGAGGAGTGGTATCAATACCCTAAAATTTGTTAATCATTTCTACAAAAATATATTATTCTGAATCTCTAATCCTCTCCTTCATATTCTCAAACATTAGCTTCTGATGATTCAATTTTTTACAGCATCATCTATTGAATAATATTCTAAATGGATAAACACTTTTTTACTTACACACCTGCTATGTATGCTCATGAATACCCTAGGTATTCGTGTTTTCCCAATTCAACATTTTTTGTGTTATTATTACTATCATCTATTAAGGTCTCATGTGTTATCTTCTCTTTAAGGGATTCCTATATAATTTTTTAGAATAAATCAGTAATTAGTCAAAATATTGAAATAATTAATTTAACATAACTTTTATAAATAAAATAAATAAATTATTAGAATCCTCTTAGTTATTACCCTAGACTCATACATAATATATTGACCCTTTTTGATGATATGGTCCTATATCCTTTTTCATGTCCATCACTTCAGAGGAGGGACACCTTCTATCGTGTATTAAGACTCATATCTCAGTTTTTTTGAAAAATTTCAACAATAATTTTTTCTTCAAATAACGTGTTCCCACCATGATATACATTATGATGGTATATGTTTTTATTGGACCTCTTAATGATCATCCCGCATTTTCCATAAATTAAAAATAAACAGGTCGTTAATGTGTTCATTAATGAAAAGGTTGAAAAAGTTAACATTACACTTACCAGAAGTATTCTTTCCATTTACTTTAAAAAAAATACATTTATGTATCATTATACAAAAATGGATATATATATATATATATATATATATCAGGGATTATTTTCTTTTATATCCCCAAATATGAATACGTTGTGAGCATTGATTTAAAATACATCCATATCATAGTATCCAATCCTATGCATTTTTTCTTGATATCATCTAGTATCAAGTATATAATTTTTCATCTACTGACAAGTGAAATACATATATTAGAAAGAAATTTATAATAAGTAAAATAAAAAAAATATATTATAAAATATTTCCCCCATAACTGATATAATTTCACATTTCAATCAATTCTAAAATCAAAATTTAATATACTAAAATTTCAATTAGTCTTCACTTCATGAAAGCCTTAAATTGTTTTGAATTTGGACTGGTAGGAATATAGATATCATCAAAGATAAATGATATCATTTAGTCTAATATATGAAAAACTAATAATTTTGTTAAATTTGTAATTTTCCATTTTTCAACCCTTGAAATATTCTACCCCTATAGAATTAGATAGCTTCTATTCATAAGGGTGATGAGACTCCTCAATTAGAGTATGTGTACGACCCTATGCAATGTTAGGTGTATAGTCCTACATAAAATATAGTGGGGAATAATATTTTTCATCTTAAATTATCCAAAAAATCCTAGTAACACAAAATTAGTACCTAAATGAAAACATTCGAAAAATAAATATAAAATTAAATAAAAAAATAAAAAATGTGAGACAAAAAGTAAATGAAACAAAAACTATTTCTTATTATAACAAAGTAGCTGACTAAAAAACTAAAAATAGTAATGAGTGATGAAATGACATGAAAATAATGAAAAAAATCCAACTGTTAAAGAAAATTTTAAATAAAAAATTTAAAATGATACAAAAACAATAATAAAAAAGACACTCTTTTTCATATTTTTTAGTGAATCTTTAATTTAATACACCATTATAGAGTATAGTTACTCCAAAAATGGTTCATGAATAGTAAACATTGTCCAATGAAATAAAATATTTTTTACAATAAAAATAATATTTTTGAATATATTCTTTTATACATTTTTTGTTTCTAAACATATTAAGTTATAATTAAATGAATTTCAAAAAAATCAAGAAATAAAAAACATATGTAACGGTAAACATAAGTTATATAAGAGTAATCTAAAAAAACAAAAATATTTTAAATAAAAACATACATTTATTATCTATGATATGTTTCTTAATAATAATATATAAATAATATAGCATGAATTTTAATAAATTTTTAAAATTAAACAAGAATTAAATATGTGTAAACTATTATATTCGAAAATTACTAAAGTTTTTTTCTTCCCAAATTACTTCATCATGATCATTCCATTTGGAAAATCATTGTCTACAATTTGATCATTCGTATTCTCTTTAAATAATTCTATATAAGTAGGGATCTCACATAAATTAGCATGTTCATCAACTTTTCATAGCCAACATACTTTTTTTCATTGTAAAATGATAGACTAGTGCATATCAAATGGATCAAGAATGTTGAATTTTTTAATCATGTATATGATATGTGGTTAAACATTGGATTCCAAACTATTACAATTAAATTGTATCATATGAAATTCATCATATCTTTAATTGTTTTTATCTACAACCCATTTTCAATTAATCATCGGTACTTGAAATTTAATGCAATCAACCTCCCATATTTCATTATTGACTCTGTAATATTCCCATGATTTGTAGAATGGGTTTCCTTCTATGTCACTGATAAAATTATTTTCTTCTGTGAACACCGATCCTCTATTTTTATAAATCTCAACTCACTTATCTTAAACTTTTGTATGAAATGTATAGTAATTAATTTCAAACCAAGACTATGTTATCAAATTTATACATGGACTGACCGGTTACCATATCAATGATTCTTGGTAATATAATCTACCATGGATGTTCTAATTAAAAATGTAGAAAGATTTTTTTGTGCTCATTCAGAATAGATACCTATTTATTCTTTGGATAAAACTATTTTATAAAGTTAATAAGAAATGTTATATATGTATGAGGATATTATATGATATTCCAGATGTATAAATTTAAATGATTTATCTATTCACCTAACAAGGATTTTACTTTCAATTCATCGATCCACTTTCTTTCCTAATTGACACATTCATGGTTATATATAGGCAAAACAATGTACTCTGATAAATAAAAGTAGATAGTATTATACTTTGTTGCGTCCGTAGAAATATACATCCCAATAATTGAGGATTCCTGTTAATTTGCAATATTAAATTATCCCTTAAATATCATTATATATCAGTTAGAAGGACACATCCATCATAGATATAAATGTACTAAAATAATTATTTTCTTCACTATATTTTCAATTAAATTCACCAAAATATAAGAACCCAAGGAAAAAAATTCAATATGTAAATGTCTAGAAACCAAACCATTCTATAATTTTTCAAAGAATTCAGATCATTGACCATGATAAAAATTGAATTGAAAATGAAAAAAGTTAATTATAGTAATTTTTAAATGGATGGTAGATATTCCACACATTTAAATATGTAGGATTTGTGTTACCATAACATAAAAATAATGATATTTCATACCTGTCAACTTAAAATATTTTAGTAATAGGATTTGTTTTACATTTATGGAATAATCCTACAACACTTAGTTACCATGAAGACATTAAAAATGATAATTTTATCCTTCTTGGATAAATTTCTTCATGCTTGGATATAGGTATGTTTATTTCCCATTATGAGTGGGAGATAAATACTAAAATATTCCCATTCATAGAAATTAAAATCAAGCATTTATACCATACTTAGAATTTCCTTTAATATCTAACAATGGTCACACCATGTTTTCACACAAATATTTTTCTCCACATGCATTAAATTAATATTATTTTTGGTCTCATTATATAAACAATATGGGAACTCCAAAAATATTGCCTATTTATTCCAAATATTTATATCAATACATGTCTTTTTTTGTCTTTCTATGCGTGGCATCAATGCTTTTCATCCTATCAAATTTTTTATTATTTGAAAATGTTTATAAATAAATACAGAATTAATATGATTCGTTCTATGTCATTTTTTATATATGATAAAATATATCAACATATAATACCCATTTTTACCCATATATACAATTTATATCCGATTTTTAATTTGGTAATATGAAGCTTGTTTTCTAAAAATTGGACATAGATTATTTTTTTCCTTAACATTATATCCTAAAAAATTTCCATATATTGACAAGTCATTTATAGTGACCATAATAGTTACATGGAGTGGAAAATATTCCATTTTATAAGAATAATTCCCTTTAATACATTTGATAAAACACTATTTTTTTGAATATTTTATTGATAATAAATGATATAAATTCCTCACATTATGCTAAATATGATCAATTATGAAATATTTGGGATTAGATCATTCATTTTCAAATTTCATGAAAAATCCAGTTTTACACAATTAAAATTCATTGTAATATTTCAGGCATAAATATTGTTATGTTATATATTTTGACATAAAATTTTTAACTGTGTTCCTGACTTAATAGGATATATATTCTATTTAGGACATGGGATATGGATCATGCATTTGAGGGGACTAAATGGTCCATGTATACAAAGGTGAACAGAACCATCCAGATTGGACATTACTTCACCATTTGGGACATATCTTCTTCATCCGGGCTTGTATTGAGCCCAAAGTTTGAGGAATGATCGGGTATATGACGTGGAAAAAGTAATCCTCCTTTAAGGTCGTCCAATTCATGCATTTTGGAGGACAACTATGAGGTGAAACTTGGAATAAAATATTTTTCCGAGTTCTCATTTCACACTTAAAAAGTAATTTCACCCTAGCCCTCACAAACTCTACTTAAAAAAGGTTTTCACTCTCTGGGAGGGCTGGTCTAGGCTTTGGGAAGGTTTGGTCGAAAGGGTTTCTCTTGGGAGCCCCTCATAACTCTTGTGAGAAGTAAGGATTTGTGCAAACCTCTCTTCCAAAAAGGCTCTCCTCTCACACCTCCTCTTTATATTTCTTTTCATTCATGTTTGAATCTTGAATTTTTCTTCAAATAATCTTATGGGTTCTTAACTTTTCTTCTTCTCTTAATCTTCCTAATTGGGTTGGAATCAAGATTGGATACGAGATTGGGTTCTACCCTTTTAATCATTTTCTCATGCAAAACGTCTCCACGATGACCACACCACCCATGGAAGTGTAATTTTTTATTGATCAATCTATCTTATACCCTCTTCATTTAATTATTTTGAATCATTGAGCTACTATAATTAAATTAATATGAACCATGAATTGTGTTTTTAAATTATAAGAAACTAATCAAGCAATTTAACAATTAACACAAAAACACGTGAGGTCCAGATTTTGTGTAAATTGTGAGAGTGCTATATTAATCGGTAATACAAGACCACATGAGTTAAATTTGTAGTGTTAAAATATAATCCCTAAACACAATTAATCCTCATTTCTGGAATGGCTATGTTCTATAATTAACCACTGACCATAAGATAACCATAGAACAATAATCAATGCGGGGTGCTGTGATTACGTGTTCCGAAGCTAGCCTAGTGTTTATGTAATTTCATCTTTAAGGTTATGTTAACTCTCATAGGGTTTGAGGGTTAACTAATTAGGGGATAATAATTAATTAAATATTGATTTAAATTATAATTTTAATAAGTAAATGAAGAGGTAGAGTTAGATCGATTATTTCATTTAAAATATTTTCAAAAAAACTTCTTCTTGTTGTGTCTTTATAATCAATCTTCATTTCAAAATTAAAAACAAAAAAAGTGCAATCTTCTTCCAAAAATCATATTCAAGTTTTATAAAAGATAAAAAACAACCCCCGTGCTTTCAACTAGTGTTTTAATTCTATTCTATTTTAATTTTATAATAACTTAAAATGTTGTTTTAATTTACTTCCCCTTTTGAGAGACGACCTTGGTCAGCCACTCTACTGCACCTAAGAACCCAAAAACCAATATTCATTTGAGGGTACCCACGACAGTGATCATTCAAATTTGTGTTGCTTCCAGGGAGGCATGTAATTATTTCAACCAATTAAATGTATTTATTTTATTTTACATTTTATTCTCTTCCTCTCTTATTTCATCCTTCTTTACCCAATTTAATTTTTTTTCTCTTCTTCTTTTATTTTCTTTTACTTATTTTTGGACCATCAACTCAAAATTATTATTTTTATTTTACTATGGTCCAATTTATTTATTCTCATCATTCATTGATTTATGACACGAACTAATCCCAAAGATCTCTTATATCTTGACCCTGAAATTGAACGTAGCCTTAGGGCTCGAATCAGACATTCACAGTCTAAGGGTTGTTTCAATATTAAACCAGTTGGAGAATTACTCCACTTTCAGAACATTGAAATTGGAATCATTTCAAATTAAACCATAAAATAAGAACCAATGGATGAAAATAATAGAAATTTACTTAATAGAACCATTATATAATTGGTTGCACCTGATATTAACTATCAACCAAATTGTATTGCATACCCAAATCTTGAGTCAGCCTTTGAACTGAAATCTTGATTAATTTATCTTCTTCCAAAATTTCATGGCCTCTCAGGTGAGGGTCCCAATAAACACCTTAAAGAATATAATGTGGTTTTATCAAACTTGAAACCATGACATGTATCTGAAGTCCAAATTAAATTAAGATAATTCCCATTCTCACTTGATGGAGCTATGAAAGATTGGATGTATTATTTACAACCTGAAGATGTAACCTGTTGGAACGATTTAAAACATCATTTCTTGGAGAGATTTTTTCCAGCATCAAGGACCACATCCATTCGTAAAGAGATATCTAGGATCAAGAAAGCACAAGGGGAGTCAATGTATAAGTACTGGGAACGATTCAAGAAGTTGTGTACAAGCTTCCCACATCACCAAATCAGTGAGAAAACACTCATCCAGTACTTATATGAAGTAATCAAACCTATGGAGAGAAGCATGGTGGATGCTGTGGTTGGAGGAGAATTGGTGGAAAAGACACCGGTAGCTACTCATGCGTTGATTGACAAAATCGCTCAAAACTCCCAACAATTTGGTGATCGAGGTACACCACATGTCAGAGGAGTACATCAGGTATGTCCTTCTTCTCTTGAGAGTCATTTGATTGATACCAAGTTAAAAGAATTGACAACTACGTTGAGACAGATTGATTTGGCTCAAAATACATCCCCCCACCCCCACCCCCTCCTTCAAGGACTTGTGGCATTTTCACTGAGACAAGCCACCCAACTGACGGTTACCGACAACTACAAGAGATAGAGGATTGCGCAACAGTATTCCCAGGGAGACCTTATCGGAATCAACAACCATATCCTCAAAAGACTCTTGATTCCTTTCCACTGACATACAACCAAGGATGAAAGGATCAATCAGACATGAGGTATGGCTGAAGACAACAACAAAATCCACCCTTTCAACAAAACTTCTAGCAGCCTCCGCCTTACCAACAGGGATTCCAACAATCCCAATGATGATTTGAATCCCAAACATCAACAAGAAAACCACAAGTAAATCCCCCATCAAAGGTAGATTCCAATACTGATGATCTTTTGAAACAAATTGTTCTTAATCAACAAAATGAGGTAAAGATTCAAGGTTCAGAGCTGAGGGAGTTGAAGACTCAAATAAGCCATATTTCCACCACCCTCCATGAACTTGTAAGTAAGAATTCTTGAAATCTAACTTCACAACCCGCTCCATACACAAAGGGGAATGACAGTTCCATCACATTGAGAAGTGGGAAGCAAATAACTAATACATCTATACCTATCATTCCACCTGGATCCACCTCAAATCTGGATAATCCGCATTCTATACCAACTATTGAGAAATCCTAGGAGAATGATAAAGGTAAGAAAAAGATTGATGATGTTCCTCCTAAACCACTTACTTTTCCAAACAGGGTTGTTCAAACCAAGAAGATGGCTGAAGAGGTAATTCAAAAAGATGTTTTTGATATATTCAAGCATGTGGAGATCAACATTCCTCTAATTGAATCCATTAAGAAAATTCCAAGGTATGCAAAATTCTTATAAGAACTTTTTACCAATCGAAGAGGCCTCAAGGGAAATTAGAGGATCAGTCTTGGGTGGAATGTTTCAACACTCATTACACCAACTCTAGCAATGTGGACAAAGTGAAAGGATATAGGGACACTCACAATCCCATGCACCATAGGGGAGTTACACTTTTCTAATGAGATTTGTGATTTAATAGCTTCCATATATGTGATGCCTCACTCTGTATTCTCTTCTTTGTAGGTTGGTGAGCTAAAACTAATTAGCGTAGTGGTGTAGTTGGTGAATAGAGCTACGACATATCCAACGGGAGTCCTTGAGGATGTACATGTCCAGGTAAGAGACATGATCTTTCCATCATATTTCTACATTCTTAACATGAAGGATGACCGGGTATGTTCTCATGCCCCGATTATCATAGGTAGACCCTTCCTTAAAACTAGAAAAACTATCCTAAATGTCAATAAGGGTACCCTTTCCATGGAATTTGGAGATGAATTTGTGATATTTAATGTTATGGATTTCATGAAGTACCCCTCAGAGGATCATTCTGAATTTGTTATCTCCCATTTTGAGCCACCAATTAAAAACCCCATGGAATTTGATTTTACTATTCTTAGTGAGATTATGAGTATTGGTTCTGATTTAATGTCTAAGAGAACTTCCACACCCATTTCTAAGGAAAAAGACTCTCTAATATTTTATTTTTAAATGGAATCATATTTTGATTTTGATCATGTGAACTGTAATTATGAAATGGTTTTTGAGTATAAAGATGGATTTGATGCCTTATTCTTTAATTTTAAAGATGTATATTCTAATACTGATGCTGTTTTTTCACATATTTCAGTTCATTCTATGTCTTCATCCATACACCACCCCCTGCAATAGAACTCAATCCATTGCCACAAAATCTCAAATACTCATACTTGTTGAGTGGTAAAAAATTACCTTTTATCATTGCTAACAATCTCCCTTTTTAACTTGAAGAAAAAATTTTGAATCTTTTGAGGGAGAACATCAAGGAAATCGGGTGGACCTTTGCTGACATATCAGGTATTTTCCCCTCCATTTTCATTCATAGGGTTCTTTTAGAGGATGGGGCTAAACCATTGAGGAAACCACAAAGGAGACTCAATCTATCACTTCTATAGTTGTTAAAAAAGAGGTTGAAAAACTTCTTGAGGAATGTATAATCTATCCCATTTCAGATTCTCAGTGGGTAAGTCCTATTCAGGTTGTGTCTAAGAAAAGTGGTGTAAATGTTGTTAAAAATGAGAAAGATAAGTTAGTTCCAATAAGGGTACAAAACAGTTGACCTGTGTGTAATGATTATAGGAAACTAAATCATTCCACTTGAAAAAACCATTTCTTCCTCCCATTTATTGATCAGATGCTTAAGATACTAGCTAAGAAAACACACTATTGTTTCTTGGATGGATTTTCTGGATATTTTCAAGTTCCTATTGCTCTGGAGGATCACGAAAAGACAACATTTACTTGTCCTTTTGGTACGTTTACATACTAAATGATGCCATTTGAACTTTACAATGCCCCAGGTACCTTCCAGAGATGCATGGTGGGTATTTTTTCTAATTTTATTGAGACCTGCATGGAGGTATTTATGGATGATTTTACAGCATATTGGTCTTCATTTGATGAATGTCTAAGTAGTTTTGGAAAGGTGTTGAATTGTTGTATTGAGAAGAATTTGGTCCTGAACCTTGAAAAAGTGTCATTTCATGATATAACATCTCATTGTCTTAGGGCATGTAGTGTCAAAATATGGGATATAGGTTGATAGATCTAAGGTAGACATTATTTCATCATTACCCTATCCTTCATTTGTGCTTGATGTTAGATCTTTCCTAGGGCATGTAGGATTTTACTGTCTCTTCATCAATGATTCTAGTAATATTTCCTTCCTATGTAACGATTACTTCAAAAGGATTCTGATTTTGTGTTTGATGATTATTGAAGGACATCATTTGATGAGAAAAAGAAGTGTTTGGCCACTTCACTAATCGTACAGCCCCCACTGTGGGAGATTCCGTTTGAGCTTATGTTTGACGCCTCCAACATCGCGGTTGGAGACGTCTTATCTCAGAGAATGGAGGGACGTTCACAAGTGATCTCATATGCATCGAGGACAGTGGATTCAGCCCAATAAAATTACACAACCACGGAAAAGGAGTTTCTTACTGTTATATTCTATTTAGATAAATTCCATTCATATTTATTAGTCTCTAAAGTAGTTGTTTTTTCTGACCATGCATTTCTGAGGTAACTCTTGAAGAATCCAAAAGCATTTCCCAGGCTTATATGATGGACACACCTTATTCAAAAATTTGATATCGAGAAAAAGGACAAAATGGGTTCAAAATACTTGGTGGCAGACCACATGAGTAGTCTTACTCACACACTATAAGATGACACATTGGACCAGGTACCCCTTCAGGACACTATCCCCGATGAGAATATTTATTCCATATCAGTGGAGATCACACAAGAGGACACATGAAGGAGCTTTACAGTCAATGGGAAATGTTTGAAGAAATACATCGAGGGTCTTCCTACCGATGCAGTTGATTTCATCAAACTGCATGACCCCGTCATCACTTTAGAATATCATGCTCTTCCTAACCCATTCACTTTTATATTACTTGTTCTAAATAAAATTATTCCTTTCATGTGCACATATAATCTCATGGGTTCACATTGAGGACAATGAAATATTTTAAGTGTGGGGGGGCCCTTTATTGTTTAGGATTTTCATTTGTTGTTTGTTTAAAAAAATTGTGTGTTTTCCAAAATTGTGTGTCTTTCTTTATAATTTTATGTGTTTTTTTAAATATTTCAAAAAATTTGAGCTAAAATGATTATCATTTCCATTTTTTGAAACATTTGTCAATGAGTAAACCATGTTATTCCATGAAACTGAGCTAAAATGATTGCTGAAAATGACATTGTTTCAAGTTCAATTATTTGGAAATTTCATGACTAGTACTCTGATTTTTGAATCCCATACCACATCTCACCGTCTTTATCTTTGAAATTACTTTCCTGTGAGGCTTCTGAACCATTATTTTTCATATTCTTTTTATTCACCTAATTTATTGAGAGAACCAAACTATGCTTAATTTTACCAGAATTTTATTTATTCCTGTCAAAACCTGAGGGTTTGAGATACATTTTTTTTTTAAATGATTGAGGAATTTCTTTTGTTTTAAAGGCCCATTTTCAAAATAATCCTCATCATTCTGTCCTACCTTGAACATTTAATCCTTGGAACCCATAGAACCCTTGAACAGCCTATTAGTTTAGCCACTTTACAAGCCATTTTTCCCTATCCAACTTGCTCTTGAAGTGAAATTGCATAATCTAGTTAAACTTAAGTGTGGGGGAAGGTGTCTTTGTGTTGTGATACCTCCATTGGTGATACTTTGGTGGGAACATAAAATGATGAAGATATGATCTTTTTTTGAAAAAAACAATTTGTTGAAATCTATGCCTTTTTTGGAGCTTTCATTATTAGTGAAGTTGTGCCTTTCTAGAGCTTCTAATGGAGAAAGAAACTTGTTCCTTTTCTAGAGCTTTCAAGAAAAATATTGTTTGAGGAGATTGGGATTTTTACTGCAAAAATAATGAAGGGTTTTAAAATTCATTTATTTTTCATACTGATAGAGATTACTTGCTACTGTGGTGAGGGTAGAGGAGACCATACTTGAGTGAAAACTAGAATAATGTTATTTCACTTCAAAAAGAGCCAAGACCTCCTCATTCATCCTTAAAATCTTTCAACATATAAATCCTACCAAACGAAAGCCACAAAACAACCCTGAAAAGTAATCATGATAAACATATGTCCTTGACTCACATCGGTTGGTGATGTAAGAATTTATCAAGCCTATGGTGACCCTTGTATGTGTTTGTATGAGAAAGGCATTGCAAAAAAATTGATATTTGTGTGATGAGAGATAATTCAAGAAAGTTAAGTGTTTTGTGCATGGGAGGATAAATGAAGTGGAAATATATTGAATGATATAAATAGAGAACTTGAAATAAGTTTTTTTATGAGGAATGATATCTTTTGATTCTTGGTATTGAATTGAAGGATCTCAATGATATGTGTTTTAAAATTTATTTTGATTTGATATTGATGTTTACCTGATATGATATTATTCCCAGGATTGAAAAATATTAAGTGTGGGGGAGTTGATAAAACACTATTTTGTTGAATATTATATTGATAATAAATGATATAAATTCCTCACATTATGCTAAATATTATCAATTATGAAATATTTGGGATTAGATCATTCATTTGCAAATTTGATGAAAAATACAGTTTTACACTTTTAAAATTAACTGTAGTATTTTAGGAATAAATATTGTTATGTTAAATATTTTGACATAAAATTTTGTAAATATGTTCCAGACTTAATGGTATACAAATTATATTTAGGAAATGGGAGCTGGATCGTACATTTGATGGGACTAAATAGGCCATGAAGACAAAGGTGGACAGAACCATCCAGATTGGACATTACTTCACCATTTGGGTCATATCGTCTTCATCCTATCTTTTATAGAGCCCAAATTTTGAGGAAATCTCTGGGACATGATTTTTCACAAATCATCCTTCTAGATAGCTGGCCGATTCACGCGTTTTAGAGGTCAACTATGTGGTGAAACGTGGAATAAAATATTTGGCCGAGTTTTCATTTCACACTTAAAAAGTTATGTAACCCTTGCCCTCAAAAACTCTATTTAAATAAAGTTTTGACACTTTGGAAGGGATTTTCAAGGCTTTGGGAAGGGGTGGACAAATTGTTGTCTCTTTTGATCCCCTCACAACTCTTGGGAGAAGTAAGGATTAGTGAAAACCTCTTTTCCAAAAAGGATCTCCTCTCACACCTCCTCTTTGTATTTCTTTTCATTCGTGTTTGTATCTTGAATTATTCTTCAAATAATCTTCTATATTCTTTCATTTTCTTCTTATATTAATCTTCATAATTGGGATGGAATCAAGAGTAGAGAATAGATTGGGTTCTACCCTTTCAATCCTTTGCTCATGCAAAACGTCTCCCTAATGACCACACCACCCATGGAAGAGTAGTTTTTTAGTGATTGATATATCTTCTACCCTCTTCATTTAATTATTTTTAATCATTGAGATATTGTAATTAACTTAATATTATCCATGAATTATGTTTTTAAATTATAAGAAACTATGAAATAAATTGAACAATTAACACGAAAACACGCGAGGTCCAGATTTAGTGTTAATTGTTAGATCGTAATCTTAATCGGTAATACAGTACCACACGGGATAAATTTTTTGAGTTCAAATATAATCCCTAAACAGAATTCATCCTCATTTCCAGAATGAATATGTACTCTAATTAACCACAGGCCATAATCTAACCTTAGAACAACAATAAATGCAAAGTGTTGAGATTGCGTGTTCCAAAGCTAGCATAGTGTTTAAGTAATTTCATCTTTGTTGTAACACCCCGACCCTAGTTACCTAGAGTCGGTGCATTATTACATAACATTGGCATGATCACGATAAAGATCATGTCTCGAAAGACCGATTAGTTTAGTTGCCTTGGAATAACTATATACATCCATAAATTTTTACATTACATCATAAAAAAAACATCTTGTCTTCATATCCCCTCATACTATCCCTACAGGTCATTCATAAATTACTTCTTCATAATCCTGGGAAAAATAAAACATTAAAAGGGGTGAGCTCAGATGCTCAGTAAGGATAACATTATAGCAAAATCTTTCATAAATAAGCATAAACACTTAAGGCAATTTATAACTAAAACAAAAGCCTTTTAAACTTGAACTTCAGCATAAAATGGCAGAGGTAAAATGAAATAATTCCATTTACTTACATGGATATTCTACTAGTCTAATGATCACATGAAATATCAATAACCACTTTCATAATGATGGAATGAATAATGCCAGACTATCATAACTACATAGCCAAGGCCTCGTGCCAAGACTACAAATAAGATTTTTCCAAGGCCTTGTGCCAAGACACTAGTTTGTCTCATGATACCTACCGATGCATCGAGGAGCTATAGCGGGCTCCACCCGTCACTTATTAAGTCCAATTCATTCCTCATATGAACATTTTTAAACATAACATAAACATTCTTATTAAAACTAGCATACGAAATGTCAATACTTTTACCACAAACCATGAATGGTATAAAAACAGCACATCCACAGTCAAACATAACTCATTCGATACAATATGGAAGATTTTATTGTATCACATTAACCGCAATCAAGAATAATTAAGGATGTTGACATAGATGAAAATAATCATCAAAACTATTTGAGAGAAATATCCCCCTTTTCTTGAAAACATTTAAAAGTCGCACTATTTATCAAGAAGCCATTTAAAAGTAGATTTTTGAATCAAAGTGTCCCATACCACTTTGAAACTTTTTTAAAAGGAGTTTTGATTTCTAAACTATAATGTCCATATAAATAAATCCTTAAAACCATTTTTAAAACATGGACATTAATGAGAAAGTTTTAGATGAATAAGTCTTTAAAACATTTAAAAATGGTATTTTAGTTAGAGATTCTAACCAAAAGAGACACTTGAATACAAATAATTGAGGTAATCAAAACTTTGTAATATCATGAGAATAAAGGGAATCATGATATACTATGTCAAAGTACATTATATACACCACATAAAAGTGATTTGGTGTATATCATCAAAGAAGTCTCAATGGAATGTAAATTGAGATGAAATCTCTCATAAAGGTTGTATCCTTAGGTTAAGGATAAATCAATGACATAATTATGTGTGACAAATATAAATACACTAAATATGATTGGATATTCAGTGTAAAACAATCAAAGGATATTGACACATATTCTTGTAAAAACAATACCAACGAATTGGATGTTTAACTCAACAAATGGTGAATGAGTTAAAATTACTCTTATCAAGTTCATATCAATGACTTGAGAATTATCAATGGAGTGATTATTTGCATCAAAAGTATATCCACAGGAAGGGGAGTGGAAATTATGACATAATCAAATGAATAGTGATTCCACACATAATCTTGGAGTAATATAATCAATGAAATATGCGTAAAGCTGAATGAGTGGAAATTGAAATGTCAAATTCCCTTATCGATTTGGTAACTTATGAAACATACAACTATGAAAGAAGGATCATACCATGACTATGTAAGTACACATAAATTAATGTATATTACACAATGAATACAATCATGGGCAGTACACATACACCACATGTAATAATTAAGTGGTGAACAATGGAATTCTCACGAAATTAAGAGTGAGATAAGAAACTCCTTACCATGTTAATCAACTGAGTCGTATGGAAAAAAGTTAATAAACACCAAAATTATTTACAGAATAACATGAATATAAAGAGAATCATGATAATATATATCAAATGGCCGTACACAATACACCACTTTCAATAATTTAGTGGCGAACAATGGAAATCCCACGGAATTGAAAGTGAGATAAGAGAATCCCTTACCTTGAACTTTCCCTTAGTTGATGGTATTTTAACCTCCTGTATAATAATTAAAACATTGTTATTAAATTATACAATAATCATATACATCAATATGATATCATATATGATCTTTTAACATTGCTTTATTAATAATATCTTAGTATTATCGTCGTTTCGGGTGATAATCGATTCGTTCTTCTTAAATGTTTGGTTATGTAAAACATGTTTGTAATGGATATATTATATCTTATTCATTATAAGAATGATATTAACATTACTTTTAACCATAAAATGAGAATAAGACTTGAATGGATACGATGGAGGATGGATCTCACCGTGTTCGTGGAGACGGTAGTCCGTACGTACGCACGAACGCTACTTCCATTTAATTTTTCATTTTAAAAGAATTGAATCCAAATGATACATAGGTATATTATTATTCAAGTATAATATAATATTTTATATATGTTACTTATGTTCATTAACACCATTCTTTATACGTTTCATGTGTGGTATGAACGAGTCATATCATTTTAAGGGGGCGGTAGTCCGCACTTCCTCAAATGAAATTATCGTATGTATATACAACATGAAACGAATAATGGTATGAAATAAAATGGAATTACAGAAGTTTATATATAAAATATGTATCATTAATATCACACTTAATTACAGTTCCATCATAATGGCCACAATGAGAGGCGGTAAGATGTATTTGAACAATCATCGTTTCGTGAGGCGTTAGTTTGCCATTCACAGAAACATTATGTTCATCATCCATTAGATGGAGGTGTGTGTATGTGTAGTTCGAATCCATCTTATAACAATATCCTAGTATATTGAGGATACTTTTGTTGTTACAAAAGAAAGGAAATAAAAAGATTTTGGGGGTTGGAGAAGCAAAATAAATGAAAATAATTTATGAGAAATCGTTACCTTTAATTTAGGTAACTCACTTTGGTTGGAACCAAAGGACTTCTTGAAATGCTTTCTGCCTAAGGGGAAGCTTCAAGGAGGAGGATAGGGATGTGGGGAGCTTATTTGGGCAGGGTTTGGACGATCCAAGTGGCTTGAGAGGTGTGAGGAATGAGTAGAAGTGGTCTCCTTTTATAAGAGAGAGGAGGGGCTCTTTAGGAAAGTGTGAAAGTATTACTTTATAATATAATTATATTCGGTTTATAATGGTCCAAAAATCATTGAGGTCGAAGATAAGATGACTCATATTCTAAATAAAATCAACCAATAAGAATTGGACAGGTTTTACATAATATTTTAATCATTATAATCTTATTTATTTAAATGATTTATTAATGAGGTAAACATTGTATCATTATTGTGTCATTAATAATTTAACTTATTTGATGTCTAAAAATTATAAATAAAATATCATTATGTAGGAAATCGTTTTATCTTTCTAATGAATATTTATAATCGAAAATCCAACATGTATAACACTATGTAAAAATTGTTCTTCTAAAAGATGTAAGCTTATGCCATTTTTATTTTTATTTTAACTTTTTTAATATAATGTGTCCCTACCACATACAAGTGGCTCCAAGGGGTCCCCAAATCGACCCAAGGATTCCCATGGTCAGGTATGTGTCCACCAATAAGGTTAGGACACGTTTTAGGGTAATTTTGTATTATTATAATATTATTTTTAACCCTTATTTACCGGATTTACCCTTTAACCATGGTAAATAAAATATTTACCGCAGTAATTATTCAAAATGTGTAAAAATAAAAGTTACCTATTTACATAATTTGGACATCCTGATTCCAAATATGTAATCCATTTTTTCCAAATTCAAAACACAGATGTGGCAAAAATTAATTTAAAATTAATTCCCGTTGTTAAAATAAAAAGCGTGTTTTTAAGAGATAATAACTATCAAAAGATTGACACTTGTTTCTGTCTGGTTTAATTGTGAAATTATGTCCAATGACAAACATTAAATTAAATGGTAAAAATATATTCTAAATATACTTTAAAACCACTCAAATTCATAATTTATCAATATTAATTATTTTGATTAAAAAAGTTGTTTTTAATTAAAATTTAGTAATTTTCACTATTCATCAAAATATAAAAGTTATCCGAAAAGTACCAAAATTTCACCCTAAGCTAATTTCAATATTCCGAATCCAAAAATGAAGTCCATTTTGAAATATAAAATATATATGATTTCAAAAAGTAGGTATTACTATTCACAACAGCTAGTTTAATTAGTTGTGGTGTGTGTTAGAACTCGAGGTTGCGTACAACACACGCTATCGCATTATTCGAAGGGAAACGTACCGTGGAAGCTTGGGGTGTTACATTATCCCCTCCTTCAATAAATTGAATCCTCTCAATATTTAAAATTTTTCTTGGGAATATAATGGAAAGTCCCACATCGGAAAAAGAGTCAATAAAACTATCACTTTAAAAGAAAGAAAGAGAGGTATAAGGGTCATCCAAGATAACCCATACTAGGATTCCATGTAAGAAAACATGGATATAGATGATAAACTAAGTGTCAAGTTCTGATGGAGAGGGATAGAAATCATGATCAGGAGAAATTTAACAATGAGAAATCCACAAACTTGTGTTTGGACAAACGACCATTAGTCTCCTAGTAGGAAAGTAAACGGACAACATTTTTTTAAGTTAAATTACATAAGGAATAGGAATTCATTTATGATATTGACTAAGAACATTATGAGATATACTTACATTTTAAGTAGATTTTCATTCATTAATAAATTTCCACCACTAAATCAATTTTTTTTAAACGATGAGTATTCAAGAAGACTTGGTCACACTGGAATAGCTAGAATATACTTCTATAGAATCACATGATCCATGCAGGATAAACCATATATTTACATTGTCTTTGAAGATTAATAAAAACAAAAATGGTTAGTGAATGATCTAATGATCCCCCAAAAGGATATTCATTGAGATAAAAATGCACTAATTTTAATTTCTAAAATTAAACCAACAATAACCCAAAGTTAAATAGATACCATTCAATAACCAATTGTCCTTAAAATCCTTTAATATAATCCAAACTAATATTGAAACCCAAAACATAGAAGAATTTGATTATGTAGTCTCCCATGTTACATTGTATCTCCAAATGACATCAAATACTCTTAAAGTCACATACTTAAAAGTAATTAACATTATCACATATTCTCTGTTATAGGTTAATCATTTCCATAAATAACCCAAATCACTATAAATCAACAATAAAAACGTAGATAAAAATCCACCATTACTCTACAAATGAAACCCCATTGTATTCTATTTTCCTTGGGCATATAGTGTTCCCAACAAAGCGAACATCTTCCAAAATAACATTTATCACTTAATCACCAAATCATTTTCCTATACCAAGGGTATTCATTTGATAAGACATAAGAACCCAAATCATCTTATTATAGATCAATAAAATCATTTAACAAAAAAATAGTCACACTAACCAGGGACTTCACGTAGTCCAGTGGTAGGCGATAAATCCCAATCGCACTTTGGTTGTGGGTTCGATTCCCACAGCTTTGTCCGACGCGACGGGTTGTCACACGGTCTACGTGTTGTCCTTTTTCAAAAACTATATTTTATAATATTACCAAAATTAGATAAATTCCTCAAAATAACATAATTTAACCACAAATGTTATATCATACTTTTCATTTTCATCCCAAATTATAATAACTTATCATTTTCTCAAACCCCAATGATCATATAAAACCAAATGGTTATTTATACCTATATCCACAAGAGAAGAGACAATTCTTCCTCAAATATCATTCTCACATGGAAAACTGCAGGGTTACAAATACAAGAGAAAATTATACCAAAGTAAACCCATCAACAAGTAGTTCTAATTTTTCTCCAACCATTTATTTCCACATAGCTTCTTCTTTGACCAAGAAAATATCCTATAGAATAGGACATTCACTCGGTTAATGGCCAGGTCCCCTACATTTACGGCAAATGACTGTAAATGGACTCTTGGGACCATTTTTATCTTCTTCCATAGTACTCTTCATTTTTCTTCGGCAATTCTTCACTTTATGTCCTTCCTTCCCGCACGTAAAACATTTCGTTGTCCCATTGAGACACTTTCCTGGGTGTCTCTTTCCACATTTCCTGCATGATGAAAATTGAGGGTTCTTTTCTCCATGGTCTCCATTGCTGGAGCTCTTATCATTTATCACCTTTCTCTTCCTTGTTGAGTCTGGGAGTTGGTTAATATATATGTTGTTGATCATATTTTTGGAAAACTGATTTGGCATAAAGACGATATCTTTTACGCCTATCAACATTCCATTTTGTTGCTCATTGCCACCACCGTTCCCACCATGTACATCATTCTCAAAGTCACTATGACTTCCTTGGACTCCATCCATTGACTAAAACCAGAAAGCATTGTGTGAGTAATAGTAGTCGTAAAATCATTTAGAGATTAAAATGTCACCATATTCTCAATTTGAAACATATTAGGATTAACCAAGGTCATTTAATCTCATCTTATGTATATATTACTTAAATTGGTTTGTAAAGAAAATGTAAATTATCCTAAGCATATCCCCCGAAAGTGTCGTAACCAAGAGTGCAGCAAGGCCCGTTGTCGTGCACCAGTTCCCGTTCGAGTCTAGCTCAAAGTGGTGTTTTCGGGTTTTACCCCTAGGTACATCTGTGCCAGAGCCGCCTCTACCTGCTCGTATCTAGATAGGGATGTATTACTTTGAAAACTCACAAAATCTCTACAAAACCAAAATTCTAGGAAGTTCTTTTATACTAATCCTCAAAGTTCATCTTAGGTCTACGTGCTCTAATCAGAGTTTATCTAAATCTAGCTTCCAAGGTTTGTACTAAACTTTCTCTGATACCAACTGTAACGCCCCGACCCTAGTTACCTAGAGTCGGTGCATTATTACATAACATTGTCATGATCACGAGAAAGATCAAGTCTCGAAAGGCCGATTAGTTTAGTAGCCTTAGAATAACTAGATACATCCATAAATTTTTACATTACATCATAAAAAAACATCTTGTCTTCATATCCCCTCATACTATCCCTGCAGGTCATTCATAAATTACTTCTTCATAATCCTGGGTAAAATAAAACATTAAAAGGGGTGAGCTCAGATGCTCAGTAAGGATAACATTATAGCAGAATCTTTCATAAATAAACATAAACACTTAAGGCAATTTATAACTAAAACAAAAGCCTTTTAAACTTGAACTTCAGCATAAAATGGCAGAGGTAAAATGAAATAATGCCATTTACTTACTCACATGGATATTCTACTATTCGAATGATCACATGCAATATCAATAACCACTTTCATAATGATGGAATTCATAATCCCAGACTATCATAACTACATAGCCAAGGCCTCGTGCCAAGACTACAAATAAGATTTTGCCAAGGCCTTGTGCCAAGACACTAGTTTGTCTCATGAGACCTACCGATGCATCGAGGAGATATAGCAGGCACCACCCATCACTTATTAAGTCCAATTAATTCCTCATATGAACATGTTTAAACATAACATAAACATTCGTATTAAAACTATCATACGAAATGTCAATACTTTTACCACAAACCATGAATGGTATAAAAACAGCACATCCACAGTCAAACATAACTCATTCGATACAATATGGAAGATTGTATTGTATCACATTAACCTCAATCAAGAATAATGAAGGATGTTGACATAGATGAAAATAATCATCAAAACTATTTGAGAGAAATATCCCCCTTTTCTTGAAAACATTTAAATGTCACACTATTTATCAAGAAGCCATTTAAAAGTAGATTTTTGAATCAAAGTGTCCCATACCACTTTGAAACTTTTCTAAAAGGAGTTTTGATTTCCAAAATTTAATGTCCATATAAATAAATCCTTAAAACCATTTTTAAAACATGGACATTAATGAGAAAGGTTTAGATGAATAAGTCTTTAAAACATTTAAAAATGGTATTTTAGTTAGAGATTCTAACCAAAAGAGACACTTGAATACAAATAATTGAGGTAATAAAAACTTTGTAATATCTTGAGAATAAAGGGAATAATGATATACTATGTCAAAGTACATTATATACACCACATAAAAGTGATTTGGTGTATATCATCAAAGAAGTCTCAATGGAATGTAAATTGAGATGAAATCTCTCATAAAGGTTGTATCCTTAGGTTAAGGATAAATCAATGACATAATTATGTGTGACAAATATAAATACACTAAATATGATTGTATATTCAGTGTAAAATAATCAAAGGATATTCACACATATTCCTGTAAAAACAATACCAACGAATTGGATGTTTAACTCAACAAATGGTGAATGAGTTAAAATTACTCTTATCAAGTTCATATCAATGACTTGAGAATTATCAATGGAGTGATTATGTGCATCAAAAGTATATCCACATGAAGGGGAGTGGAAGTTATGACATAATCAAATGAATAGTGATTCCACACATAATCATGGAGTAATATAATCAATGAAATATGCGTAAAGCCGAATGAGTGGAAATTGAAATATCAAATTCCCTTATCGATTTGGTAACTTAAAAAACATACAACTATGAAAGAAGGATCATACCATGACTATGTAAGTACCCATAAATTAATGTATATTACACAATGAATACAATCATGGGCAGTACACATACACCACATGTAATAATTAAGTGGCAAACAATGGAATTCTCACGAAATTAAGAGTGAGATAAGAAACTCCTTACCACGTTAATCAACTGAGTCGTATGGCCAAAAGTTAATAACCACCAAAATTATTTACAGAATAACATGAATATAAAGAAAATCATGATAATATATATCAAATGTCCGTACACAATACACCACTTTCAATAATTTAGTGGCGAACAATGGAAATCTCACGGAATTGAAAGTGAGATATGAGAATCCCTTACCTTGAACTTTCCCTTAGTTGATGGTATGTTAACCTCCTGTATAATAATTAAAACATTGTTATTAAATTATACAATAATCATATACATCAATATGATATCATATATGATCTTTTAACATTGCTTTATTAATAATATCTTAGTATTATCGTCGTTTCGGGTGATAATCGATTCGTTCTTCTTAAATGTTTGGTTACGTAAGACATGTTTGTAATGGATAGATTATATCTTATTCAAAATAAGAATGATATTAACATTATTTTTAACCCTAAAATGAGAATAAGACTTGAATGGATACGATGGAGGATGGATCTCACCGTCTTCGTGGAGACGGTAGTCTGTACGTACGCACGAACGCTACTTCCATTTAATTTTTCATTTTAAATGAATTGAATCCAAATGATACATAGGTATATTATTATTCCAGTATAATATAATACTTTATATATGTTACTTATGTTCATTAACACCATTCTTTATACGTTCCATGTGTGGTATGACCGAGTCATATCATTTTAAGGGGGCGGTAGTCCGCACTTCCTCAAATGAAATTATTGTATGTATATACAACATGAAACGAATAATGGTATGAAATAAAATGGAATTACAGAAGATTATATATAAAATATGTATTATTAATATCACACTTAATTACAGTGCCATCATAATTTCCACCATGAGAGGCGGTAAGATGTATTTGAACAATCATCATTTCGTGAGGCGTTAGTTTGCCATTCACAGAAACATTATGTTCATCATCCATTAGATGGAGGTGTGTGTATGTGTAGTTCGAATACTTCTTAGAAAAACATCCTATTATATTGAGGATACTTTTTTTGTTACAAAAGAAAGGAAATAAAAAGAGTTTCGGGGTTGGAGAAGCAAAATAAATGAAAATAATTTATGAGAAATCATTACCTTTAATTTAGGTAACTCACTTTGGTTGGAACCAAAGGACTTCTTGAAATGCTTTATGACTAAGGGGAAGCTTCAAGGAGGAGGAGAGGGATGTGGGAAGATTATTTGGGCAGGGTTTGGACGAGCCAAGTGGCTTGAAAGTTGTGAGGAATGAGTAGAAGTGGTCTCCGTTTATAAGGGAGAGGAGGGGCTCTTTAGGAAAGAGTTAAAGTATTACTTTATAATATAATTATATTCACTTAATAATGGTCCAAAAATCATTTAGGTCGAAGATAAGATGACTCATATTCTAAATAAAATCAACCAATAAGAATTGGACAGGTTTTAGATAATATTTTAATCATTATAATCTTATTTATTTAAATGATTTATTAATGAGGTAAACATTGTATCATTATTGTGTCATTAATAATTTAACTTATTTGATGTCTAAAAATTATAAATAAAATATCATTATGTATTAAATCATTTTATATTTCTAATGAATATTTATAATCGAAAATCCAACATGTATAACCCTATGTAAAAAATTGTTCTTCTAAAAGATGTAAGCTTATGCCATTTTTATTTTTATTTTAACTTTAATAATATAATGTGTCCCTACCACATACAAGTGGCTCCAAGGGGTCCCCAAATCTACCCAAGGATACCCATGGTCGGGTATGTGTCCACCAATAAGGTTAGGACACGTTTTAGGGTAATTTTGTATTATTATAATATTATTTTTTAACCCTTATTTACCGGATTTACCCTTTAACCATGGTAAATAAAATATTTACCGCAGTAATTATTCAAAATGTGTAAAAATAAAAGTTACCTATTTACATAATTTGGAAATCCTGATTCCAAATATGTAATCCATTTTTTCCAAATTCAAAACACAGAAGTGGCAGAAATTAATTTAAAATTAATTCCCGTTGTTAAAATAAAAAGCGTGTTTTTAAGAGATAATAACTATCAAAAGATTGACACTTGTTTATGTCTGGTTTAATTGTGAAATTATGTCCAATGACAAACATTAAATTAAATGGTAAAAATAAATTCTAAATATAATTTAAAACCACTCAAATTCATAATTTATCAATATTAATTATTTTGATTAAAAAAGTTGTTTTTAATGAAAATTTAGTAATTTTCACTATTCATCAAAATATAAAAGTTATCCGAAAAGTACCAAAATTTCACCCTAGGCTAATTTCGATATTCCGAATCCAAAAATGAAGTCCATTTTGAAATATAAAATATATATGATTTCAAAAAGTAGGTATTACTATTCACAACGGCTAATTTAATTAGTTGTGGTGTCTGTTAGAACTCGAGGTTGCGTACAACACACGCTATCGCATTATTCGAAGGGAAACGTACCGTGGAAGCTTGGGGTGTTACATTTGTGGTAAAGTTAACTCTATTAGGGTTTGATGGTTAACAAATTAGGGGATCATAATTAAGTCATTATTTATTTAAATGATAATTATTAATAAGTAAATGTATAGGTAGAGTTAGATCGATTACACCTTTTAAAATATTTCCAAAAAACATCTTCTTGATGTGTCTTTTCTATTAAACTTCATTTCAAAGTTAAAAACAAAAAAATGAAATCTTCTTCCAGCAAACGTCTTCATGTTTTATAAATGATAAAAACCCACCCCCATACTTTAAACTACTGTTTTAATTCTATTCGGTTTTACTTTTATAATACTTTTAAAATGTTGTTTTAATTTACTTCCTCCTTTGATAGATGACCTTGGTCATCCACTCTGCTGTACCTAAGAACCTAAAACCCACTAATCATATGAGGGAACCCATTACAGTTCTCTTTCAACATTATTTCCATAAATTTTTGAAATCCTCAATTAGTGATGACAAGAAAAAATTAATATCCTTTACATGTTGTTCTAGTCCAGAAATTATTAAATTCAATTTAATATATTTTTTCTCTATATAAATTTCAAGAGAGAAGTTGTAAATTAAAAAAAATTAGCCACTAATATGTTTTCTAATTAGTATTCAATATGGATTCATTCTATATGTTCACATTCTAGTTATTTTATTTCTTAATTGTTTTATGAATATACAAAACAACTGAGAAAATTTCTTCCACTGTGTAGAACTAGCCAGATGACATAATTTTCTACTGGATAGGAACTCATCTGAATTCCATTATAACCTTTTTACGTAATTTTATATTTCAAATAAAATTTTCAAATGAGTAATTATTAGTAAATACCAAATTTATTTTCCAGGAGGCTCTGGAACTATTAAATCAAACTATGATTTCTAATTCAAATTAATCACTGATGTCCTATGTGTAAGACACTATGACAGACCACTATATTCCTTCCTATGTAACAAATTATCATTTGGGGAGTCATGTATCTTGTTATAGCCCAAATCCACTAGGATTAATATTTTCATCACATTATAATGTAAATGTAGAATATCATTATTATTAGGAATTATGTATTTCAATAACAGCATAAACTACAAAAAAAATATCTATCAATCCATTTTAAACATTCTTGTTAATAAAAATCTACGTCTTGGAAAAAACTATATGTTCCAAACAACACGAATATAATGGATTTTTCTTCATCACCATATATATTCCTAATTATTGGTTCTTTTAAAATTGCTTCTACTTTAATATTATGAATCATTTAATCAATTTGATCTAACTAATCATCTTAGAAATCATTTACATCAATTGATCTATAATTACACCTAGTTTACCATGCCAAATACAAGGGATGTAACTATTATTAAAACTATTAAAAATTCAATGATAATTTATTTCACTACTTTTTATCTTCATTATATTTAAAAATTTCAACCTTGGAATAGAAAATAAGTAGTTTTTATAAATTTTATTTTAGAAAATTCCAAAAAAATCATCAACCCCTTCCTCATATTCTCATCTTACTCACAATTTATTAATCCAACCGCTAATCATTATTACATACCAAAAATATCATGATTTGGAAGTCAGTATTTATATTATTTAATTTAATTTCATGTAATTTTTGATAAAGAAAACTAAAAGATATCACAATTATTTTACAAAAAACAACATGTTTCTCTTAGAAAAAAGTTGCATTCATTATCATAATATTGTAACATTTGAAATAACAACATTTTTGTCTTTTTTACATTAAATTTTTTGGAAAACCTAAATTGATTCAATAAACAAAAGATCAGTCCTTCCATTTTTCTTAAAAGAACATAATATTAAAATATTAAAAATAAAAGTACCATAAAATGCACCATCAGTGCAAAATGTTCATGAATATTCTCTGGATATTCTTGTTGTGGTGTTTTTTACACCAACAGTATCACCCATTAGAGTGAGTCCAAGCTGTGAGGAAAATTTGCCGACCATAATTTAAAAATAAATATTAAAATAATATAAATTAGGGAATAGATAATGAAGGAAAAATTAGACAAATAATAAATAAAAAATAATATCAATACAGATTTTTAGATTATACTAACAGGGTTTCTACAGCCATGAAATAGAAAAATTATAAATAGGTTCTTTGTAAAATATGATAAATCACATAAAAATAGTGGATCATAGACTAGTGATTCAATATCAATATATCGAAAATTGTTTGGGATATTAAAAGAACTATGGACACATGATTTACTATTTCAATGAAAAAACACTCTACATAAATCATAATTAAACCCAAAGAATGAATGATTAAAAAATAATTAAAAATTCTCACCACTTGATATCACTATTTCAATTCTTCTAAATTAAAGAACACATCATTGAAAATAATATGAACTTCCATAGAATGTCTAAAAAGTAGGTAAAATTTAATAAGCTACAAATAAGTTCAAAATATATAGAAATAATCAATAGATATTTAGTGTTATTAAAGTCCTTATGATTTCTAATGGAAGATAAATGTTTTTTAAAAATTATAGATAAAATATATGGGATCTTTAATTAAAGTATTAGAAATTAATTGAATCAAAAATTTTCTCAAAATTAATTTTATATATGAATTTTATATGAAGATAATAGGTGTTTATAATATGTTATTGATTAAAAAATTATTTTATGAAATTATTATTTAATCAAAATTGACAATTTTATCATATAATAATCACACATATGTTTTTTTCTTGAGGTAAGGATCGTATGAAAATTAGAAAATACCATAAATGTGTGAAAACATTTAATAAAAAAATAGGGAAGAAGTGAAAAAATAATAGCATCTATAGAGATCATTCATTAATATAATCCATTGATATCCTTCATTAATTAAAATATACCTTGATTGATGGAAAATTAAAACAATATGCACAAAATTAGAATATTTTGTGGAAAGGGGATGCATGATATGTCAATAGAAAATGAAATATTGTGTAGAGAGAGTGAAAGAGGAGGCCGAAGATCATTACAGATGATCAATTGTGGAAATGTTAAATTAATTATATTAGGTTCCATAGATTAGAGAATAAATGGATTAGGTTTTTCCACATGAGAGAAAATCGACAATCTTCATGAAAATAGTTACACTAAAATGAGACCCACTAACGTATCATAAAATAATCAAATTTTCTTCATGTTAGTTATTAAAAATCATTGAAAAAAGTATTATATCACATTATTAATCTAGTAACTAACATGATAAACAAATTTTCAATGTTCATTAAAACATAACCGATGTTGAAAATAAATAATGCATCTATTTCACATCGGTTATTTTTTAACTAATGTGAAAAATGAATCATGATGACTATATTTTGTACTTGTGATCAAGCATGAAATTACTATGTATTATATGTAGCACAAATTTAACAACTAATAAAACATTATATATTAGAAAGTATTTTATAAATAAAAACTATAATGAAAATAGTTATTAAGTAGTATTACCTTTATCTTCATTTTTTTATACATGGTTGGGGAGCCAAATGTAATAAATCATAAATTTATATGATAAATATGGGACATAATATAGAATATTATTTTAAGATACATGAGGGAATAATTTTAAATGTTGGTGGATATCATAGTTGATGTTCCATACACTGGTGACCACAAAATCTTATCATAATATCATTCCCGACAAGGAGAAAAATTAATAACTATAGTTATTTTTATGATAAAGAAATTTATAAATCTGTTATTATGAAAATAATACATCATTTGTTCAAATAAAAGATTTGATATATAAAGAATTGGATGTAAAATAAAAATATTTGTTTTAGTTTTTATTGTCACCAGGAATGATTATGTAATTATTTTTAGTAAAAATTTAATTATTGCACAACTAAAATGAAGTAATTTACCATCTTCACTTTAATGATCATGCATCATAAGTTTATCCTATTGATGGATCAAGGTAATGATTTATTGGACAATCCTGGTACTCATATCATGTATTACATAATTAAAATTTTATAAAAATTTCATTTAATTAAATCAAAAATTTACTTATAAAAAGTATATAGTTTTTCTTCTCATTTCATCTTTGTAGGATAATAATTTTTAACCCATTCCACTGGCATTATCCAATATTGAGAATAAGAATTTTGAATAATGGAGTGTGTTCAAATCTTTTATATGCACCCATGTTACACAAATAAAATTATTTTTCTTGATATCTGGTCATTATTGTCATAACCTGGACTACCAGGGTCCTCCTAGTCCACAAAAGGCTCTTTACCTACCCTAATCCCACAACCATAGGAAATGGCCGAAAATTAAAAATATAAATGAATAAATAAAATATTTGGTCTTTTCCTAATGTACATATACACACACATGCAACCATCTCCATAAAAAAGTGTTGAGGAATATTAAAATAATATTTTATCATATGGTGTAAAGACCAGACATATAATAATGTCTATAGAATATAAATGTGTGTGATAGAGTAACCAAAATGTAAAGGGTGAAATACAAACCCAACGAAAAACCTGTCCCAACATGACAATAACTAGAAAAATAAATACTGAGAGCTCCCAACTCCAGATCTCAAAGCCCTGACCACTATACATGGTCTAATACATTTTGGTATCCTTATGCTCATCTTAAATCACCACTAATATTTCTATCATCTTCATAAGGGATGACACTTGTGGGTAAATCCCATGTAGGGGTGAGTATATACATACATGGTAGGATGCCCTGAAAGCTAAAGAGGGAGCAATATAAGAGACGAAAAAAGAAGTCAGTTGAACCAAACAAGTAATGTCTATCAGTATACGAGAAAATATATATTGAATTCCCATATATGTTAATAAGAATCCAAAATGAGAGGTAAAATGGATCTATATCTCCATAAACTAGCTATGAATAATGTGTCTTCCTCTAACTCTATGAATGGATCATCTATGATTCCCAAAATCTCATGGATGTCACACGAAGTTACCATTCAGAGGACTTATATATAACCACTATACCAAAAATTTGAGGAGGCACAATCTCCATAAATATACATTTTCCATAGTGTGGTATGGGGTATAAATCATTAGGTAGAGGGATCATTCCCTAGTTTAGCTGGTGGTCCATTAACTTTGTAGAGGACCCATGCCATATTGCATAAAGGGGGAACCACTCTATTGGTAGGGGATTCATTATCAAATGTATAAGTGGGGTACCAATCAATAGGTAGAGGGCCCACACCCTAGTCCATAATGGGGGTACCGATCAGCAATTGTACAATATGTTTGGAGGATCATCTCCCTTGTACGAAATGGGAGTACCATCACCATGGATAGAGAAAACATGCTCTAGTGCAACGAGGGAGTACCATTTCTATTTACACATTGAGTGTGGATGACCCACAAGCTAATAAGATAATATATTAGCATCACAATGGATAGAAAACCCGCACCATCACATGATAGGGGTGTGTCATCTCTATATTCACATTTAGTATAGAGGACCTACATAATGATTTTATAACTGAGTATTGCCTCCATGGATAGAGGAACCTCACCCTGGTGAAATAGGGGAGTATCATCTCTATATAGACGAGTATTTAGGACCCAGAAAAGAATATGAAAATGGAGTACCATCACTATGTAGGGAGGAACCATACCCTAGTGCAATGGGGGAGTAACCTATTTATCTTCCTAAAATGAATGGCATAATTGATACCATCTCACTATAAATCGTTATGCTATATAAACAGGGAAAATGGGTATTATAAACCCAATCCCAAACCCCCTCTAATTAAGTGACATTCTCATCTAACGTCAATCACATCTTCATTCATGACCCAGCACCCATGGTAAAGACTTAATCTTTTCTCAAAATAGAATATCTCTTGTTGTTCACACATATGTTACAATTTTAGGGGTTTTATCGTTCTTGAAAATGCATCTAAAATGTCTATCTACACCCAAGAAATAGTTAAATATGCAAAGAACATCACGGGAGAGACATAAGAACAAAGTTTAAAACATCACTAGATAAGTATTCATAGTCTATGATAATAGATTGGGAATATCCATGGTGAGAAACAGGAACAAAAGGGAATAAACCCAATTAAATAAATTTAATTCATCTATATGGATCATGTGAAGAATATGCAATATATTAATCAAAATAAGATAATAATCGATGCATCAATGATTTAATAAAAAGGGTAGAAACCAAAATTTAAGAATCATACCTCAATTTCAATCAATCACTGTTGAATAGAAAATATGTTTTGATGTCATTTGTGATATCCATGATCTCTTATTGGTACACAAATCACAAATACTTGATCCATTTTTATTAGTTTGATAATCCACCAATAACTCCAAGAAATGGTACCTTCCAAATATCTTGTGTTTTTAATATAACCCTAGGTATTAGGAATAATCTCATATTTTTAGATATTTTAATTGACACAAGTTTAAATGAAGCAATTATTTAATCAATAATTTATTTAATTAATTACTTTTCCAATGATGGCTCTTAAAACAAACACCTAATGCCAACCAAAGTTATTCACACCCATGGTAAAAAAAAATTATATCACTATTTCATTCTCATATTTATCATCAGATCCCACATTTATGAGTAATTTGGGATACTTGGTGTTAAAAAAATAAGTTAAAATAACTATTTTTTTCAATTCACCCACCAAAGGCTATAACACCAAAAGGTTTTTATAAAATATTTTATTTAATTTTTTTTCTTAAATAGCATTATTTTCATGAAATCATGAGTTTAAATAACCCACAATATTACCATATTATTAAATTTCCATTATATACTAGTTGTTAGGTTTGTATAAATAATTATAACTAACTTATGAATATGCATTGTAAATTCATTGGATATCAATTATTTATGAAAAATTAAAATCCATTAGATATTTGTATTTTTGTGTGAATTAAATTTTTTAATGAAATTAATGATATATATGTGTGTTATATAAATAATTGAATATTTTTATTTTCGTCCCATGAATATTTTAGTTATAGGGTATGAATAAAACACTATTTAATGTGTAAAGCCCATTTAAAAAAAATAATTTTACACTTTTCAATGGAGATCTCCATTTAAATTAAGATTTTGACACATTAATAATTGTTATATGAAAATGTAAACATATTATTTTGAAGAAGAATATAAAAATTTACATTAAATGGATTTCTAATATTCTTCTGATAACTTTTCTATTTTGATGGATAGTAAAAAATACAATCATTGTAAATGAAAATAAATATTTTCATTGAAATAATTTATATGGTTAAGTTATATTTTTTAATGGATTAAAAGTATAAAAATAATATATTTCTACCATTTAATATAATTTAGGTAATTGGATTTAATTTCACAATAAATTTAGATGTAAAACCATTTCAATATTTGGAAATATTATAACTTTTAAAAAATATTTTCTCATTCAATAATAGGATTAATTTTAAATTAATTAAGAAATGTTATGTGTTTTGAATTTTTAAAAATTTATTCAATATTTGGAATCCATAGGTCTATATTATGTTAATAAGTTACTTTAATTTTTAGTATTATAAATATTAACTTTGGTTTATATTTTCATTACTGTTGTTAAAGGTAAATCTGGTAATTAAATATAAAAATAATATTATAAAGTTAACTTAAACCAATTAAATATTATTTTTTTATGAATAAATTATACCCTCATCATTTATTTTTCTAAATTTAATAACTTCGTGGTCTTTTACCAACGAATATGAAAAGAATATAACAAAAACTAATGAATGTGGAAAAATGTGGCAATCTCATTTTATATAAGTATATTAATTTTAATATATTAATATATAAGAGATAATATATACAATAGATATTATTTTGAAATAAAAAATAATTACCTACATCATATATATTAAATTATTATTTTTAGTGATTAGATAAATACCATTATTGATGAAACAATAATGATGTTGCAATTATTTTAATAATGGAAATATCAAAAAATCGTTTTAAATATATTATGTGAAATATTATATCGAATATTTAATGTGATTAAAAAATTATATAGGTGAATATGGAATCTTTTCATTTTATTAAATTTTTTTGTCCAAATTTATCTTCTGTGTGGATTTTATTTAATTTCAACTAAATGAATTGTGTCAAAATTGTTACAAATGATTTTTGATAAAAATTCCATATTATTAAATTATTTAAAAATCATAAAAATATTTAAAAATTAAAATTTTATAATTATAAGGTATAATATTTTAATATATATTCATTTATGGTCAATTAATGACATATAAAATATTTAGATTGTTACTACCACAATAAATATTAAATAAAATGACTAAGGGTCAATTAAAAAGATATGGTTTAAATTTACAAAACAACTGACTATAATTTTATTAGTTAATGATATTAAAAACCTATATCATAGCACGTTATATATTTTTCCATTTTCAGGGCTTTTAGGGTTTTATTTTATTAAAAATTATTATTTATAGAGTTTCTAAAAGTACCCCTCACCTCAATTATAAAATGATACCTCCTCCATCACCACTTCACTTCATTTTGTGCCTTCATTCTTGGACATCCCCTAAAATTTTTCCTTTTAAACTTCCCTATTTTCATTATAGAGGTTTTTTTCATCTTAAAATACCAAGTCTAGTGATTTAAGAAGAGATTTAGAGGAAGCACATTGAGGGAGAGGCAATCTCATCTACTGATTCTTACAAACTTATTTCTTCTTCTAAATCCCATTCATTAAATGTTAAATTAAAATTTAATAACATCAGTGTCACTTATATAATTATATGTTATCATAAATATTAAAAAACCATATTTCACTTTCTATTTGTCTTATGAAAAATGAAATCACTACGTGTATGTACGTATGGATAACCGACTCTGCGTCGTGGTGTAATATGTTTTTCACCACTACCTTACATGGATGGATATCATTATGGAAATAATAACTTTATATTATTATTATAGAAATTTACTTATTCTGAAATAGTATACACCAACCCCTTTAATACCTTTCAAAAAATTTGAGAATGATATCATCGCTCATGCGTACGTACAACATATCCTCTCCACGATGTGATGTGATTCATTCCACATGATATTCATTAAACCATGATTATATACATTAATTGGATTAATTAATATTATATATATTATCCTAATATCATTATGAGAATTATTTAACAATAAACAATGAGGTGGAAGATTATCTTATCCAACAAATCTTGCATAAGAACATAAAGTAGTTAATATCTGAACAACTTGTGACAATGAAATGTTACTAAAAAACAGATGTTAATATAACCATATATGATATCATAAAAATGATTATTACTCTTTAATAAGTTAATATCATTATCTAAATAACTATCCTAGAGGTTCAGATACATACAAAGGATATCAAATCTAATGTAAGAGATAATTTTAAAATCTCATTTTTTATCTGAGATTGTTTACATTTATGTATTTACTAGGATATATTTATCATCCACATTAATGATAAATAATTTTTTAATATTATTTCTATTTTATAAAATTTCTTAAAGTTAATTTTACCATGTTAGTAATTTTTATTAAATGGTATGAATGAAATCTTTCTCCGTTATTCGATTTGAGGTACTTTTTAACTTTTCCAAAAAAAAGTATGTGGAGAATGTTTTTTTAACTAATATAGAATGAATTGATTTTTAAGGATACATGAAACCTTATTTAACTAAATAAACCTCTAAAAAATTTATTTTTATTTTCATATAAATTCTTTTTTTTTAATTTGATGACATTTTGAGAAAAAAAAAAGTTTCTGAAAGGAAAGGATATTTTCCTCAGTAATTAAGTTCAAGTGTTTTATCAGAATTATTTTCCATATAAGATGACATAGGTTTATGTTTCAATCACTATTATTATGTGATATTATTGTGTTTCTTATAGAATAATTTTTATCAAATCCATTTATTTTAAATGTATTGTGATTAAATTTTGTTTAAGAAATAGATTTTATTTCATGAGTTTTGTTGTGATATATGAATTATGTTTTTGTGGCACACATAAGAACTGATTCATTATGAGATGGGTGGGACCTATATATCCCTCAAATTAATTATATGGAGATTTATATCTCATTATATTGACATGAAAGGAATAGAATGTAAAGTTTATTCATTAATACAAGGCTTCAATGAGTAGTGAGATCAGTTCATTAATTGACCTTTACCGCTATGATGATCTCGTCAAGGAATGTTAACTGATATAAAATGATTTTATATGATTTTGTGTTTATTACAAAAAAATGTCTTTTTTTTATGAACATTGGGATTACATTTCTATTATATGATTTATCCCATGACATAGTATTCTGATATTTTATATAGTGGATAATATATTCAAATGTTATGTTCTTATGATTATGATATAATAGATATTTCTCTAGTTTACCCTTACTGAGAATTTTTGGAAACTCTTTCATATGTTTATTTTCCTAATATCAAGAAGAATGGTATTATTTATGATATGAGAAAATGGATTCTAGTTTTGATGAAATAAGTGGGACACAATTCTGATGATTTCTGAACTAATTGTTTATGTTTCCATGTTTCTAAAGACACTAATTCTATACAGTCCTAACATGGGTTTTTTCTATTATGTATTATATATTTCTTAAGGTCTATGTTATATGTACATGTAATATATGGGATTTTATAGTTTCCATCAGAGAAAATATATAAATAACATTTGGAAACTAGGATGAAACAACCTTAGTAAAAACCCTAAGGATATGTCTATGTATAGGATACATTACTATCCTAGTGTTTTACAGATGTTCATGAATAAACTAGGATAAAACCAAAACTGTCCTAAATTGAAATTTTATTCATGAATGTTGTGGTATTTCAATTATAATTTATGTTTCTCACACTATGATTCTTTGATTTAATCAATGGCTAGAACCTGAAGGAACCATGTTAATACTGAATGTGATGGGAAATGTAATGATTGTCCCCTAGAACAACCAAATGTTATGGGTGATGGAATAAAAACTATTGTACATATAATCACTAAACATTCTCAACATATGAATCATCTTGAACCTCCAAATGATCAAAATAGGAAGCAAAATTCTGTTAAATCATTCATAAGGCAGAACACACCTTCATTTAGTGGGTCTTTTGATCCATTAGTTGATGAACTAGGGAATAGTGTCACTAAAAATATATTTTAAGTTATATAATGTTTTAGTCATGATAAATTCATCTTAGTATTATATCATTAGGAACATTAAGTAGATCCATGGTGAATATTATCAAGAATATGAGTAAGAGCGATGAAATTGAATCCATGGAATGGGATGAGTTCGAACACTATATTTCAACAAGTAAATTTCTCATATTCATCATGATATGCTTTTGGAATTAGTATCTAACCAGAGAATAAAATTTATAGATTCTTTAGTGGCTTAAAACCAAGACTCTGAATGGAATTATCCATAAGTTACTTTAATGGTTGTGAGGAAATTTTTCAATGCACTCTCAAGGATAAGATAAATATTGGAGTAACACATTAGTCATATGGGGTTGATAAGAAGAGTTAAATGGAATTCAAATGAAAATATATAGACAACATTGAATAGAATATGATTTTTCCCATATGCTCAAAGTGTGGAAAGAAACATGGTGGGAATTTTCATAAGAATACTGGTAAATGTTCTTATTGTAGAAAAGAAGGTCATCAAGTAATTTAATGCCAATGTAATGGGGAAAATATGTATAATTATAGGAATAATGAAAAGGCTACATAGAATGTATCTCATACACTTCAATGATACAATTGAAAAGCAATGGGGAATTATGGTAATCAATGATCTAATCCAAGGGTTATAGATGATGATTGACACCAACAAACTCAAAGGTCCAATAAAAAATTAATGTCACATGAAAATACTATTGGAAATGTGGATTACGATAATGAAGTGGTGAAAGGTACACATACCATACACTCTAACGTAGAAACTATTTTATTTGATTATAGATCCACCCACTCTTTTATTTATAATGAATTTTCAAATGGAATCACAATATTACCTCAACAATTATATGTTGAGTTATCTTTGACAACTCTTAATGGAGAAATGGTCGCATCAAAAGTATATAATTCTTCTCTGGTTGATGTTTTTGGGAATGGTTTCCTTCAAATATTTCAATCATACCTATAGTGGAATTTTATGGGATTCTTGGCATTGATTGGATTTCTTTATATGGAGCTCATTATATTTCCAATGAAGGGATGTAACATTTCATATTCCAAATCAATCTATGATCATCTGTTTATGAAGAGAAGAATATAACCTTCAAGTATAAATTTTTTCATATTATGGGTCTTGATTCTTATAAATTAAGGTTTTTATCTAAAATGGTTTTGGAGAAAATAATGATTAAGAATAAACCGATTGTACAAGAGTTTTATGATGACTTTCTAGATGAATTTCTAGGACATCCACCAAATCGTGAAGCTGAGTTTTCAATAGAACTCATACTGGGTTCTATGCCTATTTTAAATACACCTTATAGAATGGATCCCAATAAGTTTCATGAATTGAATAAGAAACTCCAAGAGAATTTTGATATAGGATTCATATTCCATAGTGAGTCACCTTGGGGAGAAAATGTTCTGTTTGTTATGAAGAAAGATGGATCAGTGAGACTCTACATTGATTATATAGAACATAAAAAGACCACTATCAAGAAAAAATATCCTCTTCACCACATTGATAACATATTTTACCAACTATGCGGAGCTAAATACATTTCCAATATTGACCTTTGATTAGGATATCATCAACTAAGGGTAAAAAAGGAGGATATACAAAAGATGACATTACATACATGTTATGGAAACTATAAATTTATAATGATGCATTTTGGTCTTAATAATTCACTAAATATATTCATGGTTATAATATATAGATACTTTATAGACTATCTTGATCAATTTATGGTAGTATTAATATATTAAATTCTTGTTTCCACTATGATCAATTAATAATAAAAAGATATCTTAATAATTTTAATGAAGACCCTGAGAAATGAGAGGATTTAAGAAAAACTTACCATATGTGAATTTTGTCTATAGAAAGTTTTATTTTTGGGTAACATAATCTCAAGATAGGGGATATTTATGGATAAAATAAAAATATATGTTATTGAAAGATGGTCATGACTAAGAATGGTAACTGAGATCTGATGTTTTCTTGGTTTTTCTGGATAGTGTCAATGTTTTTTGAAATATTTTTCACAATTATCTAATAAACTCGCCAAGTTGAAATGGAAAATAATTAAGTTCATTTTGATGGATGGATGTGAATATAATTTCAAATTACTAATAATAAGGTTATGTAGTCCACGTTTTCCCTTGATACGTTGTTGTAGAGAAATATTTGTGATCTACAGTGATGCATCCAAGAAAGGGAGGGGATGTGTTCTCATGAAAAATGATATAGTAACACATTATGCCTCATGGCAGTTGAAAATCCATGAGAAAAATTACCCAACTCTTGATTTGGAGTTATCTATGGTAATCATTGTCTTAATAAAAAGGAGGCATTATATATATGGTGAAGGTTTTTATATTTATATAGATAATAAATTTATAAGGTGTATTTTGATACAAAAGGATCTAAATATATGCCAATGAATATGGATGGAGTTTATAACAATTGTGAATGCTTAATACATTACCACCCAGGGAAAGAAAATAATTTTGCAGATGCATTAAGTCGACAAGACCATGATAGCGTATACATAATGAGGATCACAAAAGATCCAATATTTATGGATTTCCAAAGGGCAGATCATAAAATTTTAGTGGAAGTGGTAAATATTATCATTATCAAATGAATGTTCAACCATAAATACAAGTTAATATCAAGGAGTCCCAAAATAAAGGTGTAGATCTACAAAATAAGGTAAGAAATGTTCCTGAATTCAAACTTTTTTGTGATAAAATAATAAGGTTCAGGAACTAGGTTTGTATTCCTCCCATACCAGAATTAGAGATGGATATTTTTAGATGAGGATCATAGTTCTTCATTCTATATTCACCCTAGTTGCACAAATATGTACATGGGCCTGAAAGAGTACTTATGGTGGGATGGCATTAAAAGACATGTTGCAAAATTTTTCTCTTTATGCTTGGTTTTTCTGAAAGCTCACGATGAGAGATATAATTATAAGGGCATGTTACAACCATTATCCATAATGAAATAGAAATGGGAAAACATCACTATGGAATTTTCCATTGTAATTACAAAAATATACAAAGTCAATAATTATTTATGGGTAATATTTGGTCACCATAAAATGTCAACACACTTCATTTTTGTTTTTAAGGATTTCTCTCTTGATTAGCTTGACATGATATATGTAAAAGAAGTAGTAATATTTCATGGAGTACCACATTCCATTATATAATATTAGGATATGAAGATTACATTGATGTTATGGAAAGGTCTTTACCATTCTCTGGATACAGAGTTAAGTTTCAGCACTGCTTATCATGCTTAGATAGATGGTTGGTCGGAAAGAACAATTAAACCATTAGAATACATGTTGAGATCTTTCTCTATGTATTTCATAGGTGGTTGGGATCAATAACTATCAATTGTTGAATTTTCATACAATAATATTTTCACATGAGTATTCATATGGATTCATATGAAGACATATATTGAAAAAAGTTCAGAAATTCAAATTTCCAGGATGAAGTTAGAGAAATAATGCTATTAGGACATGATATTATAGTTGAAATGGATGAAAATGTTATATATATGAAACAACACATAAGAGAAGCTCATAGTCGAATTATAAGTTATGATGAAAACTGAGGAAAATATGTAGTGTCTGAAGTTGTTGATCAGGTATTCTTACGAATATATCACGGGAAGAGAGTTATGTGATATGGATAGAAGGGAAACTTGTGCCCTAGGTATATTGGCCCTTTTGAAATTCTAGAACGTGTAGGGAATGTAGCTTACCGATTGGAAATTCCACCGAATCCCACTCAAGTTCATGTTTTTTTCGATTTATCTCTCATGGAAAAGTGCATACGCGATCCTTAAAATGTACAAAGCTCAAATGTTGTACCGCTGGAGCTAGATCTTTTTTATAAAGAACAACTGATCGATATTCTCGATCATAGCAAAAATATTTTACGAAATAAGACCACTTTCTTGGTTTAAGTTTTATAGAGGAACCACCATTTTGAAGAAGCTATAAGGAAACATTGTGATATGATGAGGGATAGGTATCTTCATCTATTTGTTTCTATAGGAGGAATTTTGGGGGTGAAATATAGTTCAAGGAGGGTACAATATAACACATAGATGTTTTTATAAATAATATCCTTGAAATTATTTTTATTCTTTAGTAGATTTATTTTCATGAAATCATTACTTTAAATGAACCCTGAGATTCCCTTATTAAAAAATTATAGTTGTAGCCTTTCCATTTTGTTAGTGGGAATAATTATAACTAACTTATAAAAATTCATTGTAAATTTATTTGTTAAAATTATTTATGAAAACATTAAAATAAATATGTGTTATATACTTAATAAAATATTTTTATTTTCATCTAATTGATATTTTAGGATTATGGTATGAATAAAGCTCTATTTAATGTATAAAAACCAAATTTTATTTAAAAATGTTATATTTTGCACCATTTAATGGAGAACCAATTTTAAATTAAAAGTTGTAAACATTAATAATTTTTATAAAAAACATAAAAAAGTTATTTTGAAGTCTGATATAAAATTTTTAATTTTGATGAATTTCTGATATTTTTCTCATAACATTCCTATATTGATGAATAGAAAAAATAGGAAAAATTTTAATTGAATATAACTTTTCCCATTTAAAGAATTTATATGATAGAATTATATTATTGAATTATTTCAATGTATAAATAGATTATATATTTACCAATTAATATAATGGTGGTCATTGGAATTTATTTTCCATTAAATTTATATGTTAAAACATTACAATCATTTGAAAATATTTTAACTCTTAATACCAATTTTCACATTTAAATAAAGTGATTAATTATAAATTAATTTCTACCACTTTTTTGTTTTTAATATTGAAAAATTATTCCATATTTGGTATTATTAGGTAAAAACTGTGTTAATAGGATACTTTTATTTTTGTACATTATGAATAGTAACTTTGGTAATTATTTTCATTACAATAGTTAAAGTTAAATCGTGTAATTAAAGGTGAAAATAATTTTAAAAAATTACCATAAAACCAGAACAAATTCCATTGGATGACTAAATTTGACCCTTATCAGCTATTTTTCGGAATTTAATAAATTAATGGCCACTTACCTATAAATATGTCATGAATATAATAAAAACTAATGAATGTGACAAAATTTCACAATATAATTTTATATAAGAATATTATTTTTAATATATGGATAAATAAGTGATAATATCTACTATAAATAGTATATGGAAATCCAAAAAAAATTACCAAGATTATAGATAATTATTTATGATTTCTAGAGATTAAATAATTACCATTAATGATGACATGATTGTGATGTAGAAATTATTTTATTAATAGAAATATCAAATAAGGGATATATAAATTTTAAAATAATTATTTTATGAACTAATTAATGTGATCCACACATTTTCTAGTGGACTATGACATGTTATGAGAGTATTAAATATTTTTCTTCAGATTTATCTTCTGTGTGGATTTTGTTTAAAGTCAAATAATTGAGTAGTGTCAAAATTCACAGTATTGATATTTTATAAAAATAACATTTTATGAAATTATTTAAAAATCATAAAAATATCTAAATATTACAAAGTGATATTTATAAGGTCTATAATTACATAAAATGTCCATTTATTATCAATTAACAATGTATAAGTATATATTTATAAACATTAAATATATAAAATGTTATTACCGAAATTAGAATTAAATAGAAGAACTAAGTGTTAATTAAAGTGATATGGTTTAAACTAAAAAGAATACTTATTCGAAAACTTATTGCCTTATTATATTACAACCCTCTATCATATCATATTTTAAATTGGGACATAATAGAGGTTTTTGGGTAGGTTTTTATTTTATTATAAATTATAATTTGTGGAGTTTCTAAAAGTGATCCTCACCTCAATTATAAAATGGCACATACTCCCTCACCTCTTCACATAATTTTGATCCTTCATGATCGTCCATATACTGCCCCTTTTCCTTCTAAAAATCAATATTTTCAATCTATTGGTTATGGAAATATTAAAAGGCCAACTCTAGTGCTCTAAGAAGAGATTTAGCAGAAGCAGGTTGAGGAAGAGGTAATCTCCTTTTTCGATTCTTTCGAACTTATTTATTATTGCAATTCCACTTCATTAGTTTTTTAATTATAAAGTAATAAAATAAGAATCAATAATATACTAATATGTTATTATAAATATGATACAACCATATTTTACATTCTTTCTATCCTATGAAAAATGAAATCACCGCATGTGTGTATGTACGGGTTTCCTTCTCCACACCATGGTGTTATATTGTTTTCACCACCACCTAACTTGGATGGGTATATTGATGAAAATAATAAATATATATGATTATTATAAAATTTTAATAATTTTTAAATATTATACTCCATCAAATTCATTACCATTCATCAATTTTTGGAATGATATCATCGCTCATGTGTACCTACGGCCTATCGTCTCAATGATGTGATGAGATTAAATCTAAATGATCCCCATTTAACCATTGTTATATTAATTAAATTAATGAATAAATATGATATATATTGTATTAATATCATTCTTTAAATGACTTAATATACTGTAAGAATTAGAACAAGAACTTATCCGATAAATCTTAAATATGAACATAATGCAGTTAATATCTGAATAATGATTCACAATGAAATGTTACTAACATACCGATGATAATATAATCATATATGATATAATTAAAAATATTTTTACTTCTTAATAATTAAATTAAATTATTTAAATCATTATACAGGAGCTTCAGATACATACGAAGTGTATTGGATCTAAGGTAAGGTATAATTTTACAATTTCATTTTTTATTTGAGATTTTTTATACGTATAAATTTAATATGGTATATTAATCATATAAATCTTGGTTTCTTAATTATGTAATATTATTTCTTTTCCTATACAATTTTTTATGATAAATTTACCCTTTGGTTTACTTTTATTAGATGTGATGAATGGAATATTTGGTCGTTATTCGATTTGAGGTACTTTTTGACTTTTCCGACAAAAGTAAGAGGAAAATGATTTTTTAACCCATACGACAAGAATGAATTTATTCGGTTTTATGATACCATATTCCTGTGAATATTCCTCTACACGATTTCAAGGTTATTTTCAAAAAAATTATTTTCTTTTAAAATTTTGTTACATTTTGAGAAAAGAAAACGTTTTTGAAAATGAAAGGATATTTTCTTTAGGAATTAAGTTCAAGTGTTTTATTAAATTTATTTTCCATCTAATATGACATATGGTAATGTTACTATACCTAAAATTACATTATTTTATTGTGTTTATGATGGAATTAATTTTATATAATCCATTTATTTTAAATAGATTATGATGGAATGATGTTTAAGAAACCCATTTTATTTCATGGGTAATTCTTCAATAAATTATTTATGTTTTTGTGGAATAGGTAATAAAGGATTCATTATGAGATGGGTAGTACCAATATCTCCATCCAATACATTGTTTATGTATTTATATCTCATTATATAGACATTACTGGAATGAAAAGTAAATCTGGTGCATTAATACAGGGATGGAACGAAGAGTGAACTCGGTTCAATAATGTACTTTGTCTACTATGATGTTCTTGGCAATGATCTATGACTAATAAAAAATGGTTTTTTTATAATTATTTGTATATTACATGAAATTTAATTTCTTATGTTAGGACAATTACGATTAAAGTTAACATTTATGATTTATCCCATGACATGATATTTTGATCTTTTATATACAGGATATAATTTTCAGATTTTAGGTTCTTATGATTATGATATGATTTATATTTCCCTTGTTTACCCGTACTGAGAATTTGAGATCACACTTTCATATTTTTCTTTTCCCTAGGTCATGATGAATGGTATTAAGTAAGATATGTAAGAAAGAAGACTAATTTTGATGAAATTAGTTGGGGACAATGTAGATGTTTTATGAACCAGTTTTATGATTCCCAGTTTCTAAAGAAACTAAACCTATATGGTCCTTGTGTGGTTATTTTTATTTTATTTAATAAATATTCTTATTGGTTGAAGTAATATCTACATGTAAATTATGGGCCGTTATAACATCCGCCTTAACCTGAAATCACGTGTTGACCAGCTTTATGTTTTTCCTAGGGTAAACCCTATACTACAAGTACAACTATGGTCTTATATTTATGATTTGAGAAAATATTGAGGTTATGTTACAAATTATTAGGAAACATGAATTCATGTTATATAAAATATTTTTAATCTTTTAATATAATTATTTCTAGACTCCTTGGGCCTCAGAATTACATTTCATCTCAGAGCCTATCTCTAAAAATATTCCCAGGAATATTCTAAAGTCATACATAGAAATACCAAACACAAAACATTGTTCCATTCATTATTTCCTTTCTTCCCCAAAATGAAAAAATAAGCAATAATATGGGGAAAATGAGCTATCATATGTCCTTCTCACTCCCATTATGGTTTTTCTATGCTGGTAAAAAACATGAACCCCAGGAAAAACATTCCAATGAAGGGAATATTTATACTAGTTCTCAATGAATATGTCTCCTTGAAAAATAAAACCTCATTCTAATAGCCCTTATTACCTAGGTCATTATTATAAAAAAAATTCATGCTCAAACCTCCATAGTTGGGACATTTTGAGAACACTAATCACCCGATCAAACTATAAATAATTCAATTGAATCATCACCTCTCCGGAAAATAGCAGACAAAAAACCTTACTATAAGCATCTATTTTCATGGATATTCCCTCTATGGACTACAATACCACACAACTTAAATTGTGTAGGGTCAACATTCACTACCATTTATGATAAGATAGGTCCAAGGAAATTTTATTTCAATTATTGAACTCACTCCTTGATTGATCTAACATGAATATCACTCTCTGAGTTTGTCTGACATCATCCTTTTGTGTCTCAGATTCTCCAAATATAACTTCAATGACACATGGGTACTGATGAAGAATACTACTGTAAAACCAGTCCAAAAACAGTTAAGGATCTGAGTCATAAGTCATACAAAATCTTCATGGGAATTAAACAAGAAAATGGGTATCTCCACAAATATAATAAAACCATAGTGTCCCTAGGAAGACACAATTAGTGCATCCACCTCTTGAACCTAGAGCTAATAAAAACTCATCCTAAGGTAAAAAATTGAGATCCACATTTCATCCAACATTTGGGGAAAGGGGTTTTATATTATTAGGGGTGGATAATCCTCTTAGTTAGTCACTTAGCTTGGGTGACACCAATCCACACATGAACCCATGCTATCATCCACCACTTAGGAGAACAACATGGTGCTACCCATGAAAATACTCTAGGCCCTATAAAACCCCTACTCAACATACTCCACCAACCATACCTATAGCTCTCATAGCAATGATGGATCACATATATTATAGCACAAATACTACGTCTTCCCTGGCCCATGTCCATGAAAAAAACAAAATCATGATGGGGAGGTATACTTGGCACATCCTTACGATGGATTCCCTCATTCTCCTCCACCATTAAACGAAACCAAAATCCCATGAAATCTACTGCACCAAGGGTATCACTATCAAACTAAAAATGAAGTGGTTCTGACATCCTGTGAATGATCTCATCATTCCCTAATCGGTTATCGATCCTTATCAAAGGGGTAAACTCCATCCCAACAAACTTGAATCACTTATACACGAAATGGTAGAAATTATCTAATCATGGAAGTTAGAAAACCAAACCATAATGAGGATAACATCATAGTGTCAGGTTTCCACTATGGGGATATTTCATGAGAGGATGTCTCTCCTCATAGAGTTAGGTCACACCATTGAAAGAAACATGTTATCATAGATCCTCTTTATAGGATCATCCCACACATAGGAGAAAAATGTTCCCCACCTATATCATGAATTATACAACTAGGGATACATCTGGGGAAATGTAGATTATGATTCTATGTTATAAGTGCAGTTGGAGCTATGTATACACATGTTGTGCCCTAAACCACCCTTGAAGCCACCGATCCCCATGATCCTACTTCATAAAAATATTTGTTCCCTTTTCCACCTATTTAACCCAACAAAGACTCTCCCCACCTCCATAGAACATTATAAATACCTAAAACCTAAAATTAAATGGAATTCATCTACCACACGTTGATATAATTCAGTTTGTGTTGGTACTGACTCTCCTAAAATGTTTTATATTTTGTTAAAATAATTCCTCCTAGTGGGGGAAGTGTTCTTATTCCATTCATGTGTGAAGGAATATTGAACATTTCCAACATATGGCTCTACTGATACCTCAAGTCATCCTGTTGAAGTTTTTCCACCAGGAACACCATTAAAATGGGTTATATCCATGAAATACATTCAAATAATATTATTACTATAGTCTCAAACCACAAATGTAGGGAGATATCTATTCCCCACAAAACCTAGTTGATCTCTATATCTTAAACTTGTGATGTGCACTCAAAATTGGTGAATCATACGTCAGAAACTGTAGATCCTAAAGTTTACCCATGGAGAAGACCTATCTCCAATACAACCATCTGATCTGTCAGGGTCCACACAATCCAAAAAATCTAGACCCATACCTCAAGTTGATACTCTAATGGCTGAGGGTATGTCTCATCACAGAACCCCAATGTTCTCCACCACTATAACTCATTTTCCATTCTATTAATCCATGTTTGATCATCATATCCTACTACAAATATCAATTTCTCAACACACATATGATCATATACCCGATCCATATGATTCCCAGTATGTGGTAGCACTACTCGGTTCCCTCCTATAGATAACACCTCCTATATGGGTCCCTAAATTGAGGCCTCATCAATCAATGAGTCGGCATGATGACGCTATCTCAAAATCAAAGATGGATGACATCTTGATGACATTGCAAATGTAATCAATACATACCATTGTAAAATAATATATTTGGGAAGATGGATCAATAAAGATAGTCAAAGGAATCAACCCTATATAATGAATGTACCATTGATCCCTAAAACTGATGTCTCAATATTATATGTCAATAATAAATTAATCGGATTCCTGTTATATGGATACATTGGATACCACACCAACACTAGGTTATGTTTCCAAAAATCCTCACTTCAAACACTTTGATGAAATTTCCCATGCCCCATTTAAATTTTCATCATGGTTCTAGATTCCAAACAGTGTCCACAAAACTATCCTAAACCACAATTCAAGATGTTTCATAATACATTAAAATGGGTATTCCTTTTCATTCCAATCTATCATGACCTTTTCCATCAGGGCCAGCCTAGCCTATAGAAGGTAATGTTGCAACTACCCCATGTTAGCCTCTATAGTCCAAGTGTAGGTGACAAGAGCCGAAATTCTGAACTAAAATGATATGAATTTTTCTAAGTTACCTAAACACACACACACACACTCCCAATGATATCCATTCTAAAGTGTAGATGTATAATAAAATATACAATAACATATAGAGTAATTACCATGTATGTAATAATCTCTATATAATACAACTGGTTACGATAAAGTAAACATAAATTTAAAAGGGAAAACACATTACCAACCAGAAAAGATATCTGAACATTGAAAAAACTGTAAAATTAAACAATGAGAGATCCCAAATCCAAATATCCAAGTTGTAAACAACATACATGGTCAAATGAATCGTGGTATCCCTATAGTCATCTAAAATTGCCATTTATTTTTCTGTTGTCTGTATAATAAATGACACATTGGGAAAACCCCACATATTGGTGAGTGTATACATTCCTAGTATAATTCCCCAAAAACTAAACTGTGTGCGATAGAAGACATGTTAGAAGTAATCATATCAACCCCACAAAGGAAAGAAAATATGTTTATGAGAAAAACAACATTAAGGAATACATAGATATGATAAAAAAGAATCCCAAATAAGAGAGAAAATATTTTTCTCGCATCCCAACAAATAACAACAAGTCTTCATACAATTATAAAATGTGACCATATTTGATTCGCGACACCCTATGTCTATCTGAAGATGTTAAATTTTGAAATTACCATTCTCATTTATACTGATATAATGAAATTAAAATTATATATTATATTGATATTCATGGTATTCATAACATTATGTAAATTATTTTGGGGACTTTTAACAATTTTTTGTTCTATACATTCTCTATATTCATAATTATCTTGTTTTCCTTATTAGAGAACTAAACCAAGACCATCAATCCAACATGATATCATGGCTGAGCTTTGAGGTGAGTATGTTTTTTCACATTGGTGTAGATGCTTGTTTTTTCCTCTTCTATAATGTTTTTTTTCATGGTATCCACAATAGATGCACCTTCATAGTTATTCAAACCATATATCTCACCCTAGTCATCCACACGGCCTTCATCTATTAGCTTATTAGCCTGATACCTAATTCTCTTAACACAAAATAATTATTCCTACTAGATTTCTCATTATTGTGAACCCCATTAAACATATTTCGTTTGGATTACTACATTCTCTCTTGTTAATTTTCACAGATAAAGGAATTTAAACCTTCTAGTTTTCTCAAGGAAAGACATTGAGAAGAATAATAGAACCATGGTCACTACCTTGGTTCCTATTCATTGGATTTAAAAAGTCTATTATTTTATATGTGGACTTATCATTCAATGGAGATATTATGGTGACTTCAAATGGGAACATGATACAGAAACCTCTACAAAAAAGCTTAGTTTCTGTTGGATTCATACATTTAAATTACAACAAAATATTTTGTAATGAAATTTAGCACTATAATTGATTCCCATTTTTAGTTAAATCCATGGTTTTATCCTATAATTTGTGAGTTCTTAAGTCTATCTAGGAGTGGACAATGATAACTCTACATGAGATATGTTATCACCACCATCTAGTTTTTCAATTCCTAACTCCTTCGAGTGTATCTATATTCCTTTTATATTCATTCATTGAGTCTGTACTTTATTGTTTCTATTTTCTAATATGAAATATTTATTTGGAGGTCTTCTCGCTATGCATGTAGGATCACATAGATCCATAGAATGTTATATATTACTGTTATTTCATTATTTATTATATTTTTTGATTTGTTCATTCACCCTAATCAATAACCCATGGTTTCTAAAGAAAAATTACTTTATCTAATAACTATGTAACTATATTAAACTTCTCAATGGATCATGGTAATTGGATAGGGACAACCACAATAAGAATACACTAATAATTGGTATTAGAGTATTTTTGAAGCATTTTTAATGGGTTATAATATGTCTGAAATAGATAAATTCAATAGTGAAAATGATGATATATGGATAATTAAGTTAAATGATCTATAGGATCACAATATAAAATTTAATTCTCTTAGTGGTCCTAATAAAAAGGTTACCAATTTTTCAACCAATGGATATATTGCTACTACATATGTTGACATTTCTAATTATCTTATTGGGAAATCACTAATCCTATATTTGTTTTCATTTGGGATGAAGGATCTTAGTGATGTGGCCTTTGAGTTTTCAACCACTAGTATCGTGTCCAAATTGTAAGCCCTATATATGACTAAATATTTAGTTGTAAGGATATATTAAAAAATGATACTTTATAGTTTCAAAATGTGCCATAGAGATATAGTGTGGTGATAAAATAATGAATTTAGTAGAATTATTTTTGAAAATTGTATTATTGATGTTGATGTGGGGGATAGTTATCAAGAAATAATCTTTTTAACATGATTTTTTGAATTATTTATTTATGTAATTTAATCTATGATGTATGTTACCGAGTCATTAACACTCGATAATGTTATGTTTTTAATGTTAGATAATGAAATACAATAGAAATTCACTATAAACAATGAATATGAGGGTCTAAATATTAGATTTAGAGGTGACTATAGAGATAATAATTGAGAGAGCAGTTAATCAAGAAAATAAAAGTATAAATCTAGGAATATAGAATATAAGACTAAAGAGTTCAATTTTTTTCATTCCAAATAACCTGATCACATTTGACAAGAAATTCCTAATAGAAGAAATGCCCATAATTATAATAATAGTGATAATTATTTGTTAATTAAAGAATATTTTGGTAGAGACTATGAGTTTAATATTAGTGATCATCTTACCTCTAAGGAATGGATCATGGATTTAGGATTTTTATTCACTATGTGTCTAAATAGGGATACTCTCACTAAATTAACAGAGATTAAAATCGGTAATTCCTTATTATGGTATAATAAGAGTAGTCACAATAGGTTATAGGTTCTATTTCTTTAGAAATTCATGTTGGTCTAATTAGAACTCTTTAATATGTTAGGTGGGTACCTGAACATAAATGAATCTTTTTTCCCACTAGTGTTCAATACCAGAATGTAAATACATTCAAATTTTGTATTGGTTTTATTTGAATCACTCACTTCTCTATCATTGTTAAGAAGAGAACCCATATTAATGGTTTGTATGTGTTATAATGTAGGACTCACATGAAATATTTAAATGTTTCAGATATTCTAGAATCAGATAATACTACCTTATTCCATAAAAGACTATGTCATGTTAATTACAAAGGATTGTAATAAGATAGAATACATGGTCTTCTATATAATGTTAATTCATGTAGTCTTACTTTATACGATGATAGTGTGTATGGTAAATATAGGTGGGTTAGTATTAGTAGGAAATCCTAAAAAGCTATATACACATTAGAGTGTGTTCTCTGTAATCATTGGGGGATTCATGGACTTCATCTCATGGAGGAAAACATTAATTTTTTATCCTTATAGATGATTTATACTTGAATTTTTGGATATAAATATTGAAAACCAAATCTAATATGTTTCAAAACATTAAAAACTAGAACTCCATTGTAGAAACTTATTTTGTTATTATGTTAAAATATCATATAACTAATAATGTATTAGAAAAACAATCCACTAATTTTTTTAAATTTTGTACCTCTAATGTTGTTAGAAGGCATATAACTGTTGTGGAAACAACACAACAAAATGTGTTATCCAATAGAATGAAAAAGACCATCCTAGATTGTGTTAGGTTAATTTTTTTGTATTCATTTTTTTAATGTGCTTTTGGGATAAGGCTTTTACCAAAGTGTTATACCTGATTAATAGATTCTCATCCTCTATTAATTATTCAAAAACAAAATAAGATCTCTCTGTAGGAAAACCACATAGTCATGATAACCTTAGGGATTTTGGATCCACATATTACGCACATTCGATGAAATATAATCTGGAACCGATGGATGTAAAATGTGTATTCATTGGTTTTATAGTATGTGTTAATGGGTATAAAATGTGGGTAGAGAAACCAGGTTATCAAAAGTGTATTATCAATCATGATGTTTTTTTCTAAGATTTATGTCATTTAAAAGGAAATACTTTTGAGTATATAGTAAATAGTGCACCATATCCCAGGGATATAGTAGTTGGTCCTAACTCTTAGAAAATTTAGAATCTGATACCATCCCATATATACCCCCCTAAAATACTAATGGTGAATTAGAATCTAATTATGATCCAAAAACTGATGTAGTGAAGGGTGACCTCATGAGATACCAATTGACCCATGACAAATCTAGGTTTAATTACACACCCGGATTAGTTCATTCATGTTGACGTGGATGTGTATTCTTCTTGTGTTGCTCATTTCATGTGTAATTGTGAACTCTAATCCTTTAATAGTTTTTAAAGTGAAGTAAATTTTTATAGTTTCTTTATACTATGAATGATGACATAAATATCATTCTAATAAATAAAACCTCGACTATAGTATCAAACCCCTTTAATGAGAATTTAAAAGGGTTTAGATGTATAATTATAAAGAAATATAACAACACTGGGGAACTAAAAAACAAATAAATGGCCTAGTTAGTCACTATGGGATACCTGAAATGTGAGGTAGTGCACTATGGTGATATTTTTTCCCTATTGTTAAACATACATATATTCATGTTTTACAATATTTTTCTTTTATGAATGATTTTTCATATTCAAAAGTTGGATGTTAAAACATTTTTCCATGTTAAATTATACGAAACCTTTTATATGAGTCATAATGAAGATTTTTTAGTGAAATTTATTTTGTATAAATTTTACTGTTTACATAAGTATTTGTATGTATTGAACCTATCCTCTAGGAAATGGTACAAATGTTTTCATTGTTTTATGATTTCAAATGGTTTCAGTTGAATAATATTTAATACATGTGTTCATTACAAACATTTAAATCATAAAACAATATAAATGATTTTATATGTTGATGAAATGGTAGTTAATGTTAATAACATGGGATTAATTTTCCATATGAAAACCCTTTTGATTTCTTCATTTAAAGTGAACGAAATTGGAAATAAAAAAGGGATTCTTGGAGTGGAAATCATTTGGAATAAAAAATGTGTTTTGTTTCTATCCCAAAATGACTCTATAATTTTTTTTGAAATGTTATTTCAATGAGGACATTAAAACTATTAATATACCTCTAGGATAACGATTTATGTTATCTCTGAATCATTCACCTATTTGTGATTTATAGATTGATTTATTGTGAAACATACCTTATAATTATGTATTTGAGAGTCTTATATATTCAATGGGGTTTTCAAAACCCAATATTGAATTTGTGGTGTATACTATGAGATGATTTAATAATGATCCTATGAAACCACACTGACATGCCCTAAAATGGATTCTTATGTATGTATTTGAGTCTTCATCTTTATTCATTCATTTTGGAATATAAGTTTTTTATGATGATGATATTGTAGGATTTGTATATTCTGATTATCCTGCAAATGTATACACTCAATAATGAATTATTTTTTTCCTTTACATTACATATGATTGTCTAATTTATTTAAAATGGAACATGAAACTAGTAGTTTCTATGTCCACCATAGAGGATGATTACATAACCTTAACCAAATTCATTAAAGAAGCTATTTTGTTTAATGTTATTACTCATGTGTTTTCATTATTTTCTTATAGTGTGTTTCTATAATATAATAGTGAATCTATGTTATTTTTTTCTAAATATTGTGTTTTCCATGGTAGATTTTTGAACATTTAAATTGGACTTTAGTTTTTTAGGTGTATAACATAATCTAGGACTCTTTGTGTTAGTAAGATACACATCTGGGATAATCTGTTCTATTGTTTGTCTAATGAACTACCCCTTAAAAATATATCTACTATATAAGTATTCTGAACCATGTCCTAGTTCAATAATAGTAATTACAAGATCTCCATATTTTGATTGGATAATTTAAATTTCATGATGGATATTTTTTGAAATTACAAGCTAACAATTTCATTTATAATAATATATTGAAATTCATGTTCAGTATTATTTTCATATGAATAGAATGACTGAAATCGTATATATATGTTTGGGGAATATTAATTACTCTTCACTATCAATGATGTGAATTTTTATTTGGATTGTTTTTATTAATAGCGAATTGAACTTGGATTTTCTATCCATGTTGACCTATTAGATGATCCTTGAGGTGGGTTTGCTTCTTCTCCTCAGTATTGATCCATGTTTCCAACTCTTCTCCAATGTGGTTTTTATATGTGCTATTGAATGACACAACCTCACAGTTATTTGAACTTCTTATCTCATCATCGATATAAAAATGATCTTTATTTTTTAGCTTATTCACTCGCCACCTGACACTACATAGAAAGCCATCATTACACCTGTTATCCCTTTTCTTCACTGTGAACCCTAATATTCCTAGTTATGTTGTATTATCAAATTCACCATGGTTCTTGTTTCCTGATATAGAAAGATAAACATTATGGTTTTCTCATCGAAGGATCTCGAGTGGAATAATAGAACCACAATATGTTACTTGAATCGTGTTCCCTAGATCATAGAGGACCGTTCTTCTACAAGTGGACATCATGTTTGGTGGAAATCTAGTGGTAATATTAAATAGGAACAAGATATAGATTCCTCTTGCATAATGTATAATTTCCAGTAGATTTATATATTTACATTCTAATAATATTTAGGTAACTAAATATAGAATTGTATGAGATTCATTTTTGTATCTATTATTTTATCATATAATGGGTACATGTGTGAGTTAGTGCATTACTGGATGGTGGAAAATCCATATGATGGATTTCATCACCGCTGTCTAGTTTAGTATGGTTAGAGTACTCATGATATACACCTTACTGTGTTAGAGGTTACCACTTAGTATATAGAGGACCCTCTCCCTAGTCTGTTAGGGGGTACAATATAGTAGGTAGAGGACCCATTACCTATTTAATAAGGGGCCTCCAATCAATAGGTAGATGAATCACACCCATGTCTATATGTACTGTACCATTCATTATGTAGATAGAACACACCTTCATCTATCAAGGGGTTATGGCTCAAAATCTATTATACAAGTATGGAGGACTAGTGCCCTCTTATGATTGGGGAGTACAATCTTCATAGTTAGAGGAACAATTCCCCAGTACTACAAGTGACTACCATATTGACCCACACAATATGTATGAAGGACCAACACATTGATATGGTAGAGGAGTAACATCTCCATGAATTGATGAACCACACCCTGGTACAATATGGGAGTATCCTCTCTATATAATCATTGAGTATAGAGGAATCACACACTAATAAGAAAGTAGAGTACTATATCCATGCATAAAGAACATATTCCAAGTTGGGATAGGGTATTATCATCTATATCTGAACAATGAGTATGGAGGAACCACATGATGATATGAAAATGGAGTACAATCTCGATTGATAGAGGACCCATTCCCTGGTCTGACATAGGAGTATCATATCTATCTACAAAAAAATTTTAATGGACTCATACGTGAGTATACGAGGGAAATACCATCTCCATGGATAGAGGACCCCACATGATGATATAAAAATGGAGTAGAATATCTATATAAAATTTTTAATGATCATTCTTGATCACTGCAATCTTCAAGATCCACATAATTAAGAGTTACACTCATAACATCTCACATCATATCTCAAAATCCACTATGAAGTCCAGCATCAAATTCTACATGTTAAAACACTCAGTATAAGATACTCACATCCAAAGTCAGAGCCTTAACGAAGGTGATTTGATAGGTATAAGTGTCATAATGAGTTATGTGAAGGGTATAGGGTCTTCACAAAATGTCAACCCTCTATGCTACTGAACAATGTCCTCACAGGAAAATGGATTTGTGATCAGGTAGTACTACATAGTGTGTGAGGGTTCTACACAACGTGTCTCAACCAAAATCAAAATGAATGCATGAGTCTTTTCTTCAGTTTGATGGGACAGAACCACAAATATCTAATATTTTATCACAATTAAACATGAATAGATCAATTGATCACATATTCTTTATCCTCATTGAAAAGTGTATGGGATAGTCTATTATGTTCCCTAAATCGGACAACCAGTTTAAAAAATGCATCTCACCACATCACACATGAATGGGGTTTGGTGGGCCAAATCCAATGTAATGTCTCAGATTTTCCATACTTTATTCTAAAAAATATATGGAATTATTTCGAGACCAGGCTCTGAGATGGCGTGCAGTTCCGAGGCCCAGTTTGCATGGAACAAATGTTTGAATTTAATTTAATAATTAAATTTCGCGTGCATGTGGTTTTCCTAAAAAAGTTTAATAACTCTTGAATGGATGCTAAGATCAGAAATCTGATGGAACCATTGCATTTAGAGCAGTGGTTTTACCCTAGAAGAGACCTATCATCGATTGGCGTAGGCCGATGGTGAAAAATGGTTTTTGGACGTAACCGTAATAAAATATTTAATTTAAAATATTTTATTAAATCCTTGTTGTAGCGAAATATTTTAATTCTTTTAAATAGAGATTTCGCAAGGGATCAGGGTTACTTTTCTCATAACCCTGAATCTCCCTGGGGATCTCTGGATAAAACCTCCCAATGCGGCGATGGTGTTCTCAACGACCTTTGTCGGTGACGATGAAGCGATGATCGGATCTTCACCTATAAACACTTCGAATCCAGGTAGGATGTTTGTTTTTTATTTCCTTCCACATTTTTGATTTCCAGGTTGAACGTGGACTAATCCACGAACAAATTATCCCGCGGATCGATCATTCTTGCAGGATGGGTTTTTGCGGGGATTTTGAGGTTTTCATTCTTGAGGTTGTTTTGGTTTTGATCTAATGGTGAAAAACTCAGATCATCACGAACAACGATCGAGGTTAGTCCCTCTTGTTCGATTTTTTGTGATTCTTTCCTTGCATTCTTTATGCAGGTTCTTCGTTCTTCATGGGATAAGAACAACAATCGATTATTCCTCTGACTTACGGCGTAATGATCTGAGACTATAGATCCGACACAGGGATGAACCAACAGAGATGCAATGACGAAGACGACGAATGGATCTAAGATATTCGAGAGAAATATCTCTTAGAGTGTATTTCGTCGGAAGATCATATGTTGTTCGTTAAGAAGATTTAGGGTCTGAAACATCTAGATTCAGTGTTAGGATGATGAAACGAACCAGAGCCAGGAGGTTCACGGCAAATGGATGACCGAATAGAGATCCGGAAGATCGGACGAGGCGCGAGGAGGAAGACATGGTTCTGGAAATTTCCCAACTACATGGTGTGTAGTATAGGCTACACAACGTGTGTTCGTCAGCGGACCACCTGGTGTGTACTCCAAGAGTACACGGACACGGGTTGGGTACATGGCCGAGGACATGGTGTGTATACCCCTCCCTGGCAAGACCTAACCAGATACATGGGATAACTCATGTGTTGGTACACGGGCATGCGACACGGACACGGACAGAGACCGTGTACGGGCACATAGATAGCGTACACGGAGCGAGCCCTAGGTGCTCGAACATGGCGTGTGATTCTTCTACACATCATGTAGTTACTTTCTATCTAACAAGACAAATGACATGGGCTATTTACATGGGAAGTACCCAGAGTCAAGGAACATGGCGTGTGATTCTTCTGCAGGCCGTGTAGTTGAGTTTTACACACCTTGAATGGATGACATGGGCTATTTACATGGGCAGTACCTGGGGTCAAGGAACACGACATGTAACTACACTACATGATGTGTAACCAATTATTCATGGCTTGAGCCAGTTGCCTTTTGTGACATGGACCGCTTTCCTTAGGGTTCATCCCCTAGGTCTTTCTCTTGAAGGTTCCCGGTATCATTTCATACATACAGGAGTATGATACCTTCATTAGGAGTTCCTGAATAGAGTTTTTGGAATCCCCTCTGTGAGACTAATAGCTGGATCCATTATTCATTCCTGGAACCATAGGTAGAATTCTTGGTATCAACGTGACCAACTATACCCGGGCACCGATCCTATGCTTAGTGGATTAGCTTACACTGAGTTGACGAAATAACCCCATGACTCGGTTGTGATCCTCATCTGAGCATCATGTTCTCAATGTACTTGTGGAGTGTGTTCTCCCAAAACGAGTACTTCATGTCTCTCTCTCTTCAGTCCTAGGAGTGTGTTCTCATAGTTGCATGATTAGTGGAATCTTCGTCCTAGATCCTAGTGGCAGTTTCGAAATGGTCGTTGTGTATGAGTATATCTAGATATTCGTGTTATATGTTCTATCAACATATCCTGTGTAGAGATGACAATATTTTTACATTGTGGTATTTTCCCTTGTTGTCTTCCCATGTGGTTTTCGAGGTGTCCTACTGGGTATTGTTATACTCACCCTTGCACGGGCTTTGCATGCACGTGTCGTGTCTTGTGCAGATGAGCGATCCTTTGAAAGGATTCTTGGAAGACCAAGACCGGATGGTACTCAATGAGATCTGACTGGCTGAGGTGTGTTCCTATGGCTACAGGCTGTAGTCCCAGCACCTTTATTTATATGTTGGACTTTGTTACGGACTCTCTTTTGGTGGGCTTGTACTTTTAGCCCAGGGTTTTACTTTCATATAATTTAATTTCCTATTGTACTATGTTGGTTGGGTTTTAGTGTTTGCATGCATCTTTTCCTTTTATTAGTTTTTACTTTTCAGCTTTGTGGGCTTGGAGATGTGGGTCCGTGCGTACAAGTTTATAACCAATTCCCCCCATGTTAGTAGCATGCCTACTCAGTGTTAGTCACCAGCCCCTGGCCTATTGGATGCGGGTTTGGGGAGTTGCGGCTCGAGCCCCACTGGTACGGGTCGTGACAGCCAATAATCTGAAATAAATACCAAATTTATGAACCTAAAAAAGATTTCCAACATTGGTTTTAGAATGACAACATCACACTTTGGGTAGAAATTCCTAACAAGGATCATGTAACGAGCCAATATTTTTAGTAAAAATTGTTTCCTCAACAAAATAGTATTATATGTTATTATACAAATAAAGAATATAGAGAAAACAAAAAATAATATGATTAATTACTATAAATTGTTACATTAATCAAAAATGAAACCAATTAAAACATCAAAAATTACAACTAGATGAAGAAAATATAATTTTGAAAATAAAAAATAGGAAATTTTGGATTACACCAATCTACAAGAATAATCACGCCACTAAAAACACAAAACAGTAGAAAAAAATAAGTAAACCAAGAAATATAATGTAAATATTGAACCTTGGGAGTAGTTGAGTTGAATATTAATTGAATAAATAATGAAGTATTTATAAGAAGTCATGTGGCCGTTGGAATTGTTATTTAACCATTAAAAATAGTAACCCATCCTTTGAAATAGCAATTTTTCTTTAAATTATAAATTTTAACAAAAATAATATTTATCATGATTAATTTATATAAAAATAAACATTATAATTCCAAAAAATGAATATCATGATAAATATTCTCTAGAAAAATATAACCACATTTTTAAGAAACTATATTTTATTGAATTATAAAAAAAATTATTTTATATTAAAAATGAAAATTACATATTCTATAAATCTATTTTAATAAAATAACTATTATTTTTGAGATTAGAGAATAAAATTATTATCGGGATATTTTTTGCTAATTTTATAAAAAACATCACTTTTTATGTAAATTGTAGAAATTATGTATTTCACATAACTAATTTAACTCATGTTAAATCATTCATGATGTAATAATGGAATAATCCTTTATATAACATTAGGTTAGACCATGTTTTATTTAAATTCATAATTGATTAATTAAAATACAATAAAATCAACTTTGAATCCTATAAAGAACATTCCAACACCTAATGTCAAAAGTGATTCATTAAAATATCAATTCATTTTTTATCCCACATTCCTTTCTAATAAAATAATTAATTATAATTATAATGAGTATTTAAAGTCTTAAACTAAATATATTATATTAATATATGATTTATATTTTCACAAAACCATTTTTACATGTTTTTTCTATTGATGTATTATTTTATTCAATATTATATTCTAAAATACCCATCTCCTCAGGTATAAATAACCCATATACATTCCCTTGTTAAAACACTCCTCATATCAAATAAAAATATCAATATCTATCCAAATCCTAAATCATAATCCTCATAAAATTTTTGGGAATGTTCTGGAGAAATCAAACTCTGATCACAAAGGACTTATAGTTGTGTACATGAGAAGATACACTAAGGAGGGAGTATGTATCAAATAATTATGCCCTCTTTTCTTCTTACTTTTCTTCTTTTAACACTATTACATTAAAAAAATATACAAATAAATTAATTTTATGTTATGTAAAAATTATATTATAGAGTTAAACCAACTGTAATTATCATATTAATGAAAAATATGAATTTCATACTTCCCTTTCCCGCTCTTTTGACAACGTCATGTTAGACGTCGGTTAACCAACTATAGAGACATTGTTAAGACAGTTATTATAACCACATTAATTAATGTATATTATGAATTATATATAATATATTAATATTTAATTTTATGTATTCTCTATTTCAAGAATTAATTATACTAATGTATAAATTACATTTATTAAAATAGGGAAATCATTGTGAAATATGAGATTTTTATGTAAACTATGACACCAAAACACTTAAATTTTAACAAAAAAATATTATAAAATTTAATTAAATGATTATAATTAAAAAATAGTTTTATAAATTACAATAATAAACTTTTGTACAAATATTTTAATTAATCTATGTTTGTTATTTAAGAGTGGAAAAAAGGGACAAAATTAACCGGGAATTATGGTAAGGGGATTCTCAAACCCATCTTTGTTTGATTGGGTTTTCATTCATTCACTCGTATTTCAATTAGGATGTTACTTTATGTACCTTACATATCATTTCATAAGTATTCCATTTTCTTTTATAGAATATAAAAATTTCCATCCTACTTTAAAGACAAATTTAATGATTTTCCAAAATAAAACTTCTTTACAAGTCACATCCTGACTCTTATTGAGATTGTTTCTTCCTCACTAATGTGTCATAATTGTTATATAATTTCTTTTTCCATTTATCCTCTAGTAAAACAAAATTCGTTGTTGAATGTATGATTTTTAAAATTAAAACCATTTTTTAAACTAGTTACATTATATCTAATATTGATATATGCTCTATGTGTCATGCATGGTTATGTAAAAGTTTTGATGTCATAGGTGGGCCTAGAAACTTTTAATCCTATAATATATTGTCTAATTTTATGTATCTATTGAGATAATGTGCAATATATGAAAACATGATTCTAGATTTTCCAAAAATATTAATGTTATGATTATTCACATATCTTATGCATGAATATGATTCCTTCATTGTTCTCAACTATGTGTTGTTTTGTCCACAATGACAAGTTGCTTCATATTTATGAATTTCCACATCCCATGCCTTTATCCCATGTTTCCCAAATATTTTTTATCTTTATCATGTTCTTATGATATGGTGATGATGTTTATGATCACCCATGTTATTTTGATTCATGTCCGTTATATATTATCATATATGGATTTTATCTCACCCCTTTCATTGATGTGTATCCTCAGGTGATTACTTGTACTAATGAGAATAAAAGGGACACAAAAAGATGATATATAATATGGAATTAAATATTTTTTATTTTTTATTACATAAATGTTATTTATAAGAAAAATATTCCCATGATACTAAACCGTTTTATCGTGGAAATGTAACATTATTATGTTATTTATCTTTGAAATTGTTTAATAGTCATATATAACAATGTAGGGTTGCTATAATTGGAATCAAATCATGGTTCATCTAATTTTTTTCTTAGGATTACAGAAAATTATTGGAAATAGTTATTATAAGATTAAGTATATGTAAACATCCAAGAATCAATTATTCCGAAAAATGAGTAACATAGGGATCCATTAAGATGTTCATTTAGAGTTAACTACCCAAAAGAATAAATTATTTACTCATTCTATTCTTACATATTTTATGTTCAAAAAAAACTATTTTAGAAAATGGTGGAAACTAGGAGAAACCAGACAAAAAACCCATGCGAGGGATAATGTAACGATTATTCAAATGACATCCCCAATACAATGGGAGGTGGATTTAGAATCATTATGGTGATTCTTATGAATTTATCTCAGGTTATTATTAATAAAATTAATATTTTGGTACATATTCTATAACCCATGAATGATAAACTTGCCATTGAGTCCATTATGCGAATACAATCAGAGATGTTTAGTGGAATTTTTGGTCTACTTATCATTAAACAGTTGGTTAAATAAATTGATAAGATATTTTGTGTGATCCTTTAGTCTGGTAAAGAGAATGTGACTCTTTCATTTTATCATTTTGAGAGATAATCTGATCAATATATGGGGTCTATAATCAATAACAAGATGTATGATGAAATAGAAGAGATGGAGTGGGATGAAATTAATGAAATAATTATTGTCATGTACTACCCAAAAAAAACCTAAAAAATCGAGATAGAATTCATAGATCTGAAGAAAATTTAAGGTGAATCTATCAAGGATTATAAGGAAGTATTCAAAAGGTTTTCAATATATGCCACAATTTTTGTTATCAAAAATAAAAAATATATAGATTATGTCGTGGTCTAAAACCTCACCATTTTTAGGATCTACAAATTCGAGAAATTGGGAGATATGAAGAAGATGTTTGATGTAATTTCAAGGTATATATGTAGTTTAGAGAATTTTCCCATGGATATGGATATAATTATAGAACAATGTATTTTTAACCTGGTGGGTCAAACGACAAATGAAGAAGGAGGATCCAACTACCCACATGTCAATATTATGAGAAGAAGAATCATGAGAATTTTTTTGAAAGGGATAGGGAAGTTCTTCAAGTGTAAGAGAGATGGCCTAAAATCTCATGAATGTCAGAAAGACATGAAAATTATTGTCAATTTTATGGACTAAAAGATAAAATCTCTTAATGCAACACCCATGGTTAATTGCTTCAATTATAGGCAGTAAGGGCTCTATTAATTCTTTTTCACTATTCCTTGAGTCATTTAGTGAAATTAGCATAAAAAACCAATAAATCCAAAAAAGGGAAATCATATACCATAACTGATACTAATGTGGATTAAGAAAATTATGTCATACAAGGAACGCATCTTATTCAATTCTCAATGGAAAATGTTTTATTTCATTATGATTCTACTCATTACATTATATACATCACGTTTTTATTACTATTTTATCGAATCCTCAATAAATCATTTACAGATTTCCATAAAACACCAAGTTGTAGAATCATTTAATCTCAATTTTAGGAGTCTTATTATATTGGTGTTTGTGGGAATATTCTTCTATTAAATCTCACAATTCCTCTATTTCTAGAATTTTATGCTATATTGGGTAGGGATTGGATCTCATTATTTTTAGAACACATAAATTATCATGTAAAGTATTATATTTTCATATTATTAACCATAAAATTCTCCTCAAAAAATGCAAGAAGGATCATAAACCTCCTTTGGAAAATCTCTCAATGGTGTTGGTGTTGATACCTTGTAAAGAAGAATAACATACATAAATGGCTAAGTCAATGGAATGTATAAAACATGAGAAAATTACCATTGTTATAGAACATAATGATGTATTTCATGAAGAGTTAATCAGACATCCCCTGGAAAATGAGGTAGGGTTCCCAATAGAGATCATACATATATCCACCACTATCTCCAAATGCCCCTAGAAGGTGGCCCCTATCAAACTGGATGAGTTAATGAAAATGATATAGGATCGTTTTCATAAAGGTTTCATATAACCTAGTGCATAACAATGGGGTAAAATAGTACTCCTTTTCCGAAATAATGATCATTCAATGCATTTGAGTATTGATTATTGGGAGCTCCACAAGATCCCCATAAATAAACAAGTACACTCTCCCATAGATTGACGACTTGTTTTATCAGATACAAAGAGATAAATACTTATTAATGGTTGATCTTTGTTCTAGATATCACAAACTAAAGGTGAATAAAGAAGATATTCAGAGGAAAACATTCGAAACAAGGTACGAGAACTATGAGTTCCTTGTAATTACCTTCCAAATTAATAATTCCCCTAAAATATTCATAGATTCAATTACTAATGTCTTTAGTTAATAGCTTGAAAAATTTGTGATAATGTTTATTAACAATACTATCATTTAATCCAATATAAAAGATGAACTTAATGAGCATATAAAGGTTGTTTTGGAAACAATAAAGAAGTATAAAATTTATTACTTGATCAACAGGAGTGATTTTTGGATGTAGCATGTCATATTGTTTCGTAATGTCATCACAAGTAATGTAATTTCTATCAACCTTAAAAGGAAACGACAATTGAGGGATGTACTAGTCCCACTTGTGTCATGGAAACCAGTTGTTTTCATTGATTGGCCGGGTACTATAAACATTTTTTGATCAATTTATCACAATTTTATAGATCTATAACTAAGTTAACAAGGAAACATGTATTGTATGTCTTTATGGAAGAATGTGATTAAATATTTAAGGATATTAAGAAGAGACTAATCACTCCACTAATACTCAAACTACCAACAAGTGGAGAATTTTTTTATGACATTAATTGATGCTTTAATGAAAGTATTGGGTTCTATACTCTTGAATAATGATAAAGTGATATCCCATTCTTCATGAAAATTAAATACCCATGAGGAAAACTTCCCAAAGTATGATCTAGAGTTAGAAACTATAATATTTTCTCAAATGATTTAGTGGAATTATCTCTATTGTGGGAAGTTTTATATATATATACCAATATTAAAATTTTAAAGTATATATCTATATAGAAGGAGTTCAGCCTACATAAAATGTTATGACTACTTCTAATCATAGAAAATAATTTCTCTATTCAATTCCATTTGAAAATGGTGAATATTATAGATGATTATCCTATTAGAAAGGAACCCTATACTCTATCCATGTTATGGATTGAGAAAAACTCTATTATTATAAAAATTGAAAAGAATGGATCTATAAATCATAATAGTGGGGAATACCTCCTTCCTCAAATAAATAATTACCAAACTATCTACTTAGGAGAATATCATGGAGGTAGAATGAGACAGTCTAGAGATTCAAAAGAAGTTGAAAGTATTAAAGGAAGGTAATATACATGAGATCCATATCGATGATGATGGTGTGGTTTAGTTTGGAATGAGGATATGTGTTCCTCAATCACATTATATAAATATTTTTAATGAATAATTCACATAGATCATTATTTACCATCGATCATAGAAGCACTACGATGTAGCATGATATTTGAGAACACCTATGGTGGGACACCATGAATTAGGAGACTACAGAGTATATATTGCAGTGTTTGGTATGTCAGCAAGTTAAAAAAGAGTGAAAAAAGTAAAATAGAATTATGAAACCATTTCCTATACCCATTTGGAAATCGGAGAATGTTACATTATAATTTTTCACTAGTCTCCAATAAACAACTAAAGGAAATAATGTGATATTGTTTATGGTTGATAGACTGACCAAGTGTCGGGACCTGTCCCCCAAGGCATGTTTCAGGAAAACCCTAATCCCGGCTTCCATAGGCTAGTGTCTGGAGACTAGAATCGGAAAGGAATATCCTTATAACGTGAAGGAACTTCCTTTAAACCTATAAAAACACACAAATCTAGGAGCACCACAAGAGGAAACCACGATGTAAACTACTATTGTGAAAAGTGTGCTAAATGAAATGGGGATAGAATGAAATCCCCATTGTAAAGTACTAGTATAACTGAAAAGAGAAAAATAGCTCATGAATCAGTCAATGATGATCCTACATGAAGGGTAGGTACAACTCAAAATCATTAGTCTTGTGTCACACCATGTCAAATGGTCTACATATGAGCACCGTCCTATCCTGGCTCCCTTAGACTTGATCAATGTTTTCCATCATCTCCACAAGACACAATAAGGTGTTAGAAAATCCCATGCATAGGTGAGTATAATAATACTCAGTAGGGACCTCAGGACCCTCGAAGGTCTCCCTGGCTTCCACAATGGAAAAAACCAAAAAACAGGACCACAATCACAATGCATCAAGCAATCATAAACTCTACTTTGGAATATCCCCATACATATACCTAAGTTATCAATATATACTCATCTCATACATGAGGGAAGAATATAAAAAAGGTAACACCATGAAGGTAACACCACGAAGGTAAAAGTACCACACAGGTTACACTACGAATCTAACACCATGAAGGTAAAAGTACCACACAAGTAACACCACGGAGGAAAAAGTATCACACTATTATCACCATGAATATATCACCACAAAGGTAAAAGAATCAACTCACACTATGTATTTGTGAAGTATATAATTTCAGAAGATCAATCATAAAGCTAGATCATCTTATCCTACTAATATGTGCTACTTATGACCATACGGAGTCTGACCGACACATGACCGATAGGTACTAACCCCATGAAATGATCCACACAGGATCCGACCCACCCAGATTTGATAGTTACTAACCCTCGTAATGACCCACATAGGGTTTGACCCACACAAGATCGGTATGTTCTGACCCATACAGGATAACTGAGCACTGGCCCACACAGGGTCTGACCCATACAGGATCAGTATACGCTGACCCACACATTATTGTTGATCACTGACCCACACAGGATTTGACCCACACATGATCAGTTCTGACCCACATAGGATCGCTCTGTACTAACCTCGGTATGATCTGTCTCCAACCTCCACCTCACTTCCTGCAACTGGATTCCCACTCATAGAACGCTTGATTCTAGGAGAACCACTCCTAAAGAAAACAGTCATACCTCAACCACTACGAAGAAGTATTTCAATGGACCGCCATGTCATAAGGGTTCCAATGCGATAGGGGATGCGTCAATCGGATGCCCAGTCTGTGAGTTATCAGTGTTTTTGTTCCGAGGGACTAGTTGGATTTGGATTTGATCCAACCCATACGTACTCCAACTATTTCCAAAGCTCAAGTAGTGTATTCCAAAAGGAACACCTCGCCCCACTGGTCTCAGCACCACCAACAGTTTTTCAAATGGAAACCCCATTCTCAAGTAATGGACCTTTAAGAGAAACTGGGCCAAGTTGGGTCGGGGTATGGTCCGACCTGGACTAACCCGGTATATGCCGACCTGACCCAGTTTGGGTCTACCCTACCTGGTTCAGGTCCGACCCGGCTGGGCAGGGCTGTGGCAGGCTCGGCCTACTAGGTCGCGGTCTGGATTTCCCCTTATGGAGGGTGCAACCTGGCCTGCAATGGACGGCAGCCTGGACCGCAAGGGGGCGGCCCACTAGGCTCTCATATCCTGGCCCGCAGAGGAGGGGCCCACTAGGCTTGCATGGCCCACTGATTCTGGTCTTCCAAGCTGGTATGAGGGGGTTTCCCTGGTTTGGAAGTCGAAGTGGAAGCACCTTTATGTGATTCTAGGTCATCTGTGGGACCCACTGCAGGTCCCACTGCTGTGGCGTTAGAGATGTGGCCCCTCCAGCGGCGCTTCATTTCCCGCCGCTACCTCCTCCTTCAGCTATCAATTGTCAGCCGCCCTACATAACCCCACCATTGCTGGAAAACCATGACCCTTCTCTGCTGGTGGCACATGATGGCGCGTTGCATTACCTCCACATCCAGCCGATGCCAGCCGCACTACTGACCTCCAAGACATAGTGTCATGACCTCCTCCTGTGGTGCATGATGGTGTGCCGCCTCCATCAAGGCCAGCCAGTTCCATCCAATGCCATCAAATATCATCTGGGATCTCTCCAAACCCGAAGCTAATGTTTGCAATGAATGCACCAAAATTCCAACAAAGGAGTAGGGTCCATGCCTTGTTCGTTTGGCCCATGCTCTCCAAGTTAGGTTCATTGAAAGATTTTAGGATTCAAAAATCAATTGAAATTATTACAGAAAATAAATCCCCACCTTAAGAATGATATATAACACCAGCAACTAAGTAAGTATCGGTATTCGTTGCCCCAATGACAAGCCACCAATGATGTCGCTCAATCATCATTATTTGGTTTGGGGTTCGGTGTCTCTCGTCACCGCTCTTCAGAACCAATACCATCCTTAATGTGTTGGGCATCATGTAAATTTACCATAGCATCATCACATGATGAATTTGTTCCATTACCCCTCCCCATATTCCATATAAATAGGATAGGGGGAGTGTAAGTAACGATCGTGGAATTTATGGGAGTTCATTTAATAGGAAACATCTCAAATTTCAATGACAATGTTGCTTAGGATTTGAAGGGTCAATCAATTTAATGGCTTGAAACATCATTGGTCCCACACTACCGCTTGTCCGTTAGAGGAGAATAATGAAATAAATAAAATAACATAGTAATTTTATTAATATTCTAAAAATTCCCAAAATCTAACTTTTTCTCCAGACTTACTGCAGACGAAGTGAAACCTCTCTTAAGTGAATCTCAGCACTGTGGATTCAATGGCTCCCTCAGAATTCTAATCCGAGCAGCGATTCAAATGATAGGATACGTCACCCACAGGTTTACAGAACGTACCTAATAAAAGTTCAGAAATTCATTTCGTGTGCACCGAGCCTCGTAATTCCACACCGTTAATTTTCACAGACTCAAATTAATTCCATATAATTAAAAATATTACATGGAAAATTCAGGTCTTTACACCTAGACTACCCACTTCATCACTATTTAGGAATATTTATCACATGAAATACCTTATAATATATATGTAAAAGATGTGGTAAGTCTTTGTGGGGTTACACTTTCTATAATATTTTAACATGGTGAAAGGGTCACCAGTATATTCTTAAGAAGAAATAACCCTTATTTGAGCAATTAGTGAAATTTAAGCTAGAACTATCTCCCCAAAACTGGTAAAAAATCTGAAAGAACTATTCTGACGCCTGATGATATGGTAAGATCCTACTAAATAGTACATTAAGGTGGATGGGATCAGTATCTCACATTGGTATAGTTATCAGATAAACAAACATTCCACTCTAGTACTCAAGTCAAACTATATCAAAATATCTATGGGAAGTGATGTAGAACTCCAAATTTTTGGGATGATGTTGGGGAATTAAATCTACATGTACTTGATCTTGTTCATGAGATGACAGACATGGTTCAATCCATCCAACAACATATAAACGATGCTAGATGTTTGGAAAAGTGCTTTGTTGGAAATCGCTGAAGGGACTTCTAGTTTGATGTTGGAGACAATGTTTTCCTTTTAAAATCCCCATCGAAGGGAGTCATGTGGTTTGGAAATAATGAGATTCATAACCCAATGTACTTTCACTACTTTGAGATCCTTGATTATATAAGAGCAATGGAATATTAGTTTGCACTTACACCATGTATGGAAAAATTTCATAAAGTGTTCCACATATCACTACTGAGGAAGTACATAGTTGAATCCTCACATTTACTAAATCCATAGGCTGTATAATTGGATAATGACCTCTCCTATTAAAGTAATCTAGTGAAATCTTGGACCATAGAGGAAATGTTCTATACAACAAGACAACTAACATTTTCAAGGTATTATGGAGGAACTATAAGTATGATAAAGCTACTTGGGAACCATAGGAACTAATGAAACAAAATTTCCCTCACGTATTCTCAAAATATAATATTATCTGATGTTTTAGGGATAAAATTTCTAAATGGGGGAAGAATTCATCAACTATTGCTTTTAGTAAAAAAAATATCATGAATTTCTGTTTTATAATATTATACAAATAAAAAAAATATAGAGAAACCAATATATACAAGGTTTCATTAATAAAAACTATTACATTAATCGTAAATGAAACCAATTAAAATTCCAAATATTAAAATCGGATAAAAAACATATAATTGGAAATAAAAATGGAAAAATATTGATCACCCCAATCTATTGGAATCATCCCATTGACTAAAAACTCTATATAAAAGATGAAAAATACTAGAAAACCAAAAAAAGTATAGAAATAGAGAACCTTTGGATTAATTGAGAATAATATTAAGTGAATGAATGAAGTGGTATTAGTATAAAGTAAAGTGACAATTTGAAGAGTAATGTGATCGTTGAGAATAGTAAACTTTCCACTGAAATCATAATTTTGACCTCAAATAATAATATATCATAAAAATAATATATATCCTAATTAATTATGGTAAAATTTGATTTTATTATTACAAAAAATCATTATCATTATTAAAAAACTAAAATAAAATATAAGCATACTTTTAATAATCTGTAATTTAATGTTTTTTAAAAAATAATAATATATACATTTAATATCAAATTTATCATATTAAAAAATTTATTTTGAAAACGTGAATATAATTTTTAAATCAACATGATTGAATTATCCAAGGGTTATTTTTGGTTAATTTTTTAAAATACATAAATTTTTGGGTGAATACTAGAAATACAGATTTTCACATAACCATTGTAACACAAATTACATGATTTTTTATGTAATATTGAATTCATACAATATTGAACATTATGTTAAGAAATTTTTTATTGTATTTCATAAACTATTCCTTAAAATAAAATGAACACAATTTCTAAACCTAAAATGAACATTCCAAAAACTAAAGAAAAAATTTGATTCCATAAAATATCAATTTCTCTTTCCTTCAACATTACTTTTTAATAAGTTAATGATGTTTAATAATAATGTGGATTTAAAGTCTTAAAATAATTATATTATTTTAATATTAGATTTATATTGTCAAAAAATTACTATTACAAGTCTTACATTTGATATATTATTTTATTCAATATTTTATTCTAAAAATACGGCACTCCTCACGTTCATATAACCCATCTCCATTTACTTTGATAAACACACCTACCATCCATTTCATATACCTATATCTACCAAAAATCCTCCCTCTAAATTTTCTTATAAATCATAGGAATATTATGCAGGAATCCAACTCCAATCACTAAGGAGATATACTGTTGTACAAGAGAAGCTACACCGAGGAGAGAGTATGTCTCTATATACTATTCCCTCTTTTATTCTTAACTTACTTTTTTTTACCCAACTAATTTATAAAATATATACTAGAAAAATTATTATAATGTAATTTAAAATTAAATTAATGATTTTTACCTACATTTATTATAATTTTTATGAGAAATATAAATTCCATACTTCCCTTTCTCTCTCATTTGACAACGTCCTGTTAAAGTTCGGTTAACCAACTACAGAGATATTGTAAATAAAATCATTATAAAAAATTAATGGATGGATAATATGAATTATATATATAATATATTAATATTTAAATAAATTTATTCTAATAATATAAAATTAATTTATACTAATTTATTATTTACATTTATGAAAATAGAGAAATCAATGAAAATCTGTAAATTTCTAAGTAAAATATGATATCAAAATGATTTATTTTCTCAATAGAAATTATGAAATGTAATATAATGATTATAATTGAGAAATATTTTTATAAATTACTATAATTAACTTCTATAAAAATGTTTTAATAAATTTATTTTTGTTATCTAGGTGGTGAAAAAGCGACAAAATTATGTGGGAATTAACGTAAGGGGATTTTCAAACCCCACTTTCATTAAGTAGGATTTCCTATTTTTTAAAAAAAATTAGTTGGGTTATTAATTTAATATTACTTATATATAATTTTATTATTCTTTTATTTTCTTTTCAAGTATATATATGTTTCTCACCTAGTTTTATAAAATATGTAATGATTTTCTAAAATAAATCTTCATTCAAATTCAGATCATTACTCTTATTCAGATTGATTCTTCCTCACTAAATTGTGATGATTTTTATATCATATAGGTTAAAAAATTTATCAATTGAAATCCCAAATTTTTTTCATGAATTTATGATTTATGAGATGAATTATATTCCTTTCCATGGGTTATTTTATGTCTATGATCGATATATGTTCTATGAGGTGTGCATGATTATGTAAATGTTATGATATCATAGGTGGGACTAAAATTATATATCCCTCCAATAAATTGTGTAATGTTATGTATCTAATTTTATTATATTCAATATGGGTGAACACGATGATATATATATTTAAAAATTATGGCGATTTGATTGTGAACAGATGATATGAATGGACATAATGCTATCTATTTTCACAACTACGTATAGTTTTGACAGCTAACACACGATGTTTCATTTTTATGCATTTCCACATTAAATTCGATTTTTACATATTTACCTCTTGTTTTTATTATTAATATATGATTATGATATGATGATGATGTTTATGGTCACCCATTTTATATTGATTAATATCCAATATTTATCCTCTTAATATGCTTTTAGATCACCACTTTCATTGATGTAAATCCTCAGGTGATTACATTTACTATAGAAAAAGTGAGGACTACTAAGAAGCTCTAAGAGAAGGAATTGAATAATATTTATGTTTTATTATGTAAAATCTATGTATAATCCTGATTTTCCCATGATAATAAAATATTTGATCCAATATATGTAATTCCATTATGTTTTTTATCTTTAAAATGTTTTAATAGTCATGTAAGAAAGTGTAGGGTCACTATAATTCAACAATTGAATACAGTATGAAGACATCATGTCTAGATTAATGTTTTATAATAAAAACAAATAATAATAATAATTTTTTATTTTTATTTTTATTTTTAATCCCTCATTACAAAAAATCCTGCATTTAATCGAACCTCCATCACCCGTGAGGGAGACATCATTAAAAATATTTATTTCATTTAATTTATTATTATAATAAATCTTAATAAAAGAAAATTAATTTAAAATATATTTTAGAAATCATTCCAAAACATCCCCACAAAATGGTATTGAACATTTTTAAAAAAAATTATTTATTAAATTAAAACCATTCAATTGTACTTACCAAACATATTTTTTAAAATTTTATTATTATTATTAAAAATAATAATAACAACCATAATGTTGACCATGTAGATAACATCATTGGGGATCCATGTCCATTAAAAATCACGAAGATGATGAAAATAATCCCCCATGAGCCCATGCACATGGACTCTTCTTGAAACTGATATAGTCACCCAACATGTCATCATCGCACATCAATTGGGAAAAGAGGGATTATTGACATAAACTCGAACCAACTCGGTAAACCAGAACTCTCTTCACACCTTGATCACATCCTTAATCCTAAAACCATACTCATGGAATCAATCAGATAAATTTAGAAAACTCAAAACAACTCATTGTGGTCACAGCTGTCGTGATTTTGGGGGTTTGACCGTGCTCAATACATCTCAGGTAATGTAAAACTACATCTATAAAGGCCAAAACTGAGAAATGTGAAAAATTTTGTAGGGAGGAATAAGAAAAGAGGTACAAAAATTGATAACTAGGAAGTATTTTCAAATGAAGATAGATCAAGAATATGTATTTTAATAATATGGTACAAATAATTATAAAATTATTTAAATAAATTTAATTCTTCGACAAGGATCATGAAAAGATCATACAATCATAGAACCAAATGAAGATAATAATCCATGATTTAATTATTTAATAAAAATGGGAGAAAAACAAAAGTGATGAGCCATACATCAATTTGGAAGAATTTTTGATGAAGAACAATTCTGCATCGACATCATTTATGCGATCCATGAGCTCTGATTGGTACAATATTCTCCAATCCTTAATATATTATTATTTGTATGAAAATACACAATAAACATCATTCTATAACATCTCTAAAATAATTATTATTATATGGGAAAACTATGGATCTTCTATAAACATATTTTTATTCATATTTAATATGTCATTGGATTTAATGAAATAATTAAATAAATAATAGTTTTTTATTTAACTAATTCTACTACGATGGTTCTCAAGGAAAACACACAATGCCAACCATAGTTTTTTCATGCATATGGTAAAAAAATATTCTTGACTCAAAGGTGGTTTCATATTTCTTATCTGATTCCCAAATATTTAGTTATTTTGGTTAGGATGATTAAATAAATTTATTAAATTTATTATTTTATTCAATACTCTCGTCAACAACTCCCTAAATCAGAACTCTATTTCGGAACAACTTTAGGTCAAACATAGTGTAAACCCCACATTCTGAATATAATCGTTGTCTCATATTTCCAATCTAAGACACCATTTATGATATATTCAAATTTTATTGGAAAACAACTTCTCTGCGAAATAAAATATATTTCATATATTTATAAAATTAATTCTTGACTCATTGGGCCATGAAATCTCACGACGTCTCAATGCATGTCTCTAAAATTATTCCTATATATTTTCTAAAATATTACATGACAAAAAGTCTCTATAATCATCAATATATTATTATTTTAATAAAAATTGATAACTTTCATGGATATAATCTACTGATAATCATTGATATCAAATCATGTATATCACTACTAATGATCATATATAGTTTTAGGATGAGATAATAAAAATTGATATCACCAAGTTAGGTATTTATCCTTATACATATATATAAATTATAATCAATTTTGATATAATCTTAAATACTATACTAATAGATTAGTTTTGTTTGAGTTGGTTCCCTAAAACTAACTATTGGATCAGAATGTATAAGAATATGAATAAATATAAGAGGGGTTGAATTTTCTATTTAAAAACATTAATTTTTACCCTTAATAGTAATTTGTTTAATAGAGTTAAAAATCATATTCACAATAGAACTACTGTAATAAAACATATGTCATATTTTCCCCTTTATTCAAATGAAATGAATATCATAATTAGGTTAATTACAATCAGTATTCTACAAGTCATATTATGAAATTAATCTTATTCGTAGTAGAAGATGGTTTAATCAAAGTAAATATGATATGGATTATAATCATAGTGGTTACGATAAATATATGTAATAATTTTTTTTATTCTATCATAATGTGTATAGAAACATATTTAGGGTTTTATTTTATTATCAAAGTAATACTAAATTAAACTTATATAATTTTATTAATGTAATTATGATAAATGAAATACAAATAGAATGATGAAAAAATTCACTTTTGATTACAAGTACTATAGAAATGTAAATAAATTAAATGATTAAAATTATTTTAAACCAATGATTATAATATCAAATAAACTAGTATATAGGACCATTTATTTATACATTCATAAAAGTATCTCTTACCCACATTAGTGTAATCCCCTGACACGATGATCATATTTTGTATTGATATCCTCACAAGCCCTCGATCGAGAAGATGATTAGCTCTTATTTCTTCTTTGAAATAGAGGATATCAACAAGACGGAATGTATTTGGTCATCCTATACATGTAAACCCATGAACTTATTCACAAAAATCTGTGTCACAAATAAAAAATTAACTTCTAGAAGTAACAACCATAAGGAATAAGAAGTTCACTTCTTGTAAACATCATAGATATTGTACAAAGAATAAAATATAGCTTATCTCTCACATAGTGTCTCAACGTGTCAAAAATCATTTTAGTGTATTAAAATGACAAGTTATTTATAGGTATGAATCCCAATGGTCATATTGTATTGTAATGATCATATTTTTTCCAAAGTTCTTGGAGGGACTTGAACAACTAATGCATAAACAATCATTTAATAAATGAAGGATCAAAATTGTTTTATTCTCAATATAAAAATTGAATACATGAAATATCGTTGGCAATATAGTATTTATGAGTAAAGAGTTGTCAATTTCAATAAAATAAAATAGTTTTATGTGTTTAGAATTAAAATAATATTTACTCTGATGGGTTTATGTAAAAATTATCATTAAGATATTCTTAATGAGTTTGAATCCATTAATATTGGACCTGATGTCCAATCTGAGTAAAATTTTATCCGTATGAATCTATTAAAAATTTATTATAACTTATTTGATAAGTTGATTTTGATAATAATCATAATCATGCTCATTATAATAATTGGACATTGAATTTATGAAGACCTTAAAACTATTTCAATGTATGATGAATGAATATGTTCTCTCTAGGAATATTGTAGAATTATTTGAATATTATAGTATTAGTTATTTTATTTTTAGGAATGACTTTTATTTCTATAACAAAAAGGATAGAAATGTAAAAACAATTGACTTAACAATATACCCCTTTTTGAAATCACAAACTACAAAGATTAAAATATAGAATAACTTTGATATACGTAAGTCCAAAAATAATTTCAAAACAATCATATTCAGAAATGAAAAACATTATACGTAGCTCCCCTAGAGTTTATAAACACTTCTAGATATGATTTTCAATACTACTAACTCCCCCTTATGGTAATAATTTCCTAAGGATTGTATTCATTTATTTAATAAGTGATTCCCCCATTAATATAAAACTATACTATAAAACACTTTCCCCATTTCTTCATTATTATGAGGAATTCTCTTCTTATATATAGTATTCTACTACTTTATCTAGAATTCTCTCCATTTCTAATTTTTAAAAAAGGAATAGGAATAATTTTTCCAGTACCTGTAATGTTTAGAGTAATAATATATAAAGAACAATATAAAATATTCAATAATTAAAAAAATAAATGATAAAAAATTCAATCCAAAAAATGGAAGAAATTCAATCAAGATAAATATGTTTGAAAAGTTGTTTCATTGAATGTTTAACTATAATAAATTTAATCAATACAATAAGATTTTTTGGAATTTGGATCTTACTTCAGCCCATTATTATCCTTTGGGGAATCATAGATATTACAATTAAACCGAGATTCTTGGACTCTTTACTACCTTATGCTACATTTTCAATCATTTATTGATAATATCGTTTTTGTATTCAAGCAGTATGATCATTTTCTTGTGAATCTGAAATATTTCATTCTGATCTTTATTCTCCTCTTCTAAAATTTGAAATTTTTATTCCCAAATTTTTATCTGATCTTACTGAGCTTTGATTCTTTCTAAGAAAATGTTTTGATGAATCAATAGACTATAAATTTCATCATTCTATACATTTAGTCTAGAAATTTATTTTATTAGGAAATTGATGTTTCTTGTAGGTTTGATATATCATTATTCCACTTCTCATATTCACCTTTGAATGTATTGAGAAAGCTTTCCTTGTTTGAAACATCCCTTTTCAAACTATTGAAGGACAAATTTGTTTGTTCCATGTATTTATTTAATCATCCAATTTTATAATAATTTATTATAATTTATAAATCAACTCTTCAAGACCATTCTAGAATTTTATTGATGCTATTATTGTGTGCCTCAAAATTTTCATTGAGGATTTTGAAATCTACTTATAAATGGACAAGCCTATCTACCAAATATATTCCAAAATATATTTTTGTACTGGTTTTCTTAAACAATAAAAAATTACTTTCCAATCATATAAAATATATAAAAATTTATCTGTTTTGTTTAAGGTATTGAATATATAATCAATAAATTGGGAACTTATAATATTCTGAGATCTAGAATCAGATTCCATGATTCCTTTTCTTTTTCCAATTTTATATTTCACTATGTTACTAATATTTTTATTTGTATTTGGTTTCATAAATTTTTAATATAAACTCTTGGAATTAGAGATATGGATTTCTTCAAAATCATTCTTCTTAATGAACTTATTATTTCTATTCTCATCGCCCTTCTTGGATGAAAACGAAATTTCATTAATCATAGGGGATTTTTTTTGTCATGGCTAATTTACTTCTCAATACGATTATATGAAGTATATATTATTTTCTATGAAGCTATAGAAGTTCTTAGTGATAGTTTATCAACAAACTCATTTGTTATTTACCTTAAGCATTTGGATTTTCTTTTTCATTTTCTCCTTATTTTTTAACTTTTCCTTATTCTCCTGCTCTGCCTTCTCCTTCATCGTTTACATATACTTAACATTCTTAGTCTTCAAATTAATGGAATTAATTATCTTACTCCTCAAATCCATTGGTATATCTCTCCAAAACATTATAAATTTGATGAGAGGATCTCAAAATAAAATTTCCCTCAACAATTGAATCTTATGTAACAATGATTTCATTTCATATACCTTTATCATAGGGAATATTTTCCTCAACACTGTATGTTTGTTTCAATATAATTCCTCTATTATATATAAGGTAAAAAAATATTGAGTGATGGAAATTATACATCCTTTAGTAAATTTTGACCATACCCATATTCTGGGAAGTTTTTATTCTTTTTCATTACATAGGATTGTTTTTATAAATTTTCATCTCTATATATCCATTACACAAAATCCTCTATAGGTTTTAGATAGAACTAATGGTATCCTTATTTCATTTCATCATTTATTTTTCTTCCATGCATCAACAACTTATAGGGAATACATATATTGATTATTTTGTTTCTTCATATGAATAGATTTGAAATTTATATGTTTTCCTACTTTTCAATATAATTTGTTTAGGATGGATTTATTTTCGATGTAAACACCTTAGTAATCTTTACAAAAAATTCTTAATCTAAGACAAGAAAGTATCATTATTATTATTATATCCTCAATGATAAATGATATATTTTCTCTGATAAGATATGGACTAATTTGACCATTGATATTAATTATTCTGTTTTCAATCAACTTATTCATAAAACTGGGAAGCATGATAATCAGTGATTTTATGGACTCAGACATAAAAATTTTCACTATCAAATAAATTAATTTGATAAGGTTTATTTGTCTTATATTAAGATGATAATCCATAATATATACATCTAATACATTTAAGTTATGTATATCTCTTCTCTTTGGGATAATTAACCCTTGTATCAATGTTTCCAAAACCCAATTATCATGAATTATATGTGTAACTTCCCTCAAATCCTCATCCATTTTAAATAAATAATATTTTCTATCTATTTTATGAATGACCCCTTCAAATACTATAACTTATAAGAAGTGTATAATTCATCTCCCAAATTTTATACACAATGAAATCCGTCAACGTATTTGTATTCCATTTCATAGGTTTTGTCATATATTTTAAAAAAATATTTTCTACAAATATTGTAAAAATTCACTACATCATAGAAATCTTATATTGTTTCTATATAAAAAATTTATATTTTTAAATCTGAATGTTTGTTGCAAGTATATTCCCATCATATGATTTTAATCATTCTATTCAATAATAAAAACTATTTTTCATAGAAGGATCATGATACTAACCTTTCTTTAATGATAAACCATTTCTTGTAATAATGAGTTTGTATAGGATCCATCATCGTAACTATTAAAACCAAAGAATCATAAACAAATAATGAGAGTCTGAGTCTTAAATGAAGTTGTTTTTAATAGAGAAATCTTGAGGACTACCGATGTGTGATAGAGGTTGTTCCACAATTTATTGGAACAGTTTAGTGATGATTCATATTCCAAGATGATCTGACAAATATGACTTCATTTCTTTGATCTAATATATGATGTTATATCCAAAAAATACCCTAAAAATTTAAACACTTGAGGTTAAAAATAATGTTCTTTATTATTATGTAAATATGATTTAAAAATAAGTTACCAAATTTAGTGAATATGATTGTGTAAATTAAAAGAATTTTGGAATAAAAAATTTTATAATAACAACTATGATGAAAAACATTATTATAATGAGATAGTGTTTAAAGAATAGAATATAGAAAACATACATTTCTGTGTAGAAGTATTGAATCAATAAATTTTTCTTCTTGTTTTGAAATGAATATGACAAAAAAATGTATGAAAATTTTAAATATACAATTTTTATTTTTAATATGAAATCAAATTGAGAATCTCAAATCTGATTAGAATTCGAATCCATTTTTCAAATCTGATTAGAAATTCAAATACAATTGTTTTTATAAATACTATGAGTAATTTAAATACAGAAAACTTTGAATCCTAAAATTTTGAACACTTGATTTTTTAAATATCAAAAATGATAAATCCAAAAAATGGTAAAATAAACTAAGTCCAAAAGGCTAGCTTTAAAAAAATAAATTTCCAAATAATAAACATTTTATAAAAAATATATGAAACCCCCTATAAAAAAGTGTTACTTAATGTAAGGATATGGTCAAAACATGAATTAGATATTAATGATTTCGTTATGGTGATCATTCCTTTATTTTTTTAATGTATTTGACTCTATTTGAATGTAAATGTTTTGTAAATATATCATCCAGTTGTTCTTGCATTCTGAAAATTAGTAAAATGGTATCTTATATATGTTTTTGATCCATAAAAAAGTGATTCATAATATCTATGTGTTTTTATGTGAGTTATGTGTATGGTTTTTACATAACTAAAATTAAGTGGTTTTATCACATATTATTTCAGTTTTAGTAAAACTCATGCCATAGTCTTTGAGTGATTGTTGCATCCACAAAACATGAGCACAACAAATACAAATGCTATATATTTGTCTCTAGTAGAAAAAAAATTTATTGAGTTTTTTTCTTAAAAGACCACTAAACTAATGAATCACCAATGAAATGAAAATTTCCAAATTTAGTATTCTTATCAAGTATATAGAGATCAAATTAATAAACTTAAAGATATTTCAATACAAAATAGTTTTGAGAAGAATAAAAATGTCCAAAATTTAGGGTTATATTTAGCTAAATAAAAATTAATTTAACTAATTTTAAATGGGATTACATTTTATTTTATTGATAACATTCATTTATACATACTAAAAACATTATGTATGGGATACTAGATTATATGTTTAGTCATATTTATTTCATTCCTATAGAATTTTTTTGATCAACTTGTTGTCCATATTAATCAAGATCAAGAGTATTTTATGTAATTAATTTAGTACACACACCATTATTATTATGATATACATAGTTTATAATATGTTCATTCACATAATTATTTTGACATATATAAGTTTCTTTTCATTTTTTAGAAAGTTGAAAAACATGAAAAAATGATAAGTCACCAACCATACTCCTGAAAAAATAAAATCTCATAATATTCACAATGGAGTTTGATAATTATTGATGAGTGTATATGAATATAATTTCATCGAAAAATATTTTCAAAATCAAAGCATTTTTTTAAATTATGTTATAAAAAGAGTTTGATCATAAGTTCCCTTAACGTAATTTTTTGTATCAAAAGACATATATTTCTATCATACTAGTCTCTTGGAGCTTATTTAAGGCCACACAAATCGTTGGTATTTTTGTAAATTTATTAAGAATGGTTAGTATCATGAAAACTATGAGTTTTTTTCAAAATAACATCTTCCTGAATATATCTATTAAAGAAATAACACTTCCTAACCATTTAAAACGGTTGAAAATTAATTAATACTACAAAGACTAATAGGATATTCATATATGAAAATGTTGCTACAAACACATAGGTTTATTCATAATATATTTGAACTTAATGAATATAAACTATAGAAATATATTTTTATTTATTTATAATAATTATTCCATTTTCATAGCATTTCATTCTAAAAACACATTTTACTCTAATGAATGATGTTAATTCTGGTTTTTCAATCGTAGTCTTGATATTTTTACTTTCTAATTCCTTTGGTTTTTCTTTAATATCTTTAATCCAATATTCGTGACTTAAAGCCTCATCATGACATTTAGTTTCAAATTGGGAAATGAAATTAAAATGTTCTACCTCATTTTTTAAAGAACTTCTAATACTTATCTGATTATTTACATCAGTCATGATACATTCATGGGGACGATTCCTAATAAAAAATTACTTGATTTTTTGTAAAACCTAATCATCAACATAAGTTAAAATGTGTTCCTAAGTAAATAGTTCAAAAAAAAATTTCTTCACTATTTTCCTTATTAGAAGAGACTTCTATTAGAGGATGAAAATCAGTTTTTGAAAACAGATCAGAAGAAGTAGATTGGGATAATTTAAAAAAGGATGGGTTTCATCAAATTTAACATGTATTATTTCCTCAAAAATACATGAAGTTTTATTGAAAAAAATATAAGCCTTAGATGTAGTTGAATATCTTATGAATACACCTTTATTGGAATTGGTTGTGAATTTATTTAAATAATCATTTGTGTTAAAAATATATACTTTCCATCCAGATAATCTAAAGTATGAAACCTTTGGTTTCTGGAATATCCATAACAAAAAAGGGGTTTATTAATAAATGGTAGAATTAGAGATGTTTTATAGTATAGAAATTAGTACTAATAGCTTCTTCCCAAAAAAGAATATCAATTGATAATTCACTCAACAAGGATCTTGTTATCTCTTGAAGAATATGATTTCTTATTTTAACAACACCATTTTGATTGGGAGTTCTATGAGTTTATAGTTTATTAGTGATTTCAATGTTAAATAAAAATGTTTAAAATATGAATATTTAAATTATCCTCCATAACCGCAACGAATATTTTTCAAGGAAATAATTTTATTATTTTTGATGATGTCAACGAAAATTTTAAAATATATAAACTTTTTAGATTTCTTTGATAGAAAATAGAACCATTTATATCTAGTGAAATCATCAACTAAAATAAATTTCTAGTACTCGACTCCAATACTTCCTAGTTTTTTGGGACAAAATAAATCTATGTTCACTAACTGTAAAGCATCAGTAGTTGAGACTTCACTAATTTATTTAAAGCATAACTTATATTGTTTTCTATATTGACAGGGGTCACAGAATTTTGAATAATCACATAAATATCTTGGTATATCTATAACAAGTCTTCTTGTACTCAATTTGCATATTTTCCTTAGGTTAAATATCATAACCTTCTATTCCATAACAAATATTGATCATCCATATCACTAATGAATGCAAATTATTGCCTCTTATGGTCTTCTATGTTATGTTTTTAAAAATTCTCATTTTGATTGGCTGAAAGAATGAATTCATCCTTTGAATTGTGTACTAGACATTTATCATTTCTAAAATTAACACGTTAACCTTTATCACATAATTTAATTGTTCTTATAAGGTTATTCTTAACACCTTTAACAAATAAAAATTTTTATATTAAATATTTTCCAAGAAGAACAATATTACCTATACTAAAAATAATTATTTGATAATTATAATCAAAGGTTACTTTTCCACTATTCATTTTGTTGATATTTTCAATGAAGTATTTTTTTTACTAGTCATATATCGGGAGAAACCACAATCAATGTACCATGTATAATTTTTTTTTACATCCTTTTGTTCTTGAAAAAATAGATTTTCACAAACTAAAAATTCTTGGATGAAGAAATTTTTTAAATAAAAAATTTATGAATCCACATTTTTTTTAAAAAGTGGGATTTTTGACATCCTAAGTATGGTACGTTATTTGGAGAAAAATTTTTATTCTATTTACCACAATATTGGAATTTAATACAAATGGGGGATGTTTTAGGAAGAAAATAGTTGTTGCTAAAAATGGTTTTGAGTGACAGTAACCCATCCAAGATTTATTTCCAAGAGGAGGTATTTTTTGACACATCTTATCAAACTTTTCATTTCCAGATGTAAACATCAATATGAGTAATGGTAATAGAAACTTTTCAGACACTAGTTTACAATCAAAAATATTATCCTCATAGTTATTAGATTTTAATGTGATTTATATTTATATATCACTTTTCTCATAAATTAATTTTTCAAAATCCATAGAATGATTATCCTTTTCATAATGGGCTTCTTCAATGTTTTTAGAAATGGAAAATTTTCAAAATGTTTTTTATCCAGATCATTAGAAACATCTGATATTTATTTTTTCAAAACAGTTGTTCAAAATTTTTTTTTCTTGTTTCTTTTTTTCATTTCAAATCACATTTTAAAGTAACATTAATAATCTAAAAACATCATCATTAGATCTTAAAATATTGTTATCATTGAATCTAGATGAATCTTTATCCTAAGACATGCAATTCATCTTAGGATGATAATTACCACTAAAATATATATTAATTAAAGAATCAAAAGTGTGTGCCCTGGCCATAAGACATTCCCTTTCAAAAGGTATTCTATAAAAGCAAAAAATACTCTTATATGAAATTATCATTATTTTTTGAATCATCATAAGAACACACACCACTAGAAATCTATGAATCATTGAATTTAAAGACTTTCATTCCATTTTTCTTATAATATACTTTCTTATTTAATTTAGAATACCTTTCTATCTTGTATTTCCTTTTGGTTTTTAGAAAATCTGGTCTTAAATTTCTTGATTTTGATTCATTCATAATAGTTGAATTTAGAATCATTATTTAATCTCTTTCCTTTGTTACATTTCATATATTGATACTAAAATATTTTTTTCCAACAATAATGTTCAAACTAGGAGTAATTTTGGGAAATTAATTATTTAAATTTTCTAATTCACTTCAGTATGATCAAACCATAAATAAATTTTTCAATGTAGACATAACAACCTTCATTGGAGTTGGAGCTTTTGACTGATTTGATGTAGAAGTAAAAGCCACTCAACCATGTATATTTTTGTCTTTCACTTCATCTATATTCAATCTATTTTCATATGTAAAAAACATTCCAAAGAGATCATAATGGGTAACACTGGTAATCATTCTAGATTCCTCAAAAATTGTTCCCTTCGATTCCCATTCATTAGGAATGGTGTACAAAATCTTCTCCACAAGTATTTCATACCCTAATACTTTTTCACCCATATATTGTAAATTATTAAAAATAGGCTTAATTGGGTGTTGAACCTCAAGAAGCTATTCTCCATATGGATATTAAAAGTATTGGTAATCCTCTATCAGCATAGCCCTAATGGATTCAACAACATTAGAAGTTCCAAATTGAGTAATCTCCAATTTGATCCCAATAAAATTAGTAGTTTCACATGTAATAATTTTCCTGTATATATTATTATTCATTGAAAACTAGATAGGGGTTTTGTACCATGTAATTGATTTCATATTATTTACATTCTGGATTTGTAAAGGTTCTAACTTTTTTGTAAAAAAATTTGTTACCTCCAGTAATCATAACAAAGTTATCAACTCCTCTATTTATAAAAATGGCATTACTTAAATCTATTCAATACTAATAATCATTACAATGAAAATTTGGTGGTCTTGTGGGATTGTGATTTTTAATTGGTCTAACATTAAGTCCTTATATCTTTGAAATAATTAAAAACTTCTTTTTCCTCAAAACACATAATTGTAAAATATAAATAAAATTAATGTTTATAAATGAAGCAAAAATAAATTTCCAAAGTAATTTAAGTATATGAGTAGTGGAATCATACTCTAATAGAACAATCCATTTTTTATATTATTGAAAATCCACATTGAGGGTACGTGATAACCTATAGAACTATTCCTCCAATAACAATACATAACCTCAAAAGAAACCATAGAGAGATAAAATTTCATAATAAAAAACTAAACCATTCACCTCACCAAGACCATCAGATGCATCCTATTTCAGAATTCAAGAGACAAACATGAAAAACCCATATAGACTCACCAATGAAACCACCTAATGAACCATTTCAAATTTTTAGAAATAAAAAGTATTATAACATCATCACATTGCTTACACAATCACCTCGATATGCACATCGTTACACCAAATCCATCAGATCAATGTATCAACATAGACCCTCGTCATCACCGAGAAAACCATTGTCTTCACCATATAGTAGCACCAGAATCGCAGTTGAAATACACCATCAGATACTGTCATCATTGAGGATAATTATTCATTGTCACCACTAAGAAAAGAAATGTGTCATCAATATTGTAGTCAATGCCACCAGGACAACAAAGATAACATAAGAAAAGAAATGGAGGATACACCATAGGAAGAACAACCTAAAGCCCCAGACACCTCAGCATTAAACCAATAAAAAATGGTGGTGTACACCATTAGAACCCCCTGTGAAGGTCATTAGCTGAACAAAAACCAGTGAACCACCCTAGGAACCCATCAACATAGACTTTAACATTGTGCTACCGACGACTACTAAGAAACACCAACACAACACTGAAAAAAAGAGTGAAAGTCGGAGGATGAAACCCAAAAAAATATATAAACAATAAATGAAACCAAAACCAAATGAAAGAGTAATTGGTGAGAAACAAGACATAAACCATAAAAAGAGACTGTGTTTTAACCCTCCTAAAAAAGGGAAGTGAATGAAAATCAAAAAATCACCATTGCGGGGGGGATGAAACCATAGAGAGAAAATGGGGGCTAAAACCCTAAATGAATAACATTAGATATGTCACTATGCTCAAAACCACAATACAACTAAACTAATTCCTCGTTGTTCCCATTACTCCAAATCTTCCCTGGAGAGGAGTGGTGGAGATCGAGGATATAGTAATGTATGGTGGATTAAGAAGGCCTTCACAGAGCTGGGGGAGGAAAAAAGTGAGAGGAGAGAAAATAGAGGGACCTAATCCTAGAAAAATGAGTGGAGAGAAGAGGGAACTAGGAAAAGAAAATGGGAAGAATGGAACAAGGGATAATTTAGTTTAAAAAACTTTTGTTTCTAACCATAACAATAATTTTATTAATAGAGTTAAAAAATGAGTATTCACAATAAATAATATATATTAAAAAATATATCAAACTAGGTCCTTTTTTATGATGAAAATAATATCTTAATCAGGATAACTTCAATAAGTATTTGAGAAATCATATTAAGAAATTAATTTTATTCTATGTAAAAACTGATTTAATCAAAGTAATAATGATATGGATCATAATAAAAATGGTTATAATAAATATGAGTAATAAAAAAATAACGATTTAGTCACAAATAGTATAGAATCATTTTTAGGGTTATCTCATATTAACAATGTAATAGAGTATAAAAAAGTTATTTCATAGTTAATATAACTTTGATAAATGATATACAAATAGTAAGATGGAATGAATTCATTTTCTATTATAAATGTAGTTGAAATGTAATATATGTGAATGAATACCATTATTTGAACCCAATGATAAGGGTATCATGTAACCTAAGATAAAGTTATATTTATTTATAATTTCATAAATTTTTTTTTAAACACTAGAGTAATCCCTCAATACAATGATCGACATCTATCTTGATAAACCCAAACACCATCAATCAATAAGGTGATAGGAACCTCTGCCTTACTATATTTGGAGGCCTTGATCTTATTTATTGGACTTTGTCTTCCTATCCACAGAATCCAATAATCATATTCACAATAATGAGAGTCGTGCAATTAAAAAAACATATAGATGTAACAAGTTCAAGGAATAAGTGGTTTAATTCATGTATACTTTGGAGGACTTGTAAAAAGTAGAAAATTAAGTAGATCTCTCACACAGTTTTTCTATATATCATCAGCCTTTTTAATTTCACTAAATGACCATGTATTTATAGGTGTGCATCCCAGTGGTCTTCTTAAATTCCAACATTCTTATTTTAACTAAAATCCTGATAGGGACATACACACCATGGACTTCAATGGCCATCATGTAATTGAATTCACAACATATTTTCATTATACATATTACAATTGAATACATGAAATCATTTTTGAAATATTTTATTTCAGAATTATGATTAATTTGTTTTATTAGAATGAAATAGTTTTCCTTTTTCAATATTATAATAATATCCACTCTAATGGATTTACTTTTAGAGTGTCATTAAGATATTATTAGTGAGTGTGATCCATTTATTTCAGATCTGATTTCAAATATAATTAAAAAATTCATCATTACAAGTACAATACTGAATGTCTTAAGTGCGATTTGATAATATTAATTTTTTCATAATTAGATACATTCTCATTAAAATAAATGTAATGTGAATTTTTGAATAATTTTAAACTATTTCAAAGTATGATGAATAAATATTTTTCCTATAGAAAAACTATAAAATGATTTGATCGTAAAAGTATTTGTTATCATATATTTAAGAATGAGTTTGTGATTTCCATTATAGAAATATTGGAAATGGGAAAAATAGATTTTTACTTATCACAAATTTCTATGTAGTTTATGATAACGGTCATTCATAATTTTTTTCATTGATAAAATTCATATCACATCATTACTATTCATTTATGTAACATAACATGTGACAATATAATAAGAGTATTTTTTACACTGAAATGTCCTAGAAGTACCACAATATGATGAGAACCCATATGTTTTGTGAAAGAATTATTAAATATAATCTATACAACTGGATGAGATAATTTTATCCACACAAATTATATAGGACATAAATGGTAGAGGCTCATAGTACATTTGAGAGCATTCTTATGGGTTATTCCCTTGGTAATTTCTAGTGTACTAAATGTTTAGAACGAGGCTCACCAGTAGGAAATAAATATTTACATATATAATTGGATGTTCATATATATACACATGTGTACTAGTCCTTATACATTATGAATACTATTAATGCATATTATGAGTCCTGTACATTTATGTATTGATGAAAACCATGTTGAAATATGTTTTTGATAATGTAGGATATGATGGGTGAATCATGGATGTTACTTCATTAATGATGAATGCGAAAAATAATTTTTGCTTTTAGTTCATTAACTAAAGGTAGTTTCTCTAGAATTTTGATTTAAATGATATAACCTAAATAAATTCATTCCCATGGTTTTCTATATGCATGTATAATTATTATAATGTAATATAATGAGAAATTAAACACAAAGGCCGATGGAACTTATAAGGCCCCAGCCTTAAACCTTACTTAATCTTGAGTTATTACAAGATTACACATTGAGGATCTTTTCAGGTTTATATTTTTAGGGAATTAGATCATGAAACTTGCATTACATTCCACATTTAAACAAAGTGGTTACATAAAAGACAGTATTCATTCTTCCCATCAACGGAAACATATTGAAAATAAAACATGGATTCTTTCTTGACACATCCTTGACACTATCATCACATCATGTACCTTTCCCTTGACCTGTGAAAAACATTTCAAAAGCTTGGGATGAGCATAAAAAGCTCAGTAAGGGTTATAAAAAAATATGGAAAGGAAACATGAGTTCATATATACATAAGAATGAAATCATAATTTACCAATAAAACATATCCACTTTAACATACCTCATCAAATCATGAATAAATCGTAGAAATCATAAGACATAAAAGGTTACTTGAGGCATTCATAACATTCTTACGTAGGGAGTAACCCTCTTGGTTACATTTGGAATACCCATCACAGCATATTCCCTAAATCTCTTCGGAGAAACCTTAACGTTTCACTCCTTCACGTTACCCAATGAATTGGAGAGCTATATCGGGCTCACCCGCCCTTAGTCTATCACGGAACTACCCGTCTTCATAATAATGCCCAAGAACCTCAACATAATCGTATCACATAAAACATGCATAAAAGAAAACATAACATTTCCACCTTTCAATCACAAGATATCAATACAACACATTGATATAAAAACATTATGAAAACAATTTTCAATACCAAAATAAAATAAAAGTAAAACATGGTATTTATTTTTCTTTTTTTTAAAAAGGTATGGCTTGTAGAGGAAGCCGAAACTCAAATAATGGTCATGGTGGCGGAGAAGTCGTTGTTGCCGCATACTTACGACAAAAACATTCCCTTTTGTCATTTAGTAAACTCTTTGTATAAAAAAGATTCCTTTTGAATAAACATAAAAGTAAAAGGGGTTTATACACCGTATAAAAGAAAGTTGTGTATAAAACAAAATATGCCTCAATGAAAGGAGATTGAGACGAAGTCCCATACAAAGACGATATCCTTGGTTTAGGGACAAATCAATTAAATAATTATGTATGACAAACGAATACACCAAATATAAGTGGATATTAAGTGTAAAATAATCAAAGGTCATTCACACATATTCAATGTATGACATATTCAATAACTACATGTTGAACCCAAAGAAATTGAAATTGGGTTAAGAAGTTCCCTTGACAGCCTAACGGCGTCACATAAAAAAAGGGTATCTCATCACTTGGACGTAAAATTTACATAAATAAGGATATATTAGAACATATCCAAACATAAAAATATGTAAATTAAAAGACCCAACAAAATAAGTCTTTTAAAAAGAGGAGGGTGAAAGGTTCCCTTACCGACATGGGTATCTTTCGAAACATACGCCTCGTGAAAGAAGGACAACACAACATTGATATAAATACTCATAAATGAAAGAATATTACACAATGAGTAAAATAATGGTCAGTACATACACCACTCAAAGGAAATTGTGGAAAATGTAGTATAAATCTCACAGGAATAAAAGTGAGATGAAAAATCCCTTACGAAAACTCGACAGCCTAATGGCGCCACTTAAAACTTTCAAAAATGGATTGATGAGATCAAATAGGGTATCTAATCACATTAAAATAAAATGTATAGAAAGAGGAATATAAAATAACATCCCCCATCACAAAAAATAGGAGCTTAAAAGAAGTGACATAATGGAGGGTACTTAAAAAGAAAGAGAGAGGTTAGATCTCTTACGAAAATTCGGCAGCCTAAAGCGCCACTCAAAACTTCCAAAATGGATTGATGAGAGAGAATAGGGTCTCTCATCATATGAACATAAAAATTAAAGTAATAGTAATATAAAATAACATCCCAATAACAATAATGATGAGCTTAGAAGGAATGACATAAAAGAGTGTACTAAAAAAGAAAGAGAGGTGTAGGATCCCTTACCTCGGGTCTGACTTGACTCGATCATTCTTTAACGTCCTAAATAATAAACTTGAGTTAATTTACACTTTATTAAGAACATTTTTCTAGTTCATTATTTATTTTATATCACTTATTGTCATGTTATAAACATTATGTAATCATTTAAGTTAATAATGTTTGTTTTGTTGATATTTGGTTCTTAAGTCGAAAGTGGACTTCTTACAAATACATGTTGTTCATGTGGTCAAAGGTTCTTTATATCCAGAATTAAATTCCTGAATTGGATAGAATATATATCATATATATCCAGCATATACATGTATTTATAATATTACATAATCATTTAGAGGTAAGAAATGAAATGCACCGTTCAAGGAGATGGTAATCCGTACGTACGCATGAACGCTACTTCCATTTATTTGTCATATTAATAGAATTAAAACTAAATGAGAGTTATTTATATTTTAATTCTAGTTTTATATTCATAATTTAGATGTATAATTCATCATATATATCCATTATATACATGTACTTATAATAGTACATTACATTAGGGGATAAGAAATGAAATGCATCGTTCATGGAGACGGTAAGCCATACGTACGCATGAACGCTACTTTCATTTCTATCTCATACTTTAATGGAATGAAATAATAATGATATAGAGGTATATAATAATTCCAGTATAACATCATACATAATAACATTAAATCCATCCTTTCTACGTCCCACGTATGGCATTAACGAATCACATCACTTTGAGGGGGCGATAGTCCGCACTTCCTTAAATGAAGTTATCGCGTTTACCCATACTGGAAACCATAAAGTTATTACCCAAATGAAAAATAAATAATATTAAGGAAAACATAAACAAATTATATATCACATATTAATATATTTTCATCTTAATGGCCACCTTTTAAGGTGTTAAAAGAATGTTGAACAATCATCGTTTCGGGAGGCCGAAATTTGCCATCCACGGAAACAGTATGTTCATTAACCATTAGATGTTGGTGTGTGAAAGTGTATCTCGAATCCTTCTTCTAAAAACATCCTAGTATATTTATGATACTGGATTTGTTACAAAAGAAATTAATAAAAAGAGTTTAGGGGGTTGGAGATGCAAAATAAAACAAAAGGACTCAAGTGAAGACATTACCTTAAAATCGGGTAACTCCCATTAGTTTGAGCTCAAAGGCATTCTTGGAAAGACTTCTGCCCAAAGTGAAGCTTCAAGGAGTAATAGAGGGAAGTGGAGAGACAAAATGGGCAGGTTTTGGTCGAGGAAAAGGCTTTGGGAGTGTGGGTAACGAGGTAGAGGTGGGGGGCTTTTATAAGAGGAGAGGAGGGGCACTTTTGGAAAGTAAAGAAATATTACTTTATTTGAAACTGTGTTTCGATTTTAAAAGGTCCCACATTGATATAATTCGTGTATAAGGTGATAATGGTTTGAAATCCGCCCATCCAATAAGTTTTGGATATGTGTAGTTCATAGAATTTACATTATCATTCCATTTTAGTTAAATCGTCAAATAATGATGTCATCGCTGCATCATTATGATGTCATAAATAATATAATCTATTTAATGTGTAAAAATTATAAAAAACTACTATGATGTAGGAAATCTTTTTATCTTTCCAATGACTATTTATAATAAAAAATCTTACTTGTATAACCCAATTTAAAAATTGTTTTAGTAAAACATATCATGTTTGTGCCATTTTTTACATTAACATTAAATAAAAGATATTTATGTCATCTTCCAACCAAAGTGGCCCATGGGGTCCCCAATTTGACCCATGGCTTTTCTTGGTCGTCCATGACATATCCAATGAGGGTAGAACATGTGTCTGGGTCATATCATATTATTAAAGCATTATTTTTACCTTAAACTACACTAATTACTACTAATCGCGATTACAAACTTAATAAGTTACTATTCACGAAAAAATTATTTTAATCTTATTGAACCAAATTTTACTTATTAATGAAAACCATGTATGTCGGATTTTTGAAATTAAATACCCAAAGATGGAAAAATTTCATTTAAACAGAAAAATCAGTTTTTATAAGTACCACTTAGTGGTGTTACTATTCATCAAAAATTGATGTTTTTCAGAAAAATCCCAAAAATTCACCCTAAGCTATATTTGATATTCCGAATTCAAAAATTAAGTCTATTTTAAAAAATTCAAATCATATAAGTCACATTAATTAATTTAATAATTAATTCTCGCTGTCAGAGAAAATAGCGTGTTTTTATGAAACAATAAGTATCAAAAGATTGACACGGGTTTAAGTCTGATTTCAAAGTGAAATTAATTCCAACGACCACTATTGGATTTAATGGTAAAAATATATTCTAATTTCTTCTTAAAACCTATTCAAAAGATAATCTAATCATATAAATAAATTATATTAAAAAGTGGTTTTGAATTAAAATACAACATTTTACACTATTCATTAAAAAAATGTACTTTATCGGAAAGATACAAAAAATTTACACAAAGTAAATTTTGATGTCCCGATTCTTAATAAGAGTTTTATTTGGTTCAAAAGAATGTTTAAGAGTGAACAAAACTATATTTAATGACGGTTCACCATCAAAAGGTGATAAGTGAACCTTTAGTGAAAACTAGGGCATATACGCCTAAAATTGAATTCTTTCCGTATTTTAAGCCTTTAGCTTTTATTGGATAAATGTAAAAACATTAAAAAAATATATATAATCATATTTTAGTTATTTCTATCCATTCCCTCCAATACAACGGATACATGTTAACTACCATTTAAAATAATATTATTTTATTATTAGAGTGCAACGTAAGATTCCCAAGAAACTCGTTGTTGCGTGTTGGGTACGCCATCGAGAATAGCGTCCCCTTTAAAGTCATATTAATATTTTATTCATGAATATGGATAAATATAAAAATGGAATATTATTTATTTACCTGGGGTGTAACATCCTTCCCCCCTTTTGGGAATTGCGTCCTCGCAATTTTAAAAATTGAGCTTGGAAACATCCTTGAAAGTCCCACATCGGGACAAGATTCGGTAAAACAATCACTTTAAAATAAAGTAAGATAAGTACAGAGGTCACACGAGTTAACCCATTTTTAGAAAAACATGGACATGGAAGAAAACGAAAAGGGTCATGTTCTTGAGGGAGAGTGATAGTAAACATGTCTAGGAGAAAGATAACCATAAGAAAATCACAAAATTGTGATGGGTTAAACGGTGTTGGGTTCCCCTGTAGGAAAAGTTAATAGACAAAATTTTTGTTTTAAGTTACTTTTTATTGAGGAATTTATTCATAAGGAAACATAATCACTTATCATGTTGACTTTCAACTTTTATTATATTCCTTACACAAACTCATATTTTTTCCAAAAGACGAGTTTTTAGGGAGACTTGTTCGCATTAAGAGTACTATAATCAACTTCTAGAGAAGCACCTAATCCACAAAAAGAGAACTATACATTTCCCATGTCTTCAAACCTTAACCAAAACTAAAACCAAAAAGGTTACTATAAGATCAGATAATTCAGAAAAGGATAACCCTTTATAAAAAGAAAATCTATTCTTAGTCTCAAAATTTGTCCAACAAAACCTAAAGTTCAACGAGGACCATTAGATAACCAATTTGTCCATAAAATCCTTCAAAGTAAACCAATATAATATTGAAACCCAAATACATGAAGGATTTAGTCACATAGCCTTCCAAGTTAAATCATAACATTTATCTCTAAACAATATCAGTTGCTCCTAAAGTCTCGTATTGAAAAGTAATTAACCTAATCACATATCCTCTATGATAGGTTGATAAATTTCTATAGATAACCCAAAATAAACTTACTCTTTATTCATAAAATCATATAACTAGAAATAATTAGTAAAACTAACCAGGGACTTCACGTAGTCCAGTGGTAGGCGATAAATACCAGTCGCACTTTGGTTGTGGGTTCGATTCTCGCAGCTTTGTCCGACACGACGGGTTGTCACACGGTCTGCGTGTTGTTCTTTTTCCAAAACTATATAATTCTCAAAACATTTTCCAAAACCAGATAAAATCTTCAAAAATAAACAAAACATATTTTAATCTCAAGTTTATCTGATGCCTTTAATTTTCCATCATAACATATAATAGCCCATAATTACCTCAAAAGTAAGGATCATATAAACTCTAACGGTTACCATTATAATTATTACCTGAACTTCCACATCGATTGGTTATCTCGTATATGATTCACTACAGAACATACCAAGGTTCAAGTGGTTGATCATGACTCCTTGATATTTGGTTTAGAACAACCATGAGTTTCCTCATTGAATACCCCATTTCATCGAGTCTCTTAATCAGAGAACCACCACAGTTTCCTTCAAACCAATTTTCACTTTGGTGCCTGCGAGATCCAGCCATTCACTAAAAATAGAAATGTCAGTGTGAGTATATCAACAAAACCATCATGTACTAATGAGTAAGATAAACACTAAGATATACTTACTCATTCACTTAATCTAAAACTAGGACTCTTTCTGAAATCCTAACCATTATGGTAATGTCACCTATGCTTAAAGAATACCCTAACCTCTAAAGTTATCTAAACCGACCTTTGATACCAACTATAAGGCCCCAGCCTTAAACCTTACTTAATCTTGAGTTATTACAAGATTACACATTGAGGATCTTTTCAGGTTTAGAGTTTTAGAGAATTAGATCATGAAACTTGCATTACATTCCTCATTTAAACAAAGTGGTTACATAAAAGACAGTATTCATTCTTCCCATCAACGGAAACATATTGAAAATAAAACATGGATTCTTTCTTGACACATCCTTGGCACTATTATTACATCATGTGCCTTTCCCTTGACCTGTGAAAAAACATTTCAAAAACTTGGGATGAGCATAAAAATCTCAGTAAGGGTTATAAAAAAAATATGGAAAGGAAACATGAGTTCATATATACATAAGAATGAAATCATACTTTACCCATAAAACATATCCACTTTAACATACCTCATCAAATCATGAATAAATCGTAGAAATAATAAGACATAAAATGTTACTTGAGGCATTCATAACATTCTTATGTAGGGAGTAACCCTCTTGGTTACGTTTGGAATACCCATCACAGTATATTCCCTAAATCTCTTCGGAGAAACCTTAACGTTTAACTCCTTCGCGTTACCAAATGCATTGGAGAGCTATATCGGGCTCACCCTCCCTTAGTCTATCACGGAACCACCCGTCTTCATAATAATGCCCAAGAACCTCAACATAATCGTATCACATAAAACAAGCATAAAGGAAACATAACATTTCCACCTTTCAATCACAAGATATCAATACAACACATTGATATAAAAACATTATGAAAACAAATTTCAATACAAAAATAAAAGAAAAGTAAAACATGGTATTTATTTTTCTTTTTTTAAAAAAGGTATGGCTTGTAGAGGAAGCCGAAACTCAAATAATGGTCACGGCGGCGGAGAAGTCGTTGTCTCCGCATACGTACGACAAAAACATTCCCTTTTCTCATTTAGTAAATTCTTTGTATAAAAAATATTCCTTTTTAATAAACATAAAAGTCAAAGGGGTTATACACCGTATAAAATATGGTTGTGTATAAAACAAAATATGCCTTAATTAAAGGAGATTGAGATGAAGTCCCATACAAAGACGGTATCCTTGGTTTTAGGATAAATCAATTACATAATTATGTGTGACAAACAAATACACCATATATAAGTGGATATTAAGTGTAAAATAATCAAAGGTCATTCACACATATTCAAAGTATGACATATTCCATAACTACATGTTGAACCCATAGAAATTGAAATTGGGTTAAGAAGTTCCCTTGACAGCCTAACAGTGTCACATAAAAAAAAGGGTATCTCATCACTTGGACGTAAAATTTACATAAATAAGGATATATGAGAACATATCCCAACATAAAAATATGTAAATTAAAAGACCCAAAAAAATAAGTCTTTTAAAAAGAGGAGGTTGAAAGGTTCCCTTACCGACATGGGTATCTTTCGAAACAGACGCCCCGTGAAAGAAGGACAATACAACATTGATGTAAATACTCATAAATGAAAGAATATTACACAATGAGTAAAATAATGGTCAGTACATACACCACTCAAAGGAAATTTTGGCAAATGTAGCATAAATCTCACAAGAATTAAAGTGAGATGAAAAATCCCTTACGAAAACTCGACAGCCTAATGGCTCCACTTAAAACATCCAAAAATGGACTGATGAGATCAAATAGGGTATCTCATCACATTACAATAAAATGTACAGCAAGAGGAATATAAAATAACATCCCCCATTATAAAAAATAGGAGCTTAAAAGAAGTTACATAAAGGAGGGTACTTAAAAAGAAAGAGAGAGGTTAGATCTCTTACGAAAATTCGGTAGCCTAACGGCGCTACTCAAAACTTCCAAAATGGATTGATGAGAGAGAATAGGGTCTCTCATCATATGAACATAAAAATTAAAGTAATAGTGATATAAAAGAACATCCCAATCACAATAAAGATGATCTTATAAGTAATGACATAAAAGAGTGTACTAAAAAAGAAAGAGAGGTGTAGGATCCTTTACCTCGGGTCCGACTTGACTCGATCGTTCTTTAACATCCTGAATAATAAACTTGAGTTAATTTACACTTAATTAAGAACCTTTTTCTAGTTCATTATTTCTTTTATATCACTTATTGTCATGTTATAAACATTATTTAATCATTTATGTTAATAATGTTTTTTTTGTTGATATTTGGTTCTTAAGTCGAAAGTGGACTTCTTACAAATACATGTTGTTCATGTGGTCAAAGGTTATTTATATCCAGAATTACATTCCTGATTTGGATATAATATATATCATATATATCCATCATATACATGTATTTATAATATTACATAATCATTTAGAGTTAAGAAATGAAATGCACCGTTCATGGAGACGGTAAGCCGTACGTACGCATGAACGCTACTTCCATTTATTTGTCATATTAATGAAATTAAAACTAAATGAGATGTATTTATATTTTAATTCCAGAATTATATTCATCATTTAGATGTATCATTCATCATATATATCCATTATATACATTTACTTATAATAGTACATTACATTTGGGGATAAGAAATGAAATGCACCGTTCATGGAGACGGTAAGCCTTACGTACGCATGAACGCTACTTTCATTTTTATCTCATAATTTAATGGAAAGAAATAATAATGATATAGAGGTATATAATAATTCCAGTATAACATCATACATAATAACATTAAATCCATCCTTTTTACGTCCCACGTATGGCATTAACGAATCACATCACTTTGAGGGGGTGGTAGTCTGCACTTCCTTAAATGAAGATATCGCATTTACCCATAATGGAAACCATAAAGGTATGCCCAAAATGAAAAATACAGAAGCTTAAGGAAACTTTAAACACTTTATATATCACATATAAATATAGTGTCATATTAATGTCCACCTTTGAAGGTGTTAAAAGAATGTTGAACAATCATCGTTTCGGGAGGCCGAAATTTGCCATCCACAGAAACAATATGTTCTTTTACCATTAGATGTTGGTGTGTGAAAGTTTAGCTCGAATCCTTCTTATAACAACATCCTAGTATATTTATGATACTGGATTTGTTACAAAAGAAATTAATAAAAAGATTTTAGGGGGTTGGAGAAGCAAAATAAAACAAAAGGACTCAAGTGAAGACATTACCTTAAAATTGGGTAACTCCCTTTGGTTAGAGTTCAAAGGCTTCCTTGGGAAGCCTTTTGCCCAAAGTGAAGCTTCAAGGAGTAAGAGAGGGAAGTGGAGAGACAAAATGGGCAGGGGTTGTCTGAGCCAAATCCTTTGGGTGTGTGGGTAAGGAGGTAGAGGTGGGGGCCTTTTATAAGAGGAGAGGAGGGGAACTTTTTGAAAGTAAAGAAATATTACTTTATTTGAAAATGTGTTTCGGTTTTAATAGGTCCCACATTGATATAATTCGTTTATAAGGTGATAAGGGTTCTAAATCCACCCATCCAATAAGTTTTGGACATGTGTAGTTCATAAAATTTACATTATCTTTCCATTTTAGTTAAATCATCAAATAATGATGTCATCGCTGCATCATTAGGATGTCATAAATAATATAATTTATTTAATGTATAAAAATTATAAAAAACTACTATGATGTAGGAAATCTTTTTATCTTTACAATGACTATTTATAATAAAAAATATGACTTGTATAACCCCATTTAAAATTTTTTTTAGTAAAACATATCATGTTTGTGCCATTTTTTACATTAACATTAAATAAAAGATATTTATGTCATTTTCCAACCAAAGTGGCCCATGGGGTCCCCAATTTGACCCATGGCTTGTCTTGGTCGGCCATGACATATCCAATGAGGGTAGTACATGTGTCTAGGTCATCTCATATTATTAAAGCATTATTTTTACCTTAAACTACACTAATTACTACTAATCGCGATTAAACACTTAATAAGTTACTATTCACCAAAAAATTATTTTAATCTCATTGAACCACATTTTACTTCTTATTGACAACCATGTATGTTGGATTTTTGAAATTCAATACCCAAAGATGGAAAAATTTCATTTAACCGGAAAAATCATTTTTTATAAGTACCACTTAGTGGTGTCACTATTCATCAAAAATTGATGTTTTTCAGAAAAATCCCAAAAATTCACCCTAAGCTATATTTGATATTCCGAATTTAAAAATGAATTCTATTTTAAAAAATTGAAATCATATAAGTCACATTAATTAATTTAATAATTAATTCCCGCTGTCAGAGCAAATAGCGTGTTTTTATTAAACAATAAGTATCAAAAGATTGACACTGGTTTAAGTCTGATTTCAAAGTGAAATTAATTCCAACGACCACTATTGGATTTAATGGTAAAAATATATTCTAATTTCAATTTAAAACCAATTCAAAAGATAATCTAATCATATAAATAAATTAGATTTAAAAGTGGTTTTGAATTAAAATACAACATTTTACACTATTCATTAAAAAAATGAACTTTATCGGAAAGATACCAAAAATTTACACAAAGTAAATTTTTATGTCTCGATTCTTAATAAGAGTTTTATTTGGTCCAAAAGAATGTTTAAGAGTGAACAAAACTATATTTAATGACGGTTCACCCTCAAAAGGTGATAAGTGAACCTTTAGTGAAAACTAGGGCATATACACCTAAAATTGAATTCTTTCCATATTTTAAGCCTTTAGCTTTTATTGGATAAATGTAAAAACAATAAAAAAAATATATAATCATATTTTAGTTATTTCTATTCTTTCTCGCCAATACAATGGCTACATGTTAACTACCATTTAAAATAATATTATTTTATTATTAGAGTGCAACGTAAGATTCCCAAGAAACTCGTTGTTGCGTGTTGGGTACGCCATCGAGCATAGAGTCCCCTTTAAAGTCATATTAATATTTTATTCATGAATATGGATAAATATAAAAATGTCATATTCTTTATTTACCTGGGGTGTTACAGAACTACCATGCTACGTGTATGATTAGAGATAACATGGTAAAGGGATTATATTACATGGTAAGTGTTCATTTTTGTTTTTATGTCATTGTGACATTCACATCATTCTATATGGGTGATTTATCATGTTTTTAGACACTAACCATTGAATTTGGATTTCATCGGCTAATTACAGTGATAATGAGGCCCAAAAGGTCGCACAAAATGTGTATTCAGTTCATCAGTTAAATAATATTATTATTTATTATTTAAAAAGATGAATAAATAGTATACCACTTTTGGTATAATATTTACTCATGTCTATAGGATCACATATATTCCATCACCAGTTATTTAAGAGAATATTTTTTGAGAATAATATCTTATAATGTTTATCTATTTAGTTAATATAATTTTTCTTTTTTATAGGAGAATAATTTCATGATATTTACAAAATAAATAAATAGTCATTATTCAAAGACCAATACATATTGAGGAAGAATGGAGAACGAAGATTAATGATTTGATGTGAAATAATAATTATTAAACATTATTTAAATAATTATTATTTCATTTAATTTCCTAGATTTTTGTATCTAACAGTATTTGAATAAAAACAATTTTGTTATAGATAGAGTGTTTTTCAATGATTGATGAAATAATAAAGGGGGACCTATATAATTTTTATTATCTAACCATAGAGGTATATAAAAAAAATTATACTATATTCTTAAGGGTTTCCATTTCATTTCTATTGTGTATATTTGTAAAGACCCGTAAATTTCAAGGGAATTTTTTTATTAAATTATTTCAGATTTTACGAGTACGCATTTCTTGATGGAAGTTGATTCCGAGGCCCGGTGTGCCTGTAATCAATTTCTTATGTTTAGCTCAGGTACGTTCAGTGAACGAATGAGTAGGTTTTTCTATCCTTTGAACCGGTGCTCAGAATTGAAATCTGAGGGCACTGATGAAATTGCAGCGTCAGTAATTTCTTAAGAGGACCATTACCGAAGATGTCTTTACTCAGGAGGAGTTGTTAATAAATGTGGTTTAAATTAAAAAAAGTGAATAAAATTTGTGGTACAATTTTATTCCTAACTTAGGTGGTTTTATCCTACATGGGTATGATAGGGTGGGACCCACTGGCACCCTAACTACCCATGTTAGGATAAATGTGAGGTGGGGCCCACATGAGCCCCAACCTTTCACTTTCATTAAAACCCCTTAAACCCCCCCATTAATCTTCTTGTGTTTAATTTTTGCAACCCTTTGTATTTAATTAAGTGACGTCTCCTCTTCCACTTTTATAATGCCAAAACACATAAATTTAATTAATTGAACCTATTAAATTAATTGAGTTATGTGTTTGAATTTGAAATTTAAATGCATGCCAAGAATTAATAAAATAAGTTGAGACTTATTTTATTTTGGGGGTTGTCTTGTTGTATGAGGATTTTGGGAGAGAGCTCTAAGTCACTTTTGAAGAACTCCATCTTCAACGAAGAATTCCAATTATCTGACAAAGAACGTCGACTCGACGATTCTGGTTTTCTCCATCCTCTTCTTCCTCCGCGACAAGGGAGGAGACACCGATGATGGAAATGACACCATCATCTGTGGCGCTTGACAACCGTGAACTTCCTTCGAGGTAGGGGTTAAGTTCAATTTTAATGAATTAAAATTGTGCTTTATTTGTCATTGAAGTATCTCGTTTACTTTGGCCGAATGTTATCGACGTAATGGGAGGAGATTAGATCGCACAAACATGGTCGATCATCCTCCCCTTTTTGTTAATCTTAGTTGATGTTCGAGGAAAAGGCAGCGTGGTGTCGTTGTACCACGCGGGGACGAAGAGGAACATAGCCTGAGTGGGTTGCGGTGGTGGTGTGCGGCGCTGTCGCTCCGCGCCAGTGAGGCAAAAGGAGGCCGCGACCAGGAGAGGGTCGTGGCGAGGGTGTGTGGCGCTGTCGCGCCACGCTGGTCAGGCCAAAGGGGCCGCGGCGAAGGGGCGCAGCGCCATTGCACCGCACCGGTCAGAGAAGATCTGTGGCCAAATTCCACGGCGGACACCCAAGGGCGGTTGGTTGTGCCAGCCGCCAGCGTTCCATGATGTGGGACCCACACGGGTCCTTCAGAAGCTAACAACCGGCTGACCATAATGTCCAGCCGTTACCCGAAAACAGGGGGTGTGTAACCCCCCGGAAGATCCCTAGGGTAGACCCCATGGGTCCACCGTTTCAAAAGAAAGGGGGTGGCACCCCCCTGCACACCCCGCTCTGCCGACAGCCGAGCCGTGGCTGGCTTTCGAGCCGAGCCGTAGGCTGCGCCGGGCCGCACCAGCTAGGCCGGGTCGTGCCCACTTGGGCCGGACCCGGGTCAGGTCACCCCGGTTTGGGCCGACCCAGGTGTATTGGTATAAGGCCCCAACCTTAAACATTACTTAATCTTGAGTTATTTCATGAATACACATTCAGGATCTTTTCAGATTTAGAGTTTTAGAGAATTAGATCACAAATCATGCATTACATTCCACATTTAAACAAGGTGGTTACATAAAAGATAGTATTCTTTTCTCCCATCAAAGGAGACATATTTAAAATAAAACATAGATTCTTTCGTGACACTTTCTCGACACAATCGATACATCATGTACTTTTCCCTTGACCTGTGAAAAACATTTCTAAAACATGGGATGAGCATAAAAAATCTCAGTAAGGGATATAAAAGTACGAAACAAAAACATTAGTCCATATATACATAAGAATTAATGAAATCATACTTTACTCATAAAACATAAGCACTATAACATACCTCATCAAATCATGAATAAATCATAGAAATCATAAGACATAATTGTAACTTGAGGCATTCATAACATTCTTACGTAGGGAGTAACCCTCATGGTTATGTTTGGAATAGCCATCACAATATGTCCCAAAATCCCTTCGTAGAAACCTTAGATTTTAACCCCTTCATGTTACCCAATGAATTATAGATCTATATCGGGCTCACCCGCCCTTAGTTTATCACAGAACCACCCTTCTTCATAAATAATGCCCAAGAACCATAACATAATCATATCACGTAAAACATGCATAAAGGAAACATAACATTTCATCATTTCAATCACAAGATATCAATAACACGTTGATAAAAACATTATCGAAACCATTTTCAAAACCAATATAAAAGAACTGTAAAACATTGTATTTATTTTTCATTTAAAAAAAAGTTATGGCTTTTAGAGGAAGCCGAAACTCAAATAATGGTCACGGTGGAAGAGAAGTCCTTGTCGACGCATACGTAAGAAAAAAACATTCCCTTTTGTCATATAGTAAAATGATTCGTATCAAAAAGATTCCTTTTGAATAAAAGTAAAATTAAAAGGGTTTTATACACCGTATAAAAGAATGTTGTGTGTAAAACAAAATATGCCTCAATGAATGGAGATTGAGATGAAGTCCCATACCTCATGTCTGACTTGACTCGATCATTCTTTAATCTCTTTAATAATAAACAAGAGTTAATTTCTACTTGCTTAAGAACCATTTTCAAGTTCATTATTCCTTTTACATCACTTATTACCATGTTATTAACATTATGTAATTATTTAGGTTAATAACGGTTGTTTTGTCGATCATTGGTATTTGAGTCAAAAATAAACTCCTTATAATTACATGTTGTTCATCTAGTAAAATATCCAATATCTCTAGAATTATATTCATGATGTAGATATCATATATATCATATATATCTATTATATACATGAAATTATAATATTACATAAAATTTAGAGATAAGAAATGAAATGCACCGTTCATGGAGACGGTAAGTTGTACGTACGCATGAATGCTAATTTCATTTCTATTTCGTATTTAATGGAATAAATTCAAAATAATATAAAAGTATATTGTATTTAAATTATATTATCATATATAATATCATTAACTCAATCCTTTATACATCCCACATATGGTATTAACGAATCAAATCACTTTGTGGGGGGCAGTAGTCCGCACTTCCTAAAATGAAGATATCGCGTTTACCCATAATGGAAACCATAAAGTTATGACATAAATGAAAAATACATAAGCATAAGGAAAACATAAAAATAATATATATAATATATAAATATAGTGAAATCTTAATGGCCACCATGAAAGGTGTTAAAAGAATATAGAACAATCATCATTTCGTGAGGTTGGAATTCATCATACAAAGAAACAGTATGTTCTTTAACCATTAGATGAAGGTGTGTGTAAGTGTAGCTCAAATAATTCTCATAAAAAAAATCCTATTATATTTAAGATACTATTTTTGATACAGAATAAATGAATAAAAAGATTTTATGGGGTTGGAGAAGCAAAATAAAACAAAAGAATACAAGTGAAGACATTACCTTTAAATCGGGTAACTCCTCTTGGTTTGAACCAAAAGGGTTTCTTGAAGAGATTTTGGCCTAAGGTAAGGCTTCTAGGATTAAGAGAGGGATTTTTAGAGATAAAATGAGCAGAGCTTGGCCGAGTCAATGGCTTGAGAGGTCTGGGTAAGGAGGTAGAGGTGGGGGACTTTTATAAGAGGGAGGAGGGGCACTCTTGGAAAGTCAAGAAATGTTACTTTATATTAAAATGAGTTTCGGATTTTAAAGGTCCTACGTTAATATTTTTCGAGGATAAGGTGATAAGGGTTAAAAATATACTCAACCAATAGGTTATTTACAAGTTTATGTCTTATATTTTACATTATCTTTTCATTTTATTTAAATCATTCATTAATGAGGTAATCGCTGCATCATCATGGTGTCATAAAAAATTTAATTTATTTAATGTCTAAAAATTATAAAACAAATACTATGATGTAGGAAATATTTTTAAATTTCCAATTGCTGTTATAGTCTAAGAGATCATTTACACAGACAAAACTAAAATTTATTTACTTATGAGTTGCATACTTTGTTATATTTAACTTTCATTAAAAATAAAAAGATAAAAAGTCATTATCACACAAAAGTGATTCCATGGGGTCCCTAAATTTGGAACAAAGAATACCATGGTCATATATGACACAACCAGTATAATTAGGACACATGATGGGGGAATTTGGTATTATTATGATATTATTTTATTACTCTTAACTACCCGATTACTAATTAATCATGATAATTAAAGATAATTACCGTCGTTATTATTCATAATGTCCCAAAACAAAAGAGTCTTAATTACATAATTTGGACCTTTTGATTTCAAATATGGATTCAATTTTACCAAATTCCAAACACAAAAATTACAGTAATTAATTTTAAAAAAATTCCCGTTGTCAAAACAAATAGCGGGTTTTTTTGAAACAATATCCATGAAAAGAATGGCCCTTGTTTATGCCCAATTCCAAAGTGAAATAAATTCTAATGACCAAAATTGGATTAAAAGGTAAAAAATATATACTAATTAAACTTTAAAACAAATTAAAAAGATAAGCTATCAATATAATAAAATTAGATGAAAAATCAGTTTTGATGTAAAATGCAACACTTTTGACTATTCATTGAAAAATGACAATTGTGGGAAAAATACCAAAAATTTATCCAAAGTAAATTTCAATGTCTCAATTATAATGAATATGTTTATTTTGACAAATATATCTTATAAAATTGTCAAAATATAGATTTAAAAATAGTTTCCCATCAAAAGGTGGTAAAACAATCTCTTAAAAAATATTAGAGTATTCCATGCATAAGATTGGATTTATTCTAATTTTAAACCTCTAAAACACTACATAATTCATAAATATACATAGATAAAAAAATATATTATTCTTTACTTACTTGGGATGTTACATCTTTACCCCCCTTTATAAAATTGCATCCCTACAATTTATTTACTTATCAAATAAGTGGGGGTATTTTTCCCACATTGCATTTTCAGATTCCCAAGTTGCCTCTTCAATCATGTGGTTTTTCTACAAAAAATTTACTTGATGAATCAGCTTATTCTATAACACTTGCACCGTGTGGTCAATAATCTAGACCAGTTGTTCCTCATTAGATAGGTTCTCTTCCAACTGAACTACCTCTGGACTCAAAACATGATATGGATCTGGCATGTACTTCATTAACATTGAAACATGAAAAACATTGTGTACCTGAGATAAACTCATGGTAAAGCCACACGGTATGAAACTAATCCAACAATCTCCATAATTTCATAGGGTCCAATGAACCTTGGACTCAGCTTTCCTTTATTACCAAATCGTATCACACTTTTCCATGGTGAAACTTTGAGGAAGACATGATCACCTACCTCAAAAGAGAGATCCTTCCTCCAGTTGTCTGCATAACTTTTCTGCATGCTCTAAGCTGTTCTCATGTGTCTCTGTATCAGCTGAACTCCTTCAGCCAACTCTTCTACCAATTCCGGTCCCATAAACCTCCTTTCACCCACTTCATCCCAAAAAGAGGGAGTTCGACACCACTTCCAATATAATGCCTCAAATGGTTCCATTTGTATACTAGAATGAAAACTGCTATTATAAGAAAAATCAACCGAAAAAATATGTTGGTCCCAACTTCCTTGATAATGCATCAAACAAGCATGCAACATATCTTTCAATGTCTAAATGGTTCGTTCTGACAGCCCATCCTATTGAGGATGAAAAGCTGTACTAAAATTTAATTCAGTACCCAACGACTTCTAAAGGCCTTTCCAAAAGTTAGATGTAAATTTGGGATAACGATCAGATATAATGGAGAGGAGAACTCCATGTATCCTGACTATCTATTTATGATACAAATGAGAAAGTTGATCTCAGGATAAAGTATCTCGTATAGCAAGGAAATGAGCAGATTTAGTCAAGCGATCAACAAAAACCGAGATTGCATTATTACCTCGAGGTGTCTTTGGCAATCCAATAATGAAGTCCATGGATATATTCTCCCATTTCCAATCTGGAACTGGTAAAGGTTGAATTATCCCTTTCGGTAACTGCCGCTCTTCTTTAACCTGTTGAAAAGTCAAACACTTCACAGTAAAATCAGCAATGTCTCTTTTCATTCGATCCCATCAGTAATACTTCCGAAGATATCTATACATCTTAGTACTGCCTGGATGAATTGAAAATGGAGAACTATAACTTCACATAACAACTCTCTCTTCAACTGTGAATCACACGGCACACACAGTCTCTTCCCAAATCTCAAAACACAATCATTACCAATGTATAATTTAGGAAACTTACCCTTCTGAGCTAGCTCTACCTTTTTCGGAAACTCACTGTCTTGCTTCTGTGCTTTCTTAATTCTGTCTGATAGAGAAGATTTCACTGATACTTGAAACAAAACAAAAGAACATCCTGAACCAACAACTTCTATACCTAATTTCATCAAATCTATAACCAAAGGATCACATTCCAAATGCAATATTGTTAATGAAGCATTACTTTTTCAACTCAAAGCATCAGCCACTTTATTTGATTTTCCCGAATGGTAATGAATTGTACAATCATAATTCTTGATTAATTCTATCCATCTTCTTTGTCTCATGTTTAATTCTTTCTGAGTGAATATATACTTTAAACTTTTGTGATCAGTATATATTTCACATTTTACACCATACAAATGATGCCTCCAAATTTTTAAAGTGAAAACAACAGTAGCTAATTCCAAATCAAGTGTAGGGTAATTTACCTCATGAGTTTTTAACTGTCAGGAAGCATAAAAAATTACCTAATCATTCTACATTAGGACGCAACCAAGTCCATTAAATGAAGCATCACTATTGATAAAAAACTCACCATTCATAGAAGGTACTTCCAAAACTAGATTATTCACCATTATTCTTTTTAACTCCTAAAAACAACCATCACATTCATTTGTCCAGATAAACTTAACACCCTTCTGATTAAGCTTAGTCATTGGACTAGATAACCATGAAAAATTTCTAAAAAACATTCAGTAATAGCCTACCAAACCAAGAAAAATACGAATCTGAGTTACATTTGTGGGTCTTGTCCATTTATCAACTACCTTTGTTTTTGCAGGATAAACAGATATTCCATATTTAGAAACAATGTGACCATGGAAAGAAATGTGTTGGAACCAAAACTCACACTTTATGATTTTCCCATACAATTTCCTTTCTTTTAAGGTTTGTAAAATAACCCTTAAATGTCTTTCATGCTCAACTTTACTTTTAGAAAACACCAAAATATCTTCAATAAAAACAACCACAAACCTATCCAAGAACTCATGGGAAATTCTATTCATAAGGTCCATGAATACAGTAGGTGAATTGGTTAACCCAAAAATCATAATTACAAATTCATAATGACCATATCTTGTACAAAACGCGGTCTTTGGAACATCTTCTTCCTTTACCTTCAACTGATGGTACCCTGATCTCAGGTCAATCATTGAAAAATACTGAGCTCCCTGGAGCTGATCAAACAAATCATTGATATGAGGCAAATAATATTTGTTCTTAATAGTGATGTTATTCAAGGCTCTATAGTCAATTTAAAGTCTCATAGAACCATATTTTTTTTTAGAAAATAAGATAGGAGGACCCCATGGTGATGTGCTAGGTCTAATGAAACCTTTATCTAATAAATCTTGCAATTTCTCCTTCAACTTTAAAAGTTCAATTTGAGCCATTTGATAAGGGGGTTTTGAAATTGTCTTAGCATTAGGAACTAAGTAAACAGTAAATTCAACTTCTCGATCTGGTATTATTCTAGGAAGCTCATCAGGAAAAACATCAGGATACTCATTTACCACTGACACATCAATAATCTGAGCGGTTCCTTTATTTTCAACAATATGTGCATGGTAACATTCATTTCCATCTTTTACAAGTTTGTCAACCTCTTGATATTTTATAAACAATAATGTTTCATTCTTGTACACAAACTGAAAGTCTTTCTGAAAAGAAACTTCTTTATCTCTACAATCAATCTTAGTATGGTAAACAGAGAGCCAATCCATACCCAGGATAACATCAAACTCTACTAGAAGTAAAAAAATAAGGTTTTCAAGTAGGTTCTTTCCACGGATAAGGATAAGAAGATTCTTATAAATTCTTTTTACCTCAACATTTTCACAAGGTGTTTTTACCACAAGTTCAAGAGTCATTTCTTGGGATGGAATTCTCAATTTACTAGAAAATGTTTCAGAGATAAAAGAATGTGTAGACCCTGAATCAAACAACACGCTAGCATAATCAGAAAAAACAATCAAAGTACCTGATACCACTTCATTTTCTGGCCTAGCATCTACTGAAGTAGTTGAAAAGGATTTCACCACTCCTTTCTTCTTGTAGTCTGACTGCTTTCCATCACTTGATCTCTTTGTCGGACACTTGTTTGCATAATTTCCCATCTCATTGCACATGAAACATTTCACTAACTGTAAATAAAATTTGGTCTTACCATCAACTTGATCTTTTCTAGTGAAATCACGAGCCTTATGTCCCATCTTACCGCATCGGTAACACATTCCAGAATTCAGAAGACATTCCACAGCATTCCTTTTACCACATTTATCACAAACTAGAAACATAGTTTTCTTACCATCAAACCTTTTTGAAGAATTCGTCCCTTTCTCCTGCCACATCAGTCTTTTATTCTTGTTGGTTGTCCTAGAAAACTTGATCATCAGCAAACTCCATTTCCACATTCTCATTACATCGAACAAGATTTTCATAACTCTTGAACACGTGAGAAGCTAAATCCCTTTGATATTTTGGCTTTAATCCTGAGTAAAAACAATTTATTTTACTATCAAGGTCTCAGATAAAATTTGGAGCATACCTTGACAATAGAGTGAACTTTTCTTCATAAGAAGCCATTGAGTCGTCCTCTTACCTCAATTCCAAGAATAGTTTTTCCAACCTAAGTCAAACAGCCTTAGGAAAATACTTCTCCAGAAACATAACTTTGAGTTCATACCAGTCGAGAGAATCAATATCATCAGCATCCCTAATATTTTTAACCATCGACCACCACTGATCTGCTTCACCTTCCAAATGGTAAATTTCAAGATTGGCCTTTTGATTGTCTAAACACCCCATGACATTAAAAATATTCTCCAGTGTTTTAATCCACCGTTTAACTAGCACAAGGTCAGATGATCCTCTGAATGATGGGGTATGTTTCCTCTTTAAAGGTTCCACAACTAACATGTTCCTCTGCAGTTGATCTGGATGATCTCATGCATGGATACCACCACCGTTTATCACTTGAGTCAACTATACCATTACTGCAAAAAACTGTTCAGTTCCAATTCTGACCATCTTAGGATGTTGATTCGGATGTTCATTTCCGTTTGTATGCCTTCCTAGCACTGCTTCCCCATTTCCTCTATGGAAAACCATTCTGAACAAACATGTCTTGGATAAAGAAACATGGTAATCTTCAAATGCTATATCATTTCAATTTGACCATAAAAAATTTTGGATAATCATTTAAAAGAATTCTAACTCCTAAAGTTATCTAAACCGAACATTGATACCAACTATAAGGCCCCAGCCTTAAAAAATAATTAATCTTGAGTTATTTCAATAATACACATTGACAATCTTTTCAGGTTTAGAGTTTTAGAGAATTGGATCATAAATCATGAATTACAATCCACATTTAAACAAGGTGGTTACATAAAAGACAGTATTGTTTTTTCCCATCAAAGGAGACATATTTATAATAAAACATAGATTCTTTCGTGACACTTCCTCGACACTATAAACACATCATGTACTTTTCCCTTGACCTGTGAAAAACATTTTGAAAACTAAGGATGAGCATAAAAGGCTCAGTAAGGGATATAAAAGTACAATATTAAAACATTAGTCCATGTATACTTAAGAATTAATGAAATCATACTTAACTCTTAAAACATAATAACTTTAACATACCTCAACAAATCATGAATAAATCATAGAAATCATAAGACATAAAGGTAACTTGGTGAATTCATAACATTCTTATGTAGGGAGTAACTGTCATGGATACGTTTGGAATACCCATCATGGTATATTCCCAAAATCTCTTCAGAGAAACCATAGTGTTTAACCCCTTCACGTTACATGATGCACTGGAGAGCTATATCGGGCTCACCTACCCTTAGTTTATCACGGAACCACCCGTCTTTATAAAAAATTTCCAAGAACCATAACATAATCGTATCACATAAAGAATGCATAAAAGAAACATAACATTTCCATATTTAAATCACAAGATATTAGTAACACATTGATAAAAACATTATCAAAACCATTTTCAATACCAAAATAATATAAAAGTAAAACCTGGTATTTATTTTTCATTTAAAAAAAGTTATGGCTTGTAGATGAAGCCGAAAATCAAATTACGGTCACGGCGATGGAGAAGTCATTGTCACCGCATACATAAGACAAAAATTTAACACCCCGAGCTTCCATGATACGCTTCTCATTCAATAATGCAATAGCTTACATTGTACGCAACTTCGAGTTCTAAAACACCGCGACTAATCAAAGTAGCTGTTATGAATAGTAATAACCACTTTTTAAAATTATAGAAATTTTATTTGTCAAAATGGACTTCATTTTTGGATTCGGAATATCGAAATTAGCCTATGTTGAATTTTTGGTATTTTTCTGAGAACTTCTAATTTTTTATGAATAGTGAAGAATACTTAAAAACAACTTCTTTAATAAAAATAATTTATAGTGATAAATTAACTATTTAGTGGTTTTAAAGTATAATTAGAATATTTTTTTACCATTTTATCCAATGATGGTCATTAGAATTAATTTAACATTGAAATTGGACATAAACAATTGCCAATCTTTTGATATAAATTGTTTCTTAAAAACACACTATTTGTCGTAACAGCGGGAATTAATTATAAAATTAATTAATGAAACTTATATGTTTGGAATTTTGTAAAATAGACATCATTTTTGAATTCGGAATATCAATTATAGCTTAGGGTGAAATTTTGGCCTTGTTCTGAAAAACTTAAATTTTTGATGAATAGTGAAACCACTAAGTGGTAGTTAAATAACTGATTTTTCATTTAAATGAAATATTACCACTTCTGTGATTTGATTTTCACAAATCCGACATACATGGTTTTCATTAAGAAGTAAAATGTGGTTCAATGAGATTAAAATGATTTTTTGGTGAATAGTAACTTTTATGTTCTTAATCGTGATTAGAGGTAATTAGTGTAGTTTAAGGTACAAATAATGTTTTAATAATATGAGATGAGCATGAAACTTGTTCTACTACTATTGGATGAGTCATGGCCGACCAAGACAACCCATGGGTCAACTTGGGGACCCCATGGAGCCACTTTAGTTGGAAAATGACATTAATATATATTTATTTAATGTTAAAATTAAATTGACACAAACATGAGTTATTTTACTAAAACAGTTTTTAAGTGGCGTTACACAAGTCCAAATTTTGACTCTAAATATTCATTAGAATGCTAAAAAGATTTAATACATCATAGTATTTTTTTATAATTTTTAGACATTAAATAAATTAAATTATTTATGACATCATTATGATGCAGCGATGACCTCATTATTTAACGATTTTAATAAAATGAAAAGATAATGTAAAATCCAAGGCTTAAACTTGTCCAAAGACTATTGGATGGGTAGATTTCGAACCCTTATCACCTTATCCACGAATTATATAAGTGTGGGACCTTTAGAATCCGAAAAGCATTGTGTAATAATGTAACATTTCAATCTTTCCAAAAGATCCCCTCCTCTCCACTTATAAAAGGCCCCCACATCTCCCACCTTATTCACACCTTCAAGCCATTTGGCTCGCCCAAACTCTGCCCAAATACTCTCCCAAATTCCCCCTCTTACTCCTAGAAGCCTCACTTTGGGCAGAACTCTTCCCAAGGAAGCCTTTGGCTCAAATCAAAAAGAGTTACCCGATTTTGAGGTAATGTCTTCTCTAATGTTGTTTTGTTTTATTTTTCTTCTCCAACCCCCTAAACTCTTTTTATTCATTTATTTTGTAACAAAACCAGTATCCTAAATATACTAGGATGTTGTTATAATAATGATTCTAGCTACACTTACACACACCTACATCTAATGGTTAAAGAACATACGGTTTCTCTGGATGGCGAATTTCTGCCTCACGAAACGATGATTGTTCAACACTCATATAACACCTTCAAAGGTGGCCATTAAGATATCACTATTTTTATATATGATATATAATATGTTTATGTTTTACTTATTCTTCTGTATTTCTCATTTATGGCATACTTTGTTATTTCCATTATGGGTAAAATGCGATAATTTCATTTTAGGAAGTGCGGACTACCGCCCCCTCAAAGTGATTTGAATCGTTAATGCCATATGTGGGATGTATAAAGGATGGAGTAAATGGTATTATACACTATGTTATAATGGAATTATATTATACATTTATATCATTATGATTTCATTCCATTAAATATGAAATCGAAATGAAAGTAGCGTTCATGCGTACGTACGGCTTACCGTCTCCATGAATGGTGCATTTCATTTCTTACCTCTAAATGTTACGTGACATTATGAATGAATGTATATACTGTATATATATGATATATATGATATCTAAATCATGAATATAATTCTGGATATAATGGATATTTCACCACATTAACAACTTGTAATTATTAGAAGTTTATTGTTGACTCAAGTACCAAAGATCGACTAAACGACCGTTATTAACTTAAATAATTACATAATGTTCATAACATGGTAATAAGTGATATAAAAGGAATAATGATCATAAAAAAGGTTCTTATGTAAATATAAATTAACTCTAGTTTATTATTCAGGAGTTTAAAGAACGGTCGAGTCAGGACAAGACGCAAGGTAAGGGAACTTCTTAACCCAACTTCCATTCATTGGGTTAATCTCCTACTTTCAAATTATGTCGTGATGTTATTATGTCCTATTTTTTATTTTTACTTTCTTTATGTGTACCTATAGTGAATACACATAATAGATCTATTTTATTTTAAAAATGGTCTTTTTAAGGACTTCGTCTCAATCTCCTTTCATTGAGGCATATTTGATTTTATACACAACTTTCTTTTATACGGTGTATAAACCCCATTGACTTTTACATTTATTCAAAAGGAATATTTTTTATACGAAGCATTTTCTAAACGAAAAAAGGGAATGTTTTTCTTTCCATACTTATGCGGTGACAACGACTTCTCTGCCGCCATGACCATTATTTGAGTTTCGGCTTCCTCTACAAGCCATCACTTTTTTTAATGAAAAATAAATACAAAGTTTTAATGTTCTTTTATTTTGGTATTGAAAATGGTTTTGAAAGCGTTTTTATTATATCAATGTGTTGTATTGATATCTTGTGATTGAAATGTGGAAATGTTATGTTTCCTTTATGCATGTTTTATGTGATACGATTATGTTATGGTTTATGATATGTTTAAACCTATTCATATGAGGAATGTATTGGACTTAATAAGTGACGGGTGGAGACCGCTATAACTCCTCGATGCATCGGTAGGTCTCATGAGACAACTAGACGTGGAATTGGCCGAGGCCCTTTCCCAATTTTATTTATGGTTTTGGTCGAGGCCTTAATCATTTTAGACATCTTGGTCGAGGCCTTGAAAAAATGTTTCAGAATGTCTGGAATTATACATTCCCTCATTATGAAAGTGGTTATTGATATTTCATGTGATTATTTGACCAGTAGAATATCGATGTGAAGAAGTGAATGGCATTATCTCATTTTACTTTTTCCATATTATGTTGATGTTAAAGTTTGAAGGATTTTGTTTTAATTATACATTGCCTTAAATTTTTATGTTTATTTATGAAAGCTTCCGCAATATTGTTATCCTTACTGAGCATCTGAGCTCACACCTTTCAATGTTTTAATATTTTCCTGGATGTGAAGAAGTATTTTATGAATGACCTGCAGGGATAGTCAGAAGACGATATGAGTGTGAACTATGAAGACTTTGTTATTAGTTTTTTTCTTTATGATGTAATGTAAGACTTATGAATGTATCTAGTGTTTCCAAGGCTAATAAACTAATCGGTCTTTCGAGACTTGATCTTTTGTGATCATGCCAATGTTACGAACTAATGCACCGACTCTGGGTAGCTGGGGTCGGGGCGTTACAGTTGGTATCAGAGGCAGTTTAGTACTAACCTTGGAAGCTAGATTTAGATAAACTCTGATTAGAGCACATAGCCCAAAGATAGACTTTGAGGATTAGTATAGAAGAACTTCCTAAAATTTTGGTATTGTAGATATGTTGTGAGTTTTCCGAGCAATACATCCCTGTCTGGATACGAGCAGGTAGATGCGGCTCTGGCACAGATGTACCTAGGGGTAAAACCTGAAAACAGCGCTTTGAGCTAGACTCGAACGGGAACTGGTGCACGACAACGGGCCTTGCTGCACTCTTGATTATGACACTCCCGGGGGATATGCTTTGGATAATTCCCATTTTCTTTACAAACCACTAAGAAGGGTTACGAGTATATACTTTCCCAAAGAAAACATTTTTATAATTATGGATTATATCCATAATTAGTTCAATTTATGTTAATTGTTTTACAAGTATGGAATTATGTATTTTGATTCATGAACTAATCTAGTTTATGCCATTATTTAGAAATGGCGCCGAGTGGAAGGAATGGAAACCGTATCAATGAACGCACTCCGTGTAGGGATTTTCCTCCTGCTCAGGATAATTATGGTGGAGCTAGTGATACAACTGGTGCCGATCAGCTTCTCACTGTACTGGGACAACTCACGCAGGTTATGAATAACAACCTTACTCGTATGGAGCACCCTGATCCGCAACGTGGAGGATCAATGCTAGACCGTTTCATGAGGCAACAACTGCAAACCTTCAATTGGAGTACAAATCCTATAGTAGCTGAGCAATGGATAAATTCCTTAGAGAAAATATTCCATGCCTTGGGGAGTAGTGAAAGGGAGAATGTTGTCATGGCAGTTTACCGCCTCACTGGAGATGCCGATCAATGGTGGTCACTAATTCAAAACACAAAGGAAGATGATGAATTAACAAACATGGAATGGTAGGAGTTCAAAGAGTTGTTCTCAGAAAAATACTTTCCTCAAAACCATCGAGCGGATATGGAAAGGCAATTTCTAAGTCTGAGGAAGAAGGAGGATGAGAATGTCGCAAAGTATGAGGCTAACTTTACATGGTTAGCAAGGTATGCTGAAGATTACATACGTAACCCAAGAAGTAAGATTGATCGTTTCTTTGATGGGTTAAAACCATTTCTCCGTCGAGCTTTAGTATCACAATCCTTCTCATCATACGAAGATATTGTCTCGTGTGCTTTCAAGACAGAAAAGTAATTCTCTAAGTCTTATGACGAAAAAGTAAAGCAAGAGAAGAAGAGAATGGTGGAACAAGAGACAGATAAAGGGAAAAAGGGAAAGAATGATTTTCCATTATGTGATAATTGTGGGAAGAATCACCCTGGTACTTGCCTAAAAGAAATGGGAGATTGTTATAAATGTGGAGAATAGGGTCACTAGGCTCGTGATTGCAAGGGAAAGAAAGAGGATGTCAAAGTTGAATGCTACAATTGTAGGGAAACATGGCATTATGCAAATGAATGTCCTAAGCGTCAGGGAAACTTACCTAAGAAAATGCCAAGGGATCAAGGCCAATCTTATGCTGTGACTACAGTTGAAGCGGATAATTAATGTATTGGTGCTTTTGGACTCAAGGATTATATTATGGTTATAAGAATAATGTGATATATATATATATGGATTGTACTGCAGTACTTGTTGATTTTAGTAAGGTTTTAATATGATTAAGGTAATCATATTTTTAGTATGTGACAATAAGAGAAACTTTTCTTTGTTTGGGGAATCTGATGTTACAATTGATTTTGGAATTTAGAAACCTTTTAGAGAAAGTCTGGACGGAGGTATTTTGGATAACTATTAAGGTTGGAAAGGATTAAGTTGAACCATGGATAGTATTGTTTAAGGTTAAAGAATTTCTGAAGATTATTTTTGGAATATTATAATACTATAGTTTTAGGAAAAAGGACAACCTGCATGGTGGGGCATAACCCGTCGCGTCGGAAAAAGCTGCAGGAATCGAACCCACAACCATAGTGCGACAAGCCTTTATTTCCTACCACTAGCCTACAGGAAGTCCCTGGTTATTACAAAATAATTTTACTAATCTAAATGGTATGTGTTAACATTTGGAACCTTATACAATTAGGATAAATAGAATATTTTTGAGTTCCGTTACCATTTGGAGTAAAAGTTGGGTTTGTGGTAAAAATTTATTAACGAATGAAAGTATACATAACAAGTATGTATATTCCCTTACGTTCTTAGTAAATCTCTTAAATAAATTCCTCAACATTATAAAAGGTAACTTAAAACAAAAATGTTGTCGGTTAACTTTTCCAACTGGGGATTCAATGACCGTTTAACCAATTACAAGTTTGTGGTTTTCTTGTAGTTAAGCTTTCTCCTAATCCTGTTTTCTATAACTCTCCATCAGACCTTGATGGTTTGTTTCTCCTCCATATCCATATTTTCACAGAATCCTAGAATGGGCTATATCGGGTGACCTTTGTACTTATCTTGCTTTATTTTAATGTTATATATTAATTAACCTCATTTCCGATGTGGGTTTTCCACAATGGTATTTTCAATTTTCAACCTTTTATTTACAAAGAAAAATTTCAAATTGTGACGACGCAATTTATTGAAGGAGGGGAGAATGTAACACCCCGAGCTTCCATGATACGCTTCTCATTCAATAATGCAATAGCTAGCATTGTACGCAACTTCGAGTTCTAAAACACCGCGACTAATCAAAGTAGTCGTTATGAATAGTAATAACCACTTTTTAAAATTATAGAAATTTTATTTGTCAAAATGGACTTCATTTTTGGATTCAGAATATCGAAATTAGCCTATGTTGAATTTTTGGTATTTTTCTGAGAACTTCTAATTTTTTATGAATAGTGAAGAATACTTAAAAACAACTTCTTTAATCAAAATAATTTATTGTGATAAATTATACTATTTAGTGGTTTTAAAGTATAATTAGAATATATTTTTACCATTTTATCCAATGATGGTCATTAGAATTAATTTAACATTGAAATTGGACATAAACAATTGCCAATCTTTTGATATAAATTGTTTCTTAAAAACACACTATTTGTCGTAACAGCGGGAATTAATTATAAAATTAATTGATGAAACTTATATGTTTGGAATTTTGTAAAATAGACATCATTTTTGAATTCGTAATATCAATTATAGCTTAGGGTGAAATTTTGGCCTTGTTCTGAAAAACATCAATTTTTGATGAATAGTGAAACCACTAAGTGGTAGTTAAATAACTGATTTTTCGTTTAAATGAAATATTACCACTTCTGTGATTTGATTTTCAAAAATCCGACATACATGGTTTTCATTAAGAAGTAAAATGTGGTTCAATGAGATTAAAATAATTTTTTGGTGAATAGTAACTTTTAAGTTCTTAATCGCGATTAGAGGTAATTAGTGTAGTTTAAGGTACAGATAATGTTTTAATAATATGAGTTGAGCATGACACTTGTCCTACTCCTATTGGATGAGTCATGGAAGACCAAGACAACCCATGGGTCAACTTGGGGACCCCATGGAGCCACTTTAGTTGTAAAATGACATTAATATATATTTATTTAATGTTAAAATTAAATTGACACAAACATGAGTTATTTTACTAAAACAGTTTTTAAGTTGGGTTACACAAGTCCAAATTTTGACTATAAATATTTATTAGAAAGCTAAAAAGATTTCCTACATCATAGTATTTGTTTTATAATTTTTATACATTAAATAAATTAAATTATTTATGACATCATTATGATGCAGTGATGACCTCATTATTTAACGATTTTAATAAAATGAAACGATAATGTAAAATCCAAGGCATACACTTGTCCAAAGACTATTGGATGGGTAGATTTAGAACCCTTATCACCTTATCCACGAATTATATAAGTGTGGGACCTTTAGAATCCGAAAAGCATTGTGTAATAATGTAACATTTCAATCTTTCCAAAAGAGCCCCTCCTCTCCACTTATAAAAGGCCCCCACCTCTCCCACCTTATTCACACCTTCAAGCCATTTTGATCGGCCAAACTCTGCCCAAATACTCTCCCAAATTCCCCCTCTTACTCCAAGAAGCCTCACTTTGGGCAGAACTCTTCCCAAGGAAGCCTTTGGCTCAAATCCAAAAGAGTTACCCGATTTTGAGGTAATGTCTTCTCTAATGTTGTTTTGTTTTATTTTTTTTCTCCAACCCCCTAAACTCTTTTTATTAATTTCTTTTGTAACAACACCAGTATCCTAAATATACTAGGATGTTGTTATAAGAAGTATTCGAGCTACACTTACACACACCTACATCTAATGGTTAAAGAACATATGGTTTCTGTGGATGACGAATTTCTGCCTCACGAAACGATGATTGTTCAACACTCATATAACACCTTAAAAGGTGGCCATTAAGATGTCACTATTTTTATATATGATATATAATATGTTTATGTTTTACTTATTCTTCTGTATTTCTCATTTATGGCATACTTTATTATTTCCATTATGGGTAAAATGAGATAATTTCATTTTAGGAAGTGCGGACTACCGCCCCCTCAAAGTGATTTGAATCGTTAATGCCATAAGTGGGATGTATAAAGGATGGAGTAAATGGTATTATACACTATGTTATAATGGAATTATATTATACATTTATATCATTATGATTTCATTCCATTAAATATGAAATAGAAATGAAAGTAGCGTTCATGCGTACGTACGGCTTACCGTCTCCATGAACGGTGCATTTCATTTCTTACCTCTAAATGTTACGTGACATTATGAATGAATGTATATACTGTATATATACGATATATATGATATCTACATCATGAATATAATTCTGGATATAATTTATATTTCACCACATGAACAACTTGTAATTATAAGAAGTTTATTGTTGACTCAAGTACCAAAGATCGACTAAACGACCGTTATTAACTTAAATAATTACATAATGTTCATAACATGGTAATAAGTGATATAAAAGGAATAATGAACATAAAAAAGGTTCTTAAGTAAATAGAAATTAACTCTAGTTTATTATTCAGGAGGTTAAATAACGGTCGAGTCAGGACAAGACGCAAGGTAAGGGAACTTCTTAACCCAACTTCCATTCATTGGGTTAATCTCCTACTTTCAAATTATGTCGTGATGTTATTATGTCCTATTTTGTATTTTTACTTTCTTTATGTTTACCTATAGTGAATACACATAATAGATCTATTTTATTTTAAAAATGATCTTTTTAAGGACTTCGTCTCAATCTCCTTTCATTGAGGCATATTTGATTTTATACACAACTTTCTTTTATACGGTGTATAAACCCCATTGACTTTTACATTTATTCAAAAGGAATCTTTTTTATACGAAGCGTTTTTCTAAACGACAAAAGGGGATGTTTTTATTTCCGTACTTATGCGGTGACAACGACTTCTCTGCCGCCGTGACCATTATTTGAGTTTCGGCTTCCACTACAAGCCATCACTTTTTTTAATGAAAAATAAATACAAAGTTTTAATGTTCTTTTATTTTGGTATTGAAAATGGTTTTGAAAGCGTTTTTATTATATCAATGTGTTGTATTGATATCTTGTGATTGAAATGTGGAAATGTTATATTTCCTTTATGCATGTTTTATGTGATACGATTATGTTATGGTTTATGATATGTTTAAACCTATTCATATGAGGAATGTATTGGACTTAATAAGTGACGGGTGGAGCCCGCTATAGCTCCTCGATGCATCGGTAGGTCTCATGAGACAACTAGACGTGGAATTGGCCGAGGCCCTTTCCCAATTTGATTTATGGTTTTGGCCGAGGCCTTAATCATTTTATACATCTTGGCCGAGGTCTTGAAAAAATGTTTCAGAATGTCTGGCATTATACATTCCCTCATTATGAAAGTGGTTATTGATATTGCATGTGATTATTCAACCAGTAGAATGTCGATGTGAAGAAGTGAGTGGAATTATCTCATTTTACTTTTTCCATATTATGTTGATGTTAACTTTTAAAAGGATTTTGTTTTAATTATACATTGCCTTAAATTTTTATGTTTATTTATGAAAGCTTCCGCAATATTGTTATCCTTACTGAGCATCTGAGCTCACCCCTTTCAATGTTTTAATATTTTCCAGGATGTGAAGAAGTATTTTATGAATGACCTGCAGGGATAGTCAGAAGACGATATGAGTGTGAACTATGAAGATTTTGTTATTATTTTTTTTTCTTTATAATGTAATGTAAGACTTATGAATGTATCTAGTGTTTCAAAGGCTACTAAACTAATCGGTCTTTCGAGACTTGATCATTTGTAATCATGCCAATGTTACGAACTAATGCACCGACTCTGGGTAGCTGGGGTCGGGGCGTTACAAAAAACATCCCCATTTGTCATTTAGTAAAACACTTCATATAAAAAAGATTCATTTTGAATAAAAGAAAAAGTAAAAGGGATTTATACACAGTATAAAATAATTTTGTGTATAAAACAAAATATGCCTCAATGAAAGGAGATTGAGGCGAAGTTTCATACCTCGTGTCCGACTTGACTCGATCATTCTTTAATCTCCTGAATAATAAACTAGAGTTAATTTATACATCCTTAGGAACCTTTTTCAATTTCATTATTACTTTTATATCACTTAATACCATGTTATGAACACTATGTAATTATTTAAGTTAATAACGGTCATTTTGTCGATCATTGGTACTCGAGTCAAAAATAAAATCCTTATAATTACAAGTTGTTCATGTGTTAAAATATCCATTATATCCAGAATTATATTGATGATGTAGATATCATATATATCATATAAATACTATATATACATGCATTTATAATATTACATAACATTTAGAGGTATAAAATGAAATGCACTGTTCATGGAGAAGGTAAGCCGTACATACGCATGAATGCTACTTTCATTTCTATTTTGTATTTAATAGAATGAATTCATAATAATATAATGTTATATTATATTTCCTGTATAATATCATATATAATATCATTAACTCCATCCTTTATATGTCCCACATATGGCATTAACGAATCAAATCACTTTGATGGGGTAGTAGTCCGCACTTCCTAAAATGAAGATATCGCGTTTACCAATAATGGAAACCATAAGGGTATGCCATAAATGAAAAATAAATAAGAATAATGAAAACATAAAAATAATATATATCATATATAAATATAGTTACATATTAATGTCCACCATGAAAGGTGATAAAAGAAGATTGAACAATCATCGCTTCTTGAGGCAGAAATTCGCCATCCACAGAAACAGTATGTTCTTTAACAATTAGACGAAGGTGTGTGAATGTTTAGCTCTAATAATTTTCATAAAAACATCCTACTATATTGAAGATACTAGGTTTTTTTAAAATAGAAGGTAATAAAAATATTTTAGGGGTTGGAGATGCAAAATAAAACAAAAGAACACAAGTGAAGACATTACCTTTAAATTGGGTAACTCTTCTTGGTTTGAACCAAAAGGGTTTCTTGAAGAGCTTTCTGCCTAAGGTAAGGCTTCTAGGATGAATATAGGGATGTGGAGAGATAAAATGATCAGATAATGGCCGATACAATGGCTTTAGAGGTGTGGATAAGGAGATAGATATGGGGGCCTTTTATAAGATGGAGGAGGGGCACTCTTGGAATGTCAAGAAATGTTACTTTATATTTAAATGAGTTTTGGATTTTAAAGGTTCCACATTGATATATTTCGAGGATAAGCTGATAAGGGTTAGAAAAATACTCATCCAATATGTTTTTTAATAGTGTAAGTCTTAGATTTTACATTATCTTTTAATTTCATTTAAATCGTTCATTAATGAGGTAATCGCTACATCGTCATGGTGTCATAAAACATATAATTTATTTAATGTCTAAAAATTATAAAAAAATACTATGATGTAGGAAATATTTTTATATTTCCAATGACTTATTATAGTCTAAGAGATAATTTACACAGGAAAAATTAAAATTGTTTTACTTAGGTGTTACAAACTTTGTTATATTTAACATTCTTTAAAAATAAAAAAATAAAAAGTCACTATCACACAAAAGTGATCCCATGGGGTCCCGAAGTTTGGAACAATGCATCCCATGGTCGGCCTTGACAGAAACAGTAACATTAGGACAAATGTTGGGATCATTTTTTATTATTATTATATTATATTATTACCCTTAACTACCCGATTACTAATTAATCACGATAATTAAAGATAATTACTGTTGTTACTATTCATTATGTCCAAAAAACAAAAGCATCTTAATTAAATAATTTGGAACACTCTGATTCCAAATATTGAAGTCATTTTACCAAATTCCAAACACAAAAATTACAGTAATTAATTTAAAAAAAATTCCCGTTGTCAAAACAAATAGAGGGTTTTTTTGAAACAATATCTATAAAACGTTTGGCACTTGTTTATTCCCAATTCCAAAGTGAAATCAATTATAATGACCCCCATTGGATTAAATGTTAAAAATATATTATAATTAAATTTTAAAACCAATTAAAAAGATAATCTATCCAAATAATTAAATTAGTTGAAAAAGCAGTTTTGAAGTAAAATGCAACATTTTTCACTATTCATTAAAAAATGAACATTGTAAGAAAAATATCAAAAATTTATCCAAAGTAAATTTAAATGTCCCAATTATAATGAATAAGTTTATTTTGACAAATATATCTTATAAAATTTTCAAAATATAGATTTAAAAATGGTTTGACATCAAAATGCGGTAAAACAATCTTTTAAAAAATATTAGAGTATTCTGTGCTTAAGATTAGATTTATTCTCATTTTAAACCTATAAAACACTATATAATTCATAAATAGACATATATAAGAAAATATATTATTCATTACTTACTTGGGATGTTACAATTGGGTCAGGTCGGATCGAGCCCAAACCCCCTATCTTTAGACCAGGTTCGTTCAAACGCCCATATCTTGGGCTACGGACCTCCGATCGGCGCACCGTCTGTTGCATTGGGATCCCTGGATCGAGACGGTCGTTTCATTTTATTACACTAGAGATTTATGAGTAGTTTTTGTATGGCCAGGATGGTTCGAACCTGAAACCAACTGGTCCCTTGGAGCGGAAACGCTTATAACTTAACGACCGGACATCCAAATGACGTGCCGTCAATCACATTGAATTCCTCTTAGTGAGACGGTTTTTTTGGATTACTCCACTTGAGGTTTGGATGCAGGTAGAGTACAATTGGGTTGGTTTTAGCTCAGAAACCTACTGGGCCCCTCGGATGGAAAAGCCAATAACTCTCTGACTGGGCGTCCGATAGACGCGCCGTCTGTCGCGCTAAGTTCCTATTGACGAGACGGAACTTTGAGATACATAAAATCTGGAATTCATCATAGTTGATGTATCGACCCCTTGCCTCATGTAGTGGACCCTCTCGGAATCAAGCATGTTGTCTGCAGGAACCCTAGAACTAGCAGCGACTGTGATGACGATGACGCCTGTACTTGGATCCTACGTGGGTTCGGCAGCGAGGAAGACTGTACTTGAATCCTCCATGGGTTCGGTAGTGATGAAAAATGTACTAGGATCCTATGTTGGTTCGACCATGATGGTTATTGTACTACGATACTACGTGGGTTCGGCAGTGATGACTTCTGTACTTGGATCCTACGTGGGTTTGATAGGGGAGATGATTTAGATTCTATATGTATCATCTCCACCCCTCTTCGTGAGTAGTATACCTGCGTGAGATGAGTCTTGATTTTCAATCATTATCAATGATGTGATTGACTTTCCTTCCTATGTGGATTGGGTTATGATTTCCTGTGTGGATTGGGTTATGCTTTCCTGTCTGGAATGGGCTGTACTTGGGCATGTGAGATGGAGTTGAACTGGAATCCATGACTTAGTTATATATATGGGCATATACCTAAGTAGTGTTGGTTGATACCTCATGTTTTTCATATTCCTTTGTGGATTCTGGGAGACCTTCAAGGGTATCAGGTTCCCTACTGAGTATCGTATACTCACCCCTACACGGACAATGAATTCACTATGTTGGTTGGATGCAGACGATGGATAGCACTGATCGTGGTTGAGGCTTATGGAGCGGGACGGTACCTGGAGGTGGAATATCAGGCGGGACGTACACAGAGTAGATGGACGGATTTGAGGAGCTGAGGAGATCATCTATACCCACCCTTCAGGTGGGAATTCTAGAGGATGACTCGGTGGTTGTTTCTTTCCTTTTCAGCTATTGTACTTTCTTTCTCAGTTGTACTTTACTTTCAGTTGGGTTTTTATACCGGCCCATTTACTTTCTAGCACTTACATTTTTACTCAGTTTAATTAGTGTTTACTTTATCTTGCGTACTCTGTTGTGTTTGTTTTCTTTATAAAGTCAATGCCTTCCCTTTTTATCAAGACTCGTGCCTTTGGTGCTAGTCATCAGCCCCTGGCCTATGGAAGGTGGGCTTGGGGTAGTCATGGCACGGGCCCCGAGGATGAGTCATGACAAATTGGTATCAGAGGAGTCGGTTCCACCACAGAACTCAAGACTCTGATAGTTTCTTCTATGTGAAGCAATAGTGTTAAGGGTATTGAGTGTGGTTATCAGTCCAGGGAGTCCAGTGTCGGTGCGGTGGCCGATGTATCCATACACCAAGACCCTGACATCTAATTTCTGACTCAATGCATGAAAACATTGATTGCATGTGTGTTTCAAAGGTTTTGTTTGTGATTACTTTGTGTCAGCTCACCAGGTATACTGTGTTAACTGTGGCGCACCTGTTTCTTTTTAGGATGGCCCCACGACGGCAGCCAGCTAAGGTTTCGAGCTTTGTGAGAGATGGCAGCCCACCGAGCGACGAGGCCTCGGTGCAGGGACCCATTATAGCAGAGGCACCAGCGGTACCTCTACCCACCGAGCCACTGATGTCACCAGGCCCAGTAGCTGAGAGTGCACGTCACCTGAGTGCACTACCCGGGTTTTATCATCAGAGAACACCCACATTCTATGGGGGTACAGACCCTCAGGCAACCATGTATCGGCATGAGGCTGTTGTTCGAGTCTTCATATTTGTAGGGACACCAGCTGACCTCATGGTGATCCTTGCGGTGAGTCTCCTGCATGCAGCAGCAAGTAGATGGTGGATCCTGATGCTCCAGGTGCACGACAAGGCATCTCTACTTTTGATGGACGTCGAGATCCTCTTCTGCTTGTAGTTCGTTCCAGCCACCCTCCGTGTGGTGCGCATCTAGGAGTTACTACAGCTACGGCAGGGAAGTATGATAGTAGCCCAGTACTCGGTGAGGTTTACTGATCTCACGTGCTACTCCACAAAAATGGTATGGGACCCATTCATCTGGGCCTGAACCATCGAGCAGGGACTGAGGCATGAGATCAGGGCTCCGATGATCTCCCTCAGCATTCCAACATAGGTAGGAGTACTGTAGTGAGCCTTTATTGTGGAGAGCTTTCTTACTGAGCCTACACCAGTAGCAAGATCTACCGTAGGGCGACACGTAGCGGAGTCTTTTGTAGATGGAAGTAGACATATGTCATAGAGGTCCAAGCGGACCAAACCATTAGGTGGGAGACCTTAAGATAATGGTTTAGAGGTGTGGGGCACATGTAGTAGATCCAGTCATACGAGAGGCAGACAGTGCTATGCATGTTGCGGGCAGGGCCACATGTCTCGTGACTGCCCGGCCCACCATGCAAAGGAGCAGCAGACAGTTGAGGGACCACCCAGGCAAAGGCATAGGTTAAAACATGATAGTCTGCAGGGAGCAGGAAGATGAGGTAGAGGATTTGGTCGAGCAGTAGGTGGTGGACGACACTTCAGGGCTCTACCACCACTACCTCAAAGAGGTCCACCCCGACCACAGGGAGTTCGAGGGCAGAGGCAGACTCAGCTCTAGGAAATGTAGGCCTATGACCACGGTGCACCTGAGATGATTTGAGGTACTATCTGTGTCTACTCCACCCATGTTGCAGTTATTATAGACACAGAATCGAGTCATTCTTTCATTGCCAATGCCTTTGTTCAGAGCTCATGGATTCGTTGGCTCGATCATTACGGCTAGAGACTCATACGAGAGCAGACTCGATGATTATGCACTGGTTCCGGCAGTGTGAGCTTACTCTAGGAGGGGATATCTTCAGCTGGGATCATCTTGTAGCGGCGTCGAGGCCTTATGACGTCATCCTGGGCATGGATTTGTTATCTATGGTCCATGCTCAAATCAACTGTATTAGGCACAAAGTGCGGTGTGTTCGCACATATGGGATTAGATTCACCTTCACCTGCAAGACGGGATCCTTTTCAGCATAGGATGGATTTACGTAGGGGAGAGGGCAGCCAATTACACATCAGTTGGATAGTCTCATCCTTGGAGTGGTTGATGTGCAGAGTTCGATTTTTCCTGTTGTGGTGGATCAGTACATGGATGTTTTCCCTGACGATGTTCTAGGACTACATCCTCGCAGAGAGGTATACTTCTACATTTACCTGTACCTCGGGACAACCCCGATATGTACTCCATCATATCAGATGGATCCCCCTGAGCTTCGTGAGCTACAGGTATAGCTGGAGGACTTGTAGGGCAAGGGATTCATCTGACCCAGTGTTTCACCATGGGCTTCTTCGATTTTATTTGCCAAGAAGGAAGATGAGAGCTTACAAATATGTGTCAACTACCGTTTCCTAAATCAGGTGACCATAAAGAACAAGTATCCACTTCTGAGGATTGAATACCTCTTTGATCATCTCAGAAGAGAACGATGGTTCTCAAAGATAGACCTCGGGTCAGGCTATCATCAGCTCAGAGTACGAGATGAGGATGTGTAGAAGATGGCCTTCAGGTGTCGGTATGGCCACTATGAGTTCTTGGTTATGCCTTTCGGCATAACCAAAACTCTAGAAGTGTTCATGAGTCTCATGAATAGGATCTTACAGCCTTACCTCAATAGATTTGTCGTAGTCTTCATCGATGACATACTGATTTACTCGACTACTGAGGAGGAGCATGCCTATCACTTTCAGGTTGTACTGGACACACTCTGAGAGAACTAGCTTTATGGTAAGCTCTCTAAGTGTCAGTTCTGGATTTGAGAGGTTCACTTCTTGGGGTATGTCATCTTTGAGGTGGGAGTTGCAGTGGATCATGTGAAGATCGAGGCAGTACAAGCTTGGGAGCCCCCCAAGAGCGTGACGGAGGTGCGGAGTTTCCTAGATCTGGATGGGTACTATCAGAGATTCCTTCCATACTTCTCCAGAGTTGCAGTACCACTTTCAGATTTGACAAAGAAAGGGAAACCCATAGTGTGGTTAGATATATTTTAGCAGAACTTCCAGGAGCTGAGGCAGAGATTGACCATTGCACCCATCTTGAGGCTACCGGAGGAGGGATTAGGGTATGTAGTTCACTACGATGTATCAGGGACATGACTCAGGTGTGTCCTGATGCAGGAGCGGGTAGTGATCTCCTATGGTTCATTATAGTTGAGGCAGCACGAGGATAACTACGCTACCCATGACCTGGAGTTAGCGGCAGTGGTCTTCTCCTTCAATATGTGGCAGTACTATCTGATTGGTGAGTTCTTTACAGTCTACTCTGACCACCAGAGTCTCAGGTACATCTTCTCATAGAAGGACCTGAACCTGAGATAGTGGTGATGGCTCAAGTTCCTCCAAGACTATGACTTTGAGATAGTCTATACTCCTGGGAAGGGGAACGTAGTAGCTGATGCACTCAGTAGAAGGTCGGGCATTCAGCTACTTGGAGAGGTGACAGAGAAGTTAGCCTCTTTGCTGATATCCTTCTTGGCTAGAGATGGGACAGCCTTTCTACATTCTCTCATAGTCACTCCTCCACTACTTCAGCGGGTCAGGGAGTCATAGATTGGGTACATTGACTGTGAGACGCGATATGAACAGATATCCACAGGACATGAACCTGATGGATTTTCTATAGGAGGAGATTACGTCATCCTTTTCATAGGACGTACCATTATACCAGTTTCTTTACAGGAGGAGTTTCTAAGAGAGTGTCACACTTCCCCATTGGCAGTACATCCAGGAGTAGAGAAGATATACTAGGATCTCAGACGACAGCACTGGTGTCCAGGTATGAAAAAGGTTGTGGAAGAGTTCGTTTCATGATGCCTCACCTACCAGCAGGAGAAGGCAGATCACCAGGTACCAGCAGGCTTGGTATAGCCCTTAGAGGTCCCAGAGTGGAAGTAGGATGGGATATCTATGGATTTCATGATGGGGCTTCTACATACTTTCAGAGGACATGACTCTATCTGGGTGATCGTAGACCGACTCACCAAGTCAGCTCACTTCTTACCTATTATAGAACAGGGCTCAATGGAGAGGTTGGGACGCCTCTACATTCATGAAATCGTACGGTTTCATGGTGTGACATCGTCTATCATCTCCTATTGAGATGATCTCTTTACTTCCCATCTTTGGAAGGGGTTGCAGAAGGCATTTGGGACGCAGCTACGCATGAGCACTGCCTTTCACCAACAGATAGATTTCCAGACAGAAAGGACCATTCAGACTCTCGAGGACATGCTCCGTGCATGTGTCCTCGACTTTGGTCATAGCTAGGAGGATCTCCTACCCTTGGTGGAGTTTGCGTATAACAACAGCTATCACTCCACCATCGGTATGGACCATACAAGGCATTGTACGACCGACCTTGAAGATCACCTCTGTGCTGGACAGACCATGGGGAGTCAACACTTATAGGACCTGAGATGGTCTAGACCATGACGGAGAAGGTACAGATCATCAAGGATAGGATGAGAACTGCTCAGATCCGACATAAGCCCTATGATGACAGGAGGAGGAGACCATTGGAGTTTGAAGATCGTGACCACGTTTTCTAGTGGGTCTCACCTCGACGTGGATTATAGAGATTTGGCTGGGGCGAAAAGTTATCTCCACGCTTCATTGGACTATTCAAAGATCTCAGTAGGATAGGCGAGGTGGCTTATCGCCTCTCTCTTCCACCTCAGTTGCACCAGGTGCACGACGTCTTCCATGTACCTCATCTGAGGAGATATGTGGACGACTCGATGCATATCATTGATCACGGGGAGCTGGACATCGATTACAGTGTGACATTTGTGGAGGTTTTGGTGGAGATCAAGGATCGACATGAGAGGGTCCTACGTGGATGGTTGATTCCTCTAGTGCACATAATTTGGCAGCATGGGAACCACCAGAAGTGCACATGGGAGTAGGAGGCTCAGATGCGTTCACTATACACTCATTTATTTCTCTAGTTTATGATGTATCTTTATGGGGACGTAAAGCCCTGATGTGGGAGTAATGTAAAGACTTGTAAATTTCAAGGATAATTTTTTCTTAAATTCTTTAGGATTTTACGAGTATGCAGTTTCTGACGGCACCTGATTCTGAGGCATGGTGTGCCCGGAATCAATTTCCAAAGTTTAGCTCGGGTATGTTCAGTGAACGAACGAGTGGGTTTTTCTATCATTTGAACTGGTGCTCGAAATTGAAATATGAGGGCACCGATGAAACGACAGTGTCGGTAATTGCTTAAGAGGACCTTTACCAAAGATCCGTTTTCTCAGTAGGAGTTGTTAAAAAATGTGATTTAAATAAAAAAAGTGAATAAAATATGAGGTACAATTTTATTCCTAACTTAGGTGGTTTTATCCTACATGGGGAAGTTAGGGTGGGACCCACTGGCACCCTAACTACCCATGTGAGGATAAATGTGATGTGGGGCCCGCATGAGCCCCAACCTTTCACTTTCCTTAAAACCCCTTAAACCCCCCCATTAATCTTCTTGTGTTTAATGTTGGAAACCCATTGTATTTAATTAAGTGACTTCTCCTCCTACACTTTAATAATGCTAACACACATTAATTTAATTAATTGAACCTCTTCAATTAATTGAGTTATGTGTTTGAATTTGAAATTTAAATGCATGGCATGAATTAATAAAATAATATGAGACTTATTTTATTTTGGGGGGTAGGCTTGTTTTGTGAGGATTTTGGGAGAGAGCCTTAAGTCCCTTTTGAAGAAAATAATCTTCAACAAAGAACGCCAATTCTCCGACGAAGAAAATCAACTCGGCAGTTCCAGTTTTCTCCATCCTCTTCTTCCTTCGCGACAAGGGAGGAGACACCGATGACGGAAATGACGCCATCGTCTGCGGTGCTTGACAACCACGAACTTCTTTCGTGGTAGGGGTTAAGTTCAATTTTAGTTAATTAAAATTGTTCTTTATTTGTCGTTGAAGTATTTCATTTACTTTGGCCGAATGTTATCGACGTAACGGGAGGAGATCAGACAGCACCAACACGGCCGATCCTCCTCCCCTTTTTGTTAATCTTCATTAATGTTTGAGGCAAAGGCGGCGCGGTGCCGTTACACCGCGCGGGGACGAAGAGGACCGCGGCTGGAGTGGGCAACAGCGGTGGTGCGCAGTGCCGTCATGCCGCACCGGTGAGGCCGAAGGAGGCCGCAGCTAGGAGTGGGCCGAGGAGATGGTGCGCGGCGCCGTCGCGTCGTGCCGGTGCGGCAGAAGTGGCCGCAGCCGGAGCGGGCCGCAACGGAGGGGTGCATCATTGTCGCGCCGCGCTGGTCAGACAAGAGCAGTGGCCAAAGGCTGTGGCAGACACCCAAGGGCGGCCGGTTGTGCTAGCTGTCGACGCTCCAGGAGGCAGGACCCCCGCTGGTCCCGCGACAGCTCACAACTAGCCGACCATTTAGGTCAGCCGTTAGCCGAAAACCGGGGGGTGACCCCCCCAGAAGATCCATAAGGCAGACCCCACAGGTCCACCATTTCGGAAGAAAGGGGGTGGCTCCCCCCTTTGCACCCCGCTCGGCCGACAGTCGAGCCGCAGCCAGCTTCCGAGCTCAGCCGCAGGCTGCGCCGGGTCGGGCTGCCCGCACCGGGCCGGGCCGCCGGAGCCAGGGCGGGCCGCCAGCACCGAGTCGGGCCGCACCCACGTAGGCCGGACCCGGAACCAGGTCGGGTTGATTCGGTTCGAGCCGACCCAGGGGGTATTGGGCCGTGTCAGACCGGGCCCAAACCCCCTATTTTCGGACCAATTTCACTCAAACGCCCATATCTTGGGCTACGAACCTATGATCGATGCACCGTCAATTAAGTTGGAATCCTTGGAACGATACCATTGTTTCGATATATTAAACGCGAGGTTTTGGCGAAGTTGAGGTATATCCAGGTTTGTTCGAACTCGAAACCAACCGGGCCCTTGGAGCGGAAACGATTATAACTTAATGACCGGACATCCAAATGACGTGCCGTCAATCACGTTCAATTTCTCATAGTGAGAATGTTCTTTTGGATTAATTCCCTCGATGTTTTGACAGAATTGGAGTACGTTCGGGTTGGTTTTATCTCATAAACCAACCGGGCCCATGGGACAGAAAAGCCAATAACTCTCAAACCAGGCATCTGATTGACGCGTCGTCTGTCGCGTTGAGTTCCTATTGATGAGACGAAACTTTGTGATACATCAACTCTGGACTTTGTGACAGTTGATGTATCAACCCCTTGGCTTGTGGATCGGACCCTCCCATAATCGAGCGTGCTGTGTGCGGGAACCCTAGAGCTGGCTGCGACGACGACGACGATAACGCCTGTACTTGGATCCTACGTGGGTTCAACAGCGAGGAAGACTGTTTTTGGATCCTCCATGGGTTTGGTAGTGATGAAGACTGTACTAGGATACTATGTTTGCTTGGCTATGATGGTTACTGTACTAGGATCCTATGTGGGTTGGGCAGTGAAAACTTATGTACTTGGATCCAGCGTGGGTTTGGTAGGGGAGAAGATTCAGAAGCTATATCTATCATCTCTACCCCTCTTCGTGAATAGTATACCTACGTGAGCTGAGTCTGGATTTTCAATAATTATCAATGATGTGATTGACATTCCTTCCTATGTGGATTGGGATATACTTTCCTATGTGGATTGGGTTATGCTTTCCTGTGTGGACCGGGTTGTACTTGGGTTTGTGAGTTGGAGCAGAACTGGAATTGATGACTTGGGTATATGTATGGGCATATACCTAAGTAGTGTTGGTTGATACCTCATTTTTATCTTATAACTTTCTGGATTCTAGGAGACTTTCGGGGGTCTCGAGGTCCCTACTGAGTATCGTATACTCACCCCTGCACGGGTTATGCCCGCAGTACATTGTGTTGGATGCAGACGACAGACAGCGGTGATCGTGGTTGAGGCTTGTAGAGCGGGACGGTACCTGGAGGTGGACTATCAGGCAGGATGTACACAAAGCGGATAGATGGATTCGAGGAGCTGAGGAAATCATCTGTACCCACCCTTCATGTGGGAATTCAGGAGGACAACTCGGTGGTCGCTGCTTTTCTTTTCAGCTGTTGTACTTTCTTTCTCAGTTGTACTATAATTTCATTTGGGTTTGTATACCGGCCCATTTACTTTCCAGCATTTTTGTACTCAGTTTACTTATTTTTTTACTTCATCATGCATACTCTATTGTGTTTCTTTTCTTTATAAAGGAAATGTCTTCACTTTTTATCAGGATCCACGCCTTTGGTGCTCGTTTCAAGCCCCTAGCCTATGGAAGGTGGGCTTGGGGTAGTCACGACACGGGCCCCGAGGACGGTTCGTGACAATATTTACATCTAGAGAGATTTATCTTGAATCCCTACCAAAAATGATCTTTAAGAACACTATTAGGAAAAAAGAGTGATCCTCCACCACTTCCACTCTATAGTTTAGAGAGATCAAATTGAACCCTACCTTGAATAGATTTTTGGGGAAATCAAAGGTGAATGGTTCAAGCATGATTATCTATTATGATAGCACCATGATATTACTACAATGATGTTCAGAGGTTCATGGAACACATGTGGATGAAAACTAGAGGTCATCAATTGTTCAGTGTTCCCAACTGAACAATGTTGGGGTACATTCAATTATCATGTAATTCAAGAATGATGTTTTGGGTATAAGAAACAATGTTCACTTCAAGGGATGACTTCCAAACCAATACATGGTTTATGTACGATTCAATGGTTGATCAAATACATTTTAAGTACTTAAAGATTCAGGTTTCCACTCAATAGAAAAAGGAACGCCAACTTAATGCATTTGGAATTTGGATTGCCTTTATAAAACCCTTCAAATTTCTTGACCAACCAAAATAGTGGAAATTAAAAGGGGAATATGGGTCCTCACACTAAAACTTCTAATAAAAATTATATTTAAAATCTAATGGTGAGGGATATTGGGTTTTGAAAAAATATCAGGGGACAAATGAATATAATATTTTATTTATTTATTTACATTCTATTGGATAAAGAACTAATATTATAGTCATCTTAATTGCTGAAATGACAATCAACATGAATTAAAATATATCATTGTGATCTATACTTGATAAGGATATCTATATCTGCAGCACAAAGTTCAAAGAGTGGCGATGGAGCAAACAAATTATCAAATGAAATTAAAGTAAATTGTATGTACTGGAAGAACCTACTCTTCAAGAACTGAGTAAAGAGACTAGCGAGGAAGAGTTATCTCTCTATGAGAAAAATTTAACAATGAAACATATATTCAATGATTCATTTTGTCATATGTTACCAATAAGCTTCTAAAACAACTTGAGTTCATGGATTCAAATAACATGATGCTCACCTTAGATATGTAACACCCCGATCTTCCACGATACGCTTCTCTTTCAATAATACAATAGCTTGCATTGTACGCAAGTTCGAGATTCTAACAAACCACGACCAATCAAAGTAGTCATTATGGATAGTAATACCCTCTTTTTGAAATTATATAATTTTTATATTTCAAAATGGTCTTCATTTTTGTATTCATAATATTGAAATTATCCTAAGTTGAATTTTATGTAATTTTCTGAGAACTTCCAATTTCTTTTATGAATAGTAAAGAATACTTAAAGAAAACTTTTTTATTAAAAATAAATTATAGTGGTAAATTATATTATTGAGTGGTTTTAAAGTATAATTAGAATATATTTTTACAATTTTATCCAATGGTGGTCATTAGAATTAATTTCACTATGAAATTGGACATAAACAGTTGTCAATCTTTTGATATATATTGTTTCTTAGAAACACGCTATTTGCTGTGACAGCGAGAATTAATTATAAAATTAATTAATGAAACTTATATGTTTGTAATTTTGAAAAATAAACATCATTTTTGAATTTGGAATATCAATTATATCTTAGGGTGAATTGTTGGCATTGTTCTGAAAAACTTCAATTTTTGATGAATAGTGAAACCACTAAGTGGTAGTTTGAAAACTGATTTTTTGTTTAAATGAAACATTACCGCATCTATGAATTGAATTTCATAAATTTTACATACATGGTTTTAATTAGGATGTAAAATTTTGTTCAATGGGATTAAAATAATTTTTTTATAAATAGTAACTTTTAAGTTTTATTAATCGCGATTAAAGGTAATTAGTGAAATTTAAGGTAAAAATGATATTATGAAAATATAAAAATATCTTGACACTTGTCCTACACTTATTTAATGAGTCATGGCCGACCAAGACAATACATGGGTCAACTTGGGGACCCCATGGAGCCACTTGGGTAAGAAAATTACATTAATAACTTTTTATTTAATGTATAAATAAAATTGTCACAAACATGTGTTGTTTTATTAAAACAATTATAAAATGGGGTTATTTAAGTTAAATTTTAGACTATAAATATTAATTGGAAAGATAAAATTTTTTCCAACATCATGAATTTTCTTTTATAATTTTTAGACAATATATAAATTAAATTATTTATGACACCATGATGATGCAGCGATTACCTCATTAATTAACGATTTAAATAAAATGAAAATATAATTCAAAATATAAGGAATACACTTGTAAAAAAACCTATTGGATGATTATATTTAGAACCCTTATCACCTTATACTCGAAATCTATAATTGTGATACCTTTGAAATCCGAAAAGCACTTCATAATAGTGTAACATTTCATGACTTTCCAATAGTGCCCCTCCTCTCCTCTTATAAAAGGCTCCCAACACTACCACCTTATTCACACATTCAAGCCATTTGGCTCATCCAAAATCTGCCAAAATACTCTCCCAAATTCCCTATGTTACTCCTAGAAGCCTCACATTGGGCATAAGTCTCCCAAGGAAGCATTTGTCTCAAATCAAAAAGAGTTACCCGATTTAAAGGTAGTGTCTTCACTTATTCTATTTTGTTTTATTTTGCTCCTCCAACCCCGTAAACTCTTTTTATTACTTTATTTTGTAACAACAACAGTATCTTTAATATACTAGGATGTTTTTATGATAAGGATTTGAGCTACACTTACACACACCTTCGTCTAATGGTTAATGAACATACTGTTTTTGTGGATGGAGAATTACTGCCTCATGAAACAATGATTGTTAAATCTTCTTTTAACACCTCTCATGGTGGCCATTATGATGACACTAACTTCTATATATGATAGATATTATTTTTATGTATTCATTATGCTTCTTTATTTCTCATTTATGTCATACATTTATGATTTCCATTATGGGTAAACGCAATAATTTCATTATAGGAAGTGCGGACTACCTCCCCCTCAAAGTGATTTGAATCATTAATGCCCTATGTGGGATGTATAAAGGGTGGATTAAATGATATTATATATTATATTATACTGTAATTATAATATACCTTTATATAATTTTTATTTCATTCCATTAAATACGAAATAGAAATGAAAGTCACATTCATGTGTACGTACGGCTTACCATCTCCATGAACGGTGCATTTCATTTCGTACCTCTAAATGTTACGTAATATTATGAATGAATGTATATACTTAATATATATTATATATATGATATCTACATCATGAATATAATTCTGGATATAATAGATATTTTACCACATGAACAACTTGTAATTATAAGAGGTTTACTTTTGACTCGAGTACCAAAGATCGACAAAATGACCATTATTAACATAAATAATTTCATAATGTTCATAACATGGTAATAAGTGATATAAAGGTAATAATGAAATTGAAAAAGGTTCTTAAGCAACTAGAAATTAACTCTAGTTTATTATTCAGGAGGTTAAATAATGGTCGAGTCAAGTCGGACACGAGGTGAGGGAACTTCTTAACCTGAATTTTGTTCTTTGGGTTAATCTACTACTTTCAAATTATGTCATGATATTATTATGTCATATATTTTATTTATGAATTATTTATGTGTACTTATAGTGAATACATATAATAGATATATTTTATTTAAAAAAATTATATTTGTAAGGGAACTTCTTAACCCGATTTCTGTTCTTGGGGTTAATCTCCTACTTTCAAATTATGTCATGATATTATTATGTCTTATCTTGTATTTGTACTTTATTGATGTGTAATTATAGTGAATGCACATAATAGATCTATTTTATTTAAAAAAGTGAACTTTCTAAGGGACTTCATCTCAATATTCTTTCATTCAGGCATATTTTTTTTTAATAAAATACTTTTTTATACGGTGTATAAACCCCTTTGACTTTTACTTTTATTCAAAAAGAATCTTTTTATACGAAGTGTTTTTACTAAAATACAAAAGAAATGTTTTGTCTTAAATATTTGGCGACAATGACTTCTCCACCGCCGTGACCATTATTTGATTTTTAGCATCATCTATAAGCCATAACTTTTTTTAAATGTAAAATAAATACCATGTTTTAATATTCTTTTATTTTGTTATTGAAAATGGTTTTGATAATGTTTTTATTATATCAATGTGTTGTATTGATATCGTGTGATTGAAATTTGGAAATTTTATGTTTCCTTTAGGCATGTTTTATGTGATACGGTTATGTTATGGTTTATGATATGTTTAAACTGATTCATTTGAGGAATGCATTGAACTTAATAAGTGACAGGTGGAGCCCGATATAGCACCTAGATTCATCGGTTGGTCTCATGAGACGAACTAGTGTCTTGGCACGAGGCCTTGACAAAATATTATTTGTAGTCTTGGCACGAGGCCTTGGTTACGTGGTTATGATAGTCTGGCATTATGCATTCCATCATTATTAAAGTGGTTATTGATATTTCATGTGATTATTAGACCAGTAGAATATCCATGTGAATAGGTAAATTGCATTATTTCATTTTATTTTTGCCATATTATCCTAAAGTTCATGTTTATAATGCTTTGGTTTTAGTTATACATTGCCTTAAATTTTTATGTTTATATATTAAAGCTTTCGCAATATTGTTATCCTTACTGAGCATCTCAGCTCACCCCTTTCAATGTTTTATTTTTCCAGGATGTGAAGAAATATTTTATGACTGTACTGCAGGGATAGTCTGAAGGGGATATGAGTGTGGACTATGAAGACTATGTTATTTTAGTTTTTCACTTTATGATGTAATGTAAGACTTATGAATGTTTCTAGTGATTCCAAGGCTACTAAACTAATCGGTCTTTTGAGACATGATCTTTTTTTATCATGCCAATGTTTCACAATAATGCACCAACTCTGGGTAACTGGGGTCGTGGCGTTACAGTTGGTATCAGAGGCAGTTTAGTACTAACCTTGGAAGCAAGATTTAGATGAACTCTGATTAGAGCACATAGCCCTAAGATACAATTTGTGGATTAGTATATAAGAACTTCCTATAATTTTGGTATTATAGAGATTTTGTGAGTTTTCAGAGCAATATATCCATGTCTGGATAAGAGCAGGTAGAGGTGGCTCTGGAATAGATTTATCTAGGGTTAAAACCCAAAAACACCTCTTTGAGCTAGACTCGAACGTGAACTGGTGCACGACAACGGGCCCTGCTGCACTCTTGGTTATGACACTCTCAGGGGATATTCTTAGGATAATTCTCATTTTCTTTACAAACCATTATGAAGGGTTTATGAGTATATAGTTCCTCAAAGAAAACATTTTTATGATTATAGTTCAATTTATGTTAAGTGATTTATGAGTATGGAATTATGTATTTTGATTCATAAACTAATCAAATTTATGCCATTGTTTAAAAATGGTTCCTAGTGGGAGGAATGGAAATTGTATTAATGCACGCACTCCATGTAGGGATTTCCCTCCTGATCAAGATAATTTTAGTGGAGCTGGTGATAAAACTGGTGTTGATCAGCTTATCACCATACTGGGGAAACTCACTCAGGTTATTAATAATAACCTTACTCGTATGGAGCACCCTGATCCGCAACATGGAGGATCAATGTTAGACCGCTTCATGAGGAAACAACAACTAAAATTTAATGGGGGTATAAATCCATTACTAGCTGAGCAATGGATAAACTACTTAGAGAAAATATTACATACCTTGGGGAGTAGCAAAAGGGAGAAGGTCATCAGGTCAGTTTACCGCCCCACGGGAGTTTCCGATCAATTGTGGTCACTGATTCAAAACACAGAATAAGATGAAGAAGTATCAAGTATGGAATGGAGAGAGTTCAGAGAGATTTTCTTAGAAAAATACTTTCCCTGTGACCATCGAGTAGATATGGAAAGGCAATTTATGAGTTTGAGGCAAAAGGAGGATGAGAATGTCCCAAAGTATGAGGCTAACTTTACAAGGTTAGCAAGGCATGTTGTAGATTATATACGTAACCCAAGAAGTAAGATTTATCATTTCGTTGATGGGTTAAAACCATTTTTCCGTTGAGCATTAGTATCATAATCTTTCTCAACATATGAAGATATAGTCTTGCGTACTATCAAGACAGAAAAGGAATTATCTAAGTCATATGACAACAAAGTAAAGCAACAGAAGAGGAGAACGGTGGAACAAGAGACAGATAAAGGGAGAAAGGGAAAGAAGTATTTTCCATTATGTGAAAATTGTGGGAAGAATCACCCCAATACTTGCCTAAAAGGAATGGGAGTTAGTTATAAATGTGGAGAAAAAGGTCACCAGGCTCGTGATTGCAGGGGAAAGATAGAGGCTATCAATGTTGAGTGCTACAATTGTAGGGAAATAAGGCATTATAAAAATGAATTTCCTAAGCATCGGGGAAACTTACCTCAGAAAAGGCGAAGGGATCAAGGAAAATCTTATGTTGTTACTACAGTTGAAGAGGAGTAATTAATGTATTAGTGCTTCTGGACTCAAGGATTATATTCTAGTTATAAGAATAATGTGATATATATAAATATTGTATTTCAGTACTTTTTAGTTTTAATATGATGAAGGTAATAATATTTTTTAGTATGTGACAATAAGAGAAACATTACATTGTTTGGGGAATCTAATGTTACAATTGATTTTGGGATTTATGTACCTCTTAGAAAAAGTCTAGACAGATGCATTTTGGATAACTATAAAGGTTGGAATGGATTAAGTTGCACTTTGGATATTATTGTTTATGGTTAAAAAAAATTTGAAGATTATTTTTGAAATATTATAATACTAAAGTTTTTAGAAAAGGACAACCCGCAGGTTGGGGGATAGCCCGTTGTGTCAGACAAAGCTGCAGGAATCGAACCCACAACCATAGTGCGACAGACATTTATTATCTACCACTAGGCTACAGGAAGTCCCTGGTTATTACAAAATAGTTTTCCTAATCTAAATGATAAGTGTAAATATTTGGAACCTTGTACGAATAGGATAAATATAATATTTTTTAGTTTTATTATCTTTTTTAGTGAAAGATGGGTTTGTGGTAAAAATTTATTAAAGAATAAAAGTCTACATGAAAAGTATGTATATTTCCATACGTTCTTAGTAAATCCCCTAAATAAGTTCCTCAACTTTATGAAAGGTAACATAAAACAAAAACGTTTTCGGTTAACTTTTCCTACTAGGGAATCAATGATCATTTAACCAACCACATGTTTGTGATTTTATTGTAGTTAAACTTTCTCCTAATCCTATTTTCTATAACTCACCATCAGAACTTGATGGTTTGTTTCTCCTCCATATCCATATTTTTATAGAATCCTAGTATGGTCTATCTCGGGTGACCTTTATACTTCTCTTTCTTTCTTTTAAAGTTATATTTTTATTAACCTTATTTCCGAAGTGGGTTTTCCACAAAGGTATTTTCTACATTCAACATTTTATTTATGAAGAACAATTTCAAATTGCGAGGATGCATTTATTGAAGGGGGGTAGAATGTAACACCCCGAGATTCCACAATACGCTTCTCTTTCAATAATGCAATAGATTGCATTGTATGAAAGTTCGAGATTCTAAAAAATTGAAACCAATCAAAGTAGTAGTTATGAATAGTAATACCCGCTTTTTGAAATTATAAAAATTTTATATTTCAAAATGGTCTTCATTTTTTTATTCGTAATATTGAAATTATCCTAAGTTGAATTTTTTGTAATTTTCTGAGAACATCCAATTTTTTATGAATAGTGAAAAATACATAAAAACAACTTTTTTAATCAAAATAAATTATAGTGATAAATTATACTATTGATTGGTTTTAATGTAAAATTTGAATATATTATTATTATTTTATCCAATGGTGGTCATTATAATTAATTTCACCTTGAAATTGGACATAAACAATTGTCAATCTTTTGATATATATTGTTTCTTAAAAACATTTTATTTGTTGTGACAGCGGGAATTAATTATAAAATTAATTAATTAAACTTATATGTTTGGAATTTTGTAAATTAGACAACATTTTTGAATTCGAAATATCAATTATAGCTTAGGGTGAATTTTTGGAATTTTTCTGAAAAACTTCAATTTTTGATGAATAGTGAAACCACTAAGTGGTAGTTTAAAAACCGATTTTTTGTTTAAATGAAACTTTACTGCTTCTATGAATTGATTTTCAAAAATCTGGGATACATGGTTTTCATTAGGATGTAAAATTTGCTTCAATGGGATTAAAATAATTTATTAGTGAATAGTATCTTTTAGGTTTTGTTTATTGTGATTAAAGTTAATTAGTGAAATTTAAGGTAAAATGATAATATAAAAATATAAAAATATCATGAAACTTTTCCTACACTTATTGGATGAGTCATGGAAAACCACTTCAATCCATGGGTAAACTTGGGGACCCCATGGAACCACTTGGGTAAGAAAATGACATTAATAACTTTTTATTTAATGTAAAAATAAAATTGTCACAAACATGTGTTTTTTTAGTAAAACAATTATTACATTGGGGTATATAAGTTAAATTTTTGACTATAAATATTAATTGAAAATATAAAAAGATTTCCTACATCAATAAAAAAAATTTATAATTTTTAGACATTAAATAAAATAAAATATTTTTGACACCATGATGATGCAGTGATTACCTCATTAATTAACGATTTAAATAAAATGAAAATATAATGTAAAATATAAGATATAAACTTGTCAAAAACCTATTGTATTACTATATGTCGAACTCTTATCACCATATACTCGAAATATATAATTTTGGGACCTTTTAAATCTGAAAAACACTTCATAATAGTGTAACATTTCATGACTTTCCAAGAGTGCCCCTCCTCTCCTCTTATAAAAGGCCCCCACCACTACCACCTTATTCACACCTTCAAGCAATTTTTCTCGTCCAACCTCTACCCAAATACTCTCACAACTTCTCTCTCTTACTCCTAGAAGCCTCACTTGGGGATTAAGGCTTCCCAAGGAAGACTTTGGCTCTAATCAAAAAGAGTTACCCAATTTAATGGTAATGTCTTCACTTATTCTCTTTTGTTTTATTTTGCTTCTCCAACCCGTTAAACTCTTTTTATTCCTTTCTTTTGTAAAAACAACAGTATCTTCAACATACTAGGATATTTTTATGATATTTATTCTATCTACACTTATACACACCTCCATCTAATGGTTAAAGAACATACTGTTTCTGTGGATGGCGAATTACTCCCACACGAAACGATGATTGTTAAATCTTCTTTTAACACCTCTCATGGTGGATGTAATAATGACACTGTTTTCTATATATGATATATATTATTTTTATGTTTTCCTTATGATTATCGATTTCTCATTTATGGCATACCTTTATGATTTCCATTATGGGTAAACACGATAATTTCATTTTAGGAAGTGCGGACTACCGCCCCCTCAAAGTGATTTGAATTGTTAATGCCATATGTGGGATGTCTAAACGATGAAGTAAATGATAATATTTATGATATTATAATTGAATTATAATATACCTTTATATCATTGCGATTTCATTCCATTAAATACGAAATAGAAATGAAAGTCGCGTTCATGTGTATGTACGACTTACCGTCTCCATGAACGGTGCATTTCATTTCTTACCTCTAAATGTTACGTAATATTATGAATGAATGTATATACCAGATATATATGATATATATGATATCTACATAATGAATATAATTCTGAATATAATATATATTTTACCACATGAACAACTTTTAATTATATGAAGTTTATTTTTGACTCAAGTACCAAAGATCGACAAAACGACCATTATTAACATAAATAATTACATAATGTTCATAACTGGGTAATAAGTGATATAAAATGAATAATGAACTTGAAAAAGGTTCTTAAGAAACTATAAATTAACTCTAGTTTATTATTCAGGAGGTTAAAGAATGGTCGAGTCAAGTCGGGCACGAGGTAAGGGAACTTCTAAACCCGATTTCCGTTCTTTGGGTTAATCTCCTACTTTCAAATTATGTCATGATATTATTATGTGATATATTTTATTTATAAATTATTTATGTGTAATTATAGTGAATACACCTAATAGATCTATTTTATTTAAAAAAAATTATATTTTTAAGGGAAATTCTTAACCCGATTTCTGTTCTTTGGGTTAATCTCCTACTTTAAATTATGTCATGATATTATTATGTCATATCTTGTATTTGTACTTTATTTATGTGTAATTATAGTGAATACACATAATAGATCTACTTTATTTAAAAAAATGATCTTTGTAAGGGACTTCATCTCAATCTTCTTTCATTGAGGCATATTTTGTATTAATACCAGACTTTCTTTTATACGGTGTATAAACCCCTTTGACTTTTACATTTATTCAAAAAGAATATTTTTATACGAAGTGTTTTTACTAAACAACAAATGGAATTTTTTGTATTACGTATTTGGGAACAACAACTTCTCCACCGTCATGACCATTATTTGAGTTTCAGATTCCTATACAAGCCATAACTTTTTTTAAATAAAAAATAAATATCATGTTTTAATTTTCTTTCATTTTGGTATTGAAAGTGGTTTTGATAATGTTTTTATTATATCAATGTGTTGTATTGATATCTTGTGATTGAAATGTGGAAATGTTATGTTTCCTTTCTGCATGTTTTATGTGATATGATTATGTTATGGTTTATGATATGTTTAAACCTATTCACATGAGGAATGATTTGGACTTAATAAGTGATAGGTGGAGCCCGTTATAGCTCCTCGATGCATTGGCAGGTCTCATGAGACAAACTAGTGTCTTGGCATGAGGCCTTGCAAAAATATTATTTGTAGTCTTGGCACGAGGCCTTGGCTACGTGGTTATGATAGTCTGGAATTATGCATTCCATCATTATGAAAGTGGTTATTGATATTGCATGTGATTATTCGACTAGTAGAATATCCATATGAATAATAAAATGGCATTATTTCATTTTATTTTTTCCATATTATGCTAAATTTTAAGTTTAAAAGGCTTTTGTTTTACTTATACATTGTCTTAAATGTTTATGTTTATATATGAAAGCCCCCGCTATATTTTTATCCTTACTGAGCATCTGAGCTCACCACTTTCAATGTTTTATTTTTCCAGGATGTGAAGAAATATTTTATGACTGACCTGTAGGGATAGTCTGAAGGGGATATGAGTGTGGACTATGAAGACTATGTTATTTTAGTTTTTCATATTATGATGTAATGTAAGACTTATGAATGTATCTAGTGTTTCCAAGGCTACAAAACTAATCGGTCTTTTGAGACTTGATCTTTTGTGATCATGCCAATGTTATGCAATAATGCACCGACTCTGGGTAACTGGGGTCGGGGCGTTACAAGATATGTCTATCAATGGATGGAGGGACAAGATAGATATGAAATGTCCAATGCACTATTTAAATCTAATATTGGGGATTTGGTTCTAGTTATTCCTTATTTAGTCAAGATTATTGACCACTATGAATTATTAGATATCCTTGGGACTAAATTCCAAGATGATTTATGCATAGATCTAATACATTCCTAACTACCCTAATCATCTAGTTTTATTTTTATATATAATATGATCAATAATGAAAGGAGTATTTCAGAAAATATTAATCTAATTCGACAAGTGGACACTAACAATGAGCATTAAAATCCCATATCCCATATAGTGAATAAAAAAATAAAGAACTGTGAAAAGGGACTGATGACTCATAACAAGCCTAATGATCTCAAGAACTATCCATCTATGAATAATAAGATCCATAAATAGGGAAATTAAAAGGGAATAGTATATTTTACATGTTCCAAGAATGGCGGCATGAAAATGAATAATACCCAAAAGAAAGGGTATGCTAAATATTTATTCATTATTGAGTGTAAATTGTTATTTTCAATGCATTGGAGATTAGATACACTTGTGTGGATCACACACACATGGAAACACACACACACACACACACACACATATATATATATATATATATGAGAACCAAGTAGATTTTGAATGATTCCTATAGTAGAGGAGGATTTATGAAACACCAATGGTGCAAGGATTGTGGCACTAGCCATTACAGACTACCACAGTTAATTTCCATCTAGATTGATATTTTTTAAAAATATTGTTATTATGAATCAACTATTACTTAGAATATAATATCGATATCATTCCAATATATATATATATATGGTTTTATTATATAGTTTTCAAATAAAAGTTGTTTCTTTTATGAATTCAACAAGTGTTATGGTATGGATGTTTAAAATATTGGGTTTTACATATTAAATTATGAAATATATGTAATGAAAATTGAAACTGAATCATGATCACATGACTCATATTACTCCCAAATATTACATCACCATATTAGTCAGGTAGATGAAATGTGTTTGAAAGTGATATTTCAAGATGCGTGTTTTGACTCTATTAAGCTAAAACCACATTAAATATTCCATGTTTGTTTATAAGGAAGAATGATCAAACAATGATTTGGTGAACATTATGAAAGGGTCGTAGAGATTATATTATTGTTAAAAATTAATGTGTTTATACCATTTCTAATAGAATAAATATGTGGGTGTTCATACATTATAACTTTAATAGTCAACTTTAACAGATATGGAAATGTTTAATTGATGTCTTATAAGTCCAAGTCATCATAGATATTGAATAAATTTAAGATTGACATTGAAAAAAAACTTGTAATGAATATATAGAAGAATTTATTAGATCGAGGTGGTGAATGTCATAACTAAGAGTTTGTAAAATTTCAAATGGATTTTTGGTCGCTTTCTCATGTCGCTCCAACATGCTGACCAAATTTTAATAGAATTAGTCATATGAGGACCCATACTATGGTAGCAATTGTAAGGACATTGATGAGTCATGTACATCTTCCATTATCATTTTTGGGATATGAATTTCAAACTATGACATACACAGTAAATTGAGTACCTACTAACGGGGTAAATAAAATTCCCCATGACTTATGGAATTGAAAAAATCCAGTTTTGTTAAATACAATCATATGGTGTTGTGAGGTGTATTTTAATGACTTATTAAGAAATAACCTATCAACTTAGATCAAGAAGTGTATCTTTTTATGATATCATAATGAAACAAAGTGACACTACATATATAACCCAATATAAATTAAATTGATTCTTCCTAGAGAAGATATATTTCTCAAGAGGGAAAACATACTCAAGATGAATATTGGGATCAATATTAAATTTGATGAAGTTGTTGATCAATATATTCAATAGTCATTACATGATTAGATTCTATAGGTTCTCATGGAAGATGTTTTTTTTCGAATCCCAAGTACTTCATAGGAGAACCATATAGGTAAGATAACCAAATAGATATGGTTTTCTAATCACTAATGATGTGAATCATTACTAGTTTACAATAAAAAACATATATACTACGAAGATGAATCAGAGAGATCAGAATATGAAATATAGAGAAATGATATTAATTTAGAAACAAATTTTTTGAATCAAAATTATTTTTGGGTTCTATTGGATCCAAAACTTTGTGTAAATAATTTTAGTAAAAATGGGATATCATAATAGAAATATATGTGGAGGGTAGAATAAGTACCAATAAATAAAGGATATATTCCAATGGGTTTAAAAAACATCAGGGAATTTAAAATAATGAATAATTTTATACATATTCCATGCTTAAATCTACTAAAATTATTTTGTCTATAAAAGCATACCAAGATAATGAAATTAGTAATATGTAGATTAAAAACATATTACCTTAATGGTAAGAATTATAATGATTACTATATGACACAATTAGAAGTCTTTGTTTTTCCTGGTGATTCCAAGAGAAAATGAATGTTATATATATATTCATTTATTGATTTAATAAAGAATCTCATCCATGGAACATTTAGTTTCATGAAGCTATAAAATAATTTTGTTTAATTCTTAATGTATGTGAGACATGTGTTTACAAGAGATTTAGTGGGAATGTGGTCATTATCCTAGTAGTATTTGTTGATGAGATTTTACTTATTGGAAATGAAATTATAGACATAATGTATATTAAGGATAGGTTGAACCATTGTTTCATAATGAAGGAATTTGGTGAACTGGCCTACATTATAGGGATTAAGATTAATCATTATTGATTGAAGAGTATTCATAGAATAACACAACACACATATATCAACCCAATACTAATGATATTTTATACTAAACAATAAAACATAGGATTGGATTCATTGTTACATGGTATAGATCAATCCTTGAAAATACTTCTTATGAAAAATTGTATAATGATATAATGATTTTGTTCCCATATGCTTCGATGATATGATCCATTTTTAGGAAATTTAATGTACTATACATTATATTTAATAAAAATTGAGCATGATAATTAAATATCAAGATGATCTAGGTGAGCATCATTGGTGTTATATTATATAAGGCCCTAGCCTTAAACCTTAATTAATCTTGAGTTATTTCCAGAATACACCTTGAGGATATTTTCAGGTTTAGTGTTTTAGAGAATTAGATCATAAAAACATGCATTACATTCCACATTTAAACAAAGTGGTTACATAAAGATAGTATTAATTTTTTCCATCAATGGAAACATATTTAAAATAAAACATGGATTCTTTCTTGACACTTTTTTACACTATCATCATATCATGTACCTTTCCCTTGACCTCTGAAAACATTTCAAAAAACATGGGATGAGCATAAAAAATCTCAGTATGGGATATAAATATATGGAAAGGAAACATTAGTTCATATATACATAAGAATGAAATCATACTTTACCTATAAAACATAAGCACTTTAACATACCTCATCAAATCATGAATAAATCATAGAAATCATAAGACATAAAGGTAACTGGAGGAATTCATAACATTCTTACATAGGTAGTAACCCTCTTGGTTACATTTGGAATACCCATCACAGTATATTCCCTAAATCTCTTCGGAGAAACCTTAACGTTTCACTCCTTCGCATTACCCAATACATTAGAGATCTATATCGGGCTCACCCGCCCTTAGATTATCACGGAACCACCCATCTTCATAACAATTCCCAAGAACCATAACATAATCGTATCACATAAAACATGCATAAAGGAAACATAACATTTCCACCTTTCAATCACAAGATAACAATACAACCCGTTGATATAAAAACATTATGAAAACAATTTTCAATACCAAAATATAAGAAATGTAAATCATGGTATTTATTTTTCTTTTAAAAAGAAGGTATGGCTTGTAGAGGAAGCCGAAACTCAAATAATGGTCACGGCGGCGGAGAAGTCGTTGTCGCCGCATACGTACGACAAAAAAAACATTCCCTTTTGTCGTTTAGTAAAACGCTTCGTATAAAAAAGATTCCTTTTGAATAAGCATAAAATTCAATGGGGTTTATAAATCGTATAAAAGAAGGTTTTGTATAAAATAAAATATTCCTCAATGAAAGGAGATTGAGATGAAGTCCCATACCTCAGGTCCGACTTCACTCGATCGTTCTTTAAACTCCTTAAAATCGGGTAACTCCCTTTGGTTTGAGCTCAAAGGGTTCCTTGGGAAGACTTATGCCCAAAGTGAGGCTTCAAGGAGTAATAGAGGGATGTGGAGAGACAAAATGGGCAGGGGTTGGACGAGCCAAAGGCTTTGGAAGTGTGGGTAAGGAGGTAGAGGTGGGGTCCTTTTATAAGAGGAGAGGAGGGGCACTCTTAGAAAGTAAAGAAATGTTACGTTATTTTAAAATGAGTTTCGGATTTAAAAGGTCCCACATTGATACAATTCGAGGATAAGGTGATAAGGGTTCGAAATATACCCATCCAATAGGTTTTAGACAAGTGTATTTCTTATATTTTACATTATATTTTCATTTTATTTAAATCGTTAAATAATGAGGTAATCACTGCATCATCATGATGTCATAAATAATTTAATTTATTTAATGTCTAAAAATTATAAAAAAAATACTATGATGTAGGAAATATTTTTAGATTTCCAATGAATATTTATAGTACAAAAGATAATTTATGTAGACAAAATTAAAAATGTTTTACATAGGTGATACATTATTTGTTGTATTACCTTTCTTTAAAAAAATTAAAAGATAAAAAGTCACTTTCCCACAAAAGTGATTCCATGGGGTCCCCATGTTTGGCACAAGGCATCCCAATGTCGGCAATGAGACAACCAGTAGAATTAGGACACTTTTTGGTGTCATTTTTTGTTATTATGATATTATTTTATTATCCTTAACTACCCGATTACTCATTAATCAAGATAATTAAAGATAATTACTGTTGTTACTATTCACAATGTCCAAAAACAAAAGAGTCTTAATTACATAATTTGGTCCTTATAATTCCAAATATGGAATCCATTTTACCAAATTCCAATCACATAAATTTAAATAATTAATTTAAAAATAATTCCTGTTGTCAAAACAAATAGTGGGTTTTTTTTGAAATAATATCTATGAAAAGTTTGGCATTACTTTATGCCCAATTACAAAGTGAAATTAATCCTAATGACCACCGTTGGATTAAATGGTAAAAATATATTCTAATTACACTTTAATACCAATTAAAAAGATAGTCTAACCAAATAATTAAAATAGATGAAGAACAGTTTTGATGTAAAATGCAGTATTTTTCACTATTCATAAAAAAATGAACATTGTCAGAAAAATACCAAAAATTTATCCAATGTAAAGTTCAATGTCCCAATAATAATGAATATGTTCATTTTGAAAAATAGATATTAAAAAATTGTCAAATGTTTTATTTAAAAATGGTTTTTCATAAAAAGGCAGTAAAACAATCTTTTAAAAATATTAGTGTATTCCATGATTAAGAATGGATTTATTCTCATTTTAAGCCTTTAAAACACTATCAAATTCATAAATAGACATATATAATAATACCTATTATTTATTACTTACTTGGGATGTTACATCCTTCCCCCCTTTAGAAAATTGTGTCCCCGCAATTTATTTACTTATCGAATAAGTGTGGGTATTTATCCCTCATTGCATTTTCAGATTCCCATGTTGCCTCTTCAATCATGTGGTTTTTTAACAAAACCATTACCTGATGAATCACCTTATTCCGTAACACTTTCTCCCTATGATCAATAATCTGAACCGGGATATTCTCTTCCAACTGAACTACCTCCGGACTCAAAACATGAGATGGATCTGGCATATACTTTCTCAACACCGAAACATGAAAAACATTGTGTACCTGTGATAAACTTGGAGGTAAATCCACTTGGTATGCATCTGATCCAACTCTCTCTAGAATTTCATATGGTCCAATGAACTTTGGACTCATCTTTCCTTTCTTACCAAATCGCATCACACTCTTCCATTGTGAGGCTTTGAAAAAAACATGATCACCTACCTCAAAAGAGAGATTATTCCTCCTATTGTCTGCATAACTATTCTACATGCTCTGAGCTATTCTCATGTGTTTTTGTATCAACTGAACTTTTTCTGCCAACTCTTCTACCAATTCTGGTCCCATCAACTTTTTTTCACCCACTTCATCCCATAAATCTGGAGTTCGACAACGCTTCCCATATAACGCCTCAAACGGAGCCATCTGTATACTGGAATGAAAAATGTTATTATATGAAAATTCAACCAAAGAAAGATGTTGGTCCCAACTTCCCTGATAATCCATTGAACAATAACATAGCATATCTTCCAAAGTCTGAATTGTTCGTTCTGACTGCCCTTCTGATTGAGGATGAAAAGCTGTACTAAAATTTAATTCAGTACCCAAGTACTTCTGAAGGCCTTTCCAAAAGTTAGAAGTGAACCAGGGATCACAGTCCGATACAATGGAGATAGGAACTCCATGTAACCTGAATATCTCTTTAAGATACAAATGAGAAAGTTGATCTAGGGAAAAATTATCTCGTATAGCATGGAAATGAGCAGATTTAGTCAAGAGATCAACAACAACCCAGATTGCATTATTACCTCGAGATGTCTTTGGTAATCCCACAACAAATTCCATGGATATATTCTCCCATTTCCACTATGGCACTGGTAAAGGTTAAATAATCCCTTTCTGTAACTACCACTCTAATTTTACCTATTTACAAGTCAAACACTTCACAGTAAAATCAGCAATATCTCTTTCCATTCCATCCCACCAGTAATACTCCCGAAGATCTCTATACATCTTAGTACTTCCAGGATGAACTGAAAACGGAGAACTATGAGCTTCACATAACAACTCTCTCTTCAACTGTGAATTTCAAGGCACACACAATCTCTTCCCAAACCTCAAAACACAATCATTATTAATGTTGAATTCAGGCAACATACCCTTCTGAACCAGCTCTACCTTTCTCTGCAACTCACTGTCTTGCTTCTGTGCTTGCTTGATTCTGTCTGATAGAGAAGAGTTCACAGAGACCTGAAACAAAACAGAAGGACATCTTGCACCAACAACTTCTATGCCAAATTTCATCAAATCCTTAACCAAAGGATCATGTTCTAAACGCAACATTTTTAATGATGCATTACTTTTTCGACTCAAAGCATGAGCCACTTTATTTACTTTTCCCGGATTGTAATGAATTGTAAAATCATAATACATGATTAATTCTAGCCATCTCCTTTGTCTCATGTTCAATTATTTCTGAGTGAATATATACATTAAAATTTTTTGATCAGTATATATTTCACACATTACTCCATACAAATGATGCCTCCAAATTTTTAAAGCGAAAACAGCAGCAGCTAATTCCAAATCATGTGTAGGGTAATTTACCTCATGAGTTTTCAACTGTCGTGGAGCATATGCAATTACCTGATCATTATGCATTAGGACGCAACCAAGTCCTTTCAATGAAGCATCACTGTAGATAACAAACTCACCATTCATGGAAGGTAGTGCCAAAACTGGAGCATTCACCAATATTATTTTCAATTCTTGAAAACAATCATCACATTCTTTTGTCCAGATAAACTTAAAACCCTTCCGAGTTAGCTTAGTCATTAGACTAGATAACCGTGAAAAATTTCTAACAAACCTTTGGTAATAGCCTTCCAAACCAAGGAATCTACGAATCTTAGTTACATTTGTGGGTCTAGGACATTCTTTAAGAACCTTTGTTTTTGCAGGATCAACAGTTATTCCATATATAGAAACAATGTGAACAAGGAAAGAAATTTGTTGCAACCATAAGTCACACTTTCTAAATTTCCCATACAATTTATTTTCTTTTAAGGTTTTCAAAATAACCCTTAAATGTCTTTCATGGTCCTCTTTACTTTTAGAAAACACCAAAATATCATCAATAAAAACCACCACAAACTTATCCAAGAACTCATGGAAAATTATATTCATCAAGTCCATGAATACAGCAGGTGAATTGGTTATCCCAAAAGGCATTACAACAAATTCATAATGGCCATATCTTGTACGGAACGCGGTCTTCGGAATATCTGCTTCCTTTACCTTCAACTGATGGTACCCCGATCTCAGGTCAATATTTGAAAAATACTGAGCTCCCTGGAGCTGATCAAACAAATCATCGATATGAGGCAAAGGATATTTGTTCTTAATAGTGATGTTATTCAAGGCTCTATAATCAATGCAAAGTATCATAGAACCATATTTCTTTTTAAAAAATAAAATAGGAGCACCTCATGGTGATGTGCTAGGTCGAATGAAACATTTCTCTAATAAATCTTGTAATTGCTCCTTCAACTCTAAAAGTTCAATTTGAGCCATTCGATAAGGGGGTTTTGAAATTGGATTAGCATCAGGAACTAATTAAACAGTAAATTCAACTTCCCGATCTGGTATTATTCCAGGAAACTCATTCGGAAAAACATCAGGGTACTCATTTACCACTGGCACATCATTAATCTGAACAGTTCCCTTGTTTTCAACAATGTGGGCAAGGAAACATTCATTTCCATCTTTTACAAGTTTCTCGGCCTCTTGATATGTTATCAAGAGTAAGGGTTCATTCTTGTACACAAACTGAAAGTCTTTCTGAAATGAAACTTCTTTAGCTCTACAGTCAATCTTAGCATGGTAAATAGAGATTCAATCCATACACAGGATAACATCAAACTCTACTAGAGGTAGAACAATTAGGTTGGAAAGTAGGTTCTTTCCACGGATAAGGATAGGAAGATTCTTATAAATTCTTTTTTCCTCAACATTTCCCCCAGGTGTTTTTACCACAAGTTCAGGAGTCATTTCTTGAGATGGTATTCTCATTTTACTAGAAAAGGTTTTAGAGATGAAAGAATGTGTAGACCCCAAATCAAACAACACACTGGCATAATCTAAAAAAACAAACAAAGTACCTGATACAACTTCATTTGATGGCCCGACATCTGCTGAAGTAGTTGCAAAGGATTTCACCACCCCTTTCTTCTTGTAGTATAACTGCTTCCCATCACTCAAGCTCGTTATCGGACACTCATTTGCATAATGACCCATCTCATTGCACTTAAAACATTTTACTAACTGTAAATCAAAAATTGGACTTACCATCAACTTGATCTTTTTCAGTTCAATCGCGAGCCTTATGTCCCATCTTACAACATCGGTAGCACTTACCAGAATTCAGAAGACATTCCCCAGCATTCCTTTTACCACATTTATCACAAACTATAAACTGAGTTTTCTTACCATCAAACTTTTTTGAAAAATTCTTTCCTTTCTCATGCCACCTCAGTCTCTTCTTATGATGGTTGTTATAGAAAACTTGATCATCAGTAATCTCCATTTCCACCTTCTCAGCACATCGAACAAGCTTTTCATAACTTTTGAACTCATGAGATGCTAAAACCCTTGGATAGTTTGGCTTTAATCCTGAGTAAAAACGATTGATTTTACTATCAAGGTCCTGGATAAAATTTGGAGCATACCTTGCCAATCGAGTGAACCTTTCTTCATAAGCAGCCACTGAGTCTTCGTCTTGCCTCAATTCTAGGAATTGTTTTTCCATCCTAAGTCGAACAGAATTAGGAAAATACTACTCAAGAAACATACCTTTGAATTCATCCCAATCAAGAGAATCAATCTCATCAGCGTCCGTGATATTTTTAACCATCGACCACCACTGATCTGCTTCACCCTCCAAATGATAAATAGAAAGGCTAACCTTTTGATTTTCTAAATACCCCATGACATTAAAAATATTCTCTAGTGCTTTAATCCACCCTTTAACTAGAACATGGTCAGATGATCCTCTGAATGATGGGGGATGTTGCCTCATGAAATGTTCCACCACTGACATGTTCCTCTCAGGTTGATCTAGCTGATCTCGTGCATGGATACCACCCCCATTTATCGCCTGGGTCAACTATTCCATTACTGCAACAAACTATTCAGTTCCAATTCTGACCATCTCAGGATGCTGATTCAGAAGGTTATTTCCTTCTGTATGCCTTCCTAGAGCTGCATCCCTATTTCCTCTGTGGAAAACCATTCAGAACAAACATGTCTTAGATGAAGCAACATGGTAATCTTCAAATGATATATCATTTCAAAAATATTTTTGGATAATCATTTAATAGAATTCCAACTCCTAAAGTTATCTAAAACGACCTCTAATACAAACTATATGGCCCCAGCCTTAAACTTTACTTAATCTTGAGTTATTTTAAGAATAAACCTTGAGGATATTTTCAGGTTTATAGTTTTAGAGAATTATATCATAAAAACATGCATTACATTCCACATTTAAACAAAGTGGTTACATAAAGATAGTATTCATTTTTTTCCATCAATGGAAACATATTTAAAATAAAAAATGGATTCTTTATTGACACTTCTTGACACTATCATGATATCATGTACCTTTCCCTTATCCTGTGAAAACATTTCAAAAAACTTGGGATGAGCATAAAAAAGCTCAGTATGGGATATAAAAATATGGAATGGAAACATTAGTTCATATATACATAAGAATGAAATCATACTTTACCCATAAAACATAAGCACTTGAACATACCTCATCAAATCATGAATAAATCATAGAAGTCATAAGACATAAAGGTAACTTGAGGAATTCATAACATTCTTATGTATGGAGTAACCCTCTTGGTTACGTTTGGAATACCCATCACAGTATATTCCCTAAATCTCTTCGGAGAAACCTTAACCATTCACTCCTTCGCGTTACCCAATGCATTGGAGAGCTATATCGGGCTCACCCGCCCTTAGTTTATCATGGAACCACCCGTCTTCATAACAATGCCCAAGAACCATAACATAATCATATCACATAAAACGTGCCTAAAGGAAACATAACATTTCCACCTTTCAATCACAAGATAACAATACAACACATTGATATAAAAACATTATGAAAACCATTTTCAATACCAAAATAAATTAAATGTAAAACATGGTATTTATTTTTCTTTTAAAAATAATGTATGGCTTGTAGAGGAAGCCGAAACTCAAATAATGGTCATGGCAGTAGAGAAGTCGTTGTCACCACAAACGTACGATAAAAAAACATTCCCTTTTGTCATTTAGTAAAACGCTTCGTATAAAAAATATTCCTTTTTAATAAGTGTAAAAGTCAAAGGGGTTTATACATCGTATAAAATAACGTTGTGTATAAAATAAAATATGCTTCAATGAAAGGAGATTTAGATGAAGTCCCATACCTTGGGTCCAACTTGACTCGATCGTTCTTTAATCTCCTTAAAATTGGGTAACTCCCTTTGGTTTGAGCTCAAAGGCTTCCTTGGGAAGACTTATGCCCAAATTGAGGCTTCAAGGAGTAAGAGAGGGATGTGGAGAGACAAAATGGTTAGGGTTTGGCCGAGCCAAAGGCTTTGGAAGTGTGGGTAAGGAGGTAGAGGTGGGCGCCTTTTATAAGAGGAGAGGAGGGGAACTCTTGGAAAGTAAAGAAATGTTACTTTATTTTAAAATGAGTTTCAGATTTAAAAGGTCCCACATTGATATAATTCGAGGATAAGGTGATAAGGGTTCGAAATATACCCATCCAATAGGTTTTTGACAAGTTTAGTTTTTAGATTTTACATTATCTTTTCATTTTATATAAATCGTTAAATAATGAGGTAATCGCTGCATCATCATGATGTCATAAATAATTTTAATTATTTAATGTATAAAAATTATAACAAAATACTATGTTGTAGGAAATCTTTTTAGATTTCCAATTAATATTTATAGTCCAAAATATCATTTATGTAGACAAAATTAAAAATGTTTTACTTAGGTGATACATTATTTGTTGTATTTACTTTCTTTAAAAAAAATAAAAAGATAAAAAGTCACTTTCCCACAAATTTGATTCCATGGGGTCCCCAAGTTTGGCACAAGGAATCACATGGTTTGCCATGAGATAAATAGTATCATTAGTACACTTGTTGGTATCATTTTTTATTATTATGATATTATTTTATTATCCTTAACTACCCGATTACTCATTAATCAAGATAATTAAAAATAATTACCGTCGTTACTATTCATAATGTCTAAAAAACAAGAGTCTTAATTACATAATTTGGACCTTTTGATTCAAAATATAGAATCCATTTTACCAAATTTTAAACACAGAAATTGCAATAATTAATTTAAAAATAATTTATGTTCTCAAAACAAATAGCGGGTTTTTTTGAAACAATATCTATGAAAAGTTTGGCATTAGTTTATTCCCAATTCCAAAGGGAAATTAATCCTAATGATCACCATTGGATTAAATGGTAAAAATATATTATAATTACACTTTAATACCAATTAATAAGACAATATAACCATAATATTAAAATAGATGAAAAATCAGTTTTGATGTAAAATGCAGTATTTTTCACTATTCATAAAAAAATGAACATTGTCAGAAAAATACCAAAAATTTATCCAATGTAAATTTCAATGTCCCAATAAAAAATAATATGTTTATTTTGACAAATAGATATTAGAAAATTGTCAAAAGTTTTATTTAAAAATGGTTTTCCATAAAAAGGCACTAAAATAATATTTTAAAAATATTAGTGTATTCCATGATTAAGATTGGATTTATTCTCATTTTAAGCCTTTAAAACACTATCAAATTGATAAATAGACATATATAAGAATACATATTAATCATTACTTACTTGGGATGTTACATATTATGTTTTCCTTAATTATTTGGGATAATGTATAGCTATATTCCTATTGTATGGAGTATATGAGGATTTTTAATCATGGGTTATATTAATACGAGTTTTCAATGAAAAATTGAATTCAAAAAATTCATAGTCGGGTTATGTTTTATGTGTATAAAAAGTATATATGATATTGAAGAGTTTAGAGAATACATTTTTCACCAATTATATAGCATAGTTTGATTATATAGATTCTTCTAATGCAACCAAATAACCCATTTGGATACAATACTTTTTCTAGGATCATGATGTGTTACCTGGTAGTAAAGATCATATCACATTTTATTATGATAATAATATAGTAGTGGCTCTTAAAAAAGTGAAAAGGTCACAACAATGGAAGAACATATAGTGAAATTATCATATTTTGAAGGATTTTTTCTCAGATGGTAAATTTTTTAGTAAAAAAATATTCCATTGAAGGAAATGTGGTGGACCCTTTGAAAAAAGAATTATCTCAGCAGGAGAATTAGTCTCATATGATATGTAGTACACTAAATGTTTTTATTAGATGGTCTAGTGAATTATGGATTCTATTAGAGTAAGTTACCTATAATCATGTTTGGTTTACTTTATGAAGACATGTATGTGTAGTTTATAATATTAATAAACTCTTTATCACGTCATGATCATTATTTTAGGTGACATAACATGTGGTAATGTCAAAATAGTGGGTTCCACAATGAATAGTTATAAAAGATCCATTATATTATGAGATCACAGAAGTTCCACAATAGTATACCTAAATTTAGATCCATATAATTTTAAAATTACAATATTTTTGATAGCATATTAAGAATGAAATAATGAGCCAAAATGAACAAAAAAATATTATTATTTAAATACATCCATTATGAAATAGATGTTAAATTTCTGGATTTGAGTAGTGTTAATAGAATTTTTGAATATAAATAAAATAAATACTAAATCAAAAATTATTGATTAATTATTAGGAAATAAGTACTCTTATTTTAATAAAGTTATTTTTTTAAGCAGTACTATTTCTATCAAAAATGATTTTTATTATTATTTGTGATAAATTATTATAATTAATTTTTATAACATCAATAATTTATTTTATAAAATTATTATAATTTTTGAAATTATATTTCCAATTTTATATTAGGTTTAATAATTGTTATTTTTTCATAAATATATTGATTTTTTATTAAATAGTGAAAAATAATAATATTTATTGAATGTTTTATTTTTGTTTCAACTATTTAAAATGTTCTATTTTATTAACTGGTATAAAATATAAATTGTTAATATTTTATTATTGATATAAAATTATTTTTCTTGGAATAAATTTTATTATATAATTTGGTATGAAATTATTTATAATCATAAAAGTCATTTTTTCAGAGAAACTGTATTTTTCAAAAAAGAAGTTTCATCCAGTTTTTTGTTTTTATTTTAAAATTAATTTATACCACATGTAGTTGATAAATTTGATAAGATTCCTTATATATTTGGAATCCAGAGCTTCAGTTTTAGTAAATATTTCTGTTTTATTTTTTTCTATATGAATAATAATTACGGAAAAACTTATCAGCTCACTGAAAAAAAAATAACGTGAAAACCATGCATAAAATTCAGTGAAATATTCATAATATTTCATCTTAGTTGTTATTGGATAAAACATATTCTGACATTATCAATTTAGGATCTAGTTTTAATTTTTTAATTGACTTTTCTTCTTTAATATTACTAATACAATATTTAAATCAATGAAAGTCACAAAATTTCAATCTCGTAGTTTTAAATATCAATTATGTATCCGTATAGAGAAAAAAATATTGTTATGGATGAAACAAATTTTCAATTTTATGAATAATTAAATAATATTTACAATTTTGATTTATTTATATTTATTTATATTTTTTATTTACTATATAATTAACTTAAATTATCGTGCAATTCTAATACAATAAGTATTTAATTAATAGAAAAATAAAAAAAATGTTATTAATAATATGAAAAGGGATATAATTTTACTAATCTATAATTTTTCATGATATTTTTTATATTAATATGAAATATTAGAGATGTGTAACTTAATTAAATTCTAAATCAAACTTTTCTATGATGAATTTGAAGTAATATTAAATGAATAGTTCCAAAACTGGAAATAATTATAATATTTCAATATAATATTTTATTAAATTATTTAAAATTTCTAATAATTATTATAGTGGATAACATGGATAATATACGGTCATATATGTTATAAATTCTCCATTTATGAAGTATTTTTTACCATATATGTAAAATTATATACCATTATGAGTGAAAAAGTCATTATAATGTTAACTTTTAAAATAGGTTAACTAAGAAGTTTTACTGAAAGGTAATGTTTAAAATCCCATGTAAAACTGTAAAAAAAATTATGATGAAAGTTCCAACATAAAATAATCTTTTTATAATCCCTATCCATTTCGATAAATTTTTCTTAAGAATTACTTTATTATAAGTTCACATTTTATGGAATTTTGAACGTGCCCCTCACATTAATTATAAAAGGGAACCTCCTCCCTCACTTATTTAAACAACATTAATCCTTTTATATCTAAAATCCCTACAAAAATAACTTCTCAAATATATTATTAATATTATATATGTAGTGGTTATGCCAACACACCAACCCTAGGACCCTTAATAGGATACTTTAAAGAGTTCATTAAAAGGAGAAGTAACCACCATAAATGATGTATTTATTTTTTTCATCCATAATAACTCATATAAATCTATTATATTTATAATTTAATAATAAATTCAATATAATAATTGTACTAATATGTAATTTCGATTATTAAATCATCTTTATCCACCCTCTTTCCCAGAAAATGCCATTCATTTTTGATTACTGTATACTATGGATCTGAATTAGGATGGTATCAACATATATATATATGATATTTATTACATAATTGTAATTGTGTAATTATAATAACATATGTACCTTCATAACTTAAAAAACAATGAGAAATTATAATGTTATCAATGTGTTTGTGTGGGATGCCACCTCCATGAAGTGATGTGATCCATTTTTCATTTCTATATTACATGGATTGTAATAATAAGGGATTTGAAATATATATATGATTTAAATTATGTAATAATTATTCTTAAAAGGCGAGTAATTTTATACCTTTATTTTCTTCCTTCAGTTGAAAAATGGAAAAATGGATCTTTGGTACGTTTGGTCTATCATCCCCATGAACTGTGCAGTTTTTTTCCTTTAACTTTTTTTGATTAATATACATACCTATATAATGAATATTTATGATTTTAATATATTTATTCAATTTTTTATATGAATAATCATTGATTATGTCACAAATAAAAAAAATTGAACCAACACATACTTGAAAATTGAAGGAGTTATCATCCAAAATAGTGATTTTGATAATGAATTGTTAGTAAATGAGTGAAAAAATATTATAAGTCATATATTGAATGATATATATAATTATGGTACTATAATAAATATTTAATAAATATATATAACTTATATAAGATGTTTGGACACATATGAAGGAAGGAAGACCTAAGGTAAGAGTTTATTTTACAATATCATCATTATTTGGGATTTTTATGTTTATGTCACCATTGGGGGAATAATTTTTTTCTATATCCATATTTTCCCAAAAAACTTGCATAAATAGAATTTCTATTATCTCTAATGATTAAATAAGGAAATTTATATCCTTTTACATATAAAAATATTTTTTGAAGGGATTCTTCATATTGTTTTCCAATACAATGTCTTTTTAATCATTTTTCTATATTGTTAATGGAAGGTTTTTTTAACTAATAAATAATGAACATATTTTAATTCCATGTTTAATAATATTTTATTTTATGTCTCGTTTATATGTTTACATATTTTCCTTCAATGAAAATGGTTTTCATTATATTTTCAGATTTTTAATATAGGTGATTGTAAAATAAAATGGATTTTTTCATCAAGAATTTTATAATGATTTTTAAAATATCTTCATCTTATTTAATGTAATTTATTTACTCTTATTATTTAATATTTTTTTAATATTATGATACCATCCTTCATATTTTTATATATTGTTTATGATTAGTTTCACTAAAGAATTTATTGATATTCCATATGCATGTTCTTCTAATAAAAAAGTTATTGATTTTTATGGTAGTTGATTATATCATATTTTTTATTAATTTGAGTAATGAATTAGACATATTATCTGAGTTATAAGGCCAGAGATTACATACAACACTATCTAATTGGTAGTTCTCAAGTGGAAAAATAGTTTTTACTCTATGAACATATCTATTTACGTATGATCTCTTGGCATGAGTCCATGAAAATATGTTTAATATGTCGAGGGGAAAGTCCTTGATAGTATGTTTAAGAGGTCCTTCATTTTTCTTTCCATTATTATTAAGTCATTTATTGATGTCCATGTTTTGATTTTAATTTTTTATATCCATATATATTTTTCAGTAGGTGTAATTATTTATATGTAATTTTTTATTATCATTTATTTCATGCCATATTATTCATGGATAAGTTTTATTCTGATGTATGAATAACCTTTTTGAAAATATGATCTCACCCATTTATTATGTTTCTTTTTCCTTCGACACCATGAATTGTTTTATGATTAAAACATATGAATATGCTAATGGGGAAAACAAGGTTCTCGAAAATAATAAAATGTCTCATTTTATGTTTATAATTGAAAATGTAAAAATTGAGTATGTATCTAGAGGACAAATATTGTTAGACTACCCAGTATATTAGTATGTAATTTCATATATATAGTTCCAATATAAAAAAAGTGAAAACTAGATCAGGGATTCATGTGTTGGTGTATTAATAGTCTCTATGAGAGTATGTTTATTAGAAACTATGGAATTTTTAATTAGGGAAACATATATTAGTGAACATATCCCTATGAAACCCCATTGGAATAATCCTTATAGAAGAAAGATAATTATTTTGAGATTATATATGGTCAAAATTTTTAATTTATGTTAATAGTTTCCTTAGTATAAAGGCTATACACAATGATACATAATGTTATGGTCTAATAAAGTGTTTTACACTATTTATAAATGGTGCATATTTAAAGGAATGAAAAATATATCAATGTGCATAATACATGTAATGACATATATTTTGGGAATGATAATGAAGTAGAGTGGCAACTAGGAACTAAAGAACTTATAATTGTATTCGAGAAGATGTATTCAGTTATGTATAATATCATTTCCTTTATAGAGAAACCTACTGACCCTCATATTTGTGTAACAACATTAAACCTATCCATGTGTTAGTAACCTCGATCATTTAGTGCGACTAAAAATCTATTTATAGGTGAGAAATGGATAAGATCAATAGTGAAGACATATATTGATATGGGATGTAATGAAGGGGATATGGTTTTCACTAATGATTATTATTTGATAATAAACAATTGTCAATTATGGTCCTTGATTAAAAAGACTATAGATGAAGGAAAATAGAGAGTATGGAATGGAAGGACAATAATAATATTTTCATGGAAAAATATTTTCATTATGGAAAATGACATGATATATATAAAAAATTATTTATTAAGAAAATAAAGTAAGAAGAAATTGTTTCTATGTTGGATGCTAACATTAAAATCCTATCCAGATATACTAACAACAAAATTATAAAATCAAAAGATAATGATTAACCATTTCATTGATGGGATTATGAAAATACATTGATAGGAACTAGTCTCCAAATCATTATAATCAAATGAAGATATAAAATCATGTGATATCAAGAAGAAAAAGTAATTCTACAAGTATTATGGTCCTAAAATAATGAATGATGAGAAAAGGATGACATAGGAAAAATCAGATAAGTTGATGAAGAGAAAAAAGGATTCTTCCTGATGTTAAAAATTGTTGAAAGAAACACAATGTTACTTACATGAAGGTAATGGTGGTTTACTTAATATTTGTAGAGAATGTATACCAATCACATGAATGAAATGGTATTAAATAAGCCTCTAAAATTATATGTTTCAAATATAAGAATATGGGCAACTATAAAAAAATTCCTCAAGCCTCAAGGGAATGTACCACAAAAGACAATAAGGGATCAAGGTTAATCTTATACTATTACTATTGTTGATGTCGAATGTTTAACGTGCTTGTGTATTTGGATTCAATAATTTGTTATATTTATTTTAGTAAATAATAGTATTTTTATTAGATACATTAAATTTATAAGGATTGTAGTTAAATAACTTTTCTTTAACGATTTGGAAATATATGTTGAATAGTATTGATTGCTAGGAAAAGTCAATTAGTGTTAAAGTGAAATTCTTAGAGAATAAATGACAATGGGATAGATAACCATTAGTTTGTTTGACTAAATTTGAAAAAAATAGGGATAGTATTGAATACATTGAATATAGTTATTGATTTTATGAAAATAAAAATTATGATGGATTTGACCTTATTTTTAGAATTATGGTATATAAGGAATAAGGATAAATTTTATTGAGATTTAGTTTATTGGTATATGTGATCAAGGTATTAAAAATTTTTAATGTGACATTATGAACAACTTTACATTTGTTTTGTATAATTATTTGATAATATTTTTGGGTTTTTAATATGGCAGGTAATATTTTTGAAGAGTCTTGTTTTTAACTACTTGAGTAATTGTGTATGTTTAATTTGGGAACATTTTTTTTGTTATGTATTATTTTCCATATTGAAAATTTTTTGATATAAATTTTTGTTCTTGGTGAATATTTAGAGTCGGAAGTAATGAGTTATGGATCTTATGATTCCATGAATGTACTTTAGGAATAAAAAAATAATCTAAAATATCAATTTTATGGTGTAAGAGATGGAGTTTAAATTGATTGATACACAAAGGATAAACTTTTTATTATCAACTACAAATAAATAAAGTAATTTTATTTTCTTGAGTTATTTTTCTAGATATTAAAATAATCATTTATCATTTGAAAATGCGAATGAAATAAAAACATTATATGTTTAATTTTTTTATGATAAATCCCTTTCCTTTTAACCCGTTACAGTTTTCTAGTTTTTTCATCGTTAAATTTCTATTGAACATGTTATTTGTTAATATATATTAATAAATGTTTATATTTTTCAAATATATTACTATATTTTAAATTCCCACTTATTTTATCCTATTTAGAAACCAAATCTTTTTTTGAACATCATGTCACCCTTACTCTATTTGTATGAGGAAATTATATTAACCATTTATTTTATGTGGGTTTTACAAAAAGTATTTTTCATGAAAAAAACATCAATTAAAAAAATATTTTAAAATTGAATCATTATAATTCTTTTAATGGGTAGGTAAGGCTTTATATTTTAAAGGAACACTATGTTAGATACCATAGACAACACACAACATCGAGCATAAACAAAGCACTAAATATTATTACTAAAATATGTCAATTATTGCATAAACATTAAATAAAAGAGTATGAATAATATTAACTAAGTTATTAAATATCTGTAAATAAACTAATTTATGAAAATTCATTGAATAATTATTTGTAAATATGTACTCAATTTTCAATTGCTTTATTATATGTGCTAGGAATCTGTTTTCTACAAAAATGTTTTTTTCCCTCTGATTGAGTATTATAATTATGTTATGAAACATATATAATTTTTATTTTATAAAATGAATATAATTTTTAAAAACTTAATTTCAAAATTATCCTATTTTGAGTTTTTGATATTTTTTTAAATTTTTAATTCTCTATAGAATAATGAAAAAAATAATTTTTATAAAAAATTGTATATTTTTTTAAAGAATTTAAAATTTTTTATTTTATTTTAAAATAATTTAATTGTAACAATAGTTTTATTATATTATTTTTATCTAGTTAGGTTAATTAAAATTAATTTTATAATTACATTTGTTCATAAAAAATAGAACATAAAAACGAATTTCAAAGAAAAAATATATTTTTCTAAAAAACTGCATCATCACATTTTGAAAATTTATTTTGAAATTAAATGTCATTAATTATTATTATCTAATTAGATAAAATTTATTTCTTATTTTGAATCAAAACATTAAAATTTTCTAAAAAGTTCACTTTAATGTCTTGTCAAAATGAATGGTAACTGTCAGAAAATTTATCACCGTAATAAAAAGTTTATATGGTAAACTATGTTTAAAATTAACTAATATGGTCATAATATATCATCCTAATTCTTATTGGATAAATTTAATTCAGAAAAGATCACCTTAGTAATTTATTTTAATTATTTAATAGACACATGTCAATGAATATGACCAATATAATATTTTATTCAAATAATGTCCAAAATATTACTCTCTAGGTTAAAAATATTTATTAAATGTTCACAAAGAGAAAAAAGAATGTTATGATCTAATAAAAATTCTAATTTTGAAAATAATCACATTATCTCGATGATGATAATTTATTTAAAATTTATAGTGATTATATAATTACCTTTAATTATTACACAATATTTATTCAATTAATATAAAAATAATGGAAATGATATTAAAAATATAAAAAGTGATATGATTTTGGGGATTTATAATGATATGTGAATTTATTTGATTAATTTTAAATATTAGTGTTATTTAAATAAATTTTATTCTAATTAAAACTATTTATTGAATATTTTATGTCAAATTAAATGAATAATGTTAAAATTTTCATTAATGATAATTTATCAAAATAATAATTTATTGAATTATTTAAAATTAATTGAAATAATTAAAGAATATTAGAAAGATATCTTAAGGTTTACAATATTATCTACATTATAATTATGATCCATTTTTAAACTTATATTTAATATTGTATACTTTTAATAGTGAAAATCTCTTTTTTGGGTTAATGATAAAATAGGTTAACTAAGGAGTTAAACTAAAAGATAATGTCTTAAAATCAATATAAACCTGTAAAAATTTCATTATTTGATTTTATTTCAAACATATACTACCTAAGTCTCTAATTCCCTTCCATATATATAGATTTTGTTTTAAAAATTACATTTTTAATATTAAATCTTTTAATAAATTCCAAAAGTTCACCTCAGCTCAATTATAAAAGGTAACCTCCTATCCCACTCTTTATACCACATTGAGCCTTATATGTAAACAATAAACAAAAAACGTACGATAAAAAGTTACATATACACATCCTATAGGTGTTAGTTAACCAACAAGTCAAACTCTATGTCCCTAAAGATGATATTTAAAGGATTTCATTCAGATTGTATGTAATCTCCTTAACTAATAACATTATTTGTTTACTTCTACTTCAACTCATATAAATATATTTTATTTATCATATTATTAAAAAACTAGTATCATAAATATACTTAAATTTTATAATTTTTATTAAATCACTACTATCCATCCTCTTTCCCATCAAATGATATGTGAAGGTATCTCTCGTGTGTACGTATTGATTATCATCTCCACGTAACGATACAAAGCATTTTTATTAACATATTTTATAGATTGGAATTATTCTAGGTTTAATGATTATATATTATATTTATAACATATTTATACTATTATAATTATAATATCATATCTACACTATTACTTTATAATACATTGAGTAATGACAATGTCGTTGGTGCTTACATGTGGACTATCAGCTCTAAGAAGCAATGTGATTAATTTTTCATTTATTAACTATGTGGATGGTAATGAGGATTCATTTAATGAATATATACGACTCAAATTATATAGAAATGTTTCTAGAATGGTGAATAATTGTCTACCTTTCTTTTGATACATGTGTTGAAAAATTGAAACGGTGTTCATGTGTAGGAAAATCCTACCTTCTCCATGAAAGGTGTAGTTCATTTTACTATCTATAACATTTCTAGATTAATATAAATACATATATAATGAATATATATGATATATATATCCATGTTTACATTATGTATATTATTATTAAATTATTAAAATATAAATACTGAAATTAATAAACAAAAACATACATGAAAATTGGAAAAGTTATTACATGAAATAGTGAACTTAACAAAGAACTATTTATAAAATAGTTCTACAAGATTCTATAAAAGTAAAATATTTTATTACATAAATGAATATGTTTTTGGAATATTTTATAGTAAATATATATTTATTATATTGGAGGTTAGAATATGTATGAACGAATTCAAAACAATTTTAAGGGTTTTTTTAAAAATCTCATCATTATTTAGGATTGTTAATGTTAAGTCCTCACTATGGGGTTATTTTTCCTCTATATCCATAATTGACATAAAAATATTTATATAAAATTCAAATTACTATAAAATGATTTATTGATGAGATATTTTCCCATGTTATAATTTTTTACAGAATGGATTAAATGGAATCATTTGGTCATTTTCCAAACAAGGAACCTTCTATCCTTTTTACAATAGTGTCAAAGGAATGTTTCTAAATTATATGCAGTGAATGAATTTTTCTGAAATTAAGAATAATAATTTATTTTCTACTTATTTTACATATTTATAGGTATTTTTCAAAACAAAATCATTCCACTAATTTTTTTATGTTTTCAAATAATTGATTTTCAAATCAACGGACATTTTTCTCAAGAATTTTCCGTTGATCCATATAATGTATTTTCATCAATGTAAACATTATTTATTAAATATTATTATTTAATTTCTTTTTTATCATATGATAAAATATAACATTCATTATGGAGGTTTATGATCAGTTTTAATTTAGTATTTATTAATATTATAATTCTAGTTCATCCACTATGTACATTTATTAATTTTTAAGGAAGTTGATTGTGTTTTTTTATTTATTCATATGTGTAATGTATTGGATTTATTACATGAAAGGTGGTTCTTATAATAAAATAAACCCTTCATTCATTGGTAGGTGTAATGAATCAATCTAATTTTGGTTTTTGGATAAGGCCTTACCCATTAATGCGTGATGTCATGGCCTGGGGCCTTGAAAATATTCTTAAGGTGTCTTTGAATGGGGCATTGATGATATTTTTTAGATTTCAGATATTATGAATTATATCATTATTGGCTCATTTATTGATGTCCATAAGATTATTTGAATAGTTTGGAAATCTAATGTTTTGTTTTATCTCATGTGACTTTTTATATGGCACTATTTTATTATAATTTATTTCATGTCATGTTATTTATGAATTATTTAGATTTTGTTTTACTAATACATATACAAATAATTGTAATCACATCTTTTTGAAGTGTATTTTCATTCTAGATACTTTTATGTTCTTATGATTAATACATGTGAGTAAGTTAAAGTAGACAATGATGTTCTCAAAGAAAATATCATGTTGTATTTTAATATTTAAAATGACAATGTGAAATTTTAAAATTTATCTAGTTCACCAAGATAAATAAAATATTTATTACTTTGGAATAAAATTTCTTTTATTTAGTTCCAGTGTTATAAAATACACATTAATGTATATTTCAATGAATCTGGAACCAAATTTACCATAAAGATACAATCTATTAATAACTCAGATGATTATTTGACTAAGGTCATGGTGTTATATAAGTTAAATCACTACCTAGATAAGATTAATTGGTTATAGTTAAATAACCATAACTTAAATAACATAACTAATTTCATCTAAGAAAGGTGTATGGTTTTGAATAATGATATCTATAATAAAATTTCCATGTTTCATAATATTTCCATTTTTTACATACATGTATATTTAATAGATTTAAATGATTATAGAAAATGTATAGATGGATTATTTATATTATTTTTGTGGATATTTTAATTACTTAACTGGACTTTCTTATGAGATTTAATATTGGGCATGTTTACTATACTTGCTTCTTGATTTTTCCAGCCCATGCACCGGTTACATTTCCTTCTCACTGATCCACTAATAGGAATCATCTTGGAAATTTATTATCATATTCAACCATATTTTTATATTAATACTCCTATTCAACTCCTCATACATAGTATTTTTAGTTTTTCTCATGGAATCCATTGATTATGGGGGGTTATTATAGCTTCCTACAACATATTGAGCCATATTAGGGAAGATCATCACCTATCCTCTAAGGAATCTATCATAAACCTTACATATTCTAGTGACTTAATAATATAATTTATATTCTTACACTCCCAACTATATTTTTGGTTTTGAGTTTTTTATTTTTTGGTCATAACTCTTACTTTAAAAAATCATATATTATAATGTGGTCTCTTCTGATCAATATTCTTTTATCCTATAATTTTAATCTATTAATAAAAAGAAAATATTTATTAAAACTCTATATGACTTTCATATTTAATAAACAAATTCCTATTTCCATCAATAAAACCTATGAAAAGTATTTTAAAACATGATCTTAGCACAAAAATTATCCTTAAATGGACATTAAATGAATGAACAAACATTTAGTCCCAGAATAATTATAAAAATTATCCTTTATAAAATAATAATTGTTCTCAAATTAATCCTTTTAATAAAAAAATTACATCATCATCCGAAATCATTTCAGAAAACATTTCATACTACTTCAAAAATAAAAAAATACTCATAAGGATAATTGATATCATGAAAATCTCATAATAAGTTTATTCACAAAAGTATAATTTTCACCATTAAAAAGAAGAATATACATTTTTTAAACATAATATCATTTTATTTCCTTCATAAATAAAAAAATATCCTTAAAACCCCATATCTAGAATAGGTAAATCTTTTTGGTTCGTCATATTCATATCACTTTTAAAAATTGGATATCCTCCATGGTTACCCATAGAATAACCATCATAGTTATTCATAAAATAACCATCATGGTTAAAAATAGAATAACTTTCATAGTGTATTGTCATAATATCTAATGAGATATATAATTTATTATTTGTACTCCTTTATCCAATTCATTTTATAGTTATAGTGTTCTCATCTTTACATGGTTTTTAACCGAACCACCCATGCCCAAAAAAAACTAGTACTCTCCCCTTTGTTCCCATGAAGATATAAATTAATTCTTATTATAAATATTAAAATACGATGTTTCAATGTTAATAATAAAAAATAACATTGAATATATTTAAATAAAAAATTAGTGGTATATAATATTGGAATACATGTGGAGAAGTTATAGAGAAATCATGAACATTTGATAAGATATTAAGGAAAATTTTAAATGAATGGATTTTTTAGGAATGAAAGTTTCAATTAAAATAATTAAATACATTTGAAATATATATTAGAAAAAAAAATTATACACTGAAATACAAAGGTATAGAAAACAAAAATAGAATAAACTATTTTAAAAAATTATTGGGGAAAATAGTAAATGATATTGTTTAATAGACAATTGTAAATAAAATAACTAATTTAAGAATAAATTTTGGAGTTTAAAGTTTTAGAATATTATCAATAATTTAATATCATGTTTTGTTATATAATTAACGAATCACATTTTCACCATTTATATAATCGCGGATATAATAATCATCCAACATAATTATCTGTAGATGTAATAATGTGTAAAAATGTAAATAAATATTAATGATTATTGAAATCAAAAAATATAAGGTTTGAATGAATCATAAGAAATGAAAATAAATATTATTGTATATTTAAATATGAAAATATATATTTTGAATCATGGTATATCCTGTGGTGGTCTCTAATAGTCAAACACAGATTCAGAATATTGGTGGTGATATCTAGGTGGTTGGATATTTCAAGATTCCTGGATCAGAAAATGGATTTGTACCTCTTACACCAATGTAAATTGATGTAAATTCATTTCTATCATCCTATTGTTCTATGATCTTTAGATAATTGTAATGATCAAATGAAATAATGGATTTTTTAATATTCTGTGAGCCTAAAATCCTTATTGTTTTTACAGGATACCAAATCAGTGCATGTTAATGAGAAAATAATTTAGACCTCATCTGATGGTTCACATGATTTTACCAAAATCCAATATCTATATGAAATTAACTATGGAGGATGACATCAAACATGATTTAGTGAAGATTATAATCGATGTGGGAAAATATGGGTTGGTAACCTAAAAATTGAAATACCATTCAATGTTTGAATTTTGATCAACACAGTCAGAAAATGATCTGAGGAAGTGACAATTCAGTTTAAGATATACTATAGTAAAAAAACTATTGAATGATGTACATGTTCAAAAATACAAATAATATCATGATCAATATTTCCTACAACCTAAAGATAATAAAACTTTAATAAATTGGAATTTTTTGGGTTAAAATCCATCATTAAACACATTAGATCCTTGATATATGACATAATAATTGTTTTAATATATGCTCCAATATCATAAGGATGGTCTCCAATGAAAATTATATACATGTAAAATCTACTAGCATAATATCAAAAGCATATGGTATAAAAATTCAATTGGATATCTTTTTCTGGATCACCTTTAGGTTTGAAATTGTGTCTGTAATGTGTTTCATATCAATATTATTTTTTTGTGTTCTCAATGTAACACATAAAATATTTGATCAATAAACACCTAATGAATAATAAAAATGATATATAATTTTATTCCATTGAAATATTAATATCTTTATAAAATATCCACAAAAAAGGGAAAATATTATCAATAAACAATTATAAATATTTCTTGGTGTTCAAAAAAGAATAAAAAGTCATTATGACTATAAAAAATGAATAGGAGACAATACAAGTGATCTAAAAGATACATACCTCTAGGAATATAATACAAAAAATAATATTGAGATGAAATAAACACAGTATATACAACGATGGAATGATGGAAAACAATATATATTACAAGAGTTACTACAATGGTATTTGAAATTTATTAATATGAACTATCCATGAAAAATAAAGACATTTAAATTAATAAAATTAAAATTTTAATAAAAAAACTTTATAATGTGAAAAATTATTTTTTCAAATAATAATTTAGATAAAAAAAATTGTTGAAAAAAATATACTAAAAAATGATTCTATTTAAAAATGTATTATATTATGGTAAAACCATATTACATTTCACTCACATAACAAATAGATTTATACAAAAATATATATAATAATAATTTTTTGAGTACAAGAAAAAATTTATGATATATAAAAATAATAATTTATATTATATCATTGTCATATTAATATTCAATGATAATACACGTGATATGAAAAATGAAAATGATACTGTTAAAACATCACAAACATCATAACTTATTAATCTACGTTGATTTCCTTTACAGTAATTCCTCTACTGAATTCAACACATGAAGGATTCTCTGATGGAGTCATTATTTAAAGAGAAATCTCAATGTTAAATTTTCTAGATGGGGTTGGAATTATAAATATGTATAATAAAAAATTATTAATATTAATGGAAAATATTTTTTGTATCATATGGATTTAAAAGTAATGATAAAAAACAACATCAAGAAAATACAGTTGTTGTTGTATTAGGATTTATATTTCTGACACTAAATCTAGGGTAATTATGAATGACATTTTTTGGATTCCTACTTTCACATGCATGAGAAAGTATAGTTCCTACAAAATCCTATTAAGAATTATATTATTTAACATAGTATGGAAAAAATATTAAGTGGTTAACATATAAAACCATGGATAAGTAAAGTTACTTCAATTCACAACAGAATATGAAACTCATATTGAAATGAAAAAGATAAAATAAAATTAGTAAACTATAACAACTAATATAAAATGACATAGAAAATTAGTCCATAGATAAAATTTATGTTATGACATCAAATAATAAACATAGGAAACGTAATAGAAATAGTATCACAGTATGTGGTTTTGAACTCTTACATAACATTTTCACCACAAAGAATGGCCATTTAGAGGGATTTACATGCAGACATAATCATTTGAGTAGTTATAGTGGTGGAATAATAGGTTATAATCCATGAAATCAAAAAATATACGTGTAATTAATATGGAAGGTGGAGACAATTCACACTTACCATCCCTCACAAGTGTCTCAAGAAAGTGATAAATTTGAGCAAGCACAGACAATGTAAATAAGTTACTAAAACTCGAAATTTATGGTTAATTGGAAATCATGTATTATGACTAAAAATAGAACCTAAATATGAAAACCTTCACATGAATATTTAGGAAACTCAATCTCATATTTATATTTAAAAAATAGAGTGACATTTGAAACGTTTTTTTTCATTCATAATCTATATACAATCATGAATACATTACTCATTAGTGTCAGAAATTATATATCAGTTTTTTTAACAGGATGGAAAGAGTAAGATACAACATTAACACATTATGCATCTAGAGGATATATTTGGCTCCAATTCATCACTCAATGTAACACCCCAACCCCAGTTACCCAAAGTCGGTGCATTATTATGTATCATTGGCATGATCACAGGAAAGATCAAATCTCGAAAGACCGATTAGTTAATTAGCCTTGGAATAACTAGGTACATTCATAAATTTGACATTACATCATAAAGTGAAAAGTACTAAACCAAAATCTTGTCTTCATATCCCCTCATACTATCCCTTTAGGTCATTCATAAATTACTTCTTCACATCCTGGGAAAAATAAAACATTGAAAGGGGTGAGATCAGATGCTCAGTAAGGATAACAATATAGCAGAAACCTTCATAAATAAGAATAAACATTTAAGGCAATGTATAACTAAAACAAAATCCTTTTAAACTTGAACATCAGCATAATATGGGAAAGGTAAAATGAAATAATTACATTTAATTATTCACATGGATATTCTACTAGTCGAATAATCACATGCAATATCAATAACTACTTTTATAATGATGGAATGCATAATTCCAGACTATCATAACCACATAGCAAAGGCCTCGTACCAAGACTAAAAATAATATTTTTTCAAGGCCTTGTGCTAAGACACTAGTTTGTCTCATGAGACCTACCGATTCATTGAGGAGCTATAGCGGGCTCCACCCATCACTTATTAATTCCAATGCATTCCTCATATGAATAGGTTTAAACATAACATAAACATTCATTTTAAAACTAGCATACGAAATGTCAATAATTTCTCCATAAACCATGAATGGTATAAAAATAATACATCCATAGTCAAACATATCACAAAACCTTCAATACAATATGGAAGTATTGTATCACAATAAATCAACTTCAAATAATCTTAAAATCCATCTAAGGATGTTGACATAGATGAAATCAAAACTATTTGAGGGAAATATCTATTTTTTTGAAATCATTCGAAATACTAATAATTATAAAATAAAACATTTATTTTAAAAATTTTCTTATAAGATTTTAAGGGATGATTCGACGATTTTTTAATGGTGTAAAATAGCCGCACCCGCCATATAAGTTAAAAAAGGCATTCTTACCTTAATTTTGTTGAAAAGGTTAAAAAGGACCTTGTTTGGAAAATGACAGAAAGATTCCTTTATAAACTACTTATAAAAAGTCAACAAGGGTATAAATGAATTTATCCCATAGTATTTAAAATATTAAGAATGATTTGAAATACATTTTTATGAAACATGGATGTTGATGATAAAGACGTCCCAGTAGATAATCATGTATAAACAATCTCAGATAATGAAGAGAATGTAAAATAATCCCTTACCTTGTACTTTTCCTTGGTCGATGGTATGTTAACCTCCTGTATAATAGTTAAAACATTGTTATTAAATTATACGAGAACCGTATACATAATTATGATATCATATATTATCTTCTAATAATTCTTTGTTAATAATATTTTAGTATTATCGTCATTTTGGGTGTTAACTAACTCATTTTCTTTTATATGTTTTGTTACATAAGTCATGATTTTTATGGATATGTTGCATATTATTAATATCCAGAATTATATAATGTTTTTAAACATTACTTTTAATCATAAAATGAGAATTATTCTGGAATGGATACGATGGGGATTGAATCTCATCGCATTCGTGGAGACGGTAGTCCGTACGTACGCACGAGATACAATATCATTATTTTGATGTTAAAATAATATATAGTTGGATGGAATATTATATATACAGAATCATTATCATTATATATTTATTATTTACATGAATTACACATCATTATTATACCCATCCAAATAATAATGTTTTGAATAACAATTACACAACGATGTGGAGACGGTAAGCCGTACGTACGCACATATGGTGACATGTCATTCAAAGGATGGATGGAATACTGAATATGGTTGTACCATATTTATAATAAAATCACAATATATATAATATACTAGAGTTATTATTTTTTAATGGGAATAACAAATAAAGAAGAAGTTTAAGAAGAAAGGAACTTGAAAGAGGGTGGTGAAAACAATACCTCTTCTTCAGGTTCATCCTTTTGATTTGATCAAAAGGGCTCCTTAGGTTGGCTTTCTGACTAAAGGAAGGGCTCTAGGATGAATTGAGAGATGTTTATATAGTATTTTGGTAGGGTTTGGCAGAGCCAAATTGCTTTGAATGTGTTAATTAGTGAGAAGGGGGAGTGGCTTTTTATAAGATGGGTGAGGGGCACCATTGGAAAAGCTAGAAATATTATTTTATAATAAATTCATATTCAGTTTTTAATGGCTCCAAAGTAGATTATTCGAAGTCTAATGTGAGTATGGATAAAAATACTTTCAACTAATAGAATTGAGATAGGTTTTTGTCATTATATTAACCTTATATTTTAGTTTTAACTCTTAGTTAATTAGTTTGACATTTACCATGTCACTTTCTATTTTTATATTATATTGCTAATAAACATATATATACATCCAAGAGACCCCCCAAGTGGTCCATTAATGATACACCTATCAATATATAAGTTCTTTTTCTGGACCATATATTTTTAGAAATATAATATCAATTAATAATATAATATTTGTTTTAAAAACTCATTTATGTCAATTTTGAAACTATTCAATAATTGATTTTTGTTAAAATATTAACAACATTATTAATTCAAAAAAAATTCATTTAATTAATCCTAACTTGTAATATTAATCAATAAAATTCGTGTATGGCATCAAAACATTCAAATTATATTTATTTTAATATTTATAATAACATTTATTTGATTCTTTCATTAATAAAAAAATATTGCATCATTATTGTGTCATAAGTAAATTAAATTATTTAATGTCTAAAAATTATAAATAAAAAACCATTATGTAGGAAATCTTCTTATATTTCTAATTAATATTTAAAATCTGATTTATCTTATGTATACCCATATATAAAAAATTCTAAAATATATATGCTTATGTCATTTTTTATTTACTTTAACTTAATTAATATAAACGGTCATTATCACTTACAAGTGGATCCATGGGGTCCCAAAATCGACCCAAATATGGCCATGGTCGGACATGTATCAAATAATAGGGTTAGGAAACGTTTTAGGGTAAATTAATATTATTATAATATTATTTTTTTACCCTTATTTACCGGATTTTTCCTTTAACCATGGTATATAAAATATTTACCGAAGTAATTATTCAAAATGTCTAAAAATAAAAGTTAACTATTTACACAATTTGGACCTCTTGATTCCAAATATGGAATCCATATTTCGAAATTCAAAATACAGAAGTGGGATAAATAAATTTAAAATTAATTCCCATTGTTAAAACAAAAAACATGTTTTTAAGAGATAATAACTATCAAATGATTGACAATTGTTTATGTCCAGTTTAAATGTGAAATTATGTCCAATTACCAAAATTGAATTAAATTGTAAAAATAAATTCTAAATATACTTTAAAACCACTTAAATTCATAATTTATCACTATTAATTATTTTAAACAAAAAATTTGTTTTTAATTAAAATTTTGTATTTTTCACTATTCATCAAAATATAAAAGTTATCCAAAAAGTACCAATATTTCACCCTAGGCTAATTTCAATATTCTGAATCCAAAAATGAAGTCCATTTTGAGAGATTAAATATATAAAATTTCAAAAAGTGGGTATTACTATTCATAACGGCTAGTTTGATTGGTTGTGGTGTGTGTTAGAACTCGAAGTTGCGTACAACACACGCTACTGTATTATTTAAAGGGAAGCGTACCGTGGATTCTTGGGGTGTTACATTCTACCCTCCTTAAAATAATTTCATCCTCAAAATTTCTAGAATACTACCACATCAAAAGAATCGGGTGGTTCTTTATCATAAGTTTCTCAGGTTCCCATGTTGCCTCTTCCATCTTATGGTTTCTCCACAAAACATTAAACAGACGAGTTTCCGATTTCTCAATACTTGTTCTCTCATATCAAGAATCATTAAGGGCTCTTTGTAATAAGATAGATAGGGTTCCAGTTCTAATTCCTCATAGGTGAGTACATGCATTGGGTCAGGCATGTATTTCCTCAACAGTGATACGTGGAACACATCGTGAACTTTTGAGAGACTTGGCAGCATTTCGAAACGGTAAGCTACAGCCCCAATTCGTTCTAGAATTTCGAAAGGTCCAATGTACTTGGGACTCAATTTACCTTTCTTGTCGAATCGTACAACTCCCTTCCAAGGAGATACATTCAGGAAAACCTGATCTCCTACCTGAAATTCCAAATCCTTCCTTCGGTTGTCAGCATAGCTCTTCTCCCTACTTTGAGCTGCTTTGATGTGGTTTTGGATTACCTTCACCTTCTCCATTGTTTCCTACACCAGTTCTAGGCCTACAAGTTTTCTTTCACCAATTTCATCCCAACAGGTTGGTGTGCGACATCTCTTTCCTTATAACACTTCATATGGTGCCATTTGAATACTCGAATGGAATCATTTATTATAGGAAAATTCTACCAGGGGTAAATATTGATCCTACATACCCTAAAAGATAAGTGATCAGGATATCAATAAGTCTTCTAAGGTTTGAATAGTCCATTTTGATTGTCCATCTATTTGAGGGTGGTAGGCAGTGCTCAAATGAAGTTAAGTATCCAGGGTTTTCTGATGACTTTTCCAGAATCATGAAGTAAAATGGGGATCATGATCAGAAAAAATTGATATGGGTACTGCATGAAGTCTCATAACTCCATTAATATATATTCTTGCTAGACGTTCGAGTGGTAAATCTTCTCTTATAGAAAGAAAATGTTCTGACTTGGTATGATGATCAACAATGAACCATATTGCATCGTTCCTTCTAGGATTATTTGGTAGCCCCATGGAAAAGTCCATCGTAATATTATCCCATTTCCACTCAGGTATGGGAAGAGGTTGCAATAATCCACCAAACGGTTTCCTTCCAGCTTCCACTTGTTGACAAACCATACATCTTGACACAAAATCAGTAATCTCCCTCTTTATGTTGTCCCACCAAAAATTTTCCTTCAAGTCTCTATACATTTTGGTGCTCCTATGGTGTATAAAGAAATTGGAACTATGAGCATCGTCCAAAATTTCCCTTTTTAGATCAGGTATATCGGGAACACAAAGTCTCTTCCCAAATTTCAAAATTCCATCTTCGTACACAAAGTCTCTCAATCTCCCATCATTCACGGCATTAATATTCTTTTGAAATTCTTCATCATCGGTCTGAGAACTCTTAATACTTTCAAATAAAGATGGTTTAGAAACCATTTGAAAAATCATTGATGTTTCACATTTCATGGTTATTCCCATATACATCTTCACTAGATCCATGAAAATAGGATCCCTTTTAATCCTCATCATGTCCAAAACTCCATGATATTTTCTGCTAAAATAATCTACTACCTTATTTTCCTTCCCAAGGTGGTAGTGTATCATGCAATCATAATCCTTGAGTAGTTCAAGCCATCGTCTTTGCCTCATGTTGAGTTCTTTCTGTGAGAAAATATACTTCAAACTCTTGTGATCAGTATAAATCTCACATTTTTTACCATAAGGATAATGTATCCATATATTCAAATTAGATATCACAGTTGCTAACTCGAGATAATGAGTAGGATAATTTTGCTCATGAATTTTCAACTATTGTGATGCATATGCAATAACCCTATCATTCTGCATAAGGACACAACCAAGTCCTTTCTTCGATGCATCACTATAAATAATGAACCCATAATTCCCCTATAGTAGAGTAAATATAGGAGCATTTACTAATCTTCTCTTCAGTTCTTCGAAACATTATTCACACTCTTTTTTCCAAACAAATTTAACCCCTTTACGTGTGAGCTTTGTTAATGAGTTAGCCAAATGGGAAAATTTCTAGAAGAAACGTGGATAATAACCTACTAAACCAATATAACTGTGTACCTCAGTTATACTCATCAGTGTAGGACATTCTTGGAATGCCTTGGTCTTAGAAGGATCAATAGATATTTCATCTTTAGAGATAATATGGCCAAGAAAAGAAATCTCCTAAAGCCAGAATTCACACTTACTAAACTTCCCATATAATTTATGTCTTCTCAGAGTCGTCAGGATAATGCACAAGTGATTTTCATGATCTTTTTAGCTTTTGGAGTATACCAAGATATCATTAATAAATACCTCTAGAAATTCATCTAGATATTCCTTGAAAGCTCTATTCATTAGATCCATGAATATAGAGGGCGCATTAGTCAGCCCAAAAGGTATTACTGTAAACTCGTAATGCTCGTACCTGGTTCGAAATGTTGCCTTTGGAATGTCTTCCTTCTTCACACACAACTGATGGTATCCAGACTGAAGGTCAACCTTTGAAAAGTATTGAGATCCATGCAGTTGGTCAAATAAATCATCAATTCAAGGTAGGGGATACTTTTTCTTTATTGTTATAGCATTGATCTCCCTGTAGTCGATACATAACCTCATAGATCCATTTTTCTTTTTAACAAAATGAACATGGGCTCCCCATGGAGAAACATTAGGGTGAATAAATTCTTTATTACTCAATTCCTCTAGTTGTTTTTTTACTTCAACTAATTCCACAGTGGCCATTCTATAAGGGATATTCAATATAGGCCTTCATCTATAAATTAAATCAATGGAAAACTCCACTTCTCGTTCTGGAGGATGTCCAGGTAAATCTTCTGGAAACACATCTACATATTCTTTCACAATAGGCACATCCTCTATTTGAACATTCCTTTCCTCACCCACAATCATTTCATTCTCTTCCACCCCAATAATTGAATTTAGTTGAGCTACTAGGTGGATCTAGATAAGAATTGGGTGGTGATGATTCTGCTCTAAAGATAAGGGGTTCCTTATCTTCATCATCAAAAATAGTAAATTCTTTCTTCTTATAATAAATCTTCGCATCATGGTCCGAAAGCCAATCCATACTGAGGATTATATCAAACTCAATCATTGGTATGAAGATGAGATAGCGGATAAAGATAATTTTTGTGCTCTAATGGGTACTAATTTACAAAACATTGTTGCAATGATACTTCCCTTTAGATTTTTAACTGAAAACTCCCTTGTTAAATCAAATTGGAAATATCTAATTATCTTAGAAAACTGGGAAGATATGAAACAATCTGATGATCCAGAATCAAATAATGCATTTACTAAACTTGAGGAAACCATTAAATTACCTTCCACCACGTATTTTGGAGCGTCTACCTCAGCAATAGTTATAGCATAAGATTGGCCTTGATTCATTGGCCTTTTCTGAGGTAATTTCCCCTGAAGCTTAGGACATTCATTTGCATAATGTCCCAAATCCCTGCAATTGTAGCATTGGACATCGGTAGCTTCCTTCTTCCCCTTGCAATCACGAGATTGGTGGCCTTTTTCACCAAACTTATAGCAGTCTCCCATTCCTTTTAAGCAAGTACCGGGGTGTTTCTTCCCACATTTACTGCAGGATGGATATTCAAATTTTCCCTTCTTCCCCTTATTTCTATTCCCAGATTGATCAGTAGATCTCTTATTCCCTTGATTTGCTTTAAATTCATAAGACTTAGAGAATTCCTTTTCTGTCTTGATAGCACATGAGACAATCTTTTCGTACGACGAGAAGGATTGTGAGACTAATGCTCGACGGAGAAATGGTTTTAACCCATCAAAGAAACAATCAATATTACTTCTTGGGTTATGTATATAATGACCAGCATACCTTGCTATCCTTGTAAAGTTAGCCTCATAATTTGCAATATTCTCATCCTCTTTTTGTCTCAGACTCAGAAATTGTCTTTCCATATTTGCTCGATGGTCACAAGGAAAGTATTTTTCTAAAAACAGATCTTGGACTCCCTCCATTAAATATTTGATACTTCATCATCTTCCTTCATGTTTTTAATCAATGACCACCATTGATCAGCATCTCCAGTGAGGTGATAAACTTCCATGATAACTTTCTCCCTTTTACTACTCCCCAAAGACTGAAATATTTTTTCAAGGGAACTTATCCATTGCTTAGCTACCAATGGATTTGTACTCCCATTGAACGTTGGTGGTTTTTTTCTAATGAAGCGGTCTAACATTGATCCTCCATGCTACGAATCAGGGTGCTCCATACGGGTAAGGTTATTATTCATAACCTGAGTGAGTTGTCCCAGTATGGTGATTAGTTGATCAGCAGCAGTTGCATCACCAGCTCCACTATAATTATCTTGAGCAGTAGAGAAATCCCAACATGGAGTGCGTGTATAGATACGGTTTCCATTCCTTCAACTAGGTGACATTTCTAATCAATGGCATACACTAGATTAGTTTATGAATTGCAATACATAAATCCAAACTTGGAAAACACTTAGCATGAATTGAACAGTTTATGGATATAATCCATAATCATAAAAATGTTTTCGTTGAGGATGTATATACTTATAGAGCCTTCATAATTGTTTGTAAAGAAAACGAGAGTTATCCTAGGAATATCCCCTGGGAGTGTCGTAACCAAGAGTGAAGCAAGGCCCAATGTCGTGCACGAGTTCCCATTCGAGTCCAGCTCAAAGAAGTGTTTTTAGGTTTTACCCCGAGATACATCTCTGCCAGAGCCGCCTCTACCTGCTCATATCCAGACAGGGATGTATTTCTCGAAAAACTCACAAAATCTCTACAATACCAAAATTCTAGGAAGTTATTCTATAATAATCCTCAAATTCTATCTTAGGTCTATGTGCTCTACTCAGAGTTTATCTAAATATAGCATCTAAGGTTTGTACTGAACTTTCTTTGATACCAACTGTAATGCCCTGACCCCAGTTACCTAGAGTCGGTGCATTATTACGTATCATTGGCATGATCACAAGAAAGATCAAATCTCAAAATACCAATTAGTTTAGTATCCTTGAAATAACTAGATACATTCACAAAGTTTACATTACATCATAAAGTGAAAACTACTAAAACAAGATGTTGTCTTCATATCCCCTCATACTATCCCTACAGGTCATTCATAAATTACTTCTTCACATCTTGGGAAAAATAAAACAATGAAAGTGGTGAGCTCAGATGCTTAGTAAGGATAACAATATATCAGAAACTTTCATAAATAAGCATAAACATTTAAAGAAATGTATAACTAAAACAAAATCCTTTTAAACTTGAACATCAGCATTTACTTATTCACATGTATATTTTACTAGTTGAATAATCACATGAAATATCAATAACCACTTTCATAATGATGGAATGCATAATTCCAGACTATCATAACCTCATAGCTAAGGCCTTGTGCCAAGAATACAAATAATATATTTTCAAGGCCTTGTGCCAAGACACTAGTTTGTCTCATGAAACCTACCGATGCATCAAGGAGCTATAGCGGGCTCCACCCATCACTTATTAAGTCCAATGAATTCCTCATATTAACAGGTTTAAACATAATATAAACATTCGTATTAAAACCGGCATACGAAATTTCAATACATTCTCCATAAACCATGAATGGTTTAAAAATAATACATCCACAGTCAAACATATCATAAAACCTTCAATATGATATGGAAGTATTGTATCATAGTAAATCAACTTAAAATAAGCTTAAAATCCATCAAAGGATGTTGAAATAGATGAAATGAAAACTATTTTAGGGAAATATCTCTTTTTTTGAAAACATTCGAAAATGAAATTATTATAAAATAAAACATTTACTTTGAAAATTTTCTTTTAAGCTTGTACGGGAAGCTTCAACGATTTTATAATGGCGGGAAATAGCCTCACCCACTGTATAAATTAATTTATCCAATAGTCTTTAAAATAATAAGAATAATCTGAAATACATTTTTAAGAAACTTGGATGTGGTTGATAAAGAGGTCCCAGTAGATAATAACACATAAACAACCTCAGATAATGAGGAGATTGTGAAATAAACCCTTACCTCATAATTTTTCTTGGTATATGGTATTTTAACCTCCTGTATAATAGTTAAAACATTGTTATTAAATTATACAATCACCATATACATAATTATGATATCATATATGATCTTCTAATAATGCTTTGTTAATAATAATTTATTATTATCATTGTTTTGGGTGTAAACTTACTCGTTTTCTTTTAGATGTTTTTTTACATAAGTCATGCTTCTTATGGACAGGTTGCATCTTATTCATATCCATAATGATATAAAGTTCTTAAACATTACTTTTAATCATAAAATGGGAATTATTCTTTAATTGATGCGATGGGGAATGAATCTTATCGTGTTCATGGAGACAGTAGTCTGTACGTACACACGAGCGATAATATCATTATTTTGATTTTAAAATAATATATAATTTCATGTTATATCATATATACATAATCATTATCATGTTATATTTTTTATTTAAAATAATTACGCATCATTATTATGCCCATCCAAATAATAATTTTGCTCAGAAAATATGAATAATAAGAATTATATTAGTCATTGGATTAGTAAAATATCTACGTCATATTTTTTACTTGGAGAGAAATAGGAAGATAAAACAATATATTTTTAGAGTATAATGGATATATTTTTCTACCTTTCAAATCTTAGTTTCTAAAATGATGGTTACGTCATTAATAATGATGAGAATATAAATATGGGTTTTCATAAATATGAGCCACTATAGAATAAACATATTTTAATGGTTTTGTTTTTTCACTGTGATAAATGTCCCTAAATTATAATAGTTCACATTTTGATTTGGTTAGTTCTAGAAAATATGATATTTTAGATTTCACACCATCATTTCATCATAATACATCTACGTTTCATTTTCTCTAAGAATCACACATAATATGTTTTTCTATATTTAATGACTAAATATATATATTTTTGTAGAGTTTCCATTATACACGGTTTTATGTAATATTTTTTTGTCGAAATTGTTTCTCCTATAGGGGATAAAAATTTGTCCAAACCACATTTGATCCTAAGGTATTAAGACTTTCCTTTTATGTAATGGGTGTCAACACATGAACATGCCCATTAAGATAAAGAACTCTTAAATATGTATAGTTAGAAGCAATGAAACCATCAACAATTTGAGTCCAAAAATCCCGAAATACGAGAAATTAATTAAGTGAGAAAATAATGAAAAATATGATAATTTATTACTTTTTAATTGTATTCAAATTTATAATATATATTAGAAAACTAATCAATGTACATTTTTTGATATACTAGTATATAGTATACCTATCAATAGATGGAAAAGTGTAAAATATCTAATAAATTTTTTAAAAGGATAACATAACTTTGATGAATGTATAATGATTAGATAATTTACATTAATTGATGAAATAAAATATTTGGTTGCAATAATAAATGAAATGGCATAAGGTAAAAAAAATTAATTGTTAATTAGATTAGATGTAGTAAAGACATTTTCCAATTTACAATTTTGAAAATAATTTATAGTAATGATTATAGTGACCTTAAGGGTGTTTACTGAAAAATACATGAAAACACAAAAATATAAGTAAATTAATAATAAATCAAAAACTAATCAAAAAAAATTATGCATTTTAAGCTTTCATCTAAAATTAATAATTCCAATATAGGAACAGTTAAAATCCTAGATTAAGTAATCAAATACTAATAAATAAAACTAATTGAACATTAAATTAGAAACTAAATAAATCAAAATAAAAGGAACTAAAATGTAAAAATTCATGTATTTAAATGTATAAAAATTGTTCAGAGAAAATATTCATATAACATTGTTCTTAATACTACAGAAGTTGTATTGGGCATGTCATCTATGTGATTATCAAATTTTAATAAATACAATGGATCTATAAAAAATTAATAAAAAATTTTATAATTACTGATTTGGTAAAAAATTATAGAAACAGATCCTGAAAATTTAAAAGAATGATAGGTTGAATCCTATTTCATTGAAAATAACCATGTTGATAATAAATTAGATCAATAATAAGGAGGAAATAACCCATAGAGTTTTTTTTATCCTGCAACATATCTATTAACACTTACACAACATTATAAACTATGGTTTCGCATTATGTAAATAAAAATTGGAGTCCTATGAAGCATCAACCATATAAAAATCAACTTGCATAGAATGAAAATCACTATAGTTGATCGGTTTCATGTCATATACATGAGTATGAAATAGAAGATATAAAAATTTTATTGATAATTAATATATAAATGATATGTGTAGAAATAAGAAATAATATATGACGAGGTTCATTCTTTTAAGAAAATTAATGAGAATGATTAAATGATTTTATCACGTTTGGATCTATGAAAAAAATGTGTTGGATAGATCATTATTTAAATAAATTCTTGAAATATTATTCTTTTTTTATAAAAGAGACCTCAGCTATTTATGAAAATAGAAATATAAATTAAATAATTGTGTAAATGAAAAAATCACCTTTTACTATTGTTACCAATTAATTAATTAAATAGATATGTTGATAAAGCAACCAAAATTAGTTAACACATGTAATCTAATTGTGCAATGTTATAATGATCACAAAATGTAGAATCAAATTATTGATGGTGAAAAAAATTAATATATAGAATGACATCAAATAATGAAACAACTGTACAGAGATATAAATCTAGAATTAGGGGCGTTAAAGTTGTTGATAGGGCTATGTTAATATAAGTGTCACTCAAATATGAGAAGGATCCCACTGAAGAGTTGAATAAAAGATGGTTGAATCCTAAAAACATGAATATGTGAAAATATATTTTTTGAACACATGAAATAGAGGTTGCAATTGGATAATGTGGAAAGAAAATATTGTGTAATGACATAAGTAAACGTATTAACTAAATTAAAATGATAAATATTAAATAGTAGAGATAAAATAAGTAATCTCAGTTTGAAAAAGAGCATAGAGAACATAAAAGAATAGATCCATTACCAGATAGAAAATGAATGACTAATGCTATGTAATGTGTCAAAATAAGGTATATCAGTGATGAATTTATTGCCCACGGATCTAGAATTAGGAAAAACATACCATCTATGATGGAAATCATAAGTGGATTCCAAAATACTACAGCCTAGATATCCTACCATATGACTGAAATTGGAGGGTAGACGTGGTGGAACAGTGTAGGGGGGGAAGATGGTGGAATAGTTGGATGAGGGTTACTGAGGAAAATAAGGTTGAGGTAGAGGACAAAGAGTAAGAGTAGGCAGAGGCAAAGGAGCTGGAGGAAAAAGAAGTCATAGGATGAATATCTGGAGGCCGAGTAGCCAAAGGGGGAATAAACAAAGGTAGAGGATACATATGTGTAGAATATGGAGGAAAAGTATTTGGATGTGGAGTAGAAAGAGGAAAAGTATGCAAAGATGGATTAGGAAGTGGTGGAGCCGTTGTAGGTGTTGGGTAGTAGAGGATGGACCAAAATAATGAACCTTGTGTGGAAAATCTCGAGTGGGGTATTTATTAGAGTGAGGGATTTAAAAAGTAGGGATCTGGCAGAGGGACATGGAGGTGTGTAGTGTTGAAACATGGAAGAAAATGTACGAAATTTTTTTATATATAGTAGATTACCAAAATATATATCATTATACATAAACCCTTACATCATAAGATTTTTTCCTTTCACCCCTACGATTTTATTTTTAGATATTGATATATCTATTACATTTTAAAACCCTTTTTAAAAATAACTAGAACATAGGGAATGAGTTGTTTTCTTTCAAGTAAACCAAAAATCTTATAAATTAAGATTAAAATAAAATAACAGTAATGGGGGTGGGAAGTTTCATTGTCTCTTATGTTTTTAAATAAAAAATTCCTTTTTCTGGTTGTAAATAATTTTAAAGTAATTCATAGAAATATTATTTTAAAAATTCTGTGAAATAATGTAAAATGAAACATAAACCCTACATTTTAATTAACTTATTAATATATATATACATTCATAAAATAATTTTAAAAATCCGTATATGTAATGTTGTTTTAATTGAAACATTAAAAGTGTATTTTTAAAATGAATTTCACTTACCTTGGGTGTAAATCGTCACATACATTCTTTATCTTCCACTACTTTAGTCATTTCATTTTTTAAAACCTTAAGACCTATTTGATAGATATTTTTCTAGAAATAAGGCCTCTATAAAATGGGGAGATATGTAAAGAATAGATTTTGATAGTTATTTGATCATCAAGTTGGAAATTTATGTGTGAAGAAATGAGATTAAGTGGTTCTTTTTTTAAGAGAGGGGAGGGTCACTCTTGGAGTTTATTAAAATATTAATTTAATAAAAATTCATTTTGTTGTCCAAATAGATCAAAATAGAATATATTAAAATATAATATGGTAATTTATAATAAATCCTCTCATCTAGTGATTTTTTGACATGTTTAGATCAAATTTGAACCCTTATCTTTTGGTATAATCCCATGTTAATAATTTTCACATTTATTATGACAACAAGGTTTTTTAGTCATTGAGATTCAACATATTTACTATAAATGGATAATAATCCAATAATTGGATTATGGATAATATTTTAATCCATATCCATTTAAATATCCTGATTATTATTTTTTCAATAATTTTATATCTTTTAATAAAATAATATTTCCAGAAGTTATCAATAATGTCAATTTTAGAACTTTTCATTTAAATTAACATTTATAACATCAATAAACCAAATGAAAATAAAAAAATATATATTAATAAATACTTAAAATGTCCTATTTGTCTATAAATTTTTTTGGTAACAATATTTATTTCAAATTATTCTACATTTATTATTTTTAATATCATATATTTTTTATTCTCATTAATTGAATAATTATTATGTCAGCATTATGTAAGAATTTAATATAATTATTTCTCCACTAAAAACAATTTTCATGGTGAATATAAATTATTTTTACTTATAAAAAATATTTAATATTGAACATATCCTCTAGTTATCTTGATGTCGAAAGTATTATAGTTATTAAAAACAATAGTGTGACATTTTTCACTTTTCATTTAATAAAATTTAATAAAGATTATAATCAAATAAATATGTACACAAAAGGAAAAATAACCAAATCATGGGTTATTATGGATGAAATATAATCATATAACAAAATTATTACATGTTTTAATATCATTTTATTGTTATGATCATTTTATTTTTATCCTTAATTACTTAATGTACCCTTTAGCTTGGTATGAAAATTATGAGGTAACTTTTCATTTAGAGAAGAAAATAAAAGGTACCTATTTAAAAAAAATTACCTCCAATTCAAAATATGGAATCAATTTTTCAAAATTAAAAAAATGATGTTTCAGAATTTAATTTTAAAAGATACTTGAAAAATTCTATGAAAAGTGGTTTTTAAGTTAAATTCGTTTTTATGTTCAAAATGTGTGTATAATTAATTCAGGATTAAACATCATTCCAAATAATAGATTTGTATTATTTTTTTAAGGAAATTATTTAACTTCATAACTAAGTAAAAATGAATTATCACAATGTAAATCAATGAAAATAAAATAAAATTTTCGATAAAAATATTTTTTATTTATTTATATAAAATTCATTTTTTCAGAAAATTCTAAAAAATCATCATAAGATAAATTTTAAATGATGAATAAAAAACATAATTAATCTTTTAAAATTATAATTTTTTTATTTTGAAACATATATTTTTTATAAAAATACCTATATCATGAAAACCCAATTTGGTTAGAAGTAATGATTTTTAATTTTGATTAAAAAAATATCTATTATTTTATAATATAGTAATAAAAATATTTTATATCAGCATTAATTGGGAAGTTAAATCCTCAACTTCTTGCAGAAATTTCATACTCATAATTTTATTTACTTATTAATAAAGTAGGGATTTCATTCCCTCTAGAATTTTTAGATTCTCGTGTTCTCTCTTCAACCAAATGGGTTGTCTTGAAAACCTTCACCTTTTGAATTACATTATTACATGATAATTTCTCTCTAAAGTGTATAATATTATTATTTAGTTATAATTGAAATACCTTAGGTATCAAAACATGAGATGAATAGTTCACATACTTTCATTACATCAAAACATGAAAAAAATTGTGTACCTCAGATAAACTCATAGGGAAGGCTGATCGGTAAGAAACAGATCTAACATTATTATGGATTTCATATAATATAATGAATCATGAACTTAGAATCCACATTTTTATAATACAAATAATAATTTTCCATGGATATAAATTAATAAAAACATGATCAACTACCTCAAATGAATGTTCTTTCCTCTGATTATCCCATATATTTATTGCCTACACTGATCCATCCTTATTATTTTTTGAATTACATTCACAGTTATAAAAATTTACTCATCAAATTTTGGTCACATAATCTTTCTTTCTCATAATTCGTCCCTAAATGTAGGAAACCTACATTTAATTATACATATATCCTAAATTTTAGCCATCTATATATTGTAATGAATATTAACATTAAACAAAAACATAATAAAAGAATTATATTAATCCCAAATTATTTACTAATACATTAAACAAAAGAATAATATTTTCAATGGTATAATTCATTCTTTTGGGATGTTCATCATATTTATAATGAAAATGTACACAATGATTTAATCAAATGGTTAATTATTTTTTAAGTACCTTCAAATAAATTTATGTGAAACTAGGATCATGGATAGATATAATAGAGGGTGGAAAACTATGTAACTTGATTATCTCCTTAAGATATAGTCATTAAATTTGTTCTAAATGCAGTGTATCTCAAATGGAAAGGAAATATGTTTATTTATTTAATCAATTAATAATAACACAAATAAAAATAATACATCAGGATGTCTTCGGTAATCCCACAATGAAATCTAGGGATATATTTTACCATTACCACTCCAACACAAGAAATATCTAAAGAATCCCATTTTGGAATTTTAATTCTTCTTTAACCGATTTAAAGATCATAAATTTAAATAATAAATCATGAAAACATACATTCATTTCATCCCATTGATAATACTCCCAAAAATATCTATAAATCCTAGTGTTTTTTGGATGAATAAATAAAAGGGGATTGTGACCTCACCTCAAAAATTCTCTATTCAATTGGGAGTCACACAACACACATAATCAAATTCAAAATCACAAAAAATAGTCTTTATCTACTCAAATTAATGGAAAATTATCCTTCATAACCAATTCTACCTTTTCCTATAACTTGTGATATTCATTATTTGATATTTTAATTTTTTATTATAGAGGATTTTACCCGAAATCATGAAGCAAAATAGATGATGCTCGTATAAACAGAACATCTAGTCAAAAATTCATCAATAATTATCCAAAGGTCCTTTTCTAGATAATAAAGCATTATATTTCTGTCTCAAATAATCATCTACATTCACTAATTTTCCAAAATGATAAATAATTTTTTAGTCAAAATACTTATATCGGTTCTATATGTGTCCTCCCATGTATTTTCAACTCTTTTAAGTAAATATATTTATCAAACTTTTATGATCATTATATATTTCAAACATAGATCAATATAACTAATGTCTCCAAATTGGTAAAAAAAACTACATAGTCCAGATCATGTTCATGTATAGGATCATTTTTCTCATGTGGTTAAAATTTAAATTATGAAAAATAAATTTCATTATCATTAATTTTTAGGATAAAGCAATTCATTTTAATTAATCATCATTGTATATAAAAAATAATCCATTTTTAGAGGGAATATCTAAAACATGATGACTAACCAATATTCTACTCAGTTCTAAAAAACAGTCATCACTTTTTTTCGAAATAAATATTTTTTCTTTCATGTAAACATGGTTATTAGTCTTGATATTCATGAAATGTATTTAATAAAATAACTGTAATATCCTACTAATTGAAGAAAACTGTAAATCAAAATAACCTTTTTGTGTCTTTTTGTTTCATTAATCTATTTATTTTAAGAGAGATAGAATATTATGTATTTCTTATTTATAATTTGTGTAAGGAATTAAATATACTGCAACCAGAATTCATAATTGATAATTTTTCCATATAACATATTTCATTAGGGTTTACAAAACAATCCTTGGGTTTTTTTCATGATTCTTAAATCATTTTGAATAAATCAATGTATCATCAATAAAATCAACCCAAAATATAAGATAATATTCTTGTTATTTTCTATTCATACGATTTATAAATGCTATTGGAAAATTTATCTACCAAAATGAAATAATTGAAAACTCATAATGCTTGTATCTAGTCTAAAATGGTGTTCTTAGAATGTCATCCTCCTTCACCTTCAAATGATAGTACCAAGACCTTTAGACATATATTGAAAAATACTAATCTCCATGGAGTTGATCAAAAAATTCCATGACATGAGGCAAGATAAACATAATCATAATGGTAATTTTATTAAAATGTATTTAATCAATGAAATTCATCATGGATACATTTTTTAAATATAATATAGGTGCACAACACAATGAAGTTCTAGGATAAATGAATCCTTTATCAAGAAACTTATGTAACTTTTTTTTCAATTCTTTATATTCTAAATCAGCAATTCAATAAGGGGTTTTTGAAATTGGATTATAATTACAAACTAATTCAACAGTAAACTCAAATTCCCAATCCGATATAACACTAGGAAACTCATTAGAAAAAAATTTATATTTATTATTATACTATCATAATTTAAATAGTTTGAGTATTTTCAAAAATATATGCATCATAACATTTATTTCCATCTTTTAATAGTTTTTAATCTTCATGGTGTGTTATCAATGTAATGTGTTAATTTTTTTCTAAAAAATCAAAAGATTTCAAAAAAACTTCTTTAACTCTAACATCAATCCTAAGAGAAATTAGTACATTAAACTCTATTAGGGGAATGACAATAAGGTTTTTAGGTAATGCCTTTCCCAAAACAATGAAAAAAATATTATGATAAATTATTTTTCAATTAATAATTCCCCAATATTTGTCTAACATATGTTCAAGATTCATTTATTATGATACAATTTCTAAAATAACAAAATATTTCTCAAATTTGAACAAATGTGTTGGCCTAGAATCAAAAAATACATTAGAATAATCTAAATAAACATGATATGTACCTAATTCCACATGTTTTAATAGAATAAATTCTATTGTAGTAGTTTCAAATAATTTCACCACAACTTTTTGTTTATATTTTAAATGCTTCTCATGTTCCACATTTTAATTCATACATCCATGAGCATGATGACCCATATCATTATATATAAAAATAATTTATTGAATGTGTATTATAATTGGTTTAACTGCTACCAAGATAAGTTTCATTGAAATTTTGAACCATATAACAATAAATACAACAAAAAAAGATCATAGAATACTTCATAAGGAATTCCCTAAAGTGTGTTCTACCATAAATCTCAAAAACTAAATACATAAATTTTTTAACATCAAATTTCATTGATCCATTAACCCTTTTCCTACCATAAGGACCACTTATTCTATTGGATGTTATAAAATACATGATCATTACAAAAATCCATTTATAACTTCTGAAAACATCTAGAAATTTTATAGTAACTTTTTAGACACATGGAAATTCTTGTTTTCATTCATATTTTGGCTTCAATCATGAGTAAAAAAATTGATCTTATTTTCATGATCAATGATTTAATTTATTGGGTACCTTTCCAATCGTGTGAATTTTTCATTATATGCTACGATTAAAACTTCTACTATTATCCTCATTATAATAATTATTTTTCCACTATAATTATAATGATTTAAGAAAATATTTATCAAGGAAGATATTCTTAAATTTTTCATTCTCCATGTCACCAATATCCTCTATTTCCCTAATATTCATTACCATTTCCCACCACTATTCGGCTCCACCTTCATTACAGTTAATAGAATGACTCATCTTTTGAATATCCATGACATTGAATATATTTTATATGGTATAATACATATTTCATCTATCACTGGGTTAGATGACCTACTAGATGTTAGAGGATGTTGTATCAATATATGATACATTATCCTCATGTTCCTATATGGTGGATCTGGATTCTCTCTAGCAAGGATATCATCACCATTTTAAGAATTTTTCAACATAACCATCCATATAAAAAACTATTGAATTCTAAATCTAAATATTATAGGTTGCAGATTCTGATGGATTTCATCCCCTCGATGACTTACTAAATTAGCTTCATTATTTCATCTATAGTAAACCATAATAAAGAGAAATAGTGTAGTTGAAGAAATATAGTAATCTTAAAATTCTATATCATTTAAACATAACAATAAAATAAATATGATTTTATGGGTATTCTATAAACATTATCATAACCCCTAAAGTTATCTAAACCTTTAATATAATAACAAATATAAGTACAAAACTATAAAAACTACATATTGTAGTGACTTTAAACTATAATTCATGTCTTATATTCCTAAATATATTTTCAGTTTAGGATTATAGATATTTTGTTCATAACTATAACATGAAAAAAAATATATTACAAATGTGTAAAATTATAATTTGTATCCATTTTACCCATAATATTAAATATAAAAAACAAAACAAGTATTATTTTCACAAAAAATCTCCATATTATTCAACAAGACTTCTTTTGTTCCATTACTCTTCATTAAGACCCTATGAACAAAATTTTTTAATGTGGGATAAGCAAAAAAATCTTAGTAAGATACAAAGAATGAAAGAATGAAATAGTTAGTCAACAAATACTTATAGAAAAATTATTTTTTCAAAATAAACATCAGGTATACAATAAACAATTTCTTACCCATGAAATCACATTTTGTACGAAAGATATTTTAAAGAAACATTTCATTAGACTTGTTAAAGAAAAAAATAGATCTCTTAATTTTTCTTTAAAATCATGATAATGTCATAAAACATCTTTTATAAAATTTATACTTTTACAATTAAAAAGTAACATATAATGTTTTGGGATATAAATCAATATCTTAACTTATGAGCTCAAAATATTACTATGAAAACCATAAAAGGAATAGATAAATCATATCGGTAACATGGGGAATCATTATCATACAACCATTTCATATTGGATAACCTTCATAGTTACATATTGAATAAATATCAAGGGTAACCATAAAATAACAATCATTGTTACAAGTAGAATAACCATAACTATATATTCCAACAATCTAATAGGTGAAACCTAATCGGTTAACTCAATCCCTTTAACCAATTCATTATAAATCTATAATGGGGTCCCATACACTATGTTATTAATGGAATCACTAATCCTCATAAAAATTATCAATATCAATAATATAATAAATAATATATTTCATAATAATAAATAAACATTTCTCTCATTAGAATGAATTTGCATACATTGATATATATATTGAATTTTAAAACTCTTTTTAAAAATATCAAAAAAATATGGGAAGAGTGTTATTTTTATTTTTAGAAAAATAAAAATCTTATAAATGAATCTAAAAAATAATAAATGAATATGGTGGTGGGAAAGGTCATTGAAGTTGTATTCATTAAAATATAACATTCCTTTTTTATTATAGAAATGAATTTTAAAACATTCATTACAAAGATCCATCTTGAAACCCATTTAATAAAAGTAAAAATTAAATATAATGTGTCCTTTTTAATTCACAAATGTCTTCTACCCTCACTGGGTATGTGACCACTGGTGGGATGTCAATTTCATGTTCTACAACCTGAGTAGATTGTGTGTTCCGCCTTTTTGGTAGATATATGTTGAATGATCACTCAAACGGAGGGACCATCCAATCCCGGCTGGTACAAAACATCAACATGTGGAAAAAATATAGAGTGTTGAAATTGTTTAATGGGTTGATGAAGGAAACATGTTCTTTATTATTTGGCACCAGCTATGGAAGAAAATATGTTGAACCCAAGCATCTACTGACAATTGAATGGTCACTTTCAACATTTGGATTCTTCCCTCTCTTTATCACAAACCCATTCAAAATTCAACAACATGGTGGGTGAAAGAGTTGAGAAATTTGTGTGAACAATGGTAACACAAGTCCATCGCACTTCATTTTTTTAAATGTTGATAATGATAACCCTTATAAGGCCAAATAAAAGGCACTATTTCACAGTTATTTTCTAAAATATGATTTATCTAAAAATATTTATATATATTTATATAGATACATAATATATATGTGTAATCATTATACATTATTTTATTAATATATATAATTTATAGTTATCTGTATAGTAATATATATGTATATATATATATGTATATATATCTATATTTATATTAAAATATAATTACATTAACTATGAAAATAATTATATAAAAACAATAAAAAAATATATAGTCCAAACATAAATTTTCATATTTATATTCATATTTTATAATTTGTAACATATGTACATATTTATTTATTTATTTATAAAAACATGGGTGTGTTTGCATATAATTACATATGTTATTATATATTATAAAATTTATAAATAATATTTTGGAACATTTATATATAAAAAAGTTATTTTTTTAAAAAACCTTTCATATATAAAAGAAACTTTTCTCAATCACATTTTAAAATTTTATATAACAAAAAGTCATAAAATTTATATCATTCACTAAATTATTTAATAAAATAATTAAATTATATAATAAGTATATATGTAAATATAATATACATAAATTTCATTTAAATATTTATATAAATATATAAACAAATATATTTCTATTTTATTAAATTTATATAAATATATGTCGATAAATAATATATATATATATATATTATTTATATCAATGTTTTAATTCCAATCTCATTTGATATGGTTTGAAAATATCACAATGCAACAAAAAAAAGCGAATAGGGGTTTACAGTATAGATTTGTATATAAAATATGCATGTGTGTGTGTGTATCCATGAATACATGCATGTATATGTGTATTTATGTATATGTGTATCTATGTATGTATGTATGTGTCTATGTATGTATATGTTTATTTAAGTATGTATGTCTGTTTGTGTGTGTGTGTGTTTGAGCATGTATGTGTATTAATATGTATGTGTATGTGTATTCATGTGTGAGTGCATGTGTGTATGTATATCTACGTGTATGTGTAAGCATGTTTATGAGTATATACATATATCTATGAATATATATTTTTATGTATGTATTTTTTTATTTATATGTAAGTGTATGTATATGTATACGTATTTATGTGTATACATGTGTATTGGTGTATATATTCATGTGTATCTGAATGTATGTATATGTTTCGGTTTTTAAGTGTTTTTATGTATGTGAATGTGTATATATTCACAATTGGTTATCCCTAGAGTGTCTAGATGATTAATGTAGACAATAATTGTTACCGTATGTGGTTTATCTAGTGAACCATTTCCATGTTTTCACATAAATAGTTGTTTAGAGATCAATTTTCATCTATATAGATCTTTTCTAATAAATTTCACAATTCTTGAGGAATCTATATGCATCAATGTTCTCATGTGACTTCTTATGTTCATTATAAATACAAGATAAAATCAAGAAACTATACATCTAGCCATAATTATAAAAATGGGATATATCCATGAACATGAGGTTTGTGACTAAAAACATCCACTACTACAAATTCAACAATTATGATCACTTCCAAAAAGCTATGATAAAGGGGGATGTTTATCAATACTATGAATGTCCTAATAAATATGTCCGTTTACAGTGATAATAAAAAGAACTTATAAGAGGGGAATTTATCATCTCTATGAAATGCTCTCATAAAGGGGGTGCTTTAAGAGTTCAAGTAAAAAAGCTCTGATAGGGAGGGTTATCACTAGTTTTTTATTATTGATGATAAAAGATGTATTTCATAAAAATTACATTCCAATAAAAAAATATTAATATGTTAATATATTTATATTGATATGCATATGATATATATTGAAAAATATGATTTTTATAAGGCTAAATATGGACCTAAAATTAATTTATGAGATATTTAGTGAAAATGGTTTATAAAATAATTTAACAATAAAATTAATTAAGAATTTCATAATTATTAAAAATTAATGGTTATTTAATAAAAATAGGATAACCTATAAATTAAATGAATTAATTAACAACTTAGGATATGTCAAAAATATGACATGGACTTCAAAAAACCAAAACTTTTGAGTTGAGAGTTTTTTTTGGGCTCTACCATATATCATATTGAATAATGAAAATAGATTTACACCATGATTATAGGGGAAACTAGGTTCAGTATTATATTTTACAAAATAGTACCATAAGGCCACCAAAACATAGTTTTCAGTTGGGATGTCCTATTTTTTAATATTCGATAGTATTTCAACTTATGGTAAGAGAGTATTTTGGTCTTGTTTTAAATGGAGACTGAAAATATTCCAAAGGAATACATTCATATATATATTATGGTTTTTATATTGTATTGTTTTTTATAATGTATTTTTATTTATAATTAAAAATATTATTATTTTCTTATAGTTAATTATATTAAATAAATTTTTTAATACATATTTGAATATATTTTTATATGAATATATTTTTAAATGTAAAAACAATATAAAAATAAATATTTTCTATTCATTTTTAATTAAAGTGAAAAATATCCATTTTATTTACCTTATAAAAATTTATTAATATGTATATATGTACTTATATTAGAAATGATTATATATAAAAAAATGTGTATCACTAAAAAATATATATTTATATGCATATTAAAATATTTGTAAATAAATACACATATCCATAAATGTATATACTTGAATGTGAGAAATATAATTGTGTTCATGTGTCTGTAAATGTGTCCATGTGTACGTGTATCCAATTTGAGTATTTATATCATATATAAAAATATTTTATAGATATTTCATTATTATTAAATCTACTATGTAAATGTATTTGGAGTAATTATTTATAAATACATTATAAAAAATTATATCTAAATACACAATTACATGAAAGTATCTATAAATATATACGTAAATATATAGACATCAAAAAATTTATGCCATGTATAAAATTTATATATAAATATATATACATATTTTAAAAATTCACTTAAGAATATTTATATAAATCATATGAAATAAGTTGTTATCCATTTTATTTAAAATAATTTCTATCAAATTTTTATACATTAAAAAAGTTTAAGAATGTATATATACATATACTATTGTATATATACTATCAATACATACATTTTTGTGAGTATTAATAAATATATATATATAAATTAATATAAATATATGATATATTTAAATAAATATAAATATGTGTATATATAAAACACATAGTTCTAAATATATATGAATAAATATGAATATTGTAAAAAATAAAACACAATATTATTGGAAGAGTGGTAAAGATCTTTAAAATGTATAATGTAGGTCACATGATAAATTCATAGCCTGAGAATATATTTGAGGATTCCATTATAACATTGAGGAATGGTGGGTGGGTATTCACAATTTCATATTATAGGTTGGGGGTGTGTGATGGAAGGTTGAGGAGTATACTATGCTAAGAAAGGTTGTCGTGAGTGCTGATAAAGGTGGTGTTGTGCTGTGTTAAAATATTTTTCTCTAATATTCACATCAATTATAATAATAATCACTGATAATGGGTTCCTTTATGAGTTTTTTTCTATCATTGTTAAATCATCCTTTATAAGAGCTAAAAAACATGGATAACGGTACCCTTAATTAGCACTAAAAATACAATGATATAGGAAACATTTATCAGTGATATTTTTTTGCATTGACAAAAGGAGAATTTATTAGTGATTCTTTCTAGAACTGTTAAATCATGGATTTTAATATCACTATGGTATTTAGTGCTTTTTGATCATTGATATAGCCTATCTTTAGCACATTTAAATGTTGAATCTCCAGTCGTGGTCATGGATGCAATGTTTTGTCTATTGATCATCTGATGTGGAACCTGGTCCACAATGGACCTATTCTATGAGCATGATGCATGTTTCAATAATCATGTCCATTTTCATGACCTATATCCATTGTCCTGAATACCATGGTTGTCTTCCCATTTTTAATAATGTTTTTTCTATGAATTTAGATCTATAATATCTTATATATAATCTAATATATAATACCACTAAGGTTACTTGATTTTATCTATATGAAAAAACAAATAAATAAATATATATATATATATATATAATTGTAAAATAATATTTGATTATTATTATTAAACACATTATAATTTTCATCTAGCTATACAAATCTACAGTCGTGGTCATAAATCACGGCAGCGATCCGTTATGGATGAAAGGGATGTAGCCATGGTCTATATGATTGCAAATATTCAACCCCCAATCTTGCCATACTATAGACATAATAACAGAATCCCATGGTTACATTCCTTCTATTTTCACAAGCTCTAGTAGCACATGGCTACAGACTCTTTCCAAGCCACCCTATATCCATTAGTATGAGTACCCATGTGAACAAGCCTTCTATTACGATGGTCTCAATCCACTGGTTACCTCTTCATCATAGATCATGTTTTTTATTATAAATAAAGCCTTCTTAGGAGGGATTCATAATTAAAATAAGGACTCTATGATGTGGTGAGGGAATTGAGGAGGGTATTTTGGCAGGTACTCGCTAAAAATGGATAAAAAATTTGAAGAGTAGGAGAGAGTGGGTGGCATTTTATAAGTGAGGTGAATGGAACACTTGTAATTTTTTATATGAAAAAGGTGTACACACATTAATCACATTACAGATGGCTCTAAAATGGTTTATTCTTGATCCCTATAGTTTATATTGATGATATATTTCTAGAAAATGGTAATTGAACAAGTTTCTAAGTTATTTTACCCTTTATTATTTTGGTTTATCCCTGGGTAAACTCATTTTTATCTTAAATGTTATATTTTTTTTCTATTATTACTATTAAATAGGTAACGAAATTAATGTTTTCTTATTATATAATTTATTAATAATAAAAAAATCTAATGGTTGGTCAATCACTCTACAATAATTTTCAATGAAACCTACTACCCTAGGGACACGACCACGTGACCACGTGACCAAAACCTAAACCCCATCCCACCTAGACCACCTAAGACGTCCAGAGAGAGAACCATATTTGATAATATAAATTATGATGATTAAAAATATTTATTTTATCATAAAAATTTCAACTCATATCAGTGTCCTAATTAAATTCCAAATTGAACCACAGATGCGATAATAGAGCAGGTTTTCAAAGAGAAAATTCTCATATGTATGAATGCTTTAATATCAAAATTAAATATATAATTGAGTTAAATGAAATAAACTTGTCAAAATTTAATATATTTTAACTAATTCTACTTCAAAACTAACTTAAAATATATTTTCATCTTTTAAACATTTTAAATTAATATCAGTATTTTTCACTATTCTTCAAAAAGAATAACCATTTCCAAAATTTATCAAAAATACACCAAAAAATGTTTGACATGTTGATTTTGAAAAGAAAGTTTATTTTTTAAATTTTTTTTTTCTAAAAGTGGTATAAAAAATTAATTTTTAATTATGTGTGAGAAATGCAACTAATCCATCATTCAAAAAAATACATTTTGTCGCAAAACACTTCTTTCTCTGTTAAATGGTTATTATTTTATTTATAATTATTACATAACTGTTATTTTATATTATAAATTTGTATGACATATAAATTAAATAATTTTTTTATTATTATTCATACCTTCCAACTTAATTGAATGTTTATAATGGTAATTTTAAATAATAAAATTTTAATGGAGTATCGCATTTCGTTTACACTTGGTGTTGCATGCATCATAATAAATACATATTGTTTGATGAACATAACTGAAACATGGTTTTTCATTCATTTAATGTTATCAAATAGGGTTAATTTATTTAAAAATAAGTATATCATAAACCCTTGGGTTGTTACATTGATGAATCGACCCAGATATCCTCCCAAACGGGTAACTGACCCGACCACTAACGTACCCAAAGGGCGTTCCTGATTCCTACGGGCAGACAACTAGCACCTAGTTATCAAATAACAAAAAATTGTAACAATTTTGAAAAACCTAAAGCAATACCATAGAATATATATATGTGTGTGTGTGTGTGACAAAGTGAAATAGTGGTGGATATTAAGTTGTACATAACTAAATGAAGATAGAGGAAACTATACAACTTAAAAATCTATCACAAAATCAAAAAGTTCAACTCCAAACATCAAATTCCAACTAAAATTAGAATCCCACTACACTAAGTGATAGCATGATACCCCATACCGAAACATCTCACCACTAGATACCTCAACATAGCTAATAGTAACCTCTCCACCTCACTGTGGAGCCTTACCTTTCCTTGCATCAAATGACGTACAAAGATCTACACACCGCTGGAGGGGTGTATAGGGAGTGAGATAATTCACACAGTATGATCCCACCCAGGTGTTCTGTAACAATTCTCTCTACAATAATATGAAAATTATAAACTTTAAAGAAAATAGTACTTGAAAAATAGTTAAATAGTTTTTATTTCGGAATCAAGGAAAAAATTAGTTTTCAATTTTTTTTCATTTCCAAATAAAACTAGGTAAAATAGTTACAAATCATTTTAGAAAAACATATCAAAGATAATGTATCAAATCAAACCAAAGAATTAATCGTATATAATATCAAATCTAGGGAAGTACAAACAAAAATAGTACAATCCAAAAAAGCCCAAATTATCCAAAGCACATCGAATATTAGGCCGAAGAACACACAAGGTTATGATAACTAGGAAAATCATACCCCCAACATAGATAATCAAATGCATCAAGCCTATAGACATATTCCATAAATCTTGGCTACAGAGGAAACCCTAGAATGTGAACTCTTCAATAGATTCATTCAATTCCCTAGAACAATAGGTCTATGGAGTATATATACACCCCATGAGGGACCCCCTGATAGTATCAATAGATGATGCTTATTACTAAACCTTCCACCTATGTAATTAAGGATTCAAATGTGCTCTATTTTCAATACAATCTAATTAAAACCATTCATTTAAAACATTTCATAAATACATTTCACAATTCTATGAACATATTATTTATTGTATTGAAAATAAATGAAACCCCATGTTTTATCAAAAACTATTGTCTAAACAAAAGTTAATCATTTAATAATTCAATTTCATTTATAATAAAATTATCAAAAACTATATTAGTTATTTTCATCTAAAAAAGCATATAGATGAGACCACCTACCTCAAAACATGGTTCACACACACCCAAAACATGATCAAATAACACAATGATCCCATTATAGGAACTAAAATCCATCTAAAAATCTCATAATCAATTCCATGAAATTTTGGCATGGAGAATAAATCAAAACATACCAAGATAAACACACACCATCAACACTAAAACCGACAAAGGAATATCCAACTAAAGAAGATCACTTGGAAAATATAGAATGGAAGCAGGAAAATAAATATCATAGGTCAATATATCTTTAAAAATAGCGCAACGATACTACAATAATCAAATGAAATAAATAGTCAGAATGCACTAACTATCTGTAGAGATTCAACACAACTACCATGAGGATCAAATTCTAAATTAGTTAATCTAGAAGGAATAGAGGTCACAAAAATAACATGGGAGAACTATGATGGTATTTTTGGAGATGTGATATATAAAAAACATCCAGAATACCCATCAACTGAACTAGATTTTCCATCCAATAAGAAAATGTTATGTTTATAGGGAAGCCGAAGCATGTGATAGGTGGTGCCCATCATTGATTTTTTCCATGATTGAAGATCAATCTATGATTTACACAATGAAAAATTTCATGATCTTCATAATTAAATCAATGAATATATACTAGGGAAATCACAACAGAACTATAGGGAGGATCATAACATATTATTTATGATTAAATTAATTAATTAATGAATTTTTTTAATAGATATTGTTTATATCATTTGGATCTAATAATAGATCCAAATTGCACTATAATTGCATTATTAGAATCCACATTAGATTTCCTATATCAGTGATCCACACATGTTCCAAAAATCAGCAGATGTTGCTTATAGAATATCTAATTTCCACCACAATATATCTTTGTGCTTATGTCATCTACATTTTATCACAATAAGAGTGGCTTTAAAACCGTTTTAATTAATCTAGATTAGGATGGTTTCTATCTATTATTGGGATCGTTCTTGTAGAAGGTATTTGTCTAGTTCTTGATAGTATTCTCCAAGTCCATTGTGCACAAGCAAGAGAAAATAAATCGACTTCTTGAAAAAATAATATAAATGGATTTATATATTTAAAGGGTTAAATAATTTAATATCATAAGTTCCTTTAATAATTTATTTAATCCATGTGGAACCCCATGTAAATAATAATAATAATAATATCAATCTTTATCGATATGCACATAACTTGAAAATTATATTAAATATTATTTAATAAACTAATATTAAATATTTTTTATTTCTCACAAGACCTATAAACTCATTCCTCCATTCTTCTATATTTATCAATCCTTTAAGAATGAATATTTATATTCTAAATAATTATCATTTCATTATTCAACAATAATTAAATAAATATTATATTCACTAAATAGAAAATAAATATTTATTAAATATTACACTCACATTTTATTCTCTCGAATAACTAGTGAATGAATATATGCTATCAATAATACATGAATAATTATTAAACCACATTTTGGAATAATATTTATTCATCTTATTAAATAATAAATAATAATATATAAGTTAACATAGATGTTGGATATAGTTAGTGTGTGACCCTTTATTCCTCTTTCTCATTCAAATTAGGTAGAGAATCCCAAAGTCCATGTTTTGCATCTTGAAACACGCTATGAAACCCATAGCGAAAGAAGTTAATGCTGAAATGACAGGTCACCTCATAGAGACCCTTATAGTGTAATATATTCTATATATCCTGATATCTCAAATTAAGAAGGTTGTATTTCGGTGTCATCAAACAATGTGCCTTATTTTTCTTTCCAAGACTTTCTAGAAATAAGAATTTCTTATATAACACCATGGATGGGGATTTATTTAGGATATATCATTACCATAAAAGTGCACGAGGTGTCAATACCCATTAAAGAAAATAATCAAAAAATATTTTTTCACATTAATTATTAATGAAATAAAAATAATAATGCACCCAACGTATCCTACCTCACAATGAACATCTTTCATTGTAATTATTATCATTACATCAAAGAACATGACTCATAATACTCATTAATAAAAAATCATAAATTATTAGGGCCAATTAACACATCCACAGATTGTAAAATCCATTGACACATAAAATGAAAATTTCCTACTTGTGAGGATCATTCTAAAAACATCCTAGTGGGTATTACCAAGGGCATAATGTAGGTTCTGGGCAGAGTAGAATTGTTCCATGGGTGGTTCATAACTTTTCTTTTGTCTATAATTGATTATCAATCTGAGGAATATACAATGATTAATTCAATTATACACACAATGAATCAATGAAATGGATAATGGATAATATTGTTATAACCAGAGAGATAATCATCATATATTATTTATAATTATTTTAATTTAATAAATAAGTACTTTTAATGAATTCTTTATTCGATTAAGAATATGATGAAAAATCGGTTGTCCACCATTGTAACATTGTGTAATCCAAGTGTGAATTTCCTATTGTGGTGATCCAAAGGTGTTTCATAAATCTTCAGATGTCACTAAATTAGTCTCTGAGTTCTATCATGGTAGATCCTTGTGCTTCCGTAATCCATCATTGATCACTTTGAGAACTGATTCAAATGATTTATCCTTGATTAAATATAGGAGGATCTCTATCTATTCTTGGAAGTGTTCCTATAAAAAGGGATCTCTATATAATTGAGATGATATTCCAAATACATTGGGAACCACCAATACAAATGAATTGTCTCTACTAAAAAAATAACATAACAGGGTTTATATATCGATGTAGATTAAAATAAAATAATTTCACTAGTGCCATTAATTGTTTATTTTAATCCATGTGGAAACCACATAACGAATAATAATAATAATAATAATTCTCAACATGATCTTATGATTCCAATTAAAACAAAATACTATTGAATCAAAGAATATTCTATATGTATTATTTTCTCTCCATACCATTTAAACTATATCTATCATTCACAAAAATATTATAAAGCCATGAATAAGGACTATTTATTTGTTAAATAAATATCATCTCGTTGTTCTCTGATAAATAAAAAAATATTATATTCATTAAATATAAAATAAATATTTATTAAATATTCAACTCACATAATATTCTCTCGAATAACTAGTGACAAAAAAATGAAAACAATCATACAAGAATAATTATTAAACAAACTTTTAGAATAATAGTTTCTCGAATTTTTATGTAATTAATAATAATATATTATTTTTTTGAGATTATGGATACACTTAGTGTGTGACTTGCCAATCCTCTTTCTCCAGGGCAATAGGAAAAGCAGCCTAAGTTCCAAGGTTTGCATCTAAAACATGCCAGGAAACCCATAGAGAATGAAGTTAATATCACAATGAAATATAACCTATTATGGACACTTATCGTGTAATGTAATCCCTTATCTTGATAACTCTAATCAAGTAGGTTTCATGCTAGTTCTATCTACCTATGTGCTTGATTTCTCATTCCATCACATTCTAGAAATTGAACATTCCTATAGAAAACCATGGCCACATATTTATTTAAACTATATAATTTACATGAAATTTCTATAGATATTAACTTTTGTTAATGAAGAAAAATCATTAAATCTGTTCTCACATTATTTGCTAATGTGATATTACTCGTGACACACAAAAAATATCAAACCTCACAGTGAATATCTTTCATCGTAGTTGTGGCAAATACATCAATGTATGAAACTCATAGTACTCATTAAAAATAATAATAAAGTCTAAGTTGAAATAAACGCATACACAAATCGGAACTTCCAATGAAAAATAAAAAAGAGGATGCCCTACCAATGGGTCTTGTTCTCAGAATATCCTAATAGATATTACCATGGTTGAGACAGTGAAAAGGTTCCTGAATGTCAACAAGTCTAAACCCATGATATCCTATATCATTCATGTAACTAAATTTATATCTTATGGATGTATAAGATATATTTAATAATAGTTTCATTGCTCGCCTAAGTTCCCATCATAGCATCTATTTTCTAGGACCTTTTACTGTAACATCTACTCATAGTCCATTATCATATATGATGTTATGAAAAATTAAAATCATTATTTTAGAAGTAGTTTATTAGATTTCAAACCCAAGAATATAATTTATCATAATGTACATAGATGTTGGTTCTATTTCACTAACTACAGCAAACTCCTACTTGCACTAGAGAAAAATACAATCAACCTTCAGTCTAATAGCTCTCAGATGATTCTCATGTGTCTAATACTATAGGAATTTAGTCTAGGGGACCACCACATTCTCTTCATTGGGTACTCTTCTTACTATAACTTCAAACATATCCTAGAAAACCATAAAGAGGTGATAATTCTGAATGATATGCCTTATTCATTGGTGTGAACTGGTTTTTTTGAAAGATCCACCACTACAGAATTATCACAATAAAATGTGATAGGGTTCTTACACCTAAGTACCATATCGATCTCCTAGAATCTATTTAAAATTTAAACAGAATCCTTGGATGCATTATATGCCACTATATACCAAGACTCCACTTTAGAATCAATGAAAAAATTTTAATTTTCACTCTTTCATCTCACAACTCCTCTATTGAGATAGAAATAATTTCTTCATTATGACTTATGATCATTATTATCATTCTAAAAAATTCCCCAGTATAACCCCTGATGGCCATATCCTCATCTCCTCCATACACTAGTAATGTATCCTTTGTTCTACTTCGATAATTAAGGATAACATTAACATTAGTCCAATGTTGATCTCATAGATCTTCTTGATATCTTATTATCATGATCAATGAATAGGGAAAATCATGTATATAATATAAAATGGAATACATGATTTATCCTAGCACATAAGTGTATGGGATCTTACTCATTGTCTCTATATCCTATTGTGTCTGATGCCACATTTTTTAGAATTTTGTAAACCATCTGACATATGAACCAATTCCTTATTAGAATGTTCCATACTAATTTACATTAGTATCTAGAAAATATATATACTTTAACATACTCTACCTAGCCTCTTGGATCTATCATGAATTATTTTGATCCCTATAATATAGGTTTCTTCACCTATGTCCTTGATGGGGATTTTTTCCCAAATCTATAATTGACTGTAAGACTCTTATTTCATTTCTAATATGTAATATGTCACCAATGAATAGAACTATAATAACAACCATATTTCCTCTAAACTCTATATAAACACATGGATAAAATTAATTATTAATGAAACCAAATTATTTTATGGATTCATCAAATCAAATTTTCCATGACATAGATTATATCATCAATCCATAAATGTACCTCTAAAACTTCAAAATTTTGATGTCATCACTTGGAGTCTCAAACACTTATGTTTGTGATATATAGACATATTCTAGAAGGTTTCCATTATGGAATATTGTTTTGAAATCCATTTTCTATATCTCATTATCATGGTAAAATTCTATAGTATGTAATATTCAGATGAATTTAAACATGGAAATTTGCATGAATCTTTCATCGTTGTTAATTCCATGACATCGTTTAAACAATTTTCCACTATCTTTTCATTATTGGTATTTAAATTACCTTAAATTTCCATTTTCCTCTTGAATACCCATTTTTAGACAATAGGTTTTACATCAACCGGTGCATCAACTAGAAACCAGTGGTTTTAATACATAGTATCCATTAAAAAATTCATGTCTTCTCTCTATCTCATACCTTCTAAAATATCTATTTAGTCCTTATCTAGGATATACTCATTATTGTCAACCAATAATGGTTCATCATCATTAGTGACTAGAAAACAATATCTTTACAGTTCTCTTACCTCTCTTATGCTCATACACACTACTTGTGTTTTAGGAACAACTTAGTCCATGGAGACATGTGGAACATGTTCATTTACCAAATCTTATGTGTCTTGAGCATCAACTTCATCAAAGTTAGTATTTCTCCAACTATCCTATTTGAGGATGTTCTGCCTCTCATGAAAGACATCTTCTCTGGCGACACTCACTTTATTGTCTGAGTGGTTATATACGTATTATGCACTTGTTTCCTTCCGATACCCTATAAATATACCCTTCTTGCCCTTGGTATCTAATATTTTCCAAATGATCCCTTAAGAAAAGACTCACAACCCCAAAAATGTTTACGTGAAAAAAAAAGTTTAATTCTAATACACAACCCAAAGAGAATTATGATTTATATTTTAGTTGGAACTTAGATTAATTTGTATGCCAAAGTTTTTTATGCATATCCAAAAAAGAATAATGGCTTATCTGAATGACTCATCATTGACCATGCCATTTCTAATAGGGTACAGTTCCTCCTTCTACTAATGTCATTCCATAATAGTGTATAAATGGTGTGAGTTGATATAGAATCATAGACTCCTATAAAATGTCGATGAACTATTCATTTAGATATTCCCCACCTCAATCTAATCTCATATTCTTTATCTTCTTACCAAGTCGATTGTCTACTAAATTCTTGAATTACTTTAATTTCATAAAGGTCATATACATATACAGCATTACATAGACATAGTCATATCAACTGAAGTCATCAGAAAAAGTTATAAAGTAAGAATATCCACCTATTTCTGATAACAATAATGGTCCACACACATAAGATAATAACAATACTATAATTTCTATATCTCCTTCAAAATATACACTAAATGGCAGTTTTTTTATTTTCCCTTGTAACAAGAATAACATCATTCTGGTGGTTTTAGCATAGATGAGTTTAAATTACTATAATAACATAACTTTATCAAAAAGTTCTCATTTACATTACCAATATGGTGATACCAATTTTGGGTGTTGAATGAGTCATGTGAACATGATTCGTTATCAATTTCCAATACTAGGTTTTATAAATTTAATATAAAAAGACTGTTATGTAAATTTTTCATTCCACAACATATGTTGTCCTTATAAAATAGATAACTTTTATTTCAAATATTGAAAATAAACCCATCTATATCAAGTAATGGTACATCAATTATGTTTTTTGTATGTTTATACACATAATAAAAATATTGAAAATCCAAAATTATACATCTAGGAAATGAGAGGTGGTAGTAACCAATGGATATAGCATCATACTTCACACCATTAGCAGCTCCCAAATCCACATTTCCTGTAGAAAATTTTAAAAATATACCTAGTTCCTATATTTGGATACAGATTTGAACCCCACATGTTGTATCTAATATCCAATGTATTGATATTGAAAGATTACACTTGATAAATAACACACCATTATCAATTCTAGGCTTATGGGTGCAGTTCCTCTTCAAGCGTACTTAATTTTCACAAGAAAAAAATAATTCCTATTTTTCATTTCCTTACTTTTATATCTTATTCTTCCTAGATGGACAATGCTAAAGAGAATTATACTATTTATATGTCTTGGGCCCCTTTTCCTTTTTCTTTATTTTCTTATTCACCATAAGAACATCAAGTTTGTTATGTATAATTTCCTTATCCACATGGAGAATTATAGTATGATGTTTGGAAAGACTCTTCTCATTATTTCACATATTTTAATTAATAATAATTCTAGATAAGGTATTGGGAAGTGAGAAAAGTATGAGATAAGAATTAAACTCATCCCAGAATTTAATCCATAAGATGTCCAAGAATTAATTTTACCGAATAATCTTTACTACATGAGGCACAGATGGCATATAATCTCCAAGAATATTTGTGAAAAAATAATGGGAGATCTCATACTAGTTTTATCTCACCTTATCTTAATAGATATTCTAAAGGTAATAAATCATGTTATAGGTATCCATGCCCTCATGTTTCTTCAAAAATACAATTATACATTGATGATAACTTGATGCATTGAACATCTATAGCATTATTCAGATGTTTACCATAGAGGGATGGCTCTTAATAACAATCCTCATTACCAGGAGCTACTGGAAAAGGTTCATCAAGCACGTATAGATTCTTTTCATGGTGATGGATGACACTTATGTTCTTTTTTGAATCTTGGAAATTGTTTACTGATAATGTTTTTGTTCCCATGTACTGATCCCAACAATATGTTCTATGTAATTTTAAATTTATTTCTACAAAATAATAAAATCATAATTTTTTACTTTATGGGCTATAATTTAGAAAAATAAAAAAATATTATATTTATTAGTCTCTAAATATTTTATTGAAACCCCATATCCCTCACCAGTGGATACTAAATATCAAATTTCTTGAATAATCTAGTAAAAAGGATCCATATTCCACTTCCCATTACCCAACATGGGTTGGTCAAGTGACTTGAATTGTTTTAGGTAGTAATTCCAAATTCCAACCATAATAACTCAAAGTTATTTGATCCTTTGAGTGGACTCCACAATCATGCAATATTTAAAATGGATTTCCTCAACATTTTCCTCTCATTTTCAACATGTCATACTTTTTTAGTAACCCCTTGATGTGTACTATGATAAGTAAACCAAAAAAATCATGTTATAATTCCTCGATAATTGAAATCACCTAAACATGGGCTACTCCATAACATTGAATTGCAGTTTAATTTTGACTAATTTAGTGAAGTCTATGCTGACTAAATATTTTATTCATGGATTTTATCCTTTTATTCATAAATTTAAAAAATTTATCTTTGTCAAATTGTTGCTAATATAAAGTTGATTTAAATAAGTGATTAACCATGTCTTAAATAATACTTACGCATAATCCAATTTATTTTAGTTCTTTCTTCAATTATCATTAATTACATTAAATTATGTGACCATGAAAAACATCCATATTTAAATAATAATGAAACTACAGAAAAATAAAATAGTAAGGAAATATTATCTTGAGCTTATACTAATGGTAAGATTATCTAGTGGTTGATAAAATAACCCCTAACCTAGGGGAAACACATTGAACTAAATAAGGTTCGTGTTAAATATTTCCATTATTCCATCAATGTACCCATTTATATTGTTTTTCCCTCACCTATAAACTTGAACTTCCTCCATAAGCATGGTATCCACATCCTTTGTATTTTCCTTTTAACTGACATTGAGGTGAGGGGAAATGGGTTTACATAATAGAAACCATGGGCATGTATGCCCAACATTGTAATTGTAGAGGAGGAGTGAAAGATATTAATTTGATTTAACAATAAATTAAATGAAACCAATAACTTAAAATGTTTTCTTCCAACTCATGATCATCCACATGTATATAACAAATTACACATTTAATAAAACTATCATTTAATTTCTAATATTTCTTACTTGTGAGAAATCAAGCTTGAATCAACTAATTATTAACATTAATGAATAAAATATTTTATCTTAATTATCATCAGAATTTGATGGATATTATCAACCATTATAATTATAAAAAAATTAAATAAATTTATTTAAAAAATTCTCTATTTTAAACAATGTATCTTCGAGGAAACATGGTGAATACCCATCCGATTATTCCCAACATGTACTACACTCATATACTATTGTACACTTGTTAAATATGGAATTAATGACTTATCACGTACATTTCATTGTGTACATCTCATATGATTAGATGAATTATTTTATTTTTTGGTCACATGTTATGATTCAATGCATGTAGAGTAACAACTTTTAATATGACTCATACATGATATAAAGATATGAACATTACAAATATATTAATTATATTTTTTTTATTTATGTATATTAAAACCTATCACAAGGTGTATCCTAAATTTACCACCACATGAATGTACATGTCTCATGATTTACATATTAAAATAAATAATGTTTAAATCCTTGTAATTTGGTATTATTAAATGGCATTTTCATCCAAGCTATATGTCATGAACATGTCTTGGGTCTATCTGAGTTTCACACCTAGGGACTCAGCGTGTAAACCTTCCCACAAAAAATGGTGTAAATGGAATGTCCAATGGGCTATATGCCATGTCATATCCTAATTACATAGTCACTAGTATGGTAGCCCATGTATGGTAACACCTAGCCCATCTATGACTCAAAAAAACTACATGCCTTGTATATGGGTTAAACAGTGCGTACACATGTTCACCATGTTCCATTTTGTTTTTTTTAACATATAGTTCATTTAATGTGTGTAATTAATGAATGATTTTGAATGATTTCATAAATCCATTCAGATGATTTAAACATGACTACCTGGAATGTAACTCGGGTTACACATTGTGTAGTCTTGTTTAGTTTGTCCAAAAGCCTATTTTAGCTACTGATTAGATCCTTGGTATTATTATAATTGTTAAATTAATCATTTTTATTAGATCTATGTGAAAAGGTGGAGGAATATATATATATATATATATAATTATTTTGATTAAATGATAGATAAAAAATTTGTTGAAGAGAAAAATTACAAATTCATAAATCACCAATGATCTTTAAAAAATTATAAATAAATATATCCCCTCCTTGATAAAACATGTTGGTTATTGATGCATCCAAAGCTTACGATGGGAGTTTCCCATTATTTATTTTTCCATAATTGATGATCAATGTGAGATCTATATGATGATGAATATCATGATACATGAAATTTAATTAAATAAATAGACATTTCATATTTTTCAGAATTAGAGAGAGAATCATCACATATTATTTTTAATTAATTTAATTAAATAATAAATTACCATAAAGGAATTGGTTCTTCAATGATGAATCTAGTGATAGATCTACGGTCCACCTTCTTTGTTTTTTCAAACCAAATGTCATATTCCTATAGTTGTGATACACATGTGTTTCAATATTTACTATACATTGCTGAATGAATCTATGAGTGACAGCATGGTAGATCCTTGTGCTTTCATCGTTCAGCTTTCATCACTTTGAGAATAGATTCCAAATCATTCTCTTTAATTTGAAAGATGAGGATTTTTCACCATTCATGGTACAGTTCCTCAAGAAAGGGATATTTCTAGGATTGAGAGGATTGAACAAATTCTTTGTGCCCCACCAAGTAAAATGAATTTTATCTACTTATCCAATAACATAGATTGGTTTATATATCACTAGGTCTAAAATAAAATAATTTCACAGGTTAACTTGATTAATTATTTAGTCATATCAAAATCACATCCCATATAATAAAAATAATAATATTATTATTATTATTTATCAACATGAACATTGCTTCAAAATTGAAATTCAATATTATTTTACTAAATAATGGTTACCATTTATTATTTTCTCAACACACACTTTAAAATTAGGCCTACATTCCTCCACTGTGTTCAGAAGCCTTGAATAATGAATATTTATTTATTAAATAAATATCAATGTATTATTCACAAATATATAAATAAGTACTATATTCACTAAATAAAAAATAAATATTTTTTAAATATTCTACTCAAATTATATTCTCTTAAATAATTGATGATGGTATAAATGAGATCAAATGTACAAGAATTATTATTAAAAGGCATTTAATAATTATATTTCTTCCCTTGTTAAATAATAAATAATAATATAATATTTAAATTTGATTCTGGATACACTTAGTGTGTGGCCCTCTAGGCTTATTTCAGAGTGGCATTACTTGAATTAGCCATATGTTCAAGGGTAGCATCTAGAAATAATTCAAGGTACCCACATAAAAACAAGATAATGTTACAATGACATGTTACCTCATATGGACTCTTACAATATAATATAAACCATTTATCTTATTGTCTCTAATCAATAAGGTTGGATACTAGTGCCATCATCTTATGTTCTTGATTTTACTTTTTTTGAATTTCTGTAAATTAAACATGATTATAGAACACAATAGACATGGATTTATTTAGGCTACATAATTTCTATGAAAGGTCCTAATATATTATCTTTTGTTAAATAACATAAGGGATTAATCCTTTCTTTAATTATTCATTAATTACATATTACTCGTTACACACCAAATGTAACCTACCTCTCAACAAAAAACTATCTTTATTGTTTTCTCCAATACATAAAAGCACATGACTCCTAATAATAACTAATAATAATCTTAGTGTATAAGGTCCAGTACACACATCCATAGATAGGAAAATCCAATGACACGTATATATTTGGAATTCTTTATGGTGGGTCTCATTCTCATAAAATCATAATGGTTATTACCAATGGAGTACACCATGAGAAGTTGACTCAATGTCTAATGAGTATCTACCCCTAATAGCAGATACCATTAGTGTCCCTAAAATGATATCATCTGGATATAGAAAAAATATTTAAGAATAGTTTTATATCACTTTTGGGTTATAATCATAGTAGGGAAATACTATGATTTTTATTGTGATAGCTACTCCTGGGACAATATCACAAAACAATGTATTCTGAATAAAAAAAATGTTGTGATAAGTATTTTATTAATATTTTAAACCATGAATACATGTTATTATAATGTACATTGATATTGGTTATAGGGAAACAACACCAATATGGACATCATGATAAGATTCCTCAAAGTCCAATGAGTCTCAACCCCTAATACCCTTTATCATTTTTTCCGTAAAATGATAACATCTGTCTATAGAACATATTTATACGAATAGTGTCATAACACTTCCAGTTTATCAACATAGCATTGAATTTATTTGTTCTTTTAGTATTATATCCAGTATTGGTAAAATATCATATACCTTAATACATATAAGAATAATAATAATAATGTGATAAGATGTTAAATTATAATAGTAATAATAAAACTATGAATATAGTTTATCATAAATTATATATAAGTTGGTTCTAGGGAACCAACTCAATTACACCCCCACTTGAACTAGATCCATATGCTAATTACCTCTAGTCCACTATCTCCCACTTGATAGTCATACATCTACTGAGAAATGAATTTAGTCATGGGGTTTTCCAGATTATCTTTTTTGGGTACACTTCTCAATGAAACTTCACCTTTATGATAAAAGTCCCTCGTGAGGTGATACTTTCAGATTGTATATTTTTTCTGTTGGTGTGACCTTGGAACTTTTTCAAGATCCTCTAATATATTATTATCATAATAAAATTAGATGGGGTATTTAATTCTAGATATCACATCATGCTCCTTGAAAAAGTTCCAAATCCAAATATCTTCCTTAGCTGCCTCAGAATCCACTATATATGCTGACTCTACTGTAGAATCAGTAAAAACTATCTTCATTGAACTATTCCATCTCAAAAATCCCCCATTGATAGAGAAATCATATCTGGACTGAAACTTCACATCATTATGATGTCTCTAATAACTAGAATTAGTATAACCCCTATGGACCACCTCCACATCTAGTCTATACACCAAGAGCATATTGTTATTTCTTTTTAGATACTTAAGGATACCCTTAAAAATATTCCAATGTTGGTCTCTTAATTAGGTTTGATATCTTACTAGTATAATATAGTAATAGGAAAAACATATCTAGTACATAACATGGCATAAATTATTGACCCTATCAATAAATCATATGGGATCTTACTCATTCTGTAATGACCCAAAGTTTCATTAATGTAAATTCCTCTTGATCTAATTAAATGTCTCATTATGTCAAATGTATATATAAAATGTGAACTTAATTGGTTTTATATTTTTGGATTTTAAAATACCATTACTAATTGTTACTTTTTCTAATATAATCATAGAACAGTGATCACATGATTAGTATAAATATAGGTCTTTGAAAAATCCAATTTACTCAGACAAAGGAAGTGATGGAATCTTCTAGAAAACTTTCCCCATACGAAGCCCATTTTTCAGAGCTCTGAAAGGAGGTTGAATCTTTGGGCTTCTCTCTTGACCAATCCATAGTCAAACTTGAATACGTTAATCTTGAGTGGAACCGCCTACAAGAGAAGTGGAAGTTGATAGAGATTATCACCCAAGCAGTGTTATCCGAGCCACCCCAAGAGTCTGTCACCACCACACACCTTACTCTTCAATCTTATGTGGGTGTTATAAGGTTTATGTAACAAATCCATATCACTATGATTATGTGTATTATTTTTTATATAATAATGAACATACTTTCATTTTATTATTTTTACTTTGTAAATAGTTTTTGAAGCGCAAATAGTATTTTTAGTTAATATTAAACTAAGAAATATCTTTTGATAAATTAATGTATTTTTGAATTAAGTAATATTTTAATAAAATATTTTTATTATTATTAAATTAAATTTTATTAAATATAAAAGATCATATAATTTTATGAGTGCAATTGTAATTTTTATTAAGGTTTGAAAGTTGTTTTTGTCAAAACCCAGGAATTCTCGATAATTGTTGGTTTTTATTTGAAAAGTAAAAATTCACATCTTTAAAAAATTATTTAGATAAAATTAATATTATTTTTTGGAATCAAGACATTGAAATTATCCAATGGTGAATTTTTCATAGTTTTCCAAGACAGTCGACTTGTTGGGTAAAAACTAAATATCGTTTAAATATATAATGTGTTTTATGACATCATAATGACCTAACAGTGATGTAATAAAATACTATAAACATTACATTAGTCCAATATATATTTTAACATTAAAATAATGTTATTTTGGTTTTTTTATTTATTTTACAAATCTATTGTGGAAACTTCAAGATTTATAAAACATTTTGTCATTTTAAATAGTTTTCTATAAGAGTGTGACTCACCTCCAAATAAAAAAACCTATTATTTTAAGAATTTAGGCCATTTACCTTATAAAATATTTTTTTCCACTACCTTTTGGAAATAACCATGGGAAAAAATTATGGGCTGGATTTTGGTTTTGATTAGTTTATTGTGATGTGTCCCAAACCTAAATAATAAATAATTCATTCTCCTTTCCTATGTAAACCCACACAAGCTACCACCTCCTCATCACTCAAAGCCTTTTGAGTTCATCTAACCTCTTACCTCATCTCACTATAATCCTCCCAAGTAACCCCAAGATACCAATAATTCTCTCACAATCCTTTGGAATCACACTTCCATGTATGGGATTCTCACATTTCTTATTCATGTCCAAGTTTCCTTATTTTGTTATTCCCTTTTGTTTTCAATTATAAATGTTGGGGTATGATTTCGCACCTCCCCCATACATCCCACTTCGTGTTTGAATAATGAGAGATCCCATTTCTCTCTCATAATGCCTCCCATGTACACCCGTTACCATGTCGAAATTCCATAAGGAATTTCTCCCTCCTCATTTACATTCAAGCAATTATTTTGTATTACGTATCTAAATTATATTAAATTTTTAGTAAAATGTATCTATATGACCCCCCTACTCTCCATTTCATGTACATATGATGAGACACCCATTTCTCTCTCATCAATCATTTTTATGAATCCTTATGTCACGTTGTTATGCTGCCAAAATTGCATCGCATTTTTTCAAGCCATGTTCATTGTGTGGTGATTTCCGTACCCATGTCTATATAAAGGGAATTCAAATTTATACACATTTACATATTTATTATAGAGTTTCATATATGAATTCCACATTCCTTTATCATGTAATAAATGATGATGTTTAATGAATCCATGTTTTATGATCCATGTGGCACACTTATGTATGAAATGATATTTTAAATTAGTGTGTGCCCTGATAGCACTCCATTGAATTAGGTATAGTATAGTATCATGATATGTCATGTGAAATGAGTGTTGAATCATTCTAATTCAACTGCAATGATGATTTACTCATGCTTCATGTGAGAAGAGGATTTACTCATTCTCCATGTGAAATGAGCTTTGGCTCATGCTAATTCCATGTTAAGTGTTGTTTCCTCAATTCCATGTCAGGACTATCATTCTTTATCATGACTTTATGTTCATGATTCTACTGTACTCCATTGGTATGCCTATTTTCTAACATGTACTGTATTCCTCATTTTATTCTATGTTTATTCCCTTACTTGGCATTATAGATCACCATTTTCTTGTGCATGTCCTTAGGTTATCCTATGAAATTCTAAGTACGAAGAAATTTAGTGGTCATGTAAAGGAAGTTTTCAATAAAGATGTTGTATTTAATGTTTTAAGTTGTTATGTAATGATCCTATGACCTAAAGACACTATACCTCTCGATCAAATATGTTGTATCAAGTTAATTTTATGTAATAAATTAGGGTTAAGTGTGTAATAAAGAGCAGTGTTGTCATAATTTTTATCAAAGTATTGGTTTAGTTATTTTTGGGTTTAGGATTATAAAACCAAAGAGATTAATTGGAGAAAAGACTAAGTATAATAAAAATATACCTATGTTTTGATAAGTATTGACTAAGTGGTTTATCAAGAAAATACATCCCAGTCAGGATATGATCATGTAGGCGTGGCTCTGGAACAAATGTATCCTAGGGGTAAAACCTGAAAGCACTGATTTGATATTGACTCGAATAGAAACTGGTGCACGACAACAGGCGTTGCTACACTCTTGGTTATGAAACTGTCGGGGGATATGCATTATTAAACTCACAAGCTTAGTATGAAACCTATTTAAGCAAAAAATCCCCCTAAAAATATATGTTAAAAAGTAGATCATGAATAAAATATATTGAATCTTATAGATTCATAAGTTAAGGAATAAAAGTAAAGTATATGTCATCTATTTTTGTCTTTGGATTCCCATTTTTGTGTTTAATAGTAAAAAAGTACCCACCCCTAACTCTATATTAGATAAATTTGTACCAGAATCAAAAAGTGAAGGGAAGGGTTATTGTCTATAGTTCTATGAATTCTTTTATATCCCAAAAGTTTATTAGAACCATCCCATCACCATCATAAATCATAGAAGTGAAGATTTCGATGAGTAAAGAAAATGCGGAAATCATTGCATCCATTGAATATAACTCCTCCACTATCAAAATCTGTGGATTGAACTTCTCAGAGAACCTCATCAGACTCCCTCTGGTGGAATTTGATGCAATTCTTGGCATTGATTGGTTTTCCTTATATAGAGCCAACATAAATTACCTTGAAAGGGAAATCACTCTCCATATGGAAAATTGACCCCCGATTCTATACAAGTGAAAGGAGGAAGTTGAATCATCTTTAGCTCCATCATATCAAGAGTGGATATTACTACCCTATGAGAAAAAGTATCTGGCCTAGTTGATTGAGTCTAAGGAGGCAACCATCCTTGAAGACATGCCTATTGTGAGGGAATTCACTAAAGTGTTTCCTAATGAATTTCTTGGTATTCCTCCTAAAAAGAGATGTTAAATTCTCAATTGATCTTATACCTGGGGAATTTCCAATTTCTAAGACTTTTTATATAATTGATGTTTTGGAATTTGAGGAGCTTAAGAAATAACTATAGGAGAATCTGGATAAAGGATTTATACGCCCAAGTGCTTCACAATGGGGTGCACCAGTCCTCTTTATCAAGAAGAAGGATGGGTCAATGTGCCTTTGCATTGATTATCGCGAGCTTAACAAAATCATGATAATGGAAAAGTATCCTCTCCTAATAATTGATGACTTGTTTAATCAGCTTCATGGGGAATTATACTTCTCAAAGTGGATTTGCGATCGGGATATTATCAAGTAATGGTGAAGAAGGAAGATATCCCTGAGACTGCTTTTCCTCCAAGATACAGGCACTATGAATTCATAGTAATGCCTCTTTGACTCACCAATTCTCTATTAATCTTCATGGACCTGATGAATAGAGTCTATAGAGATTACCTCAACAAAGTTGTGGTAGTCTTTATAGGTGATATTCTAATATTCTTCAAAACCAATGAGGATCATGAGGATCATCTAAAAACTATTCTAGAGAAATTGAGGAAGGAGAAGCTCTATGAAAAGTACAGTAAGTGTGGTTTATGGTTTAAGGAGGTCTCATTCTTGTGTCATACCATCACAAGAAATAGTATATCTTTGAATCCCTCCAAAATAGATGCTATTGAGGGATGGTCGAATCCAACATCAGTAATGGATATCCGTAGCATATTGGGGTTGGCGGGATATTATCAATGATTTCCGAGAAATTTCTCATGATTTTCCAACCCACATACATTGCTAACTTGGAAGGGAGTAAAGTTTTCTTGGAGTGAAAAATGAGAAGAAAGCTTCAAGAAGTTTACAAGGAGTCTTATCACTATGCCCATGCTCACTTTACCCCCAAGTGGAGAACATTTTGTTGAATTCAGTGATGCTTCAAAGAAGGGCATGTAATGTTTGTTGATGAATAATGAAAAATTTATTGCCTATGCTTCAAGGAAATTTAAATTTGATGAAAATAATTATCCATCACATGATCTGGAGTAGAATGCGCTGATCTTCAATTTAAAAATTTGGCGGCATTATCTTTTTTTGGGAGAAGTTTGAAATATATTTGGACCACATAAGCCTCATGTATATATTCACATAGAAAGAGTTGAACATGTACCAATGAAGATGGTTAGAGCTGATCAAAGACTATGAAATCTCAATCAATTACCACCTTGGGAATGCGAACAAGGTGGAGGATTCCTACGTAGAAAGGACCCAGTGATTCTATCACCGATGAGAATTGAGAAGGATTTAATATTCTTATATTTCATGAAGATGGACATGGGAATCCTAAATAAGGGAACATCATCAATCCAATCACAAATTATTGATCAAAATCTTTTTTGGAAAGGATAAAGGATACATAAAATGATGATGTGGGAATTTAGAAGAATGTGAAAGCTATCAGAAGAGGGAGATCCTTATAGTTCAATGTTAATGAATAAGGAATTTTGAGATTTGGAAAAAGACTATGTGTTCCATCAAATTCAGAGTTGAATAAGGAACTTTTGTAGGATGCACATAGTTCAAAATTCTCTATTCACCGAGGAAACAAAAAGATGTATTGAGATCTCTGAAAGAATTATTGGTGGGATAATATGCAGAAGGTGATCGATGAGTATACATTAGAGTTCCTAGTGTGTCAGCAAGTGAAGGTAGAGAGAATGAAGTCTAAGGGGATGATGCAACCCTTGCACATACCATCATGGAAATGGGAGAACATAACCATGGACTTTGTCACCAGACTTTTGAAGACATCCAAAGTCAAAAAGTTGATCTGAGTTGTTGTGGATCATCTTATAAAGGCTTCACACTTCATTGATATTCATGAGGATTTATCATTGGATCAACTGACACAGATATATATTAGGTAATTTGTAAGGCTACATGGAGTACCACTATCTATTGTATCCGATTGAGATCCAAGATTCACCAATATGTTTTGGAAGAGTCTTCAACATGTTCTGGATACTGAGCTAAACTTCACTATAGCTTATCATATGTAAATTAAAGGCCAATCTGATCGGACTATCCAAACAATCGATAAAATGTTTATAGTGTGCTCAATGAACTTCAAAGGATGATGGGATCAACATCTTCCTCTAGATGAGTTCAATTATAATAACAGTTTCCACTCGAGCATCTAAATGGAACTTTATGAAGCCCTATATGGGAAGAGGTGAAAAACACTAGCATGTTGGGATGAAGTTGGTGAGCATAAGCTACTATGACCAGAAATGTTCAAGGAAATGGTGGAGAAGATGAAAACCACTCCACAGTAAATCAAGGAATCCTAGAGTCAATAGAAGAGTTATGCAGATAACCATCGATGAGACCTTGAGTATAAAGTTGGAGACATGGTATTTATATGAATATCTCTATGGAAGAAGATCATGAGGCTCTGAAAGAAAGGGTAGTTAAGTCCTAGGTATATCATCTCCTTTAAGATTCTTGATCGTGTCAAGGTTGTGGTCAATCAACTAGCACTTCCACCTACCATGGCCAAATTACATAATGTATTTCATGTGTCCCTCTTAAGGAAGTACATACTAGACCCTTCACATGTACTATCTTCAGAGGTAGTACAGTTAGAGGATGATCTTTCTTACAAGGAGCAACTAGTGAAGATCTTAGATCATAGAGAAAAATGTTCTATGAAATAATACAATTCCCCATGTGAAAGTGTTGCGGAGCAACAAAAAGTTTGAAGAATTGGTGTGGGAATTAGAGGAAGTGATTAAGAAGAGCTACCCACATTTTTTTAGTGTGGGAAAAGGAAATTTCAAAGGTGAAATTTTTTAATCGGGTAAGATTGTAACGACCCAAAGTTTCATTAATGGAAATTCCTCTTCATCTAATTAAATGTCTCATTATGTAAATATTTATATAAAATGTGAACATCATTAGTATTATGTTTTTGGATTTTAAAATACTTTTATTCTTTGTTACTGTTGCTAATACATCCGATGAATAGTGATCACTTGATTAGTATAAATATAGGGCTTTAACAAATCCAATTTACTCAGACAAAGGAAGCGATGGCCTCATCCTGTAGAATTTCCCCATACAAAGCCCATTTTTCTGAGCTCAGAAAGTAGGTTGCATCTTTTTGATTCTCTATTGACTAGTCCCATGCTGATCTTGAATATGTTAAGCTCTAGTGAAACCTCTAACGAGAGAATTGGAAGTTGATGGAGATTACCACTCGAGCAATGCTATCCGATCCACCCCAAGAGTCTGTCACCATCGGACACCTTACTCTTCAGTCTTATGTAGTTATTATAGGGGGTTATTTAACAAGACCGTAGGACTATGATTATATGCATTATTTGGTATTTAATAACTAATATACTTTCATTTTATTACTGTAACTTTGTAAATAGTTTTTGAATAGAAAATAGTATTTTTAGTAAATACTCAACTAAAAAATCTATTTTGATGAATTAATGGATTTTTTAAATAAATAATATTTTAATAATATTTTATTATTATTATTATTAAATTATTATTTTTTAAATATAAAACATCATTTAATATTATGAATGTAATTGTAATTTTTATTAAGGTTTTAAAACTGTTTTTGTCAAAACCCATGAATTTTTTATAAAGATCAGTTTATATTTTAAAAGTAAAAAATTCACATATTTAGAAAATTATATAGATTAAATGAATATTATTTTTGGAATTCAGACATCGAAATTACCCAATGGTGAGTTTTTCATAATTTTCCGAGCCAGACGAATTTTTGGGTAAAAATTAAATATCGTTTAAATATATAATGTGTTTTATGACATCATAATGACCCAATGGTGATTTAATAAAATGAGTTAAACATTATATTCTGACAATATATATTTTACTATTAAAATAATGGTATTTTGGGTTTGTTTTATTTATTTTACAAAGATTTAGTGGACCCTTTAATACTTATAAAACATTTTGTCTTTTTAAATTGTTTTCTTTGTGAGTGTGACTCACCTCCACATAAGAAACACTATTATTTTAAGAAGTTTGTCCATTGAAATTATAAAATATTTTCTTCCACTCCTCTTTGGAAAATAAAATATTCAAAAATCATGGGCTGGTATGTGGTTTTGATTAGTTTAATGTTAGGTGTATCAAACCAAAATAATAAATAATTCCTTCTCCTTTCTCATATAAACCCACCCAAGCTCTCACATCCTCTTCTCTAAAAGCCTTTGGAGTTCTTCCAACCTCTTCCCTCCTCTATCTAGAATCCTCCCAAGGAACCCCAAGCTCCCAATAATCCTCTCTAAATCCTTTGGAATCACACTTCCAAGTAAGGGATTCTCACTTTTCTTATTCATGTCCAAGTTTCCTTATTCTGTTATGACCTTTTATTTTCAATTATAAATGTTGGGGTATGATTTCACACCTCCCCCATGCTTCCCTCTTCATGTTTGAATAATTAGAGGTCCCTTTTCTCTCTCATTAATTCCTCCCATGTACACTCGTTACCATGCCGAAATTCCGTAAGAAATTTCTCTCTCCTCATTTATATTTAAGAAATTATTTTGTATCACAAATCTATATTCCATTATGTTTATTCAGAAATATATCTATATCACCTCCCCTACTATCAATTTCATGTACATATGATTTGACACCCATTTCTCCCTCATAAACCATTTTTATGAATCCTTATGTCACGTCATTATACTGCTGAAATTGCACCACATTTTTTCAGGGCATGATCATTGTGTAGTGAATACCATACCCATGTCTCTATCAAGGGTATTCACCGTTATGCACATTTACTTATTGATTATAGAGTTTAATGTATGAATTCCACATTACTTTATCTTGGAATAAATTTTTATGTTTAATGAGTCCATGTTTTATGATCAATGTGGTACACTTATGCATGAAATGAAATGTTTAAGAATGGTCTGCCCTGATAGCGCTCCAATGAATTGGGTAATGTATAATAACATGATAATTCATTTATAATTAGTTTTTAATCATGATAATTAAAGTGCAATGAGGGTTTACTCATGCTTCGTGTGCAATGAGTATTTACTCATACTCCATGTGCAATGAGCCTTTGCTCATGATAATTCCATGTTTAGTGTTGTTGGCACAATTCCATGTTATGATTATCATGCTTTATCATGCCTTTATATTCATATTTCTAATGTTATCCATTGATATGAATATTTTCTAACATGTATTGTTTTCCTCATTTTATTCTATGTTTACTCCTTTACCGAGCTTTATAGCTAACCCTTTTCTAATGCATTTTCTCAGGTTATCCTATGCAATGATAAGTACGAGGAAATGTAGTGATCATGTAAAGGAAGTTTTCAATAAAGATGTTGTATTTTATGGTTGATTTTGTTATATAATGATCCAAAGTCCCAAAGACACTAGACCTCTCAATCTCCTTTATTGTATCAATTGATGTTTATGTAATAAATCAAGGATAAGTGTGTAATAAAGAGCAGGGTTTTCATACATTCTATCATTCTCATGTTGTTTCAGATGACACAGATTCATAGAAAGATTTAAACCATGTGACACTAGAAGTAATCCTAACATGGATTGATCCTTAATAAATCACTTTATTATCTGGTAAATATTTTTACATTGACATATTAAAAGTTACCTCTAGGATCTATGAAGAATTATATTAATACTTAGAATGTTGGCTTCTTCACCTATGTACTTCATGGATAAACACTTGTTTAACAAGTCCTTTACTGACTATAAGACTTGTATGTGATTTCAATAGGTAATATTCCACAGACATTGGATAATAACCACATTACCGCTAGACCTATTGTAAACACATGGATCATATTAATTTTTAATGAATCCAAATTCTTTGATGGATTAATCCAATCAAATGTCCCATGACCTAGATGTGTTCTTCAATATATAAATGGATCCTTTCAACTTGAGAACACTTTTGGAGTCACCTAGATTCACAAACCATTCAACTTGTTTTATATATACAAATTAATTAAGGAACCCATTATGGAATGTTGTTTTGACATACATATGAAAAATCTCATAGTCAGGGTATGATGCTACATAATGTAAAATTATATTGGATTTAAGCATGTAAACTAGTGAAAGGGTTTCATTATAGTCAATTCCTTAATATGGTTTTAACCAAATAGCCATTATCCTTCTTTATAGGTATTTACATTTCCTTCCATGTAAAATTTTCTCTTGAATACCAATTTTAAACCATCTTGCATTACATTAAATGGTGGATCGACTAGAACCGAAACTGAGATCTGATAGCTGGAATCTATTTTAAAATTCATCGCTTATTTCAATTTTCAATATTCTATGCTCTCTACTGCCTCCTCACAGGAAATAGGTTCATCATTTTCATCCAATATAGAGTCACATTCTTTTGTAACTAGAAAATTGTATCTATCTTGTTCTCTTACATCTATTACACACCTACACAATACTTGTGTTTTAGGAACTACTTCTTCCATGGGGACCTGTTGAATTTTTCCTCCTCTATATTTTGTGTATCTTTATCATCAACTTCATCAAATTCAATATTTCTCCCACTATGATTTTGGATGACGATATCCCATTTATGAAATATGACTTTTCTAGCGGCAATAACTTTCTTATGTGAGGTTTTATATATATAATATACCTTAGTTCCCTTGGGATACCCTATAATGTTACACATTGTTCCCTGGGTTGATTTTTTTTGACATGGAAGGCCTTAATTTTCCTTACAACCCCATACATGTGTATGAAACAAAAATAGGATCTCTATACTCCATAACTTGAAGTTAATTCCATTTTACACTTTATTTGGAACTCGATTTTAATGTGAATTCCACAGTTTGTAATTCATATCCCCAAAAGGATAATGGATTATCTACATGAATTATCATCGACCATACCATGTCTAATAAGGTAAAATTCCTCATTTCACCAATAACATACAAATTTGTTTTATAAGGAGGAGTGAGTTGAGGTTGAATCCCAAACTATTTTAGAATGTTTAAAGACACCTAGATAAGATATTCCCCGCATTGATCTGAGCAATGTTTCTTTATCTTCTTTCTATGTTGATTGTATACACCATTATTTAATTCCTTTAATTTTTCAAAGGCCTCAAAATTATACCTCATTAAATAGATATATCCATATATATTCAATTCATTTGAAAAAACTATGATGTGAGAATATCCACCTCTATCTTATACTAGAAATGGTCCACACACAATAGGGTGTACTAATCTTATAAGCTTTGTGTCCCTTTCACCCTATCCACTAAATCGTGGTTTGTTCTATTTTCATTATAAAAATAATGACATATTACAAATGGTTTTATCTTGGAAGAGTTTAAATACCTATCTTGATATAGCTTGGTCAAAAAAATTGTTTACCAGACCAAGATACAAATACCAATGGTGGGTGTTGTATTTGTTCTCTGAACATGATTCTTTACTAATTTCTAACACTTAGTTCTTGTTATTTAATACATAAATACAACTATTTAAATTTTTTAAAAAATAAAATATGTTTTCCTCTTAGAATAAACAGATTTTATTTTCAAACCTAAAAATAAAACCATTGGTATCTAAGAATGAGATAAAAATTATGTTTTTGGTAACCATAGGCTCATAATAAAAATAATTCAAACACAAAATCATCCCAATTATAAATTAATGGTGGTTGTCACTAATGGATATTGTAGCCATCCTTCCACCATTGGCAGCTCTCATTTTCACTTCTCCGAAAGAAATATTTCGAAATCTACTTGGTTATGAAATTTTTATATTGATGTGCGTACCATTAATTTTATATAATTCTCAGTGTGTTGATGTGGAAAGAGTACACTCAAAAATGAACAGACCATTATCTAAATTTTGGGTATGGGTGAAATTACTTCTACTATGTCCTCACTTCCATAAGAAAAACATAATAAATCATTTTTCTTGACATTCCTCTAGATATTCTTCTTATTTAAAATAAGATGATTGGGAGATTTATACTATTTATAGGTATTGTTCCCCTTTTCATTGTTCATCATTTTAGTATTTACCACAGATACTATGAGTTTATCCTGAACCATGTCTTATACACTTGGAAAATCATATTAATATGTTCCAAAAGACATCTCTCATTATTTATCATGTTGTAATTCACAATAAAACATGAAAATTTCTTGTGAAATGATGATAGTATGAGATCTGTACACATCACATCTAGTAATTTAATCCCTAAGGTGTCTAAAAATTTAATGAATCCCATAATATTGACTATATGAGGCCACAATAGTACAGTTTCTCAAGAATATTTGAAAACAAAATAATGGATATCCCATACTACTATTTTCTTTCCTTCTATTAATATATATCATACAAGTATGGAATCATGATATACACATCCATGTCCTCATGTTTCTTAAAATTCTCATTAGACATGGATGATATCATGAAAAATTGAACATCTATGGATTCATTCAATTGTTTCTCGTAGTGAGTTAACTCTTCATCTCTTTCCCCGTTCACAAGTGCAACTAGAGAAGGTTCTTCCATGACACATAATTTTTTTCATGGATAAGGATGAAATATAGGCACCTCTTCCACTCTTAGTAATTTTTTATGGTGAGAAGGTTTTCCTTCTCATGTATGGATCACAATTATATGTATAACTTCATTTTAAAGTTGTCTCTATGAAATAAGATAAGAGTAATTTTGGAAAATTATCTATTAAAATTTAGTAAAATAAAAAATATTATATTTATTAGTCTCCCAATATTCATTGAAACCAATAGTATTCACCAATTTCTTCAAAATATCATGTTTCATCTATATTAAAGCATATATGATCCATATTCCATTTCTCATTACCCCAAATCTGGTTGTTCAAGCAAAATGATTGGTTTTCGGTTAGTATTCCAAATTCCGACTATGTAAACTCATAGTTACTTGATCTTCTGAGTGGATTCCTCGATCCTAAAATCCTTATAATGGATTTCCTCAACGATTTTCCCTAAGATACGCCAAATATTACTTTAGTAGTCAAACCTTGATGTGAACTATGTTAATTCAACCCAAGCCATCTAGTAATAATTCTCTAATAATTGAAATCACCCTAACATTGGATGGTAAAGCATATTGAACAATGGATCGATTTTCACTAATGTAGTGGAAGGCTATACCAACATAATATATATATTCGAGGTATTTTATACATTTTTTTTATAAAATTACAATTATTATATTTATTAAAAGGTTGTTAATATTATCTAGATTTACATAATCTATTCACCACACCTTAAAAATATTTGTCTATTTTCCATTTTGTTTTTTTTTCTATCTTTCATGATCATTGACTCATTAATTATTTGATCATGATAAAAACATTCATAATGAAATAACCATGAACCTTCATAGAAATAAAATAATAATTTTTCATGATCATGATACTTACTAATGGTAATATTATATAGTTATTTATTAACTAACCACTGACATTGGAGAAAAAACACCTTGAACTGATTTTGGTTCATGTTATAACTTTCCACCTATACACCTATGTAACTCCAGGGATTTGTTTCTCATCGACTCTGAACATGAACCACCTCCACTATAATTGGAGTTCTATGCATTATACATTACATTACTAACAAATAGTTAATAGAAAAATTTTTTATATAAAATAAACCATGGTAACATATGACTTTACATAATAAGAGGAGTAAAGGATCACATGAAATCAATTTAATTTAATAAAAAAACCAATCACATAAAAAGGTCAGGTCTATGATCATTATCATCCACATACATGAAAAAATTCAAATTTTAATAAAAAAATAATTTAATTGTTAATTATTTTTATTTAAGATAAATTTTTCTCAAATCAATTAATTTTATTATTTAATTATGAAATATTTTTATCTTAATTATCATCCTATTTTCATGGGTATTCTCATCCATTATAATTTCAAACAAAATATATTTATTGAAAATGAACTTTGTAAAAAATATACCTTGCAAGAAATAAGTTGAATGCCTATCTGATACTACCCAAAAAATATTAAGCTTGTATACTATATTCCACATGTTACATATGGAATAAAATACATATCTAGTACTTTAATGACATCAACTTTATGTATTATTACAAAAATTACATGATGTTTTGCTCATCTGTTATGCTTCAATGTATGTAGAGTAACAACTTGTAATACAACTCATACATGATATGAAGATCTAAACAATATAGAGATATTACTTAAGCATTTATATATTTATTTATTTTAAAACCTATCACATGGAATGTCGTATATTTATGACAACAAGCAAATACATGTATAATGATTTATATAGAAAAATAAATAAATTTCAAATCTATTTGATTTGGTAATAGTATATGTAATGTTAATCTGAGCTACATTGTGTCTACATAACACAATGTCTATCCTTGGTATATTCCAAGGGACTCTGTGTGTAAATTATACCTCAAAAACTAGATTAAAAATCCATTTCAAATGGGCTATGCATTGTGTGATTTCTGAATTACACAGTAACCAGTCAGGTGGCCCATGTATTCTAATAGACGAGTTATCTATGACTCAGAGGGACTACACTCTGTTTATCTAGGCTACTGAGTGTGTACTCTAGTTGACCTTGCACCACCCTAGCCTTGTAAATATGTTGTGTAACAATTAACTAATTCACATGTACTCAATTCACAATATTTGAATAAATATAAAATTAAATCCCTCTTCTTTGTAAACAAGTACATGGTGGGTAAATCTGGTTGCACAGTGTGTAATCCTATATTACCCATAAAGAAACTATGGCATCTCCAGATGAGTTCATTGATTTTATTATATTTATAAAATTAATCATCTATGATTTTTTCGACAAGATACATTGAAGGATGAAAAAAATCTAAAGATTCAGATTAAATGAACAATAGAACTCGAATTAAAAAAACAATAGTAATAAGAATAATTCATTAATGACCATTAAATAATAATAAATTGTTATTTTCCCCTTTGATACCACATGTAGGTTGCAGGAGTAGTAGAAGCTTGTGATGAGAATTACCCAACATTTATTTCTTCCATGATCGATTCTCAATCTGAGATTTACACTACTATAAATTTCATTAAATATATAATTTAATCCAATAATATATAAAATGAAAATCACATAGAAACCAGAGGGATTATCATAACATATTATTTATAAATTAATTTAATTAATATATTAATTACCTTAATTGAATTTTTTTCTTCACTGATGGATCTGGTAACTAATCTGTAATACACCATCATTGCATTATAGGAATCATGTGTATATTTCCTCTATCATTGATCCAGAAGTGTTATATGAATCTTTATAAATCACTGAATTAATCTATATGTTCTAGAATGAAATATATTTTCACTTGGGTCATTATTCATTGATCACCATGACCATCGCTTCAAAAGAACATTCCATGATCTGGTGGAGAATGGTTTCTCTCCATTCATCAAGGCATTTTTGGAGAAGGTTGATCTTTAGGGATTAATAAAATTATCTAATTCCATTATGCACAACCAAGAAAAATTATTCGGCATCATGGTAAAATAATATAAATGGGTTTATATATTAATAGTGTTAAAATATAATAACAGAAAAATTTTCCTTAATTATTATTTTAAACCCTAAGGAACCCCTTGTCAAAAAATTATAATAATATTATTATTTCTCAACATGTTATTAACATGATAATTATATTCAAAATTATTTTAAAAATTTAATAATCAATATTTATTATTTCTCACTAGACATAAAAACTTGGTCCTCCATTCTTCCATATTTATTATGCCTTAATGAATGACCATTTATTTTTTAAATAAATATCAATACATTGTTATCTAATAAATAAATAAATATTATACTCAATAAATATAAAATAAATATTTAATAAATATTCAACTCACGTTATCTTCTCTTGTAGAACTAGTGATGAAATATATACAATCAAGAACTCATTAATATTTATTAATCTATGTTCAGAACTAATATTTATTCAACATGTTAAATAATAAATCATAATATATTATTTAGCTTAAATCCTATTTATACACAGTTTTTGACCCTCTAGGCCTCCATCTCAGTGGAATCAGGTGGAAAATAGTAATTTCCATGGTTAACGTCTAGAAATATGAAAAGGCACCCAATGAGAAAGAATTTATTGCCATAATGACATGTTATACCATATAGATACTTACTGTAATATATAATCCCTTTATCACAACATCTCAAATCAAGCATGTTTCATCTGAGTTCCATCAACAAATGTGCTTGATTTCTCATTGCATGAGATTTTAGAAATAGAACATTATTATAGAAAACCACATCAATGGATTTATTTAGGCTATATTATTTCAATAAATGGGCATGAGATATCACCATCCTTATAATAACTAATGGCACAAATCCTTTATTGAAATTTTCATTAAATAAATATTAATCATTAGGCACCCAATGTATCCTACCTCTCTATGAACATCTATCATCACTGTTTTCCTTATTACCTCAATTTACATTGCTCATAATGCGAATTACTAAAAATCACAAAGTATGTGGCCCAATAAAATAATCTTTAGATAAGAACATCCAATGACACATATAAATTTTTATTTCCTTCTGGTGGGTTTCATTCTTATAATATCAAACTATATATTAATAAGGGCCTAAATCATGAGAATATGCTTCAATTTCCTACAAGTCTCCACTCTTGATAGTATTTATCATTATTTTCCCCCAAGTAATATCATCCAACTAAAATACATATATTTAAGAATAGTGTAATAGAACTTATAGGTGTTCATAATAGTAGAGAACTACTATAAACATTTTTTTAGAAAACTACTCTTTGGATATTATAACATATTATGTTACATAAAATAACAATCATGATGTGATAAGAAGACTATTAATATTAAGAAACTATGAATAAGATTTATTATAAATTAAAAAGATGTTGGTTGTGGGGAAGAAACTACATAAAAATATACCCAAGTCATTCAGTGACCTTAAATGGTAAAACATATTTCGAAGTCAACTTTCCCTACTTTCTAAGCAGACGGTGACCTAACTGATGAATGAAATTATATAAAAAAATTTCACCTATGTAAAACTCAAAAGTATGATTCCAATAAACCACATAAAATTTATATAAACTCTATATTATAACTAGATGGTGATGTATATCATAAATCCTTGTTGGTGCCTCCAGAAAATGGTTTGGTCAAACAAGAGTGGCCTCTTCACCCTCTATCTAAAAAATAGGTGACCTACATAGGTTACCATAAAAATCTATTAAAGGCTCCATTATGATCAAAAACTAATAAATATTAACATATAAAAAACAAAATCCCATGATTCTAAAAAATCTACGATTTGGGAACGGAACATATCATCCAGGATCTAAATAGCATGCTTCACTTGACCACATGTATATGGATAGTTGGTTGTATTCAACTTGACCTGGGTATCTATCGCCTTCTAGCGACTCCTCCATAACCACAATTAAAATAGAAGATTCATTTATTAAACAATTATAGAATTATCCCCACATAACCTCATGAACTCCTTCAATATAGTTTACCAATATCATTATCTTTATCAATGTACCTGATCAAAATGATATAAGTTGACATTTTCAATCGATCAATCACAACCCTGATAGCATTGCTTAATTGGTTATTCCTTGTTAATCCCACAAAAATTTCTATGGATACCTTATCCCATTTAAAAAAATTCATCAGAAGAGCCTTGATTAAACTATAAGGATTCTATTTTTTTCCTCTATTTGTTGGTAGTTGTAAATTTTAGACACATAATTTGTAGGGTGACAGTAAATAATCAGCCACTAGAATCACCATGTCATGTCACAATACATATTTTTAGTTTCTAGATGATTGAACCATGATAAAATATGAGAATTAATAAAATGGTCTCCTCATTAATGATGGAAGAAAAAATGATCCATAAAATAAAGAATATCATCAAAAGAGAGAGATAAACTAAAAATAATCTCCCCTCAATATAGTTATTCTCAAATTTCTAAGAACTCCTCATCCTGCTACTAAATATATGGAATTTCCTCAATGAGAGAAAATGATAACTGAATACTAGTCAGAACCACACCTAAAACTTTATCTTGAACATATATATGCAATTAATATAAGATCCCTATAAGGTTCCAATCTTCATTCGATTCCTTAATAGCCCATGATAATACTTTCATACTAAGAGAATTTGAGACTCTATTCCCCTTCCTGGATGTGTAGCTGATGTTGGAGTCAATGTTTTGATGGTATTCCACCAAAAAAAACTATATGAGATTCAATTATTATTATATTAATATATAACTAAGACTCTTATAGTTTGAAAACACTATAATCCTATAATACCCGGGAATTCCATAATTTTCTTTTAAAATAATTAAATCGGATTATTCTGAGACTAGACATTAAGAAAGTGTGTGATTTAAGGCTGGGAGTTCCCATAATAATCCATCCAAAAATGTAATGTTTTAAATACTGTTCTTGAGTGGTTTTCATATAAAACAAGAATAACTTTTAAATGAGTTCCTAGATCAAAAATATGAGGTCATCATTACATTATGGATGGGGGTTTACCTTAGCTGCAACAGAATTTTATACAGTGTGGGCCTCCAGTGAGAAAACACAAAAATGGAATAACCATTAAAATAATTAAATAAAATTAATTTATTTTTTCAAATCATTTTTACTCACGATTGGTGATGTTTTTTGAAAATCTGACACAAAATTTGAATTCACAAGGGTATGATTTCCCTAATCATATCCTATCATTGGCTGGCATGGTTCAACAGTGGAAAGTAGCTTTTGTTCGTAAATAAAATAATTAAATAATGTTATTTTATTTTCAAATCTTTATAACAAATAAAAATTAACTTAGATTGCAAATCCAAGAGTACCTTTGAGCTTGTGGGGGTATGATAACGTAAAAAACATAAAATCGGTCAGTACGAACAAGTTGTGGAAGATGTTTTTTGGGACGTAATAGTAAATAAAATGTTTTAAATAAAAGTTATTTTATTTTTCAAATCCACATAACTTGCAAATGGCATATAATAATATAAATAAAATACCATTTTTTAGTTCTTAATGATATTTTATCCTTAAGTATGACTTAACCTCAACTGGTGTAGGTTGGGGGAAAAGGTAAATTTCAGATTTTCAGAAGAAAATTAAAATAACATTAAAAAATTTTAAAAATTTTTTCTTTATCATTGTGAAGTGGCACATCAATGTTGTGGTGCAGTGATGGGGAAATAATGAATCTCATTAATGAATACCATTAATGTGTCAGTGTAATTATGCTACAACATAGCATAATACAAACACTGATTCATGTTTCATTAATTAATAGTTTAATAAGAAATGTGTGACTATTGGCACAATCCTTGAACTACTATGAGACTTTAGTGGGTGGAAATGATGAATAGAGAAGGACAACCTCTCTAATGGTGAATGTCAATGAATTAGATGACAATGATGACATTATTGGATAGAAAATTTGGGATCAGATATCGATAGATGATGACATACCATCATTCTCGAGCAATATCCTTTCCAAAGTTGGCGTTTAGATTATTAATGAATTATTTTCCCACTCTCCCCCTCTAAACAGAGAACATAGATAAACTCTCTAATATGTTTATCCAAATATGGATTTCCTTATGGGGTTGTGGAATATAATTGTGGGTTGATATTGGGATAAAATATTTTTGATTTATAATATATACATTATGATCCTGCTAACATGAACAATTCCAAATCAACACGAACAAAGGATAATTGTTCATATGGGTATTATTTTTGATCCTACTCATCTCTCTCCTAGTTATTCATGGTGTAATGAACAACTTCACATCAGCTATAGAAGCTTCGTGCATAAAGGACACGATTTTGGAGGCCGTGACACAAAGCCGCTATAGAGATAGGAGTCACCGTTATGGAGGTGGATGGAAGGGGGATGCAGCCACCAGGCCATTTCGGAGGCACATGTGGCACATAGATGGAGTCTGTAGACCATCTAGGTGAGCTGGACCCATGATAAAGTTGTGAGCCATGGTTTGAAACTTCTCAACATGAGCATACCTATGTAGAAATGCATCACCACTCAAGCACTGTGTTGGAGGAGTGGCTCGTGTTGGGGGCCATGAAAAGATCCAGCATGAGGTCCTCGACTACGTGTGGGGGAGGCGACCCTCCTTAGCTTGTAGTGTTAACCAGATGCCCCCACAGGTGTCCGTGTAGGGGGAAACTTGTCTGCCATGTGGCCTAAGAAACTGGGTTGGCTTGGCCTAGAGAAGAGTCGGCCCAATTAGGGAGGTTGGACTGATGGGACAAACCGAGCCATCGGGCTTCCTAGGATGGGAATGAACCATCATGTAATATGCGAGTCGTGCCGGTTAAAACGGATTTGCTGAGAGACCCGGTAAGCTGGATCCACGGCCAAACCAAGTCATTTCCAGCAAGGCCCAATGGGCCATGCCCAGTGTCCAGGCTAGCCTATACCCAACTGGGTTGGGCTGGGTTAGCTGAACAGAGTTAGGTCATGCGGGACCCCTGTGCTGGGTTGGTCGGGTCTGCCCGACCAGGTCGGATCAGGCCTGAAAATAACCATCCTCTATTCACTAAAACACAAATATCTTTTATATTGGGTGTCTGATTAATCCTCTATTTATGGAGTTGGAAACATCCTGATGGGTCCGCTCTTTTTTCATGCTCAGTGGAGACCTTGATGGATGTTGAAATTCTATTAATGTCTTGAGGAGTGGATTGTCCTAGAATCAAGCGCAGTATTTGAGAGAATCCTATGGCTGGATAAAATCTAAAGACTACTGACAATCGGGTCTAACTGACCCTGAATTCTTGGATGATAAGTGTCCCTATGTGGAATAGCTAAAACCATATTTGTGTGAACCATCGATAAGTGGATCTTTATGAAATAGCTATAAGCAACCCTATGAGGACCAGCTATATGTGGCCATGTTTGGACCATCTATAAGCAGCCATGTGTTGACTAGATATGATCGAATAAGTAGGGAGTAGATCTATGAGACCAAGAAGACCCATGGTGGGGAGGGACACTATGTGGCCCAATAGTCCCACGGTACACATTAGGGATGAGTACCTCGGTAGTATAATGTGTCCAGTGTTACTACTAACAGTATTTCTTTCCATATATTAGATTAAACTTTTTTGAGTTGTCTTTCTATGTGGTATTTCTTCGTTTTCCTTCCTTTGTGGGTTGGTTTCCCTACTGAGTATTATTTTACTCACCCTTGCATAGGGTTTGCTGGCACGTCTTGTACTATACTGGTGATTGACACATCGATGGAGACCTTGGTGATCTGAGACCAAGTGGTGCTCATTGAGACGGGACAGATGGACACATCGGTAGAGAACATTGTGGTCCAGGACCAGGTGGTGCCCAATGAGATGAGAAGAACGAGTGTATTATGGCTATAGGCATCTTCCCTTCACATACCCTTTAGGTGGGGTCTTGAGAGGACAACCCATGGTGGTTGTACTTTTCTTTGTGGTTTTGGGATTATATTTCAGCCCCTTTGTACATTCAATAGGTACTATACTATTATTAGATGTATTAGTGAAAAATTTTGTTTACTTTCTACTTTACTTTAAAGATTTTTGGGTTGTGGTTGTGTGTGTTAGTGCGTATAGGTATTTAGGGAAATGCCTCCAATTTGTGGGATAATGCCTTCGATGCTAGTCGCCAGCCTCAATCCTTTGGGAGGCAGCCTTGGGGTAGTCACGGAATGAGCCCTAGGGGACTGTTAATGACAAATTATCTCCCCAAAATGATAGTCCCACCAACACTTAAGCACATAAATGACATTGAAAATATCTAAATCATTGGTCTAGTAGTTATTCACATGTGGTTGAAGATAATAAGAGTTATAAGCAACCACATTGTCATCTTCTATAATATCACAACCCAAACTAGTCCTAGAAGCATCACATAAAACCATATACCCCATATCCATCTCAGGAAAGATTGGAATAGTAGCTGACATGCTCCTTGAGTGCATGGACTGTCCTCATGCCAAAATTATCATGAAATTTAAACACCACCCAAGCATAAAAAATATCATTAAAACATAATATAAAATACATATTCTGAAATTTATTTATAAAATATTAGATCTAGTGTATTAAAATTTTAAAAATGTTAATATGTGTAGTTGGTTTGTTGGGTGTCCATGCAAGGAAATAAGATAATAAATCATTGGATTATCCAAACTGACAGTAATTAGTACTCAATGCTTCCTAAAAAATGAATAATAAATAAAAGGAATGAAAACATATTTGATATGATTAAATATTATAATTTTACCCCTATATAATTGGTATTGAGAGGTGTATCTCATCTGTAATTTTTCCTTCAAATGAGTAGGCCATCTTTGCTACTATTTAATTATTTTGAACTGGTTCCTTTTTTGTTTTTTCATTAGATGTGATGTGGTGACTAATGATTCCATATTTATGTCCATGTCATATTCCCTTAAATTATTATTTATATATATTCATGAAAAATGTGAATTGTATTTAGTAATAATTAGCATAATAGTTCACCTATTGGAAAAAATCAAGGAAATAGACATGATGCATCCATTTACAACTAAGATCCTAGTAATTAATGCTATATGGTTTCACTAACATTAAAAGGAGTAGTGAAGTCTATAATGGACTCTCCTAAAAAAATTTCATTCAAATTCAATTATGTGATTACTACCAATTTGTTACTTTGTATCTACATGATCCCTCAATGTTGGTAAATGTGGATATTGAACGAGTGGAGAAATGATGATTTTTGGTGATCTTTTCGATCGATTGTTTGATCCATTAGAAAGTTTTGAACTGATAATTCATTTCACCCCATACCTTTGTCCATTTATAATAATATTCATTGGTTCTTACATTTTTTAATTTATTTTTAATGTATTATCACGAAAAATAAATTGTAAATTAATACATCCTCATCGACATGTGTTGTTAAATGTTCTGACATCTATTCTATGATGTTCCAATAGCTTGCTCGACTATATGAATATATTCAACATCATGTGCAATAGGTACCTTGGTGATCATAATGCCATATATGGTAATTATCACTCTAACAAGACATGTTGGAATATGTCTATTTTGTATAGTGTATTCTTTGATATAGAACATGGTAGCCATCATAACTAGGCGATGGTTGGGTTTTGATATATATAAATCAAATACATTTTCACCCTATAAAATTATTATGGTATATTTAAAATATATACCATTTCCATTCAATTGAAGCATACTGCATCATGGATTTATAGTAAGGGTATGTTGTTTTTTCTTCCCATTATTTATTTTCATCACTCAGTTTCTATTTCATAAATTAAAAATTCTCCATCAATGTGATTAATACACATATTATAAAACAATGTATTAGAATGAACAGTTTACCTGAAATGATATCTTCTTATGATTTCTGGTAAAAACACCCCACATTTGATTTGGGGGAAGACTATGAAATGATTGAGGAGTCTTAATGAAATAGTCACTCTACATTGAATAACCATATTACCCTTCAATTGTTCTAGTCAATAACATAAAATTTCATCACATTGGATGTGGGGGATCTTAATCATAAAATACTTGTAATTCTGATGATTCCATTAAAAATTTTGCTTCTATATACCCATCCTTACTAAAATACACTTTCATGAATTCTAATTCATCTAGTTTAACATCTCTCATGTTATCAACCCAATTGATTTAAAAAATAATTAATTAGAATGTTGTATAATACAACTCAAATATTTAATTGATGATTCAAATGTATCATATATTCACTTGAATAGGAAATATGTCCTTAGCACCAGATACATTCATCGCATCATCCCCAAGTGTAACATAACTATTTATCATGATAGTACCTTCATCCAGGTTATTTTTATAGAACACATAACTATTAATTACATAACCATAATATGATAATGCATCGACACTCAGTCCTCTAGCTAGACCTCTAATTTTTCATGATATTGAATCTATAATATTATATGACTCTTTAAAAATATCGTCTTAAAACCATCTTATAAACTATTTATTATGTGTATTTGATATCTATATTTTATCCCATGATGTATTCAAATGCATATTAATTTATTTGTGGATTTCAACATATGAGAAAATATCTATATTGTTAAGAAAAATGTAAATATGGGAATGCACCTTATCTAATTTATTAACTCTGAAAACATATATTCCTTATATTTTTTCATCGACAACCCTATAAGTGTGATGATATTTGGTTAGACCAATTCTTTCAACACTTTATAGGTATTCAGCATAGAAATCAATAGATTCCACATAAATATATCGATCTATAGTAGATCCATATGGCCAAATTTTATTTTTGAAATACCCTTTAAAAATTTTCATATACCGTACAATGGTGTATATACATCTATATTGTACAAGACCACATAGTTGAATATACCACACTTATCAATGCATTATATAAAAGAATTAAAGTGGAAATAACATTCCCAATTTACATAATATAATGTAAATTTTCTTTTTTATACTTGGATATTTTACCAGGTCTTTAAATTTTTTGAATATATATTTAAAAAATAAACTGATCTCCATTAATTTTTGATGAAAATTCTTGGTTAAAATGTAATTTAAATCTATAGGCACTATATCAATCATATAAACCTTAAAATTATGTGATTTTATACCCTTTAACAATAAATCTATCATTGACACGGTATTATTAATTTTTGATGAATAACCCTCTAGAACTATTACATCATTAATGAAGATACAAAACTAATATACATCCTCTATGATTGATTATATGTAGCTAGATGAAGAAAATTTTGTTTTTCACCATTTACATGGGCCAAATACTCTGATATTACAATTTCAATAAGGGATACCTTTCCTTAATTCCTTCCATAAATTTATGGGTTAATTTAATATTTTTCTAATGAAACAATCGCATACATTTCATTCAACATGAATAACATCAATAAAATGTTGATGTAAAAACAATTCATGTATGGTAATTAAAAAAAATTGATCATTATTTCCAATCAGGTCTTTTATGTTTTGGGGAAATGGTTTACTACATGAAGAATCCATATCATTTACTTTCTCAAATATTTGATCACTTGTAAGAGGAGATGGTGTTTTAATTTTTTCTAAACTCCTAGTGAATGATGTCTGATAAATTTACATAAGTAAAATAATTCATTTATCACCCCATAAAACATTGATCTCAATGTGAAATACTCATTTCTGTAAGTATCATACAACATAACATTTAAATCCGACAACAATTTAATATTTTTTATCAATAGAGACAAGTAAACATATATATCATTGTTGTATTATTTTTCTCCAGATATAAGAATTGATATCATAATGCATTTTCATTTCATGCATGACCATAGTAGAGAGTAATAATTTACCAACATAATTTTTCATATACTATGAGTGATGATTTGAAAAAAAAAAGTATTCACTCCAACTGTGAATAGTGAAATATGAAGCTTTCGCATCTCATTTCAAAATTTAGGATACTCATTATCGATTCTATTCCACTAATTATAGTCTACCATCTGATGAATTTCCCAATATTTGTTTTTTTTGTATATGAAAGCCATGAAAATTTTCTTTCTAGTCTCCTCACTTCCATATAGGCTTATAGACCATTAAATTATTATAAAATACCATAAAACATTCATACAAGATAATTTATATTTCTTGTATTGAGAATCACCACACATTGGGAATTCATTAAGGGATTCAACATCCTTGAGAAATAGTATTCAATCATTTGGAAATTCATGTATTCATTCAAATATCATACCCCTAAAACATAGAATTACACTAGCGTTATATGTTTACCTTGGAAGATAAATATCATTTTGGAGCATATCATTCAGAAGAGAAAGTAATTTAGTAAAACTATGATCAATCCATCTATTTAAAACATTTAAATTATATAGCTTTAGTACAGGTGATAATTCTGTATATTTAGTGCAACGAATATTCAACGTAATATTTTTTAAAACACCTTAGCTTCTCAGACAATTTTTTAGAAAAAAACATTCATCTTAAACTATTATTTTTATTTCTTCTATATTATCACCATAATCATTATTGAATATAATCACATCCTCGATACAGTCATCGGTATTATCCATACTTTTATTCATATGAGATGATCCAGGAAATGAAGTGTTATCCCTCTCACTTTCCACATTCTCTTTTTCACCATGTTTATTCAATAATTTAAAAACTCTATATATTAATTTAATGATTAAGTGTTCTTAATAATTTACTGAACTAATTAGTTTGGAATAAAAATAACATTAAAAGGGAAAAATTATTTCAGAAGATTCATACGTATGATCATTTAAAAAATGATGAACTATTTCACCCCATCTTCATACAATTTTTTAACTAAACTAGAATCCATCCATTTTTTATTTATATCAATCCAATTTGATTTAGTAATATTAATGTTTTAAAAAATAAATAAATACAAAAAAGGTTCATTTATAATAATGGGAATGCATCATTTTAATGTTTCAAAAAAATTCTATCATGATTTGTGTAAAATGGTAAATTTAATTTATGAAAAGAGTCACTCCAATAGTTCTAGTTGTTATCCTATAAATTAATAAAAAAATTTCACTAGTACCTGGTATGTGATTAATACTACTCAGACTAGTTCAAGAAACATATGGTCATGTTTATAAGATATGGGTGTTTAGTCTTATGAAACAAAAATAAATAATAATTGTTTAGGAGATGATCTTAATACATAAGATAGTTATTATTGCATTTATTCCTGATACTCATTCCCTTAAAGTTAACACCCAATCAAATAGAATATATAGTTGTGTATAACTCCCCTAATTTAAACAATGTTGGTGATGTGGTATTCAAAGTAGGATTAGTAGTTTCAATTTGGTTAAACATTAATCCACCTATTATGGGAGTGAAGTCATGATAGATATACTATTTTTTGGATAGATTTAGTTACATTGTTCTTCCTTGTGTTATTATTAATATTTATTATATAGGAGGTCATATTCTATGTATCAAGTAGGTCCCTCAATGTTAATATGTTCATATAAATATATATATATCACCCTTTTCAATAAACATTTTTTAATTTACAAATGTTAATAACACTCATCTCGTTGCCAAAGAACACTACATTATAAAAAATAGATGAATCTTTTCACAATAATTTATTATCACAAAACTCAATTATAATTTCAATGTGAAATTTAAAATATCAATTATTTAGATCACCATTGAAATACAGAATATCATCCTTATTATGAAACATCATAAAAATCTAATTAATTAACATTAAAAGCAATTATATATCATTAAATTTTCATTTAAATTTTAAAAAATTGATGAAGATATGGTAGTTGAATTTAATAATGTAAATATAAAAAATAAAATATATATTCTTTGAAAAAAATATTCATAATAGAAAATACAGTTGTTGAACAAAATAACGATTTCAATAATAAATAAAATCAAATTATTAAACTTTTTAAAATATTTTCAATAATGACCATAAATTTATAGTCATTATATTCATACTAATATTGCGAATGAAAATAAAACTCATCAAATATCATATCATTCACATCACACCTCTTATTACTTTAATCATTCTCTAGTTGTTGATCAGTTTCTCTATTATCATTCCATACATCATAGTCAGTTCAAAATCCAACTCTAGTGATTTGATAAATGACTTCAATATGATTAATCCATGGTCTATTAAAGAAATTATAAGATTAAATTGAATATGTTCCCCCATAGTTACATTATTGATCATGAAATCTAAAAAAAATAAATATAATTTTGAGATGTATTCAGAAGTCAGATAAAATCATTCATCCAACTTATATCTGTTATGATTTAAACCATAAAATATGGAGTATAATTAAATAACTCTTGATTTTCCAATTGATTATTTTTAGAAAATAATATTAATATTACAAAATTATAAAATTATAAAATTATAATTTATAGAAATAGAATTCCTAATATTAGTAAAGTATTAAACTAATTATGATTTAATGAAGTATATAGGTATAAAATTATAAATTTAAAAACTGTAGGTAATTTTATTAATGTTTAAAATTATATAATTATTGAGAAGTATAATAATATTTATAATTAATAAAATAAGTTATATTTTAAATAAATATACATTATTTATTAAGGTATATGAAATTATAAAACTGTATAAAAGTACATATATTTTTTAAATATATAAATAATATATAGAATTATAATGTATTAAATATTTTTAAATGTAAAAAATAATATTATATAAATGAAATATTTATGAAAGTTTAATTGTAAAATCATTTATAGTTAATAAAATCACATTTTTTATTGATTAATAAATATATAAAAGTATAAAAGTATAAATAATTAAAGAAACTTGATATTTAATATAACTATGTAAATATGATGTACTATAAAATTTATAAAAGTATATAAACTTATTAATGATTAAAATTTTCAAAGTATGTAACCACAATAGGATATATAAGTGTTAATTGGGACTTTACTTAAAGTTCATCTAGTTGTTTGTATATTTTATATCTCATAATAAGAAATGATATATATGATTGAAGGAATTTAAAAAATAGATAGTAAACTATGTAATTATAAATCACATTAAAACTTATATTTTCTAATATAAAAATAGTTAACATTCAATGAAAACTAATAGAAAACCATTCTTTCATCATAGGGGTGGATATAATATTTTTCTATCAAAGGATTTCATTTAAAGAGAGTAAAACCGGTCGGTTCAGGGTCTCCCCACTCCTAGGGGATTTAAAACGTTGTTTATGGGGCTAATAAGATCTTTAAAGCACATTAAAATTTTAAAAAGGTTTAAAGTGGTGTTACGAGAAAAACTAGGGAAGGAAACACTAAAAATCCCCTGTGGAACCGATCGGTGAAACACTGATCCCTGACACACTGATCAGTGTCACCGATGGGTAACACCAGGATGAAATCCTGCCACTGATTTTTCACCCTTCGGATCCGGACTTTTTGATGGGTTCAGGGAATCCCAAATACTAGAAATTGGAAATGTGTTAGACCATGAGGGTCCTATCCATTAAAAAATGACATAAATGGGATTAATTGTGAAAAATATGTTCTGATTAAAATTTAAAACCATATAAACAATATATTTACATTATAATTAAATGAGACAAAAAACAAGTTTTTAACTGAAATCCAGTATTTCTAAATATCCGTTAAAATATTATATGTTTCCGAACAATATGTAAAATTATCCCTAACATAATTATTAATTTTTCATTTCAAATATTATGTTTTATTTGACATTTAAAATTAGTAAAAGATAAAAAAATTGATTATAAATTTTGTTCTCCATTAAAAGGTGGTAAAAGTACCTTTATAAAAATATCAGTTTTTATATGTAATATTGAGTTTATTATTATCTTATGTATATAAAATCTATTATATAATTATAAAAAATATATTATTGAATATATAACATATATATTTCATTACATGAATTCACTAATCATAATTAATGTCATTTATTAATAAAAAATGCCTTTGTTTGCCTAAAAATAGTAATGTTTCTAATATATTCAGTTGGTTTATATTTTCATTTCTAATTAATTGGTATCCTATTAATTAATTTTCTATTTTTTTTAAACATATATTTTCATATGTTAGTTAATATTATTCATAAATTCTAATTTAACTACTATTTTATTTATTATTATTTTAAATAGTAATTTTTATTTATATATTGTTATGATGTGAAACTCGTTTTTGCGTGTAATGAAAGCTATCAAGGAAGGTTTATCTTGAATGTAATGCAAGATAAATTAGTGTTGAATTCATTAAAATATAAATCATGGAATGAATTAATTTAAATATAAAATTATTATTCGAGTGTCAAGATATTAAATTCTATTACATTCTTGATGACGCATTTCATACATGCTATGAAATAAAATTTTTTACATTAGAATTTCGGGGTGTTAAATTCTCCCCTCTTTAATTATATTGCTTAATCAAAATTTGAACATGATAATTTAATTATAGTGATTGAAAAATAACTATTACTCAAAGTCCCACATCAAAAAAGGGTTTCTATAACTTCTTCTACATAAGAGAGAAAGGAAAGTACAATAGTCACACATTTAGGTTCTCTAGTAGGAGATCATTTTTTGAGAAATGGAAACATGTATATAGAAGAGAAATATAACCATAAAGTTCTAATGAAGAGTTCTAGAGAACATGTATTGGAAATAAAATAAACTATCAAAAGTTTATAAATTTGTTATTATCTAAGGGGTCATTCGATTCGTCAGTAAGAGAGGTACTGCAAAATCATTTTTGTTTTGAATAACATTTTTCGTATAGTTTATGAATTCTTTAACTCTCTAAGAAAACATAAAATTTTCAATTTATTAAAAATGGAACTATTTATACGTCGTTTATTAGAACAAGAAACATAATATGTTGAAGTAACACATTTACATATAAAATCATATCCACTATTCATCTTTAAACATTTTATAAACAATTATCTTTTCCAAAATATTATAATCCAACAATTTAGAAAGAAGGTCATTGAATTTCCAAGGAGAACTTATCAATGTCCATTAATCAACATGAATCTTATCTAAATGTTCTAATTCCAAAAATTTGAATAGCATTATCATGTATCCTCTTGAAATATGGTAAGAACTCAAATTAAAAAAAACTTTTAGAATCATCCATTATTCCTTATTATTTAAGGAAGACACTTGTTATTAGACATATTCTATATATCCAAAATTGATGTAAACATCATCAATGATAGCATATACCACTTTTCTAGAAGTAGCTAATTTGTTCCAAGGTATTCATTACATATCAAAATAAATCATTTCATCATCATTATATCAACATCATAAATATATTAAAGGTTGTCTTTGACTCAATAATGTGTTTTTTGAAAAAAAAAATATTTCTACTAAATTTGTTTTGGTATCATTCATCATATGGTCTGAAATCCTTAATTAAAATGTATCGTAGTGAAATTATCATTTATTTCATAGTTATTCTAATCTGTATGTTACTGAAAAAATATTCAAATGGAATAGTTATTGAATAGACATATTAATAATTCATATTAATCTTTAGTAGTAGAATAACTTGAAAATTATCCAATATCTTCATTTTGGGTATACTTCTTTGACACATGGGACATTGATTCATGTAGTTTCCATCTCCTTTAAGTTGTAGAGTTGTACATTAGAAACAATTTCCTTATCCTTTCAATAAACAAATTAGTGTCCCTACACACTTATAAAAAGCTCTCATTCCCTTCAAACATTTACTAGGGAGATTCTTTCCATAACTATCACATGTGGGAAAACACTTTTATCCCTTCTACCATTTTTCTATAATTTTTCTCTTCCATCCTATTATTTTATTATGTCTAAGACTTAATGAATTCATTACAGATTTTATTAAAACATGATACTATTTCCTCATATGATGAGTATATTTGGAAGACTATCTCTCTTCGAAATGATGGTTTTAGACCATGAACAATATGATCCTTCTTACTCTTTGCATCGAGTACATTGGTGGAGTTCTCATTCCTTTTACTTTTCTCAATTTCTAAAAAATGTGATATACTAGATTAGAACATAAAATTATGAACATTATATATCTTTAAAAAAGATATATAACATAAATTTGTGCATCATAAATCCAAGAACCATATATATTGGTTACTTTGGGGGAATAATTCATTAATAGTGGTGGGCAAATAAAATATTTATTATCCTTTGAATATCCCAAGGTAGTGTCAACCATCAAGCACAGTAAGGCCCATTTTCTTGTACCAGGTTACCCCAAGTTGGGCTTGGAAAACCTTGTCATAGTTATTACACCTAGGTACATATTTTCCAGAACCACCTCTACTGGTATTATGCAGATATGTATTTATGTCTAGGAATTCCCATATAATTTCTACCTTATTGAAATTCTCAGATGTTTGTGTATACATATCCTCTATTTATATCTTAGGTTTGTGATCCCTAATCTATTTTTCCTTAATCTAGTTTCAAATGTTATGCTAATTTTATGTTTATACCAACTGTAATGCCTTGTCCCCATGACCCTTGTTCCTGCACAATTTTATTTCATATAAAATAATAGAAGGAAAAATATTGAGGCATCATTCATTTTAGAAGTATTGTAAATATATATTACATACATGATACCCATAAATCATTGGGAAAACAAAATTAAACCTTTTACATAATGAACTGAAATAAACTATATCCTTAAGATTCTTTTCAGTGTTATCTTCTTCAAAACCTAGGGAAATAAAAATAATAAGGGTGAGCTCAAATGCTATATAAGGGTAAATAAAATGGAATAAATAATGAATCAATTTATATTGAAAGTTAAATATCTAAAAATACTTTCCATTTATATAACTAGACAATGAGTAAATAATATGGACTATATGAAACTAAAAACATGAAATAAATCAATAAATTAAGAATGAATTATATCCACCGATATGTTGTCGTAAAATATCATGGATAAATAATAACTGAAACTAAAATAGGTAAATACATTATTAACTAATGTCATATCAATGGCAAATGAAAATTAATTATCTTCAGTACCTTTCACATGAAATATTATTTAGTATATGAGATCTTTTTTAACAATCATATAAACATGCATCCAAAAAAATTCATGAATATGAAAAAAAATAAAAAAATGTAACTTGATCAGGAAATTTATAATTTTTTTAACAAGTAAATAAAAATTCAACATATTACCTTATGGTAATATATCATTAAGTCATGCTTAGATCATGTTACAACATTACAAAATTGACATTTTTTATTCAAATTTGGTTTCACCTTAGTTAGAGTTGTGAACTCCAATTTCAAATCCAAATGACATACATTGCATGTTTTATACCCATATGAATTTGAGGGTAACAAAGTGAATGAGATAAAAAATAAAAACATGAACACATAGGTCCAACATAAATATGTTGTTATTGATGACACTCAAGTCACTATATTTAATTTAATGAAACATTAAATCATAAAAAACACAAAAAAAATATTAAATTAAAAAACACTAATGATTCCAGTGTTGGTAAATAACATGATATATCACATCCATGAAAAAAAATCATATTAAAAATTTTTGAAATTAATTTCAAATATATCTATTAATTAAAAAAAAATTTCTTCATGTTAATGTTAATGGTATTATTAATTAATAATTTTTTATTATAATTATTAGTCTATGAGTCTTGGAGGTTCATGGGATTCCAATACTCTGTAATTTTCAATTAATTTTATCTATATTACTCATCTTCATGGTATTTACTAGAGTCAACTTGACATGTAACCAACCAAACATTATGATGTCTGGAATAGTCCTTATTGTGTAATATGAATCCATAGAAAATTTAATAGAAATGACATGTCTTGTTGATATATGAGGTGTAGTTCTATATTTTAAAATGATTAGTTAAATTATTTTATTTTGGAATTGTATTCAAATTAAACTAAGTGATGTGTACCACATTAATTTTTCATATTGATCATTCATGACAGAGTGGATTCCCTACTTTAAACTATGACCAAATATGTTTTTGTTTAAGTAAATGGATAATTTTTAAGCCAAATGAAAATAAATTCTATTACCCATGAATTTTTATGAATAATAATTTGATCTATTTCCCCTTGAATAAAAAGTTTATCATTTTCACATTTATTACAAATAATTTTAATGACTGAATAAATACCTCGAACCTATGGTATTTTATAGATTTATGTGTTAATTATATAATTGTACATTATTTTTATTTTCATTTCATTGATGATGACCTAATGGGAAGTCCCACCCCCAGCAGTGATCCACATGTGCTAAGTCGACCTCAAAACGTCATTGATAGTAATCATGGTGCTAGTGCAGCTGTACCAATCATATTATGTCACTCATTTGATGGAAAACATGATTATTTTGATCAATAAGGGTTATCTTTTGATCTATTTAGATTTAGAGGAGGGAATTAGTAATACTGTATATATAAAAATTGAGATATAACTAAGGATCCATTCTTTGTTTAGAGTGAATTATCTTGGGACGATATTGTTGTCCACAATGATTAATATCTCATAATTCTCATAATAATATACTTATAGACCTCAAGTTATGGTGCCATATTAATTTATTTCACAAAGGAACATAATAATATGTTAAAACCAAAATGAACATAAAACCATGTAAAATAATATTATTATTATTTTATACCAAGGTGTGAGCTAACTCGTGAAATGATAAAAGAATATTTACAATCTGGTAAATAAATTCTTGTCACCAGAACAACAACTAGTTCCGCTCATCCTCTTGAAATTTATTGAATTAAAAAAATGTTTTAATATTATTAGTATTAAAAATATTATTCATAAATATATAGTTATTTTATTAACATATTAATATTAAGAGAAAAATATTATATAGTAAATAAATGAATATATATTCTATTCAAAATGTGGTGTATACAATTTTAATTTTGATATTTTAATAATTAAATAAATTAATTATTAAAGAATAAAAAATTATTTAGTACCTTATGAAAATTAATATGGAAATAAATTTTATATATTTGTGAAATTAAACAATAACCTTGAGAATAAATATTTATTTAATATTTATTACAACTTAATAAATCCAAAATTCATATTTTTTATTGATTAATAGATAATATTTATTAAAAATAATAAATATAAATAATATTAAACTAAAATAAAATTAATCAATTTGGGTATGTCCCTCTAGGAAACTTCCCTAGTGGCATTAGATAGACTTTCCTATAGTCTAGTTTTACTGTCTAGTAATAGGTAATGGCATCCATATTGGAGGAGGATATGTTTCATTGAAAACAACCACATATAAACACTCAATTTTTATATAATTCATTTTTCATGATATAACATCGAGGAAGTTCCATACCACTGTCACCAACCAATATGATTCATCTATATTTTTGTGTTTATTTTAAAATATGACATTTCTAATCAATTAAAATGGAATTTATTGTGAAAGTTTCATATCAATCCAAGGTATTAGATATTAATTTCAATAATGATGGAAGTCATACATCAATCCAAAAATTATTTATTAGTAAAATATCTATCATGACTCTCCCAATATTCTTAACTTCACTAGGACCATTAGTCATCACATTTTATTATAATAAATTAATGTAAATGAGTTTGGGATTGTATTTATAATAATAATAAATTTAAATGATCAATACGCATGATAAAATAATGGAATATCCATTGAAAAAAAATACATTTGGATTTCCTACAAATAGGGTCGTTCATATAATTTTCCATATTTTAGATTACAAAGTTCAAACATCCGGAGAAGAAGTCTCATACTCAAATATATACTCTTATGTTAAAATAATAATACTATGTTTCCCATCATATAATTTTATCTAACTATAGAATAATATTTATGAATATCATCAGTTCACATCAAGGTTCTCATCATTGCTAGGATGTCATATCCCCTTTAGGGTGTTATATAATATAGTATATTATCACAATAATGTAATATATATGTATAATCATTATGTGATATAAAATTTATTAATACTAAAATCCATGAATATAGTGGAAATATAATATACAATGTATTTTATTCTTGGAAAAAAACTCCAGATAACTACAATTTAACAATAGTAAATTACTAACAATTGTACAATTCTCACATTTTATACAGTTTTACTATGATTAAGACTATATTATGGGCATAATATATTTCCCTTACTAGTTTTAGTTAAGAAACATTCTTTTCTGATTAATATTTTTACTACGGCTTCATTACCTTGATAAAATTCCATAACATCATATATTAAAGAGTATCCACCTCTTTCTCCCAAGTCATAATTCTGGCTTCATGATTATGTTCATAGTCCATGATTAAAAAAATAATGATAAAAATTGTCTTTTGGTATAACCCCAAATTAGTATAAGAAATTTCTAAACCACTTAATAAATAGTATTAGATGCTTTAATATACACAATTATTGTGGATATTGAATCTTTTAGTTGTTATAAGTATTTTTTTCATTTTAACTTATCCATAATTTGATACATGGTTAAATTAAACTAAATAAATAAAAGTGTTCATTTCCCATGATCACTAGTAGTAAAACATCTTCTAACACCAAAATCCCCTCTAGTTATACATTTTCAACAATTATTATATATTTATATATTAATTCTACATTAGTTATATTTTATTTATTTTATATTCAAATATTATGCATCAGGAAAAAAATATCATCATAAATTGTTAACTTGTTAGAGGCCAAGGGTCATTGGTGTCATTGTTTTAATCATGAGTAAAACTATTTAATTTTACTATCAGGATCCCAAATAGAATTTTGAATGTACCTTTACAATCATTTTAAGATTTCATCCTATATATCTTATGAATATTTATCCTCCAACATAAATTCGTGGAATATATTTTCTATAACACGTGGAACATCCATTGGAAAATAATTCTCTAAGAAAATATACATAAATGTATCAAATTTCATAACCTATTTTTATTCTCTTTAACTAGTGTTTTTAATCATTTAACATTATTGATATAATTCACCTAAAAAAGATAAATATAAAGAATTAAAATTTTTATTCTCTGAACAAAACATGACTTCGAATAAATTTTCCCGAGAATTAATTTATCTAAGAGATACCACTACGTCATAAGATCAACTAAATTATTTTGGGTGATGTCTCATGAAATGATCCACTCTAAACATTTTCATATGTGGTATATCTATTTTTTTATCATGGAAGCCACTTTTGTTTATAGCCCATGTAATTTGATCCCTAATAGGAACAAACTTCTTAGTAATAATTTAAACTATTCTAGGTTTCTGATTTTAAAATTATATAATCCAATTGGTGCCTTCCTAAATTAGCTTCCATATTTCCTCTAATAAAAAAAAATTCTTAATATACATTGTTTAGATGAATAATTGTGGTATATTTAAATAATATATCATGATAACCATAAATTAAAATCTCTTAGGGCTTTCAAATCCATTATCCGGACTTATAAAATTTTATATAACTTTTCACTGATAACAGCTATAAGTATCAACCCTTAATCAATTCATAAAATAAATTAATTAGACAATAATTAATTTACATTCACTCCTAGGTAACATTTAGATTTATTGTATTGTATAATTATTTCACCACATTTACATGAATAAGTATTAAATAAAAAATTTGACACTACCTCTAAGAATCCATTATTTTAAATATACATAACATTTACGATATATCTTGTTTTATTTTCATGAAATATCATAAATATTATCATCATGACCTCTTCCTTATATATAATTATCCTTTAATACCTTTTTGTAACATTTGAAAATGTGCTTTGAGTACAAAAATATCAGTAAAGGATATATAAAATTAAATAATGAAACATTTTAGTCCATAAATACTACTAATAATTTTACTTTTAAAAAAAATCGTTAGGTTCAAAACAAATAATTATTTGCCGAAATTATAAATTTCTGTGCAAATATATTGTTATAGAACATTAGATAATAATTATTAATGTAAAAATAAAAAACATAATGGTTTGTTTGAAATAATTAAAAACTCGTGAATATTTAAAAATTTATCCATATTACGTAGTAAAAAATACCTTTGAAACACTAGATCATTATTTTAGCTAGTGAAATAAAAGTATTTCCTTAAAACCCTATAGAAACCATATATAAATCATACAAGTAATGTGGGAAATAATATTTATTACACCATTACAATCACCCTTACAAATAAAATTACATTTCTTGTAAATTACAACAATCTCTTTGGGGAATCCTAATAAATTAACTCCATCCCTTTACCCAGTTCATTGGAGAGCTGTATTAGGTTCACCCATCACCATGAGTTATATCAAGATCACATGTAAAAATGATATATATTAGGATCATGAATGAAAATATAAAATGTCTAAGAACTAGACCATAATTATAAAATATGAAATATTTCATTTCCATCATCAAACTCATAAAAATATTCATTCAAATTATAAGAAAAATATTTCGGAACATTGAAATATCAGTTACATTAAATCCCATTTTTGAAAATACCCAAAAAATTAGAATTATGGGTTTTAATTGAAAAAATACTAGAAGATTGTAAATTAATCTAAACATAAAATCATTCTTATAGTGTTTGGGATAATCATTGACATCGTATATGTTAAAATCAAACATTATTTTTTTAATTTTGAATCAAATTTCTAACCATTCCATATATAATTCATAAAAAGATTCCAATTAAAAATCAGTGAATGAAAGATAAAAGAGTAATAATAATTAAATTATTATAATTTTATTTCCATAAAAATACATCCATTAAATAACATTAATAATATGGACATGGAACTAGAATATTTATAATATTTTTATGTTATACATTTAAAATGAGGTTTTATGGTAAAGTGTACATTCCCTCAAGTTTGCTTCATCATGTATGTTATTTTTATTTTTGAATAATAAAATTATGTTAACTATTTAAATTCTCAAGAACCATTTTTGGTATTATTATTTATTTTACATTATTTATTAGTCTTTTAAATACAAATACTATATTAATTATGTTTGGTGAGATATTTTGACAGTATTCGACTCACATATCAAAAATAAATTTGGTATGTTGTCTATGATAAATGTGGTGATTTTTAAATTTAATAATGATTAAATAATTAAAAAAAATTTAAATTAATTATAATTTCTAAATAAAATTTTAGTTATGGTTAAAAAAATAATTACATTACAATCATGGAGACATTGGTTTGTATTTTCATATGATTAACATATTCATTTCTCAAATAGCATGAGGGAAAGAAAGTAAATATAATTTTTTTGTGTATAGAATTATTAATGTATTTTAAATAAAAAATTATTTATTTAAATTCAATTGTATATATTAATCATGTGATGTGGTAGTGAAAAACAGATCTCTTTTCTTTAAGGAGGTGGTAATCCAAACACATGCACTAATGATATTATCATTTTTACAAAGGATGGAACAGTAAGAAAAAAGATGATATCATATCATTATGAAATGAAACATATTTCAGGAATTATATATATATATATATATATATATATTAAATTCATCATTAAAATCATTTGTGAGAGGTTGTTATGGAAAAAAGAATAATATCGGTTCATGATGAAGTAGTTCATTATGCACCAGAACGGAGCTTTCATTTCCCATTTGATGGAAGAATGTGATGGGTATAGATTATTATATTGACATAAAAACATAATAGTATAGGTAATATAACAATATTTTTATTTAATCATGTTTGAAGAATATTTGAATGAAGTAGAAGGAGAAATAAAACTAAAATGATCACTTAGGAACTGTATCCATTTTTCATAAAACCTCTTTATGTTAACAAATAGAGCCTACCAATGTTGATTGTATTATTAAAAATGGGACTATAGGATGTGGATAAGGATGTAAGTATGGTATTTCAAAATATATTTTATTATCCAAATGACTCAATATGTGTGGATATTAGAGGATAAGGGTGTATTTTTAAATGTGGGAGAGAGGACACACATGGAATTTTAAAAAAGAATAAGATATAGTAATGTATTACATCACATAATATCTCCAATGAGGTATATTTATTAATTTAATATGATATAATATCAATATTTTTCCATATAATATAATGTCAACATGTTTCTAGGCCATTTTGACCATTATGAATTATGTTTAAGATTCAATATTAACTTTTTACCACATCCATAACACCAGATATTTATTATTTTTATAATTCAATATGAAAAAATAGATAAAACATTAAAATAATAATAATCATTATGATTTAAAATATATAAATTATTTTATAAAATTTAATATAAATAAAAATATGAATTCAATTTTAGTGTAAAACTAAAAAATGATGCGAAATATTTTTCTTGGAAAAATGTATCTTTAAGTATAAATTTTTTTTTACCAAATTAAAGTATAAAATTAATTAAAAATAAATATATTTAATAATTAGAGAAAGAATTTAACTAATATTTATTTTAGTACATTTATAAAAAACTGAAACTCATAAATTCAAGAAACAAAAAGACAATGCTCCATAAAAATCATTATTTTTCATTATTCATTGAAAAATAAATGTTTTCATAAAAAATAAAAAGAATACACATGATAATTTTTAAATTATTAATTGAAATATATTTTTTTCAAATTTATTTTTTAAAATTTAAAATCATAGTTTTTATTAAATTCATATAATATATGAAAACCAAATTTAGTTAATAATAAAACATTTATCATATTGACAAAGAGAATTATAACATTCTTATTATGAAGATAACCCTGTAAAATATAATTAATGAATATTAATTAGGTAAAAAATTATTAACTATAACATTACCTTTTTTGTTATAAATTTTATCCCATTATCTGTAAATCTCTAATCCAGTAGGTTGCATACTCGTGTTCTCAACCAATGTGATCAATATATCCCTATATGAAATGCATAAATAATCTATTCAATAACTATGGAAATGGAATTCAACATCTAAAGATACATTCCAATAGTAGTTTTTTAGTTATCAACATCCTTATATTTGATGGTAAAAATCCTTTATTGGGATTTTCATTAATATGTTAATACAATATCAATAATGAAAAACCAAAAATATCCTACATTTTGTGAATATATGTCATCAAATTTTTTGTTAATATATAAAAGTACAAGACTCATGATTACATTAATAATAATATCAAGTATCAAGATCATTACACACATTATCATAAAGGAATATACAATGACATGTAAGCATGTTACAATAAGAAAATTGACAATTAATAATCACCAAATGTGGTCCCTAAATTTATTTAGAGACTACTTAGTTATATCATGTGGTATCTACTTCTACTTTTTCACTGAATCCTTTTACAACCTCTAATGGGGCGTGCTAAATTTACTCTATATAAACATGAAAAAATTCAAAAAAAATTTGAGTCTTGTGATGGTGAATAGGTTTCCAGAAGACCTGGGAGTGATTGGCCATGGAGGACCCACGGGGATCGAGAAGGGGTCTTAATAACGGTAGTGCATTGGTAATGGCATGAGTTTGGTTGATATGGTTGTTGTGGGTTTGGGGTCCCTGGGGTAATAGTGAAGGGGCATCAAGTGATGCCTTATAGGTGTTGTAATATGAAAAGAAATGGTAGTGTAGGGTTGGAGAAAGATTATAATGAATACAAGGTGGAGTGTTGGTAAGAAGATGGTGGAGTGAAAAAAACATTCTACTATAATTTTTGGGGTATTAGAGACCTCAAAAGGTGGTCTCTAACATTCTCAGTCATAGAAACCCAAAAATATCTCCGTGTATAGAACTACTAGTGGTGGGTTTATTAACATAATCTCCCGTCATAGTTATTATCAGGTCTAAACATCATTTGATAAATATCAATACACTTACCAGAATCATGAAAATAATCATCAAATATCTCATGTGTCCTTCATTGAAGAAAATCTTGACTGTAAGATATGTGTTTAAGAATATTCGAAAAATACATGATTTTTCTCATCGTAGTGGGGAACTATATAACATTTTAAATATGGTATAATCTCTTTGGAATTATCACATGAAATTAAAAATGTATAATAATTCATATTTGATAAGAACATTATAAATTATCTTCTGATTGAATATAAATTTAGTATAATGTATATTGTTTTTGATTGTATGGATCAAAGTCAAAGAACTCAAATCCTAATCACTAACACCACATGTTGATTCTATGAATTATGATATATACAACAACCAGATGGTCCTCCCAAAAAACATAACACATTAAAAAAGGATAGGGAATGCAAACTAACACAATGACAACTCGAGATTGGAATACATGCAAACAAAATACTATGCATCATAACATAGTACCTCTGAATAAAAGAAAAACAATTATATTAGATATAATTATTGAAAAAAACTCAAAAGTTAAAAAGGAAAAAATAATTTTACATGGTTTCGAATTGCTTCCAAATACAAGGAATGAAGTCTTTATAACTTTTTTTCATTTAAATAGATGATGGTTAAAATTCATAGTCGATTCACCTCATAATATTATTATGCCCTCTATTTATTGTAGTGGAAGAACAGTCTTTCATGTCACCTCCACTATCCTATCTTTTGGGAATATCTTCCACCAAATTCAATATTTACATATGAACCCTCCACTCATTCAAAATTTCCAATAACCTCATCATGTTCTAATAGGGTATTATTCCATCTTTTTCTGACTGTGAATGATGATTATACCAAAAATTTCCATTTCTATGCACTTTTCATTTGGTTATATCTTCCAAAAACCTTAACCCACATAAATATTTGTTATCCTTCATCCATACATTTGGACAGTTTGAATCATTTTTTGGCATTTTTATCAAACCCATTGGATATTAGGCTGGCATATATTCTCCATACTTATGTCACAATGAACTAGAGAATTTATATTTTTTAGTAATATATTTATTATTTATCACCATGAAAAAGTTTTTTTATTTCATGTTTATTAAAAATCCCATTACTTCTATGAATTCTAAAAAAGAATTTATAAAATACATATTTATCATCGCATAAAAGAGATCATAAAGGACTCCATTTATCACCATATTTTTTTAGTGCAACTAAATTCTGATCTTGTCAAGACTGTTTTATCCCTGATAAAACTCATTATATTTTTTAATATTTACATTATTTATTAGCACCCATTTTATCAACATTATTATAAAATTTTGTTAAAATAATTTTTTTCTAAAAACATGGATTCCAACCCTGAAACCATTTACCCTTAATGAGTAACCTCCTTAACATGTCACCCCACTCCTTTATATCAATACCATACCCCCATTTATCAGTGGAAAACATTATTCTACCACCATGAACAACATTTTATACCATTGAAGAAACACCTGAATAAAAAATTATGCATGTTTGACTTCCAATTACATTTTTAAACATATATTAAGAGATTAATTAATTTATTAGCCTTTGATATAACCATAATTTTAATAAATTTTTATTACCCCATTATAATTTTTCCTTTTTATATAATATTAATTTTTACAACTTTTATATATCATTTTTCAACATTCCAGTTACATATTAAATCAAAATAAAAAAAATTATTATTTAATAATATATATAAAATATATTATATATATCTATATACAAATAACTTTTGAGGCCAAGGAATTATTTTATTTGGGGAAAAGGGACAAATTAAATTGTAAATATGGGAACATACAATGCAAGGATAAACTTAGTTGGACTCAAACTCGAGACCTTGTTGAGATCCTCAGGGGTAGATACCATTAAGCTATAACATGATGTCTCTGTATAAATATATTTATATTTATATAAATCCAATTTTTTATTCTATATATATATATGATTTAAACCTTATGTGAGAACTAAAAAAATATCATTATCACTAAAAAGAGTATATATACCGATATTTACAAAAATTGCTTACAAAACATACCCTTTTGTAAGAGTTGTTAGAAATTTTAATGGTTAAATTTTCCATCAATTCTAAATATCACTCATAAAATTACCCACATTATAATCTCATTTTTTTATCACTGAATATATCCAATTCTATTTCATTTTAATGTTTTCTCTAGAAAATGCTATTCATAATAAAAACCCGATAGTAATTGTATAACATATCATGTATTTTGGGTTATTATGAGATCAAGGGTTATTTTATATTATGGAGTTTTTATAAAATTTTTATTATGTTATTGAGATATATGGGGAAATTTCTCACAATTCATTGTGAAAAAGTATAAACTCATATATTAAGAGATATAATATCTTGTAAGATAAGAGAAGATAGAAAACTATAGAATTAACCTAATCAGAAATGTGATAAATTTGAGGGCTTCAAGTATATTAATGATGATCCATCATATTACTATCTATTTTGGTAAAGGAGATGGAGAAAACCACAATAAGAGATGAGGTTACCAAATCAATGAGGTATGTAGGCAAAAGGATCACAGCCATCCTCTTGAGCATTGTTAGCAAGAACAATAGTCGCTAATCTAGGGACAATTAGAGGTTGATCTTTGGGGTCAAACTCAACTTCCCTATAGGCCTAAGAGTGGTTCCTAGTGGGAGGTTGTGATAATAAATTATTCTTTATTTCACATGTATCTTACCACGTGATATAAAAATATCATATAATATTATATTTCTAAAATATAAAAATTAATTTATACTGGCTTTAAGATATTTTTTTCACGAGTCATATTATGGTCTGGTATGAAAGTGTGCCTTACACAAAAAGAGTCGGATATATTTTGGAATTTGGAGTTTTGAGAAAAAAACAATAACAATCCATAAACTAATGAGGTAATTAATTATTTCAATTAGGTAACCAAACATTACCACTACATCATGTTATTAAATATTACTAATGAAAAAATTACATACACCACATGTCTAGTATTTAAAGAATAAGCATTAATATTTAAAAACATTACTATTAAAAAATTTAAATATAACATAGACACACATATAAACACATAGAAACATTTTTTTAAAAATTAAATAATAAAATATTTACAAAAAAATGTATAAACTAAATTCTTAATAAAAATAAACAATAGACCACCTAGTCTATATTTGGGATGTAAAAACAATGAAATTTTTATTCAAATAGGGATATTCAATTTTACAACCATTGAACATAAAATATATCTTATAAAAAATTACGTTTTCACATATATATATATATATATCCAACTTATTTAATGGTGTGTCAATTAAATTTATTTTTTCTTTTTAAAATTACTAAAAATTTAATTTACCATTTCTTATTTTAAATATCTATACATTTGTATTTGATAGAGATAAAAAAATAATAACATTTTTAAATACTACTCTTAAAATTAATATTTTGTTTATATTTATAAAATTAATGTTCTCATCATGAGTAAAAAAGTAAACATTCATTTTTTATATTTAATATTTAGTCTCATAAAATACTATTGAATTGTTTCAATTAATTAATTAATCATAGAGTGAAATTTATTGAAAATGTATACCTAAGTAATATATCATTCCTATTTTTGTGTTATTATTTTATTCTATTAGTTTTTTTATAATTATTATGAGATGGATGATAAAAAATCGGTGAAAATATTATTTAACGAGACAATGGTGATTAAAATATTCAATACTCCAAAGAAGGTGAGATGTTCTTTTTTCATCACCTATAGTGATGTGAGAAAATGTTTCGTGCCTTCTTGTATCGCAGACTATTCTAATTTCTCCCAGAGTGACAACAAACATGTCATCCCTATTCATAGTTAGAGAATGAGGGACATCCAAGATATGATGATAGGAATTCCTTTTTCACTCTAATGAAATATGTGTCACGTATTTATATTGAATAATTTATAGTCCCATCTGAAAAAAGATCTTGAAGAAATCAAATTTCTGATCTTCTACTCAGGTAGGTGGTGTTAATGGATTTACATTTTATGTCTGATGTTTCTTTTTTTATAAAATATTCTAGTAACAAGGTTGTATATTGAAAAATATTCATTTTTACACATGGAAGTACATGGATATTGAGGAAACAAGTAGAAAATTTTATCTCGTGGGGATTGAAATGCACAAAATTAATTGCCTATTCAAAATGAAACACAGAAAATGAAACAAGGAATTACGTGATGATATTTTTTCAAAACATTTTCACTCGGTTTCACTAAGAAGATGAATATTCTTTCACTGGGATTCACAACTTTCGAATCATCAAAGTCAATAGATAATATTTTTTTTGGTTTTGGTAGAGACTAGTTTTTATTTTTCAAGTAATTTTCCCATGATTTTGTAATTATTGGGGGTATATTCTATAGTTGGTGTATTTTATGGTTTTATTTTTATCTTTTTCATACAATGAAAACTAGTAAAGGTATTATAGATTATTATTTGAAGATTTTACATGTTAACTTTGTGGTTAAACATGAATCTTTTATACAAAATTTTATTGAAATGATGAATTTCTGTTGATTTTTTATGGAAGTAAATAAATGATATTAATGTTATAACATAATCAAAAAATTATTCCGAATTAAATAAATTAATTAGATATTGATGATTACAAAGAAACATACTATGAATCTAACACTAAACCCATCCCTAAAACTAAAGCATTCAAAGTATATTTTATAGATATTTTGTTACATATAATAGAATTTTTATGAGTCTATTTTTTTAATTTTATATATATATATATATATATATATATTAGATTTATAAATATATAATTTTTTTATTTGTAAATTTTTAGTCACTATTCGAGTAAGGGTTCCCATAAATTTTCCATTGACATGAACATCTACTATAACATCTATTTTAACACATATTGGATTTATAATTATTACATATATGTGTTTTATAAAAAATATATTAAATATTATTCATAAGGGAGTTAATTATAATTTTTTTATTGTTAATAAATCTTAATTAAATTTCTATTCATATAGATCATAAATTATTAATTAATGAATCTAGCTATTTTTATAAAAATTATGTAAAAAATATTATACTCAATTTGTTTAATATGTTTTAATATAAATATATTTGTTTAAAATTAATTTTTATTAATTAATTCTTTAGTTTTATAAATATATACTTGTGTTTTATTTTGTAACTTTTATTATAAATTTTTATAAAACTTTTGTTGCAAATTTACCTAAAGAACCTATGAAACATCCCCAATAACATCTATTGTAACTCTATGTGGATTTATAATTGTTATTTATAAACATTTTGTAAAAAATATTCAAAATATCTTATAAGTTCATTTATTTTAGTTATATTAATTATTTAATAAATATTATTCAATTTTCTATATTTGTAAATACTTATTTCCCTAAATATAGAAATATTATTTACATTTTTATTCACATATTAGGTACATTTTTAAATGATAATTTATATTTATTAAAATTTAGACATCATTAAGATATATTTTTTTATAAATACACACTTTTGTTTTGTTGTTGAACTTCAAATGAACATCCCTATTACTTTTTTGAACACAAAAGGGATTTTTAATTATTATTTATAGATATTTTGTAAAAAAGTATATACAATATAATTAATTAGTGAGTTTATTATAAATTTAGTTTTAGTTTTTATTTCCTAAATATATTTCTATTGATATATTTCTAAATATTTATTTTATTAAATATATAAATTTTATTAATATTTTTATTCATATATTATAAATAACTCTAATTGTTAAATTGTGTTTTTTTAATCAAATTTTATCAAATATAATTCATATTTTTAATAATTACATTATATATATATATATATTAAAATTAAATTTTAATTAATAATTTAAATAGTTTTATAAATGTATTCATATGTTTTAGTATAGAACTTTCACCGGAACATTCATTGTAACTTCTGTTATAATCCATAATGTATTTATATTATTTATTTATTCAAATATAGTAAAAAAATATGCCCAATATATCTTATCACTGCATTTTTTATAAATTTAGTTCCACATATTTTTTCATAAATATATATCTCTTTTATATATTTGATAAATTTTAATTTCATAAAAATATAAATTTTATTTACATTTTTATGAATTTCTTAACTATATCTTGAAATGATAGATTATATTATTTTAATATAGATTATGTATCAGATATATTACTTATTTTTTATAATTACTTTTTTAAAAATATATGTATTATAATATATTTTTTATTAATATATTCTTTAGTTTTATAACTATATAATTCTTTGTATTGTAGGACATTCATGGAAACATCCATTGGGACATTCATAGGAATATCCATTAGAACGTCCATTAGAAGATTCCCTCGATGTTTGTTAACATTTTTACCAGAAAATTGGCAAGAAGTTATAGTGGAACATTTACTAGTTATTCATCTAACACATACATAAATGGATTAATAAATGTTATTTAAATATTTTTATAATAACCATATTAAAAATATTTTATATGTGGTCTTATTTACTTAATTTGAACACAAGTTTTTATGTTTCTAGTTATTCTAATTTTGATGATGTTGATGTTGGACCATCATCTTTTAAACCAGTTTCAGCGATGATGTTCAAATCACACGAGGATGATAAATGTTATTATGTTACAAATGAGGGTGTAAATGGGTTTTGGTTATGATAAAAAAAGTCATATATAATGAGAAAGGATAATTAAATTGTCACATCATGACTTTATACTTATTGAAAAGACAATCTAATTATGGTTGGTAATCATGATAGCATGGTGACATTTCACAGTGCTGAGACATGTAAATGTTTCCTTTCTTGAATAGGGTCTATTTTTTTGCCTTGTGGGTAGTAATAATGTAATGTGTTTATTGATGGTTATAATAGTAAATTGAAAAATCCTATTATAATTCATAAGATGATGTCCCAAAGAAAAATAATAGATGCATAAGAATCTGGGTCAGATGTGAATACTTTAGCATGTATTGAACCAAATGATTCCTTTTCATTGGCGACAAATATTTTAGGGGGTCATAATGTTATTGGGTACATACTGGTAGATCATTTGACTTTTCAATGTCTAAATGAGAAATGTAATTGGATCATAGAGATTCATGTTTCATGTTAGTGTACCTACAAAGAAATATTTAGTACAAGCAATCTTTTTTATATACTATGTAGTTTTACTTGACTAGGAAAATTATTAATATTATCTAGTAGAATCAAAAAATGAAGGAAGATTATGTGTTATTTAGAGATGTATTTTAACCCCACATTCATCACTACTAAAGAGTAAATTCTCTTAATTATCATTGTGGTCTTAAATCATCATCGATAGATTTCAATTTTTGGAAAATCTTTTTTATATGATGAAACTGTGACTCCCTATTCTTGGATGTTTAAAAAAATTACAGGTGCATCAATGAAACTTCCTCAAATAATATTTACTAATTAGTCTGTGATTATGGGAAAAGAAATTTCTAATATTTTATTAGGAATCCAACATTTCCTTTCTATGTGTCATTTGATCAAAAGTGGAATTAAATATTTAGGGTTCTGGATGAATGATTGAACTAGTTTTAGAACTAGATTTATTAAGAGTATGATGCATTATTATGATGCACATCAATTTGTTCAGAAGTGGGCTACTCGTAGAAAAGAATATGGGGATGGGAAATGTTGTTTTTAGATAATTTATTCATGTTGTGTGAAAATTGGGTGCCTTTCATTGTGAAAGATGATTTTACAATGGGAATTCACATTAATGAATTAGGTGAGTTTTTTAATGAACTACTTAATGATGATATTTATCACAAGTTATGTGTTATCAATTTCATTAATAAATTTTATTGAATGTCGGAAAAATATTTATATTGAGTAACAAAGTCAAAATTTGGGATGTGGGAGAATTTTTGTCGTAGTATTTACCCTTACCATGCATTGATGTTCTAGGTTTCTACTATACATATATGTAACTTGTTTTATTTATTTCACCATGAATATCAAATTATTGTTTCCTATTTTTTGATATAATTCATTTAAATAAGATTTCACTTTATTTTCATTATTGGAATGGTTAGCTATAGATATCAAATATATTTATCATATTAAGCTTCCAATAATATTGTTCAACATTCTTGTCAAACATTTCTGTCCGATGGGAATTGTTTCCTGTTTTTAAATTTTATGTGTTCCTTGAGGTGAGATTAATAGATGAGAAATAAATTTTGGTCAGGTGGAACTGGTTGTATTTAATTTTTAGTATGTTAAAAATAGATTCTATTTATGTAAATACTCATATAAAGTTACATATAAAAAATTTTGACAATAAAATATCATGAATGGGAAGGAAGTTTATTATCGTAACTTGTGAGATAAATATGGTTTATGATATTGCCTTATCTAATTTTTGTAAATTTTTAAAATATTTGACTATAATGAGTACATAAATAGTTAAAAAAATATCCACATAAATTTAATGATAATTTTAAAAAATCCATTTTTTAAAAGGAATCGAAATTGGAAATGGGGTGATAAAACCAAAATCTTTTTAGAAAATTGTGTTGTAAAGTAGACACATCTAAATAAAAATAGAAATGTCACATGTTCTATAATAATTGTATGTTTTGTTTTATTATTATTTAATTTATAATATTATTATTCTAATTATAATGTATTATATGATAACATTTTTTATCTCAATTAGGGAATTTAAAATCAAGGATGATTAGATTTTGTTTGTGGATCCCAAAAAACACCCTTAAATGTAATTTAATTAACAACAATTTCATTTTTTATAAGCTCAAAAAAATTTGTTCCTATACTATAGGAAGACCTGTCAACAAATTTGGGACTAGACATTTTGTTTTAGACTACAATAGAATTGTAGTAGTGGCAAATAAATGCAGACATCATAAGAAAGATGTGTTTTTGTTTGAATTGTGAGGACTCCAGGCTGTGTACAATCAATTTTTGAATTATAATGCATCCAATGAGTAATTTATAGGATACACTGAATTATAACTCATTGGGATACCATTTTAATAAATTACATCCTATATAAAAGAGTTATATATGATAATTTTTATCTATCCATAACCTATTCTGATTTTTAAAGCACCCATATTGGTATTTGAGACCATTTATATTTCCATCATGTTCCAATGATGTTTGAACACTAATAAAAATTAGAAGAAAAAAATCAATTTTCAGTTGTAATATTGCTATATTGGTATGTAAGATTCTTCATTTATATATGTATCATTATTTCATTCCATTTTATCTTCAAACAAAACTACTATTATACCGAAAAATTGGACAAACTCAAGAACATAACAATATTTTCTATTCATGTTTCAGGTCACACGCATAAATCATGGTTTTTTGATTGTTTATCTAGATATTAAATGAATTAAATCCAATGGGAATCTTCTAAATCTATAGCATGTTTTTTCCTAGCTGTGATCTAGTTCAAGAAGAAGTGGAACACCATATAAATCCATAGTTCATCAACATATTCATGGGATAGATTCAACATATAATAATTATAAATTTATAACTTCTCTATAAGATAAAAAACTATTATTGTGTAGGATGAGCAAACAATACCTTGTTTGTTAGTATCTTCAATAATGAATTTGGGAGAAAACTTTTCAATGCAACTATAGCTTAATTTCTTGATTATTTCATTGATAAATTATTTCTACATGTGTGGACAGTAGTTCTAATTTACGTATCTAAAATTTATTATTTTTAAATCGATTTTATAGTGTAGAGGAGAAAATATACCATTAGTAATTCATCCTTCTAAAAACTATCATATCTATGACCACCCAACCAAGGATATATCGATTTTTCATGTCTAAAATATATTATCTCCACATTAAATCTAGGTAATTTATAATGTACATTTTTAGTGTTGACGAGGATGAATTTTTTTTCATTTAATAGTAGTGCGTATTTATTTTTTCCTATATCAACATCTATATAAATTTTTTATTTTTCCCAAAAATTATTCTCAATAAATATGAAAGAATTTAGAAAAACATCATACCATTTCATGGTTAACAAAATTAATGTATACAATAATATACTCACCATGTATGAATTATTAATAATTATTAATTTATCTAAGAAAAATCTAGTTATCTTCCCCAGTTCACACATAGTTTTTATTATTTTTCCATATTCAACTATTACTATATATAATTGAAAAATATTTGACAATATATCACATATTGAAAATAATTTTTTAATATACATTGTTAACCTAAATACTCACATCAATACTTGTAAATCGTTATCTCAAAATGTGAAACAATTTTATGCATTACTACTAAATAGAACATATTTTCAAAATTCCAGATATATTTACTGCCGAAAAAAAATTAATTATAAAAAAATTTGTACAATTAAGGAGGATATAACTGAATATTTTAATTTTATGGTGTTCATTTACAATGTTCCTAACAATATTCAATGTGGTCTTCTATACTATATACATATTGATGTTCTCATAGTCTATTTATTGGGTTTATTGAATCTATATATCCCGTTATGGTATAAAAACTAGGCGTATAATAACCCTTCAATATTCTGGTTTCTTAGAATGTCATTATAAGTCAATGATTTTTTGTAGGTTATCTATATTGTATATTTGAATTGAGTGTTCTTTTGATATTATAAATCATCTATTTCCTGTTTCATAAAAATATTTTAAATCCAACTTCATTTATTTTTTTATTTTTTCTTTTATATTTAAAATAAATGATCATGATCATCGAATATGCAGTTTTAGTTTTTTATCTAGGATACTATTTGGGGGAGATGTTCTTTTCTCAATAGGTTCTTATAGTGGTCCTACTTCTACTTGGATCCCAGATTCATTAGTATCTACTTTCGGGTTTATCTCTATTAAAATAGGTCTCACATCCTCTCCAATAATGAACATTTCTACTCTTCTTACCTCATTAATTGGGTTTTCACTTATCAATAAAATCATATTTTAAATAGTTGCCACTTTTTTCCTAACTTTTGATTCCATGGTCTGTAGTGTTGTTTTCAACCTTGAATATTATTCTTCCTGAGTTTTGTTTATTCTTTCCTAGTATAAACAATCTTCTATTGCTCAACATCACATTCCATGGTGGATGTTGTCTCCTCAGTGTATTTTCAATTTTTCATATTCTTTAATATTTCATTTTACATAAACTTTTGTACTAATAGAATTATTTAAATTTCACTTCTGTTTGAATATTTACCCAACTAGATGTAACATTTTTAATCATTAGTTTCATAAAAATCATCAATATCTCACAAGAACTATTTCATGAAAGGAATATTTCTTACTTATTCATTTCCTTTTAGTTGTTTTCTTTCATCACAATACCAATACTACCACAATAAAAATTGGATGAAGTCAAATTATATGATGAATTGAAAATTTATTTCAATGCAAACATGTAATGACATAACATCCACTGTAATAATTGGCCTCTTCTAGTGAAATTATATTATAGAATTCATCATCTATTGGTAGATTTCATGAGACCACTTTATTGCTCACATATATAACAAAATTTTGAAATAATTGATGACAACCCATGTCATGTAATAAAACATGGTAAGGAAAAACTTGGTAGCACATGTGTACAAATAAAGGATTATTTCTATGTCAGATGATCTTATGCTTCCCTTAACATAGTGTCTTCCAAAAGATCTATCTTTATTTACTTCCATGATAGTAATATGACAACATTTCAAAATATCCCCATATATAATGGTTCCTTGTTTGGTTTGAATGAATAGAAGTATTTCATTTTTGTTTAACCTTTAATTATCAGAAATATCATTTGGACGTCACCTTTATAGAATAATCATTCCTCACCACTAATTCAGAAGTATTTTTTGATAAATCATAGACATCATGTATATTAAAATTGGTTAAATCTAATTTCATAGAATTTGATGCCAATAAACTATTGGATTGAATGTATTAAAATGTATCTGAATAGGAAGTTTCCCTTATTTTAATTGTATGAAAATCATTTTAATGTGGTTATATTTCTCAAATAACTCTTTGTATTGATTCCATATTTGATCTAAAATGAGATCCAAAAAATTGAAAGTAAAAAATGTGTTTTGGAATAATTAAACATAGAATGGTATTTTAATTTCTAGTGGGTGTTCTAGTGGATGTTTTAGTGGCAGTTCTTGTGTAATTTCCATTTGAAGTTCTAGTGGAAGTTCAATTGAAATATAAATTCAAATCATGACGGGAAGTTATATTGGGGAAGAAATATAACAATTCCTCCTGAATCTTGTAAATATTTTAGTGTAATATAGGGAAACAATTTGATTGTGGATTCTATAAAATATAGTATAGGTTCCAGGAAAAATTTGAGGTAAAATTTCACATTACTTTTATTTAATAGGACTATAAGTTACAGTATATGTTTTAGTGGAATATCAACTAAATATTTCTATGCCGAAAAAATAATAATTTCCAATTAAATCTTATAAAAAAATAGTTCTATATAAAAAACATGTTTCTTTTCTGGATTTCATAAATGTAACACCCTAAGATTTCATAGTACGTTATTTCTTCAAAGTAATTCAATAACTTTCACTACACGCAACACCGAGTTCAAGAGCACCACAACTTACCAAACTAACTGGTCAAAAGTGGTTATGAAGAGTATGAACTAAACATTGGACTTTATATGATCCTTATAATTTTATAATCCATATTATGAGTTTCTTAGATATAATTTAAGAACTAATTCATTTTTTCACATAAAAGATGTATTTTTCAAAAAAATGCACTTTTACCGCCTTTTAAAAGTGAACCCTTATTAAATCAAATATTTGAAACTTTTATATATTCAATTTGACAAAATAAACTTCTTCTTTATAATCGGTACATAATAATTTAGTTTCAATAAATTTTTGGTGTTTTTCTAATAACTTTCATATTTGGGTGAATAGTGAAAAATACTATATTTTAACTGAAACAAAAACATTTTTATTCAAACTAAAATATAATGTTAAGTTATACATATTAGTGTATTGTAAGTATAAATAGATTATATTTTTACCATTAAACCCAATGCTGGTCATTGTGAGTAATATTACTTTGAAATTGGGCATAAACAAGTGTCAATATTTTGATATTTATTATTTCTTAAAAAACATGCCTTTTGGTTTTGACAACGGGAATTAATTATAAATTAATAAATGAAACATATATGTTTTCAATTTGGTAAAATAGGAATATTTTTTGAATTCAGAATATAAAAATTAGCTTAGGGTGAAATTTTAGTATTTTTATGAAAACTTTAAATTTTTGATGAATAGTGAAAAACACTAAGTTATTGGTTAAAACCAACTTTTTATTTAAATAATAATTTATTTTATTTAAATTTATTTAAGTCAAAATAGATACATAATACTTATATAAGTTCAATATAATTCATTGGAGTAATTTTATAATAAGTTTAGATATGTAAAAAATTTATTGAACTTTTACCGTCTTTTACCCACCTCCTAGGAGAATTTGAAAATTTGTGTAAAACATAGTTTGATAGCTTCAGTGAGTTGAATTTAAAAAATCTGAGAGACAAGGTTATCCTCATTAAAAAAAATTTGGTTCAATAAGATGAAAATAATATTTGGTGAATAGTAACTTTTGCCTTTTATTTACCGCAGTTAAAGGTAAATAGAGTAATTCAAGGTAGAAAGAATATTATAATAATACAAAATTATCTTAACACCTGTCATAACCTTATTGGATGAGCCATGGCCGACCATGGGAATATTTGGGTCTATTTTTTTACCCCATGGAGCCACTTATGAATGATAATGACACTTTATTTTAATTAACTTAAAGGTAAAAATGACAAAAATAAATATCTTTTAGTAAATAAATTTTTACATAGGGTTATATAAGTCATCCTTTCGACTATAAATATTCATTAAAAAGATAAAATTATTTTCTAAATATTGTTATTTTATTTATATTTTCCATACATTATATAATTTAATTTTCTTAAGACATAATGATGATGCAGTAATTACCTTATTAATGAACGAATAAAATAAATGGTATTATAAATATTAAAATAAATATAACTTCAAAGTTTTTATGACACCAACGAAAATTCTAGGTGAATATGACATTTTAGGGATGATTCAATGTATCTTTTTTGATGTAATAAAGTTGTGATGACTTTCACAAAAACAAAACACCAAATAAGGCAAAAATTCACATAAATTAATATTTTAAAAAAATACTATATTATTGGTTGATATAATTTTCATAAAAATTTAAGGTTCATCCAATTGGCTTAAATGATATTATATATGTCATTAATGACCCACTTGAGGTTCTCTTGGAAGTTTATTGTATGTTTATTAACCATATAAGGTAAGAATAAAAGAAGACACGGTAAAAGATAAACTATTTAAATAATATTTAAATATAAAAGATAAGGTTACAATGGTAATCTAAACTTGTCTAAAACATATTGGTTGAAAGTATTTAGTCCCATAACCACCTAAGGATTGAAATAAATTTATTTGGAAATATTATAAACTGAATATGACTGTATAATAAATTAATACTTTAATCTTTTCCTACAGTGACCTTCACCCCTAATATAAAAGGGCACTTCCCCTTCTCTCAAAATCACATCTCCAAAGGAATTTGGAACAGCCAACCCCTACTCAAATATCCTCCCAACTTCCCTCACTTTATCCTAGAGGCCTTAGTTTTATCTGAAATCACTACCACAAAAACAGTTTTTCCCAGCGCTAACATTTATCAACACTAACGAAAAAGCGCTGATAAAGGGTGGTGCCTTTATTCGCGCTAAAAAAAGCGCTGATAATGGGGCCCTTTATCAGCGCTAAAAAAAGTGATGATAAAAGCAGCCCTTTATCAGTGAATTTTTTAGTGCCGATAAAGGTACCCCCTTTATCAGTGCTTTTTTTAGCACTGATAATGGGACCCCCTTTATCAGTGCTTTTTTAGTAGCATTGATAAAGGGTCGATTTCCAAAAAATTAATTAAAAATAATATATTAATATATAAATATTTAAATATAGTTATATTTATATAAATATAATATATAATTTTTAAATGTATTTTAGATAAGTATAAATATACATTTACACTTAATATACTTAATATATAAGATATTTAGTGAAAATGGCTTATAAAAAATTTAAAAATATATTTTTAATTAATAATTTTCTAATTATTATGCAGTAATAGTCATTTAATAACAATTTTATGACTAAAAAAATTAAAAAAAAATAAAAAAAGATACAAAATATGTTGAAAATGCAACTTAAACTACAAACAGCCATAACTTTTGATCCGGGTGTCCGTTTCAGCTCTATCACATATCAAATCTAAGCCTGTGATTATCTCTACATTAATATGATTAGGGAAACCTCGGTGAAGTTTTTTTCGAGGCCAAAAGCGGGCCAAAAGGCCTCCAAAACTAAGTTTTTAGTTGGGGTACCCCGATTTTTTAACATTTTGTGGATTTTCAGCCACGTTTATGGGAGTATTAATGACTTTTTTATAGAATATTCTAGTAACATGGTTGGATATTGAAAAATATTCATTTTTACACATAGAAGTACATGTATTTTGAGGAAACTAGTGGAAAATTTTATATCGTGGGAAATGAAACGCAAAAAATAAATTGCCTATTCAAAATGAAACACACAAAATGAAACAAGGAATTATGTGATGATATTTTTTCAAAACATTTTCACTGGGTTTTACTGAGAAGATGAATCTTCTTTCATAAGTATTCACATCTTTCGAATCATCATAGTCACTAGATAATAATTTTTTTTTTGTTTTGACAGAGACCAGTTTTTATTTTTCAAGTAATTTTCCCCTGATTTTTCAATTATTGGGGGTATAGTCTATAGTTGGTGTATTTTATAGTTTTATTTTTATCTTTTTCATACAATGACAACTAGTGAAGGTATTATAGATTATTATTTGATGATTTTACATGTTAAATTTATGGTTAAACATGATTTTTTTGCTGAATTTTATTGAAATGATGACTTTCTATTGCTGTTTTATGGAAGTAAATAAATGATATTAATGTTATAACATAATCAAAAAATTATTCCGAATTAAATAAATTAATTAGATATTGAAGATTACATAGAAACATTCTATGAATATAACACTAAAACCTTCTCTGAAACTAAAGCATTCAAAGTATATTGATATTTTGTTACATATAATAGGATTTTTATGAGCCTATTTTGTTAATTTTCTTTATATATATATATTATATTATATTTATAAATATATAATTTTTTTATTTGTAAGTTTTTAGTTACTATTCGAGTAAGGGTTCCCATAAATTTTCCTTAGACATGAACATCTACTAAAAATTTTGTTTTAACACATATTGGATTTATAATTATTACGTATATGGGTTTTGTAAAAAATATATTAAATATTATTTATAAGTGAGATAATTTTAATTTTTTTATTGTAAATAAATATTAATTAAATTTCTATTCATATAGATTATACATTATTAATTAATGAATTTAGCTATTTTTATAAAAATTATGTAAAACATATTATACTCAATTTGTTTAATGTGTTTTAATATAAATATATTTGTTTAAAATTAATTTTTAATAATTAATTATTTAGTCTTATAAATATATACTTGTGTTTTATTTTGGAACTTTTATTATAAATTTTTATAAAACATCTGTTGGAAATTTCCTTAAACAACCTATGAAACATCCCCTATAACATCTATTATAACCTTTTGTGGATTTATAGTTGTTATTTATAAATATTTTGTAAAATAATATTCAAAATATCTTATAAGTTCATTTATTGTAGTCATGTTTATTATTTAATAAATATTTTTCAATTTTATATATTTCTGAATTCTTATTTCCTTAAATATAGAAATATTATTTACATTTTTATTCACATATTAGGTACATTTTTAAATACTAATTTATATTTATTAAAATTTAGACATCATTAAGATATATTTTTTTATAAATACACACTTTTGTTTTGTTGTTGAACTTCCAAATGAACATCCCTATTACTTTTTTGAACACAAAAGGGATTTTAAATTATTATTTATAGATATTTTGTAAAAAGTATATACAATATAATTAATTAATGAGTTTATTATAAATTTAGTTTTAGTTTTTATTTCATAAATATATTTCTATTTATATATTTCTAAATATTTATTTTATTAAATATATAAATTTAATTAACATTTTTATTCATATATTATAAACAAATTTAATTGATAAATTTTGTTTTTTTAAAAAAAATTTATCAAATATAATTCATATTTTTAATAATTACATTATATATATGTATATATTAAAATTAAATTTTAATTAATAATTTAAATAGTTTTATAAATGTATTCTTATGTTTTGTTATGGAACTTTCACCTGAACTTTTATTGTAACTTCTATTGCAACACATAATGTATTTACATTATTTATTTATTCAAATATTGTAAAAAATATATATCCAGTATATCTTAGCACTACATTTATTATAAATTTAGTTCCAATTATTTTTTCATAAATATATTTCTCTTTTATATATTTGATAAATTTTATTTTCATAAAAATATAAATTTTATTTATATTTTTATATATTTATTAATAATATTTTGAAATGATAGATTATATTATTTTAATATAAATTATGTATTAGATATATTACTTATTTTTTATAATTAATTTTTTAAAAATATATGTATTAAATTATATTTTTTATTTATATATTCTTTAGTTTTATAAATATATACTTCTTTGTGTTGTAGGACATTCATGGAAACATCCTTTGGGACATCCATAGGAATATCCATTAGAACGTCCATTACAAGATTCACTCGATGTTTGTTAACATTTTTACCAGAAAATTGGCTAGAAGTTATAGTGGAACATTTACTAGTTATTCATCTGAAACATAGATAAAAGGATTTATAAATGATATTTACATATTTTATAATAACCATATTAAAAATATTTTATATGTGATCTTATTTACTTAATTTGAACAATTTTTTTTAGGTTTCTAGTTGTTCTACTTTTGATGATGTTGATGTTGTACCATCATCTTTTAAACCAGTTTCAGTGATGATGTTCAAATCACACGAGGATGATAAATGTTATTATATTACAAATGACGGAGTAAATGGGTTTTGGGTATGATAAAAAAGTCATATAAAATGAGAAAGGGTAATTAAATTATCACATCATGACTTTATACTTATTGAAAAGAAGACCAATTATGGTTGGTAAACATGATAGCATGGTGACATTTCACAGTGTTGAGACATGTAAATGTTTCCTTTCTTGAATAGGGTATTTTTTTTCCTTGAGGGTAGTAATAATGTAATTTATTTTTTGATGGGTGTAATAATACATTGAAAAAATCCTATTATAATTAATAAGATGATGTCCCAAAGAAAAATAATAGATGCATAAGAATCTGGGTCAGATGTGAATACTTTAGTATGTATTGAACCAAATGATTCCATTTCCTTGGAAACAAATATTTTTGGGGTTATAATGTTATTGGGGACATGCAGGTTGATCATTTGACTTTTTAATGTCTAAATGAGAAAGGTAATTGGAGCATAGAGATTCATGTTTCATGTTAGTGTACCTATAAAGAAATATTTAGTACAATCCATCTTTTTTATATACTATTTAGTTTTACTTGACTGGGAAAATTTTTAATAATATCTTGGAGAATCCAAAAATGAAGGATGCTTATGAGTTATTTAGAGATGTATTTTAACCCCACATTCATCACTATTAAAGAGTAAATTCTCTTAATTAACATTGTGGTCTTAAATCAGCATCGATAGATTTCAATTTTTGGTAAATCTTTTTTATATGATGAAATTGTGACCCCCTTTTCTTGGATGTTTAAAAAACATACAGGTGAATCAATGAACCTACCTCAAATAATATTTATTGGTTAGGATGTGATGAAGGAAAACAAATTTCTAATATTTTATTGGGAATCTAACATTTCATTTCTATGTGTCATTTGATAAAAAGAGGTATTAAATATTTAGGGTTTTGGATGAATGATTGAACTCTATTTATAACTAGATTTCTTAAGGGTATGATGCATTATTATGATGCACATTTATTTGTACAGGAGTGGGCTACTCGTAGAAAAGAATATGGGGATTGGAAAATGTTGTTTTTAGATAATTTATTCAAGTTGTCTGAAAATTGGGGGCCTTTCATTTTGAAAGATGATTTTACAATGGGAATACACATTAATGAATTAGGTGAGTTTTTTAATGGACTACTTAATGATGTTATTCATCACAAGTTATGTGTTGTCAATTTCATTAATAAATTTTAGTGATTGTCAGAAAAATATTTATATTGAGTAACAAAGTCCGAAGTTGGGATGTGGGATAATTTTTTTCGTAGTATTTACCATTACCATGCATTGATGTTCGAGGTTTCTACTATACATACATGTAACTTATTTTATTTATTTCACCATGAATATCAAATTATTGTTTCCTATTTTTTGATATAATTCATTTATATAAGATTTCAATTTATTTAAATTATTGGAATGGTTTGCTGTTGAGATCAAATATATATATCATATGAAGCTTCCAATAATATTTTTCAACATTCTTGTCAAACATTTCTGTCTGATGGGAATTTTTTTTCCTATTTTTAAATTTTATGAGTTCTTTGAGGTGAGATTAATAGATGAGAAATATATTTTGGTCAGGTGGACCTGATTGTATTGATTTTTTAGTAAGTTAAAAAGAGATTCTATTTATGTAAATACTCATATAAAGTTACATATAAAAAATTTTGACAATTAAATATCATGAATGGGAAGGAATTTTATTACCGTAACTTGTGAGATAAATATTGGTTATGATATTGCATTATCTATTTTTTGTAAATTTTTAAAATATTTAACTATAATGAGTACATAAATAGTTAAATTTTTTCCTACGTAAATTCAATGATAGTTTTAAAAAATCCATTTTTTAAAAGGAAACAAAATTTGAAATGGCGTGATAAAATCAAAATATTTTTAGAAAATTTTGTTTTAAAGTAGACACATCTAAATAAAAATAGAAATGTCTCATGTTCTATAATAATTGTATGTTTTGTTTTATTATTATTTAATTTATAATATTATTATTCTAATTATAATGTATTATATGATATCATTTTTCATCTCAATTAGGGAATTTAAGATCAAGGATAATTAGATTTCATTTCTGGATCCCAAAAAACACCCTTAAATGTAATTTAATTAACAACAACGTCATTTTTTATAAGTTCTAAAAAAATTATGCCTCTACTACAGGAAGACCTATCAAAAAATTTTGGAGTTGACCTTTTTTTTAGAATACAATAGAATTTTAGTAGAGAAAAATCAATCTAGACATCATAGTAAAGGTGTATTTTAGGTTGAATTGTGAGGACTCCATGCCACGTACAATATATTTTTGAATTATAATGTATCCAAATAATAATTAATAGGATACACTGAACTATAACTCATTGAGATACCATTTTAATAAACTACATCTTATATACAAGAGTTCTATATGATAATTTTTATCTATCCATAAATGATTCTGATTTTTAAAGAACCCATATTGGTATTTGAGACCATTTATATTTCCATCATGTTCCAATGATGTTTGAACACTACTAAAACTTAGAAGAAGAAAAATCAGTTTTTAGTTGTAATATTTCTATATTGGTATGTAGGATTCTTCATTTATATAGATATCATTATTTCATTCCATTTTATCTTCAAACAAAACTACTACTATACCGAAAAATTGGACAAACTCATGAGCTTAAAAATATTTTCTATTCATGTTTCAGGTCACACACATAAATCATGGTTGTTTGATTGTTTATATAGATGTTAAAGGAATTAAATCCAATGGGAATCTTCTACTTCTAAATCATGTTTCTATCAAGCTATGATCTAGTTCAAGAAGAAGTGGCACACCATATAAATCCATAGTTCATCAACATATTCATGGGATATATTCAACATATAATAATTATAAATTTATAACTTCTCTATAAGATAAAAACTGTTATTGTGTAGGATGAGTGAACAATACCTTGTTATTTAGTATGTTAAATAATTAATTGGGGAGAAAACTTCTCAATGAAACTATGGATTAATTTATTGATTATTTCATTGATAAATTATTTCTGCATGTGTGGATAGTAGTTCTGATTTACTTGTCTCAAATTTATAATTTTTAAATTGATTTCATATTGTAGAGGAGAAAATATACTATTAGTAATTCATACTTCTAAAAACTTTCATATCAATGAGCACCCAACCAAGGATATATCGATTTTTCGTGTCTAAAATATGTTATCTCCACACTAAATCTAGGGAATTTATAATGTACATTTTTAGTGTTGATGAGGATGAAATTTTTTTCTTTTAATAGTAGTGCATATTTATTTTTTCCTATATCAACATCTATATAAATTTTTTATTTTTCCCAAAAATTATTCTCAATAAATATGAAAGAATTTAGAAAAACATCATACCATTTCATGGTTAACAAAATTAATGTATACAATAATATACTCACCATGTATGAATTGGTAATAATTATTAATTTATCTAAGAAAAATCTTGTTATCTTCCCCAGTTCACACATAGTTTTTATTATTTTTCCATATTCAACTATTACTATATATCATTGAAAAATATTTTACAATATAACACTTATTGAAAATAATTTTCTAATATAAATTGTTAACCTAAAAACTCACATAAATACTTGAAAATGGTTATCTCAAAATGGGAAACAATTTCATGAATTACTACTGAATAGAACATATTTTCAAATTTCCAGATATATTTAGTGCATAAAAATAAAAATTAATTATAAAAAAAATTGTATAATTAAGGAGGATTTAACAGAATATTTTAATTTGATGGTGTTCATTTCTAATGTTCCTAACAATATACAATGTGGTCTTATACACTATAAACATCTTGATGTTCTCATAGTCTATTTATTGGATTCATTGAGTCTTTATATCCCATTATGGTATAAAAATGAGGCCTATAATAACCCTTCAATATTCTGGTTTCTTAGAATTTCATTATATGTCAATGATTTTTTTTAGGATAGCTAGATCTTATATTGGAATTTAGTGTTCTTTTGCTATTATAATTCATCCATTTCCTATTTCATTGAAATATTTCATATACAACTTCATTTATTTTCCTATTATTTCATTTTAATTTAAAATAAATTATCAGGATAATCAAATATGCAGTTTTAGTTATTTATCTATGATACTATTTGGGGGAGATGTTCTTTTCTCAACAGGTTATTATAGGGGTCCTACTTCCACTTGGATCCCAAATTCATTAGTATCTACTTTCGGGTTTATCTCTATTAAAATAGGATTCACTTCCTCTCCAATAATGACAATTTCTACTCTTCTTACGTCATTCATTGGGTTTTCACTTATCAATAAAATCATATTTTTAATAGTTTCCACTTTTTCCTAAATTTTGATTCCATGGTCTGTAGTGTTGTTTTCAACCTTGAATTTTATTCTTCGTGAATTTTTTTTATTCTTTCTTAGCATAAACAATCGTCTATTGCTCAACAACACATTCCATGGTGGATGTTATCTCCTCAGTGTATTTTTCATTTTTCTATTCATTAATATTTCATTTTACATAACCTTCTGTACTAATAAAATCATTTAAATTTCACTAATGTTTGAATATTTACCCCACTAGATGAAACATTTTTAATCATTAGTTTCATAAAAATCATCAATATCTCACAAGCACTATTTCATGAAAGGAATATTACTTACTTATTCATTTCCTTTAAGTTGTTTTCTTTCATCATAATACCAATACTACCACAATAAAAATTGGATGATATCTAATTATATGATGAATCAAAAATTAAATTCAATGGATACATGTAATGACATAACATCCACTGTAATAATTGTCCTCTTCTAATGAAATTATATTATAGAATTCATCATATATTGGTAGATTTCATGATACCACTCTATTGTTCACATATATAACAAAATTTTTAAATAATTGATGACAACCCATGTCATGTAATAACACATGGTAAGGAAAAACTTTTTAGTACATGTGTACAAATAGAGGATTGTTTCTATGTCAAATGATCTTATACTTCCCTTCACATAGTGTCTTCCAAAAGATCTATCCTTATTTACTTCCATGTTAGTAATATGAAAACTTTTCAAAATCTCCCCATATATAATGGTTCCTTGTTTTGTTTGAATGAATAGAAATATTTCATTTTTGTTTAAACTTCAATTATCCCAAATATCAATTGGACATCACCTTTATATAAGTATTATTCCTCGCCACTAATTCAAAAGTATTTTTTGATAAATCATAGACATCATGTATATTAAAATTAGTTAAATATAATTTCATAGAATATGATGCCAATAAATTATTGGATTGAATGTATTGAAATGTATTTGAATAGGAAGTTTCCCTTATTTTAATTGTATGACAATCATTTAATTGTGGTTGTATTTCTCAAATAACTCGTTGTAATGATTCCATATTTGACCTAAAATGAGAACCAAAAAATTGAAAGTAAAAAATATGTTTTAGAATCATTAAACATAGAATGGTATTTTAATTTCCAATGGTTGTTGAAGTGGTAGTTCTAGTGTAATTTCCATTTGAAGTTCTAGTGGAAGTTCAATTGAAATATAAATTCAAATCATGACTGGAAGTTATAGTGGGGAAGAAATAGAACAATGCCTCCTGAATCTCGTAAATATTTTAGTGTAATATAGGGAAACAATTTGTTTGTGGATTCCATAAAATATAGTATAGGTTCCAGGAAAAATATAAGGTAAAATTTCACATTATTTTTATTTAATAGGACTATAAGTTACTGTATATGTTTTAGTAAAATCTAAACTAAATATTTCGATGGGGAAAAAATAATAATTTCCACTAAAATACTATGAAAAATATAGTTCTATATAAAAAACATGTTTCTTTTCTGGATTGCATAAATTTAACACCCCAAGATTTCATAGTACGTTATTTCTTCGAATTAAATCAATAACTTTCACTACACGCAACTCCGAGTTCAAGAGCACCACAACATACCAAACTAGCCTTTCAAAAGCGGTTATGAACAGTATGAACAAAACTTTGAACTTTATATGATCCTAATAATTTTATAATCCATATTTTGAGTTTCTTAGATATAATTTAAGAACTAATTCATTTTTTGGTGATAAAATATGTATTTTTCAAAAAAAATGCACTTTTACAGCCTTTTAATAGTGAACCCTTATAAAATCCAATATTTGAAACTTTAATATATTCAATTTTACAAAATAAACTTCTTCTTTAGATTTGGGACATAAGAATTTAGTTTCAATAAATTTTTGGTATTTTTCTGATAACATTCATATTTGGGTGAATAGTGAAAAATATATATTTTAACTGGAAAAAAACATTTTTAATCAAAATAATTTATAGTGTAAAATTATACATATTAGTGTATTGGAAGTATAAATAGATTATATTTTTTTCATTAAATCCAATTCTGGTCATTGTGAGTAATTTTACTTTGAAATTGGACATAAACAAGTGTCAATCTTTTGATATTTATTATTTCTTAAAAAATACGCCTTTTGGTTTTGACAACGGGAATTAATTTTAAATTAATAAATGAAAATTATATGTTTTTAATTTGGTAAAATAAGCATAATTTTTGAATTTAGAATATAAAAATTATCTTATGGTGAAATTTTAGTATTTTTATGAAAACTTTCAATTTTTGATGAATAGTGAAAAACACTAAGTTATTGGTTAAAACTGACTTTTTATTTAAATAATTATTTATTTTATTTAAATTTTTTTAAGTAAAAATAGATACATAATACCTATATAAGTTCAATATAATTCATTGGGTTCATTTTATAATAATTTTAGATATGTAAAAATTTTATTAAACTTTAACCGTCTTTTACCCACCTCCTAAGAGAATTTGCATAAAACATAGTTTTACAGCTTCTGTGAGTTTAATTTAAACAAATTTAGAGACACGGTTAACCTCATTAAATAAAATTTGGTTCAATAAGATGAAATTAATTTTTGGTGAATAGTAAATTTTGACTTTTATTTATTACAGTTAAAGGTAAATAGGGTAATTCAAGGTAAAAAGAATATTATAATAATAAAAAATTATCTTAACACTTGTCATAACCTTATTGGATGATCTATGGATGACAATGGACATATTTGGGTCTATTTTTTGACCCCCTGGACCTACTTATGGATGATAATGTCACTTTATTTTAATTAACTTAGAGGAAAAAATGACAAAAACAACTATCTTTTAGTAAATAAATTTTTCCAAATGACAAAATAGAATATCATTTAGTAAATAAATTTTTATATGGGGTTATATAAGTCATCCTTTAGACTATATATATTCATTGGAATGCAAAAATGATTTCCTAAATAATGGTATTTCATTTATATTTTCCATACATTATATAATTTATTTTATTTATGACCCAATGATGATGTAGTAATTACCTTATTAATGAAAGAATAAAATAAATGGTATTATAAATATTAAAATAAATATAACTTCAATGTTTTTATGACATAAACGAATTTTATAGGTGAATGTGACATGTTAGGGTTGATTCAATGTATCTTTTTTGAAGTAATAAAGTTGTGATGACTTTCACAAAAAACAAAATACCAAATAGGGTCAAAATTGACATAAATTAATATTTAAAAAAAATACTATATTATTGGTTGATATAATATTCTTAAAGATTTTAGGTTCGTCCAAAGGGCTTAAATGAAATTATATATGTCATTAATGATCCACTTGAGGTTCCCTTGGAAGTTTATTCTATGTTTATTAACAATATAGAGTAAGAATAAAAGAAGACACGGTAAAAGATAAACTATTTAACTAAGAGATAAATCTAAAAGATAAGGTTAAAATGGTAACCTAAACTTTTCTAAAACCTATTGGTTGAGAGGATTTCGACCCATAACCACCTAAGGCTCGAAATAAATTTATTTGGAACTATTATAAACTAAATATGATTGTATAATAAATTTATACTTTAATCTTTTCCTAAAGTGACTTTCACCCTTATTATAAAAGGGAACTTCCCCTTCTCTCAAAATCACATCTCCAAAGACATTTGGATCGGCCAACCCCTGTCCAAATATCCTCCCAAATTCCCTAACTTTATCCTAGAGGCCTTAGTTATATATGAAATCACTACCACAAAAATAGTTTTTCCCAGCACTGACATTTATCAGCGCTAACGAAATAGCACTGATAAAGGGTGGTGCCTCTATCCGTGCTAAAAAAGCACTAATAAAGGGTCCCTTTATCTGTGCTAAAAAAAGAGCTAATAAAAGCAGCCCTTTATCAACGTTTTTTTAGCACTGATAAAGGTACCCCCTTTATCAGTGCTTTTTTTAGCACTGATAATGGGACCCCCTTATTAGTGCTTTTTGTAGCGCTGATAAAGGGTCGATTTCAAAAAAAATTAATTAAAAACATTATATTAATATATAAATAAATAAATATAGTTATATTGATATAAATATATTATATAATTTTTAAATATATTTTAGATAAGTATAAATATACATTTACACTTAATATACTTAATATATAAGATATTTAGTGAAAATGGCTTATAAAAAATGTAAAAATATATTTTCAATTAATAATTTGATAATTATTATGGAGTAATAGTCATTTAATAACAATTTGAAGACTAAAAAAATTAAAAAAAATTAAGAAAAGATACAAAATATGTTGAAAACTCAACTCGAACATCAAACAGCCATAACTTTTGATCCGGGTATTTGTTTCAGATCTACCACATTTCAAATCAAAGCCTGTGATGAGCTCTACATTGATATGATCGGGGAAACCCCAGTCATGTTTTTTTAGGCCAAAAGATGCCCAAAAGGCCTCCAAAACTTAGTTTTTAGTCATGGTACCCCAATTTTTTAACATTTTGTGGATTTTCTGCCTTGTTTAAGGGGGTATTATTGGCTTTTTTTGGTGGGGACTGAATTTATTCCAAGGTATTACATTCATATTGAAATTATGACTTTGAAATTTCATCATTGTTTATAATTCTCTACTATTTATAATCAAATATATAACTATATGCGCATATTTTTTATATATTCACACCTAAAAATTTAATTATAAATACAATTAATAAAATATATTTATATATATAATATATTAGATTTATCTAAATAATTACTAATATCCATTTTATTTAAAATACAAATATATAAATATTTATGTACCTATACATTAATCTAACTATATATATATATTAATATACTTATATATATATATATATTAATATGACTATAAATATATACATTAATATCACTATAAATATATATATTAATATCACTATATATATATATATTAATTTTACTATATATATATTAATATAACTATATATATTAATATATATATATATATATTACTATACGAATAAATATAACTATATATATAGATATATATTAATATAACTATAAATATTACGTTAACTATATATATATTAATATAACTATATATATTAAAATTAATATATACTACTATATGAATAAATATAAATATATAGATATAGATATATATTAATATAACTATATATATATATTAATATGACTATATATATATTAATATAAATATATATTACTATACAAATAAATATAACTATATATATATATATTAATCATGAAATGGAAAACAAATCAAAATTGAGGAGTGATAAGGGCTTAGGTGCGCAATGGGGAGGTCTCGAATTCAAATCCTGGTAGAGGCAGGGGCGTGCGCGCATGGGGCAATATGGGAGAAAGTGCTGATAAAGGGTAGAGGGGGTGTGTGGGGCGCCGTAGGGTGGAGGAAAATCATTGTAAAGGAGGGGGGCTCAAATGCTATAAAATCACCCCCCCGATTGGCAGTATTTTTTATGTTTATTTATTTTTTTACCATTTATCAGTGCTTTTTTAAAAGCGCTGATTAAAATAGGTCCTTTATCAGTGCTAAAAGTAAAGCGCTGATAAAGGAAGTGCTCATAATGGGGTCTTTTATCAGTGCTAAAACAAAGTGCTGATAAAGGACCCTTTTATCAGCGCTTTCTTTTAGCACTGATAAAAGGGGTCTTTATCAGCGCTTTTTAGAGCGTTGATAAAGGGGACCCCCCTTTCTCTTCGCTACCTTTAATAGTGCTTTTCTAGCACTGTTAAATGCCAATTTTTTGCACTCATAAAATTCATATTTGTAGTAGTGAATCTAACCTATGGAGTCCTTTTGATCAAATAAATGTAAGAACCCGAAGAAGTGGTAAATATTTCATCACCTCTTTCAAGTTCTTTTATTCTTCCACTTCCTCTGTCTTTTTTGTTTCCATTATAAGACAATAACTCTATTATCTTCTATATATAGTGATGTTATTATAAATATGGTACAAAAATATTCATTATTTTATCCATCCTATGAATGAAATGTCACCATACGTGCGTACGTACGGCTTACCGTGTCCACGTCGTGGTGTAGTAGTTATTTAATACATTATTATTTGGATTGGAACAATAATGATGTATAATTGATGTAAATAATTAGTATAACATGTTGATGATTCTGTATTTATGATATGACATCTATTTATATACTATTTTAAAAAAAATAATTATATTATCGCTCGTGCGTACGTACAGATTACTGTCTCCACGACGCGATGAGATTCATTTCCTTGTTCACCATTCAACGATGATTATAAAAATATATATTATTAATAAGTGTGTAATATATGAAATAATTATTCTACTAGAGATATATTTATGTATGAATGTAATTATTTATTTATTTATGTACATGCATATATCTTATTCAGTTACTTTCGTTCAATATGATATGAAAATTGAAACAGCTTCTATGCGTACGTACGACTTACCGTCTCCATAAATGGTGCCTTCCATTTCATATATACATTTTTTATAAATATTTATATTCAAAATATATATGATATATAAATCAAGTTTTATATTCTGGAATCATTAAAATCATTATCTAAATGATACGATCAAGAATAACAAGTTAAAACACATACGATAAAGCAAGCGATTATTACCCGAAATGTTAATTTAACATGGAAATCATTATTAAATGGTTAGTATAAAGTCAAAAATGAATCATTTATGATATAATAATTATTAATATAGTTTTTTTATAATTTAATAACATACTATGGTCATTATACAAGAGATTAAATGTACCCTCGACCAAAGGAAAGTGCAAGGTAAGGGTTAATTTCACAATCTCTTTATTATCTGAGGTTATTTTTACGTAAGTATATACTGGGAAATATTTATTATCCATATAAATGTTTCATTAAATAGTTTTCAAATGGATTATTTTTAAGGTAATTTTTACTAAAACATCATTTTAAATGTTTTACAGATTTATTCTTCTAAACCATTCTCATTAATGTCCATGTTTTCAAAATGGTTTTAAGGATGTATTTATATGGATATGAATGTTTAAAAATGTCAATTCCTTTCAAAAGTTTCAATGTTTTATATGACACTTTGAATCATAAATATCTTTTAAATGACATCCTTTATAAATTGTGTGACTTTTAAAAAAATGATTTCATGAAAAAAGGGATATTTCTCTCAATGATTTTTATTGATCATTTTCAACTATGTCCACTACAAGAAAACCGTCGTTTAGCGGCGGTTTTTTCGCGGTGGTTTTTTCGCGGTGATTTTAAAAACCGCCGCGAAATGCGTTTCGGGCCGGCATTTCGCAGCGTTTTTGAAAACCGCCGCGAAAAAACTGCTGCTAAACGGCAAAAAAAATTATTATTATTATTATTATTATTTTTTAATTTTATTCGATGATTAGCGGTGGTTTTTTTAAAAACCTCCGTGAAATAGCGGAGGTTTCAGTAAAACCGCCACGAAATGAAATGAAAAAATAAAAAAAAACATGAGAAACCCCGAAATCACTAAAACGAACATAACTTTTGATCCGGGTGTCCGTCGAAGCGCCACGACCAATCAAATCGAAGCTCATGAAGAGATATAGAGGCACATATAATCAAAACCATGAGACGGTCTAAGGTGCAGAAGATATTAGAGTTATCAGAAAGTTGAAAAAAGTTCTCCTACTTCAAACGGCCATAACTTTCGCTCCGAGTGTCCGTTTGGGCTCTACCACATATCAAATTGAAGCCAGAAAAGAGATCTATGCACAAAATCGACAGAAACAAGCTTCTCTCATGTTTTTTGACCCCAAAAACCCCTCTGAAGGCCTCCAAACCCCCGTTTTCTCACCGATGTCCCGTCGAACTTGTCTTCAAACGGACCTAACTTTTGATCTGCAAGTCAATTCGGCCTCCTCCACCTGCCAGATCATAGCTCGTTCCATGAGCTTCAGTTTGACTGGTCGCGGCGCCCACATGCACTCCTAGATCATAAGTTATGGCCTTTTAGTGGGTATCGGGTTTGTTATGTTTTTCAATGCCTTGTTTCTAGCACCTGTTCCCCGTCAGCTTTTTTTTTAAATGGTCGTAACTTCCGATCCGCCTGTCCATTCAGACTCTTTCAGGTTTCAGGTTGAAGAACGTTTCAGGATCTTTGATTTGACAGGTCGCGGATCTAAAACGGACTCTCGGATCATAAGTTATCTCTGTTATTTATATTTATTTATTATTTATTATTTATATTTATTTATTATTTATTATTTATTATTTATTATTTATTATTTATTATTTATTATTTATTATTTATTATTTATTATTTATTATTTATTAATTTATTATTTATTGTTTATTGTTTATTGTTTATTATTTATTATTTATAGTTTATTATTTATTATTTATGATTCATTATTGATTATTGATTATTGATTATTGATTATTGATTATTTATTATTTATTATTTATTATTTATTATTTATTAATTTATTATTTATTATTTATTATTCCTTGTTTATTATTTATTATTTATTATTTATCTTTATTTATTATTTATTATTTATTATTTATTATTTATTATTTATTATTAATTATTTATATTTATTTATTATTTATTATTTATTATTTATATTTATTTATTATTTATTATTTATTATTTATTATTTATATTTATTTATTATTTATTATTTATTATTTATTATTTATATTTATTTATTATTTATTATTTATATTTATTTATTATTTATATTTATTTATTATTTATTATTTATATTTATTTATTATTTATTTTTTATTATTTATTATTGATTATTTATTGTTTATTTTTTATTGTTTATTATTGATTATTGATTATTTATTATTTATTATTTATTATTTATTATTCCTTATTTATTATTTATTATTTAGTATTTATTATTATCGAGTTTATATCTATTATTTATGTATTATTTGTTTTTTCAATTAATATATATAAGTATATTAAATTCTGTTTATTAACCACATGGCGAGCTTGCTGGAGTTGTAAAGTCTTTGGAAAATATGCAAGAGGTTAGGGGTTCAAATCTCACCAAACACAGAATTTCTTTATATTGCATGGGCATGCATGGGCATGCATGTTCATGTGCATGGGATGTGCATGCATGGATAAATAAATAAATAAATAAAATAAATACGAAATAAAAAAAATAATAAATACGAAAATAAATAAATAAGTCAAATACAAAATAAAATAAATAAAATAAATAAATACGAAATAAAATAAATAAAATAAATAAATACAAAAAATAAGTAAATAAATAAATAAATAAATAAAATAAAATAATTAATATAAAAAAAATAAATAAATAAATAAATAAATAATAAAATTAAAAATAAAAAAATAAAAAAACCACCGCTAAAAAACTGTCGTGAAACGTTCTGCAACAGTTTTGAAAACCGCCATGAATAGTTTCCCGACGCACGATTTAGGGGCGGTTTAAACCGCCGCGAAACGAAAAAAACCGCCGCTAAATGCCTTTTTTTCCGTAGTGGTTGACATCATTTACTGGATATTATTATTGATCGAGGTTGATTTATTATGATAAAAAACTTCCATCTTATATTGAATAATTGGTAGTATGTTTGAATGTGGATGTGTTATTTTTATACCATTAATGGTTTATGGATAAAGTATTGACACTTCATTTTCTATTTTTAATATGAATGTTCATGTTATGTTTAAACCTTTTCATTTGAGGAATGAATTGGACATAGTAAGTGATGGGTGGAGCCCGCTATAGATCCTTGATGCATTGGTAGGTCTAATGAGATAAACTAGTTTCTTGGCACAAGGCCTTGAAAAAAAATTTATATTTAGTCTTGGCATGAGGCCTTGACTATGTGGTCATGATGTTCGGCTTTGGTCATTCCCTCATTATGGAATTAGTTATTGCATGTGATTATTCGACTAGTAGAATATATATGTGCTTGTTTATATAGTAATGTTTGATTTATATTTTTCCATATTATTTTCATGTTTATGTTTAAATAGGTTTTTGTTTTTATCACACATCTTGCCTTAAAATTTTATAGCTTCCGCTAAATTATTTACCCTTACAGGGCATCTGAGCTCACCCCTATCTTATGTTTTATTTTCCCAGGATTCCAAAAAATGTATTATGAATGATATGTAGGGCTAAGCAAAACAGAATAGTGGCATTCTCAAAGAACTATCTATGCTGTGTTTTATGTTTGAAACTGTAATTTGAAGTTAATATATGTAATCTATTTTCCAAACCTGGTAAATTGATCGGTCCTTCAGGACTTGATTCTTTGTAATCATGCCAATGTATTAAAATAATGCACCGGCTCTGGGTAACTGGTGTCGGGGCGTTACAGTTTCTATCATAGGAAGTTTAGCAATAACATTGGAAACTAGATTTAGATAAAATTTTATTAGAGCACATTACCCTAAGATATACTTTGAGGATTAGTATAGAATAACTTCCTATAATTTTGGTAATTTAGAGATTTTGTGAGTTTTACTAGAAATACATCTCTGTTTTGATACGAGCAGGTAGATTCGGCTCTGGCACAGATGTACTTAGGGGTAAATCCCAAAAATATCACTTTGATCTAGACTCAAACGGGAACTGGTGCATGACAACGGGCCTTACTACACTTTTTTATGACACTCACAGGGGATAAGCTTAGGATAATTCACATTTTCATTTCAATCCATTATGATGGATTTCAGATTAAATACTTCCAAAAAGAATTTTTTTTTATTATTATAGATTATATATATAAACTGTTCAATTTACGTTAGATATTTTACAAGTTAGGAATTATTCATTGTGATTCATAAACTGACCTAGTGTATGCCATTGTTTAGAAATGGCACCCAGAAGAAGGATTGAGAACTCCAGCAATACGTATGATCCAAAGAGTAGGAAGGATCATATTGATCATGGTATTAAGACAACATTTTTAAAGGAAATATCCTCCCATGTATTCTCAACATATGAAGAAATAATATTATGTGTTATTAAGAAAAGAAAATAATTATCTGAGTCATATGGATTTGAATGGATATAAGAAAAGAAAAAGGATGGAAGAGAGAAATATGGATAAATAGAAGAGGGGAAAGAAGGATTTTCCCATATGTGATAAATGTGGAAAGAATCACCTTGTTAAATGCTTGAAGGGAATGAGAGTTTTTTAAGTGTGGAGAAATGGAACACCAAGTACATGATTGCAAGGGTAAGAAAAAGGTTCCAAATATAAAATGCTTCATCTATAAGGTGTTGGGACACTACGTGAATCAATGTACTAGTCATCATAGTATAACGCAAATGATGCTATTGATAATAATCAAGTTATGATATGACCTCAAATGAACAGGAATGAATAGTGTTCTTATGTTGTTATTATAGAATTATTTCATTTGAGTGTTGTATCAATAGTATACTGGTTATATGAATTATGGAGATAAGTAAGGATTGTACTACAATACTATTTTACTGAGGATTTGAGATTATATGGTTCTAAGAAAATTAACTTAATAGTAAGATAAACTTTTTGGAAAATACATGGTTGATGGAAAGTTAATTCTTAATATGGTCTTTATGATGAGGTAGTTATTTTGGAATAAGAGATTGTTGATTTGGATAAATTATATTGGATATTTTTCACTAACTTGAAACTAATTAATGGTTTTTATATTCCATCACTGTTGGAGTTTACAACATTTTTAGATAGAAGGAGTATATCTAGTATTCTATAAGGTATAAGGGATCATTAAAGTAATCCATACAGTTTTATGGTAATTCAAGATGTTGTAGTGTTTTTAAAGAATACATGATGAAGGCGTTCACATGTTATTACCTATAAAAAAAGAATCTTCATTGTGTTGAACTTCCTTATAAATTTTGGACTGAGCGTTTGGACAGAAGTATTTTGGATAAGTCTAGTTGAGATTATTTTTTGATTTCAATAAAAAGGACAACCCGAAGGTCGGGCAGCAACCTGTCACATCTAGTAAGGCCGTAAGACTTGAACCCACAACTAAAGGGTGACAAGGGTGTATCACCTACCACTGGGCCACATTATGTCCAGGATTGAAAAAAGTAGTTCTTTTTAATGTCTGGTAGATGAAATATAAAATCATTTTTTTGGAACCCTATATGAATAGGATAAGTAGAATATTTTTTAAGTTCTATTATCATTTAGATTGAATTATGAGTTTGTGGTAGAAATTAGTTAAAGTATGGATCTCTACTTGTCAAGTATATATTTTATTTTTTATTCTCTTATTCTATGAAGAAATTAATTCTTAAACTTTAGGTAAGGGATCTTATAACTAAAAATGTGTTATCCTAATACCTTTTGTTTTCTTGAACCGATAATATTTTAAAACATTATAGATTGATGGCTTTGAGGCCTTCAATTCTACAATTGTTTATGACTGATGACCTCAATCACTTCCTATAAATATTTACATTTTTCCTCCAATTATGTTTCTCTAATTTCCACCAATGTTCTCCTAATCAAGATCATAATTTGGTGGTGAATTTTTCATTCCCCATTTCCTCTTATTAAGACTAAATTTAGTTAACCCAATTTTCGATGTGGGTTTTCCCAAAATGGTATTTTCTATTTTCAACCATTTATTTTCGAAGAACAATTTCAAATTGCAAGAATGCAATTTATTGAAGGAGGGAAAATGTAATACCCCATGATTTTATAGTATGTTATTTCTTCAAAGTAATTCAATAACTTTCACTACATGTAACACCGAGTTCAAGCGCACCACGACTTACCAAACTAACTGTTAAAAAGTGATTATGAATAGTATTAACTAAATTTTGAACATTATATAATCCTAATAATTTTAGAATCCATATTATGAGTGTCTTAGACATAATGTAAGAACTAAATCATTTTTTTCAGATAAAAGATGTATTTTTGAAAAAAAATTGCACGTTTACCACCTTTTAACGGTGAACCCTTGTTAAATCCAATATTTGAAACTTTTATATTTCAATTTTACAAAGTAAACTTCTTATTTAGAATTATAACATAAGAATTTAGTTTCAATAAAAAAAATTTCTGATAACTTTCATATTTGGGTGAATAGTGAAAAATACTATATTTTAACTGAAAACAACTTTTTTAATCAAAATAATTTATAGTGTTTAATTATACATTTTAATGGTTTAGAAGTATAAATAGATTATATTTTTACCATTTAATCCAATTCTGGTCATTGTGAGTAATTTTACTTTGAAATTGGATATAACAAGTGTTAATCTTTTGATAGTTATTATTTCTTAAAAATTATGTCTTTTGGGTTTGACAATAAGAATTAATTTTAAATTAATAAATGAAACTTAAATGTTTTTAATTTGGTAAAATAGACTTAATTTTTGAATTTAGAATATCAAAATTATATTAGGGAGAAATTTTGGTATTTTTCTGAAAACTTTTAATTTTTGATGAATAGTGAAAAACACTAAGTTATTGGTTAAAACTGACTTTTTATTTAAATAATTATTTATTTTATTTAAATTTATTTAAGTCAAAAATACATATATAATACCTATATTAGTTTAATATAATTTATTGGAGTCATTTTATAATAAGTTTAGATATATGAAAATTTTATTGAACTTTTACCATCTTTTACCCACCTCCTTGGAAAATTTGCAAATTTTCCCAAAACATAATTTTACTGATATTGTGAGTTAAATTTAAAAAATCCAAGAAAGAAGGTTAATATAATTAATTAAAATATGGTTCAATAAGATGAAAATAATTTTTGGTGAATAGTATGTTTTGACTTTAATTTACTGCAGTTAGAGGTAAATAGGGTAATTCAAGGTAAAAAGAATATTGTAATAAAACAAAATTACCTTAAAATTGGTCCTAACCTTATTGGATGAGCCATGTCCGACCATGGGAATATTTGGGTCTATTTTGGGACCCCATGTAGACACTTAGGAATGATAATGACACTTTATTTTAATTAACTTAAAGGAAAAATGACAAAAAAAATATCCTTTAGTAAATAAATTTTTACATGGGGTTATATAAGTCATAATTTCTACTATAAATATTAATTGGAAAGTTAATAATATTTTTCTACATAATTTTATTTTATTTATATTTTTAAGACATTAAATAATTTAATTTATTTTTGACACAATAATGATGTTGTTTTTACCTTATTAATGATTGAATCAAATAAATGATATTATAAATATTATAATAAATATAATTTCAAAGTTTTTATGACATACACTAATTTACAAAGTTAATATGATATGTTTTTTCTTTTTCAATGTATCGTTTTTGAAGTAATAAAGTTGTGATGAATTTCACAAAAACAAAATACCAAATATTATCAAAATTGACATAAATTAATATTTAAAACAAATACTATATTATTGGTTGATATAATATTACTAAAAATAAAAGGATCATAAAAAGGTATTAAATAACATTATATATGCCATTAATGATCCACTTGAGGTTCTAGTTAAAGTTTTGAGTATGTTTATTAACCATATAGAGTTAGAATACAAGAACACAAGGTAAAAGATAAACTATTTAACAAAAAGTTAAATCTAAAAGATAAGGTGACAATGGTTACCTAAACTTGTCAAAAACCAATTGGTTGAGAGTATTTGGACCCATGACCACCTAAGGCTCTAAATAAATTCATTTTTAACCATTATAAACTGATTATTATTGTATAATAAATTAATAATTTAATCTTTTTCTACAGTCACCATCATCCCTCTTATAAAAGGGAACTTCCCCTTCTCTCACGATCACACCCCCAAATCCATATGGCTCAGAAACCCCTCCCAAAATATCCTCCCAACATACCTCAAATTTTCATAGAGGCATTATTTTGATCTTAAATCCAACTTAAGGATCCCTTTTGATCAAATCAAAAGTAAGAACCTGAAGAAGAGGTAAATATTTCATCACCTCTTTCAAGTTCTTTTCTTCTTCCACTTCCTCTTTCTTTGTTGTTTCCATTATAAAACAATAACTCCATTATTTTCTATATACCGTAATGTTATTAAAAATATGTTACAACCATATTCATTATTTTATCAATCCTATGAATGACATGTCACCATATGTGCGTATGTACGGCTTACTGTCTCCACATTGTGGTGTAGTTGTTATTCAATACATTATTATTTAGATGGGTATAATAATGATGTATAATTGATTTAAATAATAAATATAAATTTTAATGATTCTGTATTTATGATATAAAATCTATTTACAAACTATTTTAAATTAAAATAATGATATTATCTCTCGTGGGTAAGTACGGATTACCGTCTATACGACGCGATGAGATTCATTTCCATGTTCACCATTCAACGATGATTATAAAAATATATATTATTAATAAGTATGTAATATATGACATAATTATGCTACTAGAGATATATATATATATATATATGTATTTATGTATGTATGTATGTACTTACATATATCTTATTCACTTACTTCCATTCAATACGATATGAAAACAGAAATGGCGTTTATGTGTATGTACGGCCTACCATCTCCATAAACGGTGTCTTCCATTTCATATATACATCTATTATAAATATTTATATTCTAAATATATATGATATATAAATCAAGGCTTATATTCTGGAATTATTTAAATCATGATCTAAATGACACGATCAAGAATAACAAGTTAAAACACATATGATAAAGAAAGCGATTATTAACCAAAACGTTAATTTAACATTGAAATAATTATTAAATGGGTAGTATAAATTTGTAAATTAATTAGGTATGATATAATAAATATTAATATGGTTCTGATTTAATTTAATAACATACTATGGTCATTATACAAGAAGTTAAACGTACCCTCGACTAATGGAAAGTGCAAGGTAGGTGTTAATTTCAAAATCTCTATATTATCCAAGGTTGTTTTTACGTAAGTATCTACTGGGACATATTTATTATACATGTCCATTTTTCATTAAATAGTTTTCAAAGGGATTATTTTTAACGTAATTTTTATTAAACCATCATTTTAAATGTTTTAAAGATTTATTCTTCTAAACTTTTCTCATTGATGTCCATGTTTTCAAAATGGGTTTAAGGATTTATTTATATGGACATTAATGTTCTAAAATGTTAATTACTTTCAAAAGATTCAAATTTGTTTGGGACAATTTGATTATAAAATATCTTTTAATTTATTTATTTTATAAATTGTGTGACTTTTAAATAAATAATTTCATGAAAAAAGGGATATTTTTCTTAAAGAGTTGTACTTATCATTTTCAACTATGTCAACATCCATTACTGAATATTATTATTGATAGAGGATGATTTATTATGATAAAAATACTCCATATTGTATTGAATATTTTGTGTTATGTTTGAATGTGGATGTGTTATTTTTATACAATTCATGTTTTATGGATAAATTACTAACATTTCGTATGATAGTTTTAATACGAATGTTTATGTTATGTTTAAACCTTTTCATATGAGGAATGCATTGGACTTAGTAAGTGACGGGTGGAGCCCTATATAGCTCATCGATGAATCTATAGGTCTCATGAGACAAAATACTATCTTGGGACAAGGCCTTGACTAAAAAATTATTTGTAGTCTTGGCATGAGGCCTTGACTATGTGGTAATGATGTCTGATGTTAGGCATTCCCTCATTATGAAATTTGTTATTAGATGTGATTATTCGACTAGTAGAATATCCATGGGCATGTTTCATGGTAATGTTTGATATATTTTTTCCATATTATGTTCATGTATATATTTAAAAAGGCTATTTTTTATCACACATCTTGCCTAAAAAGATTATAGCTTCTGCTAAATTATTTACCCTTATTGGGAATCTGAGCTTACCCCATTCTTATGTTTTATTTTCCCAAGATTCCTAGAAGTGTATTATGATTTATATATAGGGTTAAGATAAAGTGAATAGTGGTGTTCTCAAAGAACTATCTATGCTGTGTTTTATGTTTGAAAATGTAATGTAATGTTAATATATGTAATCTATTTTACAAGACTGCTAAACTGATCGGTTCTTCGGGACTTGATTCCTTGTAATCATTCCAATTTATTAAAATAATGCACTGGATCTGGGTAACTAGGGTCGAAGAGTTACAATAAATCATATTATAGGTTTTACTAAAACCACAAGGTATCCATGCACTATAATTAGATTTAATAGTATAGGAAGTTCCACTAGAGTTTATACTGGATGTTCCAATAGTTATTCTGGTAGAATATCTATTATATGTTCAAGGGAGAAGGAATAAAAAATCCCACTTCAAATCAATATAAATTTATATGAAATATAGAAAACGTGTTTTTTGGGGATTCCAAAAATAATATCACATGTCCTAATAATAACTTAATTTAACATTGCATTGAATATTTCTAGAATAGAATAGAAAAATTCATGTGGATAATCCGATGGATATTTCATTTGAATTTATAATTGAATCACAACTAGAAGTTTGAAAAGAATCTCAATTAAAAATTTCATTGGAATCTTCTTTATAAATTACAGAGGTGAAAAGAGAAAAAATCCACATTTACCATAAAAATATAAAATTCAATAGAATACAGGTTTGTTTGTGGCTTCCTGAAATTACTGTATCTGTTTTTGTCAAAAAATAAGGAAAACTTCCTAGAAGAATATTGTAAGATACACTATAATTTATAATAGAATATCCAATATAATACAAGTAGAATGTGAACTAGAAGTTCTGGAGTGAAATCATTAAAAAGATAGATACAAATAAACTTCTAGTGGCTCTAATGTTGGAACATATTGTATAAATTCTAGGTAGATTTTCCACTAGAGGTTTTAGTTAGACCTCCATTGGATTTTCCTATGGAGCAGTCATTAGTAAAATAGTAAAACCATGTTTTATTCTCTCTTCACATGGGATGTAGTGGACTTTAAATCTAAATATATGATTTTAAAATTGAGAATATATAGACATACAATATTGAATGAAAACTGAATGTAAGAAATATGTATTAAAAATGAATTGTAATAAGATAACATGTATATTTTAAAAAAAATTGAATATATATTTCCAACTTATAAGATAGTATAGATTTTATGAGTGATAAATGTTTGAATTTAAGAAGAAATATATAATCTATGTGATATTATTATTCATCCATTATTCATTAGTTTATAAAAAAATATTTTCAGGGAATGAGACATAGAAACAAAATAGTAACCCTCCCTCTAGGGGAAGATGAATTTTCCATTTTCCCTAGATAAGGATTATGGGAAACATGAAATTGTGTTCACTATATAGTATCAAATCATTCCAATCAACCCCTACATTATGCTATAACCATCACAGTCACTCTTGGAATAATAATTAAGGTCAACATCCATCATAAACATACCCAATTAATTGGAGGTAGATATAGGACCCACCATTCATCATAAAAAATTCTCAAGAACCAGAACATAATCATAAAACAAGAATAATTTCATCCTAAAAAAATTCTGTACTATTTTTTAAAAAAATATATAAATTTAAAATATGTTTTTTTAAAAGTTCCTTAAATCTGGCTCACCTTATTTCAAAGGTGTTCGTACCTCCACATTAATTATTCTCCTTGATAGCCTCCTTAAAAAGATGTATTTGGAATTTTTCTGAGGCAAGAAGCTCTTGGACGTGAGGAATTAGCTTGGGATGGAAATTGGGCTAAAATTAAACAAACTACAAGGCATTGAAGTGTGAGGAGAAATGGTGGGGAGGGGTGGTATTTATAGTGGAGGAGAGTAGATTTTTCTTATTATTTTATTCATTTGTTTATTATAATGGATCAACAATATGAATATTTAGATCATTATCACTAAATATATTAAAATAATAAAGGAGGATATGAGATTATGGTTCTTACATCTGTGATGTTTCATGGAATAATTTTTTTAACATATAATGTTAATATACTGTAAAATACAATATTTCACTATTCGAAAAAATTCAACTATTTTAGAATAATACAAAAAAGAACCCAAAGCATTTTTAAATATTTATAATTAAAAAATGAACTCAATTTAATGAAATAAAATTTATAAAAATAGAAGATTAATTTTTAATTAAGATCATTATTTATTCTAAAAATACCAATTTTGAAATTATAACTGACTTTATAAAACATTTAAAAATTAACTAAGGTCTCATATAATTATTTTATAATATTATGAAAATAGAATAAAAATTTATGAATCTATTTTAAGATGATATATTTTGAATAAAATTAATATATCATTTATAAAATTATAATTAAAAATTATGTGTCAACAAATACCAACACTTAATTTTGAATTTTCAAACCATTCATTTACATAATCCATTATATAAATATATCATATTTCCACTAATAAGATACATATATTTTATTTTTCCTCTCATAGAAGATGTTACTATTCAATTAGTATATATTCCTTAATTTTTATAAATACTAATTATTTCATTTTATATTTACAATTCATTTTATTATTTAATTCCAGGAAGAAATAAATTATAAGTACCTGAGTTTCTACATTAAACCCACCTAATAGAGTTTCTATCCTTGTAATTTTTATTTATATATTAATAAAGTGAGGATATATTTCCCTCATAGAATTTTCATAATACCATATTTCTTCTTCAACCATGTGGTTTATCTACAAAACCTTTACATGATGAATTACCATATTCCACAATAATTTCTCTATATGATCAAGAACCTCAGAAGGTTTCTCTTCATATTAAAGGTTCTCTTCTAGATGAATTATTTTTTTGATCAAAACATTAGATGAATCTGGCACAAAAAATCATAACATCGAAACATGAAAAACAATGTGTACCTCAGATAAAAAATGAGGTAAGGCTATACAGAAGGAAACTGGTCCATCTTTCTACAGTACATTATAATGTATAATAAAACATGGACATATCTTTTATTTCTTAGCAAGATTCAAACCACTAATTAAAGGAGTGATTTTATAGAAAACGTGATCACTTACACTAATAGAAAATTCCGTCCTCCTGTTATTTTCAATAATTTTCTTCCTAATCTATGATATCCTCATGTGTTGATAGATTAAAATCACTTTATCCACAACATAATATTCTAATTATGGTCCCATGAACTTCCTTTCCTAGTCTACATCACAAAATAGTGGATTTTGACATCGCTTCCCATATAATGCCTGAAAGGGTTTCATCTATACATTGGAATGAAAAATATTATTATAAGAAAACATAACTAATGAAATTTGTTGATCCCGACATCCATGGTAATTCATTGAAAAATATCGAATCATATCCTCCAATGTATGAATATTTATTTCTGACTGTGCATCATATTTAGAGTGAAAGACTATGTTGAAATTTAATTTAGTTCATAACGACTTCTGGAGGCCTTTCCAAAATTTATATGTGAACCTAGTATTTTGGTATGATACAATAGTGAGAGGAATATCATGTAACCTAATACTCTCTTTGAGGTGTAACCGAGAATGTTGATCAAAATATAGAGTATCTCGAATAGGTAGAAAATGTGTAGATTTAGTAAGTCGATTAGTAAAAACCAAAATCACATTTTTACATCAATAATTATATGATAATCCTAACACAAATTCCATGGATATATTTTCCTCTTTCCACTCTATTACTTTTAAAGGATAAAGCATCCCCTTTGGGAGTTGTATATCAACATTTACCTATATAAAAGTCAATCATTTCATATTAAAATATGACATATCTATTTTCATTCCATCCCACCAGTAATACTCCCAATGGTCACTGCACATATTATTAATACCAGGATGAAATTTAAATAAAGATATATGATATTCACATAAAAACTCATTATACAAATATATGTCAATAATAACAGAAAATATATTCCAAAATTTTAATATATAATCTTTATCAATGTTAAATTATGGAAAATAACCCTTTTTTAGAAATTCATCTTTCTTTTATAACTCGCAGTCTTCCTTATGACCTTTATTAATTATTTTTTATAGAGATAATTGTAATGAAACCTGAAACAAAATAGATTAATTTATTAGACAAATAACTTCCAATCCAAAATACTTCATATCATTAATCAAGGTTTCATGTTCCAAATATAACATAGTTAATGTAGAATGATTTTCTTGACTCACAAAATCTATCATTTTGTTTTCTTTTTCATGATGATAATTGATTGTGCATTCATATCCATTTCTAGTTTAACCCATAATCTCTTCCTATGGTTCAATTAAATATTATTGAATATATGCATAAAAAATTTATAGTGTGTATAGAAAAATATTTTGTTCCATGTAAATGATGTCTCCATATTTAAAAAGAAAAAACCACTGCTAATAACTTCGAATCATGTAGGGGATAATCTAACTCATAGGTTTCAGTTATCTTTAAGAATACGCAATTTCATGATCATTATATATCAAATAAAAACTAGTTCCATTCCATGAAGAATCAATCTAGATGAAAAATCCCCATTTCTAAATGGATAAACCAAAAATAGAGCATTCAACAATATTATTTTCAATCATTGAAAACAATCATCGTAGTCTTATTTCCAATTAAATTTATTCCCTTTTCATGTTAACATAGATAGTAGGATAGATACCATGAAACGTTCATAAAAAACATTATCAATATCCTACTAATACCATAATGCTTCTAATTTCATTATGATTTTTAAGTCTTGTACATTCATCAACCACTTTTGTTTTGGTGGTATTAACTGTTATTACATATTTATTTACAGTGTTCCAATGAAAGTAAATTTTTTTCAACCAAATATCTCAATTAATAAATTTTACATATAATATATTATCATTAAGGTTTTTTGGATAAATCCTTATAACTTTTTGAAAACTCCATAATATCATCAATAAAAAAATAAAAACCTGTAAAAATATTGATGTATGATTCAATTAATAAAATCAATAAACAAAATAGGGGTATTTTTCAAACCAAAGGGAATAAAAAGAAACTCATAATTACCATATCTAGTTTAGAACACTATATTTGGTATTTCATACTCCTTTACCATTAGCTAATGGTAACTGGATCTCTATTCAATTAAAGAAAAATAAGGTGTTCCCTGTAGTAGATCAAAAATTTCATCGATATGAAGAAATTGATTATTACTCTTAATAGTAATGTTATTAAAATATCTATAATCAAAGAAAAGTCTCATGAAACCATATTTATTTTTAACAAAAAAATAGTATTACCCCATGGTGAAGATCTAGGATGAATGAAAAATTTATCAAGAAACTCATGAAACACCTTTTTCAATTATAAAAGTTCCACTTAATACCTTAGAAAATGGATTTTTAAATGTATCTTGAAATTCATAACTAAATCAATAGTAAATTTAACTTTCTGATCAGGTATAACACTGAGAAACCAATTATAAAAACATCTACACATTTATTTACCATTAGCACATCATTAATTTGAACAATTCCCTTTTTTCAAAAATATGTAAAAGATAACATTCATTTCCATCTTTTATAAATTTTCCAACATATTGATATGTTATTAATGCTATAGGTTCATTATTGTATACAATCTGAAACTCTATTTGAAAAAAACATATAATTATCTATAAATAATACCATCTTCATAAGGATAAATCCATACCATACTTATAATAAAATCAAACTATAGTACGAGAAGATGAAAAGTTTTGAAGGAAAATTATTTCTATATAAAATAATATAATGATTCTTATAATTATATTTTGACTTAAAATTTCCCCCTATGTTTTTACTATAAAACATGATTTAATTTATTGAGTTGAAATTTCCAATTTACCAAAAAAAATCATAGAAATAAATGAATTTGTAGTCCTAATATCAAGAAAAATTTATAAAAATATGAGAAAAAAAAAATGTACCAGACACCACTTCATTGCATGGCCCAATATATGTTGTAATAGTTTCAATTTATTTTGCTACACCTTTCTTCTTGTAGTTTAGTTTCTTTTCTTCATTATGGTAATTCATTGGGAAGGTATTGGAATAATTCCCCATATCACTACATCTAGAACTCTTTATAGTTTTCTTATAATAACTAATCATTCTAACTTGAATATTTTTTTATTACAATTTCAGGCCATATGTCCAAACATACCAATTCAAAAAAGAATCACAATTTTGTTAAGGCATTCCCCAGGATTATTTTTACCATACTTTTCTTAAACATGAAACTAGATAATCATACCTTCATATATATTTGATTGATTATTAACCATTTCTTTCAAACTAGGCCTTTTCTTATTATTGTTTTCAATTTATATGTGATCATCAACACAATCCATTTATACCCTCTCATCACATAAAAAAAATTCTCATAACTTTTGAATTCATTGTAAGCCAATGAACATTGATATATTCTCTTTAATCATGAGTAAAAATGATTGATTTTACTATCAAGATCTAGAATAATATTTATGTCATACCTTTACAATTTGGTAAATATTTCATCATAAATAAACATTAAATATTACTCATTTAGTTTTATTTCATTTAATTTCATTTCCAATTCTAATTTTGACCACCATAAGAATATAATTTTCAAGGAAAATATTATTAAATTAATTCCATTCCAAGGAATCAATATCCACAAAATCCATGACATTATTTACAATTTAGCATAATTGGTCACCATTACCTTCAAATGTGTAAATATAAAGATAGATGTGTGCCTGATCATTCTTCTTATGAGATTCCAGAGATAGGAGTATAGATATGTGTCTCATTATTATATCAAGGTTTTTCTTATAATAGGAATGAAAAACCTTACAGTTAGGTGAAAATTGTGGATACCCAATATCTAGGTATATGACATTGTTAACAATTATGGATAATGTGTGGAAATAATTTACGAATATTTCTGAATTCGTTATTACTATATTTATATTCTCGATTATAAATTGTATTTATGAGTTTCTTTATTCCATTGTATATTAAATAGGAAATTAATTCTTATGTAAATATTTTTACTATGAATTTATAGAAACTATCTATGCTAAGTATGTCAGATAAATTATACTAATTTGTCATTATGTTCATTCAATAACCAATCTTATGAAAAAAATTAAACTATTTTTTATTTTATAAACAAAAATTCACCCATTCACCCCCACTTTTGTGTAATTATTTACTCATCTGAAAAAAATATATAACTCTATACATTGGTAAAACTTTATTCAAGTCTCGCCAACTTAAAAATAAGGTTCTCACACCATCTTTTTGAAGAGGCATTATAAATGTACAAAATGTTCTTGTTTCTATCATATAACTTTGATTCCCATAACATCATTAACCACAAACTCTCTTTATTCACATGATTAGTTTCAAACACTTTTTCAAGGGACAAAATTGAAAATATCATAGGAGCCTATATTGGAAGATAAGAAAATATCTTCAAATCCCTCTAAATATGCTAAATTTCACTATCAAAATTATAAATATTAAATATGATTGGTTTCATTAAAAAATAGTCAAGTAATACAATTTTAGAATATTAATATTTTTTATAAGAGCTCCATTCTTACTTAACCATTCCAAAACATTACTTTTTTTTATTAAATTTTTTAAAATTAGAAAAAAATGTCTCATATGAAACTACCTCCAAACTCAGTTCATAGTAAGAATAATTGGGAAATGCTATGAACAAGAAGGGGAGAGACATGTGACCTGAAATATCATAAAAATATCCATCAACTATTAATACCATATATATCTATCAAGTCATCCCAAAACTGCAACACCCTTCAACTTTACCCAAAACAATGTGAATGGGTTTCTAGTGTAGCCGAAATATAAAATTACTATAAAGCTGAAAACATCCTAAAAATATTATATTATAGAATAATTCTAAGAAAAAAACCTTTTAATTCATTAGGGTTAATAATTTCAATTAAATCCCCCAATGAAAAAGGTCATAGAAATGAATCTATGAACCAACCTCAATAAATTCCATGATATCCATATTTATCATGATTAGAACATTCATAAAATCCGACCATATTAATTAATTGAAGTTATAATATTATTATGAGTGTGATTATTAATTTTAGAAACCATTTTATCATTCTATATAAGGTATAACCCACCAAGAGAACTATATCTTTTAATAGGATAAATACATTGGAATCACATTTTATAAGATAAACCAATATTGTTCATTGTTTCAAATATTGTTACAAACACAAAAACCACCTTATGGATTTATTTTGATATGAAAATATGAATTTAAAAAACTATTCATGTGTTATCAATACCATAATAGATTTATCACAATATATTCATTGATTCAAGTAGGAAATATCTTCTTTATATCAATGAAAGTAGATAAAATATATCCAATGAAGTATATGGATAGATGAGAATATATGAAAGTGTTTATAAATAAATCTGATAACTCCAAAAAAATCAACCAATTAGGTGATGGGATAGATCAGATGAATCCTCCAATATAATTATTATTTTAATCCAATCAAAATAAATATATTTAAAATCTAATTAGGCCTAAAAATTGAAGAACCCTCAAGATGAACTAGTTGAGAAAAAACCTTATCAAGAGAGATGATGATAGATCCAAATATCTAGATCACACAAACTTTAATGATGAATCAAACAAGGTATGCAACAAACCATCTAATATCCCAACTAAATCAATTGGAGTAGTCGAAATCCTACCGAATACTAAATTTAAGGAGATTTTGAAACAAAAAAATGATGAAGCAGCTTGGATAATAATAATGAAATGAAATCATATAACCTATAATTTAAACTAAGAAATCACACTACCAAAAAAGACAAAAGGACAAAACTATTTATCTGATTCATAACATATTATAGAACACCCCACTAAAATCTGGGAAAACTCTATGAAAAAATATTATAATAAGGCTATCACAACCAAGAGTGTAAACACTCATAGAGAAGATACTCTAAACTTAATCCTTAATTACATATCTATTAATAATATGATGCATAATAAATCCACCCTTATATATAAGTTAAATAGTTAATATATAATCCAATACCATGATTCATATTAATTTCTTTCACACAAACATAAAATTAACAAAACCATTTGCATTATTAAAAAAATACTTATTTAATCAATATTAAGTTGTATATATTAACTATTAAATAGTTATGAAACCAAAATTAATATCATGATTCAAAAACATTACACCTCTAAATTTCCTTTTTATTTTTTTATTTCCCTTTATCATGCTAAAAACAAAATAACATAACCTTGAGAAATGGAAAAATAAATAAAAGAAATCAAAAAAGGAGATTCAATGTTTTATAAACTAAAAATATTATAGAATAGAAATTTGGTTAATCCTAATCTATGAATCAAATGGTATATTATAAGTTTCTTAACATGAAAACACATTCATGTTATTTTTCATGTTCATTTTTATTAAATCATGAGAGTACCCATAATTTAAACATATCAAAAAATATTTGGTTGATTAATTCACTAAATATATATTGGTAATTGATGTTACTTAATATTCTAAATGAAATGATTCAAGATCTCAATTTTTAATAACATTAACATTTCAATAATTTATAATTTTAATTTTCATGTACTCCATAGTTATTCAAACCATGTATATTGATAAATATTTTCTATAATAGTTAGAAGATTCTAATTCACAAAGTAAAAAATACAGGTTATATATTCTAGACAAAGGAATTTTTATTCAAACTAGATTGGTTAAGACCATTATTTCTAAAAGTCATATGTTAACATTTTTTCATTTTTTAAAATAAAATATATAAAAATATACCTAAAAATGTAACATTTTTATGTAAATGAAATACATAAATAAAAAAATTACTAATTGTTTGGATCAAAATTGACTTTCTTATAATTATATATATCATTATATCTTTAGATAAATCCATTATAAAAAATCAATTGGTTTATGGTATCTATATACATATAATAATAATATAAGAATTATTAAACTTGTTTTTCATAAAATTCATCAACTTCATATGTTTATACAAGTGGTTTATTTAATAAAAATTTGTGTCAAATATGATTACTGTCAATGTTTGAATGTTGTTACTTTTAAGAATGGAATAAAATTTGTGTTGTATCGTGATTATATAATAGAAATTAATATAAAAAAGTAGTTTATAGTATTATTAAAAAAATATAATTATGTGTTTTATAGATATAAATATTTTTAAACTATATATTATTAATATGAAAAAAATTGGATGGATCTAAATTTTATAATAGAATAGTATGAGGTTTGGTCAAATAGTTTATATCATTTTAAATATAGCCTAGAAATATACCATATAAAATAATTTGTTTTTTATAAGTTTTTTTGTTATGATTAATGTTTATAGTGGGTTTTGAACATAAATACATATATCACATAATATATCAAATTTATAAATGTTGGACTAAACAAATAGATGAACTAAATATAATTAGTGACTATTATAACACTATAGTTTATGGATATCCTTATATGATTAAAACTATAAATTATTATGAATGAAATAATAATAAAATTAAAAAAAATATGAACTTCATGATCTTACATAGAAGTTTGAGAAGCTAAAATATGCGTAGGTACAATAGTTTTCTGGTTTTACAATATATACAACACCATTATCCATACTAATGTTATATAATCTGGAAAATAGAAATTGATTGAGTGATACTAGATTTATGGAAATAATTTCTCTATTGAATTATATGTTACTATAAGATAATATATTTCCTTAGTTAATAGAATATGTTAAATGGTCTATATTTTAAATTCATATGATCCATGAAAGAGTTTATGCATTTCAATTTGTTTGTATATTATTTATCAAGGACTATGAATCGCTCATAAAATTAAAGAGCTTTGGTGTGTCTCACTACAAGAAATATGAATCATGTCCTTCAATACTTAAGGTTCTTTCAAATCAGTCTACAATTTATATAAATTTGTGGTAGTGATGAGACTACAAGTAAATTGACATGGCATGTAGATATAAGAATTAATTGTGGGAAAAATTGTCACATCACAATCTCTCCTTAGTAGAAGACAATTTATCATCAGTATCTCAAATTTTTAAATGTTTAAATTGACCCTATTCTTCTATTATGAATAAACGTAATAAAACAATTTATTTTCAAATAATCTCTTATTGTAAACATACAATGATTTGGATAAATTATAACATGCCATAGTTGTTTTTCATGTTGAATGAATACATTATATTATATATATTTATAATAAAAGAAAACCAGTAATTTAATGATATTGATGTTTATTTGGATTCATTGAGTGTAGTTATAAAATATATGATATATCCATGTGTAATATTATATGATGCTGAAATAAATTAATATTTCATGTTAATTGTCATGTGTTTTTGGATAAAAATTGAAATTATTGATTTGGAAAATTTTCTACGTTATATCATTATTGAAATTTTAGGGTGTTGTAGTTGTAAATTAGGTACACACTCTTATCTTTTTAAATGTTCTTTAATTAAATATGTCTATGAAATCATAAATTTTTACCCCCATAACATAAATACTTATCATGGACATAATTATTCATAGCTAATTTAGATAAAGATACAACACCTTCTCCATTAAGAGGTTATGATCAATTTAAGAAACTAAATTACATTGTAAGTGTGTTTTTAAAACATTTTTTAAAAACCCATTAAAAATTTATAAGTAAAAAAGATCAGATCCTTTTTGAATTATTTTATCGTTACTATTTTTATTTTAGTTAGATCAATGATATATGAAAGTTACAAAAAAATTAATGTGATAGTGTCTTTGATTCATTTATAGATTCACATGACTAAACAAAAATATTATTATGACCATGTTGGACATGATTAACATGGAGATAAAGGGAATATTTTTCAATAGTGATGGGTCAAAATATGTTTTTTAATTCCTCTATTGGTTTACACACTTTCTTATTAAGAGATATTTTATTTTTAAAAATTATTTAATAGTGAATTTTTTATCATGGGATGTTAAAAAATAACATTAACATATTATAGATGACTTATTTATAGTTAAAGGTCATAAAATCACATGATTGTCATCTTTTTTCATTACGTTTCATTTTATATAAAATATTTTACCCACATTAACAGTGATTTGTTTCTTTTTAAAAGTTATATACTATTATGTTACTGAATCGGTGATGTTTAAAACATTGGGAAAGAATCTCTAACATATTAAGTAATATTCAGATGTTTGTCATACATTAATTGTATAATATAATGTTTCAATTTCTGGTTCACTTGGTTATTGAAATCTTGAACTCTTGTCCTAGACATTACTGATGGATATACTCCAATGATAATTATACTAATATTATGAAAGTATGGTTCAGAAATAAAATTCATCCAAAAGATTCTATTTTAGACTGATATATTATTCGGAAATATGTTGAATTATATAATGTCAACCAATTTTATGTGGGTAATATTGGTCACAAAAAATCATAACAAATGGGTGCCTTGTTATATGGCCCTTACCATAAAACATTTCATAATCTTGAGATAAGTCCATAATTTAACATTAATTCACATCGATGATCTTTTTAGGTATTGTGTTTTGGATAATTAAGCAATTATTGATATATATCATCCGATAATCATACAATATGATACTATCAAAATAATATCCATTATTTCCACCAATGAAAATACTTTAAAAATATATTACTTCTTTTCTTGATAAAAATCTTCTTGACTTCTTCCTTTATCTCACTCATCCTTATAACATGTGAAAAATTATAAAATAACTTGTGATGGTCATAAAAATTCAATAAGGAATAAAATAAGGTAAGAAAACATTAGTGAATGTTAATTTATAAACCCATGAATTCATATGAATCATGAAAACATCAAAGAAATCATTAATCATAAAGGTAACTTGTGGAGTCCATATCATACTTACTTCTTAGCTTCCACAACCACATAGAGAGTAACCTAATGGTTACGTTTGGAATACCCATCAAAGTATATTCTCTAAATCTATTAGGAGAAACCATAATTTTTACCTTCATCACGTTACCCAATGCATTGGATAGCTATCATGATCTCACCCTTCATTAGTTTATCACAGAACCACATTTATACATAATCAATGCCCAATATCCATAACATAATCTTAACACGTGTAAAATTATAACAGAAAAAGAACATTTCCATATTGCAATTAAAAGAAATCATTTCAACATATTTATATAATATATCCTTTATCAAAACCATTTTCTATACCAAAATCCCAAAAAAATAAAATGGTATTTACTTTTCTTTCCAAAAACAATATTCCTTGTAGAGGAATCCAAATATCAAATATTGTTAGTGGCGACAGAAAGGTCGTTTTAGACGTATACATTAAAAATGCATTCCTTTTGTCATTTATAAAAACAATTCATGTAAAAATATTCCTTTTGAAACACATTTAATATGATTAAAAGTCAATGGGGTTGATTATACATCTTATAAAATATGGTAGTGTATAAATCAAAATATGACAAAATGAAAGGAAATGAAGACGAAGTCCCTTACCTTGAGTCCCACAAGTATTGTTCATTTATTTAATTTTTTGTATAATACACATAGGTTAATTAATACTTTATTTAGAACAATTTTTATTTTTATTATTCATCTTATATAACTTATTACCATGTTATGACAATTATTTAATTATTTGAGTTCATATCGGACGTTTTGTCGATGTTCAGTACAACAGTCAAAAAATGAACGTAGTTTGATGAAGATTATCCATGTTTTCATAAGTCTATTATCTCAAAAATGATATTCGTGATTTAAATAACATATAATATAAATATATATGTATTTATAATAGTCCATAAAATTTTTATATAATAAATAAAATGCATCATTCACGGAGATGGTTCGTCATACGTACGCATGAACGCTACATTCATTTCATTGACATATTAATGGAATGAAAAATAAATGATAAATTGGTATTTTATAATTCCATAATATTATCTATTTTATATATGTTACATAATTTAATTAACTATATCCTTTATATGTTTGATGTATCCCTTGAAGGAGTCATATCACTTTGAGGGGGCGGCAGTCCACATTTCCACAATTGAAATTATTATTTTTAAACATTATAAAAATAATTAAGGTATGTTGAAAATAAAAATTACAAAAGAATAGAAACAATATAAATATGATATATATCATAAAAATTGTCATCATAATTTCCATAATGATAGGTGGTAAGATAAAATTGAATAATCATCATTTCGTGAGGGAGTAGTTCACCATACACAGAAACAATATGATATATATCAATTAGATTGAGGTTTCCTTAATTTTAAGTCAAAATAATATCATAAAAACAACTTATTATATTTAATATAATGGTTTTTTTATAAAATAATTGAATTAAATGAGTCCAGGGTGTTGTAGAAGTAAAATAAATGAAAATAGCTTGAGAGAAGACGTTACCTCTAAATTGTTTAACTCTTTTTGTATTAAGCCAAAATGAATTATTTAATATCCTTATTACCAAGGTATGGATTCTAAGTAGAATAGATGGATTTTGGGAGCTTATTTTATCATAATTTGGATGAGCTAAGGGCCATCTGATGTGTGAGTAACTGGGCAGATGTGGTGGTCATTTATAAGAGGGAGAAAGGGCACTTTAGGAATGTCTTGAAATATAATTTTATTTTAAATTTATTCTATAATTATAATTGTTCCCATGTGATATAATTAAAGTATAATATATGTCTGGTTATAATTCCTCCTAACCAATAGGTTTAAGCACATTTAGGTCACAAATGTGACCTTACCTTTTGGCTTTAACCCTTTGTTAAGTAATGCTACTCTTAGTATTTCTTATTTATTTTTACACTATATTATTAATATGATCCCTATTAATCGACAAGAAAACATTAATTAGATCATTTATTACCTATCTTACATTATTTACATCAGTTGGACGAATATCATATTTTTATGACAATTATATCATTTAATACTATAGTATTTTTTAAAAAAATTATGTCAATTTTGACACTATTTAGTAATTTTTATTTGTTAAGGTCGTATGAAATTGATAATTCAAAAAATCTACATTAACTAAAATCTAACATGTCATAATAATTTAGAAAATTCTTGGATGACATCGAAATGTTCAAATTACATTTATTTTAATATTTATCATATCATTTGTTTGAGTCATTCATTAATAACATAATCACTTGATCGTCATTACGTCATTAAAAAAATAATTTATTTAATGTCTAAAAATTATAAACAAAATACCATGGTGTAGGAAATCTGAATTCATTTCTAATTATTATTTATACTCAAATAGATCAATTATATACCCTTTCCTTAAAAAAATTAGTAAAAAGATTCATTTTTATGTTATATTAATCATTACTTTAAATTAATTATTATAACATCTAGTTATCACACCCATGTGGATCCATATGATCCTCAAATCAACTTATGGATGCTCATGGTTATCCATATTTCAACCAATGGGATTAGGACATGTGTTAGGGTAATATTATTTTATTATAATATTATTTTTTCCTTTTTTACCTATTTTACCCTTTAACCATTATAAATAAATATAATAATTGGTGTTAATATTCATAATGTCTAAAGATAAATGGTACCTATTTTCACAATTTAGACCATATGATTCCAAATATGTAATCAATTTTTCGAAATTCAATGCATATAATTGTTATATGTTAATTTCAAAATAATTCTTATTGTTAAAACTAGAAAGTGGGTTTTTAAGAAGTAAAAACTATCAAAATATTGGCATGTGTTTATGTCCAATTTCAAAGGAAAATTAATTAGAATGAAAAAAAATTATTAAATTATGAAAACGTAATACAACTAAACTTTAATCCCAATTAAAATGAAAATCTATCTATATAGAAAATTTATAGGAAAAGGATGTTTTGAATTAAAATGTTGTATTATTCACTATTCACTAAAATATGGATTTTATCCTAAAAATACCAACATTTCAAACAAAGTAAATTTTCATCTACCTATTTTAAAGAAGAATCTAATTTTGTGAAATAGAGCTTATAAAAATGAAAAACAATATTTTAAAAGGGTTCTCTATCAAAAGGAGGAAACTGACCATTAAAAAAATTAGAGCATTTTATGCTTTAAATTTGACTAATTCTCATTATAAGAATATAATATTTATTGGATACATGTAAAAATATTTAAAAAATTTGTGTAATAATATATTAGTTCCTTTTGTTCAATATCACCAATACAATGGAAAGGAATTAACTGTCATTAAAAATAATAATATTATTTTTGTATTATTTTTCGGTACAACTCAGTGTTATGTGAAACATAAGCTTTCGAAGAAACCCGTTGTCGCATGTTGGGTATGAAATCGTACATAATGTCCCTTTAAAACTAAAATTAATATTAAATTAAAAAAATAATATTTATGAAAATTTATTATCGCATTAATACCTAAAATGTTAAATCCTTCCCCCTTTTGGAAATTTTGTCCTCAGAATTTTATTCACATATCGAATAATTGGGGGTATTTATCCATCATATAATTTCTATATTCCCATATTTCCTCTTCATCCATATGATTTTTCCACCAAACCTTTACTTGATTAATTTCCTTATTCCACAACACTTTCTCTCTATAGTCAATAATCTGTATTGGTTGATCCTCATAAGAATGATTCTCTTAAAAATGAACTACCTATGGAATCAAAACATGAGATGGATCTGGAATATACTTTAATAAATTTTAAACATGAAAATCATTGTGTACATGGAATAAAATTTGAGGTAAATCCACCCTTTAGGAAAATGATGGAACATTCTCTAGGATTTTATAGGGACTAATGATCCATGGACTCAGCTTTACCTTCTTACTAAAATTTATCACACATTTCCATGTGGAAACTTTGAGAAATACATAATCACCTACCACAAAATAAATATCCTTTATTTGGTTATCCGAAAAACATTTCTGCATTCTCTGAACTATCATCATGGGCTACTAAATCAACTGAAAATTTTATACCATCTCGTCTACCAATTCTAGTCCCATAAACATCCTTTCACCGACTTCATCAGAAAAACCTAGAGTTTGATACCTCTTTCCATATAATGAATCAAATGGTTCCATATGTGTAGAAGAATGAAAACTATTATTTTATGAAACCTCGACCAATGAAATATATTGGTCCCAACTTCCCTGGTAATTCATTTTTAAAGCACATATAAAATCGTCCAATGTCTAAATTTTTCATTCTAACTTCGCTTATGATTATAGATGAAAAGTTGTACTAAAATTTAAATCAGTACCCTATAAATTTTTGAATTCCTTTGCAAAATTTAGAAGTAAACCTTAGATTACAACAAGATACAATGGGGAGAGAAACTCTATGTAACTTGAGTATTTCATTAAGATATAACCGAGGAATTTTATATATAGAAAATGTATATTGAATAGGAAGAAAATGACAAGAAATACTTAATATATCAATAATAACCGAAATGGAATTTCTACCTCATGATTTTTTCGGTAATCCCACTATGAAATTCATGGATATATTTTCCCTTTTCCACTCCAGTACTAGAAAATACTGAAGAATCCCTCTCAGTAACTACCACAATTCTTTCACCTGCTAACAAGTCAAGAACTCATAGTAAATTCATCAATATCTCTTCTCAATCAATCCCACTAGAAATACTCCTAAAGATATTTTTACATCATTGTACATCCAGGAATAACTGAAATCGAAGAATAATGATCTGCACACAACAACTATTTCATTAATTGTGAATCAAAAAGAACACATAATCATCTCCCAAACCTCAAAACATAATCTTTTTCAATGTTAAATTCAAGAAACTTACCCTTATGAACCAATTATCTAATTTTTAACTCATTGACTTCCTTCTTAAATGCTTTCTTCTGTCTGCTAGATGTGATTTCACTGAAACCTGAAAGAAAACCAATGAATTTCATTCACGAAAAAATTCCATTCCATTTTTCATCAAATCTTTAATCAAAGGGTCATGTGCCAAATATAAGGTGTTTAATGTGGAATTAATTTTCCAAATCATAGAATCAACCACGTTTTTTTCTTTTCTAGGATAGTAATGGATCATGAAATCATAATAATTGATTAATTACATCCATATTCATTGTATCATGTTCAATTATTTTTGAGAAAATATATACTTAAAAAATTTATGTTTTGTATACATAGCACATTTTACTCCATTCAAATAATACATCCAAATTTTTAAAGAATAGAAAACAGAAAAAAATTCCAAATCATATGTCGGGTAATTTAACTCATGAGTTTTCCACAGATGTGAAGCATAAGTTATTACCTGATCATTGTACATTAGGACACATCCAATTCCTTTTAACAAATCATCACTATATGTAAAAAATTAATCATTTCTATAAGTCATTTAAAAAACTAAATCATTCACCAATCTTCCTTTCGATTCCATAAATCATTCATTTAATTCTTTTGTCCAGATGAACATAACACCTTTTCAATTTAACAAGGTTATTGGACTAGATAACCATGAAAAATATTCAACAATCCTCTAATAATAACATTCTAAACTATGAAAAATACAAATATCAGTTATATTTGTGGGTCTTGGACAATAATCAACCAAAACTCACACTTGCTGAATTTCCCATACAGTTTCATTTATTTTTAGTATTGAAATACAACCCTTAAATGACATTCATACTCCTCATTACTTTAAGAATATAAAAAATTGTAATCAATAAACACAACCATAAACATATCCAAGATCTCATGGAATATTCTATTCATAATATCCTTGAATACAACTTGTGCATTAGTTAACCCAAAAGGAATAAGTGAAAATTCATAATGGCAATATCTAGTACGAAACATGGTCTTTAGAATGTCTTCTTACTTTATATTTCCGCTGATGGTACCCCCAACCTCAAGTCCATCATCGAAAAATGTTGATCTCTCTAGAGTTAATCAAACAAATCATCAATATGTAGAAAATGATACTTGTTATTAAGAGTGATGTTTTTCAAGGATATATAATCAATAAAAAGTCTCATTGAACCATCATTTTTTTAACAAAAAGGACAGGAGAACCCCATGGAGATGTGTTAGGTCTAATGAAACCCTTATCTAATAACTCCTATAATTTCATATTGAGTTTTAAATGTAAACTTTGAGCCATTTTATAAGGCAGTTTTGAAATTATCTTAGCATCAGGAACCAAGTCAACAGTAAATTCAACATCCCAAATAGGTATTATGCCAGGGAACACATCATAAAAAAATCAAGATAATCAATTACAACCGGTACATAATTAATCTGAATAGTTCCATTATTTTCTACAATATGTGGAAGGTAGCATTCATTTCTATATTTTTCTAGTTTCCCAACATCCTGATATTTTATCAATTGTGAGGGTTCTTTCATGTACAAAACTGAAATTATATCTAAGAATAAACCCCTTTAGCTCTACATTCAATTTCATAATGATAAATGGAAATCCAATAGATACCCAAAATAGTATCAAACTCTACTAGAGGAAAAATATTAAGGATTGTAGGTAGATTATTTCCACATAAAAAAACATGACGGTTCTTACAATCTTGTTTTGTCATGGCATTTCACCTAGGTGTTTTTACCAAATGTTCTGGATTCATTTCTTGAGATGGAATAATGAATTTATAAAAAAAACATTCTCAGAAATGAATGAATGTGTAGACCCTACATCAAAAAACACTTTGGAATAATATGAATAAACAAACAATTCACCTGATACTACTTTATTTGATAGGCCAACATATGCTAAAGTAATTACAAATGATTTCACCGCCCCTTTTATCTTGTAGTCTAGATAATTCCCAAAATTTCAGTCCTTAATCAGACACTCATTTTCATAATGACCCAAATTATTAAACTTAAAACATCTTACTAACTATAAATCAGATTTTTTCTTACCAATGCTCTAATATTTTTCAGTGCAATTATGAGACTTATTTCCAATTTTACCACAACAGCTACACTTACTAGAATTCTAAAGGCATTATCCAGTCTGGTTTTTACCACAATTTCCACAAATTGTAAACTTAATTTTCATTCCATCATAATTTTATGAATAATCTTTCCCTTTAGCCTGCCACATCGAGCTCTTATTCTGCTATTTGTTAAAGAACACCTGACCATCGACAAACTCCATGTCCACCTTCTCTGCACATTGAACAAGTTTTTTATAAAATGTGAACTCATGAGAATCTAATTACTTTCGATATATAGGCATTAATCTTGAGTAAAAATGATTGATTTTACTATCATAATCCCATATGAAATTTGGAGAATACCTTGCCAGTTAAGTGAATTTTCTTCATAAGAATTCACTGAGTCATACTCCCACCTCAATTCCAAGAATTGTTTCACCATCATAGGTCAAACTTCCTTAGGAAAATATTTTTCATGAAACATACCTTTGAATTAATCCTAATTAAGAGCATAAATCTCCTCACTGTCCCAAATATTTTTAACCATACACCACCCCTGATTGTTGTCACGACCCGTCCTCGGGGCCCATGTCGTGACTACACCAAGCCGGCCTTCCATAGGCCAGGGGCTGGCGACTAGCACCAAGGCATAAATCCCAGTATACAGGGAAGGCATTGCCTTTGTAAAGTAAACCACAAACACCACAGAGCAAGCAGGCAGAAGTAAATACTAAGAAAAAACTGGAACAAGCTGTGCTGAAAGTAAAAGGGGCCGGAAATACAAGCCCAACTGTAAAGTACAACTGAAAGGGGAAAACAGAAACTGAAAAGAAAAGCCGCAACGTCGAGCCATACTCTGTAAGTCCCACCTGAAGGGTGGGTACAGATAGTCTCCACAGCTCCTCGGTCCCATCGTCCGCTCTGAGTACACCCCGCCCAGTGGTCCACCTCCAGGTACCGTCCTGCTCCGCAAGCCTCGACCACGATCAACGATGTCCGTCGTCTGCAACCAACACAATGTAGCGCGGGCATAGCCCGTGCAGGGGTGAGTATAAGCTACTCAGTAGGGACCCCAAGACCCCTAAAGGTCTCCCGAAATCCACAAAGGAAAGGTACAATCACGAAGTAACATCCGACACTGCTTAGGTATATGACCATACATATACCTAAGTCACCAATTTCAGTACGCTCCAACCTCCGAGCCCATGTACAACCCAGTCCACACAGGAAAGAAAACGTAATTCACATAGGAAAGCAAAAAAGTAATCCACACAGGATAGAACAACTCAATCCACAAAGTAAAACAAACAGGATTTAGCTCACACAGGTATACTTCATCGTAAGATGATAGAGATGATCAGATATATCCACTGATTCATCTAAGCCGTCGGACCCACAAAGGATCGATAGGTACTAACCTCCACAATTACCCACACAGGATCGATCATGAAGTTGAAAACACAGCTATCGTGAAACTCCCTCTCTATCAAGAACAATGGGCATGTCGCTACAACCAAGCGCTTCCCTCTTACCTTGGACTGTTGTAGTACTCCACCTATCGAGTACTGTGGGCCTGCTGCTACTACCATGTGCTTCCCACCATGGGTCTGCCGCTACAACCAAGCGCTCCCCCTCATAGTCCCTAGTGATACTCCTTATATTGAGTACCACGGGTCAGTCACTACAACCAAGCGCTCCTCTGCCGTGGGTCTGCCGGTACAACCAAGCGCTCCCCTATGCCGCTACAACCAAGCGCTCCTCCATCGTGGTTCTGCCGCTACAACCAAGCGCTCCCCCGTGCCGCTACAACCAAGCGCTCCTCCGTCATGGGTCTGCCGCTACAACCAAGCGCTCCCCCTCATAGCCTCCAGAGGTACTCCTTCTGTTGAGTACCGCGGGTCTGCCACTACAACCAAGCGCTCCTCCGCCGTGGGTCTACTGCTACAACCAAGCGCTCCCCACTGAGCTATCCGTAACACACCGAGCAGTCGTCAAGTCTCAACCGGCTCTAGGGTTTCCGCACACAATATGCTCGTTCCGGGAGGGTCCACTTCACAAGCTGAGAGGTCAATGCATCAACTGACATGTAGTTCGGAGTCGATGTATCCCAAGATGTACCGTAGTGGTCACTGCCGAATCCATGGAGGATTCCCATATTGTTTTCATCATCATCGCAGTCGCAACCAGCTCTAGGGTTCCCGCACACAGCAAGCTCGTTCGGGAGGGTCCGCTCCCCGAGTCGAGAGGCTGATACATCGACTGGCGCAAATTCCGCAGTTGATGTATCCAAAAGTTCTGTATCGTCAAAAGGAACTCAACGCAACAGACAGCGCGTCAATCGGACGCCCGGTCTGAGAGTTATTGGCTTTTTCGTCCCAGGGGCCCGGTTGGTTTTTATGTCAAACCCAACCCGACCGTACTCCACCTGCGTCCTAACCTCCAGGGGAGTAATCCAAAACATACATCTCACTTAGAGGAGTCCATCAAAGTCGACGGAACATCAATCAGACGTCCGGAGCTCAAGTTATGAGCGTTTCCGCTCCGAGGGCCCGGTTGGTTTCGTGGACGAACCAACCCGGCCGAACACAAAGTATTCCGAAACCTTTAGTGCGATATACCAAAACGACCGTCTCGATTCAAGGATCGCATTGGCTCTGACGATGTGTCAATCGGAGGTATGTAGCCCATGATATGGGCAAAAGACCGAAAACGGGGGGTCTGGGCCCGGACCGGCCCGGCCCGACCCCCCTAGGTCGGCCCGAACTGGGTCGACCCAACCCGGGTCCGACCCAGCTAGATCCGGACGAGCGAGGGGAAGCCGTGGCAGGGGCGCGCTGCCCCCGCGTGAAGAACCCGCGGCCCCGTTTGGGGCCGCCTCTCACCCTCGGACGCAGCAGCCGGCCGCGTCCTTCCTCTGCGGTTTCGCACGGCCGTGGAACCGCACCCCGCCGCCGCGGCTTTAGCCGTGGTGGATCCATCTGGCGGTGCGTGGGGGTGCCGCCGCCTCCGGCTGCTGGCGCCGCCGGTGGAGTTCGCGGGCCACCGGAGTTGCTCCGGTGGTCCAATTTCACATCCATCTGCGCCACTGCACATCATGGTTCCCGTTCTTCACTACAGAATCATCAAATCGTCTCTGCGTCCTGTTTTGTCGTTGTCTTCCATTCCGCACACCAAGAACAAAAAGGGCGGTGGGTTCGAACTTGTTCGTTGGTCCACACCCACCACGTTAACGGTTTGAAACAACACCATAATTCCCAACAAATGATAAACTTCGACCCGCAATAATAATTCGCGGACCAACTTGTTAATTGGTTGGTCCGCATTATTGCCTTGGAGGAAAAACAAACATGGGTAATATTATATTCAAAACGACCCCTACCTCAATGTTTTCGGATGCGAGTTTGTCGCGGAATTGACCATCGCGGAATAAAAGAATCGTCGCGTCATGGAAGAGTGTCACTCTCGCGCGGTACTCGGCGTCTCGTCGACTAACTCCGAGGATCAAGAACATACAGATTTAATTTTAATAATTAAATCCATGTTGTTGTCATAAACCACAAAGAAAATTTAAATGATTTTAAAATCTCCTACCTCAAGCAGTTGATCGAAGATTTTTCGCGGGAGGAGGAACGTCGCAGAAGAACGTCGAGGAATGAGAATCGTCAGCGTCGTGGTACACGGTGTCACGTCATCGATCTCCGCGGGTTCGGCATTCTTTGCGTTCTTCGTAGGAGGCCGGCGTTCTTCGCGTTCTTCGCATTCTTCGCATTCTTCGCGTTCTTCACGTTCTTCGCATTCTTCGCGTTCTTCACGAAGGAGGTTGAAGATCTTCAAGCTTCTCCCAATCCTCTCATCGCCACAAGTTCCAACAAAAATAAAATAAGAGTTATCTTATTTTATTAACGCACATGACACATTTGAATTCAAAAGAAAATAAACGAACAATTAATTCAATGAATTAATTGTAACAAATAAAACAACCCAAATAAAGAGGGGTGTTAAGAATTTAAAACACGCGTCAGTTGACTTTCATTAAAAAGAGTTTCCGCGGGTGTGTTACTGTGGGGAAAAGAAACGGTGGGGCTCCTGCGGGCCAGATGTGGCTCTATTTTGACATAGTTTTGCCACATCTTTTATTCAATTTTTATCAATTTAATTAATTATTTTGATACTTTTTAATTAATATTGGCACTTTTGTAATTTTATCACTAAATATGTTAATTAATCATTTTTTATGATTAATTATGTGTTTTTAGTCTTTAAATTGATAATTTTAATCTTACTAAACTATTCAACTCAAATTATGTCTTAATTAGTTTGGTTAATTTAAATATGCTTAACTTTTTAATAGTTAATGTTTATTATAAACAATTATTTAATCTATGTAATTCAATTTAATTAACTTATACATTATTTTAATATTTTATCTGTTAATTTAGTCACATTAAAATAGATTAACTTTGTTAATTAATTTATTTAGTCATCCTGCCAACTATTTAAGTATATAATATGTGTTTTTAATTAAATTAAATCATTCACTTTTAATTTTATTAGTTCAAATAGTTAAATAATTAATTAATTAATAGTTTTTAAACATTAATTATATTATTTTATATATTAATATTGGTTATTAATTCATTTTTATTTTATTTTAGTCTACTGGTGAGGTAGATAATAGTTATAGGTGAAATAAAGAGTTACTGTTACTCCTCGTTTCACTTACTGCAGTTTCCTTGTAACTGTTCTTTAAGTAATAATAATTTAAGTCTTTCATAATTGCAGCTTATTATTTAATAAGTTTTTCATTTAAGTGTTGATTAATTAATAATTTAAGTTGTGTATAGGTTTAAGTTAATGTTTAATTAAATAATTTGTTTTTAATTTTAGATTTTCATCTTGTCATCTATTTAATTAATCTTGTCGTTTAATAACTCTAGTTAATTCTAATTGTTTTAATTTTATGTTGCAGTTAATTAATTTTAAGAGTTCTGTGTTTATTTAGATATATATATTGAATTAATCTTAACATTTATAGTCATAGTTAATAATTAGTCGCTTTTATTTTTACTTTGTTTTCTAAATAATTTGGTTAGTTATTAGTTATAGTTAATTAATTAGTCTTTTACAATTTAGTTATTTTTATTTTTTAATTTAGTTAGTTAATGTTTTAATCATTCTATTATTTGTTTTAAATTAATATTTATTGTTAATGTTTTTAATTTCTAGCTTTCGGTGAGTGTCGCACCGATGCTATGTCACACCGATGTTTTTTTATAAATATTGGTGAGTCATGACTCACCGATTGCTTCGAATCACCATCAGTCTCTCATGACGCACCAATGTTGTGACTCACCGTTCTTTTTATTTTATTTTGTCTAGCTGCGACCGGTCATCATTCCTTCTATCGGTGAGTCAATGACTCACTAATGCAAAAATTTTGTTGGTTTCACTTCATACTGATTACTTTATTTTTTATCTATCGGTTTCTCATTTATTTTGACTTTTGGTGGGTCATCACACCATTGTTTGCATCGGTTTCTTCTTCCATTGCTTTTGGTCTCATTCATTTTCACCTATCGGTGAGTCACTGACTCGTCGATATTCCACGTCACCTTCGGTTTCTCGTCACGCCGATGCTTATTTTTTTTATTTAACTAACAGTGTCTTCTTTTCCATTATTCTTTTTTCCTATTATTTTATCTTTCGGTGGATCATATTATTTCAGAACCATCAGTGAGTTATCCAACTCACCGATTGTTCCCTTCTTCCAACCTTTCATCGGTGAGTCAGTGCCTCACCGATGTGAAGCAGACCTTCTCAGCTGTCGGTTTCACAAATATGACACTGATGCTTCTTCCAGCACCGATCTATTCATGGCCTTCCTCAAACCGATTCACCACACACCCAAACAGTTCAAAATTCACAGCAACTAAAACCACGAAATGAATTAAGATTCCTAAAAAACATTTTCCATCCAGATATGAAATAAGAAGAACTTAAAATTGTTGCTAAGATCTGCCGCACCGCTGTAGGTTAATCCAATGTCGCACCTGCCGATGATCGTCGCGCCACGCTTGGAGAAAAGGAGCTGGATCTACGCCACGTCCAAGGATTAAATCCACCATCATCGATTCTCAAGTAGAGGAGGAGGATCCAGCTGAGTCGAGGCCGTGTTGGGAGTGGTCCTGATGTTTCCAGAAGTTGGACCAGAGGAGGTCGGCGTCGCTGCTGTGGGGGAGGTCTGATGGCACCGCCGCTGGAGACGAGCTGCCACACCCCATGCCGCGCTGCTGTTTGTCTGCTGAGGAGGAAGACCAGAGCCGTTATTTTCCACTGGCCGCCGTTGGAGCTGGAGCTGAGCCGAAGAGGGAGTGTGCTGCTCCTCTGTAGGAAGAAGCAGAACACAAAAAAACCCTCCCCCTTTGCGGCGTGGATTTGGGGGAGGAAGATAAACATTAAAAATAATAATAATAAATATATAAAATATAATAATAAAATTATAATAAAATTAAAGTAAAAAGAGAAAAGGAAATTGAAGTAAAATTAAAGTTAAAGTAACTTTTACAAGTCAAATCATATAATTTAATTCATAAAAGTAATGATTTAAAACAATTGTAATTTTAATAAATAGATAATTTATAAATTAAAATATAAAACTAACTTAATAACAAATTTTAATAGTAAATTAATTTACTGATTATAGTAAATATATAATTAATAATAACTATAAATAAATTATTAAATATAGTTATTAATTTTAAAATATTTTAAACATAAAAATATTAATATTAATTATTAAATTAAAATAAACTAATTAATGAATTAATTTAACAACTTAATTTATTAAATAGTAATGATAAAATTATTACTGCAACCTAAATTATTAAAATTTTAAATTAGTTATTTATGATGTTAAATTTTAATGATTAACTTTAAAAATTATTTTTTAGAATTTATATTTATTAATTTAATTAACTCATTAAAATTTGATAAAAATGCAATATATAAATAATAAATTTCAAATAGAATATTTAATGATTAACTTTAGTTAATTATTAATGAGTAATATAACTTTAAATTTAAAAACAATAATAATAATAACTATTTTTCGTTATTTGTGTTCTCGGTTATTTAGGTTTATTTTCTAACTTTCAGGCTCATTCAATTTCTCAAACCCCGTCCAGGTTCAAGAAACCAACTCAGCGAGAGTTAGTTAGGAGGGAAAAGATTGCACGACATGCCGGTCGCGAAAAAACGCACATTTTGCAGTGCGTTGGTTAATAACTTTTGAAGTCGGTGAAAGATGTGGTGGTGACATGCAATGGATGATAGAGAGTACTTAAGAAGAACAAGTAGCATTTTTTTGCGAGGAGGGGGAGATTCATTCACGGAGGGGCGTTCATACACTTACCGGGAGAGACAATCGAGATCAGCAGGGACGATGTTGAGCAGTGCAGTCCATGGACTTAGGAGCAGAGCATTCTTAGGGAGTTTCTTCTCCCTCACGATCTAAACTTTTGTACTCTGTTTCTGTTATGTTTCCTATTACTACTGTTATAATGAATAGTATAGTTATCTAAGTCTTTTAGTTCGGGAAGATTTCTAGCTCTACAGGTATCTTTTTCATCCTTTTCACTTATCATTCTTCTGTAATTATAATTGATCGGTGATATCAAATCTAATTTCATTTATCTGCTTCGTACCACAAGCACTGAAACTGTCTAGACTCTGTAATCATTTAGTGAGTTTTTTATGGATTTATCTTGTTAGTAAAAAAATCATAATGAAACTTCAGTACTTACGGAGAGTTTGTATTGTTGTTCATCTTAAGACATCTTTTTGGAATTGTACTTCTCGGAGTGGTGAACTCTAGTAGTACAATATCCATGACTTAACTCCAGGCGAGGGAAGTAAGTCATCTCTTTAGTCCAGTGGTATGAAGCAGTACTTTACATGAAAAGGAAAATCAATTCAAACTAGTAGACTAGAATGAACCCCGAGCGATCTTTACTATTGTCCTTTACCAGCATTTTGTTTTCTTTGATGCACCTTGCTTCCAGCTGAACTCTGTTTTAGTATAGATAGATCAATTTTAAAATAGAAGTGTAGTTTCAATTTACAGTATAAAAAATCATAAAAAAAAATTAATGGATATAAAAATATAAAAATTGAAACTTAGAAAAAATCAATCTGCTGCTGACAAAAGTGGAGTTTTCCATGTTTTTTTTAGTTTAGCAGTGGCCAAATTTACCTTCCCTGTGGGTTCGACCCTGCTTGCCATATATACTATAGTTAGTAGGAATATAAATATTAAACTTTGACCAGCTTCAACAACGGTTTAGGTCCAGTTTTTGGCACCGTCGCCGGGGAAGGCACGATCCATTTCTAAAAAGAAAAACATTAAAAAAACACATATATAAAAAATCTTTAAAAAAATTGAAATTTTTGGAAACTTTATAAAAAAACGGTTACTTTTCTTTCTGATTTGTTACTGCTGAAACTGTCTTCCACTGTTTGTATGAGAACAAGAACATCTGCTATTAGATTAGTACCTCTAAACCCAGAATTAGATAAACACTTAGCTTCTCTAAGAAGGAAAAACAAAATTGAAATGGAAAATCAAGAAAATAGAATCCCTAAGAATAATAACTTTTGAAATAACCATACAGAACTCTTATATGAACATGAAAGGCCCAGGATGAGGGAGTTCCAACTCTATCTAGTTTCAAGCAACCCATCATCCATTAGATTAAGTCCTAGAGCTAGGAACTATGAACTAAAACAATCACACATTTCACTGATGCATGCTTTCAATGGGCTCTCTAATGAGGACTCTCTATCCTTCATTAGAGACTTCTACAACACTGTGCAGCAACTTCCACTTTTAAGACTCACTAAAAATGAACTTAGGATGAGATTCTTTCCCTTTTTCCTTAAAGGGAATGCTAGGAACTGGTTTTTAAGTCTATATGAAAACATTTTTGAAAATTGGGATCAAGTTTACAATTCTTTCATTATGAAATTTTATCCTCAAAGATTAAAAGGAGAACTGAGAACTAAAATCACTAGTTTTTATCAAGAGGATGGAGAAGCTTTCCATGAAGCTTGGGATAGATTCAGGGATCTGCTTAGGCAGTGTCCCCATCATCAACTCCCATCACATCTCCTCATGGATACCTTTTATGAAGGGTTTTCCTCCTCTGGTCAGAATTTAGTGGATCAAGATGCTGGGGGTAATTACAATGATAAAACTAATGAAGAGTTGAGACAAATTTTCAATAATCTGGCCCTTAATTCTCAACATAAGAATTCAAGAAGGATGAGAGTCAATAGGAATGTTAATACTAGTTCAGGAGCTGATACTCAAGCCTAACATGCTGAAATCACCAACCAACTTCAAACATTAATGAACCAGAATTCAAAACAATCTGTTAACCAAGTTGAAAACCAGAATCAGTATCAATCTCTTAGGAAACAGTGCCCTCAAGGTGGTATGTTTGGGCACTCTGAAGGTTTTTGTCCTATTTTTGATCTATCTTCCCAACAACCGGAAAATTTAAACTTTGTCAATTATGGTCCTAGGATGCCTCAAAAATATGATCCATTTTCTAATAATTACAATCAAGGCTATAGGAACCATCCAAATCTGTCATGGAAGGATCAAGGTATTATTAAGCAACAAACTTCCCCTAATTATCAGAACCTACCAAGACCAAACTTTCAAAATCAACAAAGGGGAGAGTCTTCAAATGTTCAAGGAAGTAATGATAATCAAATGTCTTATAAATTGGATCAGATCTTGAATAAAATAAATTCACAAGAGGAAAGGTACATGACTCAACTTAATAAATTAAAAAGTCAATATGAGTCAGAAAAAATGCAAATTGATGTGAGAATGCAGAATATGGAAACACAGCTAGGCCAATTAGCTGGAGATTTGACTTCTAAGGATAAAGTTAGGTTGCCTAGTACCACTAAACTTAATCCTAGGGAGAATATTGTGGCTGTTGTTTCTAGAAGTGGGTTAAATACTCAAACTATTTCTGAAAAAACTGTAAAAAATGCCCAAAATGAGAAACTGTTTGAATCTGCAAATGAAAATCTGCTTTGTTCACAATCTGGAAATTCACTGAAAAATGTTGAAAATGATGAGAATCTGAACCTGCACCTGAAAATCAAGCTTAAACATCTTCTAAAAATCAAAAAAATAAAGGAAAAGAAAAATTTGTGGAAGAGGTGAGGGATATGCCTACTGTTTTGAAAAAAATTTCCCCACCCATCCCTTTCCCTGAAAAATTGAAACCTCAAAGTAACACCAGGGCTGAACTTCTTCAGTTCCTTGGTCTTTTTCTAAGCTTCAAGTGAACATCCCTTTTATCCAAGCCTTAATTAAAATCCCATCCTATCTGAAATCATTAAAGAAAATTGTTTCAAATAAAAATACCCTTGAAGAATTTGCTACCTATAGCCTCACTGAGGAGTGCAGTGCTGTGTTTCAAAAGAAAATCCCACTAAAATTGAAAGATCCATGTAGCTTTTTAATCCCCTGTACTCTAGGTAATTCATGTCAGCTGAACTATTTGTGTGATCTAGGTGCCAGTATTAATATGCTCCCATACTCACTGTTTCGACAGTTGAGGCTGGGTGATCTTCAACCCACCATGGTCATACTACAGTTAGCTGATAGATCATTCACTCATCCTATGGGTTGAGGAGATGACTTACTAGTTGGAGTTGGGAAATTGTTCTTACCTGCTGATTTTCTTGTTCTAGATATGGAGTGTGATCAAGAGGTACCTACCATCTTGGGTAGGCCCTTCTTGGCCACAGGTGGTGCTGTCATTGATGTTTCTAAGGGTCAGTTGATTTTTAAAATTAGTGAACAAGAAGAAGAGTTCAATGTTTTTAAAAATATTAACGAACCAACTAACTCTGAAAACTGTTCAAAAATTGAGTCTCTTGAAGCTAAATGTTCTTATAAGAATCAACTTGAACTTATTGAAAAATCTGAAAATTATTCCTCTACTAAAGAAAACAATTGTGAAGCGGAAAATCTTTGTGAATCTATTTTGGAAACTGAACATTCTGTTGTAACAACCAATATGGAAAATCTTCCAGAATTGGATAACTGTCCAGTTTTTGCTATAGGAGAGTCTTATGTTTCTAAACTTAGGAGTTTTCTTAGTGAAATTGAGGGTGTTTATGTTAACACCAACATTTCTAAATACTTTGATGATACTGAGGGAGAACTGTTAAGACAATTAGATGATTCTTCTTTGATAAACCTGCTGAATTCTGATCTATAAAATCTGGACAGTGTACTGCCTACCTTGGACAGTAGCACTGTTATCTCTGAATCCGAACTAGAAATTGAAAATCTTTCATCTTTTAATACTCCTTATAAGAAATATGTTGAATTTCTTGGACCTACCAGGCCTAAGAGTCTTCCTTCGAGTGTAGTACCACCTGATCTTGAGCTGATGCCCATCCATGCCCACCTTAAATATTCATTTTTAGGTGAGAACTCTACTTTTCCTGTAATATTATCTGCTAAACTTAATGCATACCAAGAAAAAAACTATTGAATGTTTTGAAAAGGTTTAAATCTACCATAGGCTGGACCATTGCTGACATCAAAGGAATTAGTCCTTCATTATGTATGCACAAAATTCTTATGGAACCTGATCATAAGCCTAGGGTAGAATGTCAAAGAAGATTGAATCCAAACATGAAAGAAGTTGTGAGAGAGGAAGTAATCAAGCTGTTAGATACTGGAATGATATATCCCATCTCATATAGTGCTTGGGTCCGCCCTGTCCAGGTTGTCCCCAAGAAGGGAGGTTTCACTATAGTAAATAATGAAAAGAATGAAGAAGTCCAAGTTAGGAAAGCCACAAAATGTAGAGTCTGTATTGATTATAGGAAGCTTAATGCAGCCACTAGGAAGGACCATTTTCTTATGCCCTTCCTTGATCAGATGCTTGAGAGGCTTGCTGGAAATGAATTTTTCTGTTTCTTGGATGGGTATTCTGGTTATAACCAGATTCCTGTTGATCCAGAGGATCAGTAGAAGACCACTTTCACATGCCCCTTTGGAACATTCGCTTACCAACATATGCTCTTTGGGTTGTGTGGAGCTCCAGCCACCTTTCAACGGTGTATGATGGCTATCTTTTCTGATATGATTGAGAGAATCATTGAAGTTTTCATGGATGACTTTTCTATTGTGGGGAGTACTTTTGATACTTTTTTAGGAAATATTGAGCTAGTTTTGGAGAGGTGCATTGAAACCAACCTTGTTCTTAATTGGGAGAAATGTCAATTCATGGTTACTGAAGGTATTGTTCTTGGTCATAAGGTTTCCAAGAGAGGTTTAGAAGTTGATACTGCTAAGATAGAAGTTATTCAAAAACTACCTCCTCCTGTTAATGTCAAAGGTGTTAGAAGTTTCTTAGGGCATGCTGGTTTTTACTGGAGATTCATAAAGGATTTTTCTAAAATCACTAAGCCCTTGTGTTCTTTGCTGGTAAAGGATGCACCATTTATCTTTGATGAAAACTGTTTGAAATCATTTAATCTGCTCAAGGAGAAACTCACTACATCACCTATCATCACTGCACCTGATTGGAAATTACCTTTTGAACTTATGTGTGATGCTAGTGACATGGTTGTAGGTGTTGTCCTTGGACAGAGGAGGGATAGAAAATTGCATGTGGTATACTATGCTAGTATACTGCTAGATGATGCTCAAAAGAATTATACCACCACTGAAAAAGAGTTGTTAGCCGTTGTTTTTTCTCTGGAAATGTTTAGACAGTACTTGTTAGGCTCCAAAGTCATAATTTTCACTGATCATTCTGCCTTAAAATACTTGTTGTCTAAAAAATAAACTAAACCTGGGCTGATTAGATGGATCTTATTGTTACAAGAGTTTGACTTAGAGATTAGGGATCAGCAGGGAGCTGAAAACTTAGTTGCTGATCACTTATCTAGGCTTCCCATTACTCAATTTGAATCTGAAAATCATAGGTAGATTAACTCTTCTTTCCCTGATGAGAAGTTGCTATCGGTGTCAGTCAGGCAATCTGCTTGGTTTGCAGATTTTGCCAACTTCCTGGCAGTAGGTGTCATTCCCAAAAATCTGTCTAATAACCAAAGAAATAAATTCATTTCTGAGCTTAAATAATACGTGTGGGATGGTCCCTTGCTATTTAGGAGGTGTGCTGATGGTATTCTTAGGAGATGTGTACCTGAGGAAGAGATGTTGTCTATTCTTGAAAGTTGTCACTCTTCACCTTGGGGAGGTCACCATGGGGGTGAGAGGACCACTAAAAAAGTCCTGAAATCTGGTTTTTATTGGCCTACCCTCTTTAAGGATTCTAGGAGCTTTGTGGTCGGTTGTGATAGGTGTCAGAGGCTGGGAAATGTGGGTAGGAAACAAGAGTTACCCCAGAAGGGTATTTTGGAAGTTGAAATCTTTGATGTGTGGGGTTTAGATTTTATGGTCCATTTCTATCATCTCATGGGAATTAGTACATTCTTGTTGTTGTGGATTATGTATCTAAGTGGGTTGAGGCAGTAGCTCTGCCCAACAATCAAGAAAATAGTGTGATAAAATTTGTGAAAAAGAACATATTTACAATATTTGGAGTCCCAAAAGCTTTTATTACTGATAATGGAACACATTTTAAGAATTACAAATTTAAAGCTTTAATGGAAAAATATGGTTGTGTTCACAAAACTGGTACTCCTTATCATCCACAGTCCAGTGGACAAGTGGAAGTTTCTAATAGAGAACTCAAAAAAATCTTGAGAAAACTGTGTCAAACTCTAGGAAAGACTGGTCTCTTAAACTGGATGAATCTTTATAGGCTTATAGAACTGCTTTCAAGACCCCAATAGGTATGTCTCCTTACAGGCTGTTGTTTGGGAAGTGTTGTTATTTACCTGTAGAGTTGCACCATAAGTCATATTGGGCAGTTAAGGCTCTGAACTTTGACTTTAAGAGTGATGGTGAGAGGAGATTGCTTGATCTGAGTGAATTAGATGAGATTAGAAGAGAGATTTATGATAACTCAAGAATTTATAAATAGAGGACTAAAATTTTCATGATTCTATCATTCAAACTAAAGAGTTCAAATCTGTACAGAAGGTTCTCCTATTTAATTCTAGACTTAAAATTTTTCCTGGGAAGCTGAAGTCCAAGTGGTCTGGACCATTTACTGTAGTAATAGTGCTGAAGAATGGAGCTGTGGAAATTTTAGTTGAAGAGAATAAACCCATGTTGGTCAATGGGCAAAGACTGAAACTTTATTTTGAGGGGCAGCCAAAGGGTTTGGCTACCTTCACTGTTCTTGAAAACTGTTCTTGAATGAAGTCTGGCTGGGGACTGTAAACCTAGCGTTGCATGGGAGGCAACCCATGGTCTTTGTTTTGTTAATAAATAAAAAATTGTGATTAAATAAATTCTAACTGAAGACTTAAAATTCAGTGCTTCAGGGGAGTCAACCCATGCTCTTTCTTTGTGTTTACTTTTGTTCTGTTCTTATTTTACTTTGAATAAAGTGCTTCTTTGCATGCTCATATATGCTCTGTTTTTCAGGATATTGCTGCTTGTGTCATCTAAAGAGTGGAATTCCCATGCTGGATGTTTTATGAAGACACTTTATTTCAGGGAAGTTTTCACTTTCTACATTTTATTTTCTGCTTCTGTGTGATTTAATAAATTCTGTTTGTTTTTTTTTAAAAAATCTATTGTATGTCACTGTATTAGAGGGAGAAAAAAATCTAATTGTACCTCATTTTTAGAATCTATAGATCATTGATAAAATCTTTACACTATTTGAATTTAAGTATGGGGGGGTACATGCAGAGTGTAATTTAGTTTCATTGAAATTGTTTTGGCTGATGGGTGTGTATCATGCATCATTCTTATTTATTGAAAACCCATTTGAACCCAATCTGTTAACTTGCTACACCCTTTTCATTGTTCACCCACAAGAGTTACATGAAATTGTTTGAACTACATTGAAAATTTTTATTACTGGACATAAATGTTTATGCAGATGCTTGGATTTGAACCTGCTGGTTATTTATTCATTGTGGCAAACAACATTTTTGAACTTCATTGGGACCCTTTATACATGTCATTAATCTACTTAATTGGAAATCTATTTTGAACCTTAATTGATTAATTGTTCTTATCCATATTTAGAAGTCAACTTTGGGGACAAAGTTGGGTTTTAAGTGTGGGGGAGGGGATTAATTCTTGACTGTGCTAAACTATGATTAATTGAAATCCCATCAATTCCCACTACAAATTCAAACTTTTTGTTAAAAGTGGTTATTTGATTTAAAAAATTCTTGCATAATTTTAGACTTTACAACTTTTCTCAATTGGGACTTGTTGTAGGATAAATTCATTGATGGTAGTTAAGATTTGTATTGAATCTGAAATTAATGAGTTTGGATGATTGTTGAGTGATCTTTCTTAGTGAATTGATGGAAATCTTGTTTAGAGTCTACTTCTGAAAGTGATTTGGGTTACATGTTTGTGGAATTATGATCATACCCTTTGGAACTGGAAATTTGATTATGATTCTTGGGTCCTCATTCATTTTCTTTAAATTATTAAAAGTAGTTACTTTAATGAGCCAATGTAAATGAATTTTATATAAATCTTTCGAAACTAGAGTAGTTTGGGCATCTGGGATCCCACAGTGAGTCTCTGAGACCATAGATGTTGGGTGTGTTTCTGTTTACTATAAGCCCTCTGTATACTTTGAATAAGTGAATTGCACAGTGCTCAGCACAATGACACAAGGATTGGGAAAAATAAATAAAGTGGATAGGGTCAAAAATGAGCTCATTAAGGTGAGTGGAATGATGAATGCCAAATGAAGAATTGATCAATGGGTTTATATGGAAATCATTTAGGTTGTATCATTGAGGTGATTCAAAAAATTTTTTTTTTTTTTTTGGAACCTAGGTGAAAAATTCAAAGTACAAAGTTCCTTGGTTAAGGTCTTAATTCCATTGATATTTTATCTCTTGTCATTTTTAGAATTAGAACCTGAGCCTGGATTGAAGTGAGTCACTAAGTTGTATCACATATGTGGCATGACATCTTCTTTGATGGATGGTCTTTAAGTTCTTAATTACCCTTGAGTATTTGTTTTAGGGAAAGATCTATTTGAGTTACTCATTTTGTTAATGTCTACTATTATGTAGTGTCCTCTGTTTTGAGTGCTGGACATTTTACGTTTTGAGCAAAAATGATAAACACTTTGCTGCTTTCAAAGAAAATAAAACATGGGATTGTTTGAGGACAAAGAATGTTTAAGTGTGGGGGAATTTGATGTGGCTCTATTTTGACATAGTTTTTCCACATCATTTATTTAATTTTTATCAATTTAATTAATTATTTTGATACTTTTTAATTAATATTGTCACTTTTGTAATTTTATCACTAAATATGTTAATTAATCATTTTTTATAATTAATTATGTGTTTTTAGTCTTTAAATTGATAATTTTAATCTTACTAAACTATTCAACTCTAATTATGTCTTAATTAGTTTGGTTAATTTAAATCTGCTTAACTTTTTAATAGTTAATGTTTATTATAAACAATTATTTAATCTATGTAATTCAATTTAATTAACTTAGACCTTGTTTTAATCTTTTATATGTTAATTTAGTCACATTAAAATATATTAACTTTGTTAATTAATTTATTTAGTCATTCTTCCAACTATTTAAGTATATAATATGTGTTTTTAATTAAATTAAATCGTTCACTTTTAATTCTATTAGTTCAAATAGTTAAATAATTAATTAATTAATAGTTTTTAAACATTAATTATATTATTTTATGCATGCAGATTGGTTATTAATTCATTTTTATTTTATTTTAGTGTACTGGTGAGGTAGATAATAGTTTTAGGTGAAATAAAGAGTTACTGTTACTCCTCTTTTCACTTACTGCAGTTGCCTTGTAACTGTTCTTTAAGTAATTATAATTTAGGTCTTTCATAATTGCAGCTTATTATTTAATTAGTTTTTCATTTAAGTGTTAATTAATTAATAATTTAAGTTTTTTATAGGTTTAAGTTAATGTTTAATTAAATAATTTGTTTTTAATGTTAGATTTTCATCATGTCATCTATTTAATTAATCTTGTCGTTTAATAACTCTAGTTAATTCTAATTGTTTTAATTTTATGCTGCAGTTAATTAATTTTAAGAGTTCTGCATTTATTTAGATATATATATTGAATTAATCTTAGCATTTATATTCTTAGTTAATAATTAGTGGCTTTTATTTTTACATTGTTTGCTAAATAATTTGGTTAGTTTTTATTTACAGTTAATTAATTAGTATTTTATAATTTAGTTATTTTGATTTTTTTAATTTATTTAGTTAATGTTTTAATCATTCTATTATTTGTTTTAAATTAATTTTTATTGTTAATGTTTTTAATTTCTAGCTGTTGGTGAGTGTCGCACCGATGTTATGTCACACCGAAGTTTTTTTATAACTATCAGTGAGTCGTGACTCACTGATTGATTCGAATCACCCTCAGTATCTCATGACGCACCGATGTTGTGACTCACCATTCTTTTTATTTTATTTTTTGCTGCTGTGACCGATCATCATTCCTTCTATCGGTGAGTCAATTACTTACCGATGCTAAAATTTCGTTGGTTTCACTTCATACCGATTACTTTATTTTTTATCTATCGGTTTCTCATTTATTTTGACATTTGGTGGGTCGTCACACCGTTGTTTGCATCAGTTTCTTCTTCCATTGGTTTCAGTGTCATTCATTTTCACCTATCGGTGAGTCACTGACTCGCCGATATTCCACGTCACCTTCAGTTTCTCATCGCAACGATTCTTTTTTTATTTAACTAACGGTGTCTTCTTTTCCATTATTCTTTTTTCCTCTTATTTTATCTTTTGGTGGCTCATATTATTTCATAACCATCGGTGAGTTATCCAACTCACCGATTGTTCCCTTCTTCCAACCTTTCATCGGTGAGTCAGTGACTCACTGATGTGCAGCAGACCTTGTCAGCTGTCGGTTTCACAAATCTGACACTGATTCTTCTTCCAGCACCGATCTATTCATGGCCCTCCTCAAACCGATTCACCACACACCCAAAAAGTTCAAAATTCACAGCATGTAAAACCACGAAACGAATTAAGATTCCTAAAAAACTTTTTCCATCCAGATCTGAAATAAGAAGAAATTGAAATTTTTGCTAAGATCTGTCGCGCCGCTGTAGGTTTATCTAATGTTGCACCTACCGATGTTTGTCATGCCACGCTTGGAGAAAAGGAGATGGATCTGCGTCGTGTCCAAGGATTAAATCCGCCATCATCGATTCTCAAGCAGAGGAGGAGGATCCAGCTGAGTCGAGGCCGTGTTGGGAGTGGCGCCGATGTTTCCAGAAGTTGGACCAGAGGAGGTCGGCGCCGCTGCTGTGGGGGAGGTCTGATGGCACCGCCGCTGGAGACAAGCCGCCACACCCCATGTCGTGTTGCTGTTTGTCTGCTGAGGAGGAAGACCAGAGCTGTTAGTTTCCGCTGGCTGCCGTTGGAGCTGGAGCCGAGCCGAAGAGGGAGTGTGCTGCTCCTCTGCGGGAAGAAGCATAACACACAAAAAAACCTCCCCCCTTGCGGCGTGGATTTGGGGGAGGAAGATAAACATTAAAAATAATAATAATAATAATAAATATATAAAATATAATAATAAAAGTATAATAAAATTAACGTAAAAAGAGAAAAGGAAATTAAATTAAAATTAAAGTTAAAGTAACTTTTACAAGTAAATTAATATAATTTAATTCATAAAAGTAATGATTTAGAATAATTATAATTTTAATAAATAGATAATTTATAAATTAAAATATAAAATTAACTTAATAACAAATGTTAATAATAAATTAATTTACTGATTATAGTAAATATATAATTAATAATAACTATAAATAAATTATTAAATATACTTATTAATTTTAAAATATTTTAAACTTAAAAATATTAATTCTAACTATTAAATTAAAATAAACTAATTAATGAATTAATTTATCAACTTAATTTCTTAAATAGTAATGATAAAATTATTACTGCAACCTAAATTATTAAAATTTTAAATTACTTATTTATGATGTTAAATTTTAATGATTAACTTTAAAAATTAGTTTTTAGTATTTATATTTATTAATTTAATTAACTCATTAGAATTTGATAAAAATGCTATATATAAATAATAAATTTAAATTAAGTTATTTAATGATTAACTTTAGTTAATTATTAATGAGTAATATAACTTTAAATTTAAAAACAATAATAATAATAACTATTTTTCGTTATTTGTGTTCTCGATTATTTAGGTTTCTTTTCTAACTTGCAGGTTCATTCAATTTCTCAAACCCCATCCAGGTTCAAGAAACCAACTCAGCGAGAGTTAGTTAGGAGGGAAAAGATTTCACGACATGCCGGTCACGAAAAAACGCACATTTTGCAGTGTGTGGGTAAAGAACTTTTGAAGTTGGTGAAAGATGTGGCGGTGACATGCAATGGATGGCAGAGAGTACTTAAGCAGAACAAGCAGCATTTTTTGTGAGGAGGGGGAGATTCATTCATGGAGGGGCGTTCATACACTTACCGGGAGAGACAATCGAGAGTAGCAGGGACAAAGCTGAGCAGTGCAGTCCAGGAACTCAGGAGCAGAGCATTCTAAGGGAGTTTCTTCTCCCTCACGATCTAAACTTTTTTACTCTGTTTCTGTTATGTTTCCTATTACTGTTGTTATAATGAATAGTATAGTTAGCTAATTCTTTTAGTTCGGGAAGAGTTCTAGCTCGACTGGTATCTTTTTCATCATTTTCACTTATCATTCTTCTGTAATTAGAATTGATCGGCGAGATCAAATCTAATTTCATTTATCTTCTTCGTACCACAAGCACTGAAATTGTCTAGACTCTGTAATCATTCAGCTAGTTTGTTTATGGAGTTATCTTTTTAGTAAACAAATCATAATGAAACTTCAGTACTTAAAGAGAGTTTGTATTGTTTTTCATCTTAAGACATCTTTTTGAAATTGTACTTCTCGGAGTGGTGAACTCTAGTAGTACAATATCCACGACTTAACTCCTGGCGAGGGAAGTAATTCATCTCTTTAATCTAGTGGTATGAAGCAGTACATTACATGAAAAGGAAAATCAATTCAAACCAGTAGACTAGAATGAACCCCGAGCGATCTTTACTATTGTCCTTTACCAGCATTTTATTTTCTTTCATGCACCTTGCTTCCAGATGAACTCTGTTTTAGTATAGATAGATCAATTTTAGAATAGAAGTATAGTTTCAATTTACAGTATAAAAGATCATAAAAAAAGTTAAAGGATATAAAAATATAAAAATTGAAACTTAGAAAAAATCAATCCGCTGCTGACAACAGTGGAGTTTTCCAAGTTTTTTTTTAGTTTAGCAGTGGCCAAATTTACCTTCCCTGTGGGTTCGACCCTGTTGCCACATATACTGTAGTTAGTAGGAATATAAATATTAAACTTTGACCAGCTTCAACGACGGTTTAGGTCAGGTCCCCACCTCACAAATATCCTACCAAGTGGGTAGGATATTTTGGATTGCACCCTATCCGTTTCAACTGAGATTAAGCTGCATAAAGTGGCTTAAGTGAAATAAAATAAAAGTTGGTGTACAACTTTATTTTATTTCTTAACTTAAACCCCAAAAATTAAAAACCACACTCGAGCAAATGCAACTCCGGAAAAGGCGTTTCTAGGCAAATACCGGTGATTCGATTCAATCGGTGCCCTCAGAATTCGATTCTGGGCACCGGTTCAAAAGTTAGAAAACCCCGCTCGTCCGTTTACTGAACGTACCTGAGCCAAACTTTGAAAAATGATTCCGGGCACACCGGGACTCAGAATCAGGTGGCGTCAGAAACTGCGTTCTTGTAAAATTCCAAAGAAAATTTATAAAAAAAATTCCTTGAAATTTATGGGTCTTTACATTACTCCCACCATAGGGATTTACGTCCTTGTAAAGCTTCAACACAAACATAGGGATACAAAGGTGGTACTGAGCACGCATCTGAGCCTCCCGCTCCCAAGTGATCTCCTGTAGGTTCCCGAGCGGCCATATGAAGTGCACTAGAGGAATCGATCATCCACATAGGACCTGCTCCTGTCGATCCTCGATATCCACTGGGACCTCCGCAAAAGTCTCCCCATCATCAAACTCTAGTGGCCTCTGCCTCCTGTCAGCATAAGACTTCTACCGGCTCTGAGTTGTCCTCATCCGCTCCTGAAAGACCTGGACCTTCTCTGTCGTGGCCTGGACCATCTCCAGTCCCACAAAAGCTGCTAAGATTTCTTCTTTGTCGATAAGAGAAAACTAGTCTCATCCCATGGATGACCCACTTTCTTTTCCTAATACAGTCAATCCCGACATGGATGATACTAACCCATAACAAGGATGATGTCATAAGGCCTCGACGCTACTACCAAGAGATCCAACCATTTCTCTCGCCTCCAAGGGTTGAGTCACACTGTCGGCATCAGCGTGTGGTAACTGGGTCTCCTCTAGTAGGTATCTCAAAAGTGAGGGTCAAGTCTACAGTCTAAACCAGAACCTCTTAGTAACAACACAAGAGAGTATAGGAAAGTAAATGCCACAAGAAGAGGTGTCTTTTATTACTGCAGCTCAAGTACAAAGACACAAAGCATCTACAAACAAACATCAACAAAACTAGAAGCAACATGAACAATAGTCTCCAGGTCTGGAGCTAGTCCCGCTCCTGTCCATCTGCTCCCAAAGCTCCATGATCGTAGGCCTTAGCTGCCTAAAGCTGAGCTCTCCCATGTCCTCCTGTCCCCTGCGGTCGGGGTGGACCTCCTGGTGGTGGTGGTGGCAAGACCCCGAAGTGTCGTCCACCTCCTGCTACACGGCCAGCTCCCTGCCATGGCCACCTGCTCCTTGCGGCCCGCCTTGATTGAACCTCTTCCTCTGCCTGGGGGGTCCTTTGTTCATATTCTGGTCATTCATATGGTGGGTCGGATAGTCACGAGCCATGTGACCAATCCCGCCACAGGAGTAACACTGCCCGCTCATGGTAAGTCGTTTTTCACCCCGGGTGCCTCGCACAAACGATCCTGAGTCATGCTGTCGACCACCTGTAGGTCTAGTCCTCTTAGACCCCTATTTCATCTGTCTACTACCTACAACAGAAGACTCTTCTGCATGTCGGCTAGTAGTGGGTTCTTCTACTGAATTCTGCTCAGCAAGGAAACTCTCCACTAGGAGGGCTCACTCCAACACCCCTGCCTGTGTCAGAATGTTGTGAGAAACAACTGAAGCTCTGATCTCTCTCCTGAGCCCCTGCTCAAAGGTTCAGGCCCTGAAGAAAGGGTCTCGTACCATATCCATGGAATAGTGAGAGAGATCGGTAAACCTCGCCGCGTACTGGGCTACTGACATGCTGCCCTGCCGCAGCTGTAGAAGCTCCTGAATGCGCACCGCACAGAGGGTGGCTGGGAAGAACTCCGAGCGGAATAGAATCTCAAAGTCCGTCCAGAGGAGAGATGCCTCGTCGTGAACCTGGAGCATCAAGCTCCACCATCATCCCGCTGCTGCGTGCAGTAGGCTCGCTGTGAGGATCACCATGAGGTCTGTTGGTGTCCTCACTAGCCTGAAAACTTGTACAACTGCCTCCAGCTAGTCCTCAGCTGCCTGGGGGTCCGTCTCCCCACGGAACCTAGGCGGTCGCTGGCGCTGAAACTCGTGCAGAGCTCCAAGGCGATGTGTATCGTCAGCGGCTGGGGCTGGAAGAATCGGTGGCTCGGTGGGTAGAGGTACCGTCGGTGCCTCAACTGTCAAAGGGCCATGTACCGAGGCCACGTCGCTCGGTGGGCTGTCGTCACGCACAACGCTCGGAACCCTAGCTGGCTGCCGTCGTGGGGCCATCCTGAAAATGAAACAGGTGTTCCATGGTCAGAACAGTATACCTAGTGATCTGACACAAAGTAATCACAAAGAAAACTTGAAACACACACGCAATCAATGTTTTCGTGCATTATGTCGGAAATCAGAAGTCAGGGTCCTGGTGTACGGATACGTCGGCCGCCGCACCAACACTGGGCTCCCTGGACTGATAACCACACTCAATACACTTAACACTATTTCTTCACATAGAAGAAAGATCAGAGTCTGCGGTAGAACCGAACTCCTATGATACTAATTTGTCACGACCCGTCCTCGGGACATGTGTTGTGACTACCCCAAGCCCGTCTTCCATAGGCCAGGGGCTGGTGACTAGCTCCAAGGCGTAAATCCCAGTAAACAGGGAAGGCATTGCCTTTGTAAAGTAAACCACAAACACCACAGAGAAAGCAGGCAGAAGTAAATACTAAGTAAAAACTGGAACAAGCTGTGCTGAAAGTAAAAGGGGCCAGAAATACAAGTCCAACTGTAAAGTACAACTGAAAGGGGAAAACAGCAACTGAAAAGAAAAGTCACAGCTTCGAGCCATCCTCTAGAAGTCCCACCTGAAGGGTGGGTACAGATAGTCTCTACAGCTCCTCGGTCCCGCCGTCCGCTCTGAGTACACCCCGCCCAGTGGTCCACCTCCAGGTATCGTCCTGCTCCACAAACCTCGACCATGATCAACGCTGTCTGTCGTCTGCAACCAACAAAACGTAGTGCGGGCATAACCCGTGTAGGGGTGAGTATAAGATACTCAGTAGGGACCCCGAGACCCCTGAAGGTCTCTTGAAATCCACAAAGGATAAACCACAAATGAAAGGTACAATCACGAAGTAACATCCGACACTGCTTAGGTATATGCCCATACATATACCTAAGTCATCAATTCTAGTACGCTCCAACCTCCGAGCCTGTGTACAACCCAGTCCACACAGAAAAGAAAATTTAATCCACACAGGAAAGGAAAACGTAATCCACACAGGATATCACAACTCATTCCACAGAGGAAAATAAATAGGATTCAGCTCGCACAGGTATACTTCATCGTAAGACGATAGAGATGATCAGATATATCAACTGATTCATCTAAGCCGTCGGACCCACAAAGGATCAATAGGTACTAACCTCCGCAATTACCCACACAGGATCGATCATGAAGTTGAAAACATAGCTATCGGGAAACTCCCTCTCTATCAAGAACAATGGGCATGCCGCTACAACCAAGCGCTTCCCTCTTACCTTGGACTGTTGTAGTACTCCACCTATCGAGTACTGTGGGCCTGCTACTACTACCAAGCACTTCCCACCATGGGTCTGCCGCTACAGCCAAGCATTCCCCCTCATAGTCCCTAGTGATACTCCTTTTGTTGAGTACCACGGGTCAGTTGCTACAACCAAGCGATCCTCCGCCGTGGGTCTGCCGCTTCAACCAAGTGCTCCCCTGTGCCGCTACAACCATGCGCTCCTCCATTGTGGGTCTGCCGCTAAAACCAAGCGCTCCCCCGTTCTGCTACAACCATGCGCTCCTTCGTCGTGGGTCTACTGCTACAACCAAGCGATCCCCCTCATAGCCTCCAGAGGTACTCCTTCTGTTGAGTACCGCGGGTCTGCCGCTACAAACAAGCGCTCCTCCGTCGTGGGTCTACTGCTACAACCAAGCGCTCCCCACTGGGCTATCCGTAACACACCGAGCAGTCGTGAAGTCTCAACCGGCTCTAGGGTTTCCACACACAGCATGACTGTTCCGGGAGGGTCCACTCCACGAGATGAGAGGTCGATGCATCAACTGACATGTAGTCTGGAGTTGATGTATCCCAAGATGTACAGTAGTGGTCACTGCCGAATCCATGGAGGATTCCCATACTGTTTTCATCATCGTCGCAGTCGCAGCCAGCTCTAGGGTTCCCGCACACAACAAGCTCGTTTGGGAATGTCCGCTCCCCGAGCCGAGAGGCTGATACATCAACAGGCGCAAAGTCCACATTTGATATATCCAAAAGTTCCATATCGTCAACAGGAACTCAACGCAATACACGGCGCGTCAATCAGACGCTCGGTCTAAGAGTTATTGGCTTTTTTGTCCCAGGGCCCGGTTGGTTTTTTAAGTCAAAACCAACCCGACCGTACTCCACCTGCATCTAAACCTCGGTCGGAGTAAGCCAAAAGATCCGTCTCACTTAGAGGAATCCATCAAAGTCGATGGCACATCAATCGGACGTCTGGAACTCAAGTTATGAGCGTTTCCACTCCGAGGGCCCGGTTGGTTTCGTTGACAAACCAACCCGGCCGAACACAAAATATTCCTAAACCTTTTGTGCGATATACCGAAACGACCATCTCGACTCAAGGATCGCATTGGCGCTGATGGTGCATCAATCGGAGGACTGTATCCCAAGATATTGGCAAAAGACCGAAAACGGTCCGAAAACGGGGGTCTGGGCCCGGACCGACCCGGCCCGACCCCCCTGGGTCGACCCGACCCGGGTCCGACCCGGCTAGATCCGGACCATCCTGGCTGGCGTGGCCTGGCCGGTGTGGTCCGGCCCGGCCGGCCGGATCGGCTCGGCCGAGCGAGGGGAAGCCGCGGCGGGGGCGCACTTCCCCCGCGTGAAGAACCCGCGACCCCGTTTGGGGCCGCCTCTTCCCTCGGACGTGGCAGCCGACCACATCCTTCCTCCATAGTTCCGGGTGACCGCAGAACCGCACCCCGCCTCCGCGGATTCAGTGGCGGCAGCTCCATCCGGCGGTGTGCCGGGGCGCTGCCGCCTCCGGCCGCCGGCGCCGCCGGTGGTGTCCGCGGGCCACCGGAGTTGCTTCGGTGGTCCGATTTCACTTCCGTCTGCGCCACTGCTCATCATGGATCCCATTCTTCACTGCGGAATCATAAAATCATCTCTGCGGCCCGTTTTTTCTTCGTCCTCCATTCCGCACACCAAGAACAAAAAGGGTGGTGGGTTCGGACTTGTTCGTTGGTCTGCACCCACCGCATTAGCGGTTTGAAAGAACACCATAATTCCCAACAAATGATAAACCTCAACCCGCAATAATAATACACGGACCAACTTGTTAATTGGTTGGTCCGCGTTCTTGCCTTGGAGGAAAAACAAACATGGGTAATATTATATTCAAAACGACCCCTACCTCAACGTCGTCGGATGCGAGTTTGTCACGGAATTGACCGTCGCGGAAGAAAAGAATCGTCGCGTCGCGGAAGAGCGTCGATGTCGCACGGTACTCGGCGTCGCGTCGATGAACTCCGAGGATCAAGAACATACAGATTTAATTTTAATAATTAAATCCATGTTGTTTTCATAAACCACAAAGAAAATTTAAAATATTTGGAAATCTCCTACCTCAAGCAGTTGATCGAAGATTTTTTGTGGGAGGAGGAACGTCGTAGAAGAACTTCGGGGATGGAGAATAGTTGGCATCGTGGTACATGGAGTCACATCGTCGATCTCTGCGGGTTCGGTGTTCTTCACGTTCTTTTTCGGAGGCCGGCGTTCTTTGCGTTCTTCGCGTTCTTCGTGAAGGAGGTTGAAGATCTTCAAACTTCTCCCAATCCTCTCATCGCCAAAAGTTCCAACAAAAATAAAATAATAGTTATCATATTTTATTAACGCACATGACACATTTGAATTCAAAAGAAAAGAAACGAACAATTAATTCAATGAATTAATTGTAACAAATAAAACATCCCAAATAAAGAGGGGTGTTAATAATTTAAAACACACGTCAGTTGACTTTCATTAAAAAGGGTTTCCGCAGGTGCGTTACTTAGGGGAAAAGAAACGATGGGGCTCATGCGGGCCCCACCTCACAAATATCCTAACAAGTGGGTAGGATATTTTGGATTTCACCCTATCCGTTTCAACTGATCTTAAGCAGCTTAAAGTGGCTTAAGTGAAATAAAATAAAATTTGGCGTACAACTTTATTTTATTTCTTAACTTAAACCCCAAAAATTAAAAACCACACCTGAGAAAACACAACTCTGGAAAAGGCGTTTCTAGGAAAATACCAGCGTTGCGATTACATCGGTGCCCTCAAAATTCAATTCTGGGCACCGGTTCAAAAGTTAGAAAACCTCGCTCGTCCGTTTACTGAACGTACCCGAGCCAAACTTCGAAAAATGATTCCGGGCACACCGGGCCTCGGAATCAGGTGCCGTCAGAAACTGCGTTCTTGTAAAATTCCAAAGGAAATTTAGAAAAAAAAATTTCCTTGAAATTTACGGGTCTTTACAATTGTCATCATATTCAAAATGGTAATCAGCAAGACTAAAATTTTGATTTTTTGAACACCCCTTAACATCAAAAATCATTTCAAGGGATTTAATCCACTCTTCAACCTGCATAGGATCATATGATCCTTTGAATGATGCAGGAAGTTGGCACATGATATGCTCTACCACCAACATGTTCCTAAGTGGTTGATCTGTCTGATCTCAAACATGGATACCACCCCCATTTATAGCCTGATTTAATTATTTCAGCACTATAACAAATAGTTCAGTTCCACTTCTGACCATCTCCGGTTTCTAATTTGGAAGTTTTTTTTCTGATGGATGTCATCCTATCACAGCTTCCCAATTTTCTCTATGGAAAACCATTCTAAATATATAAATCATAGAATAAGAAACATGGTAGTCATAAAATTCTCTTTCAAATTGACCATAAAGTAAAAGTATTTGATGGATATTTAATTAACAATATCATAACCCTTAAATTTATCTAAACCAACATCTGATACTAACTATAAGTCCCTAATCATAAAACATTACATAACATTCAGATAAGAAAATAATATGAAATTAATTCACATCAAGGATCTTTTTAGGTTTATAGTTTTAAATAATTATATCATTATTAATACATATCATCACATAATCATACAAGAGGATACTATCAAAATAGTATCCATTTTTTCCACCAAAGAAAACCCATTAAATAAACATGATTTCTTTTCTGGTTAAAAATTTTCATCACTTATTCTTTCATCTTACTCATCCTTATACCATTTGAATTTTTTTTTAAACATGGGATGAGCATCAAAACTCATCAAAGGATAAAATAAGGAATGAAAACATCAGTCCACGAATATTTATAAACCCAAGAATTCATAATAATCATGAAAAATTCATTGAAATAATAAATCATAATGTAATTTATTGAATCCATATCATACTTACTTTGTAGCTTCTACAGCCACATAGGGATTGACCAATATTGTTACGTTTAGAATACCCATCATACTATATTCAATAAATATTTTAGGATAAAGTTTAGTGTTTTCCTCTATCATGTTACCCAATTAAATGGAGAGCTATAAAGGGATCATTAACCTTTTTTATCATAGAACCATCCATATAAATAATCAATTCCCAAGATCCATAACATAATCACAACACATGAACAATCATAAAGGTAAAATCACATTTCCACAATGTAATCATAATACATAATTTAATTATATTGATATAATTAATCCATTATAAAAACCATTTTAAATACCAAAATACCTAGAAAGTAATATGGTATTTAATTTCCCTTTTGAAAACATTATATCTTTTATAAGTATCCAGATATCAAATAATTCTCGTGGCAGTTGAATTATTGTTGTTGCCACATAAGTTAAAAATCATTGCTGTTGTGGTTTAGTAAAACAATCATAGAAAAAGATTCCTCTTGAAACCCATTGTATATGTTTAAATTTCAATGGGGTAAATTATACACTATATAAAATAAGTTCGTGTATAAATAAAAATATGCCTCAATAAAAGTGGATTGAGACGACATCCCTAACATTGAGTCCGACTTCAATCATTTATTTTTTAATTTCATGATTAATAAAAAATTAGTTAATTTATAATTTCATTAGAACCTTTTTAAATTTTATTATTCATTTTATATCACTTATTACCATGTTATTGAAATTAGTTAATTATTTGAGTTCATATTAGGCATTTTTTCGATGTTTTGTCCTTGATCCAAAAAGTGAACTTGTTTTGATGCCAATTATCCATGTGGTCATAAGTCCATTATCGTCAGGATGATATTTGTGATTTAAATATCAAATATATCAAATATATAGGTATTTATAGGTGTCTATAACATTTGGATATATACAATTAAATTCACTTTTCATGGATATGGTAGGTCGTATATACACATGACCTCTAAATTCATTTCTTTGTCGTATTAGAGGAATGAAAAATAAATGATGCATCAGTATATTATAATTCCATTATAATATAAATGTTATATATGTTACATAATTTCATTAAAATAATTATATTACACATTTTATCTATTATGTAACCCTTAGTTGATGCTTTTTTATGGTATAAAGTGCAAGGCTGGTGGTTTGGAGAGTTGGGAGAACTTTGGAAGTGTTTGGGGCTAAATGGAAGTCGCATGATCAGCGTACGATTTGACTATCCATGGGGACAAATCGTTCATAGTGGTACTCTTAAATGAATTACCTCCAGTATGGTTGGAGAAGGGTTTAGGAGACCGTGCAAGGGGAGGTCATGCGGGTAGGAGTTACATCACGGTTTTCCTAACCATGCGGTCAAACCGTGTATAGAGTCAAAATGAGAACCATAAAAATAAGATCTCACTTGTTGTTGCAATAACTCCCTTGTTTTTCCCTAAACATACATAATTCGAGATAACTCTCTATTGAAGGTGTGAGAACTTTATCCAATAGTATTAGATTTGATCTGAAGGCTTCCATTGTTGAATCGAAGTCGAATTCCTGTGGTATGTGGCTGTTCTTGACCAGTTTCATAGATATACATAGATCTAGTTCTCCTCTTCTCTTGTTTTCTCAGATATACTCCCATTATGGATAGGTATAGGTTTTTGGATTCTAAATATAAATATATTTTTTCATGATATTTCTAGGAGAAGAGATCTAAGGCAGGTTCTTAGAGAATCGATCTAGTTTTCTTGCTTTCCTCATTCGTCATGGTTTTCTTCAAAACCTTTTAGGTGGGAGGATTCACTCTAGACTCCACTTAGTAGAACTAATAGGGATTATTTGAAATTTATTTCCTTATGATGAATTTATCATGAATTGGCTGAATTGTTTGAAACCCTCTTATTGAGGGTTTGATAAATTGTAAAAATCTTGAAAAATTGGAGTTTTGAATAAAGTGCTTTTGTTCTTGGTTTTAAAATATGGATTAAAAATGGGGATTTCCTAGACCTATAGAAGATGAATTTAATTAGATGGTTTTGATAAAAACGGGATGTTCTATTGAAAACAAATGGTTGTTTTAAAATTTTAATTCCTTGGGTTTGAATAAAATTATAGTTTTATTAAAATAGATTGAAATGGTTATTTTAAATGGTCTTGGCATGCATTGGGTTTTTTTTCAATACATATTTTATGTTCCCTAAATAAGGGATGACTACCATTGTCTTACAGGGTACGTGACCTTGGATCCGGGGCATATGTCATTGGGACACATGTAATTGGATGAGGGACCACTCATGAGTATAGAATAGTCAAACAAAGAATTCATGTGTGGATGTGTTGTGAACTATGGAATGGGTATGCCAAAATGATAATAAGAGTAGGATTTTAAGCTTTTATTAGTTGTTTTATGGAAAATAACTTGCAGGGAATTGGGTTCCTTTACTTTTTTTCACTTGTTCATGATTGGTTTTTGAACTTGTTTATATTTGGTAATACAATATTTTGGAAATTGTTTTATATAAACTATTTTATATAATGTGATAATGGTTATATCCTAGTGTAATGATTTGGGAAGTCATTGGGGAAACCCTACTGAGTTATATACTCTCACCATATTTGGAAAATTGGTGCTTTTGCAGATTCTATCTTTTGAGAAAGGGGAAAAGGTAACGTTTCACAAGTTATTAGTACTACCTCGTGATACATGGTCTATTCAGTGATTATAGAGATTAGAGATTCTATAGCATGGAGTATTATGGTATCTTTAGGGTAATTAGTTTTTTATTAGATGTATACATTGATATTTGTTTGTTCTTCTGATGTTGCACACTTTGATGAGGTTTCGAGATACATAAAGTTGTTTAGCTTTCTTCCTTTTTTTCATGCATGATTTAGTGAATGTTTGGGTTATGTTTTTTCAGTTTATTGGTTGATTTATTAAATTTTAAATTGCTCCCACTTTTATTTTAAACCCTTGGGCATTTATTTCTAGATTTTGGCACCTGGGGGACATCGCTTGATGCTATGTAATGACTAATTGTACTCACAAGCCAATGAGAATTTGCGGGTCATTACAAATTGTAATATTCCTGTCCTTCCATTGTGGTTAAATTGTTATCATCTTGTTTGGTCATTTCCTAACAAGCAGTCATCTATGCTATTGTTCTTGGAGTTAGAATTCATTCTTGTCTATTATTGGGTTCGGAATCTTAGAAAAGAGTAGGATTGTTGAAACATGAAATGTATAGCATAAAAGGACATATCTATCCCTTTTATGCAGAACCTCATATTACTAGGTATTTGGGTACAAAATTGTTTGGAGACACTTCTAGGATCTTGGAATCTCATTAACATGGGATTAGCTAATGATACAAGAATTACATGCATTATATAGAAATGAATTCACACAATGATTGAATATTTCATTTGGAGTAATGATATATGATATTGTGAAAATGTGTCAATTTTGATAATTGAAGAATTTGTTTTCAAATGAAATATTTTCAAGAGAGAATATTAGGTATTTTTTGAAAATGGTTTGGTTTTCAAAAGCATGAATGATTTTTTTTAAAAAATGGTGGAAATGGAAAAAGGATGTTTTTGGAAAATAATTTTGTGATAGTTGATGTAATAGAATTTGAAAATATAATCCATCAGTTTCTAGAGACTGAGATTGATGGATTTTTTTGATGGTTTAGAAAATAGAACCAGATAGAAGTCATCAAAACCAACCCGAAGATGGTGGGAATAAGGTGGTTTCACCCGAACCACGGGTGAACCAAGAACTAGTTCAGTGTATTGTTCAATATTTTCAATATATGGATATGGGGAACCTGAGAAATGAGCCAAGTCATATGGATCATACCATACAGTTAATGAAAGCAGAATCCACCTATCATTTGGGTGATATCAAACCTGAGAAGGTGGAGGTGTGTCTCAGTAGGATGAATCGTATCTTCAAGTTCATTGGCACAACGGTGGAGCTAAAGGTCAATATGGAGATATATATTCTCAAGGATCATGCACACTAGTGGTGGGATTTTAAAGTTAAGGAAAAATTGTATAAAGGTCTTACATGGGTGGATTTTGAATAATTTTTCAACAAAACATTCTATCTACATACGTTCAAAATCATTAAAATGACGGAATTTTTTAGTCTGAAGCAGAATAATATCTCTTTCATGGAATATTTTGTTAAATTAATGAATTTAGTGCACTTTTCACCATATGTTGTTGATAGTGCATCCTTGAAGGCACGCATATTCAAATGAGGGCTAAGATAAGAGATTCGATCGAAGATTGTGTTTTCTTGTATTGGTGCTTATATAGAGATAGTGAATAGAGATACAATTTCTGAATGTGATATCTTATGATCTATGGGAGAAAGTATGATAATACCTACAGGAAAGGTTGGGAACTCAAACATGCGAAGAAAGAGAAAAAGGGACTCATATTTCCATGTTGGAAGTGGAAATTATAATCGTACGACCGAATTAGTGAACCTTACTCCCCAACCACAGAGCAAAACTGTTTTCATTCAATGTGATTAATTTTACCACATAAAGGTAGAGTGTACGACACATACTGAATCAAGTCATAACTGAAAATATATGGGGTATCTTTAGCGCTATTTTTACAGAGCTCCAAGGTCAGGTGCTTGAGACACTTCTATGGTGTCGCAAGTATCGTATGCTTCCACAGGGCAAGGACATCAAAATCAGTCCCATCAGCATAGCAGATCTATCCATGGGGATTCATGAAATTCCATGACTCCTCATCTATGGAAATATCAATATAGAAACAAGGAGAACATATTAGAGATGAAGAAATTTTATGGAGTTAAGCTGATGATTGTTGATGATCAGGCTGGACCATATACGATGAGAGGTTTAATTATTTTGAATTCTATACTTTTCCAAGTTCTCTTCGATATGGGTAAATTTTATTAATTTATTTATTCTTGTTATATTGATTTTCTATGTTTAATGTTGTAATTTATTCCTTATATTTAAAAACTGCAAACTCCTCTTAGTGAAAGGGAATGTCACTCCTTTTTGTGAAAATCATTTGATATAATTGTTGATGGAGATAAGATAAAATCGGACTTGTTGATGTTTTACATGGATGTGTATGATGTAATCCTGGGTATGGATTGGATTACAATTTTTAGGTCTCACATTGACTGTTATAGGAGAATAGTTAGTTTCATGAATGATGTGGTCATCGAGCATCTCTTCAGAGGATATTGGATAGTAAAGAAAGGTGAAAATAGCTTGTTGGAAATGATGGTGGGAATGATCTCTTACTAGTTCTTAGAATTGACTTTTGCATCAATGGAAATGATTGAGGAAACTTTTCCTCCATAAGTTGTGGACCAATTTCTAGAAGCATTTACTGAAAAATTCTCAAGGTTACCACCTATAAGGGAAGTGGAGTTATAGTTGATCTCATTCAAGGGACCTTTTCTATTTCCCTACCATCATATAGGATAGCACAAATAGATTTATCGGGATTGAAATTTTAGTTGGAGTATCTCTAATGAAAGGGTTTCATTTTTCTATGTACGTCTTTGTGTGTATCATTGGTTTTGTTTGTGAAAAAATAATATGGAACTATTTGTATCTGTATTGATTATCATAAGTTAAACCATTTTACGATAAAGAATAGGTACCCACTTCCATGCATTGATGACCTGTTTGATCAATTAAGGTCAGATCACTAGTTCTACAAGATTTAATTGATATTAGGATATCACCAATTGTGAGTTCAAAAGGAAGATATTCCAAGGAAACTTCTATAAGAAGATATGGCCACTATGAATTTGTATTCATGCAGTTTGGTCTAATGAATGAACCAGCAATCTTCATTTCATTGATGAATCAGATAATTTATTGATATCTAGTTTCTTTTATTCTAGGGTTTGTGGAGGACATCTTGGTGTGTTCATAGACAATTTCTGGCCATGGCGAACATCTGGAAACATTGTTACAAATCATGATATATTATCAGTTTTACACCAAATTATCAAAGTTTCATTTTTGGTTATAGGAAGTAAGTTTTCTTCACCATGTCATTTTATAGAATGGTGTTTCTGTTGATCCTAAACATATAGAAGCTATTATCTTGTGGAAAAAAATCTATGAATGCCTTCAAGTTATGAAGTTTTCATGATCTGTCTAGCAATTATCGAGTCTTTGTGAGTGATTTCTTATGACTAGCTTCACCAGTGATAGCTCTGAAAAATAATAATTCTCCCCTCCAATGGAAAGAGAAATTCCAAAAGTACTTCTAGGAAATAAAATTTCATCTTACATCGACAACTATCTTGATATTCAATAATCAGAACTCGGGTATGTGGTGTACTGTGATGCTTCGGGAGCCTGATTGGGCTATGTTCTAATGAAAGGAGACCATGTGGTTGCTTATTGTTTAAGGAAGTTGAGGGTTCATGAAAATAATTACACAACACATGATTTAGAGTTATATGGAGTAATCACTGATTTGAAAACATGGATAAATTCTCTATTTGGTGAGAAACTCACTATGATGCAGAATACCTTTCTATTAGGTGAAAACTCAATGGTGGGGAGACCATTGAAGACTGGAAACTTGATAGATGTTCAGTTTTGGGTTCTAGAGATTGGTTGTTTAGACCTATGACTTCTGAGGAACAACTCATTCATCCTTACAACCATTCGATATGGGCTGCACATACAGGAACATAAAAGATATCTAAGTCATTGAATACATTGTTTTGGTGGAGAGGCATTAAAAGGAAGGTGTTCATATTTGTTTCTATGTGATTAACTTATCAGTAATATATAGAAGAGCATCAGAGACCAGTAGGTATGTTACATTATTAATCTACCGAAGTGTGTAAATTGGAGCATATAGTAATGGATTTTGATATAAGTCTTCCAAGAATGGTCATTAATCATGATTTCATATGGGTGATAGTGGATCGTCTTACCAAGTCAACCCATTTCATCCATATTCTTGAAAATAATACATTTGAGGATCTATCCAAAATTTATATCCATGAAGTGGTAAGGATACATGGAATACCAGTTTCAATCATTTTATACAATGATCTGAGGTTCACATCTCATTTTTGGAAATCTTTACAGAAAGCCCTGGGGACACAGTTGATTATGAGTATGGTGTATCATCCTCATATGGATGGGCAATCCAAAAAAATGATAAAAATGTTGGAAGACATGTTATGGGCTTGTGTAATGGATTTTACTAGCTCATGGGAAGAGTATATACCCTTGGTGGAGTTCTCATACAATAACAACTATCAGGCCTCAATACACATGGCTCTACTGAAAGTATTTTATGGGCTTCCTTGTTAATATTTACTATGCTACCTAGAAATAGGTAAAACACCACTAGTTGGGTCGAGCCTTGACCAATAATAAATTTAGAAGATACAATTGATTATATAGGGGATGGATATGGCTTAGAGTCATCAAAAATCATATTCGGATCACCTTTCAAGGCCGTTTTCTTTTGTCGTAAGTGATCGTGTGTTCTTAAGGATCTCTCCAAGACATGAACATAATCATTTTGGGAAGTAGGTAAAGTTATCTCCTGGATACATTCTCCCTTTCAAGATACTCTAATGGTTTAGAGAGGTGGAATATTGATTAGAATTACAACCATAGTTCAGTTTTATTTATTATGTGTTCTGTGTATCTCAATAGAAAAAGTATCAGCCTGATCCTAACTATGTGATCAGATGGGATCACATTGACCTAGATCTGGATGCATCATTGATACATATCCCAGTATGGATTGTGGATAGGAAAGGTAAAATCTTGTGTGAAAAAAGCATTGTTTAGGTATGAGTTTTATTACACCATGGTCAGATTCAGTAAGAGGCTTGTAAACATGAGAATGAAATGAAAGAGTATTGGTTGGAACTCTATCAGGGCAGAAATGATTTTTACTTTCTGGGTATCGAAAAAAATTGTGTGGAGAATTTAGTATCCCTGATTTCTCATATGTAACCCTTACATGATGATTTTCATGGTTATAAATATTAAGGGTGATGGTTGAGATATTTGGGATAACTTTTGAAGTGTTTTGGGGATAAATGGAAGTTTCACAGGTGGTGCATGGTTAGACTAACCGTGTAGCCAAACCATGCAAAGTGGTCCTCTTGAGTAATTATGTCTAGTATTATTGGAGCATGGTTTGGGATACCATGCAAGGGTAGGCCATGAGGGAATACGTTATCCCATGGTTAATGCACTGTTTTCTTAACTGTGCGGTCAAACCATGTAAATAGTCAAAATAAAATCCTTAAAAATAGTATTTCACTCCTTTTTTCCATAACTCCATCATTTTTCCCTAAATGTACATAATTTTATATTACTCTCCATTGATGGTAGCATAACCTATTTCAAGAATTTTGGAGTCGATCTGAAGGATTCCCTTAGTGAATCGAAGTTGTATTCTTGATAAACATGATCGTTCTTCTTCATTCATGATTAGTTTCTTATATATAATTAGATCTACTTATCTTAAATTATATTCTAATATGTATGCATGTTATTGGTGGATCTAGTTTGGTGGAGGAAAAATATTACGTGATTTGGTCTTGATCATTCTAAGAGAATAGATCCAAGGTGGGTTTTTAGAGAATTGACCGTTTTTCTTGTGTGTTGTTTGTTCGTTGTGGTTTTCGTCAAAACCTTCAAGGTAAGAGGCTTCACACTTTACTGCACTTATTAGAACTAATGGTAATGACTTCAATTTGATTTCTTTTTTATGAATTGGTTCATTATGAATTTTGCGAAAACATCTTTAGTGATGGTTTGGTAAATTGTATAAATCAAGAAATGGGATTTTAAAATAAAGATCTATTATTATTGGTTTTAAAATATTGATTTTAAAATGGAGATTTTATGGAATTTTGGGACATGTATTTGATTATATTTTTTTTATAAAAAAGGGATGCTTTATTTAAACAAAATAGTTTTTTTGAAATTGGGTTGTTCCTTGGTTTTCAATAAAAGTATAGTTTTATTGAAATGGTTATTTTGAATAGTTTGGAAATAAATTAGGTTTTGTGTGAGTTCATATTTTATTTTCCCTTGAATAAGGGATGAGTAACATTGGGGTACAAGTTATGTGACCCTGTATTGAGTGGTGTGTGTCCTTGGAACACAATGTAATTGGATGAGAGACCACTCATAAGTATGGATCTTTCAAATAAGTCATAAATGTGTGGGTGTGTTGTGAAATATGGAATGGGTATGAAAAAATTATAATAATATTTTTTAAAGAATTTATTAGTTATTTTTTGGAATATAACATGCTGGTAATTGGTTTTATTTATCTTTTTTTCACTTGGTCATGATTGTTTTTCGAACTTGTTTATATTTGGTTATAAACTGTTTTGGTAAATTGTATTATATAAAATTTTTATATAATGTGATAATCATTCTATCCTAGTGGTTCAAGAAGGGAATTCATTGGGGGAAAACCTATCGAGTTATAAACTCACGTATACTTTGTCACTTTGGTGCTTTTTCGGAATCTATCTTCCAAGATAGGGTAAAAGGTAACATTTCACACGTTGTTAGTACTACCTCATGATACATGGGATGTTCAATGATTGTGGAGATTGGAGCTTATAGAGCGTGAAGTTTAATGGTATCTTGATATTCTTTAGTTATTTATCAACTCTTTACTTTGATACTTGTTTGGTCTTCCACTATTTCAAACATTGATGTGGTTTTGAGATACATGATGTTGTTTAGTTGTCTTACTTTTGCTCATGCATCATTTATTGAATGGTTGGGTTATGGTTTGTCGGTTTATTGGTTTATTTCTTAATTATTAAATTTTCCTTCATTTGTATTTGAAACCTTTTTACATTTATTTTTTTTCCTTTAGAGCCTTGGGGACGTCGGTTAAGGCCAAGTAATGAATCATTGTACTCTCAAGGCAATAATAATTTTTTGGTCATTACATGTATCCTTTATATATTCCATGTATGGAATGAATGAGTCATATAACATTGAGGGGTTGGTAGTCCACACTTCCTCAAATGAAATTATCATATTAAAGAATTAGGAAATGCATAAAGGTATGTTGTAAAGAAATTACAGAATAATATAGATAATAAAAATATAATATATATCATATAAATTGAAATCATAATTTCCTCTATGGTAGGTCGTAGGATAAATTGGAACAATCATCCAACCAATAGCCCGAAGTCCTTCAAATTTTTATTATTATTGAATGTGAACCCCTTTTAAGGGAAGAAGGGGGGAAACCCTAACAAAAATCATAGATTTAAAATATATAACACGACCTGAAGGTCTAGAGAGGAAAACCAAATTGAAAACATAAAGAAACCCCTCCCCAGCAATTAATCATGAAAATACTCTCCACCAGTTCAAATATAAACGACAATCAAGTTCCCTGTGTCAAAGAACATGCAATATCTGATGGAAAATGCCAAACCCTCTCAAATATCCAAATCCATAAAGCTCTGCAATGATGAAAAGTTCTCTCTGTAACCTTTTTTGGGGATAAATTTGCATGGTCAAGTCTGGGATCATCACCGTACGAACAGACATCACAAACCCTTTCACCATACTGAGAAGATAGAAATAAATAACCTATAACAATCGATCATCTTGGGCCACCTCGTGATCATCCACCCCACCACCGCTACCACAGAGGATCAGAAGACAATCCAAACATCATGAGTTCAAGCCAATGTCACCACAACTGGAAGGCCCAACCCACGCCGAGGGACCGCCACCAATGAGGGAATTTGGGTCTTCCAGAAATAGAATTTCCTCTTTGGGAATAGATCTACTCTGATCAGAACCATGGATGAACCCTCACCACATTCCAGCACAAGGCACATGATGAAAAGAACGAAAAACCATTGACATCGAACTAGGACAACCAAAACCAAATCCAACCAGAGAACAAATTCATAACACTGCCAAATCAAAATCTTGTAATAACTCATAGAGAATGAAGACCTCACCCCTCCGAAGCACTACAGATCTGACCCTGAGCCACACTAGAAATCACTGGAATCAAGCCCTGGTCATGTTGGATAGTTGGACTGCCAATAAACTAGCTGAGAGGAAGATGAAAAGGAACCCTGGTCATGGAGGACAGCCAAAAGACCAGCCCTCTCCATCGCCTGTACGTGCTAGATGATCTGACTAACACGAACCAAGAACTGGAAACCCCAATCCTAATCGTCACCAAAAGGGGAGAAATAACTGAGTCTACCTCCAATGATCTTCCGAGAAGAGGATACACCAACATTTCATCGTCGTCGGAATAATGGTGCCAAGTCAACCGTCGAACCTCCTCCGAGAAGGGACACCGCCGCACAACCATGGTGCCCAAATTGAGTCGAAAATGCCACCGCCGTGAGAAAATCCCTACCCAAAGGGGGAAAGAAGAATGAAATGGGAGAAAACCCTAAGCTCCACAAGGATATTTCCCAATTCCTCTCTCAGTCTCGACCCTTGCATGCTTTTTTTATCAAATTGGAACAATCATCATTTAGTGAGGCAGTAATTCACCGTACAGAGAAATAGTATGTTCTATATCCATTATATGGAGGTGTGTATAATTTTAGATTGAACCGTTAGGATAATAACATACAATTATAATGAGGATACTTTTGATGTTATAAAAAATGGAATAAAATGAAAATGAGGGGTTGGAGATGAAAAATAAATGATATAAGCTTGAGAGATGACATTACCTCTAAATCAGGTAACTCCATTGGATTTAACCCCAAAGGCACTCATTAACTACCTTCTACTCAAGGTAAGGATTCTGGGAAGAAGTAAGGAATGTTGGGATCTTATTGGAGTAGAATTTGGGCAATCCATGAAGCTTTATTGGATTGAGTATGTTTGTAGAGGTTGTTTCCTTTTATAAGGGGAAGGAGTGGCACTTTAGGTAAGTCTTGAAATATAATTTTATTATAATTTTTTTCTAATTTTAATTGTTCACAATTCATATATTTCTAGGATAATACGAGGATGGGTTGAAATCCTCTCATCCAATTGGTTTTATACAATTTTAGGCCACAAATTTAACCTTATCTTTGTTTCCATTAACCCTTAGATAAATAAATTATCTCTTACCATGTCTTCTTGTATTTTTACAATATATGGTTAATATGGTTACTAAAAAATACCATAGAAAACCTCATGTATATAATTAATGACATTTTTTACATTATCTAACTCATTTGTCCAGATATCATATTTTTTTACAATTATATCATTAAATAAAATAATACTTTTTTAGAAACTCATTTCTATCAATTTTGAATCTATTTAGTAATTGAATTTTGTTAAGGTCATAAAAACCCAATTAATTTTAAAAAAACTAAATCAAATAAAAAATAAAATTTCATAATTATCAATAAAATTCATGTATGGCTTGTTAAAGATTAAATTAAATTTATTTTAAAATTTATAGTAGCATTTATTTGAATCATTCATTAATAAGGTAATCAGTGCATCATCATTGTGTAATAAATAAATTTATTTATGTAATGTATCAAAATAATAAATAAAATACCATGATGTAGGAAATATGTTATATTTATAATGACTATTTATATTGAAACTGATTGATTATATATCCTTGCCTTAAAATTGTTTTAGTAAAAAAATCATGTTTATGTTATATTTCCCTTCACATTAAATTAATTACTATAACATTTCATTATCACACCCATGTGGCACAATGGGGTCCTAAAATCAACCCAAGGATGATCATGGTCTTCCATATCTCATAAAATAGTATGAAGCTACATGTTAGGGTAGTATTATATTATTATAATATTATTTTTTATCATTATTTACCTGATTTACCCTTTAACAATGGTAAGTAAAATTAATTACAAAAGTTACTATTCATAATGTCCAAAAATAAATGGTTCCTATTTACACAATTTGGAACTTTTGATTCAAAATATGAATTCCATATTTATAAATTGAAATAATATAATTGGAAGAAATTAATTTATAATTGATTCATGTTTTCAAAACCAGAAAGAAGTTACTTAAGAAGTAAAAACATTCAGAATATTGACATGTGTTTATATCCCATTTCAATGTGAAATCACATCCAATGACAAAAATTTTATTAAATAAAAAAATAGACTAATTAACCTTTAAAACTAATTAAAAGGATAATTTAAATATATAAATAAATCAGATAAAAATACAATCTTGAATTTAAATGTAGTATTTTTCATTATTCATTAAAATATGTATTTTTTCATAAAAATACCAATATTTCAACAAAAGTAGATTTTGATGTTTTGATTATAAAGAATTGTTTATTTTATTAAATAGAACATATAAAAGTGACAAAAACTATATCTAAATAGGGTTCTCTATTAAAAGGCAATAAAATTTCCTTTTTAAAAAATATTAAAGTATTTTATGCATAAAATTGGAGAAATTCTCATCTTAAGCCTCTAGTTTTTATTATAAATATAAAAAACATTTAAAAAACTTGTATAATCATATTTTATTTAGTTTTTTTCATTACATCCAATACAACTACTAGACATTAACTACAATTTAAAATAATATTATTATTCTTGAATTATTTTTCATTATAACTCTTTGTTGTGTGAAGCATAAGATTGCGAAGAAACCTGTTGTTGTGTGTCGGGTATGCTATAATACATAGTGTATCAATAAAAATAAAAGTAATATTAAATTCAATAATATTAATATATATGAATATTTATTATTCTATAAATACTTGGGTTGTTACACATGTGGGTGAAGGAATTTCCAAAAGCGATGTTGTCACAATGAAAACTATATAGTAGGATTAAGAAAACCTTTAAATATTACATATCAATATATAGGATCCACTATATATTGAATCTAAAAAGTAAATACCTTGTAAATTTAATCTATAAATGAATGAAATATGGATATCTAGATCACATAATCAATAGATTACAGAATGGATTCACTGCAATATTTTTAAGGATTCATTTAAAAATTGAAATTGAAATTCATAATTACATGAAAACTATAGGATAAAATAAAAATTTATTGGCATAAAAATATAATATAATATACTATTATACATTATAATGAACAAATATAATGTATATAGTATTATGAAATATAGTGGTGTTACCATTTTAGTAGAAGTGATTTATATTTGTTGTACTAAAGATATAACTCTATGTTGTTTCAATATGTAATATTCTAGCATCATCAATAAAATATGAGATCTGGATTAAATAATATTTAATTTGTCTATTTTTGGATTAAAATGGTTTGATAACATGAGTGTAGTTAAAATTGAATAATTGGGATTCAATATAGAAAATTTTCATATGGAATGGTATAAGGATGATCAATATATAATGGAATTATAAGTATTACACACATTTTATTAATTGAATCATATATACATAATTTTGTTAATTTTTCAATTGCTTGCTAAAAATTTTGAATGATAAAATGAAATCACTATTATGGTTGAGCTTTCCATAGGGATCAATATATTTTTGTGGCCCCAATGTAAATGGTGTCTTGTATATCGTAGGGGACTACAAGGAGGGAATTTTGATACATAATATAGGATTTAAATCACTTAAATTTTTAACAATAATAAATAAAGGCCAATGAATAGGTTAAAACTCTATAATTTGTTTTTTATATAATTATATGTTTCCACATTTTATTATGTGTTCACTACAGTTTTTATGTAATCTAAAAAATGTTTAACTACTTGTGAAATTAATTTATTTTAAAATTATTAATGTTAAAAATGTTAAGGAAAAACATATTTGATATGGTAAAATTGATTAAAAGTTATAATGTGAACAACGGATGGTTAAAAAATAGTATGAGTTTCATAGCATGATTGTATTAGTAAAAATTATTAATTTGATAAGTATAGGTCTAAAATTAATTGTTCAATGGAATTATTCAGGATAACATAGTGACCCTAAAACGTCAATTTTCATTATTTAAATTTTATTTAATTTTCAAATACCAATCCTTCATTATACATATAAATATGTCACAATAGTGTGCCATTATTGAAAAAAAATTGGAATCCATTAGGGTATAATTATGATATACTTCCTCTGTTTTTCTATAAAAAACATTGATTTACAATTCATTAAACATTTCATAGAACATTTACATGAACTGATTACTAGATGATATTTTTATTCGTGGTTTTTATGTTGGATCATATATTCATTAAAACACTTCCTAGGGAAAATCATTTTATGGATGTTGATAGGAATGTAATGTTACCACCAGAACTATTATAAATAAAATTCCCCTTTTCATTTAATAAAATGTCATATTATGTAATATGGTTATAGAAAACACATGAAATTATTTGGTATTACTATATAATATAAAAATTAAATGACCATTAATCGTCATTATAGTTGATAATATAGTCATTGAATAGTTATCATATGATTAGTATTAATATCAGGTTTTAGTAAATCCAATTGACACAGAAAAAGGAATTTATGGACTAAATTAGTATGACCATGCCATATGAATCCCATTTATTAGAGATTTTGAGAGAGATATAATCATTGGGGTTTCCCCTTGACCAATACCATAATAATATCCAACAACTTACACTTGAGAAAAATTGATTATGGGAGAAGTCTAAACTCATCAAAATCATGGCCCAAACAATTTATGTCCAACCACCGCATGAAAGTATCACATTCACGCACCATGCCCTTAAGGAATTTGATGTTGAATTAAAGTGATATATATCAATAACCTATAAATACAAGTATGTATATTACTTTTTAATGAATAATTAATATATTTTCATCATATTACTGTTACATTATAAATGATTTTTATTTTGATATAATAAAATAAAAATGGTATTTTTTGGAAATATTCAATTTCAATTTTGGAATTTATTTTGATAAATTAATTTATTTTTTAAATAAATAAAATTTAAAAAATTATTATTGCTAAATATTTTTTATTAAATATAAATTATTATATAATATTTATGATGTCAAATGTACTTTTTATAGGGGTTTGAAACTGTTATTGTAAAAAAACCCATCATTTCTCAATAAATTTTTATTATTATTTTAAAATTAAAAATGAACTTTTTTAGAAAAATATTTTTAATTAATGGATAATACTTTATTAATAAAAATGGGGAAATTTTCCAATGGTGAATTTTTTATAATTTTCTGAGAAAGTTGAATTTTTGGGGAAAAATTAACCACCATAAAAATATATGGTGTGTATTATCACATCAAAATGACCCAAAAGATATGTAATAAATAAAATAAAATTTTTCAATTGCTATATATATGTTTTAAATTTAATAAAATTTGATTTTATAATTATTTTATTTATTTTATAATTCCCTTATAAATCCTCCAAACCCAATAATATATTTTAAGGTTTTAAAACCATTTCTTTAATAGTATGACTAAATTCCAATTAAAAAATGGTATTATTATATTATGTTCAGAACATGTATATATAATATAATTAAAACCAATCCTTTTTAGAATAAACCATTGGAAAAAATCATTTAAATGTTTATTTTTTTGGTTATTTTATTATATAGTGTCTAATACCAATGTTTGAGAAATGATATAGAACCCCTGCTATTTTTTTATACAAACTAACCTAATATTACATTTATCATCATATAAAATACTTGTATTATGTTCATAGTCTTCCCCCACCTCTATAGAGCTTTACCAAGGTGCCCCCAAACTCTAAAGATGATCCTCCCACACATTTGCAGTCTCACCCTCAAGGTAACAAATCCTCACTTTCACACTATCATTCATGAATCATATTAATTTTATGCCATTTAAATTTTAATTTCTAATGATAGTGTTTTTTTCTCATGTTCCATACATAACATATGATTTTTTAATGATTAGAGACCCCTTCCACTATCATTTATCCCTCCCATGAACATTTATGTACCCCCATTTTTTCTACTAATATTTCAATGTGATTTTTTACATAAAAAAATTGTGTAGTGAATAATCATACCCATTTCTTATCAAGGGTGTTAACCTTTATTATCTTATACTTATTTTTTTGTAACTACATGTAGGTATTACACACTCTATGATCATGGAATTAAATATAATGATAGACAAATCCATGTTGTATGATCTATGTGTAACACTTAAGCATGATAATTAAATGAATGTGATGGGTGAACCTGTAATTATATTATGCTCCAATAAATAGGTTAATGTTTAGTCTCATGATACACCATGTTCAGGAAAGAAGTAAACCATATTCTATTATGGGGAATTTTCCATCATGATGACTTATAATTTATCCTCGACCTAATTTTATGATTCAGTCTTTTAAGTTGTTTCCTCATTTCCCATGTTTCCATTATGTTATGAGGATATATCATGTGTCATTGTCCATTTTTATGATTATAACTCCTTGAATTCCCCATTTATATACCTATTATCTATCATGTAATGCTTAATTCATTTTATTACATGTTTATTCCTATATTGGGATTTATAGCTCATCCTTTATTATCTTTGACTCCTCGTTAACCCATGTATATTTAAATTCAATAATGTTAAGGAAGTATTCTGTATACATTATTTCATTGACTATAAGGTGATTACTCACCCAAAAGGAAATCCAATTTAATTTAAGAAATAAATGGGGTCAAAATAGTAAAAAAGATATAATTTTACAACAATCCCTTTGGAATAGGGGAATAATCCTATCATGAAGATTATCAGAAAAACACAACCTTTCATTACATGTACATTACTTTCTAGATAATCAAAAATATAGTTATATTCTCAAAAAACATGCATGATAAATAATAATGTTTTTGAGAGGATTTCTATTCAATTAAACCATTATGATGTAAGTTTCCAATATGAATGAATATGCCCAGTTCTCACTACATGTACTTGGATATTTGAATCACATTCAAACCATACCTTATACAATCCTCATTTATTAACATTGTTTACTGAATTTATCAGATCTAGTATCTATGCCTTAACGTATGTTACAATGACACAAGATCAAAAATTACATTGCAAAACATACACTTTTTAAAAATCTAAAAGCACCAAATTGAGTGAGACTCGACCCAGAACTAGTGCACAATTGTGGGAATTGTTGTAAAAAAGGTTTTAATGTTATAGGGAATTTTCTTTGGTGAATTCATAAACTTTTTATAACCCATGATTAATGGAACAATAAAATTCCAATTAGAATATATCTTAGGAAATATTTCATGGATAAAATATATTGATGCCTATAAATTTATAAATTAATGAAATATATGTCATTTATAAGTTATCACTTTTATGTCATTGGATTCATATTTATGTGTTTGATAATTTAAAAATATTCATCCCTAATTATCCATTAGTTCTATCCAATGGACGGAAATATGAGTAATGAGGGAAAAAATTAATGTGAAGGGAAATACTATAACTACCATAATGATATGGATAACTCAATAGGAGAAGGAATGAAAATCAGTATGAAGATACTGTCTCATATAACATTGATTCTTGAATATAAAACTACATTATGAGGGGCGCCCAAATCACCCTAAAAAATAACAAGATTCCACTGAGTCCTTTATATGAGAAAAGTCATTAACATTAAATGGATAACCATATCCCTTAATCCTGGAACAAATGATCAACTACATTGAGAATATATTCTCCATCAATTAATGATCCAAAAATGATAAAGTTTTATTGTCTATTTATCGTATGGAGGTAGAAACTAATAAGTAGTTGTAATTGATCAAGAATACAAATCATGAGGATGAGATCTAGGTGAAGGGATAGATGGAATTCTATAATTTTTTTGATAAATATTTTCCGTGAAATATCTTTTAAAGAATGGAAAGGGGTTTCCTTGAACACTTGAAAAAAATCTGTTGGATTGATCTAGGAATATGAGGAATACTTAACAATATATGAAATAAATGCCTTCAACTTTGGTGTTACCCACTAATGCAAGATTGAAAACTTATTTTGAGGGATAAAACCTAGTCTACATAATTCTATGACTATCTAATACCTTTATAGATATGAATAAATTGTCTGATGGTCCCTCAAAGTCAAAATGGAGATTAAAAAATCCCAAAGGTATCATGGGGATAATCAGTTGGAATTCAAGTTGATATTTTGAGGTCAGATATAGAAATCTAATGATGTCATGAAATTTCAATGACCCTCTTTTTCAAATATTCAAAAGTAATATCCCTAAAAATTACATAAGGGGGTGAGGAAATAATTTAGGCACATGAGTAATGACACCAATATAGAGATTTCTGATAGGAAAAATCCACTAATGAACTGGAAGAGATGAATTATCGAGTAAACTATTAGCGCATTATTCATTTATTCAATTTCTAGGAAGTAGGGATCTTTAAAAACCAAATCACAATGCCATGGGTTTTTAGAGACAACCAACAAAAACAAGTTAGTTATCATGATCCATCATAGTGAATCCCATAATGTAACTCCCCTAGCCGACCTACAATAGGTGTGGGGATGGTGACAAGCACTAAGTTGGCATATCACTATCATGGGAAGCATTTCTTAAGTACATGTACACAAGAAAAAAACTCTAAGCCCAAAAAATTATGAAATGTAAAAACAAATAAACAATCAATGCATGAATACATCTATATCCCACAAATAATGAATGATAGGAAGTAAATATTTTTAACATGGACAAATATAATCTTCCCATAAAGAGTTTTCAACACAAGTCCAACTTGAAAGTATATGTACTGGGACTGATGTCTGAAATCCACATAAATACACAATGATCTGTTGGGTCTCACATAGCACAAACTTGTCTTGGTCTGCCTTCGACACCTTTAAAAGGGTAATTGTCTATATAAGACACGACATGTGAGGGAAAATATCATGTATGGTAAGAATAACAATACTTATTATGATACCTCAAAACAGAAAATCATACAATAATGGAAATATAACCACCTCAACATATGAATATGTATATAACACATATAAAAAGTATATCCAGATATACTCAACCAATACCCAAAATATAGACATAATCCACAATCATAGTATACCATACCTAGAATTTCATTTTGAAGATTCCATGAAGCACCTTACGGGGAGAACATACTATTGCATGTGATAGCACTGATGACATCCATCCAAGAGATAATACCCATCATGTATCATCGTGATAAAGAACACACTGATAGATTTTAAGGGAATACGATACACAGATCAGGTTCACAGTAAGGTCCACAGGGTGATACCAATAACCAAAATAGGATTGACCCTGATTTGTATAGGTTCAATTATTGGGAAGTTTTTTTTCACTTCAATACAAAGGATATAGAATGGGTCACAAACATGAATAAAGGATCCCACTTGAGGCCTCTTATGGTGAGGGGGTCTAACAACTCTTTCATGGATGTCCTACTGAATGGGTCATAGTCTTAATAGTATGTAAGAGTATGAAACTAATCATACCAACCATTATGTAAATTATAAATGGAACAAACCTTGATGAATATTTTCCAATATATGGAGGAAAACAGATCTAATCCATGTATGAAAGAGTACACTATGTGTAGAGGGGTAAAAAGTTGTGTCCCTTGACCCTAATTTATACTTGTGTATTCAACATGTGAATTTCAATTAATGTTCTAATACACTTAAAAAACATGTATCATAATGTGTACTCTACGCAGGATCCAATACACTAGTCAACCCATGTACTAGTCCAACTTTTTTCCATATAGGGGGAGTACACACTGTGTTGGAAGTCCCTGTACTCTTCTCAATTTCCATGTACTTCCCAATACACACACTGATTTACTCAGGATAGGTCATAGGCCTAGTGAACCTTAACCTTCTCCCAAAAGCCCTAATTTCATCAATGGAGCCCCACACATCATGTAAATCTGACATACACACCAAGTGGGTCGGGATTTTCCAAAATCCTAGATCTATATTGAAGCATCTCCTCCATCACTATAGAATCTAATTCTATCTGTGACCTACCAAAGGAAAATTTATTAAGCCTCTACTATGTATTTTAGTCATCAAACAACATTTTCCATCACTAGATCTTCTTGAAAAATAGTTTAAATCATCATTCTTCATCATGCATCGAAGAACACTGAAGAAAGAAAATGTGGGTATCCTCCTCCATTTCAATCACTATGTCAATGTTTCTTCACCATATTAATGTTGTTTCAATCCCATATCTATGATTTTGAATCATTACACCATGAAACAGGTTCACAACAATCGATTCATTGATATTTTTCAAGCTGTGGGGAAAATGAAGAATGCCCAATATGAATGATGAATGGGGGGACAAAATCACAAATCAATCCAGAGGAACTGACCTAGATCAATTTTTGTGCCTAAATTAGTTTGTTTCTATTAGAAATTCAATTGATGAAATCAAATTGAAATGAAATTATCCTATCAAAATGATATAAATTATTACCATCCAACAATAAACATGATATGTGAATCAATTCATTCATTGATTGATTCATGTTTCTCCTAGAAATAAAGAACGAGGAATAAATACTAATTAAACACATTCCCTACCTCAATTCAGTTACATCAATGAAAATTAATGATGTGTCGCCATCATCATTGTCATGATCCATCAAATCCAAGGTGTGTTGATATTTGGTTAGAAAATATGTCCTTGTTCACTTGATGGGAATCTCTTAGACTCTCTCTCCAATGATCATCCAACATCTCTAGGGTTATGTGGGTGACCTTGGGGATTCTCCATAATTTTATATTTAAAGACATAACAATCACTGCATCATCAATTCAGAATTTAATAATTTTATTTAATAATTTTATTCATTTCTATGCTCACATTTACATTTCTACAAATTAAAAAATTTGACTAATGTTATGTTCCTCCTATTCTAAACCACACATCCTATCTTCAAAGGTTCCCTTAGATTTCTAATCTTGGATCCATTTTAGAAGTTATTCATATTTTTTTGAAAACTACCCAAGCACGCTATTTAATATATTAAATTTATTTTTACATTTCTTTTGGGCATATCGAGCATCAAAATTGCATGCCATCTAAACTCCTTGTCTTGAGAATAACCCATGTAATTTTTAAAAATAATACACATTAAATATCAGACATCATATTTTCCCCAACTTGTGTCTTTATGTCTTTATAAAAAAGTCAAAGTATACTCACAATTATGTGGGTATTGAGCATGAATTTTGGCCTTCCGCTCTCATGTGCTATCCTTAATATTCCTATGATTCAACCAGACATGAAAAAAAGGAATTGATCACCCAAAAATGACCCTCTCCTAATATTCCTCGATCTCTATATGGTACTTATTGAATGTCTATCAATAATCAATATCCATATCTCTCTAGTTGATAATGTGTGATGGTTCATTCATGTACCCCCTCTATTGTGACATGTGGTTGAAATTGTGTACTCGGTATTACTGTGGTCATAGATCTATGTGGCACGCCACATCATCAACTCTACAATGTATCTAGAATGGGATAATGAACCATAGAGATATTTTTATTCATTGAAAAAATCTCTATAATCCATGTCATTTTGAAACCCATAGGAACACATAGTCTCCTTTTTCTAACTGGAAAGGCCTACATTGCCTATAATCATAAGACTTTTGATGGAATTGTGTAGTCTTCATCGAATCCAGGATGATATGCACATTCTCTGTTATAGATCACACAAAATTTGAGACCATGAGTGATGACTCTCCTAGTTCATTCCGACAATGTGGGGACCAATAGGGTCTCCCATACAAGTCCTTTAGTGATTTAATATCAATTGTTGAATGGTATCTATTTTTGTAAGAAAACTCCACCAATGGTATGTGATCCTCCCAACTATGTACAAAATCCAACAAACAGTCTCACAACATGTCCTTCAGAACATAAATGGTCCCCTCAATATGAACATCAATTTTGGGGAGAAATACTATTCTCAAGTGTTACATGGTCCCAAATGACTCCTCTAATACCTTCCATAATTTTGATGTGATGAAAGCGTCGTGACTTCAAACAATTTTCATTGGACATGGAGTAAAACTATCTCATGCACATTGATGAATCCCATGATCTCTACTGAAATCTATTCTCATATAGATATGAAGTGAGAAGACATGGTGGCCCAGACTATGATCAAGGAAATTGAATCAATCTCCTTTAACATACATGGTAAACCCATCATGATCTCTATAGATATCATATACCACTTCAATTCTGAAATGTCAAGGGTTGGATCCAAACTCACTTTAACATGGAGTTCATCATTCACATTCTAATAAGTAAGGGATTGAGATATGAACACTAAAAATCCTTTCATCATTCCTAGAAACCAAAAATGATGTTAGAGGTTTTTGTGCATATTTTCCACACTTGGATGTACCACCAAAGGAGATCTATGAAACTCTCTCAGAAGCTCCCCATGCAACATCACTAGTTCCACCATGAATCCTTTGAAAATAATGATGTACTCCCCATAATTAGAAAAATCCATTACTATCATCCTCTATGGATATATGATCATGTAGGGTCTCATAGTTACATACCCTATGTTTTTACTCCTTCACATACTACATTAGTGGAGGGGTCAAAACCATCAATTGGAATCCACAATGGATAAATGTAACAAGGAAAACTACAATGATTCCTTGTTCAACAACTATGAACAATATCTCCAATTGAGAGTATCGGCTACCACATCCCCCTTTCCATGATTATAGATATATTTGAAATTATAATACTAGATGAAATCTAGTCATCGCCTCTATCTTAAGATGAGATCCTTTTTAGGGAAGACATATATCAAAAAATTTTGATCGGTGTAGATGATTAACCACCCTCCCATCAATTAGTGTCACCTAATCTTCAAAACAAGCACCACCACTACTAACTCTAGATAATTGGTCAAATATTTATCCTCATGTGGTCTCAACTGACATGAATCATAATAAATCATTTCTTTCCTCTTCATCATATCATATAAAATCATGGTTCTTGATGCATCGTAGTACACTACATACATGAAACCTTCCTCAAGAAATATCAAGAATAGTGTGCTCATCAAACACCATCAAAACCACTGAAAATCCTACTGAATCATATCTAATCAAACACAAAAATAACCCTTTCAAGTTAAAGTCGTCCTTGATTCTTATATCATGGATAAATTAGATAATAAACTCTAATTAGAGCCTACCATCATAATAAATCACGACACCTCCATCATGCTCTTATGTGGTTCCCAAGCTCACACTGCGTTGACCTTGGTTGCGTCCACTGGAACTCTATCCACTGAGATAATGTGTCCCATAAAGTGGACCACTTGAGTCTATAACTGGACCATAGAGATATTTACCAAATTGTAGTGCTCTTAGAGTATGTCCAGAATCATACTCAAGTGTCACATGTGGTCTTCCTCAGATGAAGAGTTCAAAAAAATATCATCGATGAAGACTACCAAAAAAATTCTATGAAAAAATGAATGATCTATTTCATGAGTCCCATGAACATAGAAGGGTTTTTATTCACACAAAACAGCATAAACAATTACTTATATTGACCGCAGAAACATCTGAATATTTCCTTTGATATATCCTTTTCCTATACACACAAATAGTTATAGCCTAACATGACACCAATAATCATGAACCATCATTCCCAACCTAATTTATCATATAGTTCATCGATCCTATGTAGTTGATATTTTTTCTCTAATGTCACTTTGTTCATGTGATAGTAGTCCCCACAAAATCTCAAGATCCCTTCTGCCTTCATATAAAATAATACTATGGATTCTCATGGTGAAACACTTAGACCAAAAAATACATTAGTTTTCAATTCCTCCAACTTCATTCACAACTTGTGAAGCTCTGAAGGAGACATCCGATATTCTAGTGTAGATAAGGGTTTTTTCCTCGGGATTAGATCATTTTTGAAGTATATCTATTGTGTGGATTTAATCTTGGAACATGTTAGATAAATACATCTTAATATTCTCCCACCACAACAAGAAATTAGAAACTCATATCATCCACTAAACTGAGGGTTAGGCTAGCTAGTTGATGAGTAATCGGCTTCACCCTTCTATGCATGAGTTGATCCTGTGATTCATGGGTTTCCATTTTAACAAAAAATTAAAATCTAGTTCCTTCAATATTAAAAATATACACCATTTTCCAAAATCATTCAATATAGGGATGAGTTTTATATAACCAATATATACCATGAATGATGTCTTAAGGAATCGATGCTGCTCTCAGGAGATTCCCAGATAAACTCTCACCTACAAGAGTCAATTCTCCCTTCCATAAAATGTTCATGATCACTAATTAATCTATAGTAGAAGTCTCTAAGCATAAAAGTCAAGTCAAGGGTTCAACCAAAATCTATATTTCATGTAAAAAGTATGTGGTAATAATGAAAGGATTGTAACCATGTCTATCAATACTGTAATTAAAGTATAAAAGACACAGATTGAACCTTGATTCACACATTGATCCCCTTGGTTGTTAGCCTCGACCACCTGTAGATATCCCCTCCCCTTTCTTATAGCTCCATGAGCCAAGTGTGGACCACCTAGGGGTGGTGGTGGTCACTTGTCAAAGTTTCAAAAATTGCATAATTCTCTCCCAGCTCGCCTACCACATATGTCACCTTAAATACCTTCCTACTACTGCCAATATCTTTATGCAATTTATCGATTCACATTCCCTATTTTAGCTGAACAACGGGTCAGACAATATCAGGAGAGATGTCCACAACCCTCACATTAGTTGCACCGCCTCTCTCTGGGATGACAAGACCAACCCTGTAGACCATGATCATCAGATATCTATCTTGATACATGCTCCTAAAATTTCTCCCACATATAGGTCCCTGAGACTAAATTCAACTCGCTATTTTTAACGTCTCTGCACCTTCTTTCCCACTACTAGAAACCACTGACTGTATGTACTTTGCCAAAACAAATTCTACCACTAATTCTCTCTCTATCACCCCAGTATGGGTAGGAATGCACAGAGGGATAACACTGGCTCATTTATATCAACCCAGAACCTTATAAAGGGTCGGAGATATGAAAAATTGATCTCAAACCAAATACATTGTTTACATGGAGAGGTTGTTAAACCTCGTTGAAAACTCAGGTACTATCATGTTTCCCTGTCTGGGCTGTAGAAGCTCGTGAATACACACAACTATCAATATAGACTGTGAGAAGTAATCCCTAAAAGGTTCTCAAAATAAATACATGGATGTTTCTCTTAATCATAAGGTATAGTAACTACATACCACCATATCCCTATTGATCCATGAACAAGGCTTGATGCGAAGACCCCCATCTAATCTGATGGTGTCCTTACTAGATATAATAATCGTGTCCCTACCTCAAGAAATTCCATAGTTGTATGTTGGTTGAGCTATTTTGTGAACCTGAGGGGTCTCTTCCACTGATGATCATGAAATGAGTTCGTCATACACTCCTCATATTTCAGTACTACAGGTACAAGATTATTACCTACAGGTTGGGGTATGTATATTGCACCTCCTAGAGGTAACATCTAAGGAATTGCTCGATGTATTGATGCCTCATTACTAATGATATCATCCTCATTATCAAACTAATGAAATTTAGCTAACATACATCATAGATGAATCATGAAATAGTAAGATGTACCACAGTCAATTAGTATATCTAGAGAGTGAACCAATGAAAGAGATTGGCACCACAACCCATTACTATATGAATCATGTACCATTTTTCCCATGTAACAAGTGTTATTATGTACTTAATTGAAAAGTAGGTTATTAGAGTCTTTGTGTATGATACTTTTTCCAATTCACCAATACTGGAATCCACAACATGAAAGGAGAACATTAAAAGCATAATAATGTTTCCCCATACCAATCTCAGAAGATCTGCTGACCGCTCTGATACCGATCATTCATAACTATCCCTAGCGGGTCCCATGCCATGAGTCCCCAAGCCTAACTCTAATAGGTCATGGGATGGTGAACCACACCATGTTGGTATATAACTGACATGTGATACACTGAATAAGTAAGAGTGCACACACACGCTTCTCCAAACCCACAAAATGATGAAATATAAAATCAAATGAATAAACCAAAAATGCATATATCTATATCCCCCAACTAGAGAACAATAGGAAGTAAATAAATTAAATAGGGATAAATAATAACCTACCAAATTGTTGTGCAAAAAAATCCAACATGAAAGTAAATTTTCAAGGAATTATGTCTGAAATCCAGAGGAACACACCTCAGTGTGTCTGGTCTCACTATTCACCATCTGGTCCAGGACTTCCTAGTACTCCATAAAAAGGTCAATCATATTCCCCAAACATAACACATCCAAGAAAAGACTGTGATGGGGTGAGTATATTAATACTCACTACGATAACTACAAACCAAAAAGAATACATGAAAGGAGATACAATTACATATATATAGGTATATTTTTATAGAAAATATAATAATAATATATAAATATAATAATACATGACAAACATTATAGAGGTAATAAACAATAGTATTATACCCACACTAGAATTTTAGTATGATAATTCCATGAATCTCTCAACCAGGAGAATGCACTCTGAATTCCAATAGCACTGATGATGTCCATTAGAGAGTGTATATGGTGTGTAGTATGGTTTCATGAATTATCCCATAAACTCGAGTTATTCCCATGTAAACAGACCCTATCATTAAATACCTATTTATATAATATTATACACTATATAGGAAACCTATGTACTCTACCTGTGTGCCAGCACATGGCTCATCCCATGTACTCTTCCATCCTATTTCTGTGTAGGTGGTACACACCATATAGGCCATTTGTGTACTCCGCCCTATGTAATTATACATCCCAAGATATAGATTGAGTTACCTGGGAGCGGTAACATTCCATGTGAAAGGGTAACACATGATGTTGTCCTTATCTTTCTCCCAAAACTCTAGCTACCACATGTAGTACCCACAAAGTGTGTAGATCCAAGTTACACGCCGTGTGGATTGGGATTTTCAAGAATCCAAAATCCTTTTTGAGAATCTTCTCCATCACTCCAACCTCTGATTCTAGTTATTCCCTATCAAAAAACATATATCGGGCCTCGTAAAATCCTTTATGTCATCGAACATCACATTCCATTACCCAGTCATCTTGGGAAATTGATTAAATCATCATTCCTCATCATGTATCGAATATTGAAAAAGCATGAAAATTTAAGTATCCTTAAACGTCTAAATCATTCCTCCTCCATCATCACATCATCTTCATTTCATTCCAATCATGGATATACTATTTTTTATTGTTCTTCCAAGAAACATGTGAACAATGATCATTTGGTCGATATTTTTTGAGTCATGGGTTAAACAAAGAACTCCCACAAAAAACAATGAACGAGGGAAGAAAAGAGAAAATCAATCAAGAGTAATGGACCTAGATCAATGTCTATGTCTATCTCAGTTCTATTTAATTATAATTAAAATCAAAGAAATAAAATAAAAAATAAATTCTCCCATCAATACCTAGGAAAATAATATCGTCCCTCAATACACATGATCTATAAATCAATATGTTTGTCGATTGATTCATGTTAATTATAGAAATAGTAAATGGGGAAGAATTCCAAATAAAACACATGCCCCACCTCAATTATGTTCAATAACTAAGGAATAATTATTCTTTATCTTCATATTTTTCAAGTCCCATCAAATCTTATATGCTTCGATCTTTGGATCTAAAATCTATCTTCATTCACTTGAGAGGATTCTCCACAGCTCTCTCTCTAAGGATCATCCAAAGGCACTAGGATTATGTGACTAAACATGGGGATTCTCTATAATAATCTATATAATGACATAAAAATATCTTAATCAACATTTCAAAATAAATTAATTTTTTTAATTATTTAATTGATTTATGGGCCTGTGATGAATTTTCCAGAAACGACCCATACAGACTAATGTTACATCACACCTTAGGTAAAACTCGCATTCTTATTTAGAAGGTTCCATCAATGTTTTGATTTGGGGCCCATTTAGATTTTATTCCAATTTTGTAAGAAAACTATGTGTGTGTGGGGTATTAAGTATATTAAATATATTTCAACAATTCCTTCGGGAATACTGGGGATCGTAATCACATTTCGTCTTAGCTCAGGGACTAAAAAATAATCCATATAATATTTGAAAAATAAAAACAACATTCAAAGTAATTATAATATAAAGGGAGAGATTTTTTCCATCACTAATGCTTAGATAGATATTGACAATGATGTGTTAAAATTTACACAAGTTTTTTATTCATGAATAGAAAATGTTTCTTTTATTCTGGTTTTACACATTCATGTATATCATGAATGTTTAGTAGAACTATAAAAAAACCACCATTAAAAATATAAGTTGAGCTTTTAGTGAAATCAAAATTGAGGGAAATTACTGAATCCTAGGTATATAGTCCTCCCCTGTCAAAATTTTTGGGCTTTCATTCCCAGCAAACATCTTCATACTCCCTTTGGTGTAATTTAATAAAATTATGGGTACGGATAGGATTTCCATATATAGATCTAATATAAATTTACACATGAATAAAATCAATCTATGTACTGTGAATCATCTAATACTTATATAAATGTTCATGGAGATGAATTAATATTTTTTAGACCAACATATCAAGAATGGATATTGTTCTCCCTTGAGAAATTGTATCTTGATCAAATGATTGAGTATTGAAATATATCAACCTTCAATAAATTCCCATTGTGAAGGGATATGATGATGTGTTTCTTGAGTTATTTCATGGTATTCCTAAAAGAAAGTAGTTGAATTTTCAATTGTGTTTATACCAGGGGTGTTACCATTATCCATGACTATATATGGAATGGATTTTTTGGATCTTAAGGACCTACAAAAACAACTATAAGGGAATATAGATGAAGGATTGATGTGGTAGTGTTTTCACATTCCTTTCCACATCCTTTTTGTATTTTTTATTTACTTTTTTATTTTAAAATGTTTTTTTTATTAAATAATTGATAATTATTGTGTTTTTAAATTTTCGGTGTAAAATAATCAATTTTAGTTTAAATCATGTGTTTTTAGTATACATTATTGTTCTTATTAAATAAATCTTAAATTAAAATAGTCCTGTGAATTTGACTTTTTTTATTTTATTTTTACGCATTTTTCATTTTAGTTAGTTTATTAACTCATTATTTAAATTAATTGATTATTTATTCTTTGAATTGTAAATAAATAACTCATTTTAGTTTTTATATTTTATTAATTAAATTGATTTTAAAAATTTATATTTATTCAATAAATATTTTTTATTCTTTAATTTACTTTATTAATTCTTTAATTAATTGGTTAATTAATTTATGTTAGTAAATTTTAATGTTTTAATTTTTTCTTTAATTAATTTTTTTATAATATTTAATAAAAATAAATTCATTCATTTAAATAAAACACAATTAATTTTATTATTTAACTTTGTTTTTTTATTTAGTTTTTAATTCTATTCAATTTTATTTGTTAATATATTTTTAGTTTTATTAAATTATTAATTGATTTAATTTTTTGTTGTGTTTATTTTTAAGGTGTTGCTGCATGTCGTGGTTTCTCCAAGGTCACAGTGGCAAGTCTCAATGTTTCCCGCAGTCACCACTTTTGAGAAATCCACTACATCCCCTCCAAACATTGGCCCTGTATCGCCTTGTTGTCCCACCTCACAGTGAGACCATGGGTAGCCATCACGGTGCCACTATTCCAACATGTCCCACCATTTCAGCCTGATAGGGAGACTGTGATCAGCCAGAGGGGGGGTGGTTCTCTGCTTGCCCACCATTTCATTCAGTTATGAGCAACTCCTCCGTTGACAAGTGTGGAGGAATCAGCATAGTGAATTCTCCATGTAGAGGTCAGGGAACACCTCGGGCGATATTCCAGAGACTTCAACAAGGTCATTAGCCTTCATGAAGGGTGAAAATGGATGAAATAGGCATTCTTCGTGAGTAGAGGACGTTTCAGGATAGGGGGGACTTCATTCTTGATCGCACTTCTATCCATCAAGAGAGGATCGAGCGATCTATAGAGTTTTGACCATTTGAAGTCAGGGGAAGATTGGAGTATCTAGAGAATTAGATCAAAGCATTTCACACCTCAATTCCCAGGGCAGGACTTCAAACACATTCAAGCATCGCATCCACTATTTATTAGTTGGAATTAGAACTTTTAAGATATCAATCAGGGAGATGAATGATTTTCTATTCCTTGTGATCTATTCTTTTGTAACTTATTTCAATATTAATTTCATTGGTTATAATTCTATTTTTTTATTAAAACAAACCATTATGTCCAGCTAACTTCCTTCAGGGGGAATAAGCTAGCTGGTAAGATTTTGTTCACTCTTATTCATGTGCTGCATCATTTTTTTGGAACGTCTCTCTCACTGTTTGCAGAATGAGTTTATTTTCAAAACAATAGGGATGAGTGAATATCGATCTTGTTTGAACCATAGTGAAATCTATTTCAATTTGAGGAACTCACTTTCATGTGAGTTATGCTCGAATGAGAGAGACCCACTAAACTCAACTGACAAGTTGAGTCGAGTGACATCTAACTTGTTATCGCCATTGGATGGAATGACTTTTATAGTCGAAGGACTGTAAGAGTTATTTCATAATAAACTGACCAGATGAAAAATTTAGCTAGTTACTTTATGTTATATCCATATTTCTTAATTTTCAGTGCATGAATGAGGGAATGAAATATTGAAATCGTCTAGTGGACATTCCCCCCTACTCAGCAGTTGGTTATTTTCACTAATATTTCTCTTGTTGTCTTGTTTTCTTCCTTGCACTCACAGGTTCACCTTCACTTCTTCACACACTTATCCTCACTCACTCTACTTCACCACCACTAACTATTTTTTCTTTTTCTTGTTTTTTTGTTTAGTTTATTTTTTTATATCATTAAACACAAGACGAGGCCTCCCTATTGTTCGACCCTATCTTTCCACTGTCCTAAGTAGTAAGTAGGTTATAAATTTTAGTTTTTTGTTTTATCCCAAAAACATGTGAGCATGCAAGGATTCATACACCCAAGTGCTTTACCATGAGGTTCAACTATCCTCTTAATCAAGAAGAAGGTTTCGTCAATGCACATTTGAATTGATTATTGTAATGTAAAAAAGATCATGATAAACAACAAGTATTTTATATAATGGAATTTTTACTTGTTTGATCATCTACATAGTTCAAAATACATCTCCATGGTGGATCTACAATCAGGGTATTACCATGTTATGGTGAAAAAGTAGGATATCCCCAAAACTACTTAACGTATAATGTACGACCACTATGACTTCATTGTAATTCCATTTAAACTAACTAATCCTATAACAATATTTATAGACCAAAAGAATAGATTATCTGAAGATTACATCATCAAATTTTTGAAATTTCATATAGATTATATTCTAATATTTTCCAAAACTAAGAAGGATAATGAGGATCATCTGAGCAATTCCCTAATGTATGTATGAAAGGAGAAGCTTTATGCCAATTACAACAAATGTGAGTTCTTATTGAAGTGAGTCTATCTCATGGGAATTTCATCACAATAAATGTGATATATGTTGACCCTTAAATGATATTATCATTTTGAGGATGGTCAAATCCAACATCTATGATAGATATCAAGAGTTTCCTTAGATTTTATCATTATTATGATCAATTTGTGTGAAATTTCTCATGCTTTTAAACCCTCTAACCCATAATACTTATAATTGAGTCACATTTTCATGGAATTATGACTGTAAAGAGTGATTCAAGGATTAGAAAATATTTCTTAACACTACACATGTACTCTCTCTAACAACAATTTGAGATATTTTCATAGTATTCAGTTATGATTTGAAGAAGGTATTTTTTTATGTTTTTATATAGAATGACAAAGTGATGTCCAATTATTCAAGGAATTTAAAATTTCGTAAAAAACTCTCCAAAACATGATCTAGATTTGGATGAAATGATATTCACTTTGAGAATAGGAAAGAATTATCTCTTTAGGGAGAATTTTGAAATATATATGGATCACAAAAGCCTCAATTATATATTAACATAGAAAGAGATGAATAAGATTCAATGAAAATTGTTAGAAGTAATCAAACACTATGACATCTCAATTCATTACTATATTAGAAAATAAAATAATGTGACAGCTACTCTAGTTAGTAATGATTTGATCTTTTTATACTTATAAAGGATTGATATGGGAATCATAAATGTAGGAACATAATCAATATTTTACCAATTGATTTCTCAACCATCCTTTTATGAGAATATAAAGGATTCTTAAATACATAATTTGGGAATTAAAAAGAAAGTTAATTCTATACTAAATGAGAAATCCTTGTAGTACAATGTTAGTGAAGATTTTTTTGTGAGATTTTGGTCAAGGATTTATGTACCATCAAATCCTGAGATAAGGAATGATCTGTTGGATGATGCACATAAATCAACCTTATCTGTCCATCCAGGGAGCATAATGATATATCTAGACCTCAAAGATCACTATTGGTGGGACAATGTGGAGAAGGAGATTGTAGAATATACATCAATATGTCTTGTATGTTAGAAGGTGAATCTGGTAAGGAAAATCCAAAGGGATGATGAAAAAATTACTCAAAATAATTGGAAATGGGAAAACATCACCATGGACTTTGTTATAGGACTTCTATATACATCAAGTGGAAATAATGCAATATGGGTTGTGTTGGATCCTTTTACAACAACTATACACTTCATTATGATTCAATATGGATTCTCACTTGATTAACCTAAATTTATATACAATTTAAAAGTGGTGAGGCTACATGGAACACCATTCTCTATTGTATCTGATCAAGATAGAATATTTACCTCTATGTTCTATAAGAATCTCCAACATATTATAAATACATTGTTGAATATAATCACATCTTATCCCCTAAAAATTGATGGACAATCTGAGTGTACAATGCAGACACTAGAGGACATATTGAGATCATTTTCATTTGAATTCAAAGGATGATAGGATCAACATCTTCTTCTAGTTGTTTTCTCATACAATAGCAATTTAAACATAAGAATACAAATAGATCATTATGAATTAGTTTATGAGAATAGGGGAAGAGAACAAGAATGTTAGGATGATGTTTTGTAATGAAAACTTTTAGGTCATCAAATTGTAGATGAAATGGTGGAAAAGGTTAAGACCATTCAAAAACAAATAAAGGCTACTCAGATTGGATAAAAGAGTAAAGTGCTAATCATCAATGAAAACTAGAGTTTTATGTTGGATACATGTTATTCCTATGTATATATCCATGGATGAAATTCATGAAATTCTGGAAGAAATGAATACTTATTCCAAAATAAATCATCTCCTTTAATATTGTTGATCACATCATAGTGGTGGCATATCGAACATCACATCCACATAACTTATCCCAGGAACATGATGTATTACTTGTATCCCTATTGAGAAATTATATACAATACCCCTCACAAGTAATCAATTTAAAGGTGGTACCATTATATAAAAAATTATAATATTAATAGAATCTGTTGATGATATTATATCTTTTGGAATATGTTACATGAATTAAGAAAATGCACCTACTCAAAGTGTTGTGGAGAAACCATAATTTTAATGATGTGGCCTAGGAACAGCAGGAAGTGATGAAACATACATACCCTTATATATTTTAGAGTGGGAAATGAAAATTTTGAGGTAATATTTTCATAAGGGGGTGACTAAAATGATGGAAACTATTATAAATAAAATTCCCATTCTAATTTAATTAAATTTATTATTATGTAATATGGTTATAGAAAACAGGTGTACATATCTGGTTTCATTATATAATATCATATTTTAATGAACATTAGTAATCATTATTATTTATAATAATGATATTCAATATTTATAATAATATTATTATAAATATAGGTTTTTAATAAATTAAATTGACATGAAAAAATGAAGTGATGGACTTAATCTGTAAGATTGTACCCTATAAAGACCATTTATCAATTATTTTGAGTGAGGTAGCATCACTATGATTTTCCCTTGACCAAGATGAATCTTATATCCACTGAATTAATAATGATTGAAATTTTTTATGGTATATTTCTAAGCTCATTGGGATCACCACCCAAACCATGTTTGTTGAACCACCCCATGAAAGTTTCACCATCACACACATTACCATTTGGACATTTTCTGTTGTATTAAAGGGATATGTATACAAAAACTAAAGATATGTGTTTTTACATTATTTTTTATGAATAATGAATATTTTTTCAACCCATTATTATTACTTAATAAATGATTTTATTTTGATTAAATAAAACAAAAATAGTGTTTTTTGAAAATATTCAAATTTAATTAAGAAATGTATTATGAGAAATTACTGTATGTCTGAACTAATTAATATTTTATTAATATATTATTATTAAATAAAAATTATCATATAATTTTTATGAAGTCAAATTTAATTATTATATGGTTTCTAAAACGGTTATTGTCAAAAACCCATCATTTCTCAATAATTGTCGTTTATTATTTAAAATATGGAAATTTTCAAATTTGGAAAATTAATCTGATAAAATGAATATTTTTTCTAGAATCAAAATGTAAAAAATATCCAACAATTAATTTTTCATTATTTTCTAAAATAGTTGAATTTTTAGGTAAAAATTAAATACTGTATAAATATATAGTGTGTATTATAACCTCATAATGTCCTAAAGGTGTTTTAATAAATACTATAAATGTTATCAATGACTGATTCTGTGTTTTAAATATAAATAATTTGATTTTATGTTTATTTTATTAAATTTATAAATCCTTTATGAATCCTACAAAACTATTAATATATTTTATGATTTTAAAGTCATTTCATAAAGAGTATTACTCAATTCCACGAAGGCAAGGTTATTGATTTATTATGTTCGACCTATAAACATATAAAATAATGAAAACCACTCCCAATTTTCAAAAACCATTCAAAAACCTATGGTAATGTTTGTATTTTTGGATATTTTATTATATAGATTCCAAAACAAATGATTTATAAATGATAAATAATCCCCCACTTTTTCCTTTAAAAAACCACTAAAGCTCCCTTTTTCTTCACTAAAAATCCTTAGAAAAAATCCTTAATCTAACCTCCTCTCTAAATTTCCCTCCCATGGATCCCTTAATCTCTATAGAAGCTCCTATTATGCATATGGAGTCGCACTATCAAGGCATTAGATCCTCTATTTCTCCCCTTTATTTATATATCCTCTTCATTTTTTGCACTTTTATTTTATTTTCTTAGCTTTGGGTGTGTTATTAAAAATTCCAAATACTTCCTCTGTGATTTATAAATTTTAGAAAAGCCCTTTCAATCTTATTAGTACCTCCCATGAAAATTTATTTTCCCCAGTTATGGTGCCAAAATTTCACCCTAATTTTCCATGAAATACAATTGTGTAATAAATACCCATACTAATTTCCTGTCAAAGTTGTTCACCTTTATGAACTTATACTACATGAATAAGACTTATATGTATTTATTCTACACTCTATGATCATGGAATAAAAAATGATGATGAATAAATCCATGTTGTATGATCTATGTGGCACACTTAAGTATGAGAATGAAATGAATATGATAGGTGTTCCCAAAATTATACAGTGCTCCAATGCATTGGGAAATGTTTAGTCCTAGAAGATGTCATGTAGGGATAGAGAGTAAACCTGATTCCTTTATGAAACTTTTTATATAATGATATCTTGGAAGTTATCCTTTACATATGGACATTATTCATTGTTTTATGTTTTTCCACCTTTCACATGTTTTCAATATGTTATCATCCAATATCATGACTCATTTTTCATGTTTAGGATTTTTACTCCTTTTATTCCCTATTAATATTCCTATTATCTAACATATATTTCCTTAATCATTTTACTTCGTTTTTATTCCCTTACTAGTATTTATATGTCACTACTTTCTTGTTTATGTCCACTGGTTATGCCATATAGTTTAAAGTACGATCATGTTAAGGATGTTTTCAATAAAGATGGTGTATTTACTATAGTAAATGTTTATGTACTGTACCAAATTCTCAAGGAAAATAGCCCTATAAATCTTATAGGATGTATTAAATAGAATCATATATAATAAATCATATATTAATTTGAAATAAAGAGAAGGGATTCAATATGTAAACCTCCACCCACTAACTATATACACACACTTGACAAACCATGAAACTAGAAATATTATGGTCTGTTATTGGGGGAGGGGGTATTTAAGATATATTTTAGTTGTTAATATTTTATTTCACATTGGATTTATTAATCTCTTCAATTAATAATTGATAATTTATTAAATGAAAAATTAGTAATAAAAATAAAAGGTATTCATTGAAACCGGCATATCTTTACCATAAACCTTAGATGGTGTAAAATTCACATTAAATGGATAGTACGTATTCTAAATGTATATTAAAACAGTACATGATATTAAAAGATAAGTTAATTATATTCTTCTGTTTATAAAAATATTAATGAATAAAAATATCAAGAAACACCCATCCCATGTCATGTTGTATGGAATGAGGGATGTGTAAATAAAAAGGGGAGAATAGTATATTAAAACACACAAAAAACTAATTGAATAACATATAATAATGAAACAATAGAAATTTTTTCCTTTATAATATATTGAATAATAATTGAAATTTTTTTCCTATTTTTTTATCTTAGTAATACAAAAGAATCATCATTTATTGTACTCATAAGAAATGTACTTTCAATGGAATTGTAGCATAGAAAATATTTAGGGCACATTAGATGTACAAGTTTTGAAGTGTCAACCTAAGAATATATTTAGAAAATAGAGACACATGGGGATACCAATGTGATAATTAAGAACATACAGACACATATAGATTCATTAAATAAAAAAATTATTTGGTGATCTAATATGATAGACCATTATCGTTAAAGGGTTCAATTATAAGAAGTAACAAATCTTCGACCACAACATAAAGAGCCAAAGGTCCTTAGTAATGAGGTGATCCTTTGACTAAAATTCATTCTTTTCCTAGTGTAATCAATATTATCATAACAGTTTCTTGTAAATTGTAATGAAAAACTACTTAGACATTTATTATATTAAATTATAAAGGTTTAATTTATTTTTATTTATTTTTATCAACACCCAAAAAATGCCTTATTACGAGAGGAATCATGTGAAATATACAAGGAGAAATTTTATAAAATAAAATACATTAAAAAGATAACCTGATTGTAGGGATTTTTGGAGATCAGGAGCTGAGTTCTGTTCTACATTTTCCCCTTCTTCATCGTTATGTTTAAACAATCATACATTCTATTGTAACTATCATAAAATTAATGATTAATATTATAAATATAAATAATGATAATAAGTTATGCTACTTTAAATTTATTTTATAATTAAATATAATAATTAATGATGAAAACATAGTAATTTACATATGTTATCATAAAAGGAGAAATATAAGGGGAAATTAAAGGCTTACTAAAAATAATATAGATGGTTAACTAATAAATTTACAAGAAATTTTATTAATGTTGTTACCCCAGTAATACTATTGTAAAATGTAGATACATTATATGTTCATGAAGATACAGTATTCCAAGATATATTTATTGCCTAACATGAATTTGAAGAACATATTTATAGATATGCCATTAATAATGTGATTGGTCTTGAGAATGTTAATGATATTCTCATCCTTGAATGGATGGGTGCATTAACTATAAATGTATATATGATGTAATTTTTTATAATATTTTCAAAAAATAAATGATATTCAATGTTAATTTTATTTTTATACAATTCAAATTTTCTATAGATGTAAATATAATGATAATATAAAGGGAAATACCTATGAATAATATTTTATTTTTATTAGACCTCATGTCACCTCTAAAAAAATAAATGGATGAAGATGAAATTCCTTTATGAGTGCATAATGTGGACACAAATTTTGAAAAGAAAACAATAGATAAAAGACTCTTCCTAATACCTACATTGTAGTGGTAAATCATTACAACATAATCATATAAAATATATTTATGTTTTTCTTTCATTAAAAACTCACATTTTTTTAAGAATAACATGATGATCATGTGTTCAATTTAGCTACTTTAATGTTATATTTAATGTATCCCATGAATTTATATCCTAAAAATTTATCACTCATGTCATTCCTGGTGAATTTGTTATGTGAAATATTCAACATTTTTCAAATAATATTAATATTATAAGTTTTATATTAGGTCTTAAAAAAAATTTAATAATATTGAAGTAATTATTTTTCATAAAAATAAGGTTTTAGGATAATCAATTCATATAAGAACAATGTGGATTACTATAAATTGATATATATTAGGGTGTATTTTTTTATTTCACTATAATAACATATATAAAAAATGAATTTTATTGATCAATGTTTCTATAATGTTAAATAAAATCTAATAATATCAATTTTCATTACCTCATTTGAAATTTTATGATAGATATCATAGTCCATCCAGAAATATACACCCCCAAAGAGGTATTTTTGAAGGTAATAACAATTCCATTTAAAATATTATTTGACTATTTTTTTCTATATTTTATGATATATAATATAACCATTAATAGACCACATATTCAAAAGTGAGACGATGTTTGATTAGGAATTATTTTTAATCTTGATTGATGTCATAATTTTTGTAGAGATCATGAAGTGGTGATTTCCAATCATGAAGGTAATTTTTTTATTTCAGAATGATCATGAGAAGTTGGTTTACATACTATTTCATTAGTTATGATTATAATTTTTTATTATCATTACATAGAGAGATACTTTACAGTTTATTTTTTCTATCTTAGCAGTAATAAACATAATATAGAAAGTAACTTTTTAGTAATTCATTTTAAAGTAATGTTAGGGATGTGAGATTTAGAACCCATATTTTTTCTCATGTTGATAATTTTCAATATTTCATCTCATTTACTCAATAAAATTCAAATGGATCCAAAATTTTATATAAGAAAAAATATAAATTATTAAAGAAATCCAAATCTAGAATCCCAAGACTGAAAAATTAAAATCACACTTAAAATCTAAATAAAGAAACAATAGATGAAATCATTACCCCGTTTTTTCCTTTATAGTATCTAAAACCATTATTATATGGGTTTTGTAGAGATCACTAAGTCGTAGATATTTATATTGATGATATTAGCATTGTATCAAATAAAATTCCTTATGATATGGTCATTCATATACTATGATGTGAATAGTACCAATCCATGTGATGAATTAATTCATCATTGATGAATTGATTCATGAAAACGAAATTCATCAATTGTTTAAATTGACTATAAATATTTTTTGATCATCCTAAATGTTGGTTTAGAAATTCAATAATCAAATAATACTTAATTAAATTAGATTTAACATGAAAATATTAGTGTTTAAATCTTGGATTAATCATTGATTACAAGAAAAATTTGAGTTAGGCATGAAAATAATAGTGTATTGTCTATGGGTATAACCTGAAATTGTTATTAACGTCATCACACAATTATTTATAATCATTTAGATATTTCAATTTTTTTTACACATATACCTTTAGTTTTAAATTAAACCAAAAAAGTCTAGGATCCAGTCAGAATGGGTCCTATGGAAAATTTATTAAGAAAAGGAAAAATGTGTCAAAAAAACACGAGATTGTTACAGAACCGAGAGTATATGAAACCCCACATATCCACCTCCACCAGTGAGGAGTAGTAGTCAGGGTCCGTTGGAGACCATGTCATATCCATCGCCGGTATTTCTTTCTTGGAAAAAGCATTTTAAACCTTATTGGCCTCCCTTTATGCTTGCAAGACTATCAAATTTAAATGAGTTACCTGATTGAGACAATCAGCCCATTTTGGGAGCACTCTACAAGGCACATTTTGAGTTGTTGTTTCCAAGGCTTGGACCACATATTGAGAGTCTGATTCAATCCATATAAGATTCAAATTATAATAGACATCATACCTAATTTCAAGAATTATCTTCCTTTACTCGGCTTCAAAATCAACTCCAATACCAGTAAAATGATAAAAACATACTTTCACTAAACCACGGTAAGTGCGGAAAACACCACCACACACTGATGGACCTGGTGCACTAGAAGTAGATCCGTACACATTGAATTTGTTCCACGGGCTGATCTGGGGTATCAAATTAATGTACCTAAGCATCTGAGGCTTCTACAGCTACTCAAAAACACCATGTAGCTAAAAAATCTTCAAGTTCAAGACACTGTTTTACATCGCAACTGATAGGACCTTTTAATAAGCATAATCCTCTTGGAGAATCTACAGCATTCCACACCGGATATGGAACTGCCTATTGTAAAAGAGTGAATCATTTATAAGAGCCCATATTTCTGCAATCACAGCCACAACAGACCCAATTATGAGGTTACAAACCGGGTCGCTATAGCCAACACTGGGAAGCCCTGCCAGCAAGTCAAGAAGTAGCAAATTTTGAGTCAGGTCCTTCCCTAATAGGGTCCCAACATAAGACCAAGGATTCCTATCATAGGAATAATCCATAAACAATTGTTATAAATTCTCCTATGTGCACATACATAAGTGACATGCTAATTCAAATTCTGTATGGTTAAGATAATATCACATTCCATGTACCCCACTAGTATATTCCTTGTACAGGTGTTTAATTCAAAATAATTTAATAAAGATTAATTTTAGATGTTTGAATTTATTACATGTGGCATGTATTAATATACACCACGTGTTGACTAGTGTATGTGGAGAAATGGTTAGATGGACTACACTACATGTAATACACAAACATGATGTGTAATTAATTTTCCATGAAAGGCCGTGTATTTTTATACATAGATTACCTTTTTATGACATTAACTCAAATACCACACATCATGTAGCCAAGGCACACACTTTATACTCTATTATTTTCATGGTATGATATCACACCAAGTCCCTAGTAGTGTGTTATGGGTATATGGTATGAAATATGAACACTATATACCAAGATTATACATTCCTTTTGTATTACCAAATGACATAGAATTAAAAATATAATTTGTTATATTACTTAAACCATATAAAAATTTGTTCCACATGGTCTTCAAATTTATAGTACATTCTGTGTAGCTTGTTTTTTTATATATTATATAATTATGGTTTCTTTATGTATTATGTTCAAAACTTAATATAACCTATTAGTTATACTACAATAATTAAAATGATTGAATTAAAACATAACATGATACATAAAAACCACATGTTCCATGCTTTCATTAATTTGATTGTAAATAACATGAAATTAAATTTTAAATTCAGTATGCCATATGTTTTATGAGTAATCAATTTAAAAGTATAGTACATATTGTGTAGTTCAGATACAAAGTAACCATTATACCACTAAGGTAAAATTTTATACATAGTTAATTTTGGATAAATTCATTTATTTTGTGTAAAATCATGATGTATAAGAATATAAAGAAAATTATAATGAAAACATATATAAAATAATTGATTCATTAAAGAAGATGAATAATTTATTCAATAATGAATAATCACAAATTGGAACAATTAGAATGGAATATTATATTATTTAATTCTAAATTCATTCTGAGTATCTATATGATCATGATCATAGACCATATCATTGTGTGTGATTTGTATCATTTAAATTATTATTAAAATAAATATAATTCCAATTTTCATCCCTCATCTCATTATGTAGGGGTATACATGCCCATAGTTTATTTTATGTAAATTCGTTGAAGAATCCATTACTTCCCCTAAACTATGTATGTGTAAAAGCATATGTAATGGATGGAGCACCCATGATAGTTGAGGCAATTCATGTTTGGAACCAAAGAGGAAAAAAATCAAGAGAGATACGTTTGTGGATAGGTGGAGAGCTAAAACATGAATCATTTCATGGTTAAATGTATTTTCCCCTAGTTCAATAGTTAGTCTATCATCTTATAGATAATCTAACCATTAGTTAATGTTCACAGTCACACCACATTATTTTTTTATTTCATTAAACTGCATGGTTAATTTAATTATAATTGTTTAGTCATGATTACATGAATAAATAATTTAAATGAGAATTCTAGATAAATATATCATTAATTACATTATGTGACAACATTATAAAATAAATGGTTAATCACATATGTAAATCCATATAACATAAAAAATCATATTTTAATTTAAAAAAGGGTAATTTATGAATAAATATTACAAATAACTCAAATATATATATATATTAATTACATAAATAATTCTATTAATTAAGATAAAATAATTAAAATATACAATATTCTTGACAGAACAATGTTGGGGCACCTTCAATTATCAAAGAATTCAAACATGATGTTTTTTATTTACATAACATAGTTCAACTCAAGGATTAACGTCCAAAGTAAAACATGGTGTAATTAAGAGTCAATGGTTGAGGGAATATAGTTTAAGGATTCCATGAATGGGGAGTGTAGTCAATAGACCATGGAATTGTGAGTTAATGTAGTTGTCATTTAGAATAACAATATAAAGGCCTTTATATTGCATGACTTGTCAGAGTTGGGAGATGAAAAGGGAAATATGGATCTATTACACATAAATTTCCAAGAAACAAGATATTTGAATGCCCATAGTGAGGGGTATTGGGTTTAAAACAAATATTTGTTCATTAATTAATATAACATAATATTTATTTATCTACCTTCTTATTTGATACAGTACTAAAATCATTCTCATCTTATTTGTAAGAAATGCAATAATCATAGATTCAAATATATCTTTCTGATATACACCTGAGAAGGGTAAACATATCACATGTAAAAAATATAGATCATTTAACTGGAACATAATCATTATAAAATGCCATGAATGGAAATTATATTTACTGGAAGAACCTATTTGTGATGTTTTATCTAATAGTTCTAGTGAGGAAGATCGTCTCTCTATGGGAAACATCTAACAATATCACATATGTTCAATGTTTCATTTTTTCCATCTAGGACTAATTATCTTATAAAGAAACATGATTTCATGTATTTATATAACATGATGTATCACATTCAAGATCTTTATCATGATAATGTCATACAAGGTTGTTATGAAGCATCTAATTATTTTTTTAAACCAAATATTGGAGATTCTGCACCAATTGTGCTTAGTGTAGTCAAGACTAATAGTGACATTGAATGATTGGACTTCTTAGAGAATATATTAATTCTTGTGTTGTGTATATATCTCATACATTCCTCATTACCCTAGTCCTCCATTTTTATTTTCAATTATAACACATGAAATAATGAGAAGTTTCTTTCAAAACATCTTACTCTAATTAACCATGTGAAAAGGATAAGGGGCATGAAAACCCCATATTCTATTCGATAAATAAAAATGAATAGAAAGGAATAGGGGACAAAGACTCATAACAATAATGAATCTCTAGATAATATACATCTATGATTTGGAGGATCCAAAAGAAGTGAAAGGAAATTGAAGAATTATGTTTTTCATGTGGAAAGAAAGGCCACAATAAAAGAAACTCCACCTAGAAGAAAGGTGAATCTTAAGATGCATTCATTATCGATATTATTTTATCGATATCTATGAATTGGTTATTTTATGAACGTGTATCAATCATATATATATATATATATCCAAATGTATAAACCATGTAAATTTTGAAATACTTCTAGAGGATATGGGGATTTAAGAGATTACAATAGTGCAAGTACAACTACTCTAGACATAATAGACTACCAAAATTCATTTCTAATAGAATTGATATTGGTTTTATGAAATTTTTATTATGTAATGAATGTTACTATGAACACAATTTATTTATCCTACCTATATATGGATTTTTTATAAAACAAATTTGAAAAAAATATATTTTATAAATACAACACATGTTATTCAAGGAACATTAAAATAATTAGTTTTATATATTAAATTATGAAATATAAGTATTAGAAATTAATACAGAATCATGTTCAACTAACTCATATAACACCTAACTAAGAAAACACTATATTAGTTATATAGTTAAAAAGTGTTTGAAAAATAAATATCAATATTGTTATTTAGATTATTTAGATATAAAAAACATTAATGATTTTATTCTTGTTTACAAGGTAGAATTACCAAACCCCCATTCTATTAACATGTAGAAAGGGACATAAAATATCTAGGTTTTCTCCACACTAATATGTGTAGACCATTTATAGAAGAATTTATGTGTCTGAATTATTACACAAAAAATATTACGGATGACTTTATTAGATGGGGATATTTCTAGCTGATGATGAATATGTCAATGTACTTTGAGAAATTCAATGAATTTATCAATGATTTTAAAAAAAACATTGAAATAAGATAAATAATCTTTTATATAATTGTATTTGGTTATTATCATAACCAAGAGTTTATCAATTTTTTATTGGATATTTGGATTCAATATCAACTCACTCTGGAATACACACCAAATTGTGTTGGAGTTAGTGAAATGGGGAAATATACAATGTTATACTTGGTATGTTAAATGATTAGTCACACATATCTTTGTTTATATTTTTAAGGATATGAATTATTAACTATGACATACACCTTAAATTGAGTACTAACTAATGTGTAAAAAAATATCTTCAAGCCATAGAGTAGAATGAATCCCATTTTTGGCATACATGTATATGGGGTTGTGAGGAGTTTGTTACTGTGTTATCAGGAAAAAACTATCACCCTAGGGAAAAAACTATATATTTATATGTTATCCTAAGGAAGGAAAGGAATAATACATATATAATTCCTCAAAAAAATAAAATTATTATTGTTAAACATTATGTCCTTATCGATAGGTAATTAATCCTTAATGAGGATAATGTGTGAAATATTGAATTTGATAAATTTGATATTCAAGGTACGTAGTAGTTTGTATAGGAACATATTTCATAGGTCCTCATGGAAGATGTTTTTACATAAATAGAAATACTATATAGGATAACCTAAGTGGTAGAGAACCAAAGTTATATTGTTTCCCAATCACCAAAGATAGTGAATAATTGTTTCTTTATAATATTGAAACATTATACTAAAAATAGATAGTAGAGAGATAAGATGATGAAATATAGTGAGAATACTTGAATTCAAAAATAAATTCCATGTATCAAAATGATGTTTGGGTTTTGTTTGATCATCCAATTAATCTAAATCTTATTGGGTGAAAATTGGAATTTAATAAATAATGTCACTCTCTTGGTATTAAATATATATTATTGTCCACATAGAGAAAAATATATTTTTTTAGGAATATAAATTTAAACTTCGTACATAATAAAATTATCTTTATGGTGATATTTTATTTTTAATTTTTATTTATTATATAATTACCTTAATCTATAATTAAATGCTAATTAAATATTTATTCAACTACTAGAAAAATAAAATAAATGATATTAAAAAAAATTAAAATTGATATAATGTGAGATATTTATAATTTACCATGATAAATCTAGATATATATGACATATTATTGATGTTAAAAAGAATTAAATTCATATTTCATATTTTTTTAAGTATTCTAAGTCAAATTAAATGAATAGTTTCCAAATTTACATTAGTGATAAATTTTCAAAATAACATTTTATTAAATTATTACTAAATCATTAAAAAAATTAAATATTACATGGTGGATAATATAAAGTAATATATTTTATTCGTTATCCATTTTTCATCAATTTTTTTCTTATATGTAAATTTATAGACATTCAAGAGTGAAAATGTTATTACCATGGTAAATGTTATAGTAGGTTAACTAAGAAGGGACACCAAAATTAAATGTTAAAAAAATTGCATAAACTTATCCAAATTTTATTGTATGATGTAATTTAGACCATATACTACACTACGTTTGAATCACTGTGCATTTTCATAAATTATTCTCGAGATTGAATTTATTATAATTTAATATTTTATGAAATTCCAAAAGTGACCCACACCTCAATTATAAATGGAAACCTCTTACCTCACTTACTAATAACACATTGGGCCATATAGATCAACCAAAACCTATAAAAATCTTCTCTCAACTTCCTTTTAAAATTCTAAATGTTTTCGTTATCCTGAAACATCAACCTTATGACCATTAAGAGGGTATCTAAAGTAGTTCCTTCGAAGGATAAGTAATCACATTAACCAATAAATTTATTTTTTACTTACTATTTTACCAATCTAAATCTATTGTATTTATCAATGGATAAAAAATTACATATCCTCAATATACTAAAATTTAATTATGATTTTTGTGTAACCATTTTCTTCCCTCTTTCGAATCAAGCACAATTAATTTTTCATTACCCTATTTTATTGATATGAATTATGATGGTATTAATGTATATATATGATATTTATAAAATAATTATACTTATCAAATTATAATATCATTTATACCTTCTAACCATCAAAAAAATGAGAAATTATAATGTTGATTATGCGTACATGTGAACAACCACTTCCATGAAATGATGTGATACATTTTTCATTTATATATTACATAGAAGGTAATGATGATGGATTTGAAAAATATTTATTATTTACATGATATAATAATTTTTTCAAAGGTAAAAAATTTTCTAACTTTATTTTATTCAATTAGTCAAAAATTGGAAACAACGTTCATGTGTATGTATGGCCTACTGTCTCTATGAATAGTGTGTAGATCATTTTTCTATCTCTATATTTTTATGGATTAAAATAAATACATATATAATGAATATATAAATTTTTAATATCATTAAAATATTTTTTAGAGATGATTTATCTCTAATTATATCACAAATACTATAAAAAATTGAACTGAAACATACTTGAAAAATAATACAGTTATTAACTAAAGTAGAGAATTTAACAAAGAATTATAAATAATTAGGTTGTAAATGATTATAACTAAGTCATACTTGGAATGATATATATAATTAGTATTTTATAATAGATTTATAATATATATAGATAGATCATACAGGAGGTTTGAACATGTACGAATGATGTTATAAATGAGTAATGGGTGTATTTTAGCATCTCATAATTAATTTGGGATTTTTTATGTTTAAGTCACCATTTGGGGTATATTTTTATTATATATACATATCATAAATAAATTTTTATAAATATAATTTATATTAATCTCCACTATTTTATTGAGTAAATTTGTAACATTTCAATCTTTTTGAAAAATTGTTTGAAATGAATCTTTTTTCATTTTCCTATCAAGGTACTTTTTAAACATTCCAAAATAACATGAAAGGAATATTTTTTCACTAATAAGAAATGAATGTATTTTATTTCCTTCCTGAATAATATTTTCATTGAATATTACTTTACAAGTTTACATGGTTGTTTTCAAATAAATTTTTTTCCATCATATTTTCGGTGTTTTTAAGTATGTAATTTCAAAATAAAATGGTACTTTCCTCGATTAATTTCCAATTATGATTTAAAGTATTTTAAACTATGTCAACATAATTATTTTAATTATATGATTCATTAAGGCTATTATAATATGATACCATCAACCATATTTTTAGATACGTTTTATAATCAATTGGACTGATGTATGTATTGATATTCTTAATGTATGCTCATTAAATATGAAAATTTATTGGTTTATATGGAATTTTACTAAATTTTATTATTTATATATATTTTTAATGAATTATAAATATTATGTGAGGGTGGGGAATATAATTATATAGACCCTTGATGAATTGATATGTATCTTGTGAAAAAACTAGTTTTGGTTTTTTCCTGTGATCAATCTTATTCTAAAGGTTCTAGATTTATTTAGTGGTGCCCCACAATTGTCAATTTCGATTATGGAGTTCACTAACACATCCTATTTGCTGCTACAGATGATTGTTGCAAGATTAAAACATTGTAGTACATAATTTTACACATTATATTAATTTATATTTGGATTATGGGGTTTATAATAGTGTTTTATAATAAATCTCCTCGACTCCAAACACATCATGATAAGGTTTGATTTAGAGGATGATCTGATGCTTACTTGGGTGAATACACAAAAAACCTAAAATGGATCTCAATTTATTCTCTTAAAATGGAAATAATACTCCCATATTAAATGTAACTCACCTATAATTGTTCTATGGGTAAGATTACAAGAACTTTTGATTCCATTTCAAAATACATCCATTATTTTTCTTTTGGAAATCACGTTGGTCGATATATCTATTTGGGTAGTAGGACTAAGTATGTTTGACATATGATTTCTTCCAGATTATGTGTTGGTTTTGATATATTTATTCCTCCTAATGAGATACATTACATCACTATAGGTGATGAGTTCTATTATAATAAGTATTTTATTTTGGAATCCTCATGTGACTTTTGTACCCTATGTAAGAAAATGGGGTATAGAATGGAGGTTCGCATGCATAGAAAACTGTTGCAAAAAAATTTTACCCTGAGCACTAAGTAGATGAGTCTAGTCCCTGGTGAGGTTTATGTTGTTTGTGGTATCACTGTGGTGGTGGATTAAAGTGTACTAATTGCATGTTGTGAGTTGGTTAATCTTGAAAGATCTCACAACTATGATGTTGAGATTATGAATTTGTGGGAGGTAGTTAATGGAGTTTCAAAACAAGAAAATGACATCAATATTGACCCAAATATTTCTAACATTTCTGGTAGGATGAAAAAAAATCTAATATTACAGTGTTCTATAGGTACTGTGGTGATTTTGTATTTTGTAAAGGCTTCAATTGATGGAATTTAATGAGTTACTGATTCTAATGAATGTGTTATGAATTCACCCACTCTAAATCTTAAGGATTCTCATGTTGGAGATTTCTGATTTGTAAAAAAGAAAATATTAGATTTTGAATTTCAAATGGATGATGAGGGAGTACCTAGGATTCATATAGTTTCTTCATATACTGATGCAGTCTAGTTATGGACTGGTATTGTTGATGGAAATTAGGAAGAGGTATATAAAGAATAGATCAGGTAATGTCCTAGAAGGGAGGTGGTTGATATGGATCTGGGGTAACTGTTTTGAAGTACTTTTTAACAATAATCTGGTGTAGTATCTTGAAATTGATCTAATTATCTTATCTATAGATGTGCATAAGGTCCCTGGGAATGAGTCTTCTGATGATAATTCTACCTAATTAGGTGGATATTTAGATGAATATGGTTAGGGAAATAGTCATTCAAGCCTAAGGAGAAGAAAAAGTCATAGGGGAATATATAAAGAGAGAAGGGACTGCTTAGATTTTCCACTCCCTAGGGAAACTATATCCATGAAGAAAATTAAAGATATACTTGTGGACCATTAACCCCTCAAATATGTATTCTAATAGGTGGATTCTAGTGTAGTGCTTGAGAAATCATTAGAATTTCTTATTCACTAGGGATATGAGATGCTAGAATTTTTTCTGATGATTAAAGCTATTAATGAAAATAAAAATAGTATGATGAGTAGGTTATTGAAGGTGACTTATAATAAGGAGTAGTGTTCATTGATTTAGAAGAAATATTTGATAATGATAAGGGGGTTTGATGGTGATTAGATCAATGTGGAAGAGTATATCTAGTCCTTGGATAGGATGGAATTATAGTTCAAAGATATTTTAATGGATGAACTAGCTACACAGGTAAACACTATCTCCTGGATATTATTTAGGGATATTAAAATTGGTAGACTTAATTTGTCTTTTAATGGATATGTTATTTCCTTTTTTGGTTGAACATTTGTTTTCTCACTTTTTCTTAAAATGGGTTTTATAATGGAAAACTTAATTATCAGTTACAAATAATCTGATCTCACCCCTTTGTTATGTTTATTTTTCATTTGGTACGACGATGTGTTTTATGATTAATACACAAGGATAGGATAAATGAGAAAAATATATTCCCAAATAAAATACTATGTTGTATTTTATGTTATCTAGTGAAAATGTGAAATTAGAGTATATATCTAGTTAAATAAGCCTACTAAACTATTTAGTTCTTTGGAGAGTGATTTCTTGTATGTACTTTCAATTTAATAAAGTTACCATTAGATCTGGATTACTAGGATCAATGTCATTTTAGTTGGAGTCAGAGTATGTTTTATAGAAGCCTTATTATTTGGATTGATGAAATCAATGATTAGGGAACTAAACCCAATGAAAAAAATCTAGAATATTCTAAATGAAACCAATATTATGATTCTGAGATTAGTTAGGTATGCATTTTTTCAATTTAGGTTACAAAATTTCATAGTATTGAGATTATAAAATATGATTCATAATGTTTTGATCTAATCTAGTGTATTTCAATTATTAAAAATAGTTCATAACTAAATGAATGGAAACAACATCAATGTGAATAATCAGGGTAGCTATATCCCTTTTAGGAAAGATAATGAATCTTCAGTGGGAACTATAGCTGGAATTGAAAAAATTATAATTAGTTTTGTTTAGATAAATCGGGTCATGAGTGATAAACATTCATGTAAATAGAAAATTTATAATCCAAAATATGGTGTAACAATAATAAATCTCTTCTTGAAGCATCAAACTCCACTGATAAATGAGACTAAAAATCCATCTATAGCTGATTAACGGTTAAAATCATTATAAAATATATTTCCTCCTTTGGGATGTAATGAAATATAGAATTTTTTCATAGATGTTAATAATATAATATGGGGTGAAGGAAAATGGTAGTCCTTGATTCAAAACACTAAGTATTAGGAGGAAATTGTGTGTATGGAATAGAAGGATTTTAAGGATATTTTCATGAAAAAACACTTTATTTGAGAAAAATTATAAGATATGGAGATAAAATTCTTGATTATGATGATAAAGTTTGTAATGTACCCGACCCGAATGCCACTAAACCGGTGCTCTAAGCTGGGTGGTTACATGACCTTAAGCACGCCTCCCCGTATGCCAAAGGCTGCTGACTAGCAGCGGGGGTCTACGAAGTCAAGTGGGCAGACTATACCCCCTTTTATCAGAGAAAGACACAATAGAAATAAACCAAATAGTGGAAACAATAACCAATAAACACGGAACATGCATAACAATCAATTCCAATAATAAATATTCCATTTTATACTACAAGTGAAAGAGTGAACAAAAGACCCAAATAAATACAATAGTCAAAATCTCCAAAATGGTCCCAACTCCAAGTCTGGATCCTCCACCAAGTGCAACCCATGTCCACTCACTATCTAGCAAAGACCTTTTCCCTTCTTCTGACCTACAAACATGAAGTCTTCTTAGGTACCCAATGGCAGCCCAAGCAGGTTGTGAGTACAACTTAGTAGGCCACTACCAACGGCGTCTACAAAACATCTAGTATAAACAGGTAGTGCATGAAAAAGTAATATGAATGATAATTTTCACATAATTAATTAAGGTTCCATTAACAAGTTCAAAGCCAAATCCATCTCCATTTCCATTATAAATCATTCATTACCAATTATCATCACTTTCCGTTTCATCACATTTCCATGGGTTAATCACATACATTACGTTACATGGGTCTAAGGCCAAAAATCACACGCAATAGGGTAAACACATCGTTATCCTATCTCACTAGGACTAACCCCCTCATAGAAACCATATCTTTACCTTGAAGCCTCATTCTGGGTGGATACAACCGTTAGGAGAATAGACCCTCAGTCCCCTTTCCTAACTCGTGCATTTAGGGTGGAGTTTTCAACCTCGGTCTTAGCTCAACCCATGGGCATAGATCCTCATGTCATACCCCACTCTACGAAGCCATGTGCACATGATTTTATGTAAGTAACCATCAACTATCCAAACCATTACACTTCGGAAAACACTATTCACAACAACCCACATAGGAATCCACATCATGCCTTAACCCATTAACACATTACCATTTCACATCATTTAACCATTTACCCAATTCTCATGTGTTATTCCTATCTCACTAAGAATTGAACATTAGACCCATAACCTATCATGTTATGGTCTTAATTCAGTTTACACATTAACACATTTAACCCGTTCATAATTTTCATGAATCAACCATTCATTCCATTTCAAATAACCCCAAGGTTATTTCTAAGTCTAAGTGCATCACCTAACATCAATTCCAAGTTCAACCAATCATTCCAACATGTTCATCAAGGGCTCTGCAATTTACTACAACAAGGACACTTGTTTAATAACAATCTTGAAACCTAGGAAAAGCCAGCACATCCCATGGATGGCCCTAATTAGGTAAAGACAATCCCAACACATCCCACGGGGATCGTGAGGGTTCCCATTTTCCATTTTAAACACCATTATTACCAAACATTATAATGTTATCCAAAACATAACCAAGTGGAAACAAGAACACAACTAACCATGCACAAATCCCCAAAAAACTATGGGATATCTCTTGTATACCACCTACCTTGAAACCATGGTTGAATGCACTCTCAGTCGAGTCCTTAGAACTCAATAAAACCAACCATTGGAGTTTCAACCTAAAAATCACCCTAAATTTAGGGTTTTAGAGCTTCGGAATGAGAGGGAGAGAAGATACAAACCCTAAACCAAAAAGAGAAGTAAGGATTGGATTAGCCTTACCCAGAGCTTCGATCCACAACCAACGGCACCAAAAATGCCTTAGAAACGAGGGAGATCAATCTCTTGGAGCCTTTGGGTGTTTTGGTTCGTGCCTAGGGTGGAGAGGGAGGAAATGAGAGGAAATATCGAGTGGGGTTTTAAAGTCCGGAGTGGCAAACTTGTAATTTTTCCCAACATTAAGTGGCTTCACAGTTTTTCCACATAGTTTGGAAAACCGTGTGCAAACCGTGTGCATGACACTGTCCAGAGGAGGATGGGTCACACGGTTTAGCCGCATGGTTTGGCAAACCGTACTCAAACCATGTGCATGCTTTTGTTCGGAGGAGGAAGGGTCGCACGGTTTAGCCTGGGCAGGCCACATGGTTTACCTGGTCATGTGCAGACCGTGTGCCCTGGCCTGTCTTGCCCAGTTTTCCTTTCTTCCATTCCCCCAGCCCCCAGAACACCCCAAGGCCTCTCACACTTTTAAGAAACATTTTAAATCCCAAAAAACAAAGGGTTCAACCCAAAACACAACAAAAACATACCTTTCCAAAAACCAGGATCTTACAACCTCCCCACCTTATAACAGATCATCCTCGAGCCGAGTTTCCAAGCCTCATTGATCCACCAAAGAGAAGAGATCAGGCCACTGAGCTCGCATTTATGATTCCCACCCCCAAGCTTCTTCCTGAACATTCCCATGCTTTCATATTACTCGCACTAATGGCACAACCTTTCCTCGCAAGACATTTTCACTATGATCCACCACATGAACTGGATGCTCCTCAAAGGATGCATCATCCTCAAGCTTAACATACTCAATATCAACCACATGAGATGGGTCAGGGTGATGCTATCAAATCTATGACACATGAAACACATCATGCATCCCACCATACCATTGTGGAAGATCCAATCGGTAAGCCACTGGTCCGATCCTCTCCACAATCTCAAAAGGTCCCACATACCTGGGCACCAACTTACCCTACTTTCATATCCGATTGTGACACAACCTTGGTAACACCTGAAGGAACACTTTATCACCCACCCCAAACTCAAGAGGTCTACGCCTCCGATCTGCATATGACTTCTGCCTACTCTGAGTCGTAGCCATTCACTTCCTGATCAACTTAACTTTCTCTGAAGTCTCATGCACTAGACTTGGCCCCAACAACTTAGATTCACCGACCTCTATTCAACACAATGGAGATCTACATATTCTCCCATAAAGTGCTTCAAACGGTGCCATCTGAATCGTTTCCTGAAAACTGTTTTTGTAGGAAAACTCAACTAATGATAGGTGCCACTCCCAAGAACCATCAAAGTTCAAGACACAAGCTCTTAACATGTCTTCCAACACTTGGATCATACGTTCTGACTACCCGTCCATCTGTGGGTGGAAATCCATACTCAAAAACACCTACGTACCAAGTGATTTCTGCAATACTTTCCAGAAATGTGATGTGAAACACGGATCTCGGTCCAAAACTATGGTTCACAGAACACCATGCAACCGCACCATCTCCCAAACATACAGCTCACCCAACTGGTCGACTGTAAAGGTCTCCTAAATCAATAAGAAATGATCCACATTCATTAATCGATCCACAACCACCCATATTGCATCATTCTTCCATGGTGTCCTTAGAAACCCATGATAAAATCCATTGTTACATCATCCCACTTTCATTTCGGAATGGGAAATGGGTTCAACAAACCACCAGGGCACTGATACTCGGCCTTCAGTTACTGACAAGTAAGGCACCGTGCCACAAAACCCAAAACTTCTTTCTTCATTCCAGGCCACCAAAACTGCCTTCAGAGATGATGGTACATCTTAGTCAAACAAGGATACACTGCCTACTTTAATGCATGGGATTATCGTATCAACTCTTCTCACACACACTTTGTCACAACCACATGATCATGAACACGAACAACACCATCCACGTCAACGGCCCAGCCAGAAGGTAGCTCCCCACATTTAAGATTTTCATTCATGATCAGACACTCCAAATCATCAAGCTGGCCTTCCTTAACTCGAATCAAAAGTACCTACTCCATCGCTAAGGAAGTAAGTGTCATGACCCCCTCCCACAAAAGATGCCCCTCCTAAGCTAGAAATGGTCAAAGGGAGATAATGACCCCTGAGTCCCGCCTCCAGTAGGCCTCGGGGTAGCGACTAGCACCAAGGGTATGAGGTTCTGCAAATATGGGAGGCATTACCCTTTTTATTATATAGGATCAGAAAATAGGATGAGTCAAAAACCAAAAGGAAAAAAAGAACAAGCAAATGGAAATAAACCCAAACCAATCCCACATGCATGTTTAAACAATTCTGAATCAAGGTAAAATTACCAGAAAGCTCAATAGTACAATACCAAAATAAACAAGAGCAAACTACAAAAACTCTAACTGTCCTGACTAGTGGGGTCCTGCATGGCCCTGGTAGTCCTCCTGGAAACCTGAAAATAAATTTAGGGTGAGCATATAAGTATATTCAGTAGGGAAACCTAAAGATCTCATGCACAAGTGGGGAGACATCCTCATGTCCCATGAGAACAATAGAAGAAACCAAAACCTAGCAATGAATTCTATCCACCCAACCTCACCAGCCATGCTCACCAAAAACACAAAACAACAGGTAGTAGTAGTATATAAGAACAAGAGTATTGGGTAACCCACACCATTTCCCACTAGCTAGTTGCTCTTCCTAATAGCGAATGTCCTGACGCTACCACAATCTTCCTGCCCGTACACACCTGGGCCTCAAGAACCACATATCCCGCCCGCACACACCTGGGCCACAAAACCACGCATCCCACCCACACACACCTGGGCCTCACAACCACACAACCCTCATGCACACACCTGGGCCTCATCCCGAAGATTCTTGGGAAAATAGTAAAGCTACCCGAAGAGTCTTGGGCTAAAACCACCCCAACCGGAACCTACCTGAAGAGTCTTGGTTTTAAGGTCGCCTCAAGCCATCACAGCCTATGGAAGAACGAGTAGTAAAGAGCTTGTAACTAAGGGGAAAACACACTCTCCCATGAAATGGGAGTGTTCGGCACTACGTTCTCAACATGGGTGGGGTGCAATAAAACACAAAGATAAAGATATGAATATATATATACCAAACACACATCCCAACCTATGGCTTCTATATAGAGAACTTAGAATGTGCCTCGGCACTACTACTATGAAGAATGCATACAACAAACAACCCCAACCCATTTTAGGTTTTCATGTTTCAACAGAATTGTTTTATTAGTTCCTTAACTACTGGGCAATCAACTGCAACCAACTATATCAATCGTTCGTAAAACATATCCCTTCCATCCATAAATTATGTTAGGAAAACACAAGCAACACAACAAGTCTCTTCTTATAAACCAACCAACCCCATTGATTATTATATTCTATTTTATTACCATGCCCCACTATTCATTAACTCTCTTCCACTTTCATTTATTATTCACTACTCATAGTTCTTTCACATTCAAACCCATCCCTACAGCCCCGCTACCAACCACCATAACCACGAACACACCGAAAATCATACATCATCATCCCTTGATACCATTTATCACAGCCCCAATGCCCTTTACCAACATAGCATTCACACCAACCCACAAACAAGCCAACCGCCACCCCGCTGCTCACCCGGTCCACAACAACCCACAAAACACCCCTTTTACATAAATAAACCCTAACCAGCATCCACTTTTTAATTATTTCAGTTTTGTTTGACCGGGGTGATCACACAAAGGGTTCCAGGTATTAAATCAACCAACATTACCTGATTATTCAATTTCCACATTCAACAATGTTCTCATCCATAAATGGTCTAGAAAGATAGTGCGGAATTTAATTGCACAAGAAAAGGCCCCCAACGACCGTGATTTTCAGTAGGCATAAACCTATTCAATTCACAACATAATATCACAGGATATAAATAATGTAACTGCATTCAAAAACTTCCCATCCCCGTTATATAAGCCATTTATTATCTTTATTAAACTAGTTCAAATGTGTTTCACATAAACAATAGGAAACCCATCCCGCATGATGCACAATTTAGAGAGATGAAGGTAAGATCCCTACCTCAATAGGTTCTGATCACAATGCTCCCCTGGATCAGCTTTAGAAGACGTCTATCGGTGTCTGTTGCTTCTGTAAAAACATGGAAAAACATCCTTGGGTGGAAACTGGGAAGGAAATTCCAAACGTAAATCAAAAAATCTAATCTCAGAAGTTTCTCCTTGTCTTTATGATCCCGTGGCCACTGACGGATCGTAAATCGGAGCTCAGACGAAGAAGTTATGGAAGAAAAGATCCTTGGAGTCTCTTTGGAGAGCTCTTCTCAAAGGAGAGGGGAGGAGATGAGTGATTTAAAAATGAGGAGAGGTACCATCCTTTTATAGTCTGGAAAAACTAAAGTACACGGAATTTACTTTATAGTACATGGCGTGTACTCAGCCATTTCACACGGTCTCCACGTGGCTTCCAACATGGACTTCAACGCGGCACATGGTCATTGACTAGTCAACACATGGTTTAAGGGTAATGAATATGTAAGGAGACACTACATGGAATGTAGTATTGTCTACACGGCGTGTACTCATTTATTTCACACGGCAAGGACACGGCTTCAACACGACACATGGCCGTTGACTGGTCAACACACGGTTTGAAGGTAACGAGTACGCGGGGAGACACTACACGGCGTGTAGTATTGTCTACACGGCGTGTACGCATTTATTTAACATGGAAAGGACACGGATTCAACACAGAGTATACCCGGCAAGGTGGTACATGGTGTGTACTCACACTACACGGCGTGTAGTTACAAAAAACTGAAAAGAGTGGGAAAATTCCATTCTACCCTCCAGAACACTTCATGACCTTCTTTTCGACAAAGGAATGCGATGGAGAGGTCTGGCCCATTACATCAGATACCTCTTAAAACATTCTCATCCCCGAGAATTCAAAACCAACCCATAAAAACCCAACAAGATTCCTCTTAAGAATCTCATTATAACAGGAACCCAACCAATAACCCTAATCATAGGTGTTAGGAATTCCTTCTCCTATGTCGAGATATTATCCTTTTTAGGCGGCACTGACTTGCCTGCATGGGTTTAATCGCATCTGCATTAATGCATCTTGATTAAGGATTGGGTCTTCCCACTTCTATATATTAGGATTTCCAACTACACTGCCCCCAACACCGCACAACCAACACACTACCCGAACACGTGGTTTGGGGAAATTCCTTCTCCCATATCGGGATATTATCCGCTTTAGACGGCACTGCCTCACCCGTACGAGTTCAATAGCATCCGCATTAATGCTTCTTGATTAAGGATTGGGTCTTCCCACTTCCATATATTAGGATTTCCAACTACACTGCCCCCAACACCGCACAACCAATACACTGCTTGAACACGTGATTTGGGGAAATTCCTTCTCCCATGTCGAGATATTATCCGCTTTAGGTGGCACTAACTCTCCCTCACGGGTTCAATCGCATCCACATTAATGCGTCTCAATTAAGGATCAAGTTTTTTCTTTCCCCATACATCCAGACATGTTACACACTTCCAGAGGACAAGGAAACAAAAATTCTCACAACCGACAAGCTAACCATTCCACATATCAAAGGTACAGAGTAAAACATCAAAACAAATCTTATAATAACAAGTCAAAACACAAGTTAAAACAACTCCAGGTACTGAGCGTGAATCTGAGCCTCCCGATCCCATGTTCTCTCCTCGAGACTTCCATGCCTCCACAACACATGAACCAAGTCGATGGTTCATCCACGAAGCACCTTCTCTTTACGATCCTCGATTCTGACTGGTTGTCCTCAAAGGTCGCATCGTCTCCCATATCTAACTCTCCCCATTGGATAATGTGAGAGTCGTCGTGTAAGTACCGATGAAGCTGGTAGATGTGTAAGATATCATGAACCTTCTCCAACTGAGGTGGCAGGGCCAGCTAATAGGCCACCTCCCTAACTCGCCTATGCACCTCAAAAGGTCCGATGAACCTAGGGGAGAGCTTACCCCCCTTCCCAAACCTCCTCTGCTCCTGTTGAGGGGAAACCTTCATGAACACATGATCTCTCAACTCTAACTCCAAGGGCCTCCTCCAACGATCATCATAAGATTCATGTCGGTCCCAAGCCGCTTTCATCCTTTCACGCACTATCTGGACTTTCTTTGTGGTGCTCTGTACTACCTCTGGCCCAAGAGAATTTGTATCACCAACCTTTGCCCAGCAAATGGGTTAACGACATGGTATTCCATACAAAGCCTCAAACAGTTCCATGATAATAGTAGAGTGGAAGCTGTTGTTGTAGGAAAACTCTACTAAAGAAAAGTGTTGCACCAATGATCCTCCAAAATCCAGAACGCATGCTCGTAGAATGTCCTCCAATGTATGGATAGTCCGCCCTGTCTGCCCATCGGTCTGGGGGTGGAAAGCAGTGCTAAGGCATAGCTGGGTGCCAAAAGAATGTTGTAACCCCCTCCAGACTAAGGAGGTAAAACGAGTATCCCGATCTAAGATGATAGTCTTCAGAACTCCATGAAAACACACCACCTCATCTATATACCTCTGTGATAAGGTACTCACTGGGCCCGAATCCTTAATTGTTAAGAAGTGAGCTGATTTTGTCAGTCGATCCACCACTACCCAGATAGCATCATAACCACCCTGAGATCTGGGTAGTCCTGTGATGATGTCCATTGTGACGTCATCCCATTTCCACTCGGGGACATATAAAGGATGCAACAAACCACCGGGAACATGGTGTTCATCCTTTACTTACTGACACACTAGGCACTTAGCCACTAACTCCTCCACTGCCCGTTTCACCCCGGGCCACCAAAACTGTTCCCTCAGGCCTCGGTACATTTTTGAAACTCCTGGGTGTACCGCCAAGGCTGAGCTATGGAACTCACGGATAACTCCCTCACTCATCACCTTCGGAACAAACAACCTTCCATGAAAAAGCATCTGATGTCAGCTATCCTCTGACCATCCTTCTGTAGAATTTCCCTGATCAACACGATCTCTCCTTACTTCTACCTCAGAGTCCCCCCACTGAGACTCTTCCACCTACTACAACAAGGAGGATTGCACCATCATCTGAAACAAACATCCTCTAACACCCTCTACCCTTGTATCCAAGTGCAAGGCATCCAACTCTCCCATCGCTCTCCAAGAATCAGCGGATTCCTGAACCACATCCTTATGCGACTTCTTGCTTAGGGCATCAGCCACAACGTTTCCCTTACCTCCAGTGTAAGAGATCTCGAAGTCATAGTCTTGGATAAACTCAATCCATCTCCGCTGTCACAAGTTCAGGTCACACTGGGAGAAGATATAACGTAAGATCTTGTGATCTGAGAAGACCACAAAGCATTCCCCAAATAGTTAAAGTCGCCACAACTTCAGTTCGAACACCACTACTGCAAGCTCTAGGTCATGGGTGGCATAGTTATGCTCGTGGGGGCACAACTGCCTAGACCCATAATAGATCACTCCCTTCTTCTACATCAGTACGCACCCCAAACCAAGGCTTGAAGCATCACAAAACACCTCATACATCAACCCTTCCTCTGGAAACCTGAGTACTGGAGCACTGACCAACTTCTCCTTCTGGTTGTCGAAATCATTCTGGCACTGCTCGCTCCATAGGAAGACCTGATTCTTCCTAGTCAAAGCTGTTAATGGAGCAACAACTCGAGAGAAGTCTGAAATGAACCTCCGATAATAGCATGCCAACCCCAGGAAATAACAAACTTCTGCCATGCTCTTGGGTGTCACCCAAGAAACAACTACCTCCACCTTCGACGGGTCCACTGACACTCCATGCTGAGACACCACGTTCCCAAGGAAGTGTACTTCTTGCATCAAGAACTTACACTTTGACAATTTCCCATAAAGCTGGTTGTGTCGAAGGACTTCCAAGACTGCCCTGAGATTCTCAATGTGCTCCTCCTCTAATCTTGAGTAGATCAGGATTTCATCAATAAACACAATGACGAACCGGTCCAAAAACTCTCCAAAGACAATGTTCATAAGTCCCATGAACACAGCTAGTGCATTCATAACTCCAAACGGCATCACTACAAACTCAAATTTCCCATACCTGAACCTAAAAGCCATCTTCGAGATGTCACTATCCTTTACCCTCCGCTGATGATATCCAGATCATAGATCAATATTAGAAAACCAACCTGCTCCCCTCGGCTGGTCGAAGAGATCATCAATCCTTGGAAGGGGGTAACAGTTCTTGACCATTACCTGATTCAACCTTCGGTAGTCTATGCATAACCTGAGACCACCATCTGCCTTCTTCACGAACAAAACCGGAGCACCCCATGGTGACATGCTGGGTCAAACAAAACCCTTCTCCATCAGATCGTCAATCTGAATCTGCAACTCCCGCAACTCCGAAGGTGCCATTTGATAAGGGTTCATCGAGATCGGATGGTCACCAAGCTGTAATTCTATCCCGAACTCAACGTCACGTCGGGGGGGTAGAGTCACAACCTCCTCGGGAAAAACATCAAGGAACTCCCCAACAACCTCTGGGATATCCATCATCTCTATATTGGCTAAAATCACTGATAATGCACCTAACAAGGAAAAGAGAGGCTTCACATTCCAGCTTCTTACTAGATAGCTCCTCTCGCCAAAAAAAAGATACACACTGCCCATCCACGTCATAGAACACGATTCTTCTTTGGAAGCAGTCGATAACGGAACTAATTGAAAACAACAAGTCGATGCCTAGGATGAAATCATATGGGTTCATCTATAGAAAAAGAAGATCCCCACTAGATGGATGTGGTCCCAAGGTCAGCCCACATCCCCGGAAAACACAAGATACGCTGGTCTGGCCTCCAACTGGTGTACTCAGCACCAGGTGTACAGAACGTCTCTATACGTATAGTCCAAAAGCATGGGCTAGACCAAGTGCAACAAAGGAGTGCGAAGCTCCCGAATTGAACAAGGCAGAAATGAGAGTGATGAACAAACAAATCATACCTCGCACCACCTCTGGTCCTGCTGGAGCTGCCAAATCTGTTGCATGCAACTGTCTACGCCCAGCTCCTCTGCCTCTCTGATGTCGCCCACCTCCCCAACCACGCCCTGGTCGAGGTCCCTGAGGAGCACCCGGAGGTCGGCCTCCTCATACAAAGTCTTCCATCGGAGGATCATGGTCCTTCTGCTGCTGGAAGTGCCTCGCTGGAAACTGGTGCTGCTGAGGTGGGCGTTGAACCTTCCCACCTCCACCATACTGAGCTCGGGTCGGCCACTGACTCTGAATGTGCCTGAAACCACCACAAGAAAAATACTTCGGTCCTCAGCTCATAAAAAAGGGATGAGGACTTGAAGATCTGAACTGGAATTGTTGGGGACTACTCCCTACTAGCCTGAACCTAGAAGGTCCCATCGTAGGAGACCTACTGCTTACTACCTTCTCCTTCGAAAAACCTAACTGGATCCCCTCATGTGGTGCACCTCCCTACAAGTGAATCCTCTCTATAACTTATGCCTTCTTCTGTACTGCCAAGTACGTCTGAAGGGTGAAGGGGGTGACAGCATACTGGAGCGAAGGACGAAGCACCTCCTACGAACGTCTTTCCTGAGGATACTCATCTAAAAAGAGGTCTGGAACAAAGCATAGGAGATTATTGAACTTGATACCCAACTCTCGTACTGACATACTCCCCTGCTAGAGGGAGAGTAACTCCTGCTGCTTCTCCTCCTTGATCATGGAAGAAATAATTCCCCTCGGAATTCCTTCTCAAAGTCAATCCATGGAACCTCTACCTCTGTCCTCTCTCCGAGGTAGAGTGTCCACCACTGTAGCGCCTCACCTCTCAGCTGACTGATTGCTAGGGGAACCTAGTACTCCCTCGGATCACAGATCAAAGTAAAAGTGATCCCAAGCTCCACAATCCACCCCTCTGTCTCCATATCTGAAGTACTTCCCTCATACTTCTTGAGGGTTTTCCACTGGAAAGAACATAGATTCTTCTTCCACTGGTTATCTTCCTCCTCTCAGTCAATCCTCAAATGATCGAATACCTGAATCTGCTGGGCCTCGGCCATTTGAGTCACCTAGGGACGACGTTCAGGTGCCATAGATATACGGTAAACAAAGATTGCCTAAGCCCAAGTAGTATGGAAATTTCTCAGGTTTTATTTTATCCTTTTTATTCCAATTTATTTCCCAAAACACCCAAATCAAGTAAAACAAAATCATGATGATGCATGTACGTTCCATAGGGTCTCTACCATGCAATCAATATAGTCTCACTTGGTCATTCAGTAGGCTTAGAGTCCTTGCATCGGATCACGGGGGGCCCTAAAATCCTGTTTCCTAGCTAGTCTTCCCTAGCCTATGTCACACACCAAGATCAGCCAACACTATTTCCCTACCATCCCATGCAATCCTCACTATGCCTAACTCCAAAATACATCCTATCTCTCAACCATCAGCTCTGATACCATTCTGTCACGACCCCCTCCCACCAAATATTCCCCTCCTGAGCTGGCAATGGTGAAAGGGAGATAATGACCCCCGAGTCCCGCCTCCAGTATGCCCTGTGTTGGCAACTAGAACCAAGGGTATGAGTTTCTACAAATATTAAGGGCATTACCCTTTTTATTATTTAGGATCGGGTAATAGGATGAGTCAAACACCAAAAGGAAAAAAAGAACAAGTAAATGGAAATATACCCAAACCAATCCCACATTCATGTTTAAAAAATTCTAAATCAAGGTACAAGTATAAGAAAGATCAAAAGTACAATACCAAAAGAAACAAGAGAAAACTACAACAACTCCAACTGTCCTGACTAGTGGGGTCCCGCACGGCCCTGGTAGTCCTCCTAGGAAACTAAAAGTAAACGTAGGGTGAGAATACAAGTATACTCAGTAGAGAAACCTGAAGCTCTCATGCACAAGTGGAGAGACATCCTAATGTCCCGTGAGAACAACAGAAGAAACGAAAACCTAGAAAGGAATTCTATCCACCTAACCTCACCAGCCATGCTCACCAAAAACACAAAACAACAGGTAATAGTAGTATACAAGAACAATAGTATTGGGTACCCCGCACCATTTCCCACTATCTAGCTTCTCTTCCTAATGGATAACATCCTGACACTACCATACTCTTCCCACCCGCACACACCTGGGCCTCAAGAACCACATATCCCACCCGCACACACCTGGGCCTCACAACCACGCATCCCACCCACACACACCTGGGCCTCATCCTAAATATTCTTGGGAAAAATAGTAAACCTGCCCAAAGAGTCTTGGGATAAAACCACCCCAATTGAAACCTACCCGAAGAGTCTAGGGTGTAAGGTCGCCTCAAGCCATCATAGCCTATGGAAGAAGGAGCAGGAAGGAGCTAGTAACTATGGGGAAAACACCCTCTCCCGTGAAATGGGAGTGTTCGGCACTAAGTTCTCAACATGGATGGAGTGAGACAAAACACAAAGATACAAATATAAATATATATATACAAAATACACAACCCAACCTATTACTTCTATACAAAGAACTGAGCACATGACTCGACACTACTACTACGAAGCATGCATACAACAAACAACCCCGACCCCATTTAGGTTTTCATGTTTTAATGGAATTAGTTTATTAGTTCCTTAACTACTGGGAAATCAACTGCAACCAACTATATCATTCGTTCGTAAAACATATCACTGCCATCCACAAATCAGGTTAGGAAAACACAAGAAACACAACAAGTCCCTTCTTATTAACCAACCAACCCCATTGATTATTATATTCTATTCCATTACCATGCCCCACCATTCATTAACTCTATTCCACTTTCATTTATTATTCACATCTCATAGTTCGTTCACATTCAAACCCATCCATGTAGCCCCGCTACCAACCACCATAACCACGAACACACCAAAACTCATACATCATCATCCCTTGATACCATTTATCGTAGCCCCACTGCCCTTTACCAACATAGCATTCACACCAACCCACAAACAAGCCAACCGCATCCCCACTCCTCACCCAGCCCACAACAACCCACAAAAAACCCCCTTCACATAAATAATCCCTAACGAGCACCCACATGTTAATTATTTCAGTTTTGTTTGACCGGGGTGATCACACAAAGGGTTCCAGGTATTAAATCATCCAACTTTACGTGATTAATAAATTTCCACATTCAATAAAGTTATCATCCATAAACGTTCTAGAAAGATAGGGCAGCATTTAATTGCGCAAGGAAAGGCCCCCAATGACCGTGATTTTCAGTAGGCATAAGCCTATTCAATTCACAACATAATATCATAGGATATAAATAATGTAACTGCATTCACAAACTTTCCATCCACATTATATAAGCCAGTTATTATATTTATTAAAATGGTTCAAATGTGTTTCACATAAACAAGAGGACACCCATCCCACATGATGCACAATTTAGAGAGATGATGGTAAGATCCCTACCTCAACAGGTTCTGATCACAACTCTCCCCTTGATCAGTGATAGAAGACATTTGTCAGCGTCTGTTGCTTTTGGAAAAACCCGGAAAAACCACCTTGGGTGGATGTTGGGAAGGAAAGGCCAATGTGAAAGAAAAAAATCTAAGATCAGAAGTTCCTCCTCATCATTATGATCCCGTGGCCACTGACGGATCATAAATCAGAGCTCGGATAAAGAAGTTATAGAAGAAAAGTGCCTTGGAATCTCTTGGGAGAGCTCTGCTCGAAGGAGAGGGGAGGAGAGGAGTGATTTGAAAAGTAGGATAGGTCCCCTCCTTTTATAGGTGAGAAAAACTAAAGTACACGGTGTGTAATTTATAGTACACGGCGTGTACTTGGCCATTTCACACGGTCACCACGCAGCTTCCAACATGGCCTTCAACGCGGCACACGGTCGTTGACTGGTAAACACACGGTTTGAGGGTAACACATACACGGGGAGACACTACATGGCGTGTAATATTGGCTACATGGCGTGTACTCATTTATTTCACATGGCAAGGATACAACTTCAACACGGCACACGGCCATTGACTGGTCAACAAAAGGTTTGAAGGTAACGCGTACGTGGGGAGACACTACACGGTGTGTAGTATTGGCTTCACGGTGTGTACTCATTTATTTCACACGGCAAGGACATGGCTTCAACACATGGTATACCTAGCAAGGTGGTACACGATGTGTACTCACACTACACAGCGTGTAGTTACAAAAAACTAAAAAGTGTGGTAAAAGTCCATTATACCCTCCAGAACACTTCATGACCTTCTTTTCGACAAAGGAATAGGCCGGAGAGGTCCATGAAATTACAGTAAGAGTGACCTGACCACTCTCCTCCTGCACCTCCAGGTGCATTTCTCCAAACAAAGTCATCACCTTCCACTCGGTGCTAGACTCCTGAACAATCTGATTCTGAACCTTCCTACTCAGAGCATAAGCAACATTGTTTCCATTTCCTGGCATGTAAACCAACTCAAAGTCAAAATACTGGAGATATTCAACCCATATTCATTGCCGAAGATTCAGATCCTGCTGTGAGAAGATGTACTTTAAACTCTTATGGGCAGTGAACATAGTAAAGTGTTCTCCCAACAGATAGCACCTCCAGCACTTCAAGACGTACACTACTACAGTAAACTCAAGATCGTGAGTGGGATAGTTCCACTCATGGGGTCTAAACTGCCTTGACCCATAATCCAAAACCTTCTCACCCTGCATCAACACAGCCCCAAGTCTGATTCTGGATGCATCAAAAAACAGGATATACTTCTTACCCAGCTCAGGTAAGATTAGGATAGGTGCGGTCGTCAACCGCTTCTTCAACTCTTGGAAGGCATTCTCATAAGCCCTTGACCTCTCAAACCCAATTCCCTTATTGTTCAAGATCGAATGTGGTGCTTCTAAGCGAGAGAAATCAAGAATGAACCTTCGGTAATACCCAGCCAAACCTAGAAAACTCTGAACATTAGAAACACTCTTGGGATGCTCCCAAGACACAACTGCCTGCACTTTCTCTAGATCCACTAACACACCTACCTCCGAGATTATGTGACCCAGAAAATGAACTTCATCTATCTAGAATTGACACTTTGATATCTTGGCATATAGTCGATGCTCTCTTAGCATACCCAAGATGATGTCAAGATGTTGGGCATGATCGTCATCAGTTTTCGAGTACACTAAGATATCGTCAACAAAGACGACCGCAAACCGACCTAGATAGGGATGAAAGATCGGATTCATCAAAGCCATAAACATTTTAGGTGAATTGGTCAATCCGAAAGGCATTATCACAAACTCAAACAACCCGTACTGACTCCAGAAAGCTGTATGCGGTGCGTTAGAAGACCTCACCCTAAACTGGTGATAACCCGACCTCAGATCGATCTTAGAAAACACTGATTCACCCCTCAACTGATCTAACAGGTCATCAATTCTAGGAAGAGGGTACCGATTCTTCACTATCATCTGATTCAACTTTCGATAGTCAACGAACAGCCTCAACGACCAATCGGCCTTCTTTACAAAAAGCATGGGAGATACCCAAGGATATGTAATAGGACAGATAAACCCCTTACACTCCTACTCCTAAAGCTGAAAATTCAGTTCATGGAGTTCTGCTGGTGTCATTTGGTATGGCGGAATAGAAACTGGATCCGCTCCCAGTAGCAACTCGATCGTGAACTCGACATCCCTCTCAGGTGGTAACCCTGACAAATCCTCAGGAAACACATTCTGAAATCGATCCACCATAGGATGAAAGATGTACTGTTATCCTCTTTCATTGTCATCAATCATGATACATGCCACTCAATTTTTGATTTCGTTCAACTGCTGACTAAATGGTTTTGCACGCCCTGCTCAAAAATCCCATTCTCCACGGTGGACATAAGTTTCACCCTCAAGTGACCTGAATGATACTCTGAGGTGATAAAAATCTATGTGCACCTGATACAACACCAACTAATTCATTCAAAATATTAGTTCAAACCCAGAAAACTAGAGAATGAACAAATCCCATAGAAAACGATTCCCACCGACTTCTAAGGCACACCCCTTGCATTTCTTGATATCCTCAACCCGCACCCCCAAAGGAGTGTCAACTGACATAACTCCACATACCCTCTCCATAGGTAAACCCAGCGCTACCACAGGTTGAGTAGAGACAAAAGAGTGTGTGGCACATGTGTCAAAGAATTCACTAGAAAAAGTAGAATCTACAAGGATCATACCTCGAATAGTCGACGGTCCAGCCTCACCATCACTAGGCGAAAACTGAACTACCTGAAGCTGACCCACCCCTCTACCTTGGGCCCCAGCCAGAACACCCTGTGCTGTACTACCCTGTTGGTGTGAGTGATCCTGCCCTAGAGTTCCACGTCTACCGCCCATACCAGTATGGCCCGTGGAACTCCAACTGCCTACCTAATATAGGGAAACTGATCCCCTTCCTGTACCCGGCACCTGATTTTCACCTCATGCTCACCTGCCTAACGAGGGTTCCTACACAATCTCTGCACATGCCCCATCATGCCACAAGAATGACACTCAACTAGAGGTCGAGGAAACTGACCACACATATGCCCCGACCTTCCGCACTGATAACAAAACACTGGGTTCCCACTCTTAGTAGCTGAACCCCTTTTCCAGCCACTAAGCACACTTCCACCTTATTCTGAGCTCTCATGGAATCACTTTCAACCTTCGTTAGCTGTACCACTCATCCGTCCCACTAACACCACAAGCACACTATCCGAAGCTTCCTTTCGGTTTCCTTCTGAGATCATTTCCTGATCTACTAACTCTGTGAACCTCTTCAATCATAAGATGTTTACTTGAGACCTGATCTCATGTCTCAGCCCATCCTTGAAATTCTTTGCTACTACTTCCCCAACCCCTACTAACTCTGGGACAAATCATCTCAATTCAGTGAAGAAACTAGCATAGTCCGTCACCGATAGAGATCCCTGAGTTAGGCTTATAAACTCTTCCACTCGCTCCTATCTCAAGGTCTCTGGGTAGAAATGCTCCAGAAACATTTCCTGAAACACCTTCCACAACATTCCCTCAGCCTGCTAGATTTGAGCCTGAATGTCCCACCAATGCCTTGCCTAGCCTCGCAACATATAAGTGGAAAGATTCACTCACTTTTCAACAGGGGTCTCTAGATGGTCCAGTATAATCTGGACAGACTCTAACCAGAACTCTGATGCCTATAGCCCACCCTCTCCAGTGAATGTCAGAGGGTGCTGCAGCTGGAACTCCCTAGTCAGCTCAAACATACTCGGTACAACCCGCCCTGGGTACCGATCCATCATCTGCATAAGGTGAGCCATGTTCTCCTAGAAATATTCATCTATACCTTCATTTATCACCACATTTTCTTTCTCCTCTACTGGAAGAGTGTTCTCAGCAACATCCTCTCATTTCCCAATAGGTAACCGATGTCGTGGTGGCATTTCTCTACAATTCCAAGCACGAGATTTTAGAGCGCATACCATAAACTTTGATGACTCCATCAAAAGCTCTTTACTAGCTACCACAACCCATTTCATATACTAACCCAACAACATTTTCCAATTTTTTTCAAACCATTTTACTCCATTAAACATCATTTACCATACATTCATCCTTACCCACTTGTGTTATTTCATTCATCTCATCCTTTCTTGATTTTAAGAAATGTACGATGCACCCTACTTTCCTGCCTCACACACCCACCCTGTGCGTGTGCATAACACAATGCATGTCACCTATCTCCCTAGGTGCCTACAATGTTTCATGAATGAAAATCCTCATGCTATTAAAGCCACGAGCCAAATGTCATAAAACAGTCACATCAAACCACATGTGCATCACCCAACGATGAAATATCATCTATTGTAACATCACACAACCAAGAACAACATTTCCCACCTAGGGTGACTTTGGTTTCCCTCGTACCATGTTCGCTACTCCCAAGTATGAGCTCATTACCAAGGCCTGACATGTCTTAACCCTTGGATACCAATCCCAATTAACAAGACTTCAGAGAAGGAGAAGAAAGACCTCCTCTGATACCACTTTGTAATGTCCCCGACCCTGAATCCACTAAATCGGTGCTTTGAGCTAGGTGGTTACATGACCTTAAGCGTTCCTCCCCATAGGCCAAAGGCTGCCGACTAGTAGCGGGGGTCTACGGAGTCATGTGGGGAGACTATACCCCCTTTTTATTAGAGTAATCCACAACAGAAATAAACCAAATAGCTTAAATGATAACCAATAAACACGGAACCTACATAACAATCATTTCCAACAATAAATATGCCATGTCATACTACAAGTTCAAGAGTGAACAAAAGCCCCAAAAAAAGACAAAAGACAAAATTCCCAAAATGGCCCCGACTCAATGTTCTGATCCTCCACCAAGTGCTACCCGTGTCCACTCACTATCTAGCAAGGACCTTTTCCCTTCTCCTGACCTTCAAACATGAACTTTTCTCGGGTACCCAACGGCGGCCCGAGTAGGGTGTGAGTAAAACTCAGTTGGCCACCACCAACAGCGTCTACAAAATATCCAGTAAGAACAGCTAGTGCATGAAAAAGGAATATGAATGATAATTTTTACGTAATTAATTAAGGTTCCATTAACAAGTTCAGAGCCAAAGTCATCTGCATTTTCATTACCATTCATTTATTACCAATTCTCATCACTTACCATTTCATCACATTTCCATGGGTTAATCACATACATTATATTACATGGGTATAAGCCCAAAAATCACACGCAAGAGGGTAAACACATCGCTAACCTATTTCACTAGGACTAACCCCCTCATAGCAACCATATCCTCACCTCCAAGACTCAGTCCAGATGGATGCAACTGTTAGGAGAATAGACCCCCAGTCCCCTTTCCTAACCTGCATATTTAGGGTGGAGTTTAGAACCTCAGTCTTAGCTTAACCCATGGGCGTAGATCCTCATGTAATACCCCACTCTACAAAGCCATGTACACATGCTTATATGTAAGTAACCATCAACCATCCAAACCATTTCCCTTCGGCAAAAACTATTCACAACAACCCACATGGGAATCCACATCATGCCTTAACCCATTAACACATTACCATTTCACATCATTTAACCATTTACCCAATTCCCATGTGTTATGCCTATCTCACTAAGCATTGAACATTAGACCCATAACCTATCCCGTTATGGTCTTAAATCAATTTACACGTTAACCCATTTAACCCGTTCATCATTTTCATGAATCAAACATTCATTCCATTTCAAATAACCCCTAGGTTATTTCCATGTCTAGATGAATCACGTAACTTCTATTCCAAGTTCAACCAATCATTACAACATGTTCATCAAGGGATCTACAGTTTACTACAACAATTCCACTTGTTTAATAACAATCCCAAATCCCGAGAAAAGCCGGAACATCCCATGGATGGCCCTAATTAGGTCAAGAAAATCCCAACACATCCCACGGGGATCGTGAGGGTTCCCATTTTCCATTTTAAACAACATTATTACCAAACATTCCATGTTTATCATAAACATAACCAAGTGGAAACAAGAACACAACTAATCATGCACCAATCAGCAAATAATTATGGGATATCACTTGTAGACCACCTACCTCTAAACCACAGTTGAATGCACTCTCAATCAAGTTCGTAGACCTTGATCCAACCAAACTTTGGAGCTTCAACCTAAAAATCACCCTAAAGATATGGTTTTAGTGCTTTGGAATGAGAGGGAGAGAAGATACAAACCCTAAACCAAAAAGAGAATCAAGGATGGGATTAGCTTTACCCAGAGATTCAATTCACAACCAAAGACACCAAAAATTCCTTAGAAATGAGGGAGATCGATCTCTTGGAGCCTTTGGGAGATTTGGTACATGCCTAGGGTGGAGAGGGAGGAAATGAGAGGAAATCCCAAGTGGGGTTTTAAAGCCCGGAGTGGAAGACTTGTAATTTTTCCCAACTTTAAGTGGTCGCACGGTTTTTCCGCACTGTTTGGAAAAATGTGCGCAAACCATGCACATGCCACTATCTGGAGGAGGAGGGGTCGCACGGTTTAGCCACACAGTTTGGCAAACCGTGCGCAAACCATGTGCATGCTACTTTCCAAAGGAGGAAGGGTCGCACGATTTTTCCTGGGTAGGCCGCACGGTTTACCTGGCCGTGCATAAGCCGTGCGCCCTAGCCTATATTTCCTAGTTTTCCTTTCTTCTATGCCCACTGCCCCTGGAACTCCCCCAAGGCCTCTCACACTTTCCGGAAACATTTTAAAGCCCCAAAAACAAAGGATTCAACCCAAAAGACAACAAAAACATACCTTTCTAAAAACCGGGATCTTAAAAAGGTAGCACAAAATGTGGCTATGTATGAATATAACATTATAAGGTTATCCAGACATACTACAAACTTCTTTTTTAATCACATAAACAATATGGATAATTTCATCGATGGGATTAAGACAATACATTGAAAGGAACTAGTGTTATGATCATTATAATATAATGATGATATATAATCATGTGATATGAATAAAAAATAGAAATTATCCAAGTATTATGGGAATAAAATAAAGATAGACAAGAAAATGATAGCAGAGAAAAAAGGGACATGTAGATGAAAGGGAAGAAGAATGTTCCCAAAATATGATAAGTGAGGAATAAAATTCATTGGTAATTTCAAGAAATGAATGGAAGTTTCCTTCATGTGTGGAGAGAAAGTACATAAATAATGTGAATGAAAGGTAAATAAATAATCATCTAACATTCAGTGTTTACAATTTAATATGATATTCCACTACATAAAAATTTCCCCTCGAGAAAACAGAATATACCACTAACAGAACTATGGGATCATGGTCAAGATTTTTCTATTACTACTACCAATGAAGAATGAATAAAGTGATTTCTTATTTGGATTCAATAATTATATTGTTTAATTAGTTTAATCATTGATATTATTATTATAATAATCATTAATCATATAAGGATTATTTCTTATTAGTTTTTATTTAAGCATTTTTAAATTTATGTTGAATCAAACTGATAATCAAGAAAAGTTATTTAGTGGTAAAGAGATATTTTTTAAGAATATAAGACTAATGTAATGATATCCCATATTATGTTTGACTTATATTGAAGAAGAAATATGATAATTTATGTTACATTAAAAATGGTTAGTGGTTAGATGAAAATTAAATTTATGATTTAGTTGAATGAATTTTAGGATTTATGGGATATATGGAATAAGGATATAGTTGATGATGATTCGGGTTACTACTATATCTGACCATGGTTTTCACATGTTTGTAATGTGACTGTATGAATCAAATTATATTACATTGGTATAAATGCTTGATCGAAATTATGGGTGCTGAATATGCTTGTTAATATTTATGAAAAGTGTTATGGTTATCTACTTGTTTAATTGATTATGATTAACATTGGTTTCTTTTATTTGAGGTTAAAGTATGATTTATCATATTAAAACCCCAGTGGTAACCATAAATTTTTTAGTAAATATAATATGTCAAAGGACTGACTTATGGATCATATGATTAATTAAAAGTTTCTCAGGTATAAAAGATCATCTAGAATATCCATTTCATTGTATAAGATATTAAGTAGAAATTGATCAAAGCACAACAAAAGGACGGAAATCAAGTGATTTTTTCATTAATGGTTTATCTAGATATTAAAATAATCCCTTTACTATAGAAAAATGGACTTGAAATAAAAACATTATCTATTTACTTTTCTTGACCAGAAATCCATTGTCTTTTACCCCATTATTTAATTGTAGTTCTTTATGGTTAAATTTCAACATAACTCGTTCTATATAACTATATATTAATCCATGAGATTAAATTTACTCTTCTTTGTAAATATTATCACTTCCTGTTAATGTTTTCATATTTGGAGACCTACTTTTTCTATGGAACAACATATTTCTCTTCCCCCCATTTTTTGAAGAAGTTTTATTTACCATTTCTATGATGTTAATTTTACATAGAGATATTTCCAAAAATCAAATCCTTAATTTTATAAAACATGATATACATGAGATTGAATAATTTATTTATTTGATAAATAATATAACATCTGAAAATTTTTAATGAACATTGTGTTTGATAGTGTATACAACACACAACAAAATTCATAGACAAAACACAAAATATTATTATTTAAACATGGATATCATATCCTAGTCGTTAAAATGGAAACTATAAATAGTATTAACTGAATTATGACATTACAATAAATGTACAAAATACTAAAAAAATTATTGACTAATTCATAGTAAATAAGCACTCGGTTTTAAAAAGTGTTATTTTATGCTCAAGCAATATGTTTTCATCAAAAATTATTTTTGATTGTTTTTTTGTATTAAGTACTATAGTTAATTTATAAAACATGTAAAAATATTATTTTATAAAACATATATCATTTTTTAAAACATCATTTTAAAATTACGTCATGGTAAATGTTCGGGATTTTTTTAAAAAGTATGATTTTTTAGTGAATAGTGAAATATTCCTACTTTTATTGAAAATTGTTTATCTTAATAATTTAACACATTTCAATTTATTTTAAAAAATATAAATGTTAAATTAGTTATTTTATTATATTATTATTCAATTAGTGTTGTTGGAATCAATTTTATGATAAAAATTCGTATAATTGTTTTTAACATACAAGGGTATTTTTAAAAAAACAGTGTTTTTCTAGAAACTTGTTTTATTGCATATTGAGTAATTATTTTGAAATTAATTTCAAAAACATCTAGTAATTGAATTCGAAAAAATAAATTTCATCGTGTTAATAAAATGGATCTATTTTAGTGAAATGGAACATTTAATATTTATTCAATATAAATAGTAATCATGTAAAATTATAACACCTTGGTAAAGGGTATATTGGGTAAACCAATGTAAAAATTAATTGATAAAGTCATAATATTTCTTCCCAATTATTATTAAGAAAATGGTCTTCAACCCTAGTGAACTTAGCATTCAGTTTTAATTATTTAATAGACACTTTTTCCATGAAAATGCCCAATATAAGATTTAATTCATAGATTTTTACAAAATGATACTCCCATAGTTTTAAATATCTATTATGTGTCTACATAGATGAAAAATAATTTTATTAACTAATATAAAATATAATATTTTGAATATTGAAATTATATCCATGATGATAATTTATTTATAATTTTTTGTAATTATATAATTACTTTAAATGAATGCACGATATTTATTCAATTAATAGAAAAATAAAATAAATTCTACTAAAAATATTGATAGTGATATAATTTGATGTATTCAGTTTGTAACAAAAAAATATTATTGTGAAATATTAGTGATTTTTAACAAAATAATATTTCAAATAAAACATTTCTTGGTGTACTTTATGTTAAATAAAATAAATCGTTTCTAATTTGACATTTATGATAATTTATCAAAATAATATTTTATATAATTATTTAAAAATAATTAAAATATTTAAATAGTAAAATATATATAAGATGTATTATAAAATATAATCTTTTTTCAATTTATGATACATTTTACACCTTATTTTTAAAATTGTGGTCTTTTAAATTTGAAAAAAAAAGTTACCATAATTAGTTTTCAAATAGGACAACTAACGAGTTAAACAAAAATAACGGTTTAAAACACCATCTAAACCAATCCAAATTTTATTGGATGATATTATTTAAACCATATACTACCATATTTTATAATACCTAACCATTTGGATACATTTCTCTTGTGAAATAAATTTATTGTAATTTAATATTTTAAGAAATTCCAAAAGATCACCTCACAGAAATTATAAAATGGAACATCCTATATTGTTATTTTCAACATATTGAGCCTTATATATCGATTAAAACCTACCAAAATCCCATATAAAAATCTTAATAAACATTATATAGGTTGTGTTCATCCCAAAATACCAACCCTAGGACACTTAAGAGGATATTTAAATAAGTTCTTTAGAATTAATGGTAATCTCCTTAACCAATAACTTTCTTTTTTTACATCCTCTTTAAATCATCTAAATATAATTTATTTATCATAAAATAAAAAAAATATTATCATAAATATAATTAAATGTTATTATGATTATTAAGTCTATATTATACACACTCTTACCCATCATATGGGAACTGATGGTATCTCTCATGCATATATACGGCTTATTGTATCCATGTAGCGATACAAATCATTTATCATTAAAATAATTTATAGATTTTAATTATAATGGTTTAATTTTTATATATGATTTTTTAAACATAATTATAAAAATATAATTATAATATCAAGTCTACATTCTTACCTTCCAAACCGTTGAGAAATGAAAACGATGCTCGTGCATACATGTGGACTACCACCTCCGTGAAACGATGAGATTCATTTTTTATTTATATGTTACATATATGGTAATGAATATGTATTTGGGTAATATATATGATTTAAAATATATAATAATTATTCTATATAGGCAAATAATTATCTAATTTTCTTTAATTATATGTTTTGAAAAATGGAATTAGAAATCATGAAAACGAACAACATATTGTCTCTATGAACAGTGGAGTTCATTTTTTATCTCCAAATTTTATGGAATACTATAAATACAAATATATTGAAAAAGTATTTTTTTTATATCATTATTATCATTATTTATGTGATGAATATTTTATAATATTATAAATAATGAAATCACTAGGCCAAAACATATATGAAAAATAAAGCAGTTATTACATGAAACGGTGAATTTAACATAGAAGTATTAATAAAATAGTGCAAAAATTTTATAAATAAGTAATATATGGTATTGATCATTTGATTATGGTTCACTAATAGATTTATAATTAATATTTAATTATTTTAATAGATATTCAAACATGTACTAAAGAAATCAGACCATGTGTAAGGGCTTATTTCACAATCTCAACATTATTTGAGATTGTTTATGTTATATACCTATTTGGGGAATATTTTTATTCTATATCCATATGTTACATAAAAATTTTAAAATGAAATTAAAATTAATATAAAATTATTTTTTAATTACAATTTTATCTATTTTTATATAATTAACAGAATGGGTTGAATAAAATTTTCTTATCATTTTCGCAATGAGGTACCTTTTAACCTTTTTACAATAGTGTGAAGGGAATGTTTTTTCAAATATATGGAATTATTTTTTTCCTAAAATAAATAATAATATTTTATCTTATTCATCCGTTACATTTTTACAAAAAAAAATCAGCAAATTTGTTTTCCTATATATTTTTTCTGTTATTAAATAAGTGATGTCGAAAGAAAATTGAAATTTTCCTAAATAATTTTCAATTTATATTTTTTTATTATTTTTACCTAGGTAAAATTTATTTATTGTATAATTTTATATAATAATGTTATCATATTATTTTAACATCAACAATATTTTTTATTGATGTTTTATGATCAGTTTAATTTGGGAAAGTATTAATATTCAATATATTAGTTCTTCTAATTTTGACAGTTATTGATTTTAATTTTATAGATTATGTTGTGTTATTTATTCTTGTAAGGAATGATTTGGACTTATTATATGATTGGGGGGACAAATTATATAATCCATTGATTCATAACTTGGGAATTACGAAACAAACTAGTTTTGATATTTCTCTGAGGCCATGAAAATTTGTTTATGATGTATTGGAATGAGGACTCAATCGTAAGTTTATGAGGATATGTATTATGCACTACATCATTATAAACTCATTTATTTATTTCCATATGATTATTTTAATATTTTTATTATTGATGGATATTTTTTAGCTCATGTAATTTTTAATTCCCCGACCCCAGTTACCCAGAGTCGTTTCATTATTTTAATACATTGGCATGATTACAAGGAATCATGTCCCCAAGGACTGATCAGTTTAGCAGTCTTGGAAAATATATTACATACATGAATGTTACATTACACTTTATAACATACAAAAAAACATAAATAATCCTTTATTAACGCCATTATTCCCTTGGCTTAACCCTGCTATCAATCACAATACACTTCTTGGAATCCTGGGAAAATAAAACATAGAAACATTTGAGCTCAAACGCTCAGTAAGGGTAAGCAATACAGTGGAAACGTTCAAAAATAAGCATACATATTTAAGGAAATGTATAAAACTAAAAAAGCCTTTTAAACATGAAATTCAGCATAATATGGCAGAAATAAAATGAAATAATGTCATTTACTTATTCACATGGATATTCTACTAATCGAATAATCACATGGAATATCAATAAAAACATTCATAATGATGGAATGCATAATGCTGAACTTTAATTTCTTTGTCAAGGCCTCATGCAAAGACCTAGGGGCTATGTAAAGACCCATAAAAGTCAAGGGAAATTTTTTCTTAATTTTCTTTGGGATTTTACAAGAACACAGTTTCTGACGGCACCTGATTATGAGGCCCGGAGTTCCTGGAATAATCTTCCGAAGTTTATCTCAGGTACGTTCAGTGAACGAACGAGTGGGTTTTCCTAACTTTTGGACCGGTGCTCGGAATCGAATTCCAAGTGCTCTGATGGAATCGCAGTGCCGGTAATTGCTTAGGAACACCTTTTTTGGAGTTTCATTTTCTCATGAGGAGTTGTTAAAAATTAGGGAATGAAAAGTTAGGTAAAATAAATAATGTGCAAATTTATTTTATCTTAGTTAGTTTAATTTTCTAATGGGAAGTTTTTGGTGCGGCCCACAACCACCCAACTTCCCATGAGAGGTTATGAGGGAGGTGGGGCTCACACGAACCCCGCCCCTTCACTTTCCCTAACCACCCATAACCCTCCTTTTAATGATTAGGTTTAAATACTTAAGTTATTTAAACTTTGAATTTCATACTTAAGGCTTGAGTAATAAAATAAGAGGTGGCTTATTTTATTATGGTGGGGGGTTTGTTGTGTTGAGTTTTTGGGAGAAAAAGGGGAGTCTTGAATTTCTTCATTCATCATCAAAGAAAACGCAGAATGCACTACCACCGACGAGGAATGTCGACCTCCGACAATGGACGACAGTGAGAGATGATTTCTTCAGATATCAACAAATGACAACGATCCTCTTCTTTCACGATGATCAATTCCACGACGTCCCTTTCTACAAAAAACCTCGTTCGACGACAACACTTGAGGTAGGGGAATTATTATTTCATTCATGATTACTTCTGTCACTATACTCCGTTTCAAATTGGACCGCTTGCTATCAATTAATGGGAGGGGGCCGGACCGCACAAACACGGCCGACCCTCCTCCCTTATCTTTGATGTTGTTCCTGTTGTGGATTGGAATGGGGATGGCACGGTGCCGTCACACCACACGGGAAAATGAGGTAACCGCAGCAAAGGGGGCATAGCGTCGTCGCGTCGCGCCAGAGAACCACAAAGGCACCGTGGCCGGAGCGGGGACATGGCGGAGGGGCGCGGTGCCGTCACTCCGTGTCGGACGGACCAAGGTCGTGGCGGATCCGGGAGCAGCGGCCGGTTTCTAGCCGCCGGCGTCAAAGCAGGGGGATCGGACCAGCCGGTCCCGTGGCGGCAGCAGCCGGCCGGACGGTCAGGGGGAGAACCGGGGGTTCGAAACCCCTGGCTAGAGGTAGAAGCACCCCCCCCCCCACGTGGGGTCACTTTTAATGAAATAGGGGGTAGCCCCCCCCCCCCCCCCCCCTTGTCCGCCCAGCTCAGTTACACCGAGCTGGCCAGCTGACCGTGCCAGCGCACCGGGCTGGGCCGCCTAGGTCGGGCCGCGCCGCGCACAAGCCGGGACGCCCCCTCCGTGCCGGGCCGCGCCAGCCGGGCTGGACCTGGACCCGGTTTGGGCCAACCTAGGGGGTCTCGGGCCGGGTCGGTCTGGGCCCGAAACCCCCATTTTCGGACCTCTTCCGGTCTTTTTCCCATAACTTGGGCTACGGACCTCCGATCGATGCACTGTCAGCTACGATGTGATCCTTGTATCGAGACAGTCGTTTTGTTATATTACACTAAATGTTTCGGAGAACTTTGGGTTCGGATGGGTTCGTTCGTACACGAAACCAACCGGGCCCTCGGAGCGGAAATGCTTATAACTTGAGCTCCGGACGTCTGATTGACATTCTGTAGACATTGTTGGATTCCTCTTAGTGAGACGGACCTTTTGTCTTACTCTGCTCGAGGATTGGATGCAGTCAGAGTACGGTCAGGTTGGTTTTGACTTAAAAACCAATGGGGCCCCTGGACGAAAAAGCCAATAACTCTCAGACCGGGAGTCCGATTGACGCGTCGTGTGTCACGTTGAGTTCCTATCGATGAGGCGGAACTTTGGAATACATCAACTCCAGACTACGTGTCATTTGATGTATCGACCCTTGGCTCGTGGAGCGAACCCTCCCAGAGATGAGCATGCTGTGTGCGGGAACCCTAGAGCTGGCTGTGACTACGATGACGATGACGACTGCTGGTCTTGTATCCTTCATGGGTCCCAGCTTAGAAAATTCACTGCTGGTCTTGTATCCTACGTGGATCCCAGCTTAGATGAATCAATGAAGATTTCTATTCTTGTATCCTACGTGGGTCCTAGCTTAGAAGATTCGCTGCTGGTCTTGTATCCTATGTGGATCCCAACTTAGATTAATCAATGAAGACTACTGGTCTTGTATAATACGTGGGTCCCAATATAGACGATTAATTGCTGGTCTTGTATCCTGTGTGGGTCCCAGCTTTGATGAATCAATGAAGACTGCTGGTATTGTATCCTACGTGGGTCCCAGCTTAGATGATTCACTGCTGGTCTAGTATCCTACGTGGGTCCCATCTTAGATGAATCAATGAAGACTACTGGTCTTGTATCCTACGTGGGTCCCAGCTTAGATGAATCAGTGGCTATATCTGATCATCTCTATCACCTTTCAATAAAGTATACCTGTGTGAGATGAGTCTTGACATTCAATCATTATCTTCGATATGATTGATTGGCTTTCCATTGTGGATTGAGTTGTGCTTTCCTGTGTGGATGTGATTGAACTTGGGCTTGAATGTTGGAGCTGAACTGGAATTTATGACTTAGGTATATGTATGGGCATATACCTAAGTAGTGTTGGACGTTAATTCGTGATTGTATCTTTCCTTTGTGGATTATCCTTTCTGGATTCTGGGAGTCCTTCGGGGGGTCTCGGGGTCCCTACTGAGTAGCGTATACTCACCCCTGCATGGGCTATGCTCGCACTATGTTGTGTTGGATGTAGACGACAGACAGCGCTGATCGGGGTCGGAGCTCGTGGAGCTGGATGGTATCTGGAGACAGAGCACTGGATGAGACGTACTCGGAGAGGACATTTAGAGCCGAGAAGCAAAGGAGTCTATCTGTACCCACCCTTCAGGTGGGGTTTTTGGAGGTCATCCTGGCTGTTGCTGTTTTGTATTTCATTTTTTGTACTTTACTTTCCAGTTTTACTGCACTTCAGTTTGGGTTTGTATTCTGGCCCGTTCACTTTCCGCCCTTACTGTTGTACTCAGTTTTCTATTGTTTACTTCTTCTTGCTTACTTTGAGGTGTTTGTTTACTTTACTAAGGAAATTCCTTCTCTTTTTATCAGGAATTACACCTTGGTGCTAGTCGCCAGCCCCTGGCCTATGGAAGGCGGGCTTGGGGTAGTCACGACACAGGCCATGAGGATGGGTCGTGACAAATTGATATCAGAGGAGTTCAGTTCTACTGTAGAACTCATGACTCTGATCTTTTTCTATGTGAATCAATAGTTTTAAGAGTATTGAGTGTGGTTATCAGTCCAGGGAGTCCAGTGTTGGGGCGGCGGCCGACGTATCTGTACACCATGACCCTGACTTCTTATTTTTGACTCAATGCACGAAAACATTGATTGCAAGTGTGTTTAAAAAGTTTTCTTTGTGATTACTTTGAGTCATCTCACCAGGTATACTGTTTAACCATGGTGCACCTGTTTCTTTTCAGGATGGCCCCAGGACGGCAACCATCTATGGTTCCGAGTTTTGTACGTGACGACAGCCCACCGAGCGACGAGGCCTCAGTACAGGGCCCTTTGACAGTAGAGGCACCGGTGGTACCTCTACCCACCATGCCACCGATGCCACCAGCCCCAGCCGCTGAGAGTGCACGTCGCCTTAGTGCACTACACGAGTTCTAGCATTAGTGACCGCCCAGGTTCCGTGGGGAGACGGACCCTCAGGCAGCCGAGATTTGGCTGGAGGCAGTTTTACGAATTTTCAGGTTAGTGGGGACACCAGCCGACCTCATGGTGATCCTCGCAGTGAGCCTCCTGCACGCAGCATCAGGCAGATGGTGGAGAATGATGCTCCAGGTGCACGGGGAGGCATCAATCCTCTGAACGGACTTTGAGAGCCTCTTCCGCTCAGTGTTCTTCCCAACCATCCTTCGTACGGTGCGCATCCAGGAGCTACTACAGCTTCGGTAGGGTAGCATGACGGTTGCCCAGTACTCGGCGAGATTTACAGACCTCTCGTGTTATTCGATGGACATGTTATAAGACCCATTCATCTGGGCCCAGACCTTCGAGCGGGGACTGAGGCATGAGATCAGGGAATCGATGATCTCAATCAGCATTCCGACGCAGGCAGGAGTACTAGAGTGAGCCCTACTCATAGAGAGCTTCCTTGCTAATCCTACACCAGTAGCGAGACCTACCGCAGGGCGGCACGTAGCAGAGTCGTCTGCAGCTGGCATTCGATGAATCTCACAGGGGTCCAGGTGGACCAGACCATCAGGCGGACGACCACATGATATTGGCTCGGAGGTGCGGGGCACACGCGGTAGAGCCAGTTATATGAGAGTCAGACAGTGCTTCTCATGCGGCGGGCAGGGCCACATGGTTCGTGATTGCCTGACCCGCCATGCCGAGCAGCAGCATATGGTGGAGGGACCACCCAAGAAGAGGCAGAGGGTTGACCGTGGCGGTCCGTAGGGAGCAGGCGGACGAGGCAGAGGATCTCTCCGAGCAGCAGGTGGTGGTCGGTGCTTTGAGGCTTTACCACCACCACCACCAGGAGGTCCACCCTGACCACAGGGAGCTGGAGGGCAGAGACAGGCACATTTTCAGGCAGTGGAGGCCTATGACCACAGCGCACCCGAGATGATTTGAGGTACCATCTGTGTCTATTCCACTCTTTTTGTAGTTCTTATAGACATAGGAGCGAGTCATTATTTCATTGTCGCTGTCTATGTTCGGAGCTTGTAGATTCCAACAGAGTCGTTGGCTCGATCCATATGGCTAGAGACTCCAACGGGAGTAGACTCGATGATTACGCACTAGTGCTGGCAGTGTGAGCTTACTCTAGGAGGAAAGAGCTTCGGCTGATATCTTCTTGTAGTGGCGTCGAGGCCTTACGATGTCATCTTGGGCATGGATTGGTTATCTACAGTTCATGTTCAGATTGACTGCATTAGGCGTATGGTGTGATGTGTTCACACTGATGGGAGCAGGTTCACCTTCACCGGTGAGAAGGGAGCCTTTTTAGCACAGGATGGACTCTCACTGAGAAGAGGATAGCCCATCACTCATCAGTTGGCTAGCCTCATCCTAGGAGCAGTTGACGTGCGGAGTCCTGGTTTTCCTATAGTGGTGGATCAGTATGCGGATGTTTTCCCCGATGACGTCCAAGGGATACCTCCTCACAGAGAGGTAGACTTTTATATTGACTTGTACCCCGGGATAGCCCCGGTATCGACCCCAGCATATCAGATGGAACCCGCCGAGCTTCGGGATCTACGGGTATAGCTGGAGGACTTGTAGGGCAAGGGATTCATCCGACTCAGTGTTTCACCCTGGGCTTCCCTCATATTGTTCGCCAAGTTTGCGGACAGGAGCATGCAACTGTGTGTCAATTACTGTCGCCTGAACCAGGTGACTATGAGGAACAAGTATCTGCTACTGAGGATTGACGACCTCTTCGATCAGCTCAAGGGAGCACGGTGGTTCTCAAAGATAGACCTTAGATCAGGCTATCATCAGCTCAGATTTCGGGACGAGGACGTGTAGAAGACGGCCTTCAGATGTCAGTATGGCCACTATGAGTTCTTGGTTATGCCTTTTGGCATGACCAATTCTCCAGCAGTGTTCATGGGCCTCATGAATAGGATCTTTCATCCATACCTCGATCGATTTTTCATGGTCTTCATTGACGACATTTTGATATACTCGACCACTAAGGAGGAGCACGCCTACCACTTACGAGTTGTATTAGACACACTCCGAGAGCACCAACTTTACGGCAAGCTCTCGAAGTGTCAGTTCTGGTTATGTGAGGTCCACTTCTTGGGACACGTCATCTCTGAGGTGGGAGTTGCGGTGGATCCTGCGAAGATCGAGGTTGTGCTAGCTTGGGAGCCACCCAAGAGTATGACGGAGGTGTGGAGTTTCTTGGGTTTATCTGGGTATTAACAGAGATTCATTCCATACTTTTCTAGAGTTGTGGTACCACTCTCAGCTTTGAAAAAGAAGGGGAAACCCTTTGTGTGGTTAGACTGATGTCAGCAGAGCTTCCAGGAGCTAAGACAGAGATTGACCAGTGTGCCTATCTTGAGGATACCGGAGGAGGGAGTAGGGTACATAGTCTATTGCGATGCATTAGGGACCGGACTCGGATGTTTCCTGATACATGAGCAGGCCGTGATCACCTATGGATCACGTTAGTTGAGGCAGCATGAGAAGAACTATGCTACCCATGACCTGGAGTTGGAAGCAATGGTCTTCGCTCTGAAGATGTGGCGACACTACCTGATGGGCGAGCGCTTTACAGTCTACTCTAACCACCAGAGTCTTAGGTACATCTTCTCATAGAAGGACCTGAACTTGAGACAGTGGAGATGGATTGAGTTCAATCAGGACTATGACTTTTAGATAGTCTATTCTCATGGAAAATGGAACGTAGTAGCCGATGCTCTCAGCAGGAGGATGGGCATTCAGCTACTTGGGGAGGCGACAAAGCAGCTAGCCGCTTTTCAGATATCATTTGTGGATAGAGATGGAGTAGCCTTTCTGCAGTCACTCACAGTCACTCCTCCACTTCTACAGCGGGTCAGAGAGGCACAGCGTGGGGACGTTGACTTTGAGGCGCGGCGTACTCAGATATCCTCAGGACAGGCGCCTGATGGATTCTCATTAGGAGGATAGCACAATGTCCTTTTTAGAGGATGTACCATGGTACCTGCTGCTTTACAGGAGGAGGTGCTGAGGGAGTTTCACACTTCCCCTATGGCGGTACATCCAGGAGTGGTAAAGATGTATCAGGATCTTAGATGACAGCACTGGTGGCCAGGTATAAAGAAGGCTGTGGCGGAGTTCGTTTCTCGATGCCTTACCTACCAGTAGGTGAAGTCAGAGCACCAGGTACCAGAATGCTTGGTACATCCCTTGGAGGTCCCGGAGTGGAAGTGGGACAGGATATTTATGGATTTTGTGAATGGACTTCCACGCACTTCCAGAGGTCACGACTCCATTTGGGTGATTGTCGACCGACTCACCAAGTCAGCTCACTTCTTACACATCAGAGAGTAGGGCTCAGTAGAGATCTTGGGACATCTCTATGTTCAAGAGATTGTACAGCTTCATGGTGTGTCATCATCTATCATCTCCGATCGAGATGCTCACTTTACTTCCCGGCTTTGGAAGGGGTTGTAGGAGGCATTCGGGACGCAGCTACGTCTGAGCACCGCCTTTCACCCTCAGACAGATGGTCAGATGGAGAGGACCATTTAGACTCTCGAGGACATACTCCGTGCATGTGTCGTCGACATTGGTTGCAGATGGGAGGATCACCTACCCTTGGTGGAGTTCGCGTACAACAACAGCTACAACTCCACCATCGGGATGGAACCATATGAGGTGTTGTACGACTGACCTTGCAGATCACCTCTGTGCTGGACAGACCCTGGGGAGTCAGTACTTGTGGGACCGAAGATGGTCCAGGCCATGACAGAGAAGGTCCAGGTCATCCAGGAGCGGATGAGGACAGCTTAGAGCTGGCATAAGTCTTATGCTGATAGGAGGCGGAGGCCACTAGAGTTCGAGGATGGCGACCACGTCTTCTTACGGGTCTCACCTCAATGTGGATTACGGAGATTTGGTCGGGGCATCAAGTTATCTCCACGCTTCATCGGACCATTCTAGGTCCTCAGCAAGATTGGTGAGGTAGTTTATCGCCTGGCTCTACCACCTCAGTTGCACCGGGTGCATGAATTCTTTCACGTATATCAACTGAGGAGATACGTGCACGACCCGACACATATCATCGACCATGGGGAGCTTGACATTGATGATGGGGAGACTTTTTTGGAGTTCCTAGTGGAGATCGAGGATCGACAGGAGGGGTCCTACATGGAAGGTCGATTCCTCTAGTGCGCATCTGATGGTAGCATGGGAACCTCCAAGAGAGCACTTGGGAGTGAGAGGCTCAGATGCGTGCGCAGTACCCACATTTGTTCCCCTAGATTATGATGTATCTTTACGGGGACGTAAATCCCTGAGGTGGGATTAATGTAAAGACCCTTAAAATTCAAGGTAAATTTTTTCTTAATTTTCTTTGGGATTTTACAAGAACGCAGTTTCTGACGGCACCTGATTCTGAGGCCCGGTGTGCCTGGAATGATCTTCCGAAGTTTAGCTCGGGTACGTTCAGTGAACGAACGAGCATGTTTTCTTAACTATTGGACCGGTGCTCGGAATCGAATTCCGAGTGCACCGATGGAATCACATCGCCGGTAATTTCTTAGGAACACTTTTTCCAGAGTTTCATTTTCTCGGGAGGAGTTGTTAAACATTTGGGAATGAAAAGTTAGGTAAAATAAATAATTTTCAAATTTATTTTATCTTAGTTATTTTAATTCTCTAATAGGAAGTTGTTGGTGGGTCCCACAACCACCCAAATTCCCATGAGAGGTTATGAGGGCGGTGGGGCCCACACGAACCCCACCCCTTCATTTTTCCTAACCCCCCATAACCCTCCTTTTAATGACTTAGGTTTAATTACTTAAGTTATTTCAACTTTGAATTTCAAACGTAAGGCTTGAGTAATACAATAAGTGGTGGCATATTTTATTATGGTGGGGGGTTTGTTGTGTTGAGTTTTTGGGAGAAAAAGGGGAGTCTTGAAATTCTTCGTTCTTCTTCGAAGAATGTGAATAACGCACGGCCACCAATGAGGAACGCCGACCTCCGACGACGGACGACGACGAGAGATGCTTTCTTCGGAGATCAACAAATGCCAACGATCATCTTATTTCATGACGATCAATTCCACGACGTCCTTTTCCATGAAAAACCTCATTTGATGACAACACTTGAGGTAGGGGAATTATTGTTTCATTCATGATTACTTCCATCTCCATACACCGTTTCAAATTGGACCGCTTGCTATCGATTAACGGGAGGGGGCCATACCACACAAACACGACCGACCCTCCTCCCTTATCTTTTTTGTTGTTCCTGTTGTGGATTGGAATAGGGGTGGCGTGGTGCCATTGCACCGTGTATGAAAACAAGGGAACCACAGCAAAGGGGGCTTCGCGCCGTCGCACCGTGCCGGACGGACCAAGGCCACGACGGAGTAGGGAGCGACGGCTGGTTTTTGGTCGCTGGTGTCGAAGTAGGGGGACCGGAACAGCCGGTCTCGTGGTGGCAGCAACCAGCTGGGTGGAGCGGGCCGGCCGGTCAGAGGGAGAACCGGGGGTTCGAAACCCCAGGCTGGAGGCAGGAGCCCCCCCCCCTTGTCCACCCATCTCGGTTACACCGAGCTGGCCAGCGGACCGCGCCGGCACGACAGCGTGTCGATCCGGGCCACGCCCAAGCGGGCTGGACTCGGACCCGGTTCGGGCCGACTCATGGGGTCTCGGGTCGGGTCGGTCCGGGCCCGAAACCCCCATTTTCGGACCTCTTCCAGTCTTTTTCCCATAACTTGGGCTACGGACCTCTGATCGATGCACCGTCAGCTATGATGTGATCCTTGGATCTAGATAGTTATTTTGGTATATTACACTCAAGGTTTTAGAGAACTTTGGGTTCAGCCGGGTTGGTTCGTACACGAAACCAACCGGGCCCTCAGAGCGGAAACACTTATAACTTGAGCTCCGGACGTCTGATTGACGTGTCGTCAACTTTGTTGGATTCCTCTTAGTGAGACAGACCTTTTGGATTACTTCTCTCGAGGTTTGGATGCAGTCGGAGTACGGTCGTGTTGGTATTGACTTAAAAGCCAACCGGGCCCCTGGAATGAAGAAGCCAATAACTCTCAGACTGGGCGTTTGATTGATGCGTCGTCTGTCACGTTGAGTTCCTATCGATGAGGTAGAACTTTGGGATACATCAACTCCGGACTACATTTCATTTGACGTATCTACCCTTGGCTCGTGGAGCGGACCCTCCCGGAGACAAGCATGTTGTGTGCGGGAACACTAGAGCTGGTTGCGACTACGACGACGATGACGACTGCTAGTCTTCTATCCTACGTGGGTCCCAGCTTAGACGATTCACTGCTGGTCTTGTATCCTATGTGGATCCCAACTTAGATGAATCAATGAAGACTGTTGGACTTGTATCCTATGTGGGTCCCAGCTTAGACGATTCACTGTTGGTCTTATATCCTACGTGGATCCCAGCTTAGAAGAATCAATGAAGACTGCTGGTCTTGTATCCTACGTGGGTCCCAGCTTAGACGATTCACTGCTGGTCTTGTATCCTATGTGGGTCCCAACTTATATGAATTAATGAAGACTGCTAGTCTTGTATCCTACGTGGGTCCTAGCTTAGACAATTCACTGCTGGTCTAGTATCCTACGTGGGTCCCAGCTTAGATGAATCAATGAAGACTGTTGGTCTTGTATCCTACATGGGTCCCAACTTAGATGAATCAATGGTTATATCTTATCATCTCTATGACCTTTCAAATAAGTATACCTGTGTGAGCTAAGTCTTGAATTTCAATCATTATCTTTGATATGATTGATTTTCTTTCCTTTGTGGATTGAGTTGTGCTTTCTTGTGTGGACGTGATCGAACTTGGGATCGGATGTTGGAGCCGAACTGGAATTGATTACTTAGGTATATGTATGGGCATATACCTAAGTAGTGTTGGACGCTACTTCGTGATTGTATCTTTCCTTTGTGTATTATCCTTTGTGGATTCTGGGAGACCTTCGGGGGGTCTCGGGGTCCCTACTGAGTAGCGTATACTCACCCCTGCACGGGCTATGCCCGCACTACATTGTGTTGGATGCAGACGACGGACAACGCTGATCGGGGTAGAAGCTCGTGGAGCTAGATGATACCTGGAGGCAGAGCATTGGATGAGACATACTCGGAGCTGACGGTTGGAGCCGAGGAGCGGAGGAGTCTCTCTGTACCCACCCTTCAGGTGGGGTTTCTGGAGGTCGTCCTAGTGGTTTTTGTTTTGTCTTTCAGTTGTTGTACTTTACTTTCCAGTTGTAAAGTACTTCAGTTTGGGTTTGTATTCTGGCCCTTTTACTTTCCGCACATACTGTTGTACTCAGTTTTCTAGTGTTTACTTCTTCTTTCTTACTCTGAGGTGTTTGTTTACTTTACTAAGGCAATGCCTTATCTTTTTATCGGGAATTACACCTTGGTTCTTGTTGCAAGCCCCTAGCCTATGGAAGGCGGGCTTGGGGTAGTAACGGCACGGGACCTGAGGACGGTTTGTGACATGCTAACTGTAACCAGAACCCTACCTGGAGAGCCACTGTAACTGGACTCCAACCCAGAGTGCCTCTAATAACCGGACACCAACCCAGAGTGCCTTTAATAACCGGACACCAACCCGGAGTGCCTCTAATAACTGGAAACCAACCCGGCGTGCCTCTAATAACCGGAAACCAACCTGAAGGGTCTTCTGTAACCAGACCCCAACCCGGAGGGCTTAATTTTACCGGTCCCCAACCAAGAACATACTAGTCCAACACATTCATCTTAAGAAGAGTATGAAATATAACATAAACATTCGTATTAAAACTAACATATGAAATGTCAAAACTTTAATCATAAACCATTAATGGAATAAAAATGACTCATCCATAGTCAAACATATCACAAAACCTTAAATATAATATGGATGATTTGTATCATAATAAATCAACTTGAAACAAGGGTAAAATTTATCTAAAGATGTTGACATAGATGAAATCAAAATTATTTGAGAGAAATATCTCTTTTTTGAAATCATTTAAAAGTCACATAATTATAGAGAAAAAATTTATTTTGAAAATATCTTTATAACCTTGTGAGGGAAGCTTCAAAGGTGTAATAAAAGTGGAGAATAACCACACCCACCGTATAAGTTAAAAAAAGACATTCTTACCTAAATTTTGTCGAAAATGTTAAAAAGTAACTTGTTTCGAAAATGACGGAACGATTCCTTTAAAAACATATAAAGTCAACTAAGGGTATAAATAACTTTAACCCATTGTCTATTAAATAGTAAAAATGTTTTGAATGACATTTTTAAGAAACATGGATGTGGATGATAAAGAGGTCCTAGTAGATAATTATGTATAAACAACCTCGGATAATAAAGAGATTGTGACATTAACCCTTACCAATTTGATAACTTACGAAACATACACCCCATGAAATAGGTATGATGCAGTGAATATTTAAATACACATAAATTAAAGTGTATTATGAAAATAATACAATTATGGGAAGTAAATACACCACACAAAAGTTAATAGTGGAAATATGGAATGAATCTCACGGAAATAAGGAGTGAGATGAAAACCCCTTACATTGCACTTTCCTTTAGTCAAGGATACGTTTAACCTCATGTATGAAGACTAAAGTATGTTATTAAATTATACTAGAACCATATTAATATTTATAATATCATACATTATTCATTTATGACTTTATACTACCCATTTAATAATAATTTCTATGTAATATTAATATTTCAGGTAAGAATCTCTTTCTTTATCGTACGTGTTTTAACTTGTTACTCTTGATTGTATCACCTAGATCATGATTTAAATACATCAAGAATATAAAACATGATTTATATATCATATATATTTAGAATAAATTTATGTATAATAGACATATATATGAAATGTAAAACACCATTTATGGAGATAGTAGTCCGTACGTACGCATAAACGCAGTTTTCGTTTTCATAAATTATTGAACGGAAGTAAGTGAATAAGATATATGTAAGTACATAAATAATTATATATATAAATATATATATCTCAAGTAGTATTATTATGTAATATATTACATACTTATTATTAATATATATTTTTATAATATTTTATTAATGGTGAACTTGGAAATGAATCTCATCGCGTCGTGGAGACGGTAATCCATACGTACTCACGAGTGAAAGTATCATTAATTTGATATTAAAATAATATATAATTGGATGGTATATTATATATAAAGTATCATTATAATGTTATATTTATTATTTACTTCAACTACACATCAATATCATACCCATCCAAATAATAATGTTTTTAATAACAATTACACCACGACATGGAGACGGTAAGCCGTACGTACGCACATATGGTGACATGTCATCCAAAGGATGGATAGAATACTGAATATAGTTGTACCATATTCATAATAACATCATAGTATATATAAGATAGGGGATTTATTGTTTTATAATGGAAATAACAATGAAATAAGAAGTTTAAGAAGAAAGGAACTTGAAAGATGGTGGGGAAAACATTACCTCTTCTTCGGGTTCTTCCTTTTGATTTGATCAAAAGGGCTCCTAAGGATGGATTTCTGATCAAACTAAGGCCTCTAGGTTGAAGTGAGGGAAGTTGAGAGAATATTTGTGCAGGGTTTGTCCAAGTCAAAATTCTTCAAAGGTGTGAATAATTGGATATAAGTGGTGTCCTTTTATAAGGGGGAGGAGGGGCTCTTTAGGAAAAACTTAAAGTATTAATTTATAATAAATTAATATTAGGTTTATAATGGCTCAAATGTGGATTATTAAAATTCTAAGGTGGGTATGGGTAGAAATACATTCAACTGATAGATTTTAGACTAGTTTGGGTCATTATATTAACCTTATCTTTTAGTTTTAACTCTTAGTTAATTAGATTGACATTTACCATGTCACTTTGTATTTTTATATTGTATAGTTAATAAACTTAATTTATACATCAAAGATACACCCAAGTGGTCCATTAATTATACACCTATCATGATCTAAGTCCTTTGGCCAATAATTATATTTTTAGAAATTTAATATCAATTAATAATATAATATTTGTTTTAAAAACTCTTTTATGTCAATTTTGACACTATTTAGTATTTGATTTTTGTGAAACTTATAATAGCATGATTACATCAAAAAAACATTAAATAAATACTAACATGTCATATTAAGATATAAAATTTGTGTAATTAATTAAATGTCTCAAATTATATTTATTTTGTATTTATAATTTCAATTATTTTAATATTTCACTAATTAGATAATTAATGCATCACCATTGTGTCATGAATAAAATAAATTATTTAATGTCTAAAAATTATAAATAAAATACCATTATGTAGGAAATCTTTTTATATTTCTAATTATTATTTACAATCTAATTTATCTTATGTATAACTCTATATTAAAAATGTTTTAGTTATTAAACATTGATTTTAACTCTTTTAACTCTTCTTTGAATTAAATAATAATAAATGTCCTAATCTAATCGAAGTGGACCTAAATGGTAATATTTTATTCCTAAGGTTGTTTTTGGTCGAGATAAACTTGTCCAATAGAATTATTACATGTTTTAGGGTAATATTAATATCATTTTTACCCTTAATTACCCTTTTTACTTTTAACCGTGGTAAATAAAAGTAAAAAGTTACTATTCACAAAAAATTATTTTTATCTTATTGAACCACATTTTACTCCTTGATATTAACTATTTCTCTCGTATTTCTGAAATTCCACTCACATAAGTGGTAAAATTATGTTTTATGTGAATTTGCAAATTCTCCTAGGAGGTGGGTAAAAGATGGTGAAAAGTTCAAAAAAAAATTTATATATCTAAAATTATTATAAACTAACTCCAATGAATTTCATTGAACTTATATAGGTATTATTTATCTATTTTGACCTTAATTAATTTTAAATAAAATAAATAATTATTTAAATAAAAATTCGGTTTTAAACTATAACTTAGTGTTTTTTCACTATTCATAAAAAAATTGAATGTTTTTAGAAAAATACCAAAATTTCAACCTAAACTAATTTAGATATTACAAATACAAAAATTAAGTCTCTTTTACCAAATTCAAAACATAGAAGTTGCATTTATTAATTTAAAATTAATTCCTATTATTAAAACAAAAAGTCTGTTTTTAAGAGATAATAAGTATCAAAAGATTGACACTTGTTTATGTCCAGTTTAAATGTGAAATTACGTATGATTAACAACATTGTATTAAAAGGTAAAAATATATTCTAAATATACTTTAAGACCACTAAAATTCATAATTTATCACTATTAATTATTTTGACTAAAAAGTTATTTTTAATTAAAACTTAGTAATTTTCATTATTCATCAAAATATAAAAGTTATCTGAAAAGTACCAAAAATTTATAGAAACTAAATTCTTTTTTCCTGATTATAAAGATGAAGTATATTTTGTCAAATTGAATATATAAAAGTTTCAAATATTGGATTTGAAAAGGCTTCGCCATTAAAAGGCGGTAAAATTTCATTTTTTGAAAAATACTTCTTTTATATGAAAAATGTATTTGTTCGTACATTATATCTAAGGAACTCATTATATGGATTATAAAATTATAATGATTATATATAGTTCAATATTCAGTTAATACTATTCATATCCTCTTTTGAACAACTTGTTTTGTAATTCATAGTAAGCTAGAACTCGGTGTTGCGTGTAGTGCAAGTTATTGAATTACTTTGAAGAAATAACATACTATGAAATCTTGGGGTGTTACATGATTATTTATATTCCAATAATTTATTATCATTTATTTGTTTCCATATTATTTGTGATATAATCAGACTCTGTTGTATGAATTCCCTTTCTGAGTATATAATTTCACCCCTTTCCAATGTTTCTTCTTCCTATGATATTATTAAGTGAATTGTGATTAATACAAAGGGATATGTTAAAGGTGAAAATGATGTTCTTAGAGAAAATAAAACATTCTATTTTGTTTTTTCAAATTTTAATGTGAAATTAGAGTATGTATCTGGTTCACCAAAATTACTATACTTTTCATCCCTTTGGGATACAACTTATTTTATCTTGATCCAATAATATAAAGTAAAATTTATTAAATATTTCATTTAATATTTAACCATGTGTTCTACAAAGATAAATACTATTAATAACTCATTGGACTATTTGACTAAGGTCATGGTGTTATCTAAATTTAATAACTGCTTATATAAGATGAATTTGTTTCTAGATCAATAACCATAGGTTAAAGAAAATTTTTTATTTCATATAAAAAAGGTGGATGTTTTTGATTTGTGATTTCCATGTGAAATTACCATGTTTGATAATATTTCCATTTTTTTACATACAATCCTATTTTTTAGAATTATTTGATTACTGAAAAAAGTATATATGTGGGATTTATATTTTTGGGTTGTTCATTTATTTACATGGATGGATTTTTGTGTGTTATTTTACCATGGGAAGGTTTATTCGACATAATAATTTATTTTCCATCCCACACTATGATTACCTTTCCCTATCACTGATACAATACTAGGAATCCTCTTGGAAATTAATTATAATCCTAGCCCATATTGTCTAATTTGTCAATGTATTTGGATCGTTTCACTCATTATTTTTAGTTATACCTCATGGAATGCAATTATTGTTGAAGGATATTATAACCACCTTCAATTTATTGTTCCATGTAATGGTAAATCGTCACATCTTATATAAGGACTCTACCTTAAAAATTACATCTTATAGTGAATTAATACAAAAACTCAAATTAATAAACTATCAATGTTATTTTGTTTTACTATTTTATATATTTTACCCATAAAAAATACTTAACATATTATTATTTTATAATGTGTAAACTTTAGATTAATATCTATTTTTTCCATGATAAAAAACATTTAAAATAAAATGAATTTTATTTTTATTAAAAGTTTCCTTGACATTCATTTTGACTTCATTGTTTCCCTTACCCATCAAAAACCCTATGAAACCCATTTTAAAACATGGTATTAGAAGGAAAAAATTGCTCAGTAATTAATATAAATAGAAGTACAAAATCATTATTCTGTGAATACATATACAAAATTTATTTTTTCAAGAGAAATATTGTGCTTAAAATAATGATTTTATTACCCAATAATTCACCTAATATTCCCAAATAATTTCACAAAAAATAATAATATTTAATAATTCCAAAATAAAACTCATAAGGATTCATTGAAATCATGAAATACACATAACATTTTTTTCAAAATGTTATACTTTTCACAATAAAAAATAGCATATACATTCCATTGAACATAATATCATTATCTTACCTTAATATATCAAAATATTCCCATAAAACCCATATTAACATAGACAAATAATATAGGTAAATTGGGGAATTATTTTCATATCACAGTTAAATATTTGTTAAACCTCACAACTATATAGAAAATTTTCATTGTAGTTACACATATAATAACCATCATTGTTAAAATTGGAATAACCATTGTAGTATATAATAATATCTTTTGAGAAATGTAATCAGTTAACTCTATGACATTACCCAATGAATTGGAGAGTTATAACATGCTTGTTCTTTAGTTTATAATGGATCCAAAAGTCCTCATAAATAATTCCCATGAAACATAACCATCCATCCAATGGCCTAGAGGCCTTCAAATTTTTATTATAAATATAAAGCCCCCTTTTAAGGGAGGAAGGGGGAAGACAAAAAAACAGCATGAGATTAATAAAATCACACCCGAAGTTCAAGGAGAAATATATATAATGACAATATGGTGTTGCCCCTCCCTGGAATTGAACTTGATTAAGTTTTCCACCACTGCATTGATTTTAGGCTCGCAAGATTCCTGTGACAAAGCATAGGCCCAATGTGATGGCTGACGCCATACCCTCTCAACAACAAAATCCAAAAAGCACTACAAAGGTGAACTGGAAACTCTAAAACCTCCTATGGGGACTGAACCTTGTGTTCGAATCTAGCTGCAACACCATTCCACCTTCAAGATTTCAAACCCCTTATTACAACCACAAAACAATATATTGAATTTATAGTCAATCCATGAGTATATTGTCAATCCATGAGGATTGGTCTTCATTAAAATCAAAACTCAACGGACTTTCAAATATTCTGTGAGCATCCTCCTTTGATATCCTAATCAGGAAAGACATATCTAACCTTTCATCATTCATGTGCATGGGAGGCTCCTGGGATTTGTCAAAATCAGCTGCCACACCAGGAGGGCTAGGCACATTCACCACACCAGGTTCATCCACACTGACCTCACCATTTCCCTGCATATTAGGAATAGAAGCAGACATGCATGCCATATCATTTTATTTAATTTTTTACCTGACCTGGTATCCATTGGTTTTAGAAGGTACGAGTAATCCTTTCACCCTTATCTATGCTTCATGTCATCAAAAAGAAACCTCCACCTATTGATTTAACTTCAATGACATTCTATTGGTCCTGAGCCAGTCCCTCCAAGCCTACAAAGTGGTTAAAAGTTTGGATGGCCTTCTGGCCTTGATGTTAGCCCACGACCCAATGAACCACCATATCAGTAGGGGTACCATGTGAAGAAATAGGTAGGATACCTCTACCACCCTTGGTTGGCCTCAAAACCATCACCTCAGGATCCAGCACGCTGCATGGATCAACTGAGATCCCCCCATGCACCTGCAGCACCCAAGGATCGGCAGTCTGTTGTCCCTCCACACATACTTGAGTAACCTTTTCCATGAATACCCAACCCTTACCGCCTCCATTAACATCAACAGCCTCTGAAGGAAAAACCTCCGGGGAAAGGACATTCTCTGGTTGAGATACCATCAGACTTATATTCAAAGGTTCACTACCATGAACCTCCACTTCCTTTCATGAAACCAGTGGGTCATACTCAGGTCTCTCCATGAGTTCCTTATTTAGATGATCCACAACCTTCATGACAGAAGAGGGTCTTTCCTCTTTCTGCAGTGATATTTTAGAATCCCCCATGTTGCCATCACCCTGGATGGATGCCAACATTGTATCCTTCTTCTGCCACAAAGGCCCTTGCCTTGCGACAAGTCTGCGCCCAGAAACTGGATGCCCGAGATGCCTACATCCAATAAAATATAAAAAAATAAATAAAATATTTCATCATAATAAGTTTTATTTTCACCCATAATAAAACAAATTGGATATATATATATATATATCCAATCTATTATAAAACCGTTTTTGAAAATAATTGGAACATAGGGAATGAGGATTTTTTCTATTAAGTAGACAAGAAAAATTATAAAGGAGTGAAAAAATAAAATCCCAATTATGGGAATCATAAATATTTTTGTCCTCATATATGTTAAAATAGAACATTACTTTTTTCTTTTTATAAACAATGTTAAAACATTTTCTAAAAATTTATTTTTGAAAAGCATTGAAAGAATGTCAAATGAAACATAAATAATTATTTTTCTAATTCAATTATATCCATATGAATAAACAAATAAAATTATTTTAAAAATATGAATATAGAAGAAAAAATTGGTTTTAATTGAATCCTTAAAAGAGTATTATAAAAAAACTCTCTTATATTGAGTTTGACTCATCTGATAGGTTCATTATCTCCCCCTTCATTCGAAAATTTATTTTACATAGAAACTTTTGTTCAATAATATATTTATTATTCACAAATTAATGCTTCTAGAATGTGATTATAGATATTATTTTTGGATTTGGGTAGATCAAGTCATTACCAAATGGGATTGAAGTGTTAAGAAATGATATAAAGTGGTTATCTTTTATAATATTAAGGAGGGGTAATCTAGGATAATATTAAAATATTAATCTAATATAAATTAATTTTTATGTGCAAATAGATCAAAATATATAATATTAAAACCTCCAATAATTTTTACTAATGTATTGATTACATTTTAACACTTAAATTTTTTTAATCCCTAGTTAACACTTTTCACATTTACTGGGAAAACATATTTTTTTACTCATTGAGGGTTAGGATAGTTACTATAAATAGATACACGAAACATAAATTGACCATAGTTGATATTTTAAACTATATCCTGTTCATATTCCCAAAGGTGCGATTTTTTTGAATTTTTTATCTTTTAATTAAATATTATTTCCATAAAATATAAATAACTTCAATTTTAGAACTATTCATTTACATCGACTTTTATAAAACCGATACAGAAAATTAAATTTGAAAAAAAAATTATAAGTGTATAACATGTTATATTTTTCTATAAATTTAGTGGGATAAATTAATTATTTCAAATTATACTAAATTTAATATTTTTAGCATCCTTTATTTTAATTTTTAATTAATTAAATATTTACAGTGCCAATATTGTTTAATCATTTAAGGTAATTATTTATTTAATAAAGAATTAAATAAATTATAATGTTGATGATAAATCATATACATTTCCAAAAAACATTTATAATGAATCATATCCCCTGGTTATCTCTTTTTGGAAAATATAATATTTATTAAAAATTGTAGTGTGATAACATTCACTCTTCTTTTAAAAAAATAATGTAAACATCATAATTGCATCCAAATGGAAAAAAATTCCATATAACAAAATTGTGGATGAATATGTATAAAATAGAATCATATAATAAAATTAATTCAAGTATTATTTTTGTTTTATAGTACTTATCATCTTACTTTTATCTTTAATTACCTGATTTTCCCATTTCCATGGAAACAAAATTATCGACATTACTATTCATATTGTGAAAAAATTAAGGGGGCCTAGTTACAAAATTTTGACCCCCTAATTCCAAATATTTAATAATTATTTCATGATTGAAAACATATAACATTCTTAATTTAACTTAATATTAAACCGGTAAAATGTGGTGAAACAAGTTTTTTCCGATTAATGCCTTTTATGTATAAAAATATCCTAATACAGTATTTTAGTTTAAAATTCATTCCAAGTATTATAATTGGATTATTATTATTTATTAAAATGGGAAAAAAATTTAAAAATAACTCAAAGATAGAATTTCTATTTGTATATAGCAGGAAATAAAATATAATTTTCAATAAATATCAATATTTTTCATTATCCAATGAAACGTGTATTTTTCTAGAAAATTTTCATAAAATCTTCCAAATATAATTTTTAAATGAAAAATTAAGAAATAAAATTTAGTTTTTTCAAATTGAAATTGTATTAAATAGGAAAATATTTGTATATATATATATATAACTATAAAATGCCTGAAAATTAAATTTTCTTTGATATAAATGTTTTTTTCCTTTTGGATGAAAAATTGTCCAATTTTTTTTAATTTATAAATAAATTTTTTTTATATCAACATTACATGGTCTGATACAACCTTCATCTTTTTTGGAAATTACATACTCACAATTTTATTAACCTATAAACCAAGTGGGGATATATTTCCCTCATAAACTTTTTGGATTCTCATATTTCCTATTATTCTATATGGCTTTACTAAAAATAAATATTCTTGTTATTAACATTATTCCAAAATACTTCCTCTCTGTAGTCAATAATCTGAATAATATATTCCTAATATGAAAGGTTATCATTCAATTTTACTAAATATGGGATCAACACATGAAATGAATCTTTCACATACATTCTTAACATGAAATCATGAAAACATTGTGTTATTGGGATTAACATAGAAGGAAGGCTACTTGCTAAGAAACAAATCAAAATTTATTGACGATTTTATACATTCTAATGGATCATGGACTTAGATTTCCCTTATTTATAAAACACATAATAAAATTATATGTATATAATATAAGAAAAATATGATCAACTTCCTTGAAAGAATGATATTTCCAAAATTTATTTGATTAACTTTTCTACCTACATTATGACAGCCTCATTTTTTCTAAATTACATTCACATTCTCAACCATTTCCTCTACCAATTCTGGTCACACTAATTTCCTTTCATCTAATTCATCCTAGAATGTATGAGTCTAACATCACTTTCCTTATATTTCCCTAATATGTGCCATATATAGTAGAATGAGAAGTGTTATTATAATAACACTAAACTAAAGAATATTTTGATACCAAGTTACCTAGTAATACATTAAACCAAAACATGATTGTATTCCATGGTCTAATATAATATTTTGGATATCCTTAATATTGAGAATTAAAATTATTATTGAAATTTAATTCAATACTCAATGACTTCTGAGTTCAATTCCAAAATATTGAAGTGAACCTGGGATAATGGTTAGATATAATAGAGGGTGGTACAACTGGTAACTTTACTATCACTTTAATATACTATCAATAATGATGATTTTAATATATAGTATCTCGAATCTAATGTAAATGTTCATATTTAGTTAATTGACAAATAATAACACAAATCACATTAGTACCTAATTAAGTATTTGGTAATCCCACCTTGAAATCCATGGATATATTTTACCATTTCAACTCTGAGATGGGAAAAGGATAATGAATCCTTTTTTTGTAAATTTAATTCTTATATAAAATATAGGAAATTCAAACAATTATTTGTAAAATGAGAAAAATAAATTTTTATTCTATCCCACCAGAAATACTCATGACGGTTTTTATACATATTAGTGATGTCCGGTTGAATAGAAAACAAGGGACTATAAGCTTCACTCGGAAATTATATATTCAACTAAGAGTCACATGACAAACATAATCTATTTCAAAACCTCAAAAAACAATCATTATCAATGTTAAATTCTTGAAACATACCCTTATTTACTGATTATAACTTTTCCAATAACTTCTTATCTTCCCTATATGATTTTTGAATTTTTTTAATATAGAGTATTATTCTGAATCCATAAAAAAATATGAAGTTCTTGCAACCAAAATTTCTATGATAAATTTCATGAAATCATTATCTAAATAGTAATGTACAATTTAATGCAGAGTTCTTTTCCAAACACCAAGAATCAGCTACATTATAATCTTTTAGAGGATGATAATGAATTGTTCACTATTAATCCTTTATCAATTCCAAGCATCTCCCATCTTCCATTTTCACCTCTTTATGAGTGAATATATTCATAAATATTTTATAATAAGTATAAATTACACACTTGGACTGATGTAAGTGATGTCTCTATATTTCTAAAGATAACATGACATTATTGAGTTTGAGATCATGTATGGGATAATTTTTATCATGTGGTTTCAATTGATGTAAAGAATTAGAAATTACCTAATAATTATTCATTAGGACACAACCTTGTTATTTTAATGAAGTATCAACATATATGACAATGTCACCATTTTTGGAGGGCAGATCCCAAACTAAAGAATTAATAAATCTTCTTTTATATTCCTATAAATGGTAATCACATTATTTTATCCAAATGATACTAACTCCATTTTTTATTAACATATTTAGTGGGATTGATAATCTTGAAAATATTTCAAAAAACCATAATTAATATCCTTCTAATCCAAGAAAACTATAATTATTAGCGACATTTGTATGACTTTCCATTTCATTGACCACATTAGTTATAATGAGATCAACTATTATGTATTATTTTTTTATGATGTTTCTATGGAATGAAATATGACATAACCAAAAATCACATTTTCTAAATTTCCCATATAAAATATGTTATTTAAATGTTTAATGACCAAAACATAGGTTTTTCATTATTCTTGAAACTTTTTTATTAAATAAAATATCATTAATAAAAAAAACCTCAAAATTATACATTCATTCATGGAAGTATCTATTCATACGATCCGTAAATGTAGATGAGGAATTTTTAAGATAAAATATCATAACCACAAACTCATAATTCTTATATCTTGTAAAAATTAGTAATTTCAAAATTCTACCCTCTTTTACATTTAGTCGATAGTACCTAGACCTTAAGAAATACTTCAAAAAATATTATGATCCTAAGATCTGATAAAAAATATCAATATTAGGAAATGGATATGTATTCTTAAAATTAATTTGATTAATGTATCCATAATCAATTAAAATAATCATAGATTCATTTTTATTTTTTTAAGAAAAAATAGAAGATATAAGTCCTCATCCTCAAACCTTACATATTCTTGAGTTAAATCAAGAATTTGCATTATAGATCTTTTCAGGATTATACTTTTATAGAATTAGGTCGTAATTATTACATTACATCTCAAAAATTTCAAATTAGACCCTCCTAATCTATCCAAATTTTTTCACAACAATAAAACTCCATAAATAAAACAAGAGTTATTATCTTGATATAAATATTCTTGAATACTTCCTTTCTCTTACCATTCCTTATACTATGTGAAAGTTTTTTTAAAAAACATGGGATGAGCATAAAAAGTTCAATAAGGGTTATAAAATAAAGAAAGAAAACATTAGTCCATAAATACATACAATACATAAGCTCTTTAACAGAACTCATGAAATCGTGATATTTATGAATAACACATAGAAATCATAACTCATAAAGGTAACTTGTGGCATCCATGTCATAATTACATTGTAGATTTCACAGCTACATAAGGAGTTACATTTGGAATACCAATCAAAGTATATTCCATAAATCTATTTGGATAAACATTAATGTTTACCTCTGTCACATCATCCAATGCATTAGAGACCTATCTCAAGCTCACCAGCCCTAGTTTTTTTAAAAAACCACACATATACGTAAACAATTTCCAAGAACTATAACATAATCAGAACACATAACACTAGCATTATGGAAATATAACATTTCCAAATTGCAATCACAGTGTGTCATTTCAATATATTGACATAATCAATACATTCTCAAAAAAATTCAATACCAAAATAGGTAAAAAAATATATGGTATTTCTTTTATTTAAAAATCTTACATCTTGTTAAGGAATCCAGATATCAAATAATGCTTGCAGTGGCAGAAAAGGCGTTGTCACCACATAAAATAAAAATAAAAATTACCTTTGTCATATATTAAAATTCTTCATAGAAAAAATATTCTCTTTTATTTAAATTAAAATACAAAGTTTTTTGAATGGATATTGAGATGAAGTTCCTTACAAAGATCATTTTGTAAATAAAATATATCAATTATTTTTATTCACTATAGGTAAAAATAATTAATTTATAAATAAAATATAGGACATAAAAAATTATTTCTTACATAATCATTGCACGACATAATTAAAAGTTGAAGATTAACCAAGAAAATTGAAATTGGGTTAAGAAGTTCCCTTACCTTATGTCCGACTTATCTTGTTCGTTATTTATCTCCATGAATACTAAACTTAAGTTAATTTATACTTGCTTAAGAATATTTTTCAGGTTTGTTATTCCACTTATATCACTTATTACCTTCATATGAAAATCATATAATTATTCATGTTCATATTGGTTGTTTTGTCGATATTCAGTACTTGAGTAAAAAATGAACTCGGTATAATTACAAATTTTCCATCTGGTAAAAATTACACTATCTACAGAATAGTATTAATGGTTTAAATATCATATATATCTAGTATATATTTTTTTGGATCCATAACATTTGGATATAATAAAATTAAATGCATCGTTCATGGAGACGGTAAGTCGTAAGAACCCATAAATGCTACTTTAATTTCGTTTTCAATTTGAAAGGAATAAAAACTAAATGATAAAAAGGTATATTATAATTATAGTATAATATAAATGTTCTATATGTTAAATAATTTCATTAATTACACCCATTATATTTTGTATCTATATCACGAATGAGTTATATCACTTTGTGGGGGTGGTTGTCTGCACTTCCTCAAATGAAATTATCATATTTATAAAACAAAAAAGAATATAGGTATGTTATAAATGATAATTTAATAAGAATAGATAAAAAAGAAATATCATATATAAATTATTTAATTTCAGTTCCATCATAATGTCCACCAAAATAGGTGGTAGGATATAATTGAACAATCATCGTTTCGTGAGGCAGTAGTTCACCGTCCATAGAAATAGTATATTCTAAAGACATTAAATAGAGGTGTGTGTGAGTGTATGTAGAATTAATGGAATAAAAATATCCTAGTATATTTAAGATACTATTTTTGTTATAAAATAATTTAATAAATAGAGTTATGGGGTTGGAAAAGAGAAAAAAATTTAAATAATATTGAGAGAAACACATTACCTCAAATTTTGTAACTCCTTTTGATTTAAGGTAAAAGGCATGCTTAAATTTCCTTCTTTCCAAAATAAGGATTATTAGAGGAATATATGGATTTTGGAAGCTTATTTGGGTAGAGGTTGGATGATCCAAGGGGTATTGAGAGGTGTGAGTAAGGTTTAGAGGTTGTGGCCTTTTATGAGAGGGAGGAGGGGCACTTAAGGAATATCCTGAAATATTATTTTATTATAAATTATATATAGATTATAAATGATTCCAAATTAATTTAGTTTAAATATAATATGAATATAAGTAGAAATTAAATCATCCAATAAGAATTATAAATGTTTGGGATATTTTTTAATCCTTATATTTTTATTTAACCCATTTTACACTTACCCTTTTATCAAGCAGTTAATACTTTGAGAATCCAAATAGTTACCAAAACATGAAAAATATCCAATTAAAGAGTCAATAATAAAATTTTAGACTTATTATAACTATTGTGACGAATCTTAGGTTTTTTTTAATTATATACTATTTAATTAAATATTTTATTTATAAAAATATGAATTATGTCAATTTCGACAATATTCATATTGCTAATTTTAAAAAAAGTCCATAAAAACATTATTACTACACAAAAACATCATTAATACCAATATAACAAGTATATATCATCCACAAAATTATAAGATTGCATAAAAATAACAAAAATTACATTTATTTTAACATTTATAATATAATTTATTTCAATCCTTTATTAATGAAGAAATTATTGAATCACCATTGTGTCATAATAAAATTTATTTATTTAATTTCAAAAAAATATAAATTAAATATAATTATTTATAGAATCCTTTTTGATTTAAAATTACAATTTATTGTCAAATATATCACTTATATATCCCCATATAAATTTTTTTTTAGTAAAATATATATGTTTATGTTATATTTTCCTTAACATTACATTAAAAGTAATTAAATGTCATTTTCACAAACAAGTGGCTCCATGGGGTCCTAAAATAGACCCAAGGATTCCCATGATCGTAAATATATCATTAAATTTGGTTAGGACATGTTTTTGGAAAATTTTATATTATTATAATATTATTGTTTACCATTATTTACAAGATTTACCTTTTAACCATGGTAAATAAAATATTTACTGAAGTTACTATTCATAATGTATAAAAATAAAAGTTACCTATTTACACAATTTGAGACTCCTGATTCCAAATATGGAATCCATTTTTCCAAATTCAAAACACATAATTAGAATAAATTAATTTAAAATTAATTTCTGTTGTCAAAACCAAAAAGTTCCTTTTGAGAAGTAAAAACTACCAAAAGATTGACATGTGTTGATGTCCTATTTAAGAGTAAAATTATTTAAAATGACCCATATAATTTTAAATGGTAAGAATATAATCCAATTAATCTTTTAAAATAGTTTAATATACAATTTAATATATAAATAAATAGGATTAAAAGGAAATTTTAAATTAAAATTCTGTATTTTTCACAATTCATTAAAAAATAAAAATTATCAGAAAAATAAAAAATTGAATCCAATGTAAAATTTGATTTCCTACTTCAATAGAAGAATATTATTTTGTCAAATAGAAAATATAAAAGTTACAAAAACTAGGTTTAAAAAGTGTTCTCCATCAAAAAGTAGTAAAACGACCTTTTAGAAATATTAGAGTATTTCATGCTTGAAATCAGATTCATTCTTATTTTAAGCCTCTAAAATTTATAGGAAAAATGTAAAGAAATTTAATAATATTTTTATAGTTAGTTATCTTAATTACCTCCAATACGATGTCTATGTGTTAAAAATCATTTAAAATAATAATAATATTATATTATTATTTTTGGTATAGCTCAATGTGGTGTGCAACATTTTATTTCAAAGAAACTTATTGTTACGTGTTTATTACACTATCTTACAAAGAGTCCTCTTAAACAAAAAAATAATATCTTATTCATAAATATTAATAGATATGAAAATTTATTATTCTATAAACAAATGGGTCCTTACATCCTTCCCCCTTTTGGAAATTGAGTCCTCAAAATTTTATAATTGCACTGAGAATCATCATTGAAAGTCCCAAATCAGAAATAGAGTCAATAATACTACACTTTAAAAGAAATAATTATATATACAAAGGTAACTTAATATAACCCATACTATGATTCCATGTAAGAAAAAATGGATATATAAGAGAAACTAACCACCATGATTTGTTTTTGAGTAAAAGAAAACATTATGAGGATAAAGTTAACCACCAGAATCTCACAAACATTTGATAGGTTAAATGGTCTTGGATTCCCCAGTAGGAAAATTAAAAAGACAACGTTTTTTTATTTTATTTTATTTTCCATAAATATGAAGAATTTATTTATGAGATTGACTAATAACAAAATGAAATATTCTTACTTTTCAAGTAGAGTTCCATCCTTTAATAAATTTCTACCACAATCTTATTATTTCTATAAATAATGAGTATTCAATATGACTTGGTAACATATGGAGTGATAGAATCAACATCTAGAGAATTAAATAATCCAAAAAAGATGAACTATATATTTTCTCTATCTTTAGACATTATCCAATACCAAAATGGTTATTATGAGATCAGATAATCTCCAAAAAGGATAATCCTTTATAAAAAGAAATACTAATATTAATCTCAAAAATTGAAGAAACAATACCTAATGGTCAATAAAGACCATTAAATACAAAATTTTCCATAAAATAATTCAAAATAATCCAACTAAGATGGAAACCCAAAATTTTTGAAGGATTTGATCACATATTCTACCATGATAAATATTAACATTTATCACCAAATAACATCGACTACTCTTAAAGTAACATACTAAAATGTAATTAACCTAATCACATATTCTCTATGATAGGTTAATAATTTCCATAAATAACCCAAATATCCATATGACCACAATAAAACATATATTATTCCAAAAATAATATTTCAACCATTAATCTACAAATTAAATCCCATATTATTCTATTTAACTTAGGTATATAGTGTTTCCAAAAGAGAGATTTTCCTCCAAAATAACAATTATCACTTAATCACCAAATCATTTTCCTATACTAAGGATATCGAGTTTATAAAAATTTAGTTCCAAAATCATCTTATTCTTGATTTTTAAAATAATTTAACTAAAAATAATAAGTCATATTTACCAGTGGATTCACATAGGCTAGTGGTAGGCGATACACCCTTGTCTCCCTTTGAGTGTGGGTTCGATTTCTGCTGCCTTTCTAAACATGATGGGTTGTCACCCATCCTATGTTTTTTCCATTTTATAAATCCATTTCATTCTTATAACATTCTCAAAAAATATATAATTTCCTCATAAATTATGATACTCTAATTTAACCTCAATGGTTATCAAATACAATTCTTTTTTTATCGTAATATTTAATAACCATTAATCACCTCAGAAACAAAATATAATATGAATCCCTAAGGTTATCTATTGTGACCACATAAGAATGGTAATTCTTCATTGAAAAAAAATTTCACATATCAAAAATCATGGTTACTCATATTAGAAAAAGTCTTCCCTATGTAATCACATCATCAAAAGATCATTAATACATTTAAACATTTAATCATCCTAAAATCTACCATAACTCCTAAATCCATTATATGTTGACATATTACTCATTCATACCTCTTCACAATCCATTAACTATACATTTAAACCTTATTTATTAATAGAACATTCATGCAGATCAAATATCCTCTTTATTTATAAATATCTTTCCAAGATGCTTAATTCATTATGGATAAGAAAATAAATCATACCTTGAAACCATATTTCATGATCTTCAGGATGTTCCCTTTCTCATTCTGCATATTTTCATACTTTAAAAAAGTAAATGTTCTCTCCACTTCTGTAATATCACATTTCAATAGAGTTAGAAAAGTTGAGATCTTGAAATCATATGAAGAATATACCCTGACACATAAAATTATTTTAGAAATGAGTAGTTATTAGATAACTCAAACAATTTCTTGTAGGTGATTCGAATACTCATGAAGCTATCAAAATCATTTGAAAATGTTTTTGACATAATAGTTATGATCAAATCATCTGTAAGGGATAATAAGGTTTTGCAAGATCTATTTCCTTACATCTTGACAAATGAACCTTAATCTAATAAAAAGAGTAAAAACATAAACATGAAATGAATTATAATTAAAAATAATAATCCTCTATAGGGTAAAGATAACAGAAAAAAATTTATATTACTCTAATACATCGTAATATCTATATCTCCATTGTTTAGTTTTTTATTCAAATAACCTATTTTACATTAACCATCCAAATTTTTCTGTATTATAATAACCCTCTTGGTTATATAGGATCCTTTAACTACACCCAGATAACACCCTAACCTCTAAAATAATTTAAACCGGCCTTTGATACCAACTATAAGGCCCCAACCTTAAACCATACAAAATTATGATTTAAGTCAAGAATTTACAATGAGGATCTTTTGAGGTTTAGTGTCTTAGATAATTAGGCCATAACTGTTACATTACATCTCAAAATATAAAAATTATACACATATATTCTATCCAATTTTTTTCACAATAATAAAACTCCTTAAATAAAAAATGCGTTCATGTCTTGATATAAATCTTCTCTAATACTTCCTTTCTATTACCATTCCTTATACCCTGTGAAAAACATTTCAAAAATGTGGGATGAGCATAAAAAGCTCAGTAAGGGTTATAAAATAAAGAAAGAAAACATTAGTCCATCAATACATAAAAAACATAAGCTCTTTTACATACCTCATGAAATTATAAGATTTATGAATAACAAATAGTAATCATAACTCATAAAGGTAACTTGTGGCATCTATATCACACATACATTTTAGATTTCACATGTACATAGGGATTTATATTTGGAACACCCATCATAGTATATTCCCTAAATCTATTAGGAGAAACATTCATGTTTACCTCCATCACATTACCCAATGAATTGGAGATCTATCTCAGGCTCACTCACCCTCGGTTCTTTAGGAAACCACCCATATACATAAACAATGACCAAGAACCATAACATAATCATAACACATAGAACATAAATAAAGGAAAGATAACATTTCCATATTGAGTATCATTTCAATATATTGATGTAATAAATACATTCTCAAAACCATTTTCAATAAAAAAAATATGTAAAAATTGTATGGTATTTATTTTCATTTTAAAAACATTACGGCTTATTAAGGAAGCCAAATATCAAATAATTATCACGGTGACGGGAAGATCATTGTCTTCATGTACGTTAAAAAGAAACATTCCCTTTGTTTTTTATTAAAACTATTTTATAGAAAAATGATTCCCATTTAAGGAAATTAAAATTCAAAGGGTATTATACACCATATAAAGGATTGTCATGTATAAATCAAAGTATTCCTCAATGAATGGAGATTGAGATGAAGTCCCTTACAAAGATAATTTTGTAAATAAAATAGATCAATTATGTTTATTCACTATAGGTACACATAAGTAATGTATAAATACAAGATATGACATAAAATTTTATTTCTTACATAATCATAGAAAAATATAATTAAAATTAGAAGATTAACCCAGAGAATGGAAATGGGGTTAAAAGGTTCCCTTACCTTTTGTCTAACTTGTCTTGTTCACTCATTATGTCTAGGAATAATAAACTTATGTTATTTTATACTTTCATCATAACCTTTTTCAAGTTTATTAATTATTTTATATCACTTATTACCTTGCTATGAAAATCATATATTTATTCATGTTCATATCAGTCATTTTGTTGATGTTCAGTACTTGAGTCAAAAATGAACTTGTTGTAATTACAAATTATCCATGTGGTAAAAATTATATTATCTTCGTAATATTATTCATGATTTAAATATAATATATATCCAATATATATTTATTTAGATCCATAATATTTGGGTATAAGAAAATGAAATGTGTCGTTCATGGAGACGATAAGCCATACGTATGCATCAACGCTACTTTCATTTTTTTCATTTTTAAATGAATGAAAATGAAATGATACATAGGTATATTTTAATTAATGTATAATATATGTGTTATATATCCTATATATGTTAATTAATTCCTTCCTTTATACATTCCATGTGTATCTTGAATGAGTCATATCACTTTGAGTGGGAAGAAGTCTGCACTTCCTCAAATACAATTATCGTATTTATACAACAGGAAAAGAATAAAGGTATGTTATAAATGTTAATTACATAATTATAGAGAAAAAATAAATATTTTATATATCATATATAATTTCAGTTCCATCATAATGGAAACCATAAGAGGCGGTAGGATATAATTGAACAATCATCATTTCGTGAGGTAGTAGTTCTCCGTCCACAGAAACAGCATAATCTAAATCCATTAGATAGAGGTGTGTGTGATTGTATGTAAAATACATGGAATAAAAACATCATATTATATTTAATATAATTTATTTTTTTAGGAAAGAATTTAATAAAGAGATTTAAGGGGTTAGAGAAGTGACAATAAATGAATGAATCTTGAGAGAATACATCACCTCAAATCAGGTAACACCTTTTGATTTAAGATAAAAGGCCATGTTGAATTACCTTAGTACCATGTTAAGGCTTCTAGGAGGAATATAGGTATGTTGGGATCTTATTTGGGTAGAGTTTGGTCAAGATAGGGGGCATGATAGGTGTGAGTAAGGGTTAGAGTTTGTGGCCTTTTATAAGAGGGAGGATGGGCACTTAAGGAATATCTTGAAATATTATCTTATTATAAATTCTATTCGGATTATAAATGAGTATAAATTAATTTATTTTTATGATAATATGAATATAAGTCAAAATAAAATCATCCAATAATATTGTATATAGTTTGGGATAATGTTTAATCTTTATTGTTTTTATTTAACCCTTTTTTACTATTACCATTTTATCAAACATTTAACACTTTCAGAATCTAAATAGTTACCAAAACATGACCATTATCCAATTTAAGAGTCAACGATAACTTTTTGAGATATTATAACTATATTGATGAGTATTATAGTTTTCTGGAATTTTATAGTATTTAATAAAGTAATTTATATTTTAAAATACTAATTATGACAATTTTGACAATATTCATATCATGACTTTTTTAAAAATCCATAAAAACATGATTACTTTGAAATGACTTAATTAATACAAATTTAACATGTGAATATAATCCAAAAATTCTGGTATTACATAAAAATAAAAAAATTTCATTTATTTGATCATTTATAATATAATTTATTTGAATCCTTTATTAATGATGAAATCACTACCTCACCATAGTATCATAAATAAATAAATTTATTTAATGTATAACAATTATAAATAAAATATCATGAGTTATAGAATCTATTTATCTTTATAATGAATATTTATAGTTAAATATAAAACCTATATAACCCCGTATAAATTTTTTTCTAATAAAATATATATTTTTATGTTATATTTTTCTTAACTTTAAATTAAAAGTAATTAAATGTCATTTTCACACACAAGTGGCTCCATGGGGTCCTAAAATTGACTCATGGATTTCCATGGTCTGAAATATCTCATCCAATAGGGTTAGGACTTGTGTTAAGGTAATTTAATATTATTATAATATTAAATTTTTACCCTTATTTACCATTTTTACCCTTTAACCATGGTAAATAAAATATTTACTCAAGTTACTATTCCTAAACTCTAAAAGTAAAATTTACCTATTTACACAATTTGTAACTCCTAATTCCAACTATGGAATCTATTTTTACAAATTCAAAACAGATAATTGGAGGAAATTTATTTAAAATTATTTCCCATTGTTAATACCAAATAAAAAGTTTTTAAGAAATAAAAACTACCAAAAGATTAACATGTGTTTATGTCCAATTTGAGAGTGAAATTAATTATAATGACCAAAATTGTATTACATAGTAAAAATATAATCCAATTACACTTTAAACTCAATTAAAAGTACAATATAAATAAATAATATTAAAAGGAAAGTTTGAATTAAAATTTAGTATTTTTCATTATTCCTTAAAAATGTGCTTTATCTGAAAAATACCAAAATTTCACCCAATGTAAATTCTAATGACTCGCTTATAAAGAAGAATTTTATTTTTAAAATAGAATATATAATAGTGACAAAAACTATATTTAAAATGGGTTTTCCATTAATAGGTGGTAAAATGACATTTTAAAATATTAGAATATTTTATTCCTAAATCGAATTCATTCTTATTTTAAGCCTAAAAAAATTATTTCATAAAGGTAAAGACATTTAATAATAATATTTTAGTTATTTATTATCATTAATTCCAATAAAATTGCTAAGCGATAATTATCATTTAAAATAATAATATTACTATATTATTTTTTCAGTATCACTCAATGTTCTCTACAACATAAGATTTCAAAGAAACCTGTTGTTGCATGTTGATTATGCTATCGGACAAAGTGTCCTCTCTAAAATAAAACTATTATATTATTAATAAATATTAATATATAAGAAAATGTGTTATACAATAAATACATAGGTCATTATAGGAGAACCCCATGGTGATTTGAAAAGATGAATGGATCCTTTATCATGAAACTCCAGCAACATTTTTTCATCTCTAGAAGTTATAATTGAGAATATAAATAATGGGGTTTAGAAATTTTCATACAATTAGAATCTAATTATATTGAAAATTAAAATTCCCAATCATGTATAGCACTTGGAAACTCATCTAAAAAACATCCATGTATTATTTTACTATTAGAACATATTTAATCTAATTAAAATCCATATTTTCAAAAATATATGCCACATAACTATAATTACAATTTTTTAATAGTTTCTAAGATTCTTGATATATTTTAAAAGGTTGGGTTCATTATTTTCTAAAAAATAAAACTATTTCTTAAAAACAAATTTATTATCTCTAAAATCTAACTTAGCATGATTAAGAGAGAGTCAGTCCATACCCAGAATAACATCTAACACCATCAGGTGAAAAAGAATATTGTTTTTGGGAAGTCTTTCCCCAAATGATGAAAGTAAGATTCTTATAATTTCATTTTGTCTTAATACATCCCTATTATGTTTTTATAGTATGTTTTATATTCATTTTATCCGGTGTAATTTTCATATTTCTAGAAAATTTCTCAAAAATAAAAAAAAGTGTAGACTACAAATCATAAAATATATTAGAGTAATCTTAATAAACATGAAATGTACATGATTACACTTGTAATGAAGGAACAATATCTTCTATTGTAGTTCTAGTGGATTTCACCACACATTTATTCTTATAGTTTAGTCACTTACCATCTTTCACACTTTTATTCATACACTCATTTTCATATTGATTAATTTCATTACATTAAAAACAATTTACATCATATTTATTAGAAATGGACATACTACTACCAAGATCTTAATCATGGGAATTATGAGGCATATATTGAAACATACCAAATAAAAATCACTCACCAGACACTATATGTCATTCCCCAATGTTATTGTTACAATAAATATCACAAAATAAAAACTTAATTTTCTTACTATAAGATTTTTTTGATCCATTATTCCATTTTCCCTACCACATGGACATCTTTTGCTACTAGTTTTCAAAATAAACTAGATTTTGGAAAAAATCAACTTCTCACTTCTCTTCGCATAAAAAAATTATCAAAACATTTTTAATTCACATTAAGCCTCTTCCCTTTAGTATTTTCGACTTAATCAAGAGTAAAACTGATTAATCATAATATCAATGTCCTTGATAAAATTTATTTTTTACCATTCCAATATATTGATTTTTTCTTCTTACATGACCATTGAAATGTCCCCCCTTTTCCTCATTCCATGAATTTACTTTCCACTAAATGTATAATAGATTTAGGAAAATATTTCTCAAGGAACATATTTTTAAATTTATCCTACATGAAGTTATCAATTTATACTCTTTCCCTCATAATATTTACCAATGGACACCACTGTATGGATTCACCTTCAATTCGATTAATATTAAGACTTACTGTTTAAATATATCAACATCCCATGACATCAAATATTTTTCTGGGTTTATAATTTATCCTTTGGCAAAAACTAGGTTATATGATCCATTCAATGCTTTAGAATGTTGTCTCATAAAATTATACACTATATTCATGCTTTTATATGGTATATATGGATGCTCTATATCATAGATATCATCACTATTTATATCATTTGTCAAATAATCCATCAATGTAACGTACTGGTCAATTCTAATTTCAACAATTCATGGATGCTCATTCAAAAGGATTTCATGCCCTCAGAGCCTAACTACATCGTCTTCACTATTTTCTATAGGAGAAAATTCTGAATAGAAATATCTTAGTCGATGCAAAATGTTAATATTCAAATTACATATCATAACAACTTAAACATGAATTAAAATATTTTTAAGGGTATTATATTATCATAATCCTAACACCAATATTTATCTACACATATTCTCTGATAACAACTACAAGGACCAGAACATAATCATTACATATTTGAGTGAAATTAAACTTGAATTCACATTCTTGTATTCCCCATAATCTTTTTAGTTTAGAGATAGTTTATTTATATCACTTACATAAAAAACCAATATATTATAACGTATGCTCTAGTAATCATTATATATTTTCCCATAATATAAACCATTTATAATAAAACACATTTTATTTTCATGACATTAAATTTGAATTATTCTTTTCCCTTAACCCTCATTAAGCCATGTGAATAACATTTTAAAACCTATTATGAGCACAATAATCCCACTAAGGGACAAAAAAGTTAAATAAAGAAAAAATTATTCTACGAATACTTAAAAAAATTCCAAAATAATATTTGGTGTAAAAATAAACATTTTATTACCCATGAAATCACATTCCCTACCAAAATATTTTCCCAAATCATTTCATAAGGTTTCTTAATGGAAATATAAAAATATTAATGTTTCTTTCATATCATGAAAATATCAAAATATATTTTTCCAAAAATTTTACTTTTAACCCTTGAAAATTAGCATATAATTTCCTTTAAACATAAGATCATCATATTTCCAAATGAAATAAAAATATTCTAATAAAAAACATATCATGCATTTATAAATCAAATAAGAAACTTGGGTCATCATCTTCACATCACTCTAAAAATGGGGATATATGTCAAGGTAACATAATGAATAACCATAATGGTTAAACATAAAATAAATTTTATTTTTATTACTAAAATAACAATATAAGTATATTCTAATAATATCACAGCAAAAATAAAATTGTTTAAACCTTCCCTATAAACAATTAATTAAAAATCATTAATAGTATCACTCATAATCAGCTTATAATAGAACCACCCATCCTCATAAACAATTCTATAGATCCATAATTGAATACATAAATTCTTGCATCAGAAAAAAATTCACCCATAAGAAGTCATTTTGGGATGTTAATATATATCTTCTATTTAAAACCCTTTATCAAAATAATAAAAACATAGTGAATGAGTGTTATTATTAATTTAAGAAAGCATGAAATCTTGTATTTTAATAAAATAATCAAATAATTGTTATGGTGATGGGAAAGGTCATTGACACCATATATGTTAGAAATTCTATTGTTTTTTCCTATTGGAAATGAATGAAAAACATTACATACAGTGATTAATTTTTAAAACCTTTCAAATAATGTTAAAAACATAATGTGCCCTATATAATTTACATTGGTCTATATAAATACATCAAAATATAATTTTAAAAATAATGATATCTAGGAAAAATAAATTTTTAAGGGAAACATTAAATGATGATTTCTGAAAAGAATGTCTCTAACCTTGAGTCTGACTCATTATGTATGTTGTCTATCATCCTCTTCATTTGAAAATATCTTTTTCATAACAACTTAATACCTATAATATTGTAATTGTGCCTAAAATATGGCCTTAAAAACATGGGGAGAGATGTTAGGAACTGATTTGGATAGATTTTCTGTTAAAAAATCAGTTCAAAAGTGTAAAGATGTGAGAAGAAGTTTATACCTTTTATAAGAGATGGTAGGGTTACTCATTGAATGTATTAGAATAATAATTTAATATATATTATTTTTGAAATAAAAATCACACCGAATTTATAATATTAAAATATAATATTAGGATGAGTCTAAATAATCTTATCCAATAATTTTTGGACATTTCTAGAAAATATTTTTAGCTTTATCTTTTTTGCTAACCCCTCCATAACCCATTTCACGCTTACCTTGATAATAATATTTTCACTCATTAAGGGTTATGATAATTTCTATAAATGGAAAAAAAAACTCGAAAATTAATAATAGATGATATTTAAAACAATAACATAACCACATGGTTGATGATATAGTTTTTAGAAATATTATATAATTTATGAAAATTTTATTTCTATATAATATCTATAATGTAAATTTTGGAACTATTAATCTACTTTGAAATTTATATAACTAAGTAAAATATTTAAATTAAAAAAAATAACACATATCAAACATGTTATATTTTTCTATAAACTTCTTAGGTTAAATTATTTCGTTCGATTTTAACTTATTTAAATTTTTTTAATATTATTTATTTTATATTATCATTAATGGAATAATTACTGCATCAAAATTGTGTAAGTATATAAGGTAATTATTTCTTTACCAAATATTAAAAATAAACTACCAAGATGTAGATAAATCAATTATATTTCCAAATAATATTTATAATAGAACAACATCATATGGTAATCTATATGTTATAAATATTATATTTATTAGAAACAAGGTTATGAAATTTCTTAGTTTTCTTTAAATATAATATTTAAAATGTTATAATCACATAAAAAATATATGAAAATTTTGTATAACTAAATCTAGGATGATTATGGTTAAAATGGAATTATAAAATTAAATTAATCCATTTTTTAGTTTCATTTTATAGTCTTTATCAATTTATTTTTATCTTTAATACATAATTTAGAATTTATAGTGTCCAAAAAATAACTCTAGTTGTTATTCATATTGACTAAAAAGAAGAGGTTCCTATTAAAAAAATTTGAAACCCTTATTGAGAATATGGAATCCATTTTTCAATATTCAAAAAAAATATTTGGCATAAATATATTAAAAAATAAACCGGTAAAATGTGATAAAAATAGTTTTTAAGAACAATTCCTTTTTTAAGTATAAAAATAATTTTATACTAAATTCAAATTTAAAATTCGTTCTAAAGACTATAATTGGATTTTTATTAATCAAAATGAACTAATGTAATTTTAAAACTAATTATAAATATAATTTTACTTTTAAAATACATGAAATGGAAGTACTATTTTATCAAAATTTGGTATTTTCACTACTCATTAGGAAAAAAACAAAAAAAATCTTAGAAATGAATCCAATGATAATTTTTAAATGATGAATAAAAAAGAAAATCATTTTTTTCAAATTAAAATTATATTAATTGGAATCAATGATTTTATATAATTGTATATAATGCTTGATAATCCAATTTGGTTAGAAATATATCATTTTTTCCTTTTGACTAAGAAATTGTCTAATAAATTTTAATTAACATAGGAAAATGTCCTATATCCAAATTTCTCAGGTGGTAACATTTGTTCCCTATTATTTCACCTCATTCAATTAGACTCATTCCTTTTGGTTTTTTCTATCATTATTCTGGTGAAACCCTACCATATCTTATATACCCTAGCATCATGAGATATCAAGAATTTGTAAATGCCATCCTCCTTGTTCACCATTGGTGTGCTATTTATGGAGGAGCATGATGATGATCCTTCATAGTGAAGATATGAAACCATTTATATGATAAATAAGCATTTTTGGTGATCTAGATTAAGTGAATGAGTGTTCACGTGTACATATCTAGAAAGAAAAACTTTTAGGAGGATGCATAGAGAGAAAATTTCAATCAGATAGATCTAAATTGTTCATCCCTGTAAGTATCCTTATATTCAATATTGAATTTTGAAGATATATATTTTCAGGAATCTGTCATATGATATTAATATTCCATGACATTATATTTTATTCTGTTTTTAAGCTTAATAAAGCACGTTTATGTGGGTGGTGTTCTTGTCATCCATTTATATCAAAAATGGTACTATGAATGTCAAATAATTTGTTCATATTTACTGAGTTCATTCCTATTCTTTTAAATATAGCTCTGTCTCTACTCATTGTTTCTAAAACTCACATTCAATCATCAAATTTTTCACTATTTACTTGTATGATCATTGTAATCCTGATAAAATTATCGATTTCAATAACTTAATTGAACCGAAATTCTTATTCGTGGATCTAGGGCTATTTCATGGGGGTTTATGCCTCAAAACTACAAAAAATTACTAGTTAGTAATGGATCTATTAATCACCTCTAAATAAATATGAATTAAAAAATATTAATATTATGGTATTTTTATCAAAATATAGTTATATTTGATTTATTTTAATAATTGGTGGTGTTTTCCATTATAACTCTATGAATTGTTTTAGAGACCCCATATTTCCTACACATCCCTAACTCCCTCTACACGACCTCACCCCAAACCCTATCCTACCATGATCCCTGATGGACCCCATCCTCAAAACCCCCCACCCTTTTCCTCCCTCTCCATGAAGGTGATGAACCCCCCCCCCCCCCCCCCGACCTCCCTCCTCCATCCTTGATGGTGACCTGAACCCCCCATAACCACTCCCCCCTCTCTGAACTTCATCTTCCTCGAGGCAATGTAGAACCCCCACCCCCATACCCCACTCTAGCCTCCCTATACCTGGTGGTTCCCCACTCCTGCAGTGATGTAGAGCCACCACCCCTCCTCCACCCCTTGGACCATCCTCTCATAGTCTATGTTCCACTCCTCCTAGCCTCTTAAGGATTCATTGGCCTTATTTTGGTGATTCAGTACCCCATGTTGTGGAATTGGTAGATCAGAGGATTGTTTTCTGAATTTCATTATACCATAAATTAATAAAAATTTATTTCTTACCTATTTATTCTAGGTTTTTTATTCATAATGAAATTATAATATGTGTATATAAATAAATTTTAAGGGAGAACCATGTATCACTTATTTTTTGTTGAATGCAAGGGTTTCTTATATGAAAACATGTATTTAAAATTTATTCTTAAACTACCATACACACCTAACATTTGATAAAATATTAAATTGTATTTTTTATGTGATTTCATGACATTAAATTTTATTTTGGTTCTTAAAATGAATTTTAATAGAAACTCATGCCTTCCAAGGGTCTGCATGGATTTTGAAAAACAAATATTGGGTTACCTTGAATATAGTGACATTATAAAGATTTAGTTTTAGAGTTTTCAAATGAATTTTTATAACGATGTTTCTCAAAGTGAAATCTCTTATGGATTTTATCCCTCAAAATTATGTTTTTGGATATAATATACATAATTGGGATTTAATGATTTATCCTCATTTTTTTCATAATAATTGGTGGAAAAATTTTTCTTCGTTATAACCCTATACATTAATGTAAATTATACACCTTCAGTGTTATTTACCTTAGTTTTACTATTTTCACTACTTATTATACTCTATGATATTAATTAACTCCATTCATTTAGTCTTACATCATTTTTCTTCCTCAGTAAATTCATAATCTTGGAATTGTAGTTGAAATTTTATTTCATGATTAAATAAAAATCTCATGAGTAGAATATTCATATATCAAAATCATATAATAATAAATTCCCATTATTAAAACACTAATGCTAAAGAGTAAAAATTAAAATAAAATGGTGAGAAAAGAATTTAATTATACTATCATACATAATCTTAAACTACATTCACCTTATATCTGGTAAAAATTGAAAAAACATGACAATGCTTCAAGAATCATTAATTATCAGATTATAGAAATATTATAATATTAAATATTTTTCATTCAAATAACTAATTAATAAGGTGAATTATGTGTCTAGTAAAATGTTCCGCTCCCTGGGTAGTATTACAGGAAATTTTTGCATAGATATAAGATAACCTTAAATGGTAAAATGATGTATAAGAAAATATAACAGCTTAATGATTTTGTGTTTATTGATTTTAGCCATCCAATAGTGTGTGATATCCAAATAAAGTATAATTTTCATTCATATTTTTAAATGGGTACTCTTGGTCTTAGTTAGACCATTTGAAATGATTTATACGTTTATTAATGTGGCCATAATTTTAATTGTTTAAACCCTCAATAGTTATAAAACAATGGTATAATACACCATTATCTTTTAATCCCATAAAAATAATATCATCTACATATAAAATATCCAAAATTGATACATATTTATCATCTGTAATGTATAGGTTATTTTCCACACATCAATCACTAAATATTAATTTTTCATGAATTTATCTAACTTCAAATACCATGCTCTTGAGTCATATGCAATCCCATATATATTCTTCATTAATTTTACCAGTACCTATTTTATTAAACATTTATATATATATATATTTTCATGTATATGGAAAATAAAATCCAATACCTATCCACTAAGGTGTCATGTTCTAAATTCGCTAGAATTATAAAACATGTCAATAAGGAGTTTTTTGAATGGTTCATATATTGCGTAAGTATAATCTAATATTCATATTATATAAATTTAGTTATTTTTATGCTAAATTTATCAACTTATATCTTTGTGTATAGATAATTACTTATGAAAATAAAAATAAATTATTGAATTATTTGATGGTTTTGGATCGAGTTCCACTAAAGAAGGTGAAGAGATTTGATTCCTACATTATTCAGGGATTCATTTTTCATACAATTTATCATGAAGAAGAATTGAAAACATATAATAGCTTTATATTTACACTTTCATGGGTGGGATACTATTGGAAGATGATTGATATAATTGATGTAATATAGCAAGGTTACTTTTTAGTTGTATAATTCTAATTAGAGTGGTTTTACATTGATAGGTTTATAATGAAATATTTTTTACATTTTACATTAGTAAACATCTCTCTCATGGTGAATACTGGTGAGAATGCAGAGCATGATCCATTTATATTATCTTCACAAGAAAATATGGTTTATTATTTTTATGATGAAATACATGATGGATGGAGTGTTGTTCAAAACTAAAATTAGAGTGACTTATATGATATGGTTGTAATAACATTTTTAAATATTTAAAACACTAAAACATGTGTGGAATGGTAAAAACCCAAACAAATGGTGTCAAGGTATCGTGATATTAGGGTTCAATGACCATAGATTTAATTTTAATGTTTCTGAACTGATGGAATTTCTTTCAGAATGAATGTTTCCCCGTTATGACTGAAAATGTTTTTTTTTATTTTTGAAAACACAAAAAATTCATGAAATTGTCAAAACAAAGAAAATGATATCAGATTAACCAAAATGAAGGTAACACCTCTTCTTAATTTCATTTGACATGTATACACAGACAACCCTTCAATCTGATGTGAATTTTTACTAAAATATCTTTATAAACACTTATGAAATGTAAACAAACCTTTAAAAACATTTTTTGGGTGGTAAAAACTAGAAAACCAATATTTTATTATCCCGAAAGAAGGGAAAATCGAACGTATATTTAATTTTGAATTATATAAATTCTAGGGATGTCATTCTGAATGATGGTTTTAACTTTATCATTGTAAAAGGATTTTAAGTGTTTTAAAACACTAAAGCATGCATGGAATAGTCAAAACATGGAAAAAACATTTAATTTTCTGGAAATTATATCAAAAAGAACATATATTTAATTTCAAAATGTAGGATCTGATGGTACATCATTCTAAAATATAGTTTTTAAGTTATGGTTGTAAATGCATTTTTACTATTTTAACACACTAAAATGAGCATGGAACTATCAAAACCAAGAAAATGATGTCATATTGTCCTGAAATAAGTGAGAAATGATTGTAGATCTAATTGTGAAATGTGAGAAATGACGACATGTCATCCCAAGGTATGTTTTTCCCATTATGGATGTAAATGAAGTTTTAGAGTTTTAAAACACTAAAACATGTGTGGAACAATAAAAACTAATAAAATTATTCCATATTGTCTTTATATCAATTGACAATTACTGTTGAATTAATTTTTAAATATAGTAACCAGAAACACATCATTCTGAGTGATGGTTTTCCTATTGATGTTTTAACCATGATTTTATTTTCTCAAAACACAAAAACATGCATGGAATGGTCAAAAACAGATAAAATTTGTCAAATTGTCTTAAAATCAGGGGAAACTCACTATAGATTTAATTTTTAAATGATGAAAATAATGGTACATCATTCCGAGTAATGGTTTTCCCAATTTAGCCATAAACACATTTTTAGAGTATTAAAATAATAAAACATGCATGGAACTATCAAAACAAGGAAAATTATGTTTAATTGTCCCAAAATAAGTGGAAAAACATCAAAGATTCGATTTTCAATGGTAAGAACTGATAAAATGTCATTCCAACTAATTATTTTCCCGTTATGGCCATAAATGTGTTTTTCATTTTTTTTAAAACACTAAAACATCCATAGAACTATAAAAATAATAGTAAAAGAACATAGATTTATGTGAAATAATGAGTCAAACACTGAATAGTTTTTTATTATTTATATTACATTCTTCGATATAAAAATATTTAAAAAAATTATCAAATACATTTCAAACACACTGCACATGGCCTTAAAAATAAATTAGAATATTTTATTATCCCTTTTCAGATTGAATTATTTAGTCTTATATAATATAGGTATGTTTCTATTTTCAATGTATTATGAATTTTATATTATTCGTTTTATATTAAAATTTATTAATGTTTAACAAAAAATAATAAAAAAATTTCTTTTAACATTCTGAATAAATTCTTTGCCATTTCTCCTTCATATTTTTTTTCTTAAATGTTTTAGTTTTCATTATAGTTGGTAAATGTTATAAGTATTAAATAATTTGATCATTAAAATCAATGAAATTAGTTATAATTCATTCATAATATTTCATAGTATTTATGGTATGTTAAAATCTTATAAATTATTCTACTGTAATTTTGATTTATTAGGTTTAGTTTTATGTTTTGTTTCATTTATTATAGCAGCTGATGATATCACAGGGTCAGTTTTAGTTGATGAGATGATGTGGAGGGAGAAGGATATAGCAGATTTCATGATATGGATATATATTGTACATGGTTTGTTATTGAACATATTGTTTATTTATACATTGATGATTGAGGTATTTGTTGATGTAAGTGGTGACTAAGAATTATATTATGATGATCGTAGTTTCGTGAATAATTGTGGATATTTGATGTTTGAATGATGGAATTATCATGTATTTATATTTGAGATTATAGCATGTCCATTCTTACATATATATAGTTTTTTATAAAATATTTTTTTAAAAATAAAAATAGATTTAGTGGTGTATTTTTGTAACGACTGCTAAACATATATTATTTTATGTATTTAGTAGTGGTTTTGATTAACTACTACTAAAAAAACCACCAATAAATTCATTTCTGCTGTCATTTTAATTTTATATATATATTCCCAGTGGATTTTTTGTTATCAAATTTCCTCTAATTAAACAACAAACTCACTCTAAATTGGCAAATAATGGCAGTTAAAAAACTGCTACAAAATAAAATAAAATTACTACTAATTAAATAGAAACTGTGAAATATGTAGCGGTTTTATTAACTAACAAAAAAAATTCATTGGAAAATTAAACTACCACTAGACCAATAATTAACAATCACTGACCAACACTTTTTTATATCAATTCCCCAACAACATATGTTCAGTATTTGAAAAACAATCAAATATGTTTTCAAAAATATTAATAAAATATTTTAAATAGATTATAGACACACAAACACATATTAAAATGGGTTTAACAATTTATTAAATTAAATATTAAAAAATAATATAAGAAATCTTTTGTATTTGAAAAAAACAAACTATTTATATGTTTATCATGTAAACATAGTCAAATTTATATAAGAAACTATATTTTCCATTTTTCAAACATATAACATACATATTATTCTAAAAAATATGAATTTTTTAAACCATATAAATATATATATCTACTTAATGTAATATTATGGCCATTTAATTGAATTTATCTAGTTAAATTATAAGATATTTTATTTTTTTCTTAATTTTTTTAAAATAACTATCAGTTTCTATTCTCAAGGGGAAAATTTTATTTCTAAAATATTTTTAAAAAATAAAAATGTGTATTCATTTACATTTTTTAAATTATACTTATTTTTTACTCAAAATGTAGACTTTATTTATTTCTATTTAATAAACAATATCCTAATAAGAGTTTCATTAATATAATAAATTAATAGATAATTTTGTAAAATTTATATAAAACACTAGGTAGTGGACTTGAATATGTTTGTGTGTGTGTGTTATAATTTTATTATATTAGTTTTTATGAATTTTAATGAGGTCGATAGTGATGTTTTTGGAGAAATATTTTTTAATGAGAAAATAGTGAAGTATTTATTCAAAATGATGACAATGGTAAATGTAATTTAAAAAAATATGACATATATAACAATAAATTTATATATTTGTATTTATAAAATATATTTGTATAATCATTTTAATTTCTATTATTCATATATACTAATTTATAGTTATATTTTTTTATACATATATATATATTAAAATATAATGATATGAACTTTGAAAATGTGTATATTATATAATTAAAAATAATCTATAATTAAAATTTTATATTTATATTCAGGTTATATAATAATAATTATGTATTTATTTATTTATAATTATATTTTTCTTTTTACCTATCATTATATGTTTTGGTATACATTATATAATATATAAATATCATATTGGAATATTTTTATATATAAAAGGAATTTTTTAAAAATACATATCATATATAATTTTTTTTATTATCATTCAAATTTTCATTGTTTATAGAACAAAAATTCATCAACATTATATCATTCAGTAAAAATATTTAATAATGTATTCATATTGGTTAAAGAGTTTATATATGTAAATATAATATATAAAAATATCATTTAAATATGTATATAAATATATAAAGGAATATATATTGTTTAAGTATATTTACATTAATATTAGTAGATAAATATAAATATATATATTAATGTCACCACCTGTCCCCTAGGGCCCATGTCGTGACAACCCCAAGCCCACCTTCTATAGGCCAGGGGTTGGCGACTAGCACTAAAAGGCGTATTCCATAAAACAGGAAGGCATTACCCTTATACATGTTCAAACACATGGTTTGAGAACACAACAAGAAGCAAATGTGAAGTAAAATGATGTAGTAAAATTTTACTGAAAGTAAAGGGGCCAGAATACAAGCCCAACTGAAAAGTACAAGTATAACTAAAAAGAGAAAGCATCTCATGGATCATCCATCAAGAATCTTTCCTGGAGGGTAGGTACAGATCGCCTCCTCAGCACTCTGCATCCTCCTGTGTCCTCCGCGTACTACCTAAACCCGGATCCCTCATCCTCAGCCCAGCTGTTCGTCATCTGCACAAGACACAACAAGGTGTAGGAAAATCCCAAGCATGGTTGAGTATGAAAATACCCAGTACAGACCCCGAGACCCCCGAAGGACTCTTAGAATTCCACAAAGGAAAATCATGAAGCACGATCTCAATCACAAAACACAAAGCAATAGACACGGCTCAAATAGAGTCTCATCTCAAACAAGGTTTTCTGTGAAGTATATAAGTAAAGATGATTAGTCATGAGGCTATATCATATTATTCTATCAAGAGGCACTACTTCTGACCATACGGAGTCTGACCCACATAGTATCAATAGGTAACTAACCCCCACAATGACCCACACAGGATATGATCCTCCCAGGATTGGTATATCATTGAACCATGATGGGCTGCTCTAAGGCTGGTCCTCATCGGGTCGTGAGGTGCTGATCCTCACAGGACTGCTAGGTTCTGATACACACAAGACCGTTGGGTGCTAATCCACAGAGGACCACTCAGTTCTGATCCACACATGACCTCTAGGTGCTAACCCACACAGGGTCGCTCGGAAATTACCTCTATATGATCTTTCTCTAACCTCCGCCTCACTACCATCCATTGGATTCCCCCTCATAGCACGCATGATTCTGGGAGAACTGCTCCTCAAGCCTTTCGGTCATATTTCAACTTACACTAAGTCTCACAAAGAAGTAACTTGATGTTCCATCACATCATAATTGTTCCAATGCAATAGACGGTGCGTCTATCGAACGCCTGATCTGTAAGTTAAAAGCATTTTACCTCTGGGGACCTGGTTGGATATGAGTTTGATCCAACATGGCCATACTAAAACAGTCTCCAAAACTCAAGTGGCGTATACCAAAATTACCGTCTCGATCCAAGTATCACAATGTCATAGACGGTTCATCAAACGGACGTCCAGTTCTCAAGATGTGTCCCTTTAAGTGTTTCTGGACCCAGTGGGTCTAGGGTCCGGTCCAACCCTATCAGACTCACTCGGCCCGACCTGGTCTAGGTTGGGCCACGGAGGACTCAGCCCGACCCATAAGGGGGTATCCTGTAATGGTCATCCCACAAGGGCGACGACCCAGTCCTATGGGGAGTCTGGCCCGACCCGAGGTGGGGTGTGATCCGGTCCAAGAAGGGGCACGACCTGTTGTGGGGTCCTCCCAATCTGGCATGCAGGGTGTGACCCCCCAGTCTCCAAAAATCTTGAATGGCCCAGAGGGTCTTCAGTTTGAGAAGTGGCGGCGCCTCATGGGCATTGCTCAGTCACCGCGGAACCCACTAGAGGTGCGGGTTCAGTCTCCGTCATGGCTTCGGTCGTGGTTCCCGCTCTGTGACAGCATGATGGTCATGACGCCTCCCTTTCCACAGACGTCTGTCGTGTCGTCCGCCTCCTCCATTCAACACGAATGATGAGTCTTGGCCCTTTTCTCATCAGCAGCATGCTACGCCACCCCCCTGGCCAGCCAGTGTCGTTCGTTCTGATGAACGTCACGACATAGTGTCATGGCCTCCTCTTACGGCGTGCATTGGCATACGACCTCCTTCATAGCTGGTTGGTGCTGCCACGTTAGCAGTCTTCCTTATAGGGCATAATATTAGCCAAGTTTTATAGGGTTCAGTTCATGTTCGTTGGGCCCGCACCCTCCGTGTTATCTCGTAAATAAGGGGGAGGATAAAGGGGGTTCAATAAATACATTTGAATTAAACACAAGAAATAGAAACCCCTACCTCGAATACCCATTAGAGAACTTCCGCATTTGAAGGTGGAATGGTGATCTTCATTCCCACAATAGGCTTCCAACGACAATGCTCATACGTCATCCTTTGGTTCGTCGTTTGGTGTCACCTGTCATGTCCCACTGGGATTGTCTCTATCCTCTAAGGGTTTGGCATCACGACACTCCTTCAGCACTTCATTTCTTGGATAATTTGTGTTGATAAACCTCCCCAAGATCCATATATATAGGAGAGGGGGAGTGTAAGTATCAACGTGGGGAATTAATGAGTTCTCATTAATTAGGAACCTTTCTAATTTCCCCGAGATGTCATTACTTAAGATTTTACATTCAAGCCATTTAATGGCTTGATAAACTACTAGCCCCACACAATGCTTGTCCATTGGAGGTTATAAAAGAAATATTAAATTATAAAATTATTTTATTTCCTTTATTTTAAAAAGTCACAAAATAAAACTTTTTCTCGAGACCTAATTTGGTTAAAGTAAATTCTACCTTAAGTGAATATCAGTGTCGCAAAATCAATGGGTTCTTCGAATTTTTAATCTGATCACCAGTGAAAAATTTAGAAAACGCCGCTCATGAATTTACTGAACGTGCCTTAAAAAAAGTTCAGAAATTCATTCTGGGAACACTGAGCCTTAGAATCAGGCACAGTCAATTTTGGTAGACTCGTAATAATTTCATATAATTAAAAAAATTATATGAAAAATATGGGACTTTACATTCTCCCCACTTTAGGGATTTTCATCCCTGAAATCCACAACATAGACTAAGGAAAAAAAAGGGGGTACTGAGAAAAAATCTGATCCTCCCTCTCCCATGTTCTCTCTTGGAGGTTCTCGTGCTTCCAGAGAATGCACACCAGAGGTATCGATCACCCATAAAGGACTCGCTCCTATCGATCCTCAATCTCTACTGGAACCTTCAAAAATGTCTCCCCATCATCAAAGTCCATATCACCATGGTCGATAATGTGAGATGTGTCTTGCACATATCTCCTCGTTTGGGATACATGGAAGACATCGTGAACTCTCTCCAACTAGGATGGAAGTGTAAAATGGTATTCTACCTCTCCTATCCTTCAAAGTATTAGAAATGGTCTGATAATCCTCGGTGATAACTTCTGGCCTCGGCCAAATATATGTAGTCCACGTTGAGGGGATACTTGAAGGAATAAATGGTCCCATTCCTATAACTCCAAGGGTCTTCATCTCCTAGATGATATGCACCTTCTCAGTGGTAGCTTGTACCATCTCAGGTCCCATAAGTTCTGACTCCCCTAGGTTTATCCAGTATAGAGGTGATCTGCAAGGTTGATCATACAAGGCATCGAATGGAGTCATACTGATGTTGGAGTGATAAATTTTGTTGTATTCTAACTCCACCAAAGGAAAGTGATCCTCCCAACTATGGAAAAAATCTGGGACGCATGCACGAAGAATTTCCTCCAGCCTCTGAATGTTCCGCTCTGTCTGACCATCTATCTGAGGATGAAAGGGGGTTCTCAAACGTAGTTGAGTCCTGAATGCCTCATATAATCCCTTCCACAACTGGGATGTAAAACGTTTGTCACGGTCAGATATGATTGTCGATGTAACACCATGAAGTCGTACAATCTCATGTACGTAGAGGCATCCCAAGACATCTATTGATCCCTACTCTCAAAGGGGTAAGAACTAGGCCGAATTTTCAGTCAACGATAACCCAGATGGAATCATGTCCCATGGACGTACATGGGAGCCTTGTCACAAAGTATGTGGAGATTTAATCCCACTTCCACTCTAGCACCTCTAGTGGTTTTTCAAAGCCTACCAGAACTTGATGATCGTCTTCACTTACTGACAAGTGAGGTATAGTGAAACACAATCCGTTATAACCTTCTCCATCCCTGGCCACCAGTGTTGATGTCAGAGGTTGTGGTACATCTCTGCCACACTAGGATGTACCGCTAGAGGGGACATATGGAACTCCCTCAAAGTCTCCTCTTTTAGCACCACCGTTTCCATGGTATGTACTCTAAAGACCATGACATGCTCCCCACATTCAGAAAATCTATAAGGTGGCTGTCCTGAGGATATCTGAGCACGTCGAGCCTCACAGTAAATGTCCCCAAGATTCCCCTCCCTAACTCACTGAAGGAGAGGGGGGGTGACTGTCATAGACTAGAGGTAAGATGCTACATCTCTATCTATGAAGGATAATTGCATCCCGGCTAGCTGCTCAGTCACCTCACTCAGTAACCGCAAACCACACCTCCTACTGAGTGAAACTTCTTCCACATTCCCCTTCCTAGGAGTATAGACTATCTCAAATTCATAGTCCTGGAGGAACTCTAGCCATCACCACTATCTTAGGTTCGGTTACTTTTGAGAGAAGATATACATGAGATTCTTGTGATCAGAGTTTATTGTAAAACTTTTGGCCCATCAAGTAATGTCACCACATATTCAGGGTGAAGAAAACTGCTGCAAACTCCATATCATGATTAGCATAGTTCTGCTCATGTTTCCATAGCTTTCATGAGCCATAGGAGATCACTTCTCACTCCTACATTAGGACACACCCAAATCCAGTCCTGGATGCGTCGCAGTAGACTACGTACACAATGACCTCTTTTGGTATCCTCAAGATGGAGGAATTCATCAGTATCTCCCTCAGATCCTAGAAACTCTACTAGCATCTCTCTATCCACACGAAGGGTTGTCCCTTCTTCATTAAAATTTACAAGATTTCTGCAACTCTGGAAAAGTCAGGCACAAATCTCTGGTAGTATCCAGCCAACCCAAAGAAACTCCTCACCTCATTCACACTCCTGGGTGTCTCCCAGGAAAGTAAAACCTCGATCTTTGATGGGTTCACTACAACTCTAGTATCTGAGATAAAATTTCCCAGAAAGTGGATCTCATGTATCTAGAACTGGAACATCAAGAGCGTACCATAAATCTATTTCTCTAGGAGTGTATCCAGAACTATCTACAGATGATATACATGATCCTCCCCTGTTTTTGAGTATATCTTGATGTCATCAATAAACACCACCACAATCGATGTATAGTGGAAATATCCTATTCATGAGTCCCATGAACACTTCTGGGGCGTTGGTCACACAAAAAGGTGTAACAAAGAACTCATAGTGGCCATACTGATATCTAAAGGTCATATTCTACACATCCTCATCTAGTATCTTGAGCTGATGATAGTCTGATTTGAGGTCTATATTCAAAAACTATCAAGATCCATTTAGTTGATCGAAAAGATAATCAATCCTTAAAAGTAGATACTAGTTCTTAATGGTCACCTAGTTCTGGAACTGATAGTCCACACAGAGTCTCAAACTCCCATCTTCCTTCTTAGTGAACCAAATAAACACTTCCCAAGGAGAAACACTAGGCCTTATGAACCCCTTTTCTTGTAAGCCCTCTAACTATACCTGTAACTCACGAATCTCTACGGGGGCCATTCGATATCATGGTGTAGATAACAGTGTCATCTTCGGGTACTGGTTGATGTAAAATTCTATCTCTCTATGAGGAGGTAGTCCCAGAACATCATCAGGAAATATAACGGCATAATGGTCCACCACTACAGGATAAATCGGACTCTCAACATCAGCTTCCCCGATGGTAAGGCTAGCCAACTGATTTTTAATCGGCTATAACCTCCTCCAAGTAAGTCCATCCTATTCTAAAAAGGTTCTCTTCTCACTGGTGAAGGAAAACCTGGTCCCATCCGTGCATACCCAAAGCACTTTGTGCCTAATACAGTCAATCTGAGCATAGACTGAGGATAACTAGTCCATACCTAATATGATGTTGTGAGGCCTCTATGCTGCTACTAGGATATCCCAGCTGAAGCTCTTACCTCCTATAGTAATCTCACACTACCGTCACTAGTGTGTAATAATCGAATCCTCTCTTAGAAGTCTTTAGCCATAAGGATTGAGCCAACAGATCTACCGGAATTTTTGAGCTCTGAATGAGGGTTGTTGAAATAAAAGAGTGATTGTCACCTGTGTCTATAAGTGCTACAGATAAGGTGGAGTAGAAATAGATCATACCTCTAATCATCTCTAGAGTTTTTTGGTCATAGGCCTCAGATGCCTGGAGATGAGCTCATCCCTGAACACCTACTCCCTTTGTTTGGGGTGGGCCACCTGGTGGTGGTAGAACCTCGAATCGCCGCCCACCGCCTACTGCAAGGCCAACTCCTCTACCACATCCTCCTTCCACCTTTAGACCTCATCGATCGAACCTCTACCTCTGCCTCGATGGTCCCTCGACCGTCTGCTGGTCATCTGTACGGTGGGTCAGGTAGACATGAGTCATGTGTCCGTGCCCACCGCACATGTAACACTGCGTGTCCCTCGCCTGACATCCTCTACCTCGTGAGCCCTGTACCTCCGACCCTACATACCAGGGTCATCCACCAGAAGGTTTGGTCTTCTTGGACCAATGTTTCATCTTCCTAATTCTTCTTGAAAATGAAACTACTACCTGATGTCTGACAGTGGTTCTCGTTGTTAGTGTCTGCTCAGTTAGGAATCTCTCCACTAATAGCACTAGCTCTAGCACCCCAGCCTATGTCTGTATGCTAAGCGATACCATCGATGCTCTGATCTCCTGTCTGAGACCTTGCTCAAAGGACAGGCCCTGAAGAAGGGGTCTCATACCATGTCGGTGGAGTAGCAGGATAGATCAGTGAACCTCATCGAGTACTGGTCCACTATCATGCTTCCCTTCTATAAGTGTTGTATCTCCTTTATACACAGAGAGCATAAGGTCGTTGGGACGAACTATTCCCTAAAAAGTATCTCGAAGTCTTCCCAGATAAGGGTATCCTCATTGTATATCTGGATCATCAAGCTCCACCATCTCCCTACTGCTACCTGGAAGATACTGGCTACAAAGATAACCATAAGGTCAGCTTGTGTCCCAACCAAGTGGAAAACTCTTCCTACAGCATCCAGCAAGTCCTCAGCTGCCAACTGGTATGTCTCACATAAGAACCATGGAGGCCTCTACCACTAAAACTCATGCAATGTTTCCAGTCAGTTTTCACCCACTTCTGGTGGGGATGGTGGCATCAGCTTCCCAATGGGCAGTGCTTCTCTTGGTACACCACCTAGTGGTGCTAATGCCGTAAGAGGTCCCTGCAATGAGTCCTCATTTCTTAGTGGGCCATTGTCGCATACACCCTCGGGAATCCTGGATGGTTGTCTATGTGGCGGCATCCTGAAAGAAGATAGGTGTTCCATGGTCAAAAAGTTATACCTGGAGAGCAGAATCAAATAAATCATAAGAAATAATTTTAAAAACACATTCAGTCAGTGTTTCCGTACACTGAGTCGAAAATCCGAATTCTGGATCCTGGTGTATGGATACTTCGACCGCTGCACCCACACTAAACACCCCGAACTGAAAACCACACTCATAACACTTAACACTATTGATACATATAAAATTTTATATTCCTATTTCTTTAGTAGAATCGAATCCTCTGATAACACTTTGTGACAACCCATCCCCCGGGGCCAGTGCTGTGACTACCCCAAGCCCGCCATCCATAAGTTAGGAGTTGGTGACTAGCACCGAAAGGTGTATTCCATAAAATGGGAAGGCATTTCCTTTAAACATGTACAAACACATGGTTCGAGAACACAACAAGAAGAAAATGTGAAGTAAAATGATGTAGTAATAGTGTACTGAAAGTAAATGGGCCGGAATACAAGCCCAACTAAAAAGTACAAGTAAAACTGAAAAGAGAAAGCAACCCATGGATCGTCCACTGAGAATACAACCTGAAGGGTATGTACAGATCGCCTCTTAGCACTCTTCATCCTCCAATCTCCTCTACATACCTCCTAAATCCATCTCCCTCAACCTCAGCCCAACTGTTTGTCGGCTGCACAAGACACAACAAGGTGCGGGTGAAGCCCATGCAGGGTTGAGTATAACAATACCCAGTAGGGACCCTGAGACCCACAAAGGTCTCTCATAATTCCAAAAAGGAAATCACAAAGCATGATATCAATCAAAAAACAAAGCAATAGACATAGCTCAAATAGAATCTCAACTCAAACCAGGTTTTCAGGGAAGTATAGAAGTAAAGATGATCAGTCGCGAAGCTAGATCATATTATTCTATCAAGAGGCACTGTTGCTAACCATACAGAGTCTGACCCACATAGGATCGATAGGTAACTAAACCAAACATTGACCCACACAGGATATGATCTACCCAGGATCAGTATATCATTGAACCACTACGGGTCGCTCTAAGGCTTGTCCTCGTCGGGTCACGAGGTGTTGATCCACACAGGACCGCTAGGTGATGATCCATAGAGGATTGATGGGTGTTGATCCACACATCACCTCTCAGTGCTAATCTACATAGGACCTCTTGGTTCTGACCCATATATGACAGCTAGGTATTGGCACACACAGGTTCACTCAGTACTAACCTCTGTATGATCTGTCTCCAACCTCCGCCTCACTACCAGCCACTGGATTCCTACTCATAGCATGCTTGATTCTAGGAGAACCGCTCCTCAAGCCTTCAGTCATATTTCAACCATCACTAAGTCCCATGAAGAAGTTACCTAATGATCTGTCACATCATAAGGGTTACAACACAACAGACGGTGCGTCTATCGGATTCCTAGTCTGTAAGTTAGAAGCGTTTTAGCTCCGGGGGCCCAGTTGGAATCGGGTTCAATCCAACTCGGTTGTACACAAAATATCTCCAAAACTCAAGTGGAGTATATCAAAATGACCTTATTGATCCAATTGTCCCAACACTAAAGATGGTTCATCAAACTAACATTCGGTTCTCAGGATGTGGCCCTTTAAGTGTTTCTAGGCCTGGTGATCCTCGGGTTCGGTCCGAACCTAATAGACTGACCCGGGCCAAATTGATATGGGGTGGTCCACAGATGATTCAGATTTATAAGACAAATTCTTGCTTGGCCCACAAAGGGGGATGGGCCATATAGGGCATCCCACAAAGGTGTGGCCCGATAAGTAAGGGGGCGGCCCGGTAGGGCGGCGCCCCTGTCCGAGGGGTAGTGCCCTCCACATCCGGAATGATGGGTTTGACCCCCTGGAATCCTGTACTCCAGAATGGCCCAGAGGTCGTTCGGTTTGCAAAGCAGCAACACCACGTGGGTGCCGCTCGGTCACTGCAGAACCCACCGGAGGCGCGGGTTCAGCCTCCACTGCAGCTTCGGTCACAACTTCTGATTGCAGTCGGCACTCTGGACATGCCGTCTCTTGCTCTCTGGTGGCATGGTGGTCAGGCCACCTCCCTTTCTGTGGCCGGTTGTCATATCGGCTGCCTCCTCTGTTCGCCGCAGCTGATGAGCCGTGGCCCTTTTCTCACCAGCAGTGCACCGCACCACCTCCACAACAAGCTGGTTCCAGCAATTCTAATAACTGCTGCAGATTTTTTTCATGGCCTCCTCTTTGGGCATGCATCAACACACCTCCTCCTTCATATCATGTCGGTGGCTCTGTGCCAACGGTCTTCCATGGAGGGTGTACGATTAGCAAAGTGGTGGAGGGTTCGGGTCATGTATGTTGGGCTCGTGACCTCCACGTTAGCTCCTAAACAAGGGGGAGGATAAAGGGAGTTCAATAAATTCATTTGAATTAAAAAAAAAAAGAAATCAAAACCCATACCTTGAAAACCCATTGGAGAGTGTCTGTTCTTGAAGGTGGAACGGTGATCTTCGTTCCCCCAACAGGCTTCCAACGACACTGCTCATACATCATCCTCTGGTTCGTGGTTCGATGTCACCTGTTACCTCCTGCTAGGATCAGCTTCATTCTCTAAGGGGTCGGCATCACGACACTCCTTCAACACATTGTTACTTGGCGAAGATGTGCTGATACCCCTCCCTAAGCTTCATATATATAGGAGAGGTGGAGGGTAAGTAACGACGTGGGGAATTAAAGGGGGTCATTAATTAAGAGCCTTCCAAATTCCTCAATGACGTCGTTACTTAAGATTGTAGTGTCATTCCATTTAATGGATTGAGACACTATAGTCCCCACACACCGTTTATCTATTGGAGGTTATGAACGAATGATAAAATAATGAAATTATTTTATTTCCTTTCTTTTTAAATGTCACAATACTTGAATTTTTCTCCAGACCTGCTGTGGTTAATGTAAAGTCTCCCTTAAGCGAATCTCGGTGCTACGGATTTAATGGTTCCCTCATAATTTTAATCCGAGAACCGGTTCAAATTTTATAAAATTCCTCTCACACATTTACTGAACGTACCTTAAAAAACTTCAGAAATTTATTTCGGGCACACCGGGCCTCGGAATCAGGCGCCGTTAATTTTCACAAACTCGTAATAATTCTATATAATTAAAAATTTAAATTGAAAATCTGGGTCTTCAAAATTAATATAACTAATGGTGTTGTGATTAAAATCCTATTTGATATGATTTGAAATGATCATAGTGTGACAAATGAAAAAAAGAGGGGTGTCAATATAGATATGTATATAAAATATTCATGTGAATGTATGTATGTGCTTATGTATATGTGTGTCTATGTATATATATAAAATATTCATGTGAATATATGTATGTTCTAGAAAAGTCTTATTAATGTCGGCGAAGATAAAGGGGGGTCCCCTTTATTAGTGCTCCAAAGAGCGCTGATAAAGACCCATTTTATCAGCGCTAAAAAAAGTGATGATAAAAGGGGTCTTTTATCAATAATAAAAAGAAGCACTGATAAAAGGGTCCTTTATCAGCTCTTTCTTTTTAGCGCTGATAAAATACCCCTTTTATCAGCGATTTTTTTAGCACTAAAAAAACAAAAAAAATTTAAAAAATTTAAAAAAAAATTAAAAAAAATTAAAAAATTTAAAAAATTCATGTCAATCGGGGGGGATTTATAGCGCCTGATCCCCCCTTTTAACAGTGATTTTCATCCCCTCCAACACTCGCACATACCCCCCTCCACCCTTTATCAGTGCTAGCCCCCAAATCCACCCCCATGTGTGTGCCCCTGCCTCCACTAGGTTTTGAACTCGAGACCTCCCCCCTGTGAAAAATGTGACATATTCTTTTCCTCAATCATTAGCGCGTAGAGCTCATCACAGGCTTCGATTTTATATGTTGTAGAGCTCAAACAGACACCCAGATCAAAAGTTATGGTCGTTTGAAGTTTGAGTTACGTTTTCAACATATTTTGGATCTTTTTTTATTTTTTTTTAATTTTTTTAGTCTTCAAATTGTTATTAAATGACTATTACTCAATAATTAGAAAATTTTTTATTAAAATTTCTTTTAAAATTTTTTTATAAGCCATTTTCACTAAATATCGTATATATTAAGTGTAATTGTATATTTATGATTATCTAAAATATATTTTAAATTATATTTAAAAAATATATATTATATTTATATCAATATAACTATATCTATATATTTAAAAATTAATATATATTTTTTAATGAATATTTTTTGGAAGTAGACCCTTTATCAGCCCTTTTAAAAAAAACACTGATAAAGACACCCCTTTATCAGCTCTACTAAAAAAGCACTGATAAAGGGGTACCATTTAACAACACTAAAAAAATCAATGTTAAAGGGGGTACCTTTTTCAGCGCTTTTTTAGCACTGTTAAATATACCCCTCTTTATCAATGCTTTTTCGTTAGTACTGATAATGGCGGGCGCTGTCCATGCCCAATTTTATGGTAGTATAAATATGTATGTGTATGTGTACACATGTGTGAGTAAATGTGTGTATGTATATCTATGAGTATGTGTATGTGTATGCATGTGTATGTGTTTTCACATATATTGTCCATATAAATGTTTATGTATGTATTTATGTATTTAAATGTAATTTTATGTGTGTGTTTGGTTATATATGTATATATATATATATATATCTGTGTGTGTGTGTGTGTGTGTGTATATGAATATGTATCTGTATTTATGTATATGCTTCTCTCTGTAAGTGTGTTTATGTTTTTGTATAAGATCACAATTGGTAAACCCTAGAGCATCTATATTCTTAATTAAGCCAATCATTTTGACCATATGAGGTCCATATGGTGCACCCAATCCATGTTTTCACATAAATGGTTCATTAGAGATAACACAGCTCACCTATCTAGCTCTTTTTTGATAAATTTCACATTGAGTGAGAATTTTATATGCATCCATGTTCTCATGTGAACTCTTATGTGCATCAGACATGGAAGATAAAATCCAACACTATAATTCTAGCCACAAATAGAAAAAAGGGACATATCCAGGATCATGGGGTCTACAACTATAAACATCCACCATTGCATATTCAACCTTTAAATGTTCTAGTTAAAAGCATTGATAAGGAAAGTATCTTTATCAGTGATGAAAACATGCTCATACAGGGTGCCTTTTATTAGTTCCAATAAAGAAGTACAATTAAATGGTGATTTTTATCAGTGCTATAAAAAATCACTCATGAAAGGGTTCCTTTTTCAGTTCTATTACAAAAGTGTTGATAGGGGGCTATATCAGTTCTTTTATACAAGCGCTGATAAAGGATCAAATTTATCATTACTTTTTTACTAGCTATAATAAAGATTTTATTTCCTATAAAAATTATATTTCCCTAAATATAATATATTAATATATAAATATATTTATATTGATATAAATATAACATTTTTTAAAATATGATTTAGATAAGAATAATTACTCATTGACACTTAATATATGAGATATTTTGTGAAAATGTCTAATAAAATAAAAAATTATTAATATTATTTAATAATTCTATAATTATTGTCAAGTAATAATCACTTAAAAACAATTTTTTTAACCCCCCTTTTGAGGGTTGACGGGGAACCCTTACAAGACCCGTAGGCTCATAGATTACATGGCCCGTAGGCTTAGGAGATTACATGACCCGAAGGTCTTAGGAAATTCAACCAGACTATCTACAAGGAACTGCCCCTCCCCAGCATCTGCATCTTGATAGTAGCTCTCCACCTTTGTATGGCCATCTGGCTAGGATTCCCATGCAAGCACAGGCTGGTACCAATGGCATAGTCATACCCTCTCAATCTGACAATCAATTTGGCTCTGCTCTGGTGAGTGCACCTGCTCTAAATCCTCTTCTGGGGCTACTCCTTTTTTGTAGTGTGTCTGGGGCCTGGATTCATGTGGTCCGAAGGCCTTGGGGTGGACCTAAGGCCTTAAGGTGGCCCGAAGGCCTTGATAATCAGCTTTCCTGAAGTCCTTGGGTGGCTCGAAAGCCTTGCAGGACTGGAGAACCAAATCGGTGGCCTGAAGGCCCAAATGGATTAATAGTTCCAACTGCTAATGTACCGAACATTGTCTGCTACAGTGCCTGTTATAGTACTGCTATTGTACTACTACAGTAACTCAAAAATATGCCTCCACATTGATTAGGGAAACCTTGTTCATTTTTTTAGGTCAAAAAATGCCTAAAAGTCCTTCAAAACTATGTTTTTTGTTGGGATTCCTTATTTTTTTTAATATATGATAGTACCTCAACCTCATTTAAGAGATTATTTTTTTTCTTTTTCCATGGACACTAAATTTATTCCTAGTTCATACATTCATATAGACATTAATTTTTTAAAATTTCGTCATTTTTTATAAATTAGTTGTATTTATAATTAAATATATGCATTTTTACTCATATTTACTTATAATAAATTGATTGTATACATACATATTTAAACATATTTAATTTAAAATGTATTTTTAAATGTATTAACAAAGTTGCAAAAAAATATTTATTATTCATTTTATTTAGAGTAAAAAATTATCCATTTTATTTACGTTATAAAAAATGAATTAATATGTATATATATACCTATATAAGTAATGTTTATATATAAATATGTGTGGGTCAGTAAACTAATATATAGACACATTAATTTTATAATATATTTAAATCTATACATATATATATATATATATTTATACGTGTATGTGAGAAATATAAATTTGGATGTGTGTGTGTGTAAATATGAGTTTATGTGTATGTGTATCAATATTTTCAATATACCTCATATATAAAATTATTTTTATAAATATATAATTATCATTAATTATAGTATATAAAAGTATTTATAATAAAAAAAATTAAATACATTATAAAAATTTTGTCTAAATACACAATTAAATATAGATACGTGTACATATATATATAAATATATTTACATATAACTAAATATATCATTTATAAAATATATATATCAATATGTTGACATATTTTAAAAATTAATTTTAATATAAATATATAAATCATCTGTGAGTATTTATTATCCCTTTTATTTAAAAAAATATCTAATTTTTTATACAATATAAAAATATAACAATATATATACTTATACAAATGTATATATAATGTTCATATATACCCATATGTGAGTACTAATAAACACACACAAACACGTATATATATATATGATTATTAATATATGATATATTTAAATAAATATAACTGTGATTATATTATATTAGGTATTGTTGGTACAATTACAACCAAACAACTGACATAGACAACACCTATCATATGAAGAGTGTCCCACTAACCCCCACAGGGATGGGAAACCCATTATGGGACGTTAATTATATATTAATTGGCCTTAGGCCAAGGATTTCATAGCCCGTGTCCCACTCATCCATCCACCTACATGTACAATGGTTCCATGATACACTGATGCCTTTTCCCATCGGGAGATCCCTCATCTTCCAGAGTAGAGGCCACACATCCAATCCACCATCATCCATCCAGTTGTTCTACCACGCATTCCAACCATCTTATATGTGTGTGTGTGTGTGTGTGTGTCTTAAATAGTTTACTACATATAAAAATAAATATAAATATTGTAAAATTGAAAACAAAACACGATCAGTTGATTTTTAATGGGAATTAAAATGCAAAATGGAGGTCACATGATAAATTTCCAGCATGAGGAGTTATTTGAGGGAGCTATTCTAGCACTGAGGAAGGGTGGGTAGGTTTTTGTGAGTGTTGATAAGGGGTTCATGGGTGCATGACGGCGGGTTGGGGAGTGGATTTCACTGAGCATGGTTATAATGAGTGCTATGAAAGTTTGATGTTGTGGTGTGTACAAAACAAATGGTTTGTCAAAAAAATTCAACACAAAAGTAGTGGTTGATAAAGAGTTTCTTTATCTATGGTTTTTTAGTGCAGTTAAATCCATCCCTTATGAGAGATTATAATATAAGTGATAAATGAACCCTTTATCTGTGTAAAAAAACTTCTAGTAAAGGATCCCATTATCAATGTTTTTTAATGATGATAAAGGTCGACTTTTAAAATTTCTCCATTAGTTAGTACTATCTTATCACTGATATAGCATATTTTTAGCGGTGTTAAATTTCGAATCTGTATTAGTGGTCATGGATAAATCATTTTATCTATAGGTTATTTGGTGTGGAACCTGGTTCACAATGGACCAATATTTATGATCATGAATCTCATGGATTTAATCTAGTTCATGTGGGTGACCAATGACCATAGTCATGGAGACCATGGATAAATTCACATTTTGAAAAATGGTGTTCATCGAGTTTAGATCTCGAGTCACCCACATGTTAACGAATATATACTACCACAAATCTATGTTACTTTTATTTACATATACATAAATATATATATATATATATATATATATATATAATTTTATAAACATATATAATTATTATTATTAAAAATATTATAATTTTTGTCCTACTATACAAATCTATAGCCATGGTTTTAAATGACTGAAGCTACAGGGTCCAGATGTTGGGGTTAGAGCCATGGTTTATTAGAACCCATAACTACAACCCTCTATCTCACCACCGTATATTCATAAGCCTAGATTCCCATGGTTATAGGCTATATATTTCCATAGGCTCTAGTATCCCATGGCTACAAACTCTCACCACATCGCCCTACAACCATGGGTATGAGCAGTCGTGGCTACATGGCTTCTTTTACCACAGGCTCATGCCACAGGTTACTATAGCCCCATCCATACCACCCTATGACCACATGCAGGAGCTTCTCATTTCTAGAATCTATTTTAAATTCCCTTTTCATGGGAAATGTTTATCCCATATTAGAATGGGTAATGATATAGGAACATGAAACAACTACTCATGGTTATATGTAACCTATATCCATGGGCATTTTCAGTGGGATATAGGAGACCTATAACAATGGAAAATTTTGATTGTGGTTATAGGTCCACTTCTACATATCTTTTTTCCAGTATTGAGTGTATATCCCATGTATTTTATATAAATATTGAGCTCATATTCAATCATAACCATATAAGGAAAATCATAATCTATGGATTATAAAACATAAATGATTCTTTCATATCATAATATAAAGAATAAGAACATGTACCACAATTGTAAGATAGTTCCACCTATGAGGATTTATTTCTCCAATATAGATCATAGTGATATAAAGGTCAAAAAACACTATATTTTTATAAAATAAAATAAAATCAATCTTTAATTACATTATAATAGTTTTCCAAATAAATGAGATGAAGTAATTTTAATTATTTTATTAATCTAAAATTATATCATTATGTACCAATACTCTTTAAAATTTACCATTAAATTTAATTTTTCATGGACATTATAGTGACAATGATTCATAATTTCCTCCCCAAAACATATAATTTATCCAAATAAATTATTCTTGGTTACTTGTTGGGTGTGGTTTTTGAGAACTAACTTCTTTGTACTTTATGAAAAACATGTATTCATTGTTCTTAATATTAATAAGGAACATATCACATCATTATTATTCTTATGTGTCAAATAGTATGTTACAATTTCATAATGGTAGTTGTCACACTAAAAGATCATAGAGGATCCCCACAATAATCAGAACCCATAGGTATTATGAAACTATTGTTGAATAAATGTTCTACATCCAGATGATATCATTTGAGGGACACAAATGATTTAGGCTATCAGGGGTGGAGACTCATTGGACTTTGAGGCTCCTTCTCACGGTTTATACCCTTGGTAATATATATTAGGGTATTATGAGAATGAGACCTTCTAGTTGGAAATCCTCATTTATGTGTTCCATTGGATGTTCCTATATGTAGATATCTGTATTGGTCCTTAGACATTATGATAATTGTTAATAAGTATTTTAATTCAACTAAATTGATGTATTGACGAAATCCATTATGATATATGTTCATGAAGAGGTACGATACATTGGGTGTGTCACAAGTAATATTGCATTAATGAATAATGTGATAAAGGATTTACCACTTTTGTTTCATATGGGATGTTAATATTTCAATCCCTTTGATAGAAATTATATAGCCTAAATTAATCAAAGGTCATGGTGTTTTATAGGAAAGTAATATTTTCGGAGTTTCAAAGAGGGAGATATCAAGCCTACAGGTTGGTGGAACTAGCATGCAACCTGCACGATTAGTAATATATTTATAAAGGTATTATATTATGCAGTTTGTGTATGTATGTGGTATCATGTATTTGGATATTAATTTCATTCTATATGGATGCTTTGGCATGTTACCAGATGATAACCATTGAATTTAGGCTGGTTTACTTAATTCCACTATGAAAGAGGCCTAGTGGATCACAAATAAGTTTCTACAGAATCCTAGTTAAAAAATATATTATTATTTATTATATAATATATTTAATCAATATTATTCCTCCATGTGTTTTAATAATTATTTATATATTCTTGATCGCATTTATTCCAACCCAAGTTATTCGATAGAATATATTATGAGGAGAATGATTAATAAATATTTATTTTCTATTTAGTAAATAAAATATTTATTAATTTATTTATTTTTGAATAATGAAGTTATATATATTTAATAAATAAATAGCCATTGTTCTTGGCCTGATAAATATTTTTTGGAATGGTGGACTGAGCTTAATGATTTGGTGAAAAATAATAAATATTGAATTTTATTTAAATAAATAATATTTAATTATACATCACAAGTTAAGTTCATGTCAAGAAATAATAGTATTGTTATTATTATATGACATGGGGTTTTATAAGGATTAAATAAAATAATCATGGGAACTTGTGTAATTATTTTATTTTAACCCTAACAATATAAACACCAAATTATGTTATTTTCACAAGAGATATAATACATTTTTTTATGTTCAAAACAATCATGGAGAATCCTCTCAAGCCTAGAGATCTCCCATATATAAGAACACTATTATAATAGTGAGAAATACCCTTCTACCGGATCGAGGAGAATGATTTGGAAGCAGTTCTCAATGCAATCAGTAGTGGATGACATAAGATCAAGGATCATCCATGCTATCTCACAGAGAATCCTTTCGTGATGTCCTGTGATTCCAAGAGCACGTTTATATCATCTCTAGGGGAATATTATACTTGGTTTCAACAACACAATGACTATTCACCACAAATCTATCACCAGATTCATCAATAATGAAATAATTCCTTAGAGATAATTCGTTATCTAATTAAATTTATTATAAACAATATATGTTGATATCCACTCTCTCATTTATGGTATTCTATCCCTTGTCTATTTATTAGATTCAATTCTGTTGATCAATATATTAATTTTTTCCTATATCTCAAATTGATTTTGGATTATGGAAAAAATAAATTATTGTGATGTGCCTATCACATGCTTCCATTGTGCATGGAAAAAATAAGTGGTATCAGAGTGGAAGAAAATGTCTTATAATTATTTATTTATTTTTTGTGATTTATGAATGTGTATTTTAGTTTTCCAATTCATGTTTAATGAATTTTTTAATATGAATTGTGATATTTTTTTATTCCCTATTCTTTTCTCATAGATCTAATCGAGTTGTTTCCTTTGATGATCAAAATAAAATCGAGGAACTCATCCAAAGGTTCCATGGTTTCTTTCTATAAAACAACAGACTACACACTGTGTAATCAGATTTTTGCACTATCTAGTCATGTTCAATGAATCAATAATTATTTTGGATTTTAATTCAGGTCGTATTCATTGAATACACAAAGTAAATTTCCCACATGTTGACCCGAATTTAATGGCGCACGGTCAGCCAGACTACACGCCCTCTAGCACACATACATTGTGTGTAGTCCCTTTGAGTCAAATATAGTCCATGTATTCAATAAAAGTCCATGTTGACTGGTTACCATGTAAAAAAGAGTCAACATGATGTTTGGCCCATTGAAAATGTCTTATACTACAAATTTTCAATGGCACAAGCAATACGCTGAGACCCTAGGAAAATTTATTAGATAGATGGTGAGAGATATACAAGCCATGTTGATTGGATTTACACATTGCGTACTTTTACCAAATACCCAAAATTAAAATTGATTTATTTTACTATGAAAACCTTGATAAATGTACTTGCATGTTGTTGTAACGATAGGACACTCCATGTGATAGGTTTTAATATAAATAAATTTTTATATGATTAATTCATATCATGATAATGTTCAGATATGCATATTATGTATGAGTCATATTACATGTTTTCACTCAAGGTGGATTAAATAAAAACATATGACCAATAAATTAAGAAACTTGTGTAATAATCTATGAAGTACATGATTTGAAAGTACATGAAAAGTCATGTATAACATATTGTAGAAGAATGAAATAGCATATGATTATAATATATGTTTAGTAGAGTCAGACTATTATTCCTTGTATTGCCTCCAAGGTACAATTATGTACACTATTTATTTTAAATGAGTTTTTTAAATTTGTTTAAAATTATAATTTATGATAATATCATGGAAATTCATATAAAAATAATTTAAAATAATTGATTAATTATATACAATAATTAATCAATTCAAATTCTACTTATGTCAAATACGAATGATTGATAACTAAATTCCAGTTTTATTACATGCGAAATTTGTTGCTTGATTTTGGATGATCATGAGCTAGAACAGACCTTTGTATGCAAATTATTTAATTTAATTTATTATTATATAAATTTTTTTCATGTGTGCCTCCTATCCTCTTTTTTTAAGGGCCTACATGATCATGGTTCCTTTTATGAAATTCCATTTCCAACTCAATTGCATGTTAGTAAATGTAACTTGTAAGGAGCTCCAAAGCTAGTGGAGGTGGTTCAGGTTCGAAGTCGAGGAGAATCCAATATAGGTAAATATATAGGTGGATAGTTGGAATGTTGTAACATGAACCTTATTATTTCAAGGTGTTTTCTCATAGGTCAATAGTATGATTACCCAGTAGTTGATAAACTACCCACTAGTATGATGACATGGTCATACAGACTTATTATTTTATATCTGTTAGTTTCATGGTTATTTCATTATTTATCTCTTATCACGATCATATAATTAATTAATTAATTAATGAGCATACAAGATATAACAAAAATAAGTTTTCATGTGTCTAAATATTACATATGACATTGGAAATCACTTATATAATCCCAATGAATATTAGAAAGAATTTAATAAAGATAATAATTAGAAATTTATATATAAATGTATAAAATCCCTCAATAAAATATTGTGTCAGTATAGCCTTGCAATACTTTAGTTTAAATCAAACCATAGTTTAAAGTTATTGAGCAGCAAACATTGGGGGAATTCAATTATTGGGTAATTCTAACATGAGTATTTGGGTTGACATAACTTGGATCACATCAAGCATTGACTTCCAAGAAGGATTTGGTTTATGTAAGAAGAAAAGTATGATGAAATATAAATTAATGATTTCATGATTAGGGAGTCCACTCAGTATATCAAGGAACTGTGATTTAATGATGTTCGCATTTGAATTCCTACTAAAACCATTCATGTTGGATAACCATCCAAATATGGGGTAATAAGAAAGTTAATAAGGATATATGTGCCTAGAATATCCGTAAAAAATGCTATTTTGAATCCAATGGTGAGGACTATTGGGTTTTAACAAAATAGTTGGAGAATTATAAATATAAATATTATTTACTTGTATAAATATATCACAAAATTTATATAAAATTTGGTCATCCTATTTTGTAGAAACATCAATAAAATGACATCAAAATTATAATTGTGATTCATAATTGATAAGGAAAAAAATCACATCAGTGCAAATTTCCAAGAAATTCAAAGGTTCCTACATGTCACCCTTCATCATGAAAGGAAATTTGCGCTGGATGAACTGTCACCAGTTGAATTTGGAAATGAGGAAGTTATAAAGATGTATATATCTATGAGAAACATCATAATGATTCTAAAAATTTTCAGTTCATTATGATATCATCCATGTCTAATTAGATTTTAATCCATCATGTGCAATAGATGCCTATAGAATGATATATCACCTTATGGATCTCTATCAAAATAGGCTGAGGCAAGAGAGGTATTAGATCTCCAATTATTTTTTGACAACTAGACAAAGAGATTCTACGCCAGCTGGTCCTCATGTAGTCAAGCTTATCAGCTATATTGAATTCCTGGAAATCACGGTATTTAATTCCCATATGAGTTATCAACTGATCTCATTCATTCATCATTTCCCAAGATCGTTTCCATCATTATTTTTAATCAAAAAATGATCAATAATGATAAGAATAATTCTTAAACTCATACATTAATTTGCTAAGTGGGATTGGACATAGGCATTGACAAACCCACAGTACTTATGGTGAATTATTAAAGGAATAAAAAATAAAATTGGACCAATAATTATAAATAGTCTAAATCGTCTATGAACTATCATAAAAAGAAGAAGAAGAACTAATGGAAGGGAAAATAAATAGGGTAGTATGTTTTTCATGTAGAAAGTTAGGCCACTAGAAGATGAACTGCATTAGAAGAATGGGGAAGCTAATGTTTTGTTTTTTATTGAGGGTAATATTTTAATATCTAAACATTGTGTATTAGATACATCTTTTGGGTCTCACAATGATATCCAAATTCAAGAACCTTGTAGGTTCAAAAAGATTACCAGAGGAGAGGTGGATCTGAGAGATTCAAATGGAGAGAGGCTAGCTTTTCTAACCATTGGTGAATACCACATTTCATTTCCCATAAGAACAATTTTGGTTTTAAAATATTGTTATTATGTACCAATATTTACCGATAATATAATTTTTGTGTGATTTTTGGATACATATATGTTTATATTGTAATTTGGAAATAAAATTGGTTTCTTCTATTAGGAAAGAATATAATATAGTATGGAACATTTTAATAATTGTTTGTATTTATTAAATTTTGAAAAACATTTGATGGAAATAGATAATCAATCTTGTTCACTTGACTCATATAACACCAAGTTGTGTCATCACCATCATGTTTATGTAAACAAGGAGCATTTTTAAATTCTCTATCAAGGGGATTATTTAGAATCTCTTGATATAAAACAAACTAAAATATGCCATGCATGATTAAAATGGAAAATGACCAATACACCATTTGGTAGTCAGGGTAAAAGGGATATATAGCTTCCAGGATTAGTACGCGTTTATGTATCATGACCATTTCTAGTATAATCTAGATGTTGTTATTCTTAAATCATAATATTTACTAATGACATGAGTAGATATGGCTATATAAACATAATGAGGTATAAATCAAGGCCCTTTGAGAAATTCAAGGAATTTAAGAATGAATTAGTGAATAAACTTGGTAAGAAGATAAATATTCTTCGTTTGGATCGATGTGGTGAAAATATAATCCAAGTGTTCATCCACTCTCTACGAGAGTTTGGGATTCTATCTCAAATCACTACACCTTATAAAAAATAGATGAATGGTGTTATTGAATGGAAGAATCATGCCTTCTTAGACATGGTAAGATTGATTATGAGTCATGTAGATCATTAATTGTCATTTTGGGGATATTCATTATAAACTACCAAATACACATTAAAGCAAGAACAAACCTAAGAGGAAAATAGAATTCCCTTCGATTAATGTGGTGGAATGAAACCCATTTTAACGTATACATGTGTTTGGGGTTGTGAGACATTTTTAAGGCCATATCAAGAAACAAACTAGAATGTTGAGGGAAAATATACATATCTAATGAATATCCATGTAAAAAAAGGGAAGCTACCTATACAACCCAACAGACAAGAAAGTAATTGTTGTCAGACAAGTCATATTTGTTGAGAGGGATGACATCCTGGAAAAGGATAGTGGGAGATAGATTTACATTGGAATAGTTGATTCTCAAGATACACAATAGTTGGTATAAGAACAAATTCCACAACTCCCCATGGAAGATGTTTTTCCCAAAACATAAGTACATTATATGATCATACTAGATGTAAGTGAACCAGAGGGATATGGTTTTCTTATCACTAAGGATGGTGAATAATTATTGGTTAATGATAATTAACATATATTTTACAAGGAGACTGTAGAGAGATCATAAAATTTATGATAGAAAGAATACATGAATTATGAAATAGATTCCAAGTATCAGAACTATGTTTGGGTTCTATTTGATTCACCAGTTGATGTAAAACCTATCAGATGAAAATTGATATTCAAGAGAAAAATGGAAATGGAAAGGAATGTAGGTAATTATAAAGAAATGATAGTGGATAAAGGGTTAAAAAAACATCATGAAAATGAATATGATGAATATTTGTATGTTTATATATTTAAATTTTACATAATACTACTTGAAATAGAAACTTACCATGACAATGATATTTGGAAGATGGATGTCAAAACTGCATTCCATAATGGGAACCTTTAGGAGGATGTCTATATGACACAACAAGAAGGTTTTGTGACTCCATGTAATGATAAAATGATTTTAAAGTTATATATATATCTATTTATGGATTTAATTAAGCATCCAGGTCATGGAGAATTTTATTTGATGATGTAATAAATTAAATTGGATTCATTAAGAATGAATTTGATCTATGTGTTTGCAAATGTTTTTTAAGAAATCAGTCATTGTCCTAGTTGTGTATATTGATAAAAAATTACTTATTGGAACTGACATACCAATCTTAAAATATGTTAAGGACTGGTTACACATGTGCTTCTATATGAAGGACCTTGGTGAAGAATTCTATATTATATAGATCATGATAATTAGTGATAGATACAATAGGATTATTCGACTAAGTCAATGTACATATATTTACTGGATATTGTAGAGATAAAATATGGAACAATACAAGAGGGGATTGGTTTTAGTGTCACATGGTTTAAATATTTCTTCAAAAATTTGTTACCAGATCCAACAAGGTAAAGATAAAATGAGTATGATCCCATAAGCTTCAGTGATAGGATCAATAATGTATTCCATTTGTTGTACTAGACTTGTTGTTGCCTATGAATAGAGCATGTTAGGACGATATCAGGAAGATATAGGAGAACAACATTAGACTTCTATTAATGTTATCCTTACGTATCTGAAAATAACTAATCATATGTTCCTGGTGTATGGATAAGATGAGGATCTAGTCATTAGGGGTTATACATATGTTGATTTTCAGAAATATCAGAATGATCTGATGTCACAATTGGTATATGTTTTATATCTCAACAGAGGAGTTGTGAGCGGGAAGAGTTAGAAGCATCCAGTTGTCTCTGATTCTATAACTGAGTTTGAGTATATAGCATCTTATGATGCATCCAAGTAATACATTTGGATTAAAATCATTGTTAGGGATCTTGATATTGTACTTAGAAATAAAGTACATATAACATTATATTGTGATAATACTGGAGTGGTAGATCATGCAAAATAGCTAGGGTCACACTTACAAACAAACCACATACTCCAAAATTATCAACATATTCTTTCAAACTCATTTAGTTTTACATCATATGGTAAGAACATATATGAGGTATCCTAATCACTGAGTAATTTAGATCGAACATCGAGGAGGAGTTCTACATTTATGGGACTTTTATAAAAGGGGTGATGTTTTAGAGATCAGATCACCAATGAATGAGAACATAGTACACCCCTTGACTAAAGGTTGGTCTTATCAAAATAATGCGTATCATGTGAGAGCTATTGGTCTGAATATTGGTAGCAATTGGCTCAATTAAATGTGGGAGTCCATTTGAATTGGTTATCTAGCACCAAATTCTTTTTTATTTATGATAAACAAGTATTAATTATTTTTAATATTAATAAACTACTTGTGAAATCATTATTGCTCTTCTGCATGACATAGTATGTGATGATGTCCTAAGGGTAGCTGACACACTAAAAGGTTATAGATGTTCTCTGCTATATATGATGAGAACACAAAGGTGCTATAACATTATTATTGAATCAACATTCTATAGGCATATGATATCATTTTAGGGGAAAACTTGATACAATCTATTAGGGTTGGAGACTCATAGGACTTTGTGGAACCTTCTCTTAGGGTACACCCTTGGTAATATCTAGTAAAATATTATTAAAATGGAACCCTCTAGTAGGAAGTCACCTTTTATATGTTTCATTGGATGTTCATATCTACGGATATTTGTATTCTTCCTTAGACATTATAATTATTATTCATGAGTACTATGAGTCACGTACTTTGATGTATTGAAGAAAACAATGATGACAAATTTTTACAGTGAGGTAGATTACATTGAGTGTGAAATGAGTAATATTTCATTAATGAATAATGCGAGAAAGGATTTATCCCTTCTGTTCCTTAACTAAAGTTAATATATGAGGCTCTTTGATGGAAATGATATAGCCTAAATAAGTCAATGGCCATGCTATTCTATAGGCAAGTTCGATTTCTATAATGTAAATAAATCATATATCCAGCATATAGTTTGATGGCACTATCTTGCAACCTACTCAGTATGAGATATTGTTGTAATGGAATTATAATACACTATAATGCTCTATATGATGTAACATTTCATTGCAACATTAACTTAATTCTATAAGGGTTACATTGTGTGTTTTTAGACGCTAACCTTGTACTTTATGCTCGTTCACCTAATGCCACTGAGAAACAGGACTGGAGGGTAACATAGAAAGTGTATCTAGAATATCTGTTAAATAATATATTATTATTTATTACATAACAGGTGGAAAAATATAATTCCTTCATTTTTTCTAATATTTATTCATTCATGATTGATATAATTTAATATATCACGAGTTATTCAAGAGGATATATTATGAGAGGATTGTTTATTAAATATTTATTTTCTCTTTAGATAATATAATATTAATTTATTTATTTTCAAATAATGGAGTGATATTTATTTAAAAAAAATAGACACTATTGAAGGATTGATAAATATTATGGAGGAATAGCGGGCCATGTTTAATGGTCAGGTGAGAAATAATAAAATAATGAATTTTTTTAGTTAAATAATATTTTTTTAATAATTCGCAAGTTAAGAACTTGTCATTAAATAATAATATTTTAATTATTAATTTACATGGTTTTTTTCTAGGATTAAAAAAATAATCAAGGGCACGTGTGAAATTATTTTATTTCAGCTGTAGAAAAATAAATACGCAATTATGTTATTTTTTTCAAGAGAGTAAATTCACTTGTTGGTTTTTCAAAAATATCTTGGATAATCCTCTTAGTCCTAGAGAGCTCCCATCTCCATGAAAACTCCCATAAATTAAGATCAATACTCCTCCACGTGATCAAGGAGAACACATTGGAATTGGTTCTTGATGAGATCAATAGTGGATAATACAACTATAAGGATCAGATGTGTTAATACACAGAGACTCCTTCGGCGACCTATGGAGATTTCTGGACCACTTTGGATCACCTCTATAATAAATCAACATTTTTTCCCTAAAAATTATGGTTCACCAAATATCATTCTCTAGATTCAACAATATTGAAAGAATTACTTAGTGGAAATTATTTATCTATTTAAATTAATTATAAAAAATATGTGTTAGATCTCCTCTATCTTAGTTATAGAGTTTTATCACTTTTCTATTCCATTGATTTAATTTTGTTCATAAAGGCATTCATCATCACATAGAAATCAGATTGATCATCAGTTAATGGAAAAAATAAATTTTGGCCACCACTTATCACGCACTTCTAATACAACTGGAACCTATAGTATTTAGGTTAACAATTATTCCAACTGCTAACTCAATACACTTCAATCCATTCAGTGGACTCTTAAATATATAATTCCGGATTCATATTTCTAGTACACATGACTCTAAGTATAATCAAGCCATACTTTTGTGTTGAACCTATAAATACCATGACCCCAATAGCCTAGATATGACAATTATATAATTAAATTTTCCTAAGATTATAGGAATTACATGCCAAAGGATAGAATAGTATAGTAATGTTGGTAATTAAGATATATATTTGAAATAAAAATTAATACTTAAAACATAAAATAAACAGAATTTTTTATTATTAGAATTCTATTATTCAATATAGAGTATACATGCATATTAATAACAAAACACTTCATAGTATCATTCAGAAAATAAAACATAAGAATTAGGATAGTTAAGATGCATATAAATGGAATGTATACAATGGATTCTATCATAAATAAAAAATAATAATTAATTGGGAAAGGAAAATAACTAAAACATATTCAATTTAATCAATGAACTACGCATAATATGGTAGAAATAAATGATGAAAAAATATAGTAATATAAATAATCCCATAATTTTGAAATTTATACATGGTTATTAATAATAATATTATAATCTCATTTATATTAATAAATGATTTCATAATTAGTTAATACATATTTTTTAGACATCTCAATCATTCTGTCAAGACCCTTCACAAGAAAATTTAAATGTTTTCATAGAAATAAAACTAATTTGGTAAACTGGTTGGTCTCATGAGACCTGTTAATGCATCAAGGGGCTATATATAATGGGAATCCACCCATTACATAATAGGTTCAATGAATTTATCATATTAAAAGGTTGAAATATAAAAAACAAAAAAATTAATATTAAAACACTAAAATATGAAATGTTATCACATACCCCAATCATATAAATATAATAGTATACTATCTTGAGTAATGTATTGAATTTTAATAAAAATTAAAAATCCACAGTCAAACACACCAAAAACCATCCAAAAAATTAATTAGGATGATATAAAAACAAAATATCCTCATTTGATTACAAGTAAAACAAGTCTTAATGTCATTGGTGACTAGAAATAACATAAAAATGTATTAAATTTTTTTTTGGTGGAAATTAAGCTTTTCACATTGATTTTTTTTTAAAATGGACACAAATTTTCTTAAAAATACATTTATTTGAATATAAAATTTAAAAAAATATAAAAAATATCATTAAATTATTGAGTGTTTATGAATTCTTTAAAAAAAATCGTTCTATTCTCACGTTAAAACAAAAATTCTTTTCACTTTTCTTGTAAATTCCTAAAGGAATTATTTTGAATATGAAATGAAGAATCCTTTTGAATATATTCAGAATGTAAACATTGGTAAAAATTTCTTTATAAAATAATTTTTAAAGGAAAAAAATAGTTTTAAAAAAAATTTAGAAAAAAAAATTATTTTAATGAAAAATTATTTTTCATTAAAGATAAATAAATATGGATTTTCATAAAAACATGTTATCAATAATTTTAACCACCAAACAGTTGTCAATTTATTCTATTAATTAAATAATTTCATGAAAAATATATTATTAGAGAATTTGTTGAATTTAAGATACAAATTTTAAATATTTTCTCTAATGGAGACATAATCAAAAATAATCCTAAGTAATAATAGATTGTGAAATAAAACCTGACCACTTTAAAAACATTAAAATCCTAAGCCTCATAAAAGAAATAATCATAAAATAAAAAATTAAACAAAATTAATATAAATAAAATTATCATATAACATATCAAAGGGTCATATATAAACCAGACAATGTAATAAGTGGAGAATATGGAGTATGTCTCATGGAAGTAAATGTGAGGCAATAAACTCTTACCATAGGATCTACTTCCTTCATATTTGTTAGAACCACATGAATAATGAGTATATGTTTATTATAAATCAGTTATATAACCATAATAATATATATATTACCATATATAATTTACTTATATTATTTTTTCGCCTTTTAATTATCAATTCATTGTTAAAATAGTTGCTTCTGGTGATACGTGCTTCATTTTTCATATATATATTAGTTTGGTAATTTTGGTCCATTTAATTTGATCTTGGTAAAATAAACTCTATAATTATTAAAATGATATAAATATAACATATATTCATTATATATGTATTTAAAATAATCTATTAATGTTAGTGATAAAACATGAATTACAATGTTCATGGAGACGGTAGGTCATACATACGCATAAACCTTGTTTCCATTTTTTTGATGGATAGAACTAAAAGAAAATATAAAATTATTATAATTTTATATATATAATTTATTCTAGTATAACAAATACTTATTAAAATCAATGTAAATATAAAATTAAAAACAATTCACATTGCTACATGGTGGCGTAGTCCACACATGCGTAGAAGTCACATTATTGATTTCCATTAAATCAAAATATAAGAAGGTATACGAGATATTATATTGAAAGAATTATTTTAATATCATTAATAAGAAATATATTCATCAATATTAAACTTACTATAATTCTTTTAAATCATAAATGAAAAATTAATCACATCGCTTCGCGAGGCGGTAGTTCTTTGTATAAACAGATGACCTTAACAAATCCCCCAAAAATTGGAAATTAAGAAGGTATATTTTATATAAATGTTAATAAGTATAATAATGTCATATATATTATTTAAATATAATAAATCATTAATTATAGACATTTATTATTTGTGGTTATAGAAAATGAATTACATCTGTTGGTGACGTGGTAGTCTGTCGCACACATGATTGATTGTTTCATTTCCCATACGATTGATGTGGATATTGATATGGGTTATGAAATTTACCTAATAACCTATAATTGTATTGGATATGTATTTGTTATTACATTTAACTTATTTAAAAATAATTTTTTGTATATGGAATAAGAAATAAAACAAATATACACGTTAAATAATCTTACCTCTTCTTCGAAGAGCCTCTTTTTGTTTACACTATCAGCATTCCAAGGAAAAATTACTAATAAAAATAATTATTATAATATTTTTATATGTAATTACGTTTGGTAGTTTTTTATTTATTGTCAAATTTTTTTTAATGCATGAATATAATAGGAGAGGGGATTCCTTTAATAAGTTAGGTGAGTGGAACATAAATAATTTTTTAAAAGAAAAATGTGAAAACACATTTTTTACATGACAGAATTATTCAAAATGGGCCATTATCTGTAATTAGAGGTGATTATTTTGATATATGTCTATAAAATGGGTATTGGACAAGTTTTTAGGTTCTTTTAACATTTATCTATTTATTTTAAACACCCAGAAAACCAATTTTTATCTTAACCATGGTAATTTATTTGTACTATTTTCAATATTCATTATTTTGAAAAATTAAGATTAATTTATTATACAATAAAAATTATGATGATTCCAAATATGGAATCTATATTGAAAAATTAAAATCATCGTAGTATAATAATTCAATTTAAAATTATACCGTAGACGCGATTAATGAATGATTTCCCAAAGGGGAAATTCTTATATATGTATATATATAATATTTTAATATAAAAATTCCATAAATAATTGATTTCAATGACCTAAATTAGTTAAATTATAATATAATTTTTCTAATTTTACTTTAAAACTTATTTAAAATATAAGTTAATGTTGTAAATAATTTACATGAGATGGTAGTTTTCAATATAAATCAATATTTTTCACTATTCTTCAGAAAATGAATCATTTAAGGATTTTCTCAATATTTCACAGAAAGATAATTTTCAAAAGTATATTTAAAAAGTGAAGGTAATTTTTATAAATAAATTATATAAAATTGGTAGAAAAAATTAATTTTAAATTATTTGCGCAAAACACGACTAATCCAAATTTAAAAAAATATAATGTTCTTTAGAAAAAATTTCATTTTCATTAAAATGGTTACTAATTTATTGCTAAACATTAAATAATAATTAAATTTACTTTTAAAAATTAATAAACCATAAAAATTTCATGAGTTAGTCATTATTATTCATACCTTATGTCTTAATGGCATGGTTATAATGGTCTTTTATAAATAATATTATTTTAATGGAGTATCATGTTTCCTTTAAACCATGTAATGCATGCACCACAAGATAAAATTATTATTTCATGTAACATAAACTAATATTGGTGTTTCATGAATTTCAATCTATTAAAGAGATTTAATTTATTTATAATGTAATATATCATAAAATCTCATGTAATTATTATCACGAACCGACTTGGATACCCTCTCAAATGAGTAATCAACCTGATCCACAGTATACTGAATGGAGTCTCTGATCCCCATGTGTTGGGGACGAGAAAAAGGTTATAAAAAACATGATGTAATGATTTTATGGAACCTGGAGCAACAATTTGGTGTGTATATATAAATATATATATGTGTTTGTGTAATATAGTGACAAAATGGGTGAGATAAAATATGCCATAACTAAAATAAGAGCAAGGAAATGATACAACTCAAAAATTAGTCAGAACACCCCAAAGTGCACGTCCAAGCATCAAAGGAAAAAAATAGGATACCTACTACTCCATGTCATATCATTGGAAATTCCCAACGTCTCACCGCCATCTACATAAACACAACTAACAAAAACCTCGCCACCTCACTTCGTCACATTACCTTTCCTTACCTAAAAATACATAAAATGGTTTACACAATGTCGAAGGGGTGAAAAGGGTGTGCGGTAAAATTCTCATTAGGATCCCTCGTGTGTTCCATAACAAGCCTATGTCCTATTATCGTTTTTACACTATTTTTTATGAGCGATGAGAATATTATGAAGTGGGTATTAGGAATTTTGAAGTAAAAAAGTCTCCCAAGGAGAATCAATGTACTAATACAACCCAAGCTGTGCATAAACACGTGCACATCATATGGAAGGTGTAGGCCACATGCTTGAAACCATTGGGCTGGAAACACCTACTTCAGGTACTTATTTCTAGTACCTACATTATAGGCCTATGTGGGGTATCATCTTCATCCAGGGTCCCCTGGTTTCCTATAAATAGGACCCTTGGGCTCCTCATTTTTACAATAGGATAAATCGGAAGAATCCCCATGCTCTGGTCCTAAAGACCCTATTCCCAGGTATTAAAAAAATCAATACGTAGTAAACTCGAACCCAATAAAAAATTTAATTAAGGGGTATATGTGACAAAAATGTCCCTTCAGGGTCCAAAACACTATATAACTTAATGAGGACTCGTTCTCCCCTAGTGACAAATCACATGTGCAATGTTCCTTTCCTTAGTAAGGGACATGTGTGAGACCCCTCAATAGACACCTTAGGAGACCCATGGTTCCAAGTATAGAGTATCACCCATGTTTTGTTGCCTAGATGAAAAATTTAACAAGTAATAACCAACTTGTGTTGGCCTATACCCCCTACGTGAAGCACTTCAAGTTTATCATAGGACATGTGTGAGGCTCCTCCCTCAAAGATAGTTTGTGAAATTTCCCCTCTTTGATTACCCTTCAAAGCCAACAATGGTAATACTTATCTTCCATGGGCTCCCATATCCAAAATGAAACAAATTGAAACCTCCATTTAAACCATCGAACGTGAAAAACAATGGAAAAAGATACCCCAACATGTCTCCCATATGGATTTTTGTCCTATTTATTAGAGGTTTCCCACATTTTTCCTACATGAATGTTAGTATTATTGGGGTTTCATGTAGATTTTTATCTTTTATTAATGATTAACCAAACCCCATATAAAGTGTTAGGAAGTTCCTAGTCTCAGATTCACATGCTAGGACTATGTTTAGCCCTTGTCATCTCTATGACTCGGAGCTTCCCATTCCCGATGGGGAGGGTATTGATTATTATTTTTTTCAATTAAACATGGGATGATATCCTGCTGAATTTCAACATCACCAATTTTAGATAATCCCTCATGGAATAATTCCCAAGAATTTATTTTAAGATGTTTCTCTTTTTCTACTACCCACCCCCTCTACTACTGGGTTAGAGAGGGAATCAGCACCAAATCCCTCTACTCACTCTCCCATGACCTCAAAATCTTCCACCAGTGGACGAAGAGATGTATGGTTTGACAAATCATCTGATTAATCTAAGATATCACATTCACGCATGACTCATTATAACTCATGTGGACACAACATACAACCATGATCATGGTGTCCACACAGCGAAATGTGTTTTTTGGTAGAGAATCATGAATTTAAATTTCCTATTGACTTATTTTAGATTTCTCCATTGGCATGATTACACAAATAAATTTATCCAACCTTAGGTAAAATAATATTCTGTGGTTTATCACATCTTAAACTTACTCTTGTTTCTTACAATGGTCATGACTCATTTGGGAAAAGTGGTTAACAGTAATAAATATATCCACATGGTCCTCCACCTGAATGAATCCTTACTGTGTAAACCTTGACCATCTGTTGAACTACGAGAACTCTAAATGGTATAATTAGGATATGTAGGAAGCCTTCATAAGGCTCAATCAAAATTGAACTCCTACTTTTCATAAGACTAGTTATCTTATCAAATCAATACTTATCAAGAGTAATCCCCAAATCAAATCTATGGGCATCCACTTATGAAGTAATCCCTGAACCAGAAACCCCAAAATCTCTATAAGTCAAGAAGTTTCTCAGGGACCCAAACTCATTCCTCTAGGAATTTTTTTTAGAGTAATGAAAAATGAAATCCCCACAAAGGTACATATTCCCCTGTAAGACAAACCTGAGGGCCTCCATAGGTTCATGTCATCACAACTGAACTATGTCATCTTTGATCCCCATCCAAATGGGATACAAAAGAATCTTCTATGAGTTCAAAACACAACACCCAAAAGAACCATATTCTCTTCAGTGACATTCCTAGAAGAGTCTATATCATCGTTAAAATCCCTACTTCTTCTAGGATCATAGGTATACCTCTTCATAATTCCCATACCAAACATTGAAAAGGATCCTTTCTCATTGATGTCCTTACGGAAAGACATTAATGAGTATGGTCGGGTCATTATCACATGACTTTAAAATATATGGTGTGTCCTATTAAGCCACATAGAAATACATTATTTCTAATCCCTCTAGGTGTGATATGTAGGAATCCCATTTCATGGTTTTGATCCCATCATCAAAATAACATTTATATTCATGGATGAAAATATATTCGAGAGTGTCCCACTAAGAGGCTAGAAAACCAGCATCATCATAATGATCAAATAATATCTAATCACTACATGAGAGGATATGATATATACATTTATTAGGAACCGCATATATATATATATATATATATATATATATATATATTGATGATTATAATATTTATCTATGCTAGAAATTCTTTGTTAATTAATGGGTTAACCAAATCAAACAGGTGAATTTATAACGGATTCATAAACATATATTAAATATATAAGAGAGTCTCAGTGTAGGAAATAGTTCCCCCAAAAGGGTGAGATGAGCTTGACCACCCATCCTCTCAACCAATGTGAGTTCTTCAGAACCATTGGCCAAAATCTAAAATGAGTGTCTACCTTTGGAAAGAAGGTCCGTTACAAATACAGAACCAGTTCATGTTTCTGATTACATGAACAAACCCATTGAAAACCATTCAAAATTAGAGATCCCATCATGAATGATTACATGAAATTCAACCCCATGAAATCAATCATTAGGTGAAAAAATTACTAGGGAATCAAATAAATGGTGAACCCGAAATAAATCTTTACCCATGATGATAATATCACCCACCTATCATGCCCCATTCAATCATTAAATGAATGAGTGCTAGACAAGACATAAAATCATTCAGTGTTCATTCAAATAAGATTCTTCTTTTTCCGATTTATCTTGTTTGTTTTTTCAATATCCAAGAAATCATTCCAAGAAAATCCCTCAATACAATGACTTCCTTTTATGTTTCAACAATGCATGCCATGGATGCTGCATAGGCAAAGTATTCATCCATGTGAAGGAAAAAGCCACCTACCCAGTGTCTTTAACATAGGGTCTAAAACATATTTGTATAAGAGTATCGTAAAAATGATATAATCCTAACCCATGATACCGCTTGAAAAGACCTCCATCTCAAGAATCCCCACTGATCATCTATAAATCAATGAAAGCTAGTCCCAGCACAGTTGGAAGAAACAACAATCTTTAACCATTTAGGGATCTTGTCCCAAGACTACAATATCCAGTCCCTCTCATACATTATGTAGGTAGATCAAGATGCCACATAATGCCACATACAAAAAAAATAGAATCCATTATCAAGGTCTCTTTCGTAAATAATTTTTTCCAACGTCGCATGATTGTGAGCCCTCAACATGATGAGGGCGTCATCCTCGGCCAACCGTCCTAGGTCACCAAGACCTGGGAATGCAAGAAGACCCTATAAGGGTAGAGGACAGTAACCAAGGAGTCAAGACACACCCCTATCACATTTGGAGAAGCCCAGAAGTAATGTTTGGTTCCCAACTATGAGGTGTCACATAGACCCATCTACCTTAATTTAGTCAGCCAATAGACTCTCCTAGAGGAACCTAAGGAAGAACATTATTCAAATCTAGTGGAATACCATTATAAGAAAGATAAACCCACCAAAACCGACCAATACTTCCCAATGAATCATCTATAAGTACTCAAAAAAGACTACCATCCATGTTTTGCAGCAGGAGGTGAGCTGGCGTGCACACATACCTATACTCATCCAGCCTTCCAATAGATTCGTCTCACATAATATGAAGAAGTCAACAGAAATTTACTAACAACAACAATGAGGAAATCAAACTCCCTTCCCAAAACATGATTAATTCTAAGATCCACTGACAGTAAAGGGAGGATATGAGAAGGAACATACACCTACTCTAGATACAGAATTGACATTTATCCCATTTTGGATCACGATGGTCACCAATAATATACCAAAAATTGTGAAATGGTAAACATAAATACCTTCCCACAACCTATATACATTCCATTACATCATAACGACAATGTCAATAGTCCCTGAGGGGAAGATACAGAACTTGATCCCCATAATTGGGGTGGCTCTTCAACATGTCACCTCAGAGTAGATACACACCTCTAATCCTATCTAGGAGGGAAATGGGAAAAACTCACCTAAAATATATTTACAAATAGATTGGGAGTCTACAAAAACTCTTAGTAGAGATATTTGGAATATACCAATGACCACTCCAAGTAAATCATAAACACATTCCCATGAAAACCACTTCCCCCAACAAGTGTCCCTAGTCACTTGAAATAATGAATTCATGAAGAATCCTCGTAAACAATAACTGGAATATATTGAACCAACTATGATCCTGATCTACATAATTTTGGTGTTTGTAAATTCCTAGAATTCTTATTTGTGCCAGTTTAGGATCGTACCCTCCAGTTAACAAATTATTGGAGTAGTTGCAATAATTTTGAAGGTCCCCCTCATACACATCACCATGAAGGCTTAATCATGACTACAATCTGATTGATCTCGATATCTCTTCTCTTAATGAGAGTCATAGAAGCCCTTCTCTTTTCCAGTAGATCATGGGGAAGGATGGTATATCCCTTGCTGTAATCCACCATGGCATTCCTCCATAAGGAATTTCTCCTCGGGCTGGGGCCTTATCCGTCTTGTGTCTTTCCGTTTTTCCCATAGGTTTAGCTAGGTCTAGTTTTCCCTATACTAGTAGATGGATTCACACCCCTTTCCTTCCTAGAGGAGGCCTTCAATTCTACTATGAAGCTTTATCACTGGACTTGAGTGGTTCTCTTTGGTTAGGAGAGGCCTCTGTTTATTGTATTTTTAGAATTTGGTTTTTTATGGCGGTTGTTGGGTCCAAGGAGGAAGATATGTGTGGTTTGAAAAATCATCTAATTACTTTAAGACATCACATTCACTCATGAATCATCAAAAATCATGTGGACACAACATAAAACCCTTATCATGGTGCCCACACTGCAAAATGAATGTTTTGGTAGAGAATCGTCAATTTAAATTTCCTATTGACTTCTTTTAGATTTCTCCATTGGCATGATTACACAAATAAATGTATCCAACCATAGGTAAAAGAATATTTTGTGGTTTATCAGATCTAAAAATTATGCTTGTTTCTCACCATGGTCATGACTCATTTGGGCATAGAGGTTAAAAGTAATAAATATTTCCAAATGGTCCACCACCAGAATGAATCCTTAATGTGTAATCCTTGACCATATATTGAACTACGAGAACAAGAAATCCTATAATCAGGATAGGTAAGAAACCTCCATAAGGATCAATCTCAATTGACCTCCTACTTTACATAAGACTCATTATCTTATCAAAGTTATACTTATCAAGAGTAATCCCCAAATCAAACCTATGGGCATCCACTTCTGAAGTAATCCCTGAACCGGAATCCCCCAAATCTCTATAAGTCAAGACGTTTCTTAGGGACCCAAACTCATTCATCTAAGAATTTTATTTTGGATTAATGAAAAACACAATCCCCACAAAGGTACATATTCCCCTGCAAGACAAACCTGAGGGCCTCCATAAGATCAAGGATCCACAACTGAACTATGTCAGCTTTGATTCCCATCCAAATGAGATACGAAATAATCCTCCATCTGTTCAAAACCCAACACCCAAAAAATCCTTATTCTCTCTCAGCGACATTCCTAGTAGAGTCTATTTCATCATTAAAATTCCTACTTCTTCTAGGATCATTGGTCTACCTATTCATAAGTTCAAGAACGAACATTGAAATGGATCATTTCTCCTTGATGTCCTTGCAGCAAGACATTAATGAGTATGGTTGGGTCATTATCACATGACTTTAAAAGCAATGGTGTGTCCTATTAAGAGACATCGAAATACATTGTTTCTAATCCCTCCAGGTAAGATACGTTGGAATCCCATTTCATGGGTTTGATCCCAACATCAAAATAACATCCATATTCATGGATGAAAATATACTCTAGAGTGCCCCACTAAGAGGCTAGAAAACCATCATCATCATAATGACCAAATAATATCTAATCAGTACATAAGAGGATATGATATATACATTTATTATGAACCACATATATATATAGATGATTATAAAATCAATCTATGCTATTAATTTGTTGTTAATTCATGGGTTACCCAAATCAAACAGGTGAATTCATAAAGGATTCATAAACATATGTTAAATCTATAAGAGTGTCTCAGTGTAGGCAATAGTTCCCCCAAAAGGGTGAGACGAGCTTGACCACCCATCCTCTCAACCAATGTGAGTTGTTCAGAACCATTGGCCAAAATCTAAAATGAGTTTTTTCCTTTGGAAAGAAGTTTCATTACAAATACAAAACCATTTTGTGTTTTTGATTACATGAATAAACCCAATGAAAACCATTCAGAATTAGAGAACCCATCATGAATGATTACATGAAATTCAACCCCATGAAATCAATCATCGGGTGAACAAATTACTAGGGAATCAAAAAAATGGTGAACCCAAAATGAATCTTTACCCATGATGATAATATCACCCACCTATCGGGCCCCATTGAATCTTTAAATGATTGAGTGCTAGAAAAGACATTAAATCATTCACGTGTTCATTCAAATGAGATGCTTCTTTTGTGGAGTTATCTTGTTTGTTTTTTCAATATCCAAGAAATCATTCCATGAAAATCCCTCAATACAATGATGTCCTTCTATGTTTCAACAATGCATGCCTTGGATGATGCATAGGCAAAGTATTCATCCATGTGAAGGAAAAAACCACCTACCTAGTGTCTTCAACATAGGGTCTCAAACATATTGGTATAAGAGTACCTAAAAAATTATATAATCCAAACCCATGATGCCACTCGACAAGACCTTCATCTCATGAAGCCCCACTGATCATCTAGCAAGCAGCGACAGATAGTCCAAGCATAGTTGGAACTGACAACCATATTTAACCATTTAGGGATCCTATCCAAAGACTAAAACATCAAGTCCCTCTCATATATTATGTAGGTGGGTCAAGAGGCCATATTATGCCATATCCAAAACAAACAAAAACCATTTTCAAGGTATCCATCATAAATAATTTTTTCCAACATCGCATGATTGTGAGCCCTCAACATGATGAGGGCGTCGTCCTCGGCCAACCGTTCTAGGTCACCAAGACCTGGGCATGCAAGACGACCCTCTAAGGGTAGAGACTAGTCACCATGGATTAAATCCACACTCCTCTCACCTTTGGAGAAGCCCAGAAGTAATGTTTGGTTTCCAACTATGTGGTGGCACATAGACCCATCTACCTTAATTGAGCCATCCAATAGACTCACCTCTAGGAACCAAAGGAAGCCCTTTATTCAAATCTGGTGGTATAACAGTAGAATAAAAATAAAACCATCAAAACCCACCAATCCTTTCCATTGACTCATCCAGAAGTACTAAAAAAAGCCGACCAGCCATGTTTGGCAGCAGGCAGTGAGCTAGCGTGCACACCTACCTACACTCATCCAGCCTTCCAGTAGATTCATCTCACATAATCCAAAGAAGTCAACAAAAATGTATTGACAACAATAATGGGGAAACCAAACTCCCTTCCCCAAAACATGAGTAATTTTAGTATCCACTGACAACGAAGGGAAGATATGAGCTGGAACATACACCTACTCCAGATATTGAATTGACATTTATCCCATTTTTGATCACGGAGGTCACCAAGAAAATCCTGAAAATGGTGAAATGGTATATGAAAATCCCTTCCCACATCCTATATACTTTTCATTACATCATAATGACAATGTCAATAGTCCCTGAGGGGAAGATATAGAACATGATCCCCAGAATTGGGGTGGCTCTTCAACATGTCACCACAGAGTAGATACACACATCTGCTCCTGGCTAGGAGGGAAATGGGGAAAACTCACCTATAATATATGGAAAAATAGATTGGGAGTCTACAAACACTCTTAGTAGAGATAATTGGCATATACCAATGACCACTCCAAGTAAATCATAAACGCCTTCCCATGAAAACTACTTCCCCCAACAAGTGGCCGAGTCACTTGAAAGAAAGAATTCATGAAGAAGCCTCATCAACGATAACCGAAATATATTGAACCTGTGGGGGCCACTCCCTATTTGGGATTCTTCATTGTCGGCAGAACCTACCCAGGCGGCTGCAAGGTCTTTCATGGTGGGAAGCCGACGCGGTGGGTAGCCAGCGGCAGGAAGAAATCCGAGGTAGATGAGTTACCCTCCAACAATCGAAGAAAACTGGTTTTTCTTCCTCTATTTAAAGGGGATGAAAATCCCATTGTTTGTAAGGGAAGATAATATGGTGGTGTGTGTGTTGTGATCCTCCGACGAGAACCAGAGAGAAATGAAATAGTGAAGCGGCCTCCTTATCCCGTGGACGTAGGTCATCCGACCGAACCACGTTAAAATTATGTGTTTCTCCGTTCTTGCTCCTATTTTGTGTGTTTGAGGTACCACACACCTCCGCTGCACCCCAACAAGTGGTATCAGAGCCGAGTCGGAGCGAACGGAGGTGAGACGACAAGGCGAAGACAAATTTTCTAGTGGTCGTAAAATTGAAAGTGTTCGAAAAATTTTCCGAGGCCAGATCCGTGAAGATGGCGGCGAGACGATTCCAACGGCGCAAATGGCGATAAAAATGGAGTTGAAACGAGCCCGGTAGGCTCGGTCAAAGTTTGGTCAAACCCGCGGGTGAACAGTAACCCCCTGCCGGAGAAGACGGTACTGTTCACGCCGCCAGTGATAATTCCGGCAAGATTCCGGCGGAAATTCCGGAGTGCCACGTCAGTGCCACGTCAGCGAGCGATCTAGACCGTTGAACGTTTTTGACCATATCTTGGTCAATTGGTGTCCGATTTCAATGATCCAAGAGTCGATTCCGACTATTTCGGACATTCCGGACACATCCGTACGGTTAGTTTTTCAAAATTCGCACTCTATCAAGTGGTTACAGAAGGGTGCGACATCGACAGTGGTGATCGCATTTTGCGACGACGACGATGACGGGTGGCGGATCACTACCAAGATTTGATATCGAGAAGTTCGATGGTCGAAATAATTTTGGCTTGTGGCAAAGCACGGTGAAAGATCTTTTGGTGCAGCAGGGCATGATCAGACCGTTGATCGGAGAAAAGCTCGATGCAACCAATAAAGATGATTGGGAAGAACTCGAGATGTGGGTCGTCAGCACAATTCGACTATGTCTGGCGAATGAGGTAAAATATTCAGTGCTTGACAAGACATCACCGAAAGAGATCTGCAAGAAGTTAGAGCAGCGGTATATGGCGAAGTCGCTCACCAACAAGTTGTTCTTAAAGAAGAAATTGTACCAGTTGCGCATGGATGAGGGTGCGAACTTGTTGGATCATACCAATGAATTCAAAAAGATCCTGACGCAGTTATTAGGGATCGATGTGAAACTTGGAGAGGAAGATAAAGTGCTTTTGCTTTTGTCATCCCTACCAAGCTCATTTGATGGGCTTGTGACTGCATTGCTCGTGGGGAAGGATACATTGAAGTTGGATGATGTGATGGCGTCACTTCAAGATTCAGAGGCATTCCAAAGACCCATGATGCATTCAGGTGAGCAAATCATGGCGATGCGAGATGATCAACGTGGGAAGTGCTGATATCAGAAGTCAGGAGGTAAAGAATGAAGGCCAAAATCCAGGGGGCGTGATCCTAGAGAAATCATGTGTTTCTGGTGCGAGAAGAAGGGTCACTATAAAAGTGATTGTGGAGAGCGCAAACGGTACGTTGCTGAGAAGAAGAAAGTTGAAGAGGAGGATGTGAACTTCACAAGATTATATGCAGATGATGAAATCTGCGTGACAACGGGAAGCATGCACTCAGATGAGCGAGTTGAACAGGGAGAAGTGTTGTGTCATTACTGCAAAAGATACGGGCACATGAAGCGGGAATGTCATTTTCTGAGAAGGAAGAACGAGTGAGCTCAAAATCCAAAGAAAGATGGATGAGTTTTGGATTCGGGGAGCTCAACACACATATGTACGACGAGAGGTACATTTGATACTTTTCAGCAGGTGCGAGACTCGGTGAGACTTGGTGATGGGTCAACATGCGAGGTTCGAGGAGTCGGGACAGTGGAATTGAAGACACCCGATGAAGGAGTTCGTAAACTGGGTGATGTGAAATTCGTTCCGAGGATGAGACGGAACATGATATCATTGAGTAGGCTCTATGCGAGAGGGTACAAGATTTCCATTGCAGGTGGAGTGTTGGAAGTCTCTCGTGGGGATGCAATGATGTTTACTGGGAAAGAGTCTCAAGGGTTGTATCATTTGATGGAGACCGCAGTCAGCCCGAGATCGAGTGAAGATGATGGAAGTGCCACGTCATCTGGCATGAAGAAACATGTTCGGTTTGCTGATGATGTTTTCAGCACCTGCAAGGAGACTACAGGTCAGGCTTCTATCCCAAATTGGTCGTGAGGGGGATATTTGTGGGGGCCACTCCCTATTTGGGAGTCTTCATTGTCGGCAGAACCTACCCAGGCGGCTGCAAGGTCTTTCATGGTGGGCAGCCGACGCGGTGGGTAGCCAGCGGCAGGAGGAAATTCAGGGTAGATGAGTTACCCTCCAACAACCGAAGAAAGCTGATTTTTCTTCCTCTATTTAAACGGGATGAAAATCCCATTGTTTGTAAGGGAAGATAATATGGTGGTGTGTGTGTTGTGATCCTCCGACGAGAACCGGAGAGAAATGAAATAGTGAAGCAGCCTCCTTATTCCGTGGACATAGGTCATCCGACCGAACCACGTTAAAATTGTGTGTTTCTCCGTTCTTACTCCTATTTTTTGTGTTTGAGGTACCATGCACCTCCGCTGCGCCCCAACAGAACCAATCTACTATCCTGATCTACTTAATTCTGGAGTTCGTGAAATCCTAGAATTCTTATTTGTGGCAGTTTAGGATCCTACCCTCCAGTTAACAAATTATTGGAGTAGTTGCAATAATGTTGAAGGTCCAGTCGCTGCAATCTGATTGATCTCGAGATCCCATCTCCTAATGGCTGCTTGTCCAGTGGATCATTGGGAAAGATGGTATATCCCTTTAATCCACCATGGCGTTCCTCCATAAGAAATTTCTCCTCTGGCTCGCGCCTTATCCATATTGTGTCTTTCCTTTGTTCCGAGAGGTTCAGCTAGGTCCAGTTATCCCTATACTGGTAGATGGCTTCCCACCCCTTTCCTTCCTAGAGGAGGCCTTCAATTCTGCTGTGAAGATTCATCGCTGGACTTGAGTGTCTCGCTTTGGTCCGGAGCGGCCTCCGTTTATTGTATTTTTAGAATTTGGTGTCTTCATGGAGGTTGTTGGGTCCGGCGAGGAATTCGGATCTCAATAGAAGAACCTTCTGGAGCTCGTATCTATGTGGAGGTCGATCTCTCCAGCCCTCTTTTGTATTATATTTTTCTCAACACGGGGTCCTCTTGGAGGAAGCCTCTCATTCACCAGTCCCTGGCGTGTTTTTTCTCATCCTGTCAGCTGCATGGTCACTCCTTCTCTGCGTGCAGGAGCTCTGGTTCGAATTTGTATTCTGGTCATTATGGTTCTCCTTCTTCTGCTTTTCCTCTGGGCCCGGGTTTGGTGTTCACGGGGGATCCCAGGACAGCTTTGGTGCCTTCCTCTTTTCCTACCATCACTCATCCTCTGATGTCCTCTTCCCGTCCCTTTCCCTTCTGCCCTCCTTCTCACCCGGCTGCCCCAGCAGTGTCATCCTCTCCCAGCCCTCGCCCATCGGGCCCAGTTGTGTTCAACGATATGGTTATTTTCTGGAATTAGCTGCAATCGAAGAGCAACCAGTCTACTCCTAGGTACAAGGTGTCTCTATGAAAGGGGGAGGAGGTGAATCATTCGGCTTTGGCTTACCTTATGGTGTTAGACCCAGGGCCTTCAGGTGCTTCATATATTCCTTTGTGCGATGGCTTCCCAGCACTTGACAATCCCAGTGGATCTGTTCTAGATATGGAGAATTATCCCCACTCAAAGGAAGTGGTATTGCATGCTCTCTAGGTGTCACCCCGAGATATTCGGGTCCTCCGTCTCTCCCTCTGTTCAATGGATTTTTAGCCCTCTCAGATCCCTTGGTCTCAGAAATGGATTCAGTGATATTGCCTATGGATAATAATATCTCCCCTGTATGTGGAGTGCAGACTAGATCCCATACTCGGCACCTACGTGAGGTATAGTTGGTTGAGTCAGCTAGTAGGAAATCATCGGTGGCAGCGGCCATATCCCTCATCCTTTTTTTTTCAAATTTCTTCATTTATCAGCTGGAATTCTCCTGGCTAGGGGGGCTCGAGCCAAAACCTATTTTCTTTTCTTACGAGGTTCATCATCATCAAATTTCGGTGGTAGAAGTGCTGGATCCGAAGCAGTATTCCTCTATATTAGCTGATTTTTTCCCGCCGAATCCGTGTATGAAATTTCATTCATGATGACCTGCAGAACCGACCCATTTGGATTTTATGGAAATCCGAAGTTTCAGTTTCATTGGTGGATTCTTCTGACCAGTTTTTCACTACTGAATTGAATGTGGGGTCTAGTGCTTTCTGGTGACTTTTTTCTATGGAACGTGTGACATTCAGGCTAGGGAGGCTTTGTGGGATGAACTACTGTCTTTGGATCCTGGGGCTCGGCCATGGTTTGTGGCAGGAAATTTTAACACTGTGCCGGACCCTTCTGATAAGAAGGGAGGGGGACATTTTCCACGGAATGCTAGCACTGATTTATCCCAATTTTTTTTCTCAGAACGGCCTTTTGACCCGGGTTTCAGGATTGATCGGTATGCTTGGTGCAAAAATCCGGAGGGCAAGGCCCGCACTTGGTGCTTGCAAACCCTAATGCTATTTCTACATTCTAGGATAAAAAAGTGGTACATCTTCCTCACTCCCTTTCAGATCACTCACCGCTCCGCGTGGACTTGTATTCTTTTTACAGTAGAGAAAAATGCTTCATTTTTTCACAGGGTTGGAATTCTTAATCCCGGTTTACTTTATAATGTGGCCGAGTCTTGGTCCTTGCCGGTTCAAGGTGATATGTGGATTGGTCTTAATAACAGGCTAAGGCGGCTTCGTGGTGATCTTCTGACCTGGAGAAGGAATATTCCCCCGCAGTTGTTTGACTTGGAATCTCTCAATTCTATGGTCAAGCAGCTGGAGGTGAAACTCAAGGAGGATTGAGATAAGGAGGTCATTAACTATCAGATCTATAAGAAGGGCGATATGGAAGTGAATTTTCATGAGTAGGAACGTCTTTCTCTTGGGCAGTCTATAGTGAGATGGATGAAATAGGGGGGCAAGAACACAACCTACTTCCATGCTTGTATCAATGAAAGACACAGGATCCTCAGGCCCAACATACTCCGTGAAGATGGATCCTTCTTTAATGACCGGGATGAGGTCGGGGGCCTTGCTGAAATCTTATTTTGATCTCTTCTAGTTGAACAATATCAGAACATGTTAAATGGTTATCCAGGAGGACACCTGGATTTATTTGATGGAATTACCTATGTGGTGACTGATCAGGATAACATGAGAATGCAATTAGTCTCAGATGAACATGAGATTCATGAGGCGACGCTTGCTCTTAGCCTTGATAATGCGCCTGCTCTAGATGGTTTTCCAGGGTAATTTTTTGTCGCTGCTTGGGATTTGGTTAATGACTCTATTATGCAGGTGATTTAGTACTTCTTCTGGGGTGGGTGTATTCCTCGTGCGGTTAGTGCCTCTTCTTTGATCCTAATTCCAAAACAGAATGATACTTCTTCTCTAAATCACTATAGGCCCATCAACCTATGTATTTTTTTGTACAAGGTTTTGTATATAGTTTTTAGTAGACGAATGTCCTCTTATCATTGCCTCTGGATCACAGAAGAACAACACACCTTCATAGGGTCATACCATTAAAGGTTCAATTGGACTAGCACATGAGTTGCTTTGTGATCTAAACCAGAAGGTGCAGGGCTCGAACATAGTCATAAAACTAGACATGGATAAGGAGTACACCAAGATCGAGTGGTCGTTTCTTATCAAGGTTCTCTTGTTCCTCGGTTTCTCGGTATTGGTGATGGACATTCTGTTTCTTTGTTTTTGCTCACTGTGGATATCCAAATCATTTATGAGAAAGAATGGTGGTTTCATCAAGTCAGTCTGGGGACTTGGTCAAAGAGATCCTTTGTCCTCCACATTCGTTGTATTGGTTAAGGATGTCATCAGTAGGTATGTTAAGAATTTTATTATTGAGAGCAGGCACTCCCCTTTTGGAAATTCGAACCGCTTCCAAGGCCTTACTCATCTCATGTATGCAAATGCCACAATTAGTTTTCTCAATGTAGGCCAATGTACCATCTAGGGGATCAATGATATCATTATCATCTATGGTCACTGAAGGGGGGAGCTTGTGAACCGTGATGAGAGAAGAATCCTGATTATGAATCAGTGTACTGAGAGAAGAATGAGGTTCATGGAAAATACTCTGGGTATTAGTAGGAGAATCCTACCCCTGAAGTACTTAGGCATCCCCATCTCCTCGGGCTGCATTTGGGTGCGCCACTTTGATAAGTTGGTTGAGAAGCTGACTTGACTCATTTCAAACTGGATGATCCATTTCCTATCCTTCTGGGGGAGGATTACATGGATTAACAGTGTTCTTTCCTCTTCAATGATGCATGTAATTTCTGTTAGTAGGGGTCCCAATGTTGTTATTCGGAATTTGGAGCATGTCATGACTGGTTTTGTTTGGGATGCTCAGTCTGAGGGGAAGTGGCACTGGGAGTCTTGGGGTACATTGGCTAAGCCCGTAAGAGAGGGAAGAGTGGGCATCCAATGTATCTCAAAGTCAATGCAAGGTATTCATACTAAGTTGTCTTGGGAGTTCCCGAAAGGAAGGTCCCTTTGGGGCGTTTCAAGAACTGAAATTACAGGGCCTCTTCCACTCCTCCGAAGGGAATGGTTTCACCTCTCTGGTTTGCAGTGCATCTGTTCCTTTCTAAGCTTGAAGGAACGGTGTGATGGATTGTGGGTCAGGGGGACCTCATCTTCTGGTTTCACAATTAGATCAGGGTGAATCTTGGGTCCCCTGGCTGTCATACTCTGAACACTTAAGTGAATCCAGCATGTTCCTCGGGTTAATCAACTCCATTCTGGATAGGGATATTTTTTATTTCTTTGACTTAATCTAGATATTGATAGAGCCTAATCATTGCGTCTTCACGAATGTGGCCTCTAGGTCCTTCACAATTAAGGATTATCGCAGGTTGGTGCATTCAATGATGGAGTGTGATGGCTGGGGTGAAATGTTGTGGTGCAAGGACATACTGTGTAAGTTTAATTTTTTCTTGTGGTGGATTCGAAACAATCCCCCCCACACACACAGAAGATAATGTCATGTTCTGTGGAGTTAACCGTGATTCGAGATGCTTTTGTTGCATCTCGCACCAAGAGGAGTCTGTCCAACACCTATTCTCCAAGGGGCAGTGGGATCAATGGCTATCAAGTTGTTTTGGTGGCTTCACTAGTGTGGCATTGCTGGAAAATTTTGGTGATAATTTTTTGGAGCTCTGTTTCCAAGGTGCAGGGGATAACTCCTATGAAATGAGAGTGTGAGGCTATATTATTTCTACCAGCTACTGGTGTTTATGGGTTTTAAGGAACAAGGCACAGTTTGAGGGAAGGTTCAACTCATGGACTGGCATTTCCTTCAGAATGAAAAGCATGTTGGTAGAGATTGTTGGTCGGGTGAAAAACTGGCAGGTTTCTACTTCTTTATGTTCTCTTAATATACTAGGATTTGTTGTTGCACCTCATTGTATCCCCTCCTCTTTTGGTTGTTGGATCTGCTGGTCCCCATGCAATAGGGGGCTAAAGCTGAACAAATATGGATCATGTAGGGTGTGACGCGTGGTGGAGGTCTTGTGTGTGACTCCAATGTTTCTGTTATCATTTCCTTTATTTCCTCTTTTGATCGGGGAGACTCTCTTCTGGTCAAGGCTATGGAAATGTTTTCTAGGTTGGTTTTGTTTATGAGAAAAATATTAGGCTGGCTGCCTTAGAGACGAACTCTAAGTTACTCTTTGATTATCTTCATGTCCTTATTCCCATTCCTTGGGCGGTGTTCAAAGGTGTATGTATTCCATCAATGGATAAATGATCATTACACGCACATGGAGTGAGGGGAACAAAGATACTGAATATTTTGCCTCTAGAGCCTTGTCTTCGGATTCAGTTTCTGTTTTTTCTGTGCCTTTCCTCAGGATGGTTTCATTTTGGTTTCAAATAATTCTATTGAAGTCTAGTATTATTGGCCACTGGGATCTACCGCTTCCTAGCCAAAGGGTGTCGGGATAGGCCCACTTTTTAATAACAATACAACATGATGACGAAGAAGACATGATAAACATGAGGAAAAAACTGGCTAAAGATGACAAAAATTTCATGTTAAGGCCTTTGGCCTCTCCTCAATATAAGATTCAAGATGTGTTTTCAGAAGAACGTGTGCACAAAACCCACCTCAATAATTGGAAGACTCTATCACTTTAATGAAAAAGGAACTTATTTATGAGGAATATCAATGTCAAATCAAGGCAATAGAAGGGTTAAAATTCCAAAGTGATTTTGTATCTCTCCTGAATTCATGGCATCCAATGATAAAAAATAATAGGTATCCCTTAAATACACATACCTCAGTGCATCAATTAGGTTGCGACATCTGATCATTGACACCCCATCTAGTGTTCATATCAGAGGACAAGGTGTACAAAGAGCACATCATTTCACTACGCTCTCTAACCTTCAAATCCCACAAAAGATTGTAACATGAACTGTTGTAGCTTCATGCCATCTCCTACAAATGGACCATATCTATGAACAAATCTATGATAAACAGAAGCAAGACTTTGACGACTCTTAAATAAGTCGGTCCAGAAGAGATAAGGCTATTGATAGACTATTTCATCAGGCATTGGAAAATAATGAGAAATCCTCCCATTTGGTAGAAATTCACCATTAGATAATGTAAATTTCATAAATAGACTAACAGACTACAGAACCAGGTGATTTAAGGGTTTTCTGAACGATGCAGTTATCCCATGTTTGAAAAAAAAACTCTATAGAATCACATGGGAAGACGTAGAAGTAGCAGCCATAACTTTTGGGGAGTGACCACATTTCACAGTTCTAGGTGATTTTTTAACCCTACCATTGCAGTCATCAAACCATAATTGAAGGGTTGTAGATGTGTAAAAGGAACTACACATTCCCTTAGGGATGTGAGATTTTTTATATCCATAACCCCCTCATCTATGGTAATCAAACATCTCCAGGTTAGGTAAAAAGTAGAAGAATAGATCCTCCCAGATCATCCCATATTGTGATTGGGTACCTTCCCTTGGAAGACACATGACTGAAATATCTAGATATTCGATTTCGATTACTATCCACTAGGAATCTCCTAGGGAATCCGCAAAACATAGGACAAGGCCTCGTGCAGGGCACAAAACAAAGTTGTCTTGTAAAGACACCGATAAAATTCATGCAGTGCATTACATATCAGTAAATGTTATCAATGATTCCATTATAGATACTCTATCTCACAAGACAAAACTACATGAGTCAGAAGCGGATGTTATGGTTCATAATGTGGTTCACACTAAAACAAATGAAGGAGGTGTTCTTACCTAGAACGAGAGGCTTACCCAAAATTTGGTCATTCCCATAAACAGTCCATTAATACATCCCCGAATGAAGAAAAATGGATGGGGAAAAATTGTTTCTCACCTTACTTCTCAATATGTTAAGCCCCCTTCCCATAAAAGATGATTTTCCCAACAAGAGGAAGAGATGAATGGATTGAGAAGACAGAATGTAGAATTACATTGAGGTATCCTTACTACTATATATGTTCTTTATGTATATCCTCAACTCACACTTTCAGTTGGAACACCTCAACAAAGAGTGTGTGTATCAATTACTAAAGTATACTAGAACATATTCTCTATATGGAACACCAACCACGAATAATTTTGAATCATGAATTAGAATATTGATAGTTCCATCCATTGGGTTCACAAACAAAGAAGGATCAGAAATATCCTTACAAGAATTCGCCTATAGGATACACACGACAAGTGCCAATAGTGCTGACACCAATATACATACCAGTATCCCCACCAATTTAGGCTCTAGCCACTAACCTTGTTTAGGATCTGGCTGAGCCATACATTCATTGAATGGAATTGAATAGTATTGTGACACTAACGGATATATTTGATGTCATGGAGGAATGATGTGTTCCAATACAGTCAGAAAATAATCCCAATCCTATATGGGTAGATCTAAATATTCCCCCTCCAAACAATAGTAATCCTACATTTTGAATCATTAATGGATCGGGAGATCCTGAGCAGCACATGAAGCATTTCATATCTCTATGTGATCTAATGATGGGTACTCCTGAAAAACAGGAGGCTTTGAAATTCAGGTTCTATAAGAAATCACTATACGGGCTTGCCTTTTTATGGTTCATGAGTTTGTTGACTTAGTCAATCACTATATGGGAAGAAAAAAAATCAGAAGTTTCTCTTCCAGTTCAACTTACAATTGTAGAAGACAACTGTCTTCAATCTAATGAAATTCAAACAGTGATAGAATAAAAGGGTCTCACATATCATTTCTTAGTGGAAAGGATTGATAACACCTTGAACCTACCACTGTCTCTAGAAAAGATGTTTCGTATATGTATATAGAACCTTCGTGATGAGTTGCGCACACCGCTAATCCCTGTGAAGTAGACAGTATGGTTTTGTGACCATTATTTGATTACAAAATTCTTATATTACTCTATTTCAGACACTATGAAAAGGTATTTAGTAATTTCATTGGATCAAGGAAGGAGGACATGAAAGGTATATTCTACCACTTTAACACATAATCTGGCCCCTGAATCGGGTCCTCTGTCAATGACTAAAACATATCAGGTGGTTCTACATCCTGAGTGTCAAAAACAACATCCAGCTTGTTCGGATGATCAGAGGGATCATATGAGGAAATACTTTTAGGATATATAAAACAAGGTCTTGTCTTTTCATAATGGAAAATTCTATAAATACTTCATCTCGGCATTAGAAAACTACATGGTCATGTTCTAAAAGCCCAGTAAGTTGAGTACGGAAGGTGGAAAAGATAACCCAAATTATATCTCCATCCATCATGTAATAAGGAACCATATATAGGATTGTTTTTTTCTAATTCATTCTTCAAAATAGGTTTCACACTAGGAATGTGAAGCTACCAAGTTCACTTTATGAGGTTTTTTATGTTTCTTCCATAAATATATTGGAAGAAAATGAATGGAATGAAGTAAAGAGAAAGAGTACATATAATTTTGGTGACTGGATGGTCCTAAAAACAATGAATAGAACACATGATATCCTCCAAACATTGTTTCAGTAGCCAAATAAGCTTGTAGTCTCTTCCTATATGACACAACCAACATCATCGATAACTCAGTCCTCTGAAATCTAGTACATCAAAAAATGACATGGTCATAAGGGTAAGATGAAAACTCAAGAAGATGATATCATGTAAAATACTAAGTTATCATTGAACTTAGTATAATTCATTCTGATAGTCCAAAAATCATGGGCACCACCCTTCCTAACTATAGATCGATAGCTGAACCATCAAACAAAATCGTCATTCGAGAGGAGATAATTTTCTTCTAGACTAACATTATTCACTTAATGGATCTCTTCATTGATGATGTGCATGATTATGAACCTAAATTCCCTAAAAATGATTGGGGAACTAGGGGAGTGTCCATTAGAGTTGAGTAACTTGGGGAAGATGCAATTTTTCAAGGAATCACTACCTTAACCATTCCCCTCCTCAAATCTTTTATGCAGATGAAGCTCATGGGAAGATCTACAATGACCATAGGAAGAGAAAGGAAGTTACCCTTCTCACAAAAGGGTTTTCACTGACACAATCATTATGGATGATCAATTAGAGAATATTTCATCACTAAATCATCCCCAACTTGTTGTAGGATCTATTCGACCTAATCCACTAAGTGTGGAGACACCTTCAAATCCTATTCAGATGGATGGACCGTTTACATTAGGTACATTGGTTTTTATAGAAACAACAAAATAACAACCTCATACTAGGATGCACAATTATTTCGACCATAAATATGATGTTATGAAGAAATTAACCCATTTTCCGGATATGTTTTCTATCCGGGATGCATTGAGTTTATCAAATGATCTTTTAGAAGTACTTATCAAGGACTTATCAAGCCCTCAAAAGTTTGATGTAGATGTTGTTTTTGAGGAGGTGTATCGTGTAGAGAATAATTATATAGAATTAAACATTGACATCTATTTCATAGGCCAGGATGATGATTCCATCATACAGGGGCACTTCAGGACCTTGTATATATATGGAAGGATAAATGGCATTGATATCTGACACACCATTATTGATAATGGGTTACAAGTCAACCCCATTACAATATGTACAGATCATCAACTAGGTTTTAATGGATCTCACATGTCCCCTTCCACTCTATTGTTATAGGGTTATGAAATGAATGATAAAAATCGTCTTGGTGAGATCACACAAAGAAAAAAATTGAGGGATCTCATTTCTAACTCAGAAATCATGGTTTTTTGGTAGGATACAACCTTCAATGTCATTATGGGAAGTCTGTAGATACATCAACGTGTAGTTATTCCTTAACTATACCACTAATGCATCAAATATTGTATCAATAGACAAAATGGGATATTTCATAGTGAAAATGAACCATTAAAATCATGTGAGTCTTAGTACATTTATGTGGGGTTCTCCCACAAGGGAGGAAAACAATATGTTGCAAATTATGTCACTCAAGTCAATTCCACGAATGGTCTGAAGATGATCTCATTGAATATTTTTAAACAAATCAGTGTAGAGTACATGATTCAAAATAATCATATCTAAGGGGTGGGACCAAATTCATGCCCTCATTCAGAAACATCCATTATTTGAGTCATGAAAACTGAACCCAATAGTATAAGAGAAGTTGTTACCATTTCAAGCAGTGATGACATCCTAGATGAAAATGCCTTCATTCAATTCCCCAAGATTCTAAAAACCCCATTTAATATTATAGTATGGAATATGATTAAATTTAATAGGAGAAGAAAAAGATTCTCATTCTCAATCCCTTTTCACCCCTCTGGAGCTCCAAAAAGTCATCATTCCCTTGATTGATCTAGAAATGATTGCTTAGTCATATGGATATCAAAATGAAGACTCATCCCCTTGATATGAGAATCATTATTCATCATGTGTCTCCCAAGAAGTGGTGAATGATGTAATTTGTGAGGAAGAGGATGAAGAGGGGGACCTTAGGGATTACCGTTGGTCATTTGAGGAAGGATCTCCACCACTATGGAAGAACACATTGAGATAAATTGTCACAAACCGTCCTAATGGGGCCCACGCCGTGACTTCCCACGCCTGCCTCCAATAGGATTAGGGCTGTTGATTGGCAAAAAGTAGGCCTATTACTATCATGGGAGGCATTGCTTAAGTACATGTACACACACACATCTCCAATCCCCCAAATATTGAAATGAAAAAACCACTAAGGAACAAAATGCATGCATACAAAAAACCCAACCAAACAGAGTACAACAGAAGGTAAAGTACTGAATATAAACTAGTACATAATAAAATACCTCAAAAAAAAGAGACTGAAAACTACAAAGCCCAACCTGTATGCACAAAGAGGTACTGGTACTGCTGCTCATAGTCGTAGGAAAACCTCTGCCAGTAGGGAACTCAGAAATATTGGTCCTTCCCGGGTCCGACCTGGACTGCATCAAAAGGTCGTCCGTATTCACCAGACATGACATGTTCTTGCAAAGCCCATGCATGGGAAAGTATAACAATACTCAGTAGAGAATCCCGAAAACCGCAAATCAATACATAAAAGAACGGTACAATCATCTCTACACAGTATATGTCAACTGAAAATATAATAGGAGAACAAAATCCATATATACTCAAAACCCAGACCCACAGTTTAGAGACACGTCACAAAACCACATACCCATGCTAGGGATTCAGTTAGAAGATTCCATGAAGCAATCATCCAGGAGAACTCACTCCATGAGTCTGATAGCTCTGACATCATCTGTCTGAGATGTACCATTCTTCGGGAAAAGTCACGAGAAATAGATACACTCATTCCATGAGAACACACTCCTGAGTGGGGAAAGATCACGATACATAGATGAGGATCACTTCCAGGGCCTTGGCGGATACCATGACTCATCCAGATTCACCTTTTAAGTAGAGGATCGATGTCCTGTAAGAGTTGTCACGTCGATACCTAACTCTACCTAGGGCCAAGAATGGATAGAGGATCTCGCTACGGGCCTCTCGGAGGGATACCAGACCCTATCTTGGGATGTCTTGGTGAAGGGATCATACTATTATAAAAGTAAACGATACCTAAACTTCAGGAGAATAATAAAAAGGGCCACTAACCTCAAAGAAACAAGTCCAAGATATGGTTGACAAGAAGATCAATCCTTGTACTGAGAATTACACAACTTGTATAAGTGTCACACTCCATGTCTTCTAACCCTGGGTACTGCCTGTATACCATAGCCCGTGTCACAAGGCTTGTCGTGTAGATAAAGGTATACACGACATGTAAGAGAGTGAAATGTTGTGTTCCTCTATCTAGGGAAGAACCCGTATACACTGGCCATGTGCCCGTACACAGCTTCAACCCATGTGTTACATCCTGTGTAACTGGTAAATGGGGAAACCCATGCAGCCGGCCTGGTCTGGCTATGCGGTGGAGTACATGGTCATGTACTCCACCCCGTGTCCATGTATCGTCTGAGATACACGGTGAGTCCCGCGTAAGGACCCACACACCGTGTTCTTCGGAGAACATGACATGTCATCACTTCATGCATCAAAGAACCCTAGTCGCCACTAAGCCAGTCCCACAAGGCGTGTTCTCTGAGATACATGTCGTGTTCTTTAGAAATTTCCAGAACCGACGGTTCTACGCTCCGGGCCTCCTTTGATTCTCTAGAGTTCCTTCCGGTGATCCGATTGCCACGAAACACCAAGGTTGAGGTCTCCACGACATCCCGAAGTTGATTCCATTGGTTTCAGGCCTCCGATCGGCCTCGAAAACACATTCTGATTCACCTGTATGAAGAACGCTCAGAGAACGAGAACTCTCGAACTGTGTCGATTCATCTGCTGGTTTCACCGTCTCACCTTTTCTTGTTCATCACGATGTCGGATATCCAATTTGGGATCGTTTCATTGCAAAATGGATGTGCAACGATCTGTTGCTCATAACCCCACAAAGAATGTGAAGAACGCGGGGTTAAAAGAAAGTAAGAAAAATAATAAACAAAGTAAGAACACACCTCCATCATCGTTTGTCATTGCGTCAATCCCCTTCAGTTAATAGGTTTTATAGGAGAATCAAAATGACAAACCAAGATCATCATAAAATCAATTCTTGAATCAAAAACCCAAAAGAAAAGGAAAATTGACACCCTCCCACAAGAATGCATGATCCGCGAATCACCTTGTTTGTGGGTTGATCCACGTTCGTCGTTTATTCCAAGAACGGGGAAGAGAAGAATCGAAATAACAACCTGTACCTTGATCTGGTTGATGAACGATCATTGAGTCGCATTCGTTGGCAAGGTCTGTCGAATCCAAGAAGCGTCGATTGATTGTGTTGTCGTCATCTGCCAACGGGTTCTCCTCCAATGCTCCAATGGATAATTCTAAATTTGGATAGTTGTGAGGATAACTGTACGAACATTCCGTAATCATGTATGAATAGGGTTGGATTAGGTCGCTGAACAAAAAGGAAACATTTTAAATAAAATAAATTATTAATTTATTTTATTTCCATTAAAACATCTCAAAACTAACTCTTTCAGATGTCCCACCTCAGTTGATGTTAGGACCCGCCTAAGGAAAAGTCGCTGCTATGAACACAATGGTTCCCTCAGATTTCTAATCTAGGAAACCATTTAAAAGTTATTCCACTTTTTCAGGAAAACCGCTGGCGTGAGCTGGTTAAAGTTTAATTAATTTCAACCATTAATTCTGGGAACTTCGGGCCTCAAAATTGAACGCCGTTAAAAGTTATAGTCCTAAAATAATGCCATATAATATTTAAAAATAATACATGGAAAATCCGAGACAATACATTCTCCCCACATTGGGGCTTTGCATCCCCAAAAATCCAAAACAAGGACTACTAAAAAAGATGTAGGTACTGAGCACGAATCTGAGTCTACCTCTCCCACATGCTCTCCTAAGGATTCCCATGCTGCCACCAGACGTGCACTGAGGGAATCAATCGCCCACGAATGGTCATCTCCTTCCGATCCTCAACCTCCACTGGGTATATAACAAATGTTTCTCCATCCTCAATGTCCATCTCACCCTAGTTGATGACGTGCAATGGATCATACATGTACTTCCTCAACTGCGACATGTGGAAGAAATCATGTACTCGTTGGAATTGAGGATGTAGAGTTAGGCCGTAAACCACCTCAAAACTCTATGAAATATCTAAAAAGGGCTGATGAACCTCGGAGATTGCATGATTCCCTGAACAAATCTCTGCAACCCTCATTGAGGTGGGACCCTAAGGAAGAAATAGTCCCCTTCACCAAACTCCGGAGGTATCCGTCATGTGTCAGCATAAGACTTTTTCCAGATCTGTGAAGCCTCATCTGCTCCCAGATGATCTGTTCCTTCTGGGTGGTAGTTCACACCATCTCTGGACCCATAGGTGCTGACTCTCCTAGATCGGTCCAATAAAGTGATGACCGATAGGGTCTCCCATATAAAACCTCGAATGGTGAAATACCAATGGTGTAGTGGTAGCTATTATTGTACGAAAACTCCACTAGTGGTAGGTGGTCCTCCCAACTGTGACCAAAGTCCAAGATATAGGCCCGCAACATATCCTATAGAACCCGAATGGTCATCTCTGTCTGGCCATATTTTTGGGGATGGAACGCCGTGCTTAAGCGTAGCTCAGTCTGGAAAGCCTCCTAAAATCCCTTCCACAATAGGGATATGAATAGGGTGTCTCGATATGAGACTGTTGTTGAAGGGACGCCACAAATCCAAACTATCTCCTGTACATAGAGGCGTCCCAAGCTATCCACAGAACTCTGCTCCCTAATAGCTAGAAAGTGGGATGACATAGTGAGTCGGTCAACGATCACCCAGATGGAATCATGTCCCTTGGACATCCGTGGTAATCCTATCCCGAATTCCATCGATATTCCATCCCACTTCCACTCTGGAACATCCATGGGTGATCTAATCCTGCTGAAACCTTGTGCGCAGCCTTCACCTGATGGCATGTAAGGCATCGAGAAAAGAACTCTGCTACTTCCTTCTTTGTGCCTAACCACCAGAACTGTTGTTGGAGATCCTGGTACATCCTCTCCACTCCAAGATCTACTGCCAATGTGGATGTATGAAAATATCTGAGGACCTCCTCCCGCAACGCCACTGGTACAACAGTGCATCCTCCGAAAAGAACTACGTGCTCCCCAACTTGGTAATATCTATTAGGGGCATGCCCTGAGGATAACTCAGCACGTAAAGCCTCACATTTGAAATCCCTAAGCTATACCTCCCGAAATCGCTGTAATAGTGGAGGGGTGACAACCATCGACTGAAGGTAAGTTGCCTCCTCTCCATCCATGAAGGATATCTGTAACGAGGACAACTGCTCCATCACCTCACTCAACAGCTGCGAGCTCTATCTTCTACTAAGATAATATTTCACCCTATTCCCCTTCCCAGGAGTATAGATGATCTCAAAATCATAGTCATATAAGAACTTTATCCAATGCCTCTATCTCAGATTTAGATCCTTATGCGATAAGATGTACTTGAGGCTTTTGTGGTCATAGTAGATGATAATCCACTCACCCATAATGTAGTGTCACCATATCTTCAATGCGAAGACTACCACTACCAAATCAAGATCATGGGTCACATAGTTTTGCTCATGTGGTCTATGCTGGTGCGAACAATAATAAATCACTTCATGTCTCTGCATCAGGACACAACCAAGCCCAGTGCCCGATGCGTCGTAAGAAACTATGTACTTGATGCCAACCTTTGGCAATCTCAAAATTGGGCCGCACGTCAAAATCTGCCCCAACTACTCAAAATCCCGATGGCACTTCTCCATCCACATGATGGGTTTCTCCTTCCTGGTCAAGGATGTCATTAGTGCTGATATTCGGAAGAAATCATGATTGAATCTCTTGTAATATCATGCCAACCCAAGGAAGCTTCGTACCTCCGTCATGATCCAACATGGATCCCATGCTAACACTGCATCTACCATAGATGGGTCCATAGATACACTATATTCTGATATGTCATTTCCCTAAAAGTGGACCTCCCGAATCTAGAACTGGCACTTAGAGATATTCTCATAAGTTGGTGCTCTCGGAGTACGAATAGAACCATCCACATGTGTTTTTCATGCTCCTCCTATGACGCAGTGTACAAAAGGATTTCGTTGATGGATACCACTAAAATTAGGTCTAAATACGGATGTAAGATATATTTTATATGTCCCATGAACACTGAGGGGGCGTTCGTCATGCCGAAAGGCATAACCAAGTACTCATAGTGACCATAACAACATCTGAAATCCACCTTCGGTATATCGTCGTCTCGTACTCTTCAATCCTGGGCAGTGGATACTTTTTCTTCACTATTACGTAATTTAGGAACCGGTAATCCACGCACAACCTCAAACTCCTGTCTACCATCTTGGAAAACAAAACGGGGGCCACCCATGGTGAAACACTGGGTCTTAAGAAACCCTTATTCTACAAATCCTCCAACTGCACCCTCAGCTCATGAAGCTTTGCAGGAACCATCCGATATGCTTGTTAGGAAATCGGTGTCGTCCCGGGGTGTATGTTGATGCAAAAGTCGATCTACCAATGGGAATGTAGTTCTGTAACATCTTCGGGAAATAAGTCCTCGTACTCCGCCACTACCGCTGGGAACTGGAAGCTCACAACATCTACTTCTCCAAGGGTAAGGCTATCCAACTCACGAGTGATAGGCTGCAACCTTCTATTCATGATCACATTCAGTGCTTCCTGGGTATCCTTTTCACCGATAAAGGAAAACCTTGTTCCATCGCTGCGGACACACCACACTCTTCGCCTAAAGTAGTCGATCTGGGCATGGACCGAAGATTACCAATCCAAACTGAGAGTGGCATCATGAGGCCTCGACACTACCACCAAGAGGTTCCAACCGAAACTCTCGCCTCCAAGGGTAAGATCACAATATCTGAAAAGGTGTGTGACCATTGAGTCTATTCTCGTAGGTGTCTACAAGAGTAAGGGTCGAGTCAAGGACTCCACTAGAATCTCAAGGTTTCGTACAAGACATGTGGTGAGGAAGGACTGACTGGAACATGTGTCTACAAGTACGGTAGCTAAGGTAGAGAAGACATATATTGTACTTCAGATCATCATTTGAGTCCCTATGTCATATGCATCAACCGCATGAATATGTCCCCGACCCTATCCCCCAGCTCCCAGAGCCTAGTGCAGACCTCCCAGGGGTGGTGGTGGAAGTAGATCGAAGCGTCTTCCACCATCTACATCTCTGACTGCTCCTCTGCCATGTCTATCACCTGGCAGGTTTGTCTACTCCACACTCTATCTCTGCCATGGTGGTCCATCCACTTTCTCACTGTCAGTAGATTTAAGGGTCGTATAATCTCTAGCGAGATGTCCCCTACAGTCGCATGAGTAGAATCGCCTCTCACTAGGCTGACTGGATCCATCCTGAGAGCCTCAGACTGCCAAACCCCTATCCTGGGTCCTCCTGTGACGTCTCCCACATCCTGATCCATGTGCCTCACGTCAAAACCCTGCTACCAAGGTCTCCACACCTATGTTCTGACTGCTAACTGTCATTGGCCGTCTATGCTCTGCTAAGAATCTCTCGATCATGCCCTCTTAAGCAATCCATTATAATTCGTTAGGTATAGAGGCACAAAACTAGCTCTAATGTCCCATCGTAGACCTCACTCGAAGGTCTGAGCTCTGATGTACTGATCCATGACCATATCCATTGAGTACCTGGCGAGGTTGGTGAATCTCGATGAGTAATCAGTCACCGTCAAACTTCCCTACTGGAGCTGAAGAAGCTCCTAGATACGCAATTCTCTAAACATAACTAGAGATAACTCTTCCCTAATGAGTTGCTCAAACTCCATCCATGAAAGAGTCTCCTCTTCATGATTCTGTGTGGTAAGACTCCACCGTCGTCTTGCTGAACCCTGAAGAAGGATCACTCTTAGGATCACCATCTCGTCCGCCAGTGTCCTAAAGAGATTGAAAACTCTGGTCACTGCCTCAAGTGAGTCCTCAACCACCTGAGGGTCGGGCTCCCCTCAGAAGCCGAGGGGTCTCTATCTTTGTAATTCATGGATCTTGCTCAGCATGTGCCCCTTGTCTGTCGGTAATGTAGGTACTGCGGGCTGCTCCACTGGTGGTGGTATAGCAGGTGCGCCACCTGGAGGTAACGCATAGTGAACTGGTCCCATTATCGAAGCCTCATCAATGAGGGGGTCATCATGGTGATCATGCTACTAAATCCTAGCGGGTATGCATCGCGGAGGCAAATTGTAAGGAAACAAGATGTACCATGGTTAATGAGTATATCTGGATAGCTGACACGAAGGACAAGGAAAACACAACCCACTCCAATATGATGCATGTAAAATTTTCTTATTTCCCCTCAACTAGTGTTTTCGTTTACCAAGTTGAAAAAAAGTTATCAGAGTCCTGGTGTATTGATACATTAGACGCCTGCACCAACACTAGATTCTCTGGCCGGAAACCCAGCTCAAAACACTTTTCACTATTTACCCAAAAAAATCTCACAGACTCTTGGTTCTATGGTATAATTGACCAACTCTGATTCCACTCTATCACGACCCATCCCAGTGGGGCCTGCACTACAACTCCCCAAGTCCACCTCCAATAGGCTAGGGGCTAGTGACTAGCACCGAGTAGTGATATTAATAACAAGGGATGCATTTCCTAAGTACTTGTAAAAGCACACACATCTCCAATCTCACAAATTCTGAAATGAAAAACAACTAAGGAATATAAATGCATGCATACAACTAAACCAAACCAGAGTAAAACAGAAGGTAAAGTACTGAAAGTAAATTATGCCAGAATACATGCCGACTGATTTGGCACTAAATTAGGCTAATATTAATTGTTAATATATATAATATTCATGTGATTTATTATTCATAAACACCATTTTGGTTCATTTTACACATTGAACATCATTTCATATTATGATTGTAATTCCTTCTTAAAATGCACTATTATGTGGTACATTTTTTAACATCATTTAAAGTAACCAATGTTCTTGATTTTATTTTCATATTTAATTTTCATATTTCTAATTATATTGGGAATAATTCATACTTGTGGAGTGTTGGAAGATTCACATTAGAAGTCCACCAAAATGGGATTTCATGCAAACAATTCTAGAGAAGGAAGATTGGACACCAGCCCACTAATGATAACGTGGGGCCCAATATACAGGCCCAATGAAGCCCAAATTTCGTGTGATTCTAGAAGACATATAGAGGAACAAATACTTATCCAGGGGCCAGTGCTAATTCAGCATCCATGGTGGTTATTAAGGAAACCCGTTTTGGAGATAAAATTATGGGTCATATTATGTGTCCCAGAAAACAGCCTACCAATTTATTCATATCTCGATATCCACAACTCCAAATGGGCCCAACATTTACAGGAAGTTAAAATACATCCGGTGATCCATTTTATTCTCTTATTTACCACTCTAATTTGGCAATCTATAAGGTCATATAGGAGCCTCTGTTCGGTGGAAGCAAACTGACTTCAACTTTGGGTCAAAGGGGGCAAAAGTCTCCTCTCCCGTACTTTCCACCCACCTAGGCCCACCAACATTAATTGAGGTGAATTCCACTATTGTAGGCTCAAACTAAGGCTTCCAAATTTCCTATTTAATGTAGTGGTGGTAGAGTAATTTAGTATATTTGAGATTTGTTTCATTTTAATGTTTTACTGTCAATTTGATGTTGTAATCGCATTCATTCAATTGTATGTTCCATGAATTACCTTAGTTTTTTTATAAAATTTCTTCATCTTCTCTTATTATATTCTTATTATTATAACTTTGATATTGTTTCTTCATGGTGTGAACTTGTTCATACCAAACCTTGTGAGATTATCACACAATGGTGGAGTGATTGTTAATTCATTGCTTTTTTATTTCCCCAATTCCTCCCTCATGAGTCTACTTTTCACTTCTATTGAAACCATAGGATCAATGGAGGGCTAGCCCACTTATGGGTTTATCCAAGGGAGTATCAAGGGGATGTATTGGTTGTTATTTATCACTATCTTAATCTCTAATAAATATTTTTAAAAAGTGATTTTTATTTGATGTTTTTAAAACTTCTTCATTTTTGTTGAATTTTAAGGCTACACACTTCAAGTGATAATACCAACCCTTACCTTGGAGTGATCAAAACTTTTATCCATCAAGTGTATAGGTGATTAGTATTAGGGAGTGTAGGCATTAAACCAGTGAGTGATGAATTTGTTTGATCTTATAAAATGAACTCATCTCAAATATAAAAAATTGAAATAGTTGAAAAAGGAATGCATCCAATCGACCCCAAGTGATAACCTAGGATAAACTCATACTTTAAAATTGAATTAACTTTAGTCTCTTAGAGTTCACTTAAACCCATATAAAATCATCCCAATTTGGCCAATTCATAGCCAAAAATAGTCCATGGAATGTACGTGTCTATAGGTTTCTTCTTGAGTCTCTGAGGATTCGCAACCCAAGATAAACTATAAGAGACCGCTTAACCCTAAAATCTTGGGTAAATTTGGGAGGCACCAAATTTTGGAACCATTGTCGGGGACCCAAGTAATTCATCTCAACACACATTCTATTATCCCTAATTTCTTCTATTCTCATCCAAATTCTCTAATCTTTTCCCTTTCTCACTTTTTTTTTCATTTGGCGCATGTCCGCCTACACCCGTGATCAATCAAACCGTCTAGTTAGGGTGAATATTCCTAGGGTTTGGGAGTAAAGTACACCAAGGGAACTCATTCTGTTAGATCCTAATCTTCATAATACCCCCGAGTCAAAAATTGAACCCATTTCAATGGAATGTCTTCAAAGAAATCAACTCATAAACCCGGGTGGGAACCAAAATGGAAACCCAAATGAGGTAGCCCTAAACTTGGGGAATGTAGTCGATCAAACCATGAATGATTACCTCACACCTGCCTGGACCGATTCCCCCTCATGAATTAGACACAATTCCCTAGGATATTCCAACAACATCTTTAAACCCCATTTCCTAAACCACCTTCCCACATTCCATGGAATGGAGTCTGAGATGCCCTACCTTCATGTTAAGGATTTCAATGACATTGTTGAAACCATGTGTCCCCCACGTCAACTAAAATCAGCTAATATGAGGCAATTTCATTTTTCTTTAAAGGATATACCTAAAAAATGGCTAAAATTTTTGAGACCAGCATCCATCGTCTCCTAGGACCAATTTCAAAGAGAATTATAAAAAAAATACTTTCCCCACCACAAAACAATTACGCTTAAAAAGAGCATCCCAAACTTTTTTGAAAAAGAGGGAGAGTCATTCTATGAAACATGGGAGATGTTCAAAGACACCCTAATTATGGTTCTACATCATGGTTTTTCTATACCTGAACAAGTGAGAATTTTCTATGAAGGGTTGGGTCCGGGGAACAAACAATTCATTGACATGATGTGTAATGAAACCTTTAAAAACAATGCCCCAAGTGATGCTTATGAGTATCCAGAAAGCCATTCCGAACAAAACCAAACATGGGGAACATCATCTTACTATGATAATCCACCAAAATCTGGTGGAATTCACACACATATGGAGGAGGAAAGCCTTAGGGAAAACAACATTCACTTGTCCATTCGGTACTTTTTCCTTCAAGTGCATGCCCTTTGAGTTATGTAATGCCCCTGGTACCTTCTAGCGGTGCATGATGGGAATCTTCTTAGACATGGTGGGGGATTGTTTAGAGGTCTTCATGGATAAGTTATCCATATTTGGGGATACTTTTGAGGGATTCCTTATAAATGTTGAAAAGGTTTTGTCAAGGTTTGAGGATAAGAATATCACACTAAATTAGAAAAAAATTCCATTTCATGGTAATGGAAGGACTTTTTCTGGGCCATGTCTTATCTGGTAGAGGGATTGAAGTTGATAAAGCTAAGGTTGACATCATTTGTCACCTCCCATCTCCTAAAACTGTTAAGGAAGTGATATCCTTCTTAGGAAATGCTGGTTTCTATAGAAGGATCATTAGGAATTTCATCTCTATTTCTCAACCACTTTTTGCACTATTAGTGAAAGATTCTCCATTTTTATGGATAGAAAGCCGTGAGGAATCATTCTCTACACTCAAGTCAGCTCTTGTATCTCCACCTATCATGAAATCTCCAAATTGGAAACTTCCATTTGAGCTCATGTGTGATGCGAGTGACTTCACTATAGGAGCAATCTTTGGACAACGGTGTGAGAAAACTCCATGTGTCATTGCTTATGCAAGAAAATCTCTAAATGATTCACAAATCAACTACACCTCCACTGAGAAAGAGTTTCATGCTGTTGTCTTTGTCTTAGAGAAATTCAGGTCCTATCTCTTAGGATCACCCATCATTGTCTTCACCGACCACTGAACCCTAAAATACCTTTTCCAAAAACAAAATTCCAATTCTAGATTGATTAGGTGGGTCCTTCTTCTTCAAGAGTTTTATTTAACCATTGAGGATAAAAGGGGTGTTTAAAATGTTGTAGCTGATCACCTCTCTGGGATGGAATTCAAAGACAACTCACATCACTTTTCGGTGTCTGGTTCATTTCCCAATGAGTACCTCTATTTAGTGAGTGATTCCCCATGGTATGCTGACATAGAAAACCATTTGGTGATGGGTGAAATTCCAAAATTCATAGGGACCCAAGCTAAGAGGAAATTTCTTTCTGATGTCAAACACTATGAATTTGATGATCCTTACCTCTTTAAGTTCTGTCCGGATCAAATCATTAGGAGATGTGTTCCTAATTCTGAGAAAGATTCCATTATAAAATTTTTTCATGGAGGGCATGTAGAGGGAACATTTCCACAAATTAAACTACTAAAAAGGTCCTCCAAAGTGGTTTCTACTGACCTAACCTCACTAATGATTCCTTCCAATTCTGCAAAAGTTTCTCTCAGTGACAACAATTAGGATCCATTAACAAAAATAATCAAATGCCCCTAACTCCCATTCTGGTCATTGAAATCTTTGGTTGTTGGGGAATTAATTTCATGGGACCCTTTCCAAACTCTAGGGGATACCTATACATCCTCTTAGCTATTGATTATGTCACAAAATGGGTTCAAGCCATTCTCATAAAGTCCAATGACCATCATGTTGTGATCCGATTTCTGAAAGAGCATATATTTTCTCGATTTGGAATTCCTAGGGTTATAATCAGTGATCAAGGAACCCATTTATGAAACCACCCATTCTCTTCACTCATGTCTAAGTACGATATTTCTCATGAAGTTTCCACTATGTACCATCCTCAAACCAATGGTCAAGTTGAGCTAGCAAACAAGAATATTAATAAAATTATTGAAAAAACTGTCAAACCCTCTAGGAAAGATTGGTATGATAAACTCTTGGATGCTCTTTGGTCATATCTCACAACATTCAAAACTATCCTAGGAATGTCACCATATAGGTTGGTTTTTGGAAAATCAGGCCATTTACCAGTTGAAATTGAGCCTAAGGCATTTTTGGAAATAAAAAAAATGAATTTCGACATTTCTTTAGCCGAAGAAAAGGGGAAATTAGATCTTAATGAACTTGAGGAACTTAGGATGTAGGCTTATGAAAATTAAAGGATAAATAAATCTAGAGTTCAAGCCTGCCAATCTAGGAATATCAAAGTCAAAAATTTTGAATCGGGAAAATTTTTTCTCTTGTATTGTCCAAAACTTCATTTACACCCTGGAAAGTTTAGGTCTAGATGGTCAGGTCCATTAATAGTGCATCATGTGTACCCCCATGGGGCAGTAGAGATTCAGGATCCCACATGTGGTCACATTTTTAAGGTCAATGGTCATAGGTTAAAACCATTCATTGAATCATTCAATAAACAGGAAATAGAGGTTGAGTGAACTGAGCTGACCTATGAACCAGGAAAAAAATGACAGATTTAGGATCCATGTCTGGCTAACGACATTGAATAAAAGTGCTGTAGAAAACCCTTGGTTTTCATGTTTCCAATCTTTTTGGATCACATTTATTTTTTTATATTAAATAAATAATTTTGATATTTTATAAAAAATACATTGTTGACCTGTTCTTCTATTATGAGTATGGATGAGTATGAAAGGGGAGCGCCATATTCATTCGTGTCACATGGTGTGATCCTTGAGTAATACCTTACCCTAAAATTTAAAAATAAGACAATGTACCATCGGTTTATTTTTATATGTTTCTAGGATAAAATAAAAATACAAAAAAATAATAATAATTAAAAAAAGGGGGGACACGCCATAGGCCGTGGTGAAAACCTCGTCACAATCGGTGAAGCCACGAGGACTCGAACTCGGGACCGAAGGGAGACAAGGCATGCTCTTACCACTGACCTACGACTTATTGTGCTTCCTTATTCAATAATTTGTTTATATATATACTTATATTTTAATTTATTTAATATATATAAATATAAATATATATATATAGTTTTTTTTTGTTTTTTTGTTTTTCCTTTTTCTACTAGGTAATTCTCAGAGTGACATCATGATTAAAGGATTAGAATGGAGCAGCAAGAATTTCAACTTCAACCACCAGGTGACTTCATTCCATGATCCTCATTTTAAATTTACTTTTTGAACTCCCCTTATCTGTATCTATCCCTTCTAAATTTTCTTTTCTTTAAACACTGGGGACAATGTTATTTTAAGTTGGGGGGAGATGAAATATATTTTTTTTGTTTTTGTGAAAAAAAATTCTGTTGAGTGAAAAAAATGATTTGAAAAAAAAGTGTGTAAATGGAAGGAAAAATTACCTTAACTTTAAACAAGATAATACACATTGAAAACATTGAAAACTAAATATAAAATAATTTATCATTCCCCAATTTTAATTTTAATCCATGTATAATTTCATGAACATAAATTTTTGGAAAGTGTGGCTGTCTAATGTGATATTTCACCATTTATACTTTAATCCAAATAAAAAAATCACAATGCATGTCCTATGGAGTGTGGGGTTTTAGTTTGAGTTCACGGGGTCCTTCAAATAAATATAATAGGTTTGGTGATCATTTTAGTTTTAATATTAGTATTATCAAAAATAAAAAAAACAATAAATTTGTGTATAGAGCAATGAAATTACCTAATGCGTGGCTTTCGACACATGAAGATCGTGACTCCATAGTTTTCTGGCCCATAGTTAGTAATTTTACCTCTATTTGTGGTAATTTTAATTTGTTTTTGACTAAGTTAACTCGAGATAATTCCCGAGTATGTGGGATTCACTTGGTGCCCTAAGGTCTTTGAGCCTGGGAATCATCGACAAAGTCTCGCTACATGAGTTGACTCTATTGGGTGCAATTTCAATTACCATGAAAAAATTGAATATATATATATATAATCAATACACATCTTACTATTGAAATGTGATTCCACCTAGCGCTTCCATCATTTCCCCCTTGAATAAATATGAACCCCCCTGTCTATTGCGATGCACAACACATCATCACGCTTAATTGATATTGGAAGAAATATGGAGATGAATTTGAACAAAGGAATGGTCTTGGGATTGGGATCTGCTTATGAAAGTATCTTGTATTAAAATATTTTGATGTGTTTCATAGTTCTTTGGTATAAGGGTTTTTGGTGATCATTGTGTATTAAAATGCTTTTAGAAAATGGAATTTGAATTTCATATTTTTAAGATACATTTTGCTTGGGACTAGAAAAACTCAAGTTGGGGGGGGGGGTGATTAGCCACTAAATAAGGATAATATTCATTGTTAATATATATAATATTCATGTGCTTTATTATTCATAAACACCATTTTAGTTCATTTTATACTTTAAACATCATTTCACATTATGATTGTAATTCCTTCTTAAAATGCACTATTATGTGGTACATTTTTGAACATCATTTAAAGTACCCAATGATCTTTATTTTATTTTCATATTTAATTTTCAGGTTTATAATTATATTGGGAACAATTCATAATTGTGGAGTGTTGTAGGATTCACATTGGATGACCACCAAAATGGGATTTCATGCAAACAATTATGGAGAAGGCAGATTGGACATCATCCCACAGATGGGAATGTGGGACCCAACATACAGGTCCAATGAAACCCAATTTTTTTGGGATGCTAGAATACATATTGAGGAAAAAATATTAATGCATGATAAAGTGCTAATTCGGCCTCCATGGTGGCTATTAAAGTGGCCCAATTTGGAGATAAAATTCTGGGCCATATTCTGCATCCCAAAAAACAGCCTACTAATTTAATCATATCTCGGCATCCACAACTACAAATGGGGCCAACTTTTATAGGCAATTAGGAGACATCAAGTGATAAATTGTATCCTTCTATGGAACACTCTAATTTGGACATCTATAAGGTCTTCCAGGCGCCTCTTTGTGGTGGAAGCAAGCTGGCTGCAACTTCGGGTCAAGAGTGGAAAAGTCTCCTCTCCCTTACTTTCCACCCACCTAGGCCCACCACCATTAATTGAGGTGACTTACACTGTTTTAGGCTCTACCCAAGGATTAAAAATTTCCTATTTAAGGAAATTTTGTTAGAGGAGTTGAGTATCTTCGATCTTTGTTTCATTTTAATGTTATGCTTCCAATTTGATGTTGTAATCGCATTCCTTCAATTGTAAGTTCCTTGAATTTCATTTGTTTTTTTATAAACATTATTCATCATCTCTTATTATATTCTTATTCTTATCACTTTGATACTGTTTCATCAATGTGTGAAATTGTTTATACCAAACCTTGTGAGATTATCACACAATGGTGGAGTGATTGTTATTTCATTGTTTTTTTACTTCTCCAGTTCCCCCCTCATGAGTCTACTTTCCACTTCCATTAAACCCATAGGATCAATGGAGGGATATACCAATTATGGGTTGATCCAAGAGAGTATAAAGGGGCTGGATTAGATGTTATTTATCAGTACCTTAATCTATAATCACTTCTTTAAAATGAGATTTTTATGTGATGATTTTAAAACTTATTCATCCTTATTGAATTTTAAGGCCACACACTTCAAGTGCTAATACGAACCTTTCAATTGGAGTGATAAAAACATTGATCCTTCAAGTGTATAGGTGATTAGTATTAGGGTGTGTATGCATTAAACCAATGAGTGATGATTTTTTTTGATCTTCCGAAGTAAAATCATCTCAAATATAGGAAATTGAAATAGTTGAAAAAGGAATGCATCCAATCCACCCCAAGTGATAACCTAGGATCAACTCATAATTTAAAATTGAATTAACTTCAATCTCTTAGAGTTCACTTAACCCATATAAAATTAACCCAAGTTTTCCACTTCATAGAAAAAAAATAGTCCATATAATTTACGTGTCTATAGGTTTCTTCTTGGGTCTATGAGGATTCAACAAACCAAGATAAACTACAAGTAACTGCTTAACCCTAAAATCTTGGGTAAATTTGGGCAACACCACCGACCAAAAACAAGAGACTGCAAACTATAAAGTCCAACCTATAAGCACAAGGAGGTACTGGGACAACTTCTCGTAGTCGTAGGAACACCTCGTCCTGTAGGGAACTCAGAAATCTCAGTCCTTCCCTTGTCTTCCCTGGACTCTGTCAAAAGGCCGCTCATCTGTAGAAGACAAAAAAACATGAGGGAAAAGCCTGTGAAAAAGAGAGTATAAAAATAATCAGTAGAGGACCCTAAAAACCACAAAAAAATATCCAAAGGAAAGGTAAAATAAACTCTAAAAAATATATGTCTACTGAACATATAATAGGAGATCATAATAAAGATATACTCAAAACCCAAACCAATAGTCTATAGACAAGTCACACAACCGCATACCCATGCTAGGGATTCAGTTCGAATATTCCATGAATCACTCATCCAAGAGAACTAAATTCATGAGTCTGATAGATATGAAAACATCCGTCAAAGAAGTTCCCTTCGTCGAGAAAAGTCACGAGAGATAGATATACTCATTCCCGAAGAACACACTCCTGAGTAGGGAATGATCACGAATCATAGTTGAGGATCATTGACAGGGCCTTGGTGGATACTGTGACTCATTTGGATTAACCAACTAATTAGAGGACATGCGTCATATAAGATTAGTCACGTCGATACATGACTCTACCGGGGGTCAAGAATGGATAGAGGATCACTCTATAGGCCTCTCAGATAGATACCTGACTATATCTCAGGAAGTCCTACTGAAGTGATCAGAATCCTGTAAAAAGAAACGATAGATGACCTTCATTGGATTGAGAAAAAGGGGCACTAATCCAAATGAAACATTTCCACGATATAGTGGACAAGAAAATAAATCCATGTACTGAGAAGTACACATTGTGTAGAAGTGTCACACACTATATATTCTGACCCTGGGTACTGCCTATAAACAACGGCTTGTGTCGCAAGGCTTGTCGTGTAGAAGTATTTATACACAGTGTGTAAGAGTGTGACAAACCATGTTCCTCTATCTAGGGAGGACTCTGTGTATGCTCTCCATGTTCTCGTACATTGCTTTAACCTCTGTTTTACAACCCGTGTAACTGGTACATGGGGTAACCCATGAATCTGGCCTGGTCTGGCCGTGCGGTGGAGTAAACTGCCGTGTACTCCACCCCATGTTTGTTCATCGTATAAGATACATGGAGAGTCTTGAATAAGTACCCACATGCTGTGTTATTCATATAACATGATGTTTCATAGCTTCATGCATCACAGATCCCTAGCTTCCACTTAGCCGGTCCCACACGGTGCGTTCTTCAGTATACAATCTGTGTTCTTCTGAAATTTCTAGATTCGAAAGTTCTTCACTCCACGCCTCCTTCAATTCTCTAAAGTTTCTTTCGGTGATCTAATTTCCATGAAACTACAAGGTTGAGGTTACCCAGACATCCCGAAGTCTATTATGTTGGTTTCATGCCTCCGATCGTCCTCGAAAACACGTTCTGATTCACCTGCATAAAGAACACTCGAAGAACAAGAACTCTCGAACTGTGTTGATTCATCCACCACTATCTCCATTGCACCTATGATGGGTCATCATAATGCATGATCTCTAATTTGGGATCATTTTGTTGTAAAATAGATGTGAAATGATCCATTTATCATAACCCCGTGAAGAACACGAAGAACGCGTGGTTATAAGGGAGGAAGAAAAACAATAAACAAAGGAGGAACACACCTCCTCCGTTGTTCGTCACGGTGTCGATCAACTCCCGTTAATTGGTTTAATAGGAGAATCAAAATTACACACCACGATCATAATAATATAAATTCCTGAATCAAAAAATCAAAAGAAAAAAGAAAATTGAAACCCTCCCACAAGAACAAATGATCCGCGGATCACCCTGTTTGTGGGTTGATTCACGTTTGTCGTTTATTCCAAGAACAAGGAAGAGAATAATTGAAATAACAAAACCTAACTTAATTAGGTTGAAGAATGATCACCGCGTCACATTCGTTGGTGAGGTTCTTCAAATATGATATGTGTCGACTGATTGCGTCGTCATCGTCTACCAACGTGTTCTCCTCCAAAGTTCCAATTGAAAATTCTAAATTTGCAGAGTTATGCGGCTAACCCTGCGAATATTCAATAAGAATGTATTAATAGGGTAGTATTAGGTCTCTGTGAAAAAAGGAAACATTTCAGATAAAAAATTATTAATTTATTTTATTTCCATTAAAATGACCAAAAACTAACTATTGCAGGTGACCCACACCGATTGACGTTAGGCCCTTTCTGAGGAAAAGTCCCTGATCTGAATGCAATAATGACCTCAAATTTGTAATCCAGACACCCATTTAAATGTTATTCCACTTTTTCTGGAAAACTACTCATGCACTCTGTTTAATGTTTAATTAATTTCAACCATTTATTTCAGGCACATCATGCCTCAGAATCGCATGCCATCGAAAGGTCTGGTCTCAAAATAATTCCATATAATATTTAAAAATAATAACTAGAAAATATGAGACATTATATAAATCTGGGAACAAATTAAGATCCATAAACCACTTTGATTATTACTGACTTGAAATATAATGTTTACAATGTATATACCTAATTCATGAAGTAGCAATGGGACATTTTCACCAAGAATTATTTAGAGATTCAAGGATATAGCCCCATTTCCCAACCCATTACTTTTGTTTTCCATAATTTAATCAGGGATAAAAACTGAGATCCAAAAGGACACATTCGACTCACACCTCAAAATTTGAGTCTAATTTGGACAATATCATCAAGAAATACTTCACATGAGAGGTAAATTATTCCAAAATGGATTTCCAACATAGTAACAGTAAAGAATAAAAATTATCAAATCATATTTTTTATCAACTTCATAGATCTTAATCGGCATCTTTCAAATGAATACGTCATGATTCCAATCACAGAGCTCTTGATTTATGGAGAAGATGGTTACCCATACCTATAACTCATGAATGGATATTCAAGGTACAACAAAAAATCATATGTACCTATATGATGAAGAAGTCATAGAATTCATATCCCCCAATGAATATTTTCTTATCGGGTAATTCCCTTTGGCTTGAAAAACTCTACTTCCACATACTAAACTTCTATGGACTTTATCTTCAAACCCTTTCTTGGGAATTTTGTTGAATTCCACATTTACGATCTATTTTTCAAGTAATGTCAAAGTTTTTGACCACCTAGATGACTTGAATAATATCATCATCAAGATATCAAAAAATAACTTGAAGATGAACCCCTTAAAATTTGATTTTTAGGTAACCATAAAGAAGTTAATAGGATTCATTATATATCATCACAAAATTGAATTTGAACATGAGAAAAGAAAATATATCCTTAACATGTTACCACCTCAAAACGTAATGAGTTTAGAGGACTTTATGGACACTTGGCCTATATCTGATTGTTCATATCCACCCTTGAAGGGAAATTTTTTAACTTTACAAATGTGGTGAAGAAAGGGGTCACATATCAGTGGAATAGATATTACGAAGAAGAATTTTAAATCCTCAAGAAATACCTATTCAGACCCCCAGTTCTGAGAATTCCATTCATACAATATGTGATAGCCATAGAGTGATCATTATGAGCCTTCCTCATGAAAACGAATGATGTTTAAAGTGAAAAGGGTGTATTTTATTAGTAGAACCATGATCGTTAATGATACTCATTATTCATATATCAAGAAGATATATTCGATGTTAATATTTTTAATTCTGAAGAAGAGGCACTATCTACAAAACCATGATCTCCAATTGGTGTCAAGAAATAACTCTTTCGAATATATTTTATGTTGTCCTATATTGACAATATGTTTGGAATTATGGGTAGTTAATCTAAAATAGTTTGATATATAATTAGTGCCTTTGAAATTAGTGAAAGGTCAGGACATATCTTATTTACTTATAGAAGACCCATCAATTTAAATGAAATCATTTAATAATTAATTTATAGGTGAGGATATCTTTTCTATTCAAGACATTCCCAAATGTCGGAAATGTATTTCGATAGTGTGGCCAGGTGCACAACAAGGAAGAGAATGTAAGAACCTACAATCAATATAATTGGATTATGAATTGATATTATCCCCCAAAAAAGGAAATTTTAATATACCAATTTCTTCTATTAGAAGGATGTACTAACAATGAGGTAAAATATCATGCCATAATTGCAAGTATGGGACTTGCACTCTAAATAACAGTGGACCATTTGGAGTTGAATGGTGACTTATAATTAGTAATTAATAATGTAAATGAGGATTATTACATTAGAAAAGAATAGTTAATCCCATTACATGACTATGTCTAAGGGTTAGTGGTAAAGTTCCCCTCAATGTCAACATTGAATAAAATCACGTGATTATATAATTCCTAAGAAGAAACATTGGACAATTCATCTACTACTCTTCTAGATCAAAACTATGATAAAACAATCATCAATATTTCTAATCAGCAAATGGTCTAAGATTGTTTTTCAAATGAGAGCATAAGAGATTAATGAAGTCATCCATATCCTTCAAGTGCATGGTCCTACAATAGAATGGGTGATTCCTATCATGGAATACCTCCAATATGGAGTAATTCAACAATTTAGAGATGGTAAGGAGAAAATATGGAGGCCAGTATCCAACTTCAACCACTATGATGGATTAAATCTCTAAAATTTCCTCTATGAAAAAAGAATTATAGGATTCCTTATCAGATGTATTGACAGATAAGAAAAAAGACAATTATGGTAGAATTATAAACTAGAGATGATGACTCAAAATATTTGGTGTTCATGATTTCCCACCAAATATGATGGTTTGGATACTAGATACCCACTATAGAACATTATTGCACAAAATTCACCATGAATTATAATTCCTGACATATGTATGACAACTTCTACAAAACCCCCCAAAGTTTCTACATACATCCAAATGATCCTAGGAATTTTCTATATGGGGAGTGGATATTGTAGGGACATACCCTCTATCTACATCCAATAAGTTAAAATACATCTTGACTACTAATGGTTTCCTATCCAAATGGGATGAGGAAACATGCCTCAAAGACGTAGGGGTGAAAAGAATTATTGGCTTCATATAATCAAATATAATTACCATATATGGTGTCCTTCAATTAGTACTTATAAAAAATGGAACCCACATCTGTTCTGTTGAGCCAGAAAATTTATATCAGGAGTAAAATATCAAATACAACCATTTTTCCTATTATCATGCTGTGGATAATAGATAGATAGTGGCCATAAACAAGAACCTATAAAACATACACCAGAATAAGGTGGTTAATAAAATTATTTTTGGTTTAAAAATACCATTCATGACCTATAAGATTATATTAATACAACCCATACTTCTATAGGGGAAGCCCTATACTCACAAGAATATAGAACATAAGTGGTCCTATACATTGAGGTTCAATTTCCATCTGTAACCAAATGTATTTGTTTGTAAAGTCGCATAAATATCAAGAAAAATTGGAGTGACTGGATGATTTTTTTTCATACCTTTCTTCACATTGTGGTCTATCAAAATAGGATAGTGTGAAACTTTAACAAGAAGGTCCACATTCGTTCATTCCTCTATGATGAATTGGTACTGGTCCTCAATACTCTACTGATACCTAGAAGGAAGCCTCCAGAACAAATGAAAAAATGGGGGGGGGGACATTACTCTATAAACAAGTTCCACTGTAACAGAGCATACTCATTGATCTCAATGGATGGGGAGCTCATTGAAACCTTAATAAATGAAAGGTTCCTAAATAAATATTTCATGTAATCAAAATAAATTTTTCCTAGATTTAGGATTAGATACTGCATTGAGTCATATACATCCCTTTTGCATGATGTTAAACTACATAGAAGGTCCTTGTCATTGGACGATAAAAGAAATGGCATAATATCCATGCTAAACAACATTAAATTCTGTTTCATCATCATCTTTATTTCATGATGATAAACTAAATGGAATACAATTGTAGTTATATGACCCAACAATGCAATACAATATTCATCCTCATGACATGATATTAAGAGACATGGATAAAGTCTCCCTCATCTAACCTTAAGAAACCCCCAAGATACCATGAGTTGACACATCCTATGGTCCCTCAAATATGGGCGTCCATCTCATGTGTATTTATCAATCACATTCATATAACCCCTCAATGGTTTGAGATTCCCTCTTTATCAAGACGTGAGATAGAAAGGATGGGATGCTCCCATTTATAGGCCCCACTTACATCACAACCACTCCATAGTGGAACTTGGGACCATTTTAGGTATAATTCCCAATATTATCTCAACCATATCACATGACAAAAAAATTCTTGATCAATTTAATAAAAATGTGTGGCTTGATTAACATGGTAATGAGGTATGTATTGACTACTAGACCTCTTATCCTAGGTCGATCTGCAATTTAAAAAATAAGCCATTATTCCCTATGAATGAATTAAGATGACCCAAGGAATCTTTAAAAAAATTATGTGTGGCATGATTCTTTCCTCAACAAGATATGCATTGACAACTAAATCCTATCCACAAGTATAGAAATAATATTTTATTTCAAATGAGGTGACCAATATCCTTGTGGAACGATGTTAAAATAAATGATTAATTAATAACTATGTATGTATTGATTATAATTCCAATGAAATACATTTCAACACTCAGTTATCCAATCCTGGGTCTAGCCATAATGAAACTGAAGGCCCCTTCTCTCCCTGTATGTATGGGTTAGACATATATAGGGAACCCTTGAAGAACTTCATGTGTCCTAATTCTCATTATAATAATATACGTAGTAACACATGTTTCTCTACCCATGGTTTCATTCATATATATATATATATAATCCCATTTCCCCATATCAATGCCTGATAAATGTAGGGATTGATTTTCTAAGAACTATGTATGGCTTGATTATATCCCTATAAGGATAAATAGTGACACATATGTCCTACACCCGGGTCCATCCACAATATTCCATTTCAAGGTGGAATCACAAATGTCTTTACCACAACATGTTAAACTAGATAGCCAACATCCTCACCACATGATGTTTAAGAGAAATAAAAGCACCCTTGCATAATTAAATTAAACTGCATAGTTTTTCAAGAACTACTTTTGTCTTGATTCTCATTCCAGTAAGATACATATTGACATAGGGATCTCTAATCTCGTGTCCAACACTGACCACAATAAAAAATCCACCACTCCTTTTGTAGCTGTCATATCTACATAGGAAAATTTACAAGACTATGTTTGGTTTGATTTTATTCCCAAAGAGTTATGTAGCGATGCTAGGATCAAATCTCCCAGACCATCCACTAAATGAATCTAAATAACCCTATCCTTCCCATGATTCTCTTTTGTGTAGTGGATGAAACCTTTTTTACTTCTTGTTTATAATTAATAGCATAACTCATGCGGGATTAAGAGTTTTAGAAAATGTGTTCCCTTCACATGTATTGAATATTATCTCATAATAGGGATAGAATAGTCATTGATTAAAGACTACAAATAAAACACTATATTTCATTATCCCATGATTATAAACAGATTGATCCCCTTAAGAAATATGTATGGATTGACCGTCCATTAAATTAGATGCATAGTGATGTTTGAATCTTCAGTTATGGTCACATATGTAGGAAAATATATGAAATTCCACTACTCTCTCATGTATGATTGTGGTCTATATGTGATGATCCAATATCGGTTTTCACAAAATTCATGAACCCGTATTAAAAAACCCATTTCCTCCACATAAGAATTCAATTAGTGTGGGGGATCATTATTATTGGAACTATGTGTGGCTTGATTCTCACCCCATTGAGATACGAAGTGACAGATAGTCCTTATGTCTTAGTCCCAACCATGGGGTAAATAAAAATCCCCCATCTCTTGGATACAGACAAAGATCCAGACTTGAGATTTTATTTTGGGTCCCCTCAGTAGGGGGCTCACCAAGAAAATAGCGACACCCCTTCTATATATGAGTCAAATATATGCAGGGGACAACTAAATAAAAGAAAAATAGATCTAAACTCTTCATTTATTCTTATACATATCCATTTTTCTCATAATACTACATTTCATGAAAACTATTAGATATTAGTAATCATTCTTTGAATTCCATTGGAAGAATGTCTTGTACCCGAAATCGCTTTTTCTTATCTATAAAGTAATATATCATACTTGGATTTGAATAAAATGTCCCAAGAAACATTGACATACAATATTTTTAATTGTATGACTGTTGTAACACACCCTTGTTGTATTTTCACCAAACAACCCACAAAAATGGGTTTTCAATCACTAGTAACTTCATACTTTGGAGAAACGCTCCTATCCTTATATGATTTGATGTTATAATGTTAGAACCTTATATTCATGTTCATTATATAGTCATCCCTTCAATACTCATCCCATTTCCAATTATTCCTATATGAAAAAGCATCATGTCCATGGTTTACATTTCATCCATCATTCATGATATATGCAGGAATGATCTTGTCCTGGTAGGCCAAATATCATATGTTTTTCTATGATGTAATTGTTCTAGTAATACGACCTAAAAAAATACAAGATCCATATTTCATATGTTGGGTTAGAGCAGTTAATGAATCTTATTCCCATGATTATTTGAAAAGTTTTACTTGATATTCCCCTTCCATATTCAGGTACATTCCTCCCAAAAATGAAACATTATTTCTGGAGAAATATGAATCTCTACAAATATCAAATGTACTTTAGAGTTAGAATTTTGGAATTCATGAGGAATTCTTTACCTAACTATTCTATAACATTACCCTATTGGATTTGAATAAGTTTATAGAAAAATTCAAAGCCATTCAGACAAATATTTCCACTATTTATTATATTGTAACATTCCATAATCATATTTTCATAAAACATCCAACAAAATGTGCACACAAATCAATGGTAACTTCATCATCGAAGGAGACCTCCTATATCATCCTATTACCATTTTTCAAAAACCAATCTTCAGATATGGGGTTCCCCAAATCATTTATTAAATCTTTCTCCAGTCACTCTTGAATATGGTAGCATATTTCTAGACAAATTTCAAAAAATGGAGAAGTCATCAATATTTTATTCAAAGATAAAGAGATAAAATTATAGCACCCTAATGTAACTTTGGAATGATTATAAACTACCTAACAAAATTTCCATGACTTATTACATTAAAAAAATATTTCATAGCATCCTCTCTATATGAAGTTAAACTACACAGCCAATGTACTAGTCAGATGACATTAAACTGAATGATACTTTAACCATTTTCAGAAAGGGGCCTCCCCCGAACATTGACCATATGAAAATATGTTCCCTCCTCCACTCGATCCAAATTCACGTATGGGAGATTTCTCATTCACTGAAAATTCCAAAACAGATATTCCATTCGTTTTCAGACACCTTCCATTGACAAAACCACCCATTCTGGTCCTGATAAATCCAAATATTCATAAACAATAATCATCAGTTCTAGAATGTCATAATTACTAAAGATTTTTTTGGGACTATGGAATAACACACCACATTTTCCATTGTAGAAGATTCTCACCAATTTTAGGGCATATCAGCCAAAGGATTTCTTTATTTGACTATGTATTAACAATCTCGACATGGCTCTCCATAATGTAGCCCACAAAAAGGGGATTCAACTAGAGGTAACATTGTTATCAAGAGATACCTCCTCTATTATTGAATATAATTTATTATATTCATGAACCAAAAAATAATGGCTCATGATTCCCAATCAGGTATCTGAAGATCTTTGGAACAATCTTGGCCAACAAGCCTTTTTTGGGATATCATTTCAAAACATATGGTCACATATGTACGACCTAAAACACTATCCATATTAGTACAACTTTCCTAATTTTAAACATCATAGGAAAAGAGACATTTTACTCACCATGTTTAAAACCCATGAATGCAACTCTATAAAGAAGTTTAGTCTTGGATCGCTATACCTACACTCTATATGGTTTAGAAAATAATCATGCAATGAAAACATGTAGGCATAAAATATGTTAGGATGAAAACCCATAAAGGGTTTCCTTAGAAAAATCCCAGTATCTCCTTATAATTATTCCTTATATTGGACTTATGAAAAAAATTAGGGTGATGATATCAAATACAAAAATCATGTGGGGTTTTCTTTATGAACCTAGAAACTGTAAAATGATTTTCACTAGGCCTCATTAATTTCGAAAAAATTAGACTTTTATCCACATCCCTATAATTGTGGTTTAAAATAGTGGATACAATGATATCTTTTTACTCAAATCAATATAAATATTATTTTATGATAAAAAAAGAACACCTTGATGGAAAAAAATGTGATTGGTAAAAAATAATCATGTTTATTTATGTTCTAAAACATCAAGGAACTTCTACATGTAAGAACCTAAACCACATATTTTACAGTTTTTCCTTAATGTATGATTTGAGATGTTGAACTGAGCCCCATGAAACTAGCATAGATTCCATATGCATATATATTTTTGTGTATAAGTATCCTCTCCATCTTTATGAATCCTATCCTACTAATCACTAACATCATCTCTTCTTTGATCCAAATCCCTTACCATATATTGGTAGAGATGGGCTACCTCTTACCTTACAGTATTTAACTCTTCATTGAAGTGTGTTATTTGGAGTGAATTTTCATCTTTGTGGTCTCGATACTCCTTCACCTCCATGGAGTGGCTGAATTCGACTTTGATTGTAGTAGCTTCGAGTTCCACAAATTTCCCACATGTTACACAGTAACATGCTGGAACCCTTTCTCCTTATCCCATTTCCAGATGATCACCTTCACTATATCATCAAATTCATGATAATTAAACCCCCCATACATGGGAATGAAATTTTGTAATGGAATTTTACTAAGTAAAAATGGAATTTCCTCAAGAGGTTTCCTACTAATTATCTTCCAGATAACTCTCCAAACAAGGAGATGTGTAGGGAATAAAGCCTTATGTGTCTCAGAGAAACTAATGGAGGGAGGGATATAATTCTAGATCTGTTAACTCAATGATATTCCTTCTTCTAATCCTTCCAAAATAGCCTCAAATTAACCTACTAGTGTTGGTGGAGATGTAATGAATTCCCCCATCTCAATCCCATTCACTGAAGAGGATGGAACTTTTTAATAGGTGACACTTCTCCTAAAAATCAAATGTCCAAAAATATGTGAGTGTATAAATTTTACTGAAATAGGGGATGACAATAATCGGTTGTTGGTTTGATCATTGAGATTGATCCCACATTGATTCCACTAGTCTCAATTCTAAGAATGAGAAAGTCATAATTGGGAAAATTCTTTTTTTTTTCTCCGTAGCTAAAATTAGTGTCTCTTGAGGATCCCCCCACATCAAGATTTTCCACCTTTATAGTTAGGAATAGTGGATCATGAGATTCTTCTACCTAAATATTCTCAACTATCACTCCCTTAGAATATAGAAGTAGGATGAACTTGGATTCCATGATTGTGATGTTTTTTGGAAACCTTCTCTGCATACAAAGCATTACATGATGACATTTGATTTCAAGTATCAGGTAAAATAAAGATTAAAGGGTTTTGAAAAATGAAAGAAAAATACAACTCAAATATATATAATACCATTTATAAATACCTAAAATCTTTCAAGTAACCTTTAATATAAATGAATGGATAAATTAGGTATCTAAATTCATGATATATAGCCTCAAGTCATGAAGAAATATCACCGGTATGGGTATCTGAGACATTATTTTCAAGATCTGAATTGGCTCTACCAGCAATCCCCCAACTGAATTATCAAAAAGTGAAACATCACCATCCCATACAAAGATAGGGATATAATCAACACCAACAGAGGACCGTCTGAGATTAGTTTTGGGCTCTCCTAGGGTGACAACAGATTCCACATTGACTACTGCTGGATCCATTGGTGTGGTAAATGGATATGAAATATTAAGAGGATGTGAACAGTTAGATACAACACATAACACCTGAGGAGGTTCTTTTTACATTACCATGTCTCTCTCCCCTCCCTCCATTAATTGTGGAAGATGCGAAATCATATTGAGAAGCATCGTCTATCAGATTAACGGATTAATCATTTTGGATCCATGCCTCCCCTATGTAACACTCCTCTACTCTTGAAATATCATTTCCATATGGATTAAGGGATAAAAGTAATGAATATTATTTAATAGACAAGTACAATAAGAGGGAATATTTTGAGACAGTCATGATATTAGTTTACAACCCCTAAAACTTACTACGACACATTCCTTAGGAAAATATTAATTCCCTCCTTCACTTCCACTCTTCATATAATGAAAGGACCATCTCAGTACACTTGTAATAATTTACTTGAGTTTAATATTGAGGGGTTCCCATAACCATATACTCTATAATGGTCTTATAACCCAAATATTTCCATGGGGAGTCAAGTGTCTCTTCTGTTGCATTAATGGGGGTGCATGTGGGCTCACATTTCAGTAACCTAGACATCCCCCCTATTTCTCCTTCTCAAATGAGTCTTCATTTCCTTATCTTACGAAATAAAAAATGAACTCACATAAAGATTAAAGATTTTGTATAAAATAGTAGAAAATGGAATGTATAAAATAATAGTAAATCATCAAGGTTTAGGTAAATTCCCCATTCATCCTTGGAATGAACATTTACCCCTAAATCACTCCTCGGTCGAGCATTTCAGACAATCATTTTTTCACCAAGTTTTGATCATCAGATGAATATATAAAATCCTCTAAATAATTAAAATAATTGGCCATGTCCACTAGATAATTGTCAACGTATAGATTGTAGGGTGGTGTAATATATCCCAGCATTAGGAATAATATTTATTCTAATATAAACTCTCCTGTATCTCTATAATCTTGATTTCTACTCTCCCTAGCTCAAATAGTTAGGGGTCATACATAAATGGACTATGATGTGTCTGGTTGTGAGAAAGACCCCACATCCTTCGATTTTGAATCCTTTTAAGGAATCTTTTCTCTCATTGGAGAATAAAAGGAAACAACACAATCCTTCACCAGATGATGGTGACTATACCATGTTGGAATGGGAGGTGTGGTCTTCTCAACCCAAGTTTCCTTGATTGCATCTTCCAATATTGCTTTGAAGGAACTAAAGCATCATCATCATCATATTCATCTCAAGTCTTTTTACAATTCATATCGGGAAAAGGTGTTTTCATGGTATTGAAAAGGTAAATTCCCATATCTAATTCTCTATAAGGTTATGTAGAGATCCACACCTTGGAATACCTACCCTCAAACCCGATTTACACATTTGATAGAGTTAGAGTGATCATCATTTTGGATACCACCATGGTGATCAGGATCCATAGATGTCTGGACAACATCATATTTTTCTATAGCTAAAAATATATAGCAGGATAAATTCTTGACTGATAAATAAATTTAAATTTGTGGTACAATTGATACTAAGCATAATCCTCATAGATGTTATCACATTCAATGTGATCCACTAGTATGCTATCTCAAAATTCTATCATGTAAGACTTCAACTCATAATATTTTCCATACAATAATTGGTAAATATACTCATTTATGGGTCACCATGTAGAAATAATTAAAATTCTCTCCACACATTCATCATATTTATCCTATCATCATATGACTGGTTCAGGGGATCCATTCTAGAAACATCCTGAACGATTGTGAATAATTGGATATTGGGAATGTTAACTGTGATTGGCACTGCATATGAAGTGATGTGTACCAAAATACATCCCCACAACAATTGAAATAAACCCTCAATATTAAATAGTTCCTTCCCTTTGTATATATAATGAAAAAATATTAAATTAATTCAACAAAATGGGTATTCAATCTAATTTATTTCTCATCATCTAGTTTGAACACAATGACAAATGTCCCTAGCCACACATCACCACCAGACATGAAGACTGGAATCAGATAAATTATTAGCCATATTGTGAGGAAGATTTATAGAAAATACTTTTTATCCACCATTAGGTTGAAATTATAATCCCAATTTGTAAACCCAACCTTCATCATTGTAGGGAATAATATGACAGGAGAGTCTTGATTCCTTGTGGTGGGAAATATAATAGGATTCCTCTTATCCAACCAGTTTTAAGAAAACCATCATCAATGTTCCCATAAGTATTTCATTTTTGGGATGATATTCATTATCTTTAAATATACACACCATATTAAAAGGCTCAATGGGAAATGATGGTGTCCTTTAAGTATCATCCCATATTGCCTTTAATGGGATGAACACATCAGACATCTCCCTTAGAATGGGTAACCTGAAAATTTGGTAGAATCATCATAAGGTAATGCCAACTTCACTATGTGTGAGGTAGAATGAATTTTTCTATAGACTCCATCAGCTCAAAATATTAGGCATGATATTTGGGTTCTTGTATAAGTTTGTTTGTCCAACCCAAATAGCCTCAAAGATGTGCATGTCTTGCATATTGTTCTTTAATTCTCTTCAATCTATGTGGAAATAGTTTTCCAACATCCACATGGGCCTAACTCCCCTTCTAGAGAGGAATTACTAGTCCCCCTTATAAACATGAGTATAATCTATTTTAAATTAATAAAATATTGAATCAAAATAATGAAACCTCGATTACTAGATATGTGTCTTCATATCTAGAGTGCATGCACCATGATTCATAAAAAATCCAACAGTAATTATCCCTTAGGTAATATAAACACCCTTGGAGGATATATTGGCAGATGTTCAGTTAATTTTCTTCATGGACCAGGATATAGAGATATTTATCTTATCCTCAGGGAGAGTAGCTTCCTCAAAATACCATGAACTTTCAATGGTAGGTAATTGCATCATGGGTACTCATGTTGGAATGGTTCTAAAAACATCAATGAATCCAATAGAGAAGTCTCAACCACATTGTAGAAACATGACCCACTAGCTTTGATCATCTCTAAAGAACACACAGTAGCTTATTACAATGAAGTCATCAAAGAAACCATTAAAAAACTAAAATAATGTCACCAAACTCGAAAATTATCTTAAAATATTTTCATATAAAATGTTTAATTTTTACATTGATGAATCCAATTTTTTTTTTAAATAAAATTACTTGTCAAGACCATTTGACCAGGTCCTGCATGTACTTCCTTCTACAAGGTTCCAAATACTATCCCTTTAAATTATACCTTTGTAATGGATACTAGATGAGGTCCTACCCATGTAGAACTATCTCCCAATGTGATTATACCATGGGAAGATCATTAGGATAAAATTGAGAAATCTGAAACATGGTAGAGATAAGTGACAGAGATGTAGAGAATATATGTGCAGTGAGAGAGAAAATCATAAACCTGAAATACAAGGAAAACAAAAAAGGGTTAAATAGTATTTCTATACACTGATATCCTATTATTGGAACCTATGAAACATTTCTACACTATGTATTGATTCCCCATACATAAAACATATACCTATACCAATGAACTACATAGTTCATAGTAACATCTTCATAATCTTTTCCTTGTTCAACCATAAGACTAGAACCTCCTCCTTCAATCAGATCCAATCTCAAGGGGGGGGGGTTGGATTTTTTTGAAGATCTGTTTTTTCATAGGGATAAAAATGTTATTAATATCACCATAATAATTCTTAAGTGATAAAAAGTTCCAAGGATAATCAATGGAGTTTCCCAACCTAGGGTGCACAGACACACCTCTACATCCGATGGTCGGCATAGGGCCCCCTACACCACACCAAAGGGTGGGATACACCAATGATTGGTAAATATTCCATAGAAATTAATGGGGTATCTACATTTACCAAGATCCCTTAATTTCATATAAATAGGACCCATAGACATCTCATTTTTAAAACTATACAATTCAAAAGAATCCCTAAGATCTAGCCGCATAGTCCCATAACCTAGCTCCACAAAAATTATATATGTAGATCTATGAAACTTGATGGAATAGGTAATTTATGGTTATAAGTGATATCAAAGTCACTTTATTGTCCTAGATGAAATAAACCATCATGAGCTCATGTTATTCTATAGTGAGAAACCACCTATATGAGGCCCCATTCCATAACAAAGGACATGCGGGAGACCACTGCAAGGATATCTAAGGAGACCCTTGGTGACTAAGATAATTTCTTGGCCAATTTTTTTCCTAGGTGATCCATTTCCCAATGCATATTCAACTCATGTAGGCATATACACCCCTATGTGAAGAACTTCCAGTTTATCCTAGGAATTGCGTGAGTCTCCTCTTCCCTCAAAGATAGTAACTGCATGAGACCCTCTTTGAGTCCCCATCCAAGCCACCAATGGTTGGAATCCTCTTCCTTTGGATCCATTTTCATAAATTGACCAAATTAAAACCTCTAATGAAACTTCTGGACAAGGAAACTCCTAAAAAAAATACACACTAGCATGTCAACTATCTATATTTTTATTCCTTCAATCATATGTTTACTTCAGTTTTTCAACTAGATAGTTAGGGTCCTAGGGTGCCTAGAAGTTTGTATTCCTTCAGTCATGAGGAACCCTATACTGATAATAATGTAAGGGACTTCCTAGTATGAGATAAAAGGCCTTAGACCATGTCCAACCCTTGTTATATCTATGACTTAGAGCCTCCACTTCCTGGTGAGGAGGGTAATGATTACAATTTATTTTCCATTCAACAAATAATTGGATCCTCATCCCTCTCTACATGGAAAAATTTAGGGAATCCCTATAAGATAAATCCCCTAAGCTTTAATATAGTATGTTTCAATTCTTATCCACCTCAAACCCTTGGTTACTATATTATAGTGGGATGGGAACTACAACCCTCTCCTCTGTCACCCATAGCTTCAGCCTCTTCCGCCAGTGGAGGAGGAGATGTGTGGGTTTCTAGATCATTCACTTCATCTTATACATCACATCCAAGAATTAATCATCCTAAATCATGTGGACACATAGGATATCCATGATAGCATCATCCACATTGTCATAGGAATGTTTCGGTAGAGAATCATCATTTCTATCTTCCTATCACCTATATTTAGTGTGATCCCTCAGCATGAGTTCTAAAATACATGTATCCAACCTAAGGGATAATAAGATTGTCTAGTTTCTCAGACGTTCCACTTTCTCTTCTTTCTCACAGAGAGAATCACTAAGATAGTATTAGAGGTTGATGGTAATCATGATATCCACATGAATATTTACCTAAAAGAATCCTTATTGTGTAAGCATTGGCCATCTCGTGAACTACAAGAACTCTCATACCTACAATAATCAGGATATGTAGGATTCCTACATATGGCCTGATCTGAATGGGCCTCTTTTATGGTATAATCCCTAAAATCATATCAATTTAATCCATCCTAGGAGTAATCACCAAATCAATCATACGAGAATAATCCTCATGAATAATCCCCAAAATAAAAACACCCAAATGTTCAAATGTTAATACATTTCTCATGGCCCAAAACTCATTCATCTGTGCATCCTATTTAAGAGTAAGACCCCAACTAAACCCTTTAAAAGGTCCATAATCCCATAATAGAAAAACTCTAGGTCCTCCAAAGGTGTAGGTCCTTGCAACAGAACTATTTGGGGTTTGGTTCCCATCCAAATGAGATATATAGGAAGTCTATGTCAGGTCTCAACCCAACACGATAAAAAACATATTCACTCTAGGATGTATTCTTAATGGGGTCTAATTCATCACGGGAATCCATACTTATTCCAGAATAATTGGTATTCCTAGGTATAACTTCGAAACCAAACATTGACTAGTCACCTTTCACATGGATTTCCTTTCCAAATCACATTTAACTATATTATTAGGTTCTTATCACATGAACTTAAAATATATGATGTTTCCTATTACGTGACACTAAACTACATGGGTTATGATCTCTCTCATGAGGATATATAGAATGCTCATTTCATGGGTCCAATCCAAACATCAAAACATACTCTGTCTTTATAGATGATATTATACTCTAGTGTTTCCACCTTCATTTCTAGAAACCCACTGTCATCATAATGAATAAATAATATCTAATGATTACATAATAGGATACCATTGAAGAAAAAACTTAAATATATATTATATCCCCAATGATGAATATCCTTAGATACATAAATATTATTATAAACTCGATCCAATCTAGTAATTGGTTTTCAATTCATGGGTAACAAACATCACACTTAGGAGTTAATAAATGATTCATTAACATATCATAAATCTATATGAGTGTCCCTAGCTAGGAAATAATCCCCCAAGGGTGAGAAGATCCTGAAATATCATCCTCTCCACCAATGATATTTCTTAAGAATCATTGGATGAACACTCAAATGATGACCTACCATTGGAATGGTGGTCCATTACATATACACAACCATTGGGTATTACCTCTTACATGAACAAACCCATTGGAAACCGTTAAAATATAGAGAAACCAATACGAATGATTGCATGAAATCGAACCCCCTACAATAAATCTTCAAAAGACCAAATTATCAGGGAAAAAATTTAAACATTCTCAATAGTAATGAATACAATGCATAATAAATAGTAAAATAGATTTTATATTGAAATCATAAAAAAAAATATTTTACCTTTTTGTTCATTTCAAAATAAAACAATGTCAAATAGTTTCAATTAATTTCATATACATATTTCAATGAAGATATTTCATATCCTACAAAATCATGTATCACATATCATATCATATCAATAGTAGTAATAACCAAAATAGTACAATCCAAAATAGCCCAAATCAGCCAAAGCACATGAAACATCATGCCAAGAATCACACTAGTTCATGATTTCTAGGGAAATCATACCCCCAATATATACAGTCACATGCATCGTGCCCCAATACATTTGAATCAATCCTTATTAGTAAAGGAACACCCCATCAAGTGAACCATTTAATAATGTCTTTATTGTCCCAAGAATAACAGACCTAGAGAGAAGATGAACATCCCTTGAGTGAACACCCCAAAATAACAATGGACATGTCATATTACTAAACAATACACCTAAGTACCCAAGGAATCCCATGTGACCTATTTTCCAAACCATTTAATCAAAAGAAAGAATTAAAAACATTTCATAAATCAATTTCACAATACTTTTCAAATAAATTTTTATTCATGAAAAAGAAGGTAAAAACCATATTTTATAAAAAACCCTTTACCACATAGAAAATAATCATCCAATCCTTCCATTTAAGTCAAAAAATAATTTATCAAAAATAAGAGCAATTAAGTTCATCCAACATAGGTTATGTATGGAACTATCTATCTCAAATATCAGGTTACACACTCCCACAATAGGATCCACCAACAAGAATGAATATAACGATGAAAAGAGAGGCCAATGAATCAATCTGCGAATATCAGAATAATTTTAAAAAGTAGTTTGTAGAGAGAATAGATCACGACATACATTAATGAATTTACACACACCACACTACAATAAACAAATGGATGGCCCTCAAAACAAGACCACCCTAATAGATCTAAAAAGGAAACAAGATAATCAACACTACATATCAAAATAAATATAAATTTATTAAAATGGAACTAACACAATAAAGGGAAATGAAAAGGCACAAAGGTTCTCTTACCTAGAGAGATCTAGTGAAACCTCTATAATGATCAAATGCAAAAAAATTAATCTATATTGAATAGAGGACACTATAATCATCTTTGAGAGCTCCTAGGTTGAGGGAATAGGGTTTGGGGATGAATGAAATAATAATCATCCATGAAAATACCTAAAAAACACAACATATGATTATTATGTGGAATATAATCCATTTTTACACCATGTAATACTTGAAGATCAAATACCACAAAAAACCCATCACCTTTTATTAAAATACTAGACTTTACCATTTCCACATTGTGTGAATATTTTTCATGGCAGGTGTATCTGATTGTTCTTTATCAATTACATTAAATCTTAAGGGATCCCAATACATGATGTGTAAAAACTATACATCGTATGTAAACATTACATGTTGTGTAAAAACCTTACACAATGTGTATTTTTCATGAAGACTATGAAAAGTCCCGAATTCAACAAAAAAACTACAAACATCCTCCTGCATTATCCAAACACAAGGATAACCCAAAACTATTTCACATATCTATACCCAATATCCAATAATTAGATAGAAAATATAACATCGTTGTTTAGGCCATTTCACCTTGTAAATTATCTCCACCCTCGGGAGCCCCATAATGAACCCAAATTAAGAGTGAAATAAAAATAGAGAAGATAATTACTTAAATGATGTAATGGGGTGTAACAAACTCCCCACCATAAAGAATTCCATCTCTAGAAAACCATGTGTAAGAATTAATTTGGTAAATAGGTGATACCACTTCTCGATCATCAACATGTCGTGCCCCAAAGAATCAGAAGAATCTAATTCGTGCACCCATAACACTCAAATCAATGGAATTAACTTATCACATAAAAATTTCACTTGATACTCAATTATCTCTACTAGATACGTCCTAATAAAAATTTATGGATTTAACATGATATATTCTAAACAAAAATCATGAGAGGTTCTAGGATGGTATTTCTTATTCTATGATATATTGAAAACATCATGATCAACTATAAACTCAAATGATATTTTTAACCATTAAGTAAAGCAACAAATATATTCAATGACCTCAAATGGTCCAATAAATGTACGAGTCATATTTACCTTCCTTTCTAAGAGAATAATGACCCAACCAAAGAGAAATATTCAAGAAAACCTGGTAACCTATGGAAAAATACAGTGTGAAATTCCGCTGATCCTTATAAGGTTTCTCTCAACTCTACACTATAACTAGATGTTGACGTATTTTATGAATCCTTTCTAATGTCTCATAAAAAAGAATATATCCAATAAGAGAGGCCTCACCCACCTCTACCCAACAAAGATGTGGCCTACATTGGTGACCAAACAAAAACTCAAAAGGCACCATTCTAATCTATTTCTGATAATTATTGATATATGAAAAAATATCAGTCATAGATTACTATATAGAGACCCATTTATTCCTTATAAGAGTTTAATATATATATATATATATATATATTTCCATAGCTATACATGGATAATAGATCTAATTCTGAGCCCTGGTGTTTTGATATTAATTTTATACAAATTATAAATATATTTAATATTTTAATTTCATAGAATCTTAACAAAAATTGGATAACTCATAAAAGGATGATGAAATCATAAATCTAAGACAATGGATGAGTCTAAAACATGGTGTTTTCCATATAGGTGACATAAAATGAGTCAATGTAGGGTGTTTAAACCCTTTTCTTAGTGGAGGTACATTAAGTGGATTAATTAATTTATAAATTAACTAAGAAAATCATTTTTCACCTAAAAAAATACTATAAATAAATAAATATTGAATCCTCTCTAATGTTAGACTCATAATTTTTAAATCATCCATGAGATCTCTATCATTCCTTTAGAGGATCACAATAATCGATGAAAAAACTATAGATTAGATCCATTAAAGATGTAAAAAATGATGTGGATCCTCAAAAATCATTGGTGAATGTATTATTCATCAGTGATCGATCTGTAATTGTGGTATGGAACATTTTATGTGGTTTCAAAAATTATAATTAAATTTATAGAATATATCATTCTTCGTTCATTGATTTGTTCCATGTGGAATCTTATATATGTTCCCATGTACATAAATTTAGTTGTTTGTAGTTGTTTTGTAATATATAATTCGTGTTCATGATTAATTGGTCAATAAAAATTGTCCTTGATCAATTAAACTTTGTTTTAGTTCCTTTCTATACAACTTGCATCACGTTATTCACTGGTTTGATCCCTACGGTCCCAGGTCTACTTTTCTAGGTTGTTATATGCATGGCCAGGCCCTTCAATTCATAGAGGATAGAAGGAATGGGAAACATACTATGAGAAAAGAATATATTTTGAATGATTACAGAATAATGATCACATTTTGGGTTGTTTATGACTGTGAAATAAAACTTATAATGCATTACGACATTCATAATGATCACTGAAAACCTTCAAACAAATGGTGGATATTTTCAAGAGAATGATAGACCAAAATTTAAATTTATGTGTAGATGAACAATTTTTGGCCATAGATGGAATCATACCTGAAGTGGCATGGAATGATTTTAGGAATGAAGGCCAAATCCTAAGATTGAGGAATTCATTTAAAATCCCGACTACACAATGTGATCAATGAAGAAGACATGGTGTGAAGAACCTCCTATGTTGGTGGCTATGGTTTGGAAAAAATTAATAAGAATATGACATGTAGTACCTATCATAAGTAATGTACCCCATTTCCATTTTGAAAATCCGTGCGATGGGTCACATAGAAGGGAATCCATGGGGAAGTACATAGGGTTTGGAACACGCTTGTATACTCTGGTACAATGACACAATGAGAAGAACATGGCCCTACTCTCAGTTTGTGAGGACATGTAGTGTAGTCCACCTATATGGAATATTTACCTATATGGATGAGAGACTCATGCCAACCAGGGTCATGGCCAGGCAGTGGAGTGGGACTACATGTCATGGGGGTCATTTAACCCACAGTGTACACTTAGATTCCTTTTTGAGAAAATTTGAATGTTCGTAGCTCCTTCATTTGTTCTATATTTTTTGTCCATGAGTATCCAATGCCATGTTTTATTCCATATAGAATGTGATGTAACCCTTAGTTGTCACTTTATTATAATATGTGGAATGTTCTGATAAAGACACTGAAAGAGGAAACATCGAGGATGATAGTGATTAGGAATGATCAGTATAGAATCCTTCTAAAGTGGAACCCTATATTCATTCTAGGTATGGATTCTCAATAGACTCTAAAGTGAAACCATCCAACTAGTCTAAGAATGGGTACTTGATAACTATTAGAGTGAAACCATCTATTTGGGCTGGGCATGGGTCCTCAACATCCAAAGTGGAACCCTTATCAGTACTAGGGCATGGTTTTTGATGGCATAGAGTGGAACTCTCTAGTTGAGCTGGGCATGGGTCATCAACCATCAGAGTGAAACTCACCGGTGGGACTATTAATGGGTACCCCAACGAATATAAGATTGGAACACTTTTGTTATACAAGGGAATAGGTCATATAACTAGATTGTATGCCCCTAAACTATGTAGCATAGTGTCTAGGTATGGTTTGAATTACACAATTAAATTAGGGAAGACACATTGTATGTTAGGCTGTGTTGATGTTCTCTTGGAATTATTGGAAACTTGTTATCATGGGATGATCTGTGTGATGGATATCCCCTTAACCTCTCATATTGGTTTCTTTGACTTAGAATATATATCTTTCTTCTGTATCCTATCAGTGGATTTGGTTACTCTTTTTCTAAGATAGGAAAAGATGTGCAGGGTATTCCATTTGATTTCTATGTTTAGATTATTTTTTTTGTATGAGTCTACTCTCTAGATATATATGGTGAGGTATTGATGGGTAGTTCATATAATCACATTTATTATCCTCTTATTTTTGTAGGAGCTTACTTTAACTCTTTATTTCTTTGAGTTTTACTCTTCCACTGTACATTGTTTTATCTATTGTCTTTCTCTTCTTTTGTATATCTTAATTCTCCCCATTAAACTATTGGGGAATCCAAATAGGTATGTTTATACTCACCCAAACAAGTGATTTTACCGTATGTGTCATTTATCATGCATACAATGGAAAAGTTGACTTTAACTATAGAGATTCATTGGGATACTAGGTTATTGGAAATCATTCAATGGTCATATCATGGGATTTAGGTGCTGGGTGCACATTAAGAAACTTTAATTTCCATTTTTCTATTAGGTTGAGGCATATTTATGGTTGAGAATTTGTTTTTCTAGTTTCCATTTCAGTTTACACTATAGTACTTTTGTACCATCTACTATTTCATGCATTCTTGGGTCACTTTATAGCATTGTTTCATTTTTTCATTCCCTCTACAATTTTTCATTGAGATGGATGCATGTGTGCGTACATAAAATTAGGTAATGGATACCCTATTTTAGTTATTTCTTTGGTTGGAGTCACCAACCATGGACTATAGATGAGAGCTTGGGTTTTTGTTTGCTCGAGCCTCATATTGGGTCAGGTCGTTACAGATTGGTATCAATAAAAGTTCATTTCTTGGGATATTCTTCAGAAGTATCCCATTAATTGGTTTTGGTTGGAATTTGGAAAAAATCATCAAAGTTTCTAGAGTGTGGATTTTAGTTAAGGGAGTCATGTGATGGTGTGATGGCCAATTTATTCATTAACATGGAATTTCACTACGTTATTGATGATTCTGCATCCCCAACCATTTGTTTTAGTGATTATTTTTACATTAATCATATAATATTGATTCTTGGAATTTCCTTATTGATATAAATCACCATTTTTGTTGAATATATATATATATATATACATGTGTGTGTGTGTACTCATCCAAATACAATACTCCTTGATAACTTTCAGGATGCCTCCACGACAACAGCTAGTCAGCATACCAACTTTGGTTCATGATGATGACCTAGTGAACAACGAGGCCTCAGGTCAGGTTCCATCCCAGGATACCCTTACTATAGGTGGGAAGGTAATAAATCCTCCCTCTATCGAGAATAAAATTATCCCACCATAGTATTATGAGGACACACACATGTTTAACATGCTCTGTTAGTTCCAGCTTCTAATATTCCTAAGGTTCAAGAGCAAGCCAGAGCCCCAAGTAGTGTAGAATTGTCTAGAGTTAGTGGTCTATGTATTCAAATTGTTCGTACCTTGATGGGTTATGTAGTTGCATTGGCAGCTGGCCTATTCCATGGAGCATATTTTTATGGGTTAATCCTTGTTATTAAGATGCATGTGAGTCAACACTCTCATGGGATGACTTCCATCAGCTCTTTTGTGAGGAATACTACCCCTATTACATTCAATATGTCTGGATCCATGAGTTTATGGAGCTACATAAGGGATGGATGATAGTGGATGAGTAATCTAGAAGGTTTAAAAACCATATATGTTACCCCACTAACATGATTAAGGATGACTAATTCCAAGAACAGATATTTGAGTAGGGAATCCATGGAGATATTTGAGCCATCAGGGTACCCTTTTGAATCACCTCCTATGTCATGGTTTTGGAGTGGGATATAGTGACATTTATATTTCTATTATAGGTATTCTAGATAGATTTAATTGGTATTGGAAATCACATATCCTAGTCCTCAACAATAGCTATAAGACACAAGGTTTTAGGATCATGGCCAATAAGATCCTTACATTATCAAAACTAGGAATGTACTCGAGGGAATAAAAGAGTACTAGATAACCCTAGATATGGTAAGTATTTCACATGTGATGGGTGAGGTCAAATAATGTGAGACTACCCAAACTGACGTTATGATTAGAGGTGGCTAATTGCTAACAGACCGCCATAGTAGAGGTAACACCATTGATCAAGGATTCCCTAGGCATGGACAAGGTAGTCCTCAGAGAGGCTGTGCTAGTAGTGGAGTTAGAGGAGATAAGGGTGGTTGAAGCCCCTATGATATCCTTCCACCACCACCAAGAGGACCATGTCAGGATTTGGGAGTAGGTGGTCCTGGAAAAAAACAACAGCATGCTCTGGATATCTATTATCTCATAGTGCACAAGATAACAGGAGGTATGCTCTGTGTCTATTAGAATTTTTTATGTAGTAATTTATACACACTGTTTGATTTACTATTTTATTCCCGCTAATTTCTCAGGGTTTAACAGGGGTGAAGTAGGGAATTGAAGTAAAACAATGTGGGTATTATTTAATGTATCATCAAAGGAATGAGGATGATGGGGTTCCCCCACTGAAAAGTTTTTTGTTAGATATGGAAAAAACTGTGATGGAGAAAATTTATGCCAACATTAGATTATATCAAGGTGTAGTTGAATAGTCCCTCTGAGAAGTGTGTTTGGGTATGGGTGATGTGTTAGTGATTGAAAATAGAGGTCCTATAAAGACCCAGTGGATCATTTGGGAATCTATTTTTTTGTTAATAACCTCATACTCATGGAATAATTTTTTATACAATAAGAATAAGGAGGATATGGATTAGATTGACTATGTTTTTCACTATTGAGAAAGAGGTACGCTTTCCCCACCTAGAATAATTTACGTTATGCACCCAAAACTGTGTGGGAAATTCAGTTCCACCCATAGAAGATAGTGTCAAGGTGTGATGAATGAGTTACATAGAATTATTTGATTAGGGAAAGGTTATGTTAGAGTGTCAGAGAAAATATTGTCTTTTCTGGTGATGTTTTTCTTAGTTTGACCTTATTTTTTTTGTGGAATGACACTAGTTATTTTGGAGGAGTGTCTAGTTGTTGATATTCTCCAATAAAGAGAGATAAATTATCACATGGAATTTCATGTTCTTTCCATGTCTAACTTCTCATGGTTGGATCAGTTTACTCTCTGACATTGTTCATTGTTACCCTTGCATGCTCGGTGGAAACCTTGATGTAGTGGAGAAAAATTATAACATATGGTTTGAGGTAGTTGATACAACTTGAATAGAACAATGTGACTCACGTACTATAGAAGGTAGTGGTAGTATTCTCCCTAAGTATGTAGAGGTACTACCTTTTGGGGGAGTGCTTCAGGGTTTACTCACACCACCAGAGTCTCATGTATGTGTTTATTCAAAGAGACATGAACCTATGAAAATTAATCTAGTTAGAGTTCTTGATGGACTATGACATTGAGATAGTATAATATGTAGTTAACGGAAACATTTTATTATATTCCCTTAAAATTAAGACCCATGATTTCTTAGTGTAGGAAGCACCAAAGCTATTAGAATTCCTATTGTTGAACATGATGGAGTAGGATGGTACAACTTTTCTTCATTCGATGGGTTGAATACTTCTCTTTGTGATCATGTGATAGAGTCCCAACTAAGAGATATCAATTTTGAGGTCATATGTGATCATATATCAATAGGTGAATCGATAGATATTTTGAAGGAGGGAATCAAGTGATCTTATATTAGGGAAGAACATTAGTTCTAGTCACGTTGCAGGAGGAGGTGATGTGAGAGATCCCCACTTCTTCTATAACTATACATCATTGTGTGGGGAACATCTACATAGACCATCATTGGTAGTTTTAGTATTCTGGATTGAAAGGAAACATATATGAGTTTTTCTCTCAGTGCCTCACATATCAGTAGGAAAATTCTGAGAACAAAATTCTAGAACATCTATTGGAGAACCTATAGAACCTATAGTGGAAATGTGATGGGATTCCCATGGTCATCACCATGTTTATTTCACATACAACGAAGGTTCATGATTCTATCTGGGTGACAGTTTACCTACTAACAATGCTGAAAAACTGCCTTTACATAATGTGGAAGATATCATTGGAGATTTTTGGTAAGTTGTATGTAAGGGAGATTATTCACCTTCATGGTGTTCTCTCATCAATTTTCTGCTATCATGATGAGAAGTTCACGTCATGATTGTGTAGAGGACTACAGGTGGAATTTGGAACCCATGTGAGGATGAGTACGACCGTTCACCCTCAGATCAATGGGATTCCCAAGTTCACTATCCAGGTGCTAGAGGAAACTCTAAGGGATTGGTTTTTGGACTTATGATGGAGATATGAGAATCAATTTCACTCATTGGAGTTTACGTAAAAAATCAACTACCACTCTACCATCAACATGGCACATTTTGAGGCCCTGTATGGGAGTCCCTGCAAGTCACACACGTGATGCAAATTTATTAGAGTGTCTAATATTTTGGGAATAGAGTTGGTGTAGGTGAAAAAAATTAAATTTTAGGACATCTGTGAGTGGATGAGGACATCATAGATAAGATATATATCTTACACAGATCGTCATCGTAGGCCCTTGGAGTTCAATCAAGGATACAAAATTTTCCTTACTGTCTCCCCATTATGTGGATCCCGATGGTTCATCTGTGGAGGAAATCTTTCCACGAGGTTCATCAGGCTGTTTGAGATTGTGAAAAGGCTTGGCGATGTTGCATACTGCCTCTACCTACCCCCAAAACTAGAGAGGGTTCGTGCCATCTTACTTGTATCATATCAAATTAGATGCATGCATGAACCTAAAAATTTCATTGATTGGGGAAGTTGGACATCAAGGATAGATCCCCCTTTGTAGAGAACCCAGTGACAATCAAGGATCGGTAGTAGAGGACCCTGTCTAGATAGAACATCCCGTTTTTTTTTTCATTCTATGGTAGCACACCAATGTTTATAAGCGTTATTAGGATCAGGTGAGCCATGTTTGAGCTCAATATCACAATGTTTTTCCTAGATTTGATTTTCAGGGAAACAAAATTAAGTAGGGAATGATATAGAGACCCATTTTATTAATTTAATGACATTGATATATATATATATATATATATATATATATATGTCTTGTGCTATGCATTGATAGGATGTGCGATTCCAAGGAACATTGTTCCTAGAATTCATTTCATTAAAATAAAAAATATAATTTTTACCATGTATGCATATATTCTTAAATAAAATTGGATAAATCTTAAATGGTTGATCAAATCTAAAATATTACACCACAATTGTGTCTGGGACATGTTGTTTTCTATAGGCCCGACATAAAATGAGTTTTCATGGGGCGTTCAAACCTTTATCTTGGAGGAGGTATATTAAGTGGATTAATTAATTATTAAGTTAAATAATTAATTCCTATTTGACCTAAAATAATGTTATAAATATATAATTATGGAAACATTTCTAGGGTTAGCCTCATAATATTGAATTCTCTAGATATCTCTATCTCATTTCGTCTATTGGTGGATCATGATGAATGACACTAAAACACTAGATCAGAAAGGATCAGGAAACCACAAATGTAGAGGCACCTCCCAAATCATTGGAAAACATTTTCTTCATCAGTGATCAATTTTTAATCAAATTATTACTCTTTATATTTGGTTTTCAGCCTTATAATTAATCTTATTATATAGATCAATAATTTATTTTCACCCTATTAAATCTTCTTCATGTTTCATTATATTTAAGAAAATATATTTTTTAAATATAGAATCCTTGTTCTTGATCAGTTGGACAATAAATATTGTCCTTGACCAATGATACATTGTTTTTCTGAATTTCTCTCAAATATTAGTCTTGTTATTCACTATTATATCCCTACTGTCCCAGTTCAATTTTTTGGGAGGTACTGATCTTGATTGGAACCCTTGATACGTGGTTGATTGGCCAAAAAATAATGAAAACAATGAGAAAATAATAGATAATAAAATATTATGGAATGAGGATGGATATTTTGGTGGATTGAGATCATGAAATAAATCATGGAATCTATGAAAGTGTCCAGAATGAGCATTAGAACCCTTATGATTAACAATGACCATTTTATAGAGAACGATAACCCAAAACCACAATTTCTATGTAGATCTTCATTTTCTGAACATAGATAGTACTACATATGATGCGACATGAATTGATTCGAGGGGTGAAGACTAGATTTGATGATATAACATTTTTTTTGATGAAATCCCAACTACACGTCATGTTCAATGAAAAACACATGGCGTGTATCCCAACATGTGTAAGTGTCTAGGGGTTGGGAAAAATTATGGATGAAACCATAGGAAGTCTCCCACACACAATGCGTACCCCTTTCCCATTTGGAAAATCGGTGTGATGGTTCACATGTATTGGAACCTATGGGGAAGTACACAAGGTCAAGTACACTCCTGTGTATTCCAGTACATGAACACGATGAAAAGCACATGACGCTAGCCCTGTTTAGCAAGGAAACACCATGTAGTTCACCTATATAGAGCATAATCCAACAAAAAATAGATTCATTGGATGGATGGTGACACAACCATGTAGTAGAGTAGGACCACATACTATGTGCGAACCCTCAAACAATGGAACCTTTAGTTTCATTTTTTGGAATCTTTGAGAATTTGTTTATCCATCGTTTGTACTTAGATCATGGATAGAGAGTAGCATATCCTGAGTGTTTTTCACATAGAGAAGGATGGTTCCCTCAATTGTGGATTTATAGAGTTGATTTATATTTTTTCAAGTATGAAACCTAAATAGGAAACCTCGATGATGGTTGTTTTCATAAAGAATCACCAGAGACTCCTTAAAGATTGTAACTCTCTAAATGGGCTAGGTATGGGTCCTTTATAGGATCCTAACTGGAACGATCTAGCTGGGATTGGCATGAATCCTTAGTTACTATTAGAGTGGAAACCTCGAGTTGTGTTGGGAATGGGTCCCCAACTTCCTCTGTGAAACCCTACAACAATAACAGGGCATGGTTACTCAATTAATTAGAGTGGAACCCTCCATCTAGGTTGGGCATCCATCCATGACTATCAAAGTAGAACCCACTAGTTGGGCGGGGCATGAGACCTCCATAAACTATCTAAGTGGAACCCTCATATTGTACTAGTTCATGGGTCCTACACCAAAATCTAGTTTCTCGTCGACTATGTGTCACAATGAAAAGGGATGGTTTGACATGGACAGTTACATCAGTGAAGATAAATGGGATGTTGAGCATTACTAATGGAATTTTTGAATGGTTCACTACTCTTCATCTTAGGTTTATTTGTGAGATGGATATCCCCTTACTCCTTTATTTTGGTTTCATTAAGTGAGTATATATATATATATCTTTCTTGTACATCCACTCTTGGGAATTGGTTACTCTCTTTCTAGGAGTGGCAATGTCATGCACGGTGTTCCACATGATATCCTTGTTTAGCTTCTCTTAATTGGATGAGTATACAATCCAACTATAGGTGGTAAAGATTATATGTTTAATTCATCTAATCACCGTGTTTATCCCCATATGTTTGGATGAGCTTATTTTCCCTCTTTGATGGGTTGAGGTGTACTATTTCACTATATAATGTGTTATTTACTACATTTCTCTCCTTTTGTATCACACATTGATCCACATACAACATTTATGGTGTCATAATAGATATATTTATACATATCCCCCATAGGATTTTTATGCATGTATCATGTATTATTAATATAAGGGACATGTCAACCATGACATGAGTGGAACATATAGATACTAGTTTATTGGACTACATATGGTGGTCGTTGCTTCATATTTAGGATCTTTCCACTATTTTAACTCATAAAATCTATAGTTTTCTATCAGGTAGAGACACATTTTATAGATAGGGATGTGTTTGTGCCATTTATTTTTCAGTTTTCACTGTCATAATTTTATTTTTTATATAGTTTGATACATTATTGGGTTAATATATAGTAGTGAAACATATTTTCCTTATTTACCTCTTCTCTTTTTCATTAATTTAGTTGTGTGTGTGCATACAAGTACTTAGGAAAAGGCCTCCCTAAGTTAGTTATTCTATCAGTGCTTGTCTTCATCCTCTCACTTATAGAACTGGGATTGGGGTAGTTGTGTCTCAATCCCTAGAATAGGTTATTTTATGAAAGATTATCCCATGATACACAAATATCGAAGATGCATACAATGATCATATCCTCTAATATCTAAATAGCATGCTCCATCTTACCATCTTTCTATGGATGGATAGTTGTACTCAACCTGACTTGAGCCACCATCACCTCTTGGAGAACATTCCATAACCTCAATGTAAACCATATATCTTTGTATGAAACAATTATAGATGGGTCCTAAGTTAATCTCACAATATCTTTCATATAAAAGTTACCTCAATCTCTGACTTTTGTTGTGTCCCTGATCAGAATGAAATGAGATGGATTTGTCAATCGATCAATCACCAACCATATATCATTCCTCCCTAGGAGATTACATGGTAATATAGTAGAAAAGTCTTTTAATACCTCATCCCATTTAAAAGTTATCACCAGAAGAGGATGGAGTAAACCTGAAGGATTCTGATTTTTCATTTATCTCTTGGAAGGTGTAATAACAGGAAACATAATTTGAATGTCACACTTCATACCCACCCAACTAGAATCATGACTTCATGTCATAATAAATAATTGTATTAACAGGATAAACAACCCACAAATAGGTATTAAAATAAAAATATAGACCTACCAATAGATTCTAAGAAGGTAGATCGATCCTCAAAATAGATAATAAAATCTAAATTGAGAGACCAACTAGGAATAGTCTCTCCACCATATAGGCTTTCTCAAATTTCATTGATCTCATCATCTTCTAGATCGATCTTTTGAATAGTATCATGGAGGGATGATGAAAAATGAATAGTGGTCACCACCGTATATAAAACATTCTCCGGATTATCTAGATGCCACTGAATGAAAAGAACTATAGTGTTTTATTCTTTCTTCGATTCCCTGATAGCATGAGATGATAATTTCCTATTAATAGCATATGTGATGAAATTTAAATTCCTCAAGGTTTATGAGATATCGAATTAAAATTATTGAAGGTATTATTCCCACCACATCTTTCTTATATTCAAGTCTATTTAAAAAAATATGTAACAAAGAATCTTATGGTATGAAATGACTACAAACCACTCACCAAAAATATTTTCCCTCCAACACTTAAGATCATGAATATCCTTGGAGAGTTCTAAATCATGAACTTGGTAAATCAACTCATGCATTCAAAGATGGAAACATCCATACGACACCACATGATCATCCTATATAGTCAAAAACCCCAAAACAATTCCAGAATCATCACAAAAAAATACCTCATATCAAGTTTAGGTAAGATTAGAGTAGGAGTTGATAGGATCTTTGTGTGTATGGAATGTCTTCATGCCACGATTTTCAAGATATTTATACACCTCCCTATTAGAAAAAACTCATTATATCATAATATAAAATATATAATATGAATTTTAGTTCTCAAATTTTGGATGTAGTCTATCAAAAATTGTAATATGTGAAGATGTGTAGTCAATATTTTGGGCCTCCATGCAATGAATCTAGAAAATAAAATTTTGGAATATCCAAATTGATAGCAAAAAGTACCCAATGTTTCCTAAAAAACAAAAAATGAATATGTAATAAAAGAATGAAACTATATTTCATATGATTAAAATTTATAGTTTTGCACTTGAATCATTGGTATTAAGAAGCGTATCCCATTATTTTTTTACTTTCAATTTAATTGGATAGTTTTTTCATTGTCTCATCAATCTAAAATTATTCCATTTTGGTTTTTTCTATAAAAGTTATGTGGGAAAAAATTAGTCAATATTTATGTTCATAGATTAATCCTTTCAATAAGTATTTATATATATGATTTTAAAAAATATTTTTTGTATTGAGTCATAATTAACATATTAGATCAGCTATTCGGAAAAATAATCATGAAAATAGTCCTGATGTAGACATTTACAACTAAGACTACTAGACATTCATGCTTGAGGACATAATTTTCATTATCAGGAGAAGTAATGTTTATAATGTCCTCTCTCTATATTTTTTCTTCAAAATAATTTATGTGATTACAACCAATTTTTAAATTTGTATCTATATGAAAATTCAATGTTAGTAAATGAGGATATCGAACAGGCTAGGTTATGGTTATTTATGAAGAGATTTTAGATTAGATGTTTTATCCATTATATGGTTTTAATTCGATCATTAATTTCACCCCTTCCCTTTGTGTGTTTATATTAACATTCATTGGTTCATAACATTTTATAGAACTGTTAATTGATTATGATGAAAAATATATTAGAAATGAATACATATTTATCGAAATGTTTTTTATAAGATCTCTCAACCACATACAAATGTTCCAATATCTTGGTCGATCATATGGATATCTACGTCAACATGTGGAACATGTAGCTTAGTGATTGGATATTGAGCTATGGTAATTCTCACTCCAACACAAACATTTCGATATTTTTTAGTTTGTAGAGTGTCTTCTAGGATATTTAACATGGTAGAACTCATAACAAGGTGATGGGTGTGTGTTTATAGATATAAATCACAGAAATTTTCACCCTATAGATTATTAGTACATGAAATGTAAAAGTACCTTCCTAATTCTAATTTCATAGAAAATATTATTAGAATATTGATTACCTCATCTAAGAAAAATGTTTATTGGGAATATATCGCCTTATATATCTTGGTGGTGGGTGGGGTGGGGTGGGATCTCCATGCAGTGGTTGTTCTTAAGTTATTTCTTCTCTTTGCTTCCCCACATAACATTTTCTAACATCTTATACTACAAATTAAATTTTTCAACAACAGAAGCTAATCATTTTGGCTTATCTTTGATTTTATTATCTTTATCCACAAATTCTTGTCTATCTCAAAATATTTTTAGGGTGTCACACCAAAACCCAGACCTCTAAGACTACCATACTATTCTAGAAGCTTCATGGATACTGATAGTATTTATTTATTTTGTATAACTATTGATGATACTTATGTCTATGTAGGATAAACAATATATAAAAATCAGTGAAAATTATTATGTAATATGGATTTAAAGGGAAAATATTTTTTATTATTTCATACTTTTACATGCTTCCCACACAATTTTAGTATTTTAATCCATTAGTATCACATATTTATTTACATTTTCTTCCTTCTATAGCACATGGCATTGGTTGGAGGTGGATTTGGATATGAATTCATCAATTTACCTATAAATAGAGGAACAAAATTTTCTTGTTTATTCATGTCACAAAAAAGTATTACCTTATATTTAAAATATTTACCAACTCTTTTTTCTCAATTTAACCAATCCCCATCTTTTCTCTCTGATAGCGGAATATTCCTTTCGATTCCCATTCAAAATTTTATACATTCAGTTACAATATCATAAAAAAAATTGATAAAATTTATTAATACATGTTTCATAAAAGTATATATTACCATAAAAAATATACTTAAAAATACATCTTCTCACGATGGCCATTAAACCCATTCCACACTTCCTTTCTCATAAGGTGTGAATTCATATGAAGTGGGTACAAGTTTATTTTTCCATAAACATTGTTGAGATGATATTTTTTTATAATTTTGTGAAATACTCAGTTATCCTTTATAGAAAGAATTAATATAAATTTATTATGGGTGTCATCTATTATAAATGCACTCTATATGGATTGATGAAGAGTATGTCAATATTTTATTATTTTATTATCATAGTAAAATAAATAAATAATACTAAAATGTTACCTTAATCTAATCATAAATAAGTGTCTTAAGTCTAGGAACAACATGGATTCATGGATCAATGAATCTATGTCAATCATCACGCACTACCAAGTGATGAGACCAATGAAATTGCTGAACATGGCCTTTTTTGGGATAATAGGATGCCTAAGATCATTCTATATCACCAAGAATTTAACGCCCTTTATTTTCACCTAAATAAATTTTTCTAACAATATCATTATATGGAAATAATTTTTTGGGACATTGGTTTTTTACTATATACTATTTTCTCAGGTTCAACATCATCATTATGTTGTTCACCTAGATTAGTAGCATCAACATGTGCATAAGTTTGTTGTTCCTATGCACTGGGAGTAGTAGAAGGTTGATAAACATGTTATACCTAATGATTAGGATCATAAACACATGAAATAGTCATTATATTTAGAAGTGAATTAATATTTAATTTAGATTACATAATTTCAACAGTGAATAAGTAATAACATCAAGTAAAATAATGAATATAAAAAATTATATAACATAATTATTGAAATCTCGTTTTTTAAAGGTTGAAGGGATTTGACCCCTCAATAATGTATCCAAATCCCTTCATTGTTGACTCATTTTACATACTTGACCTCATATACATTTGGACCACTATGAAATTATTCTGATGTCCTAATAAAAGTGTCATCCTTAGTGAAATTTTCATTTGACCCTTCTATGGTTTGGGTTGATAACAAAATAATTGATCACTTTAAGATTGCGGGATTGGGAACATAACACACTTGTAGTATCTATGATTACATTATAAACCAATATTAATTATATACTTTATTACTAAAATACACTTTCACAGACCAAAATTCCTTTATTTTAACAACACTCATGTTATCAAACCACTTACACTGAAAAAACTACACTTGGAATTTTGTATAATTCAACCCCCATATTTTTTTGATGACTCCAATGTATGGAATATTCACAAAAGTTGAATTTATGTTCTTAATATCAAAACATTAATCCCTTTAGCCAAACGTGGTTAATCCACAATTTTTCATGGTACTACCTTCATTATGTAAGTTTTCATGGAATATACAAACATTAATTACATAATAGTTGTATGAAAATACATGAAATCATGGTCCTATTTCTATTCATAAAAGTGGTTCTCATATTGAATTTCTATTTTCATATGACTCTTTAAAAATATAGACTCAAAACCATCCTATAAAATATTGATTATGTGTATTTGATATCCAAATTTCATACATTTACAGGTTTAAATGGTTAATAATTACCTTATGGGTTCCAAAATATGGGAAAATATTTAAAGAGTAACAAAAATGTAATGTTGGGCCTACCCCTAATATGTAATATTCTTGATGAAAAATTCAATTATAGCAATTCCAACACCCACCATATACCCACTTTGATGAGATTTTGGTAGATCATTGTTTTCCACGCCATAAAGGTAGTCAGTATATAATTCAATGAAATCCAAAATAATATATTTCATCATAATAAAACACTCCAGATGACTTTTATTTTTGACATACCAATTAAAAATAATTATATATATTTCAATGGGGTACATCAATTTATAATGTACCTGACCACATAATTGAGTCTCTCTCACTATGTAAACCATCATATAAAATAATTCCAATATGAAGAATATGCCCAATGTACATGACATAATGAAAATTCCATTTTCCATATTTGGAAATTTACACATGCTTATAAAGTTTTTGTATATATGATTAAAAATGAAACCAATATTGTTTAATTTATGCTATAAATTATTGGAAAAAATGAAATTTAAATCTACATACATTAGATATTGTATCAAAAACATGATAATAATGTGATTTTATACCCTTTAACATTAAATTTTTCATTGACATGATATTAATTTTATTTGATGAATACCCATATGAAACCATTACATCATTCAGAATGATAAAAAATAATATATCTCATGGCTAGAATTAGTGTATATCATAGGAGGAAGAAGACTCCACATTTCACCATTTAATTGTGAAAACTTCTATTGTATTAAAATATCAACTGTTTCAAAGAAAACCATAATTCATTGTTTTGTTTTTATGGTTTCATTTAATTCCATTATAATACAATAGAAAATACATTTCATTAAACATGAATAACATTGATAAAATGTATGACCTATAGACCATTATAATGTGGTAATTTAAGAAATCTGATATATTTTTCAAACCATATTTCATAATGTTTTTGGGAAAAGGTTTACTAAGAGTAGTTTCCATATCGTATAATTACTCAAACATTTGATCACTTGTTAGTAGAGATGTGTGTGTGCATTTTTTTGAACTCTGTTGAAATGATTTCTGGATAATTTTCATAAGTATTAAAGTAATTTATCATCCCATACAACATGGCTCCCAATGTAAAATTTTTGTTTATGTAAGAAGCATAAGACATAACACCTAAATCCCATAATAATTTCAAATATTTAATAAATAGATCCAAATAAACATTAATATCATTACCTGGTTGTTTTAGGCCTAATATAATTATAGATAAAATAATGTATTTTCTTTTCATACATAAATACAATAGAAAATTTTTATTTACCAACATAACTAGAAATTTATTATGAGTGTAGATTTAAAAACCCAAAGTATTCACTCAATGTATAGATAGTTCAACGTGAAGGTTTCTTGGATCATTTCTAACTTCAAAATACTCGTGATCAATTCTCTTATATTAAGGTGAGTCTGTTAGGTGATGAATTGTATTATGTTTATTTCTTGTGTCTATATTCCATCTCAATTTCCTTAAAATATCCTTAATTCAATACATGAACCAAATCATGTAAATATTGTAATGTACCATAAAACATATTTAAGAACAAATTCATCATTATTGTATTGAAAATAAAAAAATTTTGGGCATTATATAAGTTTGTTTTTGTCCATGATTAATAGTATACAATCATTTGGAAAAGCATGTATTCTTTTAAAGATCATACCCATTGAACATAGAATTTATTTAACATCATATATTCGGATAGGATTATCATTATCTCCCACGATCATATCACTCAAGAGAGAAATAATTTCTTTAAATCTATCATTAATCCAGAAATTACTATATTTTAATTTATACAGCTTTAGTGTGGATGAAAATGTTGTATATTTAGTGCAACCAGCATTCAATGGTGCCTTCATACAACTCGTTATATTATCAAACAACTTTGGAAAATCGGGAAGTTAATCTTAAACATTCCTTATCATTTCATCAATAGGATCATCTATATAATTCTCAAATATAAGAAAATACTTTATAAGATCTTCTTCATTGTCCAGACATATAATGTTATTATATGATCCATAAAACACAGTGTCATCTCAATAAATGGATAGATTATTTTTCCCCCATAATTATTCCAACATTGATAATTTAAATCTATTATGTGATAGATTATGTGTTCTTACAACTCATATGGAATAATTTGTCTTGAATAAAAATTTCACAAACATTAAAAAAAGATTTGAGAAGAGACAAATGAATGATATTTTAAAATTTTGTTGAACTCTTTCACCACATCTTCATACTATTTTTTCATACAATTGTCAACCATCCATTTTCTATTCATATTCGTCCTATTTTATTTATTAATATTAATATTTATCCAAATAAATAAATACAAAAAATGTTCATTTCAAATACCAGGAACCCAAAATTTGAATGTTTCAAAATATTATCATCATAATTTGAAGGAAATGGGTAATTGAAATAATGAAAATAATTACTCTACTAAAGGTAGGTGTAATACTATGACTTCATCTGCAAGGTTCATTGGTATTGGGATGAATACTAAAAAGAGTAGTTCGGCCAACAAGTTTTCATGTCCAAAAAAGATGGGGAATGGGTCTCAGACAAGAAGATGAAATAATAACTATTTAGTAGACAATGATGATGTAGATGATAGTTATTATTGAATTTTGTTTCAAATGAATCATCCCCTTAGAAGATAAAACCAAATAAAAAAAATATGTAGATGTGGATAACTCTGATAAATTAAAACATGTAGGCGATGTTGGATGAAAATTCACTTTAGTACTTCCAATGGGGTTAAACAATATTCCACCAGTTGTGGGAGTGAGGTCATGATTGATATCCTATAGGTTGGATAATTTTAGTTTCCTTCCCTTTCCATGATGTTATTATCAATCTATATTGTGTAGGAGGTGAGATTCTATTTATCTTGGAGGTATCTAAATGTCAATATGATCATGTAAATATATATAACACCCTTTTTCCTTACACATGTTTGCCTTTGTACATATAGATACCACTTATCTCATTGGTAGAGCACACTACATTATAAAAATAGATGGATCTATTAACTATCTTCTAAAATAAACAAATTACAATTTGAATTAAATGTGAAATGTAAAAAATTATTTATTTATACCATCATTGAAATCCAAAGCATAATCCACATTATAAAATATCACAGAAAAATAATTTATTAACATTAAAACCAATCATTTACCCTTAAATTAACATTAAAATTATAAAAACTGATGAAAATTAGGCAATTCAATTTAATAATGGTCATAAAAATCAATTTTATTTGAAACCAATTTTATAATAAGAAAATATTTATATTGAATATAATAATGGTTTCACAAATAAAAAAATTATTATATTTTTTAAAATATTTTCAACACCGACATTGAATTTCAAGTCATTAAGTTAATACTCATATTGTGAATGAAAATAAAACTAATCAAAAATCATATCATTCATTCCGCAACTCTTAGTTCTACAAAAATTTTATAGTTTTTTAATTATTTTTGTGTTATGGTACTATACCTCTCAGTTGGTTTGAAATCCAACTCTAGTTATATGGTTACTTACTTCTTTATGAGTATACCATGGTCAAACGATGGAATTATAAAAAGAAATCAAATACATTCCCTCATAAAAATATTTTTAAACATGAAATAAAAAAACATAATTTTGAATATTATTCAACAGTCAAATTAGAATAATACCTTGAACTTATATATTTTATGATTTAAAACATAAAATATTTCATATAAAAAATAAATATTGAATAACCAAATGAATTTGTTTAAAAACTAATATTCAAATTAATAAATAATATATGTTTAAAAGTATAATTATTGAAAAAATATTTATAAAAGTATTAAAGTATTTAACTATTGATAAATTGAAAATGGTATACAGTATAAAAGTGTAATTTAAAAATTTATATATGTTTACATTACTATATAAAATTATAGACGTATATACAAGTATAAAATTTTATACAATTCTAAATATATATATATATATTTTAAAAATATAAATTATTTATTAATATATATATTTATAAATATATAAAATTACATATATATTATAAAAGTAAAAATAATTTATAGAAGTATATAGTTTTAAAAATAAATAAAAGTACAAATTTATAAAATATTCAAGTATAATTTATTAAAGTGTAATATTAAAATAATTTATATAAAATTAAGCTTTAATTTTATATTAATTTTTAAATCTAGAAAACTTTAAATGTATAAATAATTAATAGAATTGTAAATTTAAACATTTTCTGTAAATATTATATACTATTAAATTTATAAAATATATAAATTTTTAAATGAATAAAGTTTTTGAAGTTTGTAACCACACAGGGTTACATAAGTGTAAACTGAGAGTTTATAAAAAGGTCACCGAGTGGCACATAAGAATCATTACCACTTATATGTGATGTTATATTTGATTTAAGAAATTTAACAAACACATGGTGCACGAGAAAATTGTAAAAAAATTTAAAACCATCGTTTTTTAATAAAAAAATATTCAACATTCAATGGGAAATAAGATAAAACCCTTAATTCATCATATTTATTCAACTAACATAATTAATACTATTATTATAATCCTAAATCCTAAATTAAAAGTCCATGAAATCAGAAATTCCAAAATTAAAGAGATTAGTGTGGGGAAAAACTTCCTACAACTAACTACATTCAATAAGGGTGGTCCAAATCTACCCCAACCGAGTACAAAAACCCCAAAAGAGAGATAAACAATGGTAGAACAATGAAAAGAATGAAAAATAAATTTTCTACACCTATGATTTTTTCACCATCGAGGAGGCCATACAATAAAAGTGTATGTATTATGCGAGAAGTTATTAGTTGTCATTGGATGTGTGTGCGGTTCATTCCATTTTCAAAATACATAGAACATGTTTTCATAGTGATGGAATAGTGTGTACCAATACCAAGCGGACAAGGCAAGAGAATAAGTGGATATAGGAGGATGAGGATAAGAAACTCTTTGTAAAACCAGATACAACAACGATGGGGATATTTTTCTTGTTCGCTGAGAAGAAGTTAAGACCTCATAGGTGAGGTGCGACTGAAAAAAATAGTGTGGTTGGAGGCACTATCAAGACAAATCATAAAATACCATATATTTAGAGAGATTGATTCATCGAGAATATAGACTAGCAGCTTCAGTAGGGTATGACGACAACCGCAACCATGGTGGAAAGGCTCTTGTATCAGGAAAGCTTTAATTCATGAGTAGTGGAAGGGTTCTCTAAGGGTACATTTAATAAGAACCCATGAGGCAATTATCAGTGCATTAAAAAATGAAATGATAAAGATTAGTATATTTAGTGATAAAATTGAGAGCATTGTTAAAACTACTATTTATGAGAAGTTTTCTAGAACTGATAATTGGGAATCTTTATCACTGCTAAAAAAAATGATATTGATTTAATATTATTAATTTATATATATATATTATTATATATATTTATAAAATTATATATTATAGTTATATGTTTAAATATTTATATATATTTGTAAATATTTCTATATATTTGTAAATATTTCTATATATTTATATATATATAATTATAATAAATGTATTTATTGGAAATTTTAAAATTATTTAAATATATATTTATTTAATTATAATTATAATTTTTAATAAATAAATTTAAAAATATTTCAATATAATACTAAATAAATATGATTATAATATATTATATGTAATTATAAATATTTTTTTATGAGCTCATTTTTTGGTAGAAGATTGAGAATCAATGGGAGCCTCTGTCTTTCTAACACTTTATGGTGACTAGGGATTCATGCGATGGTGTCCTGAGATTTTAAATATTAGGCCAAAATTTTTATCACTCAAAATTTATTTTTTTCCTATAATAATATGGGAGATGAAATTTAAGATCAAAATACCAATTGTGGAAGATCACTTGCAGCTACTGTGAGAAGTGATGGCATGGTTTGATGATCCTTCTCTATCTATAAGGAATATAATGCTGGTGGTTTTCATTGGAAGAGAAAGGTTGACTATGTGAGAGATGATCTAGTTGTTGTCTCAGAGAACTTGGAAATCAGAGAGCATTCACTTAATGTACACCTTTTTTCATGAAGTTCTAAGAGAATTAAAATAAGAGACCTTCTTAATCATCTTTTTAATATTTGGGGTTTCCCAAACTGAAAATGTGTCTCATTAGGGCATGGATTTTTACACATTTTCTTTTTTTCAGATGAACTGAAAATGTTTCCTTGGGGATACAGTTCATTATCTTTCAATCACGAATTTCTACACATCATAAAATTGGATTGGATGTTAAATTCATTTAGGTTAAGTAGCACTATGGTTCAATTGTGGGTTAACGTTTGTAAAATAAATTGGATCCTTTAGCACACTAAGATTGTACATGAAATAGAAATTTCTATTAGAATTCCAATTAAAATGGATAAAGAAATGACAATAGATTGGTTTATCCAATATAATCATCTCCTTGTGGAAGTGGATTTATGTTATTCATCAACTGATAATGTTCTTCTATAAACTGATGGAGATTAAATTGAGATTAAAATTGAATACAAAAGTGTAACTCAATTTTCTATGAATTTTATGTTAATTTTCCATGGATATTTGAACTGTAAGAATTATGTGTTCTTTAGTTTTTTCTCTATTTAATGGAATGATGTTCCTTAATGTTTTAAAAACAATAGGAAATTGAAACCATCTATTTATTCCAGACTTGGAGATGTTTTAAAACAACCCTAGAGAGAAGAAATGGGTATTCTAGTAGCATTGGTGATAGGTTACACTAATGATGGATCTTTAATTACTCACCCTTATATTAATGGGGATGGATATATGAAGTTTTAAATTCATTATAAATAGTACATTTCTCAGGTTTCTAGAGAATTTTACAATTTCATTGCTTCAGATGGAATGAGGGAAATGAATCAGATCGACCAATCTAATAAGTCTTAGACATATATTTCTTTTTTACAGCTAGGATAATGAGACTCAATCATCCTTTGAAGCATCAAAATATCTAAATGATTATCATAAAATCATTCAAGAATAAAATTGTAACCTCAAAATATTGTAAATGTAATGAAAAAATAGATATTTAGGATCGATTATGAGAAATGTTTAAAAATGATGAACATAAGAAACTATCAGTGGAATTTTTATTAGATAATGGATTTACAATAGTATTGGATAGATCTCTGATGACAGGTTTTTCTTGTTATAGATACTTGATGGATATGAAGGTTCTCATAGGGATTGATTTACACAATGAAGGATGTGTAGACACATGTGGGATACAAGGTTTGACTTATGGTAGTAACTATAGGTTCCGGGCGTAGAGGAAGCGCATGGGTGGATGTGCCCACTTGGCTTTTTTTCATTAGAAATGATCAATCCGGGATCAATACGACGATAAACGCCAGTCTCCATGGATCGAATCACAGAAAAAGACAATGAATATTGTTTGTCCCAGAACCACAAACAAGGATCGTTACAGGTTGATTATAATTAATTTAATTAATTATAAAGAAATACCTTTTGGGCGTTCTTTCTTCGTTGATGTTATCGAGCACGTTGTCGATGTGATCCGCCGTTGCGTCGTAGAAGCCATGTGTAGACTCCCTCTAGCGGTGATCCACACGTGTACCGCGTATCTATGGACGTCGCCAAAGGATTCTCCGGGTGCTAGCATGGAGAAGCCTTTGCTTATGTTGTCTGCCTTAGATCGTCTTGATCTGATGGAAGAGGATCTCTCTCGGTCTTGAGAGCATTCTTGGAGGAAGAGGTTCTTTCGGTCTTGTAAGAATTCTCCAGAGATGTTGTGCACAACGATTCTCATGTGTGTCGGAAAAGAGTTGAGGTTGTGAGGATATTTATAATCGAGTGTGTGGGGTTATAGAGTTATGACAATAAATAAACACGTTACGCATTTTATTTATTTCATTGACTCTTTATTTAAAACCCCCATGTCGAATAAATAATTCCTTGACATGCGCCCACACTGATTATAATAAATATCATTTAAAACAATATTATATCCTCAAAATCCCGACTGGAAAAACTACACGGCGTGTAATAATAAATACACGGCGTGTACCTGTTTTTCATTGAAAACTACACGGCGTGTACATTAAATGTACACGGTGTGTATATCTTGTTTTCATTTATTCAGTTCTTTTCCAAAATAAAACTACACAGCATGTACATTTAATAATACATGGCGTGTACTTGTTTTATTTTATTTTTTCTCCATAATTTAAAACAACTTAGGCTTCCTTGAATAATTATTAAACCACATACGGGAATAATCTTTATTCAACTTGAGATACTTGGATACACTTATTGTGTGACCCTAGAGGCCTCTTCTCGTTGGAATTAGGCGGGCTTTCCTAAAGTCCAAGATTACTTTCTAACAACGGGTCAAGGCACCCAAGAGAAAGAAGTTGATTCCACATTGACTTATCACCTCATACGAATGCTTACTGTGTAATTTAATCCCTTTGTCTCGATATCTCATCAAGCAGGTTTCATGACAGTGTCATAAACCTATATGCTTGATCTGTCATTCTTTGACTACCTGAAATAAACTCGTCGTTTACACCATGGCCATGGAATTTAATGCGACAGTTCTATTTCAATCAAAGGGCCGAGATATCAACTTCCATAAATGGAAGGGACAAATCCTTCCTCGACTTATCCATTAACAACATGTCACTCATGACGCACCCAACATACCCTACTTCCTGCTAACTGTCTACGTGACGGTTTTCATCAGTAAATCTAAGTGCACGAGTCATGACATGAGTTAATGATAATATTCCAGTTTATGGACCATTACACACACTTGTAGATAGAAATATACGATGACACCAAGACATGAGGAATTACTACTAGTGGTTCTATTCTCATAATCTCCCATCTTAGAGATTACCAAGTGTGAACTCCATGAGAGAGAGTCTCGTCTTCTTACGAGTACTTGCACATGATGGTCTGTATACTATGTTTCCTATCATAGTATGTCATCCAACCGAAGAACTTTATTTAAGAATATTGTTATAGCATTTCAAGGTTCTCATCATAGCGGGGATCTGCTATGACCTTATTAATACAACCAATATTCCAAGACATTATTATATTATAGTCATGAAGAACAATGAACAATATATAATAAGTGAACATTTATGTAATCAAATTACAAAATAGTTGGTTTTGAGGACACCAACCCTTACAAACTCCCACGTGGACTAGAGCCAACTGCCTACGACTTTTAGTCCGCTAGACCTCACATGATGATCATGTTTCTATTGAGTCAAGGATTCAGTCAATGGGTCCTCCATGTTGTCTTCCGTGGAAATACTACTCACTGCAACTTAACCTCTCTGAGAAAAATCCCTCAAGAGATGATACTTCCGAAGTATGTGCTTTGTCCACTGATGTGACCTTGGATCTTTTGCAAGTGCCACCGCTGTAGTATTATCACAATAGAGTGTGATAGGATCTTTACTGCTTGGTAAAACATCCAGCTCTTGGATGAATCTTCACATCTATACTACTTCTTTAGCTACCTCAGAAGCTGCGATATACTCGGACTCCGCTGTAGAATCTGCCACCACACTTTGTTTTGAGCTCTTCCAGCTCACTAGACCTCTATTCAAACTGAAGATGTATCCAGTCTGTGACTTCATGTCATCTTGATCAGTCTGGAAACTAGCATCTACATGTCCTCTGATGACTAGTTCCTCATCTCCTCCATAAACTAGGAACATATCCTTAGTACGCCTCAGATACTTAAGGATAGTCTTGACTGCCATCTAATGGCGGTCTCCTGGATCAGCTTGATATCTTCCTACCGCACTTAATGCGTAAGAAATATCTAGCCTCATACATAGAATAACATACATGACTGACCCAATCACGGATTCGTAAGGGATACTTGCCATTCTCTTTCTTTCCTCATGTATTTGAGGACACATTTTCTTGGAAATATGAATGCCATGTGACACTGGAAACAATCCCCTCTTGAACTGTTCCATACTGAATCTCTTCAGTATCTTGTCAATGTATGTACTTTGACTTAGGCCCATCATTCTCTTAGATCTATCACGATGGATCTTGATCCCAAGAATATATGCCGCCTCACCCAAGTCTTTCATGGAGAAGCATTTTTGCAACCATGACTTAACTAACTGTCAGACAGGTACTTCGTTTCCAATTAGCAATATGTCATCAACATATACTATTAGGAAAATGATTGCACTTCCACTAAACATTTTGTAGACACAAGGATCACATTCGTTCTTAACAAAGCCAAATTCCGTAACAGCTTCATTAAAACGAATTTTCCATGACCTTGATGCTTTCTTTAATCCATAAATGGATTTCTGTAACTTGCATACCTTGTTGGCATCCTTTAGAGTCAGAAACCCTTCTGGTTGTGTCATGTAGACATCTTCCTGGAGGTTCCCGTTAAGGAAAGCTGTTTTGACATCCATTTTCCAAATTTCATAGTCATGGTAAGTATCAATGGCCAATAGGATTCTGATGGACTTCAGCATTGCAACCGGTGAAAAGGCTTCATCATAGTCAATTCCTTGACGCTGTCTAAAACCTTTTGCAACCAGTCGTACCTTGTAGGTGCTGACTTACCCCTCCATGTCCAGTTTCTTCTTGAATACCCATTTATTACCAATAGGATTTACATCAACTGGAGGATCTACCAAAATCTAGAATTGGTTTTGGTACATGGAATCCATTTCAGAATTCATGGGTTCTTGCCACTTGGCAATATGTGCCTTCAACTGCTTCCTTGTAGGTAAGAGGATCATCATTGTCAACCAATAATGAGTCACCATACTCGGTGACAAGAAAACCATATCGTTCTGGTTCTCTCACCTCTCTCATGCTCCTATGCAGTTCTTGTGTCTCTGGAATAGATTGTTCTTCCACAGGGATTTGTGGAATCTGTTCTTGTACCAACTCATGTGTATCTTGAGCCTCGACTTCATCGAAGTCTATCTCGCTCCCACTATATCTTTTGGAGATGTGCTCCCTCTCAAGGAATATGGCGTGTCTTGCCACTGTAACCTTTTTGTCTGAGGGGTTGTATAGGTAATATCCCCTTGTTTCCTTGGGATATGCTATAATGATACACTTTGTGCCTCAGGGTGCAAGTTTGTTACCTGAAGAGGCCTTAACAAATTCTTCACTACCCCACACATGTAAATTCGATAACATGGCTTTGCGTCCACTCCATAATTCGTATGGAATACCATTTATTGATTTAGATGGTACTTGGTTTAGTATGTGCGCTACTGTTTGTAATGCATATCCCCAAAAGAATAATGGAAGACTCGCATGACTCATCATTGATCTAACCATGTCCAACAGGGTGCGGTTCCTCCATTCACTTACACCATTCCACTACGGTGTGTAAGGAGGGGTGAGTTGAGATAGAATCCCAAACTCCCGTAAGAAATCAATGAAGTCTTGATTAAGATATTCTCTTCCTCTGTCTGAGTGGAGTTTCTTAATCTTCTTACCGAGCTGGTTCTCAACTTCATTCTTGTATTCTTTGAACCGATCAAAAGAATCTGACTTATACCTCATTAAATAGATATATCCATATCTACTAAAATCATCAGTAAAAGTTATGAAGTATGAGAACCCACCCCTTACTTCAACTGGAAATGGTCCACACACATCTGTTTGAACTAATTCTAGAATCTCTTTAGCTCTTTCACCTTTCCCACTAAATGGGGCTTTGTTCTTTTTGCCTTGTAGACACGCATGACATACACCAAGTGGTTTTAGTTTGAAAGAATCTAAATACCCATCTTGATGTAATTTTGTCAAACGTTTCTCATTGACATGACCTAGCCGGTGATGCCAAAGTTGGGTGTGGTATGAGTCATGTGAATTAAATTTGTTATCGATTGCCATTACTTGGTTTGTGTAGTCTAACACATAAAGGCCGTTATATAATTGTGCCCTACCAAAACAAATGCTATATTTATAAAAGTAGCAACATTCATTTCCAAACTTGAATATGAATCCATCAGTATCTAATATGGATATTGAAATAATGTTTTTAGTAAAATAAGGCACATAATAACAACCCTTTAACACCAAGATCATTCCAGTTGACAATGTGAGGTGGTAGTCCCCGACAAAAATAGCAGCAAGTCTGGCTCCGTTGGCTGCTCGTAGATCTACCTCCCCTCGATCAATCTTCCTGAATCTACTTGGTTCCTGTATTTGGATATAGATGTGAGTACCACAAGAAGTATCTAATACCCAATTAGTAGAAATATATAGATTTCATTTGATAACAAACGCACCTGAAGCTTCCCCTTGCTTCCTTGGCTGGGTGCAGTTTTTCTTCCAGTGGCCCTTCTTGCCACATGCGAAACAAACAACATCCTATTCCTTTGCCTCCCCTTTGATCTTCCTTTTCGTGGAAGGCCTTGAATAATCTTTGGGCTTAAAGCTCTTCACCTTCCCTTTCCTTTTATTCACTATAAGGAAAGAAGGCTTTTCACGGTTCATGTCATTGTCCACTTGGCGAATAAGGATAAGAAGATCAGATAGATACTTCTCAATATTGTTCATGTTGAAATTAACAACAAAGTCTGAGAAGCTCTGGGGGAGTGATGCGAGAATGAGATCGGTACCCAGTTCATCAGGGAGTTTAAACCCTAGAACCTCCAAGCACTCAATGTATCCAATGAGCTTGACTACATGAGGCCCAGATGGGGCACCCTCTCCAAGCTTGCTCTGAAACAGAGCCTTGGAGATCTCAAACCTTTCATGTCTTGCTCTCTCCTGGTATAAACCACGGAGGTGATCGAGCATGTTGTAGGCATCCATGTCTTCATGAGACTTCATGAGCTCAGTAGACATAGATTACAGCATCAAACACTGAACATCAAGAGCATCGTTCAAATGTTGATCATAGACTAGGAAATCTTCATCACTTTCCCCTGGGGTAGGAGAATCAGGAAGTGAGGACTCCAACACATAAAACTTCCGTTCATGGTGTAGGATAACTCGAAGGCGCCTAAACCATTCCTGAAAGTTACTGCCGGTGAGGATGTTGTCTTTATCCAGAATTGATAGTAGAGAAAATGTGGTTGATGTGTTTGTTATATTGATTCTACAATTTAAAAGAGAAGATTCATCAGTACTTTCTTGATTACATTTTATGAGAAATAATAAATTTTATTAAGTCTCCCACTATTTTATCAAGTCCCAATGGCCCTCACCATTGAACTCGGAATGTCCAGTTGCCTTGACATTCTAGTGGCAAGGATCTATATTTCTCTTCGCATAACCCCAACAAGGGTTGGTCAAGCTATTTGAAGGTATTTAGGTAGGCGGGTCTTTGCCAACTGTGAGCTTACAGTTCCTTGATCTATTGAGTCAACTCCCCAATCCTGAAATCCTAACTTGGATTTCCTCAACTCTTGCCTCCAATATTACATCAAGTCTAGCAAGGGATACTTCTCTTGATGTAATATGGTTAAGCCAACCCGAAACCTTTCATAAGGGCTTACTTTATAAAAGTAAGTGTCCCAACAAGGGTTGGTCAAACACATAGTTTTATTGAGTCTTGCCCTTAATCAAGTAACGGAAGGCTTGGTCTGACTTAATATGGTATTTGAGGGATTTTATTCTTTATGTGTATCTTTTCATTATCACATTCTTGTTAATATTAAGTGATTCTTACTTAAGTGATTAACCATGTTCCGATAATGTTTACGCATAGGCTGGTTTTTATTTTATTCCATATTTGTATGCTTGTTCATTTTATTAATTATGTGATCGTGAAAACACATGCATAATAAATAATCCATGCAATCATACAGAAATAAAATAAGATGGCATGATCATGAGATTCTATTTGGTTAGCTTATCTAGAGGTTTTGATAAGCTAACCCTGACCTAGGGAAAACACCTTGAACCTGATGGTTCATGTTTTGCAGCTCCCACCTTTCCACCTTTGTATCTTCTTGTGTCGGTTTCGCCTTGGCTTCAGGATTTGAGCCGTCTCCTATGGATTGGGAGATCCTCCATTACATGGGTTTACATTAAAGAAACCATGGGCACGCAGTCCCTACATTTTATTGGAAGAAGGCTTGCAGGCCAAAAAATTTAAATTAAATAAATTTAAATGAAACCATACACATACAAAGGGTCTTTGGTATAGCTCATGATCATCCATAGTATGCAATGAAATTTACACATATTTAGAATTCAAATTCTTTTAATCGTTCTTTTATTTAAGATAAGACGCGCTCGAATTCAATTAATTATGATCTTATAATTAATCAATTCTTTATATTAAATTCCTTTCTGAATTTCCTTGAGATTCTTCTCATCCATATTCCTTGTACGGGTCTTTGTACATTAGAGGAAACCTGGTAAAATACCATTTCTGGAAAGTACACAGCGTGTAGTTTATAATTACACGGCGTGTATTTTTCTTTTCACCCTTTATCCAATGTACACATCGGGGATTTGGTGTGTTTTCTGTAATTTGGAAATTTTAGAGTACATGGCGTGTAGATGAATCATACACGGCGTGTACTTACTTGTTACGCGGTAACCGTCCTGGAGATCCGGTGTATGCGGTACATGGATTATCTTTGTACACGGTTTCACCTGGGTCAGAACGGACTACACAGCGTGTTGCTCCAACATACACGCCATGTATTCTGTTTTCAACGCGCTATTCAATTCTGGTCAACACAGCGTGATTAAAACTTAGGCATAATCAATTCACATGGAGTGGTGTGGCGGACCAGTGCCGGTTCGTTAAACCTAAGTACACAGCCTGTAGTTTTAATTACACGTCGTGTAATCCCGTGTTGTACAGACAGAAAGAGCGGCTCCTCCGGATGAGTTCCTCATTTTTATTTTAATCAAAATTAAAATTAAAAGTTTGTTTCTGTGATATGAATCGAGAATATAAGGAGGAAGAATAGATCTCATTAATTCAGATTTATAGAACGATTTATTTTGAATTGAATCAAATTTGAATGCGTAAATTATCAACGAAAATTAAATAACTATAATCAACGTTGTAACCTCACTCTGATACCATTTGTAGGTTCCGGGCGCAGCGAAAGTGCGTGGGTGGATGTGCCCACTTGGCTTTTTGTCATTAGAAATAATCAATCCAGGATCAATACGATGATAAATGCCAGTCTCCATGGATCGAATCACAGAAAAAGACAAAGAAGATTGTTTGTCCCGAAACCACAAATAAGGATCGTTACAGGTTGATTATAATTAATTTAATTAATTATAAATAAATACCTTTTGGGCGTTCTTTCTTCGTTGATGTTCTCGATCACGTTGTTGATGTGATCCGTCGTTGCATTGCAGAAGCCAAGTGTAGAATCCCTCTAGTGGTGATCCACACGTGTACCACGTATCTCTGGACATCGCCAAAGGATTCTCTAGGTGCTAGTGTGGAGAAGCCTTTGCTTGCATTGTCCGCATTAGATCATCTTGATCTGATGGAAGAGGATCTCTCTCGGTCTTGAGAGCGTTCTTGGAGGAAGAGGTTCTTTCAGTCTTGTAATAATTCTCCAGAGATGTTGTGCACAACGATTCTCTTGTGTGTCGGGAAAGAGTTGAGGTTGTGAGGATATTTATAATCGGGTGTGTGGGGTTATAGAGTTATGAAAATAAATAAATGTGTTACGCATTTTATTTATTTCATTGACTCTTTATTTAAAACCCCCATGTCGAATAAATAATTCCTTGACATGCTCCCACACTGATTATAATAAATATCATTTAAAACAATATTATATCCTCAAAATCCCGACTGGAAAAACTACATGGTGGGTAATAATAAATACACGGCATGTACTTGTTTTTCATTGAAAACTACACGGCGTGTACATTAAATGTACACGGCGTGTTTATCTTGTTTTCATTTATTTATTTCCTTTCCAAAATAAAACTACATGGTGTGTACATTTAATAATACACGGTGTGTACTTTTTTTGTTTTATTTTTACTCCATCGTTTAAAACAAATTAGGCTTCCTTGAATAATTATTAAAACACGTACAGGAATAATCTTTATTCAACTTGAGATACTTGGATACACTTAGTGTGTGACCATCTAGGCCTCTTTCTCGTTGGAATTAAGCGGGCTTGCCTAAAGTCCAAGATTACTGTCTAGAAACAGGTCAAGGTACCCAAGAGAAAGAAGTTGATGTCGCATTGATGTATCACCTCATACGAACGCTTACTATGTAATTTAATCCCTTTGTCTCGATATCTCATCAATAAGGTTTCATGGCAGTGTCATAAACCTATATGCTTGATCTGTCGTTATTTGACTACCTGAAATAAACTCGTCGTTTACACCATGGCCATGGAATTTAATGCGACAGTTCTATTTCAATCAAAGGGACGAGATATCAACTTCCATAAATGGAAGGGACAAATCCTTCCTCGACTTATCCATTAACAACATGTCACTCGTGATGCACCCAACGTACCCTACTTCCCGCCAACTGTCTGCGTGACGGTTTTCGTCAGTAAATCTAAGTGCACGTGTCATGACATGAGTTAATGATAATATTTTAGTCTAAGGACCATTACACACGCTCGTAGATAGCAATATCCGATGACACCAATACATTAAGAGTTACTACTGGAGGGTCTGTTCTCATAATATCTCATCTTGGAGATTACCAAGTGCGAAATCCTTGAGAGAGAGTCTCGTCTTCTTATGTGTACTCACACATGACGGTCTGTATACTATGTGTCCTATCATAGTATGTCATCCAACCGCAGAACTTTATTTAAGTATATTGTTATAGCATTTCAAGGTTCTCATCATAGAAGAGATCTTCTATGACCTTATTAATGCAACAAATATTCTAGGACATTATTATATCATAGTCATGCAGAACAATGAACAATATATAATAAGTGAACATTTATGTAATCAAAGTACAAAACAGTTGGTTCTGAGGAAACCAACCCTTACAGTAACCTCATACCTATGGAAATTTAGAGAAGAAAGAATCCTCGTGATAGGATAGATGAACCAAATAGTGCTCCTTGTTTGAAATGGAGAGATGATGATGTGGATGAGAGGGGTTTCATTTACACTATTGTCTAAGGATTGACTTGACCTCATGAGTAGGTTAGCATGTCAATGTATGGTGGGAGAAGTGTATTTGACCAACGCTATATTGGTGTTTATTCAACCAAGAAGAAATATAAAATCAGCAATTCTGCATCTAGCTCCCTGGAAGGGTTTTTTGAAAGATAATATTGGGTATCCAAAAAAGAAAATCTCTTTTAAAATGAAAGATAATAGTGTAAGGAATCCTTAGAAATGGCTCAAATGTAGGGATTTTCAATGGAGAGTATAAACACATCTAAAAATGATGTTTTTTTGTGTAGATATGATCTCTACATATAACTATTTTGATGATTTTAACCTATCTATATATGTTTTCATGTCTCACCATGATAAAGGAAATAGGGGCGGACAACGAAAATAGGATGAGTTCCATGAAGCCACCTTAAAATACTTAAATGTTGCATAATCTGATGAGCTATCCAAATATGATGACCATGAACATTGGAAACATCCCATTACATATAATCATGGTAGGAATCCACATAGAAGAACTTCATGTATTAGGGGTAGGTATTGTCAAGGTCCCAACCTTACCTGATCCATGGATTTTCTTGAATTTCAATGTGCTTTTTTTGTGTGGCCTATCTTGTTGTTTCTATTCTCTTCCTCATTTATACAATCTTTTTATTTAAATAAGGGATGGATTGGGCCATTTTTCCCCTTTAGATACTTGTTAATAGATATATATATATATAATTATACATCATGGTCTGCACCATTTTGATATATTTATATAATTATAATTATATTAATATTTTAATATATATATTTATTAATATAATAACTATACTTATAATTTAAATATATTCATTTTAATTTGAAAATTAATTAAATATATTTAATATAAATTTATATATAATTATATTAATATAATTATAAATATAATAACTGTATTTAATCTATAAATATATTTATTATAATTCTATAATTATTTAAATATGTATTTATTTATTTATAATTATAATTAATAATAAATATACTAAAAAATTATATATATATATATATATATATATATATGAAAATGTGAGGCTCAGCGACCCATTTATTAATGTAAAAGACAATTAAATAGGAGGAAAACAAAGAACATAAAAAGGTATAATACAAAATAGTTTGAAAGTAATCATTAATGCAACTAGAGAATGATTTCTTATGAAATGGTGTGAGGAGCATCCACCTAATCCAAGAGGATTTCATCCTCTTCCCCTTGTTTTGACCTGAAACCAAGGTATGACTCCATAATATAGAAGTCTAACATCAACGACATTCATCTCATAGTTTTCAATGGATGCCTAATCATCGTTTTTTCTATCCTCCTAACTACTTCATGAAGTAGGCCTCTCAAAAGAATTATGAGTATGGACCTTAAATTGAGGGTTTTCCCTTTCCTATTGTCCATGGTCCAAACACCTAGTAAGAGTAGTAGATTTTATTTTTTCCATCATCTTAGAGTTCACATTTGGATACCCACCCTCATTTCTGGAAGAAGGAATTTCATCATCTACGTGATGCCTAAAAAGTGATTCTAAAATATTCCAAGACACTTTTTAACTATCTGGTTTTAAGGGAATAAAAAATATTTTTTTATAAGGACTATCCTGAATAAGAGTAAGCAAGAACTGTTTAACATATGAGAAACCTACTTGAGAATCATTTTTCACATTGTCAGAAGTGATACTATTAGATCCAACCACATGATCATGTGGTGTAACAAAAAAATGAGGAGAAACTATGCCACTGTCAGTTCCAGGAGGTTCGACACCAGAAAATTTGTCCCCTCCATGGTTAGAGTGGAAACCATGATTGAATTGTATTTTGGAATACTAGTGGAGTTCTAATTAACCATGGGATACGAGCAGATTGGTGTGAAAAATGACGAAAAACACTAGAATGTTTTTAATGATCCTTGGTTCAGATATATTCAAGCACAATATCCTTACGAGGCCTTGTTTTAGAACCCAGAGAAGCCACAAAAGGTTGTGTCCCACAACTAACATTATCAATATTGGGCTTGTTCAATGGACCACCCATTGAACCAATATTGTGGTCAATAAGAGGAAATGAAGTGGTCATTTTTTAGATATCAATATGTTACCCAAATTAACCATCTCAAAAACTGGGGCAGACATGGATTTTTTTTCTCTTGGCCTTCATTGAATTTGAAACTTCAGCCGTAAATTTTCTTTTTCAATTTATTTGAAGAAAACATTCATTGATCTTAGAAAAGGATGAGATCAAATTTAGAATGTAAATATTGAAAATATTACAAGTATATATAGTAAATAAATATAGGTATAAATAAATATTACAAAATTATTAAATATATTTTAACATTATTAGTGATTTTATAATATTATATGGACATAATAAATTAAATAAATTAAATAAATTAAATAAATTAAAAAATATTAAAAAATGATTTCGTAACATTTACATAAATTAAAATATACACACATACACATCTACAAAGATAAGTATACAATGTCATGTAAATACACACACACACATACACATACATGAAGTTATACATGTACAAATATTTCCAATTGTTTAATATCAATATACATATATAACTAAATAAATATATTCATTTATATATTATAAAATTTTTTAAATGAAATAATATTATAATTATATTTATATTAATTATAAACACATTTTGTAATCAATGTATATAAATTAACAAATAAATTTTTTGACAAATATAATTTTAAAAATTATTTATATAATAAATTAATTACCAATATACATATAAATAAATATTTATTTATAATCATAATTATAAATAAATATATTTATAAATATTTGTATATAATTATAAATAAATTAATAATATTTTATTAATATATAATTATATATAATTATAATATAATAAATATATATTATTTGAAAATATATATTAGTATTTTATAATATATATATATATAATTCAAATTATAAATAAATATATTTATTAATATTTTTATATAAATATAAAAATATTTATATAATAATATATATTCATAAAATAATATATATTTATATAATTATATACATTTCAATAATTATATATATATATATATGTGTGTGTATTAATATAAAATTAAAAATTTAATAAAAATATTTATTATTTAAAAAAAATTATTAAAATTTTATAGTTATTTAAAAACAGATATATATATATATATATATTTATAATATTATAAATACTTTTTAAAGAATTGTATTTATATTTATAAAATATTAAAAAATATATAATAATATATCATATTAATATTGATTATAAAATTGAGTTTTTCTATTATTGTATATAAATTAACATTATTTTTTGAATATAAATATGAAAATTATATATATTTATATATATGATAGTAATACATTAAAAAAAATTATCACCTCCAAGAATAGAGCTAATAATGATCAACATTTATGATCACTAAAAAAGTGTTTAGAAGGGGTATACCTTTATCAATTATTTTTTAGCACTGAGAAAAGTTACATTTTGTAGTGCTTTCAGCTAGCACTAATAAAGGTGGATCTTTTAAGAGTGCTTTATATTTAGCGCTAATAATATACTGTGATGAATTTTCACTGATCAGTGATAATGTTTGAATATTATTGATAAATTTGAATCATCCAATAAAATTAAGTTTCGTGTTATGGTCATTTTCTATTCCTTATCATTTTATTTTTATCATTAATTACCTGATTTTCCATTTAATATGTTAACAAAAATACTATAGTTATTATTAATACTGATAAAAATTATTGGGGACCTATTTACAAAATTTGGACTTCGAATGATTAAAAAATATGGAATCCAATTTTTATTATTCAAAAAAAAGGGTATAATTAAATGTTAATTTAACCTGAAAAAATGAAATGAAAAATGATGTTATGGAAAAATTCCATCATTAAGTATATAAATATTTTTAAAAAACAATAATTATAAAAATTAATTCCAAATACTATAATTGTATTTTATTTATTCAAAATTATCTAATATAACTTCAAATATAAACAAAAATATAAATTTTCTTTATTAAATACATGAAAATAAAACATATTTTTTAACAAAAAGAAGTATTTTTCCCTGAACATTAAAATTAATATTTTCACTATTTTTTTTGAAATTAATACAATGATAATATTAAAATGTTGAATTAAAAAATGAAATTCATTTGTTCATCTTAATATTCTATTATTTGGAAACAATGATATTAAATAAAACACTATAAATCATTAAAATATAAATTTTTAGAAATAAAGTGATTTCCCTATTGACTGACTAAATGTCTAATTAACAAATGAAAGTGTTTTATATCAACATTTATTGGGTGGTAAATTTTTTGTGTTGGTGTTCCACCTCATTCAATTAGTCCCCATCATTTTAGTTTTTACACTCATTCTTCTTGTGAAACCCTACAGTATCAGGCATACCCTTGTTTCAGGAGGGATATGAAATTTGTTCTTGTAAGGCTCCATGGGAACTGTTGGTTCACTATTTGTGGTGGAGATTCATGATGATCCTTCACAAAGAAAATGTGTTGTCTTTTACATTATTTAGAATAACAGTTGGACATCTAGATGAATTTCTTTACTATGCAAGTGTACATGTCTAGAAAGGTGTAATTTTTGGATGTAAAATAGAGAGAAAATTATCATCTGATAGATCCAAATTGTTCACCCTTGTATGTATCCTCCTCATAATCCTTTTATTTTGATGATCTATCATTCAAGGTTTCTCTCATCAGTTGTTCACATTCCAAGATTGTATCGTTTATTCTATTTGTTTTGAGCTTAATAAAACATGTTTGTGTGGTTCAATTAACTACTAGAGATCGTGAATTTAAAAAAAGGAAAAATGTAAATAAAAACACTATAAAATCATTTCTGTACTCATAGTTTTTAGAGGGGGTTCCTCTTTAATTGTTATAAAAAAGCATTGATATATGTAAAAATATTAATTTTTTTAAAATATTTGTTCCTTTAAATTTGGAAGGTAGAGAAACCATTTTATCATAATTCAATCCCCAGTTAATTGTGCTTGGAAGTGCACAACCCTTTGATAGTGCTATGCATCTACCTCACCTTCCCATACACTCCCATTCATTTTTTTTTGTTTTTGATCCTGAGACATCCCCCTCAAAATCTCGTACCTTTTTCACTCACCTATATTGTTTTATTGTTTATTTGATGATATATCTCAATATTTATATTTATTTTGTCGCATTATTATCCAAATATTTATAATTACAAACATATACAAAATATTGTTTGTGTGTGTATGTGTGTTTATAAAAATATGCAAACTAACTTGCATACATACATATATTTATATATATGTGTCCATTTATAAATAAAATTAAAAATATTCATTTTCATTTTAATATATTATGTATTCATACTTATATAAATCTATAAGAATATATAGATAATATATATATTTTTAAATACACAGAAAAATATATTTACACATATATAAACATTATATATAAATTTATTATATGTGTATATAAATATTCTTCTTTTTTTATTTTACGTAAAATGGATACATAGAAAGATACATTATGTATAAATATGATTACATATATATTTATACAATTATATTTTTATGTGTGAATTTATACAAAATATGAATATATTTTAATATATTTGATTATAAATGAAACTAAATTATGAAAAATGATTACATTTCACATCCAAAATTTCAATATGAATGTAATCCTTGATAATAAATTCAATACAAACTAAAAATGGGAAAAACATACCTCTCATTAATGTTGTTGAAAGACCATTGAATATTAATAAATTGTGATACCCCGACTAAAACCTCATTTATGAAGTAATTTTAGGAATTTTGGGCTTTAGAAAATGTGATATAGAGTTTATCCATGTCACTAGTGCATATATCTCATCGCAAGTTTTTATTTGATATGTGGTAGAGCTCGAACAGATATCATGGTCAAATGTTATTACTGTTTTATGTTTTTGTTAAATTTTTATGTTATTTTAGACATTTTCTTTAGTTTTTCGTGTCTTCAAATTCTTATAAAATTTCTTTTTTTGTGATAATTATTAGAAAATTATTAATTGAAAATATTTTTGACTTATTTTATAATCCATTTTCACAACCTATCATATATTTATATAAAAATTTCTATTAAGCTGTATCTAAAAAAAATTAAAATACATGTATTATATTAATATTAATATAAATATATTTATATATTAATATATTATTTTTAATAAAATATAATTTTTTTAAATATACCCTTTAGAATCATTGTTAAAGGGGCCCCTTTATCAGCGCGCAAAAAATATATGACCATGGAGTACATTTAAGAATGCTTTTTTAGTGTTGTTAAAAGAACCTTTTAATAGCTCTTTTTTAGTAGTGATAAAGGTACCCCCTTTATCGGTGTTTTTAGAATAGATAAATAGTGGTGGTGTTTAAATCTATATCTATGGTAGTGATTTCCACTCATCAACGTAAGTTATAAACAAGATAAAGAATGTAAAATCAGGTTTTATTCTTTACTACCTTATTTCATACTATTTTTATTCTTTTTTTTTCTTCTCTCATTGTGGTTCAAACTCACCTTGAATTGTCACATTTTTTATCCATTAACAATTTCTATCATTGTAATCAGGACAACATTTTCATTTTAAATAACTTAATAGAATTTAATTGCATATTCATGGGTCCTTGGAAATTTCATAGGGATGTAAAACTAAATATTGTCCCTAATATCATATGATTTGTATTTATAAAACAATCGAAAATGTTTTAAAAATATCAATACAAGATTTAAAAAATAATATAGACACACAAACAAAAATAAAAATATGTTTAACCATTTATTTGATTTATTCATTTATTAAATATGGTGGTGGAATGTTTTCAACCCTCACTAGGATAGTGACCACCCATAAGAAATCAAAGAGGAGTCTTATGGCCTGAGAATTCTGAGTATCTGGAATTTTTCATGGCTCTATAATGAAGGATCACTTATAATGAGGGACCATCCAATCCAAACCAGTAAAAAAATTATATCTGGGGACAAGAGCCCTAGAAGTGAAAGCATTCAATTTCTTAAGGAACACAACATGACATTTATTCTTCATCTCTAGGTATGTGAGAAAATCCACCGTACCGAAGTATCCACAAACACATAAATGGTCCCAAATTCCATATGGATTATTTCATCTTATCATCGTTAACCCCAATCATAAATTAAATGCACCACCTGTGATAGAGGTAAAGGCTGTGAGAATGAATCTATTTGAATTTTCAGGGCACCGAGACAAGGGTTTTAGAAGTGATCATGTGGTTTCAAAATGAGGAAATTCAATATAGAAGGATGTAGGTGTGGAAATGGATGAGGGAAAATGGGAATTTAGTTATAGTTCGTTTAAATTTCTGATGAAATCCCAACCAACACCATCAGTTCCAACATCACTATTTTCATCACCTTAGCAACACTACGACATTGTTTATATGAACTAAATATTAAAGATGTGTGAACTTTGTTCACAGAAGTCTATCAAACTATTTTTATTAAAAACGTTGAAAATGATATCCTTTATAAGACAAATTTAAAGGGAAACCATTCGTATTTGTCTTCTAAAAATGATTTATATTACAAAAATTATATATATTTATATAGATACAATATATATATAAATATAATAAGTATAATTTTGGAATATTCTTTTATTCAAATTTATAGTGACATATATAGTTATATATATATATATTTTAAAATATTGTGATATGAACTATGTAAATAAATATATAATTGGATTAAAAATATTCTATATTTATATTTATTAATATATATTCACATTATATAATTTATAATATATATATATATAATTATATATCTATTTTTATAGATAATAATATTTAAGATTATATGTTATAAAAAATATATATAATATATTTGAATATTTAGGTACAGAAAAGTAATTTTAAAACCAAAACTTTTATACTAATATCAATTTTTTTATATAAATCTTATTTTGAGACATTATAAAACAAAAAGTGATCAAATTAATATATTTTAATAAAAATATTTAATATGTTATTGAAATTGGATAACAGGCCTATATGTAAATATAATATATTAAAATTTAATTTAAATATTTATGTTAATATATAAATGAAAATATTTATGTCTATGTATTTTTCATGAAATTCTAATTGTGTATATTTATATTAATATATGTAAAAAATATAAATATAACTATTTTAGTTTGGATGTGAATCTCATTTTGTATGGTTGGAAAAGATCACGGGGAAACAATTGAAAAAAATACCAAAAAAATGGGTGTCATTATATATATGTATATAAAATATTGATCTGTATGTTTGTTTGTATGCACTTGTGCATTGATGTACGTATGTTTATGTATTTATATATATGTGTGTGTGTGTGATAGTGTGTAAATATGTATGTCTATGAGTATGCATGTGTGTACAACTGTATGTGTGTGTTTGTGTAGGTTATTGTGTATGAATGATTATGTGTATATACATATATGGTATGTGTATATGTGTATATGTGTTTATGTATATATTTATACTTATATGGATGCATTTTTATGTGTATGCATGTGTTTATATGTGTATGTGTGTCTGTATGAATTTATTTGTGTATGTGTGTATATGTTTTAGTTTGAATGAGTGTTTATGTGTATGTGTATGTGTATAAGATTGCAATTGGTAAATTCAAGAGTATTTAGATGCTCAATGTAGCCAATCATTTGGAATATGAGGTCCTTTTGGTGAACCCTCTCTATGTTTCCACATATAGAGTTCCTTATAGATATCAAACATCTCATACCTAGATCTCTTCAGATAATGTTCACAGTCCATAAGTATGCTTTATGTATCCATGTTCTCATGTAACATCTCATGTATATAATACCAAAATAATAAAATCAGACAATATAAATATATCAATACATAGAAAATTGGGCTATCAGTGAGTATTGGATTCGGGGCCATAAATGTCATGGCTACAATGCTATGGCTATAAGTAATTTGGGGTGGAACCTAGTCCATAATGGAAAAATAGCTAGGATCATGATGTTTGTGGGTATTAGCTTGTCCATGTGGGTGTCCTATAAAAAAAGTATAAAGACTATGCCTGTGGGGCCATTTTTAAGTATGGTTTTCACTATTTTCACATATATATTCTTTCGTATATGAACCAATATATACTACAATAATGGTAACTTACTTTTATTTACGTATAAATAAAAATAAATATATATAAATCTCTGTGTGATTATATATATAATATTAAAAACATGTATAATAATAATAATTATTATTATTATTCATAACGTTATAATTTTGATCCAGCTGTGAAAATATATAGCCACAGTCATAAATGAATGTGGGTACAGGGTTCAAATGGATGGGTTGTAGCAATGATAGATAGGACTCCATTATTACATCCTCCTCTCACGCCACCCTATAGACATAATACTAGACGCCCTTGTTTACATTCATTCTATTTCCATAGGCTCAAGCTACTCTTGGTTGTGTACCCTCACCATGCCACCCAATATCCATGGGTATGGGAACACATGGCTACATGTATACTATTACTATGAGCTTAGGCCAATGGTGGCTAAATGTCTAGTTATACAACCATGTATCCCTAGCCTTGATCCACTCATGGTTATATTATGTTTGGAATGCCCAAGTAATTATAAATATTTTTCAAAATGTTAACGTAGGGAATGATAGAGCCACAAGCAATAGATTATCATGGTTATAAGTGACATATAACCATGGGTATTATTTCTATTGGCTATAGGTGACCTATAACCACAAAAAACTCTATTGTGACTATAGGTTCATTTATAAAAGTACTTTTTTCTAATAGTGAGTGAATAATTCAAGTGTTTTATATTAATATTGAGCTCTTTTTAAATCACCACTATAATAGACGTATCATAGACTTGGGAATGTAAAACAACAATCATTCATTATTATAATAATAATATTTACCTAAAAATGTTTCACTCTTAGAAGGTAGTTCCAATTATGATGATTGATTTCTCTAATTCAGATTTTTGAGATATGAAGGACGAAAAATAATCCATTTTTCTACAAAAAAATAAAATAAAAATAGTCATTAATTACTTTATCATAATTTTTAAAATATATGATATGGAATTATTTTTATTATCTTATTAATCACTAAAAATGTTATCATGTCCCAATAGTCTTCACCATTGTACTCATAATGTCATGTCACATGGAAATTATTGTGATAAGATACATATTTTTCTTCTCATAACACATACTTTAGACTAAGTTATTTGACAGTATTTAGGTTGAGACTCTTTACAACATATAATTGAGAGATCATTGATCCATTGAGTGGAACCCCAATCTAGAAGTCATGATTATGATTTCCACAACACTTACCTCTAAGTCATTGTAAGACATACATTGGTATTCATATGTGATTTTAACATAGTTAAGTCTAACCAAAACCTTATTTAGGACTCCCCATTAATTTAGATCACACTGGATTTGGAAATACAAGAACAGTGAACTCTAGTCACATATATAACTTCAGTAATAAATGAATTTTGGCATAATACATATATAATGACTGAATGGCCCGAAGGCCTCAATTTTTATTTATTTTGGATATACCCCATTTTAAGGAAAAAAGGGGGAAACCTCACATGACTAAAAATAAATGGATACATTAACAAAACCCAATACCAAAACAATACTACTAGAAATGCCCCTCCCCAACATCAACATCGTTATGGAAAGCCTCCACCAATGCATGACTACTGAGAAAAATTTCCCATGAAAAAATACACGGGCCTGATACCTATGGCTGGGTCATACCCTCTAACATCCAAATAAAAATAGCCATGCATAGTGGAAGATAACTGCTTGGAGTCCTCGTCTGAAGCATTTATTTGTAGAAAGTCTGGACCAAGCCATCATCAAAAATAACAAACCATATAATGCTAAAATGATTAAACTTTCCCAACTGTTATGTCCTTACTCCAAAAAAAAAACAGAGAACCAAAGAACCACCATCACCAAGATGTGGCTCCACCACCTACAGCTCTCATTCTCATCATCAACCAGTAGTAAGAACAAACAAAAATCCAATTTCATCATCCATATTTAAAATCCAAATGCAGCTAGACCTGAGAAAACCGTGAGGATAAATCCACACAGCACACCTCAACCCCCACTACCCTGTTTGGAAATGCCACATCTGAGAACTGCCTCTGTTAAAGCCAAAATCATAACCACAATGCCAAATTGGAGACCAAAAGCCGCTGAACCCTGCACTGTAGAACACCAAGATCATCAAAAAGCTTAGCTTCCCTCACACAAAAATCAAAACCAAAGTATGGATCCACGACACCACCAATTCTTCCACTGATCAGGAAAACCATCATAAAAAATTCATCACCGCTTCACCATCACTTGAAGATTCTCAGCAACACCGCCAGAAAACCAAACACCACTATGAGAAAAAACCCAACTCCAACAACAATTGGCCACGAGTCGAACCGAAACAGTGTCCAAATCAACCTTATTGCAAAATGAAACCCCATATCTGGGCACAAAGCGAACTAAAACAAAAATCAGAATAAAAAAGGGAGAATTAGAAACCATTAGCGGCGCGCCTGAAGAAAAACCCTATCACAATCCAATCCCAACCCCATTGCCGCCAGCCAGGTCACCCGTGAAGACCCCGACACCATCCAACGCACATATGGAGATGGAACAAAACCCTCATTATACGGTAGCTGGATCTCGACTGTTGGACCAACACTGTGCCTCCATGGATTTCCTTTCCAACAAAAGGGAGTTGAGTGAGAAGCAGGCCAACATCAATGTAAAACACCGAGACGGCCGAGTCCATGAAGCTGCACAACACCACCATGACAAGAAGACACTGTCACGAGCTCACTGAGAATGAAGAGAGGAGCAGAGTCGAGCTAGAACGATGGAGGGAGGCGGTGATGATAAGGGGAAACCCTAAATTTTTAGCGCCCTTTACAGGATCATCACATATGAGCAGTTTATGAGGTACACTTCCATCCATACATAATGGATATTGAATATTATTATTATTATTAAATTTCGTTACTTTATCCCTTATATGTATTTTTATTATTGTGTGTATTTTATATAATTAAGGAACCTTATTTTAATAAAATAATTTATACATAATCCATTTTTATTTTTTATCTTGACTGTATTATATTATTTAGTCTACGTGATTTTGATTAATAATAATATAAACATATATCCCCATAGAAAAATAAATAATCATGAATTTGAAAAAATAAAATAAATAAGGTTACTTGATCTGGAAATTTATAATAATTATTTTAGCAGGGGGATAATAAATCAACCTATGAGCTTAGGATTAAATCACCTTGAGCTAAGTTTGGGTTGAGTTATAGCATTCCAACATCGACCATTGTATCTTTATAGATATTTTTAAAACAATAAAGGTTTTTAATCACCTCATCTTCTCATTTCTCAATTTGTTACATGATTTATAATAATAGTAATGTGAGGGGAAAAAAGGGAATGTGATACAAAAAATAAACCTTGAAAACATATGTCTTATATAATTATTCTTGGAGGGATTACATGTAAACCATCATATTTAATTTAATAAAATGGTACCTCATATAAAAAGAATGAAATAATATTAAATTAAACTGAATCCTAACTCATGACATGGTTAGTCAAGACCATTATAAATCACATACAGGAAACAAAATTGAATTTATAAATGCTATCATCAATTTTAAATCTATCTATTTATTAAGAAAAATTTATATCGAATCAACAATTAATTGTATTATTAAAAAATTAATTTATTTTCTTAATTATTATACCATGTATCATTGGAGATACATGATATTCCCAACTGAAATATATTCAAATTAATTAAATTAAATTAACTTTATCTAAATAAATCAATTTGATGACAAGTATTTGACATTACCTGAACTACACCCACCTCAGATGCACAACGTCTTAAATTGTCCTCATTATGTACTATATATTCAAACAAAATGTATCAGAAATTATATATCATGTTGATACATGAGGTTTAGTTCTCCATTTCAAGATGAGTAGTTGGATCAGTGTATGTTGACACAAGTCGAAAATTAAACTAGATAATGTGTACCACTTTAAATTCTCTTTTTGATGGTTCGAGATGAAATAGAAGTACTTGTTGGGGATATGGCCTATCTGGATTTATTCTAATTCAATGGATCATTAGAAACATAAATGAAAATATTATTCATAAAAAAAAATGTATATTCATAGAATATTGAAAACTAATTACCCATGAATGAATAGATGATCTTCACACGTTAATTTATAATTAATTTAAAAGCATAAATAAATACCTTATTCCAATGTTAATTCATTTATGTAGGTGTTGATCATCCAAATGTTGTTTAGTTTTATTTTTTTTTTGTTGATGAAGACCCAAATAAAATCTTCACTCAGGGTGATACACCTATTCTATGTTAAAATCATCACATCATTGATGGTACTGTAGGTGCTAGTACATTAGTATCAATCTTCTTTCATCACTCCTTTGATGGTTTCCATGACCATTTTGATCTGGAAGGATTCTCTCTTAGTCTCTATATATTGATAGAAGGGAAAGAGGAATTGAGAATCTATCGTTATTGATGAAAATATATTAATCTATTATTTTTTGAGAGTTAATTTTATAGGGTGTTGAATGTTTTTCACAATGACCAAACTCTCACTTTTCCCATAATTATCTACTTATAGAACACTGATTTTGGTTTCATATTAATTAATGTAACAAATTAAATTGATAATATGTTAATCCCAAAATAAACCCCTTGCAATGTAATATAATATTATTATCATTTTATACCATGGTGTTTTCTAAATCACATTATGATAAATATTATTTACAGTTTGGTAAATAAATATTTATCATTATACCAATAATTGGTTTTACTCATCCTCAATGACATTTATTGAATTTCAAAAATAAATTATTTTAATATTTTTTTAATTAAAAAAATTATTTAATAAAAAATAATTTTCATATTTTCTTTTGAATAACATGAGATATGTTTTATACATGAATAAATAAGTAAATGTTTATTTATAATGTGGTGTATAATCTATTTATCAATGTAAAAATAATTATTTTTTAATAAAATTATTCATTAATTTATAAATAATTATTTATTATCATATAAAAAATATGTAATAAATAATTATTATATATTCTTGTAATTAAACAATTTCCATATGAATAACTATTTAGATAATATTTTTTATCATATAATAAATCTGAAATAATTAATTTTTTCTCATCCTAGATAATAATATTTATTCCAACTATTAAATATGAATAATATTTAACTGAGGTCATAGGAAACACTTTGCGTGTGACACTCTAGGCCTCTTTCACAGTAGAGATAGGCAGGCTCGCCAAAATATAGTATTTAAATCTTTCAACGGGTCAAGGTAAACATAGTGGAGGAAGATATGTTTCTATAAATATAATCACATATGAATGCTCAGGGTATAATATAATTCATTTTACATGAAATATCATAGAGGGGTTTCATATCCACATCATCAACTCATATATTTCACATGTCTTTCATTTATTTTTTGGAATAATGTCATTATTACACCATAGTAATGGAATTTAGTGTTACATTTCCATTTTAATCAATGGATTGAGTTATCAACATACATAAAGATGTAATGGAAAAATAATTCCTTTAATTATTCATTAGTAACATGTCATTCATGTCACATCCAATAAACTAAAAATCGCCATTAAAACAATTCATGATGGTTTACATTAATAAATTAGAATATTTGATTCAATACATGTATTAATAAAAAGACTATAAATTAAAAATAACATTACACATGGTCAAAAAATTAATATCCAATAAAAAAATACTTCTGGATTTTCTACAGATGAGACAATTTTCCTAATTTAATATCATGGGGATTACCAAGTGTAAAATTAATGAGATGAACTCTCATCATCATACGAGTAATCACACCTGAGAATCATCATACAATGTGTCTCATCATATAATGCTATCTGACTATTAAACAATATTAATGAATATTGTCATTGAACATCAAGGTTCTCACCATAGTTGGGAAATCATATTCCCTTTTAATGTGACATATATTATCAAGAATTATCATTTAAATGTCTCATAGAAGAATAATAAACATGTGATATGGTATTTATGAATATTTAGATCCATGAATATAGAGGAAATGTAATGTACAAAGTAGTTACTTATTGCAACCAAACTCCAATTTTCTCTATAGCTAACTACTACTGATTGATTATTTCACACAAGTGATACTTTTTTATAATTAGTATGAATGTAGTTGATCGGCATACAAAAAATATGGGACTAGGGTTAGTTAATGAACATTTCTACGTAGTGAATCTACTTATTGCAACATTAGTACATGTAAAAAATCCATAGAGCTATGATATTACTAAATTTACAACTCTTGTACCCATATCAGAAATATGAAATCTCGATTAAGTCCATTTTCCAAAATTATAAAAATAATTAAAAAACACTTTGTTTTTTATAACAAAATAGGTATATAAAATTTCTAAACAACTTATTATTGTGTATTGGAAGTTGTAAATACTCTAATATTGTGGTTAAGTAAATCCCTAGTAGAAATAAGTTATTTTTTCATGTTAACTTATCAAATATATTGATACTAGATCAAATTTAAATAAACTAATGGAATCCATAAATTCCAATGATTATGAAATCACCACTATCCTCCCTATTTAACATTAAATGTGATGTGTAGGTATCTCTTGTGTGTACAAACAGCTTATCGTCTACACATAGCGATATTTTTCATTTTCCATTAACATCTTTTATAGACTGGAATTATGATGGGTTGAATGTTTATATATATTATATTTGTAACATAATTTTACTAATATAAATATAATATTATATATGAATTTTTTACCTTCCAAACTATTGAAAAATGATAATGTCATCAGTGCCTAAGTGTAGACTACCACCTTTATTAAGAAATGTGATTAGTTTTTCATTTCTATCATACATGGATGGTAATAATGATGTATTTGTTGAATATATATGATTTAAATTATATAATGATGATTATATATGGGTAAATAATTATCTACCTTTCTTTAATTCAATTTATTGAAAAATGGAAACAACGTTCATGCGTACGAACAATCTACCGTCTCCATGAATAGTTCATTTCATTTATTATCTTCAACTTTTATGTACTAATATAAATTCATAGATAATGAATATATTTGATATTTATTTCATTATAAACATTTCATATATAATTAAACTTTTATGAAATTATGAATACATAAATTACTAGACCATAACATATAAGAAAAATGATATAGATAATAACTGAAATAGTAAATTTACTAAGGAATTGTTATTAAAATGGTGTTAAAGGACTAAAATAAAGGCATATATAGTATTTTAAATATTGGTATAGTTTTGGAATAGATCTATAAAAACTTTATATTTATTATACAGGATGTTTAATCTTGTTTGAAAGTTGTTAGACTATATTTAAGGGTTTATTTAACAATCTCATCATTATTTGAGATTGTTTATTTTGAAGTCCCCAATAGGTGAATATTTTTCTTCTACACCCTTATATGGCATAAAAATTTATAATGAATTTTTATATTACTATGAAATTATTTTTTAATGAAATTTTTTGATTTTTTTTAATATTTTACAAAATTGTCGGAATGGAATTCTTCTTGTCATTTTCCAAACGAGTTACATTTTATCCTTTTTACAATAGTTGGAATGGAATTTTATTAACTTATATGGAATGAAAAAACAATCATAAATTCAAGAATAATATTTTATTTTTTTATTCCTTTTAATATTTAGATTGTTTTTTGAAATAAAATTTTTTCATCATATTTTTTTTAAGCTTTAAATAATTGATTTCAAAATAAAAAGGACATTTTCTTTAATAAAATTTCATTGAACCTTTTAAACTATTTTAATTAATGTCAAAATTAATTATTGAATCTCATTATTTAATAAGGTTATTCTCTTATTATAAAAACTTCCATATTTTTTACAGATATTTTAGGAGTGGTTTCATTGGGGAATGTGTTGATATTATGAATGTTAGTTCTTCCAATATGGAGAGTAATTTATTTTTAAGGCGACCGACTATTTTGAATTATTTATTCATATGAGGAATGATTTGGAATAATTATATGATGTATGGGGCCTAGAATTACATAGGCCCTCTGTGCATCAGTAGGTTCCTCAAAACAAACTATTTTTTATTTTTTTTTCTGTGTCCTTACCCATTAATATAAGATGTATTCAATAGTGGAATTGAAAATATGTTTATGATGACTTGGAAAAAAGGCCCCAACAGTATGTTTTAGATGTCCTATATTATTAATTCCATCATTATGAAATCATTTATTGATTTACGTATTATTATTATACTAGTTTTTATATCATTGGATATGTTCTATATCATGTAATTATTTATATGGAATTATTTTACTATAATTTATTTCCTTCCATATGATTCATTTTTTATTTATATTTTGTTGTATGCATGCCCTTACTGAGCAACTGATCTCACCACATTATAATTTTTCTTTTTAACCAAGATATTGGGAAGTGATTTATGATAAAAATACGATAATATATTAACTGGGAAAATAATGTTCGATAATATAATAGAATGTTGTATTTTATGTTTTCAAATGTAAATTTGAATTTTGATTATGGGTCTTGTTCACAAAGATTACTAATCTATTCAGTATGTTGGGATATAATTGATTGTAACTAGTTCTATTGCAATAAATTAAAATTTACAAGATATTTAATTTATGCTTGAAACAAATGTTACAAGAAGATACGTACCAATAATAACTTATCTAACAGTTTGACTAAGGTCATGGTGGAATCTAAATTCAACAAAAATTAGAAAAGATGCATTTGTTTCTTGATTAATAAACATAGGTTGAAGAAGATATGTTATTTTATATGAATAAGGTGTAGGTTTTATAAATTGTGATTTTCATATTGAAATTTCCATGTTTGATAACTTTCCACTTGTTTTACAAGATTAAATATTTTTTAGAATTATATGATTATTAAAAAAATTATATATGCAAGATTTATGTCTATTGGGATGGATTTTTATTTACATGGATAGAAATTTGAGGTGGAATTTATCTTGGCCTAGTTTATTTGAACTGAAACATTATTTTATATCCCATGTTCTATTAACATTTCTTTGACACGCATCCACTTCTGAGACTCCTATTGGAAATTAATTATTATCGTCAGCCATCATGTTAGAGGCACCCTCATATTCATATCTTTTCAAAAAATTTTTCCCTTGTGTAATCCAGTGATTTTTGTAGGTTATTATATGCTTCTGATGTGTATTGTGTTGTGTCATGGGATATCATCACTTCTACTACAATGAATATGCCTTAATCATTTTATATTCTAGTGAAATAATAATATAATTCACTTTCCCTCAATCCCATATTACTTTTTTGTTTACTTTTTATATTTTTTTCATAAGTTATAAATAAAAAACACATATATTAAAATTTGGACACTTCTTATTAGTATCTATTTCTTCCTTAATATATAACTTTTAAAATGAAACACAATTTATTTTCCATAAAAATATTCATGAATTTCATTTGGACTTTTTATTTTTCATTACACAATTATTCTAATACCTGGGATGAACATAAAAAAAATTAATAAAGGATATGAAAATAAATAAAAAAGATTAGTCCATGGAGAGTTATAAAATTTCCCTTACAAAAACATTTTCCTCAATGTAAAAATTTTCTTACCCAAGAAATCACATAATCTACCAAAATAATATCCAATATCATTTAATAATACCTAATAAATCAAAAATAAAACTCATAATGTATGTTTGAAATAATGAAAATCTCATAATATTATTTTAACAATGTTATACTTTTCACCCATACAAAGTACCATATACTTTTCTTTAAACATAATATTATTATCTTACCTTTTAAAAATCAACATATTCCCATAAAATCCCATATAAACCATAGATATATCAAGTAGGTAACTTTGGGAATCATTTTGATATCACTGTTATAAATGGGATAACCTTAAAAGTTACACAGAGAATAGAAATCATTGTTATACATAAAATAATTATATTGGTTATAGATGGAATAACCGTCATAGTATATTATCATAATACCTCATGAGGAATGTAATTGGTTAACTTTATTCATTTTCACAATGAATTTTTGAGTTATAAAGGGCCATCATTCTTTGATTTATAATGAAACCAACAGTTCTCATAAAAAACTACCAAGAAACATAATAGAATACATTAACTCTTACATCCTAATGAGTGGTATTTTCACCCATAAGAAACAAATTTTAGATATTGTTACATCTATTCTAATTTAAAATCGTTTTTTGAAAATAATTAAAATATATTTAAGTTGGTTTTTTAATTTTATATAAACAAGAAATATTATTAAGGAATCCAAAAATCAAATAATAGTTATAGTGGAATGAAAGGTCATTTTCTCCTTATATGTTAAAATAGAACATTCCTTTTGACTTTTATGTAATAATTGTTAATTCATTCCATCAAAAGATACCTTTTAAACCCTATAAAATAAATTCAAACTAAAAACAATGTGTCCATTGTAAATCAATTATGTTTTTATGAATACATTCATAAAATAATTTTATGATTATGGATATATAAGAAATATAATGTTTTAATTGAAACCTTAAAATATGTTTTTTAGAGATAAAGTCTCATACATTGAGTCTGACTCATCACAAAAGTTCATTATCCTCCTCTTTATTAGAAATATACTTTTACATAACACCATATGACCTATAATATTGGTATTATTCCAAAAATATTACCTATAAAACATAGGGAGAGATTTTTTAAGGGATTTGAGTAGATAATATATAAATCAAATAGGTATTGAAGTGTATTTAAATGAGATTAAGTGGTTACCTTTTATAAGTGAGGGGAGGGGTTCTATTTGAATTTATTAAAATATTAAATTAATAATAAATAATTTTAATGTTTAAATGGATACAAATTGATATTATTAAAAGTTAATATGATGATGGATATAATTCTTATTTTTTAATAATTTTTTGACATTTTTAGGACACAGTTTTACCTTTATATTTTTGTATCAATCCCATATTAACCCATTTCACATTTATCACAACAACAAGGATTTTGACTCCTTAAGGGTCAAGATAGTTACTATAAATAGATATAATACCCATTAATGAACCATGAATTATATTTTAAACCATATTCTATTCACATGACTGAATATAAGTTTTTTATGAATTTTATATCTTTTAATAAAATATCATTTCCATAAAATGTAAATAATTTAAAACTTCAAACTATTTATTTACAATGAATTTTTTAACATCAATATAATAAATTAAATTTGACTAATTTTTTTTCGTAAATAAATAACTTGTTATATTTATGTATGGATTTTTTGGGCCATATTAATTGTTTCAAATTATAATAATTTTAATAATTTTAATATCATTTAATTTATTTTCCCATTAACTAAATAATTACTATGTTAGCGTTGGGTGATCATTAGAAGTAATTATTTATGAACTAAAAATTAATTTGTAATTATTATGGTAAAAAAAAATTCATGTATTTTTTTTATAATGGAAAATATCCTCTACTTATATCGATGTTGAAAATATAATAGTTATTAAAAACACAAGTGTACCATTTTTCACTTTTCATTAAAAAAATAATATAATGTCCATAATGACATTAAAATGGACACAAAAGTCCATATAACCAAATATCAGATGATTATAGGTGAAATGGAGTCATTTAATAACATTAAGGAATGTTTTATTATCAATTTATAGTCCTTATCATTTTAAATTTATCATTAATTAACTGATTTACACTTTACCATGGTAACAAACTTTCTAAGGTTAGTATTCACATTTAGACCCCATGATTCTAAATGTGGAATTAATTTTTAATTATTCAAAACATATAATTTTCATAATATACTCTAAAATTAATGTTTTAAAACATGATGCTTTTTTTAGATAAATACATTTTTATGTATATAAATGTTTTTATAGTAATTCTTTTCTAAATTTTTTTCACAAATATTATAATTCAATTAATATTTTATAATAAAAAGTAAAAAATTAATTTTAAAAAAAAAATCAAAAATATAATTTCACATATTTAAAAATTGATTTTTTTGTAATTTATATTAGTATTTATCACTATTCATTAAAAATTCAATTTTTATAGAAAATTGTAAAAAATTAATCCTTAGATAATTTTTAAATGATGAATAAAAAATGAAATTTACTTTTCAAATTAATTTTTTTTAGAAACCATGATTTTAGAAAAAACTACATAATGCCTATAAATCTAATTTTTTTTGAAATAAAGACTTTATGTTTTGATGGAAAAATTATCCAATATTTTTTAATTTACCAATTAAAATGATTTATATCAACATTATATGGGATGATATATCCTTCCCCCATAATATATATTAAGTAATCTCAATTTTATTTATCTATTAAACATGTGGTGCTATGTTTTCCTCACAGCCTTTTCATATTCCAGTGTTACCTCTTCAACCATATAGTTTATCTAGAAAACCATAACTCAATGAATTACATTGTTCCCCAACACATGCTCTCTAGAGTCTATAATTTGAATAGATTTTTCAAATTAATAAAGTTTATCTCCCAATTTATCTTCTTAAGTGATCATTAAAATATTAGAATGTTTTACTTACTTTCATAACACTGAAAAATGAAAATTATTGTTTACATGGGATAAAAACTGATGAAAGGATAATTAGTAATAAATTAATTTAACTTTTTCAAGGATTTAATATGCTCTAATAAACCATGGTCATTGATTACCCTTTTTTGTTAATACACATTATATTTTTCCATTGATATAATTTAAGATAAACATGATCACCTACCTTAAAATAAATATCATTCCTCTGATTATCCGAATAAATTTTTTACCTACTCTAAGCCATCCTCATTTTTTTATAAATTTATAGTCACATTGTCAATAATTTACACTACCCATTCAAGTCCCATAAAATCCCATTCACCTACACTTTCCGAAAAAAAGGGATTCCAATATCAATTTCTATATATTTCCTAAATTGGTACCATCCATATACATGAAGGAAAAATATTATTATAATAAAAATAAACATAAGAAAGATCTTGATATGAATTTTTCTAGTAATCCATTTAACAAGGAAAAATATTTTTTCCATGTTCTGATCCATTCTTTAGAGATGTCCATTATATTGAGAATGAAATGATGTACTTAAATTTAATCCACTTATCAATGAATTTTATACGCCTTTTGAAAAACAATTGAATTTAACCTATGATCATGTCTATATACTATAGTGGGAGGAACTCTGTCTAAACTGAAAATACCATTATGATATAGTGATTAATGTTTACCTAAAGACAGAGTATCTCAAATGGGAACAAAATTTGTCATATTTAGTTAATAGATTAATAATAAAACAAATCACATTAATACCACAAGTAGTCATAGGAAATACAACCATGAAATAAACAAATATATTTTACCATTTCCACTCTTACATTGAGTTTTTTTGAAGTATATATTTTGGTAATTTTAATTATTCTTTAACAAGTTGATAATTCAATCATTTCAGGGTAAATCTAGTAATGTATCAGTTCATTCCATCTCACAATTAATAATCATGAGGGTATCTTTACATCTTAGTGTCTTCATGATGAATATAAAAAAATTGATTATGAGCATCACTCAATAATTATCTATTCAACTAGGATCCATATGAAAAATGTAATATACTTCCAAATATAAAAACTAAATCATTATCAACGAAGAATTTAGATACATACCCATCTTTACCAGTTCTACCATTTCCTGTAACTCCCGATATTCCTTCTAAGAATGATATTTTCTACAGTGACTATTATAATAGATCTGGAAACAAATAATATGAGGTTCCCACATAAAAAATTATCTTTGAAAAAATAATAAAAATCATTATCAAGGGGTTCATGTTCATGTTAGAGGAAAATTATTTTTCTAACCCAAAGCATCAACATCATTGTTTTCTTTTTTAGGATGATAATGAATTATGAAGTTAAAAATCCATTATCTATTATAGACTTCACTTGTTTCTCATGTTCAAATCTTTCCCATGTGAATATATTAATAAAACATTTATTATTAGTGTACATTTCACACATAGATTAATATAATTTACTTCACCAAATTTCTACAACAAACATTATGTGATTTAGTTTGAGGTTATTGGTGGGATAGTTTTTTTAATGTGGATTAAATTGACATAAGTAGAAGAAATTAACTATTCATTATGAATTAAGATACAACCATTTTCTTATAATGAACCATTAGCTATATATATAAAAGTCTCCATTTTTTGATGGTGGATCATAAATTGAAGCATAAATCAATATTTTTTTCTATTCCTGTCAATAATCATCAAATTATCTATCCAAATGACCCTAAAACACATTAATATAAACTTGGTTTTTGGGATTGATAATCAAGAAATTTTTTCAAAAAACCATCATTAATATCATGATAATCCAAGAAAACTATAAATATCAATACCAATTGTATTCCATATACATTCATTGACCACTTTAGTTCTTGAGAGATCGATTATTATACTCTCTTTATTTACGATTCGTCTATGGAATGAAATACACTGCCACCAAATATTAAATTTTATAAAATTTCATTATAAATTATTTTCTTTTTGGGTTTTCAAAATAATCCTTCAATGTTTTTACTAATTCTTGTATTTTTTTATAAATTAACATATCATAAAAAAAACCAACAACAAAGTTATCCAAATATTCTTGGAAATCCATATTCATAAGATCCATTAATTTAGCAGGGTAATTTTTCAACAAAAATGGAATAACCATAAACTCACAATGAATGTATATATTCTAAAATGTTGTTTTCATAATGTTATCTTCCTTCACATTTAGATTATAGTTCCCAGACCATAGGTCAACCTTTGAAAAATAATGAGCTCCGAGGAGCTAAAAAACAAATAATTTATATAAGGAAGTAAATAATTATTCACAATATTAATGTTATTAACATCTCTATAATCATGGAAAATAATCTTAGATACCTTATTATTTTCAAGAATCTGATTGGATAACCATACAAGAATGTGCAAGGATGTATAAATCTAATTTGAAGAAAATCCTATGACTATTTTTTTTCAATTTCATAAGTTATACTTGATCCATTCAGTAAGGGGGTTTTGAAATAAGTTTATCATCATGAACTAATTAAATATTAAATTAAAATTCCCTATCAAGTATATCACTAGGTAACCTATTAGAAAAAAATATCAAGTTATTATCTGAATATTTTAAAATAAGTAATCTAAAATGTTCCCTTATTTTCAACAATATATGTATGATAACTTTCATTTATGTATTTTAATAGTTTTAAGCTTCTTGATATGTTATAAATGGTATGGGTTCTTTCTTGTTTAAAAAATTAAACCCCTTATGAAAAAAAATATTTATCTTAAAAATAAATCCATGTAATGTAAAAGGAGATCCAATACATAACCAAAATAACATCGTACTCCATCAGAGGAAAGATAATAATGTTTTCAGGTAAATTCTTTCCCTAGATATCTACATAATGATTATTATAATATTATTTTTCTATAATACATCCACATGTTTCTTTTACAATATGTTCAACAATCATTTCTTAACGTGGAATTTTCAATTTACCAAAAAATGTATCCAAAAATAAATAAAGTGTATATCTTGAATCATATCAGACATTAGAATAATATGAATAAAAAAGGAATGTACATATACAAAATGGATTAATGGATGGAAATATTTTGATGTAGCCACAAAGAACACCACCAAAACATTTTTATTTTCATTAGAAATCTTCCAATAATTAACATTTTTATTCAAACATTCATATCCATAATGACAAATTTCATTACATTTAAAACATCTTACTACATTTTTATTAACATAGTTATTACCAATACAAATATCATTTTATGTAAAATTACTAGCTATATACCAAAACATACAATATAATAAGAACTTACTAGACATTATAAGGCATTCCCCATTTTACCATAACCCTCACAATCTAAAAAACATAATTTTCATACCTTCAAATTTCATTCATACATTCCTCTAATTTTCATCACATCTATTCCACTATATATACTAGTCTTATAAATAAAAATGATCACTAAAAAACCCCATTTCCACATTCTCCTCACATGTAAAAAATTTCTCAAATTTTTTTTATATTCTTAGGATGTATGTTCCCTTTGATATTTTGGTTTCAATCATGATTAAATATAATGAATATGAATTCCAATATCATTAATTAAAATAATTTTTTACCATTCCAATCGAGTGAATTTTCTTTCGTACGTTACCATTGAAACATCCTCCATTTTCCTCATTACAAGAATTTAATTTCCACTCAATGTATAATATCTTTATGAAAATGTTTCTATTAGAACAAATTCAGAAATATTTCCTACTTCAAGGAATCAATATACTCTATTTACCCAATATTATTTACCATTAGAAACCATTGGTCGTATTCAAATTCAATAAAGTAAATAGTATGAATTTAATTTTAAGGATATGAACATCCCATGAAATAAAATATCATTTATAGGTCTATAATCCATAATTATGGTACCACTAGTTCAGATGATCCACTAAAAGCTATTTGTTGTTGTCTCATAGAATGATCCACTATCATCATGTTTATCTATATTAGAACTAGATTCTCTATAGAATAGATATCACCTCCATTTATATTCATTGTAAATAGATCCATAATTTTAAAAACTAATTAAATCCAATTATAACCATTTTTGGTTATTGATTTGGAGGGATATCATACCCTCTATGCCTATCTAATTCATCTTCATAGTCTCCTATATGAAAATCCATTATGAATAGATATATTTTAGTCGATGAAACATCTTAATAATGAAATTCTATATCATTTCAACTTAATCATAAGGTAATTTTTTTTTATAATAGTCTATTTAAATTATCATAAACACAAAATTTATCTAAACCTTTTATCTGATGACACTTATAAGGGCCAGACCATAAATAATACATGTTCTAGTGTCTTTTAACTTGAAATCACATTCTTATATTCATAATGATATTTTTATTTTAGTGTTTTAGATAGTGATAAAACACTATTTTATTGAATATTTTATTGATTATAAATGATATAATTTCCTCACATTGTGTTAAATATGTTTAATTAGAAAGTATTTGGAATTAGATCATTCATTTGAATATTTGATGAAAATTCCAGTTTTACCTTTTATAGTTCATTGTAGTATTTCGAAGCTAAATATTTTTATATTTATTATTTGAATTTAAAATTTTCTAACAGTGTTCATAACATAATTATATACAACTTTTATTCAGGATACTAAAGCTAAAGAGTGCATTTGGTTGTTGAAAATGGGCCATGAAGTCAAAGTTGGGCTAGACTCTCCAGAATGGAGAATCTTCTGTATTTCGGCCATAACTCATTCATCTTATCCTGGATTAAGCCCAAAGATTTATAGAAGATAGAGGACCCATATACGCACATATTATCCTTCTGGAAGTCTTGCCAATTCACGCTTTTTGGTGGTCAAATGGGCGGTTTAATTTGCATTAAAATATTTGGACGAATTTTCCACATTCACACTTGAAACCACTTGTAACCTCTCCTCCCCTCCCCTATATAAATTAGATTTTTTTCATTTTGAGGGGTTGGGAAATTAATTGGGATGTTTAGGGTAGAGGAGAAGTGGATCCACTCCAATTCTCCAACCATTTCAATAAGGGTAGCTCTTGAAGCAAGGATCCCTTCGACGAAGCCTTCTTATTCTCCTTAATGTTGTAATGATTTTGTTTATATAATAAACTTTGTTGTTATTATTTTATTTATTCTATTTTATTATATTGTCTTTAAGTTTATTCTCTTAATCTTCCTCTTTGGGCTGTAATTCTTGAGTAGAAGTGTTATTGGTTTATACCCATTATAAACCTTTTCACATGCAAAACGCTTCTACGATGATTACGTCACCCATGGAAGAGTAGTTCTTTTTAGTAATCGATCGACCTCTATCCTTATTAATTAATTTATTTTAAATCAATGAGCTACTGTAATTAAAATATTATGATCTATTAATTGAGTTTTTAATTTAAATTAAACTAAGCAAGCAATTGAATAGTTAACACAAAACACGCGAGGTCGGGAATTGTGTGAACTGTGAGAGCGCAAACTTAACCGGTTATTCAAAACCACACGGGATCAATTTGTAGCATTCAAATATAATCCATAAACTCAGTTAATCCTCATTTACAGAGTGGTTATGTGCCTTAATTTACCACTGACCATAATCTAATTTTAGAACATCAATAAAAGCAGGGTGTTGCGATTGCATGTTCCGAAGTTAGCCTAAGGTTAAATTCACTCCATCTTTGTGGTAAAGTTAATTCTCGCAGGGTTCGGGATTTAAAAAATTAAGGGATAATAATTAAGTGAATATAAATTTAAATTATAATTATTAATAAATGATTGAAGAGGTAGAGTTAGATTGATTACACCTTTTAAAATATATTTCTAAAAAAAACATCTTCGTGTCGTGTAATTTTAATCGAAATTCTTTTCAAAACTAAAAACAAAAAAATTATACAATATTATTCCAGCAAACTTCTTCTAGATTCATAAACTATAAACAACCACCCCCATCATTTCATTTAGTGTTTTTATTATCTTTTATTTTATTTCTAGAATACCTCTAAAAAATTTTTTAATCCACTTCCTCCTTTGAGAGACGACCTTGGTCAACCACTTTGCTGCACCTAAGTACCCCAAAATCACACTAGTCATTTGAAGGCGCCCACGACAGTGCTCTATAAAATTTGCACCGTTTCTAGGGAGGCAAGTAATTATTTCAACCAATTAGAGGTATTTATTTTATTTTACATTTTATTCTTTTCCTGTCTTCTTTCTTCCTTCTTTACCCAATCTGATTTTTTTTCTTCTTCTTCTATTTTCTTATACTTATTTTTGGACCATCAACTCAAACTTCTCATTTTTATTTTAATATGGTCCAATTTCTTTCTTTTAATTTTTATTTGATTTATGACATGAACTAATCTCGAAGATCTCTTAGATCTTGACCCTGAGATTGGACGCAGCCTTAGGGTATGAATCAGACATTCTCAATCTACGGGAAGTTTCAATATTCAACCAGTTGGTGAATTCCTCTCTTCTGGAAAAATTGAAATTGGAAGAAATTCAAATTCAAACATAAAAGAGGAAACAAAGGATGGAAATAATGGAAATGAACTTAATAGAACAATTCGAGAATTGGCTGCACCAGATATTAACTATCAACAAAATTGTATTGCATACCCAAATCTCGAATCAGACTTTCAGTTAAAATCTGGATTAATTCACCTTCTTTCAAAGTTTCATGGCTTATCTGGTGAGGATCCAAATAAAAACCATAAGGAATTTAATGTGGTTTTCTCAACCCTAAAACCTAGAAATGTTTCTGAAGATCAAATCAAATTAAGAGCATTACCATTTTCACTTGATGGAGCTACAAAGGATTGGATGTACTATTTACAACCTGAAGATGTAATATGTTGGAATGATTTGAAACATCTTTTCTTGCAGAGATTTTTTCCGGCATCAAGGACCACATCCATTCGAAAGGAGATATCAGGGATCAAGAAAGCCCAAGGGGAGTTAATGTATGAGTATTGGGAGAGATTCAAGAAGTTATGTGCAAGCTGTCCACATCACCAAATCAGTGAGAAACTCCTCATCCAATACTTCTATGAAGGACTCACACCTATAGAGAGAAGCATGGTTGATGATGTAGCTGGAGGAGTGTTGGTGGACAAGTCACTAGCAGCCGCACGTGCATTGATCGACAAGATGGCCCAAAACTCCCAACAATTTGGTGATCGAGGTACACCACATATCAGGGGAGTACATCAGGTAAGTCCTTCTCTTGAGGGTCATTTGATTGTTACCAAGATAGAAGAATTGACCACTATGGTGAGGAAAATTTCTTTAGCACAAAAGATATCTCTACCCCTCCTTTAAGGCCTTGTGGAATTTTCACTGAGACAAGCCACCCAACTGACTGTTGCCCACCACTACAAGAGACAGAGGATTACACAATAGTATTCCCAGGGAGACCATTTCAGCAGAAAAAACAACCATATCCACAAAATAAGTTTGATTCATTTTCTCCAACATACAACCAAGGGTGGAAGGATCATTCAGACATGAGGTATGAATCTGGACAACAACAAAGGCCACCCTTTCAACAAAACTTCCAGCAGCCTCTGCCTTACCAGCGGGGTTTCCAACAACCCCAAAAGAGATTTGAAGCTCAAACATCAACAAGTCAGCAACAAGGGAATCCTCCACCAAAGGTAGACTCTAACATTGATGATATTTTGAAAAAAAAATTTCTTAATCAACAGAATGATCTAAAGAGTCAAGGTTCGGAGATGAGGCAGTTAAAAACTCAAATGAGCCAGATTGCCACCGCCCTCCATGAACTTGTAAGTAAGAATTCCAGAAATCTACCTTCCTAACCCACTCCAAATCCATAGGGGAATGTCAGTTCCATCACATTGAGAAGTGGGAAGCAAATTAACGATACATCTGTACCTACCATTCCACCGAGATTCACCTCAACTTCGGAGCAGCCGCATTCCAAACCAACTAATGAGTAATCCAAGGAGAAAGATAAAGGTAAAAAAAAGATTGATGATGTTACTCCTAAACCCCTTCCTTTTCCCAATAGGGTTGTTCAAACCAAGAAGATGGCTGAAGAAGCAATGAAAAACGAGGTTTTGGATACATTCAAGCGTGTGGAGATCAACATTCCTCTACTTGAATACATTAAGAAAATTCCAAGGTATGCAAAATTCTTAAAAGAACTTTGTACCAATTTTAAGAGGGCTCAAGGGAAATGAGTGGATCAAAATTGGAAGGAATGTCTCAGTACTCATTACACCAACTCTAGCAATGCCAACAAAGTGAAAGGATCCCGGGACATTCACCATCCCATGTACCATAGGGGAGTTGCACTTCTCTAATGCTCTTTGTGATTTAGGAGCTTCAATAAATGTGATGCCTCACTTTGTATTCTCTTCCTTGCAGGTTGGTGAGTTGAAGCCAACAAGAGTAGTGGTGCAATTGGAAAATAGAGCTACGACATATCCAGCGAGAGTCCTTGAGGATGTACTTGTCCGGGTAAGAGACATGATCTTTCCAGCAGACTTCTATGTGCTTAACATGGAGGATGATCAGGTAACTTCTCATGACCCCATTATCTTAGGTAGGCCCTTCCTCAAAACTGCAAAAACTATCATAAATGTCAATGAGGGTACACTTTCCATGGAATTTGGGGATGAAGTTGTGATATTTAATGTTATGCATTCCATGAAGTACCCCTTAGAGGACCATTCTGCTTTTGTTATCTCCCATTTTGAACCACTAAATAAAAACTCCATGGAATTTGATTGTCCTATGCTTAGGGAGATTATGAATATTGGTTCGATTTTGATGTCTAAGAGCACTTCCACACATGTTTCTGATACACAATCCTCTCTTGGATTTGATTTTGATGTGGATTCATATTCTGATTTTGATCATGTTCACTCTAATTATGACATGGCTGTTGAGTATACTGATGGATTTGATGATTTATTCTCTGATTTTGATGATATATCTTCTGATAATGATGCTCTTTGTGGACATATTTCAGTTCCTTCAATGTCTCCATCCATACTACACCCTCCTTCATTAGAACTCATGCCATTTCCACCAAATCTGAAATACTCATACTTGTTGAGTGGTGAGAGATTACCTGTTATCATTGCTAACAATATCCCTTTTTAACATGAAGAAAAGCTTTTGAATATTTTGAGGGAGAACATCAGGGCGATTGGGTGGACCTTGGATGACATATCAGGTATTATCCCCTCCATTTGCATGAATAGGATTCTCTTGGATGATGGGGATAAACCGGTGAGACAACCACAAAGGAGACTCAATCCCACCCTGCTGGAAGTTGTTAAAAAAGAAGTTGAGAAATTGCTCGAGGCAGGTATAATCTTTCCCATTTCAGATTCTCAGTGGGTAAGTCCTATTCAGGTTGTGCCTAAGAAAAGTGGTGTTACTGTTGTTAAAAATGAGAAAGATGAGTTAGTTCCAATGAGGGTACAAAACAGTTGGAGTGTGTGTATTGATTATAGGAAACTAAATCAGTCCACTCGCAAGGACCATTTCCCCCTCCCATTTATTGATCAGATTCTTGAGAGACTAGCTGGGAAGACACACTATTATTTCTTAGATGGATTTTCTGGATATTTTCAGGTTCATATAACTCTAGAGGATCAAGAGAAGACTACATTCACATGTCCCTTTAGCACATTTTCCTACCGGAGGATTCCATTTGGACTTTGCAATGCCCCAGGTACCTTCCAGAGATGCATGGTGAGTATTTTTTCTGATTTTATTGAGACCTAAATGGAGGTATTTATGGATGATTTTACAGTTTATGGGTCTTCATTTGATGAATGTCTAATTAGTTTGGGAAAGGTATTGAATCGTTGTATTGAGAAGAATCTGGTCCTAAACATTGAAAATTGTCATTTCATGGTTGAGCATGGCATTGTCTTATGGCATGTAGTGTCAAAACATGGGATAGAGGTTGATAGATCAAAGGCAGATATTATTTTATCCGTACCATATCCTTCATGTGTGTGTGATGTTAGATCTTTCCTAGGGAATGCAGGATTTTATCGGCGCTTCATCAAATATTTTAGTAAGATTTCTCTTCCTATGTCAAGATTACTTCAAAAGGATTCTGATTTTGTGTTTGATATTTCTTGAAGGAATTCATTTGATGAGCTAAAACAACATCTGGCCACTCCACCTATCATACAGCCCCCACGGTGGGAGATTCATTTTGAGATTATGTGTGATGCCTCCAACTTCGCAGTTGGAGCTGTCTTATCTCAGAGGGTGGAAGGATGTTCACATGTGATTGCCTATGCATCAAGGACATTGGATTCAGCATAATAAAACTACACTACCACAGAAAAGGAGTTTCTTGCTGTCATATTTGCTTTAGATAAATTCCGTTCATATTTATTGGGCTCTAAAGTAGTTGTTTTTTCTGACCATGCAGCTCTGAGGTACCTCTTGAATAATTCAGATGCAAAGCCATGACTTATCCGTTGGATGCTCCTTCTTCAAGAGTTTGACATTGAGATAAAGGACAAAAAGGGGTCAGGAAACTTGGTGGTGGACCACATGAGTAGGCTTACTCACACACTAGAGGATGACACCTTGGACCAGGTACCACTTCGGGACACTTTTCCCAATGAGAATCTTTATTCCATCTCAGGTACGCATCCTTGGTATGCTGATTTAGTGAACTACCTTGTTGCCTCTGAAATACCTGAAAATTTAAAGAAACACCAAGTCCAAAAATTAAAAAGTGAGTCTAGGTTTTATGTGTGGGATGATCCTTACATCTGGCGTATGTGTAGTGACCAAGTCATTAAGAGGTGTGTTCCCGATCATGAGCTTGAGTCTGTTTTGCATTTTTTTCATACACTTGTTTGTGGTGGACACTTTGGACCCCAATGGACAGCTATGAAGGTTTTGGACTCTGGGTTATATTGGCCTAGCTTATTTCATGATGCCCATGTGTTTTGTAAGTCATGCTCTCGTTGCCAACACACTGGGAACATTTCTAGGAGACATGAGATGCCCCAACAACCCATACTATTTTGTGAGATTTTTGATATCAGGAGCATTGATTTTATGGGTCCTTTTCCTAGTTCATTTGGATTTTTGTATATTTTGGTTTCTGTTGATTATGTGAGTAAATGGGTGGAGGCCAAGGCCACCAGGACTGACGATTCTCATGTTGTAGTGGATTTTTTCACGGCTCAAATTTTCTGCAGGTTTGGAGTACCAAAGGCCATCATCAGTGACCAAGGGACACACTTTTGCAATAGTAATTTCGCTTCCCTCCTTTGAAAGTATGTGGTGACACACAAAACATCAACACCATACCACCCCCAAAAAAATGGCCAGGCTGAGGTTTCAAATCATGAGTTGAAACAAATTTTGGAGAAAACTATGCATCCAAATAGGAAGGATTGGAGCAAGCACTTGGATAATAAATTGTGGGCTTATAGAATAGCATACAAGACCCCCATTGGTATGTCCCCATTTCGGATTGTTTTTGGGAAAGCGCGTCATCTCCCAGTAGAAGTTGAGCATCGAGATTATTGGGCTATAAAGAAATGCAACATGGAATTGGCCCAAGCTGGAATTCAAAGGATGTTGCAAATTCAAGAGCTTGAGGATATTCGACTGTCATCATATGAGAACTCAAGGCTCTACAAGGAAAGATCAAAATTAGTTCATGATAAACCGATCCAGAAAAGGGAGTTTCATGTTGGAGAGAAAGTCCTACTGTACAGTTCACGACTGAAGTTGATGCCTGGTAAGTTGCGTTCCAGATGGTTAGGTCCTTATATAGTATCTAATGTTTTTTATTATGGTGTAGTGGAGATCACACAAGAGGAAACTAGAAGGATATTTATAGTCAATGGGAAATGTTTGAAGCGATACATTGAGGGACTTCCTACTAATGTAGTGGATTTTATCACACTGCATGACCCCATCATCACTTGAGCACATCAGGATCTTCCTAACCCTTTCACTTTTATATTATTTGTCCTATTTAAAAATTCTACATTTCATGTGCATATATCATCTCATGGGTTCACATTGAGGAAAATGAAATATTTTAAGTTTGGCGGATGGAACCTTTTAGTTTAGTAATTTAAATTGTTTTCCTATTAAAAAAAAACAAAAAAAATTGTGTGTTTTTCAAATTTTGTGTGTTTAATTTTCAATTTTCTTTATGTTTTTGAAATTTTTCAGCTGAAATGATTCTCATAAAAATTTTGAAATTCATATCAATGAGTTAAACAATTTACCCCTTGAAACTAAGCTTAAATAAATGCTGAAATGACTTTGTTTCAAGTTCAAATATTTAGTAATTTCATGAAAAGTATGCTGAATTTTGAATCCCATGCCACATATCACTGGCTATATTTTTGAAATCACTTTCTTGTGAGGCTTCTAAACCATTATTTTCATATTCTTTACATTCACCTCACTTCTTGAGATAACCAAACCATGTTTGATTTAACCAGAATTTGATCTATTTCTGTCAAAACTTGAGGGTTTGAGGTACTTATGTTTAACTGATTGTGGCATTTGTTTGGTATTAAAGCCCCTATTTCAAAGAATACTTTTTTTATAATGGCCTAACTTGAATATTTAATCCTTTTAGCCCTTAGAATCCATGCACAACCTATTAGGTTAGCCACATTACAAGCCAATTTTTTCTATCCAACCAACTCTTGATGTGAAATTTCATAATCTAGTTGAGTTTAAGTGTGGGGGAATCTATCATGTGTTGTGCCACCACATTCCATGATACTTTGGGTGGAAAATTAAATTCTGAAGATATGTGCTTTCTACTGAAGAAAGCCATTATATTGAAAGCTGTGCCTTTTCTGGAGCTTTCATGACAAGTGAAGCTGTGCCTTTTCTGGAGCTTCTAATTGAGGTGGAAAGTTGTGCCCATCTAGAGCTTTCAAGAAAATCATGTTTGAGAAGATTGACATTTTTTATGCTGAAATGATGAATGGTGTAAACTTTTCATGACTTTTCATGATGATGGAGCTGAATTGATACTATGGGTATTGAGGAGAAGACCATATTTAAGTGAAAATTAGATTAATGCAATTTTGCTTCAAAAGAGTCAAGCCCTCCTCATTCAGCCTCAGAGTTTTTAACATCTTAATCCTACCAACTAAAAGCCACAGAATTACCCTGAAAAGTCCTAATGATAAACATATGTCCTTGACTCACATCGGCTAGAGATGTAGAAATCTATCAAGCATATGGTGACCCTTGTATGAGTTTGGATGAGAAAGACATTGCAAAAAAATTGATATTTGAGTGATGAGAAAAAATTCAAGCGATGTAAGTGTTTTGTTCATGGGAGGATAAATGAAGTGGAAATATATTGAATGATATAAATGAAGAACTTTAAATAATGTTTTTTATGAGGCATTATATCTTTTGTTTCTTGGTGTGTAATTGATTGATCTCAAGGATATGTGTTTTAAAATTGGTTTTGATTTGATATTGATGTTTACTTAGTATGAGATTTTGCTCAGGAGTGCAAAAGGGTAAGTATGTGGGAGTTGATAAAACACAATTTTATTGAATATTTTATTGATAATAAATGATATAATTTTCTCACATTGTGTTAAATATGTTTAATTATAAAGTATTTGGAATTAGATCATTCATTTGAATATTTGATGAAAATTCTAGTTTTACCCTTTATAGTTCACTGTAGTATTTCGAAGCTAAATATTTTTATATTTATTATTTGAATTTAAAATTTTGTAACAGAGTTTCTAACATAATTATATACAACTTTTATTCATGACACTAAAGCTAAAGAGTGAATTTGGTTGTTGAAAATGGGACATGAAGTCAAAGTTGGGCTGGACGCACCAGAATGGAGAAGCTTCTGTATTTCGGCCATAACTCCTTCATTTGGGCCTGGATTAAGTCCAAAATTTTATAGGAGATATATTAACCATATTCGCAAATATTATCCATATGAGAAGCTGGCCAATTCATGTGTTTTGGTGGTCAAATGGGCGGTGCAATTTGCATTAAAATATTTGGACGAATTTCCACATTCACACTTGAAACCACTTGTAACCTCTCCTCCCCTCCCCTCTATAAATTGTAGTTTTTCTCATTTGGAGGGGTTGGGACGTGCATTGGGAAGTTGAGGTAAGAGGAGAAGTGGATCCACTCCAATTATCCAACCATTTCAATAAGGGTATCTCTTCTAGCAAGGATCCCTTCGACGAAGCCTTCTTCTTCTCCTTCATGTTGTAATGACTTTGTTTATGTAATAAACATTGTTATTCTTATTTTATTTCTTCTATTTTATTCTATTTTGTTTAAATTTATTCTCTTAATATTCTTCTTTGGGATGGAATTCTTGAGTAGAAGAGTTATTGGGTTATACCGATTATAAACCTTTGCACATGCAAAACGCTTCTACGATGATTACGCCACCCGTGGAAGAGTAGTTATTTTTAGTAATCGATCGACCTCTATCCTTCTTCATTCATTTATTTTGAATAAATGATCTACTGTAATTCACCTATTACGATCAATTAATTGAGTTTTTAATTTAAATGAAACTAATCAAGCAATTTAATAGTTAACACAAAACACGTGAGGTCGGGAATTGTGTGAACTGTGAGAGCGCAACCTTAATCGGTAATTCAAAACCACACGGGATCAATTTGTAGCGTTCAAATATAATACCTAAACTCAATTAATCCTCATTTCCAGAGTGTTTATGTGCCTTAATTTACCACTGACCATAAGCTAATTTTATAACATCAATCAAACCAGAGTGTTGCAATTGCATGTTCCGATGTTAGCCTAAGGTTAAATTCACTTCATCTTTGTGGTAAAGTTAATTCTCGTAGGGTTCGGGATTTAAAAAATTAAGGGATAATAATTAAGTGAATATAAATTTAAATGATAATGATTAATAAATTATTGAAGAGGTAGATTTAGATCGATTACACCTTTTAAAATATATTTCTAAAAAAACATCTTCGTGTCATGTCATTTTAATCGAAATTCATTTCAAAACTAAAAACAAAAAAATTATACAATATTCTTCCAGCAAACTTCTTCTAGATTCATAAAATATAAAAAACCACCCCATCCTTTCAATTAGTGTTTTTATTATCTTTTATTTTATTTCTAGAATACCTCTAAATTTTGTTTAATTCACTTCCTCCTTTGAGAGACGACCTTGGTCAGCCACTTTGCTGCACCTAAGTACCCCAAAATCATACTAATCATTTAAGGGTGCCCATGATAGCGCTCTATCAGATAGTTATGTCATAACTCTTACATAGTAACACATATATTGAAATTTTGACACTTGTAACCAGTAACCATTTTTCAAATAATATAGAACTTTTTAAATGAAACTTGTTTTCTTCTCATGAAAAAATATTTTTGAATTTCAAATTGAATTCTTTATTCCCTTTCTTTTCCTTAAACCCTTTGAACAACATTTCAAAACATGATATTAGTACAAAAATATCTTTAAGGGACATAAAAATAATGGATGAAACAAATTGTCTCTAAATAATTATAAAATAATTATTTTTTTCAAAATAGTCTTGGGCCTCAAAATAAACATTTTCTAAACCAATAAATCACCTTCTATACCCAAATATTTTCATTGAACATTTCATTAGAATTATTAAAGGAAAACTAAAACCCTTATTGTTTCATTTAATTCATAAAAAATACATATTAATTTTTTCAAAAATTTATAATTTTATCCCTAAAAAAGTACTATATACATTCCTTTAATCATAAGATCATTGTCATACCTTGATAAATAAAATGATTCCCAAAAAACCATAGCATGAATCAATAAATAATATTGCTATAATGTAATATAATTTTAATATAACTCTTACAAGTGGTATAATATTCATGGTAACAAATTGAATTACCATAATGATTACCCATAAAATAACTATCATCCTTACAATTGGAAAAACCATGTCAGTAGTTTCCAATTATACTATTGGAGAAATCTAATAAGTTAACTATTTCCTTTTCCATAAATCATTTGAGATCTATAATTATATCACCTACAATCAGTTTATAATGGAAGCATCCATCCTCATAAAAAATTTACATGAACCATAAATGTATACATAAAAGCCTGTATCATAAAAAATCTTCTTTTTACCCACATGAAAACATATTTTGATATTCATATATCTATTCCATTTAAAAACCCATTTTTGTAATAATCCAATCATAGGGAAGTTTTTGTTATTTTAATATCAAGAAAAAATTAAATAATTTAAAGGAATATTACAATTAAATAACAATTATAGTGGTTTAAAAGGTCATTTATGTCATATTCGTTAAAATAAAACATTCATTTTTTCCTTTTTGTAATTACTATAAAAAATTCCTTAAAAAGAATCATTTTGAAAACATTTTAAAGAAATACAAAAGAAAGATAAATTGTCCATCATAATTCAATTATTTCAATATAAATACCCAAATAAGTTTTTTTTTCAAAAAACATGGATATGTAAAAATAATATTTTTTATGGGAAATAATAAAATATAGTTTTTAAAAAAAAATTCTTACATTGAGTATGCTCATTATGTATGTTATTTATCTTCCTCTTCTTTTGAAAATCTACAATTCATAACATCTTATCACCAATAATATTAGTATTTTTCCTAATCTAAGGCTTTTAAAAATGTAGAGATATGTTAGGAATGTATTTTAGTAGAGTCTTGGTGAAGCAAATAGGTTATAAAGTGTGATTAAGTTATAAAAAGTGATTCAATTTTATAATAGAGGGGAGGGATACTCATTAAATTTTTCAAATTTTAATTTAATATAAATTAGTTTTGGCATCCAAATCAAACCAACATGGTAATATTAAAATATAATAAGATTATGAGTCTAAATCATCTTATCAAATAATTTTTTGACATGTTAAGATAACATTTTTACCTTTAGCTTTTTGGGTTAATCCATATAAACCATTCAATTCTAACCATGAAAACAAGGCTATTTTGTATTTGACGGTAATGATAATTACAATAAATAATAAAACGACCCATAAAACATTCAATGATTATCTTTTCAACTATAACCTAATCTATTGCCGTTTATATTATTTTTATGAATTTTAAATAATTTCATAAAATATTATTCCATTAAAATATCAATAATTCAGAATTTTGAACTATTTGATTACATTGTCATTTATTAAAATAAGGAAACAATTAAAATTAAAATAAATAGTTTTAATACATCCCCAATATGTCATATTTATCTAGGAAATTCCAGAGATATAATAATTATTTCAAATTATATTAATATAAATATTTCTAATAGAATTTATTTTATATTTTCATTAACTAAATAATTACAATATCAATATGGTATAAGAATTTAAGGTATTTTTTCTATAAAAATTACAAATAAATTGCCAAGTTGAATGTATGTATTCTATAATTCAACATAATATTTATAACCGAACATATCCTATGGTTAACACCTTGGTAAAAATATTATATTTATAAAAAAAATAGTATACCATTTTTTACTTTTATTTAAATGAAATATTTTAAAGGTCATAATCACACCAAATAGTAATAAAATACAATATAACCAAATATTTGATTAAATTGATAAAATGTGATGAAAAACAAGTTTTCACACAAATTAATTTTTAAGTATAATTTTATTTCATAATAAATTCATTTTTAAAATTTATTCTAAATAATATATTTGTATTTTGATCAATCATATTTAACTAACTAAAATTTTAAACTAATAAAACATAAAATTTATCTTTTTAAATACATCAATAGAAAATAAATTTTTTATGAATATCATTATTCATTTAAAAAAATCATTATTTTTCACTATTCATTAAAATAGTCATTTTTAGGAAAATTATTAGAAATTCATCAAATGATAATTTTGAATTGATGATTTAAAAAAATTATATTCTTTTTCTAAATTTAATATTATATTATTTAGAATCTTATATTTTAAATAAATTGATGTAATGCATGAAAATACAATTTGGTTAGAAATAATGATTTTTTCCATTTAACTGATAAATTGTCTAATATTTTATAAATATTTAATGACATTTTTTTTATTAAAATTACTTAGTATGTAACATTTGTGTTGTTATTTTTCTCCACATTCATTTAGACTCCCTCTTTTTTATATTTGTTCTCATTTTGTGGGTGAAACCCTACATTTCCAACAAGACCTTACTTGATGAGAGATGAAAAATTTGTGACTTTCATGATCCTTGTGAACCACTTGTGTGCTATTTGTGGTGGATATTGATGATGATCTTCAATGATGAATATTTATATCCATTTAAATGATCAAGAAGAATTGGTGGGGATCCAGATGTAGTGCATTACCATGCATATCTTAAAAGGTCCAATTTCTAGATGTTGAATATTGTGAAAATGAGCTTATGATAGATTGAAATTATTTGGCCTTGTATGTGTCCTTATCTTTAATCAATAATTTTGAAGAACTTTCTTTTTGGGATTATATCAACTATTGTTTATATTCCAAGACTATATCTTTTATTATGTTTGTTTTGTTCTTAAAAAACACTTGTATTTGTGTGGTATTAATTTCATCCATGTAGATCAAAAATATGTCTAAGCACATTAAATCATGTGTTCATCTTTATTTATTTATTTTATATTCTTTTGAATCATTTTATGTCTCTACACATTATTTATTTAACTCACCATGAAACACCACATTTTTTATCTCCTTATAAATAAGATCATTGTAATTATGAAGACATTTTTAGTTTCAAAAACTTAATTGAACCCAATTACATATTCATGGATCCATGGATATTTATTTGGAGTGTACACATCAATGCTGTCCCTAATAGAATATGATTAGTATTTAAAAAATATGAAATGTTTTAAAAACCATTAATACAATATTAAAAATAAAAAATAGACACGTAAACACAAATTATCTTATTTTTAGAAAAATATTAAAAAACAATGTAAAAACTCATGTATATATAAAAAACAAAAAAACCACCAAATATGTATTTTTAAGTAAAAAATGTGAAATGTATATTGGATACTTGATATTATATTTTCCACCACATAATTTACACTCTCTATTATAAAAATATTTAATTTTTAAACTATATGAATATACATATATATCACAACTTAATGAAATCTTATGGACTTTATAATGAACTTATCTCATTAATGTCAGTGATATTTTATTTCATCATTCATTTTTCAAAATATCATTAATTTATTATTTTTTAGGGAAAAAATATTAGTTTCTAATAAATTTCAAAAAAATTAAAATGTGTATTTTTTTAGACCTTTTAATTTCTTGTTTTATTAATATTCATTATTTAGATGATCATTATTTTAAATTAATAATTGGCCTCCTAATTATATTTTCATTATTTCAATTAATTAATTAATCATTGTGTATAATTTATAGAAAACATAGGGGAAGGACATGAACATGTATGTGAGTGTCCCTATTTTATTTTAATAGTTTTTTCAATTTTAATGAGATCGATGATGAGTTTTTTGTAGAAATATAATTTTATGATAAATAGTGAAGCAATTTTTTTTAAAAAAATATTATTATTAAAATTTACTATGATTTCGAAATATCAATTTATGTTGTGTATCCATTATTTTTTTCATTTCATAATACCCAATAGTTTATTTGATTGTTTACTTAAATCACATCCCATTTTTTGTTCAACAACACCAATATTTAATTGAATACATATAGAACCTCCCTCTTTTATGATATACCTTCTCCCTTCCCTTTCACTCACCACAGTTAGCTTCTATGATAATACTAGTCTTACACTATTGTATCAAAAACACTGCCACATCCTCAATCTTCAACTCTTATTATGATGTGGGGTGGCATCTTGAGGCATCAGCCTACCAGATCTTGGTGATCCTCCATTTAGGAGACAAATACATTTTGTTGCTGTAGTGGTGCACTATTTTCATTCCTCTATAGGTTTGTGACCACCAATGGGAAGTCACAATTGTGTTATATAACAAGACCATTCAGAGTATCTAGGATTGTTCATGGATCCATTAAATTTTTTTAGTCATACAGAGCGATCATCATATCCCATCTAGTAGAATACATTGATTTAAGGAAAATAGATTTGGAGGTGAAAGAATTTAATGGGTTGAAGAAGGAAACCAATTCATTTCTTTAGGGATCAAGGATTGAATTAATAAGCATAGAACAATTGTGTTCTATGACCTGACCAGTCAGAGTATCCAGGATTGTTCATGGATCCATTAAAAAATATCACTCATACAGAGGGATCATCCTATCCCATCTAATAGAAAACATTAATCCGACGAAAATAGATTGGGAGGTGAAAGAATTTAATGGGTTGAGTAAGGGAACCAATTCATTTTTTAGGGATCAAGGATTGAATTAATAAGAACAGAACAGTTCTCCACAAGATCCCCCATGACATTGGGGTCCAGAACTAGGACACCCATACACCCCAACCACCACACCGAGTCATTTTTCATTTAGTTCAGGTCCTCTAAAGGTCTTCATTCATTGAAATGAAAAAAATGCACGAAAAGACAACACCCATTCAAGCATGAAGTACAAAAAAGAACAAGTATATTATATGGTTCATATATTCATTCTATATATATGGGACAACCTAAGAATCACATTCATTTAATGAGGAAAAACATATAATTTACAATAATTTCCATATTTTTTAACTCTACCTAAACCCCCATAATATGATCCACCAACAACATTCGATCATCACATCTTCTAGATCCCTCCTTTTGTTCTTTTTCATTGCATTTCTCAACCACATCCATTGGCTCTAGTACCTTTGTCTCATTATGTTCACTTAGGTTGGATTCCCTGTAAAATAATTCACATCATCCTTGGTTTGGATTTGTATTCCACTAAGCATTGGTACTCAAAAAACGTCACCACATCCATTTATATAGTCAATAAGTCCATATCTTCAATTAATGTAGTGAAAATTAATTTTTTCCATCCATTAATATTAAAAATTAATTCTCCGTTATTATTGGGAGGAAATCCACTATTAATGTTGAGATAAATCCCTCAATTAATGATTTTCACTCTCTCTAATAAATTTTCTTGACCCAAGTAATTTCTTTCATGAGAATTGTCTTCACAGTTTGAGTCCAACGATCTCCCACTCAAAGAAAATTCTCATACTCTCACAAATGTTGAAATTGGTCTAGCTTACATTCACTATTATTCTACAGCACCTACATGGTTCTCCACACGATGTTTCTTAAATATTATAGGATCCCTCTTAAGTAAATTATCCTTAGACTTCTAGAACTATGATCTGGTCGTTCCAATGTATAGGTGGAACTCATCAGAATGCCTCCATGGAATGTTTCTCCAAATATAGCAAGATCAAGTTGTTATTGTCTAATTATTTTGTAATTCCTGATAACAATATATTCCATGATACATGTCCATGTCCTCACTCTATTGGTCTTCTATTAATTTTCAAAAACTCAACTACCAAGTTTCTACACCACCAAAGATGATTTTGGTACATAGATATAATGTGAAACCATTGGAATTGTCCTTCTTCCAAAAACAGAATATTCCAAAATGTATAATCTCATTGAAAATAAGAACTCTCACTGTATCATTATTCATTCCAAGAATGGAAACACGGTATTTTTATTCCACTACCTCCATCCTGGTTCCATCTCTTTGAGAGACCACGTTTATAATATAAGGTCCTTTCATTTCTCTATAGATCCCCCAGAAGACCATTGTCATGGAGTCAAAAGTAGAAACTTCAATTCTCCCTATACAATGTCATTAAAAATAATGGAACTATCCAAATCTACCATCTACATCAATTGACTATTGATGGATTAATTTAATATATACTTCCAAGAACCCAAGTCATCAATCACCTACGATCGTCTTCTGAAATAATCTTTGAGTGCTTTCTGTCATGGTCTTATAGTTATATTGGAATCCAGACTTTCAGTAGCCTTCCACCAAAAACCAAATATCACCCTATTAACAGAACATTCCAAATGACTCATACAGTAAAGAATAAAATAAATATTTTTATAAAACTATTGATACTAAACAATTTTCTGGTGACATTTTTTCAGAACCCTCATAGACTAGCTAACCAGAAGAACCCCAGTAGTATTACACCAGGATCAGGCTATCACAGACAATGGAATACTTCTCCAAAAACATATGGTTAATTAGATTTTTTATATCCTAGATACACTTCTGGTACCACTACTATCTTCTAGTGATGTCCTTCATGTCCTAGATAAAATATAAAAAACAATGCAAAATTGGATTATGTGTTTTAGAAAATCATCCTACATCCATGGGAGAACATAATCATCTCATTAATTCAATGAGGATATAACTCTTGGTTACATGAATTTCCATCTTATAGAAATCCACTTAGACCACCAGATTATTTCCCACTAACATTGTTCTGTCGTCGCATCTTTTGGATCCCATATTCTAGTATCCTCCATTCAGGTCCCAACCTCCACCTTTTTCTCTTACGACTTAAGAAATTTGTGCACTCCTAGGCCATTTTCTGCATAAGGGGAACCACCTATACCTTTGTTGCGATTTTACATCTTCTCGTCAGTCATAATAAAAAAAATCACCGTATCCATTTATATAGGCACCATGTTCATATCTCCAATTAATGTAGTTAATATTAATTTTTCCATCAATCATTATTATGAATTAATTCTCTATTAATTCCGTGAGAAAATAATATATTACGGTTTAGGTAAATCCCTTCATTAATTATTTTCTATCTCTCTATTAAATGGGTTGGAGACAAATAAATTCTATCTTGACAATCATTTTAAATGGTTTGGTCCAAAACTTTCTTCTTCAACTCTAGTTATGCTAGAAAATCCACCACACCAAAGCATACACCAAAAACTAAAAATTACATTTCACCATGTGGATTCTTTCCTATCTTCATCACTAACTAGATTAAGAAATCGACATCACCATAATTAAAATATGTGAAGGCTTCAAGATTGACTACAAATTTTTTTTAAAGAACCTTCAGAAAAAAGGGGGTCGACAGTGACTATGTGGTTTCACCGAGTAGAGATTCAAAATTTAATGAAGAAGGTGATGATATTATGATGAATAATAGAGTTATGATTTTAGATCATTTTCCATTCCTATGACACCCCTACTGATGTACCCGATTTGTGAATACTTTTTCATACATTTTATTTAGCATTATAAATATTTTTCACAAAATATATTTTATTTTATGGGTAAAATACATTATTTTGGTGATTATGATAATTTTTAGAATTTTTCTAACCAAAAGAACAAATCGGGGCTGATCTAAGAAAAATTTCAAATATACATGCCATGTACTTTTATATACATGTCATGTACTACTGGCCAGACACGAATCGGCAAGACTGAATATACATCCATGTTTCTGGAAAAAGTATACAGGCCATGTATTTCCCTTATAGATGACATGTGGCCCTTATAGAATTGGTTGGTGGCCAATGAATGTTATTAAATGATGTTTCGGGCGGCACTACATGCCGTGTAATCCCAAAAACTGGACGACTCCATGATCAATGTCAAGGACGGCGTGTTAGCTCACCTACTGGCGGAGAAAAGATGGAAAAAACCCATTGACTAGGTTACACACCATTTAATTTAGGGTACATTCCCTATAATACTAAAGCCAATAAATAGGTGGTAGACCCTTCAATGTTTGAGAAGCATCCAGTTTTCATTCATTATAAGATATTCTTATGGGGGAACTCTAGATACGGCCAAGAAGAGAAGAAGAGAGATAAATAAGATCCGAGAAGAGAGGAGAGAATGTGCTTCCATGCTACCTTCCTGATGACCCTCTCTCTGAAGAATTCAAGATGAAGAATTTAGGTATTGAATGATTTCTAGTTACTAGATCCTCCATGTGTAGATAAATTCCTTAAGTTTTGGGGTTGTGGATGATTATGTGTTGTAATTTGTCAATTGTGATATCATAATCGTGTTATCTATTCTTCTTTTTCATAATTCCTTATTAAATCTTTCTAAATATATATATTAAATATTGTATCATACCAAGAATGGGATTTCTAGGGATATTTTAAGGAATTTAGATTAAAAACATCTATGGACATTGGGTGTTTTAATCATCTAAAAAAGGGGTGAAATTAGTAAAATTGAAAAAAATCAAATTCCAAACCAAAGAATTGGTTTCTATTTGATTTTTATAAAACTCACCAGACCAAGGGAGTTAAATTTACATTATTAACCCAGAGATGTGAATTATCATGAACAACACAACCTTGTAATCAAATTTATTTAATAACAACCTTTGAAATCCACAGCCCCGACCCATTTCTCTCAAAATTTTCATCCAAAACCAAATTTAAGTGTTTTACTTTATGTTTCATGTAATTTGTTAATAAATTTAAATCCAATAACTTCCAATTAAAAACACTAAATTATAAAATCTAAATTTCAGTAAACCTCACTAAACCAATAACAATCTAGATAAACAAAAAAAAATAACTCCCTTCCCTTTGGATCCATCCCTTACTTGTATGATACTTGTTAGGATAATTTAATTTGGATTGATGGAAATAACACTTTAGCAGTAAAGATACCTAATTTTGGCACCGTTTAAGGGGAAAGAATGTTAATATTTTTTTTGTTGTCATCAATATTGTATCAATTTTAGTGAAAATAAAAATCAACAATTATAAAAATTCTATTCTTACTCACATTTCTATTTTTATTCTTTTTAGTCTTACTATTTTATTCTTGGTGTGTTAACTATTGCCTAAGGTCATATGTGTATGAGTGACTGCGTAACTCGTTCCAATAGTGTTGGATCATTGATGCTATTTCCAATCGACCTAGAGACCGAAAAATCATTTTTAAGGCAACCACGTACACTTATGGGCCAGAGAAACCAAAACCCCCCCACGGAAAATATATAAGATGAAGATCTAGCTATAATACAAGGAGATATACAACTGTTTGGTACAGATGATGACAAGAAACAAAAAATGAAACCATCCTTCTTTTTTTAGAGTATTTCTAGCCACCACAACAGCCACAATACATTCTTTCAAAAAGTACACTATTCAACTAGCGGCCCTACTTTGTGCCAGAGCAGCAGCACGTTCCTCTGCCTCCTCTAGAATAGCATCCAAGACGTAATATTATGGAGTACAGACTACCCTCCATCCAAGGAGTAGACTCAGGGATATTCCAACCATTGGTGCAGACCTAGCACTTAAAAATCAAATTGAAAATTATGCAGTTGATATAGAACATGGTGCAATTTTGTGGTTTACAAAGTGAGGACCCCACTTCTCATCTCTCCAAATTCCTCTAGATCTATGACACCTTCCGTTACCACAGAGTGTCATAAGATTCCTTATGTCTCCACATTTTCTTCTTCTAATTAAAGGATATGGAAAAACAAAAGATCAAGGGACTTTCTTAATGGTCTATCCTCACCTGTGAGGAGTTAGCCTAGATATTCTTGTCTAAGTACTTTCCACCATCAAATATGGTGACATTGCAGAACGAGATCCACAAATTCAAACAACTTGACTCAGAATCCTTATACGAGTCTTGGGGGTGCATTAAGAAGATTCTATGCAAATTTACTCACTATGGAATTCCACTCTAGATGCATGTACAAACCTTATACGCTGGCCAGACCGTGAACACCAAATTAATGGTGGATGCCACTGCTACAGGAATGGAAATGCGGAAATCATCATAGGAACTCTTTGGCCTCCTGGAGGACATGTAGGCCATCAAATTTCAGTGGAACACAGAGCGGGGAACTCAAAAGAGAGGTATGAAAAGCATTGAATCCACCATGATGCTCACTGCCAAATTGGATGAGGTGTCGATAATGATTGATGATTTGAACCTGAAGAATGCATCCCATGTTCAAGTAGCAAACAAACCTACTTGTAGAAAATGTGGTGATAACCACATCATTTTTGAATTCCCAAGGAAAACATTCATCTATTCAACAAGCGAGGTGAGATATGTTTCTCAGAAGTAAGGGATGAATATGTACCTCAGTACTAGAACTCTACATGGTGAGAACATATGAACATGGGTTACCAATGGAAACAAAAAAACCATTCACCCAAAAGACTACCTGGATATGGTCAACAAAATTAATAGAACCCATATCAAAGACAACAATAGTAGGGGACTTACCAGTAGAAAGGGTATCAAAACCCTCGCCCACAACCTACAAGGCATCCACCACCTCCACCAGATGCATAACAAACTCCACAAGAACCTCCATCAAAACATGAATAAATGATGACAAAATTTGTCACCACTATTGAAACTCGGTTTTAAAATCAGGAATCCTAAATTCAAATCCTAGAAAATCAAATTTGGAAACTAGAAAACAAGATCTTATTGAGGCAACCCAGTACAGTACAAGTTAAAACTAAGAAGAACCCACAAGAATATGTAGTCACTTTACGAAGTGGGAAGGTGCTACCTCAGACACCAACTATAAAAGAAGGTGAGGCTACAAATGTAGCTCAACCTTCACCCTCTTTTAATAAATAAACCACAATAAGGGACCCTCCTAATCAATGTAACCATCAAAAGATAAGGAGGAATCACATGGAATGGGAAAGGATGTTTTCAAGGCTTTTGATCCCTCCATACCTTTTCTAGAGAGGATGAAGCAAAGGATGCCAGATCACCAGTTTGGTAAATTCTTGGAGGTATTTTGGAAGCTTAACAACAACAACCCTTTCCAAGAATCATTAACTCAAATGCTGATGTACAAAAAGTTAATTAAGGAGATTATACCAAAAAATAAAATATGGAGGATCTGGGAACCGTTTTACTAAATAAGTAATACTTGGTAGTGGAACAATTCTCGGTTCCTCTAAAATTCCATGATCCAGGTAGTTTTGAAATCCTAAGTACCATTAGAACCTGTGATTTTGGGAGAGCTATATATGACTTAGGATCCATCATTAACATGATTCCTTTAAGAGTATTCAAAAAGCTGGGGTCAATGATATCAAAACCACCTGAGTGTCCCTCCAACAAGTAGATACCTCCATAAAATATCCCATAGAGATGCTCGAGTATGTATTGATGATGGAAGGATAGTTAAATCTCCCTACCGACATCATCATTCTTGACACGGAGGAAGACCAGGAGGCAAATTTGATTCTACGAAAGCCTTTTTTGTCCATTGGTAAGGAATTTTTCGATGACCACTAAGGAGAACAAATCTTCCGATTAGGAAACGAAAGAGTCTCCTATAAAGACATCAAAGATGTCAAGAAATAATCACTACTGGAACATGATTATTGTTATGTGGTAACAAAAATAGATGATCACTTCATCAGTAAGGAAGATAGTCTGGTATGTTCTTTTATCATTGATTTCCCACTCTTCACAGTTAAAAAATATTTTCTTTAGAAAATGAAACTTCTTGAAGGACATGGAGGTAATTACTAGGAACACACAGTTGTTCCATACATTTTGGAGTGAGTATAGGTGCAACCAATCGTGACCTCGATCCTGAAGGCACCTCGTCATGAGATAAAGACTCTCCCTTTGTCTCTAAAATTCATCTACCGAGGTGATGAGAACATTATACTGATAAAACTCAATGCTTTACTCACAAAAGATCAATAATAGGCACTCCTACAAGTTCTTTAAAGAATAAAAAAGACATTGGGTGGAAAATTGCTGATCTGATGGGAATTAGTCCCACCATTTGCACCCATACAATGCTACTAGAAGAAGAAGAAAAGTCCCCTCCAGCAACCACAATAGTGATTGAACCCTCCCATGAAGGAAGTCCTAATGAATTATATAATGAAATTATTATATTCATGAATAATTTTCCACATTTTAGACATCCCATGGGTGATTCCTTTTCAAGTGGAACCCAAAATGGGGTATTACTATGGTATCCAATGATAAAAATGAACTCATCCCCACACAGAAAATCATGGGTTGGAGAGTATATGTAGAATACTACAAGATGAATGAAACAATGTGGAAATATCACATCACGCTACCCTTCATGGATCAAATGCTAGAATGACTGACAGGGAATTCATTTTACTACTTCCTTGATGGTTATTCTGTATATAACCAAATGTACTATTCCATTGAATATTAATAAAAGAGCACCTTCAAATACCCATATAAAACATTTTCTTATCAAAAAATGTATTTTTGGATGTGCAATGCTCTTGAAACCTACCAACGATGTATGTTGGAAATATTCCCAAACATGGAAGAACACATCCTAGAGGTCTTTGTAGATGATTTTTTCATTTATGTAATATCCTTAACCACTAGTTTGGGGAATATGGAGCTGGTTTTGGAAAGGTACGAGACCGCTATCCTAGTTTTAAATTGGTTAAAATTTCATTTTATGGTGTGGTGGGGTATTTTATTAGGCCAAGAAATTTCTATGAAAGAGACAGAGGTTGATCCTTCAAAGATAGAAGTCATTTCAAATCTCCCCATTCCAACTTCTGTCAGATCCATCTGAATTTTTCCAGGGAATGACAGTTTCTATAGATTGTTTTTCAGAGACATTTTGATGATTTCCCACCCACTCAACAATATTCTTTCCAAATATTCCATATTTGAGTTTAATGAGACATGTTCTATAGATTTTCATCATCTGAATCAATGACTTGTGGAAGCCACGGTGATGAATTCTCCAAATTGGGTGGAAAATTTTGATGTCATGTGTGATGAAATCGACTATGCGGTGGGCAAAGTACTAGGGAAATAACTGGATCACATCATCTGGCCAATTTAAATTTCCATCAATCAATTATATTCTTACCATTAATCACTCAATTATTTTATAAACAAGATGAATGTGAAGACACGACTCATACATTAAGTGATTTTCCTCCAATATTTCGACTTGGAGTTCCAAGACATGAAGTGAAGTGAGAATGTTATTACTGACCACCACACTTTCCTGAAACTACCTCAATTGGAGAATTAGGATGACATAGACATTAGGGACGACTTCCCTGATGAGAAAATTTTCTCAGTATAAGTAACACCTCGACCCTGCTTTAAAGATAATGAAAATTATTTAGTTATAGGGGAAGTTCACCCTAACCTCACATACCAGCAGCAGAAGCATTTTTTATCTGAAGTAAAGTGGTACTTCTAAGAAGAACCTACACTATGTTGATCATTTGGAAATGGGATGATTTGATGTTTCATCCTAGAGAATGAATTTCCATGAATTATGGATTTTTGTCACTCCTCACCTGTTAGAGGACATCATGGCCCAAACCGTATAATAGAGAAGATCCTAAAGTCTGGATTTTTCTAGCCTACTATGAATAAGGATGCTTATTACATTGTTACCAAGTGTGACCGATGTTAGAGGATAGGTAATATGGGACAATGATCTGAGATTCCTCAAAACCCCATCTGTGAGGTAGAAATATTCAACTCACGAGGAATTGAATTCAGGGGGAAATTTCGCACATCATATGGGAACTCTTACATAATCATTTGTGTGGAATATTACTCAAAGTAGATTGAGGACATTGCTACAGTGCAAGACATGACCAAGGTAGTTGTGGCCTTTTTGAAGAAAAACATCTTTAGCAGATTTGGGGTTCCTTGAGTGTTGATCAATGAAAGGGGAACACATTTTGACAGTGCCTTAATGAAGAATGAGTTACTTATGTATGGGTTGAAGCATCACATGGTAACACCTTATCATCCCTAATATAGTTGATAGTTGGAATTATCAAACAGTGAGCTGAAATAGGTCCTGGAAAAAATATGGGGAGCTTCATGGAAGGATTGGTCCAAAAATATTGATGATGACTAATGGGCATACCAGATCTCCTTCAAGGTACCTCTGGGGATGTCTCTATTCCTCCTTGTCTATGGGAAGCAATGTCACCTACCAGTAAATCTGGAGCATAAAAAATACTAGGCCTTCAAGGCCCTGAATTTCTATTAATAGGATGCCAAATATAAATGCAAGTTCAAATTGATGTAGATTGATGAGTTCCAATGGGATGAGTATGAGAACGCCCGATTGTACAAAGAAAAGACCCATGTGATCCACAATTGGATGATTTCCCACAAAACCATCAAACCCAGTGATCATGTATTGCTCTCTGACTCCCATATATGATTGTTTCCAGGAATGATGAAGTCCTGATGGTCATGACCATTCTAAGGGATCAATGTTTTCCACTATAGTGCGGTGGAAATGGATACTGAAGATGGAAAACCATTCATGGTGAATGGATAATGCCTAAAAAATTACCATCACATGGAGGATATGGTGGGTACAATATTTACAATTCATTTAAAGTAAGAGGAGGTATGTATGGTCAAGCTGATGAAATAAAATAAAGGTGCTTCCAGGGATCCAACACATTGGTTACACGCCACATACCACCTATACACATAGCGTGTACTATTATTTTTTAGTTTATATTCCTAATATTATCAATATATAGATTAACTATCTTAATAAACATAGATGATGTCGGTGCCAATGGTAAGGTCACTGGAGTTTATCTGAGCCCTCACTGGTCCGAATCCCTCCATTCCAACCTTCGGCATGGGGTTAATCCTTTTTATACCCATGTTTAAGTACACAGTGTGTGTGTTATTTTTCAAAATAATATATTAGTTTTTCTAAATAAAAGAAAACATACGACGAGGATGAATCGGCTAGCTAGGATCGTATACAGGTTCCCAAAAGACCTGTGTTTGAATCCAAATAGCCAACCCATTTACATTATTATTAAAATTAATAAAATCACACGACGTGCGTTTGGATATATATCATGTGTAACATGTTTTCAATGATTTAAATATTTTTTGAAATACGAACATACATGCAGGTTAAGTTGGAATATTGGAATAGTCTCAGTCCTATATTCAAAAGACCCAAGTTCGAACACAAATAATCTCCCTACTTCATCCCTTTTATTAAAATTAAATACCACATGTCGTGCCTATTCATCATACTATGTAGAATTGTCTCTGTATATTAAATATATATATTAAAAAACATGAGTAATTGTACAACCTTTTCTCCAGTGGTTGAGGGCCTTTGTTTGGATCAACAGTTCCAGGGTTCAAACCTCGCCACAAGCATCAAACCTAAGGTTGTACATCTCTTTTTACATTTTTACAACACACAATGTTTATTTATCGATACATTACGTGTATTGATTTATATTGATAAAATAATATACATATATATATTTTTTTATTTTAATTATTAACAGTAATTATTATATTGTTTACTTTAATAATTATATTATATATATTATATTTAAAAAAATATACATAGTGATACACGATGTGTGGGTCCTGGAACATGCCATGTACCATGGATATAATAGTTGGGCCCTACCTAGATTAATCTCATGTCACGTGAACCCCCCTTTACTCTCTGTTTCTTCTCCTATACACTGTCTTCTCTCCCTGATCTAAATCCACTATTTTAGTGCGTTTCTCCTCTCGATTTCTTCTAATTTGTGATCCTCAGTCCAAGTGTGCCCTTATACACCCTCTATTTCCAAGTTTTACATGCGTTAAGGGTGATTTATAGATCGTATGACCATTTCGTTTCCCACGTAGCACATGTGGTGAGTGAAGAACACACACAGTGTACATTCTGTACAAAGCCACACACTACACGTTATCACCATTTGTCTAATACATTGCATGTATGTTCGGTACACACCATGTAATGTGCCTCCCCTCATCTTCTGGCCCAGACCGTGTCTACCAAGACACAGCCCTTTCCCATGTCACCATAAAAGAAATGTCTTTTCAAGACATGTTGTGTCCTCTGACCCTTGAAGGACCATGTGAGGATGGTCTATCTAAGAACCCATATCTTTTTTTCAGGTACGTTTTTTTCTTTTTCTGGAGTTTTTGAGAAAAATGAATTTTCTGGAAATTTCAGAAGTACACACAGTGTACTTTCTGAGTACACACCATGTACTCTTTCTCGTCTCGAAGCCGTGTACTGGCCATGTCCGGGCCACACACACGGTGTGTAAGGCTGAGGTGGAGGCAGGTTATTTCGGAGTATGGAAAATTGAAGTACACGTTGTGTACTCAAGAAGTACACACCGAGTACTTTCTTTTTTTTCATTAAATGGACCGGTGTCACGTATAATCCCCAAATTCATCTTCTTCTTTAGTTTTCATCCGTATGAGAACAACCGTACGACCGGATCTTCGACAGGCTCCCGCCTCGCCGTCTGTTCTCCGATTTGAGCACAGTTGATTGCGTTGGAATCCTAGCGGTGAGTTCTTCCTTCTGCCATAGTCTTGTTTATTGTTTCCTCCTCATTTCTATGTTATCATGGGATGAAAGTTTTGTGTTTTTTCTCATATCTACTTTGTTCTAAGAGGAATCTGTCATTGAGGTTCACGTATATCGATCTTCTAGGATCGAGGTAGGTGGTTTGTGCCTTTTTGTAGAAATTTGATGAATATTATGTGCAAATTCCACCAATACCCATGAACGGGGTATTGCGTGTTTCCTGTTTTGCCCTTTTTGTTTCCTTGCTTGCTTGATTGCTTTAGTAGAGGTTATTTCTTGTCATTAGTGTAATTTATTTTGTGCTCAGGTTTCCTTGCAATGCTTGTTTTTCCTGTTGGGCATTTTTCCAGCTTCCATACCTTGTTGTAGGAAAATGGAACTGTCTCTTTTGATATGGTGTTGAGCCTTAGTTTATAGAAAAGTAGTTCTTGAGGTTTACTTGGATGACAAATTCACTCTGATCATGTTTAGTTATACTCAGGACTGTGAGAACCCAGAGTAGTAGAACAAAGGGAGAATTGACGGAAGGGATTCTCCAGAGTGTCTTTTAATCACGATGAGAGACCAAAGGGAGAATTGACGGAAGGGGTTCTCCAGAGTGTCTTCTAATTACAATACAAGACAGAGGAGGAATTGATGTTGAGTACTTCCCCAGAGAGCCTTTAGCACGATATGAGACTATAGGGGGAATTGACGGTGAGTGCTTCCCTAGAGAGTCATCTTAATTACGTAGCTGAACCAGAGGGGTGAGACTATGTGTGCCTCCCATATGGTTGCTAGTACCATAGGTTTAACCATAGGGGTTAGGCTGTGAGAGCTACCCAGAGGCTTACCTGTTTAATTCTTGTTTCTGATTACTTGTGTACTTTACTTGTTAGAACTGTGGATTGTAGCTTCTTGTGATTTTCTGTTTACTACTTCTTGTTTATTTACTGCCATGTATTCATTGACTGTTAGGCACAAATCTTTGGATGATTGCATACTAGGATTGTATCTCACACCCTGTTTGGGCCATGATTTTGGGCCCAAGCAGACTATGTTGTTGCAGTTATAGACAAGGGAAATCACACATCTACTTTAGGATCTTGATTGCACTGGATCTGGGGAGCATGGGACCGAGCAGTGGCTCGCGATGCTGAGGATATTTATTTGTTTTTCATTTTCACTTTGTTTTAGTTATATTCCAGCACGTTGTTGTGTTTTCTGCTTTCCATAGATACTTGTACCTGCTACATTATTTTCATCATTGTTATATATCTGGATTGCTTCCGCTATTTGGTTTCTTTTGTTATTCATGTTGTTTACTACTTCCGCTATTTATTGTTGTTTCCTTATCTTGGATACCTTACCGTATGAGGGAATAGTCTCCCCAAAAACTCACCAAGGCCCTAGCTACTAGTCAGCAACCTCTGGAATTTGGGGAAACACGCTTGAGGTCATGTGGCACACCGTGTACGGGGCATCAATGGAGGGGCTCCAGATTTAGGTTGTTACAAAGTGGTATTAGAGGAGTTATTCACTCTTGATCTATTGTTTGGAGACTTTATCTAGGGATAGGACGGATTCGGTACTTGGAATTAAGCTCTGATCTGGAGTAGATAACCCAAGTACAGGGAAAGGCCATACTACCTCGTTAATTATAGTTTGCTGGTTTTGAGATTTTATAGTTGATTTGATTTCACCTGGAGTGATTCACGTGACTTTTGTGGTTATTGTTTTGATATTTCAATTCTATTTCTGTCGTATCCCGTTGAGATGAGGTTATTCCATATCATGCATCATATAGGCACTTGTAAAAATCACATGTCAAGCATTCTTTCCATGCCATCTAGGGTGCATTAGTGATTACATGCTGTTGTGATAGACCTTGTGTAGATTATTCATGCTGTTGTGATAGTTGCTTGATATATTCTCTGCTGCTATGTTAGAAAACTGTTGTTTTGTTCTTTGTTTAAATTGAACACCACAAATTTGGTTCTTGAGGTGTTATGGGCCCTCATGTATAAAAATTTGGCATCTTTTCCCTCATTTTAGTGTTTCTGGAATTCTGTGCAGTTCTGAGCTACTGCCCAGAAAAACCCAGAATACACGGTGTGTACTTTTTAGATACACACCGTGTAGTTTTTAGGCCATGTCACTATAGCATCCCGCCTTTTTATCACATAAAATTTCATTATATTTTACAAAACTGAGGATCTTTAAGGTTTAGTGTCTTGGAAACCAGGAACATAAAACATGAAAACATAAGACATTATTATTAAACACTTGAAAGGCTTCTCCTCATGTTCATCCTAGGTTCATTACTGGATCTCATAACCTAGGGACATAAATCAATAGAAAGGGTGAGTAGAAGGCCCAGTAAGGGAAATAAGAGAAACATTTTACATGTGAACATGAGATACTTCAATAAGGTCATGAAAAGAACTTTAAGGCATGAGAAAGTAATCATGAGATATATCATAAAAAAAATAACATTTTTCATAACTTGAAGATGTGGCTACAACATTTAATATTGACAATCATTTCGTTTCACCAAGGTCCATCCCCAAGGTGTCATTAAAAATTACCAAGGTTATTCACCAAGGTATCAGTCTAAATGGTCATCTCTAGAGATTAAGTCTTTACCCAATGCATTGGAGCGCTATCTAGGCACACCCTTGAAATGTATTTATTATCATGTGATCCACATATATCATCATCAATCATTTAATAAAAAACCCATATAGCATAAAAGAAATGGGTTTCATTTCATAATCATAACGTTTTAAAAACTGCTTTAAAGACACGATCATTATGTCACTTTAAACCCACAGAAAGGGAAAGCGGGCTTCATGTATGTAGATACCAAAATTTAAAATAGAAAATTTTGATATATACGTGAATACAACTGTAGAAAAAAGATATTTTAGTATTCAATTAATAACATAAAATAATTTTGAGAAAAAGAGAGAGACAATTTGAGACGAAAATTCTGTAGCATAATAGCTACGTTACAGGGTTTTAGAAAACATTGAAAAGAGAGGGGACATGAGTCACCCACTCATAAATGATCTATAAAAATAGTATAAGGACATAATATAAAGGATATGAATCATGGTAATGAAATTTTAAGGACATACCATTTGAAATGAAAAACATGGAAGTAAGACAAAAATAAGATTTCTCTTATAAAAATTCGGTAGCCTAACAACATCACTTAAACTTCAATAAAAATGATTTGACAAGATCAAATAAGGTCTCTCATAATATGATCATAAGTTATCAGTATGATGGATATAGATATCATACCCCAACATAATAAAAAGGAACTTTAAAGACTTGACATGAAAATAGAACTTGAAAAATGAGAAGGTGAAAGAATCCCTTAAAAATTCAGCAGCATAACGACGTCACTTAAACATCAACAAAAATGAATTGATGAGATAAAATAGGGTCTCTCATCATATGAAAATAAAATTTCAGTATGATAGATATAGATATCATACCCCATCATAATAAAAAGGAACTTGAAATACTTGACATCAAAGTAGAACTTTGAAAAATGGGAAGGGTGAAAGAATCCCTTAAAAATTCAGCAGCATAACGGCGTCACTTAAACTTCAACAAAAATTAATTGATGAAATAAAATAGGGTCTCTCATAATATGAACATAAAATTTAAGTATGATAGATATAGATATCATAACCCAACATAATAAAAAGCAACTTGAAAGACTTGACATGAAAGTAGAACTTTGAAAAATGGGAAGGGTGAAAGAATCCCTTAAAAATTCCGCAGCCTAACGGCGTCACTTAAACTTCAACAAAAATGAATTGATGAGATCAAATAGGGTCTCTAATAGTATGAAAATAAACGGTCAGTATGATAGATATAGATATCATACCCCAACATAATAAAAAGGAACATGAAATACTTGACATGAAAGTAGAACGTAGATAAATGGGAAGGGTGAAAGAATCCCTTAAAAATTCAACAGCCTAACAACGTCACTTAAACTTCAACAAATATTAATTGATGAGATAAAATAGGGTCTCTCATAATATGAACATAAAATATTAGTATGATATATTTAGAGATCATAACCCATCATAATAAAAAGTAACTTGAAATACTTGACCTGAAAGTAAAACTTTGAAAAAAGAGAAAGGTGAACGAATCCCTTAAAAATTCGGCAGCCAAACGGCGCCACTTAAACATTATTAAAAAGAATTGATGAGAGAAGTAGGGGATATCTCATCATATGAACATGAAAAGTGCAGTACGATGAATATAAAATAACATCCTCCAATATAAGAACATGGAGCATAAAAGAAATGACATAAAAGAGATTACTTGAAAAGAAAGAGAGAGGTCAGATCCCTTACATTAAAACGTAACTCTTAAAACTCAATGGATGGGACCTTGAGGGATTGGGGGAACCTTGGAAGGACTCCTTGGGAGGTAATGAGACCATAACTTCGTTGGGGGAGAGTGGGGAGTAAAAATGGAAGAGTGTATGGCTTGGTATTTATAGGGAAAGTGAGGGGACAAGGCATTAATGGTCAAGGGACACCTCACAAGTGGTTTTCTCAAAAGCATGGGCTCTCCCACAGTATTTCCCATGGAGTTAGGCCACATGGGGCCCACCATACAATAATTCATCACCTTTGGTCAGCCAACCCATAAAATATCTCATGAAATCATCATGACACAGTTATGATGTCATTAAACATACCGAAACCCTAAAACTGTATTTTTATTATTCACTGAAAATTCAACTTTCTCAGAAAAATCCCAAAATTTCACATTAACCAAATATCAATGCTCTGATTTCAAAATTGAACTCCATTTTATAAAAATAATTTTCTAAATAATTTTAATTTATTTTTTAAATAAATACACTATTCACTGAAAATTCATTTCTTTCAGAAAAATCCCCCAAAATTACCTTAACCTAATATCGATGATCTGAGTTCAAAAATGAAATACATTTTATAAAAATAATTTTTTAATTAATTTTAATTAAAAAAAACTATTCACCCAAAAAAACTAATACTTGAATAATAATTTACGAAACTGTTATTTAACCATTTTATTGAATCACATTACTTAATCAAGGTGCCTAGATTATATTAATACTTTATTTAAGTGAGATTACTAATCCATTAGGACACATTAGTAATCCTAATAATAAAATCACTATTCATAATTTAATATTCATCAAAAATCAAGTTGATCTTATTAGACTCTAAATTTTGTACTTAACATAATTGTAGAAGACCATTTTTTGAATATCATTACACATTTTTAATTATTTAAGGTTTACATAAACATTTATAAAATATCATTTTTCTAAAATTTATCAAAAATATGCATACTATATTTATCCGATCATTTGAAAATTCATAAACATCATCATAAGAAGAAATCCCAATTTTTATTTAAAACAAGGGATTACAAAAGGCAGTTACGATCTCCTTACATAGCCCCTTATCACACCAGCATAGGAATTAAGTGTAAGGTGCGCTAATGTGAGAGAATCCGAGAGAGGCTCGGCCAACATCGCACGAGTAGTAATTTCTATCAGTTTGAACTTCTCACAAAGGAGATTCCATTCTAGCTTCACACGATGAAGTTCTGATTGGGTTTGGTCCAGAGCAAAGCCCAGTGGTGCTACCTCTTTCCCAAGTTCAGTTAGATGGGCTTCGATCAGTCCAAGACTACTGGGTGAGGCCATCGAATTTTCTTTCTATAATAATTAACCAATATTACATGTATTTAGAGAAAATAATCGAAAAGTTTTGTTCACAGCAGTCATATTGAACAATGGTCATATAACAGTCAAAACCCAACAGTATCATTTTAATTATAATCATGTTATCAAATGAAACATTTTTGTTGAGTATAAAAATACAATAAAATAACACATAAAATTAGAAAACAAGATTTATTCAAAATTTCAGGTCGTTACAATCTTCCCCCTTAAGAAATTGCATCCTCACAATTTTTAAAATTGGGTTTTGAAATTTCATTAAAAGTCCCACATCGAAAAAGGATTCAGTAAAACTATTACTTTAAAAGAATGAAAGGGAAGTACAAAGGTCACCCGAGTTAACCCACACTAGGATTCCATGTTGGAAAACATGGACATGGAGGAGAAAACAAAGGGTCAAGTTCTGAGGGAGAGTGATAGAAAACATGATTAGGAGAAATTTAACCATAAGAAAATCCCAAACATATGATGTGTGTAAACAGTCTTTGATTTCCTAGTAGGAAACGTAAACCAATAACATTTTCGTTTTACGTTCCTTTTCATAATTTTGAGGAATTCATTTACTACATAGAACAGAAAAATAAAAAAATATACCCACCTTCAAGTAGAGTTTCATCCTTTAATAAGTCTCTACCAAAACTAATATTTTCTCCAAATGATGAGAATTCAAAAACACTTGGTCTCATCAAAAGAACAAGAATCATGTTCTAGAGAATCACATAATTCACAAAAGATTAACTATCTATTTCTCCTATCTTTAAACATTATCCCAAAAAATGAAAGGGTAAGGTAAAACAACTCTTCAAAAATATAGAATCCCATAAGAATGGAAACTAATTTTAAATATTCAATGTTCCATGGTACTACCCAAAGTTCATCATAGAACATTCCATAAATAACTGTCCTTAAAATTCCTCAAAATAAACCAAACTAAGATTGAAACCCAAATACAAGAAGGATTTGATAACATAGTCTTCCAAAATAAACTTCATTGTTCATCTCCAAACAATATCAACCACTCCTAACATCTTATATCAAAAGTAGATAACCTAAACATATTTTACCCAAGATAGGTTAATCATTCCCATAAGTAACCTAAATTACTATAATTCCACCTTAAATTCATCTATTCTTCAAAATATAAGTCAACCTTACTCCTCAATGAAAATACCATAGTAATCAATTTACCTCGATCATATAGGGTCCCCAAAATAGTGAACGTCTTCCAAAATAATAATCATCTTTTAATCCCCTAATCATCTCTGTCATATTAATACGGAAATCATCGCAGTTCCTATCACATTGGTCGTTGGGACATGTTCTTCCATTTCCGACCATTAACTAAGAAGAGAAAGTATAATTAGGGGCTTAAATACTTATCCAATAATCATGAAATGAAACTTAAAGCATATAAGGATAACTTATAGAAGAAAATTAAACCCTAACATGTGATCCCCTAGGTTCCCATCTAGGTTATCCATGATCATATATTCTTATGTGAATCTTTATTTTATATTATTATTTTCCCTTAACAATGGTTCATACTAAGCTTAGGAATTTACCAAAGCATATCCCCCGGGAGTGTCGTAACCAAGAGTGCAGCAAGGCCCATTTTTGTGTACCAGTTCCTATTTGATTCTTGCTCAAAGAGGTGTTTTCGGGTTTTACCCCTCTGTACATCTGTGCCAGAGCCACCTCTACCTGCTCGTATCCAGACATGGATGTATTTTCTTGGTAACCCATTACTCAATACTCACCAAAATTCCAGGAAGATTTCCTATATATAAACTTTTATATGGGATTCTTCCTAAAGTATTCATATCCTAATTTTCAAATATAACTAAACCATCCTTTGATACCAACTATATCATCCCGCCTTTTTTATCACATAAACTTTCATTACATTTTACAAAACCAAGGATCTTTAAGGTTTAGTGTCTTGGAAACCAGGAACATAAAACATGAAAAAATAAATCATTCTTCTTAAACACTTGAAAGGCTTCTCCTCATGTTCATCCTAGGTTCATTACTGCATCTCATAACCTGGGGACATACATCAAAAGAAAGGGTGAGCAGAAGGCCCAGTAATGGAAACAAGAGAAACATTTTACATGTGAACTCGAGATACTTCAATAAGGTCATGAAAATAACTTTAAGGCATGAGAAAGAAATAATGAGATATATCATAATGAAAATAAATTTTTTCATAACTTGAAGATGTGGCTACAACATTTAATATTGACAATAATTTCATTTCACCAAGGTCCATCCCTAAGGTGTCATTAAAAATTACCAAGGTTATTCACCAAGGTATCTGTCTAAATGGTCATCTCTAGAGATTAAGTCTTTACCCAATGCATTGGAGAACTATTTGGGTGCACCCTTGACATGAATTTATTATCATGTGAGCCACATATACAATCATCAATAATTTCATAAAAAACCCATATAGCATAAATGAAATGGGTTTCATTTCATAATCATATCGTTTTAAAACTGCTTTAAAGACATGATCTTTATGTCACTTTAAACCCACAGAAAGGGAAAGTGGGTTTTATGTATGTAAATCCCAAAATTTAAAATAGAAAATTTTGATATATATGTGAATACCCCTGTAGAAATAATATCTTTGAGTATTAACTTAATAACATAAAATAATTTTGAGAAAAAGAGATAGACAATTTGAGACGAAAATTTTGCAGCATAACGTCTACGTTACATGGTTTTAGAAAATGTTGAAAAGAGAGGGGAAATGGGTCACCTACACATAAATGATCTATAAAAATAGTATAGGGACATAATATAATGGATATGAATCATGGTAATGAAAATTTAAGGACATAAAATTTGAAATGAAAAACATAGAAGTAAGACAAAAATAATATTTCTCTTATAAAAATTCGGCAGCCTAACGACGTCACTTAAACTTCAATAAAAATGATTTGACAAGATAAAATAGGGTCTCTCATCATATGATAATAATATATCATTATTATAGATATATAGATCATACCCGAACATAATAAAAAGGATCTTGAAAGACTTGACATGAAAATAGAACTTGAAAAATGAGAAGGGTGAAAGAATCCCTTAAAAATTCAGCAGCCTAACGGCGTCACTTAAACATCAACAAAAATGAATTGATAAGATCAAATAGGGTCTCTCATAATATGAAAATAAAATTTCAGTATGATAGATATAGATATCATACCCAATAATAATAAAAAGGAACTTGAAAGAATTGACATGATAGTAGGAATTTGAAAAATGGGAAGGGTGAAAGAATCCCTTAAAAATTCAGCAGCCTAACGTCGTCACTTAAACATCAAAAAAAATGAATTGATGAAATCAAATAGTGTCTCTCATCATATGAACATAAAATTTCAGTATTATAGATATAGATATCATACCCCAACATAATAAAAAGTAACTTGAAAGACTTGACATGAAAGTAGCACTTTGAAAAATGGGAAGGGTGAAAGAATCCCTTAAAAATTCAACAGCCTAACGACGTCACTTAAACTTCAACAAAAATGAATTGATGAGATCAAATAGGGTCTCTAATCACAAGAAAATAAAATTTCAGTATGATAGATATATATATCATACCCCAACATAATAAAAAAACACTTTAAAGACTTGACATGAATGTAGAACTTTGAAAATGGGAAGGGTGAAAGAATCCCTTAAATATTCGGCAACCTAACAGTGTCACTTAAATTTCAAAAAAAATGAATTCATGAGATAAAATAGGGTCTCTAATAATATGAACATAAAATATCAGTATGATAGATTTATAGATCATACCCCATCATAATAAAAAGTAACTTTAAATACTTGACATGAAAGTAGAACTTTGAAAAATGAGAAAGGTGAATGAATCCCTTAAAAATTCGGCAGCCTAATGGCACCACTTAAACATTTTTAAAAAGAATTGATGAGAGAAAGATGGGATATCTCAATATATGAACATTAAAGGTAATTAATATGAATATAAAATAGCATCCTCCAATATAAGAACATGGAGCATAAAAGAAATGACATAAAAGAGATTACTTGAAAAGAAAGAGAGAGGTCAGATCCCTTACCTTAAAACGTAACTCTTAAATCTCAAAGGTTGGGACCTTGAGGGATTGGGGGAACCTTGGGAGGACTAATTGGGAGGTAATGAGACTATAACTTCGTTTTGGGAGAGTGGGGAGTCGAAATGGATGAGAGGATTTCTTGGTATTTATAGTGAAAGTAAGGGGACAAGGCATTAATGGCCAAGGGACACCTCACACGTGGTTTTCTCAAAAGCATGGGCTCTCCCATGGTATTTCCCATGGAGTTAGGCCACATGGGACCCCCCATACAATAATTCATCACCTTTGGTCAGCCAACCCATAAAATATCTCATGACATCATCATGACACAGTTATGATGTCATTAAACATACCAAAACCCTAAAACTGTATTTTTACTATTCACGGAAAATTCAACATTCTCAAAAAAATCCCAAAATTTCACCTTAACCAAATATCAATTCTCTGATTTTAAAAATGAACTCCATTTTAAAAAAATAATTTTATAAATAATTTTAATTTATTTTTTAAATAAATACACTATTCACTGAAAATTCATTTTTTTCAGAAAATACCCCAAAAATTCCCTTAACATAATATCGATGCTCTGAGTTCAAAAATGAAATCCATTTTATAAAAATAATTTTCTAAATATTTTTAATTTAATTTTTATTTAAAAAACACTATTTACCCAAAAAACTAACACTTGAATAATAATTTATGAAACCGTTATTTAACCATTTTATTGAATCACATTACTTAATCAAGGTGCCTATATTATATTAATACTTTTTTAAGTGTTATTAGTAATACATTTGGACACATTACTAATCCTAATCATAAAATCACTATTCATAATTTACTATTCATTAAAAACTAGGTTGATCTTATTAGACTCTAAATTTTGTACTGGACATAATTGTGGAAGACCATTTTTTCAATATCATTACACATTTTTATTATTTAAGGTTTACATAAACATTTATAAAAAATAATTTTTATAAAGTTCATCAAAAATAGGCATACTATATTTATCCGGTGATTTGAAAATTCATAAACTTCATCATAAGAAGAAATCCCAATTTTTATTTAAAACAAGGGATTACACAAGCAGTTACGGTCTCCTTACATAGCCCCTTATCACACCAGCATATGACTTAATTATAAGGTGTGCTAAGGTGAGAGAATCCGAGGGAGGCTCAACCAACATCGCACGAGTAGTAATTTCTATCAGTTTGAACTTCTCGCAAAGGAGATTCCGTTCTAGCTTCACACGACGTAGTTTGGCTTGGGTTTGTTCTAGAGCAAAGCCCAGTGGTGCTACCTCCTTCCCAAGTTTTGTTAGATGGGCTTCGATCGGTCCAAGACTACTGGGTGAGGTCATCAAATCTTCTTTCTATAATAATTAACCAAGATTACTTGTGTTTAGAGACAATAATCAAAATGTTTAGTTTACAGTGGTCATATTGACCAATGGTCATATAACAGTCAAAACCCAACGGTCTCATTTTAATTATACTCATGTTATCAAATGAAAATTTTTTGTTGAGTATAAAAATAAAATAAAATAACACATAAAATTAGAAAACAAGATTTATTCAAAATTTCAGGTCGTTACAATCTTCCCCCCTTAAGAAATTGCATCCTCTCAATTTTTAAAATTGGGTTTTGAAATTTCATTGAAAGTCCCACATCAGAAAAGGAGTTAGTAAAACATTTACTTTAAAAGAAATAAAGGGAAGTACAAAGGTCACCCGAGTTAACCCACACTAGGATTCCATGTAGGAAAACATGGACATGGAGGAGAAAAAAAAGGGTCAAGTTCTGAGGGAGAGTGATAGAAAACATGATTAGGAGAAAGTTAACGATAAGAAAATCCCAAACTTATGATGTGTGTATACTGTCTTTGATTACCTAGTAGGAAACATTAACAAACAATGTTTTTGTTTTACGTTCCTTTTCATAATTTTGAGGAATTCATTTACTACATAGAACAAAAACATAAGAAAATATACCTACCTTAAAGTAGAGTTTCATCCTTTAATATATCTCTACCAAAACTAATCTTTTCTCCAACTGATGGGAATTCAAAAACACTTGGTCTCATCAAAAGCACAAGAATCATCTTCTAGAGAATCACATAATCCAAAAAATATTAACTATATATTTCTTATATCTTTAAACATTATCCCAAAAACAGAAAGTGTAAGGTAAAACAACTCTTCAAAAAGATAGAATCCCATAATAATGGAAACTACTTTTAAATCTTCAATGTTCCATGGTACTACCCAAATTTCATCATAGAACATTCCATAAATAACGGTCCTTAAAATTCCTCAAAATAAACCAAACTAAGATTGAAACCCAAATACAAGAAGGATTTGATAACATAGTCTTCCAAAATAAACTTCATTGTTCATCTACAAACAACATCAACCACTCCTAAGATCTTATAACAAAAGTACCTAACCTAAACATATTTTACCCAAGATAGGTTAATCATTCCCATAAGTAACCTAAATTACTATAAGTCCACCTTAAATTCATCGATTCTTCAAAATATAAGTCAACCTTACTCCTCAATGAAAATACCATAGTAATCTATTTACCTCGATCATATAGGGTCCCCAAAATAGTGATCGTCTTCCAAAATACTAATCATCTTTTAATCCCCTAATCATCTCTATCATATTAATACAGCAATCGTCACATTTCTTATCACATTGGTTGTTGGGACATGTTCTTCCACTTCCCACCATTAACTAAGAAGAGAAAGAATAATTAGGGGCTTAAATACTAGGACAATAATCATGAAAAGAAACTTAAATAATACAAGGATTACTTTTAGAAGAAAAGTATACCCTAACATGTGATCTCCTAGGCTCCCATCTATGTTATCCATGATCATATATTCTTATTTGAATCCTTATTTTATTTTATCTTTGTTCTTTTAACAATGGTTCATACTAAGTTTATGAATTTACCAAAGCATATCCCCCAGGAGTGTCATAACCAAGAGTGCAGCAAGACCCGTTGTTGTGTACCAGTCCCCGTTTGAGTCTAGATCAAATCGGTGTTTTCGGGTTTTACCCCTATGTACATCTGTGCTAGAGCCACCTCTACCTGCTCGTATCCAGACAAGGATGTATTTTCTTGGTAACCCATTACTCAATAGTCACCAAAATACCAGGAAGATTTCCTATATATAAAATTTTCTATGGGATTATTCCTAAAGTTTTCATATCCTAATTTCCACAAATAACTAAACCATCCTTTGATACCAACTATAACATCCTGCCTTTTTATCACATAAACTTTCATTACATTTTACAAAACCGAGGATCTTTAAGGTTTAGTGTCTTGGAAACCAGGAACATAAAACATTAAAACATAAAACATTATTCTTAAACACTTGAAAGGCTTCTCCTCGTGTTCATCCTAATTTTTTACTTCATCTCATAACCTGGGTACATACATCAAAAGAAAGGGTGATCATAAGGCCCAGTAAGGGAAACAAGAGAAACATTTTACATGTGAACTTGAGATACTTCAATAAGGTCATGAAAAGAACTTTAAGGCATGAGAAAGAAATCATGAGATATATCATAATAAAAAAAACATTTTTCATAACTTGAATATGTGGATACAACATTTAATATTGACAATCATTTGATTTCACCAAGGTCCATCCCCAAGGTTTCATTAAAAATTACCAAGGTTATTCACCAAGGTATCAATCTAAATGGTCATCTCTAGAGATTAAGTCTTTACCCAATGCATTGGAGTACTATCTCGGCGCACCCTTCACATGTATTTATTATAATGTGATACAAATATATCATTATCAATCATTTCATAAAAACCCCATATAGCATAAAAGAAATGGGTTTTATTTCATAATCATAATGTTTTAAAAACTGCTTTAAATACATGATCTTTATGTCACTTTAAAGCCACGAAAAGGGAAATATGGGTTCATGTATGTAAATACCAAAATATAAAATAGAACATTTTGATATATATGTAAATACCCCTATAGAAATAAGAGCTTTGAGTATTCACTTAATAACATAAAATAATTTTGAGAAAAAGAGAGAGACAATTTGCAACAAAAATTCTGCAGCATAACGGCTACGTTATAGGGTTTTAGAAAACATTGAAAAGAGAGGGGACATGGGCCACCCACTCATAAATGATCTAAAAAAATAGTATAGGGACATAATATAATGTATATGAATCATGGTAATGAAATTTTAAGGACATACCATTTGAAATGAAAAACATGGAAGTAAGACAAATATAATATTTCTCTTATAAAAATTCGGCAGCGTAACGACGTCACTTAATCTTCAATAAAATTGATTTGAAAAGATAAAATAGGGTCACTCATCATATGATCATAAGAGATCAGTCTGACAGATATAGAGATCATACCCCAACATAATAAAAAGGAACTTGAAAGACTTGACATGAAAATAGAACTTGAAAAATGAGAAGGGTGAAAGAATCCCTTAAAAATTCAGCATCATAACGACGTCACTTAAACTTCAACAAAAATGAGTTGATGAGATAAAATTGGGTCTCTCATCATATGAACATAAAATTTTAGTATGATAGATATAGAGATCATAACCCTTCATAATAAAAATGAACTTGAAAGACATGACATGAAAGTAGAACTTTGAAAAAGGGGAAGGGTGAAAGAATCCCTTAAATATTCAGCAGCCTAACGACGTCACTTAAACTTCAACAAAAATGAATTGATGAAATAAAATAGGGTCTCTCATTATATTAACATAAGAGTTCAGTATGATAGATATGGATATTATAACCCAACATAATAAAAAGGAACATGAAAGAATTGACATGAAAGTAGAAATTTGAAAAATGGGAAGGGTGAAAGAATCCCTAAAAAATTCAGCAGCCTAACGACGTCCCTTAAACTTCAACAAAAATGAATTTATGAGATCAAATAGGGTATCTCATCATATGAACATAAAATTTCAGTATGATAGATATATATATCATACCCCAACATAATAAAAAGTAACTTGAAAGACTTGACATGAAAGTAGAACTTTGAAAAATGGGAAGGGTGAAAGAATCCCTTAAAAATTCGGTAGCCTAACGACGCCACTTAAACTTCAACAAAAATGAATTGATGATATCAAATAGGGTATCTCATCATATGAACATAAAAGATGAGTATCATAGATTTAGATATCATACCCATCATAATAAAAATGAAATTTAGAGACTTGACATGAAAGTAGAACTTTGAAAAATGAGAAAGGTGAACGAATCCCTTAAAAATTCGGCAGCCTAACGACGCCACTTAAACATTCTTAAAAAGAATTGATGAGAGAAAGAGGGGATCTCTCATCATATGAACATGAAAAGGGAAGGAATATGAATATAAAATAAAATCCTCAAATATAACAACATGGAGCATAAAAGAAATGACATAAAAGAGATTACATGAAAAGAAAGAGAGAGGTCAGATCCCTTACCTTAAAACGTAACTCTTAAAACTCAAAGGTTGGGACCTTGAGGGATTGGGGGCACCTTGGGGGGACTCCATGGGAGGTAATGAGACCATAAAATAGTTGGGGGAGAGTGGCGAGTCGAAATGGATGAGATTATGGCTTGGTATTTATAGGGAAAGTGAGGGGACAAGGCATTAATGGCCAAGGGACACCTCACAAGTGGTTTTCTCAAAAGCATGGGATCTCCCATGGTATTTCCCATGGTATTTACCATGGAGTTAGAAAAAATGGGGCCCCCATAAAATAATTCATCACCTTTTGTCGGCCAACTCATAAAATATCTCATGAAATCATCATGACAAAGTTATGATGTCATTAAATATAGCGAAACCCTAAAACTGTATTTTTACTATTCACTGAAAATTCAACTTCCTCAGAAAAATCACAAAAATTTACCCTAACCAAATATCAATGATCTAATTTCAAAAATGAACTCCATTTTATAAAAATAATTTTCTAAATATTCTTAATTTATTTTTTAAATAAATACACTATTCATCGAAAATTCATGTTTTTTCAGAAAAATCCCCAAAAATTACCTTAACTTAATATCGATTCTCTGAGTTCAAAAATAAAATCCATTTTATAAAAATAATTTTCTAAATATTTTTAATTTAATTTTTAATTAAAAAACACTATTCACCCAAAAAAACAAATACTTGAATAATAATTTATGAAACCGTTATTTAACCATTTTATTGAATCACATTACTTAATCAAGGTGCCTAGATTATATTTATACATTCATTAAGTGAGATTACTAATCCATTTGGACACATTACTAATACTAATCATAAAATCACTATTCATAATTTACTATTCATCAAAAATCAAGTTGATCTTATTAGACTCTAAATTTTGTACTGGACATAATTTTAGAAGACCATTTTTTGAATATCATTAAATTTTTTTAATTATTTAAGATTTACATAAACATTTTTAAAATATCATTTTTCTAAAATTCCTCAAAAATATGCATACTATATTTATCCGGTCATTTGAAAATTCATAAACTTCATCATAAGAAGAAATCCAAATTTTTATTTAAAACAAGGGATTACACAAGGAAGTTACGGTCTCCTTACATATCCCCTTATCACACCAGCATAGGACCTAAGTGTAAGGTGCGCTAAGGTGAGAGAATCTGAGGGAGGCTCGGCCAACATCACACGAGTAGTAATTTCTATCAGTTTGAACTTCTTGGAAAGGTGATTCCATTCTAGCTTCACATGATGAAGTTCGGCTTGGGTTTGGTCCAGAGCAAAGCCCAGTGGTGCTACCTCCTTCCCAAGTTCTGTTAGATGGGTTTCGATCGGTCCAAGACTACTGGGTGAGGCCATCGAATCTTCATTCAATAATAATTAACCATGATTACTTGTATTTAGAGACAATAATCAAAACATTTAGTTTACAGCAGTCATATTGACCAATGGTCATATAACAGTCAAAACCCAACGGTCTCATTTTAATTATACTCATTTTATCAAATGAAACATTTTTGTTGAGTATAAAAATAAAATAAAATAAAACATAAAATTAGGAAACAAGATTTATTCAAAATTTCGGGTCGTTACAGTCACTGACCGTGTGAGCAGAACATGGTGTCGTGGGAGTAACTTCGGGAACATGTCGTGTAACATTTGTACACTCCGTGTGAGTTCGGAGCTGTGTACCCGGCTGTGTCACTAACAACACGGGTCGGGGAAGCTCGGGTAGAACATGCCGTGTCCATTGGGAACATGCCGTGTAGTCTTTTCCAGGTACCCAGCCGTGTCACGAACAACATAGGCCGACATTACCTTCCTTTCCACACGCCGTGTTTGTTTGGAGCACACCGTGTAGTCTTGCCCAGGTACCCGACCATGTCACGAACAACACGGGACAGTGTCGCCTTCACCTAAACATGCCGTGTTTGTTTGGAGCACACCGTGTAAGGTCCAGCCATGTAGACAGCCATGTACTCAACAACACGGACCGCCAAAGCCTTACCTAGTGCACGCCGTGTTTGTTTCGATCACGCTGTTTAGTCTCGGGTTGAGTCGGACCTTGTGGGTTAGCCGTGTAAGGAGACTCGGGCAGGGGAATAGTTTCATGTACACGCCGTGTGTGGGGGTCAACACGCCATGTAGTTTGAGGTGTACACGACTTGTAGGGAAGGAGTAAACACCAATATTAGTGGTTTAAGAAGACACACTGTGTAGTTTTATACACACCGTGTAGTCATGTTTTGAAATATTGTGTGTTTTTCTTCCCCTATTTCTGTTTTGTACTGTTGTGTTCTCTGTCCTTGTTTTCCTGATCTAAGGTGTGCTTTTGATCTTTCTGATTTATGCCTCCGAGACTTCCTCCAATCGTATATCTATTGTCAGGCAGTGATCAGATGCCAGACAAGGCTGATCAGGGACTTCCTGTCGATCCCCCAGCTGAGCCAGCCTTGGCACCTGTTGTTGTACCAGTCACGGGCACTGATGCGCAGTTCAGGGAAGGTTTCATGAGGATGATGCAAGCCTTCCAGTGAGAACCACCTCCTTCCTTGTCTATGGAAGACTTGACGTGGGTCTTCGAGCAACATCATCCTCCCTCGTTCTCAGGGGAGGGAGGACATCAGGCTGCAGAGTCATGTCTGGAAGCCATGCTGACTATATTTGAGCATCTGGTGATGCCTCCAGAGAGGTGGGTTAAGCTCGCCACCTACATGCTCCGAGACTCTGCCAAGAGGTGGTGGGATGTGGTCTCACAGACGGGTCAACAACAAGCTATGACTTGGGAGAGGTTCCTATGCATGTTCTATGACTACTTCTACCTGGAGACCCTGAGGGCTGATCGGGCCCGGGAGTTCATGAGCTTAGAGTAGGGTACTCTATCTGTCATGGAGTATTCCTCTCATTTCACTAAACTGTAGAATTTTACACCCCTTCGGGATGGGAGTGGGGTGTTATTGGTGAGGAAGTTTGAGGATGGACTCTGGTGGGAGATCCGCTCACATGTAAACATCTTCTAGCTGACTTCCATTACTTCCATCGTCGACCAGGCATTGATTGCATAGCGCAATCTGAGAGACTTTGGAGCTACGAGCCAGGGCGGTTCTGCTTCCAGAGTTAGCCTTCCTCCGGATGACAGCAAGAAGCACCGTAGGGTGCCTACATGCGGTGATTCAAGGAAGCGAGACGCATCATCAAGCAGCCAGGTGACGTGCTACCAGTGTGGCCGGACAGGGCACACAAGGCCGTAGTGCCAGAGAGACCCCGTGGTATGCCGATCTTGCGGCAAGATGGGTCACCTTCAGTGTTTGTTCTAGGCGTTCTCACCAGCAGCAGGTGACCGGGGTTCTTCCATGACTCCTCATTCAGGAGTATCCCCACTAGTTTCTCACCAGTCGGGAAACTGGAGTTCTTTCGGCCGTTCCGGCCGAGGGGGAGGTTGAGTCCATGGCAGTCAGCCACCAGCTCCTCAGCACTAGTAGGGAGGTTCAGCCAGGCGCGCATGGCCGTAGCACGGGCCAATCTTTCTCCATGGAGAAGACTTATCATGAGAAGGATCCCGACCCTTCTACTATTCGAGGTACAATTTTAGTAGCCTCAGTTTTATCTTCACCCCTTTTTGATACTGGTGCTATGCATAGATTTATCTCTGTTTCTATTATGGAGAGCCTTGGACTCTACATCTTTTCCTCTGCCGACTCATTGACACTAGACACACCATTGGGGACAAGGAAATCAAGTGTATTCCAGTGTAGAGAGTGCCCTTTCGAGTTTTCAGGGTATCACTTCTTATGAGATCTCTATGTCCTAGAGATGACAGGCTATGATGTCATCCTTGGCATGGATTGGTTGATTCCCTTTCAAGTAGTTGTCAACTGTTATTGTTGCAGAGTGAGCTTCGTTTCAGCAGAGGGTGAATCTTTCCTTCATAGAGGCGAATGGGACGTTCGGGCAAGTAGGGTGGGACTCGAGAAACTTGGGCTAGGAGGGGTGACAGCCTAGATTGCTAGCCTTTACCTGGATGTTCAGGGGACTCCATAGTTGGACTTTCCTCTAGTTGTGGATCGCTTCAAGAATGTATTTCTAGAGGAATTTTCAGGTTTAACTCCAGATCGTGAGGTAGACTTCTCTATTGAGCTCGTTCCAGGAGTGGAACTGGTGGCTATTACTCTATATAGAATGGCCACACCTGAGTTTTAGGAGCTCAAGAAGCAGCTGGAGGAGATACAGGCTAAGGATTTCATCCGACCCAGTACTTCTCCTTGGGGTTCGCCTGCTCTGTTTGTAAAGAAGGCGGACGGTACCCTTCAGATTTGTGTGGATTATCAGAAGCTGAACCAGTTAACGGTCAGGAACCGATATCCCTTTCCACGGATTGATGACCTTTTTGATCAGCTTTAAGGATCCCAGGTGTTCTCGAAGATGTAATTGAGGTTCGGTTATCATCAGTTGCGCATTAGACCATCAGATGTACCTCTTACAGCCTTCATGAGCAGGTAAGGTCTTTACGAGTATATAGTTATGCCATTCGGACTCATGAATGAACCTATAGTTTTCATGGAACTGATGAACTGAGTGTTCCATCCTTACTCGGATTCCTTTGTCTTGGTCTTTGTGGACGATATCTTGGTGTACTCTCACACTCGACACGACTATGCCACACATCTTGAGATCGTTCTGAGCACACTGAGAGAGCATCAAATTTATGGTAAACTTTCGAAGTGACACTTCTGGATGGATCAAATTCACATCTTGGGCCATGTAATCTCAGAGGCAGGAGTATCCGTTGACCCAAAGAAAGTGAGAGATGTAGTTTCTTGGGAGCATCCGAAGAACATTTTTGAGATACGGAGATTCCTAGGGTTGGCTGGATACTACAAACACTTCATTCAGGAATATTCTCATCTAGTGTCACCTTTGATAGGTCTGACCAAGAAGGGGGGAAATTTCTTATGGTCAGATTCTTGTGAGTCAGTCTTTCAGGAGCTGAAAGGGAGGTTTACATCAGCGCCGATACTAGTCTTTCCAGAGCCAAGCAAGAGCTATGCTGTTTACTATGATGCTTCAGGTATCGGGCTGGGAGCCATGCTTATGCAAGGATATGGAGTCGTTGTGTACGGGTCTCGGCAGTTGAGGCCACATGAGAGGAACTACCCTACGCATGATCTGGAGTTGGTAGCTGTTGTTCATGCCTTGCGCTGTTGGAGACACTATCTTCTGGGAGAGCACTTTTTTGGTCTTCACTAACCACAAGAGTCTCAAGTATATCTTCACTCAGCGTGATCTGAATCTGAGGCAACACAGGTGGGTCGAGTATCTTCAGACATTTGATTTCGAGCTTGCCTATATGCCGGGAAAGGGCAACACCATGGTAGACGCGTTGAGAAAGAGAAATCAAATTCAGGAAGTTCAGGAGGCCAGTAGTGAGTGGCAACTGATGGATCTTTTCTCTGAGATGCATCTGGGGGTGCACGATAGATGGGGACAGACTTTTCAATCTTCTGTAGCTGTTACCTCTACGCTACTTGATCGGGTACGGATGAGGCAACTATCTGACTCAGAAGTCTTAGTCCTGTAGGAGAGTGTGTCAGGAGAGAACCCTCTTCCTGGATGGACAATGAGTGAGTATGAGATCTCGCGTTTCCAAGGATGCGTATGGGTGTCAGCAGATATACACGAGGAGCTGATGAGGGATTTCCATTCCTCGGTTTGGGCAGTTCATCCTGGCATCACCAAGATGTATCGGGATCTTCATCGCCAGTACTGGTGGCTAGGTATGAAGGAGGATGTTGCTGGTTTTGTCATGATATGTTCTACTTGTTAGTAGGAGAAAGTAGAGCATCAGCGACTAGCGGGGCTTTTAAATCAGTTACCCATTTCGGAGTGGAAGTGGAATGATGTTGCGATGGACTTCATGACCGGGTTTCCGAGATCACCTCGGGGGAAACGATGTTGTTTGGGTTGTCGTCAACAGGCTTACGAAGGTTGCTCACTTCTTGCTGATCAAGGAGAACTTCAGTGTTGATGATCTGGTATGACTTTACATTAGAGAGATCGTTCGTCTACATGGAGTTCCACACTCTATTATTTCAGACAGAGATTCACGCTTTACCTCTCAGTTCTGGTAGGGACTTCAGAAGGCCTTGGGTACATAGGTGCTTTTGAGTATATCATACCATCCCCAGACTGATGGCCAGTCCGAGCGCACGATCTAGGTGCTTGAGGATATGCTCCAAGCTTGAATCCTAGACATTGGCTGTTCTTGGGAGAAGAATATCCCTTGGGTGGAGTTCTCCTTCAACAACAGTTTCCAGGAGACCATTCAGATGGAGCCATATGAGGCTTTGTACGGTAGGCCATGCCGATCACCCTTATGCTGGCTGGAGGCAGGAGAGTCAGCTTTGTTTGGACCTCATCTTGTTCATGAGACTTCAGAGAAGATAGAGCTTATTCGAAAGAGGATGGCTACAATGCAGTCTCAACAGAAGTCTTATACTGATCAGTGGAGATAACCTCTGGAGTTCGAGGTCGGTGATCAGGTTTTCCTGCGTGCCGGGCTGAGGATGGGACACAAAAGGATTCAGAGAGAGGGTAAGCTTTCATCATGGTACGTCGGGCCGTTTGAGGTCTTGGAGAGAGTGGGTCCGGTCTCATATCGGTTGAAGCAACCTTAGAGGTATCAGGCCATGCATGACGTCTTCCACGTCTCTCCGCTCCGACGCTACTTTTCAGACCCATCTCACGTCTTTCAGCCTGAGGAAGTCGGGCTTGAAGCGGATGCGTCATTCGAGAAGCATCCTATCAGGATTGTCGATCGGAGTACGAAGGTTCTCCGCGGGTGGTCTGTTCCTCTGGTACGAGTGCTATGGCAGCACGAGCGAGTATAGGATGAGATCTGGGAGAGGGAGACTGATGTATGATCACAATGGCCAAAGCTGTTCGGGGTTTCTTCTTCTCCGACTCATTAGGGAAATTCACAGATGAATTTATTTAAGGGGGAAGTTTTGTAAGAACCTGGATCTTCTTTTTAGGTATGTTTTCTTCTTCCTCTGGCGTTTATGAGAAAAATTAATTTTCTAGAAATTTCAGAAGTGCACGCTGTGTACTTTCTGAGTACACGCCGTGTACTCTTCCCCGGCTCGATGCCATGTGTTGGCCGTGTCCTGGAGACACACACGGTGTGTAAGGATGAGGTGGAGGCCAGTTATTTCAGAGTATAGAAAATTGAAGTATATGTTGTGTACTCAAGAAGTACACGCTGTGTACTTTTTTTTCATTAAACAGACCGGGGCCGCATCTACCCCCCAGATTCGTCTTCTTCTTCAGTTTTCGTCCATCCGAGAGCAACCGTACGACTGGATCTTTGACGGGTTCCCACCTCACCGTCCGTTATCCGATTCGAGCACAGTTTATTGCGTTGGAATCACAACGGTGAGTTATTTCTTCTGACTTAGACTTCTTTCTTGTTTCCTCCTCATTTCCAGGTTATCATGGGATGAACGTTTTGTGCATTTTCTCAGATCTATGTTTTTCTAAGAGGAATATGTCGTCGAGATTCAAGTATATCGATCTCCTAGGATCGAGGTAGGTGGTTTGTGACTACTTGTAGAAAGTTGATGAATGTTATGTGGAAATTCCACCAATACCCATGAATGGGGTATTTCATGTTTCCCGTTTTTCAATTTTTGTTTTCCTGCTCGCTTGATTGATTTAGTAGAGGTTATTTCTTGTGAGTCGTGTAATTTATTTTGTGCTCAGGTTGCCTTGCCATGCTTGTTTTGTGTGTTAGGCATTTTACCAGGTGCCATACCTTGTTGTAGGATAATGGAACTGTCTCTTTTGATACGCCGTTGAGCCTTAGTTGATATCCAAGTAGTTCTTGAGGTTTACTTGGACGACACACGCGCGCTGAGCATGTTTAGTTATACTCAGGACTGTGAGAACCTAGAGTAGTAGACCAAAGGGAGAATTGACGGAGGTGCTTCTCCATAGTGTCTTTTAATCACGATGCGAGTCCAAAGGGAGAATTAACGAGAAGGGCTTCTCCAGAGTGTCTTCTAATTATGACTCGGTCCACAGGGGTAATTGACATTGAGTGCTTCCCCAGAGAGCCTTGAGCACGATACAAGACTATAGGGGGAATTGACGGTGAGTGCTTCCCTAGACAGTTTTCTTAATTACATAGCTGAACCAGAGGGGTGGACTGTGTGTGCCTCCCATAGGGTTTCTATTACCAGAGGTTGAACCAAAGGGGTTAGGATGTGAGAGCCACCCAGAGGGTTACCTATTTTCTTCTTGTTGCTGGTTTCATACTTGTGTACTTTACTTGTTAGAACTGTGGATTGTAGTTGCTTGTGCTTTTCTATTTACTACTTATTGTTTATTTACTGCCTTGTATTCATTGACTGTTAGGCACAAATCATTGGGTGATTACCTACTGGGATTGTATCTCACTCCTTGTTTGGGCCATGCTTTTGGGCCCAAGCAGACTATGTTGTTGCAGGTATAGACAAGGGAAAGTGCCCTTCTACTTCAGGATCTTGATTGCACTGAAGCTAGGGATCATGGGACCGAGCCGTGGCTCATGATGCTAAGGAGATTTCTTTTTTTTCTTTTTCACATGGTTTTAGTTGTATTCCAGCACGTTTTTTTGTTTTCTGCTTTCCATAAATACTTATACCTGCTGCATTATTATCATAATTGTTATATATCTGCATTGCTTCTTCTATTTGGTTTCTGTTGTTATGCATGTTGTTTACTGCTTCCACTATTTATTGTTGTTTCCTTATCTTGGATACCTTACCATATGAGGGAATAGACTCCCCACCAACTCACCAAGGCCCTCGCTGCTAGTCGGCAGCCTCTGGCATCTGGGGAAACGCGCTTGAGGTCATGTGGCGCACCGGGTATGGGGCACCAGTGGAGGGGCTCTGGATTCAGGTTGTTACAGTATAAATTCATCACAACCCATTGTTACACACACGATGTGTACCACTTACCACACACCATATAGTTCCATTTTACCTTTCCCTGACCGAGCTGTGTCTGGATATTTACACATGCATCATATCATGTTGTAGTACATGATGTGTACACTGTATCACATGTTGTGTCCTTATTTTTCCTAACACATTCCATCACAACTAGTCTATCTAGGGTACATGGGTTCTTACAAAGATCTTATTACATGCTATGTACCTTGGATCTACACACTGTGTTCTAATAATTTTTCAGTTTTCTCACATTTTCTTCATTTTCCTTTTATTCTTCTATTATTTTGTGTTGTTTTATTTTGTTTCAGGTATGGCCGATATAGATCCAGCATGTAAGAAGCTGCCTGCTTCCACTACTGAGGGTGAGTTTCCTATTTGCTGTCACATTTTTCTTCGGCATTACGAGTTGAACACTTTAGATTTTCTCATTTTCCATCCCCCAGTGTTGTCCGATTTCACCCCTCTTCAGATCCCACCTCCCTCTACAACATATTTTGATATGAACCAATCCTTCCAATTCCCATCCCTCTAAACTACTCTCCACGCTAGTGGTGGACCTGACCGAGTAGGAACCTCCTCCTTCTTGCAAACCTCTTGAGCCTACTCAGGTATCCACTACACTATCTTCTACCTCAACGTCATGACCCTCTAATCTAACACTTGCCATTCCACCACCGCATACACTAGATTCTACACACCATCCGCCATATCCATGCCTGGTTTTTCCAGTGGATCATCCTACGACAGAGTGATTATGGCACTTTTCTCACAAAACTATCCAACTGAGTGTCCGATTAGTCGATATTTAGGTGTTGAAACACCATGGAATCTGGGAGAAGATTGAGGATCTTCTGATCCATACTCATTTTATGGACACTTTTCAGGTAATCAATTCTACATTTTGTGATTTATTTTTGGAGTTCATGGCCACCTTCGAGTTTGATGGGACCACATACTGATAAAGACCCACTAATACATCTTTCCCAGTTTATTTTCATCTAGGGATCACCTTTTTCCCTTAATATGGCAGAGTTTTTCAGAGGGTGCGGCATATATCCCCATCATGCCACCCCACCACTTTTCTCTACTTTGAACCACTGTGATCCCTCTGATCTTATTGTGATGTGTAGGGAGCTTACTGGGCCTGACCACAGGTATAACCCCACATCTTAGAAGACCACACTCGTCATTTCTCATCCACTTTTCATCCTTAATTGGTGCTTTAGAACCATTAATTTTCCTCATCACGAGTATATAGGTGTTGTGTTTGGATGAGACATGGAGATTCTTTCCTGTATTGTCCTCCATGTGTACCTAAACTTCCACTATCTTTCCTCTTTTTTTACATTCATTCTATGATCCGTGGCCGTTAGGGAAACTTGAACAGTGGTTTCTACGCCACCTGATTGGTACACTATTTGGGGGTTTTGAGACGTCTCTTCCTCATGATAACTTGGGTTCTCCTTAGCGTATGTACATCCTCATTCGTATCCACATGATATTGGTCGAGAATTGAGGAGAGCGCTTTGTGATTGTGAAGGATGCCCTTGCTTCTACATGGGTGAGGGAAGATCCACCTGCTCTCGCTGGTGCTGCTTCTCAAGATCCACCTCATCCACCGGAAAATGTCCCCTTACCACCCCGCCCCACTTCTTCTGGACTTCCATATTCTTATTCTATTCCGTCTTCACCTGTTCCTTCTCCCTCCCCACATCCAGTTTCTATATTGATTGATCTCCCCATCCCCTCCACCTAGCCTCATTCAAGCACCAGCAGGTTCGTCTGGATCATTATCTTTATCGACTTGAGAAGGGGTTGTGGATTCTTCTTCAACATCATGACATTCCTCTACCCCCAACACATGTTCCTACCTTAGCTACATGACCTTATTCAGCAGCTATACTACCATTTATAACTTTTTACATGGATTTAGTTCTCCTCTCCACCACTGGCCCAGCTGCTACCACTCATGTTATCAGCCCAGGCATCACTATAGAACCACCCACATCGAGTTCTTCTTCATAGGCTCTGGGTTCTACGACTCCTCTCCCCGGCATAGATTCTTGGATTCCACTGCTATCACCAAGCCTTCACATCCAGATCCTCATGTTACAAACAATCCCTCTTCTAAGACGACTCTATGACTGGGTTGTATCACATTTATTTTCATTGTATATATCTATTCTATGATATGATCGGGTTGTTCTATTGTATATGCATACCATTTTTTCCATTCCATCACCATTCATAGGAACACTAGAGAAACTTGGGCATCTCTATTTATTATGGGAGTATTTAAGAGGGGATTATTTTTCAGTACTTCTTTTTTTCTTTCTACTTTGGGTTTGCTTCTTCAATGGCTTCCCCTTTTCTTGCACCCATTGCTTCCATTTATTCCCTTCTCATCCATGGCACTGAAATTTGAGGACCATGTGTTGTATTATGTGTTGGGGATAACCTATGATTACACTAGTCTTTGACTGAAAGTGATTTAGGAGACATCATTAATAGTTGATATATTTTACCTTGTAGAAATATTTTGATTAATTATAATTATAAATAATAAATGCATAAATGATAATTTTAAAATTTATATTCTTATTTCAATTTTTAAATAATTTTAAAATGATTAACGATATAGTTTGAATCTATAATTTAAGCCTTATACATTTACATTTATTAGACTGATCATTTGGTACTCATGTCATGGCCTAATTGACCCCTATATTTTTCCCATTCTCGAGAGGTATTATAATCCTTTTTACATATTATTTCTTATACCCTATTTCATGAGATATTATTGGGATATGAATAACTACCAGATTTATCTTAGTTGTTCTCTCCAAAACATTGTGATTTTTGAATCACATTAAAATTATTGAGGAATTTGATTGTTTTTTCAGCCCTTTGACCTTGAGACTGACCCTACATCTAATCTTCATAAACCATTAGAAACCATGAACAAGCTTGATAGGAAGCCGTATTACAAGCATATTAACACTTCCTAACCTAATTCTGTTATAATTTTGCATGATTATTCATTTGAGTTTTTAAAATAGGGACTTTTTTCATGGTACATTTTGGTGAGAAACCATGAACAAAAGTATGGGGGAGTTTGTCACTAGTTCCTTTAGGGAAAAGGGTCCCAAATCCTACTACCCATTTTATTCTTATTGGTCCCTCAATATAAAAAAATAAAAAGAATAATATATTGAAAAATTAAAAATAGGACCAATTTCATTCCTTACACTATAATGATTGTTTCTGGACCGATTTTGGCAAGGGACTATCTTGGTGATGATACCATTTTAGAGAGATCTTGATTGGGGGAGCATTTTCATTAAGAATTATATTGAATATAATGTATTATTGTTTAAGAAATCATCCACCTTTTCAAGCCTCTAAGATTATATTTTATCATTACCTTCCAACCCATAGCCTTCGAAACAGTTTAACCTTATTGAAAGCCCTCATAGTTTTTTTATTTGATTTCTGAAGTGGATAACGAGAACACTTGGAAGCCTATGGATAGAGTGTATATACTTATAGTTGATCATAACTATTATTAAATAAATATTAAGTGATGGGTTTGGTATCATATGGAAAGTTAAATCATCAAGTGGAATGTTTATTTATGAAAAGTTTAAATATGTGCATGAAAGAGGATGCAAATTTTTAATTAAATTAAATATTAAGATTGATAAGAATATCTTTGGAAATGAAAATTGATTTGTAACTTTTAAAAAAAATCTTCTACCATTGTTCTAGTATTTATTGTTATAATTAGTTATATGTTCCCCTTTTTAGTGTATGGATTTTATTTATTAGATGTTTAGATCTTGTTTGAGGACAAGCAATTGACTAAGTGTGGTGGAGTTTTATGTAACCTATTTGGGTATAATTTTTTAATCATTTTATTTATCATAAAAACTTGTTTCACAAAATATCTTCTGTTTTATGGGTAAAATACTTTATTTTGGTGATTATGATAATTTTCAGGATGTTTCCAGCAAAAATCACAAATCAGGGATGATCACAACAACATTTCAAATAAAAAAGTCATATACATTGATATACACGCCATGTACTACTTCCTAGACATGGATCATAAAGACTGAATACACATCCATGTTGTCGACAAATGTATACACACTATGTATGTCCCATATACACGTTGTGAGACCGTTCTAGAAGTGTTTGGTGTCTGATAAATGTTCTTACCTGACGTATAGGGCAGTGCTACACACCGCGTACTCCCACTTACTAGGTGTAGACGTGTTCAAAGTTAAAGACGGCATGTTAGCTCACCTGTCGATGGAGAAAAGATGGACACAATTCATTGACCAGGTTACATTTCGTGTACTAATAAAACCTATAAATAGGTGGTAGTCCTTATATGTTCTAGATTCATTCAGTTTTCATTCATTTCAATATATTCCTAGGGAAGCACTCCAGAGATGGCCAAGAAGAGAATACTAGAGTGAAATAAGATGAGATAAGAGAGGAGAGAAGGTGATTTCGTGATACCTTCCTGAAAACCCTCAATCAAAAGATTTCAAGAGAATGAATTTAGGTATTCTGATTTTTTTTAATTACTAGCTACTCCATGAGTAGAAAAATTACTTATGTATTGGGGCTGTGGATAATTAAGTGCTTCAATTTCACAATTGTGATATTTTAATCATCTTATCTATTCGTTTTTCTCATAATTGCTTATTAAATCTTTATAAATATCACTAAAAATATCATATCGGACCAAGAATCAGATTTCTAGGGATATTTTAAGAAATTACTATTTAAAACATCCATGACCATTGGGTATATTAATAGTCTCAAATATGGTTATAGTTAGTATAATTGAAAACAATCATATTCATTAACAAAGAATTGGTTTTTATTTGATTTAAACAAAACTCACTAGACCAAGGGGTTTTTGTTACATTCATAACCTAGATATGTGAATTATCATGAAAAATAAAACCTCATAAGAAAATTGATTTACTAAAAACCATTAAAATCCACATCCCCGACACATTTCATTCTAAATTTTCATCAAAAACTTAATTTCTGTGTTTTTCTATAACATTCAAGTAATTTATTAAGAAATTGAATTCTAATAACTTCTTATTCGAAACACAAAATAAAAAATTCTAAATATCAGTAAACTTTACACAATCAATTGTAAACTAGATAAATAAAATAAAAATAACTCCATTCCATGTGGATTGATCCTTTACTACTACTATACATATTAAGATAATTTATGTTGGATTGTAGAAAATAACAGTTTAGCAGAAACGATACCACCTACCCACACCATGGATTGAAACATTATGGATTGCATCACCATAAGCACAACCAAATGATATTATAAACTAAAAATTCAACCTGTGTGATGTCTGTTCACCAATAATATCACCCTCCATTTATTAAAAAGTTTGACAATGGTATCCTATATAATCACTGATGAATAGGATCCCTTTGACTGTTATTTTCTATAATATGATTTATATAACAGTAATTAAATATATTTTTATATATAATATATATATATATTGTAATTATACTTTGGTTTATTCTTGTATACAAATTTATTATTATATATATCTATATATAGTGAGATATATATAGTTATATGAACTATATAAATAAGTATATAAAATCATTAAAAATAGTCGATATTTAAATTATGATATTTATATTCATATTATATAATCAATAATATATATATATATATATAATTATATGAGTCTATTTACATATATTTATATATATGATTCCATATATTAGAATATATGAATAATATATTGTAATATTTTAATATATAAAAGGTATTTTTAAAAAATACCTTTCATATAAAAAAAATTATTATCAATCTTATTTTCTTATTTTATAGAACAAATGGTCATGAAATTTTTATCATTCAATAAAAATATTTAATATAGAATTTAAATTTGATAAGAAGATTATACGAAAATATAATATATTTAAATTTCATTTAAATATTTATATAAATATATGAATTAATATATTTATATTTAATTATATTTATATTAATATATATAGATATATATATATATATACATATATTAATATAACTATTAGTGTTGTGATGCATCTATGGTTTGATATTGTTTGAAAAGGTCACAGTGCGATAAATGAAAAAAGTAAAAAGGGTAATCAATATGGATATGTATATAAAAAATGCATGTGTATGTATGTATGCATGCATATATGTATATATGTGTTTGTATTTATGTCTAAGTGTGCCTAAGTATATATATGTTTATGTATGTGTATATGTATCTATTTATGTTTGTGTGTGTGTTTGTCTTTGTATGTGTATGCTTTTGTGAGTACAAGTGTGTATGTGTATTTCTGTGTTTTTGTGTATATATTCATATTTATGGGTATGTACATATATGTATGCATATATATCTTGATCTATGTATGTATGTATTTATAGGTAAGTGTATGTATGTGTATATAAGTGTATGTGAGTATATATTATTATGTATATGTATGTATGTATATGTTTCGATCTCTATGCATGTGTATGTATGTGTATGTGCATAAGTTCACAATTGGTAAACCTTGGAGTTATAGATTCTAAATGTTGAAAATCATTTTGAAATTATGAGGTCCAACTGGTGAACCCTCTCTATGTTCTCACATGAATAGTTATTTAGATATATCAAGCATCACCTATCTAACTCTCTTCGAACAAAGTTCATATAATTTGATCACACAATTTGATTCCATGTTCCCATGTAACTTCTTATGTTCTTCACACATATATGATAAAATCAAACACTATACATCAAGCCATACGTTGAAAAAATGGTCTATATCCATGAGCATGGGTTCCACGATTATGAACGTCTACTATTGCAAATTCGACCTTTAATAGAAAGTGATGATAATGGGGGGGGGGTCATTATCTTCCTATAAATAGTGCGGATAAAGGCGTCCTTTACCAGTGAAAACAAAAAAAATGATAAAGGGGGGCCTTTTTCAGTGCTTGAAAAAAACTAATCATAAATGGGGTGGGTCCCTTTATCAGTGCTAGAAAAAAACACTAATAAATGGTTAGGGAGTCAGAAATTTTTTACTACCACTGATAAAGGCCCCCATTTTCTACGGTTTTTTACTAGCGCTAATAAACTGTATATTTCATAAAACAATATTTTAATAAAAATAATATAGTAATACTTAAATATATTTATATTTATTTAAATATAGTATATTTTTTAAATATGATTTACATATGGAAAGATATTCATTTTCACCATGTATATGTGTTATTTACTAAAAATTACGTATAAAATAATTAGAAAATAATATTAATAAATACACTCCTAATTATCATGTAATATTTATTTAAAAAAAATTGAAAAAAAAAACAAATAAATTATTTAATGAATGGTCTAAGATATATTAAATATATGAGTTGAACATTAAATGACCCACACATTTCATACGGGTGTCTGTTTGGTCTCTACCACATACCAAAAAAATAAAGAGAATTTATCTATAACATTTTAATTGGGGATGACATGTTCAATCTTTTTTGAGTTCAATATGGCCTTGATGAAATCCAAATCTGAGTTTTTAGTTATAATACCCTATTTTCATAATATTTGATACTACTTCAACTTCATTTAAAAATGTTTTTTCCTTTTTCAGAACTGACTAAATTTATTCCCAGAGAATACATTCATATAGGGATTATGGATTTTAAATTTTATCATTTTTCCTAATATAATTTTATTTATAATTAAATATATGAGTATTTTCATTTATTTATATTAAAAAATCAATTGTATAAATAGATATTTAGACATATTTAAATAAAAATGTATTTTTAAATATATAATCCAAATATAAATAAATACTTACAATTCATTTTATTTAATGTAAAATCATATCCATTTTATTTACATTATAAAAATTCATTAATATGTATATATATACATATAAAAGTATTGTTTATATATAAACACGTGTTTATCAATAAAAAAAATATATTTATATACATACTATTATATATGTAAATAGATACATATTTATGAAAATGTTTTTATGTGTTTGTGAGAAATATAAATGTGTATGTGTGTGTATAAATATGTGTTTATGTGTATGCGTATAAATGTTGGGTATATAAATCATATAGAAATTTATTTTTATAGATATATCATTAACATTAAATATATTTTATAAATTTATATTTAGTAAATTTTTTTAGAGGTGGAGCCTCGGTCAAAGACCAAGGCAGTATTTATTGCTCAAAGAAAGGAGTTACAAAAGACTGAAAGACGGAATATTATTACAATCCTTATCATAAAAGGGGAGCGAAACATCAGGCAACTCATCAAGCCAGGTAACATCCTGATTGACCCCTTTGTTTTGCAAGACAATCAACAACCATGTTCACTTCACGAAACACATGTGTGGCAATGTAATCGAGGTCCATGTGCGAAGCAAGGCATTTCATCCGTTGAGGGGTAAGCGGCCATGCGAGGTGCTCCACCCCTTTCCAAATAGCTTGAACAACAGTGGTTGAATCACATTCAATACATAGCTTGTGCCAACCCTTTTGTTTGGAAAAGTTTACCACATGAATAACAATCATAATTTTAGCTTCCAAAGCTGAGGTCGTGCTACATCCACCGAAGAAGAATCCAAGGCATCTACCAAGGGAGTATCTAAAAATGGAACCACAACCTGCCGAACCCGGGTTTCCTCTAGAGGCACCATCAACATTCACTTTGATCCATCATAGAAGTGGATCTTTCCAGAAGACCTCAAAGGTGTGTCGAGGTTGCCTATAAGATCCCGCAATCTAAAGGTAGTGAAGAATATCAAAATCGCCAACAGAGTTGTCACAATGATCTTTCTGAAGAGAAGTAGCATCCTTGATGGCAATGAGAATATGTGTTTTACCTATATTGAAACTGAAAGCACAATTATTATGAATGAAGTTATTTCTGTCATACCAGATCACATACAGGAGTTCCGCCACTGCAGTCAGAAAAAGATTCTAGATTTGCTTCGAAGAGTCCCAATTAACGCAGAGCTGCAAATGGGAGTTGATAGTAGCGGGAATACACCATCTACAACCAAAAATGTCAAAAGTGAAATTCCAAAGAGCTATAGCTATAGCACAAGACAAAAACAAATGGTTTACATCCTCGCGATGTTGATTTCATATATGACATCTAGATCAAAGAGGAATCCCAAAATATTAAAGGCACACATCAGTGGGGACCCTATTATGGGAAACATGCCAAATAAGAGTAAGTCTCAAGGGCTTGATCCAAGGTTTATTAAAGTCTTTCAACCAAATAAATTTAGAAATAGAATTGTTGAAATTGTTTTTGTAGAATCTTTTGGAGTTAAGGACTCCATTAAATGCAGGTTCCCAAATGAGGAAATAATCCGTGTTAGAGAAAGGATAGTTGTCAACGATGTGACTGATGTGATTTGGAAGGGAGATGTTTTGGGAGTTAATAACATCCCTAATAGTGTAGTTGGTGTTTCTAGGAGAAGTGGTGGATGTAAATATTGAGATTAAGGGGACACCAGACCAGTTGTCCATCTAAAAATTCAAAGAGGAATTAGCACTAACCGTCCATATAGAGTTATTCATGATATTAAGAAAAGAATTTCTAATGGAGGACCATATGGAAGAGTTGATGTGACCAAGTTTTCCATTTCAAATCTTGGTAACAAATATTTTCTTGAGGAAGTACAGAAAATCAGAGTTGTTATGAATCAGATTCCAAGTCATCTTCGCTTGAAGAGATTCATTGAAAAGCTTAAGGTTCTTGATACCAAGACCACCCTTGTCCAAAGGTTTGCAACAAGTGACCCAAGGAATGGTGAAAAGTTTTCTTTCAATCATACTACCAGACCAAACAATATTTTATATATAGGCATTGATTTTCTTGAGAAGGCTGGAAGGCCAATTGTACATCCTCATTGAGTAAACCATCTTGGAGGCCACCGTAGATTTAAAAAGACAAATTCTGCCAGCCATAGAAAGAGATTTACCCTTCCAAGCTAAAAGTTGATTGGTAATTTGATCAACAATATTGTGAAAATAGATGGATTTTGGTCTTCCCCAAAATATGGGAAAACCCAGGTATGTGAAAGGAAAAAATCCTTCTTTGATCCCTAGAAAATTAATGATGTGACTTTTTCTAGTGGGGGAAAAGTTCTTCCCAAAGAAAACAAAGGATTTGTTCCATCTTATTGCTAAACCCTAAATGTCTTCATAAAGAGCCAGAGCACTTTTGAGGATTTTGATGTTCCTTTTACCACCATTTAAAAATAAAATAATATCATCAGCATATAAAAGATGTGTAGGAACATTAAAATTTATGGAATCCTGAATGGGATTAATCTTGTTTTGATTGGTAAGGTTCGTAAGAAGTCTACTTAGATAGCATTCGTTAGAAAAAAGGATGGCAGAAGGAGGATCACCTTGCCTAACTCCATTATGTAATTTAAAGAAACCTTTCGGGGTCCCATTGACAAGAACAGAAATTGAAGCCGAATTAAGTAAGGTGCGGATCATGGAAGTAAAAGTATTATTGAACCCAAAGCCTTCAAGAACTTTTAAAATAAAACCCCAATCCATGGTGTCAAAAGCTTCCCTAATGTCTAATTTGATTGCCACACTGCCTCCTCTAGTAACCTTATTCAGCAGATTCGTGCATTCTAAGGAAAGGTAAATACAATCTTGAATTGTTATTCCTTTGATAAAGCCAATTTTGTTTCCAAGAAACAATTTTATTAGAAATAGATGTAAGTCTGTTAGTAAGGAGTTTAGTGATAATTTTATAGAGGGTGTTGATGAGAGCAATAGGCCAAAAAAGATGGATCTCAGCGGCATTTCCCACTTTGGGAATAAGAGTAAAAAATTGAGCATTTATCCCATGAGGGAGAACACCATTGGAGAAGAAAGATTTAACCAATTTAAAAACATCATCCCGAATGAGATCCCAATAATGTTGGAAGAAGCCGTTGTTGAAACCATCAGGTCCCGGGGCACTATCAGGTTTGAAACTAAACACAGTGTCCTTAATTTCATGATCCATAGGTATGCTTAAAAGGAAATGATTGTCCTCAGCAGTGACCATATTAGGGATGATATCAGGGAGAAGATTCTTGCCAGCCTCCGGACCATTGAAAAAATTATAAAAGTAATCCACCACATGGCTAGCAATGGCATCCTCAGTGTCAAGAAGAATATCATCAGCTTGAAGAAAAGAAAAAGGCCTACTGGTTTTCTTTATTCTTTGGAGGGAGTAGTAAAATTTAGTGTTTCGATCACCGTCAGAGAGCCATTTGGTTTTAAAGATTTGTTTTCGCATGTTTTCTTTGAGCTTCAAAAGAGATTTAAGCTTCAATGAAGTAGTTATTTCAGGTTGAGGATCAAGAGAGAAATCAGTGCAAGTATTAGATCTTTGAATGCGAATGAGGTCATTCTCGAAAGAGGAGATGTCTACATCAAGTTTTTTTTGTTTTAGAAAAGCACCAACCCTTGAGATGCTGTTTAAGAAGTTTTAATTTAGCAATGCATGAAAAATAATTATTTTTTCGATGCATGCCATCCCAAAAATCTTTATTGTGTAAGAACAATCTGCGTCCGTAGTCCAAGAAGTGTTAAATTTAAAAGGGAGAGGAGATTTTATTCTAGTGGAGACGAGGTTGACAAGAATAGGGTGATGGTCAGAGTTTATCCTGTGTAAGGTGATACTAGGAATGTAGTTCCATTTATCAAGGGCAGCAACATTAGTAAAAGCTCTGTCGAGTTTACTAGCTACTACCCTATTGAGGCATTTTCTATACCAAGTATACTTAACACTAGTGAGATTGATTTCAATAATATCACAGTCCTCAATGGAGGCCTTAAATTCTCTAGTAGAGATAAGAGAGTGTGCCGGTCCAATCTTTTCACTCGGGAGAAGAATGGCATTGAAATCACCAAGCACAAGCCAGGAATCCTGAATAGATCTAGATAGGGTGAAAAGGTCATTCCAAAGGGCTATTCACTCTTGATATCTATTCTTAGCATATATCATTGTGCAGAAAGTGTGAATACCATCAGAGGAAAAATCACAAGTAAACAGTTGGTCAGATGTTTTAACAATATTAATAGACTGTAAAGAAGAATGACAGAAAATCCAGAGAGTTTCAGTAGACGATCCTTCCTTGCACACACCAAGGAAGTTGTAACCAAAAGAGTACAAGTGTAAAAATTTCGAAGAAAAATTAGTTTTTGGCTCAGCAATAGCAAATAATTTTGGTTTATGGGTCAAGATAATTCTCTTAAGCACAATAAAGGTGTCAGATTTTGCTATACCCTAACAATTCCAAAATAAACAATTCATTTGAACCTACGTTTGGAGTTAGAACTCCCTTTTTTGACCCATATGAGCCCTTTTTCCTTGTTGACCTTTTGGTTCCATGAGAGGATCTTGGGATGGATTATTTTCCCAATTTATTCTTAGAAGAAGCAGCGGAGATATTAGATTCATTTTTAATAGCATCGTCATGGTTTTTCTCCAAAGAGATTGTGGACCCATGCAGGGTCATTGATAAATCCTTTGGAGGTGATTCAGGTATGAGAATATCAGAGGTGCTGGTGGAGACAGTCACAGTGCCCATAAGGCCCACTGCCACTGTCTGACCGTTTAAGCATGGCACCTTTGAGGTGGTATGCATTTCATTGGCAGACAACACCTACTCTGGGAAGTCTTTAGTATTTTTGGTAAAGTTAGTCTCCAAGTTCTGAATCAAATGGGTATCCTTTGAGAGAGACTCAGGCTGATCAGATCGACCATGTTGCCCATGTGAGCATAAAAGATCCTTGACAGTGAGTTATAAACTCACTGTAGTAGGAGTATCTTTATTATCACAGCAAGTGGGAGATGAGTAGTTACCTGCAACCACCAGTGTCTGCTTACCTGCATCCAAAGCTACTTCCACTTGAATACAAGTTTCTTCCTGATGTCCATCGCACAAATAAATAGGGTGGCTCGAGTCGTGGGGGTCAGGTTCCATGTTAGACTGCTCAAGGATGGCCAGCACCATGGTTTCAATCTCATCCCTTAAAGTGATATCAATGGCTTCCGATTCCTCCTCCTCCACCATATCCGACAACTTGACACCAGAGGTCTCTCTCGAATGGGCTGATTTTTTCACCCATTTCACATTATTATCAGCCTTGTCGGAGGAGGCAACCTGAGGTTTCTTCTTTTTGTGGACCTGAGTCCAGTCATCAACCTTCGGTAGCTCCTCATGGTTTTGCACTTGGCTCTTCATGATGAGGAAATTATTAAGAGAATGCCCCATGATTTTGCATAGATCACAGAAAGGAGGCTTGTATTCATATTTCAATCGTACCTCAGTTTTATATTCATTGTTGTTGAAGGTCACGACATCTGGCATCTTATGCTCCCAATTGATCTCGACCAACACCTGCGCGTACAATCCGAGTTCTGCATTCAGTGTTCGATGATCAATCTTCAGTGGGTTGTCGATGAAGGAGGAAATATCACTTAAGATTTTAGGGTTCCAGAAGAAGAAGTTCAACCCATGGAATCTAACCCAGATCTACGCTGTCGTATTTCTGTGAGTGTGCGGGTTGAATGCGAAATCCCATTCGGATAATCGAAGGAACCCTTGCTTCAAATGGACGTTTCCAATCTTCCAGACATGATCCAACTCATCCTGTGAGCTAAGGAGGATGTGAAAATATCTGCGCCCGATAGGGACCAGTTTCTAGTCTCTAAATCCCCAGATGTGCGAGATCCGCAGCTTGAGATCCATGACAGGCCATGGTTTATCGCCTTTCGAATACGAGATGCAGCCCATAATAGAGAACTTATAGAAATGTAAACATTGTTGTAAGGCCTTGGGGCCAGCTTCAACCGAAAATCGGCCATCTTCCATTTTTCTGCAGAGTAAAGATTTTTTTGAGGTGCTTGTGCATAGATCTGTAGATTTAAGAGCATCGAGGAAGGAGATTGGCTTAGGTTTATCATTCGGTACATCTTCATCCTTCCTCGCCAATATGGCACCGCCCCCGCAGGCTTTCTCCCAGTCCCAGTCCAGAACGAAACCTGACATCTGAACAAAGGATTAAAATTCACACCACGCGTGATCGAAGAGGATGAACCCTAGCCTCCGCGAGGCCGCTGCTGAGAGCTCTCGTGAGGCCATCATTAGACGCTCTTATAATAAGATATCTGTGAAGGTGGTGTAATCTCTAATAGATCGTCCTTTTCAAAGGAACCTATATATTTAGTAAATATTTATATATATTTTATATGAAATTTTATCTAAATACATAATTACTTGTAAATAAGTATAAATATATATGTAAATATATATACATATAAAAATATATGTAATGTAGAAAATTTATATCTCAATATATAGACATATTTTAAAAAATCATTTAAAAGTAATTATACAAATCATATGGAATTGATTATTATCCATTTTTTTGAACAATACCTAACGATTTTTTATAAGTTTAATAATATAATAATATATATATATATATAATAAAAAAATATATATAATTTTAATATATACATATGTGTGTGTATTAATAAATATAAATATATTCTAATATATATAAATGCATATTAATATATGATATAATTAAATAAATATATTTGTAAATATATATATATATATATACATATCACATAGTTCAAAATATATATGAATAAGTAGAATTTTTTTTAAATATAAAACAAAACCTGATTGACATAATTGTAAAGGGCATTAAAATGCAGAACAGAGGTCATAAATTCAATTTTCATCATGAGAAGTTGTTTGAGGGGGCCATTCTAGCATTAAGTAAGGGTGGGTGAGTGTTTTAATGTGCTGATAAGGGGTTGGGGTTTCATGATGGTAGGCTGGGGAGTGCAAAGAATAGAGAAAGGGTGACATTACTACTGAAAATTGAGGTGTTGTGGGGCCTAAAATGTTCCAAATTATAAATTAGTGCTACAAAATTAACTGATAAACTGTACCTTTATAACTAATTTTCAAGAACCATTAAATCCATCATTTTTTAGATATAATAAATCATTAATAAAGGATCCATTTTTCAGCGCTAAAACAAGAACTCTTAAAGTTTTCCATTATCTGTTATTTTTTCAAGAACACATAATTTTCCTATTTTAACATTTTTATGGTATTCAACGTTTTCTAAGAACTAATATATCTTATTTTTAACACTGATAATTGATGAATCTATAGTGTTGGTCATTGCTACATCATTTTGGATAAAGTTCATTTAGTGTGGAACCTGGTCCACAGTGGAGATATAGTTATAAACATAATGCTTGTTGGAATAATCTAGTCCATGTGGGTAACCTATAACCATGGTCATAGAGACTATAGATATAGGTCCATTTTTTTAAAAGGATTTCATTGAGTTTATATCTCTCGTCTCCTATATATAAACCAATATATACTACCACTAAGCTATCTAGATTTTATTTATATACAAATACACAAACACACACACACATATATAAACAAATTTATTTATTATTATTAAATACATTATAATTTTGATCGATCTATAATTTTTTTTAGCCATGGTCATAAATGATTTTGGCTACAATGTCAGGATATTGGGACTGTAGCCATGGTAAATAGGACCCCATAGCTACAACCCCTTATCTATCAACCCTATATCCATTATCCTTGATTCCCATGGATAAAGGCCTTCTATTTCCACAAACTCTAGTAGCTCATGGCTATAGTCTTTGACCACACCACCCTATAACCATGGGTTTCAACACCTATGTTTACATACCTTCTATTACCACGAGCTAACACCACCAGTTTAAAAATCCCCAAAACTACTATTTTATTACAATGTGCATGAATATCTCATTTCTATAAGGTCTTTAAAATTCCATTTTCATGGGAAATATTATTCCTTATATTAGCATGGGTAATGATATATCCATCTGAAACGACTACTCATGAATATATGTCACCTATATCCACGATATTTTTCTCTCTCAGTAATAGGTGCCTGATAACAATGAACAAACTCGATTGTGGCTATAGGTCTATTTATACTATCTTTATGTCAGTAGTGATTGTATAATACATGTGATATATGAAAAGAGTGATCTATTATTCACTCACTACCATAATAGGTAGATCATAAAATATGGGTTATATAACATAACTATTTTATTCTTATTATAATATTTTTCATAAGAACAAGTACCACACTTGGAAACTGGTGCCACTTATGAGTATTTCGTTCTCTAATACATATCATAGGGATATAATGGTCAACAAACATTCCATTTTCCAACAAAAAAATAAAATCAGTCTTTAATTACTCTATCATAATTATCAAAATATATGAGATGAAATAATTTAAATTATCATATAAATATCATATTACATTATCAATTCCCTATACTTTTCACCACTATACGTGGAATCTCTTGTCCCATAGATATTCTAATGGAAATTTCCCATATTTTACTCTCCACAATACAAGCATTATCCTAACATGTTATTTTATGGTGTTCAGGTCAATGATTTTTTCAACTTCTATCTCACCACTCCTTGATACATTGATTGGACTACCCAATATAGAATTAATAATCCATATATCAATAACAATTGACTCTATGATTCATCTATTCCTACTTTGGTATTCAACTTATAATGACTCCAACTCTAATAGTCTAGAGCCAATGGTAGCTCAATTAAACTTTCCTAATATACTAGGAATACCATCCCAATGTAAAGACTAGTTTAGTAATCTTGGTAAAAAATATATAGAATATAACTACTCATTATAACTGAAAACATAAAATTCTCAAAGTCTTTTCTTTCCGAAAAATGTTATTCATCATAGTGTATCCAAGAATATCGATCATAAAACACTTAATGGTATCATTGGGAAAATAAAATATAAGAAATGGGAAAGTTCATATAATCCACAAGGGTAAGAATATAATTTAATATATCATGAATAAATAAGAATAATAAACATGGAAAGGTAAATAACTCTTAAACATACAATTTAATCAGTTAAAATAGAATAATATTATAGAAATAAGTGATGTAAAAATAAAGCAATATAAATAATCAAATAATTTTAAAAAGTAACCTATGAAAAGATAACTAATCTAATAATCACATGGACATCAATAAATTATCTATTAATGAGGTAATTCATATTTCTAAAAAATTTGAACATATTATCAAGATGTTTTACAAGTCTGTTTAAATATGTGGGATGAAACAATTATAAATTGTAAAATTGATTTCTCTTTTGAGATATGTAGATGCATAGATGGGATAATTATAGACGAGGACCACCCATAAAAGACTAATTATAATAAATTCATTATATGAAAGGGTAAAAAAATCAACAAGAAAAATTATTACTGAAAAATTACACATAAAATGCTAATATTTACACCACCAAAATAAAAATTATCATATATCATCAAGAGTAATGTTGTGAATGCTAATAAAATAAGAACCATCATTCAAAGTCACCAAAAAATGATTCACATCGCTACGTGAGGCGGTAGTCCGCCTTACACAAGAGTGATGTAATCATTTCCCCCACACAATGAAAAGTAAAATGTATATGTTATATCATAATTACATATGTATAATCTTTTCAAAAATATCATTTAAATATATTCAATCCATAATTATATCAATCCTCTAATGCTGGTTATTTAAAATGAATTTCATAGGTTCACGTGGTGGTACTCTACCGTACACATGATCGATAATTTCATTTCCCATTTTATGGAAGTAGATATGGATGTGGGTTTGTAAATTTCCATAATAAATTGTAATTATATTTCATATAATTTTTTTACTATTCTATCCTAGATTGAGAATGTTTTAATGTGTTGGAAGAAGAAATAAAACAAATTTGAATGTTTATGAATTTTACCACTTCTTCGGAGAGTCTCTATTTGTTAATACCTAAATACATTTTAAGAGGGACTAATAATTAAAATAATGATTCTAATACATTGGGTGGGAATTAATGAATGTATTTTCATTGATATTGGCTATAAAAAATGGTTTTGTATGTGTGAAGATGACAAGAGATGGGGTGACATTTTATAAGTGCGGTGAGTGAGACACTTGTAATTTTTTAAAAGTAAAACGTGTACACAAATTTTTCAGATGCGAGAAGGATTCAATATAGTATATAATCTATATTTTAAGGATATAATGTTACTATATTTCCATAAATTGCATAATTTACAAGTCTAATGGTTATTTTATCCTTTATCTTTTTAGATTAACCCTATGAAATCCCATATTTATCTTAACAGCGTTAATTAATATTTACTATTTAAACTATTCACTATTGTAAATTAAATTGGATGAAATATTTGATAATACAAATTATTATTATTCCAAATATGAAATCTTCCTTGAAAAATTCATCTCATTGATGTGGAATAATTCAATTTTAAACTATAGGGTATACACGATGAAAGGGCGGGTTTCTAATAAGAAATATTTCTTATATATATAATGATTTAATTCAAAAAATAAACATAAAATTGATTAAAATTTCCCAAATTAGTTATATAATAATATTATTTAAGTAATTTTACTTTAAAACTAATATATAATTTAAATTTACCTTGTAAATAATTTAAATGAAAATAGAGGTTACAAATAAATCAATATTTTTCACTATTAAAAAAATTATAATCATTTTAGACATTTCTAAATAATTTACCCAAAGATATTATTTACTTGAGGATTTAAAAAATGATGTTTATTTTTCTAAATAAAATTTCCTAAATTTTGAAAAAAAATAATTTTTATTTATGTGCACAAAGCATGAAAAATTAGAATTTAACAAAAATACAATTTTTCTTTAAACATTACCTTATCTGTAAAATAGATATAATTTTTTATCTAATAAGTAAATAAATAGTGAATTTATTTTATACATTTGTAAAAATTATAATTTTCATAATTTAGTTACTATTATTCATATGTAAAAACTTAATGTATAGTTAATGATGGTCATGTTTAAATAATAATATTTTAATACAGTATAGAATATTATTTTTAACTAGTTTGGTATGAATTAGAAGATAAACATAGTGATTCAGGTAATATAATCTAGTATTGGTGTTTCATGGATATAAATATATTGAATATATTGTATTTATTTAATCATGAATATATCATAATATCTTGGTGTGTTATTGTGACAATCCGACCTAGATACCCTCCCAATTTGGTACCTGAGCTGACCTGCGACATACCCAAAGGGCATTCCCGATCCCCATAGGCTAATGAATTTTACCCAAGAATAAAAATACTAGATGGAATGACTTTATAGAACCTAAATAAATACCATGATATATATATATATATATATATCTTTTAAAGTGGAATAGATAAAATATTCCATAACTAAAATAAGATATAGGAAATGATACAACTCAAAAAAGTTAGAACTTCCCAAATACAAATTCGGAAATCAATGAAAAACTAAATTAAGAAACTAACTACTCCATGTTATAGAATGGAAAACTCCCACTATCTCAATACCATCTACCAATACAAAGCTGAAAAAAAATTTCACCACCTCATTGTGGTGCCTTACCATTCCCTACATTGAAAGACATACAAGGGTCTACACACCACAAGATATTTTCATAGGTTGTGATATAACATGATCAGTAGGATCCCACCTAGGTGTTCCATAAAAATTATTTGTACACTAATATAAACATGCTCAAATTTAATGAAAATCATGCATGGTAAAAATTTAATGTGTTTTTAAATAAAGGGAATAGAAAAAAATTCATTTTCCTCTTTTCTTATTTCCAAATAAAACGAGGTAAAATAGTTTCAATGAATTTAATATACATACATCAACAAAATTATATAAAATAATACCAAACAATGTATTATATATCATATCAAATCTAAGGTAGTAAAAACTAAAACATTACAGTCCAAAATATTTCAAATCTCCCAAAGAACATACAACGTCGTGCCGAAGATCACAGTAGGTCAAGATTGTTAGGACACTCATTTTACCAAAATAGATAATCATGCACATCAAGAGACAAGACATACGAGTCAAATATTGGTAGTAGAGGAACACCATGAAAAGTTAACCATCCAATAATTTCATTAAATTCCCTAGAACTATATGCCTATGGGGGAGATTAATTCCCAAAGAGTGAACCCCCTTACAGTATTAAAAAATGAGGATTATTTCTAAACCATCCACTAATGTTCCCAAGGCATCAAATTTTCTCTAATATCAAAATAATTTCATCAAGACAATTATTTGAAAACATTTTATAAACCAATTTAATAATTTTTTTAAAATAAATTTTCTTTTACCAAAAATAAGTTAAAAGACATCATTTATAAAAAAATAATTCCCACACAAAAATTCATCATTCAGTCATGACATTTATTATATATTTATTTTTTATCAAAAACAAGTGAAATTAAGTTTATCTGATATATGATTGATAGATAACTTCCTACCTCAAAACACAAGTTTTACATGTGCACAACAGGATACTCCAACATGAAAGAACACAGTGATGACAAAGGAGGCCCTTGAATCAATCCAAAAATCATAGAATCATGTCAAAAAACAAAAATATTTTGAGGGGAATATTTATCACAACATACATCAAAGAATGCAAACCAACCACAAAAAAACCAAAAAAGGATAGGACCCTAGAAAAATACCACAAAATATATATTGAATATAATCACAAGAATCAACATCATAGGCCAATGTATCAATAAACGTAGTGCCACAATGCCACCCTAGTCAAGGAAAATGAAGAAGTTGAAAGGATCTATTACTCATAGAAATGAAACCCAATCTCCCAAAAAACATAACTCGAAATTATTGCATGGCATGAAAAAAATATTTATGTCATGTAATCCTATAATCTGAATTTTTATAAAAACACATCATGTTTTAGAATCCATTTTAGATCATAAAAATAAGGGATACAAATTTCATCCCTTGGTAATTTCACCCATTTATAATATGACCAGTAAAAGGTGACATCATCTTTTAAAAATACCTGATTAACCATTTATAATATCAAACAATATAGATAAATATCTGAATATAGAGGATATTATGTAGATTTTCCAATGACAAGAAAAGATTCCCTTTTTTAGAATCAACAGAAAACCCATTATTAGAAATCACGTGAATCATGAAATTCATTTCTGAGATACATAAATTTAATTTCAAAAGATTTAAAAAATAATTGTTATTACTTGGGACTTCCATAACCAAGCCTAAATTGTTCTTGTGATCATGATTGTATTTTGAATAAACAAAAATATCATCCATGAATACCAATAAAAATGTATCGAGACATAATGGAATAACTAATTCTTCAATGCCATAAAAAACAAAACATCATTAATCCAAACATATGGAATCATATGATATTCTATAAGAAAATACCCACTCTTTAACATCATCTTACATTAATTGAAATCTTTATCTTTGAGAATATGATAACCTGACCAAAGATCAATCATTGAAAAACTCTTGTCCCCCGTTAAATGAACAAAAAATAATACAAACAAGGAAAATGGAACATGATATTAATAATTACCCAATTAAACTATAGATAATAAAAAAAAAATTTGTGTGAACCATCCTTCGTCTTGGTAATGAGAACAAGGGATTCCAAGGGTGAGAAACTAGAGAGAACAAAACCATTCCCCATCATGTTGTCCATCTAAATATTGAACTCGTTTGGATATGCTTGGGATATATGATAAGAAGGTATCAAAACTGGATTTGTATATGGAAGAAGGTCAATCCTAAACCCTAAAAAACTATCCTGAGAATGATCAGAGAAATTTGAATGGGAAACCATCAATAAAATATCAAAAAATAGTGGGAAGATAAATAAAAGTGAAAACATCTACGGGATTGACTGCAATAGTAAACAACAAACTTCTGAGATCTAGGTGGGAATGTCCTACATGATGAGTTAGTGTATCCCATTCTCCCTTAAAAACCCATGATCTACCAATGAAAACTATAAAATAGACATAAAAATAGATTCTAATCAACCTCAACATGTTGAGAAACAAGACAATCCACCCTAATGATGAAATCAAATAGACCCAGACCCTGAAAAAGTAAATCCAATATTACCTCCATATGATCTATTTATAGTGAACAATAAGGGCACAAAAACCTCTTATTTTGCACTACCCAAGAGGAATTTATAACTCCATAAAAAAAATCATGATCTCTGTTGAGAGTTTAATCATATAAAAAAATGGCCAGATATACAAGATTGGGAAACACATGTACCAAATAATGTAATCTCTACTAAAGATGCATTAAATATGGCCCCTAAATTTTTTTCAACACCTAAATATAACTCTATATGAATCTCATTTACTAAAAATAGGTTATTTAATCATAAGTCCTATGGATGAAACCTTTTAGTCTTTGAAGGTTCTAATTTTTCCACAAAATCCATTTGATATGACAACCTCTTACCATAGTGAAAAATAGACATAGACTAATAGAAATACTAAAGATGACAATAACATCCACAACTTTTCCACATCATTATAGGTGAAAGACAGTAATTCAACTTCATTCCATACTTTCCTCACTAATATAAATTCAATAGAAGACCACTAACTAAAACTAGAGGATTTAAAGTGGTATTCCACTGAGTACCACCTCCACCACTCAAACGACATGGATTTCACTTCCTCTTCTTTCCCTAGGTGTCACTAAGGCATCCACTCGGTGGAGGATAAGGGGAAGAATAATAAACCCTACCTTCCATATTCATATCTTACATCATCACCCTATCCACTATCTCTGAATATTACAAAAGAATCATTATAAATACCAATGGTGTGATATCTGGTGGAAATTTTTTTAAAACTTATAATCTTTCATATGGTCATACTTTACCACAACTGGTGAAAAATTAATCAACTTAGCAAACTGATAGGTGTATTCGTACACCGAATTATATCTCTTCTATAAAGAGAGGAACTCTTGAGGATTTTTTATCATCATAGAATTTTGAAAAAATGATTAATAAGTGGGTTTTGATGCCCTTACTATCGAAACATACAATCCTTTATGCTCATACCATGGAATCCCACCATCAATTTCTAGATTCCTCAAGTATTAATTCCAAAAACATTACCTTGGTACTATCAAGAATATAAAAATATAAAATATCTGATCAATATTATCTTATTAGTCTTATGAATCTTGAGGTTCATTTTTAACCTCAATGGATGGTGAAATATCATGTAAGAACACCCATGATAGATCTTTATCTCTTACATCTCCTAGATGAAACTCAAAAATTGTTTTATGGACTTGTGGAATATTCTTGAAGAATGAATGAACTACCCACATGATAACCTCGATACGATTTTTATCTAGAGGCAGAATCCCTTGAAAAGAATCAAATTCACTCTCCTAAGAAACCCATAGAAGATGTCCAAGAGGAATACTTTTACACAATGAAACAAAATAAATGATCAAAAAATAGAATAATATTAGTTTTAACTGGATAACCGTAAGAAAAAACACATATTTTTATCAATAACTCAAAATTGGAGACACACATCCCATCATTCCATGGTCACTTGAGTCCCTATATGGAAAGAGTATTCCGAAAACATACAAAAACCTACCTCTTAAGTCCCAAAAGTCCCATCTTCAGTCTACCAAATATACCAAGATAACGAATCTTGATGATAAACCACCCTATGATACAAAACTAACACGAAATCAGCCAGAAACCCTCTCAATATAGTACCCAAACAGACCCATAACATACTCAAAAAGAGTTCACAATCCCCATGGTATGGTTACTAGAACCGATACATAATACAGAAACTATAGGGAACAATTTCTCCATATGTGAAGAAACACCATCAAATGTATATAAGTAACATAGTGAATCTGTGGAAGAGATAAAATAATCAATAACTAAAAGAAGATAATGGAAATGATAATTCTAAAAAATAAATCATAATATCCCAATTTAGAAGTAAAAAATCAAATGAAAACAAAAATAATAAACCAATAACTCGATGGGATAGCAGGGGAAATTCCCACCATCTCAACAAGAGCTACCTAGACATAGCCGATTGAAACATCGCCACCTCACTATAGAGCCTTTACATCTCCTGTAGAGAAATTAATACAAATGTATACAAACTGTTTAAAGGTTTCACAGAGTGTGATATGGTAGGATAAGTTGGATTCAACCAAATTTTTATATAAGAAGTCTCTGTAAAATAATCTAATGAATACGAAATTCAATGAAAACAAGGCATGATAAATTGTAAAACTATTTATATATAGAAAAAATAAAAAATAAGTCATTTATTATTTTCCTTATTTCAATATAAATCTAGGTCAAATAGATTCAAATAATTTCATTTATATATATATATCAAAGAATATATATCAAATAAAAACAAATCATGTGTCACTTATCATATATAATCCATGGCGGTATAAAGAAAAACAGTTCAATCCAAAATAACCCAAATCAAACAAATCATAGGAAATATCACTAAATGGATCAAACTATGTTAGGATATATAATACACTCATATATAATCTCATACCTTAATCCCCTATACATATACAAGAAATCCATATAGTAGAGGAATACCCCATAAAGTGAACCCTCTAGTAAAGTATATCATGTCCATAGTAAAACGGGCCTAGGGAGAAAAGAAAAACCATATATTAAAGTACCTGATAGTATAAATGGATGATCACTTCTATTATTTCTTCTACCTGAGTACCCATGGATTCCCATGTGCTCAATTTTCCAAAATATATTATGAAGTCCATGTTTTGAAATCATTTCATAAATCCATTTCATAATTTTTTTAGAAATACCATTTCATTAAAAAGAAAATTTGAAAACCATATTTTATAAAAAATTTATTTCCACACAATAAATCCATCATTTAGTCATTCCATTTATGTTTTAAATTTTATTAGAAAAATCCAGAGAGTTGTAGTTAATCCAATATACATTAGATATTCAACCACCTAACTTAAAACTGAGGTCGTACATGCTTCTACCGTTATAAAAAAAATTAGGAAAAATGAAAATGATTATAATGAAGGATATAGAATCAATACCCACATCTACGAATCAATTCAAAAGAAAAAAATTGAAAGGAAAATAGATCACAACATTTCATTAAGAAACATCACCCATCGGACCGTAGCAAACAAAAGACCATCCCCCAGAACATGATCACACAGTGGATCTAGAATGAGATAAATAGAATAATCATCAAGGATTAACACATATATAAATTTAGTTAATTGAATATATTTTTATCATGGCAGGAAATTAGAAAGGTTATTTTACCTAGATAGATGAAACACAACCATCCTGATGACCAAATTAATAATGAATCAATCTAGAGAGAATATAGGTCACCAAAATCAAATGGAAGAGCTCTTGGGTCAAGAGTAATGGGGATGAAGTTGAATGAAATAAGAATCATATGTTTAGAGTCATAAAAAAAATATGGTTATTAAATAGAATTTAATCCCTTTTCAATATGTGTAATCATTCATGACAAAATACACAAAAAACCCACCCCCATTTATTAAAAACTCATATTTTCCATTTAAAAGGCGTGTATAACCATTTCAATGAATGTAAATATTTAAATCGTGTATCTAGTTTGTTATATCAACTAGGAGACCATTATATGACATGTAAAAGTTTTACACCATGGTTAAAAACCATACATACTGTGTATTTTTTCTACAAACTCTATAATGTCTACATTTTAGCAAGAAAATGCAAATAAACTATAGTATTCCTTGATCATGGGGGGAAGACCCACACCATTTAACATTTCTTTTACCCATACTATGTTAAGTTAAAAAAACATACATCCCTGAGAATTAGGTTGTTTTTCCATGAGAATTATATCTAAAACTTAGAGTCCCAAAAAATACAAAAATTATGTGCAAAATGATAATATATAAAGTAAATAATTGAATGTCTAAAAGAGATATTACAATTATATTCACTTCAAATATTAGTACTCTTTGTTATATATAATATTAAATATTATGTTATTATTTTATAATATTAGGGTGTTAAATTCTACCTGCATAAATAATGTATATCCTTAAAATATAATCTTGTTATTGGAAATTAAGGGTTTGACATTTGAAAATACCATTCATCAAACACCTCATTGTAAAGTGGGTTAATAAAACATCATATTAATAAGATTGGAAGGAGAGTATGAAGGTCGTCTAGATAAACCCATATTAGGTTTCCAAATTGGAAAAAATTTATGCAATGTGAGGATATAGGCATTCAATAAATGTATAAATAAGTACATAGAGTTGTAGAGATCATTGACCAAATGAAATTGATTGATAAATGGATTGTTAAGGACCTCAGAACCATAAATTTAGTATTTATGGAAAGACCACCATTTCAATAGAAATGAAGGTGTTTTGATAGTATTATTTAATACAATCTAATTTTTGTATATTCAAGGAATTAAATTACTCTATAGGCTACCAGAAAAAAAATATACATACATGATTTCATTCTATTTCATAGGCATTATTTCATTATTGAGTTGTTATTTGATCAGTTCCCATTTCATTTCATACTTAGAGAAATAATTATCAAAAATTAATTTTTATTCATGAAATAAATTAAATATATAATTTAATTTAAAATGGTTCTTCATATATCTAGATATTTTCCAAAACCTAATTTTTATAAAAATGTATCCAATAACACCCAAAGTTTAACATAATCAAAAATATATATATATATTCAACCATAACATTCATCCCAAAAATTTGTGTTCAAACAGAACAATTTTTTTTTGATATAAGGTCACTAAATAAAAATTATATTCCCCAAACAATATAAAGTGTCTCTTAGTGTCATATACAAATATGTGAATATAAAATCAAAATCGAAGTGTCTTATATATAATGATTCATATTACATGTATATCTAGAAATCATCCCAAATAAGTACGTGATAGTAAAATATAGTACATGTTTCCCAAAAGAAAAAACAAAAAAAATGTATCTCAATAGAATCACAAGCCTCATATTCGTCACATTCTCTCCTCCTCCAAAGTGATAATCAACAACCTCTGCTATGGAGATTATCACTACCATCACTCACAACCGTATAATGTTTTTGGGACCCCAAGAAATCCCATAGGGAGTGTAAGATAACATCCCTATAGGTAACCCCCAATAAGCCTATATAATTCTAAGGGGTATAATAAAATGTGATTAATAGATGTAGGTAAGATGAAATTCATGTGTTAAATACCAAGCCGTATAACCAAAGAAAAATAAGAAACCCAAAATTTCCCCTAAAGTCTCTATGAAACAATTTCTACCTCTTAATATTGATGATATATGAAAACATAAAATGCTAACATTGAAAAACCGTACATCCATCAATATCCTATTGAAACGGCCAGACCATATAATGAATTGTGTTACATTTCGATGGCCACGTTTTAAAAACCCAAGTGTCATATATCCCACATTAATGTTGTATAATGAAGTGTATACCACATAGGGTTGGATCCAATGTGTAGAAGACGAATGAATCCTCATTGATTCCCAAGATCACCTCGATAGATTTTTTTGTAGGCCCTAGTTGGAGTCCTAGAAGCATGCGTACCAACATGTCCTACATGAGTCCAAGGAAGATGTATTAAAGGGGTAAAAGGACTGAGGAATCCGAAAAAATCAAGATCTAAGAGGCAATACTAATTTATGCATCCACTAAATCATTCAAGATCCTTAGAGATATATCCATGGAGTCTATCAATAATTCATCCATTTTAAATCATTTGACAATTCAATTCCATATGATCCTACCAACTCATTCAATAAATTTCATTTAATATCATTCAAATATTATAGATCCTTATATAATCAATTAAATTCAATTCTATCTCATGAGTATTCCCAATCATGCATTCCATTCTGATTAAAACAAGTCACATGGTTATACCCACCCATTTATCACCATTTTCTAATAAACACATCATATGGGTTAACCCACCCATTAATCAATTACAAATTTAACAGAACTCAATTGATCAATACACATATTAACCAATTTAGGATCAATAAAATATATATCAATACAAAAAAGAAAACTATCTTATAATCATCACATTCAACTCATTCCATTTATAATTGGCTTCCTATAACATGGAGATACTAGAAAAAACCCTTGTGTGTTATAACATAGATATAAACATGGAATTTTCATATGTTGCATCCCATGGGTGACATTGGTTTGATTAATAGGTTCAAACACATCACAACAGTTCCTATTAGAATCCATAATATATTTTATGACATATATTGCAAGTAACACGTTGAAAATTCAGACAGTTACAGAATGCATGGTCGACAGTGTGATGATAGATACCTCTAAAACACAACATAATAAAAAAGATAATTATATAACACATACATTAGCTTGGTAGTGGAGTTCTTATTCAGTATAATGTTTTGAATCTTGATTGTTTAGGAAAATTTTTAAGAACATTTGAATACCATGAAATTTGTGCATATGAGCCTAAATCCCAATAGTGAAATTGATAGAAATAAGAAAATGGAAAGGTTAAAAATGACTATAGATCTTACCTATGTAGATACAAATAGAAAAACTATGCCCGAATTGGAGATCATATGAAGAAATGAGATCAAATTCAAGGTTAGTGACACTTGGGGCCTTTAAAAATTCACCCTTGTTATCCATGAATGAAAACCCAATATAGGTTTTAAAAATGAAGGATAATTTTACAAAAAATTAATAATAAACAGAAAATATAGGGGTTTTATGGTTTAACCACATAGTTTACTAACCTTATGGAAACCATGAAAAAACCCTATGGTAAGATTTTTAAAAACATCAGACCTCGCATGGGTGTGGACTTCTTTCCAAAAAGTTTTCTCAAATAGTGTTTCCTATATATACACTATGTCTATCCTCACATTATTTAGAGAAACAATGTGTCATACCCCATAGGGTATGAAATTATTGTGCTCCATGTAATTTTCAACCCAAAACATATTTCTATGTTCCAAAATCCCCAAACAACTTCAATTAGTTTGTGACCTCAAAGGACACTCAAATAAGGCCATATTTATAAATTGAAAACTAAAATGAATGGATCCATACCACGTAAAAAAACATGTGTTCATACAATATTCCCCCATTATATAAATTCATCTATAAAATTATATTTATTTGGTGGTCAAGATTCATCTGAGAAAAACATTAGCCACTATACACATACATCAGCCTCCTGATCCCACATATTGTCTTTTAAATGCTCATGATTATATAAAAAATTTAATATAATAACTTACTAGACTCATAAAACATTCGTTCTCATGTCAATGATAGGAATCAGATTATCCTAAAATGATTAATCAACCTCTAACTCATCCTAATTAGGTTGAAAAGAGTAAGATAGGTTCGAATGGATGTGTCACAGTTGTGTTACACAAAATACATCATTCCTATAACATAACAACTATGGTATCTCTAAAAAATAGGCTAAAAACCTTAATCTCTTCAGAATATCAACTGTTACATCATATCTCAGAGAAAGGTTACCCCCTCTCTCAGTCCTTCTATTTCCAATATTCAGTGAATAATGAAAAAATAAATGATCCCCATCCCCAAACACTATAGGGTATATACAGTGATTTTCATAACATGTATGTTTAGACTATAATGTTTCAATTCTTATGAATCGGTTGCATCTGCTATATGGTCTCATGGATAAGATGAGATCCAATAATATCTTTATCTTCTTCCTCCAACAAACATAGGGGTAATCATCATGACCTATAGTATAATACCTTGTATGGTTTCATCTTCATAGTCTCCTGAATAATATTATTTTAGGTGAAATCAACTGGTTGTATATGATTCTCTTGAGAGCCCCCAAAATCCATGGTGCATTATTGGAGCATGTCCTCTAACACTTGTATCCTATACAATGAATGGCCATCAGTTTAGGGGTGGTATGCTATGATCATAAGCACTTGTGTACCCAGCTCCCTCTGAAAACATTTATAGAAAAGTAACGTAAATATATTGTACCTATCAAAAATGATATTATGAGGAACCCCATAATGTCTTAATATCTCAGGGATGTAAATCCATCCAATATAATCACTATTAAAGTTCTCATTGTGTAACACCCCAATCTTCCACGGTACACTTCTCTTCGAATAATACAATAGCATGTGTTGTACGTAACACTGAGTTCAAGCGCACCACGACTTACCAAACTAGCCGATCAAAAGAGGTTATGAATAGTATTAACTGAATTTTAAATATTATATTATCCTTATAAATTTAATCCATATTATGAGTTTCTAAGACATAATTTATGAACAAATTCATTTTTTCAGATAAAAAAAGTTATTTCAAAAAATGAAATTTTACCGCTTTTTAATGGCAAAGCATTTTAAAAAACAATATTTGAAACTTTTATATATTCAATTTGACAAAATTAAATTATTCATTAGAATTGGGACATAATAATTTAGTATCAATAATGTTTTGGTGTGTTTCTGATAACTTTCATATTTGGGTGAATAGTGAAAAATTACTAAATTTTAATTAAAAACAACTTTTTTAATCAAAATAATTAACAGTGATAAATTATGAATTTGGGTGGTTTTAAATTATATTTAAAATATATTTTTACCATTTAATAAAATGTGGGTCATTGAACATAATTTCACATTTAAACTAGATATAAACAAGTGCCAATCTTTTGATAGTTATTATCTCTTAAAAACACGCTTTTTTGTTTTAACAACGAGAATTAAAATTAAATTAATTTCTGCCACTTCTGTGTTTTGAATTTGGAAAAATGGATTCCATATTTCGAATCAGGATGTTAAAATTGTGTAAATAGGTAACTTTTATTTTTAGAAATTTTGAATAATTACTGCGGTAAATATTTTATTTACCATGGTTAAGGGTAAATTCGGTAAATAAGGGTTAAAAAATAATATTATAATAATACTAAAATACCCTAAAACGTGTCTTAACCCTATTTTTTGATACAAGGTAGACAATTGGAATCTTTGGGTAGATTTTGGGACCCCATGGATCCACTTGTAAGTGATAGGGACACTTTATTTTAATTAAGTTAAAATGAATACAAAAATGACACAAGCATATATCTTTTAGCAAAACAATTGTTACATAGGATTATATATATTGGATTTTAGACTATAAATATTCATTATAAAGATTAAAATATTTCATACATAATAATATTTTATTTATAATTTTTAGGCATTAAATAATTTAATTTATTTATGACACATTGATGATGCAATAATTACTATAATAGTGAAAAATTAAAATAATTGATATTATAAATACCCAAACAAATATAATTTGAAACTTTTAATGCATTAAACTAATTTTCTAGTATAATATGACATATTTTTATTAATTTAATTGACTTTGTTTGAATTAATAAATCTATTATGATTTTCACAAAAATCAACTATTGAATAGTGTCAAAATTTACAAAAAAGAGTTTTTAAAACAAATATTATATTATTAATTGTTATTAAATTCCTAAAAATCTAAGGATCATCCAAAAAACTTATATAATGATAGGTATATCATTAATAGACCACTTGGGGGTCTCTTGGTTGTATATAGTAAGTTTATTAACTATATAATATAAAAATACAAAGTGACATGGTAAATGTCAAACTAGTTAACTAAGAGTTAAAACTATAATATAAGGTTAATATAATGACCCAAACCTGTCTAAATTCTATTTTTTGAATGCTTTTAGACCTATACCTACCTTAACCTTTGAATAATAAACTTTTGAGCCATTAGAAACCGAATATGAATTTATTATAAATTAATATTTCTAGATTTTCCAAAGGTGCCCCTCACCCCTCTTATAAAAGGGAACTCATCCTTCTCATTTCTTCACACCTTCAAAGCCTTTTGGTTCGGCCAACCCCTGCCCAAATAATCTCTCAACTTCCCTCACTATAACCTAGAGGCCTTAGTTTTATTAGAAAACCATCTTAAGGATCCCTTTTGATCAAAACAAAAGGAAGAACCCGAAGAAGAGGCAATGTTTTCACCACCCCTTTTCAAGTTCCATTCTTCTTCCACTTCTTCTTTCTTTGTTATTACCATTCTAAAATAATAACTCCAGTATCATATATATAATGTGATGTTATTATAAATATGGTACAACCATATTCAGTATTCTATCCACCCTTTGAATAACATGTCACCATACGTGCGTACGTACGGCTTACCGTCTCCACGTCGTGGTGTAATTGTTATTCAACATATTATTATTTGGGTGGTTATAATAATGATTTGTAACTCATTTAAATAATACATATAACATGATAATGATTCTGTATATATGATATACCATCCAATTATATATTATTTTAATATCAAAAGAATGATATTGTCGCTCGTGCGTACGTACGGACTACCGTCCCCACGAACGTGATTAGATTCATTCTCCATCATATCCATTCAAGTATAATTATCATTTGATGATTTAAAAATAATGTTTAAGAACTTTATATCATTCTGGATATGAATAATATACAACCTATCCATGACAAAAATGGATTATGTAACAAAACATATAAAAGAAAACGAGTAAGTTAACACCCGAAACGACGATAATTCTAAGATATTATTAACAAAGCAATGTTAAAAGATCATATATAATATCATATTAATGTATATAATTCATGAATAATTTGATAACAATTATTTCAACATTATACAGGAGGTTAACCTACCCCAACCAAGGAAAAGTACAAGGTAAGGGGTTTCTTAACTCACTCTTAATTTCGTGAGAATTCCATTGTTCACCAATTAATTATTGCATGTGGTGTATGTGTACTACCCATTATTGTAATAATTGTGTAATATAATTTAATTTATGGGTATTTACATCATAATTGTATGATCCTTCTTTCATGTGTGTATGTTTTGTATGTTACCTAATCGATAAAGGAATTAGAAATTTCAATTTCCATTTATTCAGCTTTACGCAAACTTCATTGATTATTTTACTCAGAGATTATGTGTGGAATAACTATTCATTTTCTTATGTCATAATTTCCACTTCCCTTTTCTGTGGATATACCATTGATACACAGAATCACTCCATTTATAATTTCTCAATTCATCAATATGAATTTGATAAGAGTAATTTTGACTCATTCTCCATTTGTTGAGTTAAACATCCAATTCATTGGTGTTGTTTTTAAAAGATTATGTGTGAATGTCCTTTGATTGTTTTACAATGAATATACAATCATATTTAGTGTATTTATATTTTTCAAACATAACTATGTTGTTGATTTATCCTTAACCTATGGGTACAAACATTATGAGAGATTTCAACTCAATTTACATTCCATTGAGACTTCTTTGTTGATATACACCAAATCACTTTTATGTGATGTATATAATGTACTTTGACATAGTATATCATGAATCCCTTTATTCTCATGATATTAAAATGTTTTGATTAACTCAATTATTTGTATTCAAGTGTCTCTATTTTGGTTAGAAACTCTAACTAAAATACCATTTTTAAATGTTTTAAAGACTTATTATTCTAAATCTTTCTCATTAATGTTCATGTTTTAAAAATTGTTTTTAAGGATTTATATATATTGACATTAAAGAATTAAAATTAAAACTCCTTTTAAAAGTTTCAAAGTGGTATGGGACACTTTGATTCAAAAAACTATTTGTAAACAGCTTCTTGACAAATAGTGTGACTTTTAAATATTTTCAAGAAAAGGGGGATATTTCTCTCAAATTGTTTTGATGATTATTTTCATATATGTCAATATCCTTCATTATTCTTGATTGAGTTTAATGGGATACAATAAAATCTTCCATATTGTATCGAATGAGTTATGTTTGACTGTGGATGTGCTATTTTTATACCATTAATGGTTTGTGGTCAAAGTATTGACATTTCGTATACTAGTTTTAATACGTATGTTTATGTTATGTTTAAACCTGTTCATATGAGGAATGCATTGGACTTAATAAGTGACGGGTGGAGCCCTCTATAGCTCCTCGATCCATCGGTAGGTCTCATGAGACAAACTAGTGTCCTGACACAAGGCCTTGGAAAAATCTTATTTGTAGTCTTGGCATGAGGCCTTGGCTATGTGGTTATGATAGTCTGGCATTATGAATTCCATCATTATGAAAGTGGTTATTGATATTTCATGTGATCATTCGACTAGTAGAATATCCATGTGAGTAAGTAAATTTCATTATTTCATTTTTATCTTTTCCATTTTATGCTGATGTTCAAGTTTAAAAGGCTTTTGTTTTTGTTATAAATTGCCTTAAGTGTTTATGCTTATCTATGAAAGCTTCTACTATAATGTTATCCTTACTGAGCATCTGAGCTCACCCCTTTCAATGTTTTATTTTTCCCAGGATTATGAAGAAGTAATTTATGAATGACCTAAAGGGTTAGTTTGAGGTGATATGAAGACAAGATGTTTTTTATGATGTAATGTAAAACTTTATGAATGTATCTAGTGTTTCCAAGGCTACTAAACTAATCGGTATTTAGAGACTTGATATTTTTTGTGATCATGCCAATGTTATGTAATAATGCACTGACTCTGGGTCACTGGGGTCGGGGCGTTAAAGTTGGTATCAGAAGAAGTTTAGTACAAACCTTGGAAGCTTGATTTAGATAAACTCTGATTAGAGCACGTAGACCTAAGATGAACTTTGAGGATTAGTATAGAAGAACTTCCTAGAATTTTGGTATTTTAGAGATTTTGTGAGTTTTCTGAGCAATACATCCCTGTCTGGATACGAGCAGGTAGAGGCAGCTCTGGCAAATATGTACCTAGGGGTAAAACCAGAAAACACCACTTTGAGCTAGACTCGAACGAGAACTGGTGCACGACAACGGGCCTTGCAGCACTCTTGGTTACGACACTCCCGGGGGATATGCTTAGGATAATTTACATTTTCTTTAAAAACCAATTTAAAGTATTATATATATAAGATGAGAGTAAATGACCTTGGTTAATCCTAATGTGTTTCAAATTGAGAATATGGTGACATGTTAATCTCTAAATGATTGTATGACTACTATTACTCACACAATGCTTTCTGGTTTTAGTCAATGGCTAGATTCCAAGGAAGTCATAGTGACTTTGAGAATGATGTCCGAGGTGGGAACAATGGTGACAATGAGCAACAAAATGGAATGCTGATAGGCGTAAAAGATATCTTCTTTATGCGAAATCAATTTTCCAAAAATATGATCAACAATATATATATTAACCAATTACCGGACTCAACAAAGAAGAGAAAGGTGATGAATGATAAGAGCTCCAGTAGTGGAGACCATGGAGATAGAAATCCTTAATTTCCATCACGAAGGAAATGTGGAAGGAGACACCCAGGAAAGTGTCTAAATGGGACAAAGAAATGATTTACGTGCGAGAAGGAAGGACATAAAGTGAAGAATTGCCGATGAAAAATGAAGAGTATTATGGAAGAAGATAAAAATGGTCCCAAGAATCCATTTACAGTTATTTGCCGTAAATGCAGGGGACCTGGCCATTACCTGAGTGAATGTTCTATTCTATAGGATATGTTCTTGGTCAGAGAAGCAGCTATGTGGAAATAAATGGTTGGATAAATGTTCAAAAATTATTATTGATCCTTGTTGAAGGGTTTACTTTGGAATAATTTTCTCTTGTATTTGTAACCCTAACGCTTGCCATGTGAGAATGATATTTATGGAATAATTATCTTTTCTCTTGTAGATATAGTTATAAATAACCATTTGGTTTTATATGATCATTGGGTTTGAGGAAATTACAAATTATTATAATTTGGGATTAAAATTCAAGGTATGAGATAACATTTGTGGTTAAATTATGTTATGGTCATTTTGAGGAATTTATCTCATAAAATATAGTTTTTGAAAAAGGACAACACGTAGACCGTGTGACAACCCGTCGCGTCGGACAAAGCTGTGGGAATTGAACCCACAACCAAAGTGCAATTGGGATTTATCGCCTACCACTGGACTACGTGAAGTCCCAGGTTAGTGTGACTATTATTTTTAGTTAAATTATTTTATTTATCAATAATAATTTGATTTGGGATCTTATGTCTTATCAAATTAATACCCTTAGTATAGGAAAATGATTTGGTGATTAAGTGATCAATGTTATTTTGGAAGTTGTTCGCTTTGTTGAGAACACTATATGCCAAAGGAAAATAGATTAGTATGGGATTTCATTTGAGGATTAATGGTGGATTTTTATTTATGTTTTTATTATGGATTTATAATGATTTGGGTTATTAATGGAAATGATTAGGTTAATTACTTTTGAGTATGTGACATTAAGAGTAATTAATGTCATTTGGAGATACAATTTAATGTGGAAGACTACATTCTCAATAAGTTTTGGTTTTCAATATTAGTTTTGATTATATTAAAGGATTCTAAGGAAAATTGATTATTGAATGGTATTTATTTAACTTTGGGGTATTGTTGGTTTAATTTTGGAAATTAATATTAGTGTTTATTTCTCTCAAGGAATATTCTTTTGGGGGATCATTAGATCTTGTACAAACCATTTTGGTTTTGATTAATCTCTAAAGACAATGTAAATATATAGTTCATCCTGCATGGATCATGTGATTCTATAGAATTTATTCTAGCTCTTCCAGTGTGACCAAGTCTTCTTGAATACTCATCGTTTAAAAAAAATGAGTTAGTGGTGGAAATTTATTAAAGAATTAAACTCTACTTAAAATTTAAGTATATATCTTTATATTCTTAGTCAATATCATAAATAAATTCATCATCCTTATGTAATGTATCTTAAAACAAAAAATTTTGTCCGTTAACTTTCCTACTAGGAGACTAATGGCCATTTGTCCCAACACAAGTTTGTGGTTTTCTTTTTGTTAACTTTCACCTGATCATGATTTCTATCTCTCTACATCAGAACTTGACACTTAGTTTATCGTCCATATCCATGTTTTCCTATATGGAATCCGAGTATGGGTTATCTTGGTCAACCTTTATACCTCTCTTTCTTTCTTTTAATGTGATAGTTTTATTGACTCTTTTTCCAATGTGGGACTTTCCATTATATTCCCAAGCACAATTTTAAAAAATTACAAGGACGCAATTTATTGAAGGAGGGGAGAATGTAACACCCCAATCTTCCACAATACACTCCTCTTTGAATAATACAATATCGTGTGTTGTACGGAACACTGAGTTCAAGAGCACCACGACTTACCAAACTAGCCGATCAAAAGAGGTTATGAATAGTATTAACTTAATTTTAAATATTATATTATCCTTATAATTTTAATCCATATTATGAGTTTCTAAGACATAATTTATGAAAAAAATCATTTTTTCAGATAAAAGAAGTTTTTTCAAAAAATGAAAGTTTACCGCCTTTTAATGGTGAAGCCTTTTAAAAAACAATATTTGAAACTTTTATATATTCAATTTGAAAAAATTAAATTCTTCTTTAGAATCGGGACATAATAATTTAGTATCAATAATGTTTTGGTGTCTTTCTGAAAACTTTCATATTTGGGTGAGTAGTGAAAAATTACTAAATTTTAATTAAAAACAACTTTTTTAATCGAAATAATTAATAGTGATAAATTATAAATTTGGATGGTTTTAAATTATATTTAAAATATATTTTTACCATTTAATACAATGTGGGTCATTTAACATAATTTCACATTTAAACCAGACATAAACAAGTGCCAATCTTTTGATAGTTATTATCCCTTAAAAAACGCTTTTTTGTTTTAACAATGGGAATTAATATTAAAGTTAATTTCTGCCACTTCTGTGTTTTGAATTTGGAAAAATGGATTCCATATTTGGAATCAGGATTTTCAAATTGTGTAAATAGGTAACTTTTATTTTTAGACATTTTGAATAATTACTGCGGTAAATATTTTATTTACCATGGTTAAGGGTAAATTCGGTAAATAAGGGTTAAAAAATAATATTATAATAATACTAAATTACCCTAAAACGTGTCTTAACCCTATTGGTTGATACATGGTCGACCATTGGCATCTTTGCGTATATTTTGGGACCCCATGGATCCACTTGTAAGTGATAGGGACACTTTATTTTAATTAAGTTAAAATGAATACAAAAATAACACAAGCATATATCCTTTAGAAAAACAATTGTTACATAGGATTATATATGTTGGATTTTAGACTATAAATATTCATTAGAAAGATAAAAATATTTCCTACATAATAATAGTTTATTTATAATTTTTAGGCATTATATAAGTTAATTTATTTATGACACAATGATGATGCAGTAATTACTATAATAGTAAAAAATAAAAATAATTGATATTATAAATACCAAAATAAATATAATTTGAAACTTTTTATGAATTAAAATAATTTTATAGTATAATATGACATATTGGAATTAATTTAATTGACTTTTTTCGAAGTAATCAATCTATTATGATTTTCACAAAAATCAACTATTGAATAGTGTCAAAATTGATATAAAAGTGTTTTTAAAAAACATATTATATTATTAATTGGTATTAAATTCCTAAAAATCTACGGTTCGTCCAAGGAACTTATATAATGATAGGTATATCATTAATAGACGACTTGGGGGTCTCATGGATGTATATAGTAAGTTTATTAACTATATAATATAAAAATACAATGTGACATGGTAAATGTCAAACTAGTTAACTAAGAGTTAAAACTAAAATATAAGGTTAATATTATGACCCAAACATGTCTAAATTATATTGGTTGAATGTTTTTCGACCTATCCCCACCTTAACCTTTGCATAATCAACTTTGGAGCCATTAGAAACCGAATATGAATTTATTATAAATTAATATTTCTAGCTTTTCCAAAGGTGCCCCTCACCCCTCTTATAAAAAGGCACTCCTCCTTCTCATTTCTTCAAACCATCAAAGCCATTTGGTTCTGCCAAACCCTGCCCAAATACTCTATTAACTTCTCTCAATACAACCTAGAGGCCTTAGTTTGATCAGAAAGCCATCCTAATGAGCCCTTTTGATCAAAAAAGGAAGAACCCGAAGAAGAGGTAATGTTTTCACCACCCCTTTTCATGTTCCATTCTTCTCCCACTTCTTCTTTCTTTGTTATTACCATTATAAAATAATAACTCCAGTATCATATATATAATTTGATGTTATTATAAATATGGTACAACCATATTAAGTATTCTATCCACCCTTTGAATAACATGTCACCATACGTGCGTACGTACGGCTTACCATCTCCACGTCGTGGTGTAATTGTTATTCAATATATAATTATTTGGGTGGGTATAATAATGATGTGTAACTAATTTAAATAAAAACTATAACATGATAATTATTCTGTATATATGATATACTGTACAATTATATATTATTTTAATATCAAAAGAATGATATTGTCTCTCGTGCGTACATACGGACTACTGTCTCCACGAACGCGATGATATTCATTCTCCATCATATCCATTCAAGTATAATTATCATTTGATGATTTAAAAATAATGTTTAATAACTTTATAACATTCTGGATATGAATAAGATACAACCTATCCATGAAAAACATGGCTTATGTAACAAAACATATAAAAGAAAACGAGTAAGTTAACACCTGAAACGATGATAATTCTAAGATATTATTAACAAAGCAATGTTAAAAGATCATATATAATATCATATTAATGTATATGATTCATGAATAATTTAATAAAAATTATTTCAACATTATACAGGAGGTTAACCTACCCCAACCGATGAAAAGTACAAGGTAAGGGGTTTCTTAACTCACTCTTAATTTCGTGAGAATTCCATTGTTCACCACTTAATTATTGCATTTGGTGTATGTGTACTACCCATGATTGTATTCATTGTGTAATATAATTTAATTTATGGGTATTTACATCATGATTGTTTGATCCTTCTTTCATGGGTGTATGTTTCGTATGTTACCTAATCGATAAAGGAATTCGAAATTTCAATTTCCATTTATTCCGCTTTACGCAAACTTCATTGATTATTTTACTCCGAGATTATGTGTGGAATAACTATTCATTTTCTTATGTCATAATTTCCACTTCCCTTCTATGTGGATATACTATTGATACACATAATCACTCCATTTATAATTTCTCAACTCATCGATATGAATTTGATAAGAGTAATTTTAACTCATTCTCCATTTGTTGAGTTAAACATCCAATTCATTGGGGTTGTTTTTAAAAGATTTTGTGTGAATTTTCTTTAATTGTTTTACACTGAATATAAAATCATATTTTGTGTATTTATATTTTTCACACGTAACTATGTCATTGATTTATCCTTAACCTAAGGGTACGACCTTTATGAGAGATTTCAACTCAATTTACATTCCATTGAGACTTCTTTGTTGATATACACCAAATCACTTTTATGTGGTGTATATAATGTACTTTGACATAGTATATCATGAATCCATTTATTCTCATGATATTAAAATGTTTTGATTACCTCAATTATTTGTATTCAAGTGTCTCTATTTTGATTAGAAACTCTAACTAAAATACCATTTTTAAATGTTTTAAATACTTATTCTTCTAAATCTTTCTCATTAATGTACATGTTTTAAAAATTGTTTTTAAGGATTTATTTATATGGACATTAAAGAATTAATATTAAAACTCCTTTTAAAAGTTTCAACGTGGTATGGGACACTTTGATTCAAAAAACTATTTTTAAACGGCTTCTTGACAAATAGTGTGACTTTTAAATGTTTTCAAGAAAAGGGGGATATTTCTCTCAAATTGTTTTGATGATTATTTTAATCTATGTCAATATCCATCATTATTATTGATTGAGGTTAATGTGATTCAATACAATCTTCCATATTGTATCGAATGAGTTATGTTTGACTGTGGATGTGCTATTTTTATACCATTCATGGTTTGTGGTTAAAGTATTGACATTTCATATGCTAGTTCTAATATGAATGTTTATGTTATGTTTAAACCTGTTCATATGAGGAATGCATTGGACTTAATAAGTGACAGGTGGAGCCCATTATAGCTCCTCGATGCATCAGTAGGTCTCATGAGACAAACTAGTTTCTTGGCACAAGGACTTGGCAAAATCTTATTTATAGTCTTGGGACGAGGCCTTGGCTATGTGGTTATGATAGTCTGGCATTATGCATTCCATCATTATGAAAGTGGTTATTGATATTGCATGTGATCATTAGACTAGTAGAATATCCATGTGAGTAAGTAAATGGAATTATTTCATTTTTATCTTTTCCATTTTATGCTGAAGTTCAAGTTTAAAAGGCTTTTGTTTTTGTTATAAACTGCCTTAAGTGTTTATGCTTATCTATGAAAGCTTATGCTATAATGTTATCCTTACTGAGCATCTGAGCTCACCCCTTTAAATGTTTTATTTTTCCCAGGATTATGAAGAAGTAATTTATGAATGACCTGCAGGGTTAGTATGAGGGGATATGAAGACAAGATTTTTTTTATTATGTAATGTAAAACTTTATGAATGTATCTAGTGTTTCCCAGGCTACTAAACTAATCGGTATTTCGAGACTTGATCTTTCTTGTGATCATGACAATGTTATGTAATAATGCACCGAATCTGGGTCACTGGGGTCGGGGCGTTACACATTGATTGGGAATAAATGGTCATCCTTTTTGATACTATAAAAGACAACCCACACACCATCATTAGATATAGGAAACCATTATAATATAGTCATAACATCCATCAGGATATCATCCCATTTCCACTCTAGAATAGGTAACTGATGTAAAATACCGACTAGTTGCTGGTGTTCCTCCTTCACATACTAAAAGGTAGAACATCTCATTACATAAGCAATTACATCTCCTTTCATGCCTAGCCACTACCACTGAAGACACAAGCCAAAGTAAATCTTGGTGACTCCGAGATGCACTGCTCATGCTGATTAATGAATCTCTCTCTTCAAATCCTTGTGTATGTCCATTGCAACCCAAAAATGCCCATGGATACATAGGATTTAATCTTCACCTACTGTCTAACCAAGATGTGGGTCCTTACATGCCACACTCTACCATTGGACTAGGCCCTCAAAATATGATAAATTTAATATTATCAATCTATCTAGTATGGTAGAGGTCTTAACCAAGGATGATATATATATATATATATATGGGTCCATTACATTCATACCCCTCCATATGAATCTCAAATAACAATTCCATAAGCTACCACTCCCCACTGGTATGTTGTACTGTATGTGTAGAGACACGAAGCTTGACGTACATGGAAATTACATTACATTTGCGAAATACTTAGTACATAACAAAAACACACACGCAAGGATCGTAATAGTTTAGTGTCTTTGGAAACTCAGAATATAATCTTCTAATTCCTGTTGAATGATCTTCAACATCTCCCATAAAGATCTTCTTTTTTTTATACCTAAAACCTTTCTTTATATCCTAGGGAAAAGAAAACATAAAAGGGTGAGCTAAAATGCTCAGTAAGGGTAAACAAAAGAAATATCAATCACATCATATACATAATCACATAACTTTTGGAAATCTTATCCTGCAAAAGAGATCATAATTTCATAACATGGGATAAATCATGGCAGTGAAATGTAATCACAATAATCATAACATAAAACATGAAACTTTGTGGCATACACACAAATCATAGAGAATCATTTCTTGTTAGTCAAGACTCATTTCCAAGACTATCTTAGTGGACAAAGTCCCTTTCTGAATCGAGTAACCCTCGTTTCAGTCCTGTTTCACTGAACCAGTATAACCTACCATTCTAGCCATGTCTATCTCATGAGATATAAAATCTTTACCCAATGCATTGGAGGGAGATATATGTCCCACCTATCTCATAATTATACCATTCTTATGTGTGCCACAAAATCATAAATCATACATCATTTCATAACCCATGTAATAAAAATGGGATTCTTAAACAACATGACATCATAAAACCATTCATATAAGCTAAAGGAATTCATAAACATAATTCCATCACAACATAGTCAAATCAATGTAAAAATATGGGTAGAAATAGAACCCTTCATTATCTTAGATGGAAAATAATTTTGATAAAACACTTGAAATGAATTCTTGAGGAAAATATCTTTTCTTCTTCAAAATCAATTTATTTTCACAAAACATCATGCAATTATAAAAGAAAGAGATTTTATTGAAAATATTCATGAAATCTTTTGGAGGAAGCTTCATGAAAATAAGGCTTTATAAAACTGTAAAAATCCATTCGTGCCGTTTAAGTTAAAAAAACATTCTTCTCGTACTTTTGTCGGAAAAGTCAAAAAGTACCTCATACGAAAAACGACAAAATATTCCTTTCATATCTTTTACCAAAAACTCACCGAAGGGTAAAATTGGATTTCAAAAATTGTAGGTGGATGGAAATAATATTACATATTGAGGAAACATGGATGTGGATGATAAAATACACCCCAGTAAATACCAAAGTATAAACAATCTCGGATAAAAATGAGATTGTGATATTTCCCTTACCTTAAGTCCGACTTGCTTTGTAAGTGTCCGAACCTCCTGTATAATGTTTTAAATCATGTTATTGACTTATTACAGAATCATATTAATTTTTATTATATCATATATGGTCCACTTATGACTTTATATTACCCTTTCTTTTGTAAATTCATGTTAAAGTAGCGTTTTGGGTAAAATCGTCTCATTTGTCGTTTGTGTTTTTAACTTGTAATTATTAATATGATTACTTGGATGATGATTACTTATATCCAGAATTTAAAACATGATTTATTTATAATATATATTCGGAATATATATATATATATATATAATATCGATAAATGGAATGAAATACACCGTTTATGGAGACGGTAGTCCGTACGTACGCATGAACGCTGTTTTCGTTTCCTTATTGAAGTGAATGGAATTAAGTAGATGACATACATATAAATTTACATAAATCAAGTATCATTATTATGTCATATATTTCATTAGTACTTATTATATATACATTATAATCATTCATGAATGGTTAATCATTGAGAATGAATCTCATCGCGTCGTGGAGACGGTAGTCCGTACGTACACACGAGCGATGATATCGTTCCCATGGTCGTGGAATTGTGTTGAAGTGTATGTATACTATTTCAGTATCAATATCACTTTATAATAATCATATATAGTTACTCATTACACCATTATACTCATCCTATTAAGGTGGTGGTGGAAAATAGATCACACCACGGCGTGGAGACGGTATTCCGTACGTACGCACGCGCGGTGATTTCATTTTTCCGTAGGATGGATAGAAGGTGAATTAGGGTTGTTTCATATTTATAATAACATATCAGTATGTAAGTAATACTGATGTTATTACTTTGTCATGAAACAACTAAATAAGAAGAAGTTGAAGAAGAATGAAATTGAAAAGATCGGTAATGGATATTACCTCTTCTTTGAAACGCCTCTTTGAATCCTCCACTTAGGGAACTAATATTGGTCTTTGAAGAAGACCAGGACCTCTAGGATTATTCTAGGGAAGTGTAGAAGGTATTTTGGCAGGGGTTGGCCGATCTTGAGTGCTCAAATTGGTGTGAGGAGGAGGGGGAGGAGGTGTCCCTTTATAAGGGAGGAGAGGGGCACCTTAGGAATATCTCAAAATATTATTTTATATTAAAGTCAAAATCGGTTTATAATGGTTCCAAAGGGTCTTATTTCGAAGATAAAGTGGGGATGGGTCGAAATTCTCTCGTCCAATATGATTTATACATGTTTAGGTTATTATTTTAACCTTATCAATTAGATTTAACTCAAAGTTAAATAATTTAACTTTTACCGTGTCTTTTTGTTTTCTTACACTATATTGTCAATAAACTTACTATATCAAGCCAAAATAACCCCAAGTTGTTTATTATTAATATATATAATCTTATCTAAGTCATTTGGCCGAACGTTGATTTTTAGGAATAAAATAACAATAAATAATATAATATTTTTTTTAAAAACTAATTTATGTCAATTTTGACACTATTTGGTACATGATTTTTATGAAATTTATAACAGAATGATAGGTTCGAACCAAGTTACTTAAATCCACAATAACATGTCATAGTAACCTAGAAAATTACTGTATGTCATAAAAAGTCTCAAATTACATTTATTTGGGAATTTATAACATCAATTATGTCAATATTTCATTAATAAGACAATTACTGCATCATCTTTGTGTCATAATAAATGATAATTATTTAATCCCTAAAAATTATAAATAAATTTATATGATGTAGATAATTGTATTCTCTTTCTGGAGACTATTCATGTTCGATGTTTCATGAAGTTTATCACTAGATTAAAATTATTATACTTATAAGATTTAAGAAAGTGACATGTTGTCACATTCTTTGGTTTTAATAATAATTAAATTATTTTCATTGAAAAAATTTAATTAAATGAATCTAATCCGACCCTTAGGTGATATGGGTCGACTTTTAGTCATCCAATAGGATTTTGACATTTGTTAGGGTAATTTTAAAATATTATATTTACCCTTAATAACCTGATTTACCTTTAACTATGGTAAATAAAATTTACCGTAGTTACTATTCATAATTCCCAAAAATAAAAAGTAGCCTATTAACATAATTTGGACCCACTGATTCCAAATATGGAATCCATTTTTTAAAATTTAATACACAAAAGTTGCAGAGATTAAATTAAAATTAATCTCGTTGACGAATAAAAACGGGTTTTTGTTTAAAACATTGCAAAAGAATGAATTGATTTAACCTACGAATTCAAGGTAAAATCAATGCTAATGACATTCATTATATTAAATGGTAAAAATATATTCTATTTATACTTTAAAACCATTCAATATTATAATTTAACCACATAAGATATTACGATGAAAAAAGTTTTTTTTAATTAAAATATAGCGTGTTTACTATTCATTAAAATATGAAAGTTATCGGAAAAATATCAAAACTTTATCTCATGTAAATTTTTATATCCTGATTCAAAATAAAAATTTTATTTTATCAAATTGAACATATAAACATGTCAAAAACTAGATTTAAAGTGGGTGCGCCATCAAAAGGCGGCAAAACTGCATTTTTTTTAAAAATACTTATTTTACCTGAAAAATTTATTTTGTTCTTATACCATGTTCTAGAAATGTGTAAGATGAATAATAATGTTATAAAATTAAAAATTTAGTTAACACTGTTCATAACGGCTAGTTCATGACAATATTATAATAATATATCGTTGTTTATTAAAACCCAGTATTGCGCACAACACACGCTATCGAGGAAGGTCGCGATTGCGTGTAATGCAAGCCAAGTCAGGGTTGCGTGTTGTGAAAGAATCCTTCATTGTTTCGTATAATAGAATCCAACCATATTTCATTTATACATTGAATATATATATACTCAATGGTGCGTAGAATAACTATTATCAAAATTGTGTGTAACACGATCCAAGAATAGTGTTGCGTATACTACAAGCTAATATGGTGTTGCGTATAGCGCAAGGTAATCTTGGTGTAGAATACAACATAAGACATTAATGAAATTAAAAGAATATTTTTCATAAAATCTCGGGGTGTTACATTCTACCCCCCTTAAAATGAATTTCGCCCTCGAAATTCGTCGGGGTTATAAATTGTATACTATTTGAAAGTTTCTTTGATAGAAACCCACATCGTAAAAAGGAATACCAAAACTTATCTTTAAAAAATAAAGTATAATACGTAATGGTTACCCAAGTTAACTAATAACTGGGTATCCACATAGGAGAACATAGGTGAAAATATGGTCATGGAAGAGAAATCTAACCATCATGTTCTGATGGAGAGTGGTAGAGGACATGGCTATGAAAAAGCCAACAATCACAAAGCCATAAATATGTGATGATCTAGGGTACCATCTGATTCATCGGATATAAGATCACTAGGACAACATTTTTGGTTTACAATATCATTTCCCTAAAGTTGAAAATTTTGATTAAGAATAAATACTTACTTGATTTTGGTACAATCTCACTATTTTTCGTGAATTGAACAATTTCCACTTCATCCCTTAAAGAAATGAAGTTGAATTTGTTATTCGTGATGTGTTAGCAGATCATGTGATAGAATGATGGGTCATTCCATCTCTTTCAAACAAAAGGTTAGAAAAAGTTATAAGTCCGTCTTATGGTTAGATTAATCGTATATGGTTCCAAAAATGAACTTATACTTCATATATCATACCGCTTAATAAAATAAAACTAGTTTATACTGACCAGGGACTTCCTGTAGGCCAGTGGTAGGTGATAAAGGCCAGTCGCACTTCGGTTGTGGGTTCGATTCCCACAGCCTTGTCCGACGCGATGGGCTGTCGCCCGTCATGCAGGTTGTCCTTTTTCTAAAACTATATTACTATAACATCCCATCAATAATATTGAAAAACAAACAATACTAACTTATGTCCAACATAACCCATTCCAATCTTTAGGCTTATCCATAATACTGCAGTCCACTCTCATAGGTTTAATACCATCGTTTATCCCCATATATCATAAGATATATCTTGTTGGTCACATTCCAAGCATTCAAAGGCCTTAATCATGTACTCTCTTGAATACCCATTGAACCTTATTGAAAACATGAGTGCTGTTAAAAGTTAACTCTTTCCACATACCAAAATCCTCAAAATTCTATATACTCAAACCATGATATAACCTTCTCCTTATATCAGCCATGAGCTCATGAATACTATCAAACATTTAATTTTCTCCCTATCCCTTTATTATGCGCATACCATCTACATTCCAAAAATATCTGAATAACCTTTCATGGATATTGTTAACATTAATCATACACTTTCAAAACTCAAGGAAAGGAAAAAGTGTAACAATCCTTATATATCTCTTTATTCCATAGTACCATGAGATTACTTCTACAACATTACACATGATAAACATGTAATCATTCCACTACATTCTTAAACCATTGACCGAGATTCAACAATTCTTTCATCTCAAATATCATTTGTAGTCTCTTCATCATCATCAACATAAATACTAACCATACGACCATACTAATTCTATTCATGAGACTTTCCCTTAGGGAATTGGTTTGAATAATGCCCGTACATTCCACATTTAAAACATTTAACCATTGTTGATGTCGTAGCAATACCATTATCCTCATCCATGGTGTTAACTGAACCTTTTACTTTACACTTACTGGCTTTGTGTCCTTCTTTTCCACACCCAAAGCATCTTCCAGTTCCTTTGAAACATTCTCCTTGATGCCTCTTCCCACATGATTTACATAGGGGAAATTGAACTTTCTTTCCTCTATGATCATCATGAAACTCAATCTTTCTCTTATTAGCCGAGTCAGGAAACTTACCAAATTTTACTTTATTGATCATATTATGAGATTTCTGATTCGGCATAATAATGATGTTTGGATTTCCAAATCCCATTTCATTATGAAGAATATCATTCCATTTTCCATCATATTCTCCATTATCATGAATCATCATGTTTCCAGCCATTTTCTAAAACCCAAAAAGAATAGTGTGAGAGGAAAAAATCATGCTAGGGGAAAACAACATAATAAAGGGGGAGTACCTTCAATATCTAACATCTTAGGTTTAATTCTATGATCGTTAGCATAATTCTAGTACTATAACCTATACGTATACTTAACCTTAGAGACATCCCTAGACATACCTTAGAAATATCTCTAGGGATCTCACTAACAGTTTCGCATCCTAATTTCCAAAGGTTGACTAAACCTTTCGTCTGATACCAAATGTAGAGACCCGAATCCTAATGTACATGGACATTACATTACATTTGAGGAATACTTATTACATAACAAAAACACACACGCAAGGATCATAATAGTTTAGTGTCTTTGGAAACTCGGAATATAATCTTCTAATTCCTGGTGAAAGATCTTCAACATCTCCCATAAAGATCTTCTTTTTTTTATACCTAAAACCTTTCTTTATATCCTGAGGAAAAGAAAACATAAAAGGGTGAGCTCAAATGCTCAGTAAGGGTAAACAAAATAAATATCAATCACATCATATACATAAGCACATAACTTTTGGAAATCTTATCCTGCAAAAGAGATCATAATTTCATAACATGGGATAAATCATGGCAGTGAAATGTAATCACAATAATCATAAAATAAAACATGAAACTTTGTGGCATACACACAAAATCATAGAGAATCATTTCTTGTTAGTCAAGACTCATTGCCAAGACTATCTTAGTGGACACAGTCCCTTTCTGAATCGAGTAACCCTCGTTTCAGTCCTGTTTCACTGAACCGGTATAACCTACCATTCCAGCCATGTCTATCTCATGAGATATAAAATCTTTACCCAATGCATTGGAGGGAGATATAGGTCCCACCCATCTCATAATGATATCATTCTTATGTGTGCCACAAAATCATAAATCATACATCATTTCATAACCCATGTAATAAAAATGGGATTCTTAAACAACATGACATCATAAAACCATTCATATAAGCTAAAGGAATTCATAAACATAATTCCATCTCAACATATTCAAGTCAATGTAAAAATATGGATATAAACAGAACCCTTTATTATCATAGATGGAAAATAATTTTGATAAAACACTTGAAATGAATTCTTGAGGAAAATATCCTTTCTTCTTCAAAATCAAATTATTTTCACAAAACATCATGCAATTCTAAAAGAAAGAGATTTTATTGAAAATATTCATGAAATCTTTTGGAGGAAGCTTCATGAAAATAAGGCTTTATAAAACTGTAAAAAATCCATTCGTGCCGTTTAAGTTAAAAAAACATTCTTCTCGTACTTTTGTCGGAAAAGTCAAAAAGTACCTCGTACGAAAAACGACAAAAGATTCCTTTCATATCTTTTACTAAAAACTCACCGAAGGGTAAAATTGGATTTAAAAAATTGTAGGTGGATGGAAATAATATTAAATATTGAGGAAACATGGATGTGGATGATAAAATACACCCCAGTAAATACCAAAGTATAAACAATCTCGGATAAAAATGAGATTGTGATATTTCCCTTACCTTAGGTCCGACTTGCTTTGTAAGTGTCCGAACCTCCTGTATAATGATTTAAATCATGTTATTGACTTATTACAGAATCATATTCATTGTTATTATATCATATATGGTCCACTTATGACTTTATATTACCCATTCTTTTGTAAATTCTTGTTAAAGTAGCGTTTTGGGTAAAATAGTCTCATTTGTCGTTCGTGTTTTTAACTTGTAATTATTAATATGATTACTTGGATCATGATTACTTATATACAGAATGTAAAACATGATTTATATATAATATATATTCAGAATATATATATATATATAATATCGATAAATGGAATGAAATACACCGTTCATGGAGACGGTTGTCCGTACATACGCATGAACGCTGTTTTCGTTTCCTTATTGAAGTGAATGGAATTAAGTAGATGACATACATATAAATTTACATAAATCCAGTATCATTATTATGTCATATATTTCATTAGTACTTATTATATATACTTTATAATCATTCATGAATGGTTAATCATTGAGAATGAATCTCATCGCGTCGTGGAGACGGTAGTCCATACGTACGCACGAGCGATGATATCATTCCCATGATCGTGGAATTGTGTTGAAGTGTATGTAGACTATTTCAGTATCAATATCACTTTATAATAATCATATATAGTTACTCATTACACCATTATAGCCATCCTATTAAGGTGGTGGTGGAAAATAGATTACACCACGGCGTGGAGACGGTATTCTGTATGTACGCACGCGTGGTGATTTCATTTTTCCGTAGGATGGATAGAAGGTGAATTAGGGTTTTTTCATATTTATAATAACATATCAGTATGTAAGTAATACTGATGTTATTATTTTTTCATGAGACAACAAAAGAAGAAGAAGTTGAAGAAGAAAGAAATTGAAAAGATCGGTAATGGATATTACCTCTTCTTTGAAACGCCTCTTTGAAACCTCCACTTAGGGAACTAAGATTGGTCTTTGAAGAAGACCAGGACCTATAGGATTATTCTAGGGAAGTGGAGAAGGGATTTTGGTAGGGGTTGGCCGAGCTTGAGTGCTCAAATTGGTGTGAGGAGGAGGGGGAGGAGGTGTCCCTTTATAAGGGAGGAGAGGGGCACCTTAGGAATATCTCAAAATATTATTTTATATTAAAGTAAAAATAGGTTTATAATGGATCCAAAGGGTCTTATTTCGAAGCTAAAGTTGGTATGGGTCTAAACCCTCTCATCCAATAGGATTTATACAAGTTTAGGTTATTATTTTAACCTTATCAATTAGATTTAACTCTAAGTTAAATAATTTAACTTTTACCGCGTCTTTTTGTTTTCTTACACTATATGGTTAATAAACTTACTATATCAAGCCAAAAGAACCCCAAGTTGTTTATTATTAATATATATAATCTTATCTAAGTCATTTGTCCGAACCATGATTTTTAGGAATAAAATAACAATAAATAATATAATATTTGTTTTAAAAACTAATTTATGTCAATTTTGACACTATTTGGTACATGATTTTTATGAAATTCATAACAGAATGATAGGTTCGAACCAAGTTACTTAAATCAACAATAACATGTCATAGTAACCTAAAAAATTAGTGTAAGTCATAAAAAGTCTCAAATTAAATTTATTTGGGAATTTATAACATCAATTATGTCAATATTTCATTAATAAGACAATTACTGCATCATCTTTGTGTCATAATAAATGATAATTATTTAATCCCTAAAAATTCTAAATAAATTCCTATGATGTAGATAATTGTATTCGCTTTCTGGAGACTATTAATGTTCGATGTTTCATGAAGTTTACCACTAGATTAAAATTATTATACTTATAAGATTTAAGAAAGTGACATGTTGTCACATTCTTTGGTTTTAATAATAATTAAATTATTTTCATTGAAAAAATTTAATTAAATGAATCTAACCCGACCCTTAGGTGATATGGGTCTACTTTTAGTCATCCAATAGGATTTTGATATTTGTTAGGGTAATTTTAAAATATTATATTTACCCTTAATTACCCGATTTACCTTTAACTATGGTAAATAAAATTTACCGCAGTTACTATTCATAAATCCCAAAAATAAAAAGTATCCTATTAACATAATTTTGTCCCACTGATTCCAAATATGGAATCCATTTTTTAAAATTTAATACACAGAAGTTGCAGAAATTAAATTAAAATTAATCCCGTTGTCGAATAAAAACGGGTTTTTGTTTAAAACATTGCAAAAGATTGAATTGATTTAACCTACGAATTCAAGGAAAAATCAATGCTAATTACATTCATTATATTAAATGTTAAAAATATATTCTATTTATACTTTAAAACCATTAAATATTATAATTTAACCACATAAGATATTACGATGAAAAAAGTTGTTTTTAATTAAAATATAGCGTGTTTTTAATATTCATTAAAATATGAAAGTTATCGGAAAAATATAAAAACTTTATCTAATTTAAATTTTTATATCCTGATTCAAAAGAAGAATTTTATTTTGTCAAATTTAACATATAAACATGTCAAAAACTAGATTTAATGTGGGTGCTCCATTAAAAGGTGGCAAAACTGCATTTTTTTGAAAAATACTTATTTTACCCGAAAAATTTATTTTGTTCTTATACCATGTTCTAGAAATGTGTAAGATGAATAATAATGTTATAAAATTAAAATTTTAGTTAACACTATTCATAACGGCTAGTTCATGACAATATTATAATAACATATACTTGTTTATTAAAACCCAGTATTGCGCACAACACACGCTATCGAGGAAGGTCGCGAATGCGTGTAATGCAAGCCAAGTCAGGGTTGCGTGTTGTGAAAGAATCCTTCGTTGTTTCATATAATAGAATCCAACCATATTTCATTTATACATTGAATATATATATACTCAATGTTGCGTAGAATAACTATTATCAAAATTGTGTGTAACACGATCCACGAATAGTGTTGCGTATACTGCAAGCTAATACGGTGTTGCGTATAGCGCAAGGTAATCTTGGTGTAGAATACAACACAAGACATTAATGAAATTAAAAGAATATTTTTCATAAAATCTCGGGGTGTTACAGTATGTATCTGAGTTCTCTTGCTTAGTGCATCAGCAACTACAGTGCCATTAATAGAAATATAGGAAAGATCAATGTCTAATGAATAATGTTAAAAAACCCTTCTCCACTACCTCAGATTCAAATCACACTCTGTAAAATATACTTGAGGATTTTGTGGTCTTTGTTCCCCACAAAATGAACTCCCAGTGAATAGTATCTCAAAAAGGGTAATATGTGAAAAACTACAACCAGCTTAAGATCATGAGTTGGGTAATTCTTCTCATGTTTCCTTAGATGTTGTGAACTGTATGCTACAAATCTATCCCTTGCATCGCCACTTATCCCATCCTAATACCCAATGCATTACAATACAAAGTGTAACTCCTTCCCAACTCTAATAGTATTAGGTGTTGATCATCATATATTTATTATGATATATTTAAATTTCACTAATAATGAATCCATGAAATTCCCCACTAGATTTGATCCACATGTGAATTATTGATCTCAAAACGTCATTGATTGTAATTAGAGTGATAGTGAAAAAGAACCAATCATCTTATGTAACTCGCTTTATTGATGAAATTATCATTTTTATTATGAAGGATTATCTCTTAATTTTCTCAAATTGAGAGGGAAAGGGTAATGGTGGATCTCTTAATAATGAGAGAAATCTATAGTGAATTATTTATTGAGAGTGAATTCTCTATGGAGGAGAATATGGTACAAAATGACCAGTCCCTCACAATTCTCATATTTGTCTACTTATAGACCCCATATTAGGGTTTAATATTAATTAATTTATAAAAGGAACATAAAAATATTTTTAACCCAAAAGGAACCCCAAATAATGAAAAATAATAATAATAATATTTTATACTATGGTGTGAGCTAACTCATGAAATGTAAAATATTATTATCTATATGGGAAGTAAAGATTTATTATCTGACCAATAACTGTTTTTGATCAAACTCCATGAAATTTATTGAATTAAAAACAATATTTTTTTAATATTTATGTTATTAAAAAAATTATTCATTAATATATAAATATTTTATTACCTTATGAAAAACAAAAGATTAATATTATACATTCAAAAAAATATATTATATTTACAATGTGGTGTATAAAATTTTAATTTTGATAGTTTCATAATTAAATAACTTATTTATTAATTATTAATAAATTATATATTACATTTTGGAAAATAATATATAGATAGATATTATAAATTCACATAATAAAATAATAACCCAGAGAATAAATATTTATTTAATATCTTTGATCAGTTAATAAGTAAAGAATATATTATTATCTTGAAGTAAATAACTATATTTACTCAAACTGCAAAATAAAAATAGTATTTAACTAAGAAAAAAGGAAACATTTATTATGTCCCTATAGGCCACTTATAAGTGTAATTAGATAAAATTACATAATTTCCAGTACTAATTTCTAGTAATGGGTTAAGGAACCCGAAGTGGATGATGAGATGTTGCAATGAAAACATCCATATATGAATGTTTAATGTATACAACAATTCCTTTATCATGATATCTCATGAAATAGGATTCATACCCATGTCATCAACCCATATTATTCATGTGTATTTCTTTTAGTATTTGAAATTAAGTCATTGATACGCCCTTTAAAATTAATTTAATGCGATGGTTACATTCCTATCAAAGGGCTAAGATATTAATTTCAATAAATATGGAAGAGATACTTCCTTCCTCAAGTTATTAATTGGTAAAATATCAATCTTGAATTATCCAATGTACCCAATTTCTCCATCACCATAAGTCATCATAGTTTATGACAATAAAATAATTTTCTTGTTTTGGGAATTTATTAATAATATTATTTAATTTAAATCCTTATTAAAACTGATCATAAAAAAGAATATCCAATGACACAAATACATGTGAATATTCTATAGATGAGATTGTTTTTACAATTTATGGTGTTACCGATTTCCAAGTTTAATCATCAAGAGAAAAAGCCTCACCTTCTTACAAGTACTAACACCTGACAATCATCATACTATGTGTCACATCATAGAATTCTATATAACTATATAAATATAATTATGGATATCATCATTTTACATCAGGGTTATTGTCATACAAGGGAACTCATATTCCCTTTTAATGTGATATATATATATAATATTAAATTATCAGATTAATGTAAAATAGAAGAATAATAAATATGTGATATAATATTTATTAATATTAAAATCCATGAATATAGTCGAAATATAATGTACAAAGTAGTTTCTTCAAAGGAAAAAACTCATGTAAACTCCAATTTTTACTAAAGACAACTACTATAAAGTAGATAATTCTCACAGGTTATGATTTATTCAAATTTTTAAGATAAATATGATGGTAATAAAATAATTCCATGATTAGGTTTAGTTTAGACGCATAAATGTGTTGTTAATGTCCATTTTGTTACATCAACATGATTAAAAAATCCCACATGTTGAGATATTATAGAGTATCCACCTATTATTTCCATTTCATAAATATAACATATTGATTAATTACATATTCCAAGATTATCATATTAATTAGAAAACTTATTATTTTTGTATAACCCAAAATATGTACATGAAATTTCTAAACCACTTCATAAAGTACATCAGAATCTATACCATACTCTAATATTGTGGATATAGAATCCCCTAGGTGTAATAAGTTTTATTTCATGTTAATTTATCCATAATGTTATATAATATAAAATAAATATAAATAAATAAACGTTTTCAATTTCCATGAACAATAGCAATCAAACATCTCCAGAAAATATAATCCCATCAAGTTCTACTATTTCAAGAATTATCAAATAGTTAAAAGTATATGTTAGTGCAGCTATGTTGGATATATAAGATATTTAAATATTATTCATCATGGAAAGAATATTAATACAAAATTAAAAAATTTGAGGGGACATCGTACATTGGAATTATTGGATTTAATCTCAAGTAAAGAGTATTAATTTTACTATCAAGGCTTCAAATATAGTTTGACACGTACCATGCCAATTAGGTGAATATTATTTCATAAATAGTTGAATAATCATACACCTTATAACTTATTTCCATGAATTTATTTTATATCCTATATAGATCAACTATAAGAAAATAATTCTCAAGGAAAATAATATTAACGGTATCCTATTTCATGTCCTTAACTGCTTTTCTTTCTCTAGTTTTCATAATCATTAACCAATCTTGATCAGAATCACCAAAAAATATATATAAATATTTATATTTTATTTATTAATAAAACCATGAATTTGAATAAATTTTTCGAAGAATTGATCCCTCCTAGAGCTACAACTGAGATATAAAATCCACATAATGCTGGAGGGTATTATCTCACTATTGACATGTTATTTTTTAGTAAATATAGTTCTTATCAATCAAAGATTCTAATACTATTTATATCCCATGTTAGTAGATCCATCCTAGAGCAAACTACTATGTTATAATTCAAGCCATTATAGAATATTGATTTCGAATGATATTATCCTCTTGTTTCTATCATATATTACCTTCCCTATTTCCTCTATAGAAACCCATTCCAAATATACATAGTTTAGGTGAATAAAAATGGTAGTATTAAAATACAATATCATGATAACTATAAATTATAATCTCTTAATGGTATTTACTTCCATTATCACATCCTTTAAAATTATTTATAAATTTTATCTAATACCAGAATTAAGGATCCACCATTTTACAAATCATAAAATGTATTATTTTGAAAATAATTCATTTCTTTTAATTAATTTATATCTTTTACATAATTATTCTTATTGAATTAGTTCATCACTCATACATAAATAAGTATCAAATCAAAAATTTGACACTACCTCTCAATACTCATTATTTCAAAAATAAAATACTTTTATTATAAATCATGCATTCTTTTCAGGTAATATCATATGTATTATCCCTATTACCATATCCATGTCCCAAATAATCCTTTAAACCATGTGAAATATATTTAAATTATGTATGTAACATGGTACATCATATTCTTATCACTTCTAAAAATAACTCTGACAAATAATAAATCATACCAGGTAAATTCCAATAATCTCGTTTGATAAAGCTAATCGATTAACTACATCCCCTTACCTAATTCATTAGAGAGCTATATCGACCTCACCTGTTAGCATAAGAAATATAGGGATCATTTTTCATAATGAGATATATCATTCTCACCAGTGATAATATAAAATATCCATGAAACAGAACATAATAATAAGTAATCAAATATTTCATTTCCATCATAATAATCTGAAAACATCTTTTCACAAATATGACAAATATTTCTGGATCTAAATATATACATTACATTAAAAACCCTTTTTAAAAATACCCAGAACAAATGAAAGGGGGAATTTCATTGAAAAATGAATTGATGATTCTAAAGGAATATAAAAATTAAATAAATTTTCTGGTTGTGGGGAAAATTGTTGACATCCTATATGTTAAAATCAAACCTTCCTTTTTTCCTTTTGTATAAAAAATAAAATTATTTATTATGAAAATATTTGAATGAAAGTAATATAATTAATTTAATGTTATTTACTATTATTTTATTTACTTTTAAATAAATTCTTTTTACAATTATAATAAAATTGAAATAAAATAAAAATATTTAGATAATTATTAATTTAAATAATTAAAATGATGTTTCATGTTAATGTTCCACTTTCCTCGACACTGACTTGTCAAGTACATTCTATGTCATCCATAATTATAATACAATGTTAGATATTTAATTTCTCAGGAACCCTTTTTGGTTTATTATTTTATTTATTTTATATATTATTATTTTAAATACAAATACGTTATTAATTATGTTTATGTATAATGTTTTAATGATATTCGAATCAGATGTTGAAAATCACATATGTTTGTTGAATATAATAGTTGTGATGCTTTTATACAATATCCATTATAGTAATAATGAAATAATTAAAATTTTTATATAGCAATTATAATTAAAAAATGAATTATGGTTACACAAATGAATTACTTTACAATCATGGAGACAATAGGTCGTATGCACACATGAGTAAAATTTTCATTTTTCAAAAAGCATGAGGGACAGGAGGTAAATATCATTATATGTTTCCATAATTATTAATATATCATAAGTACACATTAATTCTCTAAATACTGATGTATATAGTATACATGTGACGTGTTTATGAAAAATAGATCTCATTACTTCATGGAGGTGGTAATCCACACGTACACACAAATGAAATTATAATTTTTCAATTGATGAATATGAAAGAATGAATTGGATATCATATATATATATAATTATAAATATATCATGAATATTATTGATATATATATAAATTCAATCCAACATTATGATAATCTATGAGAGGCTGTAATGAAAAATGAATTACATCAGTTCACAAGGTGATAGACTGCCATACACATGAATGATGGTTTTATTTCACATTTAAAGGAAGAAGGATATGGATATAGCTTATTAAAATAAAATAACATCATATAATTATATGTAATATACTGGTATTTTCATTTCATAATGTTTGAATAATATTTTAATGAGGTAGAAGAAGAGATAAAACAAAACAAAATTCAGTTATGAACTACGCCTCTCATTCTTACATAATCATTATCTAAAAAATGAGAGCACAACTAGGATTCATTTATGATAAAAATAGGTACCCATGGAAATTGAAAGGTATTTTTGAAATATATTTTGGTAGATATTGGCTGAACCAAATGACTCTTTTAAGTGTGGATATGAGCGGAGAGGGTGTCCTTATATATGCAGGGTAAAGGACACACATGGAATTTTAAAATACAATACGATGTATTAATGTGTTACATAATAAAAATGGCTCCAAAAGGGGTAAATTTAATATTTTAAGATGATATATGATCTAAAATATTACATATAATAGAATTTAGACATGTTTCTAGGTTATTTTAACACTTATCAATTACATTAAATCCAAAGTAAAACTTTTTTAACCATATCTGTGTAATTTTTTTATTGCTTTCAAAACTAATTATGAGAAATGATTTTGTTCATAGTATTAGATAATATAAATTATTATGATTTAAAATATGGAATCTATTTAATAAATTTTATTTTATATAAAATGATGAATTTTATTTTAATTTAAACCTAAAAAATGCAATGAATTTTTTTTTCTAGAATATTTTTTATATATTTAAATTTTAATATACCAAATAAAATATAAAATTAATTCCAAAGAACAGAATTATATTTATAACAAAATAATTTGTTTTTTTCTTGAAACCATTTTTAAACAATGCAGAACATTGAAAATTCTTGAAATGAAGAGATAATGCTCAATAAAAATAAATATTTTCTAAGTATTCATTAAAAAATACTTTTCCAAAAATTTATTCTAAAATAATTTTAAAATTATAAATTCAATAAATAATTTCATTTTTTAAATTACTATTTTTTAATTTTAAAATCATTGTTTAATTAAATCTATATAATGCATGATAACTAAATTTGGCCAGAAATAAAACATTTTCCCTTTTCATTGGGAAATTACATAATATTATTCTTATAATTATAATATTATTAATTCAAATTAATTAAATTAATATGGGTTGGTGATTATTTACAATATCATTTCATTGGTTGTGACAAATATAATCTCATTCTATTGATATCTCTAATCAACCAGGTTGAATACTTATGTAATCTGCTTATGTGTTTAATATATTTTTCATTGACATCACGAAATAAACCATTCAATAAATATGGACATGGAATGTTACATTTATAGTTAAATTACAATAAAATTTCTTGAGTTTTTCAATTCCATATATTGGAAATGAGAAATATTATATTGGATTAATCAATAATTCATTAATAAAATATCACTTGTGACTCACAAACCATATCTTGCCTTGTCTGGAGTATATATTTTCATAGTTTTGTGTCAATATAACAATGTACGGGACTCATGATATACATTTATAATAACATAAATTTTGTGGATCAATAGAAAAATTCCCATATATGAATAATAAATGACATATAAACACTATACAATAATAAAAGTGACATTTTCCAATCCCTAAAAGAGGTCTTTAATGGTCTTTAGAGACCACTAATTGACCTACCTAATATCTCAAAAGATATATAATTTTATTAAATTTTTGGGAGAATACCCTATTTAATTAGGTTGAGGAGGAACTATACATAGACCACATGCACAAGGAATTAGGCCTAATACAAAACCACTAATGGCCGAAAGACTAGACACCCATCCCAAATCCCACCATTGCTAATTAATTTTCCTTCTCCAAGTAGCTAAATTGGAATACACATAGAAAGAAATCCCCATTAAAGTTTTCAAGGGGACTAGTTCTAATGGAAAACCCATTCCCTCCCATTGATCAGGATAATACAATAATGTTGGTATCTTTTCCGTTCTCTGACCTCATCTTGGATGCTACTTGGGAATTTGAGCCATTATCTTTTATCCTCCAGTCTGTCAAATTTTCCCTAGATGCATCACCCATTACATAGAGGCTCCACCACTATCATAGAACACCTGTTGAACCCACCATAGCTCTATTATCCACAACTGGCATTGTTTTATAGGGAAATCATGCTCCATTTTCCCATGAACATTGAATCATCCTTGTGTCACCATTTGATGAACACCACAAGTTGTTGTCATCGCCACATGCTGACCAACAACAATCGAGACCGCTGTTGACACAAGACGACCAAATTCACTGAAAATTAATGATGTCATCCAAAATTGAGGATCAAACCTCCCATCGTAGATTCATAACACTCACACCATTGATAGTGCCTGCCGACATGCTGAAATTCCAACTGCATCAATACTTAGGGATTCTCCAGGATTTTATCTTATGCCTTCATTTAGGTTTACAAGGTTGGTTTTCCACTATTATGGACCCCAACGACACCTCCTAGTGAACTATTGTGGTTTTTCTTCTATATTTTCACTAAATCCATTTCCAAAAATTAATAGAATGTGTTAATGTCACTCCATAGAATCATGAATAAAAATCATGTTTTTTTGTTCTAATTATTATGAAGGTATATATGGTTCGAATAGACTTAAGATTCATTGACCATGGAAGAAACATGGTGATATGGACGATGTTCATATAATTCTAGTGTTTTGGTAAGGGTATGAGGATGGTAAAGATGGTTAGTATGGGTTTGGGGGTCATCAGGGGAACAATGAAGAGGAATAAAGGGTTGATGTATTGGGTGTCAGAATGTGATGAGAAGTTGTTGTATAGGGTTGAAGGATATTTATAAATATTATAAGGTGGAGTTTTTGTAACAATATGGTGGGGAATAAATTTTTTTTGGCGGAACTTATAATGGTATGAGATACCTTTAATTGTTATCTCTAACTTTACCAACCAAAAAATACAAAAAATATCACAGTGTATGGAATTACTAGAGGATAGTTTATCACCACAATCTCCCATTATAGAAATTATATACTATGAACATCACCTTATAAAGAATCATTCACTTACTAGAATCATGTAATTGATAGAAAAAAACAATGTTTCCATTCATATAATGTTATCCTGATCATATGACATGTTTTTATGAAAATTGGCATAATACATGATGGTTCTACGCTTAGTGGGGAACTATTATGACATTTTCAATTTGATAGATAGTCTATATAATTATCACATTATATTTAAAAATAATATCAATCAATATATTATAATACATTTATTAATACTCATTTCATGAATATAAATTTAATAGAAAGAAAAAACTAGTAGGTTTTTGGGTATCAAATCAAAACAAAATCTAATCCTGAGCTCCAAAAAAACCTATTTAGTCCACAAAAATTGTTCTATAAAACCACCAGATTCATCTCTAATGAAACATACCACATTAAATAATGTCCTAGAATGTTAACACATAAAATGAAACACAAATATTAGAAGAAAAGTGTAAAAAAAACACTATATCATAATGTGGATCCTGTGAATAAAAGAACAAACAAGTATATCCTAAGAAATTATCAAATAAAACTCTAAAGGAATGAGGAAAGATGATTTTACATGTTTTATCATTACATCTTAATCGAATGGAAAATTATTATTTACTTTTATTCATTAAAAAATATGATGTTTGAAATTCACAGACAATTCATATCACAATATAACCACACCCTCTATATAAAGTATTGTCTAGCCAGTGCTTCAAGTAAACTCATCCATCATATCTTCCAAGTATTTATTCAGACCAATACTATCATTATAGAAGAAAACATTACTAATTCAATTTATCCCTCCACCTAAACCTTCTTTGTTGGTGTAAAATCCCATACCCGGGTGCAACTCAACATTTCCATGAGCCTGGTTAGCCATAAGTCCTAAAGGACATCTCCCCAAAAACTAGGGGCTTTGACTAGTATTGAGGTCCTAGGCAAGTCATTGGGGATACTATGCCCTTCTTACCAGAGTATATCACAATAGTGTAGGATAAAAATGATGATATAGATGCTCAATATACAAGAGGGGGGGGGGGTGGATTTTATACTTTAAAAATTCATTTGGAACATTTAATGTTTTAATAAAACATTAGTTTTAAACCATAAGTAAAACATTGTTTAACAAGGTTAAAATAAGTAAATTCACAACACCTCTAAGTTCTACAAACATGATAGGTTCTGGAAATATGGTTCTGGAAAATCATGTTACGGAAATATGGTTCCGAAAATGAAACCTATGAAAAGTTTACAAGGTAAATATTCTACCTTAAAGTGTATATAATCCCACTAATCAGAGTATACAAAAACTAGAAAGTATAAGATAGTTATACTTTCCTTAATAATCAAAATGCAGTGGGAAAATAAAATTGAAACAATACAAGTAACAAGTATAAAATCTTTTAACAAATAGAGTAGGGTATCAGACAACCTTGGATAAAGGTCCCTTGATTTATATTTTCAAAAATTCTATCTTACCCATACCAGGGTAAGCCCTCGATACGAATATCAGAGTCTGTCTTGCTATCCCCACAAGCCCCCAACTTCATGGTAGTCGGCACCACTATCTTCCTATCATCGGAATCCCTCAAACGTTAAAGGTAGTCGACACCTCTATATTATTATCCCTAGAAGCCCTTGATTGTACACATCAACAATCAGAGTTTCACAAAGCAATCTAAACAAGAAGTTTAGTACGCACTAAGCATGAGAGTATATATCTCTAGAAATAACTTCAACAACATGTGGTCTCTAGATTTGTATAACATTATGCAAAAGTTATGAGCTCTTTCAAATGAGATCCTATTTATAGGTGCATCTCCAATGGTCAGCTCCCACCTCCAATAGTCATATTTTTCCTTGAATATTGGAGGGACCTGTACACGTGTTACTCAAACAATGGTTAATTAGAGAATTATTGTATGACATCGTTTTATAACTATAACAAGGATAAGAAAAATATGGTTGCTTAAGCAAATTAATTGTTCGGAGTCTAAGAAAAAATTAAAGTTCAAAGTCTAAGAAAAATAATATTCAGTGTTTATAATACATGGGAATTAGGATTATCTTTATCAATGGATTCAGAGTTAGAATTCTATGGAATTCAGAGTCTGAACTTGGAAAGTTCAGAGTCTAAATTCAGAGTGTTTAGAGTCTGAAATTAGAAAGTTTGGTGTCTAAATTCAGAGAGTTATAAGCGTTTGAAAATAGAAAGTTCAGAGCCTGAATTCAGAGAGTTTGGAGTCTGAACTTAGAAAGTTTGGATTCTGAATTCAGAGAACTCATAACCTAAATTTAGATCATGAAAATAGAATGCTCTACATTCTAGTATTTAAAATATTTCTAGATTTTAGATACGAAACCGAATTTTACACTTATAAATAAAAATATTAAGGTTTAGAGAAAATAAGACATGAATAAGTAAAACATGTTAAGGATAAATTTTCTTTGGGGAAGGAAAATTTCCCTTCTAAAAGCAAAAATTGGTAAGGAGAAAATTTTCTTGAGGAAGGAAAATTTACTTAAGGTATGAAAATTTTTATTTATCTAGATAAAATACATTTTGTCTTAAGATAGAGTATTTGTGATTTTTAAAACATGAAGGAATGGAAAATTCATAAGTAAACCTAATTTACTCAACAATCTCCCCCATTTTGGAAAGCACAAACATCCTTAAAAAATAGAATACAAGGACTTGGAAAATATTTTTCTAGACGTTGAAATTAAACTTATATCCCTTAACACATGGGCAATGATGAATACGACTAACTCCCCCTTAGGCTTTGGAAACACCAAGGATCGTATTCTTGATATCCAGATTGGGATTTAGCAATTTATTTCAATGAATATCATCTTGTATAATAACTTCCCTTTAGATGAACTCCCCCTTAGGGAAATTTCTTCTTTACTTAGTATTCCTTTTGACATTTCTTTCTTCTCCTTTGTGATTTTCCAAAAGGATAAAAGGTAATGTAAAATAAATTATGCTACATGAAAAGTTAGTACTAAAAAACAAAAATACAAGCAAATAAAATTTCATTATGATTGGAAAAATATGTACAAGGATGAAATACAAAAAAAAATTGAATTGAACAAGATTATCCTTCCTCAACCTTGGGAATCAGATTCATCACTATTGTTTTCATCTTCTTTATCTCCTTATGATCTTCCTATACACCTTTGAGAAGCTGATCCTGATCTTCTGTTTTCTTCTCTATGGCTTTGATTTTTTCTTCCTGAGTCTTTAGAGATTCTGCCTAAACCTTTAGAACTTCTTATTGCTTGACTAGATTATCTTCTATCTCAATCCTGATATCCCATTATCTCTTTTAACTCAGAGCAACTGAATATAACTTCCCATTCTTATCATTCACTTCTTACTTTTAATAAGTCTGTTCCAGAGTAAGCTTTTCCGAAAAAACATGGTGAGATCAGTGAACATACTATCATTAGTGTCAAAATCATCCTTGACACTTTCTTGAAACTCATTAATAATTATCATCTCTTCTACTGTCTTACTTGACCATCTTGTCATATTTTTGCATTATCTTTTGTGAGCTTCATAGCCAATTAGAAAAGTCTTAAAGTCTGCCTCCAGTAGAACAAACTTATCCATCACCATGGATACTAAATCCGGTTTCAGATTTAGTGTGTGTTGAAGCATCTGGAATCTTGAGTCAATAATGGGAAATATTAGAATAGTCCCAACTAGCTTCTTCAAAGATTGGACTAAAAAATCATGTCCAACTTAGGATGATTCCCAATCAGATATTTTTCTTGGTGAGTATTCTCTTTCCAACTCAGAAACTTTCCTCTTTGAAGAACCACCAAATTCTTTCTTCTTTACAATAGCCTTGCTGGGTGTATCAACTAACACCTGTTTCGTCATGAACTGACTCAATCGTTCTCAAGCCACAACTACCCCAAGTCCACCTCCATAGGCCAGGGGCTGGGGACAAGTGCCGATGACATAATGATCTCAGGAGGCCTTTTCCTATGTACTTGGACACACACACACACAACCTACTCGATGCAGAACTACAAAGTAAAAAGAAAATCAAAGGACAACAACCATAACTCAACAACAGTCATGCATAAACCTCTAAAGAAGAACAAGTAAAGTGATGAAAAATAAGAATGAATAGTAAAAAGGGAAAAACATGCGCCCAACCAGAAAAGTTCCACAACCCGACAATAGGTAAAAAAAGTAAGCATCTAGTGGCCTCACACCGGAAAGTGCTACTACAACTTCTAAACACTGCCCAAGCTCATGCGTCCACTATGCTCCTCTATAGTCACGATCAACCTATCTGTCATCTGCAAGGGCACACCAAGTGTGGGAAAATCCCTAGAAGGGGTGAGTATAAAGATACTTAGAAGGATAACCTGAAATATCAAGGAGCTACAAAAAAGGGGGTACCAAAATAGTGAGTAGTAGAAAAACAAAGAACAGTGGAAGAGTACAGTAAAATAGAGTGCAGCTCAACCCAACAAAGAAAAGAAGTAGACTCATCCAACTAAGAGGATCTAGACAAAGAAAGCACGTGGTATACCCAATGTGTCGTTGCCCCTCCTAGAAGGAGAGTTACTGAACCCAAGGGTTGGGAACAAGATTAGGGTGTGTATATATATATGCTCAAAAAGGAACCCAAATGGGTGTGTAAGGGGATATCCATCTCCAAGATCAGCCCAGGAAGAGTCGCCAACAGTTCTAGGGATATCCAACACTGACCCAAACTCCCCGCACGTCAACCTAGGAGGTAAAAGTCAAAGGGGCTCAATCACCACACATTGATACTATCCTCTTTGGGCAGCACGAACTCATCCGCACGACTTTTAGGTCGCGTCGCAAGGATGCATCTTTGTTGGAAAAGCTCCCCTCATCCTCGTATGTCCTAAGGTCACATAAAAGTTGTCACATCGCCGATCCGTACAACCAAGGATCTTGCTCCAGCAGTCATGGATAAAAAGTCACTGACTAGCCTCGTCAAAAGGGGCAGAGTCTGAAAGAAGTCGACAGGTAACCCACTGCCCAGCCCAACTGGAGGGTAAACCCCTAGAGGTCATCGAGTAACCCACTACCTCGCCCCGTTGGAGGGTAAACCTTGATAGGTCAACGAGTAACCCACTGCCCAGATCCACTGGAGGGTAAACCCCCGATTGGTCAACGGGTAACCCACTGCCCAGCTCTATTGGAGGGTAAACACTAAAAGTCATCGGGTAATCCACTGCCCAGCCTTGCTGGAGGGTAAACCCTAGTAAGTGAACGAGTAACCCACTACCCAGCCCGACTGGAGGGTAAAACCTAATAGTTCGATGGGTATCCCACTACCCAGCCCCACTAGAGGGTAAACCCTAATATATCGTTGGGTAACCCACTACCCAACCCAGTAGGAGGGTAAACCCAGAACTTGTCTGATAGCTCTGCATTGCCTCCGGTATCCCTAGGGGGTCACCAACATCGCTATTGCGCGATGGTTCGGAGTGCGTTGAGGAATCCTACATCCAATGCCCTTCCATGATTCCACATTTAATAAGATCTTGAATGAGGAACCACACGCCCCAACATATCACACCGCTGCAATCCTCGTGGAAAACCACGAGAGATCAACTACTCATTCTCCTGGGATGGACCCCCAATGGAAAAGATGTTCACCACTACTTTAGGTGTACCCAGTGTCTCGTGGGGACCACTCTTGGTCTCAAAATATGTTCGGCGGACTTCACAATTGCGATGGACTCGGAAAAACACATCAAATTGACTGTTCATCCGCCCCAAACAGATGCCTGATGAAAACGTCACAAAATGCTGCACGTTGCTTAAAAGACGGCCCATAGGGCCCAGGTCTCAACTATGAATTCAATGATCAAAACCATAGTAGAAAACTCCACCTTGACACTAGGGTCCCAACGCCACTGACAATGCTCAAATCGGACATGTGATGTGTCTGCACCATCGAAAACAAGAATTCCCAGAAAAATGCCAATCCACTTAATGGGAGTGTTGTGCCACCATGGCCCCCATTTCAGAAATTAAAACCCCCAAAACCATCTCAAAAGCTTCATCTCAAGCCGAGTATTGAACTGCCACATAGGACACACAAAAGTAATACCCGTAGTTAACGTTACGGGTGTTCGAAGTCAAAGGGGATGAACCCCTTGGGCTAGACCGGCCTGGGCTGGTCGGTCAGCCCGGCCTGGGCCGACATGCGCTGGCCGACCCGGCTCGTAGAGCTGGCCCGTGGCTCAGCCGCGCGGCCTGACCATGGACCATAGTCCCCTCAACGCCGACTGGCCCCCATGTGGCCGGTCGTTGTCTTACAAGGAGACCCGTCGAAGGCGGGTCTCTGTCCCGACCGAAGGCAGATCTCGGTCCCCACACGGGGTCACACGCTGCAACCCCCGGTCGTTCCCCTACACTGGTGAGCATGCCCACCGCCTTGAGCTGCTAGCTGGAGCCCTTGCCTCGCCGCATGAAGCCACCTTCGCAATGAGGAGCCTCCGTCGCACCGCCATGCGAAGCTGCCACCGTGCTGCCATGCGAAGCTGCGCGCTGCCGCCATCGCCCGCCGGAGCTCTCTGGAATCGCCAGAAAAAGAAAAAAATGGACGGGAAACTTACCGGGGCTGCCCCGGGCGCCATTCCATTCTGGAGTGGTGGAGTAGAGTGGAGGAGCTCATTGATAGGAATCCTTCAGGGAAGAAGGGCAAGGGGAAGAAAAGGGTGGGGGTGGTGTGTTTAAAAAGAAAACACTTAATCCTTCCGCTCGTAGACCTCGTGACCAAAATTTTGGCGGGGTCGAGGTTATGACGCCCCTAGGGTAAAAACCAAATTATGAGTGCAAAGATAGTCTCAGAATTTTAATCGGAGCCTTCATTCTGAAGTTGTAAATTCCACACCTGAGGCCCATAAATTATGAAAATTATCCTGGGGTCGTTTTTTAGAGTATGTCCGGGATCACAAAAATTTCACCTCTGATAGGTTAAACGACACGCTCCAGACTCAACATTGCCCTTAGTTTTCCTGTCTGGGCTACCATTTAGAAGTTATTCTATTTATTTAGCACGTCCAGTCTGAATGCACGTAAAATTTAATTCCGGCCACACCGGGGCTCAGAATAACACGCCGTCTGAACATCCTGCTTTGGAATAACATCAAGAAATACACAAAGTCATATAGGTTCAAAATCCAGGTTCTTACATCATCCCCTCCTTCACATTTTTCATCTCTGAAAAACAAAACTTCAAAAACAACTTAGGATACTAAGCCCACATCTGGCTCTCCCGCTCCGTAGTGCTCTTCTGTACCCTCCCGTGTTTCCAAGGCACATGAGCTAGAGGAATGGAACGTCCACACAGAGTCCACTCCTTTCGGTCCTCAATTGCCACTGGGTGATCCAAAAAGGTGGCTCCATCCTCAATTTATTTCTCTCCCCATCCAATAACATGCATGGGGTTGTGCATGTATTTCTTCAACTGTGACACATGGAAGACGTCGTGAACTCTCTCCAGCTATGGGGGTAGAGAAAGATGGTAGGAGACCTCACAAACACAGTGCATGATCCCAAAGGGCCTGATGAACCATGAGAAAAACTTTCCTCTCTGGCTGAACCTCTGTGTTCCACGCTGTGGGGAGAATCTCAAAAAAGACATGGTCCTCCTTTTCAAACTCCAAAGTCCTGCGATGATGATCTTTGTTGGACTTTTTTCTCCTCTGATCCATCCTCATCTTCTCATAAATGACCTACACCATCTCCATCATCACTTGAATCAACTATGGGCCCACTAGGGAGGTCACTCCAACCTCCGTCTAACAAAACGGTGACCTGCAGGGTCTCCCGTAGAGGGCCTCAAAAGAATCCATTACAATAGTAGAGTGGTAACTGTTATTATACACAAACACTACTAAGGGCAAGCGATCCTCCTAGATCTAGCCAAAGTCTAACATACACGCCCTGAGAATATCCTCCAACACCAAGATAGTGCGCTCGGTCTGCCCATCAGTCTGGGGGTGAAAAGTTGTAATCAACCGCAACTGAGTCCCGAATGCCCCATGTAGGCCTTGCCATAATCACGACGTAAACCACGCTTCATGGTCAGAGACAATCTTCAAGGGTACTCTATGAAGGAAATGATCTCCCGAACATATAACTGCCCCAGAATCTCTATTGAGATCTGCTCTCTGATAGAAAATAAGTGTGGCGACTTCATGAGTCGGTTCACTATCACCCAAATGGAGTTGTGGCCCTTCATTGTGCACAGAAGCCCATGTGACGAAGTCCATAGATATTCCACCCCACTTCCACTCTGAGAAATAAATGGGCTTCAACAACCCTACCAGAACCCGGTGCTCTACCTTCACCTAATGACAGGTAAGACAGTGAGAAACGAACTTAGCTATGCTCCATTTCATGCCAAACTACCAAAACTACCACTGAAAGTCTCTGTACGTCTTCCCCACACTGGGATGTATGACAATGGGAGAAGTGTGGAATTCCCGCATCACCTCCTCCTATATATCCACCGATACTACAGATCATCCCTGGAATAGGATCTCATGTTTCCCTCCTTTAGAATACCCATCAGGTGCATTTCCTGTGGATATCTGATCACGTAGTATCTCGCTGTCGACTTCCCCCAACTGCCACTCTCTCACATGCTCAAGGAGTGAAGGAGTCAGTGTCATCGACTACAGAAAATCCATACCCTCCTGCTCCACCAAGGTCAGCTACAGGGAAGCCAACTACTTCGAAGCTTCCTGCATGAGACAAACCTGGGACTTCCTACCAAGGGCATCTGCTAATACGTTTCCCTTCTCCAGAGTGTATAATTTCTCGAAATCACAGTCCTGTAGAAACTCCAGCCAGCGCCTCTACCTCAGATTCAGATCCCTCTGGGTAAAGACATACTTGAGGCTCTGATGGTCTGATTAGACCATGAAACGCTCACCCAGGAGTTAGTGTCTCCATAACCTCAAAGCGAAGAAGGATGATGCCAACTCCAAGTCGTGAGTCACATAATTATGTTTGTGGGGCCTCAACTACCATGACCCATATGTAATCACTGTGTGTTCCTGCATCAGCACGCACCTGAGCCCAACTCCTGAAGCATCGCAATATACGATGAACTCAACGTCCTCCTCTAGAAACCTCAACACTGGAGAACTAGTCTTCCTCTGACTCAACTCCTTGAAAGCCTTCTGGCACTAATCAGTCTAGTTAAATGGTCATCCCTTCTGCGACAATGGGGTCAAAGGGGAATCAATACTGGAGAAGTCCTCCACGAACCTCCTGTAGTACCCTGCCAATCCAAGGAAACTCTGCACCTCAAACACATTCTTTTGTGGATCCCAAGAAAGCAGTACATCTACCTTTGTGGGATCCACAACCAAACCATGTTCCATAATGATGTGCCCCAAAAAGATATCCTCGTGAATCTAGAACTGGAAGTTCGAGAGCTTCCTGTACAACTGGTTCTCTCGAAGTAAGTCTAGGACCACCCTCAAATGCTCCTCATGATTATCCTCTATCACTGAGTAAATGAGTATGTCGTCAATAAAGACAACCAAAAATCGGTCCAGGTACGGCTGGAAAATCTGGTTCATCAAAGCCATGAAGACGGCAGGGGCATTCGTCATGCCAAAGGGAATCACCTGAAACTCATAGTGCCCATATCGACAATGGAACGCCAGCTTTAGGATATCATCCTCACGAACCCACAACTGGTGGTAGCCAGATCTAAGATCTATCTTCGAGAATTACTTCACACCTCAAAACTGGTCAAAGAGGTCATTGATCCTAGGCAAAGGGCACTTGTTATTTATCGTGTCCTGATTCAGGCGACAATAATCTATGCAAAGACGCGGACTCCCATCTGCCTTTTTCAAAAGCAAAACAGGAGCTTCCTAGGGGGACACACTGGTCCTGATGAATCCCTTCTCATGAAGGTCATCCAGCTGAAGTCGTAGCTCCCAAACTCTGTGGGTACCATCTGATAAGCCGCACATGATATCAGGGTAGTCCCCGGCTACAAGTCAATGTAGAACTTCATCTCTCGCCTCGAAGGTAGTCCTAGAACATCCTCAGGAAAGACGTCCATGTAGTCCTCTATAACTATAGGGATTGAGGTGCCTGTAGTGTACGCTGCTCCGAGAGCCATGCTCACTAACTTGTGCGAAAAAGGTCAGGTTCTCCTGCTCAGAGTACCCCTCTGCTCTGCCACGAGGTCTTGTTTACCAAGGATGGTGAACCTCGTCCCATCAGAATACACACCTCTGACTCATCTATGACGATAGTCGATCTGGGCGTGAACCATATAAAGCCAATCCATTCCCAGGATAACATCGTAAGGTTCCATCGTGATGATGAGAATGTCCCATGTGAATCTCCCTCCTAAAAACAACAGTTCACACTATCTGCAGATAAAGGTCACAAACGAGGCACTTCCCGTAAGAACCTCGAGGTTAAGTGCAGGTGTCAATGCCTCTACCAGAAGCTCAAACTACTGTACCAACATAATTGATACAAATAAGTGGATTGCACCTGTGTCTAGTAGTACTAAAGCAAGTGTGGAGTAAACACAAAGCGTAACTCATACCATCTCATGCGTTGGAGGGTCTCGAACACCCATGGACTGAAGCTTCCCATGGCCCCTACCGCCAGCTCCCTGATCCTGGCGTGGGCTGCCTAGTGGTGGCGTTGGAAGGATCTCAAAACATCGTCCTCCACCACCTGGTCCTACCACTCTACCTATTCCACCTCACTGAGGACCGCCTGGTCCCTGCCTAGGTGACCCCTGGTCACGACACTGCCTCTGCCTCTGTGGTGCGCCCGCTGCCTACCATGACTGATCTATAAACTTGGTCAGGAAATCCCATGCTAGATGGACCCAACCTTCCCAAGAGTAACACCAGCTCTCTCCCATCTTTTATGGTTCCCTACGACACCACTGAGGTGTATGAACCTGGCCTAGGGTCTGCTCACAGAAGGGCCTCCTCGGATGAGGCCCAACTCTCTGTTGTCTGCCTACTGAAGACTCTGCTCTAAAGCGGCCACTGCTAGGTCCTTCCATATAGTGCTCTTCGGCCAGGAAGCTCTCTATCTCAAGCACCCGCTCCATCACCCCAACATTAGTGGGGATTCACAAGGTTACCACGCTAGCACGGATCTCCCTGCGAAGACCCTGCTCGAACTTCCGCGCCCGGAAGTAGCTGTTGCGGATCATGTCCAGCGAGTAGAATGTAAGATCAGTGAACCGGGACGAGTACTAGGACACAGACATCCACCCCTGCTTTAGCTCCAGAAGATCCTAGATCCGAACAAATTATAAACATGAGGGGGAGTAATCCTCCTAGAAAAGATGTTGAAATCCATCCCATGTGAGGGACAACTCGTCATGGGTCTGCATCAACAAACCCCACCATCGCTCGACTGTCCTTAGGATAATACTGGCGGTTAGGGACACCATCTGGTCTGCTGGGGTTTTTACCAGCCTGAAGAGTCGTTCCATTGACTCAAGCCATTCCTCTACCACCTAGGGATCCAGGTCCCTGTAGAACCTCGACGTCATCTGATGCTGGAAGTCTCGTAGCGTGCTCAGTCTGTATGAAAACATAGCCTGTGATGCCAGTACTAACTGTTGCTCCTTAGGTGGAGGGTTACTGCTGAATCACTGGGAGGAAGGGGATCACATGAGGGTCCCTAAACTGACGCCTCGTCAATCGCCAGGCAATCGTCACGTACTGGAAAGGGAAACCTGGCTGGCTTCTATCGTGGGGGAATCCTGAAAATTATCAAGGATTACCGCAATCAGATGAGCATTTATATATAACGGTAATAACAATGGGGAGGTGACTTAAAATGATAGTCAAAGACTCAATCCTACTGGATTCATGTTTCAAAGTTCCCTGCAAAAAATGCCTCAGTGTTCCAAGTCGACAATCGGGTTTTCAGGGTCCTGGTGAATGGATACGTCGGACACCCTTACCATCACTGGACTCCCTGGCCTGAGAGCCACTATTGAGACACGTTGACACTATTGCCCTAAATCCCAACCAATTACTTTTTAGGGATGTCCAAAAAATTCCCTAAGGAACAAACCACATTTGATACCACTTTGTCATGACCTGACCCTACCAGTCTTGAGCCGCAACTACCCCAGGCCCGCCTCCATAGGCCAGGGGCTGACGACAAGCGCTGAAGGCATAACGATATGGGGGAGTCCTTTGACTAAGTACCTGGACACACGCACACTCAACACACTTGATGCATAAGTGCATAGTAAAAATAAAAATCAAAGGACAACAACCATAACTCAAGCACAATCATGCATCAACCTCTAAAATAGAATAAGTAAAGTGATGAAAAAAGACTAAATAGTTAAAAGGGAAATACACACACCCAAACAAGAAAGTGCCACAACCTAGAAAAAGGTAAAAAAAAAATAAGCTTCTAGTGGAGTCACACCTGAAAGTGCTACTACAAATGTTGAACACTGCCCAAGCTCCTGCGTCCACTATGCTCCTTTGTAGTCACAATCGACCTATCCATCGTCTTCAAGGACACACCAAGTGAAATCAAATCCCAACCAGGGGTGAGTATAAAGATACTCAGTAGGATACCCCGAAATCTTGAGGGAGCATCAAAAAGGGGGCACCAAAATAGTGAGTAGTAGACAGAACAAAGAACAGTAGATGAGTATAGTAAAATAGAGTGCAGCTTAACCCAACAAAAAAAGAAGTAGGTTCGTCCATCCAAGAGGAGCTAGACACGGAAAGCATGTGCAATACCTCACGTGTCTTCGTCCCTCCAAGAAGGAGAGTAACTGAACCCAAGGGATGGGAACAAGAGTAGGGTATATATATATATATATGCTCAACAAGGAACCCGAATGAGTTTGTTAGGGGATCTCCATCTCCAAGATCAGCCTAGGAAGAGTCACCAACAGTTCTAGGGATATTTAAAACTGACCCAAATGTCCCTCACGTCAACCTAGGAGGTACGAGTCAAAGGGTTTCAATCACCGCACCTTGATACTATCCTCTTTGGTAGGAACAGACTCACCCATACGACTTTTAGGTCACGTCGCAAGGATGCCTCCCGGTGGGAAAAGTGCCCCTCGTCCTCGTATGTCTTAAGGTCACGTCAAATATGTCACATTGGTAATCCTTAACCAAGGATCTCTATCTGGTAGTCATCGATAAAACATCACTAAATAGCCTCATCAAAAGGGGAAGAGTCTAAAAGAAGTTTACGGGTAACCCACTACCCATCCCAACTGGAGGGTAAACCCTAAGAGGTCATCGGGTAACCCACTACCTGGCCCCGCTGGAGGGTAAACCCTAATAGTTCAATGGGTAACCCACTACCCAGCTCCATTGGAGGGTAAACCCCTAATAGGTAAATGGGTAACACACTGGCTAGCCCCATTGGAGGGTAAACCCTAGTTACTGAATGGGTAACACACTGCCCAGCCTGGCTGGAGGGTAAACCCTGATTGTTCGACGAGTAACACACAGCCCAGCCCCACTGGGGGGTAAACCCTAATACTTCATTGGGTAACCCATAGCCTAGTCTAGCTGGAGGGTAAACCCAGAACTAGTCCGATAGCTCTGCGCTGCCCGTGTTATCACTAGGGGGTCACCAACATCTCTACTACGCGATGATTCAGAGTGTGTCGAGGAACACTCCATCCAATTCCCTTACATGCTTCCACATTTAATATGATCTCGAATGAGGCTCCGCACACCCCAAAAGATCACACCACTGTAATCCTCATGGAAAACCACATGAGATAGACTACTCATTTACCTGGGACGGATCCCCGATAGAAAAGTTGTTTGCCAGTGCTTTAGGCCCGCACAATGTCTCATGGGGCCCACTCCCAGTCCTGAAAGAGGTTGGGAAGACTATGCCATTCCGATGGCCTTAGAAAAACACGTAAAATCGAATATTCATCTACCCCAAATGGATGCCTGATGAAAACGTCGCAAAATGCTCCATGTCACTTAAAAGACCGCTCCGGGCGCCCGGGGACACCAATTTTTGATCCAAAAGGAATGTTGGGAAGGTAAAAACAATCCCTACACAACCATGGGATTCTCTCAAATATCAAACAACAATTCAACATAATAAATTTAGTTTATCAACAAATAAAAAACCAAAACGAAAAACAAAACCTCCTACCTCGTTGGGTGTAGCCCGAAGCTTCACGATCGGTCTGTCGGAGCCACCGCGCCTTGCCAGAGTGGTGGAGGAGAGGGGAGGAGATCGTTGAGATAAAACCGCATTGGAATAAGGGAAAGGGGAAGAAGAGGGTGGGGGTGGTGGGTTTAAAAATAAAACACTTAAACCTCCCACCCTTAGACCCCATACCTGAACTTTTGGTGGGGTTGGGGTTAAGCCGCCCCTAGGGTAAAAACCACATTATGAGTGCAAAGGAGGTCTTATAATTTTAATCAAAGCCTCTGTTCAAAAGTTGTAATGTCCACACCCGAGGCCACTAAATATGAAAATCCCCCTGTGGGGGTTTTTCATAGTTGGCCCACGCCCGCGAAAATTTCACCTCTCCTAGGGTAAACGACACACTCCAGACTCAACGGTGCCCTTAGTTTTCCTATCCGAGATACCGTTTAGGAGTTATTATATTTATTTAGCTTTCCCTCTATGAACACATGTCAAATTTAATTCCGGCCACACCGGGGCTCGGAATCACATTACATCTAAACATCTTGATTTGGAATAACATCAATAAATACACAAAGTCTTATAGGTTAAAAATCAGGTTCTTACATGATTTACCTTGTTATATTTAGAATGAATTTCTATTGATCAAGGGATTAATGTTCACTATCGGATAGCTGAACAATTTTGTCTTCATCAAAATTTTCCTTCTCAGCTCCTGCCTCAACAACCTCTGGGTGTATGAAATCTTTATTGATGCTTTCTTCTCTAGATGGTTTTTTACTTCTTCTCCGCCTTATCTTCATCCTTCCCAAGAGTATCTAACTTTTAAGACTTATCTTTAGAAGTTCGGATTGATAATTTTTCTAAAGGACATTCCTTCTCATGAAAATCCTCAACTTGTTTGATCAGATCTTCAGTATCACCACTACTTTCTTCTTCTTATTCTTCTTCTTCTTCTACTACTTCTTCTACTTATACTAATTCTTCTTCTGCGTTTTCATGGATTTTTTCTAGTGTGACAAACTTCTTTCCCGGTGTATCGGGTAAAGGTTGTATCAGGAAGGATTATGGTACAGGAATATTCTCGGAAGCTTTCTCAGTAACCTTCAAAAGGGATTGCAGTATCTCTGCTTTATATAACTTCTTCTTTTGATTATTCTATTTCTCTTACATTTCTAGATTCTCATATGTCTTCTCCTTAAGATATTTTTCATCATCAAGGTCCAAGACAAACATAGGCTCCCCTTCTTTCATATTCTTCTTGTCTTCCCTCCACTTTGCTATTATCTCAACCAGATAGGATTTTTGAGTTTTTGCCTTTGGGGGTGCTGACTGAACTTCCTTGTCCATATGAGATTTTTCTTTATATTATAATTTATTTAGCTTACTCTTCCTTCCAACCATTTTAGAGGGTTCATCCACCTCCTATTTCTTTGATGTGGCTTCAACCTCTTCTTCAGGAAAGTCATAAAGTTCGTCAGATTCCATGGAAAATCCTACTTTCATCATCTTCAAAGTATCATCACTAACTAGTATAAACATGAAATTTCATGGCTTATAAATACATGGTATTTTGAAGGACTCTAAACACCAAACAATTATCTTTGAGGGAATGGATGGATACATAATAATATGAGCCTTCAGATTTCCATTCCTCATGTTCTCAATCGTAATGATGATATGTTTAACCAGGTTTATCTTTCTTAGATTCACCAAGAAATCTAGGATATACATGTCACTCTTCTTAAAATTATCCCTGTACCCTTTTATCATAATGATGAATCATTGAACCCTTAATTCAAGAATCTGAAAATATATAGACATGTGAAGAATCTTCGGAGTCTTAACATCCAAGATACTAAGGCAATCCATGGACTTATCCATTAGAAATGATCCTTTTACATCATGAATATTATGTGAGAAGAACACTACCTCACAATCATAAGAAATACCAACCAATATTGCATCCTTGGTGTAATGAAGAGAGTAAGACTTCCCATAGCTCTTGAAATAGAACTTGTCTCTCCCTTCTTCCTTGAAAAGCTTGCTGACTCATAGAACTCAACTAATAAGTCCGGATAAACCCGATCTTGTGCCTTTGGTTTGGATAAGAAGACACACTCCAATACATTAAACTTGATATTCTTCAAGATTGTAGAATCATACTTAGCAAAGAAATTTGGATGTACCAAACTTTATTTATAAATATTCCATTCAGGAATCGGCTTGACAGTTGACATGTCTTTCTGGGAAGATACTTCGACAGACATTCAGAGTTGAGGAAGATCTGAGAAGTTCAGAATGAGTTTTTGTAGAAGGTCATAGCTTCAATATGTGAAGGCTTTAGTTTCTATGTTGGAAAACCATTAGGGGGTCCTTTATATATGAATATGATGTGACAATAAATCTTCCAAACTCAATCTAATGGTTGAAAAACCTTCTGATCAGATCTGATGGTTGAAAAGATAGCCATAAGAAAATTTTGGTAGAATCCGATCTTTTGAGGTTTTAAAGAATAACATTCAGATTTAAGAAAAATTGAAATCGAAAAATTGGAAACCAAAATAAAATACCAACAAGTAAAATATGATTACGAAGATTTAAGAAAGGAATCATACCTTTCAGATTTCTAGAAAGATTATTCATAATTAGGAAAATTCTTCATGAAGAACTTTAGATTCTGAAAATTTAATTACAAAAACTTTGAGAATGAAAAATATTGCTATGAAAATTTTCATTACAAAAAATTTTGTTTAAATTTTTTTTCAATACTATGAAAAAATTTGATTATGAAAAAAAAATTTGAATACAATTTTTTTTAGACTGAAAAATTTTTAGACTAAATTTTTTTTAGACTCTGAAAAAAATGAAAAATTTCTAGACTACGAAAATTAAGAAAATATTAATTTTGAAAATTTATAAAATCTTCATTATGAAAATTTAGAAAATCATCATTATGAAAATTTATAAAATCAAAAGAAACATATGTAATCCCCCTATAAAAATGAGTTTATTACTATAAGGAGATATGTTTCAAGAAGAAGTTAATCAAGGAAGATTACCTTAATATTATCATTCCTAACTTCTGTTTAATGTATTCTAATCTATCGGAGGGTACCTATTTTCTTAAAAATATCAGCAAGTTGATCTTGTGTTCTGATAAATTGAAGAATGATATCTTTTTTTGTGTGTGTGATACTTAAGAAAGTGATGCCTAATATCCGTGTGTTTTTCACAAGAGTGATGTGCATTATTTTTACAGAAGGCAATGGAACTAATATTATCACCCAAAATTTGTGTTTTGGTGAAACTCATACCATATTCTCTGAGTGTGTGTTTCATCCACAACACTTGAGCACAACAAGTTCCAGCTGCTATATATTCAGCTTTAGCAGTGGAAAGTGAAACTGAGTGTTTCTTTTTTCATGACCAAGAAACTAATGTATCTTCTAAGAAATTATAGGAACCAGATGTACTTTTTCTATCAATACTACATCAACCAAAGTCAGCATCCAAAAAACTTTTTAAAACAAAATCATTTCCAAAAGTATAAAAGAGTCCTAGATACATGGTTCCCTTTAAGCAGCGAAAAATTATTTTCACTGCCTTTAAATGAGATTCATTAGGATTGGATTGATATCTTGCACATAAGCATACTGAAAACATTAATTATAATCGACTAGATATCAAGTAATGTAGACTGATATCATGCCTCTAAATAATGTTTGATCCACTGGTTTCCCTGCTTCATTAATATCATGTGAATTTGAGGTACCAATGGGAGTACTAATACTCTTAGTGGTGTCTTATACATATTTTTTAAGATGATAATTAATATACTTATGTTGAGATATATAAGTTCATTTTGGTTTTTGAGAAACTTGTAACCCTAGGAAAAATTTTATCCCAAACATAATACTCATTTCAAACTCAAATTTCATTAGATCCGTAAAGGAATAAGTTAATGTTTTCTAAGTTTAACAAAATATAATTCCATAAACATAAATTTTAACAATAAATTTTTTTTCTTAAATTTCTTAATAAAAAGGGTGGGATCTGCATTTCCCTTAACAAAATTATTTTAAAGCAAACACCCTGTAAGACTATCATACAATGATCGAGGGGATTTCTCAAGTCTATACAATGCTACTGCATGTTTGTAAACATGTTCAAGATGTTTTAAATCTACAAAACTAGGAGATTGTTCAAAGAAAACATCATCTTGTACAAAACCATTAAGGAAAGCACACTTAACATCCATTTGAAAAATATTTAAATTGAATAATGCTATAAAGGCAAGTAGAATACGAATAGATTCAAGTATAGCTATTAGAGCATAGGTTACTTCATAGTATATTCCTTCTTGTTGATTATAGCCTTTTGCAACTAATCTAGTCTTATTTCTTACTATGATTCCATTTTCATCACACTTATTTTTGAAGACCCATTTACTCCAATAACAGTAGTTTCATTAGGTCTTTCAACCAAGGTCCATAAATTATTCCTTTTGATTTCATTTAGCTCGTCTTTCATATCTTTTATCCAATCATAATCACCAAAAGCTTCATCAGTGTTTTTTTGGTTCTAATTGGGAAAGAATTGTTTGATGTTCAACTTCATTTCGTAAGGAACTTCTTGTCCTTACAAGTTGATTTACATCACCAATGATACTATCACTAGGATGATTCTTAAGAAACAACTGATTTGGGTTTTTTAAAACCTGTTCGTCAAATAGGGTAGAAAATATTTTAGGAAAATGTATTGGAAACATTTTCATGAACATTTTTCTTTATCAGAAAGATATTCTATCATGAGTTGAAAATCAGTTTTTGAAAACACATCCGAGGATGTAGGTTGAGGTTGTTTGAAAACAAAAGGATCAGTTTCATCAAATTTGACATGTACCGTTTTTTCAATAGTACAAGTGTTTTTTTTAAAACTCTATAAGCCTTAGAAGTTGTGGAGTAGCCTAAGAAAATTCCTTCATCATATTTTGGTGTGAATTTATGTAGATTATCTATAGTATTCAGGATGAATACCTTGCAACCAAAAACCTTGAAGTAGGAAAGTCTAGGTTTTCTACCATTCTATAAATCATAAGGGGTTTTATTAAGAAATGGTCTAATAAAAACTAGATTTATAGTATAACAATAAGCTCTTACAGCTTCAGCCCAAAAATCATTGACTATTGAATATTCACTCAACATGGTTCTAGTTATCTCTTGAAGAATTCTATTTATTTTTTCAACTACACCATTATGTTGAGGAGTTCTTGGTGCTGAGAAGTTATGAGTAATTCCTTTTCTACCACAAAAGGATTCAAAATCAAAATTTTGAAATTCACCTCCATGATAATTATGAATAGTTATCAATGGATGTTTTTTTATCATTTTTAACTTATTCTCTAAAACTTTTGAAATAAGAAAAAGCTTTATATTTCATTGCTAGAAAATCAAACCACATAAATCTAGTGTAATCATAAACTAGAAAAAACACATAATATTTCCTCCAATGATTCTAGTTTGTGTTGGTCCAAAAATTTCCATATGCACTAACTATAATGCATTAGTAGTTGAGACTTCACCGACTGATTTAAAACTTGATTTATGTTTCTTACCATATTGACAAGGATAAAAAACTTTTGATTAATCAAATATAAACTCAGTTAGATCCTTAACTGGTTTCCTTTTAGAGATTTTGAGTAGGTTCATAAGGTTACAATGTCCTAACTTTCTATGCCATAACCAAGAATGATCTTCCATTGCACTAAGTCAAGGTAGATCTTGGATCCTAAGGTATTCTATTTTTAATGTGTAAACATTATCTTTCTTATGGGCATAAAGAATAAAATCTTCCTTGGAATTGTGTACTAAACACTTGAATTCCTAAAATTCACAAGGTACCATTCATCACATAATTGACTTTTGTTAATGAGGTTTTGTTTAAGACCCTTAAAAAATAAAACATTTGAAATTAAAGTTTTTTCAAGAAGAAAAATGTTACCTATACCAATAATTTCTCCCTTAGCATTATCTCAAAAAGATAATTTTCGTCCTTTCCTCTTGATTATCTTTTCAATGAAGTTTTTGTTACCAGTCATATGCTAGGAACATCCACTATCTATGTACCAAGTATTTCTGTTGGTACTATCTTTATGTTTTTGAAAATAAAAGAGTTAAGATTTTGGAATCCAAACTTTCTTTGATATGAAAACTTCAGAAAGAAAAATATTAGGAATCCACATATTTTTAGAAAAAAAAAGGCTCTTTGAAAACCTAATGATTGGGTTTTCATTAAGGAACAAATTTTCACCCAATGCCCACCACACTAACACTTAGTGCAAAAAGGATAATATTAAGGAACAAAATAATTGTTACTAAAAATCAGTTTTGAACTAGTATAACAAAATCCAGAATTATTTCTCAAAGATCAGATTTGAGAATACATCTTATCAAAATTTTCTTTACCTAAGGTAAATTTGGATAAACACATCCTCAAGGAAAATATTCCAGATTTTAGTTTAATAACCATATTTTTATTCTCTAAATCATTAGTTTTAGCACTAGAGTTAGGATCAAAAAAAAATTTCACAGAAATTTATTTTTCAAGATTCTTAGAAATCTTATCCTTTTCAGAATTTACATAATCAACTTTCTCAAGAAGGTTTTTTAAAATATCATTTTTATTATCAAGATCTTTTGAAAGACTTGAAATTTCTTTTTTTAGAATAGATTCTCTAGAATTTTCTTTTTTCAAGTTTATTTGAAAATTTACAATTTTTTATCTCTGGAAAATTATAAAATCTAGAAACTTCATTATAGTAAGAAAAATCATTATCATTACCTAATGAAAAATATTTTTCATCTGAAGAAAAATCTCTATCAGAAATTTTTTCACTTAAAGTCATATTGGTTAAGGATTCACCAGGTCATACCTTATCCTTAAGAAAATCATTTTGAAATGGAGGTCTGGCTATTAGAGCAATATTCTTTTTTCTTAGAAGACTCATATTCTGAAGAGTCATGAGATGAATCTCCACCACTGGTACTCCATGTGTCATTGGATTTCAAGACTTTTTTATGCTTTGATCTGTAGAACTTCTTCTTGTTTCTCTCAGAATTCCAATCTTTCTTGTATCTTTTCTTAAGCAATGGACAATCAGGTTTAATATGACCAGTTCTTCTACATTCATAGCATGTCACTTCCCCATCTTTCTTATATTTTTCCATCTTTCTTTTTGTATCTGTACTAAAAAGTCTTTTTTCCCATCTATCTTGTTCATCCTTCAAGCATGATTCTCTAGTTCATTTTCATAATGTTCACTTTCACTTTATTCATATAAAACAGTGACATTCTTATATTTAGATCTCATAACTCTCTCAGGAGTCTTGGATTTCATAGGATTAGAGTTGGTTGTAAAAGAAACACTTCAATTCTGATTCTTCTTCTTAACATTATCAAAATCTCTCTTCATTATAGTCTCGTGTTGAAGAAGAGTTCTAAAAAGTTCATCAATAGTGATCTGTGAGACTTTTCTATTCTCATATATATATGTTCTTTTTGATTCCCACTCATTAGGCATGGTATCTATAATCTTTTCCACAAGTGCCTTATCATCCAATCCCTTTTCACCCATAGATTGTAAGCTATTGACAATAGTCATAAACCTCTATTTTACCTTACAAACTGGTTCTCTATAAGGAAATATAAAACCATGATAGTTAGCTCTACGAATAGCTTTTCTCACTTCAATAACATTGGATGTACCAAAATGAGTAACTTTAAGCTTCTTCCATATGAAATTTTCTGCTTCATAAGAAGAAATCTGGCTGTATATATTCCAAGTCATGGAACATAACAAAGTATTTCGTACCTTATAGTTTAGTTGATATTCTGATTTCTCTTGATTAATAAAATTTTTGACTTCCTTATTATGAATTTAATAATATCTAGTTAGTATGAAAAAATTGTCCAGTCCAGTAATGATGACAAAAGTCTTCATACGGTCTCTCCAATATTCATAATCATTCCCATCAAAAATAGGTGGTCTAATAGGATTGAGATTGTCTATGGAACCAACATCCATTCTTTCCATCTTAAAGACAATATCTTTCCACACAAACTTGTAAGCAACAGAAGTTTGTAAACAAGAAAAATATAAACAAGAAAAATATTACTAAGAATGGAAAATTAAAAAATGAAAAAACAAATGCAAGAAAACTTATATGTGAATATAAGTATTTCAGATATCTGCTCTGATACCAATTGTATGATCGAAATGATGATGTAGATGCTCAATATACAAGAGGGGGGGGGGTGAATTGTAATCTTTAAAAATTCCTTTGGAACCTTTAATATTGGTATACAACTTTAGTTCTAAACCTTAAGGAAAACATTGTTTAACAAGGTTAAACTAAGTAAATTCAAAACACATATATGTTCTACAAACTTGATAGGTTCCAGAAATATGGTTCCATAAAATCAGGTTCCGAAAATATGGTTCTGGAAATTAAACATAAGAAAACATTACAATGTAAAGATTCTACCTTAAAGCATATAAAATCTCACAAATCAGAGTATACAAAAACAAGGATGTATACGATAGTTATACCTTCCTTCACAATCAAAATGCAGTGGAAAAATAAACATGAAAAAATACAAGTAACAAGTATAAAATCTTATAACCCAAAGAGTAGGGTATCCATCAACCTTGGATAAATGTCCCTTGATTTATATATTCAAGAATTTCTGTCTTACCCACACCAGGTTAAGCCCTCGATACGAATATTGCAGTCTATCTTGCTATCCCCACAATCCCTAAACTTAAATGTAGTCGGCACCTCTGTCTTCCTATACCCGGAAGCCCTCGAACATTAAGGTAGTCGATACATCTATCTTCCTATCCCCAGAAGCCCTCAATTGTACATAGCAACAATTGGAGTCACATGATGAAATCTGAACAAGCTTTTCAGTATGCATTAAGCATGAGAGTCTCTCTTTATAGAAATCAATTCAATATTATGTGGTCTCTGGAGTTGTAGAGTAGCATGAAAATGTTTTGAGCTCTTTCAAATGATATCCTATTTATAGACACATATCCAACGGTCGGATCCCCTCTCTAAGAGTCATATTATAACTTGAATCTTAGAGGGACCTGTACATGTGTCACTCAAACAACGGTTAGTTAGAAACAGATTGTTTGACATCATTTCATAACTCTAACAAGGATAAGAAAAATATGGTTTCTTACAAAAATTTATTTTTTTGAGTCTAAACAAAAATGAAATTTTAGATTCTTAGAAAAATTACATTTTTAGTCTATAATACAAGGGCATTCAGAATCTGTTTATCAAGGAATTCAGAGTAATAATTCTATAGACTTCGTAGTTTGACCTTGGAAAATTTGGAGTCTAAATTCTGAGAGTTCAAAGTCTTAACATAGACACTTCGGAGTCTTAATCAGAGAGTTTAGAGTCTGAACATAGAAAGTTTGGAGTCTGAATTCAGAGTGTTTAGAGTCTAAAACTGGAAAGTTTGGAGTCTAAATTTAGAGAGTTCAGAGCCTTAACTTAGAATGGTTGGAGATTGAATTCAGAAAACTTATAACCTGAATTCAGATCCTGAAAATAGAGTTCTCTATATCTATGTATTTATAAGATTCCAAGATTTTAGATATGAAAACGAATTTTACACTTATAGATAGAAAAATTAAGGTTTAGATAAAATATGACATGAAAAAGGAAAACATGGTAACGATAAATTTTCCTTGGGGAACGAAAATTTCCCTTATGAAAGAAAAACTAGGTAAGGATAAAATTTTATTGAGGAAGGAAAATTTCCTTATGGATGAAAATTTTTCATTATCAAGATAAAATACATTTTTCCATAAGATAGAGTGTTTGTGATTTTCAAAACAGGAAGGAATGGAAAATTCAAAAGAAAACCTTATTGACTCAACAAATAGATGTCAATAAAATGAAAATAGAGAGAGTAGATAAACAACCAGAAAAATTGAATGTAAACAAGACAATAATATTCAATCAAACTAGAAGTGTCTCATATATAATTATTCATATAACATTTGTATCTAGAAATTATCCCAATGAATTAAATGGTAGTAAAATATAGTACATGTTTCCATGAAGAAGAAACACAAAATGGTATCCCATTCCCATCACAAAACTTAGTTTGGTCACATGCTCTCCTACTCCAATGTAATAATAAACAACCAATGCTAAGGATCCTCCCCCTGCAATCACATGCAACTGTATAATCTGTTTGGGAACCCATGGAATCCAAGTGAGAGTGTGAGATAACAACAGAGCAGGTAACCACCCATAGGGCTGTATAGTTTTAAGCTGTATAAATAAATATGATAAATATGTGTAGTTAAGATGAAATTCAAGAGTTAAATCCAATGTAATATAACCACATAAAATAAATAAATAAAAAATAGCCTCCTATGGATCCCTAAAACATGTTTCAACTCCTAAAAAGAATGATATATGAAAGTAAGAACTAGTGAATTCAAGACACTATACATCCATCCATATCCTATCCAAATATCGTTACCATGTAATGAATTGTATCACATTTCCCTAGTTATGATGCAATAACAAAAGTGTCATATATTCCATGATCATGCCATGTAATGAACAGTATAACATGAAGTGCTGGATCCAATGTGAAGAAGTCTAATGAATCATTATAGAGACCAAAGAACAAATCTATGGAAACTTTGAATGGGCACTGGTTGGAGTCCTATAAGCATGCTTACCAATATTGATTATGTGATTCCATGTAATATGTATCAAATGGTTATAAGGACTAAGTAATCCCATAGAATCAAGTCCCAATATGCAATACTAATCAAGACATCCACTACCACGTTCCGAATCCACGAAGATCCAACCATGGAGTCTAATAACCATTCATCCATTTCATATCATTTTATAATTCAATTCAATATGAGCCTACCCACTCATTCAATTGATTTAATTTAATTAAATTTAATGAGTATACATCCCAATATATCCATTACATTCAATTCAATCTCATGAGTGTACTCACTAATGCATTCCTTTCTTATTAAAAAATTCCCATGGGTATACCCACTAATTTATCACCATTATACATGAAACACATCACATGGGATAACCCACCCATTAATCAATTACACATTTAACATAACTAATTTGATCATCTAAATAATTAACCAATTCATGGTCAACATAATATATACCAGTACAATGCAGGAAAATTATCTTATAATAATCCCATTCAACTCATTCAATTTATAATTGGATTCCTATAACAAGGAGATCCTAGAAAACAACCCTTGTGTGGTATGAAATGGAATAAACATGGAAGTTTCATAAGGTACACCCCATGGGTAAACTTAGTTTGGGAACAGGGTTGCGACGCATCACAACAGATCCTATAAGCATCCTTAATAGCTCCAATGACATACATTCCAAGTAACATGTTCAATATCAAGACCTTGGCCGAATCTTGGGCGAGTGGTGTAATGGATAATAGCTCTAAAATAAACCGTAAGCTAAATTAAATGTATAGAGCACATACCTTAGCTTTGTAGTGGAGTGATCATCTAGTATCAAGTTCTGATTCAGGACAGTTTAAGATAAATTTGAAGAACATCTGAAGAACATGAAATTATGGAAAATGAGCCTAAATCCAAATTTTTAAATCAATAGAATGAATAAATTATAAATGATAAAACTCAATATAGATCTTACCAATATAGATATGAAGAGACAAACTATGACTGAATAGGAGATCAGATGAAGAGACGAGCTCAAATGCAGGGTTAGTCACAACTAAAGTCTCCAAGACATCACCCTTTATATCCATGAATGAAAATGAAAATTATTTTTTAAAATAGAAAAATTAATTTTACTATAATATTAACTAAAAACCCAAAATACCGGGGTTTCATAGTTTACCCACATGGTTTACAAACAATGTGTAAGCCCTGAAAATAGGTTATGTCATGCTTTATAAAAACTGTATACCATCTTGCATGGGCGTGCACCTATTTACACATGGTTTTATCAAATAGAGTGGCCTGTATACCTTATATGTTCAGCCTGCCATGATTTAGTGAAACCATGAATCTTGTTCCAAATGGTATGAACTAACTATGTTCTAAACCATTTTCATCTCAAAACATGGTTCTAGGATTCGAATAAGCCCCAAACACCTCCAAAACTCTAGTAACCTCAAATGAAACTCACATAAGGCCATATTTATGAATTCAAAAAGAAATTTAATGGATCCATACCTCATAAAAAACATTTTTTCATACAATCTTCCCCCTTATAGATATTCGTCTGTGAATTTGTATTTACAGGGCGGTCAAGATTCATATGAGAAAAATATTTCACATTGTGCATGTATGTCGGCCTCCCACTGAAATGTATTATATTTTAAATGGGTTTGATTCCATAGAAACAGTACTATAGAAACATACCAGACTCCTAGAACCTTCGTGCTCATGTCAATGATACGAATAAAATTATCCTAAAAGGATGCATCATCCACTAAATCATCCTACTTGGGTTGAAAATTGTGAGACATGTCTAAATGGTAGTGGAAAAAGTATGATACATTAAATATGTATTGCATGGCTCAGAACCTCTGAGGTATCTCTAACTGATAGGCTACTTACCTTACCCTCTTTAGAATCTCTAATGACACATCATATCTCAGTAGAATCTTATGCTCTCTCTAAATCCTTCTCTTTCCAATATTTTTTGAATCATGCATAAATACATGATCCCTAACCCCAAACTCTTTAGGATATATATATTGATTGGAATAAGATTTATGATTAGACTATGATGTAGCAATACTCTTCTGAATTAGCTACACCTACTCTATGGTCTCCTAAACAAGATGAGTTCACATCATAGCTTCATCTTCTACCTCCAAAAAACATACTGGTAATCATTAGGACCTACCAAATAATACCTTATATAGTGTCATCTTCATAGTATCCAAATAAATATTATATTAAGTTAAATCAACCAGTGTTGTATGCTTCTCCAAAGATCCCCCAAAATCCATGGGGCATGCTTGCAACATGTCCTCTAGCAGCTGTATCGTACGCTTTGGATGACCATCAGTCTTGGGGTGGTATGCTATGCTCATAAGCTCATATGTACCCATATCCCTATAGAAACTATTATAGTAAATATATGTAATGTTTGTGTCCCTATCAGAAATGATATTGTGAGGGACCGTATGAAGTTGTACTATCTCAAAGATGTAAAACCTTCCAATATCATCAGTAGTAAAGGTATCCTTGATTGGAATGAAATTTACATCCTTTTTGATGCTATAAACAAAAACCCACACACCCTCATTACCTCAAAAAAACATTAGAAACCTAGTCCTAAAATCTATCATGACATCATCCCACTTCCACTCAAGATATCAACTTCTCTTGGTCCACTAATACTCATATCCATGAGATTAAGATTCTAAGGAAATGAATCGGATCCATCTAAATATATAACTTTGTGAGATTATCATATAATAAATTCTTTCTAATTTTATTCAAAATGATCTCAAGATGGTTTACATTATTTTATCAATTATGATAATAAACCATGATATCTCCCATAAAAACCAACACAAAAATCTTAGTATGGATTGAACACTATGTCCATCAAATCCTTCAACACTGCTGACATGTTTTTGAGACTGAAAAACATAACCAAATAATTATATAGACTATACCGACTATGTAATGTTGTTGGAAGTATTTTTGTAGGTTGTACAAGACCACCTCTTACCCATCATGATCAGTTATAACTACTCTATATCCCATCCTAAATCCAACTACAGAAAACTTATCTGGAACTAGGTGTCGAGCTGACTCCCTACTACTCACAGATGTAGGGAAGGTTATACAAAAATGCTTCACATGGACCATCCTACCACTACCTCGACACTCGACAAGGTTGTGGTCATACTATTTCATCAAGAAGACTCACCTACCAAACTGTTGAAAAAACACTAAGATACATCACTCAAATCCAGTCTTGAACTCACCTCATGGGAAGTCTCAAAATGGTGATTCCATCTTGAGGACATAGAACAACTGGGTTGAGAAAAAACATGACCCTTATTTGATCCCCAGACTCTCTTAGGTTCTAATCTGTAACCAGTTACTAATTAAAAATATCAATTATATTATTCCACATAAATAGTGTGACCTAGTATTTGATATAATGTCAATGTCCTTCCTCTAAGGGTCTTTCTCTGGTCAGCTCATTAGCAAGGTATGTTGGCGTAAAACATTGTAGCTTTGTAAAGCATGTAGTGTACTCAATAAATGTCATCACACCCTACTCTAGATGAATAAATCCTAATCCCACTCCTCTCGTAGAGTATTGGGGTAATATTAATCATATAAGTAGGTCTAGAAATCAACCCAACCCATATCACATAGCGTATCATCCTGGTATAAAAAAATCCCACCTACGCTTTTCGGCTTCATGTAATATATGTGTGGGGAGGTTGAACATTACATCCAAAGACATCACAAGATGCTCAAAACGTTCTAATGTTGAATTAATCAACAACTTTATATCATGTCGACTGACATCCCCCAAAAATGTGTGAGGAAGATATTGCTGGAACACCCGCATGAGCTCGTACATAGTCAAGGAAGGCTACAATGATAAATAAAATGTATAGATATTAAAAAAGAACCCATCACAAAACTATGTATCAACACCTATGTACATTAAATCTTATGGTTCCATAATTATAAATAATGGATGATCATATGGTATCTCATAGCTCACTTCCTCTAGAATGAGGTCATTGCCTCCTTTTGGTGTACGACTAGAGGAAATCGTCGTGGTCGGCCTCTACAACACCAAACACATGCCCAGAAAAGTAAAACATTAAAGTAATTTATCTAAAGAATATTATAGGTTAAAACACTTTAAAAAACAATTCATAACCCACAACCTACTATTATATACATGTATTTAAAATGAACAGTCTCTAAAAAAACTCAAAACTCTACCTCTTTCCCTTCCAGACGATGTGTCTATGTCAAGTATCAATTTTACAATCCATTTAAATTTCCTTTAACTATATTTATTGAATTATTTAACTAATGGCTCACCAAGTCCCAATACATGAGGTCTCATAACAACTCAAGAATGAAATTTGTTTCCCATATAATTCATATCATATCTCATTCAGTTCACTTTAAATAAAAGATTCAAAAGGGATCATCATTTTCTAGTCCATATGTGTCCATAGACATTATGAATTGAATAATGACATCAATTATCTATCCACTTCACATTTTCAATCACTATAGAAATCACATATATCAAAAGACCTATCACAAAATCATGCTTCATGTAATGCATCATAAATTTAATGGAATAATACATGGAATGTGATTTCTAACCAGGCCCCTATTTGATTCCTAAGATGGAATCCCCTCATTTGACCGGGTTGTAATAGAAATACAAAAACAATAAAATCAACAATAAAAAAACACAACCATACCACCCATCAGTGTAATCAAATGAACTAGAATTAAAAAATCCTGAAAACAACAATCCATTCGAAGAAATTTGGCATTTCTTTATATAATGGTTAGCTATACCTCAACACAACTAATTACCAAACTCCATTTCCTTCCTATCCCTATATATTATCATAATATTATAAGTAAAATCTGATAAGAGGCTCTAATACCATATTAAAATGTCTTGGCCCTGGGTGCCACTCAACAGTGCCTTGATCCCAATTGGCCAAAAGGCCTCTAGTGCATCTCCCCATATTGTAGGGGACACTGAAAAGTAGTGAGATCCTATGAGAGTCATTGGGGAGAAAATACCCTCACTACAAGGGTATAACACAGTAGAATTAAATAAAAAGAATATATCATAAGTGGATAAACAAGCAGAAAACTTGAAAATAAACGGGATAGGAATCTATAATCTACCCACATGTGTTTCATATATGATAATGCAAGTTACACATGTTTCTAGAAAATATCGAAAACATGTATGTGGTAGTACAATATATTACAAGTGTCCAAAAATCCAAAAATACCAAAAGGTATCCCAGTAGAATCATATGACTTGGCTTGGTCCCTTTCTCTCCTACTCTAAATAAATAATCAAAAACCTGTTTCGAGTCTCTTGCCCCTACCATCATCTAGAACAATGTAATTTTTCTAGTTCTCCATTGTGGAACAAATAAGATGTGAGATAACAACCACGTAGGTAACCACCATTATGTATATATAATACCAAGAATCACAAATTAATATTCTAAATTTATTTAAGTATAAATTCAAGAGTGAAAGCTTATGAAATATAACCATAGTAAGACAGAAATACCAAATATCCTCTTAAGGATCCCTACAACAAGTCTAAGCTCCTAAGGTTGAAGCTATAACAAAATATAGACATGTGACATGAAATATCTATACATCCATCCATATCCTGTCCATATGGAATTTTCATATAATGAAGTGTATCAGATTTCCATGGCTATGAGATAATAACCAAAGTGTCATATATCCCACCGTTGTGTCGTATAATGATGTGTATATCACAGAGGGTCAAATACCAGGTTCATAAGACCAAGTAATCGTCATCGTGTCCAAGAATCTTCTCAATGGAAACTTGATATGGGCCCCAGTTGGAGTCCTAGGATCATGTGTGCCAATATTTCTTATGCGGGTCCAGGAAATTCAGATCTAAGGAATAGCAAGGCATATAGAATCCCACTGAATCAATACCCAATAAGAGAGACTACACAAGGAATCAACTACCATGTTCTAGAACAATGTAAATCCATCCTTGGAAACTAACAATCATTCATCCCCATCATAACATTTAAAAATTCAATTCCATATGATTTTACCCACTAATACAATCCATTTCATTTCATTTCATTAAATGAGTATTCTAACCTGTATAATCAAATAAATTCAATTTAATCTCATGAGTATCCCCACTCATGAATTATATTCATATTAAATCAATTCACATCGGTATACAAACCCATTTATCAAAATTTTAAATTATATACATCACATGGGTTTACCAACCCATTAATTAATTACACATTTAACCTAAATCATTTGTTTAATTAAAAAATTAACCAATTTAAGATCAAGAAAATATATATAAAGATAAAGGAGGAAAACCATCTATTAATAATACAATTCAAGTCATTCAATTTATGAATGGATTCCTATAACAAGGGGATCCCAAAACACACTGCTTGTGTAGTTTGACATGGCATAAATAAAGCATTTTCAAAAGGATCACCACATGGGAGACCTTGGTTTGGGAAACATATACCAATGTGTTACATAAAATCCTATTGGAATCCATAATAGGTCTAATTACATCTATTGCAATTACCCCATTCATTATTGAGGCCACGACAGAATGTCCACAAGGCAGCATAAGGACTGATAGCTCCAAAATGCACCAAAATTAGAATGAAAAGTATAGACCACCTACTAGAGCTCATTAGTGGATTTCATGTCAATGATCATGTCCTGATTCATCCTTGTTTGGTAGAAATTCGTAGAAAAATAATGAAAAGGAAATTGAGGGATATGATCCTAAATCAAAATAGCACAATCGATAGAAAAACAAGATATGTTAAAAAGGAATGTAAATCATAACAATATAGATTCGATGTGACAAAATATATGGAAATTAGAGATCAGATGACGAGAAGGTATCAAATCCAACGTTAAAACCATTTAAAGAAACTATAAGTCACCCTTTAAGTCCACGATTGAAAAACCAAATTACATATTGAAAAGAAAAATTAATTAAATTAAAAAATTAATAATTAATCCAAAATATAGGGGCAGCACATTTTACCTGCACGGTTTCCTAACTGTTTAGAAATCAATCATGGTTTCCTATAGGCCAATGGTCACCCACATAGTTTACAAGAATAATTTACAAACTATCTAGAATCTATGTGAAAAGACACCATCATGTTCTGTAAAAACAATAGACCAACTCACATAGGCGTTCACCTATTTCCACATGGTTTTCTCAAGCTTTTCATCATGTAGTCACCATCAGTCTGGCCTCGCATGGTTTATTCAAACATTATAGCATGCACTACACATTTTTAAAGAATGGTGTGCTAGGCCATTTTTATCCCAATACCCAATTTCAGGCTCCCAACATGCTCTTAAAACCACCAAAACTAGAATGAACTCAAAGGGAACTGACATAAGTCTATATTTAAGAATTTAAAAATAAAAAAGTGATCCATACCATATACAAAAACTGATGTTCAAACATTTGGTGTATTGATACCTCTTTTGAAGATCCTATTAGATGAATCGAGCTCAAATTTTAATTTACATATAGCTTTCTCCTGGATACATCATCCAATAAACTCAACCAACATAAAATTTTCCAATCTATAATCTAGATAGCTGGACCTATTAAAGAATTGTATAATATTTTCATTAAGTCCTCTTGATATTAGTATTCCATGTATTCTTCTTCATTTTCTCATAATGCAACTACATAAAATCTATTTTTTACTGCTAAAATTTACCATTGTCATTACTAATAAAGTTTTAAAGATTAATGTTTCCATAAAATCCTATTATTTTTTAAGTTCTAAAAAATTTTCACATTTCTCTGCATTAAAAAATATATCATAATGGATATATTTTATCATCAAAATTTTTATTGCTAAAAGGTCTCTTTTATCAACACCTTTTTAGCACTAATAAAACTAAAAATATTTTTTAAAATCTACACCATTAATCAACACCCATTTTAAAAGAATTAGATTATAATACAATCAAAAATTGATTTATTATTATATCCTATAATCAAATCCTGACACCCCTCCCCCTTTATCAGTACACTCTTTACTCCTCCACCCCCACACCTTCATCAACTCCCCACCCCGATTTATGAGTAGCCAACTTGATTCTCCATGCATGCCAAACCTTGTGCACCTAGGAAGACCCCAACATGTGACCTCATTCCTATATTATGGACATCATTACCAAAATTTCATTATATCTTTTCCATAATTTTCTGATTTATCTATTTATTTATATATATTTAAATATATATATTTATATATCTATTCTTATAAGTATATATAATTAAATAATTATTTTTCAAAACATTTATAAATTATATTTATATATTTAAAAATTACATACTAAAGTATATATTTCCATATTTACTCAAAACTATATTTTTTAAGATAAATAGTTTATAATTTATTTATAAAAATCATATTTATTGAAATATGTTAATTTGTGTAAATGTTTGTATTTGTGTGTGAGAGAGAGAGACTCTCCCCCTATCTCTATTTGTATATGTGTGTGGGTCTATATGTATAATTAATATATATTGTTTTTTATAATGACAAACATGTATATGGATAGCCAGCAAGTACACAGTACTAGTTGAATAAAGTATTGAATTTTCTTATATGGACATTTTAAATATATATTATTAAATATTTTTCAATATATAATAATTTTAATATATATATATATATTATAAATTAATATTTATTTACATATAATATTAAAATATACGAAGAAATATGATTATTTACTTATTATTAAAATATATTAATATATTTTTTTATATTATTAGGATTTACGTAACCTTACTGTAGATATGTGAAAATTGCATTATTTGGGTGTCATAATGTTAATTTATGATGCATTTCTACCTGATTATGGTAAAATAGTCTTTGGTGTTATTTCTCCAAGAATCATTTGCTTGACTTTGGATTCTATTCTGAATTTAATTGATGTTAAAAGAATCCCTCTTAATGTACATGCTCATGGAATTATCTAGGTTATGGAGTTTCATAGTGAACATGATTGGAATTAAAATATTATTAAATCCATTTATTATGTATTTATTAATTCAGGTATTTATTTGGATGAAGACCTATAGCCTTTTGGTTTTATTGTCAATTGGATTTTCTCTCTTTCTCAATTATTTTAATCATTAATGTTTTTCTTTATGAGATGGAAACCTAGTTGGTCATCATTTGGAGAGTTGTGGATTTGTTGATGGATCAAATGTTTTGATTCCTGATTTTATGTGATGGATTTTTTCTCTTGTAATGTATCATAATTCATCAATTAGAAGTTATATTTCCTTATATTAAATATATCCCAAAATATATATCATTTTATCAATGCACACACATATACCCTCATATTTTTATATAAAAATTAGAAATACATTTGTTTAGGTAAATATATATATATATATATTCATACATGGTTATATAGAAATTATAATGGTTTTATCTATTATAAAATAATTTGATAATAATTATTTCTATATGGTTTTATGTTTAAAAATATATTTTTTAAATAAATATATTTCAATATTTAGTTTTATAATTAGATTTTTTGCGTAAATATATACAATTACGTCTATATATATATATAATTATTAATAAAAATACAATATTAATTTAGATAAAATTTAGAATGAATAATATATATAGAAATGTAAATCCTTTTAATAAAGATAGTTACCATAGAAAATAATACTAGTTAACCCTCTTAAACAAAGTTGAGATTTCAATAAGTACATAAAAATTAGTTTATACCAATTAAAAACTCAATTGTAGAGACATTTCAAGACAATATAACCTAAAAAAATAGAGATTTTGAATTCCACATTCACCACGACATTGATCTCTTCATAGGAATATATTTGACATCTCATGGAGCCTATATATACACTCAAATAGAAACTATGGACGTCTGACATTAAATTATTATTATAAACTTATCCTAAGTGATTAATTAAATTATTAAACTTTTATATCTCTAAATTATTGTTAAATTTCTGTTATTCCATTATCATTAGTAAATTTTTAATTTATATTAATATTTAAATGTTCCATATCTCCTTTTTCAATAAATCGGTAACAATTTAAATGAAAATAAAAATTTAGTACTGTATAATTGTATATAAAAAATTATATATATCAATATATATATTTATATATAAAAATATTATTTTTTATTTTATATATATATGGTTTACGCATTATTTCATCATTTAAAACAATAAGTATAATGATGATAAAGGGGTAGCTTTATCGGTGCTAAAATAAACTCACAAAACATGCCCTTTTATGAGGGTTTTTAGCACTATGAAAGGTTACCTTTTTATTCACATTTAACACTTAGTGTTAAAGTTACCCTCTATTTGAACACTTTTTTTATCACTAAATATTTTATATTCTATATTAGATTGATGTTTTTGTTGAAAAATGGTTTCCACAACATAAACCCAACAATATTTGTATAACAGGTAATGTATTTTGGGATATTTTGAGATCATGGTTTATTTTATAATATGGAATTATTTTATTGAATTTTTATTATGTTCCCGAGATATGTGGTGGAATTTCACAAATTTCTATCTTTTATCCCTCAGTGATTTTTTCTAATATGGGGCCAATTGAAGGTTGTATTTATGGACACACACATCTCTATTATATTCCTAAGAGGCGTTCCTTGTGGGGGGGGGGGGGGTGGATCTTGACAATAAATAATGCATTTTTTCTTATATATCACACCATATGATATAAGCATATCAAATAAAATGATATAGTTAAAATATTAAATGCATTTATAATGGAATTAGGTTATTTTTTTCATCATGACTACAGTTAAGGTCTGGAATGAAATTGTGCCTTGTATTTGACGAGTGTAATTTTAATTGAATTGGTGTTTTTGAGTTTTAAAAATACCCATCCATTAACTAAGGAGTTAATGAAATATTTCATTTTAGTAACCAAACATTAACCTACATTATGTTATTAAAAAATAATAATGACAGATAATTTTTTTATTATTTAATAAATAATCAAAAATATTTTAAAAGGTATTGGTATAATATTTTAATATATTATAGACATGAACATAAACACATAGAAACATTATTTTAATATATTAAATAAATTAATATTATAAAAACTTGTAAAAAAATCAATTCAAATTAAATAAATACCACATTGTATATGGTTGGGATATAAAAATATTAAATTTATATTCGAAATTTGATATTATATTCTTCTACCATATAACATACAATCTCTTTAATATAAAACTTTAATTTTGTACATTTATATATATATCCACTTAATGTAATTGTTTGTCTTATCAATTGAATTTTTCATTCTAAAATAAGTTAAAAGATATTCTACCATTAATTATTTTAAATATCTACACATTTCTACGTGGTAGGGATAAAAAAAACTTCTACAATATTAAATAAACTAGTATACTTAAATTATAATTTATATTTTTGAAATTATATTTCTCTTTCTATGTTAACAAGAAAAAATTTTTCTTTTTGGATTTTAATATTTAATAAAAAAATGAATTTCATTATTTTAATTAATATAATAATAATAGATAAATATAAATGAAAAAATACATAGGTAATGATTAGAACATTCCAATGTCTTTTTAATATTTTATTTTAATCATTTTTTTAATTTTAATGGAATAGATTATAAATTATATGTATAAATACCATTTAATGAGACAATAATGACTCATTTTATTCAAATAATTATATCATTAAATATTTTTTAGACTTTTAGTTCTCAATTAATGTTGTGGATCCGTTCTTTTTAAACTTCATGACACTTTTTAATTTCATTAGTGTTTCCCAAAATCCAATACTTTATCTTTATTACATGATCTCGCAACCTTTATTTCAATGTTCATGGTTTCCATTTCATGATGGATTCCAAATAAAATTCCCATTATAAAATTATATTTCATTTTTTCCTAGAATACACTTCTGACCTCTCTTCTCTCATCCATATAACTTCTCCCTTCCCTATCACTAACCAATGTTAGTGGCCATAGAAATTATGATCCACCAAAGTCCCCAACTCCCATTATGAGATTCATATCCCCTATCATTCCTACACCTTACACTCCTACCATACCATATAAATTTTTCAACTACTGCCTCCATAACATACTCTACTATCATGGAGGTGGGTAGAGATAACATGAGATTTTCACATATCGACTCAAGTGTATCTTCTATCCCGGAGAAATATTGATTTTTTGGTTACAATATTGAAAATTTTACACCCATTCTGAGTTTGTGTCCACTAGTGGAAGTAAATGTGGTATACGACAAGATGAGCTATTACAGTCCCATCATAGATCATGGAGCAGTTATTAATGTTTACTTAGAAGGATGGAGTTTCCAATCACAGCCAGTGAAAATCATCAATGTGAGGAAAAGGGTCGGTTTGTTGAAAGAATTCAATGGCATGAAGAAAGGGAAATGTTATTTCTTTTTCAGATATAGTGATGTAAGGAAATCTAACAAGCCTTCTATGATCATTTCATATTGAACGTTTTATTAAGATAATATAAAATTGTCCCTTCGGTATAACTATAATTACAAGAAATAAATAAATATAAAAAATATGAGAATAAATTGAAAATCGGATGTAACATGGATAACCATCCAAATTAACGTGGTAAAAACCCACATGAAAATACAAGTATTTAACTGTGGTGAAATCTAAGTTTAAAATCCCTCAACTATAAGAAGAATAATTTTAAGAAATTCTCTCTTGAATATGTGGAGAAGAACATCAAAAAATACCACAGTCAAAGATGAAGATATGTTTCTTTAGAATATGATGATGAAAAATGAAAGAGGAGATCCCTTATTATAGCACTCCCCTAAAAGTCCTTTATTCAAGCTCAATTAAATTTATTTCACCAAATTAAATGTTGGAATAATTTTATTGTTTCAAATTCATTGAATGAAATGAATACATAAACAATCATTATTACTTTCTCTCTCTAGAAAATATACCAACATATCACCCACATGAATATTTGAATAAGCTCTAATTGTATATCAACACATCCTTTCTATTATCCAAATATTATTCACATGTCAATGTAAGATCACTCAAGGATCTGCACCATTTGAAAAAAATCAAAACCTATCTCTTTCATTAGGAAGTTTTATTGATTTTATTTAGTGTGGATTGTATCCATATCTTCAATCCCTTTCTCCACCACATCCATCATAAAATAATATTTTTCTCTAATGTGGTTTTTTCTAGAATGAATATATGGATTCCTTTAATTGTGAAAGGCACTATGACTATCACAAAAATGAAATATTATCATGTTTGTTCCTGAGATCATCTAGTACGATACTCATCGAAGTGACCTCTTTGAAATCAAATGTAGTTACAATATACTCTTCATTAGTTGTGGATAAGGCCACAAAATTCTGAAACATGGAAATTTATATTATAGCTCCAATTTGAAGAGTAAACACATAGGAAGAAATATATTTTACCTGGTCAAAATCACTAGAAAATTATGAGTCAAAACAACCTCTAATACTAAAATTTGATCCTCCATAACATAATACAACATATATGGATTCCTTTATGTATAGAAGGATCCTCTACACCATGCTCCAATGCTCACATCCTATATTCACCTTATAATGACTAACTGCTCCCAATACCTTTTAAATATCTTGTCTACTACAAACCATAGTGAACATTAAACTCACCACTACTGATACATACAAAACGCATGGAAATTCATCCCCTCTGCATCACTTCTTGGAATTATCATGGATGATAACTTCATATTAATGGGAATAAGGTTAGAAATTTTCATATAGTTTTTCATGATGAAGTGTTTTTATAAATTCCAAAAATTATTCTTTTATGATAGCTAAATAATCATATTATTCATGTCTCAGAAAATTTTCATCCTATTAACCTTGTTTGTGCATCACGTGTCTTTCATATAAAACATCCTAGCCAAATGTGCCTTGATCTCCTCTATTTTATCATTTTTGGAGCTTGAAACCAACATGTAATCCACATAAAATAGTAGAATGATAATATCATTGAAATATAGACACTTTAAATATGAATATAGTTCTAAATTTATTCATTCGTATCCGAGGTTCATAATATAGGAAACAAATCTCACGTAATAACACCAGAATGCCTGTTTGAGAACATACAAAGAGTTTTTCAACATACAAACGAAGTTCTCCTCAACGTCCTAAGTAAAACCTTCTGGTTAGAGAATGTAGATTTCTTAATCAAGATCAATGTGGTGAAAATATTTCCACACAAATAACTACTCTATATCTAAATTTTATATAGTACACATCAACAAAAATACCTGAATATTCATCAGTCTAATAACCATATTAAATATTTAATTGAAATCAATACTTTCCTTCAGAGAATATCCTTTGGACACCAGCCTTGGATGATTTATTTACTCCTGTCCTATTTTATACCTCATTATCTTATAGACTCATTTTTACCAATGAACTTCCTTCTTTGAGTTATTGTAAGAATATCCCAAGATTTGTTCTTGTACAGGTCTTTAAGTTCCTCTTACATCACAACCGTGCATGAAAATACATCTAGACTCTTGGTTTCCTCCAAAAAAGATGATGGCTCTCAATAATCCATTAATAAGAAATATGAATAATTTATCTGATTGACAAAATTTGAGTTTCATATTGGTACTCTTTTCTCTCGATTTGATTATCAATGTCCAAAATCATCTGGTACTTTTTCATTGTACTATAGTAATGACGCGAAGGAAAAGGTTCTTCCATTTTTTTATCCTTCACCTTGGAAATTATAGTTTCTATACTCTATTTCTCAGTGTCATGTTTAATCATCATTTTCACCTTTTCTTCTTAAAAAATGACATGTTTTTTTGATGATAAGATTGTGGGCATTGGGATTTCACAAACGATACCCCATAAAAACCAAAAAATATCTAAAAAAGATACATTCCCTAGTTTTTTATTCCAAATTTGATTTTTCTAGTTCATTAAACATTTCACATACAAGATATCCAAAAATACGAGATTAAAAATAATTAGTCAATTTATCAGTCCACATCTCTATCAGTGTCTTCAGATTAATTTCCATTAAAGGGGATCAATTTATCCCATAGAAAGTGGTATTTATAGATTCTTCCCAGAATTTATTAGTCACTCTTACAGTCTTTAACATCACCCTTATTCTGTCAAACAAGGTAATATTCATGGAATAAACAACTCTATTCTGGTGAGGAGTATGTGCCACAATGAACTATCTCTTGATTCCTTCATGTTAAGAAATTTAATCAAGCTCCTTTATTGTATATTATCCACCATTTTCATTCATAAAACACTTGAAAATTTATATTCAGATTCAATCTCATTCAATATTTTGATTGTTTTGAAGATTTCAAAGATATATGATTTTTTCTTGATTGGAAAGACCAAACATCTCCTATAATAGTCATTAACAAATGATAAAAAGTATCTTTCTCCTCTTAGGGTCACAATTGGGGCTTTCAAAATATCATAAGGAATAAACTCCATGATCTCCATCCTCCTCATCCTTAACATTTTGGATCTCAACCTATGATTCTTACTGAAAACAAAATGCATAAAAAAATTTAAGGATACATTTTAATACCTAGAGAAATACTTATTATTAGAATGAACCAGCATGACTGATTCTTAAATATGGCCAATATTATAATTCCATAATGTTGTCAATGCTTCTATTTAGGTAGTTTATGTGAAATCTATATCCACTTAATTGTAATTTTCACCCATAAGTATGTACATGTTCTTTGAGATACTCTATCCTAATTCCTCACCATATGTTATCCATAAAAAATCATCATAATTGTCAGGTCCACTAGATTAGATACCCCGAGAGGGAGGTTGAATCAGGGTATGACAGATTAAAACAACTTCCGCTATTGATCTTGTCTCACTGTTAAGAAAAACTCGCTTCTCTTCCTTTCCTACAACAATGTATAAACAAAAACTAAATCATGCACATGATACAACGATTTTTACTTGGTTCAACATCACTAGGATATGTCCGAGGAGCATACACCGGCGGTGTGCCAATGTACCGAATCCACTAAAAGAACACTGCTATTTATAAAGTTCGGGATAGATCACTTCTATTCCAAGTCTCAATTACTTTATAATGTTTAGGTTCAGCTCACTACTTTCCCAATGGTCACTCCCTATTTCTCTCTCTCTCTATCTCACTACTAGTGGATAGGATCACCTTTTTCCTCTTCCTTTGATCGCTGCTCTGGAAAGGATCCACTCATAGTTTATAGACATGTAGGTATCTTCATTATCACTAATGAATGCGTCCTCTATTGTATGTAGATGCTCTATTGAAGTCCAACATTCACTCGTAGATGAATCTCACTTTGCACCTAAGGTATTGGGCAATCTTCCAGCTTTCATGCAACCCTGAATCACTGAAGTTCTTCAACCATAACTTTATCCCTTCTCCATGACAGCACCCAAGTATTGGCGTGAAAGTTATTACTAGAACACAAGTCCACCTAAAAAACTTGTGTGACACAAGCTTCTATAACTCGAAACTTGCGCGACTCACACCCTTTTACATCCGAACCAATATTGGCATGAAACCATCAACTGTCGCACTTATTCAAAACCTATAACACAAGTACACCTTAACCACTTGTTCAACACCTCCTTCTTCAACTCTAAACATGGGAGACTCACTTCCTTTCTCGCCCAAACCACCTTGGGCGCACAACTATCACTTGGTGCAAAACTTCTACTTGGGCGACCACACCACCACTTGAGAGACCACCACAACTGCACAACAGGAGATCTGATTTTTTCAAAGTGTTGAACTCACCCCGAATGAGTAGGGGTCACCTATATTTATAAGAATTTGGACATCATACATGACGGCACACAATTCTCCACTCGACGCGTAGGTCTCAGCACGCAAGTCTCTACCGCGCAAGTCAGTTGTGCGACCAACCCTAAAACTTGGGCTCCCCTTATCCATTTTCCATATTTTGATGTTCTGATATTGAAAAAAATATGGTGCGCAAGTTTCCACTCTTTAAATTAACCAGCATGAAAGTCCCTTTTCCAAAACCACTTTTCTCCATTTGACTATTTTTAAGCCCAAAAATTTGGGAAACACTAGAAAATGACGCCACCTTGTATCTTCTCTTTTTATACCACCTCCACATCATCTATTCCTTTGTTTATGTTCTTGATTCAAACATGGATCCTTAACCACATCCCTTGAACTCGACATTCCACCAGAAATCCCTTTTTTCAACAAATGTGTATGTCATGGTTTACTTTTCCAATAATCAAAACACATATATCCACTTTTTCAAAAAACACAATCACCTTAAAAATGTTTCAATGAGGACTTGAGGGATTTTTTCCAAACAATATCCCCCTTTGGGTTTGTTGAAAAATATTCTATAAAAAGATACATCATTAATTATTTAGCCGCCATTCACCTATTGCGATTCTGATAGCGATCAAGGATTTACTCAACACATACTCTAATCCCACATGAGCAATGCTCGACATGGGAAACAAGAGTAAATGAAAATTTCATCAATGAATCACTGCAACTCTGACACCCACTATTGACACCAAACTAATACCTATTTTTGGAAATATTTTTACCGCATTCTAACACCACTCTTTTGATTTTATCACGATCCTCATCTGTCGTGATATCTATTCTTTGATGGATCACTTGTAACATCATCAGATTTAATATTCTCCCCATGTCTCATTGCTCTCCCCCTATCTCGCTGCTCCACCTATCATATTCTCTCCATATCAATCATGATTTATTAAATTGACACACTGTCTCCCCCTTGAACAATCACTATTTTCTCCCCCTTTATCAACGAACCCAAAGGTCACTATATTGCTGTCTGTAACAGAGTAGAGGACACATATTAGAACATTAAGGAAAAATACATCATACCTCGGGGAGGGGGGGGGGTTTCCACATCCACACTCTTTTATGTGCGGGGAGTCGACTGAACTCCCAGAGCCAGTCGATGCCTTTCAAATGCTTCCTTGGGTAAGGCCTTTGTCAGAATATCTACAACCTGTAGCTCTGTAGGAACATAATCCAACTTCACAAGCCCTTGATCCACCTTCTCCTTGATGAAATAATATTTGATCTCAATGTGATTTGTCCTTGAGTGATGAATTGTATTTTTGCTAAGATTAATATCACTTGAGTTATCACACTGAATTATGATCAGAGACATCACTTCAATTCCCATATCTTCAAGCAGATGCTTCATCCACAATAACTGCGTGTGTGCTTGAGTGGTCGCAATATACTTAGCCTTTGTGGTTCTCAATAAAATGCAATCTTTCTACTTGCATAGCTAAAAAATACACAATACACCAAGATAGAATGCACCTCCTGATGTTGATTTTCTATTATATGCTGATCCGGCCTAGTCTGTATCTGTATAACCCAATAACACTGATTAAGATTTGTCATTATACATCAGAAAAAAATCCATGGTGCCTTTGATATAACAATGTATTCTTTTCACTGCGAGCATGTGGCTTTATTTTGGATTACTTTGGTAACATGCTGCTTGGCATGGGGAAAAACAAGATTAGGTCTTGTTGCTATTAGGTATATTAAGCTGATGATAATATGCCTATATTCAGTGACATTAACTGCCCTGCCACTATTATATTTTGATAATTTCGTCTAGGTAGCAACTAGAGTCTTCATTTCCTTGGAATTATTCATTCCAAACCTTCTCAGAACCTCCTTGGAGTATTTGTATTGAGAAAAGAAAGTTCAATTACTACCTTTTGTCACTTGTAAACTAAGGAAAAATGTTAGCCACCAATAATTGACATCTCGAACTCATTTTTCATGAATTTAGAAAACTATTTGCACTGAGCTTCATCTGATCCACCAAATATTATGTCACCGACATAATCCAAAACCATCATTCTTTGATTACTATTTTTGTTGATGTAAATATTGTAATCAACTCCACCATATTGAAAGCCAAGATTTTTCAAATATTGATCCAGCCTTGAGTACCATGCTCTTGGTGCTTGCTTCAACCCATATAGTGCTTTCTTTAATCGAAAAACTTTATTCTCATCATCATGAATGAGAAAACCATCTGGATACTCAATGTACACCTCTTCATCTAGAACCCCATTCAAAAAAACATATTTGATGTCCATATAGAACAATTTGAACTTTATTTGCACTGATATGACTAAAAATAAACTGATTGTCTCCAACCTTGCAACTGGTGGAAATGTCACATCAACATCAATGCCCTCTATTTGAGAGTATCCTTTACATACCAGTCGTGCTTTGTTTCGAATCACTGTGCCATCTTCATTCATCTTGTTGCGAAAAACCCATTTAGTTTTAATGGAATTCTTATCTGATGGCCTTGAAACAATCTCCTATATATGATTCTTCTCAATCTGGTATAACTATTCATTCATATCATAAACCCAGTAATCATCTTCATCTGCATTAGAAAAACATTTTCACTCTTCTTGAGATAAAAATGATGTTTGATGCAATGATTTCATTATTTGAGTATGAACTAGAGGTGATTGATCACCAATGTTATTTTTACTATTAATTTTAGCTCGAATCCTTGACATCTGTGCAAAAGGTGATTTTTCTTCTTCATGATCATCATCAGTATCTTCTTTTGAATCAGCATCAGCCACTTCTACTCCTCCTGCATTACTTACCTCCTCGTCACTTTCATCTAGAAACTGTTCACTAAGTCATTTAGTGTTCTGTTCATCTTCTACTATAGTGATGTCATTTCTCTCAACAATTTTTCCTAGCCTTTTGTTGAAGAATTTATACACTTTGCTTTTACATGAGTAGCCAAGAAATATCCCCTCATCTCCTCCTCAATCAAAATTCCTGTGATTTTCTTTGTTGAGAATTAAACACTTAATTCCAAAGATTCTAAAATATTTCAATGTTTTATTCTTTCCATACCAAATTCCATATGGAGTATTTCCTTCCTTCAGACACAACAGATCCCTGTTCGAAATATAAACCGATGTCAAAACTGCTTCCTTCTAAAATTTCTCTGGTAGGACATTTTCAATAAGCATCGTTCTAGCCATGTTGTTGATGATCTAATTTATCCTTTGAACTACTCCATTTTGTTGTGGAGATCTCACAAATGAAACTTGATGTATTATCCCATGTTTCTTGAGATATAATTCTACTTGACTATTTTTGAATTATGTACCATTATCAGTATGAAACTTCAGAATTTTCTGCCCAAGAATCCTTTTGGATTCCCTCCGATACTGCTTTATACAACTAAACAGATCTGACTTATGGGAAATGACAAATACCAAGGCCATTCTGCTAAAATCATCAATGAAAAGGACATAGTACCTTTTCCTATTTATGGATCATGGTGATATTGGTCCACATACATCAGCATGAACCAATTTGAGCACTCTGGATGATTTCTGTTACTTTGACTTGTATGTATTTCTAATGATCTTCTCTTGTTGGAAAGCATCGCATGCATGAGTATGATCATGTGACAGTGTAGGAAGGTCTCTAGTAGCATCACACTTTACCAGATATTCCATAGATAGTTGTCTTAGATGACCAAGTCTCTTATGACATACCTTGTTTTCATCCTCTCTAGATAATAGGCATGTATCTTCTTCCCCACTAATAAGGTAACGATTTCCCTTTGTCATTTTCCCCTATAGAACAACTGCTTCATCTTTTACTTTCACAACACACATCTTCTTGGTAAATCAGATAGAGTTACCAGAGTCATATAGTTGACTTCCACTGAGCAAGTTATGACTGAGACCTTCTACTAACAAGACATCAGCACGTCTCATTTCTTTTCCCCCAAATTTATCCTTTCTGGAACCAATAATCTTCAGCCCTTCATCATTCCCAAACTTAAAAATACCTTCTTTTTCATATTTAATTCTTGTAATGAGATCATTATTACCTATCATATGAGATGTTCAACCATAGTCAAGGATCCATACTCCTAAACGATCTAAATATTTATGGGAAATTTCCACAACTACTGCCTTCTCATCCTTTTTCTTTTTGATCCATGGCTTCAACTTCAGACTCAGTGTGGTTTGGAGAAGTTGATCTTCCTTAGAGTGTGATGGACCAGATTCATCCTGTAGAGCTGCAAATCAATTTTGTGTTTTCATATCACTTGACGATTCCCTAACTGGTTTATTACGGCTACTCGAGTTTTTATTTGGAACATTATTTTGTAATATTGATGTGCAATATCTAGCCATGTGCCCAAATCAACCACACCAAAATTAATGACCTTCAAAGGACGTTCTATAAAATTGATCTCTATTTGGATGCCACTACTGTTATTTTGCCATTCAGTATCTCTTGGTTATAGAACACACATTTTGTGAGTGTCCTATCTTTCCACAGCAATAACACCTAATATAAAGAGCATTACTGTGTGTCACTTCTAAACTGCTTGTTTTCCCTTGGGATCTTCTAATATTCTGTTTCATACCCAAATATATCTTCACTCTCAAAATGGATTCTTGTGTTCTGACATCAATATTTATAGTTTTTTGTTTTTGATCAAGGCCCAATTTATCCTTGTCATCTGAACTCGATTGTTGCTTCTTTCCTGCTGAACTACTATCCTACTCTATAATATTTTCTATCCTATGAATGACCTTCTTTCGTAATATCATATTTGAAGTCAAGAGTTATTCTTGATCCTTCATTTTTCATCACATACTGACCACTTCTTATTCAAATTATTCAATACAGTTGACTTGATCTTTAACTTTTCTATTCAATCCATTGATAACCCTTTTCTGTTATTCAATCTTGAGTTTATACTCACTAACTGATTCTAATTTCTTTTGTGTTGATGACTTGAGTTTCTCAATTTCGTCCATCAAATCAGACTTTTCTTCTTCCTACTGCTGCATATAGAGTTTGGAATCACGAAAAACTTTGTTAGCTTTCTTGGTTTTGGCTCTCCAAAGATCAATCTCCTCAAGTTCAGCCTCTAACTAAGCTTTCATATCTATTCTTCCTTTAAATTATTCTTCTTCATCATCACATTTGGTTTATTTCTTCTCCAAAGAACTACTGAAAACTGCCACCATAGAATTTTATCCTTGATCTTTGCAGTTCTCTATATCCTCAACCTCCTCAGCTCCAGACTCATCCGAACTGTCTCATTCTTTTGAAAGGATATTTTTATTCTTAAAGAAATTTCTCTTGAACTGTTTCTTGACTTTTCCATAGGCTGATGACTTCTTCTTGGGAATTTCTACTTCGTTGACATCATCATCTTCTTGGAACATTTTGGGACACCTTGCCGCAAGATGACCAACCTTTCCATATCTAAAGCAAGAAACTAGAAGTTTCCCTTAGAACTTTCCTTTTCTACTTTGAAGATTTGAGGAGAGGAATGACATTAGCTCATCTGTCTTTTCTTCCTCCTGAGAATGTTCAATGGTAAGCTTCTTCAGGGCCTTAAATGACACCTCTTTGGATTTCCCCTCTTCCACAACATCGTTATCGTCATTTCTCATTTCATATGCAATAAGAGTGATGTGCAGGTAATCCAATGTTAACTCTTTCGGGTCTTAATCTTCTAAAATAGAAACTTTCAGATTGAACTGAGGTGGGAGTTTTATCAAGATGTGCTTCATAATTTTTATGTCTTCAATAACTTCACCAAGCCCTCACATGTCTTCTACTACAATGTTTAACCTATCAAAGAATGCATCAACAGACTCATTTAGGTTCATTCCCAGATCATCATACTTGTTCCCGAACACTTGCAACTTTTCCTCTCTCACCTTTGTATCCCCTTCATATATATTCAATAGCTTTTCCCACATGGCATATGACGTTTTTCATGACATCACCTTTGTATATATAGGATTGTATAGGGCTACCCCTAAGGCATTAATTCCATTGGCATCTGAATCTAACTCTCTAGGTTCAGCTTCTGATAAAGCATCACTACTAATATTAGCTTCTATTCGATGTATTGCTGCCGTGAATATGTCCATACCCAAAGATAAAAAGTAGTGTTGCCTCTGATACATCCATAGATGAAAGTTTATCCCATCGAATATCAGAATCCCTTTATGATTAGTGACCTCCATTTGAGAGAGAACCATTGAAAAAAAATCTTTCCCTCTGATACCACTTGTTAGGTCCACTAGGTTAGATACCCTGAGGGGGGGTGGGGGTGAATCAGGGTATGATATTTTCAAACAACTGCCCCTATTGATCTTGTCTCGCTGTTAATAAAGACTATATTCTATCTCTTTCCTGTAGAAAATTATATATAGAAACCAAATCATTCTCAGGATATAACAATTTTTACTTGGTTCACCAACACTAGGCTACATCCAAGGAGCATACACATGCGATGTGCCGATGTACTAAATCCACTAAAAGTGCACTGCTATTTAAAAAGTTTGGGATATATCACTTCTATTCCTAGGATCATTGCCTTTACAATGTTTAGGGTCAGCTTAATACTTTCCCAAGGGTCATTCTCTGTTTATCTCTCTTTATAGATCACTAATGGTGGAGAGGATCACCTTATTCCTCTTACTTTTCTCACTGCACTGAAAATAATCCACTCACAGTTTATAGACCTGTAGGTCTCTTCATTATCACTAATGAATGCATCATCTGTTGTATGTAGATGCTCCATTGAAGTCCATATTTCACCCGTAGATGAATCTCACTTATCACCAAAGGTATCAGGCTATCTTCCGGCTTTCATGCAGCCCTGAATCATAGACGTTCTTCAACCATACCCATCACCCTTCTCCAAGAAGGCTCGTAAGTATCGGTGCAAAAGTTATAACTGGCACACAAGTCCACCTCAACCACTTGCACGCCACAAGCTTCTAAAACACCAAACTTGCGCGACTCACACCGTTTTACGCCCAAACCAATATTGGTGCACAACCATCAACTGCCGCGATTCTTCAAAACCTAGCGTGCAAGTCCACCTCAACCACTTGTACGACACCTCCTTCATCAACTCTAAACTTGGACGACTCACTTACTTTCTATCCCAAACCACCTTGGGTGCACAACTATCACCTGGTGCGCAAATTCTACTTTCACGACCACACCACCACTTGTGCGACAACCACACCTGCGCAGTAGGAGCTCTAATTTTTTTTCTATGTGTTGAACTCACCCTAAATGAGGAGGGTTATACCTCTATTTATAGTCAGTTGGACACCCTGTGCTACTGCGTGCAAGTCTTCTCTAGGCGCGTAAGTCTCGGTGTGCAAGTCTCTGCCGCGCAAGTCACTTGAGCGACCAACCCTAAAACTTGGGCACCCCTTATCCCTTTTTTCATATTTTGATGTTTTGATATTGAAAAAAATATGGTGTGAAAGTTTCCTCTCCTTCAAGTCACCAGTGAACAAGTCCCTTTTCCAAAACAACTTTTCTCTATTTGTCGATTTTCAGGCCCAAAAATTTAGCAAACACTGGAAAATGACACCACCTTGTATCTACTCTTTTTGGACTTCCTCCAGATCATCCATTTGGTTGTCGAAATTCTTGAATCAAACATGGATCCTTAACCATAACCCTTGAAATCAACATTCCACCATGAAATCCCCATTGTCAACAAATGTTTATGTCATGGTTTGATTTGTTAATAATCACAACATAGATGTCCACATTGTCAAAAAACACAATCACCTTAAAAATGTTTCAATGATTCCTTGATGTATTTTTGTCCCACAATAATATATATTTATGTGTCATTTATACATTTGATATCATAAAATTATCCAAAGGAAAAAATTTTATTCTTGAGGAACTACATATGGTGTACTTCATGAATGGTTTAAACTATCTTATCATTCATAATTAGTTGGATGGTGTTGACTCCAATGATCATCATGTTATGATCATTCTCCATGTATACAAGTTCTTATGGGATAGATTAATATTTATAAGACCATTATTTTCAGGATTTCATGTTCTATGTTTCTCCTATGCCAATTATCCATGCATCATTGAGATGCTGTCTACCTTCAGTATTCGTCTTTGCATCAATTACTAGTACATCTACATTTCAAGGTATAATCAGAAAATAACATTAAGAGTTATTCTAGATACTCTTATTATTTCAAAAGACATTGATAACATTCCCCTCCTATTTCAATTTTATCTTTTAATGTTTTTCTTCTTGCTTCTTTCTTTAGACTATCAAGGATTTGGGATCCCACTAGAACCATGCTCCATCATTCTAGTTATTTCTATAGATAGATATCCCACATGGTGTGAAGTCATATATATTTATTCCTTGATCTTTCACCGACTATCTTCTTCATGAATCACAACTGCATCATCATCTAAGGGAAACATATACATTTTATACTATTGGTGATGTTGATGATTAATCGACAATATGAATCTGGATAACTCTTTAGCATAATAACCACACATTCAATATCCACAATTTGACATCCTAATGAAAAAATGAACAAATACAATATTGATCTAATTGATTTGGTTGATCACTGATCATGATGACTCCATTAGAAGAGTGTACAATTTTATTTTTAAGAATTTTTGGTTGTGGAGTGACTCTACATTGTACATTATTAAAGTAGTATACCTAAGTTTCTTCTATTACTTTTTCACCACAATTATTGATAGAACCTTGTCTACCTTATAAAAATAGATATTTTCAATATAATTCCCATCCAATTCATTCCATTTATAATCCATCACAACCAAAAATATTTCTTCAATAGACTATATGAAATTATCTTTCCACAACACCACTTTCTTCTTTATTTTTGATAGTGAAAAATTATTTCCACTAAATTTTTCATCTTGAATTTCACAACCATTTGAACACACCATTAGTCCATAATTTCCTCTACCCAAAACCTTACCTTTGATTTCACTCATTTGGACCATAAATAATTTTCCATTCAGTAAAACAATAAGGTTGAGATAAAAATAAATTGAAAAAATGTGGAAAAAGAATGAACACATGATGTAATGTGGTAGAAAAACCCAAATGAAGGTTTTAAAAAGCCATAGAGAAATTTATGGATTTAACTATAGAAACTTATAGGTACAAAATCTGTAAAATTACATGGAGAAAACACTCAAAAATTTATCTCTTAAATTTATGGTGAAACACATCAAAAAATACTATACTCAATGGTAAATATGTGTTGCATGAGATTCAGATGATGAAAATTGTTGGCAGAGATCCCTTTTTATATCCCACCCTCACCGACTTTGGTATCTTCTCAATTAAATAAAATATACCAAATTAAATGTTGGAATAGTGATAGGGTGTCACCCTTTTTGAATAAAATCAATGTGTAAACCATCATTATTTTTTTAGTTCTATAGAACATCTTCTAACACCACACCCAAGAATTAAAATGACCATGTCAGTCAAGTAGAAAGTTAAAAAATAAGGGACATAGAAGATATGAGAAAAGTCACAACCTTATTCAATCCAGTGGAAAATGTATCTAGTATGGTCGGTGAGGATGTTATACAGTCACATCTAATATACCACTCTAGGAAATAAAATCTCAATTTTGAGTTTTTAATATTATTTTTTGATAAAATTAATAATTTAAATAATATTAGGTTAAATTTTATTTTAATATCAAAGAACTAATGATTCAGATGTGATGCTACCTTTCAGATATGAGAAAATGGGAAAAGTTCGTTGTCTCATTTTATAATCATCAACCCAGATCGATGCCATGTTAATGATGGCTTCCAAGACGCCACATTTCTCAAAATTAAAGAGGAAATGTTGCATGAGTGATAAAACCCTTCCCTAAACCCCTATAAATATGATATCTACTATCCCTATTATCCTAACTCATTTCGTAAACACTCTCTCTAATTTCACTCTCACTACTTCTATAGTTAGTTTGGTGATTATTCCTTTCGGTGTTGCATTTTTAGGGGCATCTTCCACCATTTTCGGCCAGTTCCTCACCTGAATCCTCATAGATGGATAGGGTCTGTTTTTTAGTGTGATGATACACAACAGAGCATCAACTTATGAAGGATGTCTCCTCATCTCAGGTGGGTATGTAGGGTGGTTCATCACATCTCTTTTGAGTATTCTGGTTGGCGGTTATAGGATCAGGCCACAATGAGACCTCCTTCAGGCATACCGATGATGTTATGTTCTCATTGAATCCTCATCAGAAATCTGTGAAGCTTGACTGCTTGTTGTTTTCATGATTTCATTTTGGAGTATCGGTACCGGTTGATTTGTGGTTCTGTGTTGAGGGAAAGTTGGTAATACTCCACTAGGAGTCGGCGATTCGAAGCTAGTTGGCTTTAAATTTCTACTCTGGTTACCTTCTTGGATTGAATCTGATTTTCTAGGTTTTTTAATTGTGAATAACTCACAATTGTTTGTAGTGGTGATGTCTTGTTGAATCCAAATCTCATAGTGTTTTAATCTTGTTTCCTGGTATTTGAAATTGTGAAGAACTCACGATGGGTTGTAGTGGTGATGTACTGTTGAAGTAGAAGCTCCTGATGGTGTTGCAGTGGTGATTTTTTATGAACTTGTGGTGATTTATATGAATCATTGGTGGATATATGATGAAGATATAGCTCATGATGGTGTTACAGTTTAGAGGAGGTGTAATTTGGATGTTCTTTCTACTAGATTTCTATATATATCTGTGATTGATGTGGATCTAATCAAGAAGATTTCACATGCAAATGTCATTTAGATTTGGAAGTTTGAGAGTGTATGGCTCTTCCATCTATTCTGTGCCCATGTAACTTTGCACATGACTTTTAGTTGAGTGGGTATGTGATGGTGAAGGCTTGAAAACATGGTGTATTCACTGGTGACTGGAAAATTTTGTAGCCTTGATTTGATTTATCCTTTTAATGCTTTTTGGGTGAAATGATGGATGTGGTGGTTTATCACTTCTTCCACAAAAGTGTTTTTTAATAAAAAATTATTCTTTAGTCAGTGTTGGGTTTTCAATGGCCTAAAATGGGTGATGAATTTTGAGAACCATCATTTAGGGTTATTTTTTATTTATTTTAAATTTATTTATTTATTTAGTTGATTCATTTTTAGTTAGTTGTAAATATGTTTTTTATGTAGTAGGTTAGGTAGTTAAAAAATGCTTATAAATAATAGTCATTATTAGTAAAAAAATATTATTATTTATTTATAAATTTTGTTTAAATAATGAATAATTAATATTAGTAACAGTTTTCTTATTATTATAATAATAATAATATTTATTATAATTTACTAATTTTTATACTTTTTTCACATAATTGGAAAATAATATTATCTAAATGATGCATAAATATTAGTGAAATAATTATTTACAAATAATTAAATACTAAATAATTAACAATTCACTCATCATAAAGTAATAAGTATGTGTTGATTATCTAATGAATATCATATGATTAATGAATTATTAGATAATAATTAACTAATTATTAACTAATGTCCACCTTATGATTGACTGATGAGTAAGGCATAATTAATTAAGTATTATTTATTATCTGAGTAATGATTAGGTAATAAACAACTAATTAATAACAAATGATTATGTACTGGAAAAATAATGATTAAATAATGATAGAATAAGGGTTCAATATGTATTAAAAAGTGATTAACTAATGATTAATGATTTATTAACTAATGATTAATGAATGATTATCTTTTTATTAGAGAATGAATACAAAATTATTAAATAATGACTAATTATTAGTTAATTAATTTTTAGTGAATGATTAATGAATGGTTGAAGAAGGATTAACTACTGATTATGGAATTTTTATGTAAAGGTTAGATAATTATTAACTAATGAATACATAATGACAAACTAATTATTAAAGAATTATTGAATAATGATTAGTGAATGATATAATAATGATTAAGGAATGTTTAATTAATGATTAAATAATGATTAGATAATGATTAAATATATATTAAGTAAATATAAATGAATGATAAAATAATGATTTAGTATTGATTAATGAATGATTGACTAATTCTTACCTAATTATTAATTAATTATTAACTAATTATTATAGAATGGTTTACTAATTACTAAATTTTATTATCTAATGATTAAATAATGAATAAATATCGATCAATGAAATTTTATCTAATTATAAATTAATAATTAAATAATAATTACAGAATTTGTAAATAGTGGTTTAATAATAATTAAATAATGATTAAATAATGTTTAATGAATGATTATCTAATGATTAAAGAATGATTAACTAATGATTAACAATTTATTAACTAATGAATAAAGAATGATTAACTCATGTTTGAATAATTTTAAACTAATAATTAAGGAATTATTTACGTTTGATTAACTAATGATTAAATAATTATTAAGTAATTATCAACTAATAATTAATGAATTCTTCACAAATGGTTAACTAATGATTAGTGAATTATTCAATAAAAATTAAATAATTGTAATGTCTCAAATTTTTTGGTGTATTATTTTTAAATATTATATAGAATTATTATGAGACCAGGAGTAGAGACGACACCTCATTCAGAGGCCCGGCGAGCTCAGAATGGTGGTTTGAATTATTTTAGTTAAGTGAGCCGACACATGTGCGCGGTTGTGGAAGTTTCCAAACGGGTACCCAGATTAAAAATCTGAGGGCACCGTTGCATTTAGGATGATGACTTTACCTAAAAACGAGACTAACCTCGACTGGCGTGGGTCGAGGGAAAAAGTTAATTTTCGGACATTTATAGTAAAATAAAATAAAATAAATTGCAACATTTATTTTATTTTTATTTTGGAAACATTCACTATAGCACAGCAATGAGGCATCTCTTTAAATAATAAATGCCACGTCAAAATGGCCCAAAAATGGAAACTTTACTCATTAATGACGTATCATGATAGAACACTGAATCATGTTTCCGTTTTTAATGGGATTAATCAAACGTAGGTCGTTGATGAATTTTTTGAGATGAATCTCTGAAGAAATTCATGGAGCCTTGGAGAAAACTCTCAGTGATAATCGACGATGATTCGAAGATGTGAATCACTATGAAAAAGAAATTGAAGGATCTCGACGATGACGGTAGCGCCACCCTTTCGTCAACGATTGGTCCTTTATTAATGGTAGGGGTTTGATATTTATTTTCCTTTTCCCCATTCTTGATTTAAATGACGAACACAGATCAACCACAAAAAATTTGATCCACAGATTCGTACATTCTTGCAGGAAGGATTTATTTGGAATGATTCTAGGGAATTGATCCATGTTGGTTTTTTTTGATTACTGTTCCGTTTAATCCTACTAATGGGAGAAGATCAACACCGTGATGAACGATGGTGGAGGTTCATTACTCATTTTATTTTATTGTATTTTCTTTCCCCTTTTCTTCTCGCGCGTTCTTCGCGTTCTTCATTGGGTGATGAACAACAGATCATTGAACACCCGTCTTGCGATGCAACAATCCCAAATTGGAGATCCAATATCTAAATGACCCTATGGAGGTGCGACAACCATGATGGACAATGAATCGGCTTAGATCAGAAGAAGCCGTTCATCAAGAATTCTTTACGTAGGAAGATCAAAACATGTTTTCAGGACTGATAGGAGGCCCAGAAATACTAGAGCTGACATTAGGACATCAGGGAGACCCAGATTCTGGAGCTTCGTGGAGATTGGACCGATGGATCGATGATCCGGGCAACACGGGAGGCGTATCGGTAAAGAGCATCGATTCTGGAAAATTTCAGAATACACCACGTGTACTTCTGAAGAACACACCGTGTAATACCGATGGTGGTGGCTAGGGTTTTAGGGGTCAAATAGTTATCACACAACATGTGATACTAGTCATACAATGTGTTGGTATTTCCCCGATGCTCGGCATGTACTTGGAATGTACACGATCACAAGATGGAATACATGGCTTCGAAACACGGCGTATACTCTCTACGTGAAACGACAGAGGTGAATATGTGAGATTCGGCGTGTATCAGGGGGATATAGGGACACGGGGTGTAGTACATGGCCTTGTACTACACAACACTTACAGGTGAGGCCATTTGCATGGGTCACCCCGTGTACCGACTACACGGGCTGGCGTACTTGGGTTGAGGTGGTGTACGGGCACATGTCCAGTGTACATGGAGGCAACCCCAGTTACTTAGACACGATGTGTAGTCCGTACCACACGCCATGTACTGACTTTTCTACACAACTGACCTTACGACACTGGTTGTTGAACATGGGAAGTACCTGGGGTCAAAAGACACACTGTGTTACTTTCCTACAAGCTGTGTACATTTGGAAAATGGTTTGGTTGTCTTGTCCACCGTATCTTGGACATGTTTCATTTGGGTTCATTCCCCTTCTTCTCATTTCTCCTGAAGGTCATGCATCATTTTCTTTTATAGGAGTATGATGCCTTTAACAGGAATTTCTGTGATAGAGGTAGGCATCCCTCCGAGAGGCCCAGAGAGAGATCCTCTATGCATTCCTGACTCTAGGTAGAGTCAGGCATCGACGTGGCGAAATCTACTGGGAATTGATCCTCTACCTAGATGATGAATCCAGATGAGTTGTGGTATCCTCCATGGCCTAGGCAGTGATCCTTATCTGTGTATCGTGATATTTCACACGTAGAATTGTGTCTCCCATAATGAGTGCATCTACTTATTGTGATCCTTCAACTCAGGAGTGTGTCTCCCTTAATGAGTGTAATTACCACTCATGATGTTTTTTGACAAATAATACTTTTCATATGGACATCATTAGAGATACCAGACTCATGGAGTGTGTTTTACCAGAATGAGTGCTTTGTGGAATCTTCAAATGGAATCCCTAGTAACGGTATGCAGTTGTGTGACTTGCCTCTAGACCGCGGGTCTATGTTTTTGAGTATATCTAGCTTATGTTTCATTTGATATATGTTTTTTAGACATATAATATATAGATATCACTGTAACTTTACTTTTCATATTTCTTTGTGGTTTTTAGGGTCCTCTACTGAGTATTGTTATACTCACCCCTGCATGGGCTTTTCCCACACGTGTCGTGTCTTGTGCAGACGAGCAACCTTTTGACAGAGTCCAGGGCAGAGAAGGAAAGGACTAAGATTTCTGATTTCCCTACAGGTCGAGGTGTTCCTACAGCTACGAGCATTATTCCTACTACCCCTTTGTGTTTACATTTTGTACTTTTCAGTTTTTAGACTCTAGTTTTTGTTGGTCTTGTATTCTGGCCTAGTTTACTTTCAGCACTTTACCTTCCATCGTACTCTGTTAGTTGGGTTTAGTTGTATGGATGCATTTTGTTCATTAGTGATTTTTTTACATTTCAGAATTTTTGGGCTTGGAGATGTGTGCATTTGTACAAGTTATTTAGAAATACCTCCCATGTTTGTAATATTCCTACTTAGTGCTAATCACTAGCCTTTGTCCTATTGGAGGCAGCTTTAGGAGTCACAGCACGTGCGCCACTGGGATAGGTCGTGACAGAGTGGTATCAGAGGTTGTCGGTTCTACCAGAGGACTAAGATTTTATGAGATTGGTTTAGGACAGCAATGTTAAGTGTTTCAAACTCGGATTTCAGGCCAGGGAATCTAGTGTTGGTGCAGGCAGCTGACATATCCATACACCAAGACTTCGATAACCTGCTTTTCAATTCAGTACATGAAAAAACTTGTTGTAGGGAAATAAAATAATAGCACAAGATTCATAGAGGAATGGGTTGTGTTTTCCATGTCCTTTGATTCAGCTATCCAGATATAATCATGGTACATCTTGTTTTCTTACAAGATGCCTCCACGACCCATACCCACTAGGATTCAGCAACACAATCATTTGGATGACCCCCTCAGTGACAAGGATTCGATACAGGGACTGCTTCCCCAGGCTTTTCCACCAGGTGGTGAACCTAATATTCCACCACAAGTGGAGCATCTCGTGGTACCTAAAGTACCAGCCGATGAGGAGTGCAGGCTGAGCGTGCTCCATGAGTTCTAGAGACAAAGACCCCTCAGCTTCCGTGGTGAGCCCAACCCTCAGGTGGATGAGGACTGGCTTGAGGCACTGAGTAAGGTTTTACGCCTAGTGAAGACACCAAAAATCCTGATGGTGATCCTAGGAGCGAGCCTTCTTTAGGGTTCAACAGGACGATGGTGGAGTCTGACCACACAGACTCACAATGAGGAGACTCTTTTGTGGACAAAGTTTGAGAGACTCTTTAGAGAGGAGTTCTCCCCAGTTACACTGATAGCGGTACGCATCCAAGAGCTTCTAGACCTCCAACAAGGCAGTATGATAGTAGTTGACTATTCATCAAGGTTCACCAACCACGCCAGGTACTCAATGAATATGGTCAGAGATCAGTACTCCAGAGCTCAAACCTTCGACCGAGGTCTAAGATGAGACATATGAGCTAGTGTTGTGCCTCTACGCATTTCGACTTATTCTAGGGTGCTTGAGTGAGCGTTGGTGATCAAGAGATTCTTGGCAGAGTAGAGACAACCGACGAGAGTCAGCAGGAAAATGGGACCGGAGACCTCGGCTGCCGGGAGCTGACGTTAGACACAAGGATCAGGACGTGAGAGACATCATAAGAGGACCTAGGATAGGGGATCGATAGTATAAGGCTCCCAGGCTAGATGCAGTTATCCTAGGGAGAAGCGGTGCTATGCGTGCAACGGTAGGGGACATTTCACTAGAGATTTTGTGATCCATCAAACTGCTGACAGGGAGGCTGTGGATGGACCACTGAGGTAGAGGTAGCAAATGGAGTAGGCAGACCCACCAGGTTGTGGACATGGTAGAGGAGTAGGTAGAGCTGTAGGTGGTGGCAGACTTTTCAACTTACTTCTAAAGCCACCCCCATGAGGTCCGCACCAGGCTCAGGGAGCTGGGGGACATGGGTGAGGATAGCTGCATGTGGTCGAGGTGTATGATCCAGGGGCTCCAGGGATGATTTTAGGTACAATATTTTTTTTCTCTACCTTATCTTCAATAATTATAGACACATGTTCCAGTCATTCCTTCATAGCCACATGTCTTGTGAAAATCCTTTAGATTCTGGTAGAAATCTTGACTCGACCCATATGCTTGGAGATACCTATGGGAGGAGACTCGACAATCACACACCTTTGTAGATAGTGTGATATTACATTTGGAGGAAAGAGTTTTAGTTGGAACCTCTTGGTTGTAGCATAGAGGCCTTACGATGTCATTCTCAGCATGGATTGGTTATCTACGGTCCATGCCCAGATTGAATGTTTTAGGCAAAGAGTGCAGTGTGACCGCAGTGATGGTATGGGGTTTTCCTTTGTCAGAGAAACGGAAACCCAGGCAGCACAGAATGGGCTCATGCATATGAGGGTGTATCCGGTCACTCATGAGTTGGCTAGCCTTTCCCTTAGAGTAGTAGATGTAATGAGCTCCCACTTCCCAGTAGTAGTGGAGAAGTACGAGGACGTCTTTCCTGAAGATGTTCCAAGACTACCACCCCACCGGGAAATCGACTTCTGCATCGACTTACACCCCAGGATTACACTGATTTCCTCACCACCATATCGGATGGCTCTTGCTGAGCTTTGCGAGCTAAGGGTGTAGTAGGAGGATTTTTAGAGCAAGGGCTTCCTGAGACCTAGGGTTTCACCCTAGGCAACCATAGTCTTGTTTTCCAAGAAGGAAGACTAAATGTTGAGGTTGTGCATGGATTAATGGTGCCTAAATTATGTAACGGTGAAGAAAAAGTATCCAATAATGAGAATCAATGACCTCTTCAATCAGATAAGAGGAGAACAATGGTTCTCGAACATTGACCTTAGATCAGGTTATCACCAGTTACGAGTACGAGATGAGGATATACCAAATAAAACTTTCAGATGCTGATATGGTCACTATGTGTACCTAGTGATGCCTTTTGGCATGACAAACACCCCTGCAGTGTTCACGAGACTGATGAACCGGATATTCCAACCATACTTGGACTGTTTCGTAGTGGTCTTCATTGATGAAATCCTTTCCTACTCGGTGTCAGAGGAGGAGCACGCAAGACACCTGAGGATGGTTCTAGATGTACTATGAGAGCACTAACATTATGGGAAGCTCTCAAAGTGCCAGTTCTGGATTCACAAGTTCCACTTCTTGGGACATGACATCTCAAGAGATGGTGTAGCTGTGGACTCAACCAAGGTGGAGGTAATGTTAGCATGGGAACCACCTCAGAGCATGATGGAGGTGAAAATATTCCTCGGGTTGGCAGGATATTACGGGAGATTTATTCCTGATCTCTCCCGAATATCGGCATCGATGATAGCCTTGACTAAGAAGGGGAAACCCTTCATGATGACAGAGAGGTACCAGCAGTCCTTCGGGAAGTTGAGATAGAGTTTGACGAGCACCCCAATCTTGAGATTACCAGAGGAGGATGTCGAGTACATAGTTTTCTACGATGCATCCAGGACCGGGATTGGATGTGTCCTGATGCAGAGACATGCAGTGATTGCCTATGGTCCACACCAGCTTAGGCCATATGAGCAAAAATATGTGACCCATTATCTTGAGTTGGCAGCGATAGTCTTCTCTTTAAATATGTGGTGACACTACCTTATGGGCGAACTATTCCTCGTCTACTTTGGCCATAAGAGCCTCAAGTACATCTTCTCACAGAAGGATCTGAATCTTAGGTAGAGGCATTAGCTAGAGTTCCTCCAAGATTATGATTTTGAGGTCATCTATAATCTTGGAAAGGGGAACAATGTGGAATATTCTCTTAGAAGAAGGTCGATCTGACAGCAGTTGAGTGAGGTGACAGAGCAATTGGCCACACTGCAGTTGTCCTTCATGGAAAGAGAAGATGTAGCTTACCTACAGTCGATGGTTGTCACCCCTATGCTCTTGCAGCGAGTTAGGGAGGCACAAATTGGGGATGTTGACTATGAGGCTTTACATGCTCAGTTATAAACAAGACATGATCCTGATGGATATTATCAAGGTGGGGAGCACATAATTCTTTTCAGAGGATGAACTGTCATACTAGAGGCATTACTGGAAGTGGTCCTGAGGAAGTTTCATACACCCCCTTGGTAGTACATCTGAGAGTGGCGAAGACGTACCGACATCTTCAATGTTAGTTCTGGTGGTCAGGGATGAAGAAGGTAGTACCAGAGTTCATTTCGTGATGCCTTACATCCTAGCAGGTGAAGGCTAAGCACCAGGATCTAGCGGGATTGGCTCACCCCCTTAAAGTTCCAGAGTGGAAGTGGGATGGAATATCGATGGAATTCATGATAGGATTACCATGGACGTCCAAGGGGCATGATTCCATATGGGTGATCGTTGACCGACTCACCAATTCAGCCAACTTTCTATCCATCAGGAAGCAGAGTTCCGTAGAGAGCTTGGGATGCCTCTACGCATAGAAGAGTGTTCGGCTTCATGGAATCCCTTTGGCGATAGTCTCAGATCGAGATGCCTACTTCCCCTCCTAGTTGTGGAAGGGATTTCAGGAGGATTTCGGGACTCATCTACGCTTGAGCACAACATTTCATCCCCAGAAATATGGTCAGATGGAGATAACCATTCATGTTCTGGAGGATATGTTGAAGGCCTGTATCTTAGACTTTGGTCATAGTTGGGAGGACTACCTACAAATGGTAGAGCTTGCATACAAAAATTGCTAACACTCCACCATTGGTATGGAACCATTAGAGGCTTTATATGGGAGACCTTGATGGTCAACACTTTGTTGGATTGACCCCAGAGAGTCAGCACTCATGGTTCCAGAATTGGTGCGAGCCACCACCGAAAATGTGCATTTCATCTGTGAGCGGATGAAGACTGCACAGATCCGACAGAAGTCTTATGATGACAGATGATGGAGTCCTCTGGAGTTCAAGGACGGAGACCACATCTTTCTTTGGGTCTCACCTCGATGAGGGTTACAGAGATTTGGACAGGGTGGAAAACTATCACTGAGGTTCACTAAAACTATCCAGATACAGTGCAGAGTTGGCGAGGTGTCATACTGCTTAGCTTTACTGCCACATTTGCATTGGGTACATGATGTCTTCCATATGTCGCAACTAAAGTTGTACGTGCATGACCCATCACACATCATCTACTGGGGTGAGCTAGACATCGAAGATGGAGTGACCTTTGTTGAGTACCTGGTGGAGATCGGGGATCGATAGAAGAGGATCCTTTATGGGAAATCAATTCCCTTGGTGTGCGTCTAGTGGAAACATGAGAATATTCAGGAGAGCACATGGGAGTGGGAGGCTCAGATCCGTGCCTAGTACCCCCATCTTTTTTAGTAGTCTTGTTTTGTCTTTTCGGGGACATAAAGACCCAAGGTGGGGAGAATTTAATGTCTTATATTTTTTGGTGTATTATTTTTAAATATTATATAGAATTATTAAGAGACCAGGAACAGAGATAAAACCCCATTCCAAGGCCTGTCGAGCTCGAAATGGTGGTTTGAACTTTTTATAAGTTAAGTGAGTTGGAATATGTGCACAGTTGTGGAAGTTTCCAAACCGGTACTCGGATTAAAAATCTGAGAGCACCGTTGTGTCTGGGACAATGAATTTATCTAAGAACATGTCCAACCTCAACCAAGAAAGGGTCGAGGGAAAATTTTAATTTTCAGACGTTTTTAGTAAAATAAAATAACATAAACTGCAACGTTTATTTTATTTTTATTTTGGAAATATTCACTGCAGTGCAGCGACGGGGAAACAATTTCAATAATAAATTCCGAATCATAATGGCTCAAAAACGACAACTTAAATCATTAATGATGAAGCATGATAGAACGCTGAATCATTCTTACCTTTTTAATTGGATTAATAGAAGGGAGGTCGTTGAATATTTTTTTTTGTGAATAAACTCTGGAGAAATTCGTGGAGCCTTAGAGAAAACACTCAGCGACAAGCAACGAAGAATCAAAGCTGTGAATCGCTGCGCCAACAGAATTGAAGGATCTTGAAAACGATGACAACACGACCCTTTCGTCAATGAACGGTCCTTTCTTAAAGTTAGGGCTTTTTTATTTATCTTCCTTTTCCCTATTATTGATTTAAAAAACAAAGGTGGATCAAACACGAAAAAGTTTATCTGCGGATTTGTACGTTCTTGTGGGAGGGATTTATTTGGGTTGATTCTAGGGAATTGATCCATGTTGATTTTTTTGTTGATTGCTTCTCCATTTAAGCCTACTAATAGGATCAGATTAATTCCCCGATGAATGACGATATAGGTTCATTCCTTATTTTATTTTATTTTATTTTCTTTCCCCCTTTTTCTCGCAAGTTCTTTGCATTCTTCATAGGGCGATGAACAACGTATCGTTGGACACCCGTCTTGCGACACAATGATCCCAAATTGGAGATCCAACCTCGTAACGACCCTACGGAGGTGTGATGCCCATGATGGATGAAAAATCGGCTGGGATTGGAAGAATCCATTTTTAGAGAGTTCTTCCCACGAGAAGATCAAATCATGCTTTAGAGATCGATCAGAGGCCTGGAAATAACGAAGACAACATCGGGACATCGGGGAGACCTCGATTATGGAGTTTCGTGGTGATCGGACGACCAAATCAATGATCGGGGAAACACGAGAGGCACACCAGTGAAGAGCGTTGTTTCTAGAAAATTATAGAATATATGGCGTGTACTTCTGAAGAACACGTCATGTAATACCGATGGTGGCAGATAGGGTTTCCGAGGTCAGATAGTAATCACATGGCATGTGATCCTGGTCACACGATGTGTGATCCTGGTCACATGGCATGTTGGACTTTCCCCAAATCTCGGTGTGTACATAGAAAGTACACGAACATATGATGGACTACATAGCTTCAAAACATGGCCTGTACTATCTACATGGCACAATAGAGGTGGCTACATGGGACTCGGCATGTATCCGAGGAATACATAGACACGGGGTGTAGTACACAACTGTGTACTACCCCACACATCCAGGTGAGGCCAGTAGCATTGGTCACCCCGTGTACTGACTACACGGGCTGGCATACTTGGGTTGTGGGTGTGTATAAGCACCTGGACAGCATACATGGAGCCAACCCTGGTTACTCAGATATGTTGTGTATTCCATACCACATGTTGTGTACTGAATTTTCTACAGAACCAACCTTACGACACATGCCATTGAACAAGGGCAGTACCCAGGGTCATAAGACACGACATGTTACTTTCCTACATGCCATGTACTTTTGAAAAAATGACTTGGTCATCTTGTCAACCATATCTTGGACATGTTTCATTTGGGTTCGTGCCCCTTCTTCTCGTTTCACCTTAATTTTAGGCCCAGTTTTGTTTTATAGGAGTATGATCCCTTTAGTAGGACTTTCTATGATAGAGTTAGGTATCCATCCGAGAGGCCTAGAGTGAGATCCTCAATCCATTCATGACCCTAGGTAGAGTTAGGCATCGACATGACCAACTATACTAAGCATTGATCCTATACCTAAATAGTGAATATGGATGAGTCGTGGTATCTTTCATGGCCCTGGAATTGATCCTCAACTTTGTATCATGATCTTTCTCACTCAAGAGTGTGTCTCTCGTAATTATTGTATCTATCTATCATGATCCTTCCACTCAAGAGTGTGTCTCTTGTAATGAGTGTAAGTACCTCTCGTGACATTTCCCAATGAAAAATACTTCTCATATGGACATCATCAGAGCAACCAAACTCATGGAGTGTGTTCTTCTGGAATGTGTGCTTCTTGGAATCATTGAACGGAATCCCTAGAAGGGGTATGCGGTTCTATGACTTGCCTCTAGAACGTGGTTCTGGGTTTTTGAGTATATTTGGATTTTGTTGCACTTTCTATATGTTCAGTAGACATATACTATCTAGAGATGACTGTACCTTTACTTTATGTATTGCTTTGTAGTTTTAGAGGTCCTCTACTTAGTATTGTTATACTTACCACTGCATGGGCTTTTCCCGCACATGACGTGTCTTGTGCAGACAAGCATCCTTTTGATAGAGTCTAGGATGGACCAGGACAGGACTGGGCTTTCTGAGTTCCCTATAGGCTGAGGTTTTCCTACGACTATGAGAAGCAGTCCCAGTACACCTTTGTGTTTATAGGTTGGACTTTGCAGTTTTCAAACTCTTGTTTTTGGTGGACATGTATTCTGGCGTAGTCTACTTTCCGCACTTTACCTTCTGTTGTACTCTATTGGTTAGGTTTAGTTCTATGCATGCATTTTGTTCAATAGTGGTTTTTTTACATTTCAGCATTTGTGGGCTTGGATATGTGTGTGTCTTTATAGGTTCTTAGGAAATGCCTCCCATTTTTGTAATATGCATACTCGGTGCTAGTCACTGGCCCATGACCTATTGAAGGCGGGATTGGGGAGTCAAAGCGCGGGCCTCACTAGGAAGGGTCATGACAATAATGGTTAAATAATGATCAAATAATGATTAAATAATGATTAAATAATGATAAATAATGATTTAATAATAAATAATGATTGATTCACTAATCATTAACCAATGATGAACTAATAATTTGTATAGGATCAAGTAGCAAATAACTAATATTTAACAATACAGTAACTAATTATTATTAATTAATTAATTAATGATTTCCAAGTGAATAATGAATTATTAAGGCATAATTAATGTACTATTACCTACTGTTCAACTAATCAATAGATAATAATTGACTAATTAATGACATATTATTAACTAATGACTAAGGAATGACTAACTAATAAAAAAACAATTATTATATATTAAATATCTAATAATTAGTTATAAAATAACTCTTTGATATTTATTATTAATGTTATGATTAAATAGTTATTAATGAATGAGTATGAAATAATTAATATTGGATTAATTAATGATTAATGAATTTTTCTATAATAATTAATTAATGATTATATATTGATAAACTTTGGATTAACATAGATTTAACATTTAAAGAATTATGGTTAACAGGATGGAATAGAGGTCTAACTATAGATATGATTTGTTAATCTCATGATTTGGATGATTCATACCCTATTTAAAGTTTGTTTTTCTACTCATGATGGATATTTTTTAGATGAGTCAAATTCTCTATATAAACCACTGAACATACCTATAAGGATTTTTTTACAATGCAACATTAGTTTCATCTATGAGAATATAAGAAAATTCTCTCAAAATTTTGTACCACAAAAATTATGTGGTTATCTATGCCATCAAATCCTTTTCTTGATACTAAAAGTGGATGTCGCTTGGGCACAAATGTACAACAGGACAAAACATAAAAACACAACATTAATATAGACTCAATAGAGAACATGTGAACAAAAATAGGCCTTACAACACACCTAGTTTTTTACTCTTAGTAGATATGCTTTAAATGATTCATATTTTCATTATAATCTACTGAATATAACTTTAGGTTGATTAAATTTTTTACTAAGAATTATTAGTGTATAATTTTCAGATATAAGAAGATGTTTTAAATTTTTTTATCTTAAATATTATGATGTTATCTATGTAATCAAATCAATATCTTGATACTATAAGATTATGTGTCATTGGCATAAATGTAACTATGTGTAAAACCTAAAAATACCTTATTAATCTATACTCGATCAAGAACAGGTGAATAAAAAGTTCCATGGAATACCCCTAGTTGGAAAGTATTAGGCGATACACTTTAATTGATTCATAATATCTTTATAAAGAAATGGACATATATTTATTAAGATTAAAAATTATACTATTAATTATTATTGTAAAAATGTAAAATATAAGAAGTGGTTTTAAAATTCTGGCATCATAAATATAACGAGGTCATCAATTTAATCAAATAAATATCTCGATACTACAGGTGGATGTGGCTTCATAATATATATTCCTGGGGGTAAAACAAGAAAACACAAATTTGAGCAAGACATGATTGGGAACTAGTGAATGATAATGGTCCTTTATGGAGACCTAGTTTGACACTCTCATGGGATTTCCATTATATGATTAGTATTTTCATTGGGAACTACTGAACATTCCTTTAAGAAGATTAAAAATTATGCTAAAAAACATTTGTGTCATCTTTTTTGTTATAAGAAGACATTTTAAAATTTCAATATAATAAATATTTTATGGACACCTGTGATTTACAATATTATTTACACAATAATAAACATGATGAAATAAAATTTTTAACATAGATAATCATGTCTTCCTGTCTCTACTTCTATGGGGAGGTTATTAATAGTAAGAAATGAGATTCTTATAATACAAAACTAACAACAATTGTTAGGATAACTAACCGTGTTTCCCTCAGCAAAGCTCATGAAATAATTCATGGATTTATATATCTTAGACCTGATCAATATATCAAGCCTATTATCTATATATTTTAGCAATTTATAGCTACAATATGTAGTATTTCATTTCTATTGGCTACAAATGAGTATTGGGTCTATGAAATAACATTATTTTCACAATGGTTATATAGTGTCATGAAGAATTTATATGTTGATGTTTCTACTATACAACAACAACATCCAATTATATAAATATGTAGAAAATAAAGAGTGATTTAATAAAGACCATCCTAATAAAATGACGTTATTCGATATGTTTTGGAAGAGGATATCCTTACTGATCTCATAGAAAAACATATAAATCCAACTTATGATGAGAAATTTTTTATTGATGGAATATGTGGAGGGAATAATTATGAATAAATGATGTTATAGAAGTTGGGAATTATTTTTATAGAAATGTAGTGGTTGTAGATTAACCTCAACCAATAATAAGTTATCCACCAATATTCACATCTAGGTCAGATGAAATGGAACATTTTATGGAATTTAATTATAACTTTATCACACATGTAACATTATTTCTAGGAGTCGTAGAGGATATGTTTAGTGCATTAGAAAACAATATATGTCGAATGATATTTTCTATGTAAGTATGCTTCAGAAAAATACTAAAATTATTTCATATAGAGAGGAATTTTAGATATTTAGAAACTCATAAAAATCAAATCCTACATTGTGATAAATATGGGTATGATTTTAGATTCCACTTGAGAGAGATTCCTGACATTGGTTTTGGAGGTTGTAAAATTTTATAAACTGAGGTTTATCATAATTATTTTTAATGAAACCTAGCACAATATCAATCATTATTGGATGAAAAATTTGTGTAATATATTTTTTGAGATTATTAGTACCTTCCACAATGTTTCTATATCCCTTGTTCAAGAAGGAATACATAAAATTTTTAGTTTAATGATTTCCTATAATGAGGCCTGAATGATGGATCAAATGCTAATTATGAAGTTCTATGTTGATTGGGATGAATTGTATCAGGTTTTTCCACAATTTCTATACTTCATGAGACATAATTAATATATATCATTCTATATTAATATGAACAACAATGTGTCTCAAGATACTGAATTGATCAATCACTTTTTAAATATCATATGGTTTTTTGGGAATTCCACCACGATATTTCTACATTTCATTTATGTAAATAGTTTATAAAAATTATGAATTTTTTTCTAAAGTAAGATAAATTATCATATTTTTTTATTGAGGAATCCTAATATAGAAACTGTTCACCTCTACTGCTTGAATTTACCATTATGGAGAATGAAAATTATGAATCATTTTTTTGGTGGTTGGAATGTATCATCAATAATTTCACCCAAATTCAGGGTTTATAATTGATATATGATCATAATTATGATATCAATGATTTTAACAATTCATATCTTGATACATGTATACCCCTGATTGCACATCATTGTTACTTAATTTGTAACAACCCAGTCATTTATTAATGAAAATTTCACTTGATTTAATTAAATGTATTATTATGTGAAATGGTTATATAACACATACTCACTTCATTAGTATTATGTATTTGGATTTTAAAATTATGTGATGAATTTTTACCATTTATAATATATCTATTGAATAGTGATCAAATGATTAGAATAAATACAAGGCTTTAAAAATGCATATTACTCAGAAAATGGAAGAAATGACCTAATTCCATAGAGTTTCTCCACACTAATCCCATTTGATAGAGCATGGAATGGAGGTTGAATCACTTGGCTTTGATCTGGACCAATACAAATCCGAGCATCAATAATTTAATCTTTAATGTAATCACCTACGAGAGAAGTAGAAGTTAATAATGATTACCACCTGAGTGATGTTACCTGAGCAGCCCCAAGATTTTTTCACCATCACACATTGTACCCTTATATCTTATGTGGGTGTTATATGGGGGTATGTAACAATAACCTAGCACTATTATTGTGTGCATTATTTTTGTTACAATTAATATACATTAATTTTATTTTTGTTACTTTATAAATTTCTTTTCAAGAACGAATAATATTTTTAGTTATTTTTCAATTATGAAATCTATTTTGAAGAATTAAATGATTTTGGAATTAAATAATATTTTTTAAAAATATTACTACTAAATTAAATTTTATTAAACATAAATTATCATATAATATTTACGAATACAATTGATGTTCTTATTATGGTTTGAAAATAGTTTTTTGTCAAAACCCATTAATTTTAAATAAATATTTGTTTTTATTTTAAAATTTAAAATTCACATATTTATAAAATTATTTAGTTAAAATGAATATCTTTTGTAGATTCATGTCGTCAAAATTATCTAACGATGATGTTTTCATTATTTTATGAGACATTCGAATGTTTGGTTAAAAATTAAATACTATTTAAATATATAATGTGTTTTATGACATCATAATGACCAAATAGTGATGTAATAAAATAATATAAAAATTTTATTCGGACAATATACGTTTTATCTTTAAAATAACTTTATTTTTTTTTTAAAATTTTATTGATCCTGAGTGGACCCTCCAAGGCATATCAAATATTTTAACTTTTTAAAATGATTTCTTTGAGAGTGTGACTCACCTCCACATAATAATGAATAATATTTTAATAATTTCATCAATTGTTCATATAAAATAATGTTTTGAAATTAAATTTCGAAAAAACCATGGGAAAAACCATGGTATGGTTTGTGGGTTTGATTAGTTTAATTTATAGTGTCCAAAACATAAAAAATAAAGAATTCCTTCTCCATTCTTATATAAACCCACTCAATCTCCCATTTCTTTTCACTAATAACATATTTATCTTGACCAAAATCTTCCATTCTCTCTCTAGAATCCTCTCAAGGATCCAAAATCTCCCAATAATCCTCTATCAAGCCTCTTCCAAGCCTTTGGGGTCACACTTCCAAGGAAGGGATCCTCACATTTCATCCATCCAGATTTATGTCCAAGTTTCATTATATTTTTGTGCCCTATTATTTTCAATTAAAAATGTTGGGGTATTATTTCACACCTACCATATACTACCCTCATTATATTTTAATTATTATATTCCCCGTTATATCTCATTAATTCCTCCCATGTACACCTGTTACCATGCTGAAATTCGATAAGAGATCCTCACTTTTATTCCTTCCTTATTTATGTCCATGTTTCCTTATATTGTTATGCCCTTTTATTTTCAATTAAAATATTGGGGTATGATTTCACACATCCCCTATACATACCTCTTTATTTTTTAATTATGATAGTCCCTTTTCTCTCTCATTAATTCCTCCCATGTACACCAGTTACCAAGCCGAAATTTTATAAGGGATCTTCACATTCTTTCCTTATTTATGTTCAAGGTTCCTAATATTGTAATTCCGTTTTATTTTAAATTAAAAATGTTGGGTTATGATTTCAGAACTTCACTACACTTACCATGTTATGATTTAATGATGATACTCCCCATTCTATCTCATTAATTCCTTCCATGTACACCCATTAACTTGTCGAAATTCCCGAAGGTATTTTTCTCTCCTCATTTACATTCAAAAAATTCTTTTATATTATGCATATAAATTCCATTACATACATTGGGATATTATTTAAATGAACCCCTTACTGTCCATTTCCTGTATAAATGATTAGATATCCACTTCACTCTCAACAACCCATTTTATGACTTCTATTTGAAGTCGTTATACTGCCAAAATTACACCAAAATTTACATGCCAAATCCACCGTGTAAGTGAATACCATACCCATTTATATATAAATGTTATTCACCATTATGAACATGTACTTGTCGGTCTAGGACTTACATTTATGTATTAAAAATATCTTATTCATGGGAGAAATTATTATTTTTAATGAATCCATGTTGTATGATCTATGAGGCACACTTATGCATGAAATGAAATGATTAAGAAGGGTTATCCCTGATAGCGCTCCAATGCATTGGGTAAAGAATAGTATCATGATACTCAATGTGAAATGATGGTTTACTCATGCTAATTCATGTTCTATGAGGGTTTATTCATGCTAATTCACATGAAATGAGTGTTTACTCATGATCTATGTGCAATGACACTCAGATCATGCTAATATCTTGTTAACTGTTGTTTCCACATCACCATGATATGATAATCATTCTATATCATGACTTTATTTCATGTTTCAATTATAATTATTAATATATCTATTTCCTAACATGTATTTTATTATTCATGTTATTCCTTGTTTACTCCCTTACTGGTCTTTTTAGCTTGCCCTTTTTTTTATGTATGTCTTCATGTTATCCCATGCAATTCTAAGTATGAAGGAATGTTGTGGTTATGTAAAAGGAGTTTTCAATAAATATGTTGTATTTTTAGGTCTTATGTTTTCATGTAATGTTAGTAATCCCAAAAAAAACTAGACCATTTGATCCTCAAAGTTTTCTGAAGTGCATGTTTATGTAATAAATCATGTTTAAGTGCCAAATAAAGAGAAAGTTTGTTATAGTTGGTATCAATGGATAAGTTTAGTTATTTTTGGGATTCATATTAGAAAACCCTAGTTAAAGGATTGGATATAAGACTATGTATATGAAAAACATCCATAAATTATTTTCAGTATAGAGTAAGTGGTTTATCAAAAAAATACATCCTTGTCTGGAAATGAACACGTAGAGGTGGTTCCGGAAGAGTTGTATTTAGGGATAAAACTCAGAAACACAACTTTGAGATAGACTCAAGGGGGAATGGTTCCAAAAAGTGGTTCTTGAGGTGATCTTGGTTATGACACTCCTGGGGTATATGCTTTGGTAAATTAATAATCATAGTATGAACCATTATTAAAGGGAAAACATTAACCTAGGAATATATGTTGGGAAGTAGATCATGGATAACATAGACTGAAGCCTATAAATTAATATGTTAAGGAAATACATATAATTTATATTTTAACCCTTTTTTTCTTTGTATTCCCCTTTTTTATGTTACCCCTAAAATTCCTTTTATTCAATCCCATGGCCAATAATAAGAGGAATCGAGCAAATAACCGATGTGAATATCAATGTGATCAGTGTTCTAATGATGTTCCAAATCCGATGAGACCAGGAATCAGAGACTTTGTACTGATACTCCCTAAGTTAACCCATGTTTTGAATAAAAATATGGTTCATAAGGAACTTCCAATCCCCTAAGAGAGAACAAGTTTCAATTGAGATCTCAATGCGACAAAGGCCTCCCATATTCAATGGATCATATGATCCCACAATCACCTAACAATAGATCAAATCCATTTAAACAATATTCTCCATTCTTTAATGTTCCAAAAAAGAGAATATTATTCTTTATTCTTAATGTATGGAGGGTTATGATGATCAATAGTGGACATTGATAAAAAAAATACTAATCCTGAAGAAGATATTGAGGCATTGGAATGGATGGATTTTTGGAAAACATTTTTCGATAAATATTTTACATGCACCCTCTGACATAATATGGAAAGAGACTTCATTTACCTCAAGAAAAAAAGATGAAAAATACATTGGATCATACAAGTAAAACATCACAAGTCTTCCACGTTATTCTTCTGGATTAATCGTTATCATTGAATGCATGTTTGACCGATTTTTGGTGGGCTAAAACCTAGCCTACAAAAAGTTCTAGATATCCGTGACTTTGATAGCTATGAGAAAATTATATAATGTGGCCTCAATATTGAAATGAAGATTGGAGAATCTCAAGGGTATCATGGGGATAAGAAGTATAATGTGGACCCTAATTAGGGTCATCCTATAGAAAAATCCGATGGTGATAATATATTCTAGCACCCGACATGCCAAAGGTGTGGAAATAATCACCCTGGAAATTTCATAAAGGGGATGAGGAAATGATTTAGGTGTGGAAGAGAATGGAACCTGGAAATTCATTGACAACATGAAAAACTCACTACTGCGATAGTGGAGAGGAACACTTTGTTCGAACCTCAATGCATTGTTCACTGCTTCAACTACAAAGAACTAGGGAACAATACAAACTAGTACCCTAAGCTATGGGTTTTAAGAGGTAACCAACAACCTCCAAGGAAGCAGGGGAGAGCTTTTACAATCACTACCGCCAAAATTAACCCTGATAATGAAGTGATGACAGTTACACAAGTTATTCATTCAATGAATAGTTAATGTACTTTTTGCTTCTGGTTCTACACATTTGTTTCTATTTTTTAAAGATTAGTAGGAAAATCCCCCACCTCCATAAATCATAGAAGTATAGATTTTAGTGTTAATTGAAAATGGTGAAATCATTGCATCCAATGAATTTAACTCCTCCTCTATCACAATTTGGGGATTGACCATCCCATAAAACCTCTTCATACTCCTTCTAGTGTAATTTGATTCAATTATTGGCATGTAATTTATTTCCCTATATTGATCCAACATAAATTGTCATGAGAGGGAAATCACTCTCCATATGGTGAATTGTCCCCCCAATTCTGTACAAGTTGAAGGATGATAATGAATCCTCTTTTGAACTATCATATCAAGAATAGATATTACTTCCCAATGAGAATGTGTATCTTGGTAAGATGATTGAGTCTATGGATGAAACTATACTTGAGGACATGCATATTTTGAGGGAATTAAATGAACTGTTTCCTGAGGAATTTCTTGGTCTTCCTCCATGAAGATATGTTGAATTCTCGATTGATCATATAAATAGGTCTTTTACACTATCAAAGACTCTATATAGAATGGTTGTTGTAGATATTGAGGTGCTAATGAAACAACTATAGGAGAATCTGGATAAAGGGTTTATATGCCCAAGTTCTTCAAAATGGGGTGCACCAGTCCTCTTTGTCAAGAAGAAGGATTTGTCAATGCGCCTTTAAACTTATTATCCGTAGCTCAACAAAATCATGATAAAAAACTAGTATCCTATGCCTCAAATGGATGGATTGTTTAATCCACTACATGGAGCACAATACATCTCCAAGGAGGATTTGTGGTCAGGATATTACCATGTAAGGGTGAAGAATAAGTATATCCCTAAGACATATTTTCATACAATGTGCAGGAATAATGAATCCATAGTAATGCCTTTTGGATTGACTAATTCTCCAGAAATCTTCACGGACTTGATGAATAGAGTCTTTAATGATTACCTTGACAAAATTGTGGTAGTCTTTATAGATGATATTCTAATATACTTGAAAATCAAGGAGGAATATTGGGAGAATCTATGAACTATAATAGATACCATGATTAAGGAGAAGATTTATGAAAAGTAAAACAAGTTTTAGTTTCGGTTGAAGGACGTCTCATTCTTGGGTCATAGCATCACAAGAAATGGGATATTTTTGGATCCCTCTAAGACAGCTGCAATTAGCGGATGGTTGAGGAAAATATCAGTGGAGAATATCTGTAGCTTCCTGGGGTTATCTAGAAATTATTTCAAATTTATGTGAAATTTCTCATGATCTTGTAATCCTCTTACCAAGATAACCCAGAAGAGAGTCATGTTTTCTAGGATTTATGAATGGGAAGATAGCTTTATGGAGTTGAAATAGAGGCTTATCACTATGACCGTGCTCACACTACCCACAAATAGAGAAATGTTTTTGGTATTTAGGGATGATTCGAAGAAGAGCTTGGGTTTTTTGTTGATTCAAAATGAGAATTTAATTACCTATGATTTAATGAAATTGGATGTCCATGAGACAAACTACCCAAAACATGACCTACAGTTGGCTGCAGTTATCATCAATTTAAAATTATGTGGAATTACCGAATTAGCGAGATGTGTGAAATATATACTGATCACAAAATCCTCAAGTATATATTCACATAGAAAGAGATGAACATGCACCAAATAATATGGTTAGAACTGATCAAATACTATAACTTCTCAATCTATTACCACCATGTGAAAGAGAAAAAGGTGGAGCGTGATCTATATAGAAAGGACCCAATGCTTATATCATTAATTATAATTGAAAACGATCCAATCTTCATTGATTTGATAAATATGGACATGGAAATTATACATTTAGGAAAATCATAAATCCATCCACAAATTATTGCTCAACCGTCTCTTTTAGAATAGATAAAGGATGCTCCAATGGATGATATGCGAATTTAGAAGAAAGTAAAAACTATCAGAAAAGTGAAATCCACAGAGTTCAATGTTAATGAAGTATGAATTATGATATTTGGTTCCACACTATGCATTCCATAAAATCCAGAGATAAAGATGAAATTTTGGATAATGCAAGTAATTCAAATTTCTTCATTCACCCAGGGATGAAAAAGATGTATATAGATCTCCGATAGCATTATTGGTGGGATAATTTGAAGAATGAGATCACAGATTATAATCAATGTTCATATTATGTCACAATGTGAAGGCTAAGGGGCATAAGTCTAAGGGGATGATGCAACCATTACCAATAACTAGATAGAAATTAGAGAACATCACCACGGAATTTTCCACCAGGCTTCTGAATACATCCAAAGGAAACAATGATATTTGGGTTGTTGTAGATCATCTTCAAAAGACCACACACATCATTACAATTCCATAGGATTTCTCATTGGATCAACTTCCAATGAGATACATCATATATGTGGTAAGGCTATATGGAGTACCACTATCAATTATATCTGATCGAGATCTTAGATTGACCACTATGTTCTGCAGAGTCTCCAACATGCTCAGTATACGAAGCTGAACATCAGTATGTATTATCATACTCAATCTGGTAGACACTCTAAGAAGACAATCCAGACACTTGAGGACATTTTGATAGCATTTTCAATAGACTTTAAAGAAGGATAGGATCAACATATTCCTCTGGTTGAGTTCCCTTATAGTAATAATTTCCACTCAAGCATCTAAAATGGATCTTTATGATGACCTTTATGGGAAGAGGTGCATGACACCCGCATGTTGGGATGATGTTGGGGAGAAAAAACTCTTAGGTCTAGAAATTGTGAATGAAATTATGGAGAAGGATAAGACCACCGAGAAGCACATTAATGCTGCTCAGAGTGGACAAAAGAGCTATAATGATAATCGTCAACGAGACCTAGAATTTTATATTGGAGACATGGTATTAATATTCATATCATCATGGAAGAGAGTTATGAGATTTTTTAAGAATTCAAAGCTTTATCCAAGGTACATAAGCCATTATGAGATTTTTTATTACATTGAAGCTATTTCATATCGACTTGCACTCCCACCGAACCTGTCTCAAGTACAAGATATATTCCATGTATCACTCTTAATGATGTACATACTTGACCCATCACATGTAATCAATCAATATAAGGTACCATTAGATAATGAGATCCCTTATGAAGAAAATCTGGTTATGACATTATATCATAGAGAAAAGGTTCTATGAAATAAGAAAATTTCCCTTGTCAAAGTTTTGTAGTAAAACCAAAAGTTTTAAGAAGAAATGTGGGAATCATAAGAAGTGATGAAGCAAAGTTACCCTCATCTTCTTTAGTGCAGGAAATAGAAATTTCCAGGGAGACATTTCTTAAGGGGGGAAGATTGTAGCGACCCAATCATTTATTAATGAAAATTCCTATTGATATAATTAAATGTCTTATTATGTAAAATGGTTATATAAGACATATTAACTTCCTTGTATTTATGTTTTCAGATTTTAAAATACTGTTTAGAATTTTTACTGTTGTTAATACAACAATTGAAAAGTGATCCCATGATTAGTATAAATATAGTTCTTTAATAAATATAATATACCCATAAAAAGGAAGCGATGGATCCATACAGTAGAATTTCTGTATATGAATCCCATTTTTTGGAGATCATAATGGAGGTAGTTTGATTGGGATTCTCTCTTGACAAATAAAAAGTTGATATTTAACACATTAAGCTTGAAAAGAATCTCCTACGAGAGAAGTGGAAGTTAATAGAGATTACCACCAAAGTGATGTTATCCGATTCTCCCCAAGAGTCTATCACCATCGTGCACCTTACCCTTAGATATTATGAGAGTTTTATATGGGATTATGTAAAAATTTCCTAGAATAATGATTAAATGAATCATTTTTGGTATAAAGAATATACATTCATTTAATTATTGTAACTTTATAAATTTTTTTAAAGTAAAATTAGTATTTTTAGTTAATATTCAATTAAGAAATATATTTTGATGTATTAATGTATTTTTGAATTAAATAATATTTTAATAAAATATTATTACTAAATTAATTTTTATTAATTATAAACGATCATATAATTTTTATGAATACAATTGAAATTTTTATGAATGTTTGAATTTTTTTGTCAAAACAGAAGAATTTTCAATAAATGTCGGTTTTTTATTTTTTAAATTAAAATTCAAATACATTGAAAATTATTTATATAAAATGAATATAATTTTGGAATCACTACTTTGAAATTAGCTAATAGTGAATTTTTCATAATTTTCGGAGACAATTTAATTTTTGGGTAAAAATTAAATACTGTTTAAATATATAATATATTTTATAACATCATAATGAACTTATAGTGATGTAATAAAATAATATAAAAAGGTTTTTCAGAAAATATATTTTTTATATTTAAAATATAGTGATTTTTTATTTTTTTAATTAATTTTATGGTTCTTTAGTGGACCCTCCAAGACATAAAAAATATTTTAACTTTTTAAAATTACTTCTATGAGAGTGGGATTCTCCTCCATATAAGGAAACAAATTTTTTTAATAATTTATAATATTGTCCATATAAAATAATTTTTTCAACTCCAATTTAGAAAAAAACCATGCACAAAAAAGATGTCATGGTTTGGGATTTTGATTAGTTTATTGTGTAGAATCCAAAACATCAATAGTAATGAATTCCCCCTCCTTTCCTATATAAACCAACTCAATACCCCATTCCACTTCACCAAAAACATTTTACATTCTACCATCCTCTTCCCTCCTCTCTCTATAAACCACCTACAGGGTGCCCCATGCTCCCAAGAAGCCTCTTTCAAACCTCGCTCAAGCCGTTGGGATCACACTTCCAAATAAGGGATCCTCACTTTCCTTCTTTCTTTATTTATTTCCAAGTTTCCTTATATTTTTATGCTCTTTTATTTTCAATTAAAAGTGTTTGAGAATGATTTCATACCTTCAATATACATCCTTACTTATGTTTGGATTATGTGATACGCCTTTCTCTCTCATTAATTCCTCCCATGTACACTTGCTAACAATATGAAATTCTGTAAGGGGTCTTCACTTTCCTTCCTTTTTTATATATGTCCATGTTTCGATATATTGTTAGACCCTTTTATTTTAAATTTAAAATTTTGGGGTATGATTACTAACCTCCCTTATACTTCCATAATCATTTTTTAAGGATTAGATACCCCTTTCTCTCTCATTAATTCCTCCCATGTACACCTGTTACCATGCCAAAATTTCGTAAGGGATCCTCACTTTCCTTCTTTATTTATGTCCAAGTTTCCTTATAATGTTATGAACATTTCTTTTCAATTAAAAATTTTGTTGAATGATTTCAAAACTCCCCTATACTTCCCTCCTTATGTTTGAAGGATGATATACCCCTTTCTATTTCATTAATGACCCCCATGTACACCTATTACCATGCTTAAATTTTTAAGTGGTTTATCTATCATCATTTATATTCAGGAAATTGTTTTATATTATGAATCTAAATTCCATTACATTATTTGGGATATTATTTCCACAAACCCCTAACTGTCCAGTTCATGTATAAATTATTATATACCCCTTTATCTCTCATCAAACCATTTTACAATTTCTATTTGACATCGTTATGCTGCCGAAGTTACACCAAAATTTCCATGCCAAAATCATCATGTGGGTGAATACCATACCCATTTATCTATCAAGTTTATTCACCATTATGAACATGTAATTTTGTATTTAGGGATTATATTTATTTATTCTACATCTCCTATTCATCAAATAAATTATGATGTCTAATGAATCCATGTTGTAAGATCAATGTCGCACACTTATGCATGAAATTAAATGATTATGAAGGGTTCACCCTAATAATGCTCCAATGCATTGGGTAAATAATAGTATCATGATACGCCATGGTTAATGAGGTTTTACTCATGGTAACTCAAGTATAATAAGGGTTTAATAATTTTAATTCAAGTTCAATGATTGTTTACTCATGCCTCAAGTTCAATGAGCCTCAAATCATGTTAATATCATGCTTAATGTTGTTTCCACATCTAATCATAATGATAATCATGAAATGTAATGCCTTTATGTCACATTTATATTATGATCATTTGATATTACTATTTCCCAAAATGTATTTTATTCTTAGTGTTATGCCTCTTTTTATCCCTTACATGGATTTTAGCTCACACTTTTATTATGTCTGTACTCAGGTTATCCCATGCAATGCTAAGTACGAAGCAATGTTGTGGTCATGTAAAAGATGTTTTCAATAAAGATGTTTTATTTTTTATGTCTTATTTTGTCATCTAGTGTTCATAAACCCAAAAGACACTAGACCTATTAATCCTAATATTTTTCTTAAGTGCAAGTTTTTTTAATAAATAATTTTAATGTGTGTAATAAAGGGAAGAGTTCTTATAGAAATAGACTAATTGAAAAATAAGATTATAATTATTATAAACTTTTGAGGAAAAAGTGACAAACCAAAAGTTCAACCAAAAAGGAAATAACATTCCCCTTAAAATGAAACTTATGTCTACTAGATTTTATCTCCCTAAATAAATTATAGAATATATCCTTTACTGGTGTATCTGGTTCATCCATTAAAATATATTCAGACAAAAATTCTATCTTGTCATTAGTTTAGATGTACTCCTCTTCACTGATCATTCTATCATTGATCCCCATTATCATTCTAAGATCATTCTTGTTGATCTAAAAAAACTGATCCTCATTATATGATACCCTTTATAACCTTATCATTATCCTATTTAAATCTTCATCATTAGCTTTAATAATCAAAGTAGATTCTAGCAACTATTCCCCTAAGTGTATATGCATTTCCAATGATTTCTCATGAACTACAATAGAATACATCTTATAGAAGATATCCTTGGTGGCCTATTTCCACCAGCTTATCTTTCAACATCTTCACCAATCATGTCTCCATATTTAGTGTAAAATATGACTAGTCCTTTCTCTCTTGGTGTATTCCCCTATAACTATTACTTCTTCTTGGGAATCAAAGACTACTGTCCTGACCATCATCATCTGAATCACCAACTAAAAGGCAATAATTCTCATCACTAGAGTCATTACTTGGGGAATTTTCCTCATCCATAGGAAACCAGACAAGGTCGGTTTTATGATCCTACATCGTATCATCATTAGAAAAACATCAAAAAAATACCCATCTCGATATCAACCACCTACCATCAAGGAAATTACAAATTTAGTTCTTTTTGGCCCTCTATCTGACCTCCATTAAAGGTTCCTTTCCATGACTGAAATTACTATGAATATAAAGAAACTATAGAATACTTGGGTACTCCCCATCCTTAAATTGAAATTACACAATAGTGATATGATTGTTACCAGAATGAACATTTCCACCTTGTGGACCCTTAGGATTTAGAGTGACTGAATACAACACAATTAAATGTGAATTAGATAATCCTATAATTCCATCACCATAATCTTCTTCAACACCATTAATCACCACTATATTTTTATAAATCTATACTCTTAAATTGTGATTAAATATACCAAAAATATGAAAAAATTAGGGGACCCGAGGTGTGTCCATGGCTTGCTTTGACACCCCTGGATTGAATCCTGCAAATTTAGAGTCTCAGCTTCTTGGTTGTGAGGTCTGTCTGGGGAAATCAACTAAGTACCTATAATTGGTCAACTACAATCCACCACTATGGGACTACCATGCACGAACTGAATCCTCATCTGGGTCCAAACTCATCTGCATATTTCTCTAGTCTGACTCCTTCCACATCAGCTACCCATGCCTGCAATCCTCTATTCTATGCCCCATTTTTTTCACTTGGGACATTAGTCATACTAGGATTCGATGATAACATGCTTCTTATAAAATAAATCTCCACCTAAAAAGACAAAATATAACTCAACATATGTCTTCAACATATCAACTTCAGCATATATTCTAGGAGAAATTGGATAGAAGAAATATGTTGTCCTACTATCCAAACATAGATAATGTCCAATGAGATTTCCAAGAATAAAAATAATAGATGAATTTTGAAATAGAATATGATGTTCTAGTAATATTACCCATATATCCATTATAGGTGAGTTAAATTTCATATGGAAGTTGTATTTTCATTTTAAGAGAAAAAATTGAGATCCATTGAAGATTCGAGGTGCAGTCAATCAAGATAGTATCAAATCATTCTCTGAGGTGAAAATTATCATGATGTTTTTGGAGTCAGTAGGCTCTATTGTAGTGTACTCTATAAACCCTATGATCCATAGAGGATGAAATAAAATGCTTCGACCAATGATCAAGAGTTCATAAATCTTACAATAGGAATATGATGCCACTTGGATGATGCATTAGTAAACCGTAGATTCAAAATTGACATATATGTGGATCCATTGAATAACATTATGACCTTCAGACTAAATTAAATCAAAGGAAATGGAGGGATTCAGTCAGGGTTTGGGATGGGGGAAAAGAGCGATGGGTGACCTCCATCAATGGGTGTGAGAACACCATCCCCCACAAAGGTGGGATGGTATGGTACATTGATCGTTGAACCCTAGGAAATGGAGGTCAGTATTTGAGAGAGACAAGATCTGAGAAACCCCCAAGTATAAAAATAAATTACTATGAACTTATCCAAATTATTAAATCATTAAATTAGACACATTTCTAGAAATTTTTGAATAAAATACCATTATTAACCCATAAAGAAGGCCATCAAAATGCTTGGTATGCAATATCTTTAATTTTTACAATATCAATATAATGATAAAATTAATTTAAGTGAAAAATGATCACATATATGTAGCTTATGTGATAGAGTAATGATGTTTTGAACATTGTTTTCATGAAATCATCTTGGATAATTAAGGATCGTATGATTATTTGAGGAATATTACAAATGAAAAATGGAAATTAGAATATGATATGAGAAGAGGTATAGAAACAAGAACTGATGAATTGTGGATTTCATATATAATGTTTTTAAGGGGATTTAGAAGTTACCAATAACTAGCCTTGTTCAGGGTACGTTTTGTTGTTTTTTCAAGTACTTCATTGATAGGAAAAATCAAACACCAGACTTGATTTTTCAAGGGCTATGGTACTAAAGACACATTCAATGAGAGATTGAAAACAAAATTGATGAATCTTATGCATAATGATTATTCCTATACAATTGAGAATATTATCGATTTAGAGTGGATGATTTTCTAGACCCCGTCACAATTATTAGTGGTTGAGTACTGTTGGTATTACTAGAAGAGTTGGAATGTCAATGTGTAAACAACCAGGCATTTCTTCTTCCATGTGAACATGCCATGTATTATTTAATAGGGTTTTACTTATCCATTTAACATTATATCATAACAATATCCATTTTATCATGGATAAATAAATTTATTTGATGATATATCTTCATCTTACCTCATTATCCAAAACATTCAGTACTTAATATCTAATAAACTTTTAGAAAATGCAGAAAAACAATTTATATATAAAAATAAATAAAACTATATATTATAAAACACACATAAAAATGTAAAACCATATCTATTACCACATTATAAATAAAAATAACATGAATATAATCCCTTTTCATATGGTACAAAAAACATCCTAAAATAATGGGAATAAACTTTCTATTTCCTTCATTCTTCATATTATAACATTCTACTGACCATAATATTATAATTACATTTCACACAAAAGATTTATTTCAATTTTATATGTAGATATAAAGGATACCATGATACTCATTGAGTAATATTGGAATTGTTCACTTAACGTGCAAGGGGTTTGTGAGGTTCGATGGATCATGGTGAATATAGCACACCATCATCATCACATTTCACCTCCAACTTCCATTATACCATTACTATAACATGAAGTATTCTATAGAATTATTGTATATAACATTAAATTTGTTTATCATCACCTTATATTTGTGATCAATGATAGATGGATACCAATGATTATCACATTCTACATTCCTTAGGGAGACATGACTATCACCCTTAAAGATGTGGATGTTATAAATATGATTCTTATCCATAAAGATGACGTTATAGAAACCACTAATGGAGACTATTGTGAGATAATACAATAATTTCTAGGAATCAACATTGTTATAGATAATGATGCTATAGATTGATGGTCAATATTTATGAGGTTAATTGAGATGCACATTTCACAGTTACCCGATGATGCTGATGAGAAGACTTTCATACATATTTACCTTTAATATATATTAAGACTCATTAAAGGGAAAATGTGCATTGATCACTCTAGAATGCAGATGTACATGATGTATTTGGGGATACTAGGGTATTTTGATCAATATGGGTGATACAACTAAGGATTTGTGTTCTTGGATTACACATATAAATAATTATTCATACCATCCCAATCATAATGAAAAGATCTTGATGTATTTTTTAACATTATTCATATAAGGGCATGAGAGTGCATACCTCACCTCTTACCTTTTGATTTTGGTTTGGAGCATCATAAAAATGAGTTGAATGATGCTCTATGTGGATGATGGTATGATTACTCATCATTACTTTTTCTGGATATTAATATGAGTTAGTAAATTTAAATTCTCTTAATTTATCAATTTATATTTTTTATGTTATAGGTGGATTCAGGAACACCACATTGTTAGGATGTCATGGAACATCATGGGTGCATATCGTCACATATTGGATAGTTTGGTACCCATTGCTGTATGTATGTATAGTATTTCCTTGAATAATCAATTTCATAATATTATATATTTTTTGTTTTGGGTTAAATTTATTGAACAAATGTCGTATGTAATTTTAGATTTCATGGCTACCATACATGGGTTTATTAGAATATATTCTCAAATAATGTACTAATAGGATTTACAACCCCATGGTTATAGAACCTTTCATTCACTAGTACATTTATGAGTGACACTAGCCTACTACTATCATGCACCAGTTTGGATTTTTTTAGTGTATTTCCTTTCTTATTGGATAGTCACCGATGCTTCATTATGTGAAGCTGACAGGGATATAGGATGTTGACTAGCACTGAATACATGAAGATTATCTAGACCTCTAGAATAAATGAACATCATTTCATATTGAGGGTATGTATACTATATTATATCCCCTAGTAGATCGTCTTGAGTATGATCCATGGAAGAGATTGATGTACATACTCTATATTACTCCACATGATAGGGGGCATGAGGATATTTTCATTTAATAAATTATTATTATTATTTTTTCTTTTTTAATTTTTTAATCTCATTATTATAGAATTAACTAGAACATATTATCAATATGTCAGATCTATAGGAGTTGGATATTTTTATCTCACAATCATATCATTCTGCATCATTGTGGATGATGTCAGTGTATCATGTTTCACAACAAATATCCTTGATCATCCACCATAGCGTGATAGCGTTCCATCCGTGGGAGAGGAGGTTCCCATTAAAAAACCTCCTCTAGAAGTTATTGATGTTGAATATCCATGATTGTGAAGACATAGACCACATTATACTGCATGTTAGGCCTAACCTAATCCACAGGAAGTGGTCGACCCTAATGAATTTTTACGTTAGATGATTGGGGATGTGCATCAGGAATCATGGGATCCATTTGTGTTTTTAGGATATCCATAGTTTTCTCTGAGTAAAACTAATTTGAGATTATATCAGTGGTAATTTCCTATGCCTCTTCCATTCATTCCCAATCCTTCATTGGCATTTTGGTTACCCTATGTGATGATGGTATATCCTTCTACTCACGCAGTGTGAGAAGCATTGAGTGAACATGACAAAATCTAGTGGACACCTCCCCCAAATATTTCTTATCTTGAACATCAGTCATTCGAGGTTATAGTTCTGTAAAAAGATCCCTATATAGCTCAATATACACTACCGTAGTAGAAAGGTCGGTGGTCTCAATACAGGCATCCCATTAGCGCACCATATTTTGGGAAGGGACATCATTATAGAAAATTATTATATTAATTTTTTATATGTGTGATATTAATATAATTCATTTAAAGAAACAATGAATTATACAAACTATATGATTTTCTATTTTTTAAAGATGAAATTATTTTTACAATCAAACAATTTTACATTTTTATCTATCATTTAAATTTTCATTAATTTTTTAAAATGAGTTTATATTTTATATGAATTAAAAGTCTATTACGAGAAACATTGTAAGACTTATTAAATTTCAATTAGGCAACATTAAAAACATATAAAATAAAAACTATAAAAAAAATATAAATAACCCAAAAAACATATCCTAAACATCTAAAAAAATTTAAGATAAAATTAATTTCATAAATATAATAACAAATATATTATTTATTAGACAAAAATATTATTGATTAAAAATTTATTATTTACAATGTCAAATATATATTAACATGAAATATATTATAATAAAAATTAAAAATGAATTTCAAATTTCGACAAAATAGAACATATAATAAATAGTTTAAAAATATTTTTATGTAAAAAAGTCATAAATACGAATGTAATGTCTAAAACAATAATATATTGTTCTACTAAAATTATTTTCCATTAATTTTTTATGAAATTTTTTTACATTAAATTACTTTTTATATGGTTGGTAGGTATTCCAAATTTGATTTATATTATATTTATACTCTATTACTTATAGAAATTCATATTACTCAACTTCAAGAATTATTAAATTAGTATTAGTAATCTAATTTTAATTTTATAAAATCTAGTGAAAAACATTCTAATTGAAATACTGATGGACATAATTTTATTAAAAATTACATAAACACAACATATATTATTAAATAGAAAAATATAATTATTTTAAATGTTATAATTTTTTATATGAAAAATTTAATTAATGGAGGATTCTAACTTGCTTCCATTGGAAAAAAACCCAAGGCAACAATACTGATTCCTTCATTATGAATTAGAAGTAAATATTTTTAACCATGTATTATTTAGATATTTTTTTTTCTAAAAACTCATGTAAAAAAATCCTCAGTTATTATACTGTAGTATTTTTTTGGTCATCGATGATCATTTTATCATGTATTGTTCCATGTTTAATGAGATATTCTAGTAACATGGTTGTATAAGAGAATATCTTAATTTTTATAAATGATAGGATCTAGATACAGTTAAAACTAGAGGGAAATTTATTTTTGTTGAAAATGAATCAAAAAAATTTATCTGGACAAAATATGAAACAAAATAAATGAATAATGAAATTACATGATAATATTTTCCAAATTTTTTTAATGGGCATCAACAAGAAATTTCTCTGGTTTTTACCATGTTCCACAATATACAATTCATTGGAGTCACCAGATATAAATGTTGTTGGATTTTAATGGTGACTAATTTTGATTATGTAGGTCAGATTTACCAGGTTTCTTATTTGGGGCCCTTGTATCCCACCATATGGTTTATTTTGGTTTGATTTTTTCTTTTGTTTTTAATTACCACTATTTATGTTTTCTCAGAATGTTATTTGATATTGGTACATGTCAAATTTGTGTCTAAACATGAAATATTTTATTCCCAATGTTTTATGATAAATTTTAATTAAAAAATTAATTTAAATTAGTGATATATTGAAATAAATAAATGAATGTAATTGTGAAATAATATATAATAATTATATTAAACTAAATAAATTAAACTAATGATGATTCTTACATGGAATCATTTAGTGAATATATCATTGAAGCATTCAATGAAACTAAAACTTTCAAAGTGTATTTATTATAAATTATTTTTATGTAGTTTATATATATATATTTCAAAATTTATTTTCTTTTTAAATATTTGTTTTGATTTTTATAAATATAAAAATTTTATTCAAAATATTTCAGTTGAACATTCAGGGAGAGTTTTTATGGATATTCCTTAGACTATAACATCCAATAAAAGTTTTATTCGAACACTAATTATATTTATAATTGTTAAGTATACATTTTTAGACAATTATACATTAAATATGCCTTATAAGTGAATTTATTATAAATTTTCATACATATAAAAATTTTATTTACATTTTTATACATATAGATTATAAATTTTTAAATAGTTTGTAATATTATTTTTATTAAAATTACCAATCAAATGTAATACATATATAATTTTATAGAATTTAATAAAAAATATATTTATATAATTTTTATTTTTATTAATATATTTTCTATTTTTATAAATATATAATTTTATTATTGTGGATGTCGAGACACAAAGCTTGACATACATGGAAATTACATTACTTTTTCGGAAAACTTAATACATGACACAAAGAAACACCCAATGACTGTATTAGTTTAGTGCCTTTGGAAACGTGGAATATAAACTTCTAATCATGTTGAAAGATCTTCAACATATCCCATAAAGATCTTCCCCTTTTGTTTTCATGCCTAAAATCATTATTAATATCTTGGGGAAAATAAAACATAAAATGGGTGAGCTCAAATTCTCAGTAAGGGTAAACATGGAGAACATAAAACAATCTATAAACATTTGAATGTAAAAACATGATCATAAAACATCAAAATAATGAGTAATGTCATAAATCATGGTTGTACATAAGTCATAGATCATAAAAGAACATTAATAATGATAAAATAGTATGGAAATAAAACATGGAAATGTGGAAAACCATAAAGCACATGATATGATTTCCATAGTAGCCGATACATTGCTGCCAAGACCATCATAGTGGACAAAGTCCCTTACGGAACCTGGTTTAATTGCCATTCCAACCCTGTATTACTGAACCAGATTTACTTTCCATTCTATCCATGAATATCTCATGAGATATAAGAATTTACCCAATGCATTGGAGGGAGATATAGGTCCCACCCATCTCGTAATGAAATCATTCTTTCGTGTTCTACAAAATAAACACAAATCATTCATCATAACCAACAAATAAAATGGGTTTCATAAACCACATCCCATCATAACATAATCCATATAAAATAATGTATGCCATTTCATCATAAAAAAATCAAACCACGTAAATAATAGTGACATTATACATGAACCATGAGCATATAAAAGAATGTTATATTAGATGGAAAATAGTATTGATAAAACACTTGAAATGAATTCATGAGGAAAATATCATTTCTTCTTCAAAATCATTTTGTTTTTGAAAAATGCCGTGAAATTTTAAAAGAAAAGATTTTTGTTGAAAATAATCATGAAATATTGTAGAGTATTCTTCATGGAAATAAGGGGTTATTAAAACATAAAAATCCATTCATTCCATAAAAGTTAAAAAGCATCCTCCATGTACTTTTACTGGAAAGGACAAAAAGTACCCTGTATGGTAAAAAAATGATTCCATACATACCATGTAGTAAAAGTCAAAAATGGGTAAAAAGGACTTTAAATATACATGAAAACATTTTTAGAAAACATGGATGTGGATGATAAATATAATCCAAGTAAATCTTTACAAATAAACAATCTCAGATAAGAACGAGATTGGAATAATTATCCCTTACCTTATGTCCAATTTATTCTGTATGTGTCCAAGACTCCCATATAGTGGGTTTAAAAATATTATTAACTTCTAACAGAACCATAATAATATTTATGATATCATATATTATTCACTTACGACTTTATATTTCCCGTTCATTTGTCAATTCCATTTTCAAGTAGCATTTTGAGTAAAATCTTTTCATTTATCATACGTGTTTTGACATTTAATTATTCATATGATTACTTAGATCATGATTAATTACTTACAAAATGTAAAACATTATTTATATATAATATATATTCATAATATAAATATATATAATAGATCAATAAATGGAATGAAATACACCATTAATGGAGACGGTAGGCCATACGTACCCATGAATGCTGTTTTTGTTTCCTTATTAAATTGAATGAAAGTAAGAAATTAACATATACATAAATCTAGTATAATTATTATGTCATATATTTCACGATTATTTATTATACATACTTTATAATTATTTTTAATGGTTAACATGGAGAGTGAATCTCATCACATCGTGGAGACGGTAATCCGTACGTACGCACGAGCGATGATATCATTCCCATAATTATTGAATGGAATTGGAGTAGATGAATTAATATCTCAGAATAATTATGTTGTTATAATAATCATATATAGTTATTATATCTACCATTATACCCATCCAACCAAGGTGGTGGTAGAAAAATAGATTACACCACGATGTGGAGACAGTACGCTGTACGAACGGATGTGCGATGATTTCATTTTATATAGGATGGATATTAGGTGAAATATGGATATTTCATATTTATAATAACATATCAGTATATTATTGATACTTCTTTTATTAATTTATAGTGAAACAACTAAAGAGTAGATAGTAGAAGAAGAAAGAAACTTTAAAGAATCAGTAGAAGAGATTACCTCTTCCTCGACGTGTCTCTTTTAAACATCCTATTAGGGCACTAGAGTTTGTATTTTGGGATGACCAGAACCTCCATAATGTTATTAAAAAATATTAGAATAGTAATGTCCAGGGATTGTCTGAGCATGAAGGCTCAAAATTGTGTGAAGAGAAGAGGGAGGATGCGCCCTTTTATAAGAGTGGAGAGGGGAACTTTTGGAATCCTCCAAAATATTAATTTATAATAAACTCAAACCCCACATAAAAAACTACAAAATGACTCAACATCGAATATAATATGAGATAGAGTTGTAATATCATCAAAAAATATAATTTATACATGTTTTGAGATTATTTTAAACCTTATCATTTTGATTTATCCTTATTTAATATACTTAATTTTATTTGTGGTAATAATATTTTAAATTTTAAATTGTTATAAATACATAATTATATGTTGAAAATTTAGTATAATTGGATACTTTATAACATTTTAGATCATATAATTTTCAATTTTCAATTTTTAAATATAATTGTGATTTTTAAATAAGTTAATAATCTATTATTTTTATTAAATTCTAATAGTGTCAATATTCACACTATTCATTTATTTGAAATTAAATAAAATACACATAGAAGATATGTTTGAAATTTTTTTAATAGAATTATAACATGACATATTAATCTATAAAATATGTGGATCACATTAATTATTTCATTAGTATTTATTTTAATATTTTGAAATCTATTTTTTTTATATTTCTCTTAATAAAATAATTACTACAATAATTGTTTTTAATTATTTAATATACTTATTTGTTTCATAAAAATTAAAACTAAAATATTATTATGAATTTAAATCTAATATATTTCATAATAATAATTTTACTTTAATTTATCATCTTAAAATCACAACATTTAAATTGTTATATTTATTAAATTATGAAGGGGACAACTTTGACATTATAAAAAATTAAATAATATAAATGTCACAATAGATTTTATATTGCTCTAAATGGTCTCCAAGTAGACCTTTGTATGATTATGGTATAGATATACTATACCAATATGATTTGGTCATGCTTTTGGGCCTTTTGATTGGTATTATTACTTTAATAAAAACAATATTATTGATTTTTCACTAATTAAATAATTTCTTCATCACTAATGTATAAGCTATTAAGGTAATTATATATTTCTTAAAAATTAAAAATAAATTACCATGAAAAATAAAAACATTTTAAATTTCATATGAGTATTTATAATCGAATTTATATTCTGTATAACCTTATATTAATAATACTTTAATTATTAAAGTTTGAGTGAGACATATTTCACTTTCATTTAAATAAAATAAACTAAAGGTCTTAATCACATCCAAGTGGGTTCGGATAGATTCCATTTCGACACAAGTATGTTTTAGGACGAAATTTAATCATCCAATTATATTAATCCAAGTTTATGGTAATTTTATAATATTATTTTTACCCCCAATTACCTAATTTACCATTAACTGTGGTTAATAAAATATACCATAGTTACTATTCATAATGCCTAAAAATAAAAAGTATCTTATTAAGATAATTTGGACCGAATGATTCCAAATATGGAATAAATTTTTCCATATTCAAGACACAGAAGTTGTAGAAATTAATTTAAGATTAATCCCGTTGTTGAAAAAAACATGTTTTTGTTTAAGACATTGCAAAAGATTGAACTGATTTTTCCTATGAATTCAATGTAAAATTAATGCTAATGACATAAATTATATTAAATTGTAAATATATATTCTATTTATACTTTAAAAACATTCAATATAATAATTTATCCATATAAATTATCCTAATGAAAAAGTTGTTTTTAATTAAAATTTAGCATATTTTTACTATTCATCAAAATATGAAAGTTAATAGAAAAATATTAAAAACTTATCCAAAGTAAATTTTTATATCCTTATTTAAATTAATAAGTTTATTTTGTCAAATTCAACTTATAAACATGTCAAAAACTTGATTTAAAGTGGGTGCACCACCAAAAGGCGGTAAAACTGCATTTTTTTAAAAATACTTATTTTATTCAAAAAATTAATTTTGTTCTCATACCTCATTATAGAAAATTTGTAAGATGAATTATAATTTTATAAACATTAAAATTCAGTTAATACTATTCATAAAGGCTAGTTCATAATATTATAATAATATATTATTGTTTAGTGAAACTCAGTATTGCGTACTACGTAAGCTATTGAGGAAGGTCCCACTTGCATGTAATGCAAGAAAAGAAGGTGTTGTGTGTATTGAAATATTCTTTTGGTGTTTCATATAACAAAATAAAAAAATTATTTCATTTATACATTGAACAAAATCTATACTCAATGTTGAGTATAATAATTTCTACAAAATGGACTTGAAATTATGTGTAACACGAGACAAGAATAGAGTTGCGTATACTTCAAGATAATACGGTGTTGCATATAGCACAATATAATCATACTGTAGCATAAAAAAGATATCAAATAAATTAAAAAGAATATATCTCATAAAATATTTGGGTGTTACATTCTACCCCCCTTAAAAACGAATTTCTCCCTCAAAATTCGTCGGGGTTATAAATGGTTTAGTACTTGAAAGTTTTTTCATAGAAACCAACATCGTAAAAAGGAATACTAAAACTTCATTTTAAAAAGTAAAGTAACAAATGTAACGGTTATCCAGATTAACTCATCACTAGGCTTCCACATAGGAGAACATAGGTGAAAACATGGATATGGAAGAGAAATCTAACCGTCAAGTTCTGATGGAGAGTGGTAGAGAACATGGCTATGAAAAATACAACAATCACAAAGCCATAAATTTGTGATGATCTAAGGTACCATTTGATTCATTGTTTATGAGGCTACTAGGGCAACATTTTTGGTTTTCATGATCATTTCCCAAAAGTGGAAAAATTTGAATTAGAATAAATACTTACTTGATTTTGTACAATCTCATTGTTGGTTGTTCCTTGAAAAATTTCCACTTCACCTCTTAAAGAAATTAATTTGAATTAGTCATTTATAAAGTTTAAGCAGATCATGTGATAAGAAGATGGGACATTCCATCTATCTCAAACAAAAGGTTAGAAAAAGTTATAAAATATACATAAGTCTATATATGGTGATATTAATTGTATATGGTTCCAAAAATGTCCTTATACTACATATATCATTTGACTTAATAAAATAAAACTAATTTCTACTAACCATGGACTTCCTGTAGGCCAGTGGTAGGTGATAAAAGCCAGTCGCACTTCGGTTGGGGGTTTGATTCCCCCATCCTTTTCCAACGCGATGGGTTGTCTCCCATCCTACGGGTTGACCTTTTTCTAAAACTATACTATTATAAAATTTCAGAAATAACATCAAAAAGTTCTATCCTTAAAAAATACTATCTGATGTATAACTTAATCCATTCCAATATTTAGGCTTATCCAAAATACTTAGGTCCAATCTCATAGTATAATAAAAACAATTATTAGAAAGGTTATCTACCAAGCATGTGAATACCATCATTTATATCCAATATATCATAAGATATATCTTTTTTTTCACATTCAAAATATGTTAATAACTTAATCATGTATTATCTTGAAACACATTTTACCATAAAACCTTAGTGAAAACATGAATGCTGTCAAAAATTAACTCTTTCCACACAAAAAAACCCCAAAAATTCTATATACTCAAACCATGATGACACTTTGTCTTTATACTAGTCATGATCTCATTAATACTATCAAATATATTATTTTCTCCTTATCTCTTCATTATACACATATCAACTACTTCATAAAAATATTTCAATCACTTTTCAAGGTTACTGATACCATTCAACATATACTTTCAAATACTCAAGGAAAAACAATAGTGTAACAATCCTTATATTTTTATTTATTCCATAGTACCATGTATTATTATTGATAAACATGCAATCATTCTACTGCCTTCTTAATCCATTGACCGAGATTCATCACTTTTTCCTCAAAACATCTTTCATCTCATATAACATTTATAGTCTCTTCATCATCATCAACATAAATACTACTCATAAGACTATACTGGTTAACTTCATGAGATTTTCCCTTAGGGAATTAGTTTTCATAATGCCCGTACATTCCACATTTAAAACATTTAACCATTTTTGATGTATTAGGAATACCATTATCCTTGTCAATCATGTTAATTGAACCTTTTTCTTTGCAATTACTGTATTTGTGTCCTTCTATTCCATACCAAAATAATCTTCTAGTTCATTTTAATCATTCTCCTTGAGGCCTCTTCCCACATGATTTACATTTGGGAAATTGAAATTTTTTCCTCTATGATCACCATGAAACTCCAAATTTCTCTTATTATCCAAGTCAGGAAACTAACCAATGTTTAGATTATTAATCATGTTATGGGATTGCTGATTAGGCATAATAACGTTGTTTCACCTTCCAAATCCTATTTCATTTGGTTTATCATGAAGAATATCATTCCATTTTCCATAATATTCTCCATTAACATGATTCTTTCTATTTCCATCCATTTTCTAAAACCCAAAAAAGAATAGCGTGGGTGGAAAAAATCATGCAAGGAAAACAACATAATAAAGGGGGTGTACCTACAATATCTAAAATCTTAGGTTTCATTATAGGATTATTACAGTAATTATAGGACTATAAACTTTACTTATACTTAACATTAGGGACATCCCTAGATATACATAAGAAATATCTCTTGGGATATCACTAATATTTTCACATCCTAGTTTCCAATGGTTGACTAATCCTTCTCTTTGATACCAACTGTAGAGACCCAAAACTTGACGTACATGGAAATTACATTAATTTTGCGAAAAACTTAATACATGTCAGAAAAAGACACCCAATGAGCATATTAGTTTAGTGTATTTAGAAACATGGAATATAAACTTATAATCATGTTGAAAGATCATCAACATCTCGCATAAAGATCTTCCCCTTTTGTTTTCTTACCTAAAACCTTTCTTTATATCATGGGGAAACGAAAACATAAAAGGGGTGATCTCAAATGCTCAATAAGTTAAACATAGAGAATATAAAACAATCCATAAACATTTGAACGTTTAAAAATGAACATAAAACATAAAAATCATGAGTAATGAGATAAATCCTGGCAATACATAAGGCATAGATCATAAAGGAACTTTAATCATGATAAAATAGCATGGAAATAAAACATGGAATTGTGGAAAACCATAAATCACATGATATTATTTCCATAGTAGCCGAGTCATTGATACCAAGACCATCATAGTGGACAAAGTCCATTACTGAACCGGGTTTACTTGCCGTTATAGCACTATATTTACTAACCGGATTTACATGCAGTTCCATCCATATCTATCTCATGACTGAGGGAAAAGTACTTTTTTACCAAATGCATTTGTGGTAGATATAGGTCCTACCCATCTCATAATGAAATCATTCCTTCGTGTGCCACAAAATAAACATAAATCAATCATCATAACCCAACGAATAAAATGGGTTTCACAAACATCATCCCATCATAACATAATCCATAAAAACAATTGATTTCATTTCATCTTAAAGAAAATCACACCATTTAAATAATATGGTCATTATACTTGACACATGAACATATTAAAGAATGTCATATTAGATGGAAAATAGTCTTTATAAAACAGTTGAAATGAATTCTTTAGGAAAATATCCTTTCTTCTTCAAAATCATTTGATTTTCTCAAAATTCCATACAATTTTAAAAGAAAATATTTTTGTTGAAAATAATCAGGAAATCTTGTATTGTATACTTCATGGAAATAAGGGGTTATGAAAATGTAAAACACTATGTTCATGTCGTATAAGTTAAAAAACATTATCCTTGTACTTTTACCAGAAAATCCAAAAAGTACCTCGTATGGTTAAAAAAGAAAGATTCCTTACATACCATGTAGTAAAAGTCAAAAATGGGTAAAAAGGATTTTAAAAATACATGAAATCATTTTTATAAACCATGGACATGGATGATAAATATAACCCTAGTAAATGCTTATGAATAAACAATCTCGGATAAGAACGAGAATGAAATAATTATATCATACCTTATGTCCAATTTCTTCCATATGTGTCAGAGACTCATGTATTGTGGGTTTAAAAATATTATTAACTTGTAACAGAAAAATAATAATAATTAAGATATCATATATGATTCACTTACGACTATATATTACCTGTTCATTTGTCAATTCCATGTTAAAGCAACATTTTGGGTAAAATTGTTTCATTTATCGTATGTGTTTTGATTTGAAATTATTCATATGATTACATGGATTATGATTACTTACATCCATAATGTAAAACATGATTTATATATAATATATATTAAAAATATATGTATATATTATAGATCTATTAATGTAATGAAATACACTATTCATGGAGACGGTAGGCCGTACGTACGCATAAATGCTGTTTTCGTTTCCTTATTAAATTGAACAGAAGTAATAAATTAACATATACATAAATCCAGTATAATTTTTATTTCATATATTTCATGATTCTTTATTATATATTCATTATAATTATTTTTGAATGTTTAACATGGAGAATGAATCTCATCGCGTCGTGAAGATGGTAATCCGTACGTATGAAAGAGCGATGATATCATTCCCATAATTATTGAATGGAATTGGAGTGGGTGATATAACATATAAGAATAATTATAATTTTATAATAATCATATATATTTATTATTTCCACCATTATACCTATCCAAGTATGGTGGTGGTGGAAAAACATATTACACCACGCGTGGAGACGGTAAGCCGTACGTACGCACCCGCGATGATTTCGTTTTTTGTAGGATGGATAGTTGGTGAAATAGTGTTGTGTTATATTTATAATAATAGATCAGTATATTATTTATACTGATGTTATTAATTTATTGTGAAACAACTAAATAAGAGGAAGTAGAAGAAGAAAGAAACTTGAAAGAATCAGTAGAAGAGATTACCTCTTCCTCGACACACCTCTTTTAAAACTCCTCTTAGTGCACTATAGTTGGTATTTTGAGAAGAGAATAACATCCAAGAATATTACTATAAAAAATTAAAATAGTAATGGTCAGGGTTTGTCTGATCTTGATGGCTCAAAATTGTGTGAAGAGAGGAGGGAGTATGATCCCTTTTATAAGAGAGGAGAGGGGCACTTTTGGAAACCTCCAAAATATTAATTTATAATAAACTCAAAACCTACATAAAAAAACTAAAAAATTACTAAACATAGAAGATAATATGATATGGAGTTGTAATATCCTCATCAAATAAAATTTATACAAGTTTTGAGTTTATTTTAAACGTTATGATTTTTATGTATCCTTATTTAATCTACTTAATTTTATTTGTGGTAATAATATTCTAAATTTTAAATTATCATAAATACATACTTATATATTGTCAATTTTCCATAATTGGATAATTTATAACATTTTCTACAATATAATTTTCAATTTTCAATTTTTAAATATTTTTTTTGTGATTTTTAAATAATTTAATAATATGTTATTTTTATAAAATACCAATAGTGTTAATTTTGACAATATTAATTTATTTGAATTTAAATAAAATCTACATAGAATATATGTTCGAAAAAAATATTTAATAGATTCCTAACATGTCATATTAATCTTGAAAATTCATGGAGAACATTAATTAGATCAGTAATATTTATTTTAATATTTTGAATATAATTTATTTGATATTTCTCTTAATAAAATTATTACTACAAAATTTTGGTTTTAATTATTTAATATACAAATTTGTTTCATAAAAATTAAAAATAAAATCATATTATCATGATAAATATAATATATTTCATAATAATACTTTTACTATAATTTATCATCTTAAAATCAAATCATTTAAATTGGTATATTTATTAAATTATGAAGGTGACAACTTTCACATTATTAAAAAATAAATAATATAAATATCATAATCTCATTTATATGGCTCTAAATGGTCCCCAAGTAGACAATTGGAAGATTATGGTATATATATACTCTAAAAATAAGTTTTGGTCATGTTTTTGGGCCTTTTGATGGGTATTATTACTTTAATAAAAAATATATTTTTAATTTTTCAATAAGTAAATAATTTCTGCATCATTAATGTATAAGCTATTAAGGTAATTAAATATTTATTAAAAATTAAAAATAAATTACCTTGATAAATAAAAACATTTTAGATTTTATATGATTATTTATAATCGAATTTATATTCTGTATAACCTTATATTAAAAATGCTTTATTTATTAATGTTTGTTTGAGACATATTTCACATTCCTTTAAATAAAATAAAATAAAGGTCTTAATCACATCAAAGGGGGTTCAAATAGATTCCATTTCGACCAAAGTATGATTTATAAAGAAATATAATCATCCATTTATATTGAGACAAGTGTTAGGGTAATTTTATATTATTAATTTTACCCTTAATCCCGTAATTTACCTTTAACAATGGTAAATAAAATTTACCACAATTACTATTCATAATACCAAAAAAAGTAGCTTATTAAGATAATTTGGACCTAATTATTCCAAATATGGAATCAAATTTTACAAATTCAAGACACAAAAGTTTCATAAATTAATTTAATATTAATCTTGTTGGCGAATACATGTTTTTGTTTAAAACATTGCAAAATATTGAATTGATTTTACCCACGAATTCAATGTAAAATTAAAGCTAATGAAATAAATTATATTAAATGGAAAAAATATATTCTAATTATACTTTAAAACTATTCGATAATATAATTTAAACATTTAAAATATCTTGATGAAAAAATTTATTTTTAATTAAAATTTAGCGTATTTTTTACTATTCATCAAAATATGAAAGTTAACAGAAAAATATTAAAAAATTATCCAAAGTAAATTTTTATATCCTTATTATAATAAATACGTTTATTTTGTCAAATTGAACTTATAAACGTGTCAAAAACTAGATTTAATGTCGGTGCGCCATCAAAAGGCGGCAAAATTGCATTTTTTGAAAAATACTTTTTTTATCCTAAAATTTGATTTTGTTTTCATATCCCATTATAGAAAATGTGTAAGATGAAGTATAATATTATAAATTTAAAATTCAGTTAATACTATTCATTATGGCTAGTTCATAATATGATAATAATATATCATTGTTTAGTGAAACTCGATATTGCGTACCACGTAACCTATTGAGGAAGGTCGCTCTTGCGTGTAACGCAAGCCAATGTGGTGTTTCGTGTAGTAAAAGATTCCATTGGTGTTGCATATAAAATAATCAAAATTTATTTCATTTATACATTGAAAAAAATCTATACTCAATTTTGTGTATAATAATTTCAACCAAAGAACTTGAAATTGTGGGTAACACAAGCCAAGAATTGTGTTGAGTATACTTCAAGATAATATGGTGTTGCGTATAGGACAAGATAATCTTGGTGTAGCATAAAACAGAAGATATCAAAGAAATTAAAAAGAATATATCTCATAAAATCTTAGGGTGTTACAGTGGAACACCCATTGGAACATTCGCTAAAACATTTTCTAGAACATATACTAGATGATCCCCTGAAATTCTAGAACATCTACTAGATGATCCCCTGAAACATACACTTGAAAATTTGTTGTAACACTTAATAGATTTATAAATAATATTTATACATTTTTGGAAAAAAATATATATTAAATATATCTTATATGTTAATTTATTATACCTTTAGTTATTAACTAAAAAATATAATTATATTTCATGTATTTTAAAAAATTATTTTCCAAAATATAATTTTTTGGAATTTTTTCTCATATAATAAACATTTTAAAAGGTTAAATTATATTATTTGAATTTTTTTGTGGAAATTGTAATATAAATAATTTATTAATTTAATTTTTTATAAATATATTTATTAAAATTTAATCCTGATTAATATATTATATTAATTTATAATTATATGATATTTTTTTGTATTAGAACTTCCAAGGGAACTTTAGGAGTAAATTTTGTTATAATACATAAGGGGTTTATAATTTTAATTTATTAACCTTTTTAAAAAATTATTTTCAATATATTTTTAAGTACATTTATTATAAATATAATTTTAGTTATTATTTAATAAATTTAAATCTATTTTTTATAAATGAAAATATTTATGTCATTACATATATAGATTTTATTTAAATTTTTATTCATATATTATAAGAAATTTTAATGTTAAATTATTTTATTTTAATAAACAATTAAGTAACCAATATAATACAAACATGAAATAATTTCATTATATATATATATATATTAATATATTCATAATTTTTTAATTATATATTTTTTATGTAATATCCATTGTACAATCCATAATATCTTCTATTGCAACACATCAGGGATTTATGGTTTCTATTTATACAATTTTTTTAATAATATATTCAATTAATCTTATAAGTTAATTGGATTTAAATTTAATTTTATTATCATTTAATTAAAATATTTCCATTTTATATATTAGTAATTATTTATTTTCCTAAAATTATAAATTTTATTTTAATTATTATTCATATATTCTCTATGTTTGCACATAATGGATTAAATTATTTTTATATAAATTATCTATCAAATATTAAACATTTTTATTATATTGAATTAATTGAGATTATATTTGTTAAAATTAAATTGTTAATAATTTATTATATATTTTTACAAATATATACTTTCGTTTCATCAAAAAACCTCATTTGAGACATCAATTGAATCTTTCACTGGAACGCCCATTAGAACATTCTCAATAATTTTCCTTGAATATTAATTGCATGTTATAGTTGAACTTTTAATATATCTTCCTCTGAAATTTCCACATAAGGATTTATAGATTATATTTACAATGTTTTTCTAATAACCATATTAAAAATATATTATATTCACATTTATGTAGTTTTTTTTAACAAAGGTATTAATGTTTTAGGTTGTTCCAATTTTTATAAGGCTGATATTGCATCAACATCTACAAAACCAGTTGCAGGGATGATGTTTAAAAAATATGAGGATGTACAATGTTTCTATGTTAGATATGGTGGATTAAATGGGTCTAGCATATGTTCGAAATACTCAAATATAATGACAATTTATAGATAATTTCTCACATCACAAAATCATGAATGTTGAAAACAAGGTCATATAAAAGCTAAAAAACATGATTACATGATGAAATTTCTTTGTATTGAGACATGTACATGTTTCTTTTCTTGAAAGGGGATCAATTTTTCCTATGGGAAATAATAACATAATATATTTTGTTGATGGGAATAATCATCCATGGTATTATCATGAATCAATTCATATGATATGGTCGGAATGAAAAATAAAAGAAGCACACGAATATCAGTTATATGTGAATACATTTGCTACTATTTAACCAAATTATTCGTTCTTCTTGGTGATAACTAGTCTATGGGGTTTAGATTTTATTGGGTACATACTAGTCGATAATTTGAGTTTATAAGGTCTAAAATGGAATGGGAATTGGTTCATAGTGATTCATGGTTCATTTTATTGTATTTATAATGATATTGCGATTAAATTATAAATTTTTTTCATAATATATAGTTTTACATGATTGAAAAAATAACTAATATTTCCAAGGAAAATCCAAAATTTAAGACATCTTATGAGTTATATTGAGGCTGTTTTTTAATACTATATCATATTTTATAAAGATTTTATTCCCTTAAGTGTCATTGTGGGAATCAATCATCATCATGATATTGTCATATTTTGGGTATCTCTTTCATATAATGAAACTATGACTTCATTTTTTTGTTTGTTTAACAAAATGTATAGATCCACCACACGAAACATCCTCAAGACATATTTATAGATCAATAAGTGACAATAAGAAAATCAATTTATAATGCTTCATTGTTAAATAAACATTCCCTTTGTATTCAAAATTTATTGAAAAATTGAATTACACATTTTTGTAATTGGATGATATATTGACCCACTTTTCTAACTACATATAATATTAATTTTCTACATTTCCAAGATGAATATATATTTTTTCAAGATAGGGATTCCTGTGGAGAAAATTACAAGGATGTTAAAACATTGTGTATAGATGATGTATCCATGTTGTTAGAAAACTGGGTCATTTAATTTTAAAATATTACTTATCATTAGTAATTCACAGTAATCATTTAAGTTATTGTTTTAATTTAATTCATAAAGAATATGTTCATCATAAGTTAAGTGTTGTCAATTTCATTAATAATTTTGATTGATTGTTTGAAAAATATTGATATCGAGTAAAAAATATATAACTAGGATGTGGGAGATGTTTCCTCATAATCATTATACTTAAATTAATTTATGTTCTAGGTTTCTAGTAGACATAAAAAATGATATTTTATTTATTTCAACATGAACCTCAAACGATTGGTTCTTGTTTTCTATTATCATATTTTGATAAAGGAGTTCAATCTATTTTCATTATTATAATGGTTGGCTATGGAGATCAATTATGTGTATCGTATGAATCATCCAATGATGTTGTTCAATGTTCTTGTAAAATAATTTATACATTTCGGTAAATTTTTTCATGTTTTAAAAAATTATTATTGGGTAGGTGTTAGATTATTACCTAGAAAATATATCTTGGTGAGGTGGATCTCATTGGAAAGAATTATTATAATTTTTTTATAATATTTTTTTGATGTAAATACTAATATAAATTCAGTTGAAGAATCATTTTTCAAATAAACTTCATGAATAAGAATGAATTTAATTACCATATCTTTTAAGAAAAATGATGGAATTGACATTTCCATACCATTTTTTAATTTTGAATAATATTTTACTACTGTAAATACATAAATAGATAGAATATATGGTCATTAAACTTATAGAATTTTTTTATGAAATTATTTATTTAAAATGAAATATAATATGTAATGGGGTGATAATATTAAAATCATTTTATAACATATTGTTCAAATGAAAACAAAAATGAATGAAAACATGAATAAGTCCAGTGTTATGATGATTTTATGATTTCATTTTATGATTTATTTCATTTATAAAACAATTTTTTCAATTATAATGCGGTATCTCTTATCATATTTCTCTATATATAAAGAATTATAGATCAAGAATGATTATTTTTTTCTATTGTATCCACCAAAACACATTTAAATGTATTTTTTAGTAGCATCACCATTTCTATATGTTCATTAATTTTTTCCCTTTCTATACTGGAGTAATAACTATGAGAAAATTTCAAAATACATCTTTTGTGGTAGACTATCATATAATTGGTAAAGAGGCTGAGGGGTGTAGAGATTGAATGAAATCTGTTTTTTTGGTTGAATTGTGATTCTTACACACTATGAATTATTTTTTTGAATTATAATTCATTCACAGAAGAATTTTTAGGTGGGTTCAAATTGTAATTGACTGGGACACAATTTAATGAAATTGAATTTATTCTGCATGAGTTCTATTTGACAATTGTTTTGTATCCAATAATTATTTTGATTTTTAAAGAATCCAGACTAGTATTTGAGACCACTTATACAAGCATCATGTTCCAATGATGTTTGATAGCTACTCATATAAATGACAAAATGTTCTTTTTCGTATTGTAATGGGAAAATATTTGTATATAAGACACTTCCTTTATACTGACTTCATTGTTTCATTACATTTTATATAAAAAACTACTACAATACCAAAAAAATAACATTACCAAGAACCTAATAATATATTCTCCTCCAATTTCTTTCCACACCCATAAAAAGTGATGTTTTATTGTTTATATGGATGTTAAGAGAATTGAATCAAACATGAAACATATTCTTCTATAAGATTTTTCTAAACAGCTGTTATCAATGTCGAAAAGGAAGAGTGGTACTATATAAATCCATAGGACATCAATTTCTTCTTGTGATGGATTCTTATTATATGCATGATCTATTACAAAATTCTCCATAATATGGGAAACTATTATCATGAATTCCAAGATTACATAACATGGATGAGTATCATCTTCCACAATGGATGTGCGAGTTGTTAGGTCTGTGTAACTGGGACTCAATTTTTTGATTATTTCTTCAATAAAGGATTTTTACAATGTGGATAGTCTTAAAAATTTAATTATCTCAATTTATAAATTTTAAAATATATTTCATGGTGAAGAGGATAAAATAGACAATTTATAATTAACCCTTATTAAAAATATCATACTCTCCACCACCCAAGAGTACCTACATAGAGTTGTAGTTTCTAAAATATTATCTCTGCACATTAAAACTGAGATATTTCCAATGTACATTTTTTCTATTGATAAGGATGAATTTTATTCCATTTAATTGTAGTTAATTTTAAATTATTTTCTCTATCAATATCATTATGAAATTTTAATTTTTCTGAGAATTTTTTTTATATAAATATTAAAAATGTTATACCAACTATGAACCATTAAATTTACAACATAGATAATATTGAAAATAATATACTGACAGTGTAAGAACTAGTAATCATTGTCAATTTATCTCTATAAAAATCCATCTTCTTCCCCATTTAAGAATTCCTTTTTTTTTATTTTACCATATTAATATATTATCAGATATCATTGCAAATGAGTGGACGATTCGACGCAAAATGAAAATTATTTTATAATATTCTTGGTTAACCTAAACACTCACTCTACTACTTATCATTGCTTTATTGAAAAGAGATAAAATATCATCTATTTTTAATGAATATATATTATTTTAATATATATAAACATACTTACTCCACAAAAAATAACAATTATTCATATTAAAAAATTTACTGATATGGGGGATTTAACAATGAAATTAAACGGATGGTGTTCATTTCCATTACTCCTTAAGACATAATAGGTGGTATCCTAAACTATAATCATATAAGGGTTCTCATAGTTTATTTTTTGGACTCACTGACTATAAACGACCTATTTTGGTATAAAACCCATCCTAGTAATAATCCTTTTATAGTCTGGTTTCCTGAAAACAGTAGCTAGGTCGATGGTTTTTTCATGCTCAGCTTGATTTTATATTGGGTTTTAGTGTGTTTTACTTAATTTAATTTTTTTTGTGTTTTATAAAAACATATTGAATCTATGTTCATTTATATTCAACTTTTTTATTTTACTTTTCTAATCAAATAATAGGTTCATTTAGTTTGTGATTCTGGATTTTCAACTTGGTTAATATTTGGGAGATCTGGGATTTTTTCAATATGTCTTTATAGGGGTTCTAAATCCATGATATTGAGAATCATTAGGATCTACTATATCATTTAGATCTATCAAAAAACTCACATCCACTCTATGAATGAATGTGTCTAATTTTCCTACCTCATTCTATAGGTTTTCACATATCAAAAGATAATGTTTATTACTTCTTCCACTTGTTTCCTAAATATTGATTCCACAGTTTGTAGTTTTTTCTCAATGATTCATTTTATTATTGAAGGACATATTTTATATCCTTATTATCCACAATATTATTTTTTTAAACCCTGCATTCCATAGTATATTTTGTCTCCAAATGACATTCTTCATGATTCCTAGCCTTCGATATTTAATTTTCCTTAACCTTGTGTATTGATAAAATATTTTAAATAATAAATTACTTGGAATAATTACCCCAAAATATAAAACATGTTCAATGCTTAGTTCCATGATAAAATTATGAAAATATGACAATTTATATATTGGAAAATGAATATTTCCACATAATTCATCTCCTTTCTATAGTTTTCTATATTCAAAATACAAATAATACTACAATGAAAATGGTATAGAGAATAATACTATATTGAAGTGAATAAAATTCATTCATACAAGGAATGACATAACAACCCCTATCTTTATTGACATAATCATGTGAAATCCATTAATATAAGTCATCAATTTTTTTTAGAATTCATGATACCACTATAGTGATATCATATAAATCAAAATATGCACATAATTGAAGAAACCCCAACTCATGTAATAACATATAGTAAGTAAAAACATAGTAGCACTTGTGTACATATAGGGGATTATATCAATGTTAATATGATCATATGCTTATGTTCCCATAAATTATTCCAAAAGAGATAATTTTTATTTATATCTATTTTATTATTATAACATCTTTCTCAAATATCCCTACATATAAAGGTTACTTGGTTGGTTTCAATGAATAATAGTTTTAATTTTTCTCACCTTCACATATTTGGACATGAAATTCAAAAAGTAACATTCCATAACACAATTTCAAAATATATTTTTTGACGGATCATAAATTTCAATAATTTTAAAAGTATATATTTCCAATTTCTTAGAATCTTAATTTTCTACACAATTTAATATAAATCCATTAAATATATTCCAAAAAGATGTTTCCCATAGTGTAATTGTTTTATATTAATATAAAGGTTTATGGATATATCACATAAATCTTATTAAGGATTTTATATTTGACCTAAAATGAACACATGAAAATTAAAACTACAATATTTTAATGGGAATCATAGAACATAGAATAAGACAGGAATATAAAGTGGAAGTTATAATGGAAGTTGTAGTGGATGTTTTATTAGAACAACTATTGTAATATCGACTAGAATTCCAGTGAGGTATAAAACAAAAAATTTCCCCCCAAAACCTATAAAAATTTTAGAGTAATAATTATAAAAAATGATTTTTTAGGGATTTAAAAAATTTTGGTTCAAGCCTAAGTTAAAAAATAAGTTAGAATTAAACAATAATTTTCTTTAATTGGAATGGAATATCCCAGGGATGTTATAGTGGAATCTCGACTTGACATTTTTATGGGGAAACAACATAACAATTCCACCCAAATACTATAACAAATTATGGGAAATATAGAAAACATGATTTTTTAGGGATTCTACAAATTACTATATATGTTTTAGTGAAAACATAAATAATATTTGAACTATAATTATATTTAATAGGACTAGAATTTCAAATAGATTTTCCAGTTTATGTTTCAATATATAATCTCGTTGAATATCCACTGGATGTTATAGGGGGAAGGAATAGAATAATTACATTGTAAATTTTGAAAAAAATTCATAAAAATTTTAAAAAAATTCTAAATTTGGTGACTGAAAATAGTATATAATAAGTATCAGCAATAAAACAATGTATATTTTCAAATTAATTTTCATGAATATGGATGGATTTTGATGTGGAAGTTACATAGGATGTTTGAGTGGATGTTCCAATCGTAGTTCAATTGGATGATCCAGTGGAAGTTCTAGTGGAATCTCCACTAGAATATATAAAGGAATCTCTAAAACAAATTGACTAGGAGCTTCATTGGAACATCTATTTTGGGAGAAATAGAACATCTCCCCCATAATACTCTAAAAATTATAGTGAAATTAAAAACAAATTTGTTATTCATCCAAAAAATATGGTACATGTTTTAGTCAAAACATAGGGTACAATTCTTAGAATATGATATGAAGTACCCTTGGAATTTCTAATTGAATATATGATAGAACACTATTAAATTGTGTATTGTAAGTTCATGATTGAAATACCTCTAAAAACATGTACAAATTAACTTCTAGTTTCTCTTTTAGTGAACCATATGATAATACATCTAGTGGAATATCCAATGAAAAATTCATTTTAAAAATAGTAAAATATTGTTTTTCCTATCTTCATTTGGGATGAAGGGGATTCTAAAAATAAATATCTAATTTTAGAATTATAATAATATAGATATTCAACATTGAAAGATAAATTCATGTATGAAAGATGTATGATAAATTAATTTTAACGAAATACCATTCATCTTTAACAAAAAGGAAAAGATATTTTCCTCTGATAAAGATATTATAGATTTCAGGGGTAATCATAGTATAATATTAACAAGAAATATATATTCTAGATCACATTAATATTCCATTAAAAATTGTTTTATACACAAAATTAGGGTTAGTGAATGTGGATAAGAACCAATATAGTCACCACACTTCTAAGAGAAGATGAATCACACCATTTAATGGAAAGTGTCTTGGGGTAAACATGGAAATACATTCATTATATATAACAATATTGTTTCAATCACCAAATATTATAAAATTGTATTCATGTTGAGAAGTCAAGCGATGGTCACCGGAAAATTTGGGGTTTCATGTATTTTTAGTGTTTCCAATTATACTAAAGCCACCACAATAGACAATAACGCTATCTCAGGGAATTATGTCACCAAAATGAAAACCATCACTAAATTAAAATTTGTGGAATTTCCTACACAATCTATCTAAATGTTGAAAATAATACTTGTCACATGTATGCATCATATCAATGCAATAAAATATCTATTTTTAATTGTTAATAGAGACAATCCTTATCTTCATGGATCTAAAAACTGACTGATTGGTACCCATATTTGAAAGAACCAACAAAACATAAACATGTCACACCTCTAGGTTTATTATTTCTTCCTTTTACAAATAAATCGATACAAAAATAAATATTATAGTTAGTGATCAATGTGATTGCTACTAGAGTGATTACATTATATTTTTCAAGAAAACTGGTGAAAGACTAGGGGATTGGTCAATACCATGAAGTTACACAATGATAAGATTCAATATGGAAGGATGAAGGCCCATATATGGGTGAGAAAAAATGGAATTATATATTTAGATTTATATCCTTTATTAATTACCCAAAAAAACATCATAGATTCCAATATCATGGGTATCATCACCTGAGACACACTAGTACATTATAAATAACCATAAAATTGAATTGGAGTTCTAGTTCATAGGTTTTATGTACCAAATGTGGTGTGCCTAATTATATTTACCAAAATTAGTTTTGGATTTGTTTAATATTTTTCATTAAATGAATACATTCAACTTATTTGAACTATCCACTGAATACAATCACAATGAATTTATTAAAATTCCTATGTGAACTTGGGTCATACATACCATGTAATCCTCATATAGCTTTAAAACTGTGAATTAATGGAAATAAAAATATTTTCATTATAAGTTCTAAAAAAACCGATAGTGGGAACTATTATAGATTCAATTATACATGTGAGTGCATGTCTATATGTCCATGCATGTGGGTGGTGTATGTTTATGTAAGTGTATATGGATGTATATATATATGTATGTATGTCTATTTGTATTCCATATTATATAATTGTATGTGTTTGTGTATGTGTATGTGTAGGTGTGTGTATGTCAAATTATGTGTAGGTATGTATATTTATATGAATATGTATATGTATGTATGTGTTTATATATTTATGTTTGTGTCGGTTTATATATGTACATATATTTATTTTCATGTCAATATAAGTGCATATGTATATATTTTCATGTGTATTTTTTTGGTATATATATGAATGTACAATTGTATATATGTATGTACATGTATGTATTTGTATTTGTATTTATTTTAATGTACGTGTTTGAATGTGTATTTTTATGTGAATGTACCAAAATGTATGGGAATGTGCATGTATATGGATGAATGTGTATGTGAATGTATGTGAAAATCTATGTATATTTATGTATGTGTATGTGTATGTGTTTGTAAATTTAAGTTTCATTGCATGTGTATGTATGTGTATATTTGAGTATGTTTATAGGTGGACTATATCTATTATCTTATCATTTGTGTGTTTCTAAAGCCCATGGTTCTCAGAGGAGGCTTAGAGTGGGTCTGGAGGTGTTTGGATACTAAAAGCAAGAAGATTGGATATTTTGATGTCATCAAGGTGAGTTTCATGGCTGGGGTGAAAGCCTGACTCACGACTAGTCAAATCTGGTACATGGCTGGATTGAATACATGAATCAGCTATGTGTCTAGATTGACTGTGTGGAAGGATGAACTATGTGGATGAATCAGTTACATGGTAGGATTGGTTACATGGATGACTCAATCACATGGCTAGATCGACTATGTGTATTAATTATATGTGTGATATAATTGGTTATGTGGGGAATTCATCTACATAAGGAGGATATCTATTTATGGAACTCAACTATATGAGAAAATATCCCCATGGCACTTTTTGCTATGTGGTGCTTACAACTATGGTAAATTCCCATAGGGGAGATTTACAGTATTTTTATGAAAAGTAACATGAGGACCTTACAATAAAATAAATAACGGTTTTTAAAAGGACGATTAGTCGAGTTTCATTACATCAATGATTCTCTATGTTTGTTTAGTCTGTATATGTTTCCTTGTGCGTGGAGTTTAATGAGATCCATAATAGCTGGAATTAAAATTTAGAGATCTGAAAAATATGATTTTCCAATATATGGTAATTCATAAAATTATTTTTCTTCCCTTCATTAATTCATAGTTTCATTCTCCCATGTCTGGATGTTCCATAACCCTTCCTTATGAGTCATGGTTCCCTTCTTCTAGTTGGTCAATAGCTCTATTGGAGATCCCATTTTTCACATACCCCATGTTTTTAATATAGTCAGTAGCGTGGATCTTCTTTATTCCATGTAAGGTATTCATTTTTACAAATTTTAATTTATTTTCAATCACAAATTTTTAACAGTTTTTCCCTTTTTATTTCAATGAAATTTATATAATAAAAATTCAATTGGATTAATAATGATTTTGTTTAAGGTATCACATGTTTTTTATTTCAACTGAGATAACAAGTTGCCTCTTAATTTTCTAAATAGTGTGATATGTACATAACTATGATCAACATGTCTTGTTATTCTCTGTATTAGAATGTTTTTCTAGATGTAAGTTGATAAGGAACATAAATATGTAAATAATGGATTAATTGGATTAATAATTAATGAACATTCATGTTTTAATCTATTGTTTCTTATAATTTTATAGAAATTAAAATTAATTTGATTCATATGGTTAATTAAATATTTTCCAACATGATAATGGAATTTTTAATAACTATTAACTAAAATATTTATTTTAGATAAATTTTGTAAAAATTTAATTTCACGATAATGATAATTATACATCTCTATGTTTTTTGAAATTAGTTTTAATTCTAAGAGAATCTTAAACTATTGATGGGTTATTATTTCCTGATTCCTTATGATTCCCTTATTTTGACCCTTTGAATAATGAATCATTTAAAATAAAATTGATTACAAAATATTTGTTTTATAAACATTATTTTAAGGTATTGGTTTTATCTACTTCTTGAGAAGATCGAGTGCCTTGAGTTTGGATCCCTAAGAGCATGTTTGTGTGTGAATGTTGGAATCCTTGTTTTTAGGGCCATGATTCCATATTGGATATGCTTGTTTGTTTCCTTATATTTTTGGGATGATCTATGTATCTGATAATTGGATATATGATGTAATATGGGGCAGGGATGCTTAGATGATTTATTATCACGGGATGGTTGATCCTAGGATGTTTTTTGTGTTGTGGGTAGGGGGGATGTTTTATGAGCATCAGATGGTTGAGCCTTGGATGGCTACTCTCATGTGGATAGGGAGGCACATATGACATGGCACTACATTCTTTCCAGTAATGGTGAGATACATCATGATATGGATATGAGTGTTAGGGAATACATTATATATGATGGAAAGGGTTGGAGTTAGGATTAAAAATTTATCTGGTATTTTTAGTTTCATTCTTGATATGAATATGATTAATGGACGATGTCCATGTTTCTTGTTTCATCTACACTTTTTCCCACATCTCAAGACATTAGGATATGCTCGGTTCCATGTTTACTCCTTGTTGTAGATGAGTTTTTTTCCATATTAAATGGATTATGGAATGATGATATTAATTAATTAATAATTCATGACCCATGGGGATGGTGTTGATTGAATAAACATCCATAAAATTTGTTAATCTTGATAAATTGTTGAATCAGTTTATATTATTCCAAGAGGTAATTTACATAATGATGGTTTTTTATAACTGTATCTTTAAATAAATCTTATGGATAATTTAATGGATAATATATTAATTAAAATAAGGAAATTATATATATGGAAGAAGTAATTAATATAGATCATAAAAAAACATGTATTGTTGTTTGATATTTATTTCCTTGTAGTGGAAGTCAGGTGTCCAAGAGATGGTAACTATAGTTTAAATAAGAAATAGGTTATCCCAGAGTGTGGTTTTGAGATATATTATCTCATTTACATATTTGTTTTCATATTCATCCCTACCCATGTTGGTTAAGGTGTATAAAAACCAATCGAATCAAGGAGTATGTTTCCCCAACATCCAAGATGATGTATGGATGGCTGACTACACCCTTTTCCCCCACTCTCTTCCTTATGGTATCTATATCGATCGGTATGAATGTTTTTTATTTTCCCCATATGTGTGTAGATATATGTGATTTATTATGTTTATTTTTCACACATGAATATTTGGATATAGTATACCAAAGATCACCATTGGTGTGATGTGAATAGTATGTGATCGATTAATGTACATAATTAGTTGTTGTCTTGGAGTGGATTGAGGTATAAAACCTGATGCATAACACACATCATAAGGGATGTACTAGTGGAAAGACTCAATTACTCACCATACCCCCTCAATCATTGTCATCCCAGGAGGGGTACACATTAGGGGCAGGGGGTGGTGAAAAAGTGGTATCAAATGTTCAGTTTGAGGGATATGATGTTTTATAGAGTAAGTCATAAGTGAGATTTCATGGGTTGGTTGTGAATTTGTGTATAAAAATTATATAAGTCACTATAAACATGGGATGATGAAAATGGAATATATTTTTAGGGCCCTATGATATGATCCTTGTACCTTTTATTTTACCGATCCCAAAAAATTATATGATAATTATATATGGGTAGAGATCTTGGAAATTATCATGCCTCATTATACTTTATTCATGTGTTTGAAATTGATAGACCATGGGATAAGTAAAAATCATAACAATATAAATAATAACTAATTAATTAAAGTTAATAATTATATATTTCAAGATTAGGAGCTCAAATAGTTTGATCATTTTTTAGGCATGCATCTAGGTCGACACCCTAATCAGGCTTGTGAAAATGATATTAAGTAAGATTTTATAGAAGATCACCCTACAGTGGAGCTAAATTATGAAAACACTTGGGGGGTGAAACTATTTTATTTTCAATTTTATACACTTCAAAGTTATGGGGGATCCATTTCAAATTTAGAAATATAAGACAATTTGGAGGAGGTTGATACATCTTTATGTTTGATCAACGCTGAGATGGAGAAATGGGTTTTTCTATCCATGATGATTTATCATAGCGTAGAGAGGTATTTGTGGTTCTTGTAACTTGGGTATTTTAAGGAGTCATCCATCATGTTGGATATGTTTTGATAATGGATCTATGTAGAGTCTATTTATTTTACTATAAAGGTGTCCATTCCCAAGGAACTTCCTACCCTTTGATAAGGGAGTTCCAGCATACGAGAGTTCAAAATCCATTTTAGGAGCCTTTTATAATATGTGTAAGAATTTTTACTATATGAGTAGGACTAATTGGGGATTTTTGAAGAGACCTTGTGTCTTGAGATTCAGTTTAACATCACCTTTATTAAGATGATGACATATTTTAAGGTGTTGGTGAGAGTAGGGGCTACTGAGAGCATCCTTGGAAGAATCAAATCATCATGAGAGGGGAGTTTTTTTGGATTATTCATGGAGTAGAGCTGTGGTGTAGGGTTCCCATTTTCCTATAAATAAGAATATTTAGTTTGTTGGGGGTAGGTCCTATCCCTCATTAAGGTATCAAACAAATGTTTTCTCCATATAGGCGGATGTCATCTATGGAGAGAGTTCCCAACATTTCAGATAAATTATCTTGAGATAGTTGTTTTGTTTCAAGTTCCTTCAATGATGTAGTTTTAGTTAAGGAATCATCAGTAGGATGCTTATGTTTTGGGGTATTAGAGAATATATTTGTTAAGAAGATTACAACCCCGATATTATCCTATCCCTCAAAGAGCAGAGGGAAACCTTGGAGGTGGAAATCAGTAAGGTCAGAGAGGTCTTATGGAGTCTCCTAGACATCATCATACATATTAATTTCTATCATCAATGATCCATATATCATTCGATGGGCACGTTATATTTTATTATAAATGGGTGTGTTCTTGATTAGATTCTGGAGTGGAACACTCCATTATATCACCTTTGCTTTTCCATGCTTTGGAACATGAGGTAGTGAGGCTTCTAGTGCCCTTGTATTTCACTATGCTAGTTGAATGTCAAGGTGCATTGTATGTAGTATGTATATATTGTGATCTACAGTTTGGGTAGCACCAGTCAAGGGTAGATTTAATATGTTTATGGAGAAAACCATATTATATTATCCGTTGCATCCCTTGGTTGTATTCATTTCATTATATGATGTATTTCTTATGAGCAAGATTGTGTTCTATAATGTGGATGGAAATCCATCACTATTTTGGGGAGACATACCCCTAGATGAGTTGGATACATTTTTTTCTTATCATCATTGATAAAAAAGATGATATTAAGATCAATAGTGGTTTAGTAGTTGTTGTTTTTCAGGGTTATAAAAGAGTACACTGATGTCTTACCATAAGAGGTTATAGAAATACCCCCTCAATGAGATATCATGTTTATTTTAGATCTATAGCTAAGTGTATCTAAAATCATGATGTCCCTGAAAATAATATATCCTTTTGAGTTGTGAGATTTGTGGGTATTTCTCAATGATCTATTGTAGTGAGGGTTTATTCGGCTATGTCTATGACCTTAGGGTGTACCAGTGTTGTTCATGAAGAAGTTTAATGGTGGTTTTCAGCTATGTATTGCATATCATCAATTTAACAAACTTCTAGTAAAGAATCACTACCCACTTATTTGGATTAATGATTTATTTGATCAATAAAAGAGAGAAATTTTATTCTCAAAGATGGATATGTGGTCAGGTTATCATCATATTCAGGTGATGGATGAGAATATTCATAAGACTTCCTTTTTTTATTATCATGGGAATTAAGAGTTCATTGTAATGTAGTTGGGTGTTATGAACAGCCTATAAATATCTATTATTTTGATGAACAAAATTTTTAGAGAGTTCTCAGACATGTTCATGGTGGTTTTCATTGATGACATCCTTGAGTAATCTAAATTTGAGTAGGAGATTCCAGAGCATATGTGTTCTATTTTATGAGTTCTTATTCATGAGTAGCTTTTTGGAACGTTCATGAAGTGTACATTGAAGGATTTTTAAGTCCATTTCATTTGGAATTTCATATCTGAGTAGGTAGTATATGTGGATCCTTTTATGATTGTGGTGGTTGTTTTTTGGGAATCCCCATGATAGTGATAGAGTTTTGATGTTTATTTTTTTCCCTACATCATATTATATGGGGTATATGAATGATTTATCCTGTATTGTCACAATTATTATATCCTTGAACTATAATGATCATGCATTCTTATGGAATATAAAATTTTAGTGATATTTTTAGTGAATGAATAAGAAGTTGGTCAGTGCTCTTATCCTTCTTTTGTAGTAGAAGGAGTTTATTTCAGGGTTTTATGTGATTATTCAAATCTTATCTTGATATTTGTTCTGATGTAGAAGATTTTATTTGTTTCTTATGGGTATTTGTATTTACATCCCCATGAGCATAAATATTCCACCCATGACATTAAGATAGCAGCAGTTGGGTTATCTTGTAATTAGTTGTTACATCACCACATTAGTGAGTGTTTTTTTGTTTTTACTAACCATAATATCATAAGCTATGTCTTCTACTAGCATTAATTTACAATGATTTAGAGTTAGTGGATAAAATTATTGAAGAAATATGTTTTTTAAATTTTTTAAACATGAGTGAAGGAAAATTTTGAATCCACTACGCTGAGAAGGATGCCACGTCATGATAATTTTCATGAATATTGAGATTATTGAATAGTTAAGGACAAATTATCTGTGATTCATCTTGATACATGAGATTTTTTTAAATAATATTTATTATATAGATCAAATTTCAATCATATATGATGTATTATTTAGATGATTCCATGTTGGGGGATTCAACGATGGAGGATTAGAGGGCCTAAGTTGTTTTTGGTGATTCCCCTAATGGTTGGACTAATGACGTATAACACCAGGTGTTGTTTAAAGAGAGGATTTCATTACATTATCAATTAATGAGATGGTTCTATGTGACTTCCCTAACATACCTTTATAGTAACATCATATTGTGAAAAATATATAACGAGCATTGATATTTCATTTTTTGAGGCTTCGGTTGAAGACCACAGCTGTAGAGTTTGTTTCTCGATGTTTGGTGTTCCCAAAGGTGAAGACTGAGGATCATGTTTCTATTGGTTTTCTCTAGTCATTAGATATTATATATTGGAAGTGTGATAACATATCAATATAATTTATTTACTATTATACCTATATCTCATGGAGGCTATGATCTTATATGGGTGGTTATAGATCATTCGACAAATTTGTCCCACTTTATAGTGACCTAGGAGTTGACAATGGTAGATATATTGTTACAGGAGTATCAAAAGGAGGAGGCACAACTCCATGATGTCTCTGTTATGACCATATCTGCTCAGGATCCTCATTTTACCTTTTGGAAATGGAGAGGTCTCCATCATAATTTTTATCCTATTTATGTATTATCAGTAATTTTCATCTATATATGGATGGTCAGATATAGAGGACTATCCAGAATCTTGATGAAATGTTTCATTCTCGTGTATTAGATTTTGTTGGTTCATAGATGAAGCACCAAACCATAGATGATTTTTCATCGAATAATAGTTTCCACCCCACTTTTGGTATTATTCTATTTGATTCTTTCTATGACCAAGAATACCATTATACATTATTCTATACATGGGTTGAAGGGACAACAATTATTTTGTTGTAACTGGTACAAAATACAACAAATATGGTTTAGATAATTCAGGAAAGGATGCATGTATCTTATGATCATACAAAATTCAATGACGATCATATGAGGTGACCATTGGAGTTAGATGTTTGAGATCACATGTTTATATAGGTGACTCCTCATCATGGGTAGTGAAGGACTACTAATTGGAGTAATTCTTCTCCTAGGATTTTTGGCCTTTTTGAGGTGTTATCACATGTTAGAGTTGTGGTGTACCAGGTAGTACTTACCCCTCAAATAATAACCATAAAATACATTTTGATTTTTCAAATATCTATCATTATCTTCATAATGACACTCATTTCATCTATTGGGGTGATGCTGATAGTGATGATGAAGTGACCTTTGAGGAGAGGCCTGTAGAGATCTATGACTAATAGTACAAGGTACTACACATGCATTATATTCCCATGCTCCATGTTTGTACAATAATTATGGATTGGAGGATAGTACAAGGGAACAAGAGTCACATATACACAGTCCGCACCCCTTTTTTTATCTCTTTTCTTGTGACATTTTTCTATAGTGTTTTTTGAACTTTGTGGTCTATGATATTGTTCCCTATTATTTCCTGATGGTTACCTTGCTCTATTTTAAGATGTATCTCCCCTTGGAGAGTGTTTAAAATATTGTAGTATCTATTGTTTAGTTTTACAGATGTATCCTCTAATTATTTAGTTGAGCTCCTATGATGGTTTAATCTGTGAGAGTTATCTTGAATGGTGGATGAACCAAATATTGTTTTCTTCCTCAATTTGGGTTCAGATTCTCATGGTTGATTATTTTTTTGAGGTATTTTTTGTAAGGTCCTAGATCCATGTAGTCTAAAACATTACATGTTTTCAAATCTCATGATTCTTAGAGAGGACTAGGATTGATTCAAGAGGTTTTCGTTTTCTAAAAGAAATATGTAGGAGTATTTTCATATCCTGAAGGTGAAGTTCACATATTTGGTGAGAGCATGCCACATGGCTTGTAAAATTAATTATATCTCCATATTGGCTACATTAATTGACAACATAGATAGATCATCTATCTGGAATGATCATCTATGTTGTTGAATCAATTTTGTAACTTGATCGACTATATTGTAGAATTGGATACATGGGTCGATTAACTATGTGGATGAATCATCTATTTGAGTGAAACAACTATGTGGTGAATTTTGATATGTAGAAATTTTTACTACATAGGTAATTTTACAATGTAGGATAATGACTACATGTATCTTTGGGATACGTGGTGATTCTAGTGATGTGAAATTTCTAATGTGGATATGTCTACATGTTTTGTGAAAATTTATAGAAGAACCTTCCAGGGTCATGAATCAATGGACTTTAAATTCCAATTGGATAAATATATATGTGATTTTAATATTTTTATAGGGATGTAGACAGATCATTGGACATGGATTTTAATGAGACCTATAATAACTAGAATTAAAAATTTTAGTATTTAACAAATATGATCATCTTGTATCCATTGACTCGAAAAACAAATGAAAATCCCTTGAATCCTTTATAGTATACTTCTATCAATATCATATGTTACAGAAACCATCCAATGGAGTCGTGTAACTCTTTTGTTGGTGGCACGAGTTCTTTAAATGAGATCCCATCTTATGTGAACCTATTTTTTTAATGAATAGAGTCGCATGGATCATCATTCTTCTAAGTAGAAGATTTATTGATTCTCTTATTCATTTATGTGAAATAAATTAGTAAGGTTTATTTCTTTGTATGGTATTGTAATTGATATAGTAAATATTTATCTGGATGAATAAATATTTTTTTAAAAAAATCTCATGTTGGTTCTATTTAATGTGATAATTGTTTTCCTCTTGATTTTCCAAATAGTGTTCTCTATACAATATGATCATTGGAATGTCTTTTTATGATAGGGACTAGCATGTATTTCTTGATATAAATTGATAAAGAATGAAAATTAGAAATTAATTGACATAATAATTAATGAATTGGCATGTTTGAATCCATTGGTTATTATAAATTGATGGTAATTTAAATTCATGCAATAAAAATTCTTAATTAAATGTGTTCTTCTATTAAAATGCAATTGTTAAATAATGTTAGGAATGATTATTATTATTCATATGGTTTGTACTAATAAAAATGCATGTTAATGAGAATGGTTCTTCTCTATGTTTGTTTAATATTGTTTTAATATAAAAATAATGTTCAAAATTTGATATCTTATTATACCTTGATGCTTTATGTTTCACATAGAACATATAAATAATGAATCGGTTAATTCACGATGGAATAAAAAAAATGTATGTTCATAAATAAAATTTTTGGGTTTTGGGTTTCCCATATACTTGAGAAGGTTGAGTACCTAGAGTGTTGAGTTGTGAGAGGTCATTTGTGTGTAAAGTATGTATGGATTTTTAAGGACTATATTTACTTATTGGATGTTTTTGTTTTTTCCGGTTATTTTTCTAGTGATCTGTAGATTTATTTGTAGCTATGTGATGTGATTTGGAGTGGGGAGACCCAAATCTATTATGATCATGGGATTCCTGAACCTAGGGTGGATGATGAAACATGGTAAGGGAGTAATGGATGATGTGGAATTAGTTCATGCATGTGATGGCTTTATGCAACATGATATGCTTGTGGGTGTCGGGTATGTCACCAGAGATTATGGAATGGGTTGAATTTTGGATGACATGTTTATGTGATAAATATTTTTTCATGTTTCAAATAAAATCATATTAAGGAACAATGGTTGTGTTTATTTCATTATCATTATTAAATTCTCCACTTCATAAGGTATCCAGGTGCGCTCGGTTTCATGTTTCCTCTTAGTGGTGGCATTAGAAGGTCTTCATAGATTACCTAGATTATGGAATGATCCTAATAATTAATAAATAATTATTAACCTATGTTGTTAGTCTGTATTTAATGAAAATGATGAAAATATGTTAATCTTGATAAACAATAGAATGTGTTTGAATTATATAGAGTGTGTGTCATCCCATGGTTTTTAATGAATTTATCTATAAATAATTATATTAGTTAATTTAATTCCTAATAAATAAATTAATGTATGGAAAATATAAAAATTAATGAAGTAATTATTATAGATATTTTAAATGCTTGTGTTCTTAGAGGATATCCAATCCCTATCATTGGAAGCTGGGTTTCTGAGAGATATTAACTGCAGTTGATCTTAGTACTATGTTATACCCATAGTGTGGTTGTGAGATATGTTATATCATGTATATTAATTGATTTCAGATGATTTCCTACCCATTTAGGTTAGGAATACTAAAGCCAAGTGGACTATGGGATGGTGTTCACACTAACATCTTAATGTAAGGATTGATGGACAACTACCCCTTAGGGTTCCATTATCTTCTCTAGATAGTTATATGTGCCGATATGAACATATGTTAGTTTTTCCATAGATTTATGTAGGGAGATGTGATGGAATGTGGTTATTTAATACGCATGATCCCCTGATATAGTATAAAAAGGATTATTATAGTAATTATATGTATAGGTTTTGATGGATTGTGGTAAATTCATGGGGTATGATCTATAATGTCTTGAGGTTTAATAACCAATGTATGATACCCATATTATGGGATTTTGTGGCTCACAAAAAATAATTGGATACTATATATAGTGATTTTATATGGGGTTTTGTTATTATTTGAATCATGAGGTTTATGTTGTGATTCCTTTCCCTGAGGTCTTTGGGCTATATTATTTTTGAGAGAGATAGGTCATGACGTTCAACATTGCGGAATAACAAAAAATAAGTGGGGAAGAAATAGAGGTGTTCCCTTAATGTTTCATTATTATATTAAATACACTACTTTATGTGATGATTATTAAGTGTTAACCATGTTGATGATGGGGTCATAGTATACCTTTATAGGCGATGAGTTAGTTTCATTATTGTTCAGTATGCTCTAGAATGTGTTCTTTATCTCTTTTATGATATGATGTGGGGAGGATTCTACTGAGTAAAATATTATTCCCTCCATGTGTATATATAAGTTATTTTTTCATATCAGTTGGAGTATGACGGATATCGGTCTGGATATTACTAGCTCGTGGTTCTTCATGTTTTTTTAGGCTTTATGGTCACTACAATTTTTATATTTTAGTACATATAGTTTTTCATTTGGTTGGTGTAGAAAAGTATGAAATTTCATGTATGAACTTTATATTTATCAATATATCTGTATAATGAGTTTTTTATTAGTGTATATGTATTATATCTCTCTTCTTAATGTTCTATTATAATGTAATACCTCCTATTTTTTGTCTTATTATACCCATGATGCTAGTAAAAAATACAGGGCCTACTAGAGATGGGTCTCATGTAGTCACCATCACCCTTCTCTCATTATTTCCCTAGGTGGGGCACATGATGGGGGGAGGTTTTTTTGACAATGTTTATGTGTTTGTATGTTTTTTTTTGTCTATTTATGTATATGAATATATTTTTATATAATATAAAATAATATTTGGTTTTTCAATTTCTCATATCTCATTTTAGTATTTACAAACACACAGACACCCACAAATACATACACACAATCACAAAAATTTGAGTCCAGATAATAATATATAGGGGTCCATATATGTGTGGGTATATATATTATAATAAAATTAAATATAATTAAATGAATTTAACATATTAAATTTAATTATAAAAAATTAATTATATATAATTTTTTCATATTAAAATATATTATTAATATTATTATGATATATATCTCATTATTTATAATACCAATACTAATGTCACTCCAAAGTAACAAATTATATAATATTTTGAAATATATATATATATATATATATGCATTTAAAAATGAATTTTAATAATATATATTCATTTTAATATTATGTTTGTACATGTGTTTGTGTATGTGTAATTTATATTTCTATATTTATGTGTGCAATCCAATGAAATATTAAGCCCACTGGTTCTTCAATACACTATTTGTGTATACATTAATATATATATATATATATAATATGGGATGTGGAAATTATTTATCTTAGACTATAATAAATTGTTTAAATATTTTTCATATGGATTGTTTTTATTTCATTATATATTTTTTAATTTATCAAGTCTCATTATCTAGACAATAACGAAAAAAATGTTTTGGAATATAGGTTTTTAATTCAGTTCTATAATTTGATCAAATTAAATTTCACTATTATTTAATAATTTTTTGATGAAAAATCTCAACTATTAAAGCTGAAAATTAAGTATTATAAGAGAAAAGATCCACCTAAGATTATAAAAAACCCAATTTAATTTTCTTCTATCTATTCTTCTACAAGATAAGGGATAAGAGACATTGTTCCATTCATGTGTATCATAGGGAAAAAGTGTTGGAGGAAAATTAATCCATCAAAAAATGAATCCTCTTCACAATCAGTCTAAAATGAATAAAAAAATCATCTTGTACAATAATAGCTTAAATAATTACATCAAAATTATATTTAATGAATAATTCTATCAAATCATTATTAAAATAAAACTCCACACCAATGTGAACATTTTGGGTCTCACCAACCAATGGGATATAATTTTAGACAATATATTTATAGAGAGTTACAGTAATCTAGCTATCATGGCCCTGAATAACTAAGCAAACACCCTCAATATTAACCCCTTCCAATACAAATACAATATTAACATTATGATAACCTATAATATAGGGATCTATATATACATATTGAGATACTAATATATTTTAATAAAAATTATATTTTGAGTTTAATGTAGAAAACTATTTAAGTGTTCATGCAACTCAAATGTTTTTCAGTCGATCAAACTATTTAAATAGAAACACATAATAACTAACCCAAATCAACTATGAGACTGATAAATGAGCATAAAATATTTCAATTTATAGTGAAGAGATATATTGGATAGATTTAATTGAAAATAGATGTAAAATAAATAAATTCTAGAAAATTAACCTACCAAAAAAGTAAGACACCCATGGTACCATGGAAATATAAAATCACATGTTAGAGGGACCTGATACTGTAGAGAGAAATGGATAATACATGGTCACTTGTATTGTGAGAATTTAACATAATCTATCACATGCAAAGGATCCCAAAATATATCTTACACGAGAATGACCAAATATTTGGTGGGAATGGTAATTTCATGATTCTATTTCAAAGACGGGACACCAAATAGTTAATAGATTCTATAACACATCTTTATCTGGAAATAAAATAATATGAACTGGTCACCTAATTACACAAGAATAATGGATCTCTACCTAATCCCACCATAATTGGAATTCTAAAATAAATATCATCATACCTATCATTAAAGAAAGAAGAAGCCCTATCCAAACACAATATACACCTATTATCATTATCTAGATCCCAAATTATGGAATGTTTCGAGCCCCAAACATATTTTTTCATCACCATTATGCCACAATGAAAAAAACCAAGCATTACACTATTAATAAACCATATCTCTTTCATTGATTCTCTAATAATACCGCTATTCATGAGATGATGTAATCTACAAAACCATCTCTATGAATAATATTCCTTAAACCCAAGCATGCATTCATAACATCCAAATGATAATAATACCAATAATAATGAATAATTTCACTCAATGAACCTTGATTTTTCTAAAACAAATAATCAATTTATTTTAGGAAATGCATCATTAACTGTACCGAAATTCCAAAAAACGAATCCCCCACAAGGGTTTGGTAAACCTAATTTATCCCATGACACCTAAAGTTGATTTATTCTTTACATTATTTTATCCCTAACAAAATGCTTCAAAATGAGAATATAACTGAAATAAATAACAAATATAAGTATAAAAATATACATGACATATGGGGAAATTGAATGGGTAACCATATTAAGAAGAATAACTTATCTAGAATTAGAAATGATCATGTAATAATGCAACCTAATCACCTAAGTAATCAGGTCAATATTAGTGGAGAGAACATATTTCATAGATCATCCAAAATATATTGAATGGAATGTCTATTTTTTATTTTTTTCACATCATATGGATGCTAGAAAAGCATTGCAGGTCACCTTTACTAAATAAAAAAATGCCACTGTTAAAAGAGACCTTAGATTTAGAATGGTTCATTGGATAGCTAGATGTAGTTTGACATATATTGAAAATATTACTAACAACACAATATCCCATAAATTTGGCAAATAGAAGTAATAGTATTCCATCAAAAAGAAATTAAATAAAAAATAATTGTTCTTGGTAACAAAACATTGAACCAGAAATCAAATTCTTCATTTTCAAATCTTTAATAAGATTAGAAAAAACCTCAGTCACAAGGATAAATACATATGATGAAATAATATCTCCCTAATAAATTATATGAGAAGGTATAGTGATTAGGTATTATTTTAACTAACCCAGATCTGAAATGAAATCACGTATACACTCTATATAGTGACATCCACCCATTATTTATAAAATAAAATTTGATAGGCACGATAAATATAGATGACTATTAAAAACAATCATATTCTTTAGTAATTTACAGATTCCATTCCATCACACCTATTCTAGAAAGATTGATAATATCCAATGAATGAAAAATATCATGTGAAAGGATGGTATTATCTATGATGATCCATTTGGGTATAACGGAACATTTATTTTCCTAAACAGTGGAAGGTATAAATATTATATGGAAATTGACCATAATATTCAAGAATATAATATAATTCACACTAAAAATGTAATTCCCCATCCTTAAACATTACATAAACCTGAGATAAGTCAACAATTGAATTTAATTCATTTCGAAGATCTTTTCAAATTTAGAGTTTTAGAGAATTAGGCCGTAACTCAATAATAGAAACTTAAATATTACAAGTAGACACTTCTACTCACTATCAATTTTTTTCATAAAATTAAAACTCTTGAAAAATAACAGTTTTATTGTTTCATGTTTAAACAACAGGAATTTTCCATGATCCAATCCTTGACTCTATTCTTCTTTATTTCATGTGAAAAACATTTCAAAATGTCCGATGAACATAAGAAACTCAGTACAAGATACAAAAATAAATAAAATTGTTAGTCCTTTTAAAACCATTAATAGTTTATCATATGTAATACTTTTTCTCCTTTAATAAGTAGTAAATGTACTTCACTAAATATATTCCCATTTCTTACCATTTTTTTAACCAAAATATTAACATGAACCCATAAAAAAAGACATATAAAATATAAAGGTTACTTGGGACATAAACACTCTTAAATAGAATATCCATATAATCGACTTCTACACATATCACAAAATGGAATATCCATATGGCTTAATTCCATACCAAATTCATTGTAGGTTATAACATGACCACTCATCCATGGTTTATCATGGAACCACACATAATTTGGTTTATCTTGTAACCACCCATCTCTAATCTATCACGTAACCACTCGTCAAATATCCAAATAGCATTATGTAATCATAACACATAAAAGATTTAAATAATAAAAAGTTCACTCATGAAATTTCATTTCCAATCATAATAAATAATATAAATATATTGAAATAGTGATTCCACTTTAAAAATAATTTTCAACACCAAAAACCTTAAAAAAGGAATAATGTATTTAACTTCCTTTTAAAAACATTAAGGCATATAGTGGAAGCCAAATATCAATTAACGGTTACTGCCGCAGAGATGTTGTTGCAACCACATATTTAAAAAAAATCCTTTTTTCCATATAGTAAAATGGTTGATAGAAAAAATATTCCATTTGAATGAAATTTAATGTAGATGGGGTTTGTTATACATCATATAAAATAATGAGATGTACATTATCAAAATATGCTGCAATGAATTGAGATTGAGATAAGTCCCTTACACGGGTCGTACTATTAGATTAAAGTTAAGTCAATAACATAATTATATGTGAAAAATATAAATAAACTCAATATAAGTTGATATTAAGTGTAAAAATATAGAATTTATTTCAAACATATTATTGGAAAAACAAAACTAATGACATGGATGTCTATCTCAATGAATGTAGATTGAGTTAACATTTCCCACAAAAGCTATGAATTAAAGAAGTATGAATTCATTGTTTGGGTGATTATGTGTAGAATAAATACATTTATAAAAAGGGAAGTGTAAATTAAAATATAAATCAATAATAAGTGATTCCACACATAGTAATGGCATAATGCAATCAACAATGTATGCATAAACCCCAATTAGTGGAAACTGAGTTGAGAAATTCCATTAACATGAGTATAACTTTTCCAATTCATTATTTATTTTAATAAATAATAAACACAGGTTAATTTCTACTTCATTCAGAACCTTTAATTTTTTTTATTTTATTTATATAACTTATTACCTTGTTATAGTAATTAGTTAAATACTTGAGTTCATATCAGACATTTTTTCAATGTTCTGTATTTGAGTAAAAATTGAACCTGTTTTGATGAAAATTATCCATGTGGTCATAATTAAATTATATTTGGAATATTATTCATAAGTTAAATATCATATATATCAAGTATATATGTATTTATTATGTTCATAATATTTGGATATAAGATATTAAATTCACTGTTCATGGAGACGATAAGTCGTATCTACACATGGATGCTACATTTAATTTAGTGTCCTAATAAACGAATGGAAAATAAATTATATATAGTTATAGTATAATTACATTATAAAAGATATGTTATATATGTTACATGTGTTCATTAACACCATATTTTATACATTCCATGTATGGAATTAACAATTCATATCACGTTGAGGGGGCGATAGTCCGCACTTCCTTAAAAGGAATTATTGTATTTACACATTATAGAAAGCATAAAGGTATGTTGTAAATAAAAATTATAGAAGAATAAAAGTAATATAAATATAATCTATATCATATATAAATACAGTTTTATCATAATTTCCACCTTGATAGGAGGTAGGAGAGAAGTGAAAAATCATCATTTTGTGAGGTAGTATTTCACCGTACACCGAAATAACATATTCATATCCATTAGATAGAGGTGTGTGTAAATGTACTTAGAATACATCTCATGAAATCATACTAGTATATTGGGGATAATATTATTGTTTTTAATAGTTGAATAATAATAACATAGGGAGTAGAGAAGGAAAATAATTTTAAGGAACTTGAGAGAAGTCATTACCTCTAAATCTAGAAACATTTTTGATTTGATCCAAAAAGCAGTCTTGAATTGGATTCATCCCAAGGTATGTTTTTTAAGTAGAAATAATGGATGTTAGGAGTTTATTTTAGAATAATCTATATGATCCTTGGGGTATTGAGAGGTGTGAGTTAGTGGGTAGTGGTGGTGGCCTTTTATAAGAAGGAGGAGGGGACCTTTAGGAAAGTTTTGAAATATTATTGTATTATAAAATGATTTTCAAATAATAATAGCTAAAAATTGATCTAAATAGAGGATAAGTTATGTACGGGTATATATCCTCTCAATGATTATGTTTTAGACAAGTTTAGTTCATAAAAGAAACCATATTTTTAACATTAACCATTAGTTAAAAGAATTAACTCTCAATGGGTTTTCATTTATTTTTAAAATATATTGTTACTGTATTTACTATAATATGAAAATTGAATAATAAGTGGATAAATAATTATTTTTTAACATTATAGAAAATATTTGGACAAATATTAAATTTTAAATACTATTATATCAATTAATAACATAGTATTTATTTTAAAGACACATTTATGTCAATTTTGACACTACCTAGTAATAGATTTTTGTTAAAAGAATAAAAAGGATTACATAGAGAGAAAACACATTTAATAAAATATAATATGTAATAATCATTTATAAATTTTTTGTATATAATAAAAATGATCAAATTAATTTTATATTACTATTTATAAAATCATTAATTTGAATCATTCATTAATAAAGTAGTCCCATCATCACATTTGTGTCATAAAAAAATTAATTTTTTTAATCTCTAAAGATTATAATTTTAACACCATGATATATGAAATATTTTAACTTTTCTAATTAATATATATTTTTATATATATCAGGTATATTACTATATATTAATTTTTTTATTAAAAGATACATGTTTGTGTCAAATTTCCCTTTTATTTAAATATAAAATTATTAAATGTCATTTTCCCTCCCAAGTGAATCCTAAATGAAAATACTTCGAACTAAAGATTCTAATGGTCAGAAATATCTCATACAATTAGATTAGGACATGTTTGAGGGAAGTTTTATATAATTATAATATTTTTTTCTTACCCTTATTTACTTAATTTACCCTTTAACCATGGTAAATAGAAAAATTACTAAAGTCACTATTCATAATGCCCTAATATAAAAGGTACATATTTAAAAAATTTGTACCATATGATTCAAAATATGGAATCAATTTTTTCAAATTAAAAACTTTGAAATTTTAATAATTAATTTAAAATTAAGTCCCATTGTCAAAACCATAAAGTGTGTTTTTAGAAGTAAAAACTACAAAAAAGAATGACATGAGTTTATATCCAATTTCAATGTCAAATTACTTATAATGACCAACATTAGATTAAATGACAAAAATATATTCCATTTATATTTTAGAAATATTAAATAATATGATTTAACAATATAAATTATCTTAGTGAAAATAATTCATTTAAAATTTAGTGGATTTTTACTTTTCATCAAAAAATGATATTAATAATAAAAATACAAAAAATTAATCCAAAGTAAATTTTTATGTCCCACTTCCAAACAATAATATTGTAGTCCAAAACATAACATATGATGGTGTCAAAAAATAAATTTATAAATGTTTCTCCATTAAATGGTGGTAAAACTCCATTATTAGAAAAATAATTCTTTCATCAAAAAATTGAATTTGTTCTTATATCAAAGCCAAAAAAAATATAATTTGAATTTAAAACATTAAATTGATTATATAGAATATATTTTTCATTAAATAAAAATCCATTAAGGGTGATATGATTTTGCAAATAGAATTATTCGCTTTTTAACTAGATTTTCATAAAAACACATCATTTATATTCAATTGGATTATTCATTTTCATTTATAATAAATTTTTTAACCAATGAAACATTATTTAAACATGTTTATACAATATTAAAATAATTCAATTGATAATATCAACTCCTTCCATTCCAAATGATAAGTTATAATGGTAAAATTTAAATAATTATATTTATTTGATTGTCTAATCTCGATGTACTATATCATTTAAGCAATTGAACATAGTGTTTATTTCTAAAAACTTTGGATGTTACACCACTATCTGTTTTTGGAGATTTCATCCTCACAATTTTAAAATTTTTCATGGTAACATCATTTAAAAAATCCTGCATTGGAAAAAGGGTTATACTATCTCATTAAAAGGAAGAAAGAGAAGTACAAAGGTCCCTCGAGATAACACATACTAGGTTTAAATGTAAGAAATCGTTGATATGGATGAATAAATACATTTCATGTTCTGATGGAGAGTGATAGAAAACATAATTTTCAGAAATTTGACAACTATAAATCAATAAAAATTTTATGGGTTAAACTGTCTTTTATTTCCCAATTTAAAAAGTAATCATTAAACATTTTTGTTTTAATGTGCTTTTCATAATGTAGAGGAATTATTTTACTATAGAGAATAAGTACATTATGAAACATACTTATTTTTCATTTATAGTTTCATCCTTTAATAAATATCTCCTAAAAACTCATATTTTCTCTAAATGATGAGTATTCAGGATGACTTGGTTACACCTGTAGTGCTAGAATCAACTTCTAGAGAACTGATAATAGATAAAAGTTTAACTACATACTTCCAATGTCTTTACACATTAACCCAAAACCACTATGGATAGAAAAAAAATATATAACCCCCTAAAAATAATAATCATTTTTAAATTGAAATAGTACTCTTAAACTCTAAAATTGATGAAACAATACCCAAAGTTCAACAAAGACCATTCAATAAACAATTGTCTCTAAAATTATTCAATATAATCTAATATACAATTGACACCAAAAATTAAAATGTATTTTCTCTCAATGTATTCCACGATAAATCTTAACATTTATCCTCAAATAACATTGACTACTCTTAAAGTATCATATTTCAGCATAAATAACCTAATCAAATATTCTCCATTATATGTTCATCATTTCCATAAATAACCTAAATCACTATATGTCCACAATAAAAATATATATTATTCCAAAATAAAATTTCCCCATTACTCCTCAAATGAAAACCCATAATATTCAATTTTCCTTAGGCATATAGTGTTCCTAAATCATAGAACGTCTTCCAAAATAACATTTTTCACTTCATCACCAAATAAATTTCCTACATAAAGATATAATTTTTTTAAAAAATTAGTTCCCAAATCAAAAATATTCTTGATCCCTAAAATAATTTAACTATTAATTAATACTTCGATTCACATAGCCTTTCAAAATGTGTCGGGTTTTCACCCATCCTGCTGGTTGTCCCTTTTATAAAACTCAAAAATTACCCTAACAGATTTTAACCTCAATGGCTATCTTATAACTCTCATTTTAATCCAAAATCATAATGAACTCAATATCATAATTCATAAAGTCATATATATTGATATTTTTTTGATTTCACCCCCACATAGTAAAATTAATCTTTTCCGAAAGAAAGTACACCATTCCATGATAGTGGTGTCCACCAGGTTTCATCGTTATCTTATTCACATAGATAAATTGTCCACCCATTGGAGAGATGATTTATAAGACTATAAAAGTAATTTTATTCTTTTATCAAAATAATCCTTGTACATCATAGGTTATATGGGTGATCAAAGAAAAATAGTTTCGAAAAATTCTCTTGTATGACATATAAATTCAAAATATCTAAAAAAACATGATTTTCATAAAATATTCAGACTGAGTATGAGTTGAAAATTTCAATAAATGGTATGTTTAAAATATAATAAGTATGTTCTGAAAGGCAATATTTTAAAAGAAAATTTAAATTGGATGTGAAAGGGTCTCCTTATTTAGCACCATACTTTACATCATAATATGATTTAAAATATTGTGATAAGTTATAAATTTTTAAAATGACTTGATAATATTTTTACATCTTGAAAATATGAAAATATTGATAAAATGTGATTTAATTAAATAAAACACATGAACTATGATGGTATCGATGTATAGTGGAGGTGTTTGAAATATCAAACAACTTATTGCAATTGAGTTGTCTGCTAGAAAAAGTTGTACAATCACCCGAACATGAATTTTAAATAATTATTGAGAGCATGTCATCAAGGAGAGATAAGAATATTGTCCGTGATCTTCCTCCTACCATTTTTAACTGACTATCCTTTATCTGAAAAAGTTATAAAAATTATTTAACTGAATGAATAGTCATAGAGACTTACCATGTGGTTATCCGAAACTCAGAATCCCTAAAACTGTCTAAACCATCCTCTAATAAAAACTGTAATTCCTCAGAATAAAAAATTATTTAATCTTGAGAGAAGTCAAAAATTTAATTTAATTTACTTAGAGGATCTTTCATGTTCATAGATTTAGAAAATTGGTCCATAAATCATAAAATCAACATAAATATTATAATTAGACACCTCTACTCACTATACATTTTTTCATAAAATTAAAACACATTAAAAATAATCATGCAGTCATTTCATGTTTAAATAGAATGACTTTTCCATGATCCCTTCCCTGAATATATTCTTATTTATGTCCTATGAAAAACATTTCAAAACATTATATGATCATAAAAAATCTCAGTAAGGGACACACAATTAAAGAAATATTTTAGACTTATTAAAACCATGAATAATTTATGAAAAGTAATACTTTTACCCTTAGTAAATATAATTCACTTAATATAAGATCATTTCTTACCCCTATTTAAAAAAGGATAACCATAAAACCATAGAAATAAACATATATCATATAAAGGTACATTGGCACACAAACATAGCTAAATGGAATAACCATACAGTCGATTTCTACACATATCACTAAATGGAATAACCATACAACCTTCTTAAAAACCCAATGAATTAGAGGTTATAATATAACCACCCATCCTTGTTATATCACAGAACCATATATCAATTTTCTTATCAAATAACCATGTTTCATTGGTTTATCACGTAACCACCAATCTAATTTCTATGTACCATTATATAAGAACAACATATAAAAGATTTCAATTATCAACATTTCACTTATAATATTTCATTTGTAGTAATAAGAAATCATTTCAAGATATTGAAATATTAAATCCACATTAGAAATTATTTTCAATACCAAAACACCCAAAAAGGTAATAACCAATTTATTTTTCTTTTAAAACTGTAAGTATTATAGAGGAATCCAAATATAAAATAACGGTTATGGAGGCGGCAAGGTCATTATCACTGAATACATTAAAAAAATACATGTTTTCATTTATTAAAATGATTTATATAAAAAATATTCCCTTTTAATGAAATTAAAAGTCAATGATATTTATTATACACCGTATAAAACAAGGATTTTTACCTTATCCAAATATTCCTCAGTAAAAGGATATTGAGATGAAGTCCCTTACAAAGATCATACCATTTTATTAAGGATTAATCAACGACATAATTATGTGTGACAAATACAAACACAATAAATATAAGTGGATATTAAGTGTAAAACAAATATATATCTTTCACACATATTCTAGAAAAATTGAAATGAATGACATGGATATTTAATACAATGAATATAGATTGAGTTATGGTTTCCCCTACAAAGTTCATATAAATGGAGTAAGAATTAAAAAATGGGGTGATTATGTGTAAAAACAGTACATCCACACAATGATAAGTGAAATACAAAACAAAAATAAATAAACAATTATCCCACACATAATCTTGGAAAAAATATTGTCAAATAATTATGCATAAACCCCAATGAACAAGTCATATAACATTGAGGGGGTGATGGTCCTAACATTCTGAAATGAAATTATGATTTTTAATTATTAGGGAAATCATAATGGAATGTTGTATATAAAAATAATAGAATCAAATAGGTAATATAAATATTATATATATCATATATAAATACAATGCCCTTATAATGGCCAACATGATATGATGTAGTAGAAAATTGTACAATCATCATTTAGTCAGATAGTAATTCATTGTACATTGATAAAGAATGTTCATATCCCTTAAATGGAGGTGTTTGTAAGTATAGTAATAATAATTCACATAAAAAAACCCAATATATTTAGTATAATGTTGTTGTTATGTAATCTCAGAAAAAGAAGAGCATAGGGACTGGGGAAGGAAAATAAAGGGAAGGAACTTGAGATAAGATGTTACCTCTAAATCGGGTAACTTCTTTGGACTTGAGAAAAAATAAATTATTGAATGTCCTTCTGACCATGGTAATGATTCTAGGTAGAAGGTATAGATTTTGGGAGAATATTTTAGGAGAAACTTAATGAGACAAGGTGCATGATAAGTGTGAGTAAGCTGGTATAGGTGGTGGCCTTTTATAAGAGTGATGAGGGGCTCTTTAAGAAGGTTTTGATATATAATTTTATTATAAAATTATTTTCGAATTATAATTTCTCCAAAGTGATAAAATTATATTATAATATGAGGGGATGTCAACAAACTCACAACCAATAGGTTTTAGACAAGATTAGGTCCTAAAATTAACCTTATTTTTTAGCTTTAACCCATAGTTAAAAATATAACTCTTAGCATGTCATCTTGTATTTTTAGAATATATGGTTACTATAGTTACTATAAAATAAAAATATAACCATAAGTGGACAATTAATGAAATTTATATCATTATATAAGTATTTTTTCCTAATATTAGACTTGTAGGACTATTATATAATCTAAAAAATAGTGATTTAAAAAAAAAACTAATTTATGTCAATTCTGAAACTATTTAGTGATTGATTTTTTTAAAGTCATAAAGACTTAATTACCTCGAAATAAAAGAATTAAATAGAAGACAATATGTCATAATAATCAAGAAAATTGGTGTATGGAATTAAAATTATCAAATTGCATTTATTTTAATATTTATAATATCATTTATTTGAATATTTTATTAATTACGTATCCACCGCATCATCATTGTGTCACAAATAAATTTACTTATTTAATGTCTAAAATTTATAAGTAAAATACCATGATGTGGGAAATGTTTTCAGATTTATAATTACTATTTAGTTTTATAGATATAATTAATATAACCCTATATTAAAATTTAGTTATTAAAAGATACATGTTTATGTTATATTTCCTTTTAGTTAAATAAAAAATTATAAAATGTCACATTCACACCCAAGTTGCTACAACATTCCAATGCATCAGCCTAAGGATTCTCATGTTCATAAATATCTCATCCAATAGTATTATAACACGTTCTATGGTAGTTTTAAATTATTATAATATTATTTTTACACTTATTTACATAATTTACCCTTGAACCGTGGTAAATAAATATAATTACTAATGTTACTATTCATAATATCAAAAACTAAAAGGTACCTATTAATTTTATTTTAGAAATTATGATTCCAAATATGGAATCAATATTTTAAAATTCAAAAAACAAAAATACTGTAAAACAATATTTTTAAAAAGGGTTCTCCATCAAATGCAGTAAAACAAAATTTTTAGAAAAATAATTCTTTTATGGGAAAAATTGATTTATGTGTATATAATATCAATAAAAAATATAATATGATGTTAATAATTAAATTGAATATATAAAATATATTTTTATTTGAATAAAAATCCTTAATGTGTGGTATGATTTTATAAACACAATTATTCCCTTTTTTAATTGGTTTTCATAAAAAAACATTATTTATACTCGATTGGTTTTTGATTTCCATTTCAAATAAATTTTTTAATTAATGATTCATTATATAAATATTTGTAAACAATATTTCAATAATTTAGTTTATACTATTCATTAACTCCATTCCAACGACTAGTTTATAATGGTAATTTTTAAATAATAATATTTAGTTGTTTGTTTAAGCTCGATGTTGCCTATAAGGTATGCTATTTTAAATAATATTTATTTCTTAGAACTCCGTATGTTATGAAAAAGTATTATGGCACTAAATTCTGAGACTCTATAATGATTTTTTCATTATAAATCAAGGTTATAATAGTTTCATTAATCAATATTAATAAATAATTCATTTTTCCGAAATATTTGATATATTGTATGATATGATGCCCTATAGGATGAAAAACTTGTATGTGAAAAAAATGATCATGTTTGGGAGGCATAATGAAACATAATTTTTAACGATCTAATGCCTCCACCTCATAATCATTGTAATTTTAAACATTATTAATTATATAATCTTTCACCATTATTAATATAATAGAGGAAACCTCACTTGAAATAATAGAACCTCTAAAAGAGTATATATCAAAAATGAAAATGAATATAATATCCTTAATTTTTTGAGATGAAAGGATATCTATCAACAATTTCTAACCTAATTTTGAAACTGAAAAAAATCACCATAAAATTTATATTTTACTAACTTTTATCATTCTATATATATTAGTATGTTATCAAATGATTATTTTTTCAAATAGAGAAATAATATTTTTTAGAAGGAACTATATTTAATAATCTAAGAAACATGTTTTGAAAAATCATATGTATGTTTACATAATTCAAGGGATGATGAAAAAAAATTCTAGAAGTTAAAATTATAATGTATTTTTTGATGAATCTATATGAATACTATCAGAAAAAATTAATTCATTGGAAAAAGAAAATTTTTTAGTTGATAATAAATTTTTATTCTAACCAAATGAAATCTAGATACATTGTAATAGTGTATAATCTTATAGCATCATAAAAATTTGGTGAGATGAATTCTTTCATGTAAAGAAGGAGTTTTTTGTGGCTGTTGGAACCAAATTTTTTATTTATGGACATTACTACCAAGAATATTCTTATAAATAGATACATAATTTAGGGAAGAGGTAACATTTTCAACCAACATTATCTTGAGTTAAAATGATGATTTTATAAAATATTATTACTTTTTTATCTCTTTGGTATAATATTTTTTGGATTTATTGTCATTAGGAATAATATAAGGAATAGTTTTTTAATGGCTTAAGAATTTTTGAATTTGTAATTATATATCTAATTTTTATGATCATGGGAATTTGGGGATAGGAATTTAGAGGTGTGTCTGATCTTTCTTCTCTAGAGATTATAGTGAAAGGAATTTAGATCTATGTTTAATCATTATATTGAGTTATTAGATATTACATGAAATTAAACTGTTATGGTTAAGTGAAAAACATGGATACCCAAATCATGGGTATGTGAATTCTTTTTCACATATGGTTATTGTGTGGAAATATTTTATAAGTATTTTCTAATTAATTATTAATATCTTTATAATATATTTTATAACTCGTATTTATGAGTTTTGTAATTCCTATGTGTATTACTTATAGATTTTTTTTCTTATGTAACAAACATTTAGTAACTCTGAATTTATATTAAGTATGGATCAATGTATTCTAGATATCTTTTAATAAATGTCAATAATGTTCTTTTAATTACCTATTTTATGAGGATATGTAAAATAGTTTTTTTATTTTAAAAATTAAATTTCACCCCCACTTTTGTAGTTAATGGAATACACTTTAGACCCTAAAAAATTTACTCTATTAGGTGCTAACACCTCTTCCAAGCCTCTCCACCTTCAAAATAAGGTTTTTCATTCTTATTTATAATGACATATGATAAATTTAATGCATATTCTAGTTTCCTTTTTATTTGTGTGATTCACTTACCAAAATTAACTATGAAATCTCTTTATTAACATAGTTAGTTTCTAACTATTTTTCAAGATCAAAATCCACAAGATACATGGATTTGACGTTGGGACAGAATAAAAGACCGCTAGATTATTATCAATATGGTTAATATAACTATAAATATACATAATTTAGATATTCTCCATTTCATTGGAAAATGAAAAACCATTTCAATTTTAGAAAAATATTCATCTTCACAAGAACTCCCTCCATAACTACCCATGCCTCAAGAGTCCACCATTTTTTTAAATTTTTTTTAAATGAGATAAAAATTTAATATGAAACTAGCTCCAAACTCAATTCGTATTAATAATAATTGGGAAATGGTATAATGACATACTGGGGATATGGGTGACTTGAATGAAAGGAAGTATAACTATCGACAACTAATGCCCTATAAATCTATTAGGTCATTCCAAAACCCTAATACTCTTTAAAGATACCTCAAACAATGTTAATGAGATTCCAATATAACCCAAATATGTTAAAACTATAAAACACAAAAAAAAATCATGAAAGTATTACATAAAATGAGGACTAAAAACAAAACATCTATTTCATTAGGGAGAATAATTTCATTTAAATTCCACAACCAATAAGCGGTATGAAATGTAAATATCCACAAAACTTATTAGAGGACATGATATCCATTTTTTTAGATTAGATTAGCCATGAAATACCACCATATTACTAAATAAAATTGAAAATATTATTTTTATTGTAATTTATAATTTTATGAACCAATTTATCATTTCAAAGAAGGAATAAACAACATTCATAACACTTTCATCCAATATGATACATTGGAATTCCATTTTAGATGTTAATCTGATTAGATACATTGATTACAATATGGCTTTAGATATAAAAACCACATTATAGATGTATTTTGATAACAAAAAATGAAGTGACATAACTGTACATCTATTTCCAAGACCACAATAGATCTATCCCACAAAATTAATTGAATAAAGTGGAAGATATATTCATTAGTGAAATTAATGTAGGTGAAATAGATCTAATGAATAAGATGGATATAAGAAAATATCTGAAAAATTAGAAAAGAAAAATTGATAAACCAGACAAAATATAATCAACAAGTTGGTGAGATATATATGATGAGTCCTCACATCTAGGAAATCATATAATCCAATAAAAATAATGAAGGATTCAATCCAACGAGGCCATCAAATTGAAAATACCTATTTATGTATTAGATGAGATGATGCCTCATTGAGAGAGTGAATTATAGTTCCAAATATCAATATTTCCTAAACACCAATGAATAATAAAAAATTATATGGAAGAAATCATCTAAAATCCCATATGAATTAATTTGAGGAAGTCAAATCCTACTTAAAAACAAATTCCAGAGATTTCAATCTATGAAATCTGCTGAAATAGCCTCAACGATGATGATGAAAAGAAAACATATGACCTAGAAGTAGGCTAACCTACCACACTAATAAAACAAATACAAAACTAAGTATCTGAATTATAATATGGGATAGAAAAATGAACTAACTGGTGAAAAAACCACATGAAAACCCATGCAAGAAGTCTATCACAACAGACAAAATAAAATGTGATTTTGTAGATACATTTCAAGTATTCCTTAATGAAAATTTCCATATAAATATGAAAAATATTTAATCAACCCTTTTCTATATCATAAATCATTAATAAAAACAAATATAATGAGTCATAATTTTTTTTTAAAATATTAAATTAAAAAAGAATTTCTTTATTATAAAATAACCTATTTACTAAATATTAAATTTTATTTATTACCCATTAAATAGTTATGAAACAAAATTAGTATCATTTTTTCAAAAATATATTATATAAAATTTCCTTTAGATATTTTATTTATCTTTATCACGAAAAAAAAATTTAAAATTGACCTTGAAATATTAAGAAACAAACAAAAAATAAAAAAATTAGATCAGACACTTCATGAACACAAATTAGTATAGCATAAAATTATTAATAATTGTAAAATATATGGAATTTGTTTTCATTGAATTTTCTTAAAATTAAATCCCTTTCACGTGAATACGTATGTTCTTTTTTATTAAATCATAAAAAACACATTATTTAACCACATTGACAAATACTTGACTATATGAATCCCTATATATAAAAAGGTAATTTAAGTATCATAATTCAATTAGTGAAAGTGTTAGGATCTCAATTTTTAACAAAATTAAGAATTCAATGATTTCAAAATTTAACTTCCACTAACTCCATAGATATTCAAACATCATACATCAATATATAATTTGTTTAATAGTTCACAACATTATTATTCACCCAGAGAAAAATATTGGTTATATATTTAATATAAAATAATGTTTATTCATACTAGATCTATTAATATCATGTTTTATATAAGGCATAAGTTATAATGTTTTTTACTTTTTACAGTAATTGAGGTAAAACATAAATTCAAAATTTAAAATTTTATTCTTCATGAAATAAAAATATTGAATATTGGGATCACCAATTTTTTTAATTGTAATAATAAATCTCATTATCTCTCTAGATGAATCAATTAAAAAATAATTGAATGAATTATGATATGTGTCTACTTAGGATAATAATATATTTATTATACACTTTTTATACATACAAATCATCCACTTGATATATTAACACATGTTCTTGTTGTAATAATAATTTTTATCAACTATTATTACTATAAATGATTTAATGTGGTCACATTTAGAAAAAGTATCAAATTATTATTATATAATGATAATATAATAAAAATTAATCTAAAAACTGTTTATACATTTATGAAATATATGTATATATATTTTTTATAAATATAAATATTTTTAAACCAAATAGTATTAATAAAAAAAATGGATGGATGGAAATTATATAACCTAAGAGTATGAGGTTGAGGTTAAAGAGTTCACAATTTTTGAAAAACATAATTGAAATGGACCATATAAAATCATTTTATGTGTTTAAATTGTTTTTATTGAAGATTTATTTTTCAAGAGGTCTTGGAAAAATAATTTATCTCTCACTTAACAGATTAATGTTATAAATGGTGTAATAAACATAGGTTTGAGCTAAATATATGGATTTCATTATATTTCAGAAACTATAGATTATAATTATTCTCATAGTAATTAAATGAAAATAAATTTTTTATATAGACTCTATTATTTTCCAAAGTTGTTTAAGGAGATAAAGAGTTAGGTAATGATACCACAATATGTTGTTTGTACAAAATATATAATTCCATCATCCAAACTGAAGCTATATAATTTTAAAGATTGAAATTTATGGATATAAAGTATATTTATATAACTAATTTCTCTCTTGAATGACATGTTACTATATAATATTGGATTTCTTAATGTACTGATTATATTAAATGAATTATATTTTTAATGCATATGATCAGTAAAAGAATACATGCATGTCCAATTTTTGTATATTGTTTATCAAGGATCATGAATCACTCATAAAATCCCATATGTTTGGTTTGTCTCCATATGAGAAAGATGAATCACGTACTCCAATAGATAGGTTTTTTTCTAATCATTTTGTTGGTTTAGATCACTATATGGTAGTGATGATACTACAATATAGTTTACATGGAATATAGATGCAAGAATTCATGATGTGAATCATTATTAGATAATAATATATCCTTAAAAGAATAAAATATATCCTGATTATATATAATTTTGATATGCTTTGAGAAACCCATGTCTTGTTGTATCAATAGATTTAATAAAATCTTTAATTGTTCAAAAAATCCCTTATAGAAAACATAATGTGATATTGTTAAATTATACCAGACCATAATTGTAATGTTTGTATAACTAATAAATTTTATTTTATATATTTATATCAGAAAAAAATTCATCATTTAATGATAGTTGTGTTTATTTATAACCATTGGGTGGTGTTTCAAAATTATACGGGCTTCATTTGTTATGTTTTTTATCATGTAAAAGAATATTTAAGGTTGAGATTCATGATTTTTGTGAAGAAAAATGACATTGTTTATTAGGAAAATTTTGTATGATATATCATTTTATAACTACTAGGGTGTCCCAGTTTTGAATATGGTGGTACATGCTCATTTATTTTGAAACATTACATGATTAAATTTCTTCATAAAAACATATAATTGTTTACCCAAATAACATAAAAAAATCATGAGCATTATTATTCAATGGGAATACACAAGAAGATAAAACCCCATGTCTATTGTGATGAGATAAAAAAAAGAGATATTAAAGGCTATTGTCAGTATTTTTTTCAAACACTTTTGAAAATACCATATAAAATCCATTTGAAAAAGAGATGAGTTTAGTTTTTGATTAATTTTTAGGAATTTTTTGTATGTCATAAATTTTCTTAATGTACGGTGGGTAAAAAAAATTTATATGATCGGGTCTTCAAAACATTAAAAAATTCACTTAAAAACGAAAATATAATTAAGGATAAATTGAAAAAGATTAACATGGATATAAGGAATTATTAAGCACTAGTTATGGGTTCTATATGGGTTTTTATTCCTCTAATGGTTTACAATCTCTCCAATAAAGAGATATTTTATTTTTACAACTTATTTAATGGTGTATATTTTCTCTTAAAATGTTAATAAAATACAAATATTATATATTTTTATTACTAGTTTTAATTAAAAGGTATTAAAATAACATGGCTATAATGTTTTTGAATTATGATTCATTATATATGAAAATATATAACACACACTTACAAGTATTTTCTTCTTATTCAATGTTATATGTAGTAATGTCACCGACTCAGTGACATTACCAACGTTCAAAACAAATTACTAACTAATTATGTATATTTGGGATGTTTCTTACACACTAAATCAGTATATATTGTATCACTTGATGGTTCACTTGGTTATAGAGATATGCTAGTCGGGTCCTCTACATTATAAATGGATGTTCCCCAATGATCATTGTAATAATATTTTCAATGGGTAGGTTAAAATTAAAATCCATAAATATGTTTATATTTAATGTGATATATTATTGATGAATCAATTGATTTTTTATTGACTAACAATTTTATGTAGATAATATTATTCTATTAAAATGATATAAAATGGGTTCCATGTGGGTGAAGTATTTAGCAATAGTGATGTTTTAAAAATTACCATAATTGAGATTGTGTATATTCACCTTAACATATTACATGACAATATAGAGGTTTCACCATATATTGAATCTATTAAAACATATTATTATTCAATTTAGTCTATCAAAGGCTAAAATATTGATATCAAATAAAAATAAGTAATATTATAGAGGATGGTCCCAACACCATACTTTTTAGTATCCATTTGAAAATCCAAATTCACTTTTAAAATAAATTTGAGATCAAAATTGAGGAAATGAAATACATTTATTAACATAAAATGAATATATAATGTACTATTATACATTATATAAATAATAAAAGTATGAATATTGTATAATACAAAAAATAGATGATTTACCCTTATAGTAGAAGTGATTTATCTATTTGGTCCTAAATGAAGGACTCTATTTTTTGTTATTATGTCACACATTATCATTATAATGAATCATCCTTAAATACTACATAATCATGATTTTTGATCAAGAATATAATTTATTTCACATTGAGGATCTTTTAGGTTTAGAGTCTTAGAGAATTAGAATATAACTAGTACATTACATATCAAATATTACAAAGTAGACACTTATAATCTATCCAAAATTTATCACAATAATAAAAAACCTTAAATAATTAAAAATTATTTTCTTATTAAAAATATTATTGTATTATTCTGTTCTCTTATGATTCCTTATACCCTAAGAAAAAAATTTCTAATCACATGGGATGAGCATAAAAACCTCTGCGAGGGATAAAAAATAAGGAAAGATAAAATTAGTCTATGAATACATATAATTAAATGATATTATACTTTTCACTCATAAAACATAAAATACTTATCTTACTTCATGTAATCATAATATTTCTACAAAACTACATATAAATAATAAAACATAAAGGTATATTGTGGTATCCATATCATACTAAAATTTTAGTTTTCACAGCTATATAGGTAATAACATTCATGGGTACATTTGGAATTCCCATCACATTATATTACAAATATTTATTAAGAAAATCATTATCATTTACCTCTGTCATGTTACCCAATGCATTAGAGTGCTATCTCTGGCTCAACCACCCTCAGTTTATCATGGAACCACCCATTTTAATATACAATTCCCAAGAACCATATCAAAATCATAACATATTAACAAGTATAAAATAAAAATAACATTCCCACATTTCCAACAAAATATATTTATATAATCAATTAATTTAAAACATTCAAAAATAAGAGTTTTGAATCAAAGTGTCCCATACCACTATTAAACTTATGAAAGGAATTTAAACATAAAAAAATCATGTCCATATGAATAAATACTTAAAACAATTTTTAAACATCTACATTATTGAGAAATATTTAGAAGAATAAATCTTTTAAACATTGAAAATGAGGTTTTAATTAAAGAGTCCCTTACCACTTGAGAATATACCCGTACAAAAATAATTAATGATTTTTTTAAAAAAATCATATAATATCCTGAGAATAAATATATTCATGATATAATATGTCAAAGGTTGGCATATAGACCATACAAAATTGATTTGGTTCATAACAACAAATAAGTATCAACGGAATGTAAATTGATATGAAATATCTTATAAAATCATATCATTAGATTAATGATAAATAAATGATATCATTATTTTTGAAAAATAAAAATACACCTAATATAATTGGGTATTCAGTGTGAAATAATAATTTTTAATTCACACATACTCTTGAAAAAAAACCAATGACATTGATATATAACTCAATGAATGGAGATTGAGGTAAGATTTACCTTAAAAATACAATTTTGTCAATAATGTAGCTTGATTGAGTGTATTCACTATAAATAATCATAAGGAAAGTATAAATACATGATAAGATATAAAAATTCATTTCTCACATAATCATATCATGACATAGTCAAGAAGTATAAGATTAACCCAAAGAATGGAAATTGGGATTAGAAGTACACTTTCCTTGAATCCGACTTATCACATTGATTCATTAGATTTTTAAATAATAAAAAAATATAATATATACTTACATAAGAACATTTTTAAATTTTATTATTCATTTTATATCATTTATTACCTTGTTTTAATAATTAGATAATTATTTGAGTTTATATCAGACATTTTGTTGAGGTTTTGTACTATCGCCAAAAAATGAACTTGTTTTGATTAAAATTATATATGTGGTTATAATTCCATCATCGAAATAATGATATTAATTATTTAAATATCATATATATCTGGAATATATGTATTTATAATATTCCATAATATTTGGAGTTATGAAATGAAATGCATCGTTCATGGAGATTATAGGTCGTATGTACACATGAACGCTACTTTCATTTCATTGTCATATTGAAGGCGTTAAACCTAAATGATATATAGGTATATTATAATTACATTATAATATATATGTTTTATATGTTAAATAATTTCATTAATTCCATCCTTTATACATTCCATGAATGTCATGAATGAGTCATATAACATTTAGGGGGAGATTGTCCGCACTTCTTGAAATGAAATTATTGTATTTACTCATTATGGAAAGAATAATGTTATTTTGTAAATTAAAATCTCAGAAGAATAAAAAAATATAAATATAATATATATTATATATAAATATATTTCCATCATAATGGACACCATGATAGTTGGTAGGAGAAAATTGAAGAACCATCGTTTCGTGAGACAATAGTTAATCGAACACAAAAAAAATATGTTCATATCCATTAGATAGAGGTGTGTGTAAATGTTGTTAGAATCACTTTCTTAAATAAATACTAGTATATTCAGGATACTAGTTTTTTATGTAATCATATAATAATAAGAGCATTGGGAGTGATGAAAGAAAATAAATTAAAGGAACTTGAGAGAAGATATTTCCTCCAAATCGGGTAACTTTTTTTTCACATGAGTGAAAAGGCTTTCATGAATTTACATTTTCCCAAGGTAGGGATTATATAAGTAATGGAGGTATGTTGGGAGATTTTTTGGGGTGATGTTGGGTAGGAAATGGGGATTGAGTTGTGTGAGTAAGTCGGTAGAGGCAGTGGCCTTTTATAAGACTATGTAGGGGCACTTTAGGAATGTCTTGAAATATTAATTTATTTAATATTAAATTTCTATTAAAAATGGTCCAATACTCATTTAATTTTATGATAAGATGACTTTTGTTATAATACAAATAATCCATTATGTTTTATATATGTCTCGAATAATTTTTTATCCTTGTATTTTAGTTTTACCCTAATTTTACCCTTTTTAATCATATTGTTATATAATGTTATTTACATATTGTGGGATAATGTACTTACCATACCATGTAATAAGACCCACAAAAAAGACATTTATGACATAATTGGACTCAAATTAACCATTTGGATTAATCTTATATTTTTAGAAAGTTAATATCATTTAAGAAAATCTCATATATTTTTAGTTATTAATTATGTATATTTTGGACACTCTTCATAGATGATTTTTTTACAAATTCATAAAAAATGATTAAATCAAACCAAATTCATTAAATAAAATATAATATGTCCATATCATCATTAAAATTATTATATGGAATCAATGTAACCAAATTAATGTTATTTTAAAATATATAATATCATATATTTGAATCTGTCATTAATAAGCTAATCATTTCATTATCTTTCTGTCATATAGTAATATATTAATTTAAAATATATAAAATATAAATAAACTATCATGAGTTAGGAAAATTTATTATATTTCTATTTAATATTTATAGTCAAATATATCACATATTTTACCCCATATAATTTTTTTATTAAAAGACATATGTTTATGTTATAGTTTTCTTTACTTTAAATTAATTCTTGTATCACGTCATTATTACACCAATGTGGTTCCATGGAGTCCCAAAAATGACCAAAAGATGACCATGGATACAAATATCTCACCCAATAAGATTATGACATGTTTTAGGGTAGTTTAATATTATTATAATATCATTTGTTTACTAATATTTTATTTATTTACTCTTTAACCATGGTAAATAAAAATAATTTCTAAACATAATATTCACTATGTTAAAAAATAAAAGTTACCTATTTACCCAATTTAGACATTATGGTTCGAAATATTGAATCAATTTTTCTAAATTCAAAACATGTAATTGGCTGAAATTAATTTAATATTAATTCACATTGTCCAAATGATAAAATCAGTTTTCAAAGATTAAAAACCATCAAATGAATGACATGAATATATATCAAATTTCAATGTAAAATTACATAAAATGAATAAAATTGTATTTCATGATTAAAAGTTAATCCAATTAAACAAAGAAACCAATAAATAATATAATATAACTATATACATTAATTATATGAAAAGGCAGTTTTAAATAAAAATGCAATATTTTTCACTATTCTTAAAAATATGGATTTTATCATAAAAATACCACAATTTCAAGAAAAGTAAAATTTCATGTCCCTCTTCTATAACATATTTTTATGTAGCCAAAAAAATTTAAAAGTGACAAAAACTAGATTTAATAATTATTCTCCTTCAAAATGTGACAAAATGACATGTTAAAGTTATTAGGGTATTTTATGCTTTAATTTGAATTATTTGTCATTTTAACCCTCTAATATTTATTAAATAATTGTAAAATCATTTAAAAAAATTTAAATTAATCATATAATAAATTATGTTCATTCCCACTAATACAATGGCCTGGCGTTAACTACCATTTAAAATATTAATATTATTCATGTATTATTTTTCATTATAACTCAGTGTTGTGTGCAATTTAATATTTCAAAAAAAACATTGTTTCTTATCAGGTATACTATGTTACAATGTGTCCCCTGTATAAAAAAATTAATATTAAATTAAAAAATATTAATATATATGAAAATGTACTATTCTATAAATACATGGGTCATTATATCATTCCACCAATTTAGAAATTATTCCCTCACAATTTAACATTTGGGATAAGAAACATAATTGAAAATCCCACATAAGAAAATGAGTCAATAAAACTATCACATTAAAAAATGTAATATATGTATAGTGTTAACCTGAGATAAGATATAATAGGATTCCTTTAATTAAAACATGGATATGGAAGAAAATAGATCTCATGTATATTAATAATGATTCATAGAGAACTTGATCATGGAAATATAAACACCATAATACCATAAATTTGTGGTTGGGTAAAAGTATTTTGATTGGAGAAAGCCTATACAATTCTGCCTTAAGATCCATTTTATAGAGTTGAATAATTTTTTGTACTACCTATACTAAAATCATAATGAAATATTCTTACGTTGAAAGTATTATTTCATCCATTAATAAATATTTTCCACAAACTGATTCATTCTCCAAACGATGAGTATTCAAGACGACTTGGTCACACTTAAAGCACTAGAATCAACTTCTATAGAGTCACATAAACCACAGGTGATGAAATATATATTTCCCTTTAAATTATACATTAATAAAAACAAAAAATTGTTTGTACAAGATCAGATAATCCCCAAAAAAGAATATTCCTTTATAAGGAGATAGACTACTTTTAATCTCAAAAAAAAAACAAAACAAATAGTACATAATGTTCTGCAAAGGGATTTAAATAAACAATTATCCATAAAACCCTTCTTAATAATAAAAACTAAGATTGAAACCCAAAATTACCAAGGATTTGATGATATAGTCTTACATGATAAATCCAATCATTTATCTCGAAATAAAATTGACTACTCTTACAGTATCATACTTAAAAAATTAATTAACCTAATCACATGTTCTCTATGATAGGTTAATCCTTTCCATAATTTACTGAAATATCCATATTACCACACAAAAACATATATTATCCCAAAATTACAATCAACCATTAGTCCTAAAATAAAATCCCATAGTATTCTACTTTACATAGGCATATAGGGTTCCCAAAACAGCGAACGTCTTCTAAAATAAATTTATCACTTAATCACCAAATAATTTTCCTATACTATTTATATCTATTTTATAAAACATATTGTCACAAAATAAACTTATTATTAATCCATAAAATCATTTAATCTAAAAATGAATAATTCATACTAATTAAGGACTTCACTTAGGCTAATGGTAGGTAATAAATACCAATCACACTTCAATTTTTTGTTTGATTCCTATACCTTTTTCTAACAAGCTAGGTTATGACACGGTCTGCATGATGTATATTTTCAAAAAACTATATAAATTAATAAAATTAAAAAATTATATAAAATGCTCAAAAATAACCATAACATATTTTACCCTAATGGTTATCACATCCCTCACATTTTATATCCCAATAAATTTATAACCAATTATTTCATGAAAGGGGAATGTATCCAAAAATACAATAAGTCACCTTAATATTTCAGATCATAAATACTCGAAGGGGTTTCTATGACATTGAACATATGATCTACCTTGAAATTATAAACCCATGATGATATCCCTAACCCTTAATAAAACAATGTAATCTCCAATTTTTTTTAAACCTCTCATTGATACTATCTATTAGGCCCCCAACTTAAACACCAATTAATCTTGGGTTCTGTTCAAGAATTTACATTATTTCACATTTAGGATTTTTTTAGCTTTAGAGTTTAAATAATTAGGCTATAACTATTATATTACATCTCAAATAATTCAAAGTAGACAATTATAATCCATCAAATTTCTTCACAATAATAATACTCCGTAAATAAAAAAATAATTCATTTCTTGATAAAAATCATCTTTAATACTTCTTTTATTTAACCCTTCTATATAACCTATGATAAATATATAAAAAAACATAGTATGATAATAAAAATCTTAGTAAGGGATATAAAATAAATAAAGAAAACAATAGTCCATAAATACATAAAAATCAATGAAAACATATTTTTCACTCATATCACATAAACTAATCAGATTACATCATGTAATAATTATATTCCTATAAAAAATCACTGAAATTAGAAAACATTAAGGTAAATTATGGAATCCAGATCATACTTACCTTTTATATTTCATAGATTCATATGGAATAACCTTCATGGTTACGTTTGGTATACACCACTCAGTAAATTACCTTATTCTATTTGAAGAAACATTATTTTTTACCTTTTTCATGTTACCCTATGCATTAGAGAGATATAGATGGCTCATCCTCACTCGATTTATCATGGAACCACCCGTATACATAATTAATTCCCAAAAACATAACATAATCATAACATATGAACAAGAATAATGAAAAAATAACAGTTCCACATTGAAATCAAAAGATATCATTTTAAGATATTGGAATTATCAATTAATTTATAATATTCAAAAAGAAGAGTTTTGATTCAATGTGTCCCATAAAAAATTGATTTTTTATGGAATTTAAACTTTAACACAGTCATGTATATATAAATAAATCCTCAAAACAGTTTTTAAAACATAGACATTGATAAGTAATATTTAGAAAAATAAATCATTTAAATATTTAAATCGATGTTTCAGTGATAGAGTACCTTACCACACGAGAAAATACATGAATATAAATAATAAAATAAAAAAATTAATGAAAACAAATAATGTCATTAGAATAATGTTATTTGTGATATAGTATATCAAAGGGAAGTGTATACACCTTATAAAACTGAATTGGTGCATAAAAACAAATAAGTCTCAATTGAATGTAAATTGAGACAAAATCTCATAAAAAGATTATATAATTGGATTATGGATAAATAAATGAAATAATAATTCATGAAAAATATAAATACACCAAATATATGTGGGTATTCAGTGTATAAAAATTATATGTTATTTATAAATACTCTTGAAAAAACAAAACCAATGGCATGGATATTTAACTAAATTAATGTATATTGATTTATGATTTATCCTACAAAGTTAATTTTGTAAACAAAATAGATAAATTGTGTGTATTGCCAAGCAATTTCCATAAGGAAATTTTCAATTCAAGATAATATATCAAAATTCATTTATCACATAATCATATCATGTCATAGTGAAGAAGTGAAAGTTCAACCCAAGGAATGGAAATTGGGTTAATAATTTCCCTAACCTTGAATCTGACTTTTTCCATTCGTTCATTAATTTATTGCATTATAAACATATTAAAATTTCTACTTACATAATAAAATTTATAAAAGTTATTATATAATTTATATAACTTGTTACCATTTTTTAATAATTAGTAAATTATTTTATTTCATGTTGGACGTTTTGTTGATGTTTGGAACATGAGACAAAAATGAAGTTGTTTTGATTAAAATTGTCTATGTGGTCATAATTCAATGTTCTACAGATTTATATTCATGATTTAAATATAATATATATCTATTACATATATATTTATAATATTCCAAAACATTTGTATATATGAAATGAAATGCACCGTTCATGGTGACGGTAGGTTGTACATACACCTTAACCCTACTTTCATTTCTTTGTCTCATTAAAGGTGTGAATGTTAAATGATACATATGTATATTATAATTACATTATAATATCTATTATATATATGTAACGTATATAAATTAACTCAATTCATTATATGTCCCATGTATGGCATTAACGAATCATATCAGTTTGAAGGGGTGGTAGTTCGCACTTCTCAAATTAAATAATTGTATTTTCACATTATGGAAAGAATAAAGGTATGTTATAAATAATAATTTCCAAAGAATAGAGAAAATATAAATATAATATATATCATATATAAATTAAGTTCCATCGCAATGGCCAATATGAGTGGTGGTAGGAGAAAACTGAATAATCATCCTTTCGTGAGGTAGTAGTTCGCCATACACAGAAATTGTGTGTTCATATCAATTAGATGGAGGTGGTTTCAATTGTAGTTATAATAAATATCATAAAAGAATCCTATTATATTTTATATAATAGTTTTGTTTTTTAATTATCAAATAATATGATCATAGTTTCTAAATAGGGAAATTAAAAGAAAGAAACTTGAAAGGAGATATTACCTCTAAATCTGGTAACTGGTATTGATTTTAGGGAAAAAGATTTCATAAATTTCCTTCTGCCCAAGGTAAGGATTATAAGAGGAAGGAAGAGTTTTTGGTATCTTACTTGATAATAATATGGATGAGAAAAGTAGCTTTAGATGTGTGAGTAAGTGGTTAGTGGCAGATGTCTTTTATAAGAGGGGGGAGGGGGCACTATTAAAAAGTCATGAAATATTAATTTATTATAAAATAAATTTCAATTAAAAATGGCCCATATCTCATTTAATTAATATAAAATATGATTTTTCTTAAAATAATCATTATACCATAATTTTTAGATAGTTTGTGAATACATTTTTATCCATAATGTATTGGTTTAACCCTTATTTTACAATTTTTAATCCTATCGTGATATCATGTTATTCACAATTAAATAACAACATTATTCCTTAAATAGAAATGTATTAACTCAAATATAATATGTCAACATAATCAAAAAAATTATTATATGGAATTTAAATTACAATATTACAATAATTATAATATTTATAATAGCATTTATTTGAATATTTCATTAATAAAATAATCATTGTATCATCACTGTGTTAGAATTGTTTTTATTAATTTAATGTATAAAAATTATTAATAAAATATCATGATTGAAGATTTTTTTTAAATATTTATTTTCTATTTATATTCAATTATATTATTTATATAATCCCATATAAAAATTATTTTAGTAAAAGACACATGTTTAAGTTATATTTATCATTACTTTAAATTAATTCTTATAACCAGTCATTATAACACACAAGTGGCTCTATGGGGTCTTAAAATTGACCCATGGATGACCATGGTCAGAAAATATCTCATTCAATAGGATTATGACATGTTTTAGGGTAGTTAAATATTATAATAATGTTATTTTTTTACCTTTATTAATGACTTTTACCCTTTAACCCTAGTAAATAAAAATAATTAGTAAAGTTACTATAAATAATGTCTAAAATGAAGGTAACTATTTACCAAATTTGGACCTTATAATTCCAAATATGGAATCCATTTTTTCAAATTCAAAAAATATAATTGTTAGAAATTAACATAAACATAATTCTCATTGTCAAAATGATAAAAAGAGTTTTCAAAAAGTAATAACCATGAAAATAATGACATGTGTTTATATCTAATTTCAATATAAAATTACGTCCAATGAAAATAGATGGATTAAATGATAAAAAATTAAACCAAATTCAATTAGAAACCAATTAAAAAAATAATCTATCTCTTTAAATAAATTATACGAAACAAGAGTTTTGAATTAAAAAAAAGTATTTTCCACTATTTAAAAAAATATGGATTTTATCATAAAAATACCAAAATTCAAACCAACGTAAAATTTTATGTCTGGCTACTATATGAGAAATTTTTATTGTCAAAAAAATACATATACAGGAAATGAAAAACTATATTTAAAAAGGGTTTGTATCCAAAATGCGGTAAAATGATCATTAAAAAATATTAGAGTATTTTATGCTTAAATTAGATTCCATTCTCATTTTAAGCATCTGAAATTTATAGAAAAAATGTTAAAAAAATTAACAGACATGTAAAATAAAAATTAATTAATTATGTTCATTCCAGCCAATACAATGGATATGCGTTAACTGGGATTGAAAATAACAATGTTATTCATGATTATTTTAAGTATAACTCAGTGTTGTGTGCAACAGAAGATTTCAGAGAAACCCATTTTTGTGTGTTGGGTATGATATCTAACATATATTCAAATTTATAATAAATTTTTTATTAAATTAACAAATATTAATATATATTAAAATATATTACTCAATAAATACATGGATCGTCACAATCATCGTAAATAAAATATGAGTTTTAGAATATATAATATTCTAATTTATGGTTTTTGGATCATAATGGGTTGATAAAAAGAGTGCATTTTAAATTGAGTAATAGGGATTCATTAATGTAAATTTTCACAATGAAGTGGATAAGCATGAACAATTTATAATATAATCATTAGTAGTACACACATTTCAGTCATTAAATCATGTAAACATAAATTTTTTTAGATGATCTATTTCAGAATAAAAATAATAATAAGGTCAAATTAATATTCCATTATGGTTGGTCCTTTCACTGGGATATAATTATAACTATATATTGACCCCAATGTAAATGGTGTCTTTTATATCATTTTGGAAAACCATGATGGTATTTTTATACACAATGTTTCCTTAGAATCCCTTAAAATTTTAACAAAATAAATAAAGTTTAATTACATAGTCAAACATCTGTAATTAGTTTTTATATAACAATATGTTCCCTTATAATATTATTTTTTCACTAAAATAATTATGAATTGTATATAAAAAGTTTCAATACATGAGAAAATAATGTATTTTACACTAAGTGATTATCGAAATGTAAAGAGACAACATATTACAGATGCTAAAATTGATGAAATGTTAGAAGGTAAATTGTAGGTGGTTGAAAAATAATATGAGTCTCATATCATGAACATCATAGTAAGTATTATATTACTTATTAGTAGATGTATAACATTTATTTTGAATGAAATACATGATAATAACATGGTGAACCTAAGAAGTCATTTTTAATTTGTCACACTTGTGTCAATAGTCGAATACCTATGATTCATGATGCAGATACATGGAACAATATGGTTCCATTATTAAAGAAAATAATTTGGGAAGACATTAGTGTAAAATTATTTCATACATTAAACATTTTAATGAAAAATAAAATAATGAAACATTTAGTTACTCTTCATTAACCATTTCATTTTAAATTTATTTTCAAAAATTACTAGATGAAATTTTTATTCATGGTTTCTAGAAAGGATCATATGGCCCATCAATGAGTTATTATAAAACAATTATTGTATGGATGTTGAGAGGAATTTAAACCCCAATGCATTAACAATATATACAAACTTTATAAACCATAAAACGAGTGATACTTTTTTTGGTTATTAGGAGGAGGGAATATTTATGGAAAATTTCAATTGGTAAAATTTTATTTTACATTACATATACTAGTAACTATAATGTTGAATTATTAAATTATGAAGAAAAAATGAGTATAGAAAATTGAATGTATTAATTGAAACAAACCTATCCCTGCCATAAATCTAGGAAGAAGTAAAATTCACATTAAAAATATGGTAGGTATTCTAAATATATATTAAAATTATATGTGATATAAAAATATATGTTAATTATGTTACATTGATTATATAAATACAACTGAATAAAAATCTAAGTATTTACCATCCCTTGTCATGTGTTATAGAAGGAGGATCATGTGAATAAAAAGGAGAAAATAGTAGATAAAGACACATAACACCTATTTGAATGAAATATGAGTATGAACCAATAAATTTTTTTATATTTATAACATATTACATAATAATAGAAATTATTTTCCTATATATTTTTTCCTAGTTATATAGATTATTCCATATTTTTTGTAGTTAATAAAAAACAACATTCACTGGCTTTGGAGCATCCAAAATTTTATGAACACATTAGTGGTGCATGCTTTTTTGTTTTCCCTGAGAATAATTTTCGAGAATAAATACACATTAGGATACTAATGAGAGAATGAAAATCTTAGACAAAAAAAGATTCAATAAATAAAGAATTTACTTGGTGAGTAATTGTGATATAAACTATCTTAAAAGGGCTCAATTAGAAGAAATAAAAAATCAATGACCAAAACATGACGATTCAAAGATCCCAATGTTTTAAAGTGATCCATTTCCCACAACTGCATTCTTTTCAAAGGGTAATCAATATATTCATAATAGATTATACTAATTTAGAATAAAAAACATATTATAAATAAATTATATTAAAATTATGTAGTGTTAAATTGGTAGTGATTTAGTTTTATCAAGACCCAGTCATTTCCTTTGTGTAGGAGAAAAAAATTAAATTTTACTATAAGAAATATTTCAAAAAAAGTAAATAAAATCACATGAGGGGAGGGATTTTGGAGTTCATGCACTGAGTTCTATTCTATATATTACTCTTATGGATATTTATGTTCACACAGTGAAAATTTATAACATAACTATCATAGAATGGGTTTTTATATTATAAGTAAATTTTTAAATAAGTTACGTTACTTCGAATTTATTTTGTAATTTTTTTACAGGAAATGCAGAAAAGATATAGATTTATGTATATTGTTATAGAAGGAGAAATTATATTTTGAATAGATGGGTTACTAAAAAAATATAGATGGTAAAGTAATAAATTTACAAGAAATTTAAATATTATTATTACCCCACAAATTCATGTGCCCAATTTATTATCCTTACATGTTCATTTAGATACACCATTACATGAAAATAATATGGCCTACCTTAAATTGGGGGGAAAAACAATAGATATGACATTACTGACATTATTTCCCTTAAGAATGTTTATGAAATTATCAATAGTAAATGTATGAGATCCTTGATTGTAAATATACACATGAGTTTATTTAAATAACTAGTGTTCAATGTTAATTAAATTTTAATACAATTAAAATTTAGTTTGGATGTATATTTCACTATAATGAAATGGGAATTAACTTTGAATAAAAATTTATTTTTATTAGTCCTCATGTAACCTATCAAAATCAATAATGGATGAAGATAAAATTATATTAATTGCACAAAATATAGTGGAAATTTTTAAAATAAAATAGTAGATAAAAACTCTTCATAATAAATATAATACATTGTTAGAAATTTAAAATCATATCATATAAAAAATATTTATTTTTTTCATTTCATACTATCTTTTTGTTATGAATCGCATGATGATCATTTGAACAGTTTAGAGACTCTTAAGTTATATTTTTATGATACCATTCTGAGATATCCTACAAATATTCCAAAAATTATTTTACTAATGAACTTTTGAATTATAATATATTAAATTTTACCTATATTAATCAAATTATATGGGTTATATTTTGTTTTAACAGTTATTTTATTATGATTGAGATGATGTTATTTATCTTACAAACCATGGTACGATGATTACCAATTCACATCATAAACCAACAAATTTCTACAGACTAATATATATTAGGGTATATATAGTTTGATTTAAATATAAAAAAATATTTCAAAAAATTAAATATATTGTTCAATGTTTTTTTAATTACCCAAAAAATATATAAATTAAAATTTGTGTTATTATATTTGAAAATTTCTGACTGATATCATACTCTATCCACAAACTATCATCCATGAAGGGATATTTCTTAGGGTAATACTTTTTATTAAAAATTTTAATTTACTATTTGTTTATCTATATGTTTCCATAAATATTAGAACCCTCAAAAGTCTATATATGTAATAGTGTAACTACATTTTATTAGGAGTTATGGGTAAGATTGAATGGGGTAATAATGTTTGTAGACATCATGAAGCGGTGATTTCTAATCATGTAGGTATTTTTCCCCAATAATCATAATGAGTTATTTAATCTAATTGTTATGTATTTAATTTTATTATCATTTTAACCTAGTTATGTAGAGAAAATATAAAATCAATTGGTTTTTATCTTATTAGTATGAAACATATTATATAGATTTTGTTAGTAATTTATTGAAAAGTAATGTTATGGATGTGATATTCTATTCCCACATTATTTCTAAAGATGGTTATTTTCAATATTTGGGCTCATTTACTCAATAGGTTTCAATGGATCCGAAAACTCAAATTAAACATAGTACAAACAATTAATGGAACCCAATTCTAGGGTCACAAGGCCAAATAATTAAAATCGAAATATAATGGAAATAAATAAAAAAATGGATGTAATGTTTAGACTATTTCATCCACTACACATTCTACAACCATTATTTTATGGGTTTCATAGATATCACCAAGTGGAAGCCATGTGTATTGAAGACAATAGTATTGTATCAAACACAATATTTATGATATGGTTATTCATATACTATGAGTTGAATAAAAAAATGCATAGTATATGATAAGTTGTATATTATTATTTGGATTGGTTGAAAAATTAAATCATGATTTATAATATACTTATTCTAAAAAATATCATATATCTATATTTTATCATATGAAATGTGGTTTACAACACATCTCATTCAGTGTGATCGATATAGTAATGTGTAAATATAAAATTGGGTACACAAGTATTCAATATATTATTGGTAAATGTTAAATATTTAATTTTTTAAATATGTAAATTAGTTTTTTTAGAAATTTAACACATGAATTGGTTGATTTGAATGAATGCTTTTTTATTTAAAAGTGATATTTTAGATAAAAATGAGATTCACATACTCAAAATAGATCAAATTCAACTATTTTGTCTAGATAGTTTTTTAAATTACAATAATTCATTTTTTCTTGTAGGAATTAATCTCAACATAATGAGATTCAATTTTTAGTTTTTATTATAAAAAATCAATCATATTTTTTAAAATGTGATATGCTCGTTCAAAATAGACTTCACATGAACAAAAATGAGAGAGAAGACTTATGTTGTCATAATATATTGTGAAAAATATTTACAATTCATTTTTGATTTCTAGGACGTATCCCCACATAAATTTGAATCCTAGTGTGTCGTATATGACTAAAAATGAATATTTTCATTTAAAAGTGAAATTTTTGATCATTAAACATGTCACAGACTCAAATATGAGAAATAAATCTTTAATTTACTTAATAAAAATATTAATTTTTTTGTGGTATATAATAATTAACTTTTTATTAATCTGACTTATGGTGTGGAAAGTTTTACTGCATGTTACTAAATTCATTTATAAATAATATTTTCCTAAAGTGTAACCATGTATAAAATAAAAAAACTCTCTGAGATTTTATTTATAATTAAATACAAATATTTATAATTTATTTATATTTTGTTGGAATTAATCACATGTCAATCTAACACACGGTGTTACATGTATGGCTAAAATGTTCTTGCTTCACTTAAAATTTATTTTTTAGTTAAAATAGATGACACATAGTTAAAAAAAATGAAAAAATTATTAGATTTTTTTTATATATTTTAAATGTCTAGGATTAATTTTTTTTTCTGCACGAATTGATCACACATCTATTTTGTACACAGTGTGCCTTATTTGATTAAAAGTATGAATTTTGATTTAAATACTGTATTTTTTTTAAAGAGAAAACACATAATCAAAATCAATAAAACACATTTTTATTATCCATATATTTTTATTAAAATATTTATAATTCAATTTTTATATATAGATATAAATCTGATTCCACTATGACACACTATTTTGCTGATAAGAATGGTTTTTTGTTGTCATTTTCATGTGAAATTTTAGTATGAAAGGCATGTCGCATACTCAAAACTGATTAAACACAGTATGATTATCTTGATACATTAGAATACTGACCTATAATTATGTGATCAAACCATCCACCTCTAGTAATTTAGATTACATTTCATTATTTTTCTATCATTTTTAAATACTTAGCTAAATTGTACATGCTTTAAAACATAGTGGGTCATTTTTTATGATTATTGAGTTGGATGAATTTTGGATCTAAACCCATTTCTCCACACATTTTAATTATGGATGATGTAACCATGAATCTAGTAGAGGCATTTCAAATTGTGGTTAGGAAAAATAAAAATGGTTTTGGGTAGTTTATTATGTTTTAGGTTTAAATTTTTCTCTTCCCAAAAGAACTAGGTCATCTCAAACATGATTTATGATGAGTATATAATATATAGGAAGATATATAATTACTTTCACCTTGTATTCAGTGAAGTACATCACTACTGAGTCTATAATTAGATTATTATGGTCGAAATATTATCTATTTATCTAGGAAACTCTAGAAGTGTGAGGATGCTTCATCTATGTCCACAGATCAATAGGATACCATTCTTATTATTTGTGTAATTAATGACTTGAATGCCTATTAGACCAATTTTTCTTGTTATTATAGTCTCATAGGTACTGTGTGTGGGCTAATTTATATGGTTAGTGAGTAATTTTTCTTAAATACACGATTTATGTTATATGGATGGATTCTTCATTTGATATTTCCATTGGATTCATTATCATTTCCTAGGTAATATACAATATATGTATTCCCTATATTATCCCCTCATGCTTTGAGTCCCAATAAAATTATATTGATCTTGGTTTGGAATCATATATAAAATTTATGATTCCATTTAAAATAACTATAACTTTAATATATCAAAGGAGATTAGATATCTCTTTCCAAGATATCCTTTTGGTGTGAAGGTAACTAATATAGGAGGTATGATTCAAAATAGGTTTTCACTTTTATTTAATTGGATTGTGGAAAGTATGGACAATAAGAGAGGAAAAGAGAAAAAGAAAAAGGAATAACCAATAAAATAGTGGGTAAACCCCAAGTCTGTATCTAGTAATGATGCACAAATTTAATTGGTTGATTACATATGAGGACGGAATAAAGAAATAAAATGAATTAGATCCTTTGATTATAAAATTTATGATATAGTGAATATATCACATTGGATTGTAATTAATAATTAGATTCAGATATTGAAGGTTTTTTTCATTCAAAAGTGAATATTCAATAAAGGTGAGTGTATAATTTGATGAATTGTCACATTAATAATGGAATAAAATAAAAAAACAATTAAATATTACCCAAACCATATAAAACTAATGTAAATGAGATAATTAAGTGGGAATTAATTTCCGAGTGATGATAAATATTATAGAAAAGAGTTTGATATTTTAAAGGATCCCGTAAAAAATGACTATAAACTTCCTGATGATTTTACAGGTCTAGTGGAGGCTCATGATGGAATTTGAAATATAAAATTGCATCAATCATATAAGGTAACTAAATATTCCTCAAACTAATATATACACTCAAATTAAAAGGTCATTAATAGTATATGGTAATACGTGCCACTGTAGAGGAGGCTAATTTAATAGAGGGTAATATGAAGATAAATTAATGAGTAATAGATAGAATATATTGAAATCTATAATATTATATTGGGTTGATGATTTAATTAAGGTAAAATCACCTTGTATGTGTTGCTAAAAATTTGAAATAATATAGATTCCAATTTTTAATGCCTCAAAAAACTCATCCAAAAATATGTTGTGTCGTATTGTATAGAGTTTACATTGGGATCATGGGTAAAATTATGTAAATTTTTTATGATGTTATTTAATTGTACCATTTAACTATATTATATGTTGATACCTATATGTGATGGTTCTTAATTGACCATTAAAGTTATTTCTCTTGAAAATAAAAAATTATATTTCATTTGAATAATTAAATATAATTTGTTTATGTTGTGTAAAAATTAACCTTATGTCAATATAACATTTAGAGTGTCCATTCATATTTATTTGGCATGTATTTATAGAAAAGTGATATTTCTGTTAAAAACATGTTTCATATTCTCAAAACTAGCCAAACACACATAAGAATAATTTTTTATTCATTTTTGATGTGTTAAAATTAATTGCACATTATTCAAACACTTGTTGTGATTAGTATAATTGAATTTGTGTGTTTTACTTTAAAAATGTTATTTTAGGTCAAAAAAACTTCCCATACTCAAATAAAATCTATTATACTCAAATATTATTGATAATTGAGGGAAAATATTCATAATTTATTGATGATGTTTTGAAATTAACCTATTTCCAGTCCAACAGATGGTGTTTTTGGTATGGCAAACTATGTGATTTTTCATATAAAGGTGAAATTTAAGTTCAAAATTATTGTCTCATCCTCAAAAATGATAAAACTAAGTTATATTTTCATTATTTTATTAAAATAAATTTATTATTAGTTTTTTACTTTTCGAGGTAAAGGTATATTATTCAAATTAAAATTTATCTATTATTATATATAATTCAATTATAATATGTTATTAACTTTTTTGTACTCTTTATTAAATAATTATAGTCTTTATTATAAGAACACCTTTATATTATATGAGGTTGGTATGATCTTTTTTGGAGGCCAAATATGATACTTTTTTAATGGTTGTAAGTATTTTTCTGTAATTGATTTTCAAATATATGTAATTTTTTTTATGAAAATAAATATTGTAATATTTTTAATAAAAAAATTGTGTAATGTAAATTTTAATTTTGTTAATGTTTAATTTTATATTTATTCATAAATTTGAGATGATTTTTATTTTTTATTATAGTCGAAAATATATATTTGGTAACACTATAGAACATCTAGTAATGGATTTTTTAGTTTAATGTATAACAGTATTAAGGGGAACTCTTATTAGTGAAAAAATATATTATATATAATATCTTTTATCCATGCTATGAATAGTTCTAATAATAGTTCATAACATTTTCCCACACTATGAACATTATTTTTAATCATTGATAAAGGAGATAAATATAATTTCTATTGAATTTATATATAAAAATTTTGTGTGAACAAAAATCATTTATTCTATTTTGTGCATGAATATGACATTTCAATGGGATGATGTATCCTAGTTGACCTTATAAAAGGATAATCTCACCGTTTTAATTCTAACATTTTGTACTCTTTTTCAAGGAGATCTATGATGAATTATTTTTAATATATTAATGTGGTCGATGGGATGGTATCATTTCTTTTTTGATTATTAATTTATTTTAATGAATTTAATATTTTTAGTGTGTTATATTTAATTATTAGTTTTTTAAATTAAATTATTATTTTTTAATATGATTAATATAAATGAACGTTTATATGGATATTTTCATAAATTTTTGTATATGAGGGTTTATGAAATTAAATTATCAAATATAATAATTATTTTTTAATAAAAATTAAGAATAATAATAAAAAGTCTAGAATTATATGACTGTTTCAATGGTGGCTGATCATGAGTTTGAATGATCAATCCATGTTTTTCATATTTTTTTTAATTTTCATTATAAACATATACTACATTAAAGAAATAAATTACTATTACTTGGGTGTTAGTAATAGTTTGAAATTTACATCAATAATTGATTTATAACATGGTAAAACATTAAAATAAGTTCATATTGGAATTCATGGTCCCTTAAAACTATATTCTGAACATGTAATATAAATAACGAATGATAGAAATAAAAAATATTTTGACCACTTATGATATATTTCATATGAATTTCATAATGACGAGGATTCAATTTAACAATCATTATTGTTCATTGAATATTATAGATATGTTTTATTCGAATCATATGATTAAATTTACATTAAAAAAGAAAGCGTAACATATTTCTACAGAAACCTGTTAAGGTTGATTTCTTATTATTGATCCTAAATAAAAATATCATAACATGTCTTTATATATGACTATACTTATCAAGACAATAAATCTATACAATTATTCTTATGAAATAAAAAATTATGTTTAAAATAACAACCCACATTTATTTATTATTTTAGGAGATCTCACTAGGGATACACCAAGTTTAATGACTAAGGATTTCCCTAAGTAGAAAGTATATGATGATGGGATGTGATACGGGGGATCTGGTGAAGATATTGATATGGACACATAATAAATTTTGAATACATAGGAAATACCTACTGTTAATAAAAAACAATTAGTAGATTCTTCAGGAGGTCTACAACAAGGAAATGATAACAATCTTACATGGTTGAACTCATTGGTAGAGGGAATGAATTATGTACACAATTTTAATTTGAAATTTATTATAGCCACTATTTAAATTAAGGGTTTTCACGTCAGTAATATTTTATTCTTTTGACATCATCTAGATCAAAAAATTATTATCAGTGATGATGAAAATAAGTTTTCACATTGGTTAATATTTGATGATGTTATAAATGATACAAATAAAAGTTGTTCTTCACATTGGATATTTAAAAACTGATATAAAAAGGATTTATAATATTGTTTTTTAAAATAATTTTCTTCATAAATATATTATCCCATTGAATTTCATATAAACAACATTGTTGATCCTTTAAAAATATTCTTAGAAACCAAACTAAAATAATATATTTTGAGGATTATTCATGTCGATTATGAGAAAACATAAAAAATATTCTATTTAAAATTTTCAAATCAGATATAAAATAAGTAACATGGAAAATATTTTTAAAATATTTTAAAATATATATTCTCCACCATCCCATCAGTTGAAAATTTGACCAGAAACCAAAAAAATAGTAGCATCACAACAGGAAAAAATCCTCACTAAATCAATGCATTTTAATTTTACAATGCATATTATAAATAAAATAGAATCATGTCATACCTATGAAATAATCCAACCATTCAAATTTAAAGTGTATTAGATCTTATCCATTATAAATATAAGGTTTAAAAATATATACTAGTTAAAAATAAAAAATTGACCTTTTATTTTTTTGTATAAAGAAAAAAAATTTAATGAGAAGAATTATAAAAAAAAATTAAAATTCTAGAATTTTATATGACTCATGGTTGTAATTATTTCATTCATAAATAATATAAAATATTATCAACAATCATTTACTCTTTATTATAGAAAAAACTTATTTTCAAAAAATAATTATTCATTTCAAAATAAAATTTTAATTAGTTACATCCAAAATAATAAATTATAAATGGGAATTAATCTTTTATTTTACATATTTTATATTTTCACCTAGTTTTCTTATTCTATCATTAAATTAATCACATTTACTATTTCAAATTAATTTGAATTAAAAAATTTGAATGTGAGAATAATTTATAGAACTATTCAAAAATTCAGGCTTACTCATTGAATACATGATTAAAAGTTTCTCACATGTCACCATGGATACTGCATAGCCAGAAAAGTGTCTTCCTCCAAGGAAAAAATAAACAACCAATTGAAACTAACATATAAATAAAATATAATTTTAGTTTTTATTTAGTTATGATATTTTTGAATTTAAGAAATATATATTTCATGACATTGAGTATAAGGAAGCATCTATCAATGAATTGAATTATTTGAAATCAATATACAAAATAAAATCTTTTCTCCATAGTACCTGTTATGGAAACTATAGGTGAAATTGATTGTGGTTCCATTGATCCATATAATTATGTAATATTATACAACACAAAAATTTTACATTGTTATGTAATACAAAATAAATATAAGGATTATTTTTCAATAAATTAAAATAAATTAACTTTATATGATAATTAATTTAAATGGAAAACAGATTCATTATATTGATTGAAAACCTTTCTCCAGTTATAAGCCCCATAACATCTTTTTTTAAATGATTCAGATTAATTATATGAAAAAATATATATCCACCAAAACATCATAAACAAGTAACTAAAAATTTAAATATGTTGATATTCTCTCGAGTTCAGAACACATATCCGAAGTTATAAAATCCTGTAATTTGTTTTTTATAAACAGTTAATGCTTATATTTAATGTTTTCCTATAAAAAATACACAAATTTAAAAATCATATAATGTTAATAAATTTAACAATAATAAGAAATTAAGGATATAATCTACACATACTTGAATGGTAATTTCTCAAAAAATTATTGGTGAAAAAAGTAGAAAACAGATGACTTAATATCCAACTATAGAGAGATCATATATACTAAATGGTATTCTTAATGATCAATATATAATATCTTTGATAGTGAACCTAAAATTATATTTTTCATATATTTTTATAATTAACAATGTCCCAAATATTATACATAATCCCATAAAAAATGATATTTATTATCCTCAAAATAGAACTCACAATAAATGTGAAGCCGTTGAGGATAAGTTGTATGAGTTGGATAGGTTAGAGGAGGAGGAGGAGTGGGATCTAAATGTGGTGAAAGACAAGTCAGATTAATATTTAGAAAAATTCCTACATGTTTTGAAACATCAACTATACTGATTCTCTAATCCTTTCCTCTAACATCTCATCAAAAAACTAAACATTAGCTTATAAATCATCCTTTTTTTTGTAAAATTCCCCAATTAATGTTTCTTTAGATCGGAAGAACATCTTTTTTACCGATAAACCTTCTAGGTATCCTCATACATAACCCAGGTATTCAGGCTTTTCCAATACAACATTTATAATATCATCCCTACTATCATCTATTAATGTCCCATATTCTATATTCTCTTAAAGGTATTACTATATAGATTATTTGAAAATGTCATTAATGAATAAAAATAAAAATTTATTTTAACATAAATATCATAAATAAGTTATTACAATAATCTCAACTACAACCCTTGAATATTCTATAAGATAATTTTACTTTTTGTTCATCTGTTTTTTTATAAGTTTTTAATGTCTAGAGATGGGGGGAGGAAGTAGGCTAAATCGCTTGAAGTCTTAAGATTGAGCTTTGTATTTTTTTTTTGAAAATTTGCAGGTATCATTAGTTCTTCTAATAACATATTCCCTATATGAGATAATGTATGATGATATAAATTTTATTATTGGACCTCATAATTATTTTTTTTATTTTCTATAATTTAATGAAAAATATATCATTAATATGATCTTAAATAAAATAAATCTAAAAAAACATCATACATTCCCAAAAAGGAAAGTTATCATTTACATTCAACAAAAATATTATATGTATCTTCATCTATAAAATGGATATATATCACATGGATTTTGATTTTTTTATTTCAGTAAAAATGAAATAATATTTGAGGTTTCATTTAAAATTCCTCTATCTCCTAGTATCCATTCCTATAAATTACCTCCTAATTCATTATTTATCAAATTTTTTCATCTGATGAAAAGGGGAATAAAATATTATAAAAAAATTTCATGATTACTAAAATAATAACAAAAGTTCTTAAATAAATTGTGTCCCATAATTCAGATAGCATCACATTTTTATTAATTATCTAATTACAAATCAAAATACTACATTTTCATTTGGCCTGCCATCCAATAAAAGTCTAAAATTGATTTGAATTTCGACCACTATAAATACTCTTATCCTAAAATTAAAATTGCATTATTTGTTCTAGGATACGTGAAACTACTAGTGCAATCAGATTTACTATTCCTTGATGTATTCTCTCCCCTGATGGGCATAAATAGATCATGAAAAAAGGATGATGATGCTCATCAATATGAGTATTTGTATGCCCCTATATTTATGTGTTTGGTCCTCCCCATATAATCATGTTGAATATAATTTTTCATATGACATTATCCTAAAAATAATGGTAAAACACAATTAGTACACAAATATAAAAGACAAATGATTACATATAAAATAAAGTAATGAAGAAAATAATCAACGAAAAAGTATTGAAAACTAATCATTTTTTTAAATTTGTTAAATTAGTAAACTAAAGTGATAAAATCAGAAACTAGGGTTGAAGGGAAATAAAAAAATGAAAACAAATCCAACTTATATTTATAAATTTAAATAAATTTTTAAAAATGATACAATGAAAACAATACTATGCTAAAAACCCACTCTTTATCATATTCATTAGATAATCTCTAATATAATAAACTATTACATATTAGATTTACAAAAAATATTGTGTTTGAATACTAGAAATTATACAATGGATTACAATATTGTTTTTCACAAATTTGAATATTCTTTGAATATAAACTTTTATACATTATTTTTTTAAAACATATTAAATTATAATTTAATATTTTCCATAAAATTTGGAAATAAAAAAATAGGTTACTATATTAATAAGTTAATGAAGGGGAAAAAAATAAAAAAAAATTAATTTTTTTGTGACCATATATTGTTTAGTTATAAATTAAAACTAATATAAAAAATTTTTATGAAATTTTAAAATTTAAACAAGATAAAAATTTGTGCTATAAATAATATTTTAGAATTTATAAAGGATTATTTTTCAAAATTCCTTACACATGATCCTTCCATATAAAAAACCATATCTAAGAAGTGGTCATTAATATTATATTTTAATCTATCCTTGGATGTAATGTTCTCACGTTAATAAACATCTTCATCATGTATTTCATAATAAGCACACAAATTTTTTCATATAAAACCATAGTCCAAAATATATCTAATGGACCAAGAAAACTCAAATTTATTTATTTCCTTCCATGGTAAATAGATCAACTTTTTATTTGAAAATATTGGGATTAACTAGTTTCATTATGAATTCATCTTGTCCGGAACTGTTTTTACCGATTAACAATTTTTAGTTAACCATTGGAACTCAAAATTTATTTTAATCAAACTGCAATATTTCATCATTTAATCAAAAATATTCACTTGATATGGATATTGGGTTTTTTTTGGTCAATAAAAAATTCTATTATTTTATGAAAACTAATACACTCTTATTCTAAACAACGATTCAATTATCATGATCCATTGAATAAAATGTATATCCATTAATATCATAATCCAACTATGTTGTCAAATTTATTCTTAGAAAACCCACAAGTCATATCAATTTTTTATATGCATCTGATCTACCTTGGAAATTATCTTTAAGAAATTAAATTTTGGTTTTACTCATTCAAAATCCATACATCTTTATTCGTAGATAACACTATTTTAACATGATAATTTGCAATGTTGTATAGGTATGGTAATCTTAAATATTATAAAATATGTATAAATCTAACTGATTTATCTGTTCACCTAATAATGATTTTACTTTCATTCCATGGATCCCCTCTCTACCGTAATTGACACATTCAGTGTGAGATATAGAAAAACCAACACACTCCAATGAATAAAATTATCTTAAAAAAACCACTGAAAAATACTTAGAAATATACTATTTAATAATCAAGGAATCAAGTGAATATTTATTTTTCATATATCCCTTTAATAACATCATTTATATTTTTAAAGGATAAATTCAAAGTGTATATATATAAGTCCTAAAAAAATTTCTTCCTTGCAATTTATTAAAAAATAAATGAATCATAATATAAAAAAAGTATTAAAACACATTTCCATTTTATTATGTATAAAAATAACAACATTCTTAGACTTTTCAGATGAATTCATATCAGTCACCATTATAAAATTTCAATTTATATAACAAACACACGTTTATTATAGTCATTTTGACATGGATGATCAATATTTTGTACAATTTATCATTAATAGGATTTTATATTTATTAAAATTAAATCATTAACTGATATAAATTTTATAAAATCGAAATAGTAATCATATAGAACATAGATTCAAAGAATACATTGAAAAATGATAATTTTTTCATTCTTTTCTTATTTAGTACAGTCCTAGTGGTAGGTATGTTAATATTCTATTAATATTGGGATATAATTCTAAATTTTTTACCAATAATAGAATATCAAATCTTATATTTATCCCATATTTAGTAATTCTCATAATATCTAATAGTGATCCAATAAATATGGAAAATATATTATTCACCACATTCATGAATTCAATGTTATGTATTAATTCATGATATCTACAATATGGATGTTAAAATACTATATACCATTTAATCCAAATTTTTTTATCATTACCTTATTTTTTGTGTCTTTCTGATTGTGACATCAATGTTTTTCACCCTCTCAAAATACTAATCAATGGAGAATGTTTTTAGAGAGATATAAATTTATTGTTAGCTATTTATTTCATTTTTTATCTAAGATAAGTGATATCCATACATAAAAACCTCTTATGACCCTTGTACACCATTTTCAACCCATGTTATAGTTTATAGCAAGAAGGATATTTTTCACAAATTGGACATGATTTAAATCCCTTAACACTATATCTAGAGAAATATCAATATGCTGGGAAGTATTTAATAGTGAACATCATAATTACCTAGAGTAAAAAATGAAACATTTTATAAGAATCATAAAATCTAATACCTTCTCCCATAAAATATTGAAATCATAAATTAATGGTGAAAAGAAAACATCAATATCATTTTGATGCTGTTTTGGTCTAGAAATAATTAAAATCAACATGATATCTTTTTTCCTCATGCATATTTCATGAGACAAGTTATAAATTTCAAATTTAGTATGCCATGAACTATTCTTTCTACTAAAGATTCAATATGGATTCATTCAATATGGTCATAGTGAATGTTTTTGATTTGTAACGTCCTTTTCTGAATATACAAAACTATTTGAAAAATGTCATGTACTAAGGAAAATTAGTAGTATGAAGAAATGTTCCATTAGATATCCACTCATCTATATTACATTTTAAACTTTTAATACCATTTAAAATTTAAAATAAACAATTGAAATAAGAAATTATCATTAGATACCAAATTTCCATCAAAGGACCATCTATAGTAGCTTATTCTAACTTTTATTTTTTATTTAATTACACCATGATATCCCACCTTTAGGATATTCTAAAAGAATTATTTATTCATTAATTTGTAACATATAGTCATTCAGGAATAAATGTACCTTTTTTCTCCCAAAACCACTAGGAATTATATTTTATTCACATTATAATGTGAATCTGGAAGGTTTTTGTCCTTCGAATTTATTTTATCTAATAAATATAGAGACATGGTAAAACTATGGTCACTACAGCTATTTTTTTCATTCACGTTAATAAATATTTACACTCTTTTTAATTCCATAATTTCTAAGAAACCTGAATATAATAAGTTTTCATTATCACCATAAAGATACTCAATTATCAGTTATTTCCAAATTGATCCCACTTAAATATAATGAATCATTTAATCAAGTTGATTAGACTTATCATCTTGAAAATTTTTATCATCAATAGATTTGTAATTCTACCAAGTTTCACAATGCCAAAACCAAGGTATATAACCCGTATTAAAAAAAGAAAAATAAATGATATTTGATTTATCTACTTTTCAAATTCATTATATTTATTCATTAAAATCATGGAAAGAAAATTGATTGGTTTTATATGAAATTTAATTTAAAAAATTCCTATTAGAACATAGACACTCTCTTCATATTCATCTCCTTTTTGCAATAAATAAATCCAACTACGAGTCATTATTACAAAAAAATATCAATATTTTGTTAATAATTTATTTTGATGTGAAATTTAATTACATATTAAATTATATGAATAATAATAAAAAAATATCATAAAATGTGTCACAAATAAAAAAATACAACATATTTGACATAGAAAAAAGTATCACTTATTATCATAGAATAGTAAAATTTAAAACCACTACATTTATTTTAGTTATTTAATAGAAAAAATGTGTTGAACACACATTTCATTGGTAAATAAAATATCAGAAAATACTTGCTACTTAAATATAAGGCCCCAGCCTTAAACCTTACTTAATCTTGAGTTATTACAAGATTACACATTGATGATCTTTTCAGGTTTAGAGTTTTAGAGAATTAGATCATGAAACTTGCATTACATTCCATATTTAAACAAAGTGGTTACATAAAAGACAATATTCATTATTCCCATCAATGGAAACATATTCAAAATAAAACACAGATTCTTTCTTGACACATCCTTGACACTATCATCACATCATGTACCTTTCCCTTGACCTGTGAAAAACATTTCAAAAACTTGGGATGAGCATAAAAAGCTCAGTAAGGGTTATAAAAATATGGAAATGAAACATGAGTTCATATATACATAATAATGAAATCTTACTTTACCCATAAAACATAGGCACTTTAACATAACTCATAAAATTATGAAAAAATCATAGAAATCATAAGAAATAAAGGGAACTTGAGGCATTCATAACATTCTTACGTAGGGAGTAACCCTCTTGGTTACGTTTGGAATACCCATCAAAGTATATTCCCTAAATCTCTTCGGAGAAACCATAACGTTTCACTCCTTCGCGTTACCCAATGCATTGGAGAGCTATATCGGGCTCACCCGTCCTTAGTCTATCACAGAACCACATGTCTTCATAATAATGCCCAAGAACCTCAACATAATCGTATCACATAAAACATGCATAAAGGAAACATAACATTTCCACCTTTCAATCACAAGATATCAATACAACAGATTGATATAAAAACATTATGAAAACAATTTTCAATACCAAAATAAAAGAAAATTAAAACATGGTATTTATTTTTTCTTTTTAACAAAAAGGTATGGCTTGTAGAGGAAGCCGAAACTCAAATTATGGTCACGGCGGCGGAGAAGTCGTTGTCACCGCATACGTATGACAAAAACATTCCCTTTTGTCATTTAGTAAACGCTTCGTATAAAAAAGATTTCTTTTGAATAAACGTAAAAGTCAAAGGGGTTTATACACCGTATAAAAGAAGGTTGTGTATAAAACAAAATATGCCTCAATGAAAGGAGATTGAGACGAAGTCCTTTACAAAGACTGTATCCTTGGTTTAAGGATAAATCAATTACATAATTATGTGTGACAAATGAATACACCAAATATAAGTGGATATTAAGTGTAAAATAATCAAAGGTCATTCACACATATTCAAAGGAAGACATATTCAATAACTACATGTTGAACCCAAAGAAATCAAAATTGGGTTAAGAAGTTCCCTTGACAGCCTAAAGGCGTCACATAAAAATGAGTTGATGAGAGATAAAAAGTGTATCTCATCACTTGGACATGAAATTTAAATCAATAAGTATATATGATAACATATCCCAACATTACAATATGTAAATTAAAATACCCAACAAAAGAAGTCTTTTAAAAAAGTGGAGGGTGAAACGTTCCCTTACCGACTTGGGTATCTTTCAAAACATACACCCCATGAAAGAAGGACAGTAAATTATTGATGTAAATACTCATAAACGAAATTATATTACACAAATAGTATAATAATGGGAAGTATGTACACCACTCAAAGGAAATTGTGGCAAATGTAGCATAAATCTCACGGGAATAAAAGTGAGATGAAAAATCCCTTACAAATACTCGGCAGCCTAACGGCGCCACATAAAACTTCCAAAAATGGATTGATGAGATCAAATAGGGTATCTAATCTTATTAACTTAATGTTTATAGAAAGAAAAATATAAAATAAAATCCCCCAACATAACAAAAAGGAGCTTAAAATAAGTGACATAAAGGAGAGTACTTAAAAAGAAAGAGAGAGGTTAGATCTCTTACGAAAATCCAGCAGCCTAACGGCGCCACTCAAAACTTCCAAAATAGATTGATGAGAGAGAATAGGGTCTCTAATCACATGAAAATAAAAATTACAGTAAGTTTAATATAAAATAACATCCCAATAACATGAAATATGATCTTTAGAGGGAATGACATAAAAGAGTGTACTTAAAAAGGAAGAGAGGAGTAAGATCCCTTACCTCGGGTCCGACTTGACTCGATCGTTCTTTAATCTCCTGAATAATAAACATGAGTTAATTTATACTTCCTTAAGAACCTTTTTCAAGTTAATTATTCCTTTTATATCACTTATTACCATATCATAAACATTTTGTAATCATTTAAGTTAATAATATTTTTTTTTCGATATTTGGTTCTTAAGTCGAAAGTGGACTTCTTACAATTACATGTTGTTCGTGTGGCCAAATTTTTATTATATCCAGAATTGTATTCATGATGTAGATATCATATATTTCATATATATATATAGTAAATTCATGCATTTATAACATTACATTACCATTTAGAGGTAAGAAATGAAATGCACCGTTCATGGAGAGGGTAAGCCGTACGTACGCATGAATGCTACTTTCATTTCTATTTCATATTTTATAGAATGGAATAATAATGATATAGAGGTATATTATAATTCCAGTATAATATCATATATAATATCATAGTTCCATCCTTTATACATCCCACATATGGTATTTAACGAATCAAATCACTTTGAGGGGGCGGTAGTCCGCACTTCCTTAAATGAAGATATCTCGTTTACCCATAATGGAAACCATAAAGGTATGACGAAAAAGAAAAAGAAAACAGAAGCTTAAGGAAAAAATAAAAATATTATACATCAAATATAAAAATAGTGACATCATAATGGCCTCCTTTGAAGGTGTTAAATGAGTATTGAACAATCATTGTTTCAGGAGGCAGAATTTCGCCATCCACGGAAACCGTATGTTCTTTAACGATTTGATGTAGTTGTGTGAGAGTGTAGCTAGAATAAATCTTATAACAACATCCTAGTTTATTTAAGATACTGTTTTTGTTACAAAAGAAGTAAATAAAAAGAGTTTAGGGGGTTGGAGTAGCAAAATAAAACAAATGAACATGAGAGAATGAATTACATTTAAAAGTGTAACTCATTTTGATTTGAGCCTAAAGGCTTACTTTGAAAGGATTATTCCCAAATTAAATCCTCTAGGATGAGAAGAGGGATGTGGAGAGATTAAATGGGCAGGGTTTGGCCAAGACAAAGTCTTGAGGAGTGTGTGAAATGAGGTAGAGGTGGGGGCCTTTTATAAGTGGATAGGAGGGGCACTTTTGGAAAGTAAGAAATATTACTTTATTTGAAAATGTGGTTCGGTTTTAAAAGGTCCCACATTGATATAATTCGTTGATAAGGTGATAAGGGTTCTAAATACACCTATACAATAAGTTTTTGACATGTGTAGGGCATAGAGTTTACATTATCTTCTCATTTTATTTAAATCGTTAGATAATGATGTCATCGCTGCATCATTATGATGTCAGAAATAATTTTATTTATTTAATGTCTAAAAATTATAAAACAATTACTATGATGTAGGAAATCGTTTTATCTTTATAATGATTATTTATAATAAAAAATATGACTTCTATAACCACACATAAAAATTGTTTTGGTAAAACATATCATGTTTGTGTCATTTTTACTTTTACATTAAATAAAAAGTTATTTATGTCATTTCCCAACAAAAGTGGCTCCATGGGGTCCCCAAGTTGACCCATGGCTTGTATTGGTCTGCCATTACACAACCAATTAGGGTAGGATATGTGTCAAGTTCATTTCATATTATTAAAACATTATTTTTACCATAAACTACACTAATTACCTCTAATCGCGATTAAAAACTTAATAAGTTACTATTCACCAAAAAATTATTTTTATCCCATTGAACCACATTTTACATACTAATTACAACCATGTATGTCGGATTTTCAAAATTCAATACACATTAGTGGTAAACTTTCATTTAACTGAAAAATCAGTTTGCTTGATTACCACTCAGTGGTTTCACTATTCATCAAAAATTTGGGTTTTTCAGAAAATTACCAAAAATTCACTCTAAGCTATATTCGATATTCCGAATTCAAAAATGATATTTATATTACCTAATTAAAAGAATATAAGTAGAATTAATTAATTTAATAATTAAAACCCGCTGTCAAAACAAATAGCATGTTTTTAAGAAACAATATATATCAAAAGATTGATATTTGTTTATGTCGAATTTCAAAGTGAAATTAATTCCAAAGTCCACCATTGAATCAAATTGTAAAAATATTTTATGGTTTCACTTTAAAACCAATTCAAAAGATAATCTAATCATATAAATAAATTAGATTAAAAAGAGGTTTTGAATTAAAATACACCATTTTACACTATTCATTAAAAAAATGAACTTTATCGGAAAGATACCAAAAATTTACACAAAGTAAATTTTGATGTCTCGATTCTTAAGAAGAGTTTTATTTGGTCCGAAAGAATGTTTAAGAGTGAACAAAACTATATTTAATGATGGTCCAACATCAAAAGGTGATAAGTGAACCTTTAGTGAAAACTTGGGCATATACGCCTAAAATTGAATTCTTTCCGTATTTTAAGCCTCTATCCTCTATTTGATAAATGTAAAAACATTTAAAAACATATATAATCATACTTTAGTTATTTCTATCCATTCTCGCCCATACAACGGCTACATGTTAGCTACCATTTAAAATAATATTATTTTATTATTAGAGTGCAACGTAAGATTTCAATGAAACTCTTTGTTGTGTATCGGGTACTCTATCGAACATAGAAACCCTTTAAAGTAATATTAATACTTTATTCAAAAATATGGATAAATATGAAAATGTCATATTCTTTATTTACCTGGGGTGTTACATCCTTCCCCCCTTTTGGGAATTGCGTCCTCGTAATTTTAAAATTGGGCTTGGTAACATCCTTGAAAGTCCCACATCGGAAGAAGAGTCGGTGAAACAATCACTTTAAAATAAATAAAGATAAGTACAAAGGTCACCCGAGTTAACCCATACTAGGATTCCAAGTATGAAAACATGGACATGGAGGAGAAAACATAGGTTCATGTTCTGATGAAGAGTGATAGAAAACATGTTTAGGAGAAAGTTAAGCACAAGAAAATCACAAACTTGTGATGGGTTAAACGGTATTCAATTCCCCAGTAGGAAAGTTAATAGACCACATTTTTGTTTTAAGTTACTTTTTATTGAGGAATTTATTCATAAGGAAACATAATCACTTATCATGTTGAATTTAAACTTTTACTAGATTCCTTAATCAAACTCATATATTTTTTCCAAAAGATGAGTTTTTAGGGAGACTTGTTCGCATTAAGAGTACTATAATCAACTTATAGAGAATCAACTAATCCACCAAAGAGAACTATATACTTCCCATGTCATTAGCCTTTAACGAAAACCAAAACCTAAAAGTCTAGTAAAAGGTCAGATAATCCAGAAAAGGATAACCCTTTAAAAAGAAAATCTATGCTTAATCTCCAAAATTTGTCCAACAAAACCCAAAGTTCAACTAGGACCATCCAATAAACAATTTGTTCATAAAATCCTTCTAAGTCAACCAAACTAATATTGAAACCCAAATATTTGAAGGTTTTAGTCACATAGTCTTCCAAGTTAAATCGTAACATTTATCTCCAAACAACATCAGTTACTTCTAAAGTCTCGTATTGAAAAGTAATTATCCTAATCACATATCCTCTATGATAGGTTAATCATTTTTATAAATAACCCAAAATCAACTTACTCTTAAGTCATAAAATCATATAACTAAAAGAATCAGTCAAACTGACCAGGGACTTCACGTAGTCCAGTGGTAGGCGATAAATACCAGTCACACATTGGTTGTGGGTTCGATTCCCACATCTTGTCCGACGCGTCGGGTTGTCACACGGTCTGCGTGTTGTCCTTTTTATAAAACTCCAAAAATAACCCTAACATGTTTTAACCCCAATCGTTTCCTTATAGCTTTAATTTTCATCCTAATTTGTTACGATCTCAACATCTTAACTCATGAAGTCTTATTTCACCACCATAAGATAAAATAAAACGATTCCCAAAATGAATAACATCATACCTTGATCATGGATTCCACTCGGTTTCATCGTCATCTTGATCACGTAGGTAGAAGTCCCATGCATTACAACAATGATTTAGAGATCCTTCAAAATAATTTTCTTCCTCTATCCAAATACACCTCGTACAACATGGGTCATATGGGTGTTCACAGAAAAACAGTTTTGGAAAATAATCATGTATGACATATAATTCCAAAACATCTGATAAAACCTGATTTCTATAAAATAGTCAGACCGAAATTGAGTTGAAACTTTCTATTATTGGTACTTTTAAAATACCATAAGTATGTGATGTGAGACTATATTTTAAAAGAAAATATAAATAGGTTGCGCAAGGGTCTCCTTCCTTAGCACCATTTCTAAAATCATAATATGCTTCAAATTCTTGTGATAAGGTAAAATATTTGAAAATACCTTGATAATATTTACCTTTCTTGAAAATATGAGAATATTGTGAAAATAGTACTTGTCTAAAAACAACCCATGATCCACGATGATAACGAGGTATAGTGGAGGGGTTTGATATATCAAACAACTGCTTGCAAGTGAGTTGTATGCTAGAAAAAAATTCACAATCATCCGAAGATGATTTTGCAATAATTATTGCAAGCATGTCATCAGGAAGAGATAGGAATGTCATTTGATATCCTTCTCCTTCCATTCGTAACCGACTTTACATGACCTGAAAAAAAGTTATAAAACAAGGATTTAACTGAAATAATAGATATAGGGACTAATCATCTGTCTAACAAGAACTTCTTAATCCCTAAAGTTGTCTAAACCGACCTCTGATACCAACTATAAGGCCCCATCCTTAAACCTTACTTAATCTTGAGTTATTACAATATTACTCATTGAGGATCTTTTCAGGATTAGAGTTTTAGAGAATTAGATCATGAAACTTGCATTACATTCCACATTTAAACAAAGTGGTTACATAAAAGACAATATTCATTCTTCCCATCAATGGAAACATATTTAAAATAAAACAAGGATTCTTTCTTGACACATCCTTGACACTATCATCACATCATGTACCTTTCCCTTGACCTGTGAAAAACATTTCATAAACATGGGATGAGCATAAAAAACTCAGTAAGGGTTATAAAAATATGGAAAGGAAACATGAGTTCATATATACATAAGAATGAAATCGTACTTTACCCATAAAATATAGGAACTTTGACATACCTCATAAAATCATGAAAAAATCATAGAAATCATAAGACATAAAGGGAACTTGAGGCATTCATAACATTCTTACGTTGGGAGTAACCCTCTTGGTTACGTTTGGAATACCCATCACAGTATATTCCCTAAATCTCTTCTAAGAAAACTTAACATTTCACTCCTTCGCGTTACCCAATGAATTGGAGAGCTATATCGGGATCACCCGCCCTTAGTCTATCACGGAACCACCCGTCTTCATAATAATGCCCAAGAACCTCAACATAATCGTATCACATAAAACATTAATAAAGGAAGCATAACATTTCCACCTTTCAATCACAAGATATCAATACAACAGATTGATATAAAAACATTATGAAAACAATTTTCAATACCAAAATAAAAGAAAAGTAAAACATGGTATTTATTTTTTCTTTTTAACAAAAAGGTATGGCTTGTAGAGGAAGCCGAAACTCAAATAATGGTCACGACGGCGGAAAAGTCGTTGTCGCCGCATACGTACGACAAAAACATTCCCTTATTCCGTTTAGTAAACGCTTTGTATAAAAAATATTCCTTTTGAATAAACATAAAAGTCAAAGGGGTTTATACACCGTATAAAAGAAAGTTGTGTATAAAACAAAATATGCCTCAATGAAAGGAGATTGAGACGAAGTCCTTTACAAAGACGATATCCTTGGTTTAAGGATAAATCAATTACATAATTATGTGTGACAAATGAATACACCAAATATAAGTGGATATTAAGTGTAAAATAATCAAAGGTCATTCACATATATTCAAAGGATGACATATTCAATAACTACATGTTGAACCCAAAGAAATCGAAATTGGGTTAAGAAGTTTCCTTGACAGCCTAATGGCGTCACATCAAAATGAGTTGATGATAGATAAAAAGTGTATCTCATAATTTGGACATAAAATTTAAATCAATAAGGATATATGAGAACATATCCCAACATAACAATATGTAAATTAAAAGACCCAACAAAATAAGTATTTTAAAAAAGAGGAGGGTGAAAGGTTCCCTTACCGACTTGGGTATCTTTCAAAACATACACCCCATGAATGAAGCAAAATAAATCATTGATGTAAATACTCATAAACGAAAGTATATTACACAAAGAGTATAATAATTGGTAGTACATACACCACTCAAAGGAAATTGTGGCAAATGTAGCATAAATCTCACGAGAATAAAAGTGATATGAAAAATCCCTTTCGAATACTCAGCAGCCTAACGGCGCCACATAAAACATCCAAAAATGGATTGATGAGATCAAATAGTGTGTCTCATCATATTAACTTAAAGTTTATAGAAATAGGAATATAAAATAACATCCCCCAACATAAAAAAATAGGAGCTTAAAAGAAGTGACATAAAGGAGAGTACTTAAAAAGAAAGAGAGAGGTTAGATCTCTTACGAAAATCCAGCAGCATAATGGCGCCACTCAAAACTTTCAGAATGGATTGATGAGAGAGAATAGGGTCTCTCATCACATGAACATAAAAATTACAGTAAGTGTAATATAAAATAACATCCCAATAATGATAAATATGAGCTTTATAGGGAATGACATAAAAGAGTGTACTTAAAAAGAAAGAGAGGAGTAAGATCCCTTACCTCGGGTCTGACTTGACTCGATCGTTCTTTAATCTCCTGAATAATAAACTTGAGTTAATTTATACTTCCTTAAGAACATTTTAAAGTTCATTATTCCTTTTATATCACTTATTACCATGTCATAAACATTTTGTAATCATTTAAGTTAATAATATTTGTTTTGCCGATATTTGGTTCTTAAGTCGAAAGTGGACTTCGTAGAATTACATGTTGTTCGTGTGGAAATTTTTTTTATTATATCCAGAATTGTATTCATAATGTATATATCATATAAGTAATATATATCCAGTACATGCATGCATTTATAACATTACATAACCATTTAGAGGTAAGAAATGAAATGCACCGTTCATGGAGACTGTAAGACGTACGTACGCATGAACGCCACTTTCATTTCTATTTCGTATTTTATAGAATGGAATAATAATGATGTAAAGGTATATTATAATTCCAGTATAATATCATATATAATATCATTGTTCCATCCTTTATACGTCCCACATATGGTATTTAACGAATCAAATCACTTTGAGGGGGCGGTAGTCCGCACTTCCTTAAATGAAGATATCGCGTTTACCCATAATGGAAACCATAAAGGTATGCCCAAAAAGAAAAAAAAACAGAAGATTAAGGAAAAAATAATCATATTATATATAATATATAAAAATACTGACATCATAATGGCCACCTTTGAAGGTGTTAAATGATTATTGAACAGTCATCGTTTCGGGAGGCAGAATTTCGCCATCCACGGAAACCATATGTTCTTTAACCATTTGATGTAGTTGTGTGAGAGTGTAGCTCGAATAAATCTTATAACAACATCCTAGTATATTTAAGATACTGATTTTGTTACAAAATAAGTAAATAAAAAGAGTTTAGGGGGTTGGAGAAGAAAAATAAAACAAATGAACATGAGATAATGAATTACCTTTAAAAGTGTAACTCCTTTTGATTTGAGCCTAAAGGCTTCCTTTGAAAGGATTATTCCCAAATGGAATCCTCTAGGATGAGTAGATGGATGTGGAGAGAGTAAATAGCTAGGGTTTGGCCGAGCCAAAGGCTTGAAGAGTGTGTGAAATGAGGTAGAGGTGGGGGCCTTTTATAAGAGGAGAGGAGGGGCACTTTTGCAATGTAAGAAATATTACTTTATTTGAAAATGTGTTTCGGTTTTAAAAGGTCACAAATTAATATAATTCGTGGATAAGGTGATAAGGGTTCTAAATCCACCCATCCAATAAGTTTTGTACATGTGTAGGTCATATAGTTTACATTATCTTTTCATTTTATTTAAATCGTCAGATGATGATGTCATCGCTGCATCATTATGATGTCATAAATAATTTAATTTATTTATTCCCTAAAAATTTCAAAAAAATTACTATGATTTAGGAAATAGTTTTATCTTTCCAATGAATATTTATAATAAAAAATATGACTTGTATAACCCACTTAAAAATTGTTTTAGTAAAACATATCATGTTTGTGTCATTTTTACTTTTACATTAAATAAAAAGTTATTTATGTCATTTCCCAACCAAAGTGGCTCCATGGGGTCCCCAAGTTGACCCATGGCTTTTCTTGGTCGGCCATTACACAACCAATGAGGGTATAATATGCGTCAAGTTCATTTCATATCGTTAAAACATTATTTTTACCTTAAACTATACTAATTACCTCTAATCACGAGTAAAAACTTAATAAGTTACTATTCACCAAAAAAATTATTTTTATCCCATTGAACCACATTTTACATTCTAATGACAACCATGTATGTCAGATTTTACAAGTTCAATACACATTAGTGGTAAACATTCATTTAACTGAAAAATCAGTTTGCTTGATTACCACTTAGTGGTTTAACTATTCATCAAAAAATTGGAGTTTATCAGAAAATTACCAAAAATTCACTCTAATCTATATTCGATATTCCAAATTCAAAAATTATGTTTATATTACCTAATTAAAAGAATATAAGTAGAATTAATTAATTTAATAATTAACTCCCGCTGTAAAAACAAATAGCATGTTTTTAAGAAACAATATATATCAAAAGATTGATATTTGTTTATGTCGAATTTCAAAGTGAAATTAATTCCAAAGTCCACCATTGAATCAAATGGTAAAAATATTTTATGGTTTCAATTTAAAACCAATTCATAAGATAATCTAATCATATAAATAAAATATATTAAAAAGAGGTTTTGAATTAAAATACAAAATTTTCCACTATTCATTAAAAAAATGTACTTTATCGGAAAGATACCAAAAATTTACACAAAGTAAATTTTGATGTCCCGATTCTTAATAAGAGTTTTATTTGGTCCAAAAGAATGTTTAAGAGTGAACAAAACTATATTTAATGATGGTTCAACATCAAAAGGTGATAAGTGAACCTTTAGTGAAAACTAGGGCATATAAGCCTAAAATTGAATTCTTTCCATATTTTAAGCCTCTATCCTGTATTGGATAAATGTAAAAACATTTAAAAACATATATAATCATATTTTAGTTATTTCTATCCATTCCCTCCAATACAACGGCTACATGTTAGCTACCATTTAAAATAATATTATTTTATTATTAGAGTGCAACGTAAGATTTCAATGAAACTCTTTGTTGTGTATCGGGTACGCTATCGAACATATCAACCCTTTAAAGTAATATTAATACTTTATTCACAAATATGGATAAATATAAAAATGTCATATTCTTTATTTACCTGGGGTGTTACATCCTTCCCCCCTTTTCGGAATTGCGTCCTCGCAATTTTAAAACTGGGCTTGGTAACATCCTTGAAAGTCCCACATCGGAAGAAGAGTCGGTGAAACAATCACTTTAAAATAAAGAAAGATAAGTACAAAGGTCACCCGAGTTAACCCATACTAGGATTCCAAGTATGAAAACATGGACATGGAAGAGAAAACATAGGGTCATGTTTAGGAGAAAGTTAACCACAATAAAATCACAAACTTGTGATGGGTTAAACGGTATTCAATTCCCCAGTAGGAAAATTTAATAGACAACATTTTTGTTTTAAGTTACTTTTTATTGAGGAATTTATTCATAAGGAAATATAATAACTTATCATGTTGACTTTCAAATTTTACTAGATTCCTTAATCAAACTCATATATTTGTTTTTCCAAAAGATGAGTTTTTAGGGAGACTTGTTCGCATTAAGAGTACTATAATCAACTTATAGTGAATAAACTAATCCACAAAAGAGTACTATATACTTCCCATGTCATTAGGCTTTACCCAAAACCAAAACCAAAAAGGTTAGTACAAGGTCAGATAATCCATAAAAGGATAACCCTTTAAAAAGAAAATCTATGCTTAATCTCCAAAATTTGTCCAACAAAACCCAAAGTTCAATGAGGACCATCTGATAGACAATTTGTCCATAAATTCCTTCAAAGTAAACAAAACTAATATTGAAACCAAAATATTTGAAGGTTTTAGTCACATAGTCTTCCAAGTTAAATCGTAACATTTATCTCCAAACAACATCAGTTGCTTCTAAAGTCTCGTATTGAAAAGTAATTATCCTAATCGCATATCCTCTATGATAGGTTAATAATTTTCATAAATAACCCAAAATAAACTTACTCTTAATTCATAAAATCAAATAAATAAAAATAATCAGTCAAACTGACCAGAAACTTCACGTAGTCCAGTGGTAGGCGATAAATACCAGTCGCACTTTGGTTGTGAGTTCGATTCCCACAGCTTGTCCGACGCGACGGGTTGTCACGCGGTCTGCGTGTTGTCCATTTTATAAAACTCCAAAAATAACCCTAACAAGTTTTAACCTCAATAGTTTCCTTATAGCTTTAATTTTCATCCGAATTCGTTACGATCTCAATATCTTAATTCTTGAAGTCTTATTTCACCACCATAAGATAAAATAAAATGATTCCCAAGATGAATAACGTCATACCTTGATCATGGCGTCCACTTGGTTTCATCGTCATCTTGCTCACGTAGGTAGAAGTCCCATGAATTACAACAATGATTTAGATATCTTTCAAAATAATTTTCTTCCTCCATCCAAATACACCTTGTACAACATGGGTCATATGGGTGTTCACAGAAAAACAGTTTTGGAAAATAATAATGTATGACATATAATTCCAAAACATCTGATAAAACCTGATTTCTATAAAATAGTCGGACCGAAATTGTGTAGAAACTTTATATTATTTGTCCTTTTAAAATACCATAAGTATGTGATGTGAGACTATTTTTTAAAAGAAAATTTAAATAGGTTGCGCAAGGGTCTCCTTCCTTAGCACCATTTCTAAAATCATAATATGCTTCAAATTCTTGTGATAAGGTAAAATATTTGAAAATACCTTGATAATATTTACCTTTCTTGAAAATATGAGAATATTGTGAAAATAGTATTTGTCTAAAAACATCCCATGATCTAAGATGATAACGAGGTATAGTAGAGGTGTTTGATATCTCAAACAACTACTTGAAAGTGAGTTGTATGCTAGAAAATTTTTCACAATCATCCGAAGATGATTTTTCAATAATTATTGCAAGCATTTCATCAGGAAGAGATAGGAATGTCATTTGAGATCCTTTTCCTTCCATTCGTAACCGAATTTACTTGACCTGAAAAAAAAGTTATAAAACAAGGATTTAAATGAAATAATAGAAATAGGGACTAATCATCTATCTCACAAGATCTCCTAATCCCTAAAGTTGTCTAAACCGACCTATAATACCAACTATAAGGCCCCAACCTTAAACCTTACTTAATCTTGAGTTATTACAAGATTACACATTGAGGATCTTTTCAGGTTTAGAGTTTTAGAGAATTAGATCATGAAACTTGCATTACATTCCACATTTAAACAAAGTGGTTACATAAAAGAAAATATTCATTCTTCCCATAAATGGAAACATATTTAAAATAAAACACGGATTCTTTCTTGACACATCCTTGACACTATCATCACATCATGTACCTTTCCCTTGACCTGTGAAAAAAATTTCAAAAAATTGGGATGAGCATAAAAAGCTCATTAAGGGTTATAAAAATATGGAAAGGAAACATGAGTTCATATATACATAAGAATGAAATCGTACTTTACCCATAAAACATAGGCACTTTAACATACCTCATAAAATCATGAACAAATCATAGAAATCATAAGACATAAAGTGAACATGAGGCATTCATAACATTCTTACGTAGGGAGTAACCCTCTTGGTTACGTTTGGAATACCCATCACAGTATATTCCCTAAATCTCTTCGGAGAAACCTTAACGTTTCACTCCTTCGTGTTACCCAATGCATTGGAGAGCTATATCGGGCTCACCCGCCCTTAGTCTATCACAGAACCACCCATCTTCATAATAATGCCCAAGAACCTCAACATAATCGTATCACATAAAACATGCATAAAGGAAACATAAAATTTCCACCTTTCAATCACAAGATATCAGTACAACAGATCGATATAAAACCATTATGAAAACAATTTTCAATAACAAAATAAAAGAAAATTAAAACATGGTATTGATTTTTTCTTTTTAACAAAAAGGTATGGCTTGTAGAGGAAGCCGAATCTCAAATAATTGTCACGGCGGCAGAGAAGTCATTGTCGCCACATACGTACGACAAAAACATTCCCTTTTGTCATTTAGTAAACGCTTCTTATAAAAAATATTCCTTTTGAATAAACGTAAAAGTCAAAGGGGTTTATACACCGTATAAAAGAAGGTTGTGTATAAAACAAAATATGCCTCAATGAAAGGAGATTGAGACGAAGTCCTTTACAAAGACAATATCCTTGGTTTAAGGATAAATCAATTACATAATTATGTGTGACAAATGAATACACCAAATATAAGTGGATATTTAGAGTAAAATAATCAAAGGTCATTCACACATATTCAAAGGATGACATATTCCATAACAACATGTTGAACCCAAAGAAATCGAAATTGGGTTAAGAAGTTCCCTTGACAGCCTAACGACGTCACATCAAAATGAGTTGATGAGAGATAAAAAGTGTATCTCATCACTTGGAAATAAAATTTAAATCAATAAGGATATATGAGAACATATCCCAACATAACAATATCTAAATTAAAAGACCCAACAAAAGAAGTCTTTTAAAAAAGAGGAGGGTGAAAGCTTCCCTTACCGACTTGGGTATCTTTCAAAACATACACCCCATGAAAGAAGGACAATAAATCATTGATATAAATACTCATAAACGAAAGTATATTACACAAAGTGTATAATAATGGGCAGTAAATAGACCACTCAAAGGAAATTGTGGAAAATGTAGCATAAATCTCACGGGAATAAAAGTGAGATGAAAAATCCCTTACGAATACTCGGCAGCCTAACGGCGCCACATAAAACATACAAAAATGGATTTATGAGATCAAATAGGCTATCTCATCATATTAACATAAAGTTTATAGAAAGAGGAATATAAAATAACATCCCCCAACATAACAAAGAGGAGCTTAAAAGAAGTGACATAAAGGAGATTACTTAAAAAGACAGAGAGAGGTTAGATCTCTTACGAAAATCCGGCTGCCTAACGACGCCACTCAAAACATCCAAAATGGATTGATGAGAGAGAATAGGGTCTCTCATCACAAGAACATAAAAATTAAAGTAAGTGTAATATAAAATAACATCCCAATAACAAGAAATATGAGCTTTAGAGGGAATGACATAAAAGAGTGTACTTAAAAAGAAAGAGAGGAGTAAGATCCCTTACCTCGGGTCAGACTTGACACGATCATTATTTAATCTCCTGAATAAAAAACATGAGTTAATTTCTACTTTCGTAAGAACCTTTTTCAAGTTCATTATTCCTTTTATATCACTTATTACCATATCATAAACAGTTTTTAATCATTTACGTTAATAATATTTGTTTTGCCGATATTTGGTTCTTAAGTCGAAAGTGGACTTCTTACAATTACATGTTGTTCGTGTGGCCAAATTTTTATTATATAAAGAATTGTATTCATGATGTAGATATCATATATTTCATATATATCCAGTACATTAATGCATTTATAACATTACAAAACCATTTAGAAGTAAGAAATGAAATGCACCGTTCATGGAGACGGTAAGCCGTACGTACGCATGAACGCTACTTTCATTTCTATTTAGTATTTTATAAAATGGAATAACAATGATATAAAGGTATATTATAATTCCATTATAATATCATATATAATATCATAGTTCCATCCTTTATACGTCCCACATATGGTATTTAACGAATCAAATCACTTTGAGGGGGCGGTAGACCGCACTTCCTTAAATGAAGATATCATGTTTACCCATAATGGAAACCATAAAGGTATGCCCAAAAAGAAAAAAAACAGAAGCTTAAGGAAAACAGAAACATATTATATATCATATATAAAAATATTTCCATCATAATGGCCACCTTTGAAGGTGTTAAATGAGTATTGAACAATCATCGTTTCGGGAGGCAGAATTTCGCCATCCACAGAAACCGTATGTTCTTTAACCATTTGATGTAGTTGTGTGAGAGTGTATCTCGAATAAATCTTATAAAAACATTCTAGTATATTGAAGATACTGGTTTTGTTACAAAAGAAGTAAATAAAAAATATTTTAGGGGGTTGGAGAAGCAAAATAAAACAAATGAACATGAGAGAATGAATTACCTTTAAAACTGTAAGTCCTTTTGATTTGAGCCTAAAGGCTTCCTTTGAAAGGATTATTCCCAAAGGTAATCCTCTAGGATGAGGAGAGGGATGTGGAGAGATTAAATAGGCGGGTTTGGCCGAGCCAAAGGCTTGTGGAGTTTGTGAAATGAGGTAGAGGTGGGGGCCTTTTATAAGAGGAGAGGAGGGGCACTTTTGGAAAGTAAGAAATATTACTTTATTTGAAAATGTGTTTCGGTTTTAAAAGGTCCCATATTGATATAATTCGTGGATTAGGTGATAAGGGTTAGAAATCCACCCATCCAATAAGTTTTGGACATTTTTAGGTCATAGAGTTTACATTATCTTCTCATTTTATTTAAATCGTCAGATAATGATGTCATCACTGCATCATTATGATGTCATAAATAATTTAATTTATTTAATGTCTAAAAATTATAAAAAAATTACTATGATGTAGGAAATATTATTATCTTTACAATTAATATTTATAATAAAAAATATTACTTGTATAACCCCACTTAAAAATTGTTTTATTAAAACTTATCATGTTTGTGTCATTTTTACTTTTACATTAAATAAAAAGTTATTTATGTCATTTCCCAAACAAAGTGGCTCCATGGGGTCCCCAAGTTGACCCATGGCTTCTCTTGGTCGGCCATTACACAACCAATGATGGTAGGACATGTGTCAAGTTCATTTCGTATTATTAAAACATTATTTTTACATTAAACTACACTAATTACCTCTAATCGCGATTAAAAACTTAATAAGTTACTATTCACCCAAAAATTATTTTTATCCCATTGAACCAAATTTTACATAAAAATGACAACCATGTATGTCGGATTTTCAAAATTCAATACACATTAGTGGTAAACTTTCATTTAACTGAAAAATCAGTTTGCTTGATTACCACTTAGTGGTTTCACTATTCATCAAAAATTGGAGTTTTTCAGAAAATTACAAAAAATTCACTCTAAGCTATATTCGATATTCTGATTTCAAAAATGATGTTTATATTACCTAATTAAATTAATATAAGTAGAATTAATTAATTTAATAATTAACTCCCGCTGTCAAAACAAATAGCGTGTTTTTAAGAAACAATATATATCAAAATATTGATATTTGTTTATGTCGAATTTCAAAGTGAAATTAATTCCAATGTCCACCATTGAATCAAATGGTAAAAATATTTTATGGTTTCACTTTAAAACAAATTCAAAAGATAATCTAAAAATATAAATAAATTATATTAAAAAGAGGTTTTGAATTAAAATACAACATTTTGCACTATTCATTAAAAAAATGAACTTTATCGGAAAGATACCAAAAATTTACACAAATTAAATTTTGATGTCCCGATTCTTAAGAAGAGTTTTATTTGGTCCAAAAGAATGTTTAAGAGTGAACAAAACTATATTTAATGATGGTTCAACATCAAAAGGTGATAAGTGAACCTTTAGTGAAAACTAGGGCATATACGCCTAAAATTGAATTCTTTCCGTATTTTAAGCCTCTATCCTCTATTGGATAAATGTAAAAACATTTAAAAACATATATAATCATATTTTAGTTATTTCTATCCATTCTTGACAATAAAACGGCTACATGTTATCTACCATTTAAAATAATATTATTTTATTATTAGAGTGCAACGTAAGATTTCAATGAAACTCTTTGTTGTGTATCGGGTACGCTATCGAACATAGAAACCCTTTAAAGTAATATTAATACATTATTCACAAATATGGATAAATATGAAAATGTCATATTCTTTATTTACCTGGGGTGTTACATTAAATGTTCATAACATTCAAATTTAAAAATGAACTATTAAAAAAAATACATCATCAGTGTAATATGGATTTGAAGATTAACTATAGAATCTTATTTTAAGGTTTTTTATTGAAAAAATATCACCCTTTATAATTAGTTCAAGTTAATCAAAACATTTATCAACCATAAATTAAAAATATATACCAAAAAATAAGAAAATATTAAGGGGGATAAAGATTGATAAAATTAGAAAAACAAGAAGAAAAAATAATATCAATACACATTTTTAGGTTACATTACTCAGGTTTCCCCACCCAAAAATACCCAAAAAAGAAATATACTCAATGTAAAATTTTATAAAACATATAAAAAATAATGGATTATAAACCTCAGAATATATATCAATATTCTTGCATTAACCAATTAAATGAACAGAACTACAACCACATGATTTACTATTACAAAGAATAAAAACACTACATCAATCATATGTAAACCCAAATAATGTAAGCTATAAATAAAAATAAAGATTCACTTACCATTAAATCATTTTTTCTATATTTATAGATGAAAAAAATTATCATTTAGAATAATATTAACTCCCGTAAGATTTCCATAAAATAAGTAAATAATAATAATCTAATAAAAAATCCAAATATATATACGTACTCAATTGATATTTAGTTTTATTAAAGTTCGTGTTATGTATTAAATATGATAAAATTTAAAATTACAACAATAGATAATTATAGGTGATCATTTTTTTAATTATTATAATGTTTTTTAATCAAATATTGTATAACAAATTAATTTATATGAGTATTTTATATGAAGATAAAAGGTGTTAATAAATTGCTATTATGAATGAAAAAAAATTATCTTATGTTATTTTACATTACTCAAGATTTAAAATGTAATTATAAAATAATCATAACTAATAATTTGAGTAGAGTTAGAGATCATAAATTTATAAAAAGATCCACTATTTTCATGATCAATTAGAATAGAAAATAAAAATAATGAAGAGATAAAAAATAATAACAGTGACATAGAACATTCAAGAAACTAATCACAAGACTACATTAATCAATTAAAAAAAACTTGATTCAATGAAAATTGAACAAAAAACCAAAAATACATATATATACCAAATACGAGATGAATGGGAAGTCAATGGAATTCAACAAAATAGTGTAGAGGGAGAGAGAGAAAACATTTCCCAATGTATTTAGAGGGTGGGAAATGGTGGAAATGTGAAAGGAATAATTTTAGAGTCCATAAATCAATTAATTAAGGGGTATGTGTCCTAGATATAACATAAAATAGAATATCTTCATGTGAAATAATAACCATAAAATGAATCCCCCGATGTTTCGAAAAATATTAAATGGATTTTCTAGTTTTTGATTCAAAACCCAATTTTAAAAAGAAATTTTCACATCGGTTAATCAGTAAAAAATTTATAAAAAAAATTTCTGTGTATATTATTAGATAATGGAGGATGAAAATAAATAGTGAAACTGTTTTGAGTCAATTATTTTATAACTCATGTGAAAAACACATCATGATAAATAACTTTCATACTAGTGAGATTGTCTGAAATTAATATGTATTATATGTAACTGATGTTTTACAAGTCTAAAACAATATATATTGGAAAATATATTGAATAAAAAATTATAATGAAAATATTTAATATATAATATTACCTTAAACATATTTTTTCTACAAAATTGGGGATAGAAATGGAATCAATCAATATTTTATGTGATAAACATGGGAAAAAATATATAATTTTATTTTAGGATATATGTGATAAAATGGATACAATTTTGGAGAATATCAAAGTTCTATGTCTCAAACAATTGTGACTACCAAATCATATGATAAGATAATTCCTCACTAGATGTAATTTTTTATCTATCTTTATTTTTGTGATGACACAATGACTTTAAGAAATTCAAATAACTCTTATTGTGGAGAGAATAAATTAGTATTTCAAATAAAATGTTTTATACAAATGTCTTGAAAGTAAAATAAAAATACATTCATTAATGTTTATGGTGACACAGATTTATTATAAAATTAATTTCTATAAAAAATTGGTTTTTTATCTCACTAAAATGATTTTTTATCATCTTTACAGTATTGATAATTCCAAAAAACGTTTATCCATTTGATCGATCAAGTTAAATTTCCATTTGATATTCTTGGCACTCATACCATGTATTTCTCTATTTCAATTTTATAAACAATTCATTTAAGTCAATCAGACATTTACTTATAAGAGAATACTATATTCCTTCTCATTTCTAATGTATAGGAAAATAATTTTTATACAATTCCACTGGAATTATTCAATTCCAAGAATGAAAATATTTGTTCATGGATTTGATTCATAACATTAATATTCACCACTTTTTTTGAAATCCAATTATTTTTATTGATAATAAGTTTTCATCATGTGATTTTAATTGTTATAATATTTGATGTACACTCATGGAGATAATCTGATGTTGATCATTGATATCACATCATGTATATCCCTATTAATGTTCAAATAATAGTTTTATGATGAGAGAATAATAATGTATATCATTTAGTTATTAATGTAACCATATACATACATATATTATCATCAATTTTGGTTTTTTTATTCTTATTCTAATAAATCATTTATATTGAAATTTTTCCCCTAAAACTACTTATGTATACTTTATTATAAAATATATTCATAATTTTTAAAATTAATATCTTCTATATCACATCATGATTATTATTCTATGTAACACAACATTGGACATATTCTTATGACTAACTATCACACTAAATAGTCATAACAGTTCTTTACTATGTTGAGAATGTATAGGTTCCATGAAAGTTTTCTTAAAAATACATTATATATAGGGAAGAAATAATTTTAGGCACCCGAATGATACATGATCTCTGGTTTGTAGGATCTTTATCATGGGGTATGCCCTTGGTAATTTCTATTTTTAGAGATTATAGGAATGAGACCTGCCAGTCAGAAATACAAATTTATTTGTGTCATTAGATTTTCCTATATATAGAAATGTGTTTCAGTTCATAGATTTTATGAATATTACTTATTTATATTATGATTATTGTACTTTTATTTCTTGATCAAAATTTTGAAAACTGATTTTCATGGTTAATTTTGATTTGCTGGGTGCATCAAGAGTATTACATCATTAATGAATAATGTGATAAATAATTTATCCCTTATTTTAATTAAAGAAATTTTCTATCTTTGGCTCTTTGATTGAAATGATATAGTTGAAATAAATCTATCCCATGGTGTTCTATAGTAATGTTCAATTTTGAGAAATTAAAATAAGGATACATAAAACACATAGATAGATGGAACCAACCTGAAAACTTCTTGATTAGAGAAATCATAATAATTTTATTATATTATATTGAAAGTGTTTGTATGAGTTTTTATGACACTGTGACATTAGTTTTTTAATCAATGTGTTCCCCAACATGTTTCTTGGAACTATCCTTGGAATTTGGGTTTCTTCAGCTAATTCCACTAAGAATAATGCTTAAAGGGTCACTCACTAAAAGTATATAGAAAATTAGTTAAATAACAATATTATTTTTTATTTAATAAGTTGAATAAATATTATCCCACATGTAATTTAGTACTTATTCATATTTAAATAATAGCATATATTCCCTCACCAGATATTTGATAGAATATTTTATGAGAATATTATTTAATAATTATTTATATTATATTTAGTGAATATAATATTTATTTATATACTAGTGGATAATTAAGTGATATTAATTTAATAAATAAATATTCATTATTAAAGGCTTTATAAATGTAGTGGAGTAAAGTATAAGCAAGTTTAAGGGTCCATTGAGATATAGTATATATTAAAAATTATTTAAATAACTAATATTTAATTTAATTTAGTAGCTTTACGCATGTCAAAATATCATAACATGATGTTAAATGTTTCATTTTTTCATCAACACGAGTACATGGATACATATAACATTATGTATCATATTCAATATCTCTATCAATAGATGTTAATAAAAGAGAGATAAGAAATATCCAATTCTCTATTTATAACCAATATTGGAGAGTCAATGCAAATTGTGATTTTATATTTTCATGTTTTTTCCTACTACATTGAATTATTAGACATCCTAGGGACTACACTCCCATATTTGTTGTTCATATATCTTATATTTTCCTCACTACCTGAGTCCAATAATTTTTTTTTGAATTATAAAATGAGAAAAAATGATAAGATGATTTTAGAAGTTATTACTTTGATTCACTAAGTGGAATAAGAAAAGAGGTATGACTGACTAATAGTTCTTATGGTGAATAAAAAATTATGAACAAGCCAAAGGGACCAATAATCTTTACAAGCCTATATCTCCTAAGAAATTTCAATCTATTTCAAATATGATTCATTTGTAGGGAATGGAAAAGGAAGTAGTATTTTTTTCTTGTGGAAAGTAAGGAAACGTGAAAAGTAACTGCATCTAGAAGAATGGGGAAGCTAAATATACATTGGTTATTGAGTATAATTTGTCAATATATAAGAATTGGTTATTTCCTCCACTTTTGGTTATCATATATATATATATATAACATAATGAAGGAATAATGTAGATTCTGAATAGTTGATAAAGGATACATGGATTTACAATATACTAGTGGTGTAATGATTACATCTATATCCATTATAGACTACCACCTTTCATTTCAAACATGATTGATATTGGTTTTATGATATTTTAATTATGTACAAAATGCCACAATGAACATTGTTTCTATATACATCTTATATACAAATGGTATTATTTAAAAGTTTGAATGTAAATGTTGTTTCTTCTATAAATAAAATATAATTTATGGAATGGGACATTTTAATAACTGTTATTATGTATTAAATTATAAAATGATATTATTGTAAATTGATAAATAATTATGTTTCATTTAATCATATAACACCCATATATTACAACATGGTATTAGTTGTACAAATAAATAGTGATTGCAAAATATCAATCAATATGGTCATTTAGAATATTTTTATATAAAACCACATTAATTATTTCCTAATTGTTTACAAGGATGAATGGCCAAGTAACCATTTAGTGGACATGGTGAAAGGCTCATAAGTATTCTTATATTGGTACACACTAATTTGTGTAAAAAATTACTAGTATAATACATAGGTGTGTATTCTTTCATTATAACAATTACTGAGGACATTAGTAGATATCAATATGTCAAGTTGATGAGGTATAATAATTTTTATGTTTATAAATTCAAGGATTTTAAGAATGAAATGGAAAAATTCATGGATATAATATATAGAATATTAGATTAGATTAAGGATGTGAAAATATTAACCAAGAGATTATTGATTTTCAATTGGATATTAGGATTCCATCTCAACTCCCACAACCATATACATCATACAGTAATGGATTAAAGGAAATAAGACCTAGTACTATGGTAGACATGGTAAGGTTAATGATAATTCATGTAGATCTTCCGTTATATTTTTTTGCGATATATATTACAAACTATGAGATACACACTAAATCAATTATAAACTAAAGTGGAAGTCAAAATTCCCATCATGATATGACGTGGAAAGAGACCCATTTTTTCACATACACACATATGTTGTTACAAGGATTTTTTTTATTTCCATCCAATGAAACTAACTATTAACCAAGGGAACAATGTGCATCCTTATTCGTTATCCTATATAAAAATTGGATAAAACTAATATAAACCCTATGAAAATAAACTTATTCTCACCATAAAATATTTTTTTCTTGAGAGAGAACACATCATCAAAGAATATATTGGGACAAAAAATTATTTTTATGAAGTTGATTCTCAATATACTCAGGTGTTTGTACTGGAACAGATTCCATAGGACCCCATGTAATAAGATTGTTCTTAAACACAAGTATATCGTAGGTGAACTAGATAGGCAAGAGAACCATAGAGATATGGTCTCTAGTTGATGAAGATGTTGAATCGTTATTTTTTTATAATAAAAAACCAATATATTATATCCAAAATAGTCCTGGAAACCCTTAGAGGGGGACGTGAATCATGGTATGGATATTATTTTCAAAATATTTCCTTCCCCACTAGATCATGAAATCATTATTATAAGGGTAATTTTTTCCTCTATTTAGTTATTATATTTATCATATGACTTTAAAAATTATATAATGACGATTAATATAATGTATAGCTTGAAGGAAATTACAAAGACACACAGATTTTTACTTAGTTTACCCATACCGGTCTATGTACAAGGAGCATAGAATGACAATGTTCACATGTATAAAATTTAATATGGCTCATTTCCAAATCAAGGATCATGCTAGATCACCTATATGCACATGCTCACTTCCATGAAAATGTTTAGGGAAAACTCAATACCTTCCCAAGGGTCACTCCCTGAGTATCATTCTCTATCCCATTGCAGGGAGAAAGAATCACCATATTCTTCTTCAATTTCTCACTTATAGGGAAATGAACCACTCCTATTTTATGGATACATAGGTCCCAACATTACCAATATGTAATGAATAATTAGTTATGGATTAGTGCTCAATTGAAGTTCCACTTTCATTCACTTGATGAATATCACTTTACCATATTTCTATTGGGAAATATTATTTAACACATTCACTATTCTCACTATCATCACTAAGAACCTTCAATTAATGAAGACCACATTGAATTCACAAGGAAAGAAAATTTAAAGATGTTTATTTTCCCTTTATTAACTCCATTACTATAATGAAATGAGTTTGGCCTTAGTAAAGTACATTAATTCAATGAAGCTCACTATGAATTTGAAAACTCTAATACTTTTGTGATGCTTATGTTTTTTTATTTATTTTATAGCTTTCACAAATTCCATTTCTTCCAAATTTTTTTGAAAATAACCGTCTTCATGAATATCCTTATAAAATATAGAGCCTTATAATATTCATAAAGTCTCTATGCATTTCTAAAGTGGGTAGAGACCCATTTATAGGATTTTCCACCAATTCTAGAATCTTCCTACCTTATTCTCAATAATTATAAAAGTCCTATAATTTTGTTTGTGATTCTCCATGTATTAAAAATTGACCATCATAATTTCCAATTTTTAAATATTATTGTTTTCGTGGATATTACCATCAAATATTCACATATTAATGATGTTTTTTCAGGAAGATCCATACCATGCGAGACAATATTCATGAAAAATTTGCCTTTTCCATTTGAGGCTTTGAACAGTAGTGTATGTAAATCACCCATATGTTGGTTGCAGGTATGAGAGTCACATGTGATGGGTCCTTATCTTGTCTAAGAGACCAATGAAAAGGTGTAATTGATTTATAAGAACATGGATACTATGTAGTCTTCTAAAAAATCATACTACGATTTCTGGAGATAATATCTATAATTTATGGATAGATATTATGATTTCCTACATGTTTCATCTATTTTGGGATGAAATAGGATCCGTATAAAACATAAAATTTTACCAAGGTGCATTAGGTTGTTTACGAATCTAGAGAGAGTTAGACCGATAGTCTAACTCTTGCAGTTACCTTAGATTTACTGGGAAATGCATGACATCGTCGAAATTTCTCATCTACAATGGTACTGTCCACTTATTTATCATGTTTTGAGCCTAATTATTTTTAGTTAGAGGTAGATTCATCCATTGTGTAGCATCTTATATTTACTGGGGATCATAGCATGAAATCTCATTAAGGTCAGTCCAATCCCCTGGTATGGGTGCTATGGGAGTAAAAATGAGTATATAATGAGGCTAGGGACAGGGTGGATAATATACAATTGCATTGTCCACTATTATTAAAATATCAAACTTTACCACCCATGGAAGTGAAATTCATGGAGGAACTTCATAAAGGAGGATGTTTGTAAGAACTCGATTGTTCTTCGAGGTAGTAATTACTTATTTTCTATCAATACTAAGTTTAATTTCTTAAATATGTCCTAATGTGGATTCCTATTGAGGTTATAGATGGATTGGGGGAATCTAAGGATCGTTAGGAGCTTATAAAACATGTTTGTTTTTGTGAAAAGAGGAGGCCACATAGTTAGTGAAATTCATACGAGTTTAGCTCGATGATCGTGGGGCTAGGTCTGCAGTTCTGGTAGATTTTGATATAGGATTTTGGAATAGTTTGTGCTTGGGTTATAAACTATCTAGGAAATACATGTGGGTGGACCTTGGCATACTAGAATCCAGGGACATTTTCCTCATAGTCTGAAAAACCGCATGGCTCAATTGTGTGACCCTGCTATTTTTAGAAAAAAAATGTTTAAATAAACTAAAAATGTTTTTAAAAAAATGTTTCAAAATTATTTTAAATTCAAAACATCAATAACTTTAGAGAATCACTCATTTGAGCATAAATTAGTATTCATGGTAGATCATCCAAACAAACTCTGATTCAATCATTGTTTGTCTCATCAAATTTATAAAGGTAATTCCTTAATTACTTTTAATTCATTCTTGATTATTCTAGGAATCAAATTTTGTATTTGGGTGCATAGTCATATAACATATTTTCTTATCCATCATTTGTATTTCCAAATTCTCCTAATCTGGACTGATGTAGGACTTGACAGTAGATAAGATGTTTAGAACGAAACTATGTTTGGTGGTCAAATCCCTTCCACTTAGAGTCGATATATTCATACATTCCAAGGTGTCGTATTCCCAATTTCTGGGAATCTCATAAATTGAAATTTAAATCCAAAAATTTATAGGTATTCCCTATTCATCTAAAGAGTGTTAATAAATCTTTTTATAGGTTTAATACCTTTATTAAGAACCACCCCAAGTGTGATTTGTTTTTAAATGGGCTACCATGTCTTAGGCATTGGATGCCTATGAGGCAAGCCTTTTACCCCTTTGTTATTGGATATAATTTCTGAATTGGTATATAAATCAAATTTATTAATTTATTTATGAATTTAGTTTTAAATGAAATTAATTAAGGGTATTTCATAGATGAATTTCCCCTTCACCCTTGTATTCCATTCCTTTTTTAAAGCATGATTCAATTTTTTTCCTTTCCCGTGTGAGTAAAGTAGTGGCTATTCCATGATTCGATGAAAATGGATTGAATTTCTATAATTTTTGATTTTCCCATGATAGTTATATGATAAAAAAATGTGATTTATTGATAATATTTTTTGGCTTTATATATTAAAAATGTGGATGTGAGTATTTTAATGGCCTATGAATTTCTATCCCATGTGAGTTATGTTGATACCATTCTATGTAATGGATTGATTAACCATGAGAGTCTTGTTATCATGTTATTCTCATGTGAGTAAATGAATTTCCATGGAATTGATGTTTGTCCTTTCATGACTCATATTTTTAGGAGAGTTATATTGAATGCCATTTTTCTTGACCTTAGAATGTTTACTGAATCATTTAAATGAAATGAAATTAGTTAAATTATTAATCAGACAAGTGATACATGGATTATTATTAGAAATCTATGAAAACAACCTTTTACCCATTAACAAGTACAGCTTGGGTGATATATGGATTCACATTATAATTCCATGGTTGGACTCAAGTTCTTGAACATATATATTTTGTTATTTATAAATGGATCCAAATGATGGATGGCATGGAAGGTAAAGTGAGTATTGAATTAATTTCCTAGTGGTTCATGGATACATATTTTAATTCCATGGATGGACTCACGGGGAATCAATAGTTATTCCATAGGTGATACTAGTATTTCCATATAGGAACATCGAGGATAGAATCAAAGATCTAGGACTTTATACCTCATATAAAGAAACACCGGGTTCCTGAGAGGTTCTCTATTGATGGGTTGGTAGGGTGTTGATTCATATTGGAACTGGATAGATACTTTTATTCCAATATAAGAATGTAAATAATGGGATTAGTTTCTAAATGGATTTGTAAATGATGAGACTTATGACACATCATCGAAGCCAAAGCACAAGATTGGAGTTTTTCTTGACTTATGTCATTTAGATGCCTTTATAAATAATCTTTTATTGCGTCCAAATACACGGGAGATATTAGGCATGATCAGGATCAGTATAATAATTAATTATATGTATTTTATTTAATAAATGAATATTATTTGAGAGAATTTTATGTAAATGAATGTTAGTTCATGTAGGATATTTACCTTTGAGCACCTCCTTGCATTCTACATTCTTTACTGCATACTACCAACTATATATATTCACTGACTAATTGGTACATACCAATGGTGGCAGCCTATTGGGATGATATTTCACACCCATATTAGGTCACCATTATGGAACCATACAGATTATATGATTTTAGTTAATTATATGGTTCAACCCTATCCTATAGGTACATGATTTTTTGTTTAGAATAAGAAGAACACTGGACCAAGTTACGGTTTTATATGCTATAGGGATTTAATTGGAATTTTTGAACATTTGGGAAATGTATCATGTACGACTATTGTATTCATGTTTTGGATTTTTTAGAAACATTTGACATGTTTCATAATATTTTAAAAGTTGCAACTTTTGGATTTAGTGATACCATCAGTCTTCTGTTGATTACATCTATTGTACAATTTTATGCTACAGCTATTGAACTGTTATAGTATTCCGGGTGGTTTACAGTCTGAAGATGATGTCATGGTATCCCCACTGACAAACGTATGAGGTCACTACTATTCATAATACATTGGAATTTTGAAGAGATTCACTTTAGGACATGTGGAAATTAGTGTAGGAAGAACCATTGAGTGAAATCCAAAAACAGAATGTTACAATGTTGTATCATACTAGTCATTTTAGATTTGATTTACAATATAGAGAAAATAGAATGGGTTATGAAAGAAAAAGGATTTGGTAATGAGTTGTGCCTAGGCGTAGGAAACCTGCATACGGGAAAAAGAAACATTAACTCGAATTGAATTACAGTTATCTAGATTTTTACTAGTATAGTTGATTTGATTATACATTTGGGTGACTAAAATGTATTGTGGTATTATGATTTACGTGATTAAAATTCAATTATATTGAATCCCTATGAGATGAGGTTGTGCCATCTCATTAATAATATAATGAACTTTCTATGAATCATAGGCCATGCATTTTTTACATTCCAATTAAAGCTCATTACTTATTTCTTACTACACCAGTGCAGAAAACGTTTTTTACATCACCATTTTTTACGTCGGTTATATATAACTGACGTAAAACATGCGGCAAGTAGCTTTTTAACGGCGGTTATTTTCATAACCGACATTACAAATCACGCCTGTTCATTTTTTACGTCGGTTATCCTATAACCGACGTAAAAAACCAATGCTTGTGGGGTTTTTTATGTCCGTTTCCAAATAACTGACGTAAAAACCCTCCCGCGCATTGGTTTTTTACATCGGTTATCTTATAACTGACGTAAAAAAACGAGATATCTACGCGTTTTTTACATCGGTTATAAAAAAACCGACGTAAAAAACCAAAGCACGAGGGACTTTTTTAAGTCGGTTTTAAAATAACCGACGTAAAAAACCCGTACATAACTCGTTTTTTACGTTGGTTACAAAATAATCGACGTAAAAAACCAAAGAGCGGGGGGTTTTTGAAGTCGGTTTTAAAATAACCGATGTTATAAATTTAAAAAATAGTTTATAACATCGGTTATATAATAACCGACGTTATAAAAAATTTAAAGAAATTAAAGCCCTGTGGACTGTCATTTACAATTTTTCAATTGACAGTCTTCCGGCTCGTCTCTCTCGCGCGGTAAACCCTAATAGGATCGTCGATCAACCTACGTTAAACTCATTTTGGCTTCATTGTTTATCTTCTTCACTCCTCTCGGATCTATCATCTCAACTCGCAACATTCAAGTAAGCCTTGCATGAATTTATTTCGTTCGTTTTTTTTCACGGATATTCTATAATTATGTTTTGCGATTTTTGTACATTTAATATAAACAAGATGTAGTGGTTTCCAAGTATGCACCTCATTACTATTTTGATAAGATGGTGATGAGATAATCTAAGATACATATGATTTATTTATGGATGTGATATAATTTCACATGGTGTAGGATGATTTATGGGTGGGGTGAGACCATGACATTAGCATTGGGGTGTGAGATAAAAACTAGTGGAGAAGTGGTATCCGAGAACCTTAATTTTAATATATATATATATATATATATATAATTTTTTATACGAAAAGGTTTATTTATATAAATTATATTGTGAGTGATCCGTAGTGAGTATATGAAACTATTTTTCCATGTTTAGGTGATGATTTAGATTCCTTTCTTCATAGGGCTTTAGTGTGCTTCCTCAACATTTTCATGAGATGTTTTAGGGAGTATCTTACTATGTATACATGTTATGCCCACCATACAAAAATATAAACAATTTTTTTGGTTTTTAAAAGCAATTTGTAGTTTTTTATAGATGTTAGTAGCATCGAAGTGTTGTGGAGTAGCGCATTGGGGTGTGTGAGGAAAACTAGTGGAGAAGTGGTATCCGAGAACCTTAATTTTAATATATATATATATATAATTTTTTATACAAAAAGGTTTATTTATATGAATTATTTTGTGAGTGATCCATAGTGAGTATATGAAACTATTTTTCCTTGTTTAGGTGATGATTTAGATTCCTTTTTTCATAGGGCTTTAGTGTGCTTCCTCCACATTTTCATGAGATGTTTTAGGGAGGATCTTACTATGTATACATGTTATGCCCACCATACATAAATATAAACAATTTTTTTGGTTTTTAAAAGCAATTTGTAGTTTTTTATAGATGTTAGTAGCATGGAAGTGTTGTGGAGTAGCTTTCATGAGTATATAGAGTTTATTTTTTCTTCCTAGTTTTACTTTTAGTACTAATAATCTTCTTTTTGGTTTATGTACAACAATACTTGTATGAATTCATGAATAATTATCTAAATTTATTCATTTTGAACCGAGGAGGGTTACTTTTGGTGGGAGAAGATCCTAAATTATATGGTATGAATTCATTCTATCATAACCATAAATAAAATATAGTTGTATTTTATTTATCATATACATCAACTTATAATCTTCTTTTTCATCACAAACCCTTTGAGAATAAAAAACCAAACTAAGGGATTTGGTATCCACATTTCCTTTTGTTATAGAATATGGGACATCAAAATAAAATGATTGAACATATTACTCCCAAAAACACTTCCATTGATTTTTATAATTGTGTGAAAATATTTACCAAATGGATTTAGGGTCTACAGAAACCATTAATAACATGTTAAATAGGTATTTTATCTAATATTTTAAAACATCAAAACCGCAATCAATATTAAACTATGTGGGTTTTATGGTTTTATTTGATTCAATGAAATTTAAAACTATTATATCTAATGATATTTTGTTTAAAAATAATATTCAAGAATATTTTTTTAAATACCTATAGATTTGATTTATATTTTAAATTGTTTTACATTCAAATTATGATTTTTTTCATATAAACATATATTTATCTTATATTAAAAATATATATTTTTTGTTGATATCTGTTGTAGGTAATAATGAGTGGAAGCTGGATTACGACACATCGAATGAGAAATGAATTTGAGGAAGCTGTTGATGCCTTTTTGGAATTTGCAAAACGAAATGTTCCAAGTAGTGAAATTTTGTCTGTCCATGCCTGAAATGTTTGAATATAAAGAAGTTGAAAAGTAGAGAGATAAAAGATCATCTGATTTGTCATGGTTTTCATCCGAGTTACAGCCCTTGGATTTGGCATGGTGAAACTGGACGAAATGTCACTGATGATGATGATTCGCAAGATGGTAACTCCGATGGAATTGAAGAAATGATTCACGATATTGTAGCAGAACAAATTGAGATAGAACCGACAGTTGCGCATCTATATGGTGATGCTGAAAAACCATTATATCCTGATTGTACAGATTTTATGGTTTTGTCAGCAGTGTTAAGATTGATTAACCTGAAGGCGAAGCATGGATGGAGTGACAGAAGTTTTACACAGCTGCTACAATTGATGAAAGACATTCTTCCAAAAGATAACAATCTTCCAGATTCACATTACAAAGCCAAGAAAATATTATGCCCGATGGGATTGGGATATAAGAAAATACATACCTGTCTGAATGACTGAATTATATATAGGAAGGAATATGAATTTTTTTCAGAGTGTCCTAAATGTGGGACATCACGGTTTAAGGTGAAAGAAAAATCACAGGCTGATGTAGAGATTACAAAGCTCCCTTCAAAGGTATTTTGGTATCTTCCTATAATTAATCATTTCAAACATTTATTTTCTAATTCACATGATGCAAAAAGGTTATGATGGCATGCTGAAGAGCGGGTATGTGATGGAAAAATACATCATCCAGCTGATTGTCCACAATAGAAGAAAAATGATGTGCAGTATTCTACATTTGGAAATGAAATTAGAAATATCAGACTAGGGTTGTGCATAGATGGAATGAATCCATACCGAACACTCAGTAGCACACATAGTTCATGTCATGTTTTATTGGTAATTTACAAAATCTCTCCTAAAGTTTGTATGAAGCGCAAATATGTCATGTTGAGTACAATGATCTCTGGTCCAATGAAACCCGATAATGATATTGATGTTTACTTGTCACCATTGATTGATTATTTGAAACTGTTATGGGCTGATGGTATTAGGGTTTATGATTCTTATAAAATGGAATATTTTCAACTGCATACAGTGCTTCTGTTCACTATAAATGACTTCCCAGCGTATGGAAATTTGTCTGGATATAGTGTTATAGGGAATAAAGCATGTCCAATTTGCGAACAACAGACGTCCTATTGTCAATTGCATCATGGGAGGAAAACAATGTACATGGGTCATCGAAAGTTTTTGCCTATAGAACACCCTTATAGAAGACTAAAAAAGGCATTCAATGGCTCACAAGAATTTGATAATGCTCCAAAACCTTTATCCCCTGATCTGTATATTGAGAGGGTGAAAAACCTTGACGTGACATTGGGAAAGACACATAAATCTAGTAATGATAGACATATTTGGAAGAAAAGGTCAATTTTTTTGAGCTACCATATTGGAGGTATCATGAATTCAAACATAATATTGATGTCATGCACGTGGAGAATAATATCTGTGATTCTTTGATTGGAACATTGTTAGATATTAATGGAATGACTAAAGATGGGTTGAATGCAAGATTAGACCTACTATCAATGGGAATACGTTTGGAGTTAGCTCCCACTCTTAAAGGAAGACAAACATTTCTTCCCCCAGCTTGTCATACATTATCGAAGAGGGAGAAAATTTGCTTCTGTCAGTGTCTTCATGATACCAAAGTTCCTCAAGGTTATTCTTCTAATGTAAAAAATTTTGTCTCATTGAAGGACTTGAATTTTATAGGTATGAAATTACATGATTGTCACGTCATGATGCAACAAATTCTACCAGTTTCATTGCGTAGAATATTGTCGATTCGTGTCACAAAGACTATAATGAAGTTGGGTTATTTTTTCAATTCAATTTGTAACAAGGATATTAATGTGAATGCTTTGAACATTTTGGGAAAGGATTCAATTTTTATACATTGTCAATTGGAAATGTATTTTCCTCCAACTTTTTTTGATATAATGGTGCATTTAATGATTCATCTGGTTCGAGAAATAAAGCTTTGTGGACCTGTATATCTTCGTTGGATGTATCCTTTTGAAAGGTATATAAAAATATTAAAGGGGTATGTTAAAAATCTATATAGACCTGAAGACTCCATTATTGAAAAGTATATTTCTGAGGAGGTAGAAGAGTTTTTTATGAGCTACTTGGCTGCGGCGCAACACATAGGTTTGCCTCCATCTCGCCTTGAACGAGTTAATAATGAGGGAAAGGGGATTCGTGGCTTGAAAGTAAAATCATTGTCAGCTGAACAGATGAAGAAGTTAGAATCATACATCTTGAATAACATAGATGATGCTCAACTGTATATCACATTGCATATTAATGAGTTGAAACAATGTCATCCAAAGAAGAAAGAAATGTGGATTTTGAATGAGCACCACAAAACTTTTTTGTCATGGATTAAAAAGACTTTTCCTAGTAGATTAGATGTATGAGAGATATTAAAATGGATAGTGGGTGGTCCATGTTTAAATGTGATAACATGGTCTGGTTAGGACATTAGTGGTTATACATTTCATACAAAAGCTCAGGACAATAGAAGTGCAGTTCAGAATAGTGGTGTATTGGTGTTTGCAGAAGCAATGCATTTTTCGAGTGCTAAGGACAAAAACCCAATTTCTGCATCAAATGCATATTATGGAGTGGTTGAAGACATATGAGAGGTTGATTACTTTAAAATTAAAGTTCCCATTTTTAACTGTAAATGGTTTAACGGTAACAATAGTGTCAGACACGATGAATTTGGAATGACACTTGTTAATCTGAATAGATTGGAAGACACAACTGATTCTTTTATAATGGAAACACATGAAAAACAAATTTTCTATGTAGTAGATCAATCAGATATGCAGTGGGCTGCTGTTTTACAAGGGAAAAAAATATGTTGGTGAGGATGAACTTGATGAATATGCTGATTTATGTGAGATCAATACTTCCATGGAAATATTAACAGAACATAATGACGATCATGTTGAAGACATAGTTTGTGCCATAAGGAACGATCACGACGAAGGAATTTGGGAAAACAATCCATTTGTACATTCCTAAAATTACAGGTAATATATGTTTATTTCTTGTTTACATTTATTTTTTCCATAAATGTTAGATATTTTATGTTTTTAATTTATTAAAAGATGTTTTCAAATAAAATAAGTATATTTTTTTGTTTGTTCTAAGTTTGTTTAGTTTACTTTATCATGTTTATAACTATTACATGAATTTTAAAATGCTTATTTTTGTTCACTGACAATTACTTTACCATGTTTACAATGTTTACCAGGTTTACCATTTTATCCATTTTTACCATCTTGACCATCTTGACCATCTTTGCCATCTTTACCATTGTTTAACATGCTTACCATATTACCAATGTTTACTATTATGTAACTTAGTACACTTTTCTATTTTCTGATTACAGTAGTATTAAAATATTTTAATTTTTATATATGTGAACCGACTTTTGTTTTTTTGATTTGAAGGATAATGACAGATCAATCAGATGATCAACCACATGATTCTATAGAGGAGAATATTGATGTTCATACCTCTGGGGATGAACATTCACATGCTCCTATTACGACAAAGAGTTCAAAGGTTGGTAAACGTGGGTGCACACGTTTACCAAAATTATCACTTGCCTGTATGCAGGATCGGAGGATAGTAGTTGAGTTTGATGATGATGATATTTTTAGAGGTCCGAATGCCAAAGATTTTAAGAGTTTTGTTGCAACTGAAGCTAAGACCAAAGTAAGCAGTTTGTATGATGATTGGAGAGGTGTGGATAAAGCGATTATCTCTCAGTTGTGGGAGACGATTTTGGCAAGATCTTTTGTCATTGTTTGACCATTATTTTAATGTTTCTAGTATATATAATATGTTTAACCTCTTCTTTATCAGATGACAATTGATATTTCTGACACTGGAAAAGTCAGGAAGAAATTATTATCGTTGGATTCCAGGAGATAGAGGGATTTCAAATCAACCCTCTCATCTGATTTCATTTATGGTCATAGGAGTCATGACAATCCATGTCGTATATATCCTTTTATAGATGAAGACACATGGAGACAGTTTTATGAAAGTAGAAAAAAGAGTCATTTCTTGTAAGGGAAATTTAAAATTTTATAAACATTCATATATAAATGATTTTATTAATGTTTTGTTAATGATTTTTTATTCTTAAATTACAGCAAACAAGGAAATCTCATCAGGAGATCCAATCTAAAAATGTATACCCTCATAGTTTATCTCGGGGAGGGTATACATTATTGGAAGAAAAAATAATGGCGGAAAAATTTCAAAAACTAAGAGCTGAGTCTTCAAGCTCTGGAGAGGTGGCCCCTCCATCCCCTCCATCTAGACATGAAAAATGGAAGAGAGATCAGAAGGGAAAAAAAGGGCAATATCTTTCAGAAGAATCGAGAATCGTAGCTGAGAGGATTGTAGGATATCTATTTAATTTTTGTAAGTTAACTTTTTTCTTCATATAAGTTTCAATCATTACAGAAATGTTCAATTAATTAATATAGGACTCTCTTAAAGAGCAGAGTTCAGAGGGGACATTTACAGCTACTGGGAGGGATGATATTTTATTTGTAGCATTGGGAAGGACCAAACATCCTGGTCGTGTAATAGGATATCCGGCAGGTGTATCAATAAGAAAAGTGTTTCCACGTTCTTCAACTTCTAACATTGAGGGGGTTTAAAAAAATTAGAATCCTTGGAGGCTGAAGTTCAAAATATTAATGCGACGATGGAGGAAAAGATTAGAGAGTCGGTGTAGTCTATGTTTGTAGAAATGCAAAGACAATTTCAGACTGCAGCTCCCACTCCTCCACCTCCCCCTGCAGACCCCATTATTTATCCTCCACCTCCGCCAGTAGCTCCCACTCCCCCACCTCAGCCTGCGGACCCCACTTATTATCCTACGCCTCCACCACAGCTTCCTACATATTGCGAGTTGTATGTTGATGATTCTAAACATCATATAGTAGCATACAGGTTGGTATATTGTATAGGAGATACAGTTCATCATCAATAATTAGAGGTAGAGAATCAGAGGGTCACTGTACAAGATATTATAGATAGATCAGCTAGCGTACCAATACCTACAGATGAGGTGGCGACAGTTGGACAGAGTATCAACCATTTTTTAGTTTGGCCATCCAGACTTCTTCGACTCATTACCATAGAGGTATGAATGTTATATCTTTTATATTTTTTTATTAAAGTTGTTTTATCATTTTAAAACTACTATATTTTTCATTTTGTTTTACAGGAAAACTTCAAAGGTAAAGAAATACTGTATAGAAAACATCAAAGACAACAGGCTATGACATCAGATACAGATCCCAGTGGTCTTGACAGATTGTCAAGATATTCACATTTGTTGTTGGGTTTTTATGAGTTTCCAATGGAATCTCATGTTTGTGGACGTGAAATAAGTGTGGGGATTACAAAATCTGATATCATGGAGCTTGTTACTGGAGATAAGTTGGGCATCAATGTGGTGCAAATGTTTTCCATGTAAGTCTTAACACCTTTTCCCTGCGTTATATTTATTAAAAATGTATACTTATGTATGTTTTGTATAAGGTATCATTATAAAATTTGTGAGAGGAATGAGCTGATAGAAGTATATGAATTCATGAACCCGCAATTGATTTCCCATGAATCATGTGCATTGAATGAGGAACAAAGAATTGTTTATATTGTTGAAATATTTGAAAAGAATATAATCACAAAATGTTGGATGATTCCTTTTTGCGAGAGGTATGAAACACATTTCTCTCAAAGAGTTAATTATCTTTTAACCTAAAAACCACTAACATTAAATTTCCTTTTATCAGTGATCATTGGATGTTAGGGATTTTTTGCCCAAGGGAGAAAGCTCTTTATTGGATATGATCTGTTCATGGTGATGTGCGGGAATGTTTTAAGAATATATTGGAAAAGTAAGTTACAATTTCTCAGTAGTTTTATATATTATAATGAATTTTAAATTTACCCCATTCGTATTATTTTCTAACAGTGCATGGGTCTACTATTGAAAAAACACAAAGAAAAGAAATTAAAAGATCAAATATGTAAATGTGAAGGTAAATTTCCATTTATAATTTGTACTTTTTGATTTATTACATAAAAATAATATATTGAATTTACACTCATTCAAAAAGAATTTTCCTGAACAACAAGGCGTCATCAGATGCAGATATTATATGTTAAGATTTATGTATGAAATAATAACAACTACGACTGTTGTGAATTTTGACCTTGTAAGATTTCCTCTTAAACTTTTCCATAATATTTCAGTTTGATTTATTCATTATACATGTTAACTATCTTCTTTTTCATTTGTATCTTTTTGATGACCCTCAACCCTATACTGCTGAAGACATCAAACACGTACAAGTGGAGTGGTCAAATTATTTTACAGGTTTGATTGAATTTTAGTTGTTTGTAATGTAAAATGTAATTTTGAATATTGTCATTTTAATTGTGTATTTGGTAGTTGTTTAGATTGGATTTAGTTTTTTTTGAAGTTGACAATGTATGTTTTGAATGTTATATAAGTGAATGTTTAATTTTGCTCTACTTCTTGTTTTGGTCTACTTTTGATGGCTTTTCTGGTATGGATTTGGGTCTGTGGGGGAGGGGTTCCAAGGGTGTGGGGGTGTGTTCAGTGGGGTTGGGGGGTGTCCAACGGTCTGGGAGGGCTGTCCGGTGGGGTGGGGGATAGTCCTGGGGGGTGGCAGGGATGTCCAGGGGTGTGGGAAGGCAGTCCAGGGGTGTGGGAGTGCTGTCCAGGGGTGGGGGTGTTGTCCAGGGGTGTTTGGGGCTGTCCAGGGGTGTGGGGGGGGGGGGGGGGCTGTCAAGTGGGGTGAGGGGGTGCTGTTCAGGCAGGTGGGGGGTTGTCGAGGGGTGTTTGGGGGTGTGCGGGGGTCGGGGGGGGCAGTCCATTAATGTGGTGGGGGCTCTAATGGGGTGGGCGAGGGTTGTCCAAGGGGTATACAAGAAGGTGGGATCTCCAATGGGGTGGGGGAGGGCTGTCCAGGGGGTATACATGAGGGTGAGGGCTCCAACGGGGTGGGGGAGGGCTGTCCATGGGGTATAAATGAGGGTGGGGGCTGTCTAGGGGGTATGTTTTACCCAATGGGGTAGGGGAGGGCTGTCCAAGGGGTATACATGAGGGTGAGGGATCCAACGGGGTGGGGGAGGGCTGTCCATGGGGTATAAATGAGGGTGGGGTCTGTCTAGGGGGTAAGTTTAATCCAATGGGGTGGGGGAGGGCTGTCCAGGGGGTATACATGAGGGTGAGGGCTCCAACGGTGTGGGGGAGGGCTGTCTATGGGGTATAAATGAGGGTGGGGGCTATCTAGGGGGTAAGTTTTATATGTTATCAATGTATATGCTTAATTTTGATCTACTTCTGTTTTTGTAGTACAATTTTTTTATTTGTTTTCTGGTTGATTCTGGTGGAGGGAAGATGACTACATTTTGTTTTAAAAAAATGGGTTTATCACGTCGGTTATTAAATAACCGACATGATAAAATGCCTGGAAAATAGTTTATCACGCCGGTTATTCAATAACCGACGTGATAAAAGGCCTGGAGAATGGTTTATCACGTCGATTATTTAATAACCGACGTGATAAAAGGCCTGGTCAATGGTTTATCACATCAGTTATTGAATAACCGATGTGATAAAAGTCCTGGAAAATGGTTTATCACATCGGTTATTCAATAACTGACATGATAAACCGGCCGGGACAATGGTTTATCACGTCGGTTATTCAATAACCGATGTGATAAACTACCACCCGCCGGTTTATCACGGCGGTTATATAATAACCGACGTGATAAACCCCCCTCCCCCGGTTTTTCACGTCGGGTTTATAAGAACTGACGTGATAAACCACGCTCACCCCGGTTTATCATGTTGGTTCTATATAAACCGACGTGATAAACCCCCCTCACCCCTGTTTATCATGTCGGTTGTTTAATAACCGACGTGATAAACCATTTTCCAGGCCTTTTATCACGCCGGTTGTTAAATAACCGATGTGATAAACCATTTTCCAGGACTTTTATCATGTCGGTTGTTAAATAACCGACATGATAAACCCTTCCGATTTTCTTTATCACGTCGGTTATTTTAGAACCGACGTGATAAACATCGCGATTTTATGTTTTTGATGTCGGTTTTTAAATAACCGACATCAAAAACCTTATTTATAACATCACACCTATTAACGTTGGCTAGAAACCGACGTAAAAAATGAAAAAATAACCGATGTAAAAAACGTTTTTGTAGTAGTGCTATTGTGGTAGATGTCGTGATAGATATGCATGTTTTTTATAGGTATATTAAGATATGTTGTGGTATGGATTGAATGGGTTTCTAAAATTGATTTTTGGAGGTGTATGGTCTCTCTAGTATAGGAATTTGGTGTATCAGGTTCAACCTTAATGTGATATGTGTTCTGATGTTCCATAGGCGTACACTAAGTTTTGATTCTTGGGGAGTATGGCCCCTATGAAATCAAAATTCTCTGTACCATTGATTTACAATCCAAAAATGGATGTGATAAACATTAAATGAGTATCAATTAAATGATGTTTATTGTGAAATCATTTTGAAATGAAATAAATATGAAAATAAGTGAATTTTAAATGGATTACGATAGAGAAATTGACCAGACCCAACCATAGAAGTGGGATTCTTGTAGTGTCCCTAACTTTTTTGATTCTGAGACCTAGCCCATTGGGTAGGTACATTTGTGATTTTTAATAGAGGAAGTTTTTTACACATCATGTATGTATATATATATATATAATTTTGAGTTGTGAGACATGATAATGATTAGGGTCAGAGGTGTGGGTATGGCATTGTAGTGTCATACAACCATGAAGAAATCATATTGTACACTAGGAGTGTGACAATGATGATACTTTAAATGAGGTAGGTGATGGCCAACAAGAAAATCCTCTTGTCATGAAAGATGTAACACTGGCTATTATACCAAATAAATGTGGTGGGGTAGAGTTCTATGAAGTCTTTATATGGTTCATGTATGTCATTTAGGGAGCACCAAAACCTTCCTCGACTATGAAAAATTTTACATTTGAGTTTCATCGGTAGAATCCATCAACTTTTTAGGGGGATGGTGGACCACATGATGTGAAGTCATGGCTAGTGGTCATAATTTCTATATTTAATGATATAGAGATGACTCTTAGAGGAGGGAACTTATCAATACATATATGATGTGTGATTCCGCAAAGTGATGGTGGGATTTTATCACTCAGAAGGATCCTCATTTGGATATGTAAGGAAGGTATTTTCATATAGACATTTAAGATTATATATATCTTGAATCATTGAGGGATAATGAAACCCAAAAATTCTTACTTCTGGAGAAGGGAATGCTATCAGTTAAAGAATAATCAGCCTATTTTACTGAGATCTAGTGTCTTCACACATGTTATAATGGGTGAATAAATATCATAAGCTAGGAGATTTGAGGATGGTATCAGGTATGTCATATGATCATTTTTAAATTCATAAATCTAAAAAATCAATCTATGATGTAGAATCAGTCACTTATCATAGAGTGTAACCAGAGAGAGTATAGAGGTTCAGTCTAGGGTGTCTCGACATTGGGATTTGGTACCAGATCGACCGATAATAGGAAAGGTTATTTGGATAATCTAGGTGGTGATTATAGTAGGTAGAAAATAAAATTAGGTAGCATGCTGAGGTGAGTCTAGTCTGGTATGATGTACATAAAAGGCCACAATGTATAAAGGACCCAGTCGACTACCTATTTGGCATCAATATGGGCCATCTAAAGGGGTTGTACAAAACATTTCCACCAACCGCTAGTGAGAGAGGGTCTGCATATTCTCTATGATCATGATCTGGGTTACAAGATTATCATTAAACATGGATCATTTATATAGTAGGATGATCATCCCATTGTGGTGTCCTTGGTCATGGTAGTAGGACATAGTTTTATAGAAATAATAGGGTGGATCCGCTCATGGTTTCTAGGTAGTGTCGCAGGGCCATGATACATGCCAAGCATATGCATTATAATAGACACATTAAGATATGGATACTAGACACTATACTATCAGATATTCTATTATAGTATAATTTTTTAAGCATCATTACTTTTTTGATACATGGGCTTTGTATAGTTTCACATCAGTATCTATGTTATAAATCCATGGTATTTTTATAACACTACTACAAATATAGCTTTTATTTGCACTAGAAAAGGGAATTAACAAAGCTAAAAAATGAACTATTAATCTAGGAGAAGATAAGGGGTCCCTTTTTTCAGTGCTCAGAAAATCATTTATAATGGCCCCTATTATCAGCGCTAAAACAATTGCTGATAAAAGGTGCCTTTTATCAGTGCTAAAAAGTATAGATAAAAATGTATTTTATCAGTGCTTTTTAAACCATATAAATGACCCCTTTTATCATCTCTTTTTAGAAACAATGATAAAAGATAAAAAAATATTATAACAAAATAAAAAAATAAATTTTTGCAATTCTGGGGGGCTTCAACAGCGCTTGAAGCCCCCCTTTAACAGTGCTCTACCCCCATGGCCCCCGCACGCCCTAGTCAGCTCCACCCAGCCCCACCCCCTTTAAGAGCACACATCCCCCCTTTAACTGCACTAGGTTATTCCCCAAACATGCATTCGCGACCTGCCTCCCCTAGGATTCTAACTCACGACCTCTTGCCTGCACGCCTGAGCCTTTACCACTCCACCATATTGTTTTGCACATCATTTATTAATATATATATTTATATATACAGTTATATTTACTCATTTATTAAAACATATAAATTAACATATATATATTTATATATTTATATATAATTAGTTATGTTAATATATATAGCTATATTGTTATAATATATATATATATATATTTATAATAATTTATATATACATATCTATATGTTAATATATATATATATATCCATATATATATTTAGTTATTTAAATATATATATATATATTAATATATATATATTTATTTATATTAATATATATATATATATTTATTTATATTAATATATATATTTAGTTATATTAATATATATATAGTCATATTAGTACATATATAGTTATATTAATATATATATATATATCCGTATATTGATATATATTGATATATATATTTCTGGTTATAATTATTTATCTATATATTTATTTGTATATAAATATATATTTATAAGATTAATTTTAGAAAAATTAATACAATATTTTTTCTTATGTGTCTTTATAAATAAAGAAGTAAATAAATGCATACATATATACAACACACAAACACACACACAAATATATATATATATATATATATATATTTATATATATATATATATAAGAATAAATACTTATATATGTGTATCTGAAAATCCATAGAATGTTAAAATAAACATAAATTCTAATCCAGAAGTCAGTTTCAACTCCACAACCAGTCAAATTGAATAAAATGAAATAATCTTTGATACGATTTTTGGTACATGCCCAGAGGACATCTGGATTAGATGTTATATTTGAATGTAAAAATATGGATATCTGGACTAAAAACTCAGTTTTAGAGAGGGTCTAGGCCTTTTGGCCTTTAAAATTATGACAAAAGGTTTTGTTAAATTTATAGCACGTAGAGATTGTCGAAAGATTTGATTTGATATGTTGTAGAACTAAAACGAATGCCCGGATCAAAAGTTATGGATGTTTGATATTTGAGTTACATTTTAAACATATTTTATATCTTTTATTAATTTTTCTATTTTTTTGTCTTCAAAATGTTATTAAATGATTATTAGTCAATGATAATTAACAATTTATTAATTAAAAATATTTTTAAAAATATTTTATAATCCTCTTTTGCTATGTATATTATACATTAATTTTAGATTTCCATTTATCCTTATCTAAAAAATATTTAAAAAATATATATTATAATTATGTCAATATAAGTATACTTATATATCAATATACTATTTTTTATGATTTTTTTTTGAAATATACACTTTATCAGCGCTTGGAAAAAGTGATGATAAAGCCCCCGTTATCAGTGATACTAAAATAGAACTAATATAGGGGGCCCATTGAAAACTCTAAAAAAGAACTGATAAAGGGGGAGCCTTTATCAATGCTACAAAAAAACACTGATAAAGGGTCACTTTTAACATCAACTTTTTTAGCACTATTAAAAGTGCCCTTCATCTGTGCTTTTTTTAGCACTGATAAAGGCGTCCCCTTTATCTGGGATTTTTTTATCACTGTTAAAGGGTGGTGCAGCGGAAACCCAATTTTGTGGTAGTGTAAAGTCATCTAATGGTGTTATGATTCTATACCTTTCATTTTGAATTTTGATAAAAAGTGTGAATTAGTGAAGGGAGTAACATCTTGAGGTCAGTGGGTGTGAATTCGTTTGAGACCTTTATAACCTTAAGATAAAAGGATTTGATTTTATTCTGGATATGGACTTTTTGGTCCACTTTTAGGTATCCATTAATTTCTAACATTGAATGGTGATATTCACATCATGAGAGGTTGGAGAGTTTATTCACAAGGGTGAATCGAATGTCCTGGAATGATAATCCGGACCCGAGCATCATGGGTTTATTGGTATTATAGCCTAGATTGTGAGTCTATATCTAGGTAATTAGAGAACATGTCAGACTGATTTCCCTCCAATCCTTGGCTGTTTTAGGTAAATTTTACTTACCAAATTTTTTGAATTACCTCATGTGAGAGGGAATAGTTCTATATCGATCTATTTCCAGAAGTTCCATTTGTATCCATTCCTCCTAATAGGATGGCTACGACGGATTTGCAACAGCACAAGATGAATATAAGGGATTTAGAGAATAAGGGTTTAATTTGACCCAACACTTATCTATGGGGTTCTCTTGTCCTGTTTGCAATAAATATTAATGATACCCTCATGTTATGTGAGTATTATCATAAAATTAACCATGTGAATGTTAAGAACTCGTATACTCTAACAAAGATAGATGATCTCATTGACTATCTCTGGGGAGATCACGTATTTTGAAGGATTAATTTGAGATATAGTTATCATCACGTGTGTGTTTGACCACCAAACCTATCATTCACAACCCTTTAGTGTTGTTATTGTCTTTATGATTAATTTTTTATGTTGTTCAGCTCTATGAATTTCCAAGTGGTCTTCAAGGCAGAAATGAACTGTGTTTTCCATTCTTATATAGATTCAATTATGGCGGTTTTCAAGGATTATATCCCTGTGTATTATAATAATTGAAATGACAATTTTAAACATCCTACGAACATTTTTAATACATTAACAAATCATCATTTATATTAAATGATCATGAAGTTACACTTCGGGATGTTTCAAATTCATATCCTCGGTCACATCATCCCAGAGATATGAGTATTAGATGACCCCGAGAAGGTGAGAAATGTAGTTTCTTTGGATAATACTGAAAACTTCATTGACATGAGGAGTTTCTTATAGCTAGATGGATACTAATTTCATTTCATACAGGACTTATCATGATTAGAAGCACCATTTATGGGATTGAATAAGATGGGGGTGATGTATATATTGAATGATTCTTATGAGTTTACCCTTAAGGAGCTGAATGGGAGATTGAATTTAGTGCTAAAACTAATATTTATAGAATTAGGAAGGAGTTACACTATATATTGTGATACATCAGGTGTTGTTCTAGTAGAAGTTCTAATGTAAGGTGATAGAATCATGGAGTACAAGTCTTGGAAGTTGAGTCCACATGAGAGGAATTACAAGACACACCATCTTGAGTAAGCTTAATTAGTTCATGTATTTCACTTTTTGAGACATTAAATACTATAAGATCACATTTTTTTTACACATACTAAAAAATACTCAATTACATCATTACACCATGATATCTAAATTTGTGGTAGTGAAGGTGTGACGAATGCCTTCATTATTTGGACATTGAGATAGCCTAATTTCCTAGTAATTTAAATTCAATGGCTGACAAATTGAGCATTAGTACACATATATATGAAGTACAATAGGTGAGTAGTGAGTGGTAGATTATGTATATGTTTCCTGATATAAACATAGAGGTGAACAACAGTTAGGGTTAGTCATACCTATCTTCTCAATCTATAACCTCTTCCATGCTAGAAAGATAGATGATGAGGAATCAATCAGAGTCTGAAGCTTAGCCCTATAGGATACGGTGGATGGTGAGGAACCTCTTCATGGTTTCACTACTAGAGAGTACGTTGTTATCTATTTACATAGTCAAGTATGGGTTTCAATTGACAGACATGAGGATTCAATGTGGGGATTTTATATCACTTTATGGGTAGTGAATCCTAGTTTCACTGAGATGTATCAGGACTTACATCATCAATATTGTTGGCTGGGTATGATATTAGATGTATCTAGTTTCTTCATAAAGTTCTCCACATATCAGTAGATGAAGGTGTAACACCGACGATAAGATGTAATTTCACAATAGCTACCCATTAAATAGTGGAAATGGAATGACATAACACTAGAAATTGTCATAGATTTATTGAGTTTCCATCAAGTTAATTATAATATATGGGTTATTGTTAACAAGATCATGAATGTTTCGAATTCCATTTAAATCAAGGAAACCAATTTTTTTGATGAGCCTAAGAGGTTGTACTTTATTGAGATTGTACGACTATAGAAGGTCCCACATACTATCATTTCATATATGGACACCCAGTTTACATTAATATTCTTGAATGACCTATGGAAGAAATTCGGTACATAGGTGCATCTAAGAAGATAATACCAAAAATATATAGATGGCTTGTAAGATTAAATTATTCAGGATCTTAAGGATATTTTTTGGGCATGTTTCTCTGATTTTGGGGGATCTTGGGAGTGGCATATATCCATGGATTTATTTTCATAAAAAAATAACTTCTAGTATACTATTTAGATGCAACCATTTTATGATTTGTATGTATGGCCATTACGATCACCCTAGTGTTTTCTAGATATATAAGATGATGTTATTCTATAAAATAATTTTATATAGGATAAAACTGAGCAGGTGGAGTTGATTATGATGTTGATTAGTATAGAGTAGTCTCACCACAAGTCATATGAAGATCGTTGTAGATAACCTATATAGTTTGAGGTCAGGGATCAGGTTTTCTTATATGTTTCACCATGTTTGGTACTCAATAGGATCATGAGCTAGGGTAAAAATACATGGAGGTATGTTAGCTCATTCAATATTATGGAGAGAGTCGGTCCGGTAGCCTATCAGTTTTAGTGACCACAGAGGCACTAAGAAATGCATGAAATCTTCTACATTTTTGAGTTTCGATGTTAACATTTATACAGTTATCATGTTTTTTATCTTAAGGACGGTTAGTTATATGATGATGCATCCTTTATGGAGAATATTATATGTATTATTGATTATAGCATGAAGTCTCTTTGGGGTCAGTCTGTTCCTCTAGTATGGGTACTAAGGCATCTTGGTTGAGTATTGGATGAGATCTGGGAGGGGGAGGCTGATGAATGATCATAATGGTCAGATTTATTCACAAATAATTCTTCAATACCCTTGGAAGTGCAATTTAGGGTGGAATTTCTTAATGTGGAGATGTTTGTAATAACTTACTTATTCATTGAAGTACATATTATTTTTTTCCTTTAATTATTATTTACACTTATCAAAAATTTCCTAATAAGGATTCTCACTATTTTATTAGAGGGATCAGGGGTGTTTGGGGTTTGTCTGGATCCAAAATTCCATGTTTTTGGTGAAAAGTGGTTACCACACTGTTAGTGAAAACTGTTCATTTTGGGCCACATGGCCATGTGAAAGGTCTATAGTTTTGTAGATTTTAACAGTTGACAATTTCATAGATTTTGAATGGATTGTAAGAAATTCTTGTAAACCATGTGGGTACCCCTTGACCTACCGAAATCTATGCCCAGTTTTTAGATGGTTTGATTGACCATGCAGGTATACCGTGAAACCCAGCTATTTTTGGAAATTTTTTATATTACATACTTAATTTAAATATAGTTCTAATACTATGTTTATCATTATTTTAAAAGGTCAACAAACACCCATTTAAATAATCTCACATGTGATCCAAAAGTAGTATTTGAGAAAAATTAGCCCATGAAATCTGATTCAAGTATGGTTAGACATATCAAATTTGTAATAGTATGGCCTTAATTCATTTTTTCACATTCTTAATTTTTATGGGAATTAGTTGAGCTATTTTTATTTAGAAACATATTCCCTATTTTCTTATCAATCATCTGACTGTTATATTTCTCCAAGGAATTGATAAATTTGGAAATGATATCAGAATAGCAGTCTATCATGGACCTAACATAGTTTCTTTTGTTCCTTTTACTTTAAATTAGAGCTATTTATATATGATAGGGTGTCGCAGGTCCAATTTTAAAGCATTATCTAAATTGAATTTAAAATCATAAAATTGATAAGTATGGCTTAATTAGATAATGGGGGTGAATAATACTTGTTATAGGTTTTATAGCTTTATTAAGAACAACCACATAACTGAGTTGGATTTAAATGGATATTTGTGACTTTAAGCCTTAGATGCATACGAGGAATTCCTTTCATCCCTTGATTAGAGATTGTTATTTTTAAATTATTATATTAATCAAATTGATTAGTTGATTTATTATTTTAATTGTAATTGAAATTAATTAAGGGTATGGGATGGATGAAATTCCCCTTGACCCATGTATTTCATTTATTGTTTAAAGCATTATTTCCTTATTTCACATTTCCCATGTGAGTAAATTAGAGGATATTCCATGAGATAATGAAATTGGATTTAATTTCTCAAATAATTTATTACCCATATGAGTTATATTATAAATAATCCATGTGATTTCTTAATAGTATTGTTAGGATTGTTATATTAATAATATCTATGGTAGTATTTTAGTGGATTATGAATTGTTAGCCTCTCTGATTTATGCTGAGAACATTTTATGTGATAGATTGATTAATAATTAGAAGCTTGTAATCATCTTATGACTATGTGAGTAAATGAAATGCCACGACATTTAGGTTGGACCTTGCTTGAGTCATCCTTTTCAGGTGAGTTATATTAAATGCCTCGGGTTTTAACTTCGATAAGTTTAATGAATTGTTTAAATGAAATGTAATTGGTTAAATGGATAATATGATGGGTTGACACATGGATTTAGATTGAAATTCAATGGATAGAAAATTATGCTTATTGAATTATACACCTTGGGTGATATGCGTCTTCCTAGTAGAATGACCCAGATAGAATCAATTTCTAGAGCATATATATGTTGTGAGTGATACATGGATCCAAATAAGGGATGGTATAGATGTACTCAATGAGTCTTCACTTATAAGCCGAGTGATTCTTGGATTCATATTAGAATTACATGGGTGGACATCGAGTGGATTAATAGTCATGCCATGGGTGCTTCTCAGTCTTTTATAGAGGAGATCCAAGGAAAACCTTGATTGGATTGGACATTATATCTCACCTAGAGAAATATTGGGTTCCTAAGATGTTCATCAGGGAAATACTTGTAGGTTGTTGGTAGATATTTCACCTGCAGAGATACCTGAATTAAAACATAGGATTGTAAAAAATGGGATCAAGATAAAAATTAATTAATTAATGAAGTGACGTATGATGAGTCTTCCAAGAGAAAGAAAAATATGGGATGCAGTCTAGACTTGCATTGTTTAGATTGACTTTTATGGAATCTTTTGTGATTCTAGTTATACTGAGGGGGTCATACATGCATTAGATATCGAAACATGTAAATTCAATGTAATTGAATTTATAAATGAATATTTATTGAATAAATTTAATATATATAAAAACTAGTGAATGCAAGTTATTTAATTATGAGACCTCTTTTATATTGATATCATTACATCACATAGAAAGCCAGATATATTCCCAAGATGATTAGAAAAACATTGGGTCGACGCCTACTCGTATTATATATCACACCCAATTTTTTTCAAATTTTTTTACCTAAAAAATATTATATTATTGTAGGTAATCATAAGGGAATGTTACCTGCTAAAGGTACTTGTTATGTAAACTAGGATAAGAAGGGAATGGGACCAATCCAAGGCTTTCTATGCTACTGGGATTCTATTTTCCTTTTCATACTTTTGGGACATGTATTGTATATGACTGTTGTGTACCCGTTTTCGATGTTTTATTAGAAATATTATACATGTATTATCATCTTGTAAATGTTATAAATTATGGATTTAATTATACCATTAGTCTTCAACTATTTTTTTATTTATATTTTACTTCATTCACTATTGGACTATTATTATATTTCCACTATGAGACACTATTATAATGAGAAAATAGTATCCTAACTAACATGCCTAATTCCAAACTGCTAGTTATAAACCTTTGTATTTTATAAAGATTCTCTTATGGCCCTCTGTACAACCACGTATAGAGCACCTTTGAGTGGAATCCAAAAACGGGAAGTTATAAGCAGGATGAAATAATTCATCTACATAAATAACCTCTATATGGGATTACCAGTTTTACACTAAACCTAGTTATTTTCTCTAGATGTTTTATCAAATCATTTACATTCCACCTATAATAGGAAATATTTTTGATGTAAAAACATTATATTCTATGTTTTAACAAGTGTTTCCTGATCACCAATAATGTTCTATGTACCTATTTCAGCTTGGATCTTTGGCTTTGGTACTAATATAGTATTTCCCTCCTTATGTTAATGATTAGAATATTTTTTTAAATAATTATATTTTACTCCAAAACTCCCTGTGTCTCTTACCTCATTAGATTTAATCAAACAATAGGTAACTATGTCTCTGAATATTCTATATATTCTTTAATATAGTAAAATCATTACATTCAATGAATTTTCCATGTTTCTTGTTGAAAAATTATTGATAGTCTTACATAGCTATTTAATATCCTGAAAATTGTTAGTTAAAATAATACTTTTATAAAGGAATAGATAATCATGAAATATATGAATGTTACTACTTCTCCCACAATCTATCTTCGCTATGTGGACAACAGACACACGAATATGGGTATGATACCCATGATTAAATATTCAATGAAACATTGAACCACTTGTTAATATAACTATATCTTTGACAAACCTCTTGTTACAATAAAGACTCTTCATAATATCAAATCCTTTTTCCATAACAAACAACATTCAATTACAAATTTTAAAATATATTTTTTCATGATATTACTTATTGATTATGATATCATGTGTGAAATTCATTTTTTCAGATTATTCTCTTTTCATGTATATCTTTTCATTTTATTCACTTATTCTATTTCAGAAAACACTCTCCTGGGATTGTATCTCCCATTATTCCTTCAAAACATCAACTATATTTTAGAATATTTTATCGGATCAGGAGAGGGTACCTATGGAATATTCAAGAAGATGATTTTGGTTGATTCTGATGGATAAATCATTTGATATATTATTGTAATGAATTATACTATTCTAGTTATTGTTTAAACTACATGCTAATATCAAATACTTTGTAAATATAACTAGTCATTCATTACCCACATGCTCAGACAATTTATGATATGTATATTCTCTAGGCTTGGTAAATCTCTTAGTTTGGGGTTTCAACCCTTTATAAAAAATTTCCTTCATCGATGGTCCACCATTAATCTATTTAATATGAACCATTCATTGAGTAAGAGTAATTACACATATCATGTCATCATTCTTATTCATACATTAGAGGTCTCTTTATCTTTCCTTCACTTCAACCCATGTGTCATGACAAGAGGTTTTTACTGTAATTACATAATCATTTTTCATTTATTTGTAATTCGATTCACTTTACCTTTTATTATTGGAGTTGAGTCATTAACTGAATTTTCATTATTCTTAATCACAATTAGAGAATCTTCTCCCATTATCTTCAAGGTTTGTTCACATTCATTCCAAGATTGTTTTTGTGAGTGTACCCTTTGAGGTGATTGAATTACCTATCATTGACATCCTTTTTCTTCCCTTGAGGCTTTCAACCTATTTTTCAACATATCATATTGTATTTCAATATAGGTTTTTTTGTTATACACTACCATAGTTGTGGATATCCTTTTGGTTTCTCTTAATTCCCCTGTTTCTTCCAACTACAATATCATTCCAAATTCTTATGAATAGAACATAAAAAATATATCACATAAAACACCTCATTTTATTATTTTCTGACTGATATTATTATCCTTATAGATTTTCCTTTCTTCTAAAATTAATCAATCAGTATTCTTGTCATATACCCATTGAGTGTCCATGTCTTCAGAAGAAATAGTATATTATGGACTATATCTTTTGATTATAGTTACTTGCCTAATTTTCAAGAAGCTTCTTCTTATTTTCATATTTAACAATTTTTTTGCCTTTATAGTTTGAAATATATACAATGTCTTCAAGAAAATCTTTAAGAGTTACTATGCATCCCACATAAATAGTACATGTTGTCATTACTTCCTGTAAAATCCTTTTTAGGTATTTCTATAGTTCCTAGATCATTTTTACTAGTTATAGAACTATTCACAGCTCTCTTTATAACAACAAAGGGAGAGGGTTCATCATATCCAATGTTTATTTTTCCAAAACTAGATGGCCTTTGGTACAAGACAATACATTAATTTTTTATCCTACGATGTATCATATTTTACTTTTCATTTCATTATCACCTTCCATTGGATAATAAAATAGTTTTTTAATGAATCTTTCAATTTAGGCTTGCATTTGAAATTAAAATTCTCTTATTATTTATTGAATGATTTTATCTATTATACCAATTTTTGAATCATATTATACCTAAAATCAATTTGATCATTATGTTTCCTACTGATATTATTTCTTATAATAATCTCATATTCCAATTTCCATGAGTGTTTATTTATCCTGATATATTTATCTATTTTTTTAAATTGATCTGCAAAATAAAGTCTCTAAGGCAGTAATTCTCTTATTATAGATTTTGATTCTCATGCAGCAGTTCTAACAGCTGTGTAGATAGAATATTATATATGGATTCCAAATTAAATGTTTCTTTTGTTTTCATATTTATTATCTTATTATCAATTTTTAGTTTTTTCATCCTTGTGTACATAACTCATAGTTTATCTGGTCGGGATTCATTTTTCTATCATAGATCATTGGCCACTTCATGACGTATTTCATTTAAAACATTTTCTTTTGTGACATAAAATTTATTCACATGGATTTAGAATAATTTAGAGCTACTTTCTTCTTTATAATTATGGTATAATACCTTTTCTTCATGGAAAAATTCCATATTGGGCCTTCATGAAACCTCATCATCATCAAAAGTTTAGTGTAACTTGGAAAATCTGTTTCTTATCTTGTTAATACAACATCATTGAATTAGTATGAATTTCCATGAATGATTGATTGAAATCATTCTTATGTTCACTACTTATTTCCTTTGATTGAATCACACTCTTTTTATATACACATCCACATGGAGGACTACCATAATACTTTGTTTTCTTCTTTGATGTTATTCAAATTTGTGTGGAGCATTAATATTAGTATAAAATGATACACTAATTTTAATAATCAACATAACCAATTTTCATGAACTAAATATGATATAAGAAACATAGATCTGATAAAAATTGTTAGGTATAAACGGGGCCTAGAAACCCTGAAAAGGAGGGGTGATTTGGGGTATAGAAATTAATTTCAAAAATATTCATGCCCAAATGGATATTGACTTATTTATTATAAGGTTCATATAATTATATCTTTAGTGTTTTAAATTATATTATACATTCCATCATTATCAGTTGATAATGAATATGAAAAAAAGTAATAATGTTAGAACATAGACACATAAATATATTTTCATGGTTTACCCTCACTGGGATACATTAAAATAGAATACATTTTCAATATGCTGATGTACCAAATTTACTATCCTTTGCAACAAAATCAAGGTCCATTATAAATCACTTCTATACCTAGGATCACTAACTTTACATGGTTTATGGATTGCTCAAAAATCCCCCAACGGTGATTCCATGAGTATATTTCTATGGACCACTATCAGTGGAAAGTATCAACTTCACCTGTTTTCTTTTCTAACAAATATAGAAAGGATACATACCTATTTTATAGACATATAAGTACCTTTATTATCAATATGTAATACATCCTATGTTTTAGACAGATGCTCTGTTTAAGTTCCACTTTCATCTACTTGATGAATATCACTTTACCATTATTCTACTACGAAATCTCTTCTGAAAACTTTTATGATGCTCATTTCCTTCACGAAGCTACAAAATTTTGTAAGGCTCACATATCATTTTCTTGCAAAAAAATTCATCAATATCACTTAACATTCTACAACTTCATTACATTCAAAAATATCACTTACCATTTGCAAACACTATTACGTTCAAATGATTATAATTTTTAGTTTTCTACCATATTATCCATGAACAATATTTCATTGTGAACATTTTTCACAAGAACCACCATTGAGAATCACCATTGAAAATTTGAGGCCTTAAAATAATCATTATTGTGGTTTTATTTTTAAAGGGGATGGATGCATATTTATATGTGTTTCCACCAATTCTAGAATCTTCCATCCACATCATCATCATTTCAAAAATCTCTCTTATCACGTTAATGATGATCCCTCTCTTCTTGATGCACCATGGTAATTTCATGTTCTGGAATCATTTCATAGTAATAGAAATTATCGTAAAACCTTCAAACATTCATTATACTCATTCAGGATGATTCATACCTTCAAAAAAAATTCCCTTTCCATATATTTAAAAATAAATCATGGAAATCCATACTTTAGGATGATAGCCATCCTCCAAAGTTTGGACCCCAAGAATTTGGTAATTACTAGGAAACAACATCACCATGTGTATGCAATTTTATGTACCACTTAGAGTGCATCAATTCTCTCTCTAGGATATTTTTCAAAATACCATGTCCATAATTTCTCACGAACTCCACAACTGATCAAGGAAACTATAATTTTTATCAAAAAAATTAACCCAAAAATTCTACAATTTTACCTTGGGGTTTTCCCAACGTTCTATACTCCCAATATGACATATAGAGAGTAGAAGATGAAATATGCAGAGAACACACAAATTTTAAAATTATTTCAATGTATTAAAATGATGTTTGGGTTATGAATTATCCACTAATTGACATAAATATTACAGGGTAATAATTTGTATTTAAGATAAATCTAGATATTTAGGGTAAAATAATTCTCTATAATGAAATGATAGTGGATAAAGTGTCTTATTTACATAAATGCATTGACTATGATGGAATATTTTCTCTAGTTCATAAATTTAAATACATCAAAAATTTACTTACTAGAACAGCATGCCCCGACTATGAAATTATGAAGATGGATGTCAAAATATATTTCTTTAATAATAAACTTCATGAAATGTTATATGACATAACAAGAAATATTTATTACTATACATGATTCCAAGATAATATAAAAGTTTAAAAGATCAATTTATGGATTTAATAATTAATCTAGGTCTTGGAATGTTCTTTTTGATGATGCAATGAAATAATTTGTTCTAATTAAGAATGAATGTGAGATATGTGTTTACAAGTGATTTAGTAGGAATATGGTTATAATCCTATTACGATACATTGACATAATATTACTTATAATAAATAGATTTTTTATCTTATAGTATTTTAATGGATGGTTAAACAAGTGATTCACAATTATGGAATTAGGTGAAGTAACATGCATTATATAGATCAAGATCATTCATGGTAGATTTAAGAGGATTCATGGAATAATTATTGGTACCTCAATTGAGAAGATACTAATGATATTTAATAATGAAAAATATAATATGGTATTGATTCTAGTGTCAAATGGCTTTTAAGAAAATGTTTCCTTAGTAAAAACTAGAGAAATAGAGATTGAGTAGGATCCCATACACTTCAACATTATGAACAATCGTGTATTTTCGGTTATATACCAGAATTGATGTTTTATATCCATTGATTGAGGTAGATATATATCAAGACGATCTATGTGAAAATTAATTGTATTTTATTAGGGTTACCATTAAGTATTTTAGATGATCTAAGGAAACATTAGTTGTCTATGGAGTTTATGTGGATCAGGTCATCAAGAGTTATACTGATGAAACTTTTTAAACAATTCATAATGATATAAAGTTTTAGTTTGGATATTTTTTAAATTTATATGGAGGATTTTTGGGATTTAGGACTTCAAATCACCTTTTTTTTCAATTATGGAGTGGTGTTCAATATATAGCATATTCTAATACAGCCCAAGAATCCATTTGGAAGAAAAACGTTTTCCCAAAGATTGATGTGGATCATGGAAAAGATCCACGGTAAAACCAATGAACAGAATACATAATCTAAAAATATCATCTCTTGATGGATTTTTCATATTGGGTGAAATTTGTATTAGGTAAATATGACATTGAAGAAAATTTTTTGGACACCTTGAATAAATCATTATCTCAGTAGAAGCATGAGTATCTTGTGACAGGAAGAGGATTGAATGTTTATATTAGTTGGATATAGTGAATGTGGGAGTATTGTAGAATAAGTCCCTAAGAACCAACTTTATATTACATTTCGAATACATATAAACATAGTTTTGAATATTAATAAACTCTTTACCACATCATGATTTTTGATCTCATTGGCGTAGTATGAGGTGATTTCCTAAGAGTGGATGTCACACTAAAAGGTATATAAATGGTCTCTAACATGATGAGAACCCAAAGGATAAAATATAATATTCTAAAATATTTAACCTTAATATTTTAAAAGAACAATATGTTTGATATCATTTAAGACATGAATCACTGAGCCTAAAAGAACCCCCAACATATTTTTATTTAAATATATCCATTACAACCTAGGCATTAAAGTAAGGGATATAAATAATATTAACAGAAGTATGAAAAATATAAAGGAAATATTTGGTAAAAAATTATTTATCAATTATTATGAAATAATTTCCAAAATTTATATAGTTTTATTTTATGCTTCAAGATTATGTTTTCATTAAATACATATTTCTGTTTCTTTTTTTGATAAAGTATTATAATAATTTTTTACAAAATCTATATGGTTTATTATATTAAAAATATATCATTTTTGAAATTATCTTATAGATATTTTTGAGTGTGTATTTTTTGAATTTTCCTAAATATATTTCTTTATATTGAATAATGAATAATAATATTTTTTATCAAAAATTGTATTTTTTTCATGTATATAGAAATATCCATTGTATTTTTAAATGGTTTTAATGTAAATTTAGTTTTATTGATTTATTAATAACCAATTATGTTTATCATAATCAATTTTATTATTAATTTTTTATAAAAACATTTCAATACATAAAAATTATTTTTTTGAAAAAATCTATGTATCTAAAAATCAGTTTCATCAAATTTTGAGTAATTATTTTCAAATTAATTTCTAAGACATTTAATTATTGAATTGGATAAAATTTATTCCATATCTCAAATGAGTATGTTAAATTTTAATATGTAGTTCCTTTTTATATTTTGTAAATAGGAATAGTAGATGTGGTACACATTATCACCTTAGTCCAGGGTATATCGGGTAAAACTAGGTTAATTTTTTTATAGGCTCATAATATTTCATATTAATGATTATTGGATAAAATATATTTTACCCTTATCACCTTATGATATAATTTTAATTGATTAATATACAATGATTTAGAAATATAGAAAATATGATATTTAATTATAATGAATGTTAAAAATGTCACTCTCTTAGTTTTAAAAATCTTTTATGTGTCCACATTGAGAAGAAATAATTTTAAGAATGAATATAAATTTCAATTTTTTTAATAATGAAATTATATTAATTATAATAATTTATTTATATTTTTAGTGAAAATATTATTACCTTAAGTTCCCATGAAACACTAATACCGTATTTATTCAATTAATAGATGAATAAAATTAATGTTATTTAAAAAATAAAAATTGTTATAATTTATGTTATTTATAAATCCCCATAAACTTTTTAGATTAATATGACTTAATATTCCTATTTAAAATTATTATTTTTGAATACCTACAATAAATTGATGTATTTGATCTCCAATTAAATGAATATTTAAAAAATTGACATTAATGATGATTTGTCAAAATAATATTTTATATAAATATTTAGAAAGAATAAAAATATTTAAATTGGATAATGTGGATAATATATGGTTATAAATTTTATCCCATGACTATTTATGTTCCATTTTTCACCTTATATGAAAAATTACATACTTTTATGTGTGAAAAAGATGTTATGATGGTTGAAGTTAAAATAGGTTAAATAAGAGTTAGAACAAAAAATATCCAAAACACCACATAGACCTATGCAATTTTTTTTTAGATTATGACTTTTAATCAATATAATAGACATGTTTTTAATCTGTCTCCTTTTCAATACATTTTTCTTAGTAATGAATTTATTATAATTTAATATTTTATGAAATTACAAAAGTGCAACTCACACCAACTATAAAACGAAACTACTTACCTCACTAATTTACACTAAATGAATCCTTCTAGATTTACCATAAACTACCCCAATCCATTCTCAACATTCGTAGCCACATTGTAAATGTTGTGGTTACCCCAAAACACTATCCCCATGACCCATAATGTGATATTTAATGGAGTATTTCTGAAGGAGAGTTAATTCCCATAACCAATCACATTATTTTTTACATTATATTTACATAATATAAATATTTTTTATATATAATAAAAATATAAATAAAATATATCCTACATAATAAAACATAATTATGATTATTATATCACTATTATACACCTTCTTTCCTATGAAGTGCAGTTCATTTTTAATAACATCATTTTATGGATGAGAATTATGATGGTATTAAGTTATATATATTTGATATTTATAAAATAATTACACTTATAGAATTATAATTTCATATATGACTTCATACATTCCAACCCATTGAGATATTAAAACATCAATCATGTGAACATGTGGACAAAAACCTCCAAGAAGTGATGCGATTAATTTTTCAATTTATATCCTATATAGAAAGAAATGAGGATGGATTTAAAAAATATATATGATTTAAATTATTACATTGTTATTATATAATAGATAATAATTTTCAATCATTCTTTTATTCCATCAGTAGAAAATTGTAAATGGAATTTAGGTGTATGTATGGCTCACCGTCTCCATGAATGGTGCATTTCATTTTTCTATCTCTAAATTTTAATCGATTAATCTAAATAACTATATAATGAATATATAATATTTTAATAACATTATTAAACTATTTTTCGATAATGAAACAAGTATCAAATCATAAATACTTAATGTTTTAACTAAAACATACATGAAAAATGAAGCAGTTATTCCAAAAAACATAGAAATTAACGAATAATTATTAATAATTTTAAGCTAAAAGATTATAATTAATTTTTATATGGGTTGATATATATAATTATAGTTTAATAATATATATAAAATATACCTATAGTTATTATATACGATGTTTAAAAATGTACTCAAGATGTTAGACCAAAAGTCAGGGTGTATTTAGCAATAATATCATTATTTGGGATTATTTGTGGTTATGTAACCTGTGGGGGAATATTATTCTTATATATCCATATTCTCCATAAACATTATTATATAAAATTTATATTAATCTCCATTTATCAATTCATTAAATTTTTAACCATTTTTTAAATTTTTAATAAATGGTTTTAATAGAATCTCTTTATGGTTTTCTAAATGAGTTATTTTTTAATATTCTTACAATAGATTGAATGAAATTTTTCTTTAACTACAATGGATTGAAAATAATTTCTAACCATACCTATTAATATTTTATTTGTAGATTCATTTATAAGATGATGTGGTTTTTTTCTTGGAAATTTTTTTTCTAACTAATTTCATCATTTTTAAATAAGTGATTTCAAACTAAAAAGGGTAATTTATTCCTGAAATTTAGAAAGAATTGTTAATGTATTTTAGTATATATATACATTAATTATTGAATATTATTATTTAGTAATGTTATTATGTTATGGTACCATCCCCCATTCTTTTATATTTTAATTTTGATTAGTTTTACTGGAGAATTTATTGATATTTTTTATGATTGTTCTTCAAAAAATAATCATTATTATTTTTATGGTAGTTGATTATATTTTATTATTTAATAATTTAATAAATTTAATGTTTCTTTTAATTTAGGGGTGTCATGGAATTAAATAGACACTTTATGAATTAGTAGGTCTAATGAAAAAAAATATTGGATTTTTTCCAAGGCCTTACCCATTTATGTAATATTTCTTCACACAAGGCCTTAATTGTATGTTTATGATGTATTATCATGAGACCTTGATGATATGTTTCAAATGAATAATATTATTAATTCCATCACTATGAATTCATTTATTTACATCTATGTAATTATATGAATTGTTTTTATATAAATTGATAACTTTTATGCCCTGTATTTATATATAACTCATTATTTTATTGTCATTTATCTCATAACATATTATTCATGCCTTATTTAGCTTCTTATATATACATACTCTTACTATGAAGCTAAGCTCACCCCTTTATTATTTTTCATTTCCATTAGATACCATGAAGTGTTTTAAATATAATACGTAGGGATATTTTAAATGGAAAAAATATACTCTGGGTGAAAATAGTATGTTGTACATTATGTTTTAAAATGACAATATTAAATTAGAGTATATATCTTGTTCACTAAGACTACTAAACTATTCATCAAATTTGTAATTTATTTCTTATATCTAGTGCCTATTTTTTAAAGTGACCAACGTCTATGGATTACTAGGGTTAGTGTCTTTAATGTTGGTATCCGAGTATGTTTAGTTGAAACATGTGGATCTAGATATAGGGAAACACAAATTAGGGAACTGAACTCTATGAAGATCCTTTGGAATAATCTTCATGAAACCAATATTTTTATTTTGAGATTAGTAGTGAATATAATTTTCAATTTATGTTAATAGTTTCCCATGTATAGAATTTTGCATTATGATTCACAATTATATGATCTAAAAATGTGTATTCTATTGTACGGAAATTACTCATTGTAGAATGAAAGAAAACTATATCAATGTTTCTAATCTATGTATGGATATCTAGTTTGTGAAAGACAATTAAGCTAGTGTGAGAAATATTAATAGAAAGAAATAAATCATAATTGTTGTTGTGAATCAGAATCAGTTTATAGGAAATAATCTTTCCATTATAAAGTAGTGTTATGATCCACACTATGGTGTAGCGATTTTAAACCTCTTATTTCACCTAAAACATCCATCATTTAATGTTATTAAAATACATTTTTAGGTAAGAAATGGATATGTATCTTATAAAATATATTTCATTATTTTGATTTTAATGAGATGGAGAATGTTTTCATGGATGTTTTTCTTTAAAAAGGAGATGAATATAAATGGAAATACTTGATTCAAAATAATAACGATGATGAGGAAATAGAGAATACATAATTGAAGGATTTTAAAGATATTTTTAGTTGAAAATTTTTGTCCTCGCTAACAATGAGAATATTTTTAGATAAAATTATTCTTTATGAGAACAAAGGAAGAGGAAGAGGTTTTTATCTATAAAAATAACATTAAATGGTTATCCAGACATACTATGGACTAAATATGTAATAAATAGAGTAGTATTTAGCATTTAATTGGTGGAATTAAGTCAATAATTTTAAAGGAAATATTATCCTAATTATTCTCATCAAATTATGACATATAATCAAGTGATATCATCACAAATAAGAAAATATACAAGTAATATGGGATGAAAATAAATAAAGAGAAAAACATGATTGTAGAGATATTGTTTATAAGCATACGAATGGAAAGAAGGATTTTTCCAAATAGGAAAAATTTATAAAGAAATTCCATGGTCATATCATTAAATAAAATTTAGTTTTCTTTGTGTATGTATAGAATGGAAATAAATAACAAGAATTAATTGATTAGAAAGAATCATATAAAATTTATTGTTTCAAATTTAAGGAGATGGGGAACTATGATGATGAATACTCCATGTTTCATGTGAATATATCCCAAAAGAAACTAGGGAATCAAGGTCAATCTCATGCTATTATTAAATCCAATGTGGAATGATTATTGTTCTTGTTTATTTGGATTCATAATTTATTTTGTAAAATTAATTTAATAACGGATATTCTTTTTATTGGTATAATTAAACATATGCTAATTTTAATGAGATATTTTTTCTTTATGGATATAGAATATATAATTAATTATATTAATAATAAGTAAAAGTTATTTAGTGATACTGTGATAATTTATATAATACATAAAGATAGTAAATATAACTAATAAGATGTTTTATTTACATTGAATAATAAAATGGGACAGTATTGGTTACCTTGAAAGTAGTTTGAGATTTTGGAAAAAGTAATTTATGATGGTGTTGAAATCATTTTTGGTGTTATGGGATATATATAATAAGGCTAAAGTAGATGGTGATTTAGGTAACTAGTATATGTGATCATGGTATTCACATGTTTGGAATGTGACATTATGAAATCCATTATATTGTATAGGTATAAATGTTTGACCAATTTTTTGGGTTTTGAATATGGTCAAACATATTTTGGAAGATACTTAAGGTTAACAACTTATGGAATTGATATAGTTTATCATTATAATTTTTTTAAGAGGTTACAATTAAATTTAACACATTAGATGACTTATGATAACCTTTTTTTGTAAATATTATGTGGATGAATAAATGAATTATGGATCTTGTGATTCATTAAATGTTATTAATGAATAAAAAATAATATTAAATCTCTATTTTAGGGTGTAAGTTGTGAATTTTAATTTATCAAAGCATAACTAAAGGATGAGATTATTATTATGACATGGAAATAGATCAACAAATTTTATTATATTGAGTGAATTTTCATGATAGTAAAATACTCCCTTGATAATAGAAAAATGTCTCTCAAATAAAAATGTTATCTATTTACTTTTCTTACCGAGAAATCAATGTATTTTTAACCAATAATAGATTTACAATTTTTTGATGGTTAAATTTATCAAGAAAATGTATTATATAACTACATATTAATACATGGGCATAATTTTTCCATTTCATTCCCATATTATTAATTCATGTTTTTGTTACCTTATTTGAATACCTAATTTAGTGTTCAACTTATTATTTATCTTCCCACATTTTTAAGTAGATATTTTATTAACCCTTTTTACTGTGTGGGTTCTCTTTAAAGTTAATTTTAAATATCAAATCCCTAATTACATAAAAAGTTTTAAAATTGCAAGTATACAATTTATTTAAGGGGTAGGGAATGTAAAAACCGGATATTTTAAAAGAACACTATGGTTTATAGCATATATGACACACAACACCAAGCATAAATGAACATTAAAATATTATTATTTATATATGGCTATTATAGTGTTGATGTTAAATTAGAGATTATAAATAGTATTAAATGAATTGTGAAATATATATAAATAACCTACATAATGAAAAATCATTCACTAGTTATTGGTAAATTAGTACTAAATTTTATTTAGGGTAATTTTATGATTCAAAAATATGTTTTATTCAAAAATTATTTGTAATTATTTTTTAAAATTTTGTATTACAAGTTATTTTTGAAACTTCAATAACATTTATTTTAAAAAAATTATATCATATTTATATCATTATTTGAATATTATATTATGGTGATCTTTTTGGATTTTTCTTAAAAGATTAATTTCCCTATGAATAACGAAAAATAAATATTTTTATAAAAAAGTAACTTTTTTATGAATTTAAAAGGTTTTATTTATTTTAAATTGATTAAAAGATAAAATTAGTTCTATTATATTATTTATATTAAATTATTTTTATTTAAATAAATTTTATGAATGAGTTAGGTATAAAATAATTTTGTAACATAAAATGGTATTTTTTTAAAAACTTGTATTTTACTAAAAGGTGGTTAAATTTTTTCCCATAATTTGTTTACAATTAAATTTTCTCCTTTATAGTTAATGAATTTGATAAATTAATTATATTTTTTTAATCATTAGGTTAAAATTGAGTAAATAGGTCCCCTTAATTTTTGATCAGTAAGAATATTAACTGTGGTAAAATTTATCACCTCGCTAATGGGTATATTGTGTAAGACTTTTCTAAAAATAACTGATACAATTATAACATTTCATTCTAATTATTATTGGATATGTAAAATTATAGTCTAATCACCATAGGGTTTAATTTTAATTATATAATTGAAACTTTTGCATGAATAGACCTTATATAATATTTTATTCAAATATCATTAAAAATTTATACTCTCTTAGATTTAAATATATATTATGTGTCCACATAGATAAAAAAGATAGTTATGAGTTAATATAGAATTTAATTTTTTTAATAATAAAATTAAATCCATGATGATAATTTATTTATAATATTTATTTATTATATAATTCCATTAAATAGATGATTAATATTTTTTTAATTAATAAAAAATTAAAACATGATATTAAAAATATTAATAGTGCTATAATTTGACTGATTTATAGTCGTACATGAATTTTGAGTATTAATATGACATATATGTGTTTTTAAATATATTTTATTTGAAATAAATTTTTTTGTTGATATATTTGATGTTAAATTAGATGAATGTTTCAAAATTAAATATAAATAATAATTTACCAAAATAATATTTTATTACTGTACATAAAAGATATTAAAATATTTAATTTGGAAAATATAGAAATGAAATGTTCTAAAATTTATATCTTGGACATTTATGATCCATTTTTACCTTATCTGTAATATTATATATTTTCATCAGTGAAAATAAATCTTATATCAGTTAATGTTAAAATATGTTAACTAAGGAGTTAACCTAAAGATGTGGTTTAAAACACCATATAAACATGTACAAATATTTTTGGATTATTTTATTTAAAACATAAACCAAAATAGGATATAATCCCTAAATATTCTGATACATTTAGATAAATATGTATTAGGAATATGTTTATTAAATTTTAATCTCATATGAAATTCCAAAAGCTCCCCTCGCCTCAATTATAAAATGAAACATCCTCTCTCAATTTCTACATGACATTAACCATTATATATCAACCAAAAGAAACAAAAATCCCTTATAAAAATCCTTATAATAATATTATAGGTGCTTTTCATCCCGAAATACCAACAATATTCCCCTTAAGGAGATATTTAATAGAGTTTTTTTGAATAGTTGAAAATGGATTAACAAATCACATAATTTTTTTAATTCCTCTTTAAATAATCTAAATCTATATTATATATCATAAAATAACAAATTTACTATCATATATATTACTAAATATTACTATTATTAATAATTCACCATTATCCACTCACTTTTTCATCATTTGGCAGGAAAATGTATCTCTTGTGCGTACAAATGAATTTCCGTATCCACATAGCAATAAAAAATATCATTCATTAAAATGTTTTATAGATTTGAATTATGATGGGTTTATGGTTTATATATTATATTTAAAAAATAATTATACTAATATAATTTTAATATTAAATCTACAAACTTAACTTCCAAACCATTGAGAAACGATAATGTTGCTTGTGCATATGTGTGGACTACCACCTCAATAAAGCAATTAGATACACATCCCATTTCTACCATACAGAGATGTTAATGAGGATGTATTTGAATAATATATATGATTTAAATTATGTAATAATAATTATTTATTGGTCAATAATTTTATACCTTTATGATATTTCATGTTTTGAAAATAGAAACGACAATCATCTCTATGAACATCCTACCATCTCCATGAACAGTGAAAATTATATCTTATCACCATATTTTTTAGATTAAATTGGAAACATATAAAATTATATATATGTTATTGATAACATTATTAAAGTCATTTATATGATAAAAGTTTTATGAAATTAGGATTACTGAAATTATTAAACAAAAACATACATGAAAAATGAAGTAGTTATTACATGAAATAATGACTTTCAAAATGTATTGTTAATAAACTAGTGCTAAAATATTAGAAGTAAGTAACATATGGTGTTTTATATCTGATTATAATTGAAAAATATGTTTATTATAAATTTATATTTGTTATAAAATATTTTTCAACTTCTATGAAATAATTCATACCATATATAATGGTTTATTCCACAACCTCTTCATTATTTGATAATGTTTATCTTTAACTCCCCACAATGGGAAATAATTTCTTCCATATCAATATTATACAAAAAAGTGTAATGTAACTTTATATTACTATCCAATTATTCATTAATTAAATTTTTACCCATGTTTTTCTTTTTCAAAGGTGGTTTTAATGGAATCAAACTATCAATTTACAAAAGTGGTCCTTTTATCATTTTTAAAATATTGTGAAAGGAATGATATTTTACCTTATATGTAATGAATAAATTTTCCTGAAGTCAATAATAATATTTGATTTTATTTTTCCTTTAAATTTTATAATGTTTTTTTTCAAATAAAATATAATCCTCCCTATTTTTTATGTTTTTATATGTGTGATTTCCAAATTAAAAGGGCATTTTTGGTAAGAATTTTACATTGATATTTTTAAAATAATGTCATATATGCCAACATTTTTGATATAATATTATTATTTATTGTGGTTATTTTCATTTCATGATATATTACATACTTATTGAAGGTTTATGGTAGGTTTTATTTGTTAAATTATTGATATTTGATATGTTAGTTCTAATAGAAAATGTTATTGACTTTTAGTGCAGTTGATTATGTTGTGTTATTTATTTATTTGTGGAATGAATTAGGCTAATTTAGTGTTGGGTGGGGATTATAATTATATAGACCCTAGATTCTTTAGTAGATGTCATGAAACAAAAAAGATTTGTTTTTTCGATTATCCCTTACTGATTAATGTAATATTTCTATGACCAAGCCCGAGAAAATATATCCATGATATCCTAGAACGAGGACTCAATAATATTTTTTTTATGCCTGAAATTGTTTATTCTATCATTATGAACTCATTTATTTATTTCCATTCAGTTATTTGAATAGTTTTTATATCCATGGATACATTTTAGCTTATGTTATTATTTATATATCATTATTTTATTATCATTTATTTGCTACCAAATTTTTCATGCATTATTTAAATTTTATTCTACGCATTCCCTTTCTGAGAATCTTACCCCCTATTCATAATTTTTCGTTTTCTTTGGATTCTATGGAGAAGATTATTTATTGATTTATAGGGATATGTTAAAGGGGACAATGATGTTCTTAAATAAAATAAAATTTTTCATTTTAGGTTTTCAAATGGATATATAAATTCAAATATGTATCTAGTACACCAAGACTAATAAACAATTCAATCCTTTGGGATCCAATTGATTGTATTATGTTCCAATGATATAAATTACATTTTATTAGTGATTTTATTTTATTTAAAACCATATTTTCAAAGAAGATAGGTACTAAATATAACCTAACTAAATGTTTCAGAATTTTCATTATGTTATCTACACTCAATCACTAATTAGATAAGATGAATTTGGTTCTAGTTCAACTTCCATTTGTTCAAGGAAATATATAATTTCAAATGATAAATTTTGATGTTTTTTAATTTGATTTCTATATTAAACAATTTATGCTTCATAATACTTCCATTTATTTAACCAGTGTTCTTATTAAATTAAATTACTGGAATATTCTAAAAATTACATAAGAAGGATTTATATTTTTGGGATTTTATTTTTTTAACATGGTTTTACTTTTGTGTGTTCATTTATCATGGGGTAGTTTATTCGACATGCACTTTATTTTCCATCCCATGCTCTTATTACCATTCTTTGTCCCCAATCATCTATTGGGAATTCCAATCTTCCATATTTTCAGATGTGTCAACCAATTTAGATCCATTAAATAAATGTTTTATATTGCATGTCATGGATTCAATTGATTGTGATGGGTTATTAATGAAGCCTACAGTGAACTGTTCTATTTTAGGGGAGATAATCATATCAACTGTAAGGAATCTTCATTTAACATTACATATTCTAGTGAATTAATTCTAGAATTCCCATTATTACATTATTATGGATCGTTTTGGTTTAGTGTTTTATATATTTAGGTCATGAAGCTTACAAAACAAAATCATATCTTATAAAATGGAATCTTTTGATTAGTATACATTTTAAAAAAAAATTAACATTTTAAATAAATATATTTTTGTTACATTAAAAATCATCATGAATTTCATCTTTACTTCTTAGTTTCCTATAACAATATTGAAACCCTATGAAAAATATTTTAAATTATGTAATGAGCATAAAAAATCATAATAAGAGATATAAGAATAATGAAAATGTCACGACCCGTCCCTGGGGGCCCATGACGTGACTACCCTACACTTACGATCCATAGGCCAGGAGATGGAAACTAGCATTGAAAGGCGTGTTCTATAAATTGGGAAGGAATTTCCTTTAAAACCTATTAACTCACAAAACCAAGAACAAAACAAGATACGAACACAAGTAAACTGAATATTAAAAAGAGTGTGTAGAGTAAGTAAAAGGATAAAAAATACAAGCCTAATTGGAAAGTATAATAAAACTGAAATGTAAAAGTAAAATAGAACAACTCATTTGAACACCCGCCAATGGTCCTAACTGAAGGGTAGGTACAGATCTCGAACAGTCGTCTCTGCGATAAGCCTCGTCTAGGTCCACCTTTGAGCTACCTCCAGTCCTGGTACCCTCGTCCTATGTGAGTGTTGTCTGTGGTCTGCACCAAACACAACAAGGTACGGGCATAGCCCGTGCAAGGGTGAGTATAACGATACTTAATAGGGACCCCAAGACCCTAAACGGTCTCTCTAAATACATAATGGATAAACAACAAAGCATGTAAAACAACTTACAACCCTACTTAGTTAAATGCCAATAAAAATACCAATGTTGTCAAGTATACCCATCTCATCCATGAGGAAGAACAAGGCCCAAATCCTTAGTTAAAGTAAAACTTTTCAATAAAAGAATGAATACCATGAATTTAAGTGCCACAAAGGTACGCCACACAGAATAATACCACAAATTTATCACCAGGAAGGTAAGTACCACAAAGGTATGCCACATAGAAGAATACCACAAAGGTATCACCATAGAGGTATGTACCACAAAGGTACGCCACACAGAAGATTACCTCAAAGGTAAGGACTCAGATCACACCATGTATAACATTGGAACAGTAGTAAATATGATTAGATGTAACTATTGAATCGTCTTACTCTATTAAGAGGCAGGACCACATAGGAGCCTAAATCATCAGAACCACATAGGATCCTAATTTATTAGACCCATGGAAGATCCAAGTAAAATAGACCCATGTAGGATCCAATAGTTGTCCAACGTAGATTCATAGAGCGGATACATGTGGAAATCTAGATCACATACCCACGTAGGATCCCAAAGCACAAACCCACATAGTATCCCAAAGAAGATACCCACATAGGATCCGTTTCTCATGTTACAACCAGCTAAAGGGTTCTCTCACTAAGCTCCCTTTATTCTGGGAGGGTCCTCTCCTCAATCCACTGCTCGATACTCCAACTTCCAAGAATTCCCATGAATAAGTATCATAAAGGACCACCACATAAAATGGGTCTCAACGCAATAGACAGTGCGTAAATTAGACGGCTAGTATGTATATTATTTCCCTTTTAGTCTCTAGGGCTCGGTTGGATTTGTTCTCGATACAACCCGATCATAACGCAACATTATCAAAAGTTCACGTGGGGTATACCAAAAGGACCATCTCAATCCAGGGTTTCATACACCACAGACGGTTTGTCAAATAGATGCATGTAGCTCAAGATATGGCCAAAAGAGCGAAGAGGGTTGAAACACGTCCGGGTCCAATCCGACCTAGGCCATCTAGGGGGCTGGCCGGTTGGCCAGCCGCCCTCTTTTGTGTGGCCCAGTCGCATGTCGCTCCTTCACCAGCAGCTGACATTAAGCCAGCCACCCTCCCCTCACTTCCACAACACAAGGGTGCATCTCTTCTCCACCAGGCGGCACAGATGCACGTCGCCGCCCCATTGTGCGGCCATCGAGAGTGACGATCGCCGCCCTTACTCTGCTATGGCTGACGAGTTGTGGTCCTTCTCAGGTAGCACTATTTCTCCACTGATATCTTTGAGGGTGGCTATGGTGACGACCACCGCTTCCGAGTGCCACCGGTGCTAGTTTCTAACACCTGTCTCCATCCTCTTCCAATGAGAATAACGCATCGAAAATCAAAAACGTTGTAGAGTGGTCGGTCCATGTTTGTTTGGCCCACACCCTCCGTGTTAGAACGATAACAAGAATCTCATGGGAAGATATTCAACATAAAATAAAATAATGAATATTAATCAAAATCACACCCCTACCTTGACATTTCTGAAGGAGGAGGCACAAGGAAGAAGTTGAATTCGTTGAAAAAGTCCGCATTCGTTGCTTCCACAAGGCGCTTATGATCTGGGCTCCATGTTGGTTACTCATTATTCAATAGAGAATGTTCTTCATTGGATAGTGTTCTCCTAAATCCCACCACTCATTTTCCCAAAAATTTTCCCTGTGAGAGGTGTGGTTACAATTTAAAAGCTTAAAATTTAATTTAATTAAAGTTGTACATTAATTAAGTTTTCATGGCACAATCGATTTGGTGAAAAATAAGAGTCACCTACCTCATTAAAGAGGGAGTTTAAGGGGGTCAGGTGGCCCCCACCATTAATTTCAAAACTTTGGGTTTTGTAGCTTGGGTGGTCCCCACCTCCATGCATTTAATTGGGAGGTTAAAAATAAAATAAATAGTTGTTCTTTATTTTATTTTTATTTCCACAAAAACACAAAAAGTATCTTTCACCATCATCCAACTACGGTCGAGGTGAATGTTTCCTTATGCGAATACCAGTGCTGGGAGTTCAATGGTGTCCTCAGTTTTCAATTCCATGAACCGGTTCAAAAGTTAAAAAAACCTAGTCTCACATTTAATAAACATACCTAAAAAACGTTTGGAAATTAATTCCAAGCCCACCGGGCCTCAGAATCACACGCCATAAATTTTCATAGACTTGTAAAATTCTAATATAATTAAAAAAAATTCATGTAAATTTCTAGGTCATTACATTCAACCAACCTCAGGGAATTGTGTCCCTATAAGCCACATCCCAAAACTAGGAAAACTAGTGGGGGTACTGAGCATTCATCAGAGCCTCCCTTTCCCATGTGATCTCCTGGAGGTTCCCATGATGCCAACGTACACGCACCAAAGTTATCGACCACCCATGAAGGACCCTCTCCTATCGATCCTCAATATCTAATGGAACCTCCGAAAACGTCATCCTATCATCAATGTTGAGCTCACCATGGTCGATGACGTGTGATGGGTCTTGCATGTATCTCCTCATCTAGGATATGTGGAAAACATTGTGCACACAGTGTAACTGAGGTGGAAGGGCTAAGCGGTAAGCCACCTCACCCACTTTGCTGAGGACCTGAAAGGGAGTGATGATCCTCGAAGATAACTTGTCACCCTGACCAAATATCCACAACCCTCATCAAGGTGAGACCCCTAGAAATACATGATTTCCAGCCTCAAACTCTAGAGGACTCCATCTCTTGTCGGCATATAAATTATGCCTACTCTGTGTAGTATTCATCCTCTCTTGAATGATCTACACCTTCTCCGAGATCACCCTTACCATCTCTTGTCCCAGGAGTGCTGACTCCCCTCAGTCAGTCCAGCAGAAAGCCGATCTGCATGGTCATCCGTACACTACCTCAAAAGGTGACATCCCAATGGTAGAGTGATAGATATTATTGCATGAAAACTCCACCAAGGGAATGTGATTCTCCCAGCTGTGACCGAAGTTGAGGATGCAAGCATGAAACATATCCTTGAGGTTCTGAATGGTCCGCTCAGTCTAGCCATTCATCTGTGTATGGAAGGCAGTGATCAAATGATGTTGTGCCCCAAAAGTCTCTTACAACCCCTTCCATAGCCAGGAATTGAAACATGCATCACAACCAGAGACAATTTTTGAGGGTACTCCATGTATCCCACACAATCTCTTGTACATAAAGGAGTACCATTCTCTCTACTGAACCCTGCTCTCAAATCGGTAGAATGTGGTTCGACATGGTGCATCGGTCAATGATCACCTAGATAGAATTATGACCCCTGGATGTACGTGTATGTCCTGTCATGAAATCCATGGGTATCCCATCCCACTTCCCCTTTGGGACCTCTAAAGGCTAAACTTAGCCTGCTGGTACCTGATGATCCGCCTTCACTTGATGACAAGTGAGGCACCGAGAGACAAACTCTGCTACTTATTTCTTCATTCCCAGCCACCAGTGCTGTCGTTAGAGGTCCCGATACATCTTCTCCACTCTTGGATGTACTGCTAGAGGGGATGTGTGGAAATCCCTCAATACTTCCTCCTAAAGAGACTCTGGTACAATAGTACGTCCTCTGAAGAGGATGACCTGCACCCCACCACCATAAAGTCCATCAGGTGCCTTCTTTGAGGATATCTGAACATGTCGTGCCTCGTAGTTAGTGTCCCCATGCTACGCCTACCTGACTCACTGAATAAGTGGGGGAATGACTGTAATATACTAATGAAAATCTGTTCCATCTCATTCCATAAAGGATATATATAAAGCGGTCAGCTCCTCCATCACCTCACCTAGCAGATGTGTACCAGATCTCCTGCTAAGTGCGTCTACTAAAATGTTTCACTTCCCATGAGTATAGACTATCTCGAAGTCATAGTCCTAGAAGAACTCAAGCCAATGTCACTGCCTCATGTTCAGGTCCTTCTGGGAGAATATATAACTGAAACTCTTGTGATCAGAGTATACTGTAAAACGTTATCTTATCAAGTAATGTCGCCACATCATCAAGGTGAAAACCACTGCATCTCACTCCAGGTAATGGGTAGTGTATTTCTTCAAATGTTTTCTCAGCTATTGAGAACCATAAGCGATAATTGATTGCTCCTACATCAGTACACATTTAATCCCGGTCCATGATGCGTCACAGTAGACTACTTACCCAACACCCTCCTCCTAAAGCCTCAAGATGGTGGCACTTTTCATTCTCTTCCTCTACTCTTGAAAAATCCATTGGCATATCACTGACCATATGAAGGGTTTCCCCTTATTTTTGAATGCTAATAAATGTGTTACAACTCTGGAGAAATATGGCACAAATCTCTAGTAGTATCCATCCAATCCCCAGAAACTCTGTATCTCCATCACACTCTTGGTTGGCTCCCAATAAAGTACCACCTCAATCATCATTGGATCCACCAAAACTCTAACCTCTGAGATGAGATGTCCCAAAAAATGAACCTCCCAGATCCAAAACTAGCACTTAGAGAGTTTACTATAAAGTTGGCGCTCATAGAGTGTGTACAAAACTATCTGCAAATGATAAGCATTATCTTCCTTGGTATCCTAGTAGATCATAATATCATCAATGAACACTACTAAAAAGTGATCCAAGGAAAGTCTTAAAGATCATGTTCATGAGTCCCATGAACACTGATAGAGCATTGGTCATGCCAAATTACATGACAAAAAACTCATAATGGTTGTACCGACATATGAAAGCCATCTTATGCACATCCTCATCTCGAACTCTGAGATGGTGATAGCCTGACATGAGGTGTATCTTTGAGAACCACCATGCTCCCCTTAGATTATCAAATAGGTCTTCAATACTTGGGAGTGGGTACTTGTTCTTCACGATCTCCTGGTTCAGGTGACAATATTCAAAAAAATGTCTCAAGATCCCATCCTCCTTCTTGGCGAATAAAATCAGGGCTACCCAAGGAGAATCATTGGGCCAGATGAACCCTCTCTCCTGTAAGTCCTCCAGCTATACCTGTAGATCACAATGCTCCATGGGAGACATTTGATATGCTAGTGTAGTTATTAGTGTCATCCCAGGGTACAGGTCAATGTAAAATTCCACCTCTCTTTGAGGAGGTAGACTCAGAACATCATTAGGGAAGACATCCGCGTACTGGTCCACCACTACATTATAGCTCGATCTCTCCACATCAACTGACTTGAGGGTAAGGCTATCCAACTGATAAGTGATAAGCTGTATTTTTCTCTGAGTAAGTCCATCATGGGTGGCAAAGGCTCACTTTTCACCTATGAAGTTAATCCTGGTCCCATCCATGTGGACACACTATACTTTGCTCCAAATATAGTCAATATGAGCACAGACTGTAGATAACCAGTCCCTACCCAAGATAACATCGTAAGGCCTCGACGCCACTACTAGGAGATCATAGCCGAAGCTCTATCCTCCTAGAGTAAGCTCACAATGCTGAAACCAGTGCGTAATCATAGAATCCTCTCTCGTAGGAGTCTCTATCCGTAAAGATCGATCCAATGGCTCTGTCGGAATCTCGGTGCTCCGAAAAAGGGCTGTGGAAAAAAAAATGAATAGAACCTATGTCTATAAGTACTGCAAGAAAGGTAGAGTTGACATAGTTCATACCTCGTATCATCTTTGGAGTGCCATGGTCATAGGCCTTAGCTGCCTGGAGCTGAGCTCGCCCCTATCCACCTACTCTCTATGGTAGGGGTGAACCACTTGATGGTGGTGGCGGTAACACCTCAAATTGTCTCCCACCTCCAACTGAACTTCCATCTCCTCTTCCATGTATTCCTTCTCCCTATATAACTCCTCAGTCAAACCTCTGTCTCTTCCGTGGAAGTCTTTCAACTTTCTGTTGATCATCTGTACAACGGGTTGGATAGTGACGAGCAATGTGACCCTACCCGCCGCAAGTGTAACACTGACTACTCCTCGCATGACTGGACTTGTCTCCAATGGCCCGCATAATCAACCCTTAATCCTGCAGTCGTCCACCTATAGGTCTAGTCCTCTTGGACTTCTATGATAGATGCCTGCTGCCAGCTGGAGAAGACTCCGCTACGTGATGCCGGATGGTGGGTCTCGCTGCTGGTGAGTTCTTAGCAAGAAAACTATCAACTAAGAGGTCTCTCTCTAACACCCCACCTGTGTTGGGATGCTGAGTGAGAACAAGAGAGCCCTGATATCCCACCTGATTACCTACTCAAGGGACCGAGCCTAGATGAATGGATCCCACACAATATTAGTGGAGTAGCGTGAGAGGTCGGTGAACCGCAATGAGTAATGAGTCACAATCATGCTGCCCTACTATAGATGAAGAAGCTCCTATATACGCATTGAGTGAAGGTTTGCTGGGACAAACACTGCTCTAAATAGGATCTCAAAGTCTGCCCAGATAAGTATGACCTCGTCGTGAACCTGGAGCATCATGCTCCACCATCTACCTACTGCTTTTTGTAGAAGGCTGGCATCAAATATCACCATGAGTTAAGCGGGTGTCCCTACCAGTCGGAAGACTACTGCCATGAACTCTAGAAAATTATCAGCTGTTGTGGGTTCTTCTCTCTCCTAAACATGTGTAGCATCGGGTGCTTGAACTCATGCAACGTGCTCAATCGGTATGGACCCTCTCCTACTAGGGTTGGTGGCATCGGTATCCCAACAGGTAATGGTGCCGCTGCTGCCTCCGGTGGTGCCCCTACTAAAAGAGGGCATTACACCGAGGCCTTGTATCTTAGAGGGTTATCCTTGCGTACTATACCCGGAACCCTGGATGGCTGTCTGCATGGAGTTATCCTGAAATGAAACAGGTGCACCTTGCTCAATAAGTTATATCTAGTGAGCTGACTCAAAGTGTTCACAATGAAAAATTTTCGAAACACACACAAAATCTGTGTTTCCATGATATAAGTTAGAAATCAAAAGTTAGGGTCCTGGTGTATGGATATGTTCACCACCTCACCAACCCTGGATTTACTAAACTGATAACCACACTCGTAACACTTAACAATATTGCCGTTTAAATATTAGAGTCCAATGTTCAATGGTTGAACTGACTCCTATGATACTGATTTGTCATGTCTCGTCCCCCAGGGGCCCGGGATGTGACTACACCAAGCACGCCTTCCATAGACCAGGGGATCACGACTAACACCGAAAGGCATATTCCATAAATTGGAAAATTATTTTTCTTTAAAACCTATAAACTCACGCAATAAATCTCACAACAAGATATGAACACGAGTAAAATCAATAGTAAAAAGAGTGTGTAGAGTAAGTAAAAGGAGCCAAAATACAACCCAAACTTGAAAGTACAAGAAAAATGAAAAGTAAAAGTAAAATAGAACAACTCCTGTGAACACACGCTAAGGATCCTACAAAAAGGGTAGGTACAACTCTCGAATGGTTGTCTCTACGGTACACCTCGTCTAGGTCCACCTCTGAGATAACTCCAGTCCTAGTACCCTTATCTTCAGTCAGTGTTGTCCTTCTTCTGCACTAAACACAATAAGGTTCAGGTGTAGCCCATGAAGGAGTGAGTATAACGATACTCAGTAGGGACCCTAATACCCTCAAAGGTCTCCCTAAATCCACAATGGATAAACCACAATTATTGTAAAACAACTGACAAACCTAATTAGGTATTTGTATATACATATACCTCAGTTATCATTTATACCCATCTCATTCATGAGGAAACAGAAGGCCCAAATCCATAGAACAGTACAAATATTCCATGAAGGAATGAATACCACGAAGCTAAGTACAACAAGGGTTTGCCACACAGAAGAATACCACAAAGGTATCACCATTAAGGTAAGCATGAAAATGGTATGCCACACAGAAGAATACCACAACGGTATCACTAGGAAGGTAAGAACCACAAAGTTAGGACACACAGAATATTGCCACAAAGGTAAGGAATCAGCTCACACTAGGTATAACATAGGTACGGTAGTAAATATGATTAGATGGAAATACTGAATCATCTTACTTTGTTAAGAGGAAAACCCATGTTGGATCCTAAATCATCAGACTACGTAGTATTATAATTCATCATACCCATGGAGGATCCTCGTACAACAATCCCATGTAGGATCCTAGAGTAGTTCCACATGGATTCCTAGAGTGGATCCAAGTGGAACTCTCAAACACAGACCCACGTAGGATCCCAATGCATAGACCCACATTGGATCCCAATGAATAAGAACCACAAAGGTTCTTTTTCTAATGTTACATCCAGCTATAGAGTTCCCTCAATAAACTTGCTTGATTCCGGGAGGGTCTAGTCCTCAAGCCACTAGTCGATACTCTAACATCCATGAAGTCCCATGAAGTAGTATACTAAAGGAACGCCATGTAAAAGGGGACTCAACATAATATATGGTGCGTCAATCAGACGCCTGATCTATATGTTGTTGGCCTTTTAGTATCAATGGCCCAGTTGGATTCATGCGTGATCCAACCCGGCTGTACCCCAACATTATCCAATGTTTAATTGGTGTATACCAAAAATACTATCTCAATCCAAGGTTTCAAGTACCATAGAGAGTTTTTCAAATGGACACTCATAGATCATGATATGGATGAAAGAGTGAAATGAATCGAAATAGGTCCGGGTCCAATCTGACCCAGTATGACCGACCCGACACCACCCGGCCCATGTCGACGTGACCCTCTTCGGGTCGACCTGAACTTACCTAGGTCCGGACCTTGGTCAGACATCTCATGCTGGGTGTGGCCCGGCCTACAGGGCGGTGCGCGGTGTGGCCCGTGGTGGCGGTGCATGGTGTGTCCCGCGGTGGTGGTGCGCGATGCAGCCCACAGTGGATGCCCACTGGTCCGCTCGACATGTGGCTCAACGGTTGTCCTGCCTCCCTCCTCCACGCGGCGCGGTCATGCGCCGCTCCTTCACCGGCAGCTGGAAGCGAGCCAACCTACAGCCCCTCACCTCCATGACACGAGGCCACATGTTCTATCTATGGGGTGACATGGATGCATTTCATCGCGCTTCTCTGGTCGCGTGGTTGTCTCACCACCGTATTCGCGGTCTGCCATTGTGCTGACCGCCGCTTCCAAGTCCCACCATTTCCAGTCGCTAACACCGGTCTCTGTCCTCCTCCAACACGAAAAATGCATCAAAAATAAAAAAGGTTTCATAGTGGTTAGGCCATGTTCGTTTGGCCCACACCGTCCACGTTAGAACAGTAGCAAGAGGATCACGAAGATAGATTAAATGTAAATGAACATATGATAATTAATACAAATAACACCCCTACCTTGAAGGTTCCAAAGGAGGATGAACGAGGAAGAAGATGAAGTCGTTGAAGAATGTAGGCGTTCGTTGATTCCACAAGGTACTTTTGATCCGGGCTCAGGGTCAGTTCCTCATTCTTCGTTTGAGCATGTTTTTCATTGGAGAGTGTTCTTCCAAGGCTCTCCTATCCTTTTCCCAAACATTTTCCCCATAAGAGGTGTGGTGACAATTTCAAATATTATATTTTAATTTAGTTAAAGTTGTACATTAATTAAATTTGGCTGGAATAATTAATTAGTAGAAAACAAAGAGTCTCCTCTCTAATTAAATAGGGAGTTTAAGGGGGTCGGGCTGTACCCACCATTAATTTCAAAATTTGGGGTTTTCAAGATCGGGTGGTCCCCACCTCTAAGAGTTCAATTGGGAGGTTAAAAATAAAATAAAATGTTGTTATTTATTTTATTTTTATTCCCCCAAAAAACAAAAAAACTAAATTTCACCCTCAACCAACTACGGTCGAGGTGAAAGTCTCCTTAAGAAAATACTGGCACTGTGAGTTCAACAGTTTCCTCAGATTTCAATTCTAAGCATCAGTTTAAAAGATACAAAAACCCGCTCTCACGTTTACTGAACGTACCTCCAAAAAGTTCAGAATTTCATTCTGGGCACACCATGCCTCAGAATCACGCACCCTAAATTTTTACGGACTCATAAAATTTCTAAAAAATTAAAAAAATTACATTGAAATTTCTAGGTCTTTACAAAAAACCCATTACTCTATGAATACATAGAAAGATTTCCCTTTTAAAAAATATGCCATCTATTCAAAATAAACATTTTCTTACATAATAAATTACTTAATCTCCCCACATAATTTTATAAGACATTTGATAGGACACACTAAATCAAAAATGAAACACATAATGTTTCTTTTATAACATGAAATTATCATTATAATTCATTTCAAAGAGGTATAATTTTCACCATTAAAACGTTTCATATACTTTATTTTAAATGTTATATCAGTTTACTACTATGATAAATTAATGGATTCATTTAAAAACATGGAGGAAGATTTGAAAATTTGTGTAGGTATGTTGTGGAATCATTTCCACATCACTATTAAAAATGGTATACCATTATATTTACACAAATAATAGCCATCACATTTATAAATAAAACATTAATATTGGTAACAATTTGAATGACCACTATAGAATGTTATTGTAATATTTTTTGCAAAAGGAAATAAGTTAAATATGATCCATTACCCAATGCATTATACTGTTATAACAGTGTAATTTTTCCTTGTTTTATAACGGAACCACAAATCCTCATAAACAATTCCGATGAAACATAACAGAACACATAAAATATTTCATCATAATAATTGTTTTTTCACCCATAAGAATTGAATTTCTGGTATTGTTATATCTATTGGATTTCAAACTTGTTTTTTAAAATTATTAGAATGAAGGTAATGAGTTTTTTCTTTTATGTAAACCTAAAATCTTGTAAAGGAGGAAAAAAATGAAATAACATATATGGGAGTAGGAATAGTTTTTGTTACCATATTTGATAAAATAGAACTTCCATTTTATCTTTTTGTATGGAATTTTGAAATAATTTTTAAAAATATTTCTTTTTGAAAAACTATAAAAAAGTTAGATGAAATATAAATTTCCATTTGGGATTAAGTTATGTCCATTTAAATACATATATATATAATAATTTTATAAATATGGATATAGAATAAAGTGAGAGTTTAAAGTGAACCTTCAAATATTTTTTAAAAATCATTTTATCTTCCTTGAGTCTTACACATCATGTATATTCTTTATCTTCCTCTTCCCTGGAAAATATAATTTTCCAAACAACTTAAGTATCTATGGTTTCTATTCTACTAGAAATATGTCATCTATAAAATGGAGAGATATGTTAGAATTGGATTTGTGTATTTCTAGGAAGAACCAAATGGATATTGAAGTTTACATAAATGAGACAAATTAGTTCCCTTTTATAAGGAATGAGAGGGGCACTCTTTGAATTTATTAAAATATTAATTTAATATAAATTAATTTTGATTTCCAAATGGATCGAATTTAATAATATTAAAAGATAATATGAGTATATATCTAAATCCTCTTATAAAATTATTTTGTGTTTGGTTTAGATAACATGTATACCCATATCATTTGGTTTTATTCCCTTGTCGTCACTTTTTCAAATTTACCGTGGCAACGAGATTTTTTACTCTTCAGGTGTCTTGAGATTTACTCTAAATATACATATATCCCATAAATAGGGAATTAATGACATTTTAAAACATAAAATTTTCACATCATCTAATATAGTATTTTTAGAAATTTTATATCTTCTAATAAAATATAATTTCCATAAACTATAAATACGTTCAATTTTAGAACAATTAATTAACATTTACTTTTATAACATTAATACAATAAAGGAAATTAAAATAAAATATTTTAATGATCTGTAAATTTTATATTTAACTATTATTTTTTTGGTCACACAAATTCTGAAAAATTAATCTATATTTTCATATTTTTATATCAATTCTCTTATTTTTTCCATTAATTAAATAATTATTGTTTCAAACTTGTGTAAAAATTTATGGTAATTTTTTTAGTAAAAAAATTATTTTTTATGGGAACGTTAAATCATTTCTATTTAAAAAAACATATTATAATGAAACATATTTTCTGGTTATATTCATTTTAAAACTATTATTTTTATTAAAAACACGAGTGTCACATTTTTCAGTTTTCATTAAATAAAATATTATAAACATCATATTAAAATCTAAATGTAAAAAAGGCCATATAATAAAATCTTGGATGATTATGAATTTAATTGACTCATATAATAAAATCATTTTATGTTTTATTTTCCTTTCATAGTCCTTATCATATTATTCTTATAATTAATTACCCTATTTTCCTGTTACAATGGAAATAATATTAATAAAGGTACTATTCATGTTAAGAAAAAATGTAAGGGAACTATTTTACAAATTTTACCCCATGATTCCAAATAAAGAATTAATTTTTAAAGATTCAAATAAAAAAGTGTCAGAATTTAATTTGAAATTAAGTTGGTAAAAAGAAATAAAATATACTTTTTCATAATAATTAATTGTAGGTATAAAAATAAATTTTTAGTAAATTAAAATTAAATATTCGTTCCAAGTAATATAATTAGAATATTATTTTTTTTAAAATGGAATAATGTTAAGTATAAAAATAATCAAAATTCCAATTTCAATTTATATATACATGTAATTAAAATTCAATTATAACAAGAATTTAGTATTTTACACTATTCCTTGAAAAGAATTCTGAAAACTATTTATCCTATCATAATTTGGAAATTATTAATAAAAAAGAAATTATGTTTTCAAATTAATCTTGTATTATTTAGAATCTAATTTTATATATAGAACTATATAATTCCGGAAAATTGAATTTGATTAAAAATAATGATTTTTCCGCTTTGACTAAAATGTTTTTTAATATTATTAAATATCTTAATAAATTTTATTTTATATACATTAAATGTGCTCCTACATCATTCCAGACATTTGGATATTATGTACACTAAATTTTATTTACTTATTAAACTTGTGGGTATATAATTTCTAAAAAAAGGGTTAAAATTTTCCCTCATATCATTTTTAACCCAACACTAAATGAAACATAATGTACTTTCGAAAATTTTAAGTGAACCTCAGATCATGGTTAGATAAAATAAAATAAAGAACTCCATATTACTTTAGAAACTCCTTAGGATACATTCAATATAGATTATGAAAAACATAGAGTTACATCTCTCTTCTCATAGGGTATGGCCAAAAAATATTTCTTAAATTTCTCATAGTGCATCACAATGGATTTCTAGGCATTTCTCCCTCAAAGAGTTTTTCAGTTTGTTCACTCACTTACTATAATTTAAATAAATACAATTTTTTTTTGATATTTTTGTTATTTTATTAAAGTAATTATAATTCTAGGTTCTGATTAACTTCTAAAATAATGAAATTTCACAAAATATTTAAACCCATACTAACATGTTATGTTAAATATGATGTTATTAAGAAGAAAAACATGGTCATGAGTATTTTGGGTTCTATTATTTTTTCCCTTTATTTATTAAATTTTAGTTTGATAATACTAACATTAATTCTCATGATTAATTACAATCATTTTTATTTAGGCAATGTGATATATCAATTTCATAAATAAATATAAATCCCACCTCCTCCTATAATTAATGTTGACGTAACCCCTTGTTCGAGGGAGTAACATATTCTAGAACATGACTCACATGAGCGTTATTTCATCCATTGAATGAATAAATTCCATTTTGAGATGAGATAATCAAATACAAAATTGAAAAATAAATAAAATAAAAGAATATAAATAAAATTCAGTTTTGTTTCCTAGGGGACAGTCTCCACACCCATTCAAGAAACTCTCATCTCTGAAAATTATAAAATAGACATTAATATATAATTCAAGATCACATTGAACTACCCTATGCTATGCCTCGGGTTATCCAATCATTATCGAGGGAAACATGTCACATTGATGGATGGAAGCACTAGATATACATAGAGTAAAATAAAAATATAAGGATAGAATGAAATTGAAATGAATAATGGTGACAAAAGAAGATGAAGAAAACACAAGAAAACAAATAAAAAAATAGGGAAATAAATTGAAGAGAGTTAAATAATAAAATAATATCAAATTTGAAAATTAAGAACCTAAAATTATGCTATGATGAGGTAAATAATGTAAGAATAATAATAAAAATAATAAGAGATGATAAAATTTAGTGGAAGGAAAACATTCAACAAAATAATGCATACATGAATTAATTATTATAAATAAAAATATAATATATATATATATATATATATTGTAATTAAAAAATTAATATGAATAATTAAAAGAGACGAAAGGAAAACATAAATAAGGGAAGTACCTTCTGGATTTGGTGATTTTCCCATAGCTTACATAACAACATGATTAGTGGGAAAGGAATTTCCTTTTATATTTTGAGTTGCTTGGACATCTCTTCAAATCATAATAAATTTAAATCACCATATCAGATATCTATTTAAACACTTGAGAGACATGCCTCTATTGATATGGGAAACACTTGAAGATTTAAGGTGTATCTTCGAGCATGGAAGAAATCCATTGGGGGCTGCTGTGTAGATCATTTAACCTCCGCCTTTACATGGAATGGGATGTGGGGGGTTGAACATGTTAGTTCTTAAGGGATGGCAAGGATGAGGATGTGATGAAGTAATGTAGTGGAAATATGTGGTATATCCTCCTTCATCTAGACTCTTCATGGATGAAGGAATATTCACAAAAGGCTGTTGGGCATTGCCTATGTGTCACGATGAGATACATGGTGTTCTTAGGGGATTTTAGTGATGGTCAAGGGTGATCTCGAGCACCTCTAGGAAAAACGTTCATTCCAATGATAATGCAACAAAAACTAGTGATGGAGGAATGCAACATGTGGAAGAACTTAGTGAATATTTGTAGGAGAGTTGTGGTACACGGGAGTGGGAAAAAATGGTGCCAGGTTTTTAAAATTTTGAAATAATCAACTAAAAAAAATTCTAACATTTGAATGAGGGTTCGGTGGGTGAGAACATATATGTAAAAGTCCTTTGATGCTATGCTAAAAATCCTATACTAAGGTGGTCTCCTGGATAACACTCAAACTCACTCATTTCGGTCACCCACACATAGATCATGTGAGAAAAGGAAAAATGACTACTCCCTATGGGTTTGATCTTCTACTTGCCACCTTTTCATGGTCTTGATTCCCTCATACACCCCTGCAACATTTTTTACACCTCCCATATGCTTGAATGGTTGGGTGGATCTCATTTTATGGGAATCTAATATGGAATTTACCCCTAAATTTTCTGGTTTTTCATGCACAATATTTTTGGTAATATAACCACCTGAAGATAATATAATAATATCATAAGTAGTTTTCAATAAATCCAATAATTTTTAAATAAAATAAACCATAAAACACATTTTCAATACATTTATGTTCATTTCCATCAAATTTTCCATTTTATTTTAAAACATTACATTTTCTGGGAATTATTCACCAAAATATTTTCAAAATGTCTGAATTTTTTTTAAAATTTTGAATCAAATATCATGGTGTAACATACCCCCACACATAAACCATGTTGTTACTTAAAGGTAAAATATCAGTACTGAAATTCATAGGGCAAAAATTCTACAATTATTTAAACTTTATAGTAGTGAAAAATATATTTATCAATGATAAATATTGTTTTCAAATATCATAAATTTTTTTAATTCAACTACCAATTATTCAAATAAATAATTATTTCTAGTTTTTTACTTTGTCCCCATTTGAAAATTATGTAACTTATTCTTTCATCCATTATAATTCTTTAATTCATTATTATATAACATGTTAAATTATGGTCTATATCTCATTGGAATTTTTTTATTTCATCAATCATGATTTTAATTAATCTATATTTATTCCCAAATAATGATACCATTCTCCTTATCCATAGGTTTGTAAAGTAAATATTTTCCCCCCGTTCTAATGAAGGACGTCATATAACATACTGAGATATTTTATTGAAGTTTATAATGACTCAAATGTGTATTTTTGATCATAGTTAATATTTAAAAATTTATGGCTCAAGGAGGAGGCTTATCTATTAATTCATAAAGCCTTATTTCAAAGTAAAAGTTTAATGAACTTCTACCCTTTCATTTTTATCAACACAAACTTCCCATGCTCAATGTATGGGAATGATCAAAATTATGAATGATGAATGATTTTGGGACTCTCAATAATATTTTTCTTCTTTTATATATTTTTTTTCAATGTTTATACTTATAATGAACTTAAAATCCACCTATTAACCACATATAATAATCAGCATTCATATAGTAATGGTGAATTTTAGTTTTCTGAAATGTCATCTAATTATTCTAATGTTTTTTGTTTTTTTGTTTTCTTTATTTTCAAGTGAGAAAAAAACAATAAATATTACAACTGATTAATAAAAACCCTTTATTTCCAACATTTAAAACTCCATCACTTAACACATACAATGTATTTCATCCCTTACACTATGAAACCCTTCATCCCCAAGATTTGAAATTAAAATATTGTGAAATTATTAAGAGTAGGGTAAGAATGGGTAAAACTGGCATGAAATGTGGATCATTTCTAACAAGTTCATTTGTGGTCTCTATGGGTAAAAAAATATTGATATAAAGTTTTCATTTAGGATTAAGATTTTTTAAAATATCCATCAACCAATTTAAATTTGTTTTTCATAGGTATAGTTTTGACAAGTTCATATGAATTTTTTAGTAGGTGGCATGTCCCAAGATCACTCAAAAAATATGATAAATAATAAAAATAAAGTTATAGACTAGAAATCCTTTTCATAATGGGAAATTTGATTTTAGAAAATCACTCAAGGAATGAATAATAATAACAAATTAAAACACCTGAATTATAGAAAATAAAAGAATGAATTTTTTTTGTGAAATTTAATTTTCAAGAATTAATTAATTTCATACAATGAATCTGTCCCCATTTTAATATCCATATATCATAATAATCATCCAATTCTCCATTGTAATCATTCCATTTCATTAAAATTGAAATAAAAAATACATAATCAAATGATTACTAAAAAACTCATTTCCCCAAGATAATTCAATTAAATCATAAGTCATGGATATGAATTCAATTTTCAATTTAAATATCAAAATAGGTTAATGAACAAAAATTTATAGATTTTGAAAGAAAAAAATGTAAAATTAAAATCTCTTTAGAAATTACTATTTTGTCTAATTTCTTTACTAATTAGGGTATATCTTGTTCCATCATGAACTTATAAATATAAATTACTCAATTAAGCACAATGATCTTTTCATTTAATCTCAAAATGAAAGCGGGGAGTGGGGAAGCATGCTGGAAAACTTGTAATAATTAAGTTGAAATATATAATTATAGAAATTTAAATATAAGGAAAAGTACTACAATGCTACCACATGTGGGACCTAGTTTTTTATTTCCACTAGTGGAAGGTAGCAATTGTTATCCCTAGTCTGATGGTGGACAGAGCTTATTGCACTTTTACCAACACATGTGGATTTTATGAGCTTAGTCTTCTTTATTTTAATTGAGGAATGATACATGTATATAGTATACCAAATAAACCCCCTTCAAAATTATGTAAAAATTATATGAAGGAGGAAGGATCAAGTATGTACCATCATTTTTATGTATTTTTATTTTTCAACATCCACTTCATTTTCTTGTGTTGGATTAATGTGGGCTACATGAATTCTAATTTCAATAGTACTTTTAGCATTTATTTTAAATTTGAAATAATTTATGCATAATGAATATATATAAAAGATTCCCCTTTCAATGTGATCAACCACTATCTTGATTTACACGTGATAAGGTATTTATATTCATCATTGGTCACCTCTTATGTATTTTCATCAAAATCTCAGAGCTCCATTTGTTCTTCAACTATTATTTTTTTATTTCTTTATCATCTTGTAAGGCATAGAAATAAATGTCCAAATATAAAAAATAAAAACAATAAAGGGTGATACTCAAATTAGACTGAATAAATGATAAATATAATTTTAACTAATATCATCGCCCTTAGTTTTTTATAGTTCGATCCCTGCCTCTGTGTGGAGTGACTCTAGTTGATGGATCTCAGTTGATCGAGGCAGATAGGCAGGCTCCTCTATATTTTCTTCAACTTCTTCCACATGGGTGGTCTCTTCCTCTAGATATAGATTTATATAAAAAGATGAAGGATCTTATACTTTCTAGGTACCATATAGATTTATTAGTTCATTATAATCATTTGAAAAGTCATCATATTCTTCTTGATCACCCACATGTAGCTCAGCAGTTATATCATACATATAATGTATCCACCCAAGATCAACATGGTTATATTTGATCTAGTTCCCAAAATGGTTGGGCTATGTATATTAATTGAGAATGGTCTTAACATCATATATGTCCTCATAAAAGTTAGGTAATTGCAGTGGTGGTTCCTCATTGTCTGAAAACTCAGGTTTGGATTTTTCTGATGATTCTAGGAAATAAGAAGTTATAAATTCCAGTTTTCCTGACATGTCATTTATTGTGTCTCTCATCTCTCTTATTTGGTCATGTAAATTATTATTGATCAATTTTATTGATATTTCACATGGGGATTCTCTTTAAAATATGAGAAGATTAAAAAGGAACAATCTATATGTTTCTTTTCTAATTCTTGAGAAAATTCAAGGAATTGCTCCTAGAAATCAGTTAACTCTCTGAAAAAGCATCCAAAAATCGGTTGTTCGAGGGATTCATTGAGATATTGGATAAGGTCAGTGAATTACTTCTCTTGGAAAATTTTTCTCAACTATCCCTTTATCTCTCAAGAAAAAAGTGTAATCTTATCTTCTTTCGGTAGTTTTTATTCAACTATTGATTCCTGAACATGTTATTAGTTATTCTTTTTAGAGTAATAGAATCTCGGATACATCATGGAAAAATATTTTTTATCGTTTTTTATTTATAAGGTAATGATTATTATCTATAGTGTGAAAGAGATAAAAAATAAGAAAACAATGATTAGGTCCCCAAAAAACTACATCAATTTTGACAACACACCTATCATTGGGTATAGAAGAAGTATATTTACGGTTTCTTCCTAGTTCATCATAGTTATAGAAAAATGTTGTCTCAGTTGAGGATACTTCCTCTTTTTTCCCACACATAATCTAATTCTCCGTACTATAATTCATTCAATTATTCTTATTATTTTTTGAAATTAATTATAATTTTGTATTTTTTTAACTTCTTAAATATTGTATGGCATGAAATACTTAAACTCATAATAACATGAAATTGTAAGGATAATATTATTTTGAATAATGAACATGGTTTTGAGTTTGGTTTTAGGTTCCATCATTACTCTGCTTTATTTTCTTAATTTTAGTTTGATAATCCTAACTGGAAATATCATGATATATTAATATCCTATTTATTAATAAAATGTGAAATCTTGAATTATATAACCAATATAAATCCCAACTTCTCCTTTAATAATGGTTGATGAAACACCTTGGTTGAGTGTGTAACAATTTCTAGGATCTGAGTCACTCAAATTATGTTTCAATGAATGATCATCTCAACTCCATGTAATGATCCAATCAAATTTAGAGATAAGAAATTAATTAAAATTAAAGAATGGAAATATAATTGAGTTTCATGTCCAATGGCACAATATCCAAAATTGTGAATTCCACTTTCATATATCACAAAAATAAAATAATCCTTATTATAGATTTCAATAAAATTATGACCTCCCTTAGGGCATGTCTCAAGTCAATCCCTCATTTTCGAGGGTAAGAGATCACTTTAGTGGATAGAAATGAGATAGTGAATAAGAATAAAATTAAAATAATATGATAGAATAAGAATAAAAAGAACAAGGATTTGATAAGAAGATGATGAACAAATACGGAATCAAAATTTAAAAAAAGAATAAGAATAGAAATAGAGATAGAATGAATAATATAAAATGAAATGAGATAATTATGAACATTATATAATTTTATGATGGGAAAATAAAATAAAAAATAAGAAGAAGGAGAATAGTTGATTTAAATGGGCGGGAAAACACTTTTATGAAAATAATTATTGCATTAATTAATTAATATAAATGTAAATAAAATTATAATAGAAAAAAAATTTATACTATAATAAAACATTGAAAAATAAATAAAAGAAAAAATTACAATGTAAATAGATAAAATGGGTTGAAACTCTTGGTTATAGATATTATATATCAGTAGTGAGAACTTATTAATCAGTGGGAAAGGATTATTTGTTTTTAGATGTATAGTGCCTCTACATTCATTTAAAATATTCACATTATCAATTATTCAATTAAGGTCTACACATAAACCCCCATGAGACTCAATTCATTTATAATGGAAAAATCCTAGTATATCAGATGTATCATCCTTTGACACAGAAGAAATTAACCTAGGTATGCGATGTAGATCCCATGGCCTCATCCATTTAATTTCATGCGATGCATGTGGTTTAATATGGAATGCACATTAGTAGTACTGATGATGTGAGAAATTGGAAGTCGTTGAGAGATCCTCCGTATTATGGTCTTCTCATGGATGGATGATGCCTCAAATTAGATCATAGTAATTGGATAAGGATCCCATGGTGATCCATGGTTGTCTTGAGGAATTGTAGTGATGGATGATGATAATCCCATGCTCTTCCGATGTGGCAATGGTGATTTTAGAAATGATATAGAAGCCAGTCGTTGTTAGAGGACGATGACAACGGGTGGAGCTTGGTAATGATCTGTAATAATGGTGAGGTGACTAGGAATGGGATATAAACATCGCGTAATTTTTTTTGTAAATAATAGTAACTGGAGGAAAAATCTTCCCATATTGGAATGAATATTCTTTGGTCAAGATAATATAAGAAAAAAACCCCCAGATGCTCTGCTCCAAAGCATGCACCATAGTGGGCTTTTGGGTAAAACTCATACACACTTTTTTTAGGACATTGACATGTGGCTCATGTGGGCCTTAGGCCGAACACTACTCCCTATGAGATCAATCCCCCATGGTCCACCTTTTTATGGGCCTGATTCCCTTATGAACCCTTGTGTCTTGCACAGTCCATGGATGGGTGGATCTCCAAAAGGTAATATATCCCTATGAATGGTTGATTTAATTACCCATTTTTTGGTAATACAACCATATAAAAATTATATATTAATATCATAATTATTGTTTCATTGGTGACCAAAATTTCATAAATATAATAATCCATAAACCCCATTTCAAAAAATTTATGGTCATTTCCTTAAAATTCCCTACATTATTGTTAAACATTATATTTCATTGGAATTATACATAAAAATACATCACAAATAAAAAAATTTAAAAGTATATATGAAATATCATTTTCTCATATAGCATCTCAAATGGGAAGGAAATATTTAGATTTAGTCAATTGATGAATAATAACGCAAATCAAATTATTACCTCAAGAAATTTTTTATAACACACCCTTAAATCAAGGGATAACTTTTAATATTTCCACAATAACATTATAAAAGTAAAACCATCCCCATGATTAATTTTAATTCTTCATTAAGAAAATTGATAATTCAAATATTATAAGGTAACATCTGCAATATCAATTTTCATTCCATCCCCTCATTAATACTTATGATGTTTTCTATACATCTTAGTATTGCCATGATTATTAGAGAATAGGGGAACATAAGATGCACTCAGAAATTCTCTCTTCAACTAGGAGTCACATAATAGAAATATTCTATTTTAAATTTAAAAAATATAATCTTTATCAACATGAAATTTAGGAATCTTTCTCTTCTTAACTAATTCTACATTTTTCTAAAATTATTGATCATCCTTCAAAGCATGCTAATTCCTTTTGAGAGAGAATATTATATTTAATCCTAAATAAGTATCTTATAATGGTACCACATTCACAAATTCTATGAAAAAATTCATAAAATCATTATCCAAAGGGTATGTTCTAATTAATAGAGAATTATTTTCTAACTCAAATCAATTTTTTTTCTTATCTATGATGATAATGAATTGTGTAGTCATAATCCTTTATCAATTCCATCCATATCCACTCTCTCATTCTAAACTCATTCTTCTGAAATATATTATTAATTTTTTTTAGATCGGTATACAATTAAAACATTGATCAATATAAATAATGTATACAAATTTATAAATAATGAACTACATCATTCAAGTATAGTTTATGTGTGGTTAGTTTTTCATGCGTGATTTCAATTGATGTGAAGAATAAGAAATTACGATATCATTATACATCAGGATACAACCATGTTATTTTAATGAAAAATCTTTATATATGGAAATGTAACTATTTTTGTCAGGAAGATCCAAAATTTGATAATTGACCTTTATTCTTTTCAGTTCATGGAAATACACATCACATTCATTTTTCAAAATGATAATAAATCAATTTTGTGTTAACATAGTTAGTGGTCTTGATAATAATGTAATATTTTTAACAAACCACTAGAAATATAATGTTAATCCATCAAAAATGTCAATCTATGTATCATTATTATGTATTGTTCTTTCATTGAAAACATAAGTTTTATTGAGATCAATTATTATGTCTTATTTATTTACTATGTGACCATGTAATATAATCTTATTCAACCTAAAATTACAATTTCTATATTTTCTATATAACTTATTTTCTCTTAGGGTTTACAAAACAATACTCATATATTTTTCATGATTCTTATAGTTTTTTAATAAATAAAAATAATCATAAATAAAAAAACCAAAAACATATTCAAATATTAATGGAACTATCTATTTATAAGATTCATTAATGAAGTTGGGGAATTATTCAAACAAAATGGGAAGACAAAAAATTTATAATTTCATACCTATTCTAAGAGGTTATTTATGGAATTTCATTCTCTTTCATGTTCAACCGATAGTACACAGACCTTAGGTCAAACATTGATAAATAACAATCTTCCAATATATGGTAAAAGAAATCATCAATTTGAGGAAATGGATACATATTCCTAATAGTAATATTATTCAATTAACTTTAATCAATGAAATTCCCCATTGACCCATTTAGCATTTTAAAATTTAAAATAGGTAAACCCCATCATGAATTTCATGAATGAATGAATCCTTTATCATAAAACTCATGCATATTTTTCTTCTTCTATTTTATATGTTCTACAATTTTCATTCAAGAAAGTGATTTTGAAATTGGATTTTAATAAATAACTAAGTCAATCGTAAATTCAAATTCTTGATCATGTATAGCGCAGATAAACTCATTGAAAAAAATGTGTAGTTTTTCTTTCACTATTATAACATCATTAATCAAAACAGTTCCCTTATTTTCTACATTTTATGAAAGATAACATTAATTTAAATAATTTATTAGTTTTTCATTTTCATGAATTTGTAAAAATGGTATGGGTTTATTCTTGATTATAAAATAAAACCCTATCTGAAAAAATAGCTCTAAAATCTATCTTAGCATTTTTAAATGAAGAGGAAATTTAAACCTTGAATAACATCAAACTCAATTTTCAAATGGAAAATAAGGTATTTAGGTAAATTCCATATCTAAACAATGATTGAATGATTATTATAATTTCTTTTTTACTTAATATCTCCTAGTATGTTTGGAACATAAGTTCTAGATTCATTTAATTAGGTCGAATTTATAATTTTATAGATAATTTATTAAAATGATACAATATGTAGACCATGAATCATACAATACATTAGAATAATCTAAATAAACAATAAGTTCACCAAAGAAAAATTTTCTTAATAGAACAATATTTTCTAAAGTACTTTCAATGTATTTGACCACACCTTTTGGGATATAGTTTGGTTGTTTCTAATCATTCATGTTTTTATTCATACATGCATGTGCATAATGACCCATTTCATTGCATATAAAAAATTTCACTACTTGTTTATCATAACTTATAATACAACTAGAACAATTATAGTCATTGATCATTCTATATTTCATAAGTTATTCATCATATGTTATTGTTACCATAATGCTCACAAACTGAAAACATACTTTTCAGACCATCGTTTTTATTTGATCAATTCTTTCCATTTTCCTATAACATAGTCCCCTTTTTCTACAGGTTTTTATAATAAAAATGATAATATGAAAACGGAATTTTGACATTATTCACACATATAAAAATATTCTCATAAATTTTTAGATTACATAGAAGTAATTTACATTTTATATTTGGCCACCAATCATGAGTAAAACTAATTAATTTTATTATAATGATTACTGATTAAATTTATTGAGTTCATTAAAAATTGAGATTATTTTTCTTCAAAAGTGACCACTAGAAATTCATACCTTTTAATTATTCCAGGAAATTATGTTTCTCTATAATTATAATATATTTAGGGAAAATTTTGTCAAGGGAGATATTCTCAAATTAATCCTACTCTAAGTCATCAATCACATGTCTTTCTCTGATATTCTTTACCATTGGCCAAAAAAGTTCAAATTCAACTTCAATATGGTAAAAAGTATTACATATCATTAAGTGATCTAGATATACCATGATATCTAATATCCTTTATAGGGAAATAATCCTTCCTTTATCCACCACTAGGTCAAATGATAAACTTAATTCTATTGGATGATGCATCATAAAATGATCCATTGTCTTTAGTTTCCTCTAGGGAATATTACAATACTCTCAATCATGCATAAAATGAACCTTTATATCAATTTTAATTTGATACATCATTAAAATAGAACAATTTTTTCTAATTCCAAAAATTCTGGGGTGCTAATTTAAAAGGACATCATCCCCTCAGTGCTTCCCAAATCAGTTTCACTGATTCTTCTATAAAACCCATTATCCATAGATATATTTTAGTAAAAGAAACATTGCAATCTATAAATTATATATCCTTTCAGAATAAAAATAAATTAAGATATTATTATTGGAATTCTATTAACATTATCTTATCTTCAAAATTTATTCATTCCTTTTCTATAAAAAACAACCAACATGACCCGAACATAACCGTTAAAAATTATATTGAATTAAAACAAGAATTAATATTGTTATATTCTCAAATATATCTTCAGTTTATATTTTTTAGAGTTAGGGAATAACTATTACAAAACCCATATATTACAATGTGGACACATCTAATCTATCACCATTCATTCCAAAATAGATATTTTTTAAAATGAAACACATTTTCGTTTGATGTAAATCACCATGGCTTTCGACATGGATTATTATATTCCCTAATCATTCCTTAAAAACCATGAAAAGACTTGAAATCATAGGATGTGAACAAAAATCACAGTAAGAGACATAAAAATAATTAAATTAATAATTAGAAAATCAATATTATATAATATCATTTTTGAAAAGGAAAATTGTGTTGAGAATAACAATTTTATTATCGAGGAAATCATCTTCCCTACCTAATGATTTTCACAAAAAATATCATCAGACTTCTCAATGTAATAATAATACTCGTATTTTTTCATTGAAATCGTGAAAATATTATTAATTTTTTTTCATATAGGTATACTTTAGCACATAATATCATTTATACATATAATCCTTATCATTCCACAAGAAATTAAAAGATTCATATAAAACTCTATAATTAATTGATAAATCATATATGAGGCTTAGGGTATCACATTAACATCCCTCTTAGAAATGGGATAAGATTAATGATTCCATATTGAATAACCCTCAAATTTATACATAAAATAACTATAAAAGTTAAACTTTTTTAATGCGTATAATGCTAAAATAATTTTTTACTCTTTGAGGGTAATATAGTTTAAATAAATGGAATCATTAACCTCAAATTAACCATAGATGACATTTAAAACCATAACCTAATCATTTGGAGTAATATTTGATTTATGGAAATTTTATGTAATTTAATAAAATAATATTTCAATAATATATCAATATTGTAAAACTTATAACTGTTCATCTAATATGACTTTTATAACATTAATACATCAATTGAAATTCAAATAAAAAAATTTAATACATCTATAACTTGTTCTAGATATCCAAAAAAGTATTTTCTCATTATAAATCATTCAAATTATGTTACCTTAGATAATCTAAATAAAATTTATTTTATATTTTCATTAACTGAAAAATTAGAACATCAATGTTGTATAAGAATTTAATGTAATTATTTATTCACTACAAAATACGAAAAATACAATAAGATGAATAAAACAAATTTATAATTCAAAAATTATATTTATAACTGTTCATAGATTTTGGTTATCTCCATGTTAAAAATATTATAATTATTAAAAACATGATTATGATAATTTTTCCCATTCATTAAATAAAACATTTTAAAGGTCATAATCACATCCAAATGTAATTAAAATTAAAAATAACCATATAGTGGAGTATTATGATTTAAATTTAATCATCCAAGAAAATTAATTCAAGTGTTATAGTCATTTTATTGTCCTTTTCATTTTATTTTCATTATTAGTTACATGATTTACCGTTTATTGTGGTAACAAAATTACTATGGTTACTATTTATAAAGAAAAATAATTAAATATGATAATTTAAAAAATTTGAACCTCCCATATTCCATAAATGGAATAAATTTTTCAATATTCAAAATATATATGAGGAATAATTTAATTTAAAACTAAACTGGGAAAATGAGATTAAATACGGTTCCCAAAAAATGCCTTTTTGAGCCTAAAAATGATTTTACAATGTATTGAAGGTTAAAATTCACTCCAAATACAATAAATAGATGAAAATTAACAAAAATGATCTAATTTAATTTAAAAAATAATGAGAAATAGAAATATATTTTTTAAATACATGAAAGGAAAATACAATTTTTATAAATGTTCAACATTTTCAATATTCAATAAAAGAGAATTATTTCCTAATATTATCAAAAATTATTCCAAATAAATTTTCTAAATAATGAATAGGAAAATTAAATTCATATTTTCAAATTAATATTTAACATTTATAATCTTATAATATAAATAAAACATTATAATGCTCAAAATTCCCATTTGGTTAGAAATAATGTTTTCCCCTTATGTTTAGAAAATTGTCAAATATATTATATTTAAAAAATTAAAACGTGTTATATAAAAAATACATAATCATTCATATTTGAGCCCCATTATTTCCCCACATTAAATTATTCTCCCTCTTGATTTTTAATATCATTATACTAGTGAAACATTGCCTTCAATAATGTATAATTTCTTCATTAGATAACACAAATTTTTTCCTATCATCCTTCATGGGAACTACATGTGTTCTACTTGTGGTGGGGCATAATGATAGCTGTTTGTGATGAAGATGTATGGGAATTTCCATGATTGAAAATCATTAGTGTTGATCTAGAGGAACCACATCACCGTGTGAATATACATGTCTAGAAAGGTCCAATTTTAGGGGGATTAATAAAGAAACAAATTACCATCAGATATATCTAAATTGTTATTCCTTATATGTATCCCCATATTCATTATTTTACTTTTAAGGTCTCTGTTATTTGGATTCGATCATCTGGGGTTCATATTCGACAACATTATTATATATTATGTTTTTTATATTAATAAATCATGTGGGTGTGGATAATAATATTTTCATCCATGTGTGTAACAACTGAGAATAAGTATGTTATATAATGTTTTCATTCGTACTGTTATCATGAAAATTATTCTGAATCTAGTTTTGTTTATACCAATTGTTTCCCAAAATCATCATGAATCATCAGATTTTTTTCATTGATTATAAATACGATCATTTTCATCATGATAACATTTTCGGTTTCAAAGACATAATTGAACCCAATTTCATATTCAGGGATCCTTGGTTTTTTGATGTACACCTCGATAATTCCCCCAATCAAATATGTTATGTGTTTAAAATATGTTAAAAATTTTCCAAAAACAATTAATACAATATTTATAATATACTGAAAACATATAATCTGAAATTAAAATGTGATTAAAAAATTATTTAATTAAACATTAAAAAGACATGTAAAATCGCAAGTGTAGTTAAAAAAACTAAACAACCAACTAATATCTGTTTTTGATGTAAATAACATTAAAATTTATATTTGAAACTATGTATTCTATTTATAAACAATACAACATGGATTTTATATTATAAAAATATTTACTTTATACAATATATAAATATATATTTAACCACATAATGAAATCTTATGTCCTTTCAATTTAATTTATCTTGTTAATGTGAGTGAAATTATATTTTATCATTCATTATTTTAAATATATATTCATTTTTATAAACTATGGGAAATTATTTTATAAAATACTATATAAAATTAAAAACTTGTTTTCATTAATATTTTTTAAAATATAATTCTATTTCTAACTCAAAAAGTAGTCTTTCATTATTTGTATTTAATAATTTTACTATAATAAAAGTTTCATTGAAATAATTAATTAATTTATCATTATGATAAATTAATGGAAAATTCAAGGGAAAGTACTTTGACTTGTCTAGTGGTGTGTTATAATTTTTTAAATTTAAATGATATTCTTGATGAAATTTTTGATGAAATATCATTTAATAAGGCAATTGTGAAGCATTTTTTAAATAAAAATATCATTATAATGTTTCATGATTTGGAATTATCAATTAATGTAGATATCCTTTATTTTGTTTCATTTCATAACAAAAAGTATTTTATTTTATTTTTTTCCTAAATTTCATCATTTTTCATTGGTTCGTGAACCCCACCAAATATTTACATGACCAGAGCTTTAATTTCCTGATGGCTGTGAACTAATATGCGCTCTATATAAATAAACATTACTAATTACTAATAAATATTATTATTTTTTGAAATGATAGGTACAAATTCCCATTTATTGAAATTGAAGAAGAATAGAACATATAAAGGGAAAGATAGTTTCTAATAGAGAATCACTTCAATTAGTAGAATTACAAAGATATACAATAATTATGATAGTAAACACAATACATTCATTCAAAAAGGGTGACACCATATCATTATTCTACCATTTAATTTGGTAAAGTAAAATTATTTATGGGTAGGCCATAGGAGGGTGAGGGAATGATATTTAAAGGGATCACCTCTAATATTTTTCATCCTTGTAAAATAAATCAATGCATCTTCATCATTGAGTGCATTATTTTGTGAGGTGTGTCTCTGCATTTTCAAGTGATAATTTCTTGAGTTTATTTACATGTAATTGATAGATAGTTTGTTAACACATTTATCCAAAGAAATACCCTTTTATTTTATTATGGGTATTTTACCCCTTTCATTTGGTTGTTTTTTTCATTTTAAATATGGTTTTATATTTATTTCCCCACGTTTTCACTTTATTTTTATCTCAAAATTATTATTCTACCTAAGGTGAAATTCCATCTGACCCTAAAAAGTGTTATCAGATGAATGGTTTGGCCACTATGATATTTTCGACTAATGACCTATCCAGATGGCTGTGAAATTCAAGATTAAAAAAATCAAGGGATTTTTTTTTCATTTTGTAAAATGATGATGCATACAGTGTTCCAGAAATCAAATTTCCTACAAGTGATTGGAGAAAAATGTTGGGTGTAATTGAATGAAATGGATGGGATTGCTACTTCTAGAATCCATTTTCCTTTGACATATAGGGTCCTATCAAGAATTTTGGAGAAAAATACGATGAATCAAATTTGGTATACTCCAACAAAAAAATTATAGGAAATGTAACTCGAAAACATAATTTTCATGAAGGGAAAATTATTATCTCTTAAAATGGAAGATTCATCATCAGTTAATGACCACATTAACACCCTCAATCACCATTTTTCTCATTTTATTTAATTGGGATTTAAAATTTTGGATACAGAATTTGTAGATATTATTTTCCAGTGTTTTCAAGATTTTCATGATCAACTTATCAATAAACTCACCAATAATACCCAAATGGACATATTTTCCTTCAATTTTGTTTGAGCTGCATTTCACAAAGAATAAATTAACTATAAGAAAAAGTAATATAAAATATTAATTCCCACTAAGTTGAATTTCTATCAATATAAATAAGAAGAATAATAGAGTTTGTTTCTAATGGGAACCATAATAACGGAAGGTCTAAATCAAAGAGCAAGAAAGAAAAATTTAAACTGTTACAATTATGGTAAGAGGTGGCATGCCAGTAATGGTTTCTATAATAAGAAGTGTATTAAAAATAACTCTAATGTAATTTGGGGATTCTATCTAAAAATGAATATTTACTAGTAAGTGTCATGGTAACTACCATTGAAGGTAGTTGTCATCTTGAAAATTCAAGGATTATTGACTCACCAGAATCATATAATGTGACATCTTGACTAGAATAGTTTGATGAATATGAATCTATCCCAAAATGATTTATTTAAAAGGATAAAAATAATACTTTGAAGATCATTGAATTCAAAACCATCAAAATGAAGATGAATGATTACATATTTTGACCTATTAGAGGAGAACGTCATGTGTATGTCCTCATGAAGAAAATTTTCTCCATGGGATAATTTGATGGTATTGGATGCATATCATTCACCATGAAATGAATGATGATGATTATTATGGGTGAAATTGTGGTGATGAATGTAGAGAATATGTCAATAAAACATTTATGTGATTATTGGTGAAATGTACAAGGGAGTGGATATATTTAATTCATCTACTACCTCAATAGAAGCAATGATGATGTTATATAATGCTATTCCAATCCATATGTATGAAAAATGCATAAAAGATTAATTATGGTAGTAAATTTCTATCTAGTCTCATTAAGGAATCCTTACTATTTTATAAGCATTGTATTCGGAGTATGCAATATAGGTTTATGTTTAGAATGTCAATGTTGTTGAGAATACAGATCTTCCAGTTGATCCATTATCATCTTTGGTACTCAATAGTTGTATCCCTTAGAGGACCAAGATACTTTGAATCATTCATTGATTAGTAATCATGGAGTTTATGGGTTTTTTCCAATAAGGTAGAAATTGGATGTCTTTGAAGGCTATCATACATTCAAATCACCGATGAAGCTTCAATATTAAAATAAGAGAAAGTGTTTGAGGACTAACAAAGGTGTAAAATATACAAGTGAGGTGACTAGTTCTTTTTGAAAATATTATGGAATATGAAGAAAATTCACATTGGCACTCTCCTTAGAATAAAATAGAGGAGGAGTTGATGAATAGAACTATGTTGGGTAGAATGAGGGAAATGTTGAAGACTGTAGGAGTTTCCAAGAAGTTATGGGGAAAATAAGTAAATATTTCTTGATATCTGATCAATCAATCCCCTTCAGTGGAAATTGATTTGGATAAACTAATGGATATGTGGACTATTAAACCTTATAACTATTATAAATTGAATAATTTTCAATGTTCTATATATGAACTATTTAAGGGCATGAAAAAAACATAGTTTGACTCAAGATCTAAGGAATATATCTTCTTGGGTTACGTTGATGGTGTGATGAGGTATTGTTTTTGGGACCCCACTACACAGATATATTTCTTCAATATAGATGTCATTTATGAAGAAGATATGGTTAAAATTAAGATTGATAAAGAAATAAAGAAAAGGGATTACAAAAACTACATAGTTGTGGTGAAGGATGAAAAAAATGGAAGAACCAATTTCTTCTGATAGATTAAATTAACATGATGATCATGTACTAGATAATCCTCAACTAGAAAAGTCAAATCATGAGAAAAGAGGACCAATGTAGAACTAAGATTATGTCACTAATAACAATGTTGTCTATTAATTATTGATAGAGGATTGAGACCATCTCTTTTTTGGTAGGGGACCCATAGTCCAAATGTATATTCATGGATAGCAGCAATAAAGAAAGACCATGAAGCCATGCACCTGAAAAATAATTGGGATCTTTTTCCATCACCACATGGAAGGAATGACATTAGGAGAAAACGGTCTACAATATCACAAGGGATAAAACAGACATTGTGGAATGATATCATTCTACACTAGTTGTCCAAGGATATTATGAAAATAGATTTATCAATTTTAATCAAATATTATATTATTTTGTTAGACTGATGATTATCTGGGTAGTTATGGTGATTTGGGATGTATACACACAACATCTTGATCTTCTAGACATGAAAATTTATTTTCTCTATATTTTTAGTAGTGACGAAATTTATATGATCAACCAAAAAGCTTTTCAAAAAATGTTAAAGTGAACTTGGTTTGAATGTTAAAAAAATCATTGTACAGTCTCAACATGGAGTTGAGTTTTTGTTAAAAATACCTTCATTCCAATATCACGATCATTGGAAAAAACATGATTTTTTTAGATTCTTGGGAATATTAAAATTATCTATATGATAATGATTTAATATTTATAATATTTTATGTGAATGAAATGTTGGTGGTAGGATACAGCTATGATAAAATACAATAGATGAAGGAAAAATTATCTAGGGAGTTTAATATGAATAACTTGGGAACCAAAAACACGATTCATGGGATGTTGATTTACCGAGATATTTAGAATGTAAATATTTGGCTATCACATAAGACTTATTTGAAGAAATTCATGAAACCATTCAATATGAAAGTATATAATTCAATTTCTATCACTCTTTAAATTTACATATAGTTTTCCCATATGTTGAGTCCTAGAAGTGAAAATAGATGATCGAAATGTTTTGATATCCATATGCCTTAGTAGTGGGGAGTCTAATGATAACTAAGTTTTGTACAAGACCAAACAGTTAACATGAAGTTAGAGAAGTTAGTTTGTAAATGGAGAATCCAAGGTGTGATAAATGGAGAACCATGAATAGCATCCTGAGATACATCATGGAAACCTCAAATAATGAATTACTTTATAAAGGATCATATTCTAATAATAGTGTATATATTGATTTATATTTTATATGTTATTCTGAAAGGATAAAATCTACTACTGGACAGGTGTTTACACTTTCAGGTGGAGTTGTGACTGGTACAACCATATTACTATCTATTGTGGCCTTATCCACAACCAATGATGAGTATATGTAAGCTATATAGGCTTTCATAGAGGCTATTGGGATGAAAATGTTTCCAAAGGATATCGGGAAAAGAAGGAGCATATTATATTGTATAGTGAAGTTAGAGTGCCTTTAACATTTCAAGGAATCCATCTATTCATTACAAGATGAATCTCATTATCATATAATATCATTTAGTTTGAGATGTGGTATAGGATGGACGTATTTATATTGATAAAATTCACACTGAATAAAATATGGAATATTTCCAAATTAAAGTGATTGGTTCTGGTAATTTTAGAGTGTGTAGATTCTCGATGGGTCTAGCTGATACATGAGTAGTTTTTTGGTAGATAGAATGGATGTGTGGATATGTTATTTTCACTTAATACGATCTCCAAGTAGAAGATACATTGGAAGATAACATGGATAATTAAAGTAATAATGATTTTTGCCACATTTATTTCATTTAAAGAGGGTGAAATTGTGTATTATTCCCCCATTTCATTTGGTGAAAGACATTTAACTGAGGAGAAACCAACGGAGGGCAAGGGAATCCAAAAAAATTTATATCCTACATAATTTTTTATCAATAGATTCTAAATAATCAAATCTTCATCATTTAGTGTAGTATTTTTTAACGTGTCTCTCAACATTTTCAAGATGAAAACTTATTGAGTGTATTTCCCTATATTCCAGGGAGTGTTTCTGCAATAATTTTACTATAGGGAACCGTTCTACTTGACCATGGTATTTTTATCCCTTTAGTTTGAAGTTTTTTTTCTATATTACATCCCATGTTCACTTTATTTCCACACATTTCCACATTATTTTTATCTCACAATTATCATTAAACCTAAGGGCCAATTATTTCTAATAATAACAAAATCAGACATAAAAAATATCCACAAGCCAAAATTTGTTCCATTTTTTATCTCAATCCTAAATTTTTCTCCATATAAGGCATGGAAATAAATTCCATGTCTATACCCATGTAGAAAACCCCTAGATTAATAATCTATTTTTTTCTATATGATTGAGTTTTCTTTCAATGTTAGAACCATCTAAATCAGGATCCTCTGTTTTTGTCTCCCCTATCTTAGTGGCTGAATCAACATGACCAAGTCCACTTCCATGATTTTTTTGGATGATGACATAGTTTCCATGATGTTCCATATTTTAATGTTCATTATAGTTTATCCTCCTCCACATTATATTTATCCTTCTCTACGAGGGTCATATATATACAATTTTGATCTGCAATGGATACTGTGGAGTCACCATAAACATTTAAATCCACATTAGATTCTTCTCTATTTGAATATTGATTTTCCATCTCCTTATTAGACTAATTTGAATCATCATCTGGTTTTTCATTCCCACATCCATCACATATCGAATGTCAAAATTTATCAATGGTTGCATCATTTTTTCTACCAGGACTTCTTCTAGTAGGACTTCTGATAAAGTAATGTTTGAAAAAACATGATCCTATGAAAATTCTGAAGGCTTATCCATGGGAGGAGGATCAGAATCATAAAAATAATTAAAATATGTTTTCTTTGCATCCATATTTCCTGATTACAGATCTACAAAAGAATTTGAAGTTTCCTTCTATGTCTCTATAATCTAGATTTCACCAACCATACTCAACTATGAGATAGAGTTGTTCTTCCTTTATGAGGCTATTTAAAATCCATCATCATCCAATGATCCCATTATTTTAATCTTCTAATTTACTACAGATTTCTACCCAGCATCAAGAAGCATGAAATTTTTTATTTAATTTTTTATAACTATGAGATCATGTTTTTGATTCCCTTTATAATTTCATGATGAAATTTATTTTTTATTGATGGTTTATTCATCATCCTTACTTTGAGCATCAGTTTCCTTGTAATTAAGATCATCCATGGAAGCGTTCTCCATGTAAACCTCCAAATCACATTGCCCATTTCCATTACGAGGTACCATACATTTGGTAGAATCATTCAAATACCATCATCGACAAAAATATCAACCCATAGATTCTTATTGATGCAAATGATGTGCTCAATTATATTGGAAACCTTCTCTGTGTTGATCTCATTGAATTTATGTGAATCCCCAACAACTCCACTATCGGGAATTTCAATATTTCTATTATCAGTTTGTTACATAGTAATATCTGCCAATTGCAGTCCATCCAGCATGTTTCTATTGACACAGTATTGTTCAACATAAGATTGAAACTATCCAGCATCATACCCATCATTAATAGAAGAATTCCTCATGTTGATGGAACCCCAAACACTATCGCGAAGATTGCGAAGCTCTAACTACTCAACCATTCATCAACATATAAAGGTAAATATGACAATCAGTAATAAATATTAATTAATTGTCAATAAATTTCAAAACATATCAATAAATATAAATAATTATTAATATATATTAATTAAATATTATTTAATTTAAATAAAATACACAAAAATATTATTACGTAACAATGAAATAATTTTCAATATTTTAAAATTTTAATAATTTAAATTTAAAATTAATAAATATAACGAAACATTAAATAAATATAAATAAATATTAATTAAAAATTCATAAATTATATTAAATATTAATTAAATATTAAATCACATAAATAAATGTGAGTACATATTTACTATATTTTAATAAAAATTATCTAAATATCAATAAATTTAAATAAATATTAGTATATAATATATAACTACTAAATAAATATTAATATATAATATATAAATATTAAATAAATATTAATAAATATTAAATAAATATGAAATATATAATGAAAAATATTAAAAATATAAAATTAATAAATAATTGTTATTAAATGTGACTTAATATAAATTACAAATTGTTATATATTAATAAATATTAAACAATATTACAACATATTACTAAATGTTAATAATTATTCATAAATATTAATATTTAGTTACATTTAATAATATTTATGAATATTTATTTGCTGAATATTTATTATTTATTAATATCTGTTATTAATTATTATCATTCATTAATAAATATAAAAAATTTATAAATATATAATTAATATTTATTTAAAATCATTAATAATTTATTATTTCTTTATTTTATAAATAAAGTATGTCATAACATTCAACTAGTTTAAAAAAACTGTTAAAAACTATTAATATTTATTTAATATTTATTAATATATATGTGATATTTATTAATATTCATGAATTTGAATTAATATTTATTTAATGTTTAACAATGTTAATTAATGATTAATTAATATTGAGAAATAATTATAAATATTTGAAAATATATCTTCGATATTTATTACAATTAGTTAGTCTTTTTATAATATTTTTGAATATTTAATTAATATTTATTTACATTTATTTGTATTTTCTAATAATTATTAATATTTATGAGTATTTATGAATATTTAATAAAAGACTATTACTTTTTATGAATATTTAATAAATACATATTAAAAATTAATTATCATTTAATTTATATTTAGGTTTATATATTTAATATTTATTAAGGTATGTTAATATTTACTAGTATTTATTAATATTTTTTAGTATTATTAATATTTCTCAATATTTATTAAAATTTAATTAAAATTTATTAAAATTTTATTAATATTTTTACAATTAATATGAATTAAAGTTTTTTATTCGTTAATATATATTAGTATTCAATTAAATTTTTGGGATATTTTTTTAATACATAATTGATATTTATTAATATTTATTTGTATTATAAATATTTATGAATATTTATATATTATTTTTTAATATTTTTTTAATATTTAAAATTATTTAATTAATTATCTATGATATTTAAATAACAGTAATGATTTTTTAATTGTTATTTAATTATATTTAACTATTATTTATTAATATTTAATTAATTTGTATTAATATTTTTTAACATTTAGTTGGATATATGTATATATGATAATATTTCTTTTTAAAACAATTCTGGAGGAAGAGTGATGGCATTCACTCTTCCTTCAAGAAAATCAAAAAATAAACATGAACCTCTTTTACGCTTCTTGATGAGGATTGAAGTGTGAACGAGGTTCACAGTTATCAAGACTCCTTTTCTAAATTATCCTCAATCCTATCCCTTTAAAAAAATTAAAAAACCATTTCAAAATTGTTATCTGAAAATGGAACCTATTTCTTCTTGACGATACCTTCTCCCATCCCTATCATGCTCCACTGTTAGCTGTAATGGTAATGTCGATCCACCACCAGTCCCCACCTTCCATGATGATAATCGAATCCCTATACCCTTTTGACCCCCTTCCCTTCCCACCCCATTTCGTTAACTGCATCGCCTTTGCCTCCGTCACCTACTCTCATTACGTGATGGTGGGTGGAGACATCTTAACATAAATGCCAACCATCTCCCCAAGATCCTTCATTCAGGAGAATGCTTCTCTTTGCGGTTGTGGTGGTGCAATGTTTTCCAACCTTGTTGGGTCTGTGACCATGAGGAGGATGTCAAAGTGGAGTGTGTTTTTGATATGTGTAGGGTGAGGAATAAATCCCAAATATTTAGAAACTAGGAAACAAATTTACAAAATAAGACTCTTATGGTGGCAGTTTTTTGGTGATTGGTGAGCGCTTTGTGGTAAAGCACGCACTGTAGATGAACGTAGACGAAGCTTTATAAATCACCTTTTTACAACATTATATCTAGAAGGAGCCTTTACAACTTGATCCTTATTCATTGAATTTTTCAAAAAGGTGTTGTATTTGGAAACCCCTTTAAATATATTTTTAAAATTTTTAATTTTTGTTTTGTTTTATTATATTTATATATATATTATTATTATTATAATTAATTTGAGATTTCAAAATAAAGGTTAATAATTTTTTATTTCAATTTCATGATTTATTATTATGAAATTAAATTTTTCAATCATATGAAATATTATTTTAATTATATTTATGTTTATTAATATTGATAATAATATTAATGATAAATATAATTGTATTATATATTTTCCAAATTAAATAAAATAAATATAATAATAAATTAAAATCACAATATTTATCTGAAATAGATAAAATATTTTCATTTTTAAATTGATTAGTATATTCTTTCTTTTTCTAAATAAATTTTAATCATAATAATATTAAATATAATTAAGAAATATTATTATTAAATAATAAAAATATCTATAAATTTATTTTATCTTGTTGAATATTTATAATTAATTTCATTATTGATAGTATTATTATTATCTATTATTAAATAGATAAATAATTAGAATATATATAACATTTTTAGTAACTATTTACAAATTCATTGGTAAAATACAAATTATATTAAAATTATGAGTATTATGAATGATTTTTAAATGTATACTAAAACTTTAAGAATAACATTACTATTAATAATGGTAAATTATATGTTACTAATTTGATGAATATTTGTTTTAATTTATATTATTAACTACATTATTAGTCAGATTAATAATTATATTAATTAGATAAATATTCATAATTATTATTGTAATCATTTAAACTATTTTATAATATAAATAATATTTATAAATATTGTTAATCATAATATTTGATAGTAATAAAATTAATTAACGATAGTTAATAATAATTAAATAAATAAAATAATATTTAATAACAATTATGCCACCAAAATTTTTCAACTGTAAATGGAATGTTCACAATTGATAATGTTTGTGTAATTTAAATTAATTATGATTTGTTATATTAATGAAATTATTTTACTTTTCAGTTATTTTCAATGTTTTTAATCAATTCCTTATATTTTATTTATACTTATAGATTATTTTTATAGCCATCCAACGTCACATACACGAAACATAATAATGTTTCATGTAGATGACGTTAAAAGCCAATAAATTATAATTTATAAATAAAACTTAATAAAATTTGAAACATTCACTAAAAAAATAAAAAATGAAATGAAATGAATTTATTAATTAGACTGGATGAAAAATAATTTAAATCTTGCAAATATTATTGTTTTAGAACATAATATTTGAACTTATAACAACAATGTTTTAGTTTATTTTTTTTAATTTAATAACTTTTACCATTCATTTTATTTTCAATTATATATTATTTTCATTTAATATTCTTAAAAATTCATGTATATTTTATTTGTTATATAATTTATTTTTATAATTATTTCAATGTAATGTTATTAATTTTATTAATATAGTTCTTGTCATCAAAAATAATTATGAATATTTTTATTAATGAAATTCATTAACATTTATATTATTTTGTATACGTTTAATCCATGTTTTAATTTTCATTTAAATTATACTAATATTCTATATTTTATATGCTTCTAAATTCACCTACATGAAATGTAATAATGTTTCTAGTATATTACATTTAATTATATAAACTATAAACTATAAATAAAATATAAATGAAATTTACAAAAATAACAAAACATGTAAGAAAAAAACCAAAATTAATTGAATTTCTTAGAAATAATAGATGAGAAATAATTTCCATCCCAAAAAATATTATTGCTTGAAAACAAAACATTTTTACGTATAATGTTTTTTGCACCAAATAATTGTTGTGAGAATTTATTTTGTAAATTTATTTTATCATTCCTTGTATTTTTAAAATAATTTTTTTTGGAAAATCAGTGTTTTAAATTTCTTTTAGATTTTATCTATACATTATAATTTTAAGATTTCAAAATCACATTTTGAAACATTATAAAATTTCAAGGAGGTGAAATAGAAATAAAATAAAATATATAATTTTATTACTACCTAATGTTACATAAATCAGTGATTAACATATTAAAATAGTTGAAAATAAAAATAATTTCTTATATATATCAAGACAAAAATATTTTACATTTCACAAAGTTTACTTTTTAAAAACATAGAGATTATAATTTATAAAACTTATGCGCAAAAAAATATAGAACAAATTAAATTTATATGATATTTAAAATATTTAAATTGAAAATATAAATTAATTTGAATTAAAATGTATATCAAAAAGAAAACAAAAAAACAAAAAACATTGTTTACAAAAATATTTTTTCTACCAAAATAATTTTTATAATTTTTTAAAATATAAGATTTTGATTCATTGAAAAAATATTTATTCCAAATTTTTATGAAATTTTTCGGATACTCAAGTATATATTATACATTTATTCAATTCTTCAAAATTCATTTATATGGTATTTATACTTTATAATTTTTAGGCATTTAATGTCTCATACATCAAACATTATTATGCTTTATGTAGGCGAATTTAAAATACTATAAAATATAAACTATAAGTATAATGTAATTTAAATGTAAAACATGTATTTAAAATTTGAAAAGTAGTTGAAAATAAAAATAAAATCCTTAATATAATAAAAAAATTACATGTCAGAAGAATTTATTTATTAAAAAAATAACATTTAAACTACAAAAAATGTAATTGTATAAATAATATACAAATAAAATCTATTTAAAAATGAATAATTGATGTCACATACATGACATATTTTAAATGTAATTTTCATTAAATTTAATTCCTTGATTTGTTTTGGGGGGTTTCCATGCATTTTTTAAGAAAATGGTGGGTTCCTAAAATTTGGGCCAACCCGAGAACCCATTTCCAGTTTTGAAAGTATATTTTGTTTCATTAATAACTCCTTATTTTTTCAACCTTTTTCACCCATTAAACTTAAAAAATGACCTTAATTTAACTATTCAAACCACCAAAGAAATTTGGGCCCCTTTAAAATTAATTAGCATCTTGGATTTGGGTGATCAAATTAGGTATTGGGCCAACCCAAAAGCCCATTTCTTGTTTTAAAATAGTTTTTAATACTTTCATAAAATATTCATTTTGTATCCTTTTTTGGTGATTCCACCTCTCACCTTCTCCCAATGTACCTGGACGCACCCACAGCTTTGTTTCCCACTCTTTGGAGATCGTATAAGTCTAGAATTAGGGTCGAACTTCTCTGGTTGCTAAAATCGGCCAGATTTATCAAGTAAGTGATTATCCTTCTATGTTCCTTCCCTTTCCTTAAGCATTATCTTTTTTTTCATGAATCCCAAAATTTCCAGAAGCTAGGGCTTAGTACCTAGGGTTTCATTTTGAGTTAAGTTGTCCAATCCTCTGGTTTTAGGTTTGATATCACTCCCTTGTGGTGTAGTGGTGGTGCTGTTGATGTTCCGCACTAGGATTTGCAGTTCTGGACACTTTTGGTAGGTGATTACTTGTTTATGAAATCTTTGTGTACTATCATGCTGTATTTATCAAACTTTAATGTTTATCTCATTTTATTATTGCTGTAAAAATTAGTTTTATTGGTGTTTTTTTTGCAAATTAATTTTTAAATGCAAACTTCTTGTGAAATTGTGGGGGGGGGGGGATTTCATGGGAATGTTTTATTGGTTTATTAGGGAATTCCCTATGAATAATTATTTGATTTTATTGAACTATAATAGGGCTTAAAATAATGTTTTTAATTTTATCCCCTTGTTTTTTTCTATGAAATTGGGTTTTAATAGTATTTGTGCATCAAGTGAACTTTAAGTCCCATGTTTGTGTAAAAATGGAGGTTTTTCAATGTTACCATTTCTTGGTTCACAAGGAGATTCCCTAAAAAATGATTTTTTGTTTTAATAGAACTATATTGGTCTGAATTTTCTGTTTTGGTAAGCTTATGGTGTGCACATAGTGTGAAAGTTTGCTTTTTAAGGAGTTTGATGTGTAAAACATTACAGGATTTGGAAGAAATGTTTTATTTAAACTCTAAGTGTTTTGTTGTGTGTTTTAAGTGGTATAAATTGTGATAGCGACTGTATTATTTGTGTGTGACCAGTAGTGGTGTGTTATATGAAAATAGATTTATGTTGCGTGATGAAATTGATTGTGCACAAAAGGGGAATCCCAGGTACCTAGGTGGGGTGGATTTGTACTAGTACGGCTAGTGGACCAGATGGTTTTTTACCTATTTCACTTAGAATTTGGATAACGTCAACTCTTAATAAACTATGTGGATGATTATTGGGGACCACTAGGTTATGGTTATGTTCCCTACTAGTGGCTCGTGCACGAGAATGGATTTTTCTATGGTTACTTTACACCGAGATACGAGGTACATAGGGCCCGAGACAACCTAGTGCCTTTGGGTGTTCTTATTTTCTTGCTCATTGGATTTTTGGTAGTTAACCATGTACTAGGGTGTGTTTGGAAGTAAATTAAAATAGATAAAATTTTTATTTTAATGTGTTAACATTCTGAAATTCTCAGATTGAAAACTCTTTTCAATTGAATGTTCCATTTCATGGAATTTTAAAACTGGTTCACCTTGTGTTTTAAAATTGCTTATTTAGTTCACATTGTATTGAATGCTCTTTAGAATCATCTGGTGGTATCCTATTGGGCTTAGGCTCACACCCTACTTACACCCATTGGGTGTATGTAGACCTTCTTTTTCTTGAGTTAGGTAAAGGGAAGTCTAAGGATGATGGCGGTTAAGGGTGTTAGTCCCCATCGCTGGGGCGGAGTTGTGGAGAAGGATTGCGAGTGATAACCCCCTTGTCTTGTGGAGTCCATGGGGATGTCCTGCTGTTGTCATTATTTGTATTTACACCACTAGTAGTGTCTTTATACAAATGTATTTAGATCTAGTTTTGTTAATAATTGTTTAGCATAAAAATTTCAGATTCTAATTATTGATTTTTTTTTATGTTTTATGCTTTCATACTCGGGTAAATCATTCCCAAAGCAGATTTTTTGATACAAGGGCACCTGTGCCAGCCCGGGGGGATAGGGAATGCCCTTTGGGCCTTACCACGAGCCAGGTTTGGTGCCATTAATGGTGGAAACCAGATTCGGTTCGTGACAGAATGGTGTCAGAGGAGGTTAACGTTATTTGGTTATATTACAATTTTAGGATGAGTTGGGATAGACAAGAGATAGGAATGTAGGTGATCAGGGTTTTGATTGTGAGTAGGGTGTCTGGCCTACACATATCATGGAAGACCTTGAGCCACTAGGGGATGTTGGAATTTACGGATTGATTTAACTTCTAGGTGAGACGTGTGGGCTGCAGACCATATGTGGACATCTGGAAGATATGGAGTAGTTGTTTCTTTTATTACTAGAATGTGTTTATTTTATTTATATTTGATTTATTTGATTACAATTTTCAGAATTGTGGTATTGACTATTGTTTTGTGACTATTTCATTTTTTAGCAACATGCATCTCCGGAAAGCTCCCACACGCCCATAGAAGGAAGTTGGAGAGAGTTCTCCCACACCGATTGATCAGAGGCTTGTGGAGGCTATGGTTTGGGCTATCCATGATTTAGGATAGGGACCAACTCCGGCTCCTATTACTATTAGGGAAGAAGAGACAGGTCCTAGGAAAGATAAAGCACAAGAGTTTCTGAAAAACAAGCCTCCTACTTTCTGAGGTAGCTCTAAACCCCAGGAAGAAGAAGAATGGCTCAAGAAGATCGAGCATATGTTTGAGTTCATGGAGACACCTGAGGAGATCAGGGTGTAGTGTGCCTCTTTTTGGTTGGAGGGTCGAAGCCGTAAGTGGTAGGAGTCAGTGATTCAGGCTGGGAAGAATGATCAAATTCGCATGGGAGATTTCAAGGATATCTTCAATGAACAATAATTCCTTGAGGTGTTGTCTTATGCTAGGTCTAGAGAGTTCATGGAACTTGTTTAGGGGAATATATCTGTGATGGATTCTGCCAACCGTTTCACTGAGTTGGTTCAGTAGGCTCCAGAAATTGTCTCTAATGAGCAGGCGAATGGCTAGAGGTTTGAGAAAAGGCTTGCGACCAGAGATATACTCCCAGGTGTTCTTGTTTAAGCTGAGGACCTATGCTGTGGTAGTTGACCGAGTGTGCATGGTGGAGATTGATAAGAAAGGAAGGGATGGTTTCTATGGTTCATAATCAGCAGCGGGAAGTGGTAGCTCCTCACAGAAGAATTAGAAGCGGGATGATCTTGTAAATAATGAAGGTGGCAGTTCAGGCCCCTCTTCCAGGAAGTTTTCTTCTCCGGCTTTTGATGCAAGATCGGTCATGTGCCACCAGTGTAGGAAGCCTGGGAACGTCCGACCAGCATGTCCACATCCTCCTATGCCTTGTTACCAGTGTGGAGTTATGGGGAATTTTCAGTTTTTCTGTGGTGTGGCATGTCCACTTCCGAGTGGGGCTGGGTCAGTGGCTTCAAGAGGAGTGCCAACACAGTCTGAGCCATTGAGGACTAGGGGATCTTGATTTAGAATATGTGGTGGTAGGGCTGGGTCATATTCTGGGAAGAGCTAGTTTAGGGAACAACCACAGACTAGCGGTCGTCCTCAGGAAGATACTGGACATCTCCATGCAGTGGATAAGGCACCAGCAGGATCAGAGGCGTGTCCGTCGACAGTTCGAGGTACCGATCTGATCACATCTTCAATAGCTACTGATATTTTCGATATTGGTGCTTCTGTTTCATTCATTTCTGCCCATTTTTTTGACATTATTAATTTTCCATCTGAGTTGATGTCTTTCACGATGGAGTTGGTGACAACAATGGGAAAGAAGAAGGAGCAGGGTCTCAGGTGCCCATCGTGTGCCCTTTCTGTGTCAGGGTTCAAGATGGAGTGGGACCACATGGTCATAGATATGGAATCTTTTGATGTCATACTCAGGATGTATTGACTAGTACACTTCGAGTAACACATCGATATCTACAGATGGTGTGTGAGTTTTACGGCACTTGATGGGAGTAGTCAGGTATTTCATGGAGAATGGGGTCCTCGGTCAGGTCGCGCAGGGCCTCCACTCCCAGAGTTGGGAAGTGTTATCTTCGAGTTATATTTTCTCATGCTAGAGGATGGTCTTTCCCATGAAGTTTCATTACCTCATGTTGTGAATGAGTTTCCAGAGGTATTCCTAGATGATTTTTCAGGTTTTTCCCCAGAGCGAGATGTAGAGTTTTCGATTGATCTGGCACCGGGAACACAACCGATATCTCTTCCCTCTTATCGCATGCCCCCCACCGATATGAGGGAATTAAAGATACTACTGGATGAATTATAATCCAAAGGATTCATTTGCCCGAGCATCTCTCCCTGGGCCACTCTTGTGTTGTTCGCAAAAAAAAGGCTGATGGATCCCTCCTGTTGTGCATTGACTACCAGAAGCAGAATAAGGTAAGTATTAAGAATAAATACCCTTTTCCCAGAATAGATGATTTATTCTATCAGTTGATGGGGGAAAAGTGGTTCTCAAAGATAGACCTGCGTTCTAGGTATCATCAACTTCGGGTGAAAGTGTCAGATATCCCAAAGACAACCTTTCGAAGCAGGTACGACCACTTTTAGTATTTGGTCATGCCCTTTGGATTGACCAATTATCCAGTGGTCTTTATGGAACTCATGAATAGGGTGGTCCACCAGTATCTCAATTACATTGTTGTGGTGTTCGTGGATGACATTCTGGTATACTCTAGCTCGGAGGAGGAACACGAACATCACTTGAGAATCGTTTTGGGTATATTACAAGATCACCGCCTCTTTTCAAAGTTGTCAAAGTGTACGTTTTGGATTTGGGAAGTTAGATTTCTAGGGCATGTAATCTATGAGTAGGGAGTTTCAGTGGACCTAGAGAAGATTAGTGCAGTTATGTCATGGGAGCAACCGAAGAATGTGTTCGAGATCAAGAGTTTCCTTGGCCTGGATGGTTAGTACATGTGATTCGTGTAACGACACAATGTTAATCAATGGAAAATTCCTTTATTATATTTATTTCTTAAAAATACAAAATAATGAACTACTAAGTGATTAGTAACCTTTAAACATAATTTTTGTCACCCCTATGTTTGGAATTTTGAAAATCCGACATACACAGTTGTGTTCAAAATGGTTTTTGGAGTCTAATGAAAGAAAAATAATTTTTGGTGAATAGTAACCTACCCTTATGAATAGTAACCTACCCTTATGAATAGTAATATTAACCTTTTGAATAATAAATAAGAGGAACATTACCTATGAATAATAAAATAAAATTTCGACATCTTAGAAAGTGACAATTTGACCTTAGTAAACGTATTTGGTATTAGGTAAGTCATAAATAATTAATTATAATTACTTAATTAATTTAAAATAATATTTATTTCCATGAAATGTATTCATAAATTATTTAATCAATGTCAAATTGTTTTTAGATAAATTTATAAGACCCTATGTAATTTTTGAAAGAACTATAAAATCACTTTTAATCTTAAAAACTGTTTTTAAAGTAAATTATGATTTTAATTAAATACTTAATCAATAATATTTAGAAAATTATTTTTAAAAAATGGACTTCATTTTGGGATTCGGAACGTCAGAAAATGGTTGGGGTAAATTTTTGGGATTTTTCTGAAATACTTGAATTTTTGATGAATAATAGAATCTGATAATTCACAATAAAAGCTAAATAATTTATTAATTGAGTCAGCGATGATGTTCTGCTGATGTAAGCCCACTTGGTTTAGGAATACATTATAAAATTACTATTATTGTTCTTTCAAGACTCACTATTCCTTGTCTTAGGTGAAATTAATAAACTAATCAATTTTATATTAAGATACCCCTCTCCCCTCCAATATAAAACCCACCTTTCACTCCCTCTTTTCCTCACACCTCTCAAGCTCCAAGTCTTCACTAAATTCTGCCCAAACACCTTTCCTAGACCATCCCGACGTCCAAAATCTTCTGGTCATAGAAAAAGACCAATCCTAGCTTCTTTAAAGAGGATCTCAAGAGGAAGATTCTAGAGGTAATTTCTCTCCCTCTTCTCCTTTAATTTCCGTTCAAGTTCAAGTTCCTTTCTTGATCTCTCCCTCACCTATATTCATCCAATTTGTTTTGTAACTCTCGTATTATAAATATAATTTAAATTTTTTATTCTAATGGGATATTATATCACCAACATCCTTTCCCTCTCCCTTTTATTTTATTAAAGAGAATGTTGTTCATGAGGTGTTAATTTATCACCTTAAAAAACGACATGCTCTCTTCTTCCATTTCAACCTTCAGATCTGGTCATGAAACCATTTTTATGATTGAAACAGAATATGTTATTTGTATTATGTTCTATTTAATGTTCTGGAAATAACCTATGACCATATTACTAAGTGAAAAGTTAAAACAAATTCGTTGTGATCCAAAAACCGCTCAAATTAACCTAAATAACCATCATTAAATTCTAATCTAATGATTCTTCCAAATGAATCTAATATAATTCATTAAAAAATAATTAAAGATTCTGTAATATTATTAATAACATGTAATATTAGTCCTGGATTTTTATAATGATCTAACCAAAAATCAATTTAAGAATACAAGTGAACCACTCAAGAAAACCATGGAAACGAACATCCCGAAAAAATGTTTTTAAACTCTATAAGTCATCCAAAGGAACATAATAAGAAATAATGAAACAAAAATGAACAATATTAATATATAAAAGGTTATGGAATCTCTAATTAATGAATATAATGTCATTATATAGGAAATTAAAGAGAAGGAGGCATTCAAGTACAAGGTAAGGGGAAATTCTCGAACCCAAATTTCATCCTTCGGGTTCTACCTCTTTCAATCCAATTTTGATATGGTCACTCCATAGAGATAATTTTTTCATCTTTTTCTTTTATTTTCTGGGATATACATGTTTTATACTGATTTTTATTTCAATCCAAGTGTTTTCTGAAAAAACTCTTCTCTTAAGAACTCAACTTTTACCTCTCATTCAAGGTTGATGATTCTTGTATCAAGTATGTTGTTCCGTATTTCTTTTGGGAACCCAAAGTTTATGAATGTGTTCTTATGAGATTAAACCCATTTATTTTCATGGGTTAGTTATGTTAATTTATGTTATATGTTCATTGTGGCATGCATGATAAATGATAATGTTATGATGTGACGGGTGCGCCCAGAATTATACAGCGCTCTAATGCTTTGGGTAAAGTGATGAATCTCATGAGTAAATGTGAAATGATGTGTGAACAAGATGCTATATTGGTTCAAAAATATGTGTGGTAGTTAACCAATAAGACATGATGTTTCATTTTTATGCATTTCCGCATTTCAAGTCTTTTATTTATGCTCCTCTCGTGTTCATGATCATTTTCCTATGTCATGATTATGCTCACCCCATGCTATATTGTTCTTATCTATCCTCTTACATGGATTATATCTCACCCCTTTTGATGTATATCCTCAGGTGGATACATGTACTAAGGATAGGACAAGTGCCACAAAGAATCTAGTGAGGAAGAAAATAAATAAATGTTTATGGTTGATATTGTATTTGTCATGTATGGTCCTAGTTTTCCCAAGACACTAAACCTCTTGATATTATATGTGTAATAATATTTTGTTTTTTAACTTTGAAATGATTTAATAGTAATGAAATAAAAAGCCGGGTCCCTATAGTTGGTATCAGATAAAAGGATTAGTTAATTTGGGAATTAGGATTAGTGAACCCTAAAGAAAACCTCTAGCAAGAGACTAAGTACAAAAATGAACACAAGAATATTTACCTAGGGAACCCATATGTTATGTTTTTGGTACAATTGTTTAAATGAATAAGTTATTCATGACTTGTTTACTTATTTTTTGTTCTGACCTTTTATATTTTTGAAAATGGTGGGAACCAGGAGAAATCATGCCAACAAATCGTGCGAGGGCCAATGCAACGATTGCCCGAACAACATCCCAAATGATTTTGGAGGCGGTGTTAAAAACTTCATGGATATGATTACCCAATTATCTCAGGTTATGAATAATAACCATTATAATGGTGAACAACATCCTTCACCAAAGAGGGAGCAACTAGCTATCAAATGTTTTACGTGACAACTACCATCGAGGTTTTGTGGATCTTCCGATCCACTAGTTACGGAACAGTGGGTCAACTCCATGGAGAAGATCTTTTCTATTTTCACTGTTCTGAGATGGAGAAGGTGACCCTAGCTGTTTATCGTCTAGATGGAGAAGCCGATCAATGATGGTCTTTGATTAAGAACACCAAGCCAAGGGAGGAAATTGAAGGGATGGAATGGGAAGACTTTAAGATAATGTTTCGTAATAAGTATTTCCCACTAAGTCTTCGCATGAAGATGGAGAGAGAATTAATAGAGATCAAGAAAAAAGAAGGAGAATATGTCACAACCTATGAAGCGAATTTCATAAGGCTCGCAAGGTTTGATTCAAGTTTTGTTATCAACAATGATAGCAAAATTGATAGATTCTTTAGTGGATTAAAACAACACCTTCGAAAGGCTCTTGGAATTCGAGACTTTGGGAGTTATGAAAAAGTTGTTCGGTGTGCTCTCAAAGTGGAGATGGAGTTTGGAGAATGGTCCCATGGATATGGTGATATGAAATGAAAGAAGGAGTTTCAAGCTAGTGGATCTAGTGATAAAGGTGGGAAGAAAACACAATGACCCACATGCCAAAAATGTGGGAAGTTGCACCATGGGAAGTACCTCAAAGGGACAGGGAAATTCTTCAAGTGTGAAAAAGAATGACACCATTATCAAGAGTGTCGAAAATACATGAAGATGAAGGATAATGTAGCAGATTAAAAGAGAGAACCACTCAGGTTTCAATGCTACAACTGTAGGGAGCAAGGGCACTATGAAAACTAGTGAACTAAACCTTGAGCTCTTGAGGGTAATCAGTATCAGTATCCACCAAAGCCAAAGGATCAAGGGAAGGCTTATTCCATCACTAATGCGGTGGTGGATCATGATAATGAAGTCGTACAAGGTACACTTCCTATTCACTCAAGAATGGAAAAAGTCTTATTTGATTCTGGTTCTACACATTCTTTTATATCTTGCATGGTTTATAGAACTATAGATTTGAAGCCCCGAAAACTTGATGTAGAGATATCTGTAAAAACACCATGTGGGGAAATCATTGCAACCCCAGTGTTTGACTCTTCTCCTATTGGTGAATGTGGGAATATTCTTCCTGCAAATCTCGTAATACTTCCCTTGGTGGAATTCAATGCTATTATGGGAATGGACTGACTCTCATTATATAGAGCACATATCAACTGTCAGGAAAAGGAAATATCTTTTCATATTCCGAACCATCCCATGTTCCTCTACGAATGAAAGGAAGATCATGAATCTCCTTTGAAATATCCTTCAATGGTGTGGGTGTTAATTCCCTATGAAGAAGCATATGTTTCCCAAATGGTTGAGTTGAAGGAAAGTTCCAACCTTGATGAAATGACCATCGTGAGGGAATACGACGATGTATTTCCCAAACAGTTACCCAGAATTCCCCCAGATCATGAGGTATATTTCTAAATTGAACTCATTCTTGGAGCTACTCCTATCTTGAAATGTCCCTATAGGATGGCTCCTATACAAATGGAGGAGTTAAAGAAGCAGCTGCAAGAGCATCTGGACAAAGGGTTCATATTCCCTAGTGCATCGCCTTGGGGTGCGCCAGTGCTCTTTGTGAAGAAGAAGGATGGAACCATGCGGCTGTGTAACGATTATCAGGAACTCAACAAGATCAACATAAAGAACAAGTATCCTCTCCCAAGGATTGATGACTTGTTCTATTAGTTAATAAGAGGTCAATACTTCTCAAAGGTGGATCTTCCTTCTAGATATCATAAAGTAAAGGTGAAGAAGGAAGATATTCAGAAGGCTTCCTTCCGTACAAGGTATGGGCACTATGAGTTTCTGGTGATGCCCTTCAGACTTACTAATTCCCCTGAAATATTCATGGATTTTATGAATAGATTCTTTAGACATTACCTCGACAAATTTTTGGTATTGTTTATCAATGATATTCTCATCTGCTCCAAGATCAAGGAGGAACATGAAGAACATCTAAGACTTGTGTTGGCGACATAGAGAAAGGAGAAGTTGTACACCAAGTTCAGCAAGTGTTAATTTTGGATGAATCATGTTACGTTCTTGGGACATGTGATCACAAGTGATGGAATTTCTATGGACCCTTCAAAGACAAAGGCGATTGAAGAATGGCCCAGGCCCTCTAGTGTCACAGAAATTTTTAGTTTTCTTGGATTAACTGGTTATTACCGACATTTTGTGAGAAACTTCTCATGATTTTCAAGCCCACTAACTAAGTTAACAAGGAAATGGGTAAAGTATGTTTGGACGGAATAATGTGAGGGAATCTTCATGGAGATAAAGAGAAGGTTGATCACCACACCTGTACTCACACTACCGAAAAGTGGAGAAATTTTTGTGATATAAAACGATGCTTCAAATAAAGGCTTGGGTTGTGTACTCATTCAAAATGATAATGTGATAGCCTACGCCTCATGAAAATTTAAGATCCGTGAGCAGAACTACCCAACGCATGATCTAGAGCTGGCGGCCATGATTTTTTCCTTGAAAATCTGGCGGCACTAACTTTATGGTGAGAAGTGTGACATATACATCGACCACAAGAGCCTAAAGTATATATTGACACAAAAGGAGCTCAACATGCGTCAAAGGAGATGGTTATAGCTAATAGAGGATTACGACTTCTTTATTCACTATCATCCTGGAAAGGCGAACAAGGTAGCTGATGCTCCAAGCAGAAAAGAACCTGCTACTCTTTCCATGTTGCAGATTGAAAATGACCATATATTCAGGGATATGCAAAGGATGGATTTTTAAATCATAAGGGTAGGGGATACATCCTACCTTGCCTAAATGATTGCGCAACCATCCATCCAAGAGAATATTAAGGAAGCACAAAGGGATGATGTGGAGATACAAAAGAATGTGAATGCAGTAAAGGAAGGAATGCTGTAAGAGTTCCATATCGACGATGATGGTGTTATTCGGTTTGGAATGCGGCTTTGTGTGCCTTCATCACCCGGGATAAAGAAGGAGCTATTGGATAATGCACACACCTTAACTTTCTCTATCCATCCTGGGAGTACCAAGATGTACCGTGATCTCTCATAACACTTCTGGTAGGATAACAGGAAGAAGGAGATTGCATAATATATTTCAAGGTGCTTGGTATGTCATCAAGTTTAAGATGGCGACAAATGTCCAAAGGTATGATGTAACCATTGCCTATACCCATGTGAAAATGGGAAAATGTTACTATGGACTTTGTCACAGGCCTCCCGAATACGTCAAAGGGAAATAATGCAATATGGGTTGTGGGTGGCCGACTCACCAAGACTTCCCATTTTATCGCTATTCGGGATGATCTCTCACATGATCAACTTCCAAGGATATATGTGAAGGAAGTGGTGAGACTAAACGGTGTTCCACTCTCAATTGTCTCTGACCATGATCCAAGGTTCAGATCTAAATTGGGGAGGATCCTTCAAAATGCTTTGAGTACTGAATTAAATTTCAGCACGACCTATCTCCCCCAAAACAATGGCCAATCTAAAAGAACAATTCAGACGCTTAAAGATATGCTAAGAACATTCTCTCTTGAATTCAAAGGTGATTGGGATCAGCATCTCACATTGGTTGAGTTCTCATACAACAATAGCTTTCACTCGAGCATTCAGATGGCTCCGTATGAAGCTCTTTATGAGAAGTAGTGTAGAACACCAACCTGTTGGGATGAAGTTGGAGAAAGAAATTTGCATGGACCCGATCTTGTTCAAGAGATGATAGATAAGGTTAAAGTCATCCAGAAACACATCAAAGCTGGTCAATGTCAGCAAAAGAGCTATTCTAACAACCGTCGAAGGGAATTGGATTTTGACATTAGAGATAAAGTCTTCCTTCGAATATCTCCACGGAAGAGAGTCATGATATTCAGGAAGAAAGGGAATCTAAGCCCAAGGTACATTGGCCCCTTTGAGATCCTTGATCGTATAAGAGCCGTGGACTATCGTCTGACACTTCCACCAAATATGGCTCAAGTTCATGATGTGTATCATGTATCACTACTAAAGAAGTACATACCAGACCCCTCACATGTACTAAACTGAGAGGTGGTGCAGCTGGAAGATGATCTCTCCTATGATGAGCATCCAGTAAAGAATCTGGACTGAAGTAATAAGTTTCTACGCAACAAGAAAACCCATCTTGTCAAAGTGTTGTGGAAGAACCATAAGTTTGAGGATGCAACATGGGAACCCGAAGAGGTAATGAAGGAGAAGTACCCTCACCTGTTTGTGTAAAGTGAAATTTTGGGGGCGAAATTTCTTAAGGGGGGAAGAATGTAAAGACCGAAAGATTTTCAATGGAAAATTCCTAATTATATTTATGTCATAAAAACACAAAATAATGAACTACTAAGAGATGAGTAACCTTTAAACCTAATTTTTTTCACCCCTATGTTTGGAATTTTGAAAATCCGACATACACGGTTGTGTTCAAGATGGTTTTTGGAGTCTAATGAAACAAAAACAATTTTTGGTTAATAGTAACCTACACATATGAATAGTAACCTACCCTTATGAATAGTAATATGACCCTTATAAATAGTAAATAAGAGGAAAATTACCTATGAATAATAAAATAAAATTTAGACATCTTAAAAAGTGACAATTTGACCTTAGTAAACATTTTTTGTATTTTATAAGTCATAAATAAATAATTATAATTAATTAATTAATTTAAAAGAATATTTATTACCCTTAAATGTATTCATAAATTATTGAATCAATTTATAATTTTTTTTAGATAATTTTATAAGACCCTATGTAATTTTTGAAAGAATTATAAAATCAGTTTTAATCTTAAAAATGATTTTTTAAAGTTAATTATGATTTTAATTAAATATTAAATTAATAATATTTAGAAAATTATTTTTGAAAAATGGAATTTATTTTTGGATTCTACCCATTGAAAAATAGTATGGGTAAAGTTTTGGGATTTTTCTGAGATACTTGAATTTTTGATGAATATTACAATCCGATAATTCACAATAAAAGCTAAATAATGTATTAATTGAGTCATCGATGATGTTCTGCTGATGTAATCCCACTTGGTTCTGGATTAAATTATAAAATTACTATTCTTGGTCGTTCAAGACTCACTATTCCTTGTCTTATGTGAAATTAATAAACTAATCAATTTTATATTAAGGAAACCCCTCTCCCCTCCACTATAAAAGCCGCCTTTCACTCCCTCCTTTCATCACACCTCTCATGCTCCAATCCTTCTCTAAATTATTCCCAAACACCTTCCCTAGCCAATACCGCACGTCCAAAAGCTTTTGGTATCATCAAAAGACCAATCCTAGTTTCCTTAAAGTGGATCTCAAGAGTAAGATTCTAGAGGTAATTTCTCTCCCTCTTCTCCTTTATTTTTCCTTCAAGTTCAAGTTCCTTTCTTGATCTCTCCCCCTCTTATATTCATCCAAATTGTTTTTGTAACTATATTATTATACATATACTGTAATTTTATGGTTGTAATGGGATATTATATCACCCCACCCCTTTCCCTCATCCTTTTATTTTATTAAAGAGAATGTTGTTCATGAGGTGTCAATTTATCACCTTCAAAAAATGACATGCTCTATTCTTCCATTTCTACCTTAAGATCTGGTAATGAAACCATTTTTATGGCTGAACCAGAATATTTTATATGTATTATGTTCTATTTTATTTCTGGAAATAACCTATGGCCATATTACTATGTGAAATGTTAAAACAAATTCATTGTGTTCCAAAAGCCGCTCAAAATAACCTAAATAACCATCATTAAATTATTATCTTATGATTCTTCCGCATCGATATAATATAAATCATTAAAAAATAATTAAATATACTTTAATATCATTAATAACATGTATTATTAGTTTTGTATGTTTACCCATGATCTACCCAAACATCAATTTATGAATACAAGTGAACCACTCAAGAAAACCATGAAAACGAACATCCCCGAACAATGTTTTTAAACAATATAAGTCATCCAATGGAACATAATATGAAATAATGAAACCATAATTAACCCTATTAATGTATAAAAGGTTCTCTAATTTCTAATTAATGAATATAATGACATTATATATGATATTAAAGAGAAGGAGGCATTCGATTACAAGGTAAGGGGAAATTCTCGAACCCAAATTTCATCCTTTGGGTTTTACCTCTTTCACTCCATTTTTGATATGGTCAGTAATTAAAGATAATTTTTTCATATTTGCCTTTTATTTTCTGGGATATACATGTTTTATACTGAAGTTTATGTCAATCCAAGTGTTTTCCGAAAGAACTCTTCTCTTAAGAACTCAACTTTTACCTCTCATTCAAGGTTGATGATTCTTGTATCAAGTATGTTGTTCCCTCTTTCTTTTAGGAACCCAAAGTTTATGAATGTGTTCTTATGAGATGAAACCCATTCCTTTTCATGGGTTGGTTATGTTCATTAATGTTATATGTTCATTGTGGCTTGCATGATAAATTATAATGTTATGATGTGACGTGTGCTCCTAGAATTATATAGAGCAATATGAATGTTTAAATGTGACGGGTGCACCCAGAATTATACAGAGCTCCAATGCATTGGGTAAAGTGAATAATCTCATGAGTAAATTTGAAATGAAGTGTGAACAAGATTCTATCTTGGTTCAGAAATATGTGTTGTAGTTAACCACTACGATATGATGTTTCATTTTTATGCATTGCCACATTTCAAGTCTTTTAATTATGCTCATATCATGTTCATGATCATTTACCTATGTCATGATTATACTCACCCCATGATATATTATTCTTATCTATCCTCTTACTGGGCTTCTAGCTCACCCATTTTGATGTATATCCTCAGGTGGCTACATGTACCAAGGAGAGGACAAGTGCCACTAAGAAGCTAGTGAGGAAGAAATTAAATAAATGTTTATGGTTGATATTGTATTTGTCATGTATGGTCCTAGTTTTCCCAGGACACTAAACCTCTGTATCCTCTATGTGTAATAATATTATGTTTTTATCATTGAAATGATGTAATAGTAATGAAATAAAAGGCTGAGTCACTATAATTCATTCAGGATTTCTCTCAGCTTGCTTCACCGATGACTGCCCTCACCCATAAAGGGGTGAAGTATGTATGGGGTCAAGAATGCGAGGTGTCAATCGAGGAGATAAAGAGGCGGTTGAATACCACCCACATGCTGATTTTACCAGAGGTAGGAAAAGGGATATGTGGTCTATTGTGATGCTTCAGTTATGGGTCTTGGTTGCGTTCTTATGTAGGATGATCATGTGGTCACGTATAGCTCTCTCCAACATCGACCACATGAAAAGAACTACCCGAACCATGACTTGGATCTGGCAGCGGTGATGAATGCTTTGACGACATGGAATCACTACCTCTTTGGGGAGAAGTTTGCGGAATACTATGATCACAAAATCTTGGCTTATATCTTCTCGTAGAAGGACCTCAACATGAGGCAGTGTTGCTGGATTGTGTACTTGCAAGGGTTTGACTTTGACATTGTCTATACCACAGGTAATGGTATTGTAGTGGCTGACACCTTGAGCAGAAGGGTCCCAATGCAGGGTTTGAGGAAGTCAAGGGATGAGTGGACATTGATGGGGCTCTTTTCTCAGATGCATATGGATACTAGGGAACCTAGTGGAGGGGAATTCTTGGAGAGTGTCCAGTTGACTCCTTCTCTATTGGAGTTGATTTTGTGAGAACAACACAGTGATGAGCTGTGTCAGCGATCGAAGCAGTTTATTCATGGTGGGGAGATATCCTCTGATTAGTCATCATCTCCCGATGGAATGTTGTGCTTCATGGGCTGTTCAGTAGTGCCATTATCTCTACGGAAGGTGGTGATGCAGGATAGCCAACAGTCTCAGTGGGCTGTCTATCTGGGTGCCACTATGATGTATTATGATGTCCATCAATTGTTTTGGTGGCTTGGTATGAGACAAGACATAGAGGACTTTTGGTTTGAGATGCTACACATGCCAGTAGGTGAAATTAGAGCACCGAAGGACTTCTGGTTTGCTCCAGCCACTACCCATTCCTACCTGGAAGTGGGACGTGGTCACCATGGACTTAATTGTTGGATTACCTCGTACACCTCGGGGTAAGAATGCCATTTTTGTGGTGATCGATCGTCTGACCAAATCAGCCCACTTCATTCCGATAAAAGATACAACTAAAGTGGATGAGTTGGGCCATGTTTATCTTCAGGAAGTGGTGAGACTCCATGGAGTACCATCATAAGTTGTCTTAGATAGAGACCCCTTATTCACTTCTCAATTTTGGGAAGGCCTTCAGAAGGCCTTGGGGTCTCAGATTAAAATGAGCACGACATACCACACTCAGACGGATGGTCAGACAGAGTGGGCGGATCGGATTTTGGAGGACATGCATCATGCATGTGTCCTGGACATTTGAAGTTCTTGGGATAGTGATTTGGGATTGGTTTAGTTTACTTATAATAATAGTTACCAATCCTCGATTTGAATGGCCCCTTTTGAGGTTCTCTATGGTCGTCCATGTCGGTCCCCCCTATGTTGGGCTGAGGTAGGAGAGACTTCACTGTTGGGGCCGAGCCTTGTGTATGAGACTTTTGAGAAGGTCAAGCTGATCAGGCAGTGCTTATTGATAGCCCAGAGTCATTATAAATCTTATGCTGACCAGAGGTGTCGGGACCTATAGTTTTCTGTGGGTGATTTGGTATTCTTAAAAGTGTCCCCTCATCTGGTCCATCATCGATTGGAGAAGCAAGGTAAGCTGATGCCACAGTATGTCTAGACATTTGAGATCACAGAGCATAATGGAAAGGTGGAATACAGGTTGGACTTACCTTCTCAGTTGACGTCGATCCATGATGTCTTCCATGTCTATCAGTTGAAGAAATACAACCTGAATCCATCCGATGTGTTGAGCTGGGAAGAACTGGAGATAGAGACTGACTTGTCTGTTGTTGAGAGGCCGATGAAAATAGGGGGCTACCAAGAGAATATACTTCAAGGGAAGTCTATGCCATTAGTCCGGGTTCTATGGCAGCATGGGAATGATACACATGAGACATGGGAGCGAATGTCAGGGGTCAAGGTAGAGTACCCATTCTTATTTTCCAATCAAGCTTCATGTTGAATTTATAGGGAATAAAGTCCTTTATGGTGGGGAAAATTGTCACATACATGACATATTTTATAAGTATTTTTCATTTAATTTAAATCCTTGATTTGTTTTGGGGGATTTCCATGCATTTTTTAAGGCAATCTTGGGTTTCTAAAATTTGGGGCAACCCGAGAGTCCATTTCCAGTTTTGAAATTATATTTTGTTTCTTTAATAACTCCTTCGTTTTTCAACATTTTTCACCCATTAAACTTTAAAAATGACCTCAATTTAACTATTAAAACCAAAAAAAGAATTTTTTCCCCTTAAAAATTCTTTAGCATCTTGGATTTGGGTGATCAAATTAGTTATTGGGCCAACCTAAATGCCCATTTCTTGTTTTAAAATGGTTTTTTAATTCTTTCATAAAATATTTAGTTTTTATCCTTTTTCAGTGATTCAACCTATCACCTGCTCCCACTTTACCTTGATGCACCCCCAACTTCATCTCCCCTATTTTGAGATCGTATCAGTCAGGAATTAGGGCCGAACTTCTCGGGTTACTAAAATCGTCCATATTTTTCAAGTAAGTGACTATCCTTCTACGTTCCTTCCTTTTCCTTAAGCTTTCTATTTTTTTTATTTAATAACCAAATGTACAGTAGCTAGGGCTTGGTACCTAGGGTTTAATTTTGAGTTTCTTGGTCCAATACTTTGGTTTTAGGTTTGATATCACTCCCTTGTGGTGCAGTGGTGGTGTGGTTGAAGTTCTGCACTAGGATTTGCGATTCTTGACTCTTTTGGTAGGTGATTCCATGTTTATGAAATATTTTGGTCTTAGAATGCTGTATATATCATACATTCATGTTTATGTAATTTTATTATTTCTTTAAAAATTAGTTTTATTGGTGTTTGTTTTGCAAATGAATTTTTAAATGCAAACATCATGTGAAATTAGGGGTGGGATTTCATGGGAATGTTTTATTGGTTTATTAGGGAATTCCCAATTAATAATTATATGATTTTATTGAATTATAATAGGTCTTCCAATAATGTTTTTAATTTTATCCCCTTCTTTTTCTATGAAAATGTGTTTTAATAGAATTTGTGGAACAAGTGAACTTTATGTCCCATGTTTGTGTAAAAATAGAGGTTTTTCAAAGTTATTATTTCTTGGTTCAGAAGTGGCTTCTTTTAAAAAATTTTTTTTGTTTCCAATGAAATGTATAGGTCTGAATTTTCAGGTTTGGTAACCTTATGGTGTTCACATAGTGTTCAATTTTGGTTTTTCAGGAGTTCGATGTGTGAAACATTATGGGATTTGGAGGATTTTTTTTATTAAAAATCTAAGTGTTTTGTTGTGTGTTTTAAGTGGTACAAAATGTGATAGCTACTGTATTATTTATGTGTGACCAGTAGTGGTGTGTTATATAAAAATAGATTTATGTTTCATGATGAAATTGATTAAGCATAAAAGGGGATGCCTGGGTACCTAGGTGGGGCAGATTTGTACTAGTACGACTAGTGGAATGGATGGTTTTTCCCCTATTTCACTTAGCATTTGGATAAAAAAAATCTAACTAAACTATGTGGATGATTATTGGGGACCACTAGGTTATAGGTATGTTCCATACTAGTGGCTTGTGCATGAGAACATATTTTTCTAGGGTTACTTTACACCGAGGTACGAGGTACATAGGGCCCGAGACAACCAAGTGCCTAGGGGTGTTCTGATTTTGGTGCTCATTGGATTTGTGGTATTTAACAATATAGTAGGGTTTTTTGGAAGTAAATTATAGTAGATAAAATTTTTATTTTAATGTGTTTACATTCTGAAATTCTCAGATTGAAAACTGTTTTCAATTTAATGTTGCATTTCATGGAATTTTAAAACTGTTTCACCTTGTGTATTAAAATTTCTTGTTTTGGTCACATTGTATTGCATTCTCTTTGGAATCATCTGTTGGTATCGTATTGGGATTAGTATCATGCCCTACTTACACCCATTGGGTGTAAGTAGATCTTATTCTTGACTCAGGTAAAGGGAATTCTATGGTTGATGGTGGTTCAGGGTGTTTGTCCCCATCACTAGGGTGGAGTTTTAGAGAAGGCTTGCGGGTGATGACCCCCTTGTAATGTGGAGTCCATGGGGAAGTATTGCTATTGTCATTATTTTTATTTGGACCACTAGTAGTGTCTTTAAAAAAATTTATTCAGATATGGTTTTGTTAAGAATTGTTTAGCCTGAAAATTTCAGATTCTAATTATTAATTGTTTTTTTTATGTTTTATGGTTTCATACTCAGGGAAATCGTTCCCAAAAAAGATTGTTTGATACCTAGGCAGTTGTGCCAGCCTGTGGGGATAGGGAATGCCCTTTGGGCCTTTCTACGGGCCGGGTTTGGTGCCGTTAATGGTGGCGACCAGATTCGGTTGGTGACAATTGACCATACCAAAAAATTAAATTCAAATACAAGTAATGATTAAAGTAATAATAAAATAAAAAAAATTATGTAACAAAAAATAATGATTACTTCAAAAATAATTTATAATTGAAAATATTAATCCCAAAAATATAATTATTAGTATTAATTTATAATAAAAATAAATATAATATAATTTATATATTAATTATAAATAAATAAATAGTTTTAAACAATTACATATATAATATATTTATTGTTATTTAATAATACATGATAATAAGTAAATTAATAATATAATTAATTATAAATAATATGTAAGTTGAAAAGAATTTATTCACATTTTTATTTGATAATAATATAAAAATTAATAATAATAATAATAATGTAATTTTTTAATAAGAAATAAATGTCAATTATGTTAATTAATAAACAAAATATTATTTCATTATTTAATAATAATATGTTTTTTATATTTAAATTATCATATTTATAAACATCATTGTTATTATTATCATTATTAGCCATAAATATAATTGATATAAAATAATTTACTTGAGAGAAAGATGTAATTCATAATAATAATAATACTATTATTATTATATAGACATTGGGTTCTGAAGATATTAAATAAATTCTAATGGGAATGTATTCTATTATTTATTTCTTACCATAGTAATATGAAAAAATAATTATATTATTTTTTTAGTTTGAGTTCATTTTTGTTGTTGTGCATAATAAAATATGGAGAATCCTCTTGAAGTCATAGAGATATCCCTTCACTATTAATTCTCAAATGAATGGAAAGTGATCATCCTCCATCTTACACTCTATTGATAAGAGAGATTAAAGTGAATCCTTTATAATTGATTCTCAGAGCACAAATCGATAGGATATTCTATGCTAGCACCTAGAGATTCCTATAGTGACGTTTGATGATTTTTGGAACACATGAGGATAAACGCTTGATTGAATGTATTAATGATTCCTAAAACCCCATGAAAATATGATGTATATCCATTTTCAGATTCATTAATGAAGCATAAATTTCTCATAAGGAAATTATTTTATTTCATAAATTAATTATATATAATATGTGACGATCATTCACATTAGGGACGATGGTTTTTCCATTTTCCATATTTTTTAATTCAATTTTATTGATCTCAACATTTATCATTTTGTAAATCAATGATTGGGTATTGATCATAACAAAAATAAAATATGGGAATGACCAATCAAATGATTTTATTGTTCTGAAAACTTTCAATATACATCACATAAATGAATATGTTGCGAATATACTACATGTATTACAAAAGTAAAAGTCAAATAAAAAACCCATACTTTAAGATTGAATTAATTTTTATGTGTATAATATTGATTCAATAAGGTTATCTTATGAATTTTCCATTCCTCTACGTTTTCAAAATCACAAACAAATTATTTTGAGTGTAATTATTTTTCCCCTAAGAATTATTTTCATAAAAAAATTTCCCTTCTCAAAAGGAATTTTTATCTTTAAATTTATTATCATTATCTATTTTATGATCTCTATAAATCAAAATATATTTATTTATAAACCAAAAATTTGAATTCATATCTAAAATTTCAGAAAGTCATAATTCTTGGATAAATAGTATTCTGTTTTCACATTCTGAATTATTTAAAATTCAGAATCCAAATACTTTGAGATTTAGACTCCGAATTCTATGAAATTTCGACAATGAATTCTATGAAATTCAGGTTCTAAATTATCTGAAATTCAGGTTCCTATTTCTTCAAAATTCAGACTCTAGATTCCCTGAAATTCCTACTCTGAAATTTCTGAAATTCAGACTAAAAATTCACTAAAATATAGATGTTGAATTTTCTAAATTCCAGACTCCGAATTCTCTAAAATTCGTACTCCAGATTCTTTGAAATTCGGGTTTCGAATTCTATAAAATTAAGACTCTGAATTCTCTGAAATTCAGACTCTAAATTCCTCAGAATTAAGACTACGAATTCTTCAATATTTAGATTTGAAAATTATTGGAATTGAGATACCAGAATCTATAGAATTCCGATTCTGAACTCTTTGAAAATCAAAATTGGATTGTCCATGTCTTAATGACTCTGGATGTTAATTCGGTATGATTTAAAATTCTATTATTCCTTAAACTCTAAAAAAATATTTTGTTAATCAAATTCATCTTCCTTACACATACTATTGTTAAGAAACGATGTCGTGTAATCTATTTTGGACTAACCATTGGTTGAGTGACATGTGTACGAGTCCCTCTAAAATTCAAGGAGAATATGACCGTTGGAGGAGGAATCCAATAGTTGGAGTTTTTCCTATAAATAGAATCTCATTTAAACGAGAACTATATCTATTGATCGACCTAGGGATTACATGCTGTGAAGTAATTTCTAGAAAGAGAAATACTATCATGGTTTGTGCGGATCTGAATATCATGTTCAGTTGGATTTGTGAGACTATGATTTTTTCTAAGTAAAATCGAGGAATTCTGGGGATAGGAAGAAAGAGGTTCTCACTACCATAAGTTTGAGGACTTCCTATGATATGAAGAAATATGTGCCAACTACCTTAAATATCGAGGGCTTGTAGGCATATCAAGATAAATTTTGATATTAATATTGAAGGCATACCATGGTTTGGGTAAGACAGAATTTCTAGAATTTATAAATAAAGGGACCATTATCCACAGTTGTTGGATACCCTAATCTTTGGGTTAACATATTTTATACTTGTTACATGTTTTGTTTCAAGTTTATTTCTGCTGCATTTTGGTAATAGAAGAATGTATATATTTCATATACATTCATTTACTATTTTATACACTGATATGTGATATTCTATATGCTTTAAGGTAGAATCCTTTCTTTGTAAAATATCTCTATGCTTCTTTATTAGAACCAAATTTCTCGAAACTAGAATGTTTGTTTTATAGAACTATTTTAGTTTTTGTGAATTTAAATTTTTAACTATATTAAACTTAGTTTTATTTATGCATAAAAACGAATGTTTGAAAAATTAAAAATCACCCCATTCACTTTAGAAATTGAGCATTTACATTCTTATTTTGATCCTATAAATAGTATTAGAGGAGTTATCTAAATTACTTATACTCAAATATATGTTTCCTGCTCAATGTTATCATTTTTCTAAAATCTTCTTTCATATCTTTTCTTGATTACATTTTGTATAGAGATTTTTATAATTTTTTATAGATATTTTATATTAACATGTTTTGTGGAAGGATATATTCTTATTAGAATGGAATGTATAAATGATGGATCTATTGATAATCAAAATCCTACCAGACCACCTATTTTTTACGGTAAATATTAGGTGTACTAGAGAGATAGAATGAAGACTTTTTTCATTAATACTAGAGTAGAAAAATTGGAAATGGTCACATGAGATTAAAAAATCCCTGACATGAATGTTAAAACATTCACCAACCAAAAAATTAGAATATCAACAAAATTAAAAAGTACACAATTCTATTTTGTGTTCTATGAACAGGAACATATATAGTCAAATATCTTCTTGTTATGCTTCTGATTGCATTTGGAAGAAACTTAAAGATACACATTATTGTAATTCTAAAGTAATTGAGACTAGAAGAGCTATGTTGAGGGCAGAATATCATGGCATTCTATTTCCCTATGAAGAACCATTTTTTAAGGTGAAAAAAATATTTATGACAATCGTTAAAAGTCATAAATCTATGGGATAAAAAGGTTTTAATGATTAAGACCATGTATAAATGATAATCGATACTATTAAAAATGAGTGGGAGTAAAAAAGAACAGTAATTGATGAGAATAAGAATGAATGTCAAATCATTCTTGATTATATTTCTGGGAATCTTCTTCAAAATAAGACAATAATGAAAAGAGTCGCTAATGATAATAATAATTAGAATGTAAATGGAAGTGTGGCCTTTACTATTACTAAATTCAATACTCCAGAAACGGTTACAAGATCCATGACTACGAAAGTCACTGTTCTATCTGAATCTATTTAAAGTGAAAATTCTAAAAATGAGCTAGCTAATCTTGCTGGAAGGATGAACAAGATAGTGGGATAGAAATAATATAACTATATGTACAAGAAGAAATAATGACAGGACAAGAGTGAATCAGAAGTCACTTTCAATGAATGTAAAAGTGATGGAAACATCAGGCCAGATTTTCCCACGCTCAATAGAAAATAAAAAATAAAAAACCATTCTAATTGAAATAAAAACAGTTTTACAAATATAAAACTAAGAAAATATTCAATGCTAATGATATATATAGTGCCAGTGGTGGTGACTCTTCAGATGAACCTTCATATTTTGAATCTTTTGTATAGAAGAATCATGGTCTACTGTCCAAACAGCCTATTGAAAATAATTTCCTAATGGCTAAGGTACACAATATCGAATCTATCGTGAATGTATCTTTGTCTTCAAATTTTACTGATGATAAATATTATGAATCTTCAGATGATGAATCAGACTAATTATAAGATAATACATTACCTTCTTATGAAGAAGTGTCATGGTTTTCTAAACTTCTTGAAAATGAAAATTGTAAAAAGAAAAAGAAGTTAGAGAAATAAAATTCTAGAATATCTATTTTAACTAAACAATTATCAGATATTTATAATTCTCTTGATAAGAATAATTTTTATTTAAAAATTTTATAAAAAAACCTTGAGGAAATTAATTCTTAGAAGGATAAAATTTATAAGGATCTTTAAAATTTAATTTCTATGAAAAATATTTTAGAGTCTTACTCTAGTTTTAAAAATAATGTTTTGGAATACAAATTTTTTTTTATTAATATAAACTCAGAAATATTTTATTTAATGAAATAACTATCAAATTAATCCTAAGATAAGGAAACTATTAAAAATATGTTTTCCCAAATTCGTCCTTTTAGGAATGGTTCTAGATTTGGTTATACAGATTCTATACCAATTTTTAGTAATACTTATTTTGTTCCCTAAAATGCTCCATTTTTAACTAAATTCCAGTGTGGTGGACATTGGGAGAAAATTAGATCTTTGGACAAAAAACAATCATTTAGTTTCCATAAATATTATTTCTATATGAAAATTAGGATTCTTTAAAATACTACTTTTTGAAATTTCTGGATCCAAGAATGTTTGGATTCCTAAAGTCTAACTCTATTATATTCCGGAAAATAATGAAATTACCAAAAATACTACATATCACTTGGATATTGGATGTTCCCATCATATAAATGGTAACAAAACTTTCTTGGAAAATATTATCAAAATGATAGGAGGAAATGTAACTTTTGTAGATAATGCTCAGGATAAAATGGCTGGTATAGGTAATATTGTTCTTCTTGGAGAAACATAAATTTTAATTGTATTATTTGTTATGTGGAAAATGAACATCCTCAATATCTTAATTCAATTATCTAATGAAGTTTTCCTTTTGAATTTTAGGAATGATAAATTCTTATTACACAATTCAATGGAAGAGTTTATTATCTCTACCCATTGGTAAGGGAACAAATACACAGTAAATATAAAATACCAAATGAGCCAAGATCTACATTGTCTTAGTGCATTATAAAATCAATATTGGTTAAGGAATAAAAGGATTGGACACTATAACCTGAGTAACATATTCCAACTCTCGAAGAAAATACTTGTTAATGATCTACCATATCTTAGATGTGATTATTCCAGTGTTTTTCATACTTTTCAATTTGGAAAGAAACTTAAATGAAGTTTTAAATCAACTAGTTAAGTCTCAATTTATGATACTTTATAGTTAGTTCATATGGATCATTTTGAACCAACACAAACTGGTTGAATTAGAGGTAAATATTATGTATTTATCTAACTTGATGATTACACAGAATTTACATGGGTGTATTTTCTAGAAAAGAAATCTGATTTTTTTTTATTTCAAAAATTTTAGAGCCCATGTTAAAATTTTAAAAAATCCTTCCATTGATAACTATTTGTAGTGATCATTAAGGAGAATTTCCAAAATATGATTTTGAAAATTTTTGTAGTAAGAAAGGAATTACTCATACCTTTTCATCACCATGTTATCCTTAATTGTATGGTTTTGTTGAAAGATGAAATCAAATTACTCAAGAGATAACTATAACCATGTTGAGTGAATATTATATTTCTAATCACTTTTGGGATGAATCTATTAGTAAATTTTCTTATAATGTAAATCATGTTTTAATTAGAACTTTTCTTAAAAAAGCTCCTTATGAATTATAGAATGGTATATGACCTATACTTTCTTAATTCAAGGTATTTGGTTGAAAAGTATTAATTAAGAATAATAAAGAACAATTACATAAATTTGAACCCAATTATGATGAAGGAAATTTCTTAGGCTACTCTACAACTTCTATGAATTACAATGTTTTTAATAATAACACTCATACTGTTATGAAATAGTGGATGTTAAATTTTATGAAACTAATAATTTTGTTTTTAAACAACCCCAAACTACACATTGGATGTGTTTTTAGAAACTAATTTTCAACCCTTGATGAATGATTCTTATTATAAGTTAAATGTTCAAGAAATTATTTGTGAAGCATTTACCCCAAAATATTTCCAACCATATATTGATTAAAATGTTTTAAAGAACCAAAATCAGTTTTTTATTAAGAATCATCCCAGTGATAGTATCATTGGTGATGTAAATCAACCTATATGGAAAAGTGGTTCCTTATAAAAATGAAGTAGAATATTTAGAAATACTTTCCAAATTAGAACCCAAAATTAATGATGAAGATTTAAGTGATGATTATTGGTTTAAAGACATGAAAGATGAGATAAATGAGTTCTAAAGGAATAAAATCTAGACGTTGTTTGAAAGACCTAAGGAAAATTCTATAATTGGAGTAAAATGGGTCTTTAGAAACAAATTTGATGAAAATGGAATCATTGTATGAAATAAGACTAGATTAGTTTCTAAAAGTTTTAATAAAAAAGAAGGAATAAACTATGATGAAAACTATTCTCCAGTAGCTTGAATTGAATCTATTTGCATTTTATATTCCTTAACAGCATTCATTAATTTCAATCTTCTTCCAATGGGTGTAATTTGTGCTTTTCCAAACGGATATGTTCAAGAAAAATTTTATGTTGAATAAACTCCTAGTTTTGAAAACACAAAACATCCTAAACATGTTTTGAAACTAATCATAGATTTATAAAGAATTAAACAACCCCCTAGAGCCTGGTATGATAGACTTACATGATTTTTGTTAGAAAACAATTATGTTAAAGGGAATTCTTGATCCAACCCTCTTTATAAAGAATCATAGGAAAAATATTTTGGTTATTCAGATTTATGTTGATGACATTATATTTCATTCAACTCAGCAATATTTAACTGATTCATTCATGAATCTAATTAAATCATAGTATTAAAAGAGTATGATGGTTGAGTTATAATTTTTCCATGGTTTTCAAATTACTAAAATCCAACAGGAACTTATATATCAGGACATAATTTTACTAATGATTTTCTCAAAAAGTATGGACATCATGACAATAAAATTATAAGTACTCTAATTGGTACATCACATTATCTTGATCTTGATGAAGCTATGAAACTAGTAGATCAAATATCATTAAGAGGTGGAATAAGATGTTTATTATACGTGAGATATAGACATATAGTGAAAAAATTTTCAGTATTCTTATGTGTGATATATCAATTCAATCGAAAGGAATCTCATTTGAAGGTAGTGAAAATAATTTTTTTCTATTTAAAGGGAACCATGGATTTAAGAATTTTCTATACTTCTTCAATTGATTTTTTAAAATGTTTTTTAGATATTGATTTTTGTGGATTTATAATGGATAGTAAAAGTATATTGGGAACATTTCATTACTTAGGAGATTTATTAGTTTCTTGGTCATTTTAGAAGCACCTATCAATTTCACTCTCCACTGCTAAAGATAACTATATAGCAGCTAGAAATTTTTGTGCTAAAGTGTCGGTGATGCAACACACACTCACAGACTAAGGAATGAGTTTTACCAAATCACAGATATTGTTTGATAAGACTAGTGTCATTACCCTATGTAAAACCCCTACAAATCACTCTCGTTCATAAGACATAGATATTAGGCATCACATTCTTATGGATCACATACTAAAAGAAAATATCATTTTCAGTTTATCAGAACACACTATCAAATTACTGATATTTTTAAAAAATCATTACACTCCGATATATATGAATACATTAAACCAATGTTAGGAATGATCAATATATGATAATCTTCCCTATTAACTTTTTTTGATACCTATATCCTTACATTAAGAATGTCCTTTTTATAGGGGGAGTACATTTACTTGAATAATTAAATTTTTCATAATCAAATTTTTTGTAATCAATTTTATTTCATAATCATATTTTTCAAAATCATATTTTTCTTAAACAACTTTTTCATAATAAATTTTTTTTGTAATAAATTAATTTTTGTTATCAAACTTTTCATAATAAAATTTTTCGTAATCAAATTTTTCAAAATCAAATATTTTTAATTAAATTTTCTTATTTACTAACAATTTTCCTTTAAATCTAAAAGGCATGTTTCTCTACATAAATTTTCATAATCTAATTTTTACTTGTTGGTATTTTTATCTTGTTTTAAGAACTTATTTGGATTCACTATTCTTAAATCTTATTTTTTTCATTAAAAACCTAAAATGATAGAAGCCTATCAAAATAATTTTTTGGATTCCATCTCAACTGTTAGATCATAACGATCTTGTTTCAATAGTTGGATTAATCAAGGAATAAGAATAGTCACATCAACACCTATATAAAGGCCCCCATATTCTTTGTCCCATAATGACTTTCAAGTGTTTGTGTGATGAAGCATTGGTATCTACTTAATAGTCATTACGTATTTCGGGTTTTTTTAACTTTGAATATCTTTGGAAGTATCTCCTCAGAAGAAAATGTCATTAGTTATGGAAATTTTATAATATAAAATTTATAGAGAAAGGTTACTTGATCTATTGTACTTTGAAAAATATGATTATCTCATTATAAAAAATATAATTTTCAATGGCTGAGATAGTCTCTGTATAGCCAAACCAAAATGAAAAGATTCAGTTTATCCAAATTTTCATGTAGAGTTTTATGATACTGTATGTCTTTTTGGAAAATATGGGAGAGATAATTTTTCTTTTAAGGAAAATGTAAAAACTTATTCCTTTTCCTTTAGTACTTCCACAAAAATCATTGGAATTTTATATCAGGGTCCAGTTATTTTCTATAATAATAAATTACCAGATGAGATAGGTAGTTTTGAAAAGGAGAAGGATATAGATTGTATTGGATTATTATGGGTGAAGACACTGAATTTAAACCATTTGTAAACAGACATCAGTATCTTAGCTTTATGGGTTCATAGATTTCTCATTCTAAGAAAAGGTGATAAGGAAACCTTGAAATAAAATGATATCTATGTTATGGATTTTCTCTTAAACTTGAGGATGATAAATTTAGTTCAGTATATCTTGATAAAAGTTGATAATATAAAGAATTAATCCCTTAAATATCAAAATTTCATGTATCTGACAGTTTTTCAAAAATCATTGTACTTTTCCAGGTTCCATTAAATATCCCATGTAGTTATAAGCCAAGAAATGTCAAGGGTATATTGTTGAGTTATAATACCCAGAGGAGGATGATTATTTGCTTTAATAGAATATCTGGTGAATTAAATGACTTATCAGAAAGTGAAATAGAAGCCTTATCTATGAAATCAGAAGTATCTACGGCTTCCAAGATGGGTGGGAAGAAGAGAAAGAAGTAGGAACTAGAAGTAAAAGGAAACAATCATGTAGTTCCCGAAACTCAATCAGCACCCCAAAGTCTAAGAAATACTAAAACCTAACCTGATGAAGTTTTTGATAAGTGGAGATAATATAATAAGAATAGGAAAGAAGGATATACTAGATTTTGAATAGATCCTACTAAGGAAAAAGAGTTGATGATTAAGGATGCTGAGGAATATGATAAACAAGAAACGAAAAAGAAGCTAAAGAAGAAGATTTCTGCGGCTAAAATAGTTGAAGATCATATCCGATATACTGAGAAACCATTCGATAAAATCTAGGTACTAGAATCCTTTCTACATGAATCAGTATATGAGACTTCGGGAAAGAAGATGGTAATTACAAAACATGAATAAGATGAATAGATTATTTAGGAAGAGAAAGAGGTGGAAGAAGAAGAATGTGATGAAGGAAGTGATGATACTGATGATATTATAGGGAAAGTTGAATAATATCATGAGAAGTAAAGTCCATCTGAAAAGTTTTCAATCTGGTCTTCTCTTGACAAATTATCAAAACATGCTTCCCCATAAGAATTTGATAAAGGCCAGGAAGAAGTAAATAGTCCATTGATTTGTGGAAGTAGTAATCATGATTTTGTTCAACTAGAAGATATTATGTAATATGGTAACAGATTTTATGAGGGAAAAATCATTCAAGTATAATATAGTGAATGTGAATCCCCAAAAGCTGCAGAGACCATTTCTAGAGGTGATAAAGGAAAAAAGGTGATAGTTGACAAACCTAAGATTGTTTTTGTAGCTATGAAATCTGCTGATGGTTCTTTAAAAAGAAAGGTTATTTTGACAGAGAAAGAGTCCTCACCATTGATGGAATTAGAATCAAGTTCTTTCTCCATGGTTCATGACATTTTGGTTCAATCATTGAGGAAATTAGTTGACAACATTACCTTACTTCCGATTATTGAATAGAGGTGTAAGATGATTCAATATTCATTCAATCAGATATCGTATTCTGTTAGCATGATTACATAGAAATTCATCAAGCCTAAGCAGGACTTCAAAACATTATATACTGATTATGATGCTCACAGAAGATCTTATAGGGAAATTAATAAGTGGTCTAAGAAGACAGTTGAATATCTAATAATTACTGATGAATTTCAATACATTGTGAATGCCATATTTAATAGGACAAATAAAAGAATAAATAATATTGGTAAATGTTTTTCTGAATATCTGAACGTAGATCAATCTCCCATACTTAAAATAGTAAAAGATTTGAATTGGAAACACAATTCAGTTACCATGAATTTGAAGGGGGAAAGGTATATGAGAATAGAGTTTAAAGAGATGTCTTCTAATCAATAATTGATTTTTAATTCCCAGGAAGAAATCCTAAAATATTTGGATAAAAAGATGAATGCTCTGGAGAAGAAAAATGAGGATCACAAGTAGCTGCTCAAGCACTTTTAAGAATATCATAATGTTCTTTAGAAGTTGATTACCATTGTGAAGAATTTCATGCCGAATAAAAATAAATGATGGATATTTTTCCTTTAAAATATGATCTTTTTCTGTACCTTCTTTGTATTATTTTTTCCATCCTTAAATAATTTTTTTTGATTCATTTGGTTGTCTTATATAGTTCTAATATTTCTGGTACCATATTTTTCATCATTCTCATTATTAATTTTTTAAAATATCAAAGGGGGAGAGAGGAATGATAAAAAACAATACTAAGTAAGAAGAGAATTCCCTAAGTAAGGGGGGAGGTATATAAAGGGGAGTTTACTCAATGAATATTTCTCTATGGACAAAAAGTAAAAATCTAATTAAATAATTCAATAATATAATCCTAAGGGATTTCAAAACAAAAGGGGGAGTTAGTTGTACTCACCATGATTCATAAGTAAAATAATATACCATTTTCATGTATGTAATAAAAATTTCATATTCCTTGTATTCTTTTTCTTAAGAATGTTTTTACATTCAAAAAGGGGGAGATTGTGGAGTCAATAAGATTCCCTTATGACTTTTCATTACTCTGTGTTTTTATAATCTCGAACACATTATTTTTAGTAAAATTATTTTTTCCCTAAGAGTTATTTTTATAAGGAAAGTTTTCATTCTTAGAGGAAATTTTTGTCCTTACCTTTATTCTCAGTATATAATTTTATAACATATCTAAATAAAACCCTTTCAATTTGTAAATATAAAATTTGGATTCATGTCTAAAATCTCAAAATCTCATAATTCCTTGGATAAATAGTTTTCTATTTTTTGGTTCCAAATTATCTGAAATTCAGACTCCGAATTCTCTTAAATTCATACTCTAAATTCTCAGAAATTCATACTTGTAATTATATGATATTCAAGTTACGAATTATATGAATTTATAACACTGAATTATCTTAAATCCTAACAACAAATTAATTGTAATTCAGCCTCCAAATTATATGATATTTAGACTCAAAATTCTCTGAAATATGGACTCTAAATTCTATGAAATTTAGACTCAAAATCACTAAATTTCAGACCCTGATTTCTCTGAAATTTAGGTTCTACATTTTCCGAAATTTGTACATCGAATTCTATGAAAATCAGGATCTGAATTATCTGAAATTCGGACTCTGGATTTAATGAAATTCAGACTCCAAATTATCTAAAATTAAGATAACAAATTCTCTAAAATCCAGACACCAAATTACTCTGAATTCAGACTCAGAATTACGATGAATTCAGACTTTAAATTCCTCAGAATTAAGACTAAGAATTGATCAAAATTTGGACACCAAATTTTTCATAATTCGGATTCCAAATTCATTGGAATTCAGACTCCGAAATATATAGAATTCAGATTACAAACTCTTTGAAAACCAAAATCAGAATGTCCATGTCTTATAGACTCTAATGTTTATTTGGTTAGATTCCAAATTTAATTTTTCCTTAGACTATGGAAAATATATTTTGTTAAACAAATTCATTTTCCTTAAAAAATATATTATTATAAAACTATGTCGTGCAGTTGGTTTCCAACTAACTTTTGGTTAAGTGACACATGTACATGTACCTATGAGGTTCAAGGAAAAATATGACCATTGGAGGAGGGAGCCGACCATTGGAGTTGTGTCTATAAATAGGAGATTAGTTAAATGAGATCAATCTATATTGATAGACTAGATATTACATGATGTGATGAAATTTATAGAGAGAGAAAGACTCTTATACTTTGTGCGAATCTGAATATCTGGTTCAGCTTTCTTGGTTTAACTCTGAATTTTCAGGCTACAATTGAGGGATTCCATAGATAGGATGATAGTGGTTATGACTACCTTAATGTTTGAGGACATCCTGGGATAGGAAGAAAGAGGTATCAATAAGCTTAAATATATTGGTCTTGTAGGGATATCAAGAAAGATTCTGATATTCTTTTCGAGGGTTGGCCCTAATGTGGGTAAGACAGACTTTCTTGAATTTATAAATCAAGGGATCTTTATCCACATTTTTTGGATACCATACTCCTTGGGTAAAATGATTTTATACTTGTAACATGTTTTCTTTCATGTTTATTTCTAATTAATTTTGAGAAAAGTAGAATGTATTACTTCCTTATACTTTTTTTACTTTTGTTGACTCTGATATGTTAGATTTTATACTCTTTACGATAGAATATTTTCCATGGAAACATTCTTTATGTTTAAATTTCAGAACTGTATTTCTAGAACCTTGAAAGTTTGTTTTATAGAACTATTTTAGGGGTTATTAATTTACCTTGAATATCTTTTTTAAACATAGTTTTCCTTATGTTTAAAAACATATTTTTCAAATATACAATTCACCTACACCCACTCTTGTAATTGAGCATCTACATTCCTATTTCAATCCGACATATGAATCTCTTGTAAAATAAATATATATTATATATATATATTAAATAACTATATTCATATATATCATATCATATATGATTTACTTATAGTCTTTTATCACTTATTTTTTTTATCAATTCTTTGTTAAAATCAGTGTCTGTGGTGAAAATTATTTCATTTTGCATGTTTGTTTTATTTCGATAATTTTTTCCCTTTCAATTTTATCATGGTTACATCATATATATAATAATAAACATGATATAAATATAATATATAATCATTATTTGGTATTTGTAGTAACATATTAAAGTTGGAGGTATAAAATTGATTATATAATTCATAGAGATGACATGCCATACATACGCATGAACAATGTTTCAATTTTTCTCAATGGATGGAAGAAAAATAAAACAAATAAAAATTAATTTTCTTTGAATCATTATAATATTATTTATATCACATAAATTAATAAAATACTTCTTCCCATAAATCTGAAAATAAAATGAAAAAATTCACATAGTTACATGAAGGCAGGTGTCCACATCTGAACACAAGTGACATTATTGATTCCAATGGATTGGTATGTAATATGTTATATGAGATGATTTATTTCAAGAAGTATGGTTATATTTTAAATACAATTTATATTAATTTAAATTAACTGTACTTCCTTTAATGTAAATAATAAGTGAAAAATGAATCAAATCGCTTTGTGAGGTGGAAGTGCGTTATACACAAAAGAGATGATATCGTCTCCCCCACATAATGGAATGTACGAAGGTTTATATGATATAATAATTCAAGAATTATATTAAAATAATATTTATCATATTTATCTTATAATTACATCATTACACCCATCCTTTTTAGGTGGTGATGGAAAATGGATTACATCAGTTCACATGGTGGTCATCTGATGTATACAAGATCGACAGTTTGATTCACATTTTATAGAATTGGGGATTGATTAGTGTTATAAAATAAAAATAATAACATATAATTATATATTTTTTACTAGTTATATTATATTATAATATTATAATAAGGTATTAAGTAGATTCAATAATAAATAATACAAATACACACATTTAATAATTTTATATCATCTTGGGAGAGCCTCTTTAGGTCTATGCATAAATCCTAATTTGGAATATTTAATAACAAAAATAAGGTATGTATGATTTCATAAGTAAATATAGAAATCAATTTGGGTAATTAATTTTAAAAATATGGTTTCGGATGTGTGAAGAGTAGAAGAGAGGGGTTGGACTTTTATATGAGAGGTGAGTGGCATAGTTGTAATTTTTCAAAATAAAAATGCATATACAGATTTTTCACATTAAACAAGGTTCCAAAATGGAAATTTTCAATCCATAGATATTATAAATTATAAATGTGGATATTTAATTTTTTTTATATTTTTTTAAGATAATTTTACCAATTATCATTTTAGTTTTACCCCAACAAAGCCCATTTTCAACATAACCACGATAATGAATTTTTATTTTTTTCACTGTTGATCATTAGTAAAAGTTAAATTCACCTTATACGATAATATATATTATTATTATTCAAAAAATATAAACCATTTTTGTATATTAATCTATAAAAATTGGTGTAATTTAATTTAATATTATACTTTAGACGAGACAAAATAACATTTTTCTAAAGAGAAATTTTTCATAAGTACAGAATGTTTTAATATCAATATTTAATATTTAATTGAATAAAGTATCAAAAATTAGATAAATTATAATATAATAGAATTAATTTTACTTTATAACCCATTAAAAATATAATTTAATTGTTTACATACTTTAAATGAAAATGATTTTTTCAATAAAATTCCAAAATTTTCACAATTCATAAAAAAATAAATCATTTTTGAGAATTATCAAAATCTCTCCAAATGATAAATTTTCAAGTATATTTAAATGAATTTTTTAAAAATTAATCTTTTAAAAGATGTAAAAAAATGTATTATATTTATATTTGTAATGTGAGACTAATCCACATTTTAGAAAAATATATATTTTTAGAAAACATTTATTTCTACTTCAAATGGTTCTAATATAATATTTAATGAATAGATAACCCATGAATTTGTTTTAAACATGTGTGAAAAAAATATGTTAAATAATTAATTTATTACTATTATTACCCACCATCCTAACATATAGATTATTATGGTCATGTTTAAATAATAATATTTCACAATAGTATTGAGTTTCATTTTAAACCGATGTTGCATTTATATCAAGATAACCATTTTATTTTGCATAATTCAATCTAAAATCAGTGTTTCATTAATTTAAAGATAATTAACAGATTTAATTTATTTAAAAATTAATATATCATATTTTCTAGGGGTGTTATGTTTAATTTGAATTTTGGTGTTGTGTGTCATATACGCTATCAAATATGATGACCCACTTTTAAAGTATTATGGTTCTATAGTCTACCACTTAAATAAATTCCACCCTTAAATTTTAATCTTTATCATTGTAATCATGTATTTTACATTTGAAAATATCTATATTTCAATCCCACATCATGATAAGGGTTAATAAAAAATCCTCTTTCTAAGAGATGATGGTAAATATGATGGTGAACTGGATTAACACATACTTGTTCTCCAAACTGGATAACATTTGTGAAAATTGATGTTATGGACATTTAAGATGTGATTATATAATTTTATATATTTAATGATATCATTAATCATAATAAATTTATAGATCAATGGATATTTATGGACCTCAAAACCACAAATTTTTTCGTCGATGAAAAGATAATCTTTTCAGTATAAATGATGGTATTATGATAATCAAATTCAATAACATTTTCATTGATTAGATTAATTCATTTACCACATATAATGGGTATATATTAAAATATAATGTTTATATTTCTATTTCATAAGAATTATTTAATAAATTGGTCATTCTTTGATCAATTCTCACTTCAATTCTCACTCTATGAAATGAATTTCTAAAATTAATTTATATGCCTAATGCACATTTAAATGATCATTAGAAAGACAAGTCATTATTCATATATCTACATAGTTTCAAAAACCAAAATGGCTAGAATATTTTTTCAATCAACACCTAATGTTCAATGTAATCCATCATATATTTGTTTATCTTTAATAAATATCCAAAAAAATTTGGTCAAAATTTTACGTCGAAAAATGTTGAAGGAAGATAAATAAATAAAAATTTTATTCCCGATATAATAAAATGTTTTTATAAATGTCAAATTAAAATTATATTAATAAATTTACCACCATAAATCCATAATGAAATTGTATATTCTTATAATAATATAATCTTCTATTTTTTAATATATTCCATAAATCCAAAGATGCAGTAAACTCTGGAAAAGATAGGAAAAACCATCAAATTACTAAACAATTTTGTATTCACAAATTATATAACATAAAAATCTATTTATAATTATTATATCAACATTTATAACATTTATAGTTTATTTTACATCAATAATTTTTTCCCATAAGATCAACATGACACTAAAACACATTCTTTGGTCATCAGTACCATTCAATATATGCTCTCACACCCTTAATGAAAAATCACAGGAGTATAATACTTATACACTCTATGATTCATATAATTATAATAGATTTGATAAAATACATATAAAAATAAATATTGAATCTAAAGGAAATAACATTAATGATTCCACTTTGGAAATATTAATATCCTAAGATTTACTTTTTTCAAATAGATTCATATGTGATATATTCCCCTAACACATGGGAAATTTATTTCAATATTTATACATATCCATATAGTTGAATCATAAATAATTAGAAAATCTATTCTTTCCCTCACAATCATTAGTAAGGATTCCATTATCATAAAACTTATAACAAACTCACATTCCCTTCATGAATGTACCTGGGTGTTTCTTTCCCAAATTTTCAGACATGGGAAAATCCTTTTCCCTTATTCCCCTTATACATATTTTCCACCACCATCTTCTTATAATTATTCCCTTGAAATAAATAATACATATTTGATTATTTATCTACCTTCATATCACATGATTCTATGTCCTCCTGTGATTTTAATATTTTGGAGATGAGTTGACTTCGAAATATTATCTTAATCTTATCAAAGAAATGAAAACTTTTACTCATTATATAATTAATATAGTTCTCATTCTTTCTAACATGTTCTAATTATAAATAGTGGAATACACTATATTCTATCATTACAATATGTATCATATTGTATAATCCCAAAAAAAGTGAAATAGTTAACATAAATTGAAAAATATATACATGGATAATCACATAAATAATGACATGTTTTCGTCTAGAATGTTTCTAAATCATAAAATAATTTTTAAATCCTTCATAAAAGGTGGTATGGAAAATTTGAATTATATTAAACATATTTATAATGATTTCCAATCTGGGTGCAAAGATATCCCCATTTTTGTTTACCAGGTAACACTCGAGTCAAGCCCGATGTTCCATTTCTAGTATTATTACAACTAGGTACATCTATGCCCAAATTACATCCACATGAAGTATCCATTCATGGATGAACATATAAAAAAGAAAATTATCTCTACCATACAAAAACATTACGATGTGCTTTCATAAATATCATTAATTTTTATCAATTTCTTATATTAAATAATCTGTGTTTTCCTAAATCTTATTCCAATGGTTTTTAATAGACATCCTCTAATTCCAATTGTAAGGACCCTAATCCTAGTAGATTATGTCATTGGATAATTTATAACATTATAATAAGATTCATGTAATCATATTCAGAATTAATGTATAGATTAGTAGTCTTAGAAAACTAGATACAAACATGAAATTCACATTGAAATGGAAAAAATATATTACCCAAAGTGATTTTGTTAAGAACTATACCATTCCTTATAGTGTATCCCAGTATATGAATAAAAAAATACTTCCTAGTACAGATGAAAAAATAGTACATAATAAATGGATGATATAAAATACTCAATAAGGGTATTCATATATTGGAAAATAATATTAATTAATATGCATGACCAATATAGAAATGTATATAACTAAAACATACACCATTTAATCAATGAAATGATAATAATATAGTAGAAATAAATTATCATCATATAACATCATATAAATAACCACATAATATTAATACTTATACATGGATATTAAAACTAATAAAATTATCACATGGTAATCAACAACTAATCATAGAATGAGGGAATTCATAATTCTATAAATCTGAATCATATTTTTAATACCATTCACAAGAAAGTTTAAATATATGTGTTGAAACCTATCTAATTTGTCCAAATAATTTTTTTTAGGAGACATATCAATACATCGTGGGGCTATCTATAATTAGTTCCACCGATCACATACTATGTCCGAAGAGATCATAAAATAAAAGTGGTGAAACAATATCAATATTAAAATTCATATTGAAAAAATAACATACGAAATGTTAATACATACCCCAATCAAATAAACAATATCTTAATCCATCCATAGTAATATGGTGAATTGTAATAAAATTGTAAAAAGAATTCAAAATCATGAAAAAGTAAGCAAATAAAAAATAATGTTGATATGAAAACAAAATTTCCATGTCCGACTATATGTAGATTAAAGGAATGATGCCATTGATTTATTAAAATAACATTAAAATGTAATTAAAATCATTTCATCTGTAAAATAAAAATTCCACTTTTAATTTTTTTTAAATGATCAAAAAATATTTTCAAAATACTTTTCATGGAAAATAAGCTTTTAAAATAGGAAAAATAATATTTAAAACAGTGGATGGTCATGATGGGGGAAATTCAGTTCATGTTGTACACATTATAAAAAGATTCCTATTATATTATCATTAAAATTCAATTAAGTAGAATGTAAAAATTAGTAAACATTTCATTAATAAATCATTTTGAAATGGGTATAAAAGTGTATTTAATTTTTAGGTACCATGGAATTTGTTATAATTTTTTTTACTATGGTGAGAAATAAATCCAGATTTCCATAAAACTATTTTATCAATAATCATAAATACTAAAGAGCGTAAAATTAAACAATTAAAAAAATAGTTAACAAAAATATTATAAAAAAGATATATTGATTTTATGATAGAAATATTAAACAATTATCCTATGGGAGACTTGAATAAAAAATCCCAAATAATGATAAATGTTGATATAAATAGTTACCACTTTAGAAAATAATGAATCGTAAGCCCTATGAAAGATATAATCATAAAATGAAACATTAAATAAAATTAAGATAAATATAGTCATTATAAAATAATTTGGATGTATATGTACCCTTTAGTGGAATTAATAGGGATTATGGTGCATGTCTCATAGAATTATTGTGAGATGAGAAACCCATTCCTTATGTTTAAATTCCTTCATATGTGTTCGAAACTCCCATATTATAGATTTCAATTTTATTTTAATCTATTATATAACCATACCAATATATCTAACAACATATATGATTTACCAATAGTTTATTAACTTCTATATATTATCAGTTATTTGTTAAAATAATTGTCTCATGTTATAATTGCTTAATTTTTGAAGTATGCTTTAGTTTTGTAGTTTGGGTATTATTTTGTTTTATCATGGTTACCTAATATCCAAATATTTTACCATGATATAAAAATAATATATATATTCATTATATATTAATTTATATTAATCGATGATATTTAGGGATAGGAAACATATTTCATCGTTCATATTGATGGTCGGTCGTATGTATGCATGAATGTTGTTTCAATTTTTATTAATAGATTTAATGAAAGGAAAATAAATGTCGATTCATCAATATAAAATAATTATTATGTTATATGATTCATTAAAATTAATAAAATTCATCCTTTTTACTATTCTTGTAAAGATAATATGAAAAACACTTCATATCGCTACGTGAAGGTGATAGTCTACACGTGCTCATGACAGACGTTATTGTCTTCCAAAAGATTGGAAAATAAGAATTTATATGATATATAATATTTATATAAGTACGTTTAGATAATAATTATAGAATTTTTTATTAATATTAAATTTACTAAATTTGATGTAAAACACAAGAGAAAATAGGATCACATCACATCGTGGGGGGATAGTCCACCATACACATCAACGAACATATTATATCTCCTAAAAAAATTAAATTAAAATGATAAAAGTCATGTAATTATTCCAGAGTTATAATTTTTTACATATAATATAAATATAATAAATCCATAAATATATCCATCCATTAAAGGTGGTGGAAGAAAACTAATTACATCGGTTCGGGAGGTGGAAGTCAGTAGTACACACTAATGATGTTTTTGTTACCCATTTGATGGAAGTAATGATTGAACTTGGTAATAAAATTAGAAAAATAAATCATAATTTAATATTATGTACTTATTTTATTATAAAATAAAATATGAATAATGTTTTATGAACATGGAAGAGTAGATTAATCAAATACAAACATTAAATAATTTTACCTCTTTTTTAAGAGCCTATTTGGATTATAACTAAAGCCTTATTAAAAGGTATTACTAACAAAAACTAGTAAAAATATAAATGGTTAGTTAATTAAAGAATTTATTTTTCAGGAGATGGATAAAACAAATTTTTTTGTAAGTGCAGAGAGGAGAGGAGATGGGGTTTCCATTTATAAGTGAGGTGAGTGGCATATTTCTAATTTTTGAAAATAAAAAGTTGTAACCTTGATTTTCACATTCAATATGGCACCCAAATGTTCCAGTATAAAACCATATAAATAATAATGTTGAAATATGGCCATAAAATGGAATTTGGGAATATTTAAAGTTCATTTTACTTCATAATGTAATAGTTTAACACCTAGACATACCCATTTTTACGTTAACCTTGGTAATTAATAAATACTATTTTTACATTTCATTATGGTAAAAAGTTCTGTTAAACATATTATATAGTATAAATTATAATAATTCTAAATTTATAACCCCTTATTCTATGTTCAAAAAATAGAAGTTGAAGAATGCAATTTAAAATTAAACCATCGAAGTGACTAAAGATTCGGTTTTTTAAAGATCTATTTTTAATAATTATATAATGATTAAATATATAAATATAATATAAAATTGATTAAAATGACATAAATTTGATATTTTTTAATATTATTTTCTAATTTATTTTTAAAAAAATCTATCATATAATTTATTTTCGTAAATAAGATAACCTAAATGGAATTTTTATATTAAAATTAATATTCTTTCACTATTAATAAAAAAATAATATTTTAAAAAATTCTTATAAATTCACCCTATTATATTTTTGACATTTAGAATATAAAAGGAAGTATATTTGGTCAAATTAATTATTTAAATTTGAAAAAAAAATAAAATTTTGTGTGCAAACCATGCCTATTCTTCCTTTTATAAAAATAAAATTTCTTAAAAAACATTTCATCATCTCTCAAATAGTTCATACTATATTTATAAAAAATATAAAAATATTTAATTTATTTTATAAATCTCTAAAAAATATAATTTTAATAATTTAGTAATTACTATTCATACCCTCTAACGTTACAACTAGGTTAAAAATTTCATTCATAGAGTGTTGTGTTTTGTTTAGACATGGTGGTGTACATCACAAGATAAAATCCGTGTTATGTGTAATTGTATCTAAAATTAGTGTTACAAGTACTTAGATCTACCTATGTGATTGAATTTATTTAAAAATAAATATATTGTGATGGCTGACGGTGTTACATTCTCTTTTATGATTGGAGTGATGTGTTATATACGTTATCAAATATGATTTTACTATTTCAAAATATCAGGGTTTTACAGAACCATTAATTCTTTCTTTTTAGATCAATAAAAAACTACTGTTAGAACTCCATAATAATTTAAATCACCCTAGTTTTGGGTAGAAAAGAACATTTAACTTTGATTACATATATTACTTAAGAAATTTATTTCATTGGTCATAATATTTATAAAATGGATCTTTTCTATTAGCATAAGTTTTTGTTTTTGATCATATACACATATGTTTAATATTTCATGGTTTTTATAAAATTAATTAACCATGTTTGGATAAAATAATTCATGCATAATCCATTTATTATATTTTATCTTCCATATATTATAATCTTATTTAGTATATGTGATCTAGATTCACAATACTATAAACATGAATCCAAATAAAAAATTAAATAATAATGAATATGAAAAAATAATGTAAAAAGGGTGACAAGATCATTAGATTTTTGATGGATTTATTGAGGGGATGATAAATCAACATATTACCATAGCAGAAAACATCATTGATCATAGCTTGGCTCAAGTTTGTGCATTCCACTTTCGAACTTTGCATCAACTTTATAGTTTTCTCCTTGACTCGAGTTCTGAACTACCTCTTCTCTGTGGAGCTTCATTTAATACATATTTTATATTCATAGGATTGTGAGGAGAAAAAATGAAATTGAGATAAATAAATTAAACTATGAAAAAATATGTCAAAAATAATCATGTTAGGAGTGATTTCATGAAATCCATCATATTTAATCTAATAAATTATTACAACATTTAAAAATATTGTAATAGTATTAAATTAAATAGAAACCCAATTTATTAAGTGGTTGGTCGTGACTATGATCTATCACAACCATACAACGTCCTATAATTAAAAAATACTAGAAGTAATTGTAAATATCCCCATTAATTAAGAAAAATTTTTCTTGATAAAGTAATTAATGTTCCTATTAATTAATTACTTAATTATTTTAATTATTAATCAATATATTCTTGGAGATACAATTTATTAATATCTTTTATAATTTACAATTAATAATATTATATTAATATTTTTCTAATTAACTCATGTTAATGGAATGTACTAGAGTAAACATGTCATCTACCCACCCAAACTACATGTTTTCATGAATTGTCATTATTTGGTACTATGTATTAACAAAATATATCACAAAAACATCATATCATATTGATATATGATATGTAGTTATCCATGTCAGGATGTGTAGAAAACATTTTTTATGCTGAAAAATGATTCACATTAAACTAAATGACATGGACCACATTAGTTTCTATTTTTAATGGTTATATATGTAGTGAAAGCCTTTTTTGGGACTATGTCCAACTCTGATTTTGTCAAATTCAATAGATCATCCGTAATGTACATGAAAATAAATTCCATGAGTATGAATGGTTTTATGAAGAATAATAGAATATATTATTCATAAAATCAATACTTCATCTATTTTCATTTAAATTTATAATTAGTTTAAAAATAATAATAAATACCCCAGTCTTGAGTTCTTTCATCAATGTAGATGTTGATTATTTTAATTCCATTTAGTTTAATATTAATTTATTTGATGATGAATCAATGAAAATCCATACTAGTGTTTCTCAACATAATATACTATTAATTTAGAATGTCGTATATAGTACTTCAGGTAATAGTGTAACAGCACTACTAATATTGTCTAACTCCTTTGATGGATACCATGAAAATTTTGTTTAGTGAGGATCACCTCTTGATCTCTTCAACCTAGGAGGTGGGAAATATGGGTATATAATCTTATGATATTGAGTGAAAACTATAGATCCATTGATTTTTGATAGGGAATTATCATGGGAGGAGAATGTGTTCCAAAATATCTAATCTCTCACAATTCTTAGAATTTTCTACTTATATACATAGGATTGGGCTTTTATATTATCAAATTTCACAAAGGAACATAAAAATATATGGATCCAAAATGTATCCCAATAGAATGTAAAATAATAATAATATTATTTTATACTGTGGGGTGTGCTATGTCAAAAAATGATAAATATTATTTATATTTGGGTAAATTATTCATTATCACCGGACTAATTACCAGTTTCTCCTACCCTCCATTAATTTATAGAATACAGAAAAAAATATTTCTATATATGTGAAAATAAAAAAATATTTATTTACATATAATAATTTAATTAACATAAGAATAACAAGAGATAAATATTAATCATTCCATAAATAAATGAATATTATATTCAATGTACATTTTAAAATACATTAAATTTAATATTTGTATAACTAAATAAATAATTTATTTTTGAATGAATAATAATTTATTTTTTATTAAAAAAATAGATAAATATATATTATATATTCCTGTAATTCTACAATAATGTGGATAATAACTATATATTTAATATTTAGATCACATAATAAATCATAAATCTATTTTTTTCTTCTTCAAATGACTAATATTTATTCAAACTATTAATAATAAATAATATTTGATTAAGGTAAAAGTAATCACATTATCTATGACTTTATAGGACACTTCCATAGTTGAATTAGAAAGGATTTCCTAAGGTCTGTCATTACTAAATGTAAATGGGTTTAGAAACGAATAATAAAATTGGATATATTGTGATGAAAAAACCTATATATGAAGACCCAATGTGTAATATAATTCATTTTTCATTATATCTCATCAATAACTCTTCATTCCCATGTCATATACCCATATGATTCATGTTCCTTTATATGATTATTTTAAATAATGTCATTATTACACCATTGTAATGGAATTTAATCTGACAGTTCAATTTCAATCAAAGGGTTTATATATTTATTTCTATAAATATTGAAGGTATACATCCATCCTAAAATTATTAATTATTAATATATCACTCATTACACATAGAATTTACCCAATGTGCCAACGATCATCACTCATCGTGTTTTATGACAATAAATTAAAGTGAGTGAGTCACGACATGTATTAATAATAATATTATATTTTAAGGATTAATACCAAAAATATTAGAATGGAATATCAAATGACAAAAATACATGTGAATTTACAAGATATGATCCTTTTCTTATAATTTCTCATCCTAGGGATCACAAATTATAAACATAATGCGATGAATTATCATCATCCTTTGAGGTCTCACACCTGGAAAAAATCATATTATGTGTCCCATAATAAAATGTTATCCAAAAGTAGAAAAATAATTATGAAAATAGTGATTTCATTTCAAGGTTCTTATAATAGCGATGAACTCTTATTGCCTTTTAATGAAACATATATTCTTGAACATTATATCATTATTTTCATAGAATACTAATCAATATGTGATATATGATTTATTAATAATAAAATGTATTAATATAGAGGAAATATAATATAAAATGTTGTAAATTATGGGAAAAACTACAACAAATTCCCATTTTCCCTAGAGCTGGCTGCTAATTATTGGTTAATTTTAATATATTTTTCTTTTTTTAATGAATATGTATATAGATAATGGGTGAAAAACAATTATATTACTAGTTTTATTTATGAAGCATACTCCTATTGTTAATCTTCTTAATACAACAATACAACCTTCCAAAAATCCTATGAGTTGGGATATTATGGAGTATCCACATATTATTACTATGTTAGAAATCTATCAAATTTATTAAATCCATAGTTCAAGATTTCAATAATAAAAAAATCTATATCTTTTGGTATGAGCCAAAATATGTATAGGATATTTTAAAACCACATCATAAAGAGTATCAAAATTTGTAACATATAAAGATCACTTAAAAAACAGTACATTAGAGGGGGTTATTTAAAGGGGTTTATAGACAAACCCCTCTAAATTCATTTTCTATATAATTAGAGGGGGTTTTAAAGAACCCCCTCTAATCATCAAATTTATAGGGGGTTATGAACCCCCTATAAAATCATTTTTTGTAATAATCTGTGGCGGTTGGATACAACCCTCTCTAATCATCAAATTTATAGAGGGTTATAGAACTCCTATAATATTATAAATTAGAGGGGGTTATGAACCCCCATAAAAATTCCAACATTATTTTTTTAATATCCAGTTGTATTTTAGATGGGTTCAAATCCACCTCTAATGTTTTAAGTTATAGGGGTGGAAACCCCTCTATAATGTCTTAAAATATAGATGGTTCAAAACCACCCACTACTTTCTTAAATTAGAGGGTGTGAAAAAGGCCCTATGTTGTCTTTACATTATAGGGGTTTAAAAACCCCCTCTATCAACTTAAAATAGTGGGGGATTAACCCCCCAACATTATTAAATTACATGGGGTCAAAAACCCCCTCTAATATCTTTAAATTTGAGGGGGTTCAAAACAACCTCTAATTTAAAAGATTAAAGGGGGTTGTAAACTGCTATTATTAAAAATGAAACTTCTATATATATATATAATTAAAACAAAATATATAAATATATTTAAATACTTAATATGAATATATTAAATAAAATATATATATGATTCTATTTAATTGAATTTATAAGTTTACATAAATATAATTGTATAATATTATCTAAATCAATATATATTTATTTGTATAAATTGGATTTCATTCAATATTAATTATTTATAATATAAATGAATAACTATGTTATATAAATATATACATAAATATCATATATTTAAAAAAATATATCCTATAAAAACCCAAGCATGTAGTTTTTATAAATTACATAATAATAATAATAAATATATTTGTATATGATAAGTTTATGTCTTTATATTATATATAATTAATATTATATGAAATAGAATTTATAAAAATAAATTTATATTAATGTAAAAAATATTATATAATTATATTTATTGAAATAAAAATATATATAAATGTACACAATAATAAATATATTCATTAAAATACATTATATAAATATTTTTATAAATATTATTTAATATTATATTAATTATATATAATATAAAATTGTATATCAAGTAATATTAAGTATATTTTCGTATAAATTGTATTTCATATAATATTGATTATATATAATATACTTATTAATTATATATAATATAAAAATTAATTATTTGTAATATAATATTAATTCTATATAAATTTAATATTTCTTTAAATTGTATTTCATATAATAATAATATATTCATTTTATATAATATTATACAGTTTATTAAAATAAAAATACATTCATATAAATAATAATAAATATATGTATTGAATGAAATTATATATATATTTTATTTAATACCTTATAAAAATATTTTAAGTAAATAATATTTTTTATATTCATTATATATATATATATTCATTAAATAAATAAATAAATAATATAAATATGTATTGATGTATATAAATAATTTATATTAATATATAATAAAAGGGTATTTAATATAATATACGTTGGATATAAATTGTAAAATAAATGTATAGTATTTATCCAACATATAATATTGATAAATTATAAAAAAGATGTAATAAGAATAATAATAATTAACAAAATGTTTATTATTATCAAACACACACACGTATATATAAGTTAAATATATACATATATCATTGTGAAATATATTTAGGTCAAATATAAATTTATAATATAGAATATATATAGTTTCATATTCATAAAAATATAACAACTAATATATATATATAAATTACTATTTAAATGTATTTAAATATATTATGCTAATAATATTTATTAAAATAAATAGTTATATATATATAAATACAATCATGTGTCTCATATAAATAGAAATTGATTTTCTGTAGTAGTTTCTAGTTGAGCGTCTTGCATTGTATCTGTCGATATTTCCCCGGTTCGATTCCCAAGGGGTTCAATTTTTTATAAATCATGGGTGGGAGTTATGGGATGGGGCAGTGTAATGGGAACACAAGGGATGGTGGGCTGGGGGTGGTGTATGGGAATGGGAGGGAGCACTAGGCATGGGTGTGAGGTACTGGGAACGAGAGGGGGCATGAAGTACTAGGAATGGTAGTAGAGTGCTAGGATGGGCATGGTCATGGGGTACTAGGAATGGGTGGGGAGTGCTACGACTGGGTGTGAGGGTAGGTTGAGATGTAGGGAGGGGATGGAGGGTGGGGTTGGGGTAACCAGAAGCCTAGGGTGGGGGAGTGGTACTAAAAAATAAAAAAACATTAGGGGTGGCTTCCCTATTACCACCTCAAACACATGTATTTTCCCTATATTTAAGTCAACATTAGGGAGGGTTTAATCCCCTATCATATAACCACTTCTAAAGTCATCATGAAATTATAAATGATTACATAAAACCTCCACTACTAACAGTAGGCAGTAACAATAGTGGCGTTTCTTTATAACCACCACTAATGACTTTAAATGGGGTTATAACCCCTTCTAAAGTGGCCTTTATTGTAGTGGATATTATAGATATGGAAACCCCTAGTTGTAATTAGTTTTTTTATCATGATACCATATCCATAATATGATACTTGACTAAATTAAATTAAATAATGAAAAGTTTTCAATCCCAATGATCACTAGAAATGACACTTCTGTAGACACTAGATTCCCATCCAGTTCAACATTTTCAAAAACTATCAGATAGTCTTAATTACAAATCAATGATGTTATGTTGGATATGTTTGATATTCACATATTATACACCATTAAAAAATATTATCATAATTTTTTAACATGTGAAAGGCCAATAGTCATTGGTAAGATTGATTTAATCGTATGTTGAATAGAATATTTTTACTATCAATATCCCAAATAAAATTTATTGCATACCTTTCGAAATGGGTAATTATTTCATCATACGTGACCGCAAAAATATTCCTAATATTTCCTCAACACCTTGAATTTATTTTCTATGCTATGATGAACAACCATTTGAAAATACTTCTCAATTAAAATATTCTTAAATATATCTAATTTCATGGTGATAATATCTTCAATTTCTATAGTTTTTGTAATCATTAAGCACCATTGATCAGACTCACCATCAATAATGTAAATATTAAGTGTTAAATATTGATTTTATGAATAACCCATGACCAATAATATCTTTTCCATAACATTAATTTAAACAATATCCACCATTGAGTTTGGAGATCTGCTAAATGTTGGAGGGTGTTCTCTCCTAATATTCTTCATTATAGACGTGTTCCATGGTGGTAGAGCTATTTTCACTCTAGTATGGATTCCAAAACAATTTATATACAATTTAAAATGATCTATCATAGTAACTAAATACTCACCTATAATCCCATCCCTTCCAAGTTACTGATTTGGAATGATATTATCCTCTTAGTGCCTTCCTACATTATCATTCCAATTTCCTCTATAAGAAACCATTTTGAACATAAACAGTTGATATGAGGAAACATTATAATAATTAAATACAATATCATTATAAATAAGAAATTATTATCTCTAATTGGTATTTACTTCCATTATACTTACCGTTAAAATTATCTTAACCTTTTCTCTTAAAACAATTGTTAGGAACCAACCATAAATTATTCACAAAGTTATATCTTTAGAAAGTAATTAATTTATATTCTATACTAAAGATCATTGAAGTTTAGTGTTTTATGGAATTATATCATCACCCATGCATAAATAATTTTTACATAAAAAATCTGAAAATAACACTCATTATACATGATTTCCAAAATATGTTTTTAAAATAAATCATGTTTTATTTTTATTGAATATATTATACATTATCATCCATACCACATCCTCATACCCAATCATCATTTAAACCATATGAATAGAATTTGAGAAATTAGGATGAGAACAAATAGTTCATTAAAAGACATAAAATTATATAATTAATGTTCTTATTCCATCAATACTCTTAAAACAATTCCTTCTTCACACAAATAATTAGTTTCCAAACATTCATTTCCTTAAACAAGAAACAAGATCTGCCACCGAAATATTTTTATAACAAAAATTAAATTAAATATTATTGGAAAAAACCTATAATTATTTCATTTAAACTAGGAAAAAGTCATTAAAATTTATACATGTCACCATTAATAACTAGCATAAAATTATTTTAAAACTCGAGCTCATTATATTACCTTGTAAAAATATAATATTTACATAAAAACCCAATAAAGGCATAGATAAATCACATAGGTAAATTGTGAAATGATATTCATATCAATCATACACTCATTCACGTGAATATTATAACATTCGTGGTAAATTCAAAACACCATGTGGGAGAAACCAATCCAGTTAACTTCATCCCTTTATCCATTGCATTAGAGGGATGTTTCAGGCTCCCCCTTTATCATGACATATATTGTGATAAGTCTTCATTATGAGATATATTGTGCTCACCTGTGATAATATAAAATTTCAATAAACTAAATCATAATCTTAAAAAATTCAATATTTCATTTTCATCATTATAATCCCAGATATATTCATTTCATAAATATGAAAAATATTTTAAGGTATTGAAATATATATTCCATTTAAAATCATTTTAAAAATAAATAGAAAGAGGGAACGATTAATTTTCCATGTTGAAATAATTGAATATGGTAATGAAATACAATAATAAAATAATTATTACATTTACGGGGATAACTGCTATTGTTATATATTTTAAAATCGAACATTAATTTTTTCATTTTATAAAAAATGTAAAAATGTTCCATATATAATACGTAAAATTATTGCTTTGGAATTTTTTTTAAAGAAATTGAAAAGTGTCATAAAATTTCATTTTTTGTTTACCAATTTTCATATAAACCATAAATAAAATAATCTAAGAATATGTACATGGAATAAAAATAATTTTAACATTATTATTTAAATCATTTAAAATGATGTTTTTTTGTTATGGTGTATCTTACCTCGAGTTCAATTGATAATGTACAATATTTATCTACCTAAATAATCAACATATGCTATTTTTTCGTGCTTAAGAACCCTTTTAAAGTATAATATTTTATTTATTTTATTTATTACAATGTGAAATAAAAATATTTAACTAATTATTTTTATTTATAATGTTTTGCTGATAATCATCTCATATATAAAAAATCTCATCGGTAGGTTGACTATGATCAACGAGAAAATTATTATATAATACTCAGAATAATAATTCAAAATATTTTTATATTTTTATATCAGTTGTGATTTTGAAATAAATCATTAATTATGATTTAAAAAATAAATTCATTTATAATCATGGAGACAATATGCCATATATACGCATGAGTAACATTTTTATTTTTCAAAGTGCATGGGCGAAAGATGGTAAATATAATTTCATGTTTAAAAAATTATTTTTGTATCACAAATATCATATTTTTGTATAAATACACACATATTTTTTATACATGTGATGTTTTCATGAGAAATATATCACATTTATTCGTGGAGGTTATAATACACACGTACGCACAAACGATGTTATCATTTTTCAATGGATGAAAAGGTAACAAGAAGATGATATAACAACTTTATAGAATTATTAATATGTCATGAATATTATATATATGTACATATATATACACTTTAAATATATCATTATAAGTAGCCGTGAGAGGCTATGGTTGAAAAAAAATTACATCATTCCACGAGTAGGTAGTCCACTATACACATGAATGATGGTTTCATTACCCAATTGATGGAATAAAGAGATGGATATATTTTATTCCACTAACATAAAATTATATTATTATAATGAAGATAATTTTTTAATTACTTCATCATGTCTCAATAATATTTCAATGATATAGAATAAAAAATAAAACAAAAAAATCTATTACGAAACACACCACTTCTTCGTACAACATCTATATCATTATAACTAGGGCCCTCCTATGTTGTTTTATTATCAAAACAAGGGAATATATGAAATGGATATAGATGTAAAGAAGTTATTTGGGTAGCTAATTATTGAATTACAAAACACTTCATGTCTTTATATGAGAGGATATGGGTTTCCTTTTATATGTGGGGGAGATGACACAGATGATATTTTTTAAAATAAAAAAATAATATATATTAATGTATTACAAAAGAAAAATTGATCTGAAGTGGTACATCTTTTATGGTTATAAGATATTATATCTTAATTTTTTTTATTTTATATAGCATATTCAAGTATCTATGTAGTTCTAACCCTTAAAAATTATATTTAACCCTTAGTAAGCCTATTTTAATATTATCTTTTGTTTCAAAATTTTTATTATTTTTACAATTAATTATAAAAAATTCAGATTAAATTATAAATAATATAATTTTTATAATTTTAAATATATAAACAATTTTAAAATATTTAATTCACATATTTGTGTGAATTTAAGTTATAATAAAACCCGAAAAATGTAACAAATTTTTGTTTCTAGAAAAATGTATTTTTATGTAATAAAATATATTTATTCAAAACTCAGGTATAAATTTAATTATAAAATCCATTATCGTACTGCTAATAATATTATCTGACTATTTTATCATTAACCTATTTTTAAAGAAAATAGACCATTTTAAATTCATAAAACAAAAAAGACAATGTTCAATAAAAAAATTTATTATTCCCAATTCATTGAAAAAAAAATTTCAGAAAATTATAAATAATTATGCCTAATATAATATTGATGTTATGAATTAAAAATTGAAGTTCATTTTTTAAAATTAATTTCATTATTGTCAAAATCCTGCTTTTAATTAAATCTAAATATTGCAAGAAAACCCAATTTTGTTATGAATAAAATAGTTTTCATATTTTTAAAAAATTTTCTGAATATTAATTTTATGAATATAATTCCATAAAATATAATTATTGTATATTAGTTCATTATGAAAATTATTTTTCACGATATTATCTTTGTTGTTACAAATTTAATATCGTTTTATTGAAATCTATAATCAATTAGTTTTCATACCCAAGTAATAATTATATGTGCTCAATATATCTTTTATTTGACATGATGAAAATAATATAATTAATAATTATTGACATGGAATTTTAAATTTATTGTTCGATTCAAATAAAATTTCCTCAGATATAATGATCTATAAAATATAAGTGAAAAATCCATTATTGGATTATTCATTAATTTATTAATATAATATCACTCATGAAACACCAAAAATGTCCCCCATTTCCATGAGTAAATATTATCATGATTATCATCAATGTCTCACCATTCATCAATATATGGTCACCTTTCTTTGAAATATATATATATAAAAAAATATATATTTTTATTTAAAAAATAATAATTTTTTTATAAACATTATAATTATGTTTTTTAGGTATATATATAATAATACTATAATATATGGTAATTAAAGTGGATTTATATTATTTATATTAAATTAATAATAATTATCTCTATATGTTTTTTATATATAAAAATTTATTTTAGAAGTAAATATGTTAAATATATGTTTTAACAATTAGTTTTTCATTTAATTACATACAACCATGTAAATATATATGAGAAAATTTAATAATAAATAACACTAGAATATGAAACAAGATAAAAATTAAAAACAATAACACTTATATGAATATTATCCATGTGAAAAAATCTAATCCTTAAATAAAAAAAACATGAAGATCCTCTTAAAAGTTTTTTACATTTCATATAATATTAAACAAATATTGTATTTTAATTAAACACTCTATTCAATAAGCCATTTAAGAAATTTTGACCTTAAAAATATAGTAATTGTGGATTGCACAACTAGAACAACATGGATATCTTTGAATACATCCCTTTGAAATCCCCTGAAGCCAAAAGAGACACCTTGATAAAAAATAATGGATGTTTTAGGTTGATGTATTGTTTTAAACCTTTCAGAATAGTCTAATTAATTTAATAATATTTAGATCATCAAAATGTTTTTAAATGTCTATTATTCCATTATAATTAATATATTTTTATGTAATATAATTTTCTTCTTCTTTTATATATAAATTTAAAATACATATGTTACACATTAAAAGAATCTACAAAATTTTTATTATATAAATCGATATATCTATATATAATATAACACATATATATCAATGTAATTATTTTTATATATATAAATATTATTTTTTATAATATATGTATATTTATTTATGATGGACACATATTTTTTAGAATTAAATGAAAAATCATTAGAAATAATAAAGGGGTCCCTTTATTTGTTTTTAGAAAATGCACAAATAAAATATGTTACTTTATGAGAACATTTTCATCACAATTAAAGGTTACCATTTTCATCACTTTTATTTTGAACTAATAATTTTATCCCCTATATCACTATATTTGTTTTAGAACATAATATTGCATATTCTGTTGTAGTTTAATGTTTTGGTTAGAAAATGGTTTAAATAACATAAACCCAATAGTGTTTGAATATCATATCAGGTATTTTTGGTTATTATTAGATCAAGTATTATTTTATATTAAGGAGCTATTTTATCTAATAATTATTATGTTCCTGGGATATATGCAGGGAAATGAATCATATTTTTATGTTTTCTCACTTGATAATACTCGCTTGTCATGGGCCTATTAGAAGTCATCCTTGAGGGGCACACTAATCATCATAAGCGGTATAGAAGTGTTCTCAGTGGGTGGGGGGGGGGGTTAATGAAATAAAATTATTCCTTGATTAACATATATCATACCATATGATATATACACCGCATACAAAACGATATGGATAAAATATCAAATGATTTTATACATGCTTTAGGTCATTTTTTCATTATGACTCATGTTAAGGTCAGGTATGCAATAATTCCTTAAAGATGATTGTTTCAATTTTAAGTGGAATTTATTATTTTTAATGTAAAAAATATATATATCTATAAAATAATTTGGTAATGAATTATTTTAATTTAGTAACCAAATGTTACCACTAATTCATGTTATTAAAAAGTAATAATGAAAAAAAAACACAGCACACATGTTCAGTTTTTAAAATAAAATTAATGTTTTTTATAAAAATATTAATAAATTATTTAAATAGATTATAGACACACACATCCTAATAGAAACTTGTATTTAAAAATTAAAAAAATAAATGTTTCAAAAAATGTTAAAACTCATATATATTAAAATATAATAAAAAATAAACTCCCAAATATATATTTGAGATATAAATGGTATAATTTTTATATTGGAAACCACTTATTTATTTTTTAACAATATAAAATAAAATCTAGGTTATAATAACATTAAATTTGTTACTCATATAGATACATATAAACCAATTAATATTATTGTGTGGCCTTTAAATTTTATTTATTTTATTAATATTAGTGAAATTATTATTTTATTATTAATTATTTGAAAGATATATACATTGATATTATATAGGGATAAAAATAATTTCAACATTTTTTAAAAAGAATGTTAATATAAATTCTAATTGGTATTTTTGATGTCATTTTTTTTTCTAGTCAAAAAGAACGATTTATCATTTTGAATTTGATATTTGGTCTTATAAAAATGTGTTTTATTGTTTCAATTAATGAATTAATCATAGAAAAAATTTAGGGAAAATATAGATGTAAGGATTAAAACATACATATGTACCAACCTATCGAACTCCCTAGCCTATTTAATTGATCTATTATGAATGTTTACATAGAGGGATGGGGTTTCCAATCCTAGATAGTGAAAAACCTCAGAGTGAGGAAAATGGCCATGGTGGTGAAGGAATTCAATGTCTGGATTAAGGTGAATTTTTTTTCATCTTTAGATCTACTAATGCATGAAAATACATCATTATTTCTAGGATCATTCGCACTTCTACATCAATAGAGAGAGACAATAACCATGTTGTCCATAATGGTAGTCATAAAATGAATTACATCAATGGTATAAGGAGAGGCCTTCTCTTGTTCACTCTGGTGATATATATATATATATATATATATATATATATATGTTATTGTGGGTGAGGACATTATAGGGTCCCACATAAAATTTCTCTAATCGAAATCAAAACTCATTTCTTCTAATAAGACTGATGTTGTTTAAGGATCCTCATTTTATCATATATGGTTCTTTAGTTTAATAGATATTCAAGTAATGTGGTGGTATATTGACATATCTTCACTTGAATAGGTGGAAGGATCTAGATGAAGTTGAAGGGGGGGGGATTTCTTCTTGTGGAAAATGAGAGTCCTGAAATGAATTTCTCCATGGAAAAATAAATGCATGAAATAATATCAAATTATTTGATGATCAATTTTAGAGAATTTTCTTTTGGTATCATAGAGAAATATCACTAGTTTTCACTGGGTCACACAACTTGGAAATCCTCAAAGTCACAATATACCAATTTATTTTGGTTTCATCACAAACAAGTTGTAATTTTGAATGTCATTTTCACATGGATTATCTATTGTGGGAGGGGGGGTGGGAAGGGAATTTCCCCACATTTTGCTGTATTTTGGAGTTTGATATTTTTTCTTCATATAATTGAAATTGATGAAGTCATTCAAGATTATTATTTGAATTTTGTACATTTTATATTTGTGGTAAATCTTAAATTTTTTCCCAATACTAGATGATTAATTTTACTTATTCGATTACCTTCAGTTTCACTTTTATGGAAATAAATAAATTAAAATGTTGCTAAAACCTTCTAAAAATATAGATTTAAATAAATAAATTAATGTAATGTTCAAACTTAAAATGAATCATTTAGTTAATATAAAATAAAACATTCCATAAAACTAAAACATTCAGAGTGTATTTATTATAAATTTGTATATATAAAATTGAATTTTTTATAAATATATTTTTCAAAATTTATTTATTATTTCTATATTTTATATTTTTCAAAATATATAATTTTTTTAATTCAGTTATTTTATGTTGATGTTCTAGTGAAAGGTCCCCTATATTTTTCTTACAATATAACATCCACTAGAACATCTTCTAGACAACATAATTTATTTATAATATTAACATGTATAGGTTTTTTAAATAATATATTAAATATTCTTATGAGTGAATTTATTATAAATTTTAATAAATATATAAATATTATTTATATTTTTATTCATATAGGTTATACATTATTATATATTAATTTATATTTTTTTTCTAAAATTATTAAGAAATATGATAAAAATTATAAATTAAAGAATTTATTATAAATTTATTTATTTAAATTTATTTTTTATTAATATATTTTTTAGTTTAATAATATCCACTTTTTTTTTTATTTTGAAACTTCTACTGGAACATACACTATAAATTTTGTGGGAACTTCCTCTTTATCATCCCTTAAAACATCCACTGTAACTTCTTCGTTAAGAGTAGATGGATTTTTAATTTTTATTTACATATATTTTTTAAAAAAATTCCATATATATTATACGTTAATTTATTATAAATTAAGATATTAATTAATAAATATATTTATGTTTTATGTATTTCTAAATATTTTTTTTATAAATATTTAAATTTTATTAAAATTTAAATCACAGATTATTTAAATTTCTAAATAGTAAATTACATTATTTTTATAAAACCGATGTAACATATATTGTACATATTTTATTATAATTTTATTTTTTATGAATATATTTATTAAAAATTTATCTTTCTACTAACATATTCTATTTTTTTGTTAATAGATACTAGTTTTTTGTAGTGGAACTTCCAGTTAAAAATCAACTATATTTTTTTGTTGTAACTCATTATAGATTTATTATTTTATTTATATAGTTTTTGTAGAAAATATATTCAATATATGTTATATGTAAATTTGTTATAAATTAATTTTTTGTTTTTATTTCATAAATATATTTCTATTTTATATATTTTTAAATAATTAATTTCATAAATATATAAATTTAAAATACATTCTTAGTCTTATATTATATACATTTTCAAATCGTAAATTATAATATTTTAGTAAAATTTATGTAACAAATATAATATATATTTTTAATAATTGCATTATATATATGTACATATTTATATATATATTTAAAATTAGTTTTTTATTAATATGCTATGTATTTTTATAAATATATACATTTTATTATGGATCATCCTCATGAACTTCCACTGTAATGTTTTTTGCTACACTAAAATAGATATATAGTTTATTATTTATTAATATTTTGGAAAAAAATATTCTATATATCTTATAAGTGAATTTACTATAAATTTAGTTTTACTTATTACTTCATAAATATATTTATCATATATATATTTGTAAATATTCTTTTTCCAAAACATATAAATTATTTTATTTTTAATTCATACATTATATACATTTTTAAATGGTATATTATATTATTTTTATATAAATTAGTATCAAATATAAATAATTTTTTTAGGATTATATTTTTAATAATATATTTTTTAAAAATTAATTTTTATTAATATATTCTTTAGTTTTAAAAAAATAAAATTTTTCTATTGTAGAACATTGACTGTAACATCCACTAGGAGCTCCATTGGAACATCCAAGAGTACTTTTTCATGATTTTTCCAAGAACATTAACAATATGTTATATTTGAACATTCACTAGATATTACTCAAAAAATTTCAAAGAATGATTTATAATTTTTTTATAATTTTTTTATAAATACTATACTAAAAATATTATATATATACCTTAATGTATATTCCATAAACTAATGTTTCTATATCCCAGGATGTTCTAATCTTCATGATTATGATATTGTATCATCATCAACTAATCTAATTGTAGGTATGATGTTCCAATCACATGAGAAAACACAATGTTTCAGTGGTAGATATGATAGGGTAAATGGGTTTATACTACACTAAAAATATATGAATAAAATGAGAATGCATAAATAAATTTTAACATCATGACTTTATGCATGAAGAAAATAAGTTCATAGTAATGTTGAAAAATGTGACAGCATGGTGAAATTTCTATGGGCGGATACATCTACTAGTTTACCTAATCTAATGGGTGTATTCTTTTGTCTGGTGGGAAATATGCATGAAATGTATTTATTGATGGGAATAATCATACCTACCATCATCCTGAATCAATTTTTATGATGAGGTCCCAATGAAAAGTAATAAAATCCCAATTATATGAGATAGATGTGAATACATAAATAGGTATTAAAAAATGATTCATTCACCTTGGTGATAACTATTGAAAGAAGTTGTGATATTGTTTGGTGCACATAGGTCAATCTGTTTAATTTTAATGGTCTAATAGGGAAAGGGAACTGGTTTATAGTGATGTATCTTTCTTATTAGAGTACCTATAAACACTATTTTAGTACAATGCATAATTCTTCATTACTATGAAATGTGAATTGATCTAGAAAATTTAAAATAATTTCCTATTGGTTTAAAAAATGATGAAAAACATTGGGTTACATGTAGGGGTTTTTGTTTTTACTCTTCATTTGAAAACAATAAAGAATACATCCCCTTAAGTGTATTTTTGGGATTCAATCATCATTCGGAGAGTGTATATTTTTTGGGTAATTTATATATATATATATAAAGACCTTAGGGGTACAATTACATTAATCATACATGAACCACACAAACAAACTAGAAAGGCCTACTACAACCCCTAGGGAAAGACCTCCTTTAAAAACATTTTTTCTTCAGCACATAGATCAAAGGCCCATTGGGAATAAAGACAGTTACCATTTTATGTAGCATTTTATAAAAAAAATATAATTATCTGTTTATGTAATTGAATGAAATATTTATCTAGTTTTATAATTATATTTAATAAGTGAATTCTCAATTACCATGATGAATGTATATTTTATTAGGATTATGATTAACTTTAATAAGAATATGTTTATTGGAAACTATAGTGTGTATATGATGTGTTCATGTTGTGAGAAATGTGGATACATTTTTATTTTACGATTCATTAACATTGGGAATTAACAATACTCAATTATGTGATTTCTTTAACGTAATTCTTAAATATAATGTTAATAAAAGGTTAACATTTGTGTATTTTATTAAGATTTTTGAGAAATTTGTGAATAAAAACCAATATCAAGTAAAAACTGTATGAAATTGGGATCTGGGATAATTTTCCTTATAATCATTACCCTTACTAAGGATATATTATATATGTTCTTAGTAGAAAAAAATAATTTTATTAGATTTATTTGAAAATGAATCTCGAATGATCGATTCTTATTTTATGATATTGTGTATTGAATGTGAATATCACTTTAATTGTGTAAATGGAATTTTTGGATTTTGAGATCATTTTTGTGTATCATATGAAGTATGCGAGGATGTTGTTCAATGATCTAGTCAACGATTTGAGACTGTGGGGTATTGGTTTTGTCAGATTTTACAAATTTATGATTGGATTGTTGCGATATTAATACTTAAAAAATATATGTTGGTGAGGTAGACCTGATTGGATAGATGTATTATAATGTTCAGAGGAGATTCTAATATTGTTAATACAATATTAATATAGCTATAGATAAATAATATAGTGAATTATCATTAACTTTAAAAATGTTAATTACTATCTATAGAGAGAAAAATGTAGGTTATGACATTTCCTTATATATTTTATATAATTATGAAAAACAATTGATACTATAAATACATCAACAGATAGAGTTATTGTCTATGATAGTTATGAAAATTTTTATCAAAATTCTTATTTTAAAATAGGAAAAAATAAAGGTGGTGATAAACTCCAATTAGTTTTAGAAAATGGTGTTTTAATATTGACACAATTGAATAAAAATAAGAATAATTCCAGATTTACGATGACAATATTATTTCTTTATATTCTATATTTAGTTTATACATTAAATATTATTAATGTAATGTGTTATAATACATCATTTTTATTTTCACATTATTAATTAATGATGAAAAAAAAATTATATTGTTTTTATTGAGAAAAAACTATAAATGTAATTTCTTTAGTAAAATTATCATTTACAATATGGTCTATAATTTTTTTTTATTACAGGAACGAATATCAACTTATATGAAATAAAATATGTTGTTTTAGACTACCAAATAACTAGTAGAGAGGATGACAAGTGTAGACATTTAATGATTTTCTTGGGGTTTTATTGTGATGAATACACACAATATAGAGGATGTTTTGATTTATAATTAATCCATTCATGAATCTAAATGATGGTTTGAGTTTTAATTAATTAAGAAACATTTTGATAAATTTAATTTTTTATGTGTGAGGCTTCATGAGAATTTTTATATATTCATAAACTATTTTTCATGATAAATCATCCATATTGGTATTTGGGACCATTTATTAAGAAATCATGTTTTAGGGATGTTTCAACACTTCTGATAGAACTAGAAAAAGTGTTTCATTTTGAATTTTAATGAAGTTAGAATGGTATCTGATCAACATACGATATAATAAAAACATAATTTCATTTCATTTTGTGTGAATAAATTACTATTATTCCAAATTTATATTTAAGAATTCCCATAAATTAACAACACGTTATATTCCAATTTAATCTCACACCAATAAAACATGGATGTTGATTTTTTATCTAAATGCTAGTATCATTTAATCTAATTAGATTCTTATTCTTATAAAATATATTCCCAAACAACTACTATCATGGTCAAAAGGGAAGTGGTGGGCCATATAAAGCTATAGTTCATCCACTTAGTTTTTGGATAGATTCTTCTTATGTGAAGGACAGGTTAAAAAAATATCAATAATATAGAAAACTATTATTATTATCTCAATTTTTCATCACCTTATTGTTTAGTATCATCCCCAACTTATTTAGGATAAGTATATTAAATGTAACTTGGCCTCTATTTGTTTATGATTTCTTTGATTAAGTATTTATACAACTGTAGATTGTTGTATAAATTTTATTATCTCATTTTTTAAATTTTAAAATATATTTCATGTCAAAGAGGATAAATTTTATTGTTGAAAATTTATACATATAAAAAATATTATATCCACCACTAATAAAATAAATATACTTTGACTACTGGTGGATAAATTATTATTTCTCCACATGAAGACTGAGAAATATCCAATTTATATTTTTTGGTTTTAAATGAGAATAAAATTTTCCTATTTAAAAATATTGAATCATTAAATAGTTTCTATATCAATATCACTATTCAATTTTTATTTTTTCTATAAATTATTCAATATAAATTTTTAAAAATTAGAACAAGATAGTTCATTTAAATTTTAATATAATTAATGTATCCAATAATATAATCACCATGGTAGATCTGGTAATAAGGGGAGATTTAGCGAGGAAAATTCTAGTTGTCTTCCCCATTTCATAGTTTCATTTATTATTTTTCCTTATGAAACTATTACCTAATATCAATGACAATTAGTGGAGTATGTTACACTAATTGAAAATTATTTTACATTATTCTAGGTTAACATAAAAACTCACCATAATAATTGTTATTTCATTATTGAAAAGAGATAAAATTTCCTCCATTTCTACTGAATAGAACATGTTTTCAGATTTTCACACATATTTACTACTCAAAAATAACAATTATTTATAGAATTAAATATTAAGTGGGACTAAATAGAAAAAATTAAATTAAAGGTATTTATTTCCTTTTTTGTTAACAACATACTAAGTGGTATCATACTCCATAATCTTCTCAATGTACTCATAGTCTATTTTAGGCATTACAAACTCTTTATGAAAAACTTTTATATGGAAATCAACCCGTTGTTAACCCTAAATATTATGGTTTCCCAGAAATACCATCTAGGTTAATGGTTCATTGTAGCTCAACTAGTTTGGTTATTGATTCTGATTATGTTGTTATTACTTTTCATCTTCTTTTTTAAGTTGCATAATCATAAGTATAGTCCAAACATATTTATTTTCTTGTTTATTATTTTACATTTCTAATAAATTATTGTATTCATATATTATAAGTTTCCATATCTTCATCTTGGATACTGTTTTGGTGAGGTTTGAATTTTTCAATTGGGTCTTATAGGGTTCAACCTCATTTTGGATCCCTGATTTAATGGGATTTACTTTTCATTTAAATATATTTTTAGAAATGAGAAATTCTTCTATAGTAATGGTTGTTTCTATTTTCCTACCACTTTCTAGTGGGTTTCACATAAAAATAGTATCAATTATTTAATTATTTCTACTTTTTTCTTAACTTTGCATTCCATGGTCTATATTTTTCTTTTAAATATTTCCTTTTTTGATTCATGGAAATTATATCTGTCCGTATAATCCATAATCTATTAAATTTCAACATAAAAATAAAAAGTGGATATTGTCTCCTCATTATATTCATCATGGTTCCAAGTATATGATGTTTTATTTTACTTAATTATGTGTATTGAGAGAATCATTAAAATACTAATTTCATTAGAAGACATACCCAACTAGATATAACTTATTGAACAATTAGTTTATTGAAAAAAATACCAATATTATAATATCTATTTCATTAAAGGAATATTTCTACCATATTCATTTTCTTTTTATTGGGTTCATTCATCGCAACACTAATACATCATAAATAACAACGTTATGAAGATAAGTACTTTATCAAAGTGAATATAAATGTAAACCCATACAGGTAAGTATATAATATCCCATAAAATATATGATTAGTTTTTGGAAAATTCATTAAAAGAATTCATGAAATATTGGAGGATTGTATGATACCAATTTAGAGATATAATATATATCAACATGTACACATAATTGAGGATACCCCAGTTCATGTAATATCTCATAGTTAGGAAAAACATAGTATCAAATATATAAAAATATAGTAGTGTTGTTATGTCAAGAAGATTGTATGATTTGTTTTCCAAAAACAGCTTCTCATAGAGCTATTATTAATGACTTCTTTGTCAGTGACAAGAAAGAATTTCCATATCACTCTTAATATAATGGTTCTTTTATTGGGTTGAATAAATATAAGTTTTTCATTTCTATTTTAGCTTCTCATATCCCAAATATCCTTTGGATGTCAAATTCAAAAAATTGTCATTCCACACCACCAATGTAGCTATTATTTTTTTAGGAATCATAGCTATCATGTATATAAAAATCTGTGTTTTTTTATTTCTTCAAATATTACGTCATTTCATTATTGGTTATAAAATCCAAAAATATATTCGAATAAGAAGTTTAACATTGTTCAATTGTATATAGATCATTAAAAATTTGTTTTATTTATCATTCAAATCTTTTTGCATATGTCATATTTTACCTAATAAAGAAATATAAATTGAAGGTAAAAGATAGTAGTGGGAATCATAGAACATAAAATAGGACAAGAATTTTCTAATGAATTTTCACATGAACCATTAGAGGATGTTATATTGGATGATCCCATGGGTTTTCCACTAAAATTCTTATTTTATGATCCAATAGAAGTTCTATTGGAATCGCCATTTGAATATCAACATGATGTTAAAATGTGGAAATTACAGAACAATTATCCATTATCCTATGATTATTTTATGGTAAAAGAGGAAAACATTTTTCCTAGGAATTCCAAAATTTAATTTATAGTTTTCATTCAAAATATAATGTGTAATTTCAATGTAATTTTTCATAATAGGTTTGGAAGTTCCACTAGAATTCTAGTATAATCTAGATTGGATGTCCCAATGAGGAAACATCAAAATAATATTTTCTTTAATCCTTTAAAACATTCATTGTAATATAAAAAACATAAATTTTAAGGGTTCAACAAATTAATGTTTATATTTCAGTCAAAACAAAATTTATATTTCCAAAATAAATACATTTAATAGGAATAAATGTTCTACTTTATCTTATATAGAATTTTCAAATGGATATTCTAGTAAAATCCACACTTGATGTTCTAGGGAGTGGGAACAGAAAAATTCCATCCTCAATTATTTAAAACATTCAGTGAAATATTGATAACATATTAGTTTTAGGATTTCGCAAATTATAACACATGTTTTAGTAAGAATATATTGTATAATTACTCTATAATTTAGGGGGATATGACTCTACGTTGTTGTGGATGTTTGAGTGGCAGTTCTAGTGGATGATCAAGTAGATATTCCAGTGGGTGTTCTGGTGGAATCTCCACTAGATGTTATAATAAAATCATAAAAATAAATTTCAATGTATTTTTCATTGGAAAATCTAGCTGTGAAAATATAATAATCCCCCCTAAACCTATATAAATTATAAAACAATAGAAAAAATTGTTATTTTCTAATTTCACAAAGTATAGTACACGTTTTATTCAAAACAAAAGATACAACTCCTAGAATAGGATTGAAAGTTTTCCTTGATATTATAATAGAATATCTACTAGATTAGTATTGGAATTTCCACGTGATGTTCTAGAGAGTAATCCATTTAAATACATGTACCAATGATCTTTTAAGGGATCTTTTATAGGAAATAATAGTAGAATGTCTAGTGAGATTTCAACTAGAGTTTTCACTGGAACCTCCAGTGGAATTTCTAGTGGAATGTCCCTTAGTAAATATGTAAAATAGTGTTTTCCTCTCTTTTGATGGAATTTATTATAATATAAATATAATGATATGATTTTATAATTGAAATATAATAGATATACAATGTTGAATGAAAAACTCATTAAATAAAGATGAATGAAAAAATGAATTATACAATGGAACAAGTTGTTTTGTTAAAATGGAAAAGATATTTTCCACGGATAAGGATAATATAGATTTCATAAGTATTCATTTAATAAAATTTACTAGAAATGGTTAATATATAATAGTTTATTTTCCCTTAGTTCTTTTTTATATAAAAATCAGCATTGGTGTATGAGAGAAGAAAACCATAGGATCCACCACACTATTAGAATAAGTCTAATAATGCCTATTCCTTAGAAGATCCTTGAAGGAAACATGAAACTACATTCATTGTACAATAACCTATAATTTCAATCTCTACCTAGGGTAATACTACTTTTATTATTAGATGTCATGAAATTTTCACTAGATTAATTGGTGTTATTGGAGTCATTGGTTTAAATAGTTTTTATGGATTTTATATAATGAATAATCACACTATCTCAGAAATTTATGTCATAAAAGGGAAAACCATCTCCAAATTAAAATATGTGGAAGGCCCTACATAATCAATTTGATAGATTAAAATAAAACTATACATGTGTAAACATCATAGGATTATATAATAAAATCATTTTTAAGGGTAACAGGAGATGATCCTTGTCCTTATGGATTAGAAAAAGGACTGAGTAAAGACCCAACACCAAAGTATCCATCAATAAAATAACGAGTCCAATATATAAATAGATTATTTAATTCTTTTTATATTAAATCAATACAAAATGCAATTGCGTAATTGGTTATTTATGCGAATACATCATGAATGGTTACATCTTATTTTTCAGGATACTTCGTGAAAAAAACTGTATTGTTCATTTCCATGTGGTTACACTATGTTGAGATTTAATATTCAAGCAAGAATTCATAGATTTGGACACCATGTGAATTTAAGCATAAAATAATACATAAATACCATGCGTTTCATGTTTTTATTTATTTGATAGTATGTTACCTGAAATTAATATTTATATTGTGTATTACACATGTGAAATGAGTAAAAAATGTACAAAAATAGTATATGTTTGGTAGTTCAAATGGGTACTCACCACATTACCTCCAAGGTATGCATTTTTACACCATTAACTTTTAATATATTTATATATTTTTTTAAAAAATTATAATTTATGACAATGTAACGAAAATTCATATTATAATATAGATTAAGTAATAGATTTATTAGAGAATACAATTAATTGATTAAAGCATAATTTTTTATAAATAAGAATGATGAATATTGAATGATATTTTATTTAATGTGTATTTAAATTAAATCATTCTATTATCATGGTCATTGACATGACATGTTCATGTGGTTGGATAAATTATACACTATTAAATTAATTTGATGTTATGTGAATCATACCTTCTCTCAGTATGTAGGGTCCTGTGGGGCCATGGTTTCTTTTATGTAATCTCATCGAAAATTACATTATTTACTCTATTATAGGTTTTATTAAAAGTATAAGTAATAGATAGAGAACCCACACAACTAGAGTAAGTTCATGTTTTAAACCAAGTAGAAACAAATCCAAGAGAGATACATAGGTGGAAAATGTGGAAAGTTTCAACATTATTAATTTCATGGATCAAGGTGTTTTACCCCTTGGTGAATAGGTATATTATCATCTTCATGAAAAATTAACCATTAGTAAACTATCATGATCATAATTCTTCATTATTTTATTTTTGTCATGTGTATGGTCAGTTTCATTATTGATGTTTAGTTGTGATCATTACATTTAATAAATTATTTAGAATAAAAATAGAACTAAAATAAATTAGATTACTTGAAAACTCTATAAAACACATTTTTAATCACTTATGTAAATCTACTAAATATTAACACACATATAATGAATATATATAAGTGGGAAATTTATGAATAAATATTCAAAATCACTAAGTCATATAAATAATGTCAGTATTTTCTTCTACTACACTAGTTAAAATTTATTAGTTGTTTGAAATAATTGATTTTCCAATGTCGGGGTTCTTTAAAATATTAGGGAATTCAAAATTGATGTTTTGGGTTGACTTAAAATAGGTCACATCAAGGGTTGACTTACACAGAACGAATTTGTGTAACTAAGAAACAAAATATGATGAAATAAAATTCCTAGATTTTAGTACAATGGTGTCTACTCAGCTAATCAATAATTTAAGAGTAAATTTAATTGGAATTTAGATTACCTATACAATACCCTGACTGAACAGACAAAAATGGGAAATAAAATGGGGAATATGGATCATTACCACTAAAATTTCCAAGAAACATGATATTTAAAAGACAATGGTGAGGGTTATATGGTTTTGATAAAATATTTGAAGAATAATTAATACAATATGGAATTTATTTATCTAAATTTTATTTGATAAAGTAATAAAATTATTCTCATCTTATTTATTAAAACAAAAATAAACATGAAATCATAAATATCATTTTAATCCTTACATGAGATAGGTAACCTTCTCACTATCAAGAATATCAAATAGTTGTAATGAAACATATGTAATAATATGACATTGAAGAAAAATATATGTACTACATGAACCTATTACAAAAGCATAAACTAAAAAATCTATTGAGGAAAAGTTATCTTTCTATGAGAAAAATTTAACAATGCCATAGATGTTCAATATTTGACTATGTCATCTATGACCAATGAACTTTTAATCAAACATGATTACAGCGATGCATATAACATGATTTCTCTCCTTCTAAATCTCTATCAAGGGATGTTGATATAAGATATATATGAAATGTACAATATTCTATTTAAATCAAATCATGTAGATTCAGTGCCAATTATTCCCCAAGTAGTCATGATTATTGGGAACATTTAATGATTGGACATATTATGGAATATTTACCTAAATGAGTTTTCAATATATATAATACTTTCCTCTCTACTATATTAATCTAGTTTTATTGTTATATATAACATGAGACATAATGTGAAGAGTATTTTAGAACATGTCACACTGATTCAAAAATTAGACAATGACATGGGTTAGGAAAAACCAATAGCCCCCATAGTGACTAAAAAAAGAAGTGAAAGGAAATGGGACTCAAGAATTATAACAAGCCTAATGTTCAAGAGAAATATCCTTCAATGAAAACAAATATCCAGATATAGGGAAAGGAAAAGGAAGACTTATATTTTAAATTTACCAATCAAGACATTAGGAAAATGAATTACACCCAGAATCAAGGGGAATTTAAATATTTATTCATTATTGAGTGTAACATATCAATATCTATGTAGTAGTTATTAGATACACTTATTGTGATCACATAAATATCCGAATATTAGAAGCATGTAGATTTTGAAAAATTTCTAGAGGAGAGTTGGATTTACATGCTTCTAATAGTTCAAGGATACGTTCTCTAGGAATTTAAAACTAACACCTTTAATTTCCAATGATATTTATATTCTTGTAAGATATTTTTATTATATAAAAACAATTAAAAAATACATTATTTATATATCATTCCTTGATACAGATGGATGTACTTTAAATATTGAAAATAAAAGTTATTTCTTTTATAAAATAAATGTATGACATGGTATTGAACAATAAGATAATAGATTTTTTGTATTAAAATAACAAACATAAGTATTTTAAACTAATAAAAACCCATTGTCACAATAATACAATAACAATGAACTATAAAATGTGTGTATTATTCATATTGATGAAAAGTGTTTTAAAATGATGTTTCAAGATGTCTGTTTATAACCCTTTGATCTAAAACCACATTAAATATGTCATGTTTGTTTACATGGAGGAATGTATAAACCACCATTCAGTAGACATTGTGAAAGGGTCATAGAGCTTCTATAATTGGTAATCATTGATATGTGTAGACCATTTCTAGTAGAATCTATAGGTGGGAATTCTTACATTATAACATTTACTGATTAAATATATATATTTATATATATATGTGTGTTTAATTTATGAGTTATATGTCTATGTACATTGATAAATTAAAATAAATTATGAATGATGTAAAAAAAAATTTGAAAGATGTCAAATAATATTCGATTAGATCGAAGTGAATAATATGTTAACTAAGAGTTTATTGAAATTAATTGGGATATTTGGATTCTATCTCAAATCAATCTTCTATACAAACCAAAGTGTAATGGAGTTAGTGAAATGGGGATCTGTACTTTTCTAGAATTTATAATGTCATCGAAGAGTCATGAATATCTTCCATTATCATTTGGGGGATATGAATTAGAAATGGGAACATGCACACTAAACCGAGTACTGACGAAAGTTGTAAATAAAATTCCCATTCATCTACGGAGTGGAATGAGACCCGTTTTATCACATACACACATATAGGATGGAAATGTGTTTTCAGGGGCTTCAATGAAAAAAAACTATCACCCCAGATCACAAATTGTATCTTTATATTATATACTAATGAAAAAAAGGTATACTACTATATGATCCCAACGAAATATAATGTGATTGTATCTATTCAAGAAATATTTCTTGAGATGGAACACATAGTCAAGGGGGTAGTGGGATCACGAATGAATTTTATGAAGTTGATAGTAATGATACACATGATTTGTTATAGGAATAGATTTTATAATTCCCATGGGAATTTCTTTTCCCTAAAACACAAGTACTTCATAGGACCACTATATAGGTAAGCTAACGAGAGAGATATGGTTTTTTAATCATCAATGATGATGAATAATTTGTGGTTCACAATAATGAACCTTTTTAATATAAATATGATATAGAGATATCAAAATATGAAATATATGAAGAGGCCATAAATTTATAGATAGATTCCACTTATCAAAATAAAGTTTAGGTTTTGGTCGATTCGCTAATTGATTTAAATTGTATTTAGTAAAAATGTGAATTCAATAGAAAACTAGTCATGGATGGTAAAATAATTACCTAGAAAGAAATCATAGTGGCTAAAAGTTCAAAAGTGTATCATGTAATTTACTATTATGAATCCTTTTATGTAGTTTCCATATTTAAATTCATTATAATTATTCTGGCTATAATAAAAACCATTACTATGGAATTTGTAATATGGATGTCAAAAATAGGTTTCCATGATGAGAAACTTCGAGACTGTATAAATATGACACAAATAAACATATTCATTTCTATGGATGATTCCAAGAGAATATGAATGTTATGGTGATCCATGTATTGATTGAAGAAAAAAATATCAGTTATGGAACATTCTGAATGACAAATCTATAAATGAATTTGGTATAATTATGAATTAATGTGAGCTAATTAATTAACAGTTAATTTATTTGGAATGTGGTCATTATCGTAGTAGTATGGGTTGATGAAAATTTAATTATTGGAAATAGAATTTCAGACATAATGTCTATTTAGGACTGGTAAAACAAGTGTTTCTCATTGACAGAATTTGGTGAACTGGCTTATATTATAGGGACTGAGATTATTTTTACAGATACAAAAGAATTGTTGGAATAAGTCAAGGTATATACATTGGAAAGATACTAATGATATTTAGTATTAAGAAATACATTATGGGATTGAATCCTTTTTCACATGGAATATATCATTCCAAGAAAATGTATGCTCAAACAAAAAATCTGAATGAAATAATGAGTACGTTCCCATATGCTTCGACGATAGAATCACTTTTTTGGACATGTTATGTAATAGATATGAAATTTCCTACCCATTTAGGATGGTTGTTAGATATATTGATGATCTAGGTGAAAATCAATGATATTATATTAGGTTTTTCTATAATTAAATGATTAGAACTATGGATATATTCATACAATATAGAAGATATGAGAATTTGGTTATCATGGGTTATACTAATGCATGTTTTTTACCAAATCAGAATGATTTGAAAGCATAGTCTAGATATGTTTTGAATATCTATAGTGTAGGTGTGATATAGAAGAGTTAAAATAATCGACATTTTTTCAATTACAGAGTGGATTTTGATTATATATCATTTTATATTGAAGGCAATGATTCCATTTGGTTAAAAAATCATTTCTCGAATCATGACATGGTTCCTAGAAGAAAATACTATCACATTGTTTGTGATAATACTACAGTATTATCTCCTAAAAATGATCCATGGTCACCCAAATTGAAAATATATACATTTGAAGTATCATCTCATGAGGTATTTATCTAAGAGATGATAATATATTTTGGAAAATTAATCAATGAAATAAAATGTGGTGGACCCTTTGAATAAATAATTATCTCTGAAATAGAATGAGTATGAAGTCATAGATAGTGGACTGAATGTCTTTATTAGTTTTCTTAAGTGAATGTGGGAGTTTGTTAGAGTCATATCCATATTAAAAACATCAGTTTAATTTATCAAAACACACACACATATATATATATATATATAGATTTTTAATATAATAAATGCCTGATCACATTATGACAATCTATAAAGTGACATAGCTTGTGGTACTATCGAAAGAGTTCTTTCCATACTGAAACTTCATAGAAATTCCCTAATATGATGCGAACTCAAAGTTCTATAATATTAATCTTAAAAATAAAACAATCATATTTTAAATGAACATTGAGTTTGATATCATATAATACATGAAACACCGATCATAAATGAACTGAAAAAATTATTATTTAATTATGGTTGTTATAACATCGATGTTAAATTGGTAGATATAAATAATATTAATAATATTATTAAATATATATATTGTAACTAAATAATAAAAATTATTGATTAATTATTAGGAAATAATTACCCTATTTTTAATAAAGTTATTTTATGTTTTAGCCTTACAATCTCTTAAAAGAATGATTTATATTACATTTTTGGGTAAATTATTATAATAAATTTTTAGAACATCTATTGTTTTTTTTAAAAATAAAATAATTTTTTATATTATTATATGAAAATTATGTAAGGGTTAATATTTTATTTTTTTTCTTAATTGGAATGATTTTCCAGTGAATAGTTAATAATACTAATTTTTATTGAAATTTTATTTTGTTTCATGAAATTACGATGTTCTATTTTATTAAACTGTATTAAAAGTAAAATTTTTCTCTTTTATTGTTGATATAATATTAGGTTCATTGGAATCAATTTTATGATATAATTTGGAATAACATCTATTGTATATATAAAATCATTTTTTAGAAGACATATTATTTTTCTAAAATACGGTTTTAACATGTTTTGTGAAATAATTTTAAAATTTATTTATACCAAATATCGTTATATAATTATATAAAATTTATTCAGTATTTTTATAGGGGATATTTAATTTTATTAAATAGTTATATTTTATTTTTGGTCAATATGAATCATAATCATGGTAAAATTTATCACCTCGGTAAAGGTTATATCAGGTAAACCTACGTTACAATTAAGTGATAAGATAATAATATTTCATCTGAATTGTTGTTGTAAAAAATATATATTACCAATATCAACATAAGCTCAAAATATGATTATTTAATTGAAACGTTTTCATTAATATGACTAATAAAATATTTAATTCAAAATATGTTTCAAATTGTCACTCTCATATATTTAAATATCTATAATGTGTCCAAATAAAGAAAAAATATTCATCTTGATGAATGTAAATTTTAGTTTTATGCATAATCATATTATCTTCATGATTTTTATTTTTTTATAATGTTTATTTATTATATAATTTCAGTAAACTATACTACAATGCTAATATAATATTTATTCGATTAATATAAAAATAAAATAAATGATATTAATAATATTAAAAGTGATATATTTCCTGTTATTTATCATGATCCATGCTATTTTTTATATTAATATGAATTATTATAGATGGGTAATTTAATTTTATTTGTAATCCAACTTTATCATGATGTATTTGATGTTAAATTAAATAAATAGTTCTAAAATTGAAAATAATGATAATTCTTTGATATAATATTTTATTAAATTATTTAAAAAATAATTAAAATATTTATATTGGAAATGGTGGATAATATATTGTTATAAATTTTACGCCTCTGCAATATATGATTCATTTTTCACCTTATGTGGTAAATTAAAAGCATTTAAGAGTAAAAAAGGCATTACCCTGGTTAATGTTAAAATATGTTAGAAAAAGATATGAACCAAAAGATAATGTTTAAAACACCACATGAACTTGTAAAAAATTTATTTCATGATTAAATTTCAAGAAAATACTACCCTATGTTAAAAACTCTATCTATTTGGATACATTTTCCATTAGAATGACTTTATTATAGGTTAATATTTTATTAAATTACAAAATTTCTCCTCACCTAAAATATAAAAGGGAATGTCATCCCTCACATACTTACTCCTCATCAATCCTTTTAGATATAAAATACCCATCCAAAATTTAATCTCAAATTCCATATCCATATTCTAGATGTGGCGGTCATCCCAAAACAAAAACCCTTGTAACTTTAATTAGATATTTCCAAGAGTTATTTTGAAGGAGATGTAGTCAACTTAACTGAACTCATTATTTTTTATTTCTTATATACCTGATCAAAATCTATTTTAATTATCATGATCTTAAAAATAAAATATATTTACCACCCTAAAATGTAATTATGATTATCAAATCATCCTTATCCACAGTGTGTCCCATAAAATTTAAATTATTTTTTATTTCAATATATTATATATCAGAATTTGGATTCTATTAATGTATATATGTGATATTTAAAAAATAATTATTGTAATGAAATTATAATATCATGTCTACCTTATTACCATCCAAACCATTAATAAACTATATTGTCACTCATGTTTACATGTGGGATACTACCTATACGAAGTGATGTGATTCATTATTAATTTCAATATTTTGTGGATGGTAATGAGGTAGGATTTGAGAAATATATTTTAATTACATTATATTATAATTATTCTTGAATGGCGAATAATTTTATCCCTTTATTTTATTCATCAGTTTAAAAATGTAAATAACATTCAATTTTATTTACATTCTACAATTTCTTTAAATGGTGTAGTTTATTTTTCTCTCTCTAAATTTTAATGGATTACTATAAATACATATATAATTATTATATCTGATTTCATAATAATTATTAAAAAAAATATATAATTAAGCATTGATAAAATCACAAATACTAAAGTTTTTCAACAAAAAAACAACTTGAAAAGAATGTAGTTGTTACATAAAATATTTAATTTTACATTTATTGTTAAATAAATGGGTGATAAAATATTTTAAGTAAGTAATATATGTTATGATATATTTAATTATGGTTCTAGAATATATGAATTATATATATATATATATATATATATATATTATACAAGAGGATCGAACACATATTAAGGTAGTAAGACCTAAGGTAAGGGTTTATTTCACAATCTTGTTAGTATTTGATACAATTTATGTTTAAGTCCCCTTTGGGGGAATATTTTTTTTAATGCATATTTTCAATAAGATGATTTAAATAAAATATCTATTACCCTTTAATGATTTAATAATTAAATTATTACCCTTTTGATATATTAAAAAATTTTATGAAGGGAATAATGTTATTGTTTCATAATATAAGTAATTTTTATCCATTTTTACGGTAGATTGAAATGAATGTTTTTAACTCATATTTCATGAAAATATTTTCTTTCTATCAGGGAAATTATTTTACAAGAATATTTCTTCATAATTTTGGAAGGGTTTTTCCATTGACAATGTTTTTCATTGTATTTTCAGAGTTTTAAAATAATTGATTTCAAAATAAAATGGGTATTTTCTTCAAGAATATTCCAATGGATTTGTGAAGTATTTTTATCTATGAAGATATAATTTATTCAATATTAATCTTTAATGAGGTTATTTTATTATGATGGACTCCACCATATTTTTATAGATGATTTACGATGACTTTTTTTTATAGAATGTATTGATATTCTGTATTCATGTTCTTACAACATGAACAATTATTGATTTTTAAGGTAGTAAATTATATTATGTTATTTATTCATATGAAGAGTGGATTAGAGTTATTATGTATGGGGTGGTTCTTATAATTTCATTGACCTTATATGAATCGGTAGGTCTTATTAGAAAAAATATCTTGTTTTTTTCATGGTTGTAACCATTTTTCTATGATCTCTAGGCATGAGGACTTGGAATTATGATTAAGTTTTGTCAGAATGAGTAATTTACCATAATTTTTATATGTATTTTATCATGCATTATATTATAACAAAGTCATTTAATGTTTTCCTTGTAATTAGTTGATAATATTTTTATATCCGTGGATATGTTATAGCTTGTGTAATTATTTATATGTCATTATTTTATTTTCAATTATTTCCTACTATATTATATATTCTTCCCTTAGATTTTGTTGTTTGAAGACCCTTACTAAGGTATGTATATTTATATTTGGTATTAGTTTATGTTTAGTAGAAACCACAGAATCATGAATTATAAAAATATAGATTAGTGGAATAAACCCTAAAACCCCTTGGAATATTCTAAATGAAACCCAGATTATGATTTTGAGATTTTTATGAATAACTTGTTAAATTTATGTTACTATTTTACCTATTATAGATATTATAATATAAGTTGTATAATTTCATGATCTAATATAATGTATGCCACTCTTTAGAAATGGCTCTTAGTGAAAGGATTGGAAATTATATCAATGTGCATAATAAAGGTAGGGATTTCCCTTTTGAAAAATATAATGAAGCTGGAGTGAGAAATATAGTTAGAATTGAGAAATTATAATTATATTTTTTATATTATTTTGTTTATAAGTAATAAACTTTCCAATATAGAGAAACATGCTGACCATATTTTCGTCTAACATTGTTAATCATATTCATGTATCAACAACCACCATTTTTTTTAATGACTACAAATCCATTTTGTTGTTGAGAAATAGATATCTTCCTTAGATAATATATATCTTATTTTGGGAATTAATGAAGGGTATATTGTTTTCAAAAAAAATTATCTTTTGAAAGGGGATGAATATCAATGGTTTTATATGATTCAAATAAATAAGGATTAGGAGAAAATAGGTTATATGGAGTGGAAATATTTTCAGTATATTTTCATAAAAAAAATATTTTCCTTATGAACATTGAGAATATATGGATAGACAATTCTTGAGTATAATAACAATGGAAGAGTAAATTGTTTCCATGTAGTAAGATAACTATACATGGTTACGCAGACATACTATAAACTATATATGTAATCAAAAGAGAATGATTAAGCCTTTAATTTATGGGATTAAGAAAATGCATTGAATATACTTGACTTAGAATATTTCTAATAAAATGAGGATATATTGTCATTTATAATCACATAATAAAGGAATTATCCAATTCTTATGTGATTGAAGAAATCAAGATAAGAACTGGATTACAAAAAAAAAGATATCTATATTATGGGAAAGAAAGATTTCCCCATATGTGACAATTGTTGAATGAAAAACCCAGGTAATTTCCTAAAAGAAATTATAATTTACATCATGTTTGGAGATAGTCACCATCAATCAAATGAATGTATGATTAAGAAATAAGTCTATAACTTTCTATATTTAAACTAAAAGTAGATGGGTCACTATGAAAAAAATTCCCCAAGAGTCAAGAGAATATACAATAGAAGAAAATAATAGATCAAGGTCAATATTATGTTATTACTACTACCAACATATAATTATTAATTGATTTATGTATTTGGATTCAATAATATTGTTTTAGAAGTATTTCCATAAATGATATTCTTATTATTAAAAACCATTACATATTTAAGGATTGTAGCATAGTAACTTTTCATTAGAGGTGTGGGAACATATGTTGAATAGTATTGATAACCTGGAAAACTGATGTTGTGGTAAAGTGGTACTTTTAGATAATAAATGACTAAGGGGTAGATAATACATAATAGTTTAGATTAAAATTGAATAAAAAACTATGATCATATTGATTACCTTGGAAATGTTTAGTGATTTTGTGAAAAAGTAATTTATGATGGATTTGGCTACAATTTTCGGTTTATAGGATATATGGAATAAGGATAATGATAATGGTGATTCAGTTTATTAGTATATGTGATCAAGGTAATCACATGTTTTTAATGTGACATTATGAACCACTTTATATTTTATATGTATAAATTTTTTATTAGTTATTTGGGTTTTTAATATTTTCATTAATATTTTGGAAGATTATTAATGTCAAATAATTTTGTAGTTTAATAATTTTAACATTGGATTCATTTTTTTGGTTAATTATAATTTATTATATTATAGAACATGTGATAACCATTTTTGGAGAAATATTAATAGTCTGGATGAGTGACTTATAGATCTTATGATTCATTAAATTTACATTAGGAAAAAAAATCATCTCAAATATATATGTCCTTGTGTTAGAGATGATGTTGTAATTGATCAAAGATAAAACAAAGATTAAGATATTCTTTATGACATGGAATGAAATCAAGTAATTTTATTTTCTTCATTGATTTATCAGTATATTTAAATATTCCCTTGACTGTAAAAAATGAGCCTTGTAATAAAAACATTACCTATTTAATTTTCCTTTTGAGAAATCAACTATCATTTAGACCCCTCCCTGTTGTACAATTTTGTGATAGCTAATTTTCTCATTAGCATGTTCTATATCACTATATTATAATACCGGGGATTAATTATTTTCTTCAATGATAACATTTTTACTACACACTTATTTTATCATATTAGTAAACCTATGTTTTTGTTAAACATCATATTTCTCTTCACCTATTTGTAATATGAAATTTTATTAACCCTTTTTATGATATGGGTATTCTAGAAACGTTTTTTCATATACCAAACCATAAATTACCAAAAAAATTATATATTTATGGATCCCAATTTATTTAATGGTTAGGGAATGTAACAACCATATATTTTAAAATAACACGATGTTTGATTGTGTATATGGAACACAATGAAGAACATAAATGAACTAGTAAATATTTTTATTTAAATACAACAATTAGAGTCTAGAATCTAAAATTAGTGAGTATAAATATTATTAGATGAATTATGAAATATATATATATATATATATATATATATATATATATGACATATCCAATGAAAAGTTATCGAGTAATTCTTAGTAAATAAGAACTTAGTTTTGAATAGATTTATTATATGATTCTATACTATTTCTTCTTTAAATAACGAGTTTATCTGTTTTTATAATTATTTATTATAATTAATTAATGAAGATTGTATATCTTTTATTTTATATATATACTATAATTTTTTAAATAAAAAATTTCAAAATATTCTAATGGACATTTTAAGATATTTCGATAAAGATAGATATTAAAAATGATTTTTTTATCAAAATTGTATCTTTTTAAATAATTTAGAATGTTTTAATCTATTTTAAAATATTATAATACTAAAATTAGTTATATTTTATTTTTTATATCTAGTAGGATTATTGGAATATACTTCATAACTATATTTGTTATAAAAAATTTAGACATGAAAATTAATTTTTCAGAAAAATATTATTTTCCTAAAAAGCAGTATCATCACATTTTTCATAATTATTTTAAAAATAACTTTTATCACTAATAGTTTTTGAATTATAAAATATTGATTCCATATTTTTAATTAAATGTTTTGTATTTAGTAAATTATTACTTTTACATTTTATTTAATATGAATAGTACATGTAGTAAAATATATCACCTTCATAATGAATATATCAGGTGAAACAAGGCTACAATTAAGTTGTAAAGTCTTAATACTTCATATTAATTATTATATAAAAAAATAAGCACCATAGGATTGAATATTAATTATTTAGTGGACACATGTAAATTAATACTACCAATAAAATACTTAATTAAATGAATTTTACAAAATGTTACTTTTGTAGTTTTAAATATCTATTATTTTTCCAGATAGAGAAAAAATAATTCTATGAACTAATATAAATTCTAGTTTTATAAATAAATACATTCTCTCCATGATGATAATTTATTTTTAATTTTTAATTGTTATATATTTAGCATAAATTCAAGGACTGTATTTATAAAAATTAATAGACAAACAAGGTAAATGATATTAAAATTTTTAAAAGTTATCCAATTTGAGTGATTTAATGTGTTACATGAATTTCTAGATTAATGTGATATATTAATTTTTTTGAAATATATTATATTCGAATGAAATTTTTTTATTCACGTATTTGATGTCAAATTAATTGAATTGGGTTAGAAATTCTCACTAATCAAAATGTACTAAAATAATATTTTTTAAATTATTTAAACATAATAAAAATATTTAATGTAAAAAATATGGCTACAATATGCTTTATAATATTTTTTCATTGACATATATGATCCATTTTCAATATAAATTTAAAATTATTAACTTTTATCATTGAAAAAATGTTATCGTGATTAATGATAATATAGGATAATTAAGGAGTTAAACCATAATATATGTTTTTAAAAAAATATAATCCTATAAAGTTCTTATTAGCGGATTTTATTTCAACCATATACTACCATAGGTTATAATACCTAGCCAATTGGACACATTTGTCTTGATAATGAAATTGTTATAATTTAATCATTAATAATATTCATAAAGTTTGCCTCACCTCAATTATAAAAGGGAGCGTCCTCTCCATTTTCTAACACTACATTGAGCCTTCTATATCAACAAAAAACTACAAAAAATAACTTATAAACTTACATATAAACATATTAATGGTTTTTAACACAAATTCCATCTCTAGGACCCATAAGAGGATATTTAATAAAGTTATTTCAAATTAGAGGTAATCTCATTTACCCATCACTTATTTTTTTACTTCCTCTTGAAATCATATAATTATATTTTATTAATCATAAAATAGTAAATTTATTATCCTAAATATAATAACATTTTATTATGGTTATTAAATCAATATTATCCACCATCATTCCCATCAAATGGGATGTGATGGTATCTCTCATGCGTATATATGGATTAATGCCTCCACATAAAGATGTAATTCATTTTTCATTAACATATTTTATAGATTGGAATTATGATGGGTTAAATTATTATATATGTTATTTATAAAAAATTCATCCTACTATAATTTTAGAATCATATATACATTTTTTCATTCTGAACCATTGAGTAATGAGAATTTCACTTGTGCATACATGTGAACAACCACCTCCATGAAGCGATCCGATTCATTTTTCAGTTACATATTACATGTATGTTCTCAGGATTTATTTCATGAATATTTATGATTTTAATTATAAAATAATTATTATAAAATGGTGAATAATTATCTACCTTTCTATTGTTCCTTGTGTCAAAAATGGAACCAATGTTGTAACACCCCGAGATTTTATGAAAAATATTCTATTAATTTCACTGATGTCTTGTGTTGTACGCTACCCCAAAATTTTCTTGTGATATACGAAATACTATATTAGCTTTTATTATATGTAAACACTATCCTTGTCTTGTGTTGCACGCAATAGAATCCTTCCTCGATAGCTTGCGTTGTACGTAATACTGAGTTTCTCTAAACTACGATATGTAATTAAAATATTATATAAACTAGCCATTAGGAATATTAATACCCAATTTTCGAAATTTTATTAATTTTATCTTTCAAAATGGACATCATTTTTTGATTCAGAATATTGAAATTATCCTAGGGTGAATATTTGGTATTTTTCTAAAAACATTCAATTTTTTATGAATAGTGAAAACACCGAGTTATTGTTTAAAACTGACTTTTTATTTATATAATCATTTATTTTATTTAAATTTATTTTAGGTCAAAATAAATACATAATACCTATATCAGTTCAATGTAATTCATTGGAGTCATTTTATTATAATTTTAGATATATAAATATTTTATTGAACTTTTTACCATCTTTAACCCACCTCCTAGGAGCCTTTGCAAATTCACATAAAACATAATTTTACCAATTCTGTGAGTCAAATTCCAAAAATCTGAGGGACACGGTTGATATCAATAAGTATAATGTTGTTCAATAAGATAAAAATATTTTTTGGGGAATAGTATCTTTTTACTTTTATTTACCACAGTTAAGATTATATAGGGTAATTAAGGTTAAAAATGATATTATTATTACCCTAAAATATGTACTAATTATATTGAATACGTTTAATTCGACCAAAAAAAACCTTAGGTATAAAATATGACCATCTAGGTCCACTTGGATTAGATTAGGACATTTATTATTATTTAATTCAAGGAAGAGTTAAAAGAGATAAAATCAAAATTTAATAAGTGAAACATTTTTAATATAGTGTTATACATAAGATAAATTTTACAGAAATATTAATTAGAAAGATAAAAATATTCCCTACATAATGTTATTTTATTTATATTTTTTAGACATTAAATAATTTAATTTATTTATGACATAATGATGATGCTGTAATTACCTTTTTAATGGAATATTAACATATTTGATATTATAAATACCCAAATAAATTTAATTTGAGAGTTTTTATGAATATAACTAATTTTATAGGTTAATATAACATATTAGGGTTGGTTAGATTAATTGTTTTCGAATTAATAATGCTGTTATAAATTTAGAAAAAACCAAAAACCATATATTGTCAAAATTGACATAAAAGAGTTTTTAAAACAAATATTATATTATAAATTGATATAATCGGCCCAAAAATATAAATTTATTCCAAAGTCCTTATATAATAATATATATGATATTAATGAACCAATTTGGGTTCTATTGGTAGTTTATAGTAATTTTATTAACCATATAGTGCAAGAATACAAGAAGACACAGTAAAAGTTAAATTATTTAACTTAGAAGTAAATCTAAATGATAAGGTTAAAATGGTAACCTAAACTTGTCTAAAACCAATTTTTTGAGATGCGTTCGACCAATACCCAACCTATTCTTTAAATAAGTATCTTTTGAGCCATTATTAACCGAATAAGAATTTATTATAAAATTATATTTTATGTTTTTCTAAAGGTGCCCCTCAACTCTATTTTAAAAGTGAACTCCCCCTACTCTATAATAAAATTTTAAAAAGCCATTATGATCGGCCAATAACTACCCATATACCCTATCAACTATCTTACCTTTATCCTAGAGTCCTTACTTTAGTAAAAAATCCAACCTAAGGAGCCATTTTCATCAAATCAAAAGGAAGAACTTCCACTTCCTCCTTGTTTGATGTTTACATTCTAAAATAATAACTCCAGTATCTTCTATATATTGTGATTTTATTATAAAAATTTCAAATCCATATTAGTTATTTTATCCATTTTATGAATGAAAAAGTCACCACCCATGCGTACGTATGGCTTACCGTCTCCATGTCGTGGTGTAGTTTGTTATTCAAACATTTCATCACTTGGATGGTTATGATAATAAGTATAAATGATATAAATAATAAATATAACATTATTATGATTCATTATATATTATATATAATCCAATTATGTGTGATTTTAATACCAAAAGAATGATATTGTCGCTCATGCTTATGTACGGACTACCGTCTCCACGAATGCGATGAGATTCATTCTCCATGTTAACCATTCCAAAATGATTATAAAGTGTGTATATATATAAATAAGGATTAAATTTATGACATAATAATGCTATGGGATTTATATATATATGTACTATACTTACATCCATTCAATTCAATAAGGAAATGAAAATAGCATTCATGCATACGTACGGTCTACCGTCTCCATGAACGGTGTGTTTCATTTAAATTATATATCTATTATATACATATATATCAGAAATATATATGATATATAAATCATGTTTTATATTCTTGAAGTAATTATATCATGATATAATTAATAAAAAATCAATAAAAACAAGTCCAGACACATACAATCACTGATACGATTGTACCCAAACCACTACTTTAACGTGGAATTGTCAAATGCATGGATAATATAAAGTCATAAGTGAATAATATATTAAATCATAATTATTATTATGGTTTTTTACAAGTTAATAATATGTTTAAACCCACTATACAATAGTGTCAGAATGATACAAAAGAAATTGAACATAAGGTAAGGGATAATCACACAATCTCATTTTTATCCGTGATTGTTTATACTTTAGAATTTACTAGGGCATATTTATCATCCACACCCATGTTTCCCCAATATTTAATATTATTTATATGCACCTAAATTTTTTTAAAACTAATTTTACATATTGGTTAATTTTTAGTAAAATATATGAATGGAATATTTTGTCATTTTCAGTTTGAGATACTTTTTGACTTTTTCGGCCAAAGTACGAAAAGAATGTTTTTTACTTATACAACATGAATGGATTTTTATGATTTCATAGAACATTTTTTCCACGAATATTCCTTTACAAGTTTTCATGTTTAATTTTAATTAACGTCTTTTAGTTTAGAATTTTATGACATGTTACGAAAGGAAAAATGTGTTTGAAGTAGAATGGATATTTTTCTAAAGAATGGAGTTCAAGTGTTCTATCAAAATAATTTTCCATCTAAGATAATTTAGGGTTATGTTTCTATCCATATTTTTTCATTGATTTTATTATGTTATTATGGAATTATTTTTATGAAGTCATTTTATCTTATATGGATTATGTTATGATGGCATGATGTTTAGGAATCCCATTTTTATTACATGGGTTATGCTATGATATATGATTTATGATTTTGTGGAACACATAAGAATGGTTTAATTATGTGATGTGTGGGACCTATATCACCCTCCAATACATTGGCTAATGATTTATATCTCATGAGATAGACATGACTAGAACGAAAACTAAAATATGGTTCAGTAATATAGGGCTGGAACAGTAAGTAAACCCGGTTCAGTAATTGACTTTGTCCACTATGATGGTCTTGGAAGAAATGTCTTGGCTACTATCGAAATCATAACAAGTGCTTAATGGTTTTCAACAATTACATTTTTTATCCCCATTCTATTTTATCATGTTTTATGTTCCATTATGATCTATACCTTACGTGCTGCCATGATTTATTTCACAACTCAATATTTTGATGTTTAAACATTATGTTCATGTTCAAATATATATGGTTTACTTTATTTTATCCATCCTTAACATTATTGAGCATTTTAGATCACCCGTTTTATGTTTTCTTTTCCCCAGTATATATAGAAATGTTTTAGGTTAGAAAACAAAAGGGTAAGATCTTTATGGGAGATGTTGAAGATCTTTCACCATGATAAGAAGATTATATACCATGTTTCCAAGGTCACTAAACTGTTATGGTACTTGGGTGTCTATTTTTGTTGTGTATTATGTATTTTGCAAAGTAATGTAATGTCTATGTACATCACGTATGGGTCTCAATAGTTTGTATCAGAGGGAAGGCATAGTTAACCTTTGGAAACTATGATCCAAAATTTTATTGAGATTCCTATAGATATTTCTAAGGTAGTCTAGGGATTTACCTAAGGTTATGTATAAGTATAGGTTACAATCCTAGAATTATGATAATGATCATGAATAATCTAGGATTAAGCCTATGATGGTAGAGACTGAATGTACTCCCCTTGATTATTTTGTTTCCCTAACATGATTTTTGCCTCTCACACTATTATTTTTGGGTTTTAGAAAATTGTTGGACACCGGATGATTCATGTTAATGGTGAATATGATGGACAATGGAATGATATTCTTCTTGATCAAACAAATAAAATTGGATTTGGAAGGCAAAACATCATTATCATGCCTAATCAGAAATCTCATAAAATGACCAATAATCTCAATTTTGGTATGTTTCCTGACTCAATTAATAAGTGAAAGAAGGAGTTTCATGATGATCATAGAGGAAAGAAAGTTCAATTTTTCTCATGGAAATCATGTCGGAAGAGACATCAAGGATAATGTTTCAAAGGAACTGGAAGATGCCTTGGCTGTGGAAAAGAAGGACACAAATCCAGTAATTGTAATGGAAAAGGTTCTATTAACACCATGGACAAGGATAATGGTATTTCTAAGGCATTAAAAATGGTTAAATATTTTAAATTTGTAATGTATAGGAATTATGAAAACCAATTCCCTAAGGGAAAGTCTCATGAAGAGAATCATTATGGTCTTATGGGTTGTATTTATATTGATGATTATGAAGAGACTACAAATGAAATGTGAGACAAAAGAATTATTGAATCTTGGTCAGTGGTTTAAGAATGTAGTGGAATGATGTTGTATAGGTAATGGTACTATGGAATAAAGACAGATTTATGGATTATTACACTATTGTTTTCCCTAATTTATTTGAATGTATATGATGAATACTACCGGTAACCATGAATGGTTATTCATATATTTTTGGAAAGAAGATGATATGTTCATAATGAAAGGATAAGAAGAAAATAATATGTTTGATTATATTAATGAGCTCATGAATGATATAAGGACAAAGTGATATCATATTTTGAGTAAATAGAATTATTGGAATTTTGGTATGTGGAAAGATTTATCTTTTGACAGAATTGATGTTTTCACTAAAGTTCAATGGGTATTCATTTTTTAAGAGAATACATGATTAAGGTATTCACATGTTTGGAATGTAACCAAAAACAAGATATATCTTATGATAAATGGGGGACAAATGAAATAATTCACATGATCGATAGATGAAATTTCTAGTAATTAGACAGAAGTATTTTTGATAAGCCTAATGGTTGGAAAGGATTAAGTTGGACATTAGATAGTATTGTTTAAGGATATATCTTTTTCGATATTATTGCCGAAATTTTATAATAGTATAGTTTTAGAAAAAGGACAACCTGAAGGACTGGAGACAACCCTTCGAGTCGAGAAAGGATGCGGGATTCAAACCCACAACCGAACTGTGACATGCCTTTATCACCTACCACTGGACAACCTGAAGTCCCTGATTAGTATAAATTTGTTTTAATTTATTCAGTTGTATGACAGATGAAGTATAAGTCCATTTTTGGAACTATATATGATTAATCTCACCATAGATGGACTCATTTATATAACTAGTGTTTAACTTATGTTTGAGATTGATGTAATGACCTATCATTCTATCGCATGATCCACTAACACTTCATGGTAGAGAAATTTAACTTCATTTCCTTATAGATGAAGTGGAAATTGTTCAAGGCACGAACAACAGTGGGATTGTACCAAAATCAAGTAAGTATTTATTTTAATACAAAAATTCTTCAACATTAGGGAAATGATCATGAAAACCAAAAATGTTGTCCTCTTTTCCTCATATCTAATGAATTAGATCATACCTTAGATAATAACAAATTTATGACTTTTTGATTTTTGGATTTGTCATAGCCATGTTCTCTACCACTCTCCATCGGAACATGATGGTTATATTTCTCTTCCATATCCATATTTTCACCTATGTTATCCTATATGTAAAACCAGTGAAGAGAAAATTTGGGTAACCATTATATTTCATACATTAGTTTTTAAAGTTATGTTTTTGTATTCCTTTTTACAATGTGGGTTCTTAATAATGAAAATTTCAAGTAGTAAACCATTTATAATCCTGACAAATTTCGAGGGTGAAATTCATTTTAATGGGGGTAGAATGTAACACCCTGAGATTTTATGAAAAATATTCTTTTAATTTCATTGTTGTCCTGTTTTGTATGCTACACCAAAAAATTCTTTTGCTATATGAAACACAATATTATCTTGTATTATACACAACCACTATTCTAGGATTTTGTTGCACGTAAGAGAATCCTTCCTCGATAGCTTGCGTTCTACGGAATACCAAGTTTCGCTAAACAATGATATGTTATTAAAATATTATATAAACTAGCCGTTATGAATAGTAATACCCACCTTTTTGAAATTTTATAAATTTTATCTTTTAAAATTGTCTTCATTTTTGGATTCAGAATATCAAAATTAGCCTCAGGTGAGTTTTTGGTATTTTTTTGGAAACTTTCAATTTTTGATGAAGGGTGAAAACACTAAGTAATTGGTTAAAACTGACATTTTTTTAAAATAATAATTTATTTTATTTAAAATTGTTTTAGGTCAAAATAGATACATAATACCTCTATAATTTCAATGTAATTCATTGGAGTAATTTTATAATAATTTTAGAAATATAAAAATGTTATTGAACTTTTTACCATATTTTACCCACCTCCTAAGAGAATTTGCATATTTTACATAAAACATAATTTTAATGCTTCTGTGAGTTGAATATCCAAAACCCAAGAGACATGGTTAATATCAGTTAGTAAAATGTGGTTCAATAAGGTAAAAATAATTTTTGGTGAATAGTAACTTTTGAGTTTTATTTACCACGGTTAAAAGTAAACAGGGTAATTAGGGGTAAAAATTTTATTATTATTACCCTAAAATATGCCCTAATTCTATTGGATAAGTTTAATTAGACCAAAAAAAACCTTAGGAATAAAATATGACCATTTAGGTCTACTTGTATTAGATTAGGACATTTATTATTATTTAATTCAAAGAAGAGTTAAAAGAGTTAAAATCAATGTTTAATAAGTAAAACATTTTTAATATAGAGTTATACATAAGATAAATTAGACTATAATTATTAATTATAAATCTAAAAATATTACTTATATATTAGAATTTTATTTAATTTTTTTAGACATTAAATTATTTAATATATTTATGACACAACGATGATGCAATAATTACCTTATTAATGAAATATTAACATAATTGATATTATAAATACCCAAATAAATGTAATTTGAGACGCTTTATGAATTAAAAAAAAATTCTATAGGTTAATATAACATATTAGGGTTGGTTATACGAATTTTTTTCGAAGTAATAATGCTGTTATGAATTTAGAAAAAACAAAATAACAAATATTTTCAAAATTGACATAAAAGAGTTTTTAAAAAAAATATTATATTATTAATTGATATAATGATCTTTAAAATCTAACGTTTGGTCAAAAGACTTATATAATAATATATCTAACATTAATGAACCAATTGGAGTTCGATTGGTAGTTTATAGTATGTTTATTAACCATACAGTGTAAGAATACAAGAAGACACGGTAAAAGTTAAATTATTTAACTTAGAGTTAAATCTAAATTATATGGTTAAAATGTAAACCTAAACTTGTCTAAAACCTATTTTTTGAGTGTATTTAGACCCATACCCACCCAATAATATAAATAAGTCACTTTGGAGCCATTATAAACCGAATATGAATTTACTATAAAATAATATTTTATGTTTTTCATAAGGTACCCCTCACCTCTCTTATAAAAGGTAACTCACCCTTCTATCTAATACACACCTCCAAAGGTATTTTTGTCAGAAAAAACATATCCAACTACCCTTTTAACTACCCTATATTAATCCTAGATGCCTTCCTTTATTAATAAAGTCATCCTAAGGATCCCTTTTGATCAAATCAAAATGAAGAACCCGAAGTAGAGGTAAATATCTCACCACCTATTTCAAGTTCCTTTCTTATTCCACATCCTCCTTATTTGTTGTTTACATTATAAAATAATAAATGCAGTATTTTATATATACTATGATGTTATTATATAAATGGTACAACTATATTAGTTATTTTATCCATCATACGAATGAGAAAGTCACCACACCTGCGAACGTACGGCTTACCGTCTCCACGTCGTGGTGTAGTTTGTTATTCAAAAATTTCATCATTTGGATGTGTATGATAATAAATAAAAATGATATAAATAATAAATATAACATTATTATGATTCTTTATATATGATATAACATCCAAATATATACGATTTTAATATAAAAAGAATGATACTGTCGCCAGTGCGTATGTAGGGACTACCATCTCCACGAACGCGATGAGATTCATTCTCCATGTTAACCATTCCCCAACGATTATAAATAATATATATAATAAATAATGATTAAATTTATGAAAAAATAATGCAAAGGGATATATATATATATATATATATTTACTCTACTTACTTCCATTCAATTCAATAAGGAAATGAAAACAACATTCATGCGTATGTACGGTCTACCGTCTCCACGAACAGTGTGTTTCATTTAATTTATCTATCAATTATATACATTTTTATCCTGAATATATATGACATATAAATAACTTTTAAATTATGGATGTAAGTATATCATTATATAAGAAATAATAAAATCATGAACAACAATTCCAAACACATACGATAACTGATACGATTTTACCCAAACCACTGATTTAACGTGGAATTGTCAAATGCATGGGTAATATAAAGACATAAGTGAATAATATATAAAATCATAAATATTATTATGGTTTTATTACAAGTTAATAATATGTTTAAACCAACTATATAGTAGTCCTTGAAACATATAGATTAAATTGGACATAAGGTAAGGGAAAATCTCATAATCTCATTTTTATCCGAGATTGTTTATACTTCAGAATTTACTGGGGAATATTTATCATACACATCCATGTTTCATCAATATGTAATATTTTTTATATCCTTATAAAATAGTTTAAATATTATTTTACCTATTAGTGAATTTTTAGTAAAATATATGAAAGGATACTTTTATCGTTTTCAGTATGAGATAATTTTTGACTTTTCTTGACAAAGTACAAGAAGAATGTTTTTTAACATATATGGCATGAATGGATTTTTATGATTTCATAGAACATTATTTCCATGAAGATTACTTTACAGGTTTTCATGTTTACTTTTAATTAACTTCTTTTAGTTTAAAATTGTTTGAAATTTTATGAAAGGAAAAATGTTCTTAAGTAGAAATGATATTTTCCTCATGAATGGAGTTCAAGTGTTCTATCAAAATTATTTTACATATAAGATAATATAGGGTAATGTTTCTATCCCTATTTTTACATTTATTTGATTATGTTATCATGGAATTATTTTTATGAAGTCCTTTTATTTTTATGTATTATGTTATGATAGCATGATGTTTAGGAATCCCATCTGTATTACATGGGTTATGCTATGATATATGATTTATGATTTTGTGGCACACATAAGAATGGTTTAATTATGAGATGGGTGGGAAATATATCTCCCTCCAATTCATTGGGTAAATAATTATATCTCATGAGATAGACTTGTCTAGAACAACAAGTAAAATACGATTCATTAATACAGGGTCGGAACAGCAAGTATCCAATGTTTAGTAACGGAATTTGTCCACAATGATAGACATGGGAGCAATGCCATGGCTACTATAGAAATAATAACATGTGATTAATGGTTTTCCACAATTAAATGTTTTATCCCGATGATATTTTATCCTTATTTTTGTTACTTTATGATCTATGCCTTACGTACTGCCAAGTTTTATTTCAAAACTCAATATTTGGATGTTTAATTATTATGTTCATGTTAAATATATATGGTTTTCTTTATTTTCCCTATGCTTAACCTTACTACGAATTTGATCTCACCCATTTATTATGTTTTCTTTTCCACAGGATATAAAGAATGTATAGAGGTAAGAAAACAAAAGGGGAAGCTCTTTGTGGGAGATGATGATGATCTTTCACCAGGATTTAAAGATTATGTACCATGTTTCCAAAGAAGCTAAACTATTACGGTCCGTGGGTTTCTGTTTTTTTATGTATTAAGTAATCCAAAAAAGTAATGTAATTTCCATTTAAATCAAGTGTGGGTCTCTACAAATGTTCATGCATACGAAATTTCTGTCATCTATATGAATGGTGTAGTTCATTTTTTTAAATCATACTTTTATGAATTACTATAAAAACATATATTATAAATATATATGAAATTTATATCACTATTTACATTCACTATGTGATAACACATTGATTAAATTATGAATATGGAAATTAAAAAACCAAAAAATAAATGAAAAATGAAGAAGTTATTACATGAAATATTGGATTTGAAATATAATTGTTAATAAAATGTTTCTACCAGATTATAATATAGGATAGAAATATGAATGTAGATTCTCAATACAAAAGAGGGGGTGAATTGTATACAAAACAAAATTGGAAACTTTAAATTTTTTATTAGACTTTTGTTTTTATGATTAAGGAAAACTATGTTTAACAAAGTTAAGCAAGTTAAATTCAAAAGACCTGTTAGTTCCACAAAATTTCAAGGTTATGGAAATATGGTTTCAGAAATGAATCTTATGAAAAGTTTACAAGGAAAATTATTCTACCTTAAATCATATATAATCTTAATTATCAGAGTATAAAAAAGTACAAGGAAGTATAAGATTGTTATAATTTCCTTATTAATAAAAATATAGCGGAAAATAAACATGAAACAAAAAAAAGTAACAAAAGTATGAAATATTTAAACCTGATAGTTGGGTATCCAAAAAACTTGGATATAGGTCCCTTGATATATATTTTAAATAATTTCTCTCTTCCCCACACCAGGGTAAGCCCTTGATTGGAATATAGGAATATGTCTTTCTATCCATACAAGCCCTTGAACTTCAAGGTAGTCAGTACCTTTGTCTTCCTTATCATGGATTTCCTAGAACTTTAAGTTATTCAGCACCTTGGTCTTGGTATCCTTGGGAGCTCTCGATTGTACACAACAACAATCGGAGTCACACAAATCAATCTGAAGAAGATGTTCAGTACACAAAAATCATGAGAGTATCTATCTCTAAAAATTACTTCCACAGCATGTAATATCTAGTGATCAAATGATATAGAACTGATAATGAGATTGTTAAAATGATCTCCTATTTATTGGACAATCCCCAAAGTTTGGATACCTCCACCAATGATCATATATACCTTAAATATCAAAGGGACCTATACACGTGTCACGCAACAAACGGTTTGTTAGAAACAGATTGTATAACTTCGTTTTATAAATAAAACATGGGTAAGCAGAAAAATGGTTTCTTAACCAAACATTTTTTTGGAGACTATGGAAAAATAAGGTTTGGAGTCTAACAAAATAAGCATTCAGATTCTATATTACATAGATATTCAGAATATATTTTTCATGGAATTCAGAGTTAGAATTCTATAGACTTTGGAGTCTGAATTATGATGAATTAGGAATATTAAATATGAGGAAATATGAGTCTGAATTCTAATAAAATTGGATTCTGAATTTTATAGAATTCAGATTCTGAATTTCAGAGAATTGAGAGTCTGAATTTCAGAGAATTCGAAGTCTGAATTTCAAAGATTTCGGCGTCTGAATTTCAGAGAATTCAGAGTCTGAATTTCAGATCCTGAAAACAGAATACTCTATATCTATGTATTTATAGGATTATGAGGTTTTAGATATGAAACTTAATTTTACTCTTTCAAGTAAAATTAGTTAGATTTAGATAAACTATAACATGAACAATAAAAACAATGGTAAGGAGAAACATTCCATGGGGAATGAACATTTTCCTTATTAAGATAAATCTTATGTGAAATAAAATTTTCCTTGAGATAGAGTCTTTGTTATTTTCAAAACATAATGGAACAGAAATGTCATATGGAAAACTAATTGACTCAACAATATCCCCCTTTTTGGAAAGTAGAAGTATCCTTACAAAAAAATAATACAAAGACTTAATAATTATATGGACTTGTAAATAAAAACTTATCTCCCTTTACCTATGTATCATAATGAATACAGATAACTCCCCCTTAAGTTTTTAAATCCCTTAAAACCATATTATTTATTTCCTGAATGATATTATACATTTTTATGCATACAAAAATCTTCATGATAAAAAACTCCCCCTTATATGAACTCACCCTTACGAAGGGAAATGTCTTCGTTAATTAGTACTATTTTTAACATTCCTTTCTCCCCCTTTGTGATTGTCAAAAAGTAATAAAGGTAATGGAAAAGAAAATATAGTACCTGAAATATTAGTACTAAACAACCAAGAATAGAGAGAAACCAAATATTTCCTTAAGATAGAAAAAATTTGTACAAGAATGAATGACAATAAAATATTGAAAAATGAAAATCATCGTTCTTTCTCCTTCAGAATGAGTTTCTTCATAATGATTTTTAGCTTCTTTATCTCCTTGTAATACTCCTCTACAGGTTTTCCCAGGTGATCCTGATCTTTAGTTTTCTTCTATAAGGCTTTAATTTTCTCTTCCTGAGACTTAAGACAGTCTTCTTGAGATTTCAACAATTCTTCTTGCATAACCAGGTTCTCCTCAAACTCAATTATGAGATCTCTTTCCCTCTTCCAATTCATGGTCATAGAATTATGTTTTCCATTCAGATCCTTAACTTATTGCTTCCTCGTAGTCCGTTCAAGACATAACATTTCTTCAAAACTATTAGTAAGATCCATGATCTTCACTTATTCGGTGTCAAATGCATATTTGACATTATCATGAAATTCATCAATGATTCTCATTTCTTGTATTATTTTCTTTGACCAGCTTGTGATCTTCTTGAGAGATCTTTAATGAGCCTCATAACCAATGATAAATGATTTGAAATCTAACTCAAGAATGACACATTTATCCATATCCATGGAGACTGAATCTAATTTTTGATTAATCGTATGCTAAAGCATCTGAAATATTGAGTCTATACTAGGGAATAAAGGAATAGTACCAAGCAGAATTTTTAATGACTGAACGAAAAAATAATGTCCAAGAGAGGACTATTCTGAATTCGATACTTTGGTTGGTGAGGATTATTTTTCTATCGTAGCAGCCTTCTTCTTCAACAAAACACCAATTTGTTTCTTTGTCACCATAGATTTACTAGGTGTATCAAGTACCACATGTTTTGTTTATCAACTCTCAGAATGATTTCTTCTTGTTTAGGTGATTCATGTTCACTATCTCATAACTGAACAATATTATCTTCATCAACTTCTACTTTCTCGGCATCAGCCACATGATATTCTGGATGAATGAAATAATGATTGCTACTTTCATAATATGTTGGATTATTTACTTCTTCATATCCTATCTCTTCATTCTCTAGAGTAGAATGTTTTTAATATTCGACTCTAGATGTCCGAATTGAGAGATTCGTATAAGGACTCTCCTTTTCATGATAATCCTCTACTTGCCTTATCATATCCTTAGTGTTCCCACTTTCTTCTTCTTCTTCTTCTTCTTATTCATCAAATTCTTCTTTATGATGTGATTCTAGAATCACCACATTCATTCTCGGAGTTTCTGGTAACAATTCTACTAAAAAAGATTCTCGTACTAAAATTTTTTCAGATGCTTTCTCAATATCTTTGAGAAGAGATTATAATATCTTGGCTTCAGAAATTTTATTCTTTTAGTTCTTCACTTTCTCTTATTTCTCAATATCTTCAGCAGCCTTCATTTTAAGGCTTTTTCTCCAAAAAGATCCAAACCAAAACGTAGCTCACCTGCCTTTTGTTCTTTCTATCCTTTCTCCACTTAGCAACCACTTCATCAGTGTCAGTCATTTTCTTCATATGTTTTAGGGATGAAGATTGAGTTTCCTTAGCCATAGATGTTTTTCCTTTATCTTCTGGTTCCTTGATCTTCCATTTCTTTCCACTATTTTTATAGGTTCAGCCACCTCCTATTTATTTGAAAGTGCATTAACTTATTCTTATGATAAATCATAAAATTTTCCGTATTCACTGAAAAAACCAATCTTTATCTTCATTAGACTATCATAAATCAGAATAATCACCTTTTAATTTCTTGGCATGGAACATCAAGGAATCTTAAATGATTTGAAGACAAATGACAATAATTTTTTATAGAATGGTTGGATACATGATAATATGATACATCAAATTTCCATTCATGATATTTTCAATCATAACCAGGACATAAATGACCAAGTTTATGTTTCGTAGGTTCAATAGGAAATCCAAAATGTAGATTTCACTCTTCTTCATAGCATCCATATCTCATTTTCTAGGTATACCAAAACCATGAACCCATAGTTCATGTATCCATAAATTGGTAGCTAGATGAAAAATTTTTGGAGTCTTCACCTCTGAAATACCGAGACAAGGTAGGGCCTTTTCCTTGTCAAAATATCCAACTTCATCAGGTAATTTGTGTGAGAAGAAATCTACAATTCCTTCATAAGGAATACCAAAAAACATACTTCCTTGATATAAAAATGGGAGTAGGTATTCCTATATCTCTTTAAAGAAAATATATCTCTCCCTTTTTCACTAAAAAATCTAATAGTCTCATAGAACTCAACCAGCAATTTCAGATACACAAGATCCTGTGCCTTCGACTTTGAAATACAAAGGTTCTCCCAGCAATTCTACTTAATATTCTTGGAAATGAAAGAATCATATTTGGAAATAAACTTCAGATCATGTAACATATTCTGGTAGATTTTCAATTATTTTATTTCCATTATTGATGAAATTTCTTTCTGATGACAAGATTGAACATACATTTAGAGGTGAGAAATACTAGACATTCAGAACGACCTTAAGTATAGGGACATAACTTCAGTACACCAAATCTTGAAAATCCAATGTGGGACAACCATTAGGGAAGCTTTATATAGGTTTTTGGGGTGATGGTTCAGCTTCCATATATGACCTAATGGCTGAAAACATTGTGATTAGATCTGATGTTTGAGGTGATAACCAAAGAATATTTTTGATAGGTTCTGATCTTTTGTGGTTTCTAAGATAAACTATCGGGTTTATGAAAAAGATGAATCTGAAAAACATTATAACAAAATAAAAATACCAACATGTAAAATATGGTTAAAAAATTTAGGAAAGGAAACATAACATTCAGATTTTATATGAATATTATTCGCAATGAGAGAAATTCTTCTTGAAGAAATTTAGATTCTAAAAGAATGATTATGAAAAATTTTAGATTATGAAAAATTTAGACTATGAAAAACATAGACTACAAAAACATTAGAGAAAGGAAAATTTTATACTACAAAAAAATTTAGGCTATAAAAATTTTAGACTAATAAAAATATATAATATGAAAAATTTAGACTACAAACAAATTTAGAGTATGAAAAATTTTATATTACAAAAAATTTATTCTATGAAACATTTAGACTATGAAAAAAAATTAGAAAACTATGAAGAAAATGTATTCCCCTTATAGAGACGAGTTTCTTACAGTAATGATATAGATCTAAAAAATAAGTTAATAATGTATATTACCTTATGGTTATCATTAAAAAATTATATTTAATGTATTCAACTTAATCAGAGGGTAATTATTTTGTGAAAATACGAGCAAGTTGATCTTCTGTTCTAATAAATTGAAGAATGATACCTCTATTTTGTGAATGATACTGAAGAAAGTGATGCCTAATATATATGTGTTTTTCATGAGAGTGATATGTGTACTTTTTTCTTAAGTCAATGGAATAAGTATTATCACACAAAAACTGTGTTTGGGTAAACTAATATTATTGTCTCTGTGTGTCTATTTCATGCATAACACTTGAGCACAACAACTTCTTGCTGCTACATATTCAGCCCTCATAGTGGAAAGTGCTCTTGAGTTTTTCTTTTTTCATGAACAAGAAACTAATGAATCTCTTAAGAATTTAAATATTCCAGATGTACTTTTCCTATCGATTCTACATCAACCAATGTCAGCATCTTAAAAACTCGTAAAAACAAAATTATTTCTAGAAGTATAAAAGGGTCTTGAATCCATTGTTCCCTTTATGTAGGGAATTTTTTTTCACTGCCTTTAAATGAGGTTCCTTAGGATTGGATTGAAATATTTCACATAAATATAATGAAAACATTATGTTTGGATGACTAGATGTTATGTAAAGTAGACTTCCTATCATACCTCTAAAAGATGTTTGATCTACAAGTTTCCCAGCTTCATCAAGATCAAGAGTATTTGAGGTACCGATTGGAGTACTTATACTCTTAGTGTTTTCATATCCATACTATTTAAAAACATCATTAATATACTCATGTTGATATATATAAGTTCTCTTTGGTTTTTGAGAAGTTTGAAATCCAAGGAAAAATATTAACTCACCCATCATACTCATTACAAAATCATATTTCATTAGATTATCAAATGAATTAGTTAAATATTTATGATTTAAACCAAATATAATTTTATCAGCGTAAATTTGAACAATCAATTTTTTTTTCATATATTTTATTATAAAAAGGGTTGGATCTACATTTCCCATAACATATTTATTTGGAAAAAAATTCTTGTATGTCTATCATACCAGGATCTAGGAGCTTTTTTAAGTCTATATAAAGCTTTGATAAGTTTGAAAACATGTTTAGGATGTTTTATGTCTTCAAAACCAGGTTATCGTTAAAAAAAACATTCTATTGAACATAACCATTAAGGAGAGAAAATTAAATTCAATTAAAAAAAGTTTTAAAATAATGAATAATTCTAAGTTATTTAAAATAAGAATACATTCTAGTTTAGATACTGGAGCATAGGTTTCAAATAGTATGTTCATTCTTGTTGATTATATAATAATAAACTAATCTAGCTTTATTTCCTACTATGATTAAATTTCTATCACATTTATTTCTAATGAAACAATTTCCTCTGATAATAAATGTTTCCATAGGTATTTCAACCAAGTTCCATAATTTATTCCTTTAGAATTCATTTAGCTCATTTTGAATGACTTTAATCCAATCATCATCACATAAAGATTCATCAATTGTTTTAGGTTCTAATTGGGAAAGAGATGCTAGATGTTCTACTTTATTCTTTATGAATCTTCTAGTCCTTACATGTTGATATAAATCACAAATAAAACTACCATTGGGATGATTATTCTGGAACAACTAATTAGGGTTTTGTAAAATTGGTCTATCAACTTATGGTAGAATGTGTTCTAGGGTAAATGACTCTGAATCATTTTCCTAAACATTTTCTGTATCAGAAGGATCTTTTATCAAGGGTTGAAAACAGTTTCTGAAAACACATCCAATGATGTAGGTTGAGGTTTTTTAAAATCAAAAGGATCAGTTTCATAAAATTTGACATGTACTCTTTCTTCAATAGTACAAGTATGTTTTATTAAAAACACTATAAGACTTAAATGTTGTGGAGTAGCCTAAGAAAATTACTTCATCATATTTTTGTGATAATTTATTAAAATTGTCTTTAGTATCTATAATGAATACTTTGAAACCAAATACCATAAAGTAGGAATGTTTAGGGTTTCTACCATTCTATAACTCATAAAGGGTTTTGTTAAGAAAGAGTCAAATCAAAACACAATTTATAGTATAACAATATGTACTTATAGCTTTAGACCAAAAATTTTAGCTATTGAATATTCACTCAACATGGTTCTAGTTATCTCTTGAATAATTATATTTCTTCATACACCAACACCATTCTGTTGAGGAGTTCTTGGTGCTGAGAAGTTATGAGTAAAACTCTTTCTACTAATTTTTTTTTTAAAATCCTAATTTTGAAATTCTAATCAATGATCACTATGAATACTTATCAATGGAAGGATTTTTATATTTTTAACTTGGGATCTAAAACATTTGAAATAATAAAAAGCTTCATATTTCTTTTCTAGAATATAGACCAATGTAAATCAAGTGTAATCATCAACTAAGGAAAATAAATAATATTTTCCTCAAATACTTCCTATTTGTGTTGGGCCAAAAAGATCCATATGCACCAACTGTAATGCATCAGTAGTTGAGACTTTACAAATTGATTTAAAGCTTGATTTATGTTTCTTTCCATGTTGACAAGGATCACATACTTTTGAATAATCAATCCTAAGCTCTGTTAGATCCTTAATAAGTCATTTATTTGAGAGTTTTCATAGGTTCATAAGGTTATAATGTCCAAATCTTCCATGAAATAACCAAGAACGATCTTCCATTGCACTAAGTCAGGGTAGGTCTTTGCTCCAAATGTCTTCTATGTTTAGTGTGTGTGCATTCTCTTGACTATGGGTAGAAATAATAAACTCTTCTTTGGAATTGTGTACTAAGAACTTGTCATTCCTAAAATCACAAGGTATATTTCATCACACAACTAACATATTGTAATGAGGTTGTTATTAATACCTTGTACAAATAAAACATTTGAAATCAATGTTTTTCCAAGAGGGACAATGTTACCTATACCAAATATTTCTCCCTGAGCATTATCTATAAAAGTTACTTTTCCTCCTTTCGTCTTGATAATATTTTCAAAGAAGTTTTTGTTTCTAATCATATGCCGTGAACATCCAATATCCATGTACCATATATATTGTTTGGTATATTCCTTATTTTCCGAAAAAATAGTGTTAGAATTTTTGAACCCAAACATTCTTGGATTTGGGAATTTCTGAAAGAAAAATCTTAGGTATCTACATTTTCTTAGAAAAATATGCTTTATGAAAACCTAAAGACTAAGTTTTGTTTTAAGAACAATTTTATCCCGAATATCCACCACATTGAAATTTTGTAAAGAATGGATCACTTCGAGGAACAAAATAGTTATTATTAAAAATAGTTTACAATTAATATAACCAAAGCCAGATAAATTCATTATAGGTAGAATTTGAGAATACATTTTATCAATGATTTCCTTACCTAAGGTAAAGTTTGGCAAACACATCCTCAAGGAAAATATTTCTGAACTTAGTTTAATAACCATGTTTTTATACTCAAAAAAATTAGTTTTATTACTAGATTTAGTCTCAAAAATATTTTTCATAGAAATTACATTTTCAAGATCCATAAAAAGTTTATCCTTCTAAGAATTAACTTCATCAAGGTTTTTTAAAATACATTCAAAATAAATTTTTTTTCTCAAGATATTTTAAATGATACGGAACTTGTTTAGTAAGAATAGATATTCTAGAATTTCCCTTATCAAGATGTTTCTTGACTTTATAATATTCATTCCCAAGAAGTCTAGGAAACCTAGAAAGAACTTTATAAGTAGGTATAATATTATCTTATAATGAGGAAGAATCATCATCTGAATATTCATAGTTTTTTTTCATTACTATAATTTTCATTCAAAGATGCATTTTTCATAGATTTAGCATTGTGTACCATAGTCATTAGACAATGATTTTTAGTAGGTTACTTTGCTAGAAGACCAAGATTCTTCTGACCAGAAGATTCATACTAGGAGTATTCATCACAAGTGTCACTACCACTGGCACTCTAGGTGTCATTCACTTTGAAAACATTCTTAGCATTATCATTGTAGTACTTATTTCTATTCCTCTAAGAATTATTTTGCTTTATATCATTTTTCATAAGAATAGGACAATCTCACCTTATATTCCATGCCCTTTTGAATTCATAAAAAGTTACTTCTATGTCTTTCTTGTCTTGTCTTTCTTTCTTCTTAAATCTATACTGAAAGTATATCTTCCCAACTGTCTTGTTCATCCTGTAAGCAAGATTAGCTAGGTAATTCATAGAATGTTCACTTTCAGTAGAATTGGATAAAATAGTGACTTTCATGGATTCTGATCTTATAACCCTTTCATGATTGTTTTCATTAGTAGTAGTAAAGGATACACTCCCATTTTCATTCTTCTTCTTATTCATTTTAGCATCTCTTTTTCATTCTTAACTCATATTGAAGAAGTGTTCAAAAAATCTCATCAAGAGTAATCTGAAATACTTTTCTATTCTCATTAATAGTTGATCTCTTAGATTCGCACTTATTAGGAATGATTTTAATAATCTTCTCTACAAGGGCTTCATCATCAAGACCTTTCTCACCCATAGATTGAAAACTGTTAACAACTGTCCTAAACATTTATTTCACCTTGCATATTGATTCTCCATATAGAAATAGAAATCCATTATATTCCTCTCTAAGTATTTTTATTCTAGTTTCTATAACCTCAGATGTAACAAAATGAGTAACATCCAATTTCATGGAGATAAAATTTTCATATTCACAAGAAGAAATTTGACTATATATATTTATAGTAATGGAAAACAATAATGTATTGAGTACCTAGTATTTTAGTTGATATCATGACATTTCTTGGTTAGTAAAAGTTCTGACTTCCTTTCCATGAATCTTGTAATCTCTAGTAAGCATGAAAATTTTTTCCACTCTAGTGTGAATAACAAAAGTCTTTATACGATCTCACTAATATTCATAATAATTCCCATCAAATATAAGTGGTCTAGTAAAATTTAGATTGTGAATCAAAAAAACATTCAGTCCTGTCATATTAAAGAAAATATCTTTTCACAAAATCATTGTTAATAATAAATGTTTGTAAAATAGGATAAATTTCCTAAAAAAAGGAAAATATTTAAACAATGAAAACTGGGCAAGAAAACTTATATGTGGATATAAGTATTTTAGATACCTCATCTGATACTGATTGAAGGATCCAAATATGAATGTAGATGCTCAATATACATGAGGGGGTGAATTGTATAATTTAAAAATGCCCTTTAAACCATTATAGTTGGTATGAAACTTTCATATTTTACCTTATGTAAAATGATATTTTAGAATGTTAAACATGATAAATTCAGAATTCCTCTTAGTTCTACAAACATTATAGGTTCCAGAAATATGGTCCCAGAAATTAAACATAAGAAAAGTTTACAGGGAAAAATATTCTACCTTAAAGCATATTGAATCATACTTATCAGAGTATACAAAATTACAAGGAAGTATAAGATAGTAAGAGTTTCCTTATTAATCAAAATTCTGTGGAAAATAATCTTGAAATAAAAAAAGTTACAGGTATAAAATTTTTAACCCAAAGAGTAGGATATCCAACAACCTTGGATAAAGGTCCCTTGATTTATACATTAAATAAAGTCTGTCTTACCCACACCAGGGTAAGACCTTGATAGAAATATTAGAATCTGTCTTTCATTCCCTACAATCGCTCAAAAATAAATGTAGTTGGCACCTCTTTCTTCCTTATTAAGGAAGTACTCAAACATTAAGGTAGTAGAAACCTCTATCTTTCTATCCTCAGAAGCCCTCGATTGTACAAAGAAAAAATCAGAGTCACACGAAGTAATTAGAACAAGATGTTCAATACGTATAAATAATGATAGTATCTCTCTATAGTAATAACTTCAACAAAATGTAATCTCTAGTGATCAACTGATCTAGAACTGATATCGAGCTCGTCCAAATGAGCTCCTATTTATAGGAAAATCTCCAATGGTCAGCTCCCTCCTCCAATGGTCATATATTTCTTGAATCTCGGAGGGACCTTTACACATGTCACTCAACTAACATTATGTTAGAAATAGATTGTACAACATCATTTTATATATAAAACAAAGGCAAGTAGAAAAATGGTTACTTAAGAAAATCCATTTTTCAGAGTCTAAGGAAAAATAATTATTGGAGTCTGAGAATATAATCATTTGGATTCTATATTATATGGATATTCAGATTCTTTTTATCAAGGATTTTGGAGTCTAAATTCCTTAGAATTCAGAGCCTGAATTATAATGAATATCGAGGTTGAATTTTGCAGCATTCAGAGTCTAAATTCTATGGAATTCAGAGTCTGAATTTCAGAGAATTCAACGTCTGAATTTCATAGAATTCATTGTCTGAATTTCAGATAATAAGGAGTCTGAATTTCAGAGAATTTGGTGTCTGAATTTCAGATATTTCTGTGTTTGAATTTCATAGAATTTGGAGTCTGAATTTATGAAAATTCATAGTCTTAATATCAGAAAGTTTAGATATTGAATTTTAGAGAGTTCAGAGTCTGAATATCAAAGAATTCAGATTCATAATTTTAGAGAATTAGGAGACTGAATAGCATAACATGAAAAAATAATAAGATATATATATATATATATATTTATAGGATAATGAGGTTTAGATATGAAACCTAATTTTACACTTGGTAATAAAATGATTCAGATTTAGATATTCTATAATATCAACAAATAAAAAAAACATATATAGAAAATTTCATTGTAGAAGGAAAATTTTACTTAATAAGATAAATCATATGTGAAATAAAATCTTCCTTGAGATAGAGTGTTTGTGATTTTCCAAACATTAAGGAATGGAAATTACATAAGGAAACCTTATTGACTCAACATATAAGTCATATATGCTATTAGATATATGATTATGGTTGTGGAATGAATTTACAATAAATATGTATTAATTATATCGGAGGTTTTAACATGTATGAAATTATTTATAACTATAGTAGAGGTTTATTTTCAAAGTCTCATTATTATTTGAGATTTTTGGGGTTTAAGTCCTGATTGGGGGAATATTATTATTCTATATCCATATTTTCCATAAAATATTTTAAATAAAAATACTATTACTACAAAATTATTTATTAATTACATTTTTACCTATGTTTTAATTTAGTATATTATTTTTTGTATGGAATCTTTCAATGAATTTCAGAATGTGGTTTCTTTTATTCTTTTTCACAATAGTGTGAAATGAGTTTTATTAAATTATATGTATTGACTAAATCGTTATAAAATATTGAATAATATTTTATTTGATACTAATGTTAAATTTATTAAATTAATTTTCAAAAATACATTTACCTTCGAATAGTTGATGTTTTTAAATAGTTGGTTTCATAGTAAATGCGAATTTTCCTCAAGAACCTTCCATTGATCCATTTAATGTATTTCTATATATGTCAACATTATTTATTAAATATTATTTTTTAATGATGTTATTATCTTATGATAACATCTGTCATATTTTTATGGATGGTTTATTATAATTTTTATTGAGAAGTGTATTGATATTTCTTATGCTAGTTCATCAAATAAGGATGGTTATTTATATTTTATAAAGTTGATTATGTTGTGTAATTTATTCAAATGATGGATTAATTGGACTTATTAAGTGAGAGGTGGGTCCTGGAATTACATAGACCCTTGATTCATTTGTAGAATTCATGAGAAAATCTATTTTGGGTTTTTGGATGATCCCTTTACCATTTATGTAAGATGTATTGGCCTATGGACATGAAAATATTTTTAAGATGCCTTAGAAAGAGGTCTCAAAAATATGTTTTAGAAGTCCAATAGTAACGACTATATCATTATGAATTCATTTATTGATGGAAATAATAATATTTTAATAGTTTTTATATTTATTGACGTGTTTTATCTCTTTTCATTATTTATATGTAATTAATTGATTATTATTCCTTATTAAGATTTTGTATCACTCTTACCCTTAATAAGAATCTCAAATATTTCCCTTATAATTTTTCTTTTTCCGAAGATATATAAAAGTTATTTAGGATTAATATGAATAGATATATTAAAGGGAATAGTGATGTTCTTGAAGAAAATACCGTATTGGGTTTTGAGTTTTAAAATATAAATGTTAAATTAGGGAATGTATCTATTTCACCCTGATTACTAAACCATTTAATCTTTTGTGATAAAATTTCTTGTTTCTAGTGCCAATTTTAAAAATTACACATTATTGGATACTTTGTTGAATTTATAACCAAATGTTCTAAGAAGATACAAACTAATAATAAACTAGGTGGCAGTTTGACTATGTTTATGCTGTTATATAAATTCAATCACTGCTTAGATAAGATGAATTCAGTTATAGTTTAATAATCACAAGTGAAATAACATATTAGAATTAATATGAAAAAGATGGTGGTTTTTGAATTGAATTTTTTATATTCAAATTTCAATGTTTCGCAATTATTCCATTTTTTACATACCTTCATATTTATTAAAATTATTAGATTATGGAAAAAAGTATATATTTAGGATTCATATTTATTTTGTTCGACTTTTATTTACTTGGTTGGTATTTAATGTGAAATTTTATATTTGGTCAGTTTTATCAACCTGGTACTTTTTTTCTATCCCATGTTGTACTTAAATTTCCTTATCAACTATACACTACTCAAAATTCTCTTGGAAATTAATTATCATCCTTACTCATATTTTCAAAGTAATACACCTTTTTTCTTCATTTCACATAGTATTTTATGATGTGCCTCATGGAATCCACTGATTTTGGTATGTTATTATAGCTTCCTACATATTGTTCTCTGTTAAATGATATCATCACCTATGATATAAATATTATACCTTAAACGTTAGATATTCTATTGTCTTAATACTAGAATTCACTTTCTCACAATCTAAAAGGTATTTATGGTTTATATTTTTTTTCTTATTTCTATCATTACTCTTACCTAAAAACTCATATATTATAAAGTGGACATATCTAATTAGTTTCCATTTTTACAATAATATAAAAAATATAAAATAAAAAAAATTATTTTCATTAAAAAAACATAATGACATTCATCTTTACTTCTCACATTCTCTTTCTCATCCATAAACCCAATGAATAACATTTTCAAACATGGTAAAATCAGTAAAAATATCCTTAAAGGATGTAAAATGAAAGAAAAAATCAGTATTTCATGAAGAATTATAAAAATTTTTCTTTTAAAAAATAAACATTATTAACAAATTAATAATTTTAGTACCCAATATATCAATAATATTTCTAAATAATTTTTAAAATTATTTTATAAGACTTAAAAATCAAAAATAAACCCATAATGATTATTTGAAAACATGATAACATCATAATAATTTTTTTCAAAAAAATATAATTTTCAACCTTAAAAAGTATCATATACATTACAGTAAACATAATGTCATTGTCTGACCTTGATGAATAAAAAAAATTACCTTAAAACATCATAGTTATCATAGATAATTCATTTATGTAACGTGGGAATAATTTTTTTATCACACTTAAAAATGGGATAAAATTTATGTTTAAACATTGAACAGCAATCATATTTATCAAAAAAATATCCATCATGGTTAGAATTGGAATAACTATCATATTATATTATCATAATATAGCATCAGTAATGAAATCGATTAACTTTGGTCCTTTAGACAATCCCTTAGAGAATTATAATGTCTTCATCCATCCTTGGTTTATATGGGAACCACCTATCCTCATAAAATATTAACAATAAAAATAACATGTTTTATAAAACTCATCAACATAAAAAATTATCATCTCACTCATATGAAAAAAATTAGATATTGATATATCCATTAAATTTTAAAATCTTTTATGAAAATAACTAGAGTATATAGAATGAGGGTTTTTTCTTTATATAGACATGAAATAATATAAAGTAATATGAAAATCCAATAACAATTATGGGGTGGAGAAGGTCATTGTATATGTGTGTGTTGGAATAGAAAATTAATTATTAATTTTTTAAATAATGATAAAATATTAAATAAAGATATTCCTTTTGAAATCCATTGAAATTACATAAGAAAACAAATAGCCTTTATCGTAATTCACATATATCCAAAGAAATAAATACATAAAATAATTTAAACAAATTGATATGGAATAAAAAAACGATTTAAGTTAAACCATAAAATATTCTTTTTTAAAATTATGTCTCATACCGTGATCCCGACTCATCACATACATTCATTATCTTCCTCTTATTTGAAAATTTTCATTTTTATAACACCTTAAGACATAAATTATTGGTATTGTTCCAAAAATAATGCCTCTAGAACATGTTGAGAGATGTGATCCATGGATGTTAGTAGATCCTGACTGAACCAATGGGTATTGATGTGTGAATAAATGAGATGAATTGGTTTCCTTTTATAACAAAGGGGAGGGGCACTCTGTAATTTATTAAAAAATTAATTTAATATAAATAAATTCTTATTTTAAAATTGATAGAAATTGTTTATATTAAAGTATAATATGAGGACGGGTCTAACTCCTATCATCCTATAATTTTGTTGACATGTTTAAAACAAATTGGAACCATTATATTTTGGTTTTATCCCATGCTTACACTTTTCACCTTTACTATAAATAAATTTTCTTCTAGTTATGGGTAATGATAGATAATATAAATAGACATGAATCCCATAAATGGACTAATGTTGATATTTTCAACTATATCCTATTCACTTTCCTGATGATGTTATTTTCAAAAGTTTTATATATTTTAATAAAATATTATATCAATAAATATCAATAATGTCAATTCTAGAACTATTCCATTACATTAAATTTTATAACATCAATATAGAAAATGAATTTAGAATAAAATTTTTTATATGACCAAAACATGTCTTATTTATTAATAAAATTATTGGTTGACATTAATTATTTCAAATTACAGTACATATAATATTTTTAATATCATGTATTTGTATATCCATTAGAGGAATAATTATTTTCTCCGCATTGTGTATGCATTTAAGGTACTTTATTTATTAATTAAAATTAAAAATAAATTATCATGGTTAATATTATTAATTTATCAATAAAAAAATTTAATAATTGAACATATCATATATTTATCTCTATTGTGAAAATATTATTGTTATTAAAATCATAAGTTTGACTATTATTACATTTATATGGATAACATATTATAATAGTCATAAAGACATACATATTAAAAAAATTACCATATAACTATATTTTAAATGATTATGGATGAAATGGACTCAAATTAAAAAATTAAGGCATGGTTTAAGATCATTTTATGGTACTTATCATTTTAATGTAATCATTAATTACTTGATTTACCCATTACCATGGTACACAAATTATTGAGGTCCCTATTTATATAGATAAAAAATTAACAATACTAATTTGCCATGTTTTTACCCATTAATAAAAATATGGGATTAATTTTTCACTATTTAAAAAAAATATATTCATAACTTAATTTAAAATGAAACCATAAAACCATGATGAAAAAAGGCTTTTTTAGATTAATGGATTTCTTATGTACAAAAATGTTGTTATACTAACTTCATGTTTGAAATATGTTACAAATAGTATATTTGGATTGTTTTTTAATTAATATTAACTAATTTAATTTTAAAACTAATGAAAAATATAATTTCTCATTGTAAAGACAAGAAAAGAAAATTTAGTTTTCAATAAAAATCATTTCTATTAATATTCATTGAAAATTTATTATTTTCAAAAATATACTCAATAATTCATTCTAAGATAATTTTTAAATGATTAATAAAAAAATAAAATTATTTTTTCAAAATAAAAAATTATTATTTAGAACCCAAACTTTTATATTAAACTATATAATAACTAAAAATAAAGTTCGATATAAAAGAAATCCTTTTCATTTTAAGTGAATAATTATCTAATATTTTATAGTCTACAAATAAAATTTTTTTATATCCACATTAATTTGGAAACTAAATCCCTCCCCCAATTTATAAATTATATTATAAATAGTTTATTTACTTATTAAATAAGTGGGGATTTTATTCCCTCATAGCATTTTTAAATTCTCAGGTTTCCTATTCAAACATGTGGTTTCCATATAATACCTTAGCCTATTTTATTACATTATTACAAAATACATTATCTCTACCGTAATGAATATAAATATTTGGTTCCTCATAATAATGGTTATTTTCTAATTGAAATACCGTAATTATCAAATCTAGATATGAATCTTTCAAATAATTTCATATCATAAAAAATGTAAAAACACTATAGATACGATAAAATCATAGGGAATGCTACTTGAAAAGAAAATTATATTGCTCTATTGAGGATTTAATGCTGTCTAAAGAACCATGGAATTATATTTATCATTTTACTAAAATAGATATTACTTTTTCTATGGATATAGATTAAAAAACATGATCCCCTACCTCGAAAGAACGTGCTTTCATTCGATTATCTTCATAACATTATTTTCCTACTCTAATCCATTTTCATTTATTACATCATTAAATTCACATTAATAACCATTTCCTTGACAAACTATCATCCCATAAACATCATTTAACCTATATCATCCCAAAAATTAGGATTCAAACATTTTTGTCTACATATATCCTCAATATGATCCATCTATATATCGTAATTAAGACATATATTATAATTAAATTCAAATAAAGATACATATTGATCCAAGATTACCTTGAAATCCATTGAAAAAGAATAAACCATGTATAAAATGGTGTGATTCATTCTTTCATTATATCCATCCCATTTAGAATTAAAGGTTATAGTAAAATTTAGTCCAATGATTAATGACTTCTAAAGTCCTTTCCAAAAATTTAAAGTGAACCTAGGATCATGGTTATATAAAATACAGTGAGGAAATCTAGGTAACATTATTGTCTTCATATGATACAATCATGAATGTTGATATTAATATACAGTATCTCAAATGGAAAGAAAATTTTTATATTTAGTTAATCGATGAATAATGAAAAAATCACATTATTACATCAAGGTTTATTTGATAATAAAATGTTGAAATCATTGGATATATTTTTCAATTTCCACAATGAAAATGGAAATGAATTGAGCATAAATTTTGGTAAATATCATTATTCGTCAACAAATTAATATGTAAATCATTTTATGTTAATGTTTACAATATATCATTTCATTCCATCCCACCTATAATACTCCAAAAGATCTCAGTACATCTTAGTATTGTTAGGATGAAGAGAAAATAGGGGACTTTGACCTTTACTATAAATGTCTCCTTTATTTTGGGAACCACATGACACATATCATCTATTTCAAAATCTCAAAAAATAATCTTTATGAACACTAAATTTTTGAAATTTATACTTCTTATTTAATTCTTCCTTATACTATAAACCACAATCCTCCTTATAATATTGTAAAATTTTTTCTTATATATATTATTATAATGAATCTTGAAAAAAAATATAATGCTCTTATATCAATAAATTATTTTCCAAAATTAATCCAATCATTATCCAAAGAATCATGTTCTAGATAATGAAGTATTACTTTTCTGACTCAAATCATCTGCTACATTATTTACTTTTCTTGGATTATAATTAATTGTGTAGTCCCAATCCTTTATTAGTTATAAACATGTCCTCTCATTAATGATTAATTATTTTTGTGTCAATATATTTTTAAGCATGTATGATGAGAATATATTTCACACTTTACTCAATTTAAATTATTCCTCTACTTTATTAGTGAAAACACCACATTGTACAGTTAAAGGTCATGTGTGATTAAACATTTATCATGTGTTTTAAATTTAAATAAATTATATGAAATTAAATCATAATTCTCCATCTATAAATAACCAATTACATAGTATTAAGAATATGTATATACAACAAAGTCTCCATTTTTGATGGATGATCCAAAACAAGAGCATTAAACATTTTTTTTCAATTCTTAGAAAACCAAAAAACATTAATTTTTTGAAATGAACCTATGTTCTATTCATGTTAACATAGTCATTATTCTGGATATTCATGAACATTTTCCAAAAACCCACCCAAAATGAACTAATAATCCATGAAAAAATAATTATATGTGTCATTTTTTGTTTGGGGATTTCATCGAAAAGTTCAGTTTTTGAGTGATAAACTATTATATAGTCTTTATTTACAATGTTCCTAAGTAATTAAAAATTCTTCAACCAAAATCCACATTTTATATATTTCCCATACAACATATTTTCTTTCAGGGTTAACAAATCAATCCTTAGAATTTTCCCATGATTCTTGTAACTATTTTAATAACTTTTTTATCATCAATATAAATGTAATGACCTGGAAATTTCAAGGATTTTATTTTAAATTCATTGAAATTTTATGAGTCCGCAGTTTTGGACGGCGCCTGATTCTGAGGCCCGGTGTTCCTGAAATCATTTTCTAAATTTTTTTTCAGGTACGTTCAGTAAAAGTAAGTGTGAGTTTTCAATCTTTTGAACCAGAGCTCGGAATTGAAATCCGAGGACACTGACAAACTCACAGCGCCGATATTCACCTAAGGGAACCTTTACTGTAGTTGCGTTTGGTTGGGAGTAGTAGTTATATTTTGGGGATTCATAATAAATTAAATAAATTATTGTGTTACACAATTTATTTAGTTGGGGGTTATTATCTCCAAAGGGTGGTTGATGGTGGGACCCACCCCCACATAACATCCCATGGGAGGATAATGTGTGTGTTCCCACATAAACATGAACTATTCAATTCCCCCTTGAAACCCTTGGAACCCCCCATTGATGAGGGTTACACCTTCCACCTCCCTCTATCATTTAATTTGCCAACACTGCTAATTAATTAATTGAACTTCACATTTAATTAATTATTTGTGTGTCATTAATTCATTTGAAATATTTTGAAATGCATGGAAATTTTATTATTTGGAGGAGCCTATTATTATTTCATTTTCCTTGGCATATTTTCGATGGAAAGGCATTGGGAGAATTCTCCCTCTCCAGCAAAGAACATGAGGAACACGATCGACTTCCTCCACTTCTTCAACCAGGGCATGAAAAAAGGTGACGCCACAAAGAACGCTACCTACCTTCCTCTTCCTCCGATGTTGACAGCATGACACTGTCATCCACGATACTGATTTCCGAGACAAAGACAACACAACTTGAATCGAGGCAGGGGTTATGATCAATTTGTAAATGAATAATATTGTACCTTGTTCTTCATTGAAAATATTGGATTGTCTTTGGCCTATTGTTATCACCTAACGCAGAGGGTGCGGGATGAACGAACACGGCCGGACAATCCCCCATTGGTTGTTTAATTTTTTGGAGGTAGTGACTAGAGGAAGCGGCATCCGGAGGCAATGGTGACTGGAAGTTGCAACCGCACACCAGCCGCATGGAGGAAACTACGGCCCACAGTGCGGGCTGCTTGGACAAAGCAATCAGACCGGTCATTGCCGACTGGGCTGGAGGACCGTGGGGCCTCTTTGGAAATGCACTGCGGGAAGACCAAGCCCCCCTATGTGGGCCGCTTGCTGAAAAAACTGGCCAGCTACAACAGGCTGGGCAGAGGACCACAGCGACTCTTGGCGTCGCGCTGCGGAGGAATCGCGGCCTGTGTTGGGCGGGCCGCTTCAGCGGGCGAACTGGCGGGCCATCTACCTGCCCGGCGGAAGAAACCGCAACAAACAACGGTTTGGTGTGGGAGGATAGCAGCTGGCTTTGCAGTCCACTCGCATCAGAAACACCGTCCGGCTTCGACCGGCCGTGTAGGAGAGGAGGCCTCGCCGTTAAAAGAAGCCCGGGGGCCGCCCCCCCCCCCCCCCTCTCCGTTCGGCCAGCTAATCGAGCCATGGCCAACAACCAGCCTAGGATGCCTACCATGCGGGCCGGTCCGCGCTCCACTTGGCTGGGCCGACCCTCCGAGCTAGGTCAAACCCGCCCAACTGGGTCGGGCCGACCCATAGTCCCACTGGGCTTGGCTGGCCGTCCCTGTTTCACTTAAACATGAATAACTTCTAGATCGCGTGTCCGATCGACGCGCTGTCTATGGAATTGGGATCCTTATGAAGAGTTGGTACTTTTGATATACTCAAAGTGAGTTTTTAAAAACATTGAAAAACAGCTTGGTTTGGAACGAGCGTAATTCAAACCGGGCCCCTAGAACGGAAAATCCAATAACTCTCAGTCTGGGCATCCAATTGACGCACCGTCTATTGCGTTGGGTTTCTTTTGAGGGGAAAAAACTACGGGAATACATCATATCTATACTTAGTGATAGTTTATGTACTTACCATCTTTTCTAGAGTAGTGGAACCTCTCAGAATCAAGCGTACTGTGTGCGGGTACCCTAGAGTTGGCTGCGACTTCATCGACTATTGTACAAGGATCCTAACTGGGTTCAGTCTCAATGACTACTGTACTTGGATCCTAAGTGGTTTCAGCCCCAAAAACTACTGTACTTGGATCCTATGTGGGTTCAGCCCCAACGAATACTGTACTTGGATCATACATGGGTTCGACAGCGACGACTACTATACTTGGATCCTATGTGGGTTCGGCAGCGACGACTACTGTACTATGATCCTACGTGGTCTCGATATCTTAGATGAATCAGTGACTATAACTGATCATATCTATTACTATATGAAAGATGTACACCTGTGTGAGCTGAGTCTTGACTTTCAATCATTACAATCGATGTGATTGACTTTACTTCCTGTGTGTACTGGGTTGTGCTTGGGCTCGAGAGTTGGAACTGAACTGAGATTGATACCATAGGTATATGTATGGGTATATACTTAAGTATGGTTTATTGATACTTCCTGGTTGTATCATTCTTATATGATTTATTATTTGTGGATTCTGGGAGACCTTCAGTGCTCTCGGGGTCCCAAATGAGTATCATTATACTCACCCCAGCACGGGCTATGCCCGCACATCATTGTGTTAGATGAAGATGATAGACAATGTTGACGGAGACCGAGAGTGATCTAGGACCGGATAGTACCTAGAGATGGACCACATGACGAAATGGTACATTGAGCAGACCGATAGACGTGGAGTGCAGAGGTGGACATCTATACCTACCCTTAAGGTAGGATACTCAGCTGATGTTATAGGAGCCGAACTTTTTAGCTGTTGTCCCTTTTTCAGTTGTACTATCTTTCCGTTGTACCTGTACTTTAATATTGGACTTGTACCCATTTACTTTCAGAAATAATTTTTGAATACAGTATTCACATAGTGTTTACTTCTTGTTGCGTACTCTGTTGTTTTTGTTCACTTTCATAAAATAAATTCCTTCCCAGCTTAGGGATTTAATTCTCTAGAGCTAGTTGACAGCCCCTGGCCTATGGAAAGCGGGCATGGGGTAGTCACGACACGGACCCTAAGGATGGGTTGTGAAAAATTGGAATCAGAGGAGTCCGTTCTATCGTAAAACTCAAGACTCTGATCATTGTTTTTTTTGAAGAAATAGTGTTAAGAGTATTGAGTGTGGTTTTCAGTCCAAGGAGTCCAGTGTTGGTGCGGTGGCTGACGTATCCACACACTAGGACCCTGACCTCTGAATTCCTACTTAGTACACAAAACACTGATTCCATGTGTGTTTACTTTGATATTTTTGTGATTACATTGTGTCACCTCACTAGGTATAATGTTTGACAGTGCTACACCTGTTTCTTTTCAGGATGAATCCATGATGGAAGCCTGCTAGGGTTCCGAGTTACGTAGGAGATGGTAGCCCACCAAGTGACGAGGCCTTGATGTACGACCCCATCACAGCAGAGGCACCAGCGGTACCACTACCCACTGGGCCACCGATACCACCAGCCCCAGTATCAGAGTGTACATGCTACCTGAGTGTGTTGCAAAAGTTAAAATGACTGAGGCTGCATAGGTTCCTCAGAGATACAGACCCACATACAGGTGAGGAATTGCTGGAGGCTGTCGTGAGAGTCTTCATATTGGTAGGGACACTAGACGACCTTATGGTGAGCCTTTCCGTGAGTCTCCTACACGCAGCAGCAGGTAGATGGTGGAGCTTTATGCTCTAGGTGCATGACAAGGCATATTTACTATGAACGGACTTCGAGAGTCTCTTCTTCTTGGAGTTTGTTCCAGCCACCCTTCGTGTCTTGTGGATTTAGGAGTTACTACATCTACAGCAGGGCATCATGATAGTAGCTCAGTACTCAGCGAGGTTCACCAACCTCTCATGATACTCCACAGATATAGTACGAGACCCATTCTTCAGGGCCCGGACCTTTGAACGGGGACTCAGGCATGGGATCGGGGCTTCGATGATTCCCCACAGCATTCCAATGCAGGCGGGGGTGTGGGAGAGGGCCCTTCTAGTGGAGTGTTTTCTCGCTGAGAAGTCACCAGTGGAAAGACCCACCACAGGACGACACATGGAAAGTCTTCTACAGATGGCAGTAGACATTTGACATAGACGTCCAAGCGGACCAGGCCATCAGGTGGGTGACCTCAGGATACAAGATCACTTGTGCAGGTCAAAAGAAACAGATCCATCCATACGAGGGGTAGACAATGTTATGGATGTGGCGGGAAGGGTCACATGCTCGAGACTACCTGACCCGACAGGCGGACGAGCAACAGACAGTAGAGGGAGGTCCTAGGTATAGGCAGAGGTTTGATCGTAGTGGTTTTTCAATAGAAGGAAGACGTGGCAGATGAGTTGGCTGAACATCAGGTGGTGGATGATGTTTCGAGGCACTACCACCACCACCACCACCACTAGGAGGTCTACCCCGACCACAGGGAGCTAGCAGATAGAGGCAGGCTCAGATCTAGGCTTTTGAGGCCTATGACCGCGACATTCTTGAGATGATTTGAGGTACTATATGTGTCTACTCCACCATTGATGCAGTACATATAGAATCAGGTGCAAGTCATTATTTTATTATCACTACCCTATTTCAGAGCTCGGAGATTTCGAAGGATCCATGGGATCGATCCTTATGGCAAGAGACTCCTATGGGAGTAGTCTCGACAATTACGCATTGGTGCCGATAGTGTGAGATTACTCTAGGAGGCGATAGCTTCGGCTGGGATCTTCTTCTATCGGAGTCAAGGACTTACGATGTCATCTTGGGTATGGACTGGTTATCCAATGTTTATGCTCAGATTGACTGTATTAGGCACAATGTGTTGTGTGTCTACACAGATGGGAACAATTTCACCTTCACCGGTGTGAAGGGAGCCTTTACAGTATAAGATGGACTTACGCAGAGGAGGGGGCGACCTATCACCATCAGTTGGCTGGTCACATCCTCAGAGCGGCTGATGTGTGGAGTCCGAGTTTTCTTATTGTGGTGGATCAGTATGCAAATGTTTTCCCTGACGATGTTCCTGGATTACCTCCTCGTAGAGAGGTAGACATATACATTGATATGTACCCCGGGACATCGCCGATATCTAATCCAGCATACCGGATGGCTCTTGCCGAGCATCATGAGATGCAGGTACAACTGGAAGACTTGCAGGGAAAGGGATTTATCTGACCCAGTGTTTCACCATGGGCATATCTGATTTTGTTCGCCAAGAAGGTAGATTGGAGCTTGTGACTATTTGTCGAATACTGTCACCTGAATTAGGCGACCATGAAGAACAAGTATCCACTCCCAAGGATTGATGACCTTTTTGATCAGCTCAAGGGAGCACGATGGTTCTCAAAGATAGACCTCAGGTCAGGCTATCACCACCTCAGAGTTCGAGATGAGGATGTGCAGAATACGACCTTCTGGTGTCGATATGGCCATTACGAGTTCTTGGTTATAGCCTTTGGCATAACCAACACTCTAGTAGTGTTCATGAGTCTCATGAATAGGATCTTACAACCTTAACTCAATCTTTTTGTCGTAGTCTTCATCGAAAACATACTGATTTACTTTACTACAGAGGGGGAGCATGCCTACAATTTTTAGGTAGTACTGGATACCCTCCGAGAGTATTGTATTTATGGTAAACTCTCGAAGTGACAGTTCTGGATTCAAGAGATCCACTTCTTCGGACATGTTATCTCGGAGGCTGGAGTTGCAGTGGATGCAGCAAAGATCGAGGAAATACTTTCTTCAGAGCCACCCAAATTTGTGATGGAGGTGCAGAGTTTTGTGGGTCTGGCTGGGTACTATTAATTATTTTTTCCAGACTTCTCTAGAGTTGGAGCACCGCATTCAGCATTGACAAATAAGGGGAAACCCTGTGTGTGGTCGAATAGATGCTAGCAGAGCTTTCAATAGCTGAGGTAGAGGTTGACTAGTGCACCCATCTTGAGGCTACCAGTGGTGGGAGAAGGGTACATAGTTTACTACGACACATCTGGCACTAGACTCAGGTGTTTCATGATGCAGGAGCGAGCAGTGATCGTGTATGGCTCACGGTAGTTGAGACAACATGAGAAGGAATAAACTACCCATGACACAGAGTTAGTAGTAGTGGTATTCACCTTGAAGATGTGGCGGGACTATCTGATGGGAGACCGCTTTACAGTTTACTCTGACCACAAGAGTCTCAGGTACATCATCTCGCAGAAGGACCTGAACCTGAGACAGCGGAGATGGATCGAGTTCCTCTATGACTATGAATTTGTGATAGTCTATAATCCTGGGAAGGGGAACATTGTAGCAGATTCTCTCAGTAGGAGATCAGGCATTCAGCTGCTAGGAGAGGCGACATAGCAGCTAGCCACGTTGCTAATATCCTTCGTGGATAGAGATGGAGCTGCCTTTCTTCAATCTCTCACAGCCAGTCCTCCACTTCTTCAGCGAGTCAGGGAGGTACAGAGTTGGGACATTGACTGTGAGATGTGACATGCTTAGATATTCTCAGGGAAGGCACCTGATGGATTTTTAGAAGGTAGGGAGAACATAATCCTTTTAATAGGACATACCATGGTACCCATTGAATTATAGAAGGAAGTGCTGATGGATTTTCACACTTCCCCTCTATTGGTACATCCAAGAGTGGTGAAGATGTATTAGGACCTCAGACGACAGCACTGGTGGCCAGGTATGAAGAAGGCTATAGCATAGTTAGTATCATGTTGCCTCACTTGTCAAAAGGTGAAGGTGGAGCACTAGGTTTCAGTAGGCTTGGTATCACCCTTAGAGGTCCGAGAGTGTAAGTGGGATAGAATATCCATGGATTTCATGACGGTACTTCCATGTACATCCAGAGGGAACAACTCTATCGGGGTGATCATTGACCAACTCACCATGTCATCCCACTTCCTACCGATTAGAGAGAAGGGCTCAGTAGAGAGCTTGGGACGCCTCTGCATTCAATAGATTGTACAGTTTCATGGACTTCCATTGACTATCATCTCCGATCGAGCTGCTCGTTTCACTTCCATGCTATAGAAGGTGTTACAAGAGGGTTTTGGCACGTAGCTTCACATCAGCACCCCCTTCCATCCTCATATAGATAGCCAGACTGATATGACCATTTAGACTATTGAGGACATGCTCCGAGCATGTGTCCTTGACTGTGGTAGCATTTGGTAGGACCACTTACCCTTGGTGGAGTTTGCGTACAACAACAACTACCACTCCTCCATCGGTATGGCTCCATACGAGGCACGTTACAGATAACCTTCTTGATCACCTCTATGCTAGAATGAACTAGGGGTGTTAGCACTTGTAGGACCAGATATGGTTCAGGCTACAACAGAGATGGTGAAGTTCATCCAGGAGTAGATGAAGACTACACAGAGCAGACATAAGTCCTATACCGATAGGATATTTAGACTACTGGAGTTCGAGGATGGTGACCACGTCTTCTTACAGGTCTCACCTCAATGGGGTCTACGGAGATTTGGATAAGGCATAAAGTTATCTCTGTGCTTTATTGGGCCGTTCCAGGTCCTCATCAGAGTAGGCGAGGTGGCTTACCGCCTGACCCTCTCACCTGAATTGCAATAGGTGCACGACGTCTTTCACGTATCACAGATGAGGAGATACATACACGACCCGTCACACATCATCAACCATGGGGAGCTAGATATCAATCATAGGGCGACATTCATAGATGTCCCAGTGGAGATCGAGGATTGACATGAGCAGGTCCTATGTGAATTTTCGATTCCTCTGGTGCACATTCGCAGGAAGCACGAGAACCTTCAGAAGAGCACATAGGAGCAGGAGGCTCAGATGCGTGATCAGTACCCACTTTTTTTCCCTAGTGTGCGTTGTAACATTACGGGGATGTAAAGACTTTAGGTGGGGGTAATGTAAAGAACCCGAAATTTGAAGGAATTTTTTTATACTCTTTGGAATATTACAAGTCTATAGTTTCTAACGGCGCCTGATTCCACGACCACGTGTGCCCAGAATCATTTTCTGATGTTTTTTTCAAGTACGTCCAATAAACGTATGTGAAAGTGTTTCTAACATTTAAACCGGTGCTCAGAATTTAAATCTGAGGACACCGACGAACTCGCAGTGCCAGTTTTCACCTAAGAGGACCTTTACCACAGTTGCGTTTGGTTGGCAGTAGAAGTTATTTGTTGGGGATTCATAATAAATTAAATAAATTATTGGGTTACACAATTTATTTAGTTGGAGGTTATTAACTCCAAATGGAGGTTGATGGTGGGGCCCACCCCCACATAACCTCCCAGGAGAGGAAAATGTGTGTGGGTCCCACATAAACATCAACAATTCAACTCCCCCTTGAAACCCTTTGAACCCCCATTGATTAGGGTTAAACCTTCTACATTCCTATCTCATTTAATGTGCCAACACTTCTAATTAATTAATTTAGAATCCCAATTAATTAATTATTTGTGTGTCATGAATTCATTTCAAATATTTTCAAATGCATGGAAATATTATAATTTGGAGGAGCCTATTATTATTTTAATTGCCTTGTAAAATTTTTGGTGGAAAGGCTTTGGGAGAATTCCCCCTCTCCAGCGAAGAACATGAGAACTCAATCATCTTCCTCCACTTCTTCAACCGGGGCAAGAAAGAAGAAGACACCACAAAGAACACTACCTACCTTCCTCTTACTTCGACGTTGACATAAATACACCTTCATCCATGAAACCGATTTCCGCAACAATGAAAATGCACTTTGCATCAAGGTAGGGGGTTATGATCAATTTTTAATTGAATAAAATTTTACCTTGTTCTTCATCGAAAATCTTGGATTGTCTTTGGCCAATTATTATCGCCTAACGCAAAGGGTGTGGGCCGAATGAACACAGCTCGAAGACCCTTTGTTGGTTCTTGAATATTTTGGAGGTGGTGATCGGAGGCACAGGAGACTGGAAGCAACAACCGTGCATCGACCGCATGAAGGAAACCGCATCCCGCAGTGTGGGCCGCTCAAACGAAGGAAACCTGACGACCGTAGCCGGTCGAGATGGAGGACTATGGCGCCTCCTTGGCGCCACGCTGTGGGAAGACTACGGCCCACTGTGTGGGCCACATTCCAGACAAACCGGCTGGATACAGCCAGCTGGGATGAGAACGGTGACCCCTATTTGTGCCGCGCTGCGGAGGAACCAAGGCCCACGCTGGGTGGGCCGCTTCAGCGGGGAACCGGCTGGCCATCTGCTGGCCAGGAAGAAGAAACTATGGCACCTGTAGGTGCTGCGTGGTAGGTGAGCGGCCCGCTGAGTGGGGCATTAAGACGGAAAAACCGCTCAGCTTCGGCCAGCAGGATAGGAGAGGCGGAACCACCGTTACAAGAAGTTAGAGGGTCATGCCACCCCGCTCTGCTCGGTCAGCTGGCTGAGCTGCGGCCAGCCACTAGGCATGTCCGCCTACCGCGCGGGCCGGGCCGCACTTGTGTGGGCTGGGACGCACTCACGCGGGCCGGGACACCCTCGCGCGGGCTCGCCACAACCACTGGGTCGGGCCGCGCTCCACCAGGCCGGGCCGAACCACCAAGCCGGGTCGGACCCACCAAACCGAGTCAGGCCTACCAGCCGGCCTACTGGGCTTGGCGGTCTGGGCCCGTTTCACTTAAACATGAATAACTTCTATATCACACGCCCAATCGACACACTGTCTACGGTACAAGGTTTCTCGTGATGAGGTGGTTCTTTTGTGATACTCTAAGTGAGTTTTGGACCAGTTTGGTAAACAACCGGGTTTGTAACAAGTGTAATTCCAAACGGGCCCCTAGAACGGAAAAGCCAATAACCCTCAGACTGGGTGTCCGATTGATGGTCCGTCTATCGCGTTGGGTTCCTTTTGATGAAACGGAACTTCAAGAGTACATCAACTCTGGAATTAGAGACAATTTATGTATTAACCCCATTTTCTTGAGGATCGGACCCTCCTAGAATCGACCGTGCTATGTGCGTGTACCCTAAAGCTTGATGCGACTTCGACGACTACTGTACTTGGATCCTACGTGGGTTCGACAGTGATGACTACTGTACTTGAATCCTACGTGGGTTCTGTGGTGACTAATACTGTACTTGGATCCTATGTGGGTTTGGAAGCGAGGAATACTGTACTTGGATCCTATGTGGGGATGATAGTGATGACTTCTGTACTAGGATCCTACATGGGTTTGACAGCTTAGATGAATCAGCGTCTACAGCTGATCATCTCTATCACTATACAAAAGATGTAGACCTATGTGAGCTGAGTCTTGACTTTCAATAATTATCATCAATGTGATTGAATTTACTTCCTGTGTGGACTGGGTTGTGCTTGCCCTCGAGAGTAGGAATCGAACTGAGATTGATAACTTAGGTATATGTATGTGCATATACCTAAGTAGGGTTGGTTGATACTACGTGGTTGTATCTTTATTCTGTGGTTTATCCTTTTTTGATTTTGGGAGACCTTCAGGGGTCTCGGGGTCCATACTGAGTATCGTTATACTCAACCCAGCATGTGCTATGCCCGCACCTCGTTGTGTTGGTTGCAGATTACAGACAGCGTTGAAGGAGGCCGAGAGCGATCCGGGATCGGACGGTACACGGAGGTGGACCACACGGTGAGACGGTACACGGAGCATACCAATAAACATGGAGTGCAGAGGTGTACATCTGTACCTACCCTTCAGGTAGGATACTCAATGGATGTTCTAGGAGCTTCCCTTTTTAGTTTTGTCCCTTTTTCAGTTGTACTAGTTTTCCTTTGTACCTGTACTTTACTGTTGGGCTTGCATTTCTGGCCCCTTTACATTCAACACTACTTTTTGTATACCGTATTCACTTAGTGTTTACATCCTGTTGCATACTCTATTGTGTTTTTTACATTCATAAAGGCAATTCATTTCTAGCTTATGTATTTACGCCTTTGGTGTTAGTCTCCATCCCCTGGCCTATGGAAGGCGGGCTTGGGGTAGTCACGGCATGGGCCCCGAGGATGGTTCGTGACTATAAAACCAAAAAACATTCAAAATATTCGTTGAATACATTATTAATAATATTCATAAATGAATATGGTTAGTTATTTTCTACATAATAGAATAACCACAAACTCATTATGCATTTAACTAGTCTGAAAATTTGTTTTTAGAATTCCATCCTCCTTTAGTTTTAGCTAATAATACTTGGACCATCTGTCATCAATTTGATGTAGATATTTATTCATAATGATATTGTGATTCAAATATATATTATCAATGACAATCCTAATACTGGATATTTTTTTAAAAAAATAATATATTAGCACCCCATGGTGATGTTCTAGGATGAATGAATCCTTTATCAAGTATCTATTTTAAATTTTTATTCAATTTTGTATGTCATACTTAATCCATTCAATATGGAGGTGTTTCAATTTTTTATCATCATAATATAAGTTAATAGTATATTCAAATCCCCAATTAGGTATAACATTGGACAACTCATACAAAAAAATTTCTTTGTACTGTTTTACTATCATAAATCATTAATATAAACAATTCTGATAATTTAAAAATATATATGAAAGAAAACATTTAATTCCATATTTTAATAGTTTACTAGCTTATTGATTTGTTATTAATGGATTGGGATCATTTTTTTAAACAATGAAACTCTTTCTGAAAGACTACTTATTTAGAACTATAATATATCTTATCCTGGTAAATGAAGAGCCATTCGATACCAAGAATAAAATAAATCTCTATAAGTTAATTACAATATGTGTTTATGTAACATGATACACTAAAAATAGAATTATTCTTATAATTTATTTTTCCATTTATTCCTCCCCAAATTGTTTCCAACATAAGTTCCATATTATTTCATAATTGGGTAAATTTATGATTTACCAGAAAATATCTCAAAAATGAAAAAATGTGTCAACCCATAATCATAAAATTTCTTAAAATAATTTTAATAAACAAGTATAGTACTTAAAACAACATGAATTTATTTAAAAACATCTAATAATGTAGTTTTAATGTATTTCACCATGGCCACATTTTAATATTTTGACTATTTCCCATCATTAACATTCTTATTCCAAAACACTTGTGCATAATAACCCATATCATTACATTTAAAAAAAATATTATATTTTTATTAGAACTAATTTTACCACTACAAAGATAATGTTTTTCAAATTAAGATCCACATATTAAAACAACCCACATAAAATGCACTCACCAGACTCCATAATACATTGCCAATGTGATTTTGAAAATATTCCCCCAAACTAAAATCTTTATTTTCATAAATTCAGATTTCATTGATCCATTATCCCCATTTTATTCCACTTGGAAAACATTTTATATTAGTAGTCAAAATACATATGATCATCAAAAAAGTTATTTTCAACCTTCTCCACACATTATAAAAATTTATTATAAAATTTAAAAATCTCGGGAAGAGACTTCCCATTTATATTTATGCCTGAATCATCGATAAAAATTATTTATCATACTATCACGATCATTGATAAAATTTATTGTTTACCTTTCGTATTGAGTAATTTTTTGGTAATTATGATACCCCTAAAAACTACTGCTTTATCTTATTGTAATAATTTATTTTACTCTTTAATTATAATTAATTTTTGGAAATATTTATAAAGGTATATATTCCAAAAATTATCCTACTCTGAGGCATACATATTCTATCTTTCTATGATAGTCTTTAACATTCCTCACCACTAGTGAAATTCATCTTCAATACTATAAATATTAAGACACACCTTTTGAATATCAAAATATCCCATGACATCGAATATCATTTCTTGGTCTATAATCAAATATTCTGCTAACACTAGGTCATATGATCTACTGGATAATAGAGGTAGTTGTCTCATATGACCCATTGTTTTCATATTTCTGTATGGTAGAACTGCATGATCTATAGCATTGATACGATTCTTATTTATATTATCTTTGAACTTATCCATCACTATAAATAACTGCTCAATTCTAATTCTAACCATTCTTAATTGCGTATTCAGACGGATATCATCCCATCAGTGCTTTCCAAATTCATCTTCACTATTTCCTCTCTAGAAAAACACTCTAAATAACATCGTTTAGTTGATGAAACATGGTAATATTCAAATTCAATATCATTTCAACTAAAACATAGAGTAAAAAAAATTAAGGGTATTCTATTTACATTATCCCAATACCTAAAGTTTTATAAACAATTGATTTGATAATAACTATAATGATAAAACATTAAACATTAAATGCTATGATGAAATTAAACAAAAATTCATATTCTATGTTTCATTTTTTTTGGTTTAGTGTTTCAGAGTTTTTTCTCATAACTCTACCATGAAAAACACTTATATTACAAAGTGGACACTTTTAATCAGTATCCATTTTCCCAAAATAATATACTTTTAAAAATAAACGTGTTTTATTTTCATGAATAATCATCATTAACTTAAACAAGACATATTCATTTCCATTACACATACTTAAAACCTTCTTAACTAATTTTTAAATTTGGGATAAGAACAAAAAATATTATTAAGTGAAATTAAAAAAGAAACAATTTGTCTATGAATACTTATAAAAAATATAAATTTTCTATATAATGTTTGGGTTGATGATAAAACATTTCATACCCATGAAATAAAATATTTTACCAAAATATTTTCACAAAAAAAACATAAGACTTCTTAAAGGCAAAATAAAACACTTATTTCATTCCAATCATAAAAAATAATAATAATATCTTTCATAAATTTATAATTTTAACACATAAAAAGTGTTATATCATTCTATTTTAATGTAATATAGTTATCGAACGTTGATAAATAAATATATTCATGAAAAATTGATAACATGAATAGATAAATAATATATGTAACTTGGGGAATCTATATGGTTACACATTGAATAACTATCACAGTTACACATAAAATAACTATCATAGTCATCACTATAATAACCATAAGAATATAAAACAATAATATCATAGGTGGAACCTAATAGGGTAACTACTTCTCCATACCCAATTCCCAAGAGACCTATATAGGGTCCACCCACCCTTAGTAAATAATAGAACCACCAATCTCCATAATAAATTTCTATGAAAAATAATAGAATATATTAAATATTTTATTATAAAAAATTGTTCCTTTCCCATATAATAAATAATTTGAGTATATTGATATATCTTTTCCATTTTAAAATACATTAAAAAAACAAAAACATACGGAATGAGTGCTATTTTTATTTTAATAAAACATGAAATAATGTGAATGAATCTAAAAATTAGATAATTGTTATAGTATTGGTAATGGACATTATCATTGTATATAGTTAGATAGAACACTTATTCTTCCTTAGGGTAGTGAATGATAAAACATTCCATAAAAGTATTCCTTTTTAAAACCATGAAAATAAAGTCAATAGAAACATAATGTGTCCATTATAATTCAATGATTTATAAGTATAGACATCAATAAAATATTTTTAAATATATGGATACATAAAAAAATATTGTTTTAAGGGAAAATTTAAATGATGATTTTAAAAAATAACTTCCCTTACCTTGAGTATGACTCATTATGCATGTTCTATATCTTGCTATTATTTGGAATGTCCCATTTTCTTAACACCTTAAGTCCCCTATGGTAGGTATTCTTCCAAAACTATGGCTACTAATATAGGGGGGTTTTTGTTAGGAAGGGATTTTGGTAGATATTGGGTGACCTAAATCGTTTATCAAGTGTGAGGAAATGAGAAGAAGTAGGGGCTTTTAATAAGAGATTTCATGGGTACTCAATAAATTTAATGAAATATTAATTTAAAATAAATTAATTTGGAAATAAATAAATAAAAAATTAAAATTAAAATTTAATATGAGGATGATAATACATACTTGTATCCAATAATTTTTTTGACAATCACATTTTTCCATTATCACTTGGGGTTAACCCCATGTTAACGCTTTCCACGCATACCTTGAAAAAAGTGTTCTTAATCATTAACAGCCATGATAATTACTATAAATGAAAAATAGACTCATAAATTTCCCATTGACGTTTTTTATACTATATAATAATCACTCATCAAAGTATTTGATATTTATGAATTTTATACAATTTAATAAAATATCATTTCAATAAAATATAAATAATCTAAATTTTACAACTATTAATTTACATTAATGATTATAACATTAATGAAGAAGTTAAAATTCAAATAAAAAATTTTAATACATGAATCACAAGTTATATATTTCTATAAAATTAATTGGTAACATTAATTAATTTAAATTAAATTACATTGAATATTGTTAGTATAATTTTTTTATATTTTCATTAAAAGAATAATAATTTTGTAAGCGTTATGAAATCATTAAAAATTATTATTATTTTACTAAAAATTACAAATAAATTCCCCTGATAATAAAAAATAATTATTCATTAAAAATAATATTTATAACAGACCATACCATCTATTTATCTTCCTGTTAAAGGTATTGTGTTTAAAAAATTATTTTACATATTTTACTTTTCTATAAATAAAATACTTTAAATGAAATAATAACATACCAATGTAAATAAAATATCATATAATTGAATCTTTTATCATCAAATATAAGATTGAATCATCCAAAAAAAAATTAATTCAACTGTTACAGAAATTTTATAGTCTTTATAATATTATTTTCAATAGAGATTACTCAATTAACCCTTTACTACGTTAACAAAAGTACAATGGTTATTATTCATATTGACCAAAAATAAGTGGGAAATAAATACCAAATTATGACTCCCCAATTCTAAATATGGAATCAATTTTTTATGATTCAGATTATATAAGTGGAAAATATTTATTTATAATTATCTTGGAAAAATGCTATGAAAAACACTATTTTCATACAAATGCTTTTTTTTAAAAAAATTACTTTTTACTAAATATAAGTCTAGAATTAATTTAAAATACTATAACGGGATTTTATTAATCAAAATGAAAAAAAATAAATTTTTAAACTAATCAAAATTGAATTTTATATTTTTAAATAATTAGAAAGCATAATTTTTAACATAAAGTTTATCTTTTACTATTCATTAAAAATCATTTGTTTCAGAAAATTATAAAAAATCACCCTATGATAATTTATAAATGTTTAATACAAAAAATGAAATTCATTTTTTTAATAATAAAATTCAATTATTTGTAAACTAATATTTTAATGAAACAATATAATGCATGAAAATCCAATTTGGTTACAAGTAATACTTTTTCACTATTTCCATAAAAATCATCTAGTATTCTATAATAAAGTAATGAAACAATTTTATAACAAAATTACATAGGTAGATAAATATTGACATAGCTGTTTGACCTCATTCACTCTACATCCCTCATTTATTTTACTCTCTTCTGGTGTTGAAATCCTATGTCCTCCATCATACCCTATCTTAATGTGACATCATAAATTTGTACATGTCATCCTTCATGTGCATCACTAGTGTGCTATTTGTGGTAGAGCTTGATGAATATCCTTTGGGCTGATAATGCATAAACATTTCCATGATCATGAAGCATTGGTGTAGATCCAGATAAAATGAATTGTCGTGTGCATGTACTTGTCTAAAAAGGATAGGTTTAAGGAGTTTTCATCAAGAGAAAATGGCCATCGAATATATCTAAATTGAATATCCTTTTATATATCATCATCTTTGTGTTCTTTTATATTAATGATATATATTTTGGGGATTATATCATATGTTTTTCATATTACAAGGCTATATCTTACATTCTTGTTTTTTAGATTAATAAATCACGTGTCTTTGGGTGATGTTTATATATATCCTAGAAACAATACAAATAATGTTAAATAATGTTTTAATATATACTAATATCTTTAATATTCTATTTAATCTTGTTCTATCTCTACTAATTGTGGTTTAAACTCACCTTGATTCATCCCATCTTTTTATCTATTTAGAAATATGATCATTGTAATAAAAAAAATTGGATTTCAAACACTTAATTGAATCCAAATCCATATTTGTGGATCCTTGGAAATTTATTGGGGGTGTAGACCTCAATGTTGTCTCTAATATCATATTTTTAGTATTTAAAAAATGTGTTTTAAATAATATTAATATAATATTTTAAATAGATTATTGACATCGAAATTGAAAAGAGAATGTGGTTAACAGTTTATTTAAATAAATTTAAAAACCATGTAAAAACTCAAGTGTTGTTAAAAAACAAACAAAAAACCACATAATTATTGTTTCTGATTTAAAAACTGTTAAATTTATATATTGAATCTAGATATTCCTTTTTGTAACCACATAACATACATTATATGTTATGAAAACAATTATTTTTAAACAAAATAAATATATTTATTTATAACCACTTAATGTGATTTCCCTTCATTTAAATTGAATTTGTCTATTTAAAGTTAGTCAAATTTTATTTTATCATTCCTTTTTTTAAATATCACTGCATTTCTATTCTCTTGGGAAAAACATTAATTTCAAATATATAGGAAATAATTTAAAAACATTATTAATTTATATTTTTTAAATTATAATTATTTTCTTAGACCACATTTAGTCAATATTTTTTTATTTAATAATGAGTCTCCTAAAATATAGATTCATTGTTTCTATTACTTAATTGATCATTTTGAATCATTTATGGTAACCATGTGGGAATGGACTTTAACGTGTATGTGCGTGTTATTTTTTTTTGTTTTTTAAATTTTAACGAGGCCAAAGATGAAATTTTTTAGGAAATAACATTTAATGAAACAATAGTGTTGAATTGTAAAAAAATCATATCATTAAAATGTTTCCTTATTTGGAATTATTAATTAATTTAGAGGATTCAATATTTTTTCATTATATAAAGTTTTTTTGGGTGTTTTCTAAAATGCCATCAATTTGATTCGGTCCAAGCTCTTCTATATTTATTTTCATTCCTAGAGAATCTATTTATTGAGGGTTTCTAAATAAAATCACCTATATATAATTATATTCCATTCCTCCCTCGATTACACTTGGAACCTCACTTTTCTTAGCCATACCTTCTCCCTTCCTTACTACTCGCCATTGTTAGCTTCCATGGGAATGTTGATCCAGAACTAGTCCCCCACTCCCTTGATGAGAATGTAATCCTCGTACTAGGTATACCACCTTCCCTTCCCACCCCACCGCATCGACTACTATTTTCCACCTATGTCACCTAGTCTTCTAACATGGCGGTGGGCATCGACAGCATAAGGTGGATTCCTATGAGCTCCAATAGATCCTACATCTGGGAGAATGATTAATTTTTAGGTTAGTGAATTTGTCCTTGTTCATGGATCCATGATGATAGATCACTCATATAGGGGGATTGTCTACTACAAGATGACAAAAAACTTCGACTCAAGGTCAAGAGACATAGTGGTGAAGGTGAAATGTTTTTCTTCTTCAGCACCAGTTATGCCAGAAATAATAAATTTAAAAACAATATTAAAGAAATATATTAATACAGATTAATAAATATTAATTAAAAATTTAAAAATATAAAAAATTACTTACATATAATAAGAAATATGAACAAAATATTTTTATACATTTCTAAATATTTATAAATATTAATTAAAAAGAAATAAAAATTATTTTGAAATTTACATATATTCATGAATATTTATAAATATAAATTAAATAATAGTAGGTATTAAATTAATATTCATAATAATATATAATTTTTGAACACGTTGAGGGTGAAATACTCTTGATAAGAATATTAATATTAATTAAATACAAATGAATATAAATAAATATTTATCAAATTTTTAAAACTATTAAATAAATACTAATAAATGTTAATAATAATAAATATATATTCATGAATAATATATTTACATTAAATAAATATTCATAAATATTATTTAATTTTTTTTTCATATTAGTATATATTAGTATTTAAGTATATTTATTAACATTTATTTCTATCTAGTAATATATATTGATATTTATGAATATATAATTGATATTTAGTCATATTTAATGATATTACGACTATTTAATAATTATTTTAAGATTATTATATATTATATTAATAATTATTATTATAATACATGTTATATATAATAAATAAACATCTTAAATTATTATTAAATGAATTAATAATGATTCCTAGTTGTTGAAAATTTTTAGTAGGAATTTCTAATTATATTAATTATTTTCTTTAAAGCTACATTATGTAATATATTATATTGTTCTTAAATTATGTTAAAATAATGATTTTAAAAACATACAATATGTATCATCAATATAATTTCATTAAAAACATTATGTGTGGCATGGATACTCCTCTATCCAAAAAACAGATGTATATATGTTGCATCCACATCGTCTCTATTTATGTCTCCACTCTAGCGTATGATACTCTTGTATATCATCATCCGGACCATCCTCTTTATCATCCTATGTGACAGCTGGTGGATGTACAGTCTCACTACTGGTACCCTGTCGTGCCTCTAAGGATAGTGGATGTTGGCTGGAACTCGTTCCAACATATAAAGAATATTATTGTTGTGCTATTGATTTATGCAAGGAATTGTCTAATAAAGAATGCATCTCAGACCAGTCAATGTCTATATATTCCTATGGGTGTGAGTTATTGGATGGTGATGATGAATATCATGTTCATGTGCAACATTGTCATCCATAACTGGGTTGTCACCCAAACTACATTTTTATCAGGATCAGCAGAATTAGTAACGTGTTGTGAATAAAAGAAAATACCATGATAAATCTCACACATAGTAGGAATCAACTCTGTCACAGGTCTAAAAATATGTCTTGTAAAATGTTCCTCCATCTACTGGATTAGAGATGCAAATGTGATGGGTGATACGAGAATAATTCACAAACAAATTATGATGTTAAGTAATGTGAATAAAAATTATGTTCATAGGTTGAAAGAAATAATTATTACCATGTCATGAATGCCTCATCAATATCATGTAAGAAATCTAACTAGGGACTTGTAGAACCAAGATGCATAATGCAGCTGATATAATAAATGCATACATAATATTCCCACTCCTCTTAATCAGGACTCATGTCACCTATCCTATAGATGAAATGTCCAGTACGATACCTAATCTAATAAAAGTATCGTTTCCATGACATTTTTATTGCATTAGTTGAAGGAAAGAGATTGGGTATGTTAGTAACGAGCTAATGGAATCTAAACTACCTCAAAAATCTTTCATTTTGATTCCAGTCAACAATATGAAAAAGAATCAATGGAACCATGTAGTAGCTATTAGGAAGATTTATTGTACAATACTATAAATTACAAGGGATAATATTTCAAAATTTTGAATCCATGTAATCATAATGAAACAGTTAACAATCAATTAATAAATAATGAGATTTAAAATAAATAAATTTCATTTTACTAGTTAAATAATTATCGCTTCCATCATCTAGCTACAGGATGTCCATCATAAGTCTCTATATGTGGACATCATGTGTGGCAGTATCTGTATAACGATATGCCTGACTCCACCTACGTATAAAATTTTTATAGTAACATATGACAATATGAAATTTTAAAATTAAGATTTACATTATAAGGATGGAATCACAAACGATTTTTTCATACGGAGACTATGCTACAATATCTACAGGAAATGGTACAAGTGCATGTGGTCCTAAGCGAGGGAGGTTCTCCCGTATCAAAATATATCGAAGATTAATGAATCATGTGAACTACATCATATCAATACAACATATGTTTCATAGAGTCTTATATGTATATAAGAGACTAGGTGAACACTATATCTACCACCATGCATGGTCCAAATCCTCCACTAAAGGTAAATACATTAGATGGACTAGTGATGTGATTAATGACCATCATGCCACTGATCAGCCATAAAATATAATCATGTTCAAATCATAGAATGATGATCTCGTCAGAATTCTCTTCTAGATGTTATAAGTGGAGATCCAGCCATCTCATGCATAATTTTCTACCAATGATGTACCTGCAATCCGCATTGACCTTACTGTCCAAAAATCTACAAACATGATCAACAAAATCTTCGCTGACTTAGAATGTCAGAGTCACACCACCAATGGGGAGGCCCGACATAATGGACACATCCTATAGTGTAATTTCTTTCTCCCCTCAATAAAATGGAATTTATGTGACTCTAGCATTTATCTATCTAGAACCAAAACAATTAGATAATTGTCAAAAAAGATGAATTCAGACATCACTACTCCGTAGAACCCAATATTATAATGATGGGGGATTATAGCGGGGAATTGTGTGGTAGGATGGAAATGATGACATCTCTATACACAAAATTGAGACACTAGAAGTCCCTCTAAACCCATACATGAATAATGAATATCCTAGAATGTGAGAAGTGAAAGAACTTCCATCTAAAAAATATGATGTCATTTTTACTTTTTTATAATGAATTAAATAAAAATTGTAAACTTATTTTTAAAAAAGTCTACAAACAGAAAAATAATAATTATAATTCGAAAGTATAATTATGAATACTGAAGAAGAATAAGTAAAAACATTTATGTGAGTTGTGATTCTGATTTAGTCTCATAATTTATTATTTTCATCATCTCCAATGATTTTTGATTTATTCTATTTTTTTAATATAAATCAATAGTGATGAAAATCTTACATAGACCATATGGTTGCATGATACATTCAATTTTTTACCTATTTATTTTTCTAATAATTATAGTATCACAAAATACATTTTGATAGAATACTAAAATAAAACAAACTAAATTTGAAATATTCTAGAAAAAGAGAATTTTTGATATAAATGGATTTATTACTGAAACATAAGCATACAGAACAAAATATACATATTGATGAGAAAATAAATAGAGTCGATCATGGATGATGGGAAGTGGATCTCTATCTTGCCACTTGGGGACATCCATTATGATTATGTCCTTCTACATGAAAAATGATACAACATAGACCCTACCCATTTCGAAGGGAAATCAATCTCATTAATGATTTGTGTAGAATTTTGTTTTCCCTGAGGGTGTAACTTGGTAATATCGACCCCAAAATTACAAAAAAAATGTAATTGAAAAAAACATAAATGAAAATAATACCAAATTACGAAACCAGAAAATATCAGGGATGAAAATCGACTGATCAAATAGTAATGATACTAAACATAATTCAATAATAGACATCATAAATGCACCATAATAGTTAACGAGAGTGCTAATGTGATACACCAGGTCAACATTGGGTTCCCATGATATGTTTACCAATGACCAAGTTGTAAAAATGTGAACATGGATATCTCAATGCATGGAAGTTGTCACAATCCGAGTCCCTATTATCAAAAATGACAAGAATCACTCAACCACCATTGCATGTAGTTTTTTTTGTATCACTCTTTTTCCTGAAATCTTATCTTTTTTTTGATCAATGGTTATAACAATCCATCATGATACCTCATTTAGTATCTAATGAATTTCACATTGTAAATGATGAGGAAAACACATTCCATTTTCCCTTATCTCATAGGCATTTTGGTACCATTCACTAAATTAGTGCACAAATCTATAAAATGTATATTTCACTATCATTGTGATTGATAGTATGTGCACTCCCCTAATGACCCCATTTATGCACTCCACTATATTAATGGTTATATGGACATATCTCCTGCCACCACAATACAGTAATTACAATTTTTCTATTAAAATATGCATCATATATTCATTCAAATATTCATTTGGCCATTTAATATATTGAAGAAATCAATCCTACTTTTCTTGTTGGGTCCTATAGGTTGAAACCATATTAAATAAATGTATTAAAAAAGATATTAAATTTTCATTGAAAAAAAAGTTTAGAAAAACATATCTAACTTGAGGGTAACCATGTATAATGCCTCATAATTGAAATTTTTATGCTCATTACATGAAATATGTCTCATGAAATATAGATGATAATCATTATTCTATACCTTGGAAACCACATCACTATTTATGGACTCTATAATATCTCAATGTTGTGTAGATATCAAACTCACTCCCAAATTTTGTATGACATGAATGCATAAACAAGCCAAAATAAAACTCCATCATTCAGAATTATACATTTCAAAAACAATGAATGAAATTTGAAAATAATAATGATTTCAATCTAGTGTTGCAGAAATAAGTAGAACACCTATATACTTTCTATAAAGTAATGTTCCATCAACAAGTCTGAATTTATTACAGTATGTAAAAGCAGAGATGCATGCATAGAATGTACAACCCCCCCCCCCCAATTTAATATCACATTCAGTAGATAAACTAAAGGATTGGGATTGGGATAGTCAATAGTGTCCAAATGATAAATAATTTGATTATTTAGAGAAACAAATTTCATATGTTGTGGAAACAACTCACACGGTTCGTCCCAATCATGATATATTTTTATAACTACCACTTATTTTTCATTTGGATATTTTTTGTATGATATATTTTTGTTAAATAAATATTTCATTTGTTCTATAATAAGGCCCATGGGAATATCCTCACATTCTTGTATAATTTATACAATAAATTCCAATATAAACTCTACATCATGTGGAGAGTGACCATATGAAAAACTTGGATGTACACATGTGTGTGGAAATTCTAATTTGGATATCATTATATCTAAAAAAAATTATCATATTTTTCTCTCAATTGGAATTATATTCAAGCCCATATTATTTATATCAAATGAGATATTTTTCTTTATCATATCACCAACAAAAAATGTGAAATGATACTTTATATTGTACCATTTTGTTAAATTTTTCATCGAAACATTAATTTCAAACTCCTCCTAGACATAGATGGTCTTACCAGTTGATTCATATCTATTCCCTATAATGCTAGGAAATTCATAAGTTACTATAATGACTTCCCAATCATAATTTTGTGGATCCAACATTACTTCAACTAAAGATGTCAACACTGAGTGATTATTTCCAATAACTTATGGATTCCTTTCTATCATAGGATCCTCAAAAGGTTGATTCCCCCACAACACCATCACCCACATCATCTCCTAATGCCTTAGAAAATATTTCATCCTCAAATAAACATTCATTCAGTATATAAAGAGTACACAATGTATTTTTTACTACATTACCTTCCAAATTATGATCTTCTTCTTAAAAATTTGGGTCAACCATTGGAGTTATATAAGGAGACATTTAATGAGATTATTGTGTGGGAACAACTTCTACATGGGACACAAAACATGGATCTATATTAGTATGTTTCACTAAGTCAATATCAAAAATCACAATATATAATTATGCCATACCATTTTCGATTTATTCCTAATTTAAAAAAGAAACATCCATCCCAACCTCATCATCGACAAGAGGGTACTCAGTGTTCCATAAACACTCAAGATGTTGAAGATGTCGATAGTTATTGATGTAATTGATTTATTAACCCACATTTTAAACCAACTATGAATCTTATTGTGAACTTTATCCAGTGTCGCACATTCACAAATATTTTCCTCTAATGGGGGTGGAAAACAATTTCTAAATCCCTATTCGGTATAAATTAACTCACTATTGCAATGTATTTTTTCAAACATGACTACCTAGAAAAAAATTTATCAACAAAATATTATGTACTCCATCATGATTTTTAAATTTATTTAAATTGGTTATGATTTAAAAATTATGTCTTTATATTGAGACTTATTCAATGGATTAGTTTATCATTATTTGATAAATAGACCAAAAGCTATGGGTGAATAACTATAGTCTCTATTATTAATTATTTCGGAAACAACTAGTTCTCTTTTAAACAGAAACACCTCCTATTGAATTCCTCTTCTGGAATGCATATTATCAAACGCCTCTTTTAGAACACCTCTTATCAAATTCCACCTCATTAAAAATTTACTGACATGCCTGTGATGGAGTTTAGGGGTATTAAATACATAACATTTTTTAGGTGGACACGTGTGTCCCTACATACATAAATAGAGATGACTCATAGTTCATCAACATAGAAAAGAAAATTCAATTAATAAATTTTATATAAAATACACAAGAAAGACAAGAAATTTTAATGATACATTTGTTTGTTATCTTAGAATTAGAAATCACACAATAATCTTAATATTATTTTTGGTATAATTATTATTTTTGACATATTATATAGCTTTGCATATTACAAGTTCTAATATATATTAAATATCTACAACTTTTTTCAAAACATTTACATTTCAATGTGCATGTGTATATATATAATCATAAAATTTAATAACTTCAATTATATTTAATATAATTTAAATATACATGAAAACTATTAAAATATTGTACACCAATGTTATTTTAAAATTTATAAAATTAGTTATGTATATATTCATTTTTTTAATTCTTCTAAATTCCAAAATATAATTAATTATATTTCATAATTTATTACATGGAATAATTTTTTTTATAAAATATAATATAAAATTAATTATTTTAATTATTATTATTATTAAATAAAATTAATATAATATATACATACATATAAGCAATTAAAATAATATAAAATTATTTTATTTTAAATTGAATAAAATTATATATATAACATATTTTTATTTCATAAATTTACTTAATTATATTTCAAACAATATTTCTTAAAATAATAATTATTTACAATTAATTTTATATAAAATTAATTTTTATGAAAAACATATTATATACCATTTAAAATAATAAGTTTATAGATATATTTTAATAAATTTAAATATGATACATAATATAAAATATATATTTTTAATAAATTATATATCTAGTGTATATAAAATTATAATTTATATTTATATTACATAAAAATTCCAGATTTTTATAGATTTTATTCTATTCAACTCTTTATTTAAATAAAAAATATATAATTGTTATAAAAAATTATTTTCTTAAATATAAATTTCATTTTATACACACCATATTTTATTTTCCTAAAAATTCTATATGAATTATATCATAGAACAAAAATAATAAATAATTTATAAATTAAATCATAAAAAAATAATCTATAGATTCATACATTTATGCATAAATATATATTAAATAAAGAAAATATACAAATATACATTAATTTATATATCCATATAGTCATGCATGAAGATTATATTAAATAAACTATACAATTAATAAATAAACACAATTAAAAAATATTATTTTTAAATAGATAATTTTCCATAATAAAATATATAAAAAATATGTAGGGAAACATATTTCTGGAGGTATTAATAATAAATTACAAATGTGTGGAATGGGATTTGTTGTGGTGGACCTACATTTATTATTTTTGGTTAGGCAGAGGTGTGATCCTAGTTCACGTCTCCTTCATGACTTTTGTGGAGGAAGCGTGAACGCAGTTCATGCTTCTCTAGTGGCTGAGAGAGAAGTGTGAACCCAGTTCAGGCATCTTCAGTCACATTTTTCAAAATATAGAGAACTCTATTACTTTTTCTTAAAAAAATTAAAACCCTTTTAAAAAATAACAACATTGATCATATGAAGTAAACATTCAACCCATGTGAGCGTCATTCATGCAAGTCTATCACAGAAGATTATTTTTTAAAACATTTCTAATGGTAAACCCTATATGTCTTGATAAAAGGGAAACCTTTTATAGTTATTTTGTAGAATATGATTTATATAACAATAATTATATATATATAATCATTATACTTTCAATAATTATTTAATATAATTTTTAGATATATATATAAATAAAAATAAAAATATATAAATAAATATATATATATATATATATATATATTAAAATATAGTGATATGAACAATGTAAAAAAGTATATAAAAACATTAATAATATATATCCCAAATATAAATTTTTATATTTCTATTTATATTACATAATTTATAAAATATATATATATTTCTGATTATATGTGTGTGTTGACATATATTTACTTATATGATAAATATTATAAAATATATTAAAATCTATTACTATATTTTTATTTAAAAAAAGGGGTTTTTTGAAAAATACATCAGATATGTATATGTATATATATAATTAATAAAAATCGCATTTTCATAATTTATAGGTCAAAATGTCAAAAAATATATATCATTTAATATAAATATTTAACAATGTATTTAAAAATTTTAAGATGTTTATATGTAAATATATTTTAATAAAATTACATTTAAATATTTATATAAATATTGAGAAAAATATATTTATAACTATATATGAAGATAAATATAAATATATGTATGAATATAGATATTGGTGTTGTGTTTCATTTCTCATTTGATATGGTTTAAAAATATCACAGTCCAAAAAATGAAAAAACATTAATAAGAGGTGTTATTATAGATATGTATATTAAATATGAATGTCTATGTATGTATGTATATATGTATGCATGCATACATTTATATATGAGATTATTTATATGTTTGTATATGTATTTACATGTTTATGTATGTATGTATGTATCTGTGTGTGTAAATTTATGTTTATAAATATATATGTGTATGTTTGTATGTGTATCTATATGTGTGTGTGTATGTGTATTCATGTTTATGTGTATATACATATATTTATGAGTATATATGTTTATGTATGTGTGTATGTATTTATATGTAATTGTATGTATTTGTATGTGTATATATGTGTATGTGTGTATATATGCATGTGTATCTGTATGTATGTATATGTTTCTGTCTATACGTGTGCTTATGTTTGTGTATCTTTATATGTTCAGAATTTTTAAACGATCGAGTGTCCAGATGCTTAATATGGAAAATAATTTTGATCTAACTATTTCTATATGGTGCACCATCTCCAAGTATTCATATAATTATTTCTTTAGAGATATTAAACATCACCTATCCAGATCTGTCATGATGAATTTCACAATGCTTGAGCATGCTATATGTATCCATGTTCTCAGGTGAATTCTTATGTTCGTCATACATAAAACATAAAATCATATAATATATATCTATACATATGTTGAAAAATAGGTTATAGCCTTGAGCATGAGGTTTGCAGACAAAAACATCTACTACAGCAGATTCAACCTTTAAGAGTGCTAGCTGAAAGCGCGGATAATGGGCATCTTTATCCGTGATAAAAAAGTGATGATAAAGAAGTACCATTACCATCTCTAATAAAAATTAATCTATAAATGGTGTCTTTATCAGAGCTAAAAATAGAGCTCATAATGGGGGTCCATTATCAATGCTCACAAAAACATTGATAAAGGTGGGGATTTATTAGTGATTTTCTACTAGAGCTGGTAAAGGGAAACTGTTAACAATGATTTTTATTATTTTTGATAAAAGGTATATTTTATAAAAAAATATTTTTATAAAAATTATATATTATTATATATTAATATATTTATAACGATATACATATTATATATATTTTATAAAATATAGTTTATATAAGGATAAATACATATTTAATCTTAATATATGTGATATTAAGTAAAAAAAGGGATTATATATGTATGGTCTTGAAAATTCCGCAAAGGAGATTATATCCGAATCCCCCAACGAATTGGGGCAAATAATCAAAGAAGGGACACAAACAGGACCGGTCTGCGAACCGGTCCCATGAAAGTGCAACGTGGCCAGGCCCCGCGAGGCACCCCCTCCGTGAACCATTGTTGTTCGCGAAATGGAGGAAGAGAGCATCCACGGTCGTGAGGCAGGATGGGCGCCAGTCTGGTACACATTCATGAATAGCCCCAACCGTGGACCGTGTCGACCGGTTCAGGCCGCACCCGTTGTCCTTCACGGAATAAAGGCGGAACCCTCCGTAGCCGGAGAGCACTCCCTGAGTTTACCTCAAGGAGGAAGGGAAGTGTTCAATACCAACCGTGAAAAGCGGATTGTCCAAGTAATCATTAAACCGGGTATTTGGTTATGGGCCTCCACAAAAGGTGCAATATGGCCATAGTTATATCTATTTCCCCACTCTATAAAAGGAGATCAAGGGGGAAAGAAAGAGGGATCAGAGAACTGGAATCAGATTGGGAGGGATTAGAGATTCAGAAGGAGATCAGTTGAAGGAAGGCTTCGGATTTCACAAATAGTAAAATTCCCATCCGCGAACCACATCAGATATATGAATTAACATGGAATTGGAAAACACATAATAATTTGGTGAGTTGCGAACCTAAAAAAAAGAGAACCGTGAACCACACCCCCTCCAAGGATGACTTACCCACGGACCAAAGAGTTTATTCCTATTTTCCCATCCGTCGCACCACGTATCAGTCTCCTACATGGGAGAAGCCCTGACCGACGAGCCTCCAACCAGTGCCTTCCTTGGCCGTCACTGCCCGCCTGGAACCCTCCGCGAACCACCCTAGTTCGCAGATTGAACCCGAAGCCGTGAACCACCCTAGTTAGCGGAAATCCAATCAGTCCACAAACCACCTTGGTTCGCGGACGGCTTCTCCAGCTGTGTGGCACTTCACCATGCGAAGGGTGCCACCAACCATACCTCTCGGTGGCTTTCCAAATACTTCAGTGTTCTCATTTCCCAAGCCAGATAAAATCCTTCTGATCCAGCCAAGTTCTCTGCGACTCCCTCATTGGAATATTCATCGGCCTTGAGCCAAGGCCTCCCCCAGATTCACCAGATCCGTATTGTGTAACTTTCAGTCACATCAGCGTGCCATTTTGAGTTCAGATACCCATGGTAAAAAGGGGAAAAGGGGTTACCCCAAACCTTGAGCAGATACCAGAAGCATTAGTGGGTTCACATTCCCACAGTAATGTGGAGTCTGAGCTCAGGAATCCCCTTTCTGCCCATCCACTTGTTCAGGGTTCCGCAGAGATGGTAAAATAGCCATCAGAAGGAAGCCCTCATGCACTGCAAAAGTGGAGATGGGCACAAGAGCACCCCCTTTCCCACTACCACTGGGTTTTGTTGCCCCGGGCATCCATCTCGGAGTAAGCCCCGACCTTTTGGGCCTTCTCAGAGTGTAAACCGCAATCCATCTCCATGGGCATCAATCTAAGAGTAAGCACCGACCTCTTGTGCTGCCCCCATGAGTAAGCCCCACTCCTCTTCTCACGGATGCACCTCTCGCGATGTGATCCTCTGGTCCCTGCTGCCTCTTGATTCTCACACCGAGCATGACTCATGTGGGCTTAGAGTAAGCATAGACCATGGAATCCTTTTATGGGCCACCCTAGAGTGTAATCCGCAATCCACAATATGGGCCTCCTCATTGTGTAATCCCCAATCCATTATTCTGGGCTGCCTCAGAGTGTAAGTCCCAAGCCAATGCGAACAATGTGGACTTCGATCCCTGCCCGCTAGGTAGGGAACATAGGAAGCCTCCAAGAGGTTCAAGCCCGACCACCAACAGACCCCTAGGTCCACCTTCACATCGGTTATCCGACGCTCTCCATTCAAACTACATGGACATTGATCCCTATCCCCTAGTTAGGGTATGTAGGAAGACTCCTAAGTTTCATGCCTGACAACCGGTTGATCCGACTATCCTCACATTGGTTCACCATGCCTCTCCTAGTGCCTCATCAAGAGAGTTCTGACTCTTTAGGGTCATTAATCCAACGAGGGATGGTAAACCTCGGGCATAAATGATTCCGTACCCCTGCATCCAGTTGACCATTTCCCACCAAGGTTAAATCCATGGATACAATGTTTGGGTATAAACAAAATATTTGTGAACACATGAATACGTCTTAAATCTATAGGAGAGTCCTAAAACAGTTAATAATTTCCCCCCAAATAGGGTGTGATGATCCCGACATCCCATCCTATCGACCAATGTGAGTTCTTAAGAGTCACTGGTCAGACCATCCGGTGAACGCCTGCCTTTGGAAAGCAGGTCCATCAATCATTGGATACAGAGCCCTTGGGAATTTCGAGGCTGGAAAAAACCAAAAAGAAACAAAAAATGGTGAACCCGACATGAATCTTTAACAAAAAATGATGGATTAAACTTAATTCCACCCTGTGCCCCCTTATTCTCTAAAGGAGGGCCAAGCAAGGTCATTAATTATGCATGGGATTATCAGATGCTGCTTTTCTGAGTTTTTTGATTGTATTTTCTAAAATGTTTTGCATATACCACATTCAGAACTCCCTTCGATCCAATGGAATCGCAAAGGAACTCACAAGTGCGCATTTCCAACAACGCAAGGATGGGACTTCCTCAACAACGGAGGACCCCATCACCCAACCAGCGTCCTCAACGGTGGTTTTTGGATGCACTGATCTCAGAGTACCATGTGAATGGTATTATCCCAATGGTGGAGGTGGCCATGAATGCCCTCCAATCCATCAAGATTCTCCGATCACCTGCCCAACAGTGACTGCAAAGGCGGATCCAGACAGCCCCTATCTCTGTCTCCAATAGTTTTGGGAGTCTATTCCTGGAACGAGACAATGCATACCTCCCTTATCATAGAGAGATGAATGTGGTCGACGTTGAGGACCTCATCCCCACTGAACGGGGGTTCCGCTCCAAGGCCCATACCAGAAAATGTCATCGTGGTCACGCCGCGACCCGACTTCCTAGTGCCATGAAGGATGTCTCTCTAGGGATTCAGGCCCACGCTCCCCAAGCTCCGGCCCCTCGGACCACCCGATGAGGGCGGAAAATGTACAATCAGGGACCATTCATCACCCTGGTCCTTGAGGAGGATCTCCACAACCCAAAAACGGAGAAGTACCATGAACAGGAACCTACACCTATTCGCTCCTCCCAAGCCTTCCATCCAGACATGGCAACATCAGACGATCTGGCGCGCATCCCCGCTGAGCCCCATCAAACTCATCACTCACGCAACATGAAACTTACTCGGTAGGCACCTCTCCCTGCCTAGGGTCGTGAAGACCACGAGCATCACGTGGTGGCAACCCGGCACCTGTAAAACCAACTCCTTCCAGTTTCTCCTGATGCCCGCCATCTTGACATGGAAGCAATCAACAAATCCTACCACCCAGATGTGGCGGAAAATCATAAGCGTGCTTATATCCCCGCCAACATAGGCCACTAACTTGATATGGTGGGAAAAAATATATGCAGAGACAGCTCCCTGTGGGTGCAAGAAAAGTCCACCACCCCGATGTGGCAACAAACAGAGAGATAAACCGGCGTATCCCAGTACAGGGGAAGATTCATTCACCAGCCCAGACACAGGAGAATTGTCAGTTCCCACTGACCAATAGAGGACCGGAGCAGGATATTCCTACTCCGATATGTGAGTGGGCTTTCATACCCATTACAGCAAAAGATGTATCTCCACATATCCTAGAAATGATGGAGGAGTAGGTATTGATCCCAGATCATATCTTGAAAACTTCTAGCATGTAATTGTATCAGCGAAAATAGTAAGGACTCGGGCCCGTGAGCCAGTCTCCCCAATTGAAGCAACTCATCTAAGAGACAAGATAGCTGCCTCGGAGCAAATCTACATCCCTACTTCTACCCAGGAAGGTCAGCGGCAATATTCCACGACGCAAGTGGAACCGGATCAAGCATCTTCACTCGTTCCAACTAGGGACACCAGTACATCATGGTGGATGCTTCAGAGCAGGCATATATCCCTGGTAAAATCCAAGATGTTCGTCGGCGTATCCTAACAGCATCATGGGACCCAATTAGACAGGGACCCAAAAGAGGTGAAATCAGTTTCCAATAACATACGTTCCCCGCTCCCTGCAAAATACCGCTCCAAATGCATAAATGGAAGTAGGAAAATAAAGAGCGGGTTCATGACTCCGCTCTGCAAGAAGTTGTGGTTCCCAATGCCGCTAAGCACATGTCAATGGTTCGGAATATTTCCCACACATTACCATATTATGGGAGTGGTAGGAGAATTTGCGAAGGTCCTCCATGCAATTTCGCTACCAGCAGCTCTGAAGGTCCTCCCCAGAGCACCTGTAGGGGATTCCTCTGCAAGCATATAACAATCGGTCACGAGAGCACTTCTCTTGATGTGAGTCACGAAAACGCTCCATGTAACCAGAAGATCGAGCAGCAAGAAGGTCCTCCACTTGCTACGGTCCACCCTGAAGGTCCTCACCGAGGTATACACTGCAATCACTCTCCATGCAGTGGGACTACATATTTTTATGGTATTCCTCGCTATCATAGTCTCAACTAAGGAGTCCCTCCTAGCAGTGACGTCTCATCATGAAAAGAAGGCCCTCCCCTTGTCGTGTCCTACCCTGAAGGTCCTCCCCAGGGGATACGCTGCAACGGAACTCCGCATAACCGGGCATCAAATCTTGGTTGTATTCCTCGCCACCCTAATAATAGAGGTCCTCCCCATAGAGACTTCAAGCAAAGAGAAGGCCCTCCCCCCATTGTGGTACATTTGGGAGTCCCTCCCTAGGATGTATAACGTAGATATTCTCCCTGTTGCAGCAATAATGGTGGTCCTCGCCATTTTTGTAGCTGTGACGGTAGCCCTCGCCACCACAGCCGCCATTGTGAAGGTCCTCCCTGAAATGGCCCCAATCAATAAGAAGGTCCTACCCATGTCTCGGCGTGTCCGGAAGGTCCTCCCCAGGATGCGCATCGAACGTCAAGCCATGATTTTCATCCTCACCATGATGACAGTTGTTGCGAAGGTCCTCCCCGTAACGACGCTAGGTATCCTGAAGGTCCCCCCCTTCCTGTGACACACCATGGAGGTCCTCCCCAGGGTGTGCACTACAAAATTCCTCTATGTAGTGAAGCATCAAGCAGTAATGGTAGTCCTCACCATTAAAGTTTCCATTGCGGAGGTCCTCCCTATGATGACATATAATTTCGACAGGAAGGAGCTCCCCTTAACGAAACAAGAACTGAAAGGCCCTTGTATACTAAGGCACTCAGAAAGACAGGATCGAGCATGTCATATTCCTAGCTTGTCGCTGGCGATGCCCTTCTTCGATCAGGAGTCGTTCAAGGGCTGTGTTCATCTTCTGAACCACCTCAGAATCGCCAAAAAGAAAATTCAATACTTATCGGTCCCACTGCCTCTGACTATAGTGAGCGCCTTAGTTGGGCCGACCAGGTGGAGTAGTCACTAGAGGAGGAGTATGTCGATATGCTGCACATGAGGAAACGACTAGCCAGGGATGATATAACAGTTATGTTTTTGCCCACAGCCACCTCTGAGTTCGACATACCCAGAGAGTTGTTGGGATAATGCATGCACGACATCCACCATAATATATGGAAAACCCTCTTCCGGCTAAAATTGAGATTCCTTCCCTACGATGGGTATGAAGACCATGTCAAGACGATATGATACCTCCTACATCATATCGACCTGAAGGCCCTTTCCTCGACGTGACAATAATGCCCTAAGAGGCACAAAGGGAACATGGAGATAGCCTACTACCGTGCACTACATGAGCTGAGCCGCCTCATCAGTGATGCTCCAATGGGAGTCCATATCAGGGGATGGGGGGAACAAAGAACTTTCCATTTCACTCCTCTCCTCGCCCAGAAAAATCCCATTCAACATTGTGTCTTACAACGTCATCAGGACAAGACATCAGTCGAGTGGACCCCCAGTTCAGGAAAGGCAACACACCCAATAGAGTCAGGCCCTGAGTAATTCCCAGAAGCATCATGCCCAATGGGAACAAGCCATTCAAAAACTCTTGAATCAAGACACCGAGAATATAAAGCATGCCTCTTGCTTAAGAGTGTCCAATCATTGATCTTTGCATTCCTCCCTAGAAGGGACTGATCCACCGGTGAATTCGGTACAAAATTTGGTTCACCCCCAGATAAGAGTACACGAGATCAGGTAGGTCGCGATAGTCGCGGCCACTACCACAATCTAGCGTCAACACTAGAATTTAGGTCTAGGGGCATGTTTAACAACAAATTCTCACATAAGACCAATAAAATCTGGAAGATACTCAACATCTAGGGATCGGAGCCAGCCCTAGCCCTCAGGGTTGGGGGCATTATTACCCCCTTAACAACAACCGCCCCCACGAGAGTCAGTATTCTCTCATCTAGGGAGGACAATTAGAAGAGGTGGATATCGTCTTATCCCGTCATTTTAATAATCACCCCCCCTGAGAGGAAGGCGCACCGCAAGGTCTCATCAAAGAATTCTCCGCGTCACCCTTCGTCAAGAAGTCTGAAGGAAATCCCAGGCCATGAAAGGGAAGTCCAGTCGAAGATGTGGGATATCATCTCCCTATATGAAAGATTACATCCCCTCCACCCCACAATATGCATTAATCAATTCCATAAACTCTAAACCCATGGGTGACATAGGAAGAAAATGAAAATCTGGACGGATCGGGAGATGACAGTTCCAGTCAGGCTATGACTCACAATGAACCCCCAAATGTGCACACCTGGAACTAGAGGGCCGCCTTAAATATGGATGCCCCATCAGCTAACCTCCCTCCGCTTACCCTGTAAGCTTCCAACAAGGATAATAATAAAGGAACAATTACCCTTAACCCGTCCCCTTCCCTCAATAGAAATGAGCCACTCATGCTCGAAGAGAGGATTGCTCGACAGGAAGAAAAGATGAAATAATTGAGGTGGCTTAACATCGAGATTCTCTAGAGGAACCACCTTATTGAAAGTGCGTCCCGAGAAGAACCACATCATGAACTCCCAGCATGTGGACCTCAAAGTCTAAGGCTAGCCCCTGCAAACAAAGCATGATCAGATCTCCTGCCAAATGTGGCGCCTGGTTCGTCGAGCTACATAAACGTGGATGATGAATACCAAGATTTCCCCCCACTTGGGAGGAAACCGGAGCAAGTACGCCCGAACCCTCTAAGGGTACCCTGAACGTAAACTGAACCCTTGGTGTCGGCCAATCTGGATCCTCAGGAAATGCCTCGGGCTATGCCTTCCCAGGATCGGGCCCAACAGGATGAAAACCAGGGACTCACCGACACCATTGAGGCACTAACAGCTCGATTAGAAGTGATGGAAGATCAAAACACTCTGATACATCCAGAGTGGAAACCCTACACAGATTTGGTGACAAACACACTGCCTCCACCCAATTTGGGGAGCCCTGTATTCCCCATCTGCAATGGATCAGGCGATCCAGAGCTGCATTTGATGAACTACGCATTCTATTGCGACCCTATGATGGGAACTCCGGAACAAAAAGAAGCAGTGAAAATCATATGTTTTATATGGTCCTTTTAAGGGCCCCCCTTCATCTGGTACACGAGTCTACCGGCCCAGTCGATAAAGTGCTGGGAGGCCCTCCGACAGCAATTCCTGTTCCACATCAACTCAATGCTGCCGAAACCAACAGTCAACGATCTCATAAACTGCAAGCAGAGGGAGAATAAGAGTGTCTCAGATTTCATTTCTAGATGGAAAATGTCTAACCTATTATCTGAACATATCAATTTCTCATGATAAAATGTTATCCATATGCATCGATAATCTTAGAGATGTGCTGCGAAAACTGCTCATACTGGTGGAGTGCACCACTGGCTTCCGCAATCTCTTGGCCATTGCCCATAAAATTGAGGACTCTTTGCAGCGGACTAATTCAAAGTCCCGAATAGATTCACATGCTCCTGCGAAAAGAGAACATAGAGCTGAAGCGTCTTCTGTCACACTCGAGCCCGCCCCTATGCCCGCTCCGCTGCTCATGCCTCCAACAAATCGCCAATGGCCTCCTGCATATCAGCGGATGCCCCCACCTAAACGGGACGATCAGCGAGGACCAAAGTGGAACCAGTTTTAGGAACAAAGACAAAAATTATACTCGTTCCGAGATTATCAAGTTTGTGGCTACATCATTGCTTCCATGAAATGAAACTTGCTCTGCCTCCTGGAGCCGAGGAGACCTGAAGAAGATGGCCGCGATGACAGGCTAGATTACTACCCCTACCATTGGATGTTGGGGAATAGTATCCGAGAATGCTTCATCTTCGAAGAACTCCTGCAGAGGATGGTATATTCTGGACAAGTCAAGCTAGGACCACCCCCAACACAAGTGGCATGTATCTCTACGACCGATTACGACAAAGAGGAGGGATGGAAAAAAGTCACCAGCAAACAAGGGAAGAAATTTGACAACTAGATAACTCATAAGGCTATCAACCAAGCCCATTTCATACTCCGAGATCAACTACAGTAGCTGGTGTTGCCACCAATTGCCCCTGAATCCGCAGAGCTGATAGCATCGGCATCACAATCCTATACGTGCTGGTCATACGAGTGGAGTCGAAGGAGGAAACATTCACAAGTGGAGCAGTCTACGACTGGGCCAATGTTAGTCCCTACCCTGGCATACTTTATGCCCTCAAATTTGGCACCACTGGCAGTGACCCACCCAACGGAACCATCAGAGACAACTGAATAGGTTGACCTGATATAGGATGAAGAGCCAATTTTTGGTTCTATCAACGTCATCCATCTCATAGAATCATTCCCTGACGAAGTGTATGATTACGAACCTGAGTTCCCCGCACGAGGAACCGGGAGGAGGAACCGTAGAGGTAGGGGATACCAAGGGAGGCGCAACCGCGGCCAAAACCAACCATACGACTGGACCCCGGCCCAAACCGTTAATATCGTGGAAACCTATTGGATAACCCTTTAGCAGACTCAGTAGGAGAGGGAATGACCCTCTACCTCCACAAGCAGCCACTCTGGCCTTATTGTTCTGCGATACCCACCAGAGGAGGAGAAAGTTTCTAGTCGCCTAGTGCACACAAACAGACCAGCCGGGACAAGTCCTCAAAACGTAGGTACTCCATCAAAGTCTGTCCCTGTGGCCGCCCCCTCCTTGTCAAATGCTCCAGCTCCCAAAGCACCCGCTAAGACTCTCCTGCCAACAGAGAAGCATTGACCGTTGGAGAAAAAATATGACATCCTTAAGCAGATGGCCTTTGTACCAGCCATGTTGTCAATCCTGGATGCCCTGGGTTTGACCACTGACCTTAGGGAGGATCTTATCGAAGCATTGATCAGCCGCCAAGAGTTTCAAGCTGTGGTAGCTGCTACTGAGATTTACCGGACAGAGACTGGCCCCGATTGAATGCAATGTGGTGATTTCATCACCGATCAGGATGAGGACACCATCATGAAAGGACACATTGGACCACTATATGTGTCCGACACACTGAATGGTATTGGGATATGGAAACTATTTATATACAATGGCTCTAGAGTTAACCTCCTTCCCCTATGGGATCTCCGTAAGTTGGGCTACAGTGAGGACGATCTAATTCCCATAGTCATATCTTTTTTGGGTTACGACAAGAGTGAGCAGAAACCGATGGGTAAGATTAAGATATAGACCCATATTGGTGACCTGGTAACCTACATGAAATTCCTGGTGGTCCGGATGAGCATACCATTCAATGCCCTACTCGGAAGGCCATGGCTCCATAAGCACATGACCATTCCTTCATCCTACCACCAGTGTATCTAGTACTGCGTCAATGGAAAAAGTGGTATGTTGCAAGCCGACAAGGCCCCTTTAGAGCTCTATGAGTCACATTACATCGACTCCAGTTTCTATGAGAAAAAGAAAAAGAAGAATTTGGTTAACAGAGTTGACTAGATCACCGCTCCAAATGGCCTGGAAATTGTTCCTGACGACCTCCTCAGGAATCTTGGTAAAGATTATGTCTTGCCCATCAACCACGTGGACGGTAGGAGTTCATGTCTGGACACGCACTCGGATTTCCTCATGACTACATCCATAACGACCGAGTGTCACAATGTGGGAACATCCGCTAACCCTCAATTGATGGGAGAAAGCTCGAGAAAGGACACCCACGACACCTCGACTCTGGACTTACAAGAACTCATGATGGGAGATTTCTCCTCGTCAGAACAAGAAGATGAGGATTTTTAAGAAGGAGAGGGGGAAGATCTCAGGGATTCACCTCCCACATTTGAAGAATGTATCTCCACCATTGTGTATGAACTTAGGGAAATAAACCTGGGTACCGAGGAAGTCCCGAGGCCCACTCTCATTAGCGTGGCCATGTCTCATGGGGAACATGAGGTATATAACTCCTTCTTATGGAAAAACCAAGATGTATTTGCCTGGAATTACACAGAAATTCCAGGACACGATTCGGAGGTAGCGACGCATCACCTGGGTCTTCCAGAAGACCACCGGGGCTACAAGAAGGCTGCTAGAAGGACACACCCCTCACGTGCTACCAAGATAGAGGCTGAAGTTGATAAGCTCATTAAAGCAGGATTCATTCGAGAGGTCCAGTACCCCATTTGGTTGGCCAATATCGTCCCCGTCAAGAAAAAGAATGGGAAAATCCACGTCTGCATTGACTTTAGAGTCCTTAATCAGCATTTTATGAAAGATTACTTCCCGGTTTCAATCACTGAGTAATTAATTGATGCAACAGGTGGGTACGAGGCTCTATCCTTCATGGAAGACTCTCCTGGATATAATCAAATCAGGATGGCCTGAGAAGATGAAGAAGCCACTACGTTCAGGGCCCCTCAAGGGGTATTATGTTACAGGGTCATTCCCTTTGGTGTCAAGAATGATGGCACCATTTATCAGCATGACATGCATCGGATCTTTAAGCCATTCCTAGGGAAATTCGTTGAATATTACGTAGATGACCCAGTGGTCATGTCCAGACAGTGATCAGATCACCTGTTAGACCATGAGACCATCTTCAACAAGCTATGACAACATAGCTTGAAGACGAACCCCTTAAAATGTGCCTTTGGGGTTACCTTAGGGAAATTCCTTGGATTTGTCATATGCCATCATGGCATCGAAGTCGACCCTGAGAAGACGAATGCTATCCTGAGCCTGCCACCTCCCCCAAAATATCACTGAGCTGAGGGGATTCCAAGGAATTCTAGCCTATATTAGGTGGCTCATAGCTAACCTGGAAGAAAAATGTTTGCCTATCAACAGGTTAATGAAGAAGGGGATCACATACCAATGGACAGATGACTGCCAAGAGGAGTTCAACAACTTGAAGAAGTACCTCTTAAGCCCACCGGTGCTCATGCCCCCGGTTGAAGGAAGTCCTCTCATTCTATATGTGATGGCCCTAGAGTGATCACTGGGATCGTTCCTCACAAAAAAGAATGATGCGGGCAGTGAAAAAAGTCTCTATTACCTCATTTGAACCATGATTGATGCTGAGACTCGATACTCAAATATCGAGAAGAGATATCTGGCCTTGGTCTTCACGGTTCAAAAGCTGTGACATTATCAACAGCATCATGAATTCCATTTGATCTCGCGGTGTAACCCGCTCAAGTACATCCTCAGTTGCCCGATGATAACTGGATGCCTATCCTGATGGGCAGTCATCCTGCAACAGATCAACATCTGGTTCGTGCCTCAAAAATCCATCAAGGGATAGACATTAGAAGAATTTTTGTCAGAGCACCCTTCAATAAGGACCACTACACCGGATGCTGAGCTACCTGATTAGGATATCTTCTCAGTCCAAGAGGAGTTCCCAATATGAGAAATGTACATTGACGGCGCATCCCAAAGTGGCCCCAAGAAAAGGATGGAGGATCCCGGATTCATGAAAGTGGGTCTAGGGATATTACTCATGTCCCCAGAAAAGGCAGTTTTTCCGTATTCCTTCCTTCTATCAGAGAGATGTACAAACAATGAAGCAGAATATCAAGCTCTCATTGTAGGCCTGGAGCTCGCACTCCAGGCACAAGTACAACATCTTACGGTAAAAGGTGACACGGAGATGGTCATCAAGCAATTCAATGGTGACTATGATATTAAAAAGGAGAAGATAATCCACCTGTTTGACCATGTATTAGGGATAATGGCCGAGATCTCCACAGAACCAACATTGGTTTATATTCCCCAGTCCCAGAACACTCAGACTGATTCATTAGCCTATGCGGCCACAACCCTATCCGTCCCATACTGGGATGAAACAGTCATTAGTATTGCTGACTATCGAATGGTATTTCCATTTGTTGAAGCTAAAATAGAAGAAATCAACCAATTCAGTCCTTTCCATGATCCATATGCTCCTGCCACTAGCTGAATGATCACCATCGCGAAGTACCTTCAACGGCGAGTGCTTCCATCAGACAGGGCTGATCAATAGAAAATACGGACAAGGGAAATCAATATTGTCCTATATGGAGGTGTGGGCTAGAAAGAGGTCCTCTACTAATGAGGCCTCAATGGAGTGCTCCTCATATGCATTGACAGAGAATAAACCGCTTCCATCCTGACTGAAGAACATGCAGGGGCGTGTGGAGCACCTCAACTGGGGACCAAGCTTTCCCATCAGGTTCGAAGGCTTGGGTACTATTGGCCCATAGTGGAACGAGACTGCGAGCGTTTTACCAAAAAATTCCACTCATACCAAATTCTTTCCAACTTCATACACCATACCCCGAAGTTACTTCATCAAGATAAGTACTCCTGGTCGTTTTCCGTCTGGGGGATAGACGTCATGGGACCATGTCCTCCCACCACAGCCAAACAGCTGAAGTATATCCTCATGACAACTGACTTCATTTCCAAATGGGTAGAAGCCATACACCTCAAGGAAGTCGGGGTAAGAAATATTGTTAGCTTCGTGAAGACCAATATCATCAACAGATTTGGTTTCCCTCATACTATACTGACATACAACGGCACCAATTTCTGCTCTACTGAGTTGGAAAAGCTATACCACGAGTATGGTATCAAGGATAACCACTCATCCCGCTACCATGCAGTGGCCAACAGACAGATATAAGATTTCAACAAGACCATGTCCAACATCCTATATAAAATGGTGGAAAAGATAGGAAGTCATGGACGGATAAACTCCCCCTTGCATTGTGGGCTTATCGATCCACAATCTGCACTGCTACTCAGACTACCATGTACTCATTGGTGTATGAAACAGAGGCAGTCCTACCCATTTAAATCCAACTTTCCTCACTCTGTGTTTCCATCTATGATCAATTATCTGATGATGAGCAGTTAGATAAGTGGCTAGGTGAAATGGAATAGCTAGATGAGATACAGTTGCACACTCTGCACCACTTGGAAGTGTACCAAAACTAAATCGCATGACCCTTCAACAAAAAGCTCCGCCTTTGGTCTTTCTTGGAAGGATAATTAGTGCTGGTCCTCCAGACACCAATGATACCTGGCAAGAAGCTTCCAAAGCTGGAACCTATGTGGGATGGACCACATGTTGTACACAAGGTATACTCCAATAGAGAATATGACCTGATCTCCAAGGATGGGAAATTCACCACGACTCCTAACAATGAGAGATTCTTGAAGAAGTATTTCTCATATAGACCAAGAATTATCTTCGTCTATACCGCACGATGATAAACTGCACGGACGAATAAAAAACAAGAGATGTATTCATCATTTGAGCTGCATGACGTTAAACTACCAAGCACCCAATGGTCTAAACTCTATTACCATAAACTAAGAGTATTTTTTCCTCACCGCATGACATTAAAATACATGGATAGGGTGATTTAAAAATTCCCTCTTCCCTTGTGTACAGACCAAACCTGAATGGGGTGTATCGTCTTTCAGATAACTACATGAGGCATAATTCCTGCCCTCGTAGGATACGTAGTGACACTATAATTCCACACCCTGGACCAAACACCTCAAAATGAAAAACAATAATTCCCATTCCCCTTTGTACATACCAGACTTGTACAGGGTGTATTCACGTCCTCACCGCATGACGCTAAACGACATGGAGTCCATCCATACCACATGATGCTAAACTACACGGATAACAAGAGTTAAGAATTCCCCTCCCCCGTGTATGGACCAGACCTGCACGAGGTGTATTCATTGTCCAAACTTCATGACATTAAACTAACAAGCACTCAACGGTCCAAACTCTATGACTTAAACTAGTAGTATCACGTCCTCACTGTATGACGTTAAACTGCACGAAATCTAATAATACCGCTCGTCCTCACCGCATGATGTTAAAACTGCATGGATTTTAGAGAACTATATAAGGCTTGATTCCTTCCTTCGCAGGATACGTAGCGACGCCAGGATCCCTAGTCCTAGTCCATCCCCCTGAAAAAAATTCCCTCTCCCCCCATGTGCGAACCAGACTGGCACAGGTTGTACTTCTCGTCCTTACCGCATGACGTTAAACTGCATGGACAATGATGTAAAAAATGACCCCTCTCCCCATGTACGAACCAGACTGGCATGGGGTGTACATCTCATCCTTACCGCATGACGTTAAACTACACAGACAATGATGTTAAAAATGCCCTTTCCCCCCGTGTGCGAACCAGACCGGCACGGGGTGTACTTCTCGTCCTTACCGTACGATGTTAAACTGCATGGAAAATGATGTTAAAAATTCCCCCTCCCCTCATGTTTGGACCAGAACTAAATGGTGCATATATCTTCGTCGTTACCGCATGACGATAAACTGCACGGAATTCATCCTTACCGAATGACGATAAACTTCATTGACTTTGTCCTCACCACATGATTCTAAACTACACGGACTTCGTCGCAACCCACCCATGACACATGGCAATATGATATGGATATACTCCTGGCACATTTGGATGTATACTCTCTATACATCAGACTCCACGACCTGGATAATTATGGATCTTCATAACCACTCATGGCAATCGGAAGTGGAAAGTCATCGAACCATGGACACCAATGCATAACTATGCATACCCTTCCCTCAATGGCTCTGCATAATGATATCCCCTAGCTCGTCTACTGATGACAATATTTCCTCAGGCGGTACACTTCCTAGCTCCGTACACTTATCGGCCTCAGAGCCCCCATACCATTCCTCCTGATCCAAAAGTTTATAAGAAATTGGTTTAAAAGTTCATTCCCCTTTTCACATCTAGGTGTTGCCGGGGTATCCCTATCTGGCTCGCCAATGTGTCTGTCAGTGGTTCACAAAGCAACCTGCATCAAAAAACATCAAGCCAGGACTAGGATACTTTGACTCAATGGAAAATTGAAGTGAAAATGTTTCTTGTATACCCGGACACAATTATCCCCACATGCCAAACTTTCTGTTGTGAGAAATCACAAATTTTCATAATCATTCATGGCTATCGGAAGTGGAAAGATATCGACATAGGGACACCTTGGTATGACTATGCATACCATTCCCTCAGCAGCTCTGCATAAAGATAGCCCCTGGCCCGTCCATCAATGGAATGATGTCCTTGGGCAGTACTCTTCATAGCTCAGTACGCCTACTGGCCTCAGAGACCCTACACCATACCTCCTGATCCGGGAAAGCTCAAAGTTGCAGTTTATGACCTTCATCCCCCACCTTTATCCAAGTATATCAGAACATCTTGACTCAGTTATCCTTCGAGTGACTTCATCAATAGTCACCCTATAGTCCGAGCTCTATTACCTTTAACTATTTGTACCTCATCCTTACAACATGATGTTAAACTGCATGGAATGAACACCCCTGCACAAAAAAAAGAGAAAAGATCAGCGCATGGGGATCTTTGAAACTCAACAAGAAACTAAGGACAGATTTCCCCAACATGTCTTGACATTCTCCTGCCAAATGAAAGATTTCGTGGCCAGGATAATTACGGATCCTGATAACCATTCATGGACATCGAAAGTGGAAAGTCATCGACCTGTGAACTCCTCTGTACGACTATGTATACCATGCCCTCAGCAGCTCTGCATAATGATACCCCCTAGCTCATCCATCATAGGAAATATTTCCATAGGTGATTCTCTTCCTAGCTCTATACGCTTAATAGACATAGAGCCCCCATATCACCTCTCCTATTCCAAGAATATCTGGAACCATGATTTAAACCAATCAACCCCCCACATATGGGGCATGTTGAGGTAGTCAAGCCCAGTTATATTCTGATGAAGAGTGGCCTTTGCACCTATGTCCTCGCCGCATGACGTTAAACTGCACGGGATATCATGGTCGCTTGGCATGAAACTGCAAAGGCTGAGAATTAACCATCCAGGTAAATTCCTCCAACCGCAAGCGTTTTCAATGGCTTATCAAAACATGCCCCCCATCCTTGCTGCATGAGGTTAAACTGCACAACAACCGTAAAAAATGCATCTCGTCCTTGCCACATGATTCTAAACTACACAGAATATGTCGCAACCACATTACGATAAACTACACGGTCATACTCATCATGGGTTAAATGAGAAACAAAGGCTTTTTTCCATCCTTTATTGCACGAGTCTGACATGCACGAACCATTGTTTCACACCAGTGTGAGAAATAATTTCTTCACTCATTCTCAGGAAGTTTATTCTAGATATTTCCCCCATATTCAGGCACCCTCTCATCATAAGACATATTCTGCACTTAGAAAAAAGCAGAACTCTCATAAGCCACGCCTGGTGGTCCCAAATCTCAACTTCCCTGATGTTTCTCGGCTAGCAGAACTGGATAGCCTTTGACTTAAGGACACATTTGTACCACTATCCATACCATGCCCTCAGCAGGTCTGCATACTAATCTCCTCTATCACGTCTATGGAAGGCAAGATTTACTTAGGAAATTATTCTCAACATATTCCTCTTGGCCTATGAGCCCCCATTTATATCTCGGGATTCAGAAACCCTCTGAGAAACAGTTTACCAACCTCTTCCAAAATCCTACCAAAATGCAGAGAAACATCTTTGACAAGATTACGGAGAACTAGGAGAAGTCGTTCTATTTCAGATGATGTCCCAACTGCATGAATTTAAACTGCTCGAATCCCCAACCATCCATTATGGTAGATAAATGCGTAGGACGAGAACCTTGCTTCCACACTCTCGATTGATACAGATGTTCTCAAAACCATTCAGACATCACATACCCTTTTCGTGCCACCCCCAGTGGTTTTCATTTTTTCCAAACCACCCATCGTAGTTTCCAAGAGCTGGACGTCCATGAAGTCCACTGGAAATTATAAATGGATATGTCATTGACTTAAGGACACCTTTGCATGACTATGCATACCATGCCCTCAACGGCTCTGCATATTGATCTCCCCTGGCCCATCTGCCAAAGGCATGTTTTCCTTAGGAAATTCTCTTCCTACCTCTATACACCAACACGTCTCCTATATCTTGAGACATGCCCTACATGCCGTTAAAATTTAAACATGTTTCCCCCCATGTGTGTCGGAAGAGTATTGAGACATCTTTTAATTAGTTGAACCCCATTGGGGCCCTCACCCCACCATATTTGGTCAAAGATGTTCGACCTAAAACATCAATAGTTATAGTCTTGATGGCGGGACTTTAAACCGCTCACAAATGAGAAAGGCACAAAGCCTATTACGCTGAAAATATAAAAAAGGATGACCTAAGAAAAAGTCAAGTTATACCCACTAGGTACACACTAAATGGGACCAGGAAAAATCCAGGCATTAGAAGAAAAATACAAAAATTTTGTGGGGTTTTCCTACAAAACCCTAGTAGTAGTCAGACTATGCTCACTGGATCCCATGGTCCAGGAAAAAGTTAGAGCCTGATCAATTTTTAGTAATAGACTCAGATTATTCTATGTTCAGGGAATTAACATATGAATCAATCATTCCAAGTAGTTTCTATCAGAGGAAAAGGAGACAAGATAACTAAGGATAAATGTTTCTTTGTTCCATAACAAAGTGGGTAAGAAGGGCATCAACAATCTGGAGACTCCCCTAGTGCGAAAGGTGATTACAGGAGTTTTTTGGCGGATTCAAAAAGCTGTATCAGGCGCCAGTGAGAATCCTCAATTTCCTAAGATATATTATGTAGTAAATTTGTCTCAGCTTCTGCACCAGCATGTAATTATTCTACCTCCTGGGCCGCCTTTGTGCTTTCCCTCAATTCCTCCTCCATCCGCTTCTCCCCTTCTCCGATCATGGCGGCGATGTTGGCCTCTTCCTGCTGCAGCTTCTGTATCTCATTCCTCAGCACCTATAGGTGATAACGCTGCTCAATAAATTCTCTTTGAAACCTCATGATGACCCTGGCGTGGTCATGAGCCTCTGTTAGGTAGAGCTATCAAGATTCAAAAAGGTAGGCTTTGGATTTGGCAGCAGAAAGGTGAGATTCAAAATCACCTAGCCTCTCCCGATCAGCGACTACCTACTTGAATATGTCATAAACACCATGATAGTAAATTCCAGCAAATCCCAGCAACATAATCAAATTGTGTAGCCTCGGTAATTTGTTTGGCATCTCGACCAATGACGTTTGAGAGATTAGTCTCCAGATTTTCTCCCAAGCCCTTTTGCAAGCGGGCCAAAGGCTGGAAAGGATTTGTTGATTGGTCTCGGAGTCACTTCTTGATGAGGATGCATATTCAGGGATGAAAGACACCAAGGAGATACCTAAGGTGGTCTCACCTGGAAACTCTAGCACTACGGTAGCTTCTCCCCCAACCATTGTGGTCATAGGCATAGCCGGGTTTGTAGACACAATTTTCAGCGCCAAAGGTTGAGGTCCTAAGGCCCAATAGTCAATAAGACATATTAGTACCCCTAATTAGATAAGGGAATAAAAAGGAGTCAGTGGAAGGAGATCGGGGAACATACTCCTAATCGATGGGGAATTAGCATCTGCATGCCCTACATTTCCACAACAACCACTCAAAGAGGATGTCAGATCTTTGATAGTCAAGGGAATCTGGGGAGCCCCCAGAGGGGTGCAGGGCCTGAGGCCATGCCTGAGGCCTGTAGTTTACAAATCTGTCCCCAAGTGGTCGCCTATGGAGACCAAGATAGAAGAAATCACTCCCCCAGTGAAAAAATATAATGGCCCGCTCCGGGTTCCCAGCAACTAGATTAATGTAACACTCTTCCTCCATCATCACAGGATCCGTTGGGCCTTGGCTGGTTGGCTCCGTCAGATCTAGAGCCTCCTCAGCGATCAGGGGAACCATGTTGTCCTCCGCAATTGAAAAGGTTATCTGATTAGAAAGATTCTCTGATACCAGCGGTTCCTCCTCGGGTGTATCTCTGACTAATAAAGGCGGGATTAGAGCATCCATATCATCGACCCCGCTAACAGGGTTCACCATCTCGTCATGCCTGGGCATGGTTATGGGTGATTCTGGAGATGACAAGGAGGTGGAAGGTAGAACCACTTGGGTAGCCACATCCAGACCACCGAGTGGACTACACCATATGTAAAACAGTTAATTACTGATGATGTCTAAGAATAAAAGTTGGAGATTGAGCAAACAAGAAGTCATGATTACCCGACGTTCCCTGTTTGAGCCATTTCGATAAATATAATGCCTGTCGCCATCTCTGGATCTGCCCAGGGGACAGTTCGCCCAGAATTCTGGAAGGAGTGGGAGGAGGGAAAACCCTACCTGAGTATGCGATGGCCACTACAATGAGCACAGCTGCGCTAGGGGATCCTTACTCGCTGACCCCTGTGGGCAAAAGTGCATGCTTCCCTGCCACAGTACCACATGGGGTATACTTCGGAGAAGGAATTACTCCATGATATTCTTAGGCACCCTGCATGAAAGGAAAAAACCTTAGACCCTCCACAATAAAGGAGGGAGAAAGTCAGAATTGGTGAGAAGAGAAACCTCTTATTCAGGGTTAGTCAATTCTTGATGTCTAATCATCATAGACACCCAGATGCTCTCATAGATAATATTCTAGAGTGAATGAATGTATGCATCCATCTCTTTTAACGAGGCAATTATTTCATCTAAATCCTTATCCAACAGCAAGTGGAGTGGAGAAAAGGTCTTCCCAATACCTAGAAGTTTAAGAGGGCCGGTGTGAAGAAACGCCCAAACATCTTTATCTGAACCACTGACCCTAAGGTCATCCCAAATCCTCCATGCCTCCGAGAATGTGGCCATATCATGAATCGCCGACCGGGGAGGATCAACCTGAGAAGGTCGGGTAGAGATTGGGACTGGTAAAGGCAATAATGGCTGTATTTGTATTGCGGATCCTGCTGCCGCCCTAGAACTCTCTAGGGATACCTGTGGACGGGACCTCACGGGTAGGGAGGGGAATTCCCTTTCTTCAGCTGTGACAAAGAGATACTCGAAATAATCACCCCCTGAAGAGTGGTCACTTCCTACTTCCTGCCCATCAGTAATCGGGTGCAGCATGGCCTATAATCGATGCTTTAATACCGCATAACCCCGACATGCGTGATTATAGTCCTCAAGGTCCCAAACATATCGAACGGCCCTCTCGGGGTCCACGTTATAATGAATGTCAGTGGGAGAAGATATGTAGCCTAGCCCATCAAATTATACCTCTGATTCCTAAAGATACTTCCTCAAATGATGGGGTACTGGCTGCAAAAGGCTGACCAGGCTTTGAATTCAACCTGTTGGCCCCAAGCCGTCTGAAAGGCAGCATCAGCGGGAATAACTATCCCCCTATGGGTAGCCTCAAGGGCATGAGAGGATACAACCTTTTCTGTTAAAATATTCCCTAGAAGCATGGGACCAGTAGGGTGGAGAAGGATTTTACCCGGCCTAGTTAGAGCACCATCCTCCATTTTCTTACTTGTTCCCTTTTATTGCTTGGGACTTGAGATGGTGGGCACCAATGTCCCTAGCTGTCCATTTGGGTATGATTCTACCCAAGAGTTAGCATACTGGTTAGATAAGATAGGCTTGGAATCCACAAGGGTGGGGGTCATAACTTGATAGTCGGTATCCTCCCGGGAAAACATTAACCATAGTTTTTCGGCCTCCATAAATGAATATTCTCGCAGGCACCATTAAGTGTGGGGAGACACTGTGCTTGGACGCAGACAAATTGAGTCCCAAATTGGCAGGATGCGGACCCCTCGCAGATCAGTTCTTCACCAATACGAGCCACCCGAATACCCTCTCAGAGTGAGAGAAGGTAGCCCCTCTTGCTAAACTCTTCTATTATGGTGTTCGTAATTGCACCATCCAAGGAAGAAAATTGATTAAAATTTAAATAGTCATAATTCGAGATTCGACTTGATAGAAGACGCTTGTTCGAAACTATCTATTGACTATCCTTCTCTTGGGACACCCACTCATCTGGAATAACCCCACTGGTCAGTTACAATTATGTTCAGAATTTGGTACCCAGAATTTGAAGAGGGTCAATGAAGGTGTAGCAGTTCTTGATGTGTACGTTTAACCATCCCTAGAGAATTTAGAAAGGGTCGGCCACTCGGTTTGGCCAGCTCCCATCAGTGATATTACCAAGCAACCGGTAAATCCTGGATAGTACTGAGATGGCTAAGTTGATGATGTTACGGGTAGACAATTGTGCTACCATGAAAAAATTAGTCACCTACATGCCACCAGCCTCGCATACGGGTAAAAACCAGCCACTTCAGAACATAGCCAGAAAAGCTTCCAGATAGAGCAACCGATCGACATCCAGAATGATCTCCCATCCCCAGCCACAAAAATAACCTTGCTCCAAAGTCATCCAATAGCTGCCCCCTGTTTAAGGGACTCCATTGTAGGGAAACTCATGGGCTTGCATGGGAGAGCCACTGATTCATCAGATTTTTTCACTCTCACAAAATCCTTGACCCATTAACGGTATGGAACGAGCTGTTTTGGAGTCGTATCCTCTGAGCACTTCGAAGCCAGGTTAATAAGCTGATTCACTAGGGGGGGGAGTCATCTCTTCATTATCCCATACAGAAGAAGGAGGTAAACTTGTCATACATACTCCCTAGGATGGGGACCCCTAAAATATGAAAGACATCTGATATACTAATACCCACATCTCCATGGACCAGATGGAAGGTGTTGGTGTCGAGGCTCCAACGACTCATAATTTTCTTGGTGAGGGATTGAGGCTAGTGGGTATAGGTTTGGGACACCCAAGAAGCTTCATACAAGTCCACAGGTCACAACTCTGCGCCAAATTCTACGCAGATCTGGTGAACCCAGAAGGGCCACCTCCAATCCAGTGACTTAAATGCTCCCCCCCAGTCGGAGATCCCGATTCACTGGAAAGCCATGCAGGTCTCTTATCATGGAATTGAGAGCAATAATCCTATATAAATGGATTGTTCCTTACTATTGACATGGTTCACCTGTCGGAGAAATTGGAAGGTGATTCAACACAGCTCCGACAGCTGTACCCCTCGAGGCAGGCCGCCCGCCGGCAGGTATCACGAACTGGGGGATAGTGGTGGTAAATATCCTGGCTTTAGGATTGTTGTCAAAGGATGGTTCCAGAATCAGGGTATTGAACAACAAACGAAACCCATAGGCATGAATGATGTTAGAAAAAGGATACTCTTGCTATGATTTGGATAGCCGGTCAGCAAGGAAAGAAGACAGTAGGGAGTTGCATACTCCATATTGAACATATCTTGCCATGTCCTTTAGGCGTTGATCAGAAATTGGGAGTGGCTCTGTAGCAGGCCTCAACGTAGAACAATGGGGAACCATATTTTTTCCCTGTATAGTGGGAGCCATCAATCGGTTAGTCCGAAATGAAAATCTGGACAAAAATAAATAGATATAGGGTTAAAGAGCCTTCATAATCAAAATCTACAAGGAGGACTTGGAGGATGGTTTGCGATGACATCATCCCACAAATCATCCCTTCAAGAAATCAGTCTATGAAGCCTTGGCCCCGCAGATCATTGGCCAGGAAACTGTGAACCAAGTCGCTCTGTAGAATTTGAATCCCGAGTTTAACAGATTATTTTTGGAGGACTCGGATAATTATTAAATTTATAGAGATTTTTTGTTTGCAGAGCATCGAAACCGTGAAGCAATTTCCTCCGCAACCCGTCATCACTAAATTTCAATTAAGAGTAATGGTTCGCGGTTGGGAAGTTTGTTCGCGGGTGAAGGCGATCGAGAATAAGGAATTGTTCATGGAGGTCACTGTCAGTTTGCAGACGAGGCACTTCGCGGAGGAGAGAACATGCAGAGGCGAAGGAGCACTGGTTTTGCGAAGAATTCTGTAAAGAACAAGTGAAGGGATCCCCGTATTTATAGGAGTGTTCCCCTACCGTGTCAACCTCTCTACCACAACCCATCTCAGTTTCAGGACCTCTTTGCAATGGAATGGCCTCCTTTTCGTTCTGATCGGACCCCATTCTGATGGGGGGGAGGGCATTTCTAGGGTCCTGAAAAATTCGCAAAGGGGATTCTACCGAAATCCCCCAAAGAATTGGGGAACATAATCAAAGAAGGGACACAAATACGAGTAGTCAGCAAACCAGTCCCATGGAAGCGCAACGTGGCCAGGCCCCGCAAGGCACCCCCTCCGAAAACCATTTTCATTTGCGAAATGGAGGCGGAGAGCCTCCGTGGTCGTGAGGCCAGATGGAGGCTAGTCCAGTTCACCATCACGAACATCCCCAACCGCGGATCACGTCGGCCAGTTCAAGACGCACCCGCTGTCGTTCGTGGAATAAAGGTGTAACCCTCTACAGTCGCAGAGCACTCCCTAAGTTCGACTCATGGATGGGGGGAAGCATAAAATACCCACCACGAATCGCAGGTTGAACAAGTCACCTTTAAACCAGGTATTTGGTTATGGGCATCTACAAAATGTGTCATGTTTCCACAAATACATCCCTTTCCCCACTCAATAAAATGAGACCAAGGGGGAAAGAAACAGGGATCAGAGAACTGGAATCAGATTGTGAGGGATTGGAGATTCGGAAGGAGATCGGTTGAAGGAAGGATTTGGATTTTGCAAACAGTGAAATTCCCATCCAAGAACCACAACAGGATTATGAATTAACAAGGATTTGGAAAATGCATAATAATTTGGCGAGTCGTGAACCTAAAATAACAAAAAAAGGAGAACCATGAACCATTCCCCCTCCGCGGATGACTTCCCCATGGACTAGGGAGTTTATGCCTCTTTTCCCATCTGTCACACCGCATAGAACAATCCGACGCGGGCGAAGCCCAGAATGACGAGCCTCCAACCGGCACCGCCCTTCGTCGCCGCTGCCCGCCTGGAACCCTTCGCGAACCACCCTGATTCACGGGACACCAATCAGTCCACGGACCACCCTAGTTTGCGGATGGCTTCCCCAACCACGTGACACTTCCCCACGCAAAGGGAGCCACCACACATAACTCTCGGTGCCTCGCTAAATACTTCGGTGTTATCATTTCCGATGAAAGATAAAATCCTTCTGATCCAGCCAAGTCCTCCATGATTACCTCGTTGGACTATTCATCAGTCCTGAGCTGAGGCCTCCACCAGTGCCACCGGATCCACATGGTGTAACTTTCAGGCGCATCAGTGTGCCGTTTTGAGTTCACATACACAAGGTAAACAGGGGCAAAGGGGTTTCCCCGACCCTTGAGCAGATTCACGAAGCATTCCTGGGTTCACATTCCCACGGTAATGTGTAGTCTGAGCTTGGGAATCCCCTTTCTACCCCTCCACTTGTTGAGGGTTCCTCAAATATGGTAAAATAGCCATAACAAGGAATCCCTCATTCACTACAAGAGAGGAGATGGGCACAAGAGAACCCCCTTTCCCTCTCCCACTGGGCTTTGTCACCCTGGACGTCCATCTCGGAGTAAGCCCCGACCTTCTGGGGCTCCTCAGAGTGTAAGCCACAATCCATCACCCTCGGTATCCATCTAGGAGTAATCCCTGACCTCATGGGCCGCCCTCATTCATAATACCCACTCCACTTCTCACAGAATCACCTCTCGTGATGTGATCCTCCAGTCCATGTTCCCTCTTGTTTCTCACCCCGAGCATGACTCACGTGGTCTTAGAGTAAGCATTGACCATGACATCCTCTTATGGGCATCCTTAGAGTGTAAGCCCCAATCTACACTATGGACCTCCTCAGAGTGTATGCCCCGATCCATTATTCCAGGATACCTTAGAGCGTAAGTCCCAAGCCAATGCGAACTACGTGGACTTTGATCCCTACCCCCTAGGCAGGGTACGTAGGAAGCCTCCAAGAGGTTCAAGCCCGACCACCAACTGACCCCCGGGTCCACCTTCAATCGGTTATCCGATGACCTCCATTCGAAATATGTGGACATTTATCTCTATCCCCTAGGCAGGGTATGTAGGAAGCCTCTCTGAGGTTCAAGCCTGACAACCGGTTGATACAACTGTCCTCACATTGTTTCTCCATAACGCTCCTAGTACCGCCTCAAGCGAGTTCTGACTCTTCAGGGTCATTAATCCAATGATGGATGGTAACCCTAGGGCATAAATGATTCTGAACCCCTACTTCTCGTTGACCATTTCCCACCAAGGTTAAATCCATGGATACTATGTTTGGGTATAAACCAAACATTCGCGGACATATGAATATGTCTTAAATCTATAAGAGAGTCCTGGAAAATGCAATAATTTCACCTCAAAAAGGTTGTGATGACCCCAACTTCCCATCCTCTCGACCAATGTGAGTTCTTAAGAGTCGCCAGTCAGACTATCCGGTGAACTCCTGCTTTTGGAAAGCAGGTCCATCAATCATTGGATACGGAGCCGTTGGGCGTTTCGAGAAAAAAAAACCAAAACGATACAATATAATAATTCAAAAAATATATATATATTAAATAATAATTTTTTAATTATTACCTATATATAGTTAATTAAAAAAATGGATAAAATAAAAACTAAATGAATTAATAAATCATTTAAGATTAGTTGAAAATATTACTTGAACATCAAATGACCGAAACATTTGATCTAGGTGTCCATTTGGGGTCTCTCATATGTTAAATCAAATCAGGTGAAGATATATACACCATGTTAATTGGGAAAACATTTTTCACTTTTTTTAGGTCAAACAAGGCCCTTAAGGCCTCCAAAATTGAGTTTTTTGTTTGGATATCCTGTTTTCTAGACACTTCATAGTATTTCAACTTCTATATTTTAATCCTTTTATAAATTGACATTTAATTTATTCCTAGGTCTTACATTCATATAGATATGATGGATCCCAATTATTTTTTTTGTAATTTAGTATTATTCACAAATAAATATATACATATTTTCTTATATATAATTATAATAAATATATTTTTTAAATACATTTTTTAATATACTTAAATAAAAAATAATTTTTAAATGTATGAACCAAATATAAATACAATTTTAATATTGAATTTATAGAAGGAAAAAAATTATCCATTTTATTTACCTTATAAAAATACATTAATTTATATATATATGTTCCTATATAAGAAATTTTTATATATAAACCTGTGTGTGTTAACAAAAATATATATATTTATATTCATATTATAAAATTAGTAAATAAATACATATATATATAAATATTAGGACATGTATTTGTGAATTATAAATGCTTACATGTGTATAAATATTTGTGTTTTTGTACATGTATTAATTTGTGTATATACATCATATATAAATGTATTTTTATAGACATATAATTATAATTAAATCTAGTATATAAATGTATGTACATTAATTATTTATAAATACAATATAAAAAATAAAATATACACAAAACAATTTATATAAATGTATATAAATATATTTGTAAATATATAGACATGAAAATATATATGTCATGTATAAAACTTATACCTCATTATATAAACATATTTTAGAAATTCACTTAAAAATAATTATATAAATCGTAGAAATTTAATATGATCAACTTTATTTGAAAAAATATATAACAATTTAGTATACATTAAAATATTATGAGAATATATATATACTTTAAAAAATGTATATATAATGTTTATATATATAAACAAGTGAGTATTAATAAAAAAATTAATATTAATATTAATATTTGTATTACAATATATGTAAATGAATATCAATATATGATATATTTAAATAAATATATGTGTGTGTATATACATCACATGGTGCAAAATATATATGCATAAATAGAAATATTGTAAAATATAAACCAAAACATGATTGATAGAGTGGTAAAGTCCATTGAAACACCGAACAAAGGTCACAAGATCAATTTTAATTAAGAGAGATTATTTGAATAAGCCATTCCATCATAGAGGAAGGGTGGGTGGGTGTTTTTAAGTGCAGATTAGTGGTTTGGGGAGCGTGACAGTACGTTTGGGAGTGGAATCTACTAAGAAAAGGTGTCAGGAGCGATGAGAAAGGTGGTTGTTCTGGTGTGTAAAAAAATGCGTAATTTTTTTTTATCAACAATAAAAAATCGATCATAATGTGTTAATTATCAATGAATTTTCAGTATTGTTAAATCCATGAATTATCTATGCTAAAAATGCAATGATAAAGGAATCGGTATTCCACACAAAAAAAGAATGTTTATCCTTTATTGACAATTTTTTAGTGATAAAAGGTTCTTTCATCATGGTGTTGTGCGGCATAAAATTTTTTACCCATAAAACATATTACTATTATTAAAAAATCACTTATAAAGGGTTTCTTTATCATCACTTTTCACCATTATTAAATCCATCCTTTATTAGAGCAAATAATTAGTGATAAAGGATCCCTTAATTAGCACTAAAAAAATAGACGGTAATAGAACCATTTATGAGTGATTATTTAGAATTGATAAAAGGTTTAATTATCAATTGTTTTTATAGGAACTAATAAATGTTGTCTTTTAACATCACTCTTGTATTTAGTGCTTTCATAGCATTGATATAACGTATTTTTAGTGTTATTAATGTTTGAATCTAATGTTGTGGTTGTGGCTATAAACTTCTTGATATAGGTCATCTGATGTTGATCCTTGTCCACAATAGACCTATAACTGTGACCAGGAAGAACGTGGATATAATCCAGTCCTGTCTGGTGACCTATAACCACATTCATGGAGACCATGGCTATAGGTACATTTTTAAAAAATGTTTTTTCCGATTTTAGATATCAAATATATAGTATATAAACTAATATATACTATCACTATGATAACATACTTCTGTTAATATAAACATACAAATATATATGTAAATATATATATTATTTGATAAATATATTTTGTAGTTATTATTATTAAATACATTATAAATTGCATCTATCTGTATAAATATATAGCCGTGGTCATAAATGACTGTGATAAGAGGGTCTGAATGCAAAGAATATAGCAATGGTTTATAGGACCCCATAGCTACAACCCTCAGTATCTCCACAATATTGAAATAATCTTGTATGGCCATGGTTACATGCCTTCTATTTCAATAGTCTCTAGCAGCATATGGATAATGACTCTCTTAAATCCACCATATAGTCATGGTTATGAGAACCCATGGATATTTTCCTTATATTACCACATTCTCATGTCACCTGTTATAGAACTATAGAGGTTATAATTTTGCTATATTTCTAGACAAATTCTACTGGACATGTTTGTAGGTTATTTTACACTTTATAATTTTAGTTTACCCCACACTGAACACATATTATCCATAAAAGTGGTAATTATTTATTAATATTTTCATTATTCATATTGGTAAAAATTTAGTTGATCTTATTGGATAATATATTTATATTATAAACAAATGAAAATAAATGTTCACACACATTATATGAAATTGAATAGAAACTTGCTAGCCTGGGGACTCGACCCCATGAACAAGTCTGAAACCCTTCCCACCCGCACAAACTTAGCCAACTATAGGGGGAAAGTATTAAATAAAATAAATTTTAATGATTAAAAATAATAAATCTATCTTGATAAATTAAACTCCTAATATTGGAAAAGTTAAATTTAAAATTAAACCATAGATGCGATGAATGATCAGTTTTCCAAAGAGAATGCTCCCATATGTATAGAATTTTTTGATACAAATATTCACTATCAAATTGAATCCAATGATTTAAATTATTTAAATAATAATATATTTTTTGTAATTTTACTTCAAAACAAATTTAAAATATTATTTAACATTAAAAATATTTTAAATGAAAAGGTGGTTTTCAATAAAAATTAGTATTTTTTACTATTCATAAAAAAAATATTCTTTTAAAAATGTAAATTTTCTAATTGATATTTATAAAATATTTATTTAAAAAATAATTTTTATTTTTTAATATATTTTCTATGTGTGGAAAAAATTAATTTTAAATTATGTCACAAGGCTCCATTAATCCGACTATTGGAAAAATAATGTTTTAAGAAAATATTTCGTTCTCATTGAAGCAGTTATTATTTTACTTATAATCATCAAATTACTAGTGAAATTATTTTATTATTTTTTAATACATATAAATTTCATAATTTAATAATATTATTTATACCTTCTAACTTAACATTTAGGATACAATGATCCTGAATGCATAATAATATTTCAATAGAGTATCATGTGTCTTTTAAAACTGGTGTTTCATGCATCAAAATCTAAACATAGTATTTCATGTAACATCTGATAAACTTGGTATTTAACTAATTTTATGATATTAGAGGGATTTAATTTATATAAAATGGAATATATCATAAATATTTTTGGTTTTACTTTCACGAATCAGATAAGATACCCTCTATAATGTGTACTAGACCTGACCAGTGACAAAATCAAAGGGTACTCCTAATCCCCATGGGCTAACGACTAGAACCCGATGATCAAATGAAAAAAATATGAAATGTTTTATCATAACATGAATAAAACACATAGAATATATGTTTATGTGTGTGCGATTTGGTGTAACAGAATGAAGCCGTGGAGGAGATAATATATTCCATAACTGAAATAATATTGGCGATATGATATAAATAATAAAGTAGTTAGAACATACAAATGTAAAACTACCAATTTTAAAGGAAAAATAAAATAATAAATTGACTAATCTATGTGATAGAATGTGAAAATTCCATCAATCTCAAAACCAGCTACCTAGAAACAGCGAAAAAAAACCTCTACACCTCAGTATGGTGTCTTCCCTTTTCTAACATCAAAATACATAAAAAGGTCAATGAACCACCAAAGGGGTGTGTAGGGTGTTATATAATAGGATCAGTAGGATCCTACCTAGGTTTTCTATAACATTTTCCCACAAAATAATAAAATATATATCATCTTTATAGAATTCGTAGCATGATTGAGGGTTAAACATTTTTTTTCGAAAACATGAAAAACATTTAATTTTCCCTTTTTTCTTATTTAAAAATATTCCTAGAAAAAGAAATTTCAACAAATTTCATATAAATATATCATGGTAGATATATAAAATCAATCCAAATCATGTATCACATATCATATCATAGGAATGAAAATAAAAACTAAAAGAGTACATGCTTAGAAAAAAATCGTCCAAATCACATACAACATCACGATGAGGATCACACTAGGTCATGATTGCTATAAAACATGAACCCACAATAAATATAATCATGTGCATCAGTCCCATAGACGTATTCCTCAAATCATTACAATAGAGAAATTCCAGAGAATGTGAACCCTACACTAGCATCTTTCAAGCCCCTATAATAATGGGCCTAGAGAGGTGAGGAGCACCCCATGAATGAACCCCTTGATAGTATAAATGAATGAGTCTTTTCACTAAACCATCCACATATGTATATAAGGTATCAAATGTTATCCATTTTTACCAACCATTTAAGAAAAACCAATAATTTAAAACATTTCATAAATCTATTCTATAATGTTTGAAAATACGTTTTCTTTTACAAAAAATAAGTAAAACCTCGTATTCTATTAGAAACTCATTTCCACAAACAAAAAATTTATTCAATAATTCAATATCATTTAAAAAACGAATTATCAGAAACTATACCATGTGGTTAATCCAATATAAGATAGAGACAAAACCGCCTACCATAACACTCGGGTTACACACACCTAGAATGGGATCCAAAAATAATGATGAACATAATGATGAAATCATAGGCCCAAGAACCAGTCACCAAATATTAGAATCAATTAATTCCAAAAAATATTTCAGTGAGAATAAATCAAAAAATACCATGAAGAATGCACACCCACCACACCCCAACCAATAAATTACTTTCCCCCCAGAACAATATAATATGATTTATCTATAAAGTAATCAAGAGAATCATCATTAAAAATGAAATTATCTATAAAAGTAGTTAAACAATGATAAAAAATGAGAAATAAAGAATAATAAAGGGTATACTCTATAGATAGACGAAATGTAACCACCCTTATGATAAAATACCGAATGAATCGATTGAATGGAGGTTACCAATGTAACATGTGAGAGCTCCTAGGCTTAGAGTAAAGAAGTTGGGGATTAATGAAATTAGAATAATCCATGAAAATACCTAAAAACTACATCCTCTGATGATTACATGACATATAATCCATTTTCATGTTGTGTAATACTAATTTATCAAATACCATAACATACTCATCAACATTTATTAAAAACCACTAATTTACCATTTTTATGGTGTATAAATCCTTTTCATAGTGTGTAAATCTTCGTATTGGGTATCCAATCCATTACATCTATGAGGATCCCAATAATTTCTGTGTAAACAATTAACATAGCATTTAATATATAAATTCTATATAAACACCATACATAGTGTTTATTTTGGTAAAAAATTATAAATTTCTATATTTCAAAAGAAAACTCCAAAACAACCTTTGATGTTCTCTGAACATAGTGAGAACCAGCAAAACCATTAACAAATTTACACCTGAACAGAATTAATTAAGAGAAATACATCATTGAACATTATTTTATTATCTCAAGAAAATTGTACCTACCTTCTTATGCCCCAAAACACACCAAAATTATGGGTAAAATAAATGTAGTGTAAAAAAATCCCTAAAAATTGTAATGGGATGTTACGAACTCCCCACCACATGGGTTTCCATCCCAATGACATCAGGTTGAAGAAATATTTCCAATAAATAGGTGAGGCCACTACTCCCTAATCAAAAAATCATGATCCAATTTTTAATGATAATCTCATTTGTTCCTCCATATCACTTTATCCATAAAGATTTACTTATAACATTAGACATCCACTTGAGAGTCATCTATCTCCACTGGATACTCCATAATAGAATGTGTTGGCTCTATCATGATATATTCCTAAATTAAAACAAGGGAGGGACTTTGAAAATATTTCATAAGATATTATATAATGAAAAAATAAGTAATACCCTTCATCTGATCCAGATATTCCATCTAATATGAATTATGTTTGTTCCAAGCATTGTAGAAATGTGTGATGGGTTGTAACACCTGGAGATTTCATTTGATTGATTATATTAATTTATTTGAGTTATTTTTTTTCAAGATACACCTATATTAGATTTCTCTATATAAAACACCATATTATCTTTTAGTATACACAATATAATTCTTGGCTTGTGTGGTAGGCAAGAGTGGCCTTCCTCGTTAGATTGTGTTGTATGTGATACCTAGTTTCACTAAACAATGATATTTTATCAATGGGATATAAAATAGTAGTTTTGAATAGTATTAACCACATTTTTGAATTTTATATAACATTATTATTTATCTTACACATTTTCTAGAACATTATTTGAGAAAAAAATAAATTTTTTGAATAAAAGATGTATTTGAAAAAAATACATTTTTACTACATTTTGATATATAACCATTTTTAAATATAATTTTAACACTTTTATCTCTTATATTTGGAATCATAAACATCTTAATTAGAATTGGGACATAAAAATTTATCTCGGTTAAATTTTTTGAATTTTTCTTATGAAATATATATTTTTATGAATAGTAAAAAATACTTTATTTTCATTCAAAACTTCATCTTCATCTAATTTATTTCTATAGTTATATTACATTTTTAAGTGGTTATAAATTTTTCTTTTATTAAATTTTTATCATTTAATCCAATGATGGTCATTTTATGCAATTTCACTTTTAAATTGGAAATAAACACATGTCAATATTTTGATAGTTATTACTTATTAAAAACATATTTTTTGGTTTTGACAAAGAGAATTACTTTTAAATTTTTTACTAAAACTTTTGTATATTGAATTAATAAAAATGGATTCCATATTTGGAATCATAACATTCAAAATTTTTAAATAGGTATCTTTTTTTGGACATTATACATAGTAACTTTAGTAATTATCAAATTTAACATGTATAAAGGTTAAATCAGGTTAATAAGTGTAAAAAATTAATATAATAAAAATATTAAACAATCCAAACACATTTTATAATCCTATTTTATGATATATTTCAAAAAATTGACATATTGGGGTCTATTTTAGGACCCCATGGATTCATATAGATGTGAAAATATGATTTTTTATGAATTAATTTAAAGTAATGATAATTATAACCTAATCATATATCTTTTTCTAAATCAATTTTAATGTACTTTAATACTACTGATATCTCAGTGCGTAAATATTAATTAGAAATCTATAAATATTTTCTACATCTTGGAAATTTATTTATAATTTATATGCATTAGATAAATATATTTATTTATTAAACAATTATGATTATCTTGTTACCTCATTAATGAACGATTCATATAAATGAACTTATAAATATTAAAATAAATTTTATTTGAACATTTTGACTCATGAAAGAATTTTATGAATGACATTTACATATTAGGAGTGATTTATTTCCATTTTTTCAAAGGAATAAGGTTGTTATCATTTTTTTAGAAATTCATGTATGAATAGTGTTAAAAATTGACATTATACATAACATAAATCGTAAGATAGTTTATTAAATTATATTAACTTAATAAAAAACTATAATTAGTCAAAATGGTTATTATATGTCCAAATATGTAATAAATAACTTTTTTTGGTCTTTTTATGAGATATAGTAATTACATTAACTCAAAATGTATAAATAACATTATATAATGGTAAAATTAAAAAAGGTTAAATAAGGGTTAAACCAAATAGACAAGGATAAAAATATTCAAATATTGTCTAATAATTAATAGATTATAGTTATTCGAACCGAAGTAATATTATATTTGTTTTAAATAAATTTTGGAGAATTTTACTATAGAAATTAAATTTATAATAAATTAAGATTTTGAGAGTTTCCTAAAGAGAAAATCTCTTCTCTTATAAAAGGTTACCTCCTCCATCCCCTATTTACTCCATTTTGAGTCTAAAAGCTCTTCCAAAACCATAAAATTTATCTTCTAAAACTCCCTAGTTACATTATAGTTGTTGTGGTATTCTATAAAGACCATGTCTAGTACACTATGAGGAAATTTAAAGGAGACAGGTTGGGGAAGAGGAAATAAATTCTACCGGTTCATTCAAATTTCATTACTCTTATACATCCACTTAATTAGTTTTTTAATTATAAATTAATAACATCATTATCACTAATATGATTATTTTTTTATTATAAATATAAAACATTACTATTTCACCTTCTATCCATCCAATAAAAAACGAAATCACCATTCATGTGTATGTATGACTTACTGTGTCCACACCATGGGGTAATATATTTTTCACCACCACCACACTTGGATGGGTAAACGGGTGGAAATAATAACTATTTATCATTATTATAACATGATACTAATTCTGATATACTATACACCATTCATTTCAATACCATTCAATAATTATGGGAATGATATTGTCCCTCGTGCGTACATACAGGTTACTGTGTCCACAACACGATGAGATTAATTTTCAATTATCACCACTAAAGAATGATTATAAAGTATATATAATAAATAATAATTAAATATATGAAATAAAAAATCTATTGGATATTTTTATATACTTACTTCCATTCAATCCAATATGGAAGCTATAACAGTGTTCATGCGTATGTACGGCCTACTGTCTCCATGAATGGTGTATTCTATTTGATTTATCTATATTATATATATATATAATAAATAGATATGATATATAATTCATGTTTAACATTCAGTAATTATATAAACCATGATCTATTTAATAATTTCAATAATAAAGAGTCCAAGAAAGTATGATAATTAAAACGATTAATACTCAAAACATTGCATTAAATTGGATTTAACAAAATGAATGGTCAATGTAAAGTCATATATAAATAATATATGATATCATAAATATTATTATGAATATTTTAATAGTTTATAATACTTTTAAAACCACTATAAATGTGTTTCAGACACATACAAAAAAATTATACCTAAAGAAAGGGATTATTTCGTCTCACTTTTATATATATGGGACATATGCCTTAAACACCACGTATTTATTTTGTGTGATGTTTATACTTCCCATGAATGTTCTATGATTTTTATTATGAATGTTATGATATTTACATATTCATTTAATTTTCATTATTTTATGAGGAAAATGATTCCACTGATTATAATTGGTAAGGGATAATTTTGAAATCACATTTTTATCTAATATTGTTTATTCATAATTATTTACAAGGGTATATTTGTGATCCATTTCTATGTTTATGAAAAATGATTTTATAAAATTTTACTATTCTTATATGTATTTCTGATGATATTTTTACCCATTTTTTCTTTTACTACATTATTTGGAAGGAATATTTCTTTCATTTACAATATGAGTTACTTTTTGAATTCTTTGAAAAAAGTGTGAGGGAAATGTTTTTTTAACTTATACGATACGAATGGATTTTTATTATTTCACGAAGCCTTATTTTAACAAATCATCCTCTACACTATTTTATTATTATTTTCAGATTAATTATTTTCTTTTAAAATTTGACATGATTTTGAGAAAAGAAAACGTTTTAAAAAAGAGTAGATATTTTTCCTAGGAATTATGCTCAAGTGTTTTATCAAAAAAAAATTCCATCTAATATGACATAGGGTTATGTTTAGTTCCCTATTATTTCATTCATTTTATTGGGTTTATTATGGAATAATTATTATGATTTCCATTTATTTTATATGGATTGTTTTATGATAGAATGATTTTTAAGGAACCAATTTTATTTTGTGGGTTATTTATGGAATGTGTAAGAATGATTTCACTATGTTATGGGTGGAACCAATATCTACCTACAATTAATTGGGTAAAGATTTATATCTCATCATATATACATAACTGGAATCACAAGTAAATACGGTTAAGTAATACAGGGCTGCAACGACAAGTGAATCAGGTTCAGTAATACATGGTAAGAACGACATGTAAACCCAGTTCAGTAATGAACGTTGTCCACTATAATGGTTTTGGATGAAATGAATAGGATAATATGGAAATTATGTTATATTCTTGTTAATTATCCACAATTACATGTTTTATGATAATGTTATTCTATTATGGTTAATGTTTTTTTATGATCCAAACCTTACACACTGCCATGATTTATTTCATGACTCAGAATTTTGATGTTTAAAAATTATGTTCATGTTTTTATGTTAAAATGATTATAGTTGGTTTTATGTTATCCATGTTTACCCTTAATGATCATTTGAACTCATCCTTTTTATGTCTTTTTTTCATAGGATATTAATAATGTTTTAGGTAGAAGAAAATGGGAATATCTTTATGGAAAATGTTGGAGATCATTCACCATTATTAGAAGATTATGTTAGGAGTTTCCAAATACATTAAACAATTAGGGTCTTTAGGCATCAGTTTGATTCATGTATTAAGTATTCTGAAAAAGAAATGTTATATCCATTTATATCAATATTCAGTTTGTACTGTTGGTATCTGAGTGAAGGTATAGTCAACCATTATAAACTATGATGTGAAAACATTAGGGAGATCCCTATATATATTTCTAAGGATATATCAAGGGATGTCCTAATTGTATATAAAGTATATGTTCCAATCCTAGTTTTTATTTATATTTATGGTCAATATAGAATTAAACTGAATATATCATATATTGAAATATTTAAGTTAATTTACCTTACTTATGTTTTTCTAATCCCTACTATGTATTTCTCACACTTTTCTTTTGGATCTCATTCAACTACCAAAACTACATATAAAATTGTTGACCAATGAATGTTTCAGATGTGGAAATTATGGGAAATATAGAAAATATTTCCTATGTGGAAATATCATGAAGAGAATCATAACTATGGTTCGAGTATTGTTCATACTACTAAAGATAAAGAGATTATAAATGACATGTGAAAGGTTTTTGATGTTATTCTAGTATTATTTACATTAAGACTAAGACTCTTGAGGTTGAGAAAACATAAGATATTATTAATATTTTAGGTAAAATGAATATGATGAATCATGAGTAATTGTTTAAGATTAAAGCTGGATGATTGAGGTGTATATGTTGCTGAATTCGAAGATTATGTTATATGAATCATGAAATATATAAATGTTTTTACTAAATGTTTTTAATTATATAATAGAATGGATATGATGAATGGTTCTACAGAGCCAAAAAGTTATTTAAGAGTAAGGTGATATACTTAGACAATACGTGATTAATGGAATGATATCCCTTAATATGTCCCTTATGATTAGATAATAAATTTTGAATAAGGATATATTGTATTTGAATAAGTAAATTGGATGATGCTAGTATCTTGGGAACTAATTATGGAGTCAATGAAATGTGGGTTACACTATCATGGATGAAGAATACAAATTTTTGGAACATAATGAATATATCTAAAAAGATTTTGAATAAAGAAACATTCATGTTTTCAAAAATAATATCTGATTATATAGGTCTCTACTGTGACATAAAATAATACATGATAACGATATTCACATGTTTGGAATGTCACAACCAAGAACATCCTTATGAGATATGGGAGATGGATGTTATTTCAATTTAGTCCACATATTTCTAATGTTTTATTTTTTATGCTTTTGGAAGGATTATAATGTTATCAATTTATGGATAGTATAAGTATATTCTTGTAGAAAGTTTTTAGATAAATGTATTATCTCAATATTGGTGAACGTATACATATTTGATTATAAGAGCTATATTTTTTGTGATAAAGAAAGATGGAATGACCAATAATTCAATTTATGGATCACATGTTCTCCAAAAACTATTGGAATGAAAAAATATACTTCATTTCATCAAATGTGAGATGAAAGGGAAATTCTTCATGGAATGGACAACAATGAAATTTTACTAAAATCACGTACATATTTCATCTCAGGAGCATAAACATTAAGAAAAGGATCTTGAAAACAAAAAATGTTATCCTAGTACCTTCTTATATGATGAATCATGTGGTTCCATAAATCCTCATAAATTTATGGATTTCTTATAGTTATCTTTTTCCAAACCGTATTCTCTATCACTATCCATCAAAACATGATGGTTATAATTCTCTTCCATATCCATGTTTTCACTTCCCAACTACGTTCTCCTATGTGGAAACCTAGTGATGAGTTACTTTGGGTAAAAATTTTGTTTCTATATTTCATTTCTAAAAAGAAATGTTAATTCCCTTTTTACGATGTGGGTTTCCAAGAATTAAAATTTCAGGTAATAAACTATTTTCAACGACGATGAATTTTGAGGGAGGAATCATTTTAAGGGTGTAGAGAATAACACCAAGAGATTTTATGAGATAGATTCTTTTAATTTATTTATATATTTTGGCATATACAACAATACGATTATCTTTCTCTATACAAAAAACTGTATTATCTTCTATTATAAAAAAACACTATTCTTGGATTGTGTTTCATGAATGAGCGACCTTCTATGATATCTTGTGTTGTACGCGATACATAGTTTCACTAAACAATGATATATTATTAATTTCTTAAAAACTATATGTTTTTAATAGTATTAACAAAATTATAAATTTTATATAACATTAACATTCATCTTAAAAAATTTCTAGAACATGTTTTGAGAATAAATTCAATTTTCTAGATAAAAGAAATATTTTTTAAAAAAAAAACAGTTTTTCTACATTTTGATGGAAAACAATATTGAAATATAGTTTTAACAATTTTATATATTATATTTGACAACATAATCAATTTAATTTTATCGGGATATCAAAATTTAAAATTGTAAAAATATTGTTATTTTATTGATGAAATTCATATTTTGATGAATAGTGAGAAGTACTGCATTTTTATTCAAAACTGCCTTTTCATATAATTTATTTATATAGTTTGATTATCATTTTAAATTTTTTAAATTGTAATTTGATTAAATTTATATTATTTAACCCAAATTTGGTCATTTTAATTAATTTAATTTTATAATTAGAGATAAACACGTGTTAATATTTGGATAGTTATTACTTCTTAAAACCCAGCATATTGATTTTGACAATAAGAATATATTTTAAATTAATAACTGAATCATTTTTGTTTTGATATTTGAAAAAATTCATTCCATATTTGGAATCATGAGGTTCATATTGTTTAAATAGTTACAATTTATTTTTGGACATTAAGAGTAGTAATATAAGTAATTATTTTATTTACCATGGTTAAAGGGTAAATATAGTAAATAAGTGTAAAAAATAATATTATAATAATATTAAACAACATAAAAACATTCCTAATACTATTGGATGAGAGATTTTTTACCATGGAAATCCCTGGTTCTATTTCGGGACCTGATGGATTCACGTGGATGTGAAGATGACATTTTATAAGAAATAATTTAAAGTAAATGTAATTATAACCTGAACTTACATCTTTTACTAAATAGATTTTAATATAGGGTTTTATAAATGATATCGATTTATATAAATACACATTATAAACTCAAAAAATATCCTACACCATGTTTTTTTATTTATCATTTTTATACATTAGATAAATATATTTATTTATGACACAATTATGATGCAGTGATTACCTCATTAATTAATGATTCAAATAAATGAATTTATAAATATTAATAAAAAATTTAATTTGAACATTTTAATTCCATAAAACAATTTTTTGGAGTAAATTTACATATTATAGATGATTTAATTTTATTGTTTCTAAGGAACAAAGTTGTTATTTTTTTTAGAAATGTCCAATATGAATAATGTCCAAAATTGACATAATTCATAACTTCAAACATAAAATAGTTTATTAAATAATACTAAAATCTTAGAGATAAAATATTCGTACAAATGGTTAATATAAGTTTAAATATGTCATAAATAACTTTTTGGGATCGTTTGACATGATATGGTAATTACATTAACCAACAATTTCAAAATAACATGATATCACAGTAAGATAAAAAAATATAAAATAATGGTTAAACAAAAAAGAGAAGGATACAAAAAAATTAAAAACTTGTCAAAAAATTATTAGATGATCGGTATTGGATCCAAAATCATCATATCATGGAATTAAAAAAAATTGGTCCATTTTTTCGAATTTTAATTTTTAATAAAATAATATTTGGAGAGTTTCCTAAAGTGCCCCTCTCCTCCCTTCTAAATGGGAACTTTATACCTCTCCTATTTACTCCATTTGATATATATACCTCATCCAAAACTTCCCCATTTATCTTATCTACTTCCTTAGTTACATTATAGAGGTTTTGGTATTCTCAAAAGTCCATATCTAGTACTATAAAAGTAAATTTAAGGGAGGAATGTTGAGGAAGAGTAAATAAATTCTACCGATTCATTCAAATTTACTTATTCTTATAAATCATATTAATTATTTTTTTCATTATAATGTAATAACATCAGTATCGATAATATTATGATATATTATTATAAATATGGAAAAACATTATTTCATAATTTATCCTTCCTTCGAAAAATGAAATAGCTGCGCATGCTTAAGTACGACTTACCGTCTCCACGACGTGGTATAATATGTTTTTTACCACCACCATTTATGGATGGAAATAATGGGGGAAATAATAACTATTTATGATTATTTATAAATTATACCAATTCTTAAATACTATACACCCCTCATTTCAATACTATTCAACAATTATGGAAACAATATCATTGCTTGTGCATAAGTAAGGCTTACCGTATTCATGATGCAATGAGATCCATTCTCTACGTTCCACATCCATGAATGATTATAGAGTATATATAATAAATTATCATGAAATATATGGCATAATAATTCTATTGGATTTATGTATATATTTACTTCCATTCAATTCAATAAAAAAATTAAAAAATCATTCATGCGTACGGGCGACCAACCGTCTCCATGAACGATGTATTTCATTTCATTTATCAATATATTATATATATATAATGAATATATATTATATATAAATCATTCTTTACATTTTGTAAGTAATTAAACCACAATATAAGTAATAATGTCATGAATCACAAGTCCAAACACATATGATAAATAAAATGGTTATTACCCAAAATGTTGCAATAACAAGGAATTGACAAATAAATGGGTAATATAAAGCTATAAGTAAATCATATATGATATCCTAAATATTATTATGGTTATTTTACATGATAATAATCTGTTTAAATTCACTATATTAGAGTTTATAACACATTCAGATGAAATCAGACATAATGTAAGGGATTATTTCATCTCACTTTTATTTTGGTGGGATATATGCCTAAAACACCACCTATTTTTTTGGGTGGTGTTTATGATTTCCATGTTTATTTTATTATTTTTATTATAATGGTTATGAAATTTACATATGAATGTCATTATATTTATTTTATGAGGCGTATGATTCCACTGATTATAACTGGTAAGGGATAATTTTGCAATCTCATTTTTATCTTAGATTGTTTATTCGTAAGTATTTACTATGGTATATTTATCAACAATGTCCATGTTTCCTAAAAACTATTTCATAAAATTTTACTATAATTATCTGTGTATTTAAATAAAAGTTTACACATTTTTTTTAATACTGCATGGTTTTGAATGAATTTTGCTTTTTGTTTACCATATGAGTAACTTTTTGACTTCAACGACAAATATACAAGGAGAATTCTTTTTTAACTTATACAACATGAATGGGTTTTTGCGATTCCACACCTCCTTATTTCCACAAAGATTCCTCAATACTATTTCATGCTTATTTTCAATTAGATAATATTATTTTAAAATTTCACAAAATATTGTGAAAGGAAAACGTTATTGAAGAAGAATGGATATTTTATTTAGGAATTATGTTCAAGTATTTTATCAAAATAATTTTCCATCTAATATTACATAAGGTTATGTTTATATCACTATTATTAAATTAATTTCATTGTTCTTCTGATTGAATTATTATTATGAACTCAATTTATTTTATATGGATTATGTTATGGTGAAATGATGTCTAATAAACACATCTTATTTCTAGGGTTACATTTTTGGCACATATAAGAATGATTTCACTATTATATTTGTTAGATAAATATCTCCCACAAATTAATTGGGTACAAATTTATATCTGATAAGATATACATAACCAAAATGAATTGTAAAAACCGATTCAATAATACAGGGCTGGAACGAGAAGTGAATTCAGTTTAGTAATACATGGTTAGATCGTCAAGTAAACCTAGTTCAGTAGTAGACTTTGAACTCTATGTTGGTCTTGGAAGCAATGACATGGATACTAGATAAATTATATTACGTTTTTATTAGATATCCACAATTACAAGTTTTATGCTAATTCTATTCTATCGTGGATAATGTTTCTTTATGATTCATTTCTTACGTACTGCCAATATTTGTTTCATGACACACGATTTTGACGTTTAAACATTATGTTCATGTTTTTATGTTCAAATGATTATGGTTTGTTTTATGTTCTCTATGTTTAGCCTTACGGTGAATTTGAACTGACCCTTTTTATTTATTATTTTTCCCATTAAATAAAAAAAGGTCTTAGGTAGGAAAAAATGGGATGATCATTATGAGAGATGTTAAAGATATTTCACCATGATTTGAGGATTATGTTCTACGTTTCCACAGACAATAACTAATATGGTCTTTGGGAATATATTTTTTTCCTGTATTGTATATTTTAAAAAAGAAATTTAACATATATGTACGCCATTCTTGGGTATCTACATGAGTGTTGCCAAATTTTTCATTTTTCCATGACTGATGATCAATATGAGAATTTCACCATGATAAACATAAGGATCTAATGAATTTAATCAAAGAATATGTATATGGAAAATCATGGTAGAACTAGAGGATCGTCATATATTTTTTTAAATTAATTTAAATAATTATAGAATTACCTTGATGGAATTATTTCATCATTGATGGATCTAGTAATATATCTATGATTCAACATCATTTGGTTATAGTAATATTGTGATGATTCTCTCTAGCGGTCATCCATGCATGTTCCATGCATATATTGACATCACTGATGGAATATCTAGTTTCTATCATGGAATATCCTTGTAGTTATGTCATCCACATTTGATTGATATGATAATTGCTTCCAAATATTTCTCCTTGTTATAGGGAAGGATGGGTTCTCTTCATTCGTGGGAGCATTCTTGGAGAAGGGATCTCTCTAGGGATTCTGAGGATTCTCCAATTCCATTATAAAAAACCAGGACAGATGAATTATATTCATGAAAAAATAATATAAATTGGTCAATATATTTATAGGGTTAAAATAAATTTATACCACATGTGTCCTTTATTATTTTCATAATCCTCACGAAACCCAATGTCAAATAATAATAATAATATTATGATCTCTCATCATTCTCTTAATAATGGAATTATTTTAAATATAATTTAATAAGAAAGTATTAAATAATTTTTATTTCACAATGGAACTAAAAACTCAGTATTCCATCCTCCATATGTATTAGTCCTTTATGAATTTGTATTTATTTATTAAAAAAATATCACTGCATTATTTACCCATAAATAAATTAATATTATATTCCCTAAATAAGAAATATATATTTATCAAATACTCAAATCACATTATATCCAACAGAATAACATGTGATGGAATACATGTGATCAAGAAATCATTAAAAATTATTAAACCACATAATGGAATAATATTTATTAAACTTTTTAAATAATAAATAATAATATATTATTTAAACAAGTTTCTGGATACAATTAGTGTGTTACCCTCTAGGCCTTTTTAGTGGCATTAGGTGTAGAAGGCTAAAGTACACATTATCATCTAGAAACATACCAAGGAACCCATAGAAAAAAAGATAATGAAACAATGACATGTTACTGCATACAGATGCTTATGATGTAATATAATACCTAAATCATAATATCTCAAATCAAGAAGTTTGTATACTGATACAAACAACCTATGTTGTCAATTTCTATTTCATTGAAATTATTGAAATAAATCATTCCAATATAACTCATGGGACATTAATTTATCTAGGATATATCATCTCAATAGAAATGGTCCAAGATATCTTTTTTGTTAATGAATAGAATGGGAAATCCTTTCTCTCATTGTTCATTATTTCATTATTAATCATGATGCGCCAATCATATATATACCAACTCATCATGAAAATATATCATCATGGTTTTCATTTGAAAAGAAATGTACATAGCTAATATTACTAATTAATACAAATAAAAATGTCTACGGACCAATGAAGACATATTTAGATAGGAACATCCAATGGAAGGTATGATTGTGGATTTCCTACTAGATGGCCTTTTTCTGATAATATCCGACTGAATACTACAAATGGGGTATATCATGATAAGATTCAAAAAAATTATATAGGTCTCCAATCCTCATAGAATATATCATTTATGTCCCTCAATTATTTTCCTCCTTCTATGGAATATATATTTATGAATAGCGTCATAGCACTTACGGGTTCACATCATAGTAGGGAACTTTTATGTCCTTCTAGTGCAATGGCTACTCATGGGATATTATCACATACTATATTAAAAATTGATAATAATAATTAAGTGATATGAATTTGATAAATATTCATAAACTATTAATAATGTTTATCATACTTTACATAGGAGTCGGTTCTAGGGAACAAACTTCAATAGACTACCACTTGCACTACAGCCATCAGCTAAAAACCATCGGTCATCTAGCTATCATATGATACACATACTTTTACTAATATAGTCCTTTATTCAATGGGTATACCAGATTATATTCTATTATAACTCTTCTCATAGAAACATCATAAAATTGAAAAAAATTCATCAATAGGTTATACATCTAGAGTGAATGCTTTGTCAGTTGTATTGACCATGGCTCTTTTTGAAGAGCCACTGCTGTAGTATTATCACAATTCAAGGTGATAGGGTATTTACTATTAGTTACCGCATTGTGATCCTAGAAAAATCTATAAATCTAAAAAGATTCCTTGGGTGCATTAAAAGCATCTATATACTCATACACCACTATAGAATGAGTTAGAACTTGATTCATTGAACTATTCAGGCTCATATATCCTCCATTGAGATAGAAATAAAATCATGTATTTGACTTACTAAAATCCTAATGTTTCTGAAAACATGCATTATTATAACCCCTAAGGACCAAATCCCCATCTCTTATACACAGTAGGAACATATCCATAGTTCTTCCCATCTATTTAAGGATAACCTTAACAGTAGCCCAATATTATTCTCTTCGGTCTGCATGATATCTACCTAAAATTACCAATTCATAGGAAACATCACGTCTATTACGCTAAATGGAATACATGATCGATCCTATCTCAAATGTTTATTAGATCTTATTTATTCTCTCATTATCATGTTCTGTCTAAAAAAAAAATTTCATAGAAGATGAAAACAATGAGAAACTGTAACCAATCCCCTCTTCGATTTTTCCTTACTAAATCACTTGTGTATATTTTCAATATATGTACTTTGAATTAGTCCATGAAGTCTCTTGGATCTAACATGAATGATCATAATACCTAGAATGTATGCTACATCACCTAAGTCATACATAGAGAAACACCTATTTAACAGGTCCTTGAGTAATAGTAAAATAGTAATGTAATTTAAAATATGTAATTTGTCATCAACATATACTACTCGGTTAACAACCACATTCCCACTAAACCACATGGAAACTGATGGCTGACATTTTTTCTTAATGAACATATATTCTTTGAAGGATTCAACGAATCAAATATTCCATAACCTGAATACTTGCTTCAATAAAAAATAGATATCGGCATATTGAAAATTATTTTGGATTCATCTAGAGTCACAACCCTTTTGGTTGTGTCATGTAGACTTCTCTCTGAAGGTTATCATTAAGGAATAAATATTTGATATCCATCTTCCAATTCTCATAGTAATGGTATGCTACTATGGAATGCGAAATTATAATGGATTTAAATATAAAAGCGGGTGAAAGGGATTCATCATAGTAAATTTCATAATGTTAAATAAACCCTTTAGACATTATCCATTCTTTATAGGTATTTAAATTACCTTATACATATTGTTTTCTCTTGATTACCCATTTTAACCCAACGGTTGTTACATCAACTAGTAAATTGAAAAAAACACAAACATGGTTCTGGAACATGGAATCACATTCATAATTCATGGCATATATCCATCATGTATATTATAAGATCTATACTACCCCCTTGTAAGAGTGAGGATCATAATTTTTAACAAATAATGTGTCACCATATTTGGTGACTAAAAAACCATAACTCTCTAGTTATCTTTCCTATCATTTTCTCTGTCATTGTACTTATGTTTCTATAACTACTTCTTCTACAATGACCTTTGGAATCTATTCTTTCTCCAACTCTTTTTTATCATTATAATTAACATAATAGAAGTTAATCATGCTCCGACTATCCTTTTTTGAAGATGTGATCCATCTATTGAAATACAACCTTCCTGATGATAATCACTTTCTTATCTGTGGGGTTGTATAGGTAGTATCCCTTTATTTCCTAAAATACACTATGAATATACAATTTGTCCCCCAGGGTGATAGTTTGATTCTGGACAAGGCCTTACTATATTTCTAACATACCTATACATGTTTATGTTACAATATGAGCATCTTTTCGATTAATAACATGAAAGGAATTGCCTTTGTATTTGTATTTGGAACTCTATTAAATGATTATGTAATATTTTGTAACGCACATCCCCAAATGGATAATTGAAGATCTTCATGTATCATTATCAAAAATAAAATTTCAAATAAGGTATGGTTCCTACATTAACTAACACCATTACACTATGGTGTGTATGGTGCAGTGAGTTAAGATATAATCCTAAAATCCTATTGATATTTGATACACACTTGGTTATGATATCCACCACCATGAGCCAATCAATTCTTGTTTATCTTATTTCCATTTTGATTATCAAATTATTTTTTTAATTACATGAATTTATAAAAGTAAATATACTTATACCTCATTAATTAGATATAGAAATGTCTATATTTGTTATTGGTAAAATTTATGAAGAAAGAATATACACCTCTATATGAAACATGGAATGTCCAAAACAAATCCATGTGTAGTAATACTAGATGCTTCATGGACCTTTCACCCTATCCACTAAATGTAGGTTTTTTCATTTTTCATAATAAACAATAATGATATATCTTGAGTTTTTTCCCTTATAATTTTCAAAATAACCATCTTGACAAGGCTCTATCAGATGATTATCATTTAAAGGCCAAGATAATGATTCCAAATCTCGGTATTGTATGAGTCATGTTAACATGATCCATTATCAATTGATAAGACTTGGATTTGGTACTTTAATACATAAATACAATTATTTAAATGTTCAATAACATAACATATATTTTCCTTATAGAAGAAATAATTTTTATTTTAAAATATGAAATTTTACCCATACGTATATTGGCATGATGCATAAATTATTCTCTTAGTAACATTAGGTACATATTAACAGTCATTAAAAACCAAAATAATTATCATTGGAATGGAAAGGTTCTAGTCACCAAGGGCAAGAGGATCTAGCCTTGCAGTATTTCCATTTCTCAGTTCCACTACTCTTATTTTAATCATTTGAAATCTATATTATTCCACTATTTTGATATAGATGAGAGGAAATCGAGATTTATATAATAACCAATGTGTCAATTTGGAAGGATTACACTTGATAATGAATAGACCATTATATTCCCTTATTTTTTGGGTGTAGTTGCTCTTCCAGTGGCTAGATCGTCCACATGAACGATATAATACCTTCTTTTTCCATGAAATTCATGTTGATCATCCTCTTCATAGAAGGATGGTCCTTGGGGTATTTAGACTGATTATAGGTCTTGGTACCATTTTGGGTTTCATTAATTTTCTTAGTCACCATAATTAATTTTGTTTTAACATGCTCCATGTCCATGCCCTATTAGAGAATCATTGTATGATGATTTGAAACACTCTTCTAATTATTGTTTATGATGTAATTAAACATTAAACATGAGAATGTCTTGGGAATTAATGAAAGAATGATATATATATGTGACACTCATCTTGGATGTTAATCCCAAATATTTATATATTCTCAATGTATACAATAAGAATAACTACATGAGTCTCAGATGGTGTAGACTCTCTGAGCATTGTTTTAAAGAATGAAATAGGTATCTCATACCTCTCTTATATAAAATTATCTTCATTGAGATCTCGAAGCTGATACATCATGATATATGCATCCATATCTACATGTTTCATCAATATATAATTAGATATGGATGATAGAAGGAAATAATGAACATATATAGAATCGTTAAAATGTTTCTAATATAGTTTTAATTCTTCAACCATTCCCTCATTACTAGGTGTAATTTGAAAATGTTCTTCTAGAACATATAATTTCATTTCTTAATGAAGGATGACACATATGCGCCTTTTCCACTCTAGAAAATTTTGTTCTCATGAGACATTTATCCTTATCAATCTTGGATCACAATGATGTGTTTGATTCCATTTTTATAATTTTTCTATAAAATTAAATTAGCATAGTTTTCATTCTTTTCTGATAAGATTTAGAAAAATAACTCAAAACTATATTTACTAGTCTCCCACTATTTTATCAAAACCCAATAAGCCTAACCATTGGATTTATAATTTCCAATTATATTGATATTTGGGTCACAATGATCCATATTTCCATTCTCATTACCCCACCATTGGTTGGACAAGAAAATTTAATGGTTTTATGTAGGCATTCCAAATGCCAACTGCATTAAATCAAAATTCCTTGATCTTCAGAGTGGACTCACTAGTACAAAAATCCTTATAATGTACATCCTCAACCTTTTCTTCTGAATTATACCAAAATATACATTGGAAGTAAATCCTTGATGTAAAATATGTTATTTTAACCCAAAAATACTAGCTTGAATGACATGATAATTGAAAGCACCCCAAAATTGGATGGTCATGAACACAGAACTATTGTTCTATTTTAGCATTTGAGGGGTTTCCTTAGCTTGTAAAGGGTCCCCAAAATTCAACATCAGTCCCAACCTCAAATCTGGGTGGGATTTACTTTCCATAGGTTATGTAGTGTCATTTTTGCACTGTAGTAGTGTGGGTACTATAGCCGGTACTTTAGTGGGGAAATGTCGCAGCGGTACTATTCACCTAGAATGGGATTTTGGGTAATGGGACTTCCAGGAATAAATATATAATGTAATAGATTCGGTGGTTATTTGGGTCATCCCTTGGGGGGTAATGTCCTTGTTTTCTGGCCCTATGTGTGTGTGTGTGTGTTTGAATGTAATTTTATCCCCAGTAACATAAAATAATATGGCTTTATTTTTACAAAATTAGTGGAAGTATATACTAACATAATATATATAATTGGGGGATTTTATCCAATTATGAATAAATATCCTATTAATATCTTCATTAGACACTTGTCAATATTAATTGGATTTATTTTAGTACTTAACCGTGCCTTAAATAATATTTATATATAAGATAGTGTATTTTAGATCAATCTTGTACGCTCATTAATTCTTTGGTAGTGTGATTGCAGAAAACATCCATAATGAAATAACCATGAAACATTATAGATATAAATAATATTTTGATATGATGATGATATTTAATAATGGTTGGTTTTTCAGGATATTGTTAAACTAACTGTTGTTGTGTGGGAAAACCCATTAATCCAATTTGTGTTTTTGTTACATCATTCCATATATGCGTCAATGTATCTCCATGGATTTGTTTTACCTTGGCTCAGAACATGAACCACCTCTACTAACTTGGGGATCCATCCATTACATATTCCTTTACACATAAACTATTGAGTTAAAAGGGGTTTGAAGATAAGAAACCATGGGCACACATTCACTTTCAAAATAAAAGGATGGATGGCTTACATGGTATTTTTTATTATTAAAATTAAATGAAACCAATCACATACAATGGTCCAGTTTATCTTCTTGATCAGTCTCACGCATGAAGAAAATTACAAATTTAATAAATCATGAATTTAATACATAATCATTTTTATTTAAGATAAATCATGATCACATTAATTAAATATATTAATTATGTAATTAATTATTTTATCATAATTATCATACAAATTTCATTGATATTAATTTGAAGAAAATTAATTTATTTAAAATTAACTATGTACATACTTTACCTTTGATGAAATATAGTGAATACCTATCTGCTTCTACCCAAAATATATTGTGTGTGTATGCTATTTTAGTCTTTTTAAATATGGAATTCATGACATACCATGTACTTTCAGATGACTACTTATTTAATGACTAAAATAATTACATGACATTTCAGTCAACTTTTACACTTCAATGAACTTAGAGTAACAACATATAATATGTCTCATTCATGACATGTTGGACATACCATTACATATATATTAGTTAAATATTTATATATTAATGTATATAAAAACCAATCACATGGAGTGTCATATCTTTATGACCATAAGAAATTACATGTCCTATGGTTTACAAGGTAAAGTAAATAAATTTTAAATAATTGTAATTTTGTACATGTATATGGAATGTGAATTTGAGATGCACAATGCGTACATCTCTCACCGTCTATTCACGTTACATGCTTTGGGACATAGTGTGTAAATTTCACCTCTATTAGCATGTCCAATGGTCTATACCATGTGTGATATCTAAAAAACATGGTCACCAGTTAGGTAGGCCATGTATGGTAATACATGGCCAGTCTGTGACTGAGAGGGACAACATGGCACGTACGTGGACTAAATGGAGTGTACATGAGTTGATAGATCACCAACATTTCTTAGTGAACATGTTTTGTACGAATTAACAACTCTATGTGTAATCAATGCACACAGTCTATGTAATTTCAGAAATAACTCATGCTACATTAAAAATGTTTATAAATAATGTAACTCAAGTCACATAGTGTGTGCTCCTTTTTTACCCAGCTAGAAACTTTGGAACCTTTGGATGAGTTCCTAGGTTATATATTATTCATTAAATTAACCAAATCGATTTGATCTATGATAACAGAAGTGCAGAAAACATTATTTATGTCACCATTTTTTACATCGGTTATATATAACCGATGTGATAATCTGTGAAATGTGGTTTTTTATGTTGGTTATTTTATAACCGACGTATCAAATGCAGTGAGTAGATTTTTAACGTCGGTTATTTTAATACCCGACATTAAAAATCGCGTGTGTTTGGTTTTTACATCGGTTATAAAATAACCGACGTTAAAAATCAAAGCGCGGGGGTTTTTTACGTCGGTTATTTGATAACCGAAGTAAAAAACGAGATATCTACGTGTTTTTTAAGTCGGTTATTTTATAGCAGAAATAAAAAACCAAGGCGCGAGGGTTTTTTATGTCAGTTATAAAATAAACGACGTAAAAAACGAGTTATCTAAGGGTTTTTTACGTCGGTTATAAAATAAGCGACGTAAAAACACATAGATATCTCGTTTTTTAAGTCGATTATCAAATAACAGACGTAAAAAACCCCCAGCGCTTTGATTTTTTAAGTCGGTTATAAAATAACGGACGTAAAAAACCAAAGCGCGGGGGGTTTTTTACGTCGGTTTTAAAATAACCGACGTTATAAATTTAAAAAATAGTTTATAACGTCGGTTATATAATAACCGACGTTATAAAACATTTAAAAATTTAAAGCCCCGTGGACTGTAATTTACAATTTTTCGATTGACAGTCCGCCGGCTCGTCTCTCTCGCACAGTAAACCCTAATCATCTCGTCGATCGACCTGCGTTAAACTCATTTTGGCTTCATCGTTTATCATCTTTACTCCTCTCAGATCTATCATCTCAACTCGCAACACTCAAGTAAGCCTTCCACGAATTTATTTCATTCGTTTTTTTCACGGATAGTCTATAATTATGTTTTGCAATTTTTTTGTTTAAACTAGGTCAGATTCGTCCATTTTGAACCCTATTACATATTTTTGAATATCGTTGGCTTTTTATTTCCTAACCATACAATATGAATAAAATAATTTCTATGTGTGAATTATGAAATGTTATTTTCTATTATAAGAGTGATCCATAACTGGATTTTTATTTCCTAACCATCCACTATGAATAAAAAATAAAATTATTCTTATTCCATTAATTTTTGAATACCATGTTTTCTATTCCTTTGATTGAAGGGTGTTCAACAAGATATCATAGATAAAATGATTGTGAAAATTATTGACTAAACTATATACTCATTATTTATATGGTTTCAATACCATATAATCATTGAATGGTATCTACAAAGAAATTTATTTAGTATCATTTGGAAGACATATATTTTACATGGGATTATCATGTTTATTTATTGAATTATAAATTTTTTATTAATATGATTCCATTTTAAATGGATATTAAACCCATTTTTTCAATGTATTGTTTTTGATATAATGATTATTGATTTTATATCTCACATATACGTATGGATGTTTATGGGTGGGGTCATATATCATCATCCACTTCATTGATTTTGTTTTATATCTCATAAGATAGTAAGGTGTGGATATAATGAGTTTTTTCAAAATGGCATGGGAATAATATTTTTTCACACATGTTAATGTGTGGACATAATGTGTGGACATAATGAGTTTATTTGATGTATGTTTTACTTTTTCATTGATTACTTCATAAAGTGGTCTCGGTTCATTTGATTTTGTGTTTCCTTTGACACCATCCCTCCTCAATGACGATGATCTCTCATTGCCATGTTTTTCTCTAATTGTTCTCTCACACACCTTTTGGATTTGATGGTTGATTACAAACATATTTATTCAAATATTTTAGCTGGATTATATGCATTTTTTAGCATTATATTGCTGTTTTATGCCACTTTATTTACTATTCTATCCAGTACTAAGACCCTTTCTAGTATGAAAAATTTGATAATAAATAATATTGGACACTTCATCATATTTCATGAAACGTTTTTAATAATGCCATGTTTTTAAAAAAAATGTTATATCAAAGATGTTGAAACGTTTGGTGTCCGGGGGGGGGGGGGGGTGTCCAAGGGGGTGGGTGGGTGTGAGTGGCTATCTACGTGGGTGGGGGCCTGTCCAGAGGGTTTTGGGGGTTATCTAGTGGGGTGGGGGGCTGTCCAGAGGGTTGGGGGGTGTCCAGGGGGGTGTTCAAGGGGTAGGGGTGGGGGTGGTGTCCAGGAGGGGTGGGGGTGCTGTCTAGTGGGGTGGGGGGCTGTCCGGAGGGTTGGGGGTGTCTAGGGGTGGTCCAAGGGGGTGGGTGGGTGTGGGGGGATGTCCAGGGGGGTCCTGTCCAGAGGGTTTTGGGGGTTGTCCAAGAGGGGGGGGGGGGGTGATTCTCAGGTTTACTCCATTTTCTTCAATTTTCTATCAACTATGTAGGCCTCATGGTTTTCTTTGATTCAATGAAAATTAAAACTAATATATCTAACTATATTTTTTTAAAAAAATAATATTCAAGCATATTTTTTTAAATACCCAAAGATTTTTTTTTATATTATAAATTTTTTTACATTCAAATTATGATTTTTTTCATATAAACATATATTTGTCTTATCTTAAAAATATATATTTTTTGTTGATATTTGTTATAAGTAATAATGAGTCGAATTTGGATTATGGAACATCGAATGAGAAATGAATTTGAGGAAGGTGTTGATGCCTTTTTAGAATTTGCAAAACGAAATGTTCCAAGTAGTGACTTTTTTTTCTGTCCATTCCTGAAATGTTTGAATATGAAGAAGTTGAAAAGTAGTGAGATAAATGATCATCTGATTTGTCATGGTTTTAATCCAAGTTACAGCCCTTGTATTTGGCATGGTAAAACTGGACAGAATGTCACTAATGATGATGATTCGCAAGATGGTAACTCCGATGGAATTGAAGAAATGATTCACGATATTGTAGCAGAACAAATTGAGATAGAACCGAAAGTTGCACATCTATATGGTGATGCTGAAAAACCATTATATCCTGGTTGTACATATTTTACAGTTTTGTTGGCGGTGTTAAGATTGATTAACATGAAGGCGAAACATGGATGGAGTGACAGAAGTTTTACAGAGCTGCTACAATTGATGAAAGACATTCTTCCAAAAGATAACGATCTTCCAGATTCACATTACAAAGCTAAGAAAATATTATGCCCGATGGGATTGGGATACAAGAAAATGCATGCCTATCCGAATGACTGCATTATATATAGGAAGGAATATGAATTTCTATCAGAGTGTCCTAAATGCGGGATATCATTGTATAAGGTGAAAGAATAATCACTGGCTGGTGTAGAGATTACAAAGCTCCCTTCAAATGTATTTTGTTATCTTCCTATAATTAATCGTTTCAAACATTTATTTGCTAATTCACATGATGCAAAAAGGTTTAGATGACATGTTGAAGAGCATGTATGTGATGGAAAAATACGACATCTAGCAGATTTTCCACAATGGAAGAAAATTGATGCGCAATATTCTACATTTGGAAATGAAATAAGAAATCTCAGACTAGGGTTGTCCACAGATGGAATGAATCCATACCGAACACTCAGTAGCACATATAGTTCATGTACTATTTTATTGTTAATTTACTACCTCTCTCCTGAAGTTTGTATGAAGCGCAAATATGTCATGTTGAGTATAATGATCTCTGGTCCAAAGAAACCTGGTAATGATATTGATGTTTACTTGTCACTGTTGATTGATGATTTGAAACTGTTATGGGCTGATGGTATTAGGGTGTATGACTCTTATAAAATGGAATATTTTTAACTGTATGCAGTGCTTATGTTCACTATAAATGACTTCCCAGCGTATTGAAATTTTTCTGGATACAGTGTTAAAGGGCACAAAGCATGTCCAATTTGCGAACAACAGACGTCATATTGTTAATTGCATATTGGGAGGAAAACAGTGTACTTGGGAAATCGAAAGTTTTTGCCTATAGAACACCCTTATAGAAGACTAAAAAAGGCATTCAATGGCACACAAGAATTTGATTCTTCTCCAAAACCTTTATCCCATGATCTGCATTTTGAGAGGGTGAAAAACCTTGATGTGACATTGGGAAAGACACAGAAATCTGGTAATGATAGACATATTTGGAAGAAAAGGACAATTTTTTTGAGCTACCATATTGGAGGTATCATGAAGTTCAACATAATATTGATGTCATGCACGTGGAGAAGAATATATGTGATTCTTTGATTGGAACATTTTTAGATATTAATAGAATGACTAATGATGGGTTGAATGAGAGATTAGACTTACTATCAATGGGAATACGTTTGGAGTTATCTCCCACTCCTAAAGGAAGACGAACATTTCTTCCCCTGGCTTGTCATACATTATCGAAGAGGGAGAAAATTAGTTTTTTTCAGTGTCTTCATGATACCAAAGTGCCTCAAGGTTATTCTTCTAATGTAAAATTTTTTGTCTCATTGAAGGACTTGAATTTGATAGGTATGAAATCACATGATTTTCATGTCATGATGCAACAAATTATACCAGTTTTATTGCATGGAATATTTCCCATTCGTGTCAGAAAGACTATAATTAAGTTGTGTTATTTTTTCAAATCAATTTGTAACAAGGAGATTGATGTGAATGATTTGAAAATTTTGGAAAATGATGCAATTTTTGTACTTTGTCAATTGGAAATGTATTTTCCTCTAACTTTTTTTTATATAATGTTTCATTTAATGATTCATCTGGTTCAATAAATAAAGCTTTTTGGACCTGTATATCTCTATTGGATGTATCCTTTTGAAAGGTATATGAAAATATTAAAGGGGTACGTTAAAAATCTATGTCGACCTGAAGCCTCTATTATTGAAAAGTATATTTATGAGGAGGTAGCAAAGCTTTGCACGAGGTACGTGGCTGCGGCACAACACATAGGTTTGCCTCCATCTCACCATGAACGATTTAATAATGAGGGAAATGGGATTCGCGGCTTGAAAGTCAAATCATTGTCAGCTGAACAGATGAAGAAGTTAGAATCATACATCTTGAATAACATAGATGATGCTCAACAATATCACATTGCATATTAATGAGTTAAAACAATGTCATCCAAAGAAGAAAGAAATGTTTATTTTGAATGAGCATAACAAAACTTTTTTGTCGTGGATTAAAAAGACTTTTCTTGGTAAATCAGATGTATCAGAGACATTAAAATGGATAGTGGGTGGTCCATGTTTAAATGTGATAACATGGTCCGGTTATAACATTAATGGTTATACATTTCATACGAAAGCTCAGGACAATAGAAGTGCAGTTCAGAATTGTGGTGTATTGGTGTTTGCAGAAGCAATGCATTTTTCGAGTGCTAAGGACAGAAACCCAATTTCTGCATCAAGTGCATATTATGGAGTGATTGAAGAAATATGAGAGGCTGATTACTTTAAAATTAAAGTTCCCATTTTTAAATGTAAATGGTTTAACGGTAACAACAGTGTCAGACACGATTAATTTGGAATGACACTTGTTAATATGAATAGATTGGAAGACACAGCTGATTCTTTTATAATTGGAATACATGCAAAACAAATTTTCTATGTAGTAGATCAATCAGATATGCAGTGGGATGTAGTTTTATAAGGAAAAAAATATGTTGGTGAGGTTGAACTTGATGAATATTCTGATTTATGCGAGATCCCTACTTCCATGGAAATATTAACAGAACATAATGATGATCATGTTGAAGACATAGTTTGTGCCATAAGGAACGATCACGACGAAGGAATTTGGGAAAACAATCCATTTGTACATTCCTAAAATTACAGGTAACATATTTTTATTTCTTGTTTACATTTATTTTTTCCATAATTGTTAGATATTGTTAATTTTTTGATTTATTAAAACATGTTTTAAAACAAAATAAGTATATGTTTTTGTTTGTTTTATGTTTTTTTATTTTACTTCATCATGTTTATAATCATTACATGAATTATATATCTATTATTTTTGTTCACTGACAATTACTTTACCATGTTTACCATGTTTACCAGGTTTACCATTTTTACCATTTTTACCATCTTGACCATCTTGACCATATTTATAATCTTTACCATTTTTTATCATGCTTACCATATTACCAATGTTTACTATTATGTAACTTAGTAAAATTTTCTATTTTCTAATTACACTAGTATTAAAATATTTTAATTTTTATATTTGCGAACTGACGTTTGTTTTTTTGATTTGAAGGATAATGACAGATCATTCAGATGATCAACCACATGATTCTGGAGAGGAGCATATTGCTGGTCATACCTCTGGGGATGAACAGTCACATGCTCCTATTATGACAAAGAGTTCAAAGGTTGGTAAACGTGGGTACACATGTTTACCAAAATTATCACTTGCCCGTACGCAAGATCAGAGGATAGTCATTGGGTTTGATGAAGATGATATTCCTTGAGGTCCGAACGCAAAAGATTTTAAGAGTTTTGTAGAAACTTAGGATAAGAGAAAAGTAAGCAATCTGTATAATGATTGGAGAAGTGTGGATAAAGAGATTATCTCTTAGTTGTGGGACACGATTTTGGTAAGATCTTTTGTCATTGTTTGACCATTATTTTAATTATTCTAGTATATATAATATGTTTAACCTCTTCTTTATCAGATGACATTTGATATTCCTAACATTGGAGGTGTTAAGAAGAAATTCTTATCGTTGGCTGCTAGGAGATGGAGGGATTTCAAATCAACCCTCTAATCTGATTTCATTTATGGTCATAGGAGTCATGACTATCCATGTCATGTATATCCTTTTATAGATGAAGACTCATGTAGTTAGTTTTTTGAAAGTAAAAGAAAAGAGTCATTTCTGGTAAGGTCAATGTAAACATTTATAAACTTTCTTATATAAATGATATTATTAATGTTTTTTTAATGATTTCTTATTCTTAAATTACCGTAAACAAGGAAAGATCATCAGGAGATCCAATATAAAAATGTATACCCTCAATGTTTATCTCGGGGAGGGTATGCATTATTGGAAGAACAAATAATGGCGGAAAAATTTCAACAACTAAGAGCTAAGTCTTCAAGCTCTGGAGAGGTGGCCCCTCTATCCTCTCCATCTAGACATGAAAAATGGAAGAGAGCTAGGAAGGGAGAAAAAGGGCAATATATTTGGGAACAATCGAGAATCATAGCTGAGAGGATTGTACGATATCTATTTAATTTATTTAAGTTAACAATTATTTTCATATAATTTCAATCATTACAGAAATGTTCAAATAATTAATATAGGACTCTCTTGAGGAGTAGAGTTCATAGGGGAAATTTACAGCTACTAGGAGGGAAGATATTTTATTTTAAGCATTGGGAAGGCCTGAACATCCTAGTCGTGTAAGAGGATATCTGGAAGGTGCATCGGTATGAAAAGTGTTGCCACGTTCTTCAACTTCTAACATTGAGGGTGTTTATAAAAAAAAGAATCATTGGAGGCTGAAGTTCATAATATTAATGCGACGATGGAGAACAAGATTAGAGAGTCAGTGTAGTCTATGTTTGTAGAAATGCAAAGACAATTTCAGACTGCAGCTCCCACTCATCCAACTCCCCCTGAAGACCCCATTATTTATCCTCCACCTCCGCCAGTAGCTCACACTCCCCCACCTCAGCCTGCAGACCCCATTTTTTATCCTACGTCTCCGCCACAGCTTCCTATATATTGCGATTTGTGTGTTGATGATTCTCAACATCATATAGTAACATATGGGTTGCTATATTGTATATGGGATACAGTTCATCATCAACAATTAGAGGTAGAGAATTAGAGGGTCACTGTACAGGATATTATAGATAGATCAGCTAGGTTACCAATACCTACAGATGACGTGGTGACAGTTGGACAGAGTATCAGCCATTTTTTATTTTGGCCATCCAGACTTCTTCGACTCATTACTATAGAGGTATGAATGTTATATCATTTATTTTATTTTTTATTAAAGTTGTTTTATCATATGAAAACTAATATATTTATCAATTTTTTTACAGGAATACTTCAAAGGTAAAGAAATACTGTATTGACAACAACAAAGAAAAATGGCTATGACATCAGATACAGATTCTAATGGTCTTGACAGATTGTCAATATATTCACATTTGTTGTTGGGTTATTATGAGTTTCCAATGGATGCTCATGTATGTGGACGTTAAATAAGTGTGGGGATTATAAAACTGATATCATGGAGCTTGTCACTGGAGATAAGTTGGGCATCAATGTGGTGAAAATTGTTTCCATGTATGTCTTAACACCTTTTACCTGCGTTATATTTATTAAAAATTTATACTTATGTATGTTTTCTATTAGGTACCTTTATAAGATTTGTGAGAGGAATGAGCTGACAGAAGTATATGGATTCATGGACCCACAATTGACTTCCCCTGAAGCATGTGCATTGAATGATGAACAAAGAATGGTTTATATTGCTGAAAGATTTGAAAAGAATATAATCAAAAAATGTTGGATGATGCCTTTTTGTTAGATGTATTAAACACATTTTCTGAAAGAGTTAATTATCTTTTACCGTAAAAAACCACTAACGTTAAATTTCCTTTTATCAGTGATCATTGGATGTTAGGGTTTTTTGCCCAAGGGAGAAAGCTCTTTATTGGATATGCTTTGTCCCATGTGATGTGAAGGAAAGTTTTAAGAATATATTGTAAAAGTAAGTTTCAATTTCTCAATAGTTTTATATATTATAATGAATTTTAAATTTTCCCCATTCGTATTATTTTCTAACAGTTCATGGGCCTACTTTCAAAAAAAAAACACAAAGAAAAGAAATGCAAAGATCAAATATGTAAATGCGAAGGTAAATTTCCATTTATAATTTTTAATTTTTGATTTATTACATAATAATAATATACTGAATTTACACTTATTCAAACAAAATTGTCATGAACAACAAGGCCTCATAGAATGCAGATATTATTTGTTAAGATTTATGTATGAAATAATAACAACTGGGACAGTTGTGAATTTTGACCTGGTACGATTTCCTCTTAAACATTGCCATAATATTTCAATTTAACTTATTCATTATACATGTTAACTACCTTCTTTTTCATTTGTATCTTTTTGATGACCCTAAACCCTATACTGCTGAAGACATCAAACACTTACAAGTTGAGTGGTCAAATTGTTTTACAAGTTTGATTGAATTTTAGTTTTTTGTAATGTAAAATGTAATTTTGAACATTGTCATTGTAATTGTGTATTTGGTAGTTGTTTAGGTTGGATTTAGTTTTTTTTCGAAATTGACAGTGTATGTTTTTAATGTTATATAAGTGAATGTTTAATTTTACACCACTTCTTGTTTTGGTTTACTTTTGATGGTTTTTCTGGTATGGATTTGGGTATGTGGGGGAGGGGTTCCAAGGGTGTGGGGTGTGTTCAGTGGGGTTGGGGGTGTCTAGCGGTCCGGGAGGGCTGTCCGGTGGGGTGGGGGGACAGTCCTGGGGGTGGAAGGGCTGTCCAGGGGTGTGGGAAGGCGGTCAAGGGGTGTGGGAGTGCTGTCCAGGGATTGGGGGGGTATACATGAGGGTGGGGGGGGGGGGGGGTTGTCAAGGGGTGTTTGGGGCTGTCCAGGGGTGTGGTGGGGGCTGTCAAGTGGGGTGAAGGGGTGAGGGGGTGCTGTTCAGGCGGGTGGGGGATGTCGAGGTGTGTTTGGGGCTATCCGGGGGTCGGGGGGCTGTCCAAGAGTGTGGTGGGGGATCCAATGGGGTGGGGGAGGGTTGTCCAAGGGTTATACATGAGGGTGGGAGCTCCAATGGGGTGGGGGAGGGCTGTCCAGGGGGGATACATGAGTGTGAGGGCTCCAACGGGGTGGGGGAGGGATGTCCATGGGGTATACATGAGGGTGGGGGCTGTCTAGGGGGAAGTTTTATATGTTATCAATGTACATGCTTAATTTTGATCTACTTATGTTTTTGTGGTATGATTTCTTGATTTGTTTTCTGGTTGATTCTGGTGGAGAGATGATGACTGCATTCAATTTTTTTTAAAAAATTGGGTTTATCACGCCAGTTATTTAATAACTGTGGTGATAAAAAGCCTGAAAAATGGTTTTTCACATCGGTTATTTAATAGCCGACATGATAAAAGGCATGGAAATGTTTATCATGTCAGTTATTTAATAACCAACGTGCTAAAAGGCTTGGAAAATGGTTTATCACATCAGTTATTTAATAAACGACGTGATAAATGTCTTGGAAAATGGTTTATCATGTTGGTTATTTAATAACTGACATGATAAAAGGCCTGGAAAATGGTTTATCACGTCGGTTATTTAATAACCGACGTGATAAACACCTCCCCCTGGTTTGTCAAGTCGGTAATTTAATAACCGACGTGATAAAACCCCCTCCCCCCAGTTTTTCACGTCGGTTATATAATAACCTAAGTGATAAAACCCCCTCACCCCTGTTTATCACGTTGGTTATATAATAACCAACTTGATAATCCCCCCTCCCCTGGTTTATCACATTGGTTATTAAAAAACCGACGTGATAAACCCCCCTCCCCCCGGTTTATCACGTCGGTTGTTTAATAACCGACGTGATAAACACCCTCCCCCTATTTTATCACGTCGGTTCTTTAATAACCGACGCGATAGACCATTTCTCTGTCCTTTTATCGCATCAGTTTTTAATAACCGACGTGGTAAACCATTTTCCAGGCCTTTTATCACATTGGTTTATAAATAACCGACGTGATAAACCCTTCCCATTTTCATTATCACGTCGGTTCTAAAATAACCAACATCATAAACATCGTGATTTTATGTTTTTAACGTCGGTTTTTAAATAACTGACGTCAAAAATTTTTTTATAACATCGCCCGTATTAATGTCGGCTAGAAACCGACGTAAAAAATGAAAAATAACCGACGAAAAAAACGTTTTCTACACTAGTGTAAATGAAGGTGTAAGAAAAATATCCCATGATCTGGATTATAAGAATGACAAAACATGAATTAAAGAAGTAAATTTAAAATAGTAAATAACCAAATATATTAAGAAAATTATAAATAATTATGCGTCTCTTTGATATCACTTTTATTTTCTAGGAGCTGAAGAAGTGTGTGATGGGTGGTGTTGACATTTCCATTTTCCATGATGGATGATCACTCAGATATTTACACAATAATAAACATAATGATCTACCGAATTGAATCAATTAATAGAGAAAAAGTGGAATCATTCCAGAACTAGAGGGAGGATAATCACATATTATTTATACTTAATCTATTTTATTAATGAATTAACAATATAGAAATATTTATTCATTTATGGATCTGGTAATAGATCTTCGATTCACCTTTGTTTCATTGCAGAAATCATGTTATGATTTCCTCTTGTAGGGATCCATATCTGTTCTATGAATATCTATTTGTCGTAAAATGAATCTTTGTGTTCTAGCATGAAATATATGTTCACTTACATCATCCATCATTGATCACAATTATAATTTCTTCCAATGTGGTATCCTTGATCCTGTGGAGGTAGGATTCTCTCCATTCATGGGAGCATTTATGGTGAAGGGAGATCTCTAGGGTAGATAAAATTCTCCAATTACATTGTGCACAACAATGGAAAATGAATTGGATTCTTGATAAAATAATATAACTGGAATTTATGTATCTAGGGTTAAAATAATGTAATTTTACAAGTTCCATTCATTATTTATTAAATCCTTGGGGAACCCCATGTCAAATAATAATAAAAATATTATTATTTCATGACATGTTCCTGACATGAATATTATATTAAATATTATTTAAATAAATAATAATAAATAGTTATTGTTTCTCCACAGACCTAAAAACTCATTCATACATTCCACCATATTTATTAATCCTTAAAGAATCAAAATTTTTCTATAAAATATAAATAACTACATTATTATCCAATAAATAAATAAATACATATTATATTCACTAAATAAAAAATAAATATTTATTAAATATTCCACTCACATTATATTCCCTTGAAAAAGTTATTGTAAGATATATGCAATAAAACATAATTGAAAAGTTATTAAACCATTCCAATTAATAGAATATATTCAACATGTAAAATAATAAAAAATGATATATAATTTAACTGAGATTTTTGATGCACTTTGTGTGTGACCCTCTATGCACATTTCTCAGTGGAATTTGGTGGAAATGCCTAAATTACTTGTTTACCATCAAGAAACATGGGGAGGAACCAATATAGAATGAATATAAAGTCGCAATGAAATTTTATAACATATTGAATCTTCTTGTTTTATATAATACTTTTATTAAAATATCTCAAATCACGTAGCTTGCATTCTAGTGTCATTAACCTATGTGCTTGATTTTTCTTCCTTTGATTTTCATAGAATAAACTTTCCAATAGAACACTATAGACATAGATTTAAATAGGTTACATAATTTCTATCCAAGGGACCAAGATTTCAAATTCCTTTAATGAATATAAGGGAAAAATCCTCTCTTGATTATTCATTGAATTAATAATAATTGTGATACACCCAACATATCCTACCTCACTAAAAACATTTGTCATCATGGTTTTCATGAGTACATAAAAGTACACAACCCATAATAGTAATTAATTACAATATTATCAGTTAAGGACACATACACACAACCATATATAGGAACATACATTGACACATATAAATATGAATTTCTTACAAGTGGGTCTTGTTAACATAATATCCTACTAGATATTACCAAGGGAGTACAACAAGGGAAGATGCCTCAATTTCCTATGAGTCTCCACCCATGATATCCTATTTCATTTGTGTCCCTAAAATTCTTTTATCTGGATATGGAACATATATTTAAAAATAGTTTCTTACAAATGTTTGGCTCACATCATATTAGGGATCTTCTGTGACCTTTTATTGTGACAACAACTATTGAGACATTCTCACATACTATCTTACTATAACATCCCAGGTAATTGAATAGATATGATATTTTAATAATTATTAATATTTGTGAATTAAATATTAATTTTACTTTAACGGGGTTTCTATGTTCGATAGCGTATCTGATCCGCAACAACGGGTTTCTTTAAAATTTTACGTTGCACACTAATAATATAATATTATTATTTTAAATGGTAGTTAACTCCTAGACATTATATTGGTGGAAATGAACTAAAATAACTAAAATATGATTATAAATATTTGTTAAATGTATTTACATTTATCAAGTAAATGTTAGAGGCTTAATATGTGAAAGGAATCTAATTTTAAGCATAATTTACATTAAAAGGTCGATTTACCACCTTTTAATAGAGAAAATTTTTTTAAATATAGTTTTTTTTTCACTTTTATATGTTTTATTTTCCCAAATAAAATCATTCTCTAGAATGGGGACATCAAAATTTACTTTGTGTAAATTTTTGTAATTTTTTCGATAAAGATCCATTTTTAATGAATAGTGAAAAATATTGTATTTTAATTCAAACCTGCATTTTAATATAATTTATTTATATGGTTATATTGTCTTTTTAATTAGTTTCAAAGTGTAATTAGAATATCTTTCTACCATTTAATCTAATTTTGGTCATTGGAATTAATTTCACTTTTAAATTAGACATAAACAATTGTCAATATTTTGATAGATATTATTTCATAAAAACACGCTATATGTTTTGACAACTGGAATTAATTATAAAATTAATTAATTAAACTTATATGTCTTTAATTTTTCAAAATAGATATCATTTATGAATTTTTTATATCAAATATATCTTATGCTTAATTTTTGGTATTTTTCTGAAAAGCATAAATATTTTATTAATAGTGAAACCACATAGTAGTAGTGAAAAAACAGACTTTTCAATTAAAATGAAATTTTACAACTTTTGTGAATTGAATTTTTAAAATTCAACAAACATGGTTGTTATTAGTAAGTAAAATTTGGTTCAATTAGATGAAAATAACTTTTGTGGAATAGTAACTTTTGATTTTATTTGCTGCAGTTAAAGGTAAATAGGGTAATTCAAGGTAAAAAGAATATTACAATAATACAAAATTACCTTAACACTTGTACTAAACTTTTTGGATGAGTCATTGCCGACCATGGGAATTCTTGGGACGATTTTGGGACCCCATCGAGCCACATGTGAGTTATAATGTCATTTTAGATTAATTAACTTCAAGTAAATGCAAAAATGACATAAAAAAATATCTGTTTGTAAATTAATTTTTACATGGTTTTATATAAGTCATATTTTGGAAAATAAATATTCATTTGAAATATATAAATCATTCCTACATCATGGAATTTTTTTTTAATTTTTAGTCATTGAATAAATTAAATTTTTGATGACACAATAATGATACAGTATTTACCTCATTAATAAACGATTTAAATAAATAAGATTATAAATATTAAAATAATATCCGAAACCTATCCAATTATTATTTGATGATATTATTTTGACCATGAGTATTCATATATTCTACTATAATAATTTTTGTACCTTTAGAAACTGAATATCATTATATAATAAAATAACATTATCACACTTTCATAAAGTGTCCCTTCTCCCCCTTATAAAAAGACCCCAGTTCTTACCAATTCCATGCACCTACCAAGACTTTTCTCTCAACAAACCTCTACCATATTAATCTCCCTACATCACTCTCCACCTCCTAGAAGCCTTACCTTAGGCATAAGGCACTTCAAGAATCCGTTTTGGTTCATATCAAAGGGAGTTACCAAAATTAAAGGTAACAATTTATCTTAACTTGTTTTGTTTTATTTTACTTCTCCAACCCATAATCTCTTTTTATTCAGTTATTTTATAACAACACAAGTATCCTAAATATACTAGCATGTTTTTATGAGAATTATTCGAACTACACGTACACTCACCTCCCTTTAATGGGTGATGAACATACTGTTTCTATGGATGGAAAACTAACGCCTCACAAAATGATGATTGTTCGATTATCTCTTACTGCCTCTCATGGGGGAAATTAATATGGAACTATATTTATATATGAAATATATTATGTTTATTTTAATTTATTCTTCTGTATTTTATATTTATATAATCCCTTTATGGTTTCTATAGTGGGTAAATACAATAATCTCATTAGAGGAAGTGCAGACTACCGCCCCCTCAAAGTGATATGACTTGTTAATTCCTTATGTGGGAAATATAAATGATGGATCTAATGACATTATATATGATATTATACTAGAATTATAATATAACTATTTATCATTATGTTTTAATTCCATTTAAATAAGAAATAGAAATGGAATTAGCGTTCATGTGTACGTACGACTTACAATCTCCCTGAACGATGCATTTATTTCATACCTCAAAATGTTATTTAATATTTTAAATACATTTATATACTATATATATGTGATATATATGATATTAAAATCATTAATATCATTCTTATGATAATATATATTTTACCACATTAAAAGTTGTAATTATAAGGTGTTTATTTTTGAATCAAGTATCAAATATCGACAAAATGAACATTATTAAATTAAATGATTACATACTGTTTAAAACATGATAATAAGTGATATAAAAGAAATAATAAACTTGAAAATGGTTCTTATGAAAGTATAAATTAATTTTAGTTTATTATTTAGGATATTAAAGAACGAATGGGTCAATTCGGACATGAGGTAAGGGACTTCATCTCAATCATCATTCATTGAGGAATATATTGTTTTAATACACCACTTTCTTTTATAAGATTTATAAAGACAATTGAATTTTCTATTCATTCAAAATTAATATTTTTTATGAATCTCATTACTAAATGACAAAAAGAATGTTATTTTTTAATGTAAGAGTTGACAACGAACTTTCTGTCGTCGCAGGTATTATTTGATCCTTGGCTTACTTAACATGTCGTAATGTTTTTAAAAGAAAAATAAATACCATATACAATTTTAAATTTTTATGGTTTTGAAAATGGTTTTTATACATTAATATATTAAAATTTAATATTATTATTGCAATGTGGAAATGTTATCTTTTCCTTTATGCTTATGTTATGTGTTATGTTCATGTTATGGTTCATGGGCATTATTTATGTATACGGGTCATTTAGGGATAATCCTAGGTTGGATGAGCTTGAGAGAGCTCTCCAATGCATTGTGTAACACGACAGAGGTAAACATGAATGTTTTTCCTAGGATATTTATTTAATATATTATGACAGGTATTCTAATGTAATTCCCTATGCAGTTATGATGGCTACTAAGTAAGTATGTTGTGGATTCCACAAGTTACCTTTATGATTTATGATTTCTATGTGTTATTCATAAATCGTGTGTTTTCATGAGATAAGTAAAATAGTATATGTTTTGTATGTATTTATGATGTAGTGTTTTCTTTCTTTGTTTTATATCCCTTATTATGCTTTTTATGCTAATCACATGTTTTGAAAAGTTTTTCACATGAAATAATGAGGAAAATGATCAAGGTTGGTATCATGGAAATGTCATGCTGTCTAAAACATGGAACTAGACTTGACTATTTTGTTCAAGAGTTTTTTTGTGAAAAAAAGGAAACTGAGTAGATGTGTCTACATGTAATGTTCAATTTTTAATGCATATGTTATGGCCTAAATCTCAAAAACACTAAACCTGAAAAGATATTCAATGTGAATTATTCATTAAATTAATGATTATGTAATATTTTATGGTCGGGTCCTTATAGTTTTTATGAGAGGTCAGTTTAGATAACAGTAGGAGTTATGGTGTTGTTAAATAATATCCATAAGTTAATATATGTTAATGATATAGCATTTACAGATTACCATGTTTCATCACCTAAGATATTTTTGTGTTCAAAATGTTTTTCCAAAGAAGAATCATGGAATATATGTTGGGATGACATCATGATGAAGATAACCATCAAAATCACCAACCAGAGATAGTCATAATTAGAACTGAAAAGTTTGTTTTAGTGATTTCATAGTTGTCTTAGGGTATAAATGGTGGTTGTATCCATGAACTAAATCATCTAGATCAACCACAGAGGAACATGTCAGTAGGGGAGCATTTCATGGGGAAACATCCCCCATCATTTAGAGGATCATCTAACACTGTGCTAGCTGAAGGGTGTATTAAAGCACTAGATAAGATTTTTGATGTCATTAGGTGATCATAACATCAAAAGTTTAGTCTTTCTGTTTACCATTTTGAAGGTGAATCTGATCAGTGGTGGTCGATCGTGAAAAATATCAGGGATAGTAAGGAGATTTATTCTCTAGATTAGGATGAATTTAAAGGTATGTTTATTGAGAAATATTTTCCCAATGTGGTTCTTATTAGTATGGAAAAACAATTCCATGAATTGAGGTAGGAGGATGACTCAATGGCTACTTATGAAGAAAAATTCACGTGACTGGGAAGGTATGCTGCAAATTTCATATGATACCTTGATAGTAAAATCAATAGTTTTTAATCAAGGTAAAATCCCAAGTATTGAAGGTCTTTAGCTTCTCATGAGAACAAAATCTATGAAAAACTTGTTCGTTGTTTGAAGAAGGTGAAATGGATTTGGACGATAACCAGGTGTTCTTTAAAAAAATAGAATAAGAGGTCAATGTGGTAGGTGAAAGGAAAGAACTCTTAACAAAAGTCTGATGGTAAGAAACATATTATTACAGTTTGTGAAAATTGTTTTAAAAAACATGATGGGGAATGTCTTTTGAATTCTGCTGAGTGGTACTGATGTGGTAAAATGGGGCATAAGGCTCATAATTTCACTAAAATGGATCTGGATAACAGTAAGACAAAATTTTATTTATAATCATTAAAATGTTTTAAGTGCAATGAAAATGGAAATTATGCAAATGAGTGTCCAATAAAGGTCTCAAATGAGGGAATGCAGCTTGACTACATGCAGAAAGGGGTGGTGAAATCCTTCACAACTACTTTAGCTGATGTTGGTCCATCAAATGAAGTAGTACCAGGTACAATGCTTTTTTGTTCATATTATGCCAATGTGTTGTTTGATTCGGGGTGTAAACACTCTTTCATTTATGAGAAGTTTTCTAGTAAATTGGGAATCCCATCTCATGATATGAATACATAACTTATGGGAAAAACACCAGGAGGAAATGTCGAGACAAAAAAATAAAATAAGAACATTCTTATCCTTTTGTGTCGAAATAATCTATCTAAAAACCTTATTATTTGGCCTTTAGTAGATTTTGATGTTATTTTGGGAATTTATTGGATTTCTATTTATCATGATATGATTGAGTTCAGAGAAAAAGATGTTTCTTTTTAGAATGATTTTTAGTTTGTATACAAGAATTATAACTTACTTTTGAAAACATACCAGAATGCTGGGAAACATGTAATATAGGGAAATGAATATTACCTTGTACATATTGTTAAAAACAAAGAAACTATTCAGATTAATGATGTGCCAGTGGTAAATGAGAATCTTGATGTTTTTACTATTGAGTTTACTATTATTACAACTGATCGGGATTTGGAAGTTACTATTGAAGTAGTTCCAGATGCTAAGCCAATTCCAAAACCCCCTTATTTAATGGCTCAAATTGAACTATTAGTTTAAAAGAAGCAATTTCAGGAGTTATTAGATAATGGTTTCATTTAACCCAGCACGTCACCATGGGGGGGATCTTTTCTTGTTTGTTAAAAATAGAGATCATTCAATGAGACTTTGCATTGATTATAATGCAATGAATAACATCACTGTTAAGAAAAAGTATCCTTTTCCTCATATCGATAATTTGTTTGATCAACTCCATGTAGATCGGTATTTTTCGAAGATTGAATTGAAGTTGGGGTACCATCAGTTGAATGTAAAGGAAGTAGACATTCTGAAGACCGCATTTCATACGAGATATGGCCGTTATGAATTTTTATTTTTGACTTTTGGGTTAACCAATGCACCTGTTGTATTCATGGATCTTATGAATAGAATTTTCCGTCAGTTCTATTATATGTTTGTGGTTTTGTTCATTGATGATATTTTTTTATTATAAAATAAAAGTGGATCATGAAATTCATTTAAGGGTTATCTTGGAAACCTAAAAAAAATGAAACTATTTTTGAAATTTAGCAAGTTTGAGTTTTGGTTACAAAAAAATTCATTCCTTGGTCACTTTGTTTAAAAAAATGGCATAACTGTTGATACTACTAAAATAAAAGTTGTTAAAGAATGTCCATGACCAACAAATATAACTGAGATCCGTAGTTTTCTTGGTTTCGAATGTTATTACCAGAGGTTTTTTGATAATATTTCATGGCTATCTAGTCCAATGACTAGGATAACTAAAAAAGGTGTTATGTTCATTTGGACAAAATAATGTGATGATTGTTTTCTGGAATTAAAAATAAGATTGGTGAATGCTCCAGTTTTGGAACTAACTTATAGAGATAGTGAGTTTTTAATCTACAATGATGCATCATTAAAGGGATTTGTTTTGTTCTTATGTATAATGATCAGGTAATTTCTTATGCTTCACATCTGTTGAAACCTCATGAGTAAAATTACCCTACAAATGACATGGAATTAGTTGCGGGAGTTTTTGCTTTAAAATTTTGGAGCCATCATTTTTATAGAGTAAAATGTGAAATATATACTTACCAAAAATGGTTGAACTATATATTCACTCATAAAGAATTGAACATGAGACAGAGGAGATGGCTTGAATTAATCATGGATTTTGATATTTCAATCATTTTATATCCAGGAAAATAAAATAATGTTGCTGATGCTTTGAGTCGAAAAAGAAATGATTCATTAACCGTGATACATTTGGAATGAGATCCTTTGGTTTTATGATTTTATGAACTTTGGCATAGAAGAAGTTTTTGCAGGATATTATTCTATTTTGTTTTAGGTATCAGGGAAATCATCTCTCTCAGACAAAATTGAGCAAGCGAAGAAGGAAAACAGTGAGTTGTAGAAAAAGGAATAGTAGGTTCAGAAGGGTAAGTTGCCTAATTTTAATGTTGATAACGATTTTGTTTTAATGTTTGGGAAGAGATTATGTGTGCCTTGTGATTCACAGTTGAAGAAAGAGTTATTATCTGAAGCTCATAGTTATCCATTTTCAGTTCATCCTAGCAGTACGAAAATTTATCGAGATCTTCGGATGTATTACTGGTGGGATGGAATGAAAAGAGATATCGCTGATTTTAATATGAAGTGTTTAACTTGTCAGTAGGTTATAAGAGATCAGTTTTTACTGAAAGGGATGCTTCAGTATTTACCGTTGTAAAAGTGGACATTGGAAAATATATCTATGGACTTCGTTGTGGGATTACCGAAGACATCTCGATGTAATAATGTAATTTGGGTTGTAGTTGATCGATTGACTAAATCTTCTCATTTCTTTCCTTTTAGAGATACTTTGTCTCTAGATCAACTTTCTCGGTTGTATGATAAAGTGATAGTCATATTTGATGGAGTTACCCTCTCTATTGTATCTGATCGTGATCCCAGGTTTACTTCTTACTTTTGGAAAGGCCTTAATGAGTCATTGGGTACTGAATTAATTTTTTTTACGTCTTTTCATCCTCAATTAGATGGGAAATTAGAAAAAAAATACAGACCTTGGGGGATATTCTACATGCTTGTTCACTTGATTACTAGGGAATTTGGGACAAATATCTTTCTTTGTTTGAATTTTCATATAATAACAGTTTTTATTCTACTATACAGATGGCTCTATTTGATGCATTTAATGGATAGCGTTGTCGAACTACATATTTTTGGGATGAATTTGGTGAAAAGAAGATGATGGGACTAGAATTGGTAGAAGAGATGGTAGAGAAAGTTCAGTTGATTCAGAAGCAATGAAAAATAGCTCATAGTAGACAGGAACGTTATGCGGATAACCAGAGGAAGGATATAACTTTTGAGGTAGGTGATAATGTCTTTCTCAAAGTTTCTCCAGGGAAAAGTGTGATGCGTTTTGGTAAGAAGGGAATGTTTAGTCTAAGGTTCATTGGAATATATAAAATCGTATAGAATGTTGGTTCAGTAGTGTACAGAGTGTCATTACCTCCATTTTTATACCAGGTACACAATGTTTTTCATGTTTCAATGTTGAGAAAGTACATACCATATCCATTTATTATTTTGAACCTAGAGGTAGTTCAGTTTGAATAGAATCTCTCTTATGAGGAACAACCAGTCCAGGTTCTTGATTGTAGAGAGCATGTGTTGCAGAATATGTTAATTCATCAGGTAATGGTTTTTTGAAAAAACCATTAGGTTTAAGAGGGAACGTGTGAATCTGAAAATACTATGAGGGATAAATACCCCCACTTAATTGATAAGTGAATAAAATTGCAAGGATGCTATTTCCAAAAGGGGGGAAGGATGTAACAACCCAGGTAAATAAAGAAATGTGGTATTTTCATATATATTAATATTTGGGAATTAAATATTAATTTTACTTTAAAGGGGTTTCTATGTTCGATAGCGTACCTGATACACAACAACAGGTTTCATTGAAATCTTAAGTTTCACACTAATAATATAATATTGTTTTTTCAAATGGTAGTTAACTCCTAGCCATTGAATTTTAGGGAATGAACAAAACTAACAACAATATTATTATACAAGTTTGTTATATGTATTTACATTTATCTAATAAATGATATAGGCTTAAAATATGAATGAATCTAATTTTAACCATAATTACATTAATAGGTCGATTTACCACCTTTTAATGGTGAACCATATTTATATATAGTTTTGGTAACTTTAATATTTTCTATTTGAACAAATAAAATCCTTCTTTAGAATGGGGACATCATAATTTACTTTGTGTAAATTTTTGGAATTTTTTCGATAATGTTTAATTTTTAATGAATTGTAAAAAATATTGTATTTTATTACAAAACTATGTTTTAATATAATTTATTTATATAGTTATATTATCTTTTTAATTGTTTTTAATGTGTAATTAGAATATATTTTTATGATTTAATCCAATGTTGGTTGTTTGAATTAATTTCACATAGAAATTGGACATAAAAAAGTGTCAATCTTTTGATAAATATTCTTTCTTAAAAACACACTTTTTGTTTTGACAATGGAAATTAATTATAAAATTAATAAATAAAAATTCTATATTTTGAATTTTGAAAAATAGAAATCATTTTTGATTTTGGAATATCAGATATTACTTGGCTGAAGTTTTGGTAATTTCCTGAAAAACTTCAATTTTTTATCAATACTAAAACCACATAGTAGTTGTTAAACAACAAACATTTTCATTTAAATGAAATTTTACCACATCTATTAATTGAATTTTGAATATCAGACATACATGGTTTTTATTAGAATGTAAAATGTGGTTCAATGAATGGAAAATAATTTTTGGTGAATATTAAATTTTGACATTTATTTACCACGGTTAAAGTTAAATAGGGTAAATGAAGGTAAAAACAATATTATAATAATACAGAATTACAATAAAACATGTTCTAACCTTATTGAATGAGTAATAGCTGACCATGGGAATTTATAGGTATATTTTGGGACCCCATTGAGCCACTTGTGAGGGATAATGATACTTTAGATTAATTAACTTAATGTAATGGAAAAAATGATATAAACAAATATATTTAAATAAATTACTTTTTTACATGGTGTTATATAAGTCATATTTTCAACTATACATATTTACTATAAAGATTAAATGATTTCTTACATCATGATATTTTTTTATAATTTTCAGACATCAAATATATTAAATTATTAATGACATAATAATGATGTAGTATTCACCTCATTAATAAATGATTTAAATATATATTATTATAAATATTCAAATATTATCCCCAGACTATCTAATTATTTTTGTATGATTATATTTTGACCATGATTCTTCTTAGCATCGATTCTAATGAATTTTGGATCTTTACAATATGAATATCATTGTATAATAAAATAATATTACCAAACTTTCCTAAAGAGCCCCTCCATCCCTAATAAAAATCCATCACTTCTAACCAATTACAGACACCTCTAAAGCCTTTTGGATCATCCAAAATCTACCCAATTAAGATCCCTGCATCCCTCTCTTCCTTTGAGAATCCTTACCTCAGGCAGAAGGCACTTCATGAAACCATTTTGGTTCATACCAAAGGGAGTTACCCAAATTAAAGATAAATCTCTTAACTTCTTTTCTTTTATTTTACATCTCCAACCCCTAAACACTTATTATTCCTTTGTTTTATAACAAAAAAAGTATCCTAAATATACTATCATGTATTTAGGAGAAGGATTTCAACTACACCAACACCCACCTCCATCTAATGGGGGATGAACATATTGTTCATGTGGATGACAAATTAACATCTCACGAAACGATGAATGTTCGATTATCTCCTACCACCTCTCATGGTGGCCATTATGATGGGACTATATTTATATATGATATATATTATATTTATGTTTTAATTATTATTCATTATTTTCCAATTATATAATTCCATTATGATTTCCGTGGTGGGTAAATATGATAATCTCATTTGAGGAAGTGCTGGCTACTGCCCCCTTACAGTGATAAGACTCATTAATTCCTTATGTATAATGTATAAAGGATGGAGTTAATGATATTATATATGATATTATACTTTAATTATAATATAACATTTTATCATTATGTTTTAATTCCAATTAAATAATAAATAGAAATAAAAGAGGCGTTCATGCGTACGTACGACTTACCGTCTCCATGAACAGTGCATTTCATTTCTTACCTCTAAATGTTATGTACTATTGTAAATACATATATACATTGGATATATTAGATATATAAGATATCTAAATAATGAATATAAATATGAGGTTAATTGATATTTTACCACGTGAACAACTTGTAATTATAAGGTGTCCATTTTTGACTGAAGTACCAAATATCGACAAAACGAACGTTATAAACTTAAATGATAAAATAATTTTTATTAAATGGTAATAAGTGATATAAAAGGAATAATATACATGAAACAGGTTCTTATGAAAGTATAAGTTAACTTTAGTTTATTATTTAAGAGATTAATGAACGAATGGGTCTGGTCAGACACGAGGTTAGGGACTTCATCTCAATCTCTTTTCATTGAGACATATATTTTTTAATACACCACATTATTTTATATGCTGTATAAAAACAATTGAATTTTCTTTTCATTCAATGGGAATATTTTTCTATGAATCAGTTTAATAAAAAACAAAAAAATATTGTTACTTTTTAACGTAAGCATTGACAATGACCTTTCTGCCGCCGAAAGTATTATTTGATCATTGGGTTCCTTAACAAGTCTTAATGTTTTTAAAAGGAAAATAAATTCCATATACTATTTTACATTTATTTGGTATTGAAAATGGTTTTGATAATTGTTTTTATATGTTAATATATTGAAAATTTATATTGTTGTTGCAATGTGGAAATGTTATCACTCCTTTTTGCATATGTTTTGTGTTATGATCATGTTATGGTTCTTGGGAACTATTTACGTATATTGGTGGTTCTGTGATAATCCTAGTGTGGATGAGACTGAGATAGCTCTCCAACACATTTGGTAATGTGATAGAGGTAAACGTGAATATTTCTCCTAAGAGATTAAAGGAATTTATTGTGATGGGTATTCCAATGTAACTCCTTATGTAGCGATGATAGCTACAATTTAAGTATGTTATAGATGCCACAAGTTACCTTCATGATTTACAATTTCTATGTGTTTTTAATAAATCTTATGTCTTCATGAGGTAAGAAAAATAGTTTATATTTTGTATGTATTTATGAATTAATGTTTTCATTCTTTGGTTTATATCCCTTATTGTGATTTTTATGTTTATCCCAAGTTTTGAAATGTTTTTCAAAGGACATAAAGTGGAATATGGTAAAGGATGGGATCATGGAAATTTCATACTGTCTAAAACATGGAACTAGACATGTCTCTTTTTTTGGAAGAGTTTTTATTTTGTTAAAATAATGAAAACTGAGTAGATGTGTCTAAATGTAATATTCAAGTTGTCATGTATATGTTATGGCCTAATTCTATAATACACTAAACCTGAAAAGATCTTAAATGTAAATTATTCATTTAATTCATGATTATGTAATTTTTTAAGGCCATGTCCTTATACATATTTTGATGAATAGTTTTGATGTGATAATAAGATTATTAATACTGAAAAACAATGAATATAGTTTATCATAATGTATATAGAAGATGATTCTAGGGAACCAACTGTAAAAAAAACAACTCATGTCATTCAGTTACCTTAAATGGTCTAAAATAGTTTAGTGTCAACATTCACATCCTTTTAACATGATGGTGACCCAAATGGGGAGAAACATTCATGAAAAACTGGTCTTCTATGGAAAACTAAAAAGGAAAATGACACTAATCTACATAAGATTTATGTCAACTCTATACTATGACTAGACTCTGATTTATATAATTTATCCTTTTTTTCATCTCCTAAAATAGACTTAGTCCAGTAATAGATGTCACTCCCACCTCTACCCAAAAAATAAGTTACCTACATGGCCAACCATAAAAAGCCTCAAAAGGAACCATTATGATCGATAAGTGATAAAAAATGGTATAAGAAAATTAAATATATCCATGATTATTATCACATGATCAATGAAAATACATGATACAAGCATGGAGCATATCCTCCCGGATCTGAATAGTATGATTTATGAATCCATCTATCTATTGATAGTTAGCTATACTCAACCTAAACTAAGTTACCATAAACTCCCACAGACTCATCAAATGCCTTAATGTAATAAAAATATCCATTTATGAAACAATGACATGGGTAAACCCACAAATCCCCATGATCTCTCGCATATATAGTTTAACCATATCACCATCATTAGTCATGTACCTGATCAAAATGATATGAGTTAACTTTTTCAATCAATCAATCAGAGCACAAATATAATTCCCCAATTAGATATTCCATTATAATCCAAAAAATATTAAATATATACCTCATCCTATTTCCCAAATCTCCCCAAAATATTCTATAGTAAAATAGAATAATTATGACTTTTTTACCTTGATTTATTGGTACCTGTAATAGTTGTAAACATTTTCTCCAATTCCATGATTCATACCCAGTAACCATAATCACCGCCTCATGTCATAATACATCTTAATAGTTCCATGTTGAATAACCCATGAAGAAATATAAAAATAAAATGATCTCCTCACATATGATGCGATGAAAATATGATACCCAAAATAGATAATATCATCTGAAGAGAAAGAAACATGAGAAATAGTATCCCCAACATATAAAGTTTCTAAATTTCTATGAATGCATCCAACTGCATCTAAATATGTAGAATAGTCTTTAATTAATATGATGATAACCGAACACTAGTGAGAACTGATAACTGAACACTATTGAGAAATGGACATAAATCACCATCCTGATAATCTTGATGTAATTAAGTGAAGATCATAATTTGTTTGAACTCTTCCTTTGATTCCAATATATCTCTTTCTAGTAATTTCATAGTGATAGAATCTACAACAATATTCCCCTTTCAGGGGTGTAGGTGATGTTGAAGTCAAATGATTGATGGTATTACACCTAGTACCACTATCTAAGATTAAATTCCATTTGAGTAAAGTTATAACTAAAAATACTCTTATCTTAAAATACTGTAAACATCTCACCATAAATATAGTCCCACCAACACTTAAGATAATTCATAACCGTGAAAATATCTAAATCATGGGCGTGGTAATTCCTCTTATGTGGTCAAAGATATTGAGATCTATAATCCATGGAATGATCATCATATTTATTTTACCAACCCAAACTAGTTTCAGAAGAATTATATAAAAAAATATAGCCCTTATATCACTCTTGTAACATCAGAATATGATCGGAAAGGCTCCTTTTGCACATGGATTTTCCTCATTCAATGATTTTACAGATATTTAAAAATCTACCTATAATAATTATTTTTAATGAAAACATAATTTAAAATATATAATTGATTTTCTTAAACATCGAATCTAGTGTATGAAAAATTGAAAAATGACAACACGTGTATTTGGTTTGTTTGGTTTCCATGGAATAAATCCAGAAAATAAATCTACAGAGTATCCGAATTGACCATAATAAGGACCTAATGTTTCCAAAAAAAGTATATGAACTGAAGGAATTGAAAATTAATTTTATATGATGAAATTTTATAGTTATAAACCAACATCATTGGTATTAATAATAGTTCTCATCCTTAATTTTTCCTTCAAATGATTTTGATAGTTTTTTCACTATTTCATAAATTTTAACTGATTCCATTTTCTTCTATTCTATTGAAGTGATTTGGGGAATATTTAGTCTATATTGATATTCAAAGGGGTATTACCTTAAATTAGTATTTATATATATTCCTATAAAATATATGAAATTTAATTAGTCATAATTAATATAGTAGACCAGTTATTTGAAAATTCATTAAAAGAGGCCTGATGTATAACACAATAGTTGAGACTCTTAGTCAGTCATTAATGAGGATTCTATTTACATTATAAAAATAAGGGATGTCTTTAATATCTTATTTGTAAATTTTTCATCAAAATAAATTACATGATTAATACCAGTTTCTAACTTTGTATATATATGAACATCAAATTCTAGTAAATATGGATATTGAACATTCATGGAAATGGTACACTTTTAAGATCTTTTCAATAAATTTTTTGACCCTTTAGATTGTTCTCATTCAACCTTTCATTTCCCCTAATCTATTTGATAGTTTATAAAAACATTCACTGGTACTTAGTTTTTTTAATGAATTTTTAATTTTTCAATGTGAAAAATAAATTGGAAATGAATACATCATAATTGAATTGATTTTTATAAGATCTAACATCCATTATAAAAATGTTTCAAAAGCCTAATCGAACATTTTAATATCTATATCATCATGTGGAATATGTATCTCAGTTCTAAGATCATGACATATGGTAATTCCCACTCTCACATGACTGATTTGAAGTTGTCTATTGTGTAGAGAATTTTTTTGTATATTGAACATGGTATCCCTCACAACAAGGTGATGGTTGGGTTTTTTATAGATAAAAATAAAATGAATTTTCACGATGTATACTATCCATACAAGAATTGTATCAGTGTATTCCCAATTCAAATTTAATATAAAAAATTATTAGAATATTGATTACCTCATTTAATAATCCTCTTTAAGGGGAATAGATAACCTTAATGTTTTTGGGGGGTGGGGTGGGATCTTCATACAAGTTGCTGATGAGTTTTTTCATCACATTTCACCCACAATAAAACATTTTCTATCATATCATATGGTAAATGTTATTTTTCATCAAGGGAATATAATTGTTCATGAATCTCTTCCATTTTTTTTCTTTATCACCCTATTCTTTTCATTTTTCAAAATATGTTGAGGGTATCCCCCAAAATCTTCCCATTTAACGTGACCATTTTATTATGTCCACTTCATGGGCACTGATAGTCAGTGTTCAACTAATACAGCTATTGATGATTCCTGTGTTTATTTGAGATATAAAATATAGAAAAATAAGTAATAAATATTATTTAATAGAGACTTATTGGAAAATAAAGTATTATGTTATACTAACACTTGTTTCTCACACTTTTTGTGTTTTTTAATCCATTGGTATGCCATAATTATTTACAGGGTCCTCTATCCAAAGCAGATGATGTGGGTTGGAGGTGGATTAGGATTTCAATTCATCAATCTACATATAAAAGGCGGAATATAATTATGTTTTCATTTCATGTCACATAATATTAATACGGTATATTTAAAATGTCTACCAATTTTTTTTCAAGTGAAGTGTACAACATTAGTGATTTATAGTAGGGGTGTATTATTTTTTTCATCCCATTCATTATTTTCAGCACTCTATTTATATTTCTTAAATTAAAAATTATTAATTAAAGTGAATAAAACACATACTGTAAAAAAATTCAATACTAGTAATAATTCACCAGAAAATATATCTCCTCATGATGACCAATAAATATATTCCACAGCTCATGGCCTATTAGGTGTGCATGCTTGTGAATTGGGTGCATTTTTATTTTTCCTTCAATATATTTGAGAATAATTTTCAATAGAATTGTGAAAAATCCTCTATAATTATTTCTAGTAAAAAATACTTCATATTTCTTGTGGGAGTAATCTACTATAATTTCACACTATATGGGATGATGAAGAGTAAATCAATGTTTTATTACTTTATTTATTTATTAAAATAATTATTGAATATTACAATGTTACCTTATTATCTTCATAAATCATTGTCTTATGTTTGGGAAAAACATGGTTCTAAAAATAAACATCAATCAGAACCTATTGTCTACTATTGAGCACAATGAGAATACAAAACATGGCCTTATTGGGGTTAACAGATAGTCCACACACATTCAAACTGACCAATAATTTTATGCCATTAAATTTCCCATTAGTAATTCTTTTCTAACACCATCACACTATAATGATCCTATTATTTCAAGTACATAGATTAATTAACATATAATATTTCCTCACGTTTGACATCATCAATATGTTTATCCTTTATATTAGTAGCATCAACTTGTGAAGAAGGTCATTGTTCCTCTAGGTTGAGATAAGTAGTCGGTTGAGAAACCTATTCTTCTTAGGGATTAGAATCATTTGAACATGTAGAATTCATTATCATTAGAAGTTGATCAACATGTAAATTATATTACATACATTTTTTATTAATTAGATAATAACATGTGGTAACATATTGTATATAACAAAAAATATATAACCTGGTTATTTAACCCATTTTTTAAATGTTGAAGTTACTTGAACCAACCATTGAGTATCCAAATCCCTTATTTGTGGTCTCCTATAACGTAAAATACAACATAAGCGTTAGGATAGATACATATTCATTGTGAAATCCCAATAAAATATTCATTATTATTTTAATTTCCATCTCATCCTTTAGACATTTTGGTCGATAATAGAAGAATTGACCACATTTGATTTGAGGGTTCTGGAACAAAAAACCCGTGTAATTCATCTGATGCCATTATAAATGGTTTTATATTACACTCATCCTTACTAAAAACCACATTCATAAATAACAATTCCTCTATTTTATTATCACTCATATTATCAATCCACATGCATTAAAAAGTCATCACATAGAATGATGTATAATCCAACTCCCGAATATTTTTAATGATGCCAAAATATGACATATTCACATAAATTGTATTTTTTTTCCTTTGTACAAGATATAATCATAGATTTATCAGCATGTGTTACTCCACTATCATTCATGGAACTACATTAATCATGTACATTTTTATATAAGGTATAACCATTAATTACATACCCATTATATTATAATACATGCACATTTGGTCCTCCTGATAGCCATCAAAGTTTCTCTGATATTGAATCTAGATTTTCAATAAACATCATAATAATAGTCTTGAAACTATCCTATTAATTAATTATTATTTTTATTTGATGTCCATCATTCAACCCACGATGAATTCAAATTCAAAATAATTTCATTTTGGGTTTCAATATATGGTGGAACCACTAAGAAGTTATGAAAAATATAAAGGTGGACCTACTCCCCATCTGTAATATTTATTGTGATAAAATATATTCCAAAAATTACTTCACCGACAAGCCACCTAGAATAATTGTAATTTGGTAGTACATTGCATTACACATCTTTATTATAGTTTTTATAGAATTCAACAACTTTTTCACCAATATATCACTTCAAAATACCACCCTATAGCCAAATATGATTCCTAAAATAACATTTCAGAATATTCGTAATCCATTCAATGGGGTTCAAATATATATAATATCTAGGTCCATATAGTTAAATTTATCACACTATGTGAACAAGTATATAAAATAATTTTGTCAAGAAGAACACTTCCAATTTACATAATATGATATATATTTCACTTTCCATGGTTGAAAATTTTAGAGGGACTATTAGATTGATAAATAAAGCATTAAAAAATAAATAGAGAATAGTTAATGTATGATAAATAATCAAGGTAAAAATGAATTTTAATGCTACATGCATTAGATATTTCATCAAAACATGATAATAATTTGATCTCAGAACCTTTAACATGAAATCATTCATTAAAATGATATTCCAAATATTTTATGAATATCTCCATGGAACCATTAAGTCATTCCTGAACATATAAAACTATATTTATCTTCTCCATAGAAAGAGTGTACACATTTGGAGGTTTAAAAGTTCATTTTTCACCATTCACTAGTTTCAATGGCTCCCATATTCCCATATAAATTATATATAACCTCGATTTTATTCCTTCATTTGTTTTCCTAGGGTCATTTATTACTATTCAATTGAATCTATCAGAAACATTTCTTTAAAGAAAAATGACCCAAAAAAAATTTCTGACATACAGAAAATTCCAGTATGGTTATTCAAAAAATAATTGATCGCTTTTTTCAAATAGATTTCATAATTATTTTAGAAAAGTTTAACCAAAAGAATCATCTATATCTTTTACATTCTCAATTATTTGATCACTTGTTAGTGGTGTCTGTGTTTTTCGTTCTTCTAAACTCTAATTAAATGATTTTTAAAAAATTTACATAAGAAATAATGTCATTTATCATCTCATACCTCATGGATATCAAAGTGGAATTTTCATTTATACAAGAATAATATAACATAACACAGAAATACCACAATACTTTCAAATTTTCAATCAATAGAGATAAATAAAGATCAACATTCATATCTGGTTGTTTGGTTCCTATTATAAGAATATATAACATAATGTTATTTCATTTCATGAAAAAATTTAGTGGTAGTTTAAAATTTACCGACATAAATACACATGTAATGAAAGTCCTTTTTTGAAATCCAAACAGATTCACTCCATCTGTAGAAGGCGCAAGATGAATGTTTCTTGGATTGTTTCCATATTCTAGAGACAGATGATCAATTCTCTTCAACTAATTATAGTCTTCAAGATGAGAAAGTTTCCCATTGTTATTTACCATATCTTCATTATGTGCCTATTTTCTTACAGTCTCCTCACATCCATATAGGCACCTAAACCATGGAATTATCATAAATTACTATACACATATCTTAGGAACTAATTGATAATTTTTTTATTGATAATGACATCGTATTAGTAAATCATTAGGGTACCTTTGGTCCTTCATAAACAGTATATTGTAATTTTGAAAGAATGAAATCCTTTGAGATATCATACCCATCAAAAAGATAATTAATTTAGTTTCATATATACTGTTATGAAGCTCATTATATTATAGTTTAATATCATTCAATAGGGAAATAATTTCTACTGATACATTTTTCAATCCTTCCATTTCAATCTTTTAAATTATATAGTATTAGTATGCCTGAAAATGATGTATATTTAGTGTAACCATCATTCAATGGAATCTTTTTCACAACTCTTTAACTTCTGCAAAAAAATTTACAAGAAGAAATTTAATATTTAACTATCATTTTAATTTCCCCACTATGATCTCCATCATCATTATCACATGTAATCAAATCCCATATATGGTATTCTTCACTTTCCACACATTTAACTATACCAGATCATCCATAAAACACATATTTGTCCTATTCACTAATTATATTCACTTATTATCCATGTTTACTAATTCATTTTTATAGTCTATATATTCCATGAAATATTAGGTGTTCTTACAACTCTACTGGGCTAAATAGTCTTTAATAAAAAGAACATAAATATTGAAAATGGATTTGAGAAGAGTCATATGTATAATATTTTACAATCACGATGAACTCATTCACACCATATTCATAATTTTTTCATATGATGTGAGTCTATCCATTTTCAATTCATATAAATTTAATTTGATTTGGTAATATTATTATTTATCACAATAAATAAATATAATAAATTTATCTTTCAAATAAGTGAACCAAAACATTTTAATGTTGCAGATAATTTCATCATGATTTGATGGAAAACAATAATTGAATTTAGGATAATAATTAATCCGTTGGTGGTTGGTGTTAACCTATGAATTGATACACAATTTTTACCAGTACCTAATATGGGATGAAAAGAGATCATAGTAGTTCAAGAAACATTTTTTCATTTCCATAAGATATAGGGGATGAGTCCCAGGAAATATAATGAGATAATAACTATTTTTGAGTTTAAAAAACTAAGGATTGAAATTATTATTGCATTTTTTTCCTGATACACATCCCCTTAGATGCTAATGTAAAATCAAAGAGAAGATGCAGTTCTAGATTACTCCTTTAATTTAGAATATGAAAGTTATGTTTGATGCAGTGTAGGATTAGGAGTTTCAATGTGGTTAAATAGTAATTCTTCTTTTTGGTAATGAGGTCATGATGGACATATTATGGGTTTGATAGATTTAGTGACATTCCACTCATATGGTTTTATTATCAATCAATATTATATAGGTTGTGATATTAATATTATCTAGGATGTATTGAATTTTATTACGATAATATGAATAGAGATTGCATCTTTTTTTCCATTCATAATATTCCATTTATAAATATAGATACCACTGATTAATTTCATAAAAAATCACACATTATTAAAATTAGATGAATCTTTTAACTCTATTTTCAAATCACAACACCCCATTTTAAAGTCATTGTGATATTTAAAATATCATTACATTAGATCATCATTGTAATGAAAAGTAACGTAATCCTTATGAAAAATCATATAGATCCAACTAATTACATTAAAACCAATCATTGAACCATAATTTCCAATATACATTTTAAAAATACCACTGAAAATATTTTTGTTGAGTTTAATAATGGAAATATTTATGAAAAAAGCTACTCCATTTGAAAACCATTTTTACAATAGAAAATACAAATATTGAATAGTATAATCATTTCATAAATAAAAATAAATTATTATTTTTTATAAAATATTTTTAGCACATACATTGTGTTTCCAGTCATCGTGTTTATAATCATATTGTGAACAAAATGTAAACTTATTAGATATCATATCTTTCACATCCCACCTTTTAGGTTTATCAACATTTTCTATTTGATGAATTGTTTCTCCATTATCATTCCATAAATTATAGTTGTTTTGAAATCCATCTATATTGATACCAAAACATAACTCTTTATTTGTAAACAATAGTATAACAATGCAATTATAAAAAGGAATTTAATAACTTCCTTAATATATATACATTTTTGAACATTAAATAAAAAAATTTAAAGATAATTTTGAATCTCTTTCAACAACCAATTAAAAGCATACATTCAACTTCTATTTTTTGACATGATACATAAAATAATTCATATAATAAAATAACTCCTGATTAAACAAATGAATTTTCTGAAAAAATAATATTAATATTAAAAAAGTATGAAAGTATAAAACTATAAAATTATAATTTCGTGAAATAATATTGATGAATGTAAAAATGTATTAAACAATTGATAAATTGAAAAAGTATACAGCTATTAAAGCATAATTTAAAATGCATATATATTTTTATCAAAATATAAAATAATATATTAGTATAAATGTATAAAATTATATCTAATTTATAAAATAATTTATATTATAACGAAATATTAATAATTTATTAAGTTACATAAATTAATAAAACTATTTAAAATTACATATATGTTATAAAAGTATAAAAAAATATAGATGTATATATATTTACAAATATATAAATGTATAAAATTATAATATATAAAACTAATATTCATTAATGTATAATGGTATAATTATTATTAACGAATAAAAATATAATTTTAAATAAATGTAGAAATAATGATATTATAAAAGTATAAATAAATAATACAATTTTATTATTAAACTATATATGTAAATATGATATACTATAAAATTTATAAAAGTATATAAATTTATAAATGAATAAAATAAGAGAAGTATGTAACCACACTGGGTTCTATAAGTGTAAATTGAGAGTTTACATAAAGGTTATATCATGGTATGTAAGATCCATTTCCACTAAAATGAGATGATACATAAGATTAAAAAAATTTAACAAACAGATGGTTCATAAGTTGAGTGAAAAAAAATTTAAGACAAATATTTTATTAATATAAAAACATTTAAAAATAAATAGAATCTAAGAGGAACCATTTACTTCATCATTTGGAATCCAATAACATAATTAATTAAATTATTAGAAGTCTATTACATGACTTAAAAGACATTGAAATCAACAGATACAATATTAAAGATATCTGCATTGGAAAAACCTACATATAACTGAATATTTTCAATATGGGATGCCAAAGTCAACCAAAAACGAGTAAAAAACCAAGAAGATATATCACACATGATAGTACCATGAAAAAAGTGACAAATTGATTATATACACCCAATATTTTTCACCACAAATAATGAAACACACGAATAGTGTCAATATCATACAAGAAGTGAATATGTTTCATTGAATGTGTGTAAGTGTAATTTCCATTTCCAAATTCTGAGAAAACAGTTACATCACGTGGAATAGGGTGTGCCCACAGAAAGGGGTGAGGACTAGAGAAGGAGAGGATGAGGAAGGATGGGGTTAGAGACTCTTACACATATCAGATGAAATAATGATTGGGATTATTTGTTCAGTTCATCAAGAAGACGTAAAAATTATCACATGTGAGGTGAAACTAAAAAATAATGTTTTTGGAGGTACAATTAAGATAAATTGGCAGATACGTTATATTTGTAGTGATCAATTCATCGAGCATGTTGACTAGTGGCTATAATAGGGTATGTCATCAATGGAAACAGTGGTGTTAGAGCTCTAGTTCCATGAAAGCATGAATGAACGAGCAGTGAAAGGGTTCTTGTTAGGGTTATTTTTATAAGAACACATAAGGCTTCAATAAATTATTTCAAAAAAGCACTAATAAAGATCAGTTTCACTAGTGCTAAAATAGAATGTGTTGATGAAACTACTATTTATTAGCACTTTTTAGTGCTAATAAAAGATTATCTTTATCATTGAAACAATTATAATGAAAAATATCTTATATAAATAATTTATTTATATTATTATATATATATATTTTAAAAATACATTTAATATATATATAATCATCTATAAGTAAAAATATAAATAAATATATGTATAATTATTTGTATATATTTATATGTATTATATATATTTATAAATATTTTAATATATTTATAATATCATAATACTTGTACTTATTATTAAATTTCTAATTATTTTAATATATATTTATTTAATTATAATTATAACAATAATTCTATATATTTTAAAATATATAAATATAATTATAAATATATTTATATGTTATAAATAAATATATATTAAAATTTTCCTATTTCATTACACACACACACATATATATATATGTGTGAGATTATTACTAATTGGATGATGGAGAATTGGTGAGAGTCGCTATCTACCTAACACTAAATGGAGATTAGGGATGCAATCGATGGTGTCCTCACTATTAAATTATTTGGATGATATTTTTCACACATGTGGAACATTTTATTCCAATAAGAGAGTGGGGGACTAATTTGAAGCTCGAAATGACAATTGTGGAAGATCGGTTGAAACTGCTGAGGGTGATGAAGGAATAGTTCGATGATCATTCTCTCTCAACATGGGATCTATTGTGGGTGGTTTCCATCGGAAGGGAAACATTTCCAATGTGATATATGATCTTATTTCTGTCATAGAGCACTTGGTTACTAGTGAGAATTCAAATATCGTGCGTCTTGTTTTGCAAAGAGGTTCTATGCTATGATAAATAAGAGACCATATTGATTTTCTTTCAGGTATTTGTGATTTATTGAACTAGAAATGTGTCTTATTAGGGAAAATATTTTGTCACATTCAATTTTATTCCGAGGAACCTAAAATGTCCGCATAGGGATATGCATCATTTTAACTCAAAACTGGATCTCTTTATTTCATTGAATGGTACATACTCTTATAACCATTTGAGATATCTAACTCTATGGTTCAATTGTGGGTTAACGTTAATTGATTAAATTATATTTTTTGAAAACTATGATTTTACATTATATATACATTTTTATAGGAAAGCCTATTATAATGTATAAGGAAGTGGATATTTCTTGGTTTGGACCCTATTCTCATCTACTTCTTGAAGAGGATTTATGTTCTTCATTTATTGATAAATTTATTCTATCAACTGATGAAGTTTAAATAAAAATGAAAATTGAATATGAATGATCACTTCAGTTCTATTTGAATTTTTAGTTAATTGAGCATGACTCTTTAAACTATAAGCATTATATTGTATGTAGTTTCTACTATATTTGAGAGAATAATGTATCTTCATGTTTCAAAAAGGACAGAAAATTGAAACCATATGTTGAAGGTTTCCTAGTATATGTTTTCAACCTTCCTCAGAATGTAGGAATGAATATTCTAGAAGTATTGGTGATATATTCCACCAAAGATTGATCAACAATTCATCCCCTTGTATGAATGGGGATGGATATGTGAATGTTGAAATTTATCATTAATATTCCAATGCTATGGTTTTTTTGTAGAATATCATTATTCTATTTCTTCTAATGGAATGAGGGAAATGAAATAGATTTTCCAATCTAATAAGTATTGGGAAGCGATTACCATTGAAGTCTAGTATGATGAGACTCGTTCATCTATTGAAGTGGAATCATAACTGAATGTGGATCAGAATCTCATTCAAGAATAGATGGTTTCATCAAAAGATCATTAAGGTAAGAAAAAATTAGATGTTGATTCCACATTTCAAGTAATGATTAAAAGTGAAGATCATAATTAGATGTGAGTTGAATTTTTTGAGATAATTGTTTCCATAATGTCTTGGATATCTCTTCGATGATGGGTTTCAATTTTAATATATCCTTTATTGATATATAGGTGGTCAAAAGAATTTATTTACCCAATGAAGGTAGTTTAGACACATGTGGAATGTCGGGTAGGAATGATTGTAGAAAACTTGTACATATGGAAATCCGAAAGATAAAGATTCAACAAGACAGGATGAATGAACCACATAGTATTGGTAATTTTATAGAGAGATCTAAATATGTGGATGAGTAGGGTTCTATTACACCTATTACACAAGGATTTTTTTGACCTCATGAGTATGTTAGCTTGGAAAATTATGATGGAATGATACTATTTTTTCAGCACCATACTGGGGTTGATTCAACCAATAAATAATAGGAAAACATCAATTCTACAGTTAGATCCATTGAAGGGTCTTTAGCAAGATAAACTGAGGTATAAAAAATGATAGTTTTTCAGATCATGAAAGCTATAAGTGTAATGAATCCTTAGAGATGGCTCAAATTTTAGGACATTCAACGGAATGTTTATAGACTTCTAAAACTGATGATTTGTGTGTGGCTAAGATCTCCACCTTTAAATCTTCTGATGTGTTTGACTTTTCTGAGGAGGCTCACTTTTCTAACTATGAAAAGAAAATAGAGACAGACAACCAAACAATGGGTAGCTATATTTAGCCACCTTGAAAGACTTAAGTGTTGTAGAATCTGATGGAAAATCCATATATGAAGGCCATAATCATTGGTTGCATGCCAAGAGATGGAGGTGTGGAAGGAATCTTTGTGGCATAACTCCATGTAGTATGGAAGGGGTCGGTGAAGCCCCAACCATTACAGAGCAGTGTATTTTCCTTTATTTTAATGTGATTTTTGGGGGCTCTCTTTATGTTTATGTTCTATTCCACCTTTTGGTACTCCTTTTATTTCAAAAAATATGGAAGGGCCTTTGGGCCCCATCCTAGACCTATAATATATATATATATATATATTTATTTATATTATGATATATAATTTTTCTCACTACTTTGGTATATTTATATATCTATATACATTTTCATTAATATATAAATATATATAATTTTAAATATAATAAATATATTTATTTTTGAATATAACTATTTTAAATTTTATATTTTAATATATATATATATATATCTCTATTTATAATTGTAATTAAAAAAACTATATTTAAGAATTATTTATATAAAAATTTATTTATATAATTATAAATGTAATAAATATTTAGTTAAATATATTTATTATAATTTAATATTTATTTAAATATGTATTTAGTTTTTTATAATTATAAAAAAATAAATATAAATATATAAATTATTTATTTATAATTATAAATATATATTAACATATATTAATATATAATTATAAATATAATTACAAAATTTATTATTAATAGATATTTATTATATGTTTATAATTATTTAAATATATATATATATTTAATTCCATAAATACTGTTTAAAAAAAGTCTACATTTTAATATTCGTTTTATTAAAAATTTAAATTTTACAAATATTAATAAAATCAATTAAATAAATTAATTATATAAATTTCAACAATATTTTAAATGTTAAAAAATAGTACATAAAAATGAATAAATATTATTCATAAAAATTATAAAAATACTGAAAATATGAGATATATATTAAATAAATATATGTATAAATACTTACTAAAAAAGATTAATTATATTTTGATCGTTATTAATGAATTTATAATAATAAATGGAAAACATAAATTAAAAAAATTACAAAAAAAATAACAAATGATTTCTTAACATTTATGTAAATTTAAATATATACACATAAAAATCTACACACAAATGTATATTCAAACATGTATATACATACATACATATACATTCATGCAGATATAGAGCTACATATATTTTCAATTATTTAATATCAATACAAATATATACCATAATGGTTCAGACCATGTATCCATGGCCCCCAAAAATATATTATAAAATGGAAAGTACGAGCAAGAGTGATAGGGTTTGCAATAGTAGAGAAACATCACAAACACATATATCATTACCAGATTTTGATTCTACCACCTTTTCCAAGGAGGTGACCCTAAACCCTTGAATGTCGGCCTCTTTTCCATTATATGGGATCTTTCCAACTTCCAACTTGATAATTCATGGTTGATGGAATCTCTTACTCATTATGATAGATCATTACAAACTCCTTATAGAAAAAATCAATGCTCCTAGATCTATAAACAAATATCAGTTAATGAAAGCATATTCACAGTGGGACTAGATGATGGATCCTCTAGAGTAGTTATTATAGGTTCTTTTTTCCAATAAAAAACAGTTTCCTACAGTGCCATCATTGGACACATTCACCCCAGTATATATTATCCCTTGATACCACATCTGGTCCAAACCTAGATGTGTGGTCATAACAGATCCTATAGATTCCATAATTCTAATTTTGTTTCCATAAAGAGGTACAAAAGAAATTCGTAATGCCAATGGAAAACTCTATGATTGGTCCTTTGTTGGGATCACATGAACAAAGACCTTTAGGAACCCTTGAGTCTCCTGATAAGGTAGCATTGATTTTAGAAGACACTTAAAAAACACCATTCCCTTAAGATCCCTTGAGGAAACTTGTTTCTCATATCGAAACTGTTGATCAGGTAATTCTGGGGCAGAGTTCCCATAAAAATCTTCATTTAATACACCATCTTCCACAGTGCTCATCTACTTCCCAAAATAAAAACCCAATATCAAGGAACCACAAACTACAAAATCCTTAAATGAAATAACATCCTTTATATCAGAGTTATATGGTTGTTGAACATCACCAGCATTATCCATTGTTGTTGTCATGCCCCTGTCGGGAATGAAAACTAGGTTCGGCCCATCTTTCTGAGTACCCAGCTACACACCAGGACCCTACCCACCTAGACCATCTCCATTCAAAATATATCCATGTGTTCCCATAGCCTGACCAATATCATTGGGATTATGTTTCTTCCTAAAAAATAATTATCATGAATAGGTTTTATAAAATAAAGAGAAGGTTATGTCCCTTTGACAAGATCCCACTGAGTATCCAATAATTTTAAACTCAGAATAGAAAACTAGAAACTATTTAAAAACAACTTGAAAATTTAAAATCATCAGATTACTATGATAAAATAACTCTATTTACTTATTTCTGACTTAGATCCGTCTCCTCAAACACCTAGGAAAAATCACAATATATCACCTTATTTGTTTATTTTTCCATCATTATGGTCACTCTAATTGATGAATAAATATCTAAAAAGATGTCTAGATGCCATGAGGTCAAATTTAGGCTGAATATAATAACAAAGGCCTATAAAAAGGTGTTCTTCACTTCATATTGATTTAATGTGATGTACAACTCATTGGTGCTCAATGATCTAGCCTTCCGCAAAAATAATTCCAAAGCCTCGTGTTCGATGTTTCAACTCATTATTTGGAAAACAAAATGTAAAAGTATTTCTTTTCCAATGGGATATATTTCCATTTGAAAAAACACCAGATTGATGAGAGAGAACAAAGCAGAACTGGGGTTCCAAAAAAAATCATCTTTTCAGAGAATGACTTTAGCAATAATCAAATGTTTTGCAGGATGCAATTCTATCAACACCCCCATCCTTTCTCATGAATACACGTTCTCCATTGAAATTATTTATAATCATAATTATAAATAATTTCATTTATAAGTTTTTTTATATTTTTATAATTATTTTATATAACTATATATATATATTATATATATAAGTATATATAATTATAACATAATAAATATAGAGTCATTGAAAATATTTATTATAATTTTATATCTATTTAAATATATATTTTTATTTATAATGATAAATAAACATATTTATAACTATTAGTATAAAAATATATATATTTACATAACCATATATATACATATATAATTATATATATTGATATAATTATATATATATATATTAATATATCAATATATATAATTCTAAATATAATAAAAAAATTATTATTTCAAAAAATAATTATAATTTTATATTTATTTAGATATACATATTAACTTATTTATAATCATATTAATACATTTTTAATACATTATATTTGTATATATATAATAGGTTGATTTTCAAGCCCCCTTTATTAATAGTGCCCCTTTTATGAGCTTCTCTTGTTTAGAATGGATAAAAGAAAGCATTGAATTTGCACTGATCTATGGTAGTTTTGGATGATTATGGACAAAATGGAATGTTACAAAAAAACTAAGTCATATTTGGGTCTCATATTATAGTCCATATCATTTTATTTTAATCATTAGTTACCGAATATACCCTTTAACGTGTAACCAAATCTTCTGAGTTTATTATTCATATTTACAAAAAAAGACCAATTTACAAAATTTATACCTCTCTGATTATAAATATAGAATCCATTTTTCAAAATTTGAATAATACAATTTGTTTAATTTAATATAAAATAAATTTTTAAAATTGTGATAGAAAATAATTTATTAAGTGCCTTTTTTGAGTATAAAAATGTTTTAATACTAAATTCAAGATAAAATTGATTCTAAAAACTATAATTGGATCTTAATAAATAGTAAGTAAGTAATTTGATTTTAAAACTAATCAAAAAAAATTTAATTTTCAAATACCTGATATGTGAATACAATTTTTATCAAAATTAGGTACTTTTCACTAATCATGAAAATATTAATTTCTCATAAAATTCATAGAAATTATTCTAATGATTATTTTTAAATGATTAATAAAAAATGAAATTCATTTCATAAATTAATTATTCTATAATTCAAAAACTATTATATTAAATATAAACTATATAATGAATGAAAATCCAATTTGGTTAGAGATAAAGATTTTTTCATTTTGACTAAAAAATTTAAAATATTTTATGATTGCATAATGAAAATGTTTTATATAGTCATTTCCTAGGTAGTTACCTTTGGGCCTAGGTGTTTTACCTCATTCACTAGGTATTCCTCAATTTTTTATCTCTCATCCTACTGGTGAAACCCTACCTTCATAAATATACCCTTACATCACGCGAGATTGGAAATTTCTACATGTTATCCACCTTGGGCACCACTTGTGAGCTATTTTTGGTGGAGATTGATGACGATCCTTCATGATAATGATGTTCATCAATTTTCATGATCGAGAATCATTGGTGGATATCTATATGTAGTGAATTGCTATTTGAGTGTACATGTCTAAAATTCTCCACTTTTTAGAGGATACAAAGAGAGAAGATGATCATTTAATATATCTAAATTGTTTGGCCTTATATGTATCCATATATTCGTTTTTTATTTTACAGATATATATTTGAGTTCTTTAGCATATATAGTTCATATTCAAGGACATTATCTTGTATTCTATTTGTTTTTATCTTAATAAAACATGTTTTTTTGGGATTTTTTCTAGTCATCCATTAATTTAAAAAACAGGCCAATGCATGTTAAATGATGTATTCATCAATATTTCTTTCATTAATATTATTTTGAACACAAATTTTTTTCCATATTCATTATTAATTGAAATAACCATGAAACATCAAATTTTTTTTTCTCTGTTTACAAGTACGATCATTGTAATCATGATATAATTTTCTGTTTCAAAAACATAACTGGGCAAAGTTTTATAATTTTGGATCCTTGGAAATTTCTTGGGGTGTATTACTCAATGGAGTCCCGATTAGAATATATTAAGTATTTTGAAAAATGTAAAATATATTAATAACTATTAATAAAATATTTAAATTATATTATAGACATAAAAATAATGGGGATGGGGACACAATGAAACATGTACGGAATATTCTCCAGAAGTCCCCCATGACATTTTTGTTTAGAACTATGAATTTGAGGAACCCCATCCACCACACCAATTCATCCTTGTATCTACATTAATTAATCCAAAGGTATTCATTATGTGAAATTAAATAAAATTCCTGACAATATAATACACATTCATTCACATTGTACCAAAAAAATCAAAATAAGATTACATGGTTCAGAATTTCCTCTTACATCCATAGTAGAATTGATGAACAAAATTCAATCAATGAGGTGAAAAATCTAGGTTAAAAGAATTTCCATCCTCTAAAACTCCACCAATATCATAGGAAGATGTGCCACCAATATCATTTTATCATCACATATTATGTCTCTCTCCTTATGGTCCCCTCCCTTGTGGGTCCTGACCTCCAACTTTGGCTTTGGTGCCTTCGCCTCATTGTATATTCCCATTCTATCTTACCCAGAATAAGATCCAAATATTCGTTTGGATGAATTTATCATCTCATAATTATTCATACTAGAAAACTATCATTTCATTTATTTATATAGACCCCAACTCTATATCTCTAATTAATGGAGTTTACATTAATTTTTTCATCCCTTCATATTGATAATTAAATATCCATTAAGGGTGATTGAAACTCATCTATTAATGTTTAGATTAATCAATCCATTTATGATTTCTCTATCTTCAATAAATGTTCCAGACCCATTTATATTATTTCATGAGAATATTTTTCACATTTTGAATTCATTGATCTCTCAGTTGAAGAAAATTATCATGGTTCAGAATTTCCTCTTACATCCATTCATTCACATTGTACCAAAAAAATCAAAATAAGATTACATGGTTCAGAATTTCCTCCTACATCCACAGTAGAATTGATGAACAAAATTCAATCAATGAGGTGAAAAATCTAGGTTAAAAGAATTTCCATCCTCTATAACCCCACCAAGATCATAGGATGATGTGCCACCAATATCATTTTATCATCACATATTATGTCTCTCTCCTTATGGTCCCCTCCCTTGTGGGTCCAGACCTCCAACTTTGGTTTTGGTTCCTTCGCCTCATTGTATATTCCCATGCTAGCATACCCAGAATAAGATCCAAATCTTCGTTTGGATGAATTTATCATCTCACCATTAGTCATACTAGAAAACTGTCATTGCATTTATTTATATAGACCCCAACTCTATATCTCTAATTAATGGAGTTTACATTAATTTTTTCATCCATTCATATTGATAATTAAATATCCATTAAGGGTGATTGAAACTCATATATTAATGTTTAGATTAATCAATCCATTTATGATTTCTCTATCTTCAATAAATGTTCCAGACCCATTTATATTATTTCATGAGAATATTTTTCACATTTTGAATTCATTGATCTCCCAGTTGAAGAAAATTCTCACACTCTCACCATTGTCGACAATATTCCAACATCTATTCATCATTCTTCTGTCGTTCCTTCATGGTTCTCCACATCACGCTGCTTCTATTTTTGATGATCCCACTATTTTAGTTCCTCCTCATACATCTTCTACCATAATAGGATCATTCCATAGTCTATGTGAATCTTATACAAATTCATACATGGAAAATTTATCCAATCAATTAGCAACGAGTTGTCATCCGCTAATTTTGATAAATTTCCCAACAGTAAGATGTGTCAAGCCCAATGTCCAGGAACTCACTCTATTGAACATCCATGAATTTTATACAACTCCAATACTGAGATTATTAACCACCGACAATATTTTTGTAACATCGAACACCAGAGACACCATCACAGCGGACCTTTATCTGATAAATGTAGCTTTTTGATATTTTGATATCATCAGCATGATGATATCCCATTGAAACATCCTATATTACAACCATGTAAAGAATTACCCTTTCTGTCATTAATAAATCTTATTTCAAACACATTTATATCCTACCCTTATCACAGAATATCCTTTTGTTTCTCTACAGATCCTCCAAATGATAGTTGACATAGAGTAAAAAACTGTAGAATCTCATCAAAATCCAAAATGTCATGCATAATAGGTACACTACAAGAATGTTTCATTAGATTGTATAGAAAACTGGTGGCTTCTTCGTGGGGAGTTACTATCATGAATCAACCCAGATACCCTCTCAAATAGGTACCCGATCAACCCATGACATACCCGAATAGCATTCCAAATCCCTATGGACAGACAAATGGCACCCGATCATCAAATAAAAACCAGATGAAACTATTTTATAGAACCTAAAGAAAAATCATGGAAGAAATACATACATAAATATATATATATATATATATATATATATAAATTTGTGTGTGTCTTTACATGTAACTACTACACAAACCCAGATGACAGACACCTCTCTACCTCACTAAAGATCCTTTCCTTTCCCTACATCGAGAGACTTAAAAAGGTCTACACTCTATTGAATGGTTGCATAGGGTGTTATATAGTAGTCTCATTAGGATCCCAAACTAATTTTATCAAACATTACTCATTAGAATAACATAAACATTCTCAAATTTAACGAAAAAAAGGCTTCATAAATAGTTAAACACTTTTTATATGAGAAACATGGAAAAACAATTAGTTTTCCCTTTTTCCCACTTCAAAAAAAAATCTTTGTAGAATAGTATCAATGAATTTCACATATATATACCAAAGGAGATATATCAAATAACTAAAAAACATGTATCACATATCATGTTAAAGTCATGGATTTACAAAAGAAATCATTACTGGCCCAAACAACACAAAATTTCCACAACACATGAAACATCACAATGAGGACCACACTGGGTCAGGATAGCTAGAAAAACCATACCCCCAACAAAGATAATCATATGTAACAAGACCCTAATATTATGAATCAAATAATGCAATCAGAGGAGCAATACATAATTTGAACCCTCCAATAACATCTTTCAAGTCACTAGAACAACATCCCTTTGTAGTAGAGGAACACCCCAAGAGTGAACCCCCCAATGGAATCAACATATTTGGATTATTACGATAACTTCCACCGAAGAACCCAAGGATACAAATGTACTATATTTTTTAAACCCCTTTTTCAAAAATATTTGTTGAAATCATTTTTTAAATCAATTTCATATTTATTGGAAAATAATTTTTTTTACCAAAAATAATGGAATAGCGTCTTTTCTCCAAAACTCAATACCATAGACAAATCCATCATTAAATCATTCAATTTCATTTATAAATAAATTATAAAAAACTAGATCAATTTAGTTCATCCATACTAGGATAGAAACACAACCACCTACCTCAAAACTAACGTCTCATAAACCCATAATGGGATCCACCAGCAAGAAAGAACATAATGACGATGTGACATTCCCTAGAATCAATCCCCATATCTCAGAATACATTCAGAAAGCAATAATTTAAGGGGGGTTAGTAAAAGAAAACATATCACAATTAACAAAAACCTTCCACACCCTAATAAATAATAGGAAAACCCCCAAAATGAGATTGAATTATTGATCTATAAAGGAATCGTGATAATAAACATTATTGTTTAATATGTCTATAGAAATAGTGGAACATTGATACAACCATTAAGAGAAATAAAGATTCAAAAATGATATCTTACATTAAGAGATAAAACGCAACCAACCTAATGTTAAAATGATGAATGAATATATTTTTAATAAATTGAGGTCCATAAATTCCATGGGAGAGATCCTAGGTTTTAAGAAAAGAGGATGAGGATGAATAAAATTATAATTAGCCATGAAACCCCATAAAAACCAAAAAACATGATTATTCCATGAAATTTAATACATTTTCATTCAGTGTAATCCTAAAATATAGAATACCACAAAAACCCATTACCTTTTAAAGAAAATGATTTTGACCCTTTACATGTCATATAAATCATTTTCAGAGTGTGCAAGCCATCAAGTTGTGTATCCAGTACATGATATATGATAGGAACCCAATACACTATATAAAAACACATAACATAGAATATAAACATTAATCTATGTATAAACACTGTACTCGAAGTGTAATTTTCAGGACGACTCCAAAAAGTAAGATTTAAATAGAAAACAATAAACAACTACTAGAAATATCAAAAATTAATGGGAACCCACAAAACCATTAAAACATTTATACTTAGAATCCATTAATTCAAACAAACATACATATATGAGCATTAGGTTATTTTTGATTAGTCAATTATCTCCCCCCTTAGGATCCCAAAAACAAACCCCTATTTAGAGGGAGATGGAATTAGTGAATAGAATACCGAAAATTTGTTATGGGATGTTATCGAATCCCCAACATTTTGGTTTCCATCCCTATGAATTAATGTGGAAGACTGATGTCTGGTAAAGAGGTGAGGCCACTACTCCCTAATAAATAACTCATACTCTAATGTATCATAATAATTTTATTCTTTCCTCCATAACACTTTGACCAATAAAACCGACTTATCATACAATACGTTCACATTAGAGTTAATGATATCCACTAGAAACTGTATAATTGATATTTTTTTCTCTAAATAAATATATTCCACAATCCATTGGCTACTTCATGTCATGTAATCCTCAAATCTATAATTTATTAAAAAAATCATCACCTTTTGTTAAAAACCATGACTTTTATCATTTACATGGTGTGTAATTCATTTTCCGGAATTGTAAATATTTATATTCTGTATGTAGTTCACGATATATACTAACCAACCAATACCCCACTTTTAAATACTTTACATGACATGTAAACACCTTACATGGAGTTTATTTTTTATTATCAACTACAAAATATAAATATTTTAATAGAAAACTCTAATCACCCTCTATTATTCTCTAAAGTATGGGAGAATAAATAATCTCTTAAACACATTTTTACCCATTATTCATTAATAAAAACAAAAATATATTCCGGTACATTAGGTAATTTCCCCCCAAAAAATTAGTCCAAACATGGGTTTCCCAAAATCCATAAATATTAATAGTGAAAAAAATGAGTGAAAATACATACGTGAAAGTTGAAATGGGATATTACAATTACATTATCTTATAATCATGGTATTGTTTTTCATATATGATATCGAATATGATGTTTCTATTTTTAAATTTAGGGGTGTACAATTATACCACTCTAAATAATGTGAATCCTCACTATTTTATTCTGAAATTGGTATTCAAGGGTTTAGCTTTTAAAAATACCTTTCTTGAAATTCCACTTTGTGAAAATGGTTAATAATAATTCTTATTAATAAGGGATTATTGGAATTATGGCCGTCATATAGATAATATCATACTAGGTTTCCAAGTATGAGAGTATTTTTGGAAGTCGAGGATATAGACATGGTAGATAATTTTTATGTAATTATAGAGAGTGATAAAGATCATTGAATACCAGAAATTGAGTGATCAATAGAATATTAAGGACCACCAACCCGTAAATATTTTATGGATGAAAATGACATCAGATCTATAGAAATGAAGGTATTAGGATAAATATTTTAAATATTCTTTTCTTAGAGTTTGGGAATTCATTTAACTTATTGAATATGAAAATATTAAAATATAATTTAATGATATAATTATATCTCATATGCATAATTTCATCATTTCATTGTGATTTGATCAGTTTCCATTTCATTTATTACTCCATTAAATAATTATCCAAAATAAATTTTTATGAATGAAGAACATTTAATATTTCATTAAAATTACAACATCTTCCTCATGTCTCTATAAAAAATACAAAAATAAAAACTGTTATATTCGATATTCAATAACACCCAAAGTTCATCTTAATATATTTCATATATATATATATATATGCTTATGATTCATCAAGAATATGTCCATCCAAATTCTACATCCAATAATTTTTAAGGAAGGTCAAAAAAAAATTTATTCTCCAAAAAATAGATAGTGTGTCTTAATGTTAGATTACAAATATTTGAATACCTTTATTACCCTAATATCTTAATGAAAACAATAATTCTTATAAAAATAAAATTTAATATTATCCAATATATTCCATAAATTCAATAATGAAGTAAAATCCAACAATGAAAAATAAACCATAATATCACTAACCAATTTCATGGTCTCCAACAATATCACAAAAATATCATTATAATTATTATTTGAACCTCAATGATATATTACAGATGATATTACCTATATCATGTTTTTTAGGAAATGATCAAAATTACACATAAAAATGTTTCTAGGTTATTGGTAACATTAAAAATATGATCTCATATTCTCAAAAAAATATTTTTTTATGATACTTATATATCATATGTATAAAATAATTAAAATATAATTGATAAAAAAGTTTTTAACATATTTGTTGAATCCAAATGTAAGTACATTAATCATTACATTTTGGCTGTATCAGTGGAACATGTTTCACCTTGATCCCTCAACAACTTAAGGGGTTTATACAATTAGTTTCTAGGAAATTCATTTTTATAGTTCCATATCAATATATTGTTTAAAAATCGAACATTGGAAAATTATTTATTATCCTTTCAATAATTATCATGGTTTCTTTTCTCCCTAAACTCATTGAAAAATATCATTCCATTAATGAATGTACTATGTTGTCTCTTTCTCCAATTATCACATGTGGGTAAATCATTTTCCCCTTATTATTCATATCAATTTTCCCAACCATCCTCATCTTATCTTACATACTATTTAATCCAATGTACGTAGATAATTTTTTCTCTATCTCCATTGCCTGTGATATTATGTCCTTATATGATGATCATGTTTGGGAGAATAGTTCCCATAGAAAGTGTTACTGAATCCCATCATCGAAATGAATATTATTACCCATTAGATAAATGACATAGTTAAAATATAATCTACTAGTTTCAATTTCTATAAAATATAATACACTAGATTATATATTGAAATTATTTATTATAATTTATAATGAAAAAACTAGTGAAATAGATAACATAATTTCAAATATTTATGAATGGAAAATCACATAATCCAGAAAATGGCTTCTTTGGTAAAAACTTCAAATAATAAAAATATTGTTATATGTTTTATAAAAATATATAGAAAATATCTGAATTATCATAAGAATATCCCTTAGGTGTGTCAAACTAGGTCTTAATTATGGAACATGTTTTTATACTAGGTAAATATTGAGTCAATACAAATGATCCCTTTTTCAAGTCATTACTACTAGGAACTTGTATTCTAGAACCACATCCACTTGAAGTATCCGTTCATGGATTTATTTTTAAGAAAAACTAAATAATATATACCTTACCAAAACATTAGTATGTTATTAAATACTTTCCCCATTTATTATTATATGGTTATATTCCATAATCTATGATTTCATAAATCTATTTCCCATGGTTTCTATAAAACATTATTTGATTCCAGGTGTATTGATCATGACCCCAATTGCCTAAAGCTGATTGATACTTTAATCCATTGGAATCAGATAAAAGGAAATACATCTCAAAATACCACAAATTTTAGTAGCCTTTTTAAACTAAATAAATACTTTAAATTAAAATTACAATGTAAAATTTTAAATTATAAAAGTGGTCTATTTGAGAACAACATTATTACTCATAGTTTATACTTGAATATAAATCAAAAAACACTTCCTAATAGGTAAGGGGAAATAGAAACTAAGAAAGTGGAGAACTTATATTATAAGTAATGGTAATAATACAACGGAATATCTCATTAATTAATAATTATAATCAATATATAAAGGTAAATATCTGAAAAAAATTCATTTAATCAATTAAATGTGAATAATATGACAAAAATAAATGATGATCAAATAAATCCATATAAATATTCACATAATCTTCAACCTTATCCCAGAATATTATAACAAATAAAATAACCACATGGAAATCCACAACTATCTCAAAATTGTGGATTGAAAATTTCTTAAAATAAGAATTATATTATCATGCCCGTTCACAAGATAGTTTTAATATATGGCTATAAACCATTTTAACTTGGTTAATTGATTTATCTCATTAGACCTATCGATGTATCGAGGGGCTATTTGTAATGAGGACCCACATATAACTATTTATGTCTGTTGGATTATTTTTATGAAGGGGAGAGACATAAAGAATTTAAAAATTAATATTTAAAAAATAACAAACCAAATGATAATATATACCCCAATAAATGAAACATAATAATAATCCAATGAATGGAATATGGAAAATGGTAATAAAATTATACATCCTCAGTCATAATCATCCTAAAACATCCAAATAAATAATAAATATGATATAAATACAAAAAATACTATTTGGATAAAACTTTAAAATAATGTGTTTACATCGATGATGAATAGAAATACTATAATATTATATTAAAAACATTTTTTTGGAAAATATGATTTTCACTTTTAATGTATTTTTCAAAAAAAAACATCAAAAAATATTTTGGATGTTATTTTCAACAAAAATTATATTTTAAATCTTATCATATAGTCTCTAAAACATTTAGTTGTCATGATGATGAAAAATTGGATCATTCCCTACATGTCAAATAAATGATTCCATCTATATTTATGAAAAAGTTCAAAGGGACTTGTTTTGAAGACAACATGAATATTCTATTTGGATTTTTTTATAATGTCAAAATGGGTAAAAAATTATTTAATAAATAATTTTAAAATGACTATAACAATTTGAAAAATATATTATGAAAATATTTATTTTATTGAAAATAGATTTTTTTCCTAAAGGTGGAAATAAATTAATATTTTCTTAAACACATTTTCTAATTCATTTTAATTACCAGCGAGTGAAAGAAGTTATTATTACATGAAAAAAGTCAATAATGACTATATTATTTGGAAATATTTTTATTTAATTATATATATATATATATATATTATGTAATTCCACCTACTAAGAAATAAAACAATTAATCCCAAATAATTATAGATTTAGAAATAAACCCTTGCCTATTTGGTAATATATTAATAGTAATACCAACAAAATAAATGTAAATAATATACAAAATTGAATAGAAAAAAGATAAAAATATTCATTATATGAAATATCAAGGCCGAACTAAATTCACCATGAAAAATAATATATGGGTAATATGGGGTTTGTCTTTGAGAAGTAAAATTTAGATGAGAAACACTTACGTCAGGTTTGACTTCTTTCATATGTGTAATAACCTCATGTTTAATAAATATAGTCTTATTATACATCAGTTAAATAATAATAATCATATATATTATAACATATATTCTTTAATTATAATATTTTATGAACCCATTACTATTAATTCTTTGTTAAAACAGTTGTTTTTGGTGAAAACAGATTCATTTTTTGTGTTTGTTTTAGTTGTCTAATTATGGTTATTTTAATTTTATAATTGTCGAATCATCTAAAGAAATTTATCCATAATACAAATATCATAAATATTTATTATATATCTATTTATAGTTATCAATTAATTTTATAGATATAAAATTGATTACACTATTCATGGACATGGTAGACCATAGATAGACATGAATGATATTTATATTTGTTTTCACAAAAAAAAAGAAAATAAATATTACATTAATCCTGAGAGAATAATTATTATGTTATATATATGTATTTTAACCTAATAAAATATATCCTTATTATAATATATGTAAAAATAAATTTTAAAACATTTCACAATGATATGTGGAGGTGATAATCCAAACTTGTAGTCGAGCGATGTTATTGTTTTTGAATAGATTATGAGGTAAGAAGTTAGATGAGAAATTATATTTCTAGTAGCATGTTTTGATCATAAATATCACATATATTAATCAACATTAACATTAGTATCTTTCATGTAAATTATTAGAGAACAAAATAACATCACTTTCCGAGGAGGTAGTCTATCGTAAACACGGGTGATAGTATCGTATCCCCAAATTAATGGAAAGGAAGGTGTAATATTTGATACAATAATTATATATTTATAATAATTTAATTAATATAATATAAATATTTTAAATTAACAATTATATCCCTCCTTTAATGTTGGTCATGGAAACTAAATTATATCAGTTAATGAGGCAGTAGTTTGGTGTACACATGATCGACAGTTTTGTTCACATTTTATGGAAGCAGAGATAAATAATAGTAATTACATTAAAAATACTAACATATTAGTATATATTATATTTTATTTTCATTATAATATCTTAGTTTATGATTGTTTTAAGTAGGTGTGAGAGGAATTGAACTAGATGTGTGTGTTTAATAATTTTACCGCTTCTTCAAATAGCCTCCTTAGGATTATACATAATCCATCATAAGAGGGATTCATAATCAATATAAGTAATTATGTATATTTTTAGTGAAGTTTGTAATTTATTTTGAAAGGGATATTTTATTCAAAAGTTTTACAACATTTGAAGAGGAGAGAAGAGGGGTGGTTTTTTATAAATGTTTGAAAATAAAATGGTGTAACTAGGTCTTTAAGATTACAAAGGGATAAAAAATGATGCATTACAGAAACTTATATGTGATCAAAAAGAAACATTTCCATAAAAGGGGATTTGGAAATGTTTCCCTATTATTTTACCCTTAACTGATTTAGTTTAACCCTTGGAATACCAATTTTTACCTTCACTACGTTAATTTATTTTTTACAATCTTCATTATTTTTATTGTAAATAATTATGTTTTACTTATTAAATAACATAAATTATTATTATGACATATATATAGACTATTTTAGAAATTTAACTAAAAAATAAAGAAAAATTAGATTTAAAAATAATCTATAGACACGATGAATGAGCGATTTTCAAAAAAGAAAATTCTCAAAAGAATAGGAATATTTAATATAAAAGGTCAACATGAAATTTATTAAAATGGTCTAAATTAGTTAATTTTTAATTTAACTGAAAAAATTATACTTTGTAATTAATTTAAAATAAAATTTTTCTTATTAAGTAATTTAAAATAAATGTTAGTTTTCAATAAAATTCATAATTTTTATTATTCATAAAAGAAAATTAATATTGTTGAAAATTATAAAAAATTTACCAAACTATGATTTTTACATTTATATTTAAAAAATATTTTTAAAATTTTAAAAGACCTATTCTAAAATTGGATTAAAAATTATTTTTAAATTATGTGAGGAATGGATGACTATTATTGGTTTCAAAAAAATATAGTTTTTAGAAAATATTTCATTCCCATTCAAATGGTTATTATTTTATTTATAATAAATATTTTACAATTGGATATATTTTATACACATTTAAACCACATAATTATCTTAATTCTTTTATTACAATTCATACCCGGAAAATTAATAGCTATATTAATATGTTCATGTTTAATAATAATAATTTAATATAGTATAACATTTTGTTTAAAACCATTGTTGTATTCATTACAATATAAAATCATTGCTTACTGTAATGAAAAAAATGTGGTTTTGATGAATTTTAATATATTGAATGGATTCACATTATTTAAAAATAAATATATCATAAATTCTTGAGGTTTTACATTATTTTTTAACAATAGTGTTTTGTGTCATATATGCTAGCGAATATGATATTACTCTTTTAAATAACTATGTGTTACACAAGACCTTATGATAACATTGTAAATTCAAGCCAAAAACATAGTTATATCTCCCTAGTAATTGAAATCACAATTACTTTGTTTAAAAAAGAACATTGAACTACTATTACATATATAACATAACCAACATATGACTTTTAATTAATATTTATAAAAGGGATGTTGGCAATTATGCATAAATTTATCCATTTATTTATATAAATGTATTTATACTATTAAGTGGATTTAAAAAATTAATTAATAATGTTTTCACAAAATAATTAATCCATTTTTAATTTATTATATTTTATCTTGAATGTATTAATGTCTAAGTTATTATATGTGATATTGTTTAACCGTTCTGTAAACATGCATCCAAAAAATCGTGAATCCGGAAAAAATTTAAACATTATGAGGAGATTTCTAATTTTTTATATATCAAACATATAATAATTCAACCTATTGCGTTTGGGGAATATATCATTGATATGGGATTTACTAAAGATTCAAGAGTCCACCATTGACATTTGTATCTTTTAAGTAGGTTACACCTTGACATGAGTTGTTATCCACCTCATCCCTTCATAACTCCATCAATTAATTATTTTATACTAATAAGAATGTTAGGGGAACAAAGGGAGTGAGATACATAAAATAAACTATTTACAAATAAGTCCAACATCATCATGGTGGAAGGTGTGACACGCAAAACACCATATTTAATTTAATAAAGTAGTAACTCATATAAAAACCTTGAAATAATTTAAAATTAATCATAAAAAAACTCATTCCTTGGTTGATGAATCCCCCAATATTTCACTTCCATGAATAAACATCACATTTATAAATTCTACCATTAATTTCAAATCTTATTATTAATTAAAAAAATTTGTCTGAATTTAATGTTTAATTGTTTTAATAATTAATAATTTATTTATTTTTATTATTAATTCAAGTAGTTTTGGAGATAAATGAGATTTGATTACTATTTAATTTATAATTAATTTTATCTGAATTACTCAAGTTCAAGGCATGTACTAGAGACCACATGACTTATACCCAACCAAACAACATTATGTCTTGAATGGTCCTTATTTTGAACTGCATATTCAAAAAACATGTTGTATAAACATCCATTTATTTTTATACGTGAGGTGTATTTCCCTATGTTATGATGAGTAGTTATCTCAGTGTATGTCGACATAGGACTCAAATTAATCAAAATGACATGTGCCACTTTAATTTCTCCTATTAATGCTTCTAGACACAACAAATGTCCATGTTGGAAATATGACCAACTCAGTTTTTTTCAAACATAATGGATTATCTACAACGTAAATTAAAATAAATTACATTATAAATTAATTTTTATCCATATAATAATGTCAACTATTGTCTCTAGAACCAATATATTCTCTTTTTCTCATTAATAATAATTATTTTCAAAGGATGGATAAATCCATCATACCTATGTTATTTCATCGATGTAGGTGTTCATCTAAATATCCATTAGTTTTATTTTCATTCCATTAGTGACAGATAAATTAAAATCCCAACAAGTGGTGTTCGACATGTTTGACTTTGATCTCAAAACGTCGCCATTATTATTCTGATTCCTAGTACATCATTGCCAATCATCTTGTGTCACTCTATTGATGACTACCATTACCATTTAGATAAAGTAGGATTATTTATTTATTTATTTATCTTAATAGGAAGGAAATACGAATAAGGAATCTCTTAATATTGAGAAAAAACTATAGTTCCATTCTTTGATGACAATGAATTATCTTTGGAAGGGAATTTTTTCCACAATGACCAATATCTCACAATTTAAATAATTATCTACATATAGACACCAAATTTGGATTTCATATTAATTAATTTCACAAACAAAGATAATAATATATTAATCAAAAAAGCTACCCCAACCCATGTAAAATAATTATATTATTATTTTATACCTTGGTGTGTGAGAAATAGTTCTATAATAAATATTATATTCAATCTTGTAAATAAATGTTTTTCACTTGATCAATAAGTGGTTTTTCTCAACCTCCATGACATTTTTTAAATTAGAAAAATTATTTTTATATTTATATTGTTAAAATAATTATTAATTAATATGTAATTATTTTATTACCATATGAAAAACAAGACATAAATATTATACATTAAATAATTAAATAAGTATTATATTCTCATTTGAGGGAATACAATTTTATTTTTTATATTTGTGTATTTATATAAAATAATTATTAATGAATAAATATTTATTTATTACATTGTTTAAAATAAGAGACAAATAAATATTATATAGTCATGAAACTAAATAATAACTATTATAATAAATATTTTCTAATTATTTTTACTACATAATAAATAAAAAATATTCATTTTTCTTTGACTAAAGAATAATATTTATTCAAAATTCTAAATATAAAAAATATTTACCTAATATTAATGTAATAACATTATTTGTGTCCCACTAAGAATCTTCTTGAGTGGCATCATACATGTTTTCCTAATGTCCAGTATTACTATTGAAGAATGGGTAAAATCATCCATTGTCAAAGAGAATGTGTTACAATGTCAATAACCACATATAAACCCACAATGTGTAATATAATTCCCTTTTCATGATTTCTCACCGATCAAGATGTATACCCATTCCATCAAACCATAGGATTCATGTTTATTTGTTTTATTATTTTAAATAAAGTAATTTCTACACCATTAAAAAGGAATTTAATGTGAATGTTTGATTTTAATCAAATGGATAAGATATTAGTTTCCATAATGATTGAATTGATACATGCTTCATCAAATAATTCATTAGTAAATTATTATTCATGACTCACCCAAAGTGACCAACTTCACCATGACCATATGTAAACATAGTTTATGATATACATTAAATTCCATAATCTATGGAATATATTAATAATTATATTAAAGTCAAAGAATTATTACACATGATCATATAAATCAATATCCCATGAAAAAAATACAGACATATTTCAAACATATGGATTTTTTCTTATTGTTTCTCATCTTGTAGATTAAAATGTTTAAAAATCATGATATGATGTCTCATGATATTAGGAGTACTATCACATGAAAACTATCATACAATGTGTCTCATCGTATAATTTTATCTAATGATAGAAAAATATTTTTTAATATCATCATTACACTTCATGGTTCTCATCATTGCATTGAAATCTTATTCCCTTTTAATGGGATATATATTACTGTACTTTACCACGCTAATGTCACATATATGTATAGTTAATAAGTGATATGACATGTGTTAATATTCAAATACATGAATAAAGATGAAATATAATATATAGTGTTGTTTAATTCTGGTAAAAAACCCCTAAAAACCTTATATTCATTACATCAAACAACATACAGTTAGTCAATTCTAACTTGTTATATATTATTATTTATATTAAAATAATAGATTATCAGCATACAATAATTTATTGGCTAGGTTTAGTTAAGACAGTTGCTTTTGTGATTAATCTTCTTATTGAGAAATAAATACATTGCGAAAATCCCACAAATTCATATATTAAGGAGTATCAACCTCTTATTCCCATGTCATAAATCAGACAGATTGATTAAGTCCAGAGTCAAGGATTGTGATAATAATGAATGAAATATTTCTTTTGGTATAACCTAAATAGGTATATGAAATTTCTAAAACACCTCATTAAGTGTATAAGATGTTGTAACATAATATAATATTTTGGATATTGAATCACTTACTTGTAATAGTTTTTTCATTTTAACATTTCCATAATGTGTTACTATATAAAATTAAACTAAATAATGATAAGTGTTCAATTCCCATGACTACTATTAATAACAATTCTACAGACCCTAGAATCGCATCTGGTTATATTTTTTCATGAAATATCTAATAGACCTAAATGAATGTTACTACAGATGTGTTGGATCTCTTTAATTTTCAAATATTATACATCATAAAAACATCATTATCATAAATTTTTAAATTTTTATAGGCCAATGGTCATTGGTATCATGGATTTAATCCTAAGATAAACCAACTAATTTTTGTATCATGATACCAAATATAATTTTTTCAGACCATGGGAATCAGGTGAGGATTTTTTCATATACATTAAATTAATCATCATCCTCCTTCCAAAATTCAATGAATTGATTTTATATTATAAGTAGAACAACCATATGAAAATAATTAGAATTAAAAATATTTTTTAAATATATCATCATTCATGTCCTCAATAACATTTATTTATCTTGTGTTCATAATCATTGTAAACTATTGATCAGATTAAACTTTAAAAGGGTAAATATAAAGAGTATACTTTTTTATTCACTGAAAACCCTATTATTGGAACATCCTTTCCAGATAATCAAGCAATCCAGGAGCTAATAATGAGTTATAAGATACATTGAATGCTCTAGGGTGATGTATCATAAAATGCTCTACTATAGATAGGCACCTCTTTGGTAGACATAATTTCTATCTAGAATGGATTCCAATACCATTTATATCCCATATAAACATAGCCAACCTTGTAAAAAATACTTAGTTTTAATTTAATCCATTCCATGATGTTGATTTTGAATTATATTATACTCATGGTTCATTCCTATATTAGCTTCTCTATTTCCTCTATAGAAAACCATTCTGAACAGATATAGTTTAAATAAAGCAACATGGTAGTATTAAAATACTATATCGAAAAAACCACAAATTTGAATATCATAAGGATATTTACATCCATTATCCGAACCACTAAAAGTATATATAAAATTTATCTTACACAAAAAATATGTATCCCAATATAAAAATTCATAAAATTAATTATATAGGCAATAATGCACTTGCTTTCATTCTTAAATATATTTTAGGTATATATTTTCATATAACTTTTTAATAACCATTACATAAGCATGTATTACATCCCAATTATGACACTACCTCTTCGTATCATTCATTTCAAAATAAAGCACATTTAAAATGAGCCGTGTTTCCTTTTAATAAAATTTCATAAATATTATCATCATGGGCTCATCCATGTCTCTAATCATCTACTAAATCCTATAAAAATTTTGAAAATGTGGTGTGACTACAAAAATATTAGTAATGGTGTAGATAAAATTAAATGAAGAAACCTATTAATCCATGAAAACTAGTAAATATTTTCCTTTTTAAAAATATTTTTATGTTAAAAAAATTACGTTTCCTCCAGAGTCAACATCTTACATATATATTTTTACAAGACACTTCATAAAAAATATTTAATTAAAAAATAAAACACATAAAGGTTTCATTTAAATACTCAAAAACTTATAAAAATCATAAATTTCACCCTAAAGAAGTAGTTCGAACATCCCATAATACACATGAACATTATCTTATGTCTGAAATCAAAATATTTAATAAAAAACAATTACAGGAATAGAGAAATCATGTAGGTAACATGGGACATAATATTAATATACTTATTATAGTCACTCATACAAATAAAATAAACTACCTAATAAATTACAATAATCCCATAGGATAATCCTTACTAATTATCTACATTCCATTACCCAATGCATTGGAGAGTTGTATCAGGATCTCCTATCACAATAAGCTATATCCAGATCAATTTTAATAATGATTTATATAGGGCTCACCGATGATAATACCAAATGTCCAATAACCAGAACATAATCATAAAACATGAAATGTTTCATTTCCATCATTATACTTATAAAAAATTCATTTCACAAATTAGAAAAATATTTTAGGATATTAAAATATATATTACAAAAAAAATCCATTTTGAAAATACACATAATAATGGAAAGGAGGGTTTTTCATTGAATAAATAATGGAATCTGGTAATGTATTCTAGACATTAAATTATTGTTATGGTGCAGGGGAAAAAAGTTTACGTCATGTATGTTAAAGTCCAACATGCCTTTTTTCCTTGGAAAAAAATTTCCAACCATTCCATATATAATAACAAAATAGATTCCTTTTGAAAATCATTGAAATATTATCTAGAATCATGAAATTTAATTTATTGTTATTTTAGTTCCATAAAAATACATTAAATACATAATTTTTATGAATATAAAAACAAAATAAAAATATCTAGAAAATTTGAATTTTAATCATTTAAAATAATGTTTTGTGGTAATGTGCCCCATGCCACGAGTCTAAATCATCATGTATGTTCTACGTATTCATTGATAATAAAATTATGTTTTTTTGTTAAATGAAGAACCGATTAATGGTTTTTAATAAATTTATTATATTTCATAGTATTTTAAATAATAGTACATAATTATTTAAGTTCATGTTATATGATTTGACAATATTCGGTTCAAATGTCAAAAATCACATGCGTATGTTGACTGTGATCAAAGTGTAGATTTTTAAATAGTATAATGAAGCATAATAATTAAATAATGGTAAATTTAATAAGGAAATTATAAATTTTAACCCATCCATTAATTCTAGTAAAAAAATTAATTACTTTACCATTATGGAGATAGTAGGTCGTATTTATACATGAGTAAGGTTTTCATTTTTCAAAGAGCTTGATGGAAAGAAGGTAAATATCATTTTATGTCTAAAAAGTGAATAATATATAATAAATATAATAATTATAAAATTATATATTTAAATACAATTATATATAGTATAAATGTGACATGGTCATGAAAAACGGATCTCATTGCTTTGTGGAGGTGGTGAAGCACACATACACGTGAATGACAATATCATTTTTCAATGTATGGAAAGGTAAGAATTAAGTTGATATCATTTCATTATATAATGGTAAATATTTCATTCATATTATTTACATATATATATATATATATTAAATTCAATATTATAAGCATCTATGAGAGGTTGTGATGGAAAATGAATTACATCAGTTCATAAGACAGTAGTTCATTATGAACATGAAAGATGGTTTTATTTACCATTGGATGAATGGAATATATTGATATAGATTATTCCCTTATCATAATATTATATTACTTTATGGAGATATATCCTTTATTATTTTATCATATGAGAATAATATTTTAATAATTTAGATGAATAATTAATAAAATGTTGTTTAAGAATGATGCCTCTTCGTCGTACCACCACTTTAGGTTAATAACTAAGGCCCACATTGGTTGATCATAGGATAAAAATTGGGCCTATAAGATATATAGAAATTTATAAGGAATATATTTTTGTAGATATTTTCCAAACCAAATGATTCCCTAAGCATGGAGCTTAGACGATAGAGGGTGTATTTTTATATGTGTGAGAGAGGACACACTTGGGAATTTTAAAAACTATTTTAATGTATTACAAAAAAATGACTCCAAATAGGTACATATATCAATTTATTATGGTTTAATAACTATATTATTATATATAATATAATTTATACATTCCTATAGGTAATTTTAATCATTATAAATTATGATTAACCACCGATAAACCTTTTTTAGGCATATTTGTCGATTTTTTTATAATTATTTATGAACTAGAAATATATTAAAAATATTAAAAAATTATTAATTACTGTGATTAAGAAAATGTAATCCATTATATAAAATTTAATTCATACACGTAGAAATTTTTTTTAAATGAAACACAAAAAATGAGACAAAAAATGTTTTTTTTAGAAAAATGTGTTTTTTAAAAATAATTTTTTACCAAATTAAAGTATAAATATATTTAAAAAAACACAATTGGATTAATAATGAAAAATTAAAACCAATTTTATTTTAACACATTTTAAAAAAATTGGTACATTGTAAATTTTTGAAATGAAATTAGAGTGTCCAATAAAAATGTATATTATTCATTATTTACTGAAAAAAAGATTTCAGAAAATTTTTAAAAAAATTCCCTAAGATAATATTTTAATAATAAATTCTGAAATGAATTTCATTTTTCCAAATTAAATTTTTATAACATTAAATTCATAATTTTAATTAAATCCATATAATACATGAAACCCCAATTCTTTTAGAATTAAATCATTCCCCATTTTAATTGAAACATTACACAATATTCATATTGTGAATATAATCCTATAAAATACAATTAATGATTTTTTTTAGTTTCAGAAATTTATACCATAAAATTATATTTTTATTATAAATTTAATCGCATTCTATTGATATCTCTAATATAGAAAGATGCATACTCATGTAATCAACATATGTAGTTAATATATCTTTATCTATCATCATGAAATAAACTAGTCAATAAAAATGATTGTGGAATTTTACTATTATTGTTACATTCTAATAAAATCTTCAGATATATCAACATCCTTATATTATGTGGTCAAAATAGTATATTTTCTTATCCATTAATTCATTAATACAATGTCACCAATGACACACAAAACCAATCTTACCTTTTCACATGTATATATCATCACAGTATTCATTAGTACTTTAAATTATGAGAATCATGATATTCATTAATAATAATTTCATGTATGTAAATGTGAACATGTTAAAATAATAAAATATAACTTTTATAATTGAAAAATAGGTCCCTAAAGGTCTTTAGAGACCACCCAGGGACCACCTATGGTTTTTTCTTTACTTTTTCGCTAAATAATTTTACAGCTAATAATCGATGGTGCTAATGTTACACAATTGAAATAAGAAAAAATAATGATTTTTGGTTCTGAGTATCGTTAAGGTGTATAGGGTGTCACAATACCTTGGATTCAATGGACATAGGGGACCCAAGGTGATCAAGATTGGGTCTGAGTGACAATAGGACATTGGGAATGGCATGAGGTTACACAAGATGGTTGCTATGGGTTTGGGGTCACTTGGGGAACAATGAAGGGGTTTCAATGGATGATTTATAGGTTTCAATATGTGATAAAATGTAACACCGAATGATTTTACAAATATATTTAATTAAATTTTTGAAACACTGAGTCAGTTCATAATGGATCTTTGATTTCACGAAGTTATTTATAAACAATACACTAAACATAATTATTTTGCTTCTATTATTTGAAATTTTCAAAATGGTCATTTAAATTTGTGATCATTAAGTTATTTGATGTCCGATAGAACAAACATGGTATTTCGGTGAATAGTAACAAACCCAAAAGAATATTATTTTAAAACTAATATGATCCATATTAATATTAAGTCATAAATTTTTTTTCTTTAGTATATAAGATAAATATATATTGATTAAATATTTATGGTGATATAAAATCAGTTATATTTTTATAATTTGTATTTTTTAATAGGTAATTATTTTATTTAAAAATTAAATGAATAATATTTAGTACATTATTTTCAAAAAATGCAGTCACTATTTTAATTCTAAAAATTGAAAAAACATTAGGCTGAATTTTTTGGGTTTTTTTGAAACACATGAATTTTTATTTAATAGTGAAATACAGTAATTAAAAAAATATGCCTAATAAATGAATTCCGACATCATTCATGATAGCGGGTTGATGTTAACGAACATTTTATAAGACTCACATGAAATTATTACTATTTTCTATCACATTTATCAAGACTATTCATAATATTTAGCTAAAATACTTTACAAAATTTTAAAATAATGTAAAATCTATCCTCTACTCCACTATAAATACCACCCTCACCTCCCCCCAATTCCTCTGACTCCACTAAAGCCTTGAACCTTTTCTATATTCTACCAAATAATCATCATAAGGCACTCCCATGTATCCATGACTTTCTAGTCTCACAAAATAGCCAAAACCAAGTTTCTTATGGATGATCTCAAGGGGAAGAGATCAAGAGGTAATGATCATCTTTCATTTTCTTTAGTTTTCATTGCAATTCATTTATTTTTTATTTTCTATTATCCTCCCCTTATCCAACAGGGATTAAATGTAATGAATCTTAAATATGTTTTATTTTATCATGTTAATGAAAAAATTAATCAATTTAATTGTCATCCACATCCTCTTATTCATTAAATAAAAAAATAGTCTATGATATGTGGATTTACCTGCATTGGGGATGATGTTTTTTAAATTTTCAATATTTTTATAAAAAAATGTTATAATCCCATTTTAGTGGTTGAAATAGATTTTTAATTTTATTATATATATTCTTTTATTCTATTGATTTAATAAATATATATATATATAATTTTTTATAATTAAACTAATTTGTGATTATCAATGAACCAGCCAAATGATCTAAACTGATTTCACTAAAGATTTAAATATTTATTCATCATCATAAAACATATATAAAATGATTTATATTATAATTTAATATTTGGGAAAAATATTAATACAATTTCATTCAAATTTTGGAATTTCATTTCCACAGGACAAGAAAATCAAATTCCAAGCGACCATGGAAATCATGTAAAGAACCCACCCAAAATAATAGATGGAAAAAAATAGTAACAATTAAAGGGTAAATTAATGTTATGAAATGAACATATAATGTTTTTTTAAACATTAATATGTTTTTTTAATATATTAATAACATTTTATTAAACATTATACTGGAGTTTTAAACACTTTTTATGTAAGACGAACCCATGATAATGTAATTCTTAACCTAATTCCGATTCTTCAGGTTAACCTTCTACTTCAATAATTATGTTGTATTAAAATTGTTTTTGTGATGACTTTTTTTATATTGTATTGAATTATTTTTTTAAGGTGTATATACATATTTGTTCTACTCTATTAAGACTATATTAAATTATATGATATTTTTATGTGTATTTTCTTTTAGAACACTCTTTTAAAAATCTATGTTAAAATATGTATATGAAATATTTTTATGAAATTTTTAATGCTATATGATTATGTTCTTGTTCATTGAAATTTTTTATGATTATGGGTGGTACCAATATCTATCTCCAATTCATTGGGTATGTTTAAGTTGAAGGTTGGTCACATGGTTACTCAATGTGTAACTGTGATGGTTAGACAAGAAGGTAGCAATGAGGGTTACATTATAAGGTAGCAATGAGGGTAATAGATTATGAGGTAGATGAGAGGGTTACATTATTACATATGTAATTACCCATGAAACATTTATGGTTCTATTTATGTTATATATTTTTTTCTGTTAATCTCATGTAAATCTCATGCTTCACAATGTAAGTATATATGGGTGGTATATATGACTTTTTTAGTGTTACTTCATATGTTTACAATTATTCATGGATTATGGTTTTATTTCCATATTTTTAAATATATTACTATAATTTTTGATAGCATACCATATTATTAATTTATTTTCACAAGTTACAATGATTTGTAAGATCATGAAGGAATCCAAGTTAAATGTTATGATGATTTTTCAATGAAAACAAGTCTTGGTTTAAATTTTTTATATTCTAAAGGAAATGGATACTATTTTTTTCATTTTATCTTTATAAATCTGGAATGCTATGTATGTTTAATATCTCAATTATCAATAATAATAAATTATTAAGGACACTAAATGTGAATTGATGTGAGTTCTTGACTAAAATTCATGTTTATGTAATGTAATAAGGCCGAGTACTTATAGTTGGTATCAGAGGATGGTTTAGAAAACATTAAGGGTCAGGATGATATTAAAATAATTCCATAAATGATTTTTACTCTATGGTTAATTTTAAATGTTATCGAATTTAAAGGCTACATTGTTGATTCGACAAAGATATGATTGTTCTGAATGGTTTTCCACAGAAGAAATAGTGAAACTGGAGTGTAAAGGCACCAAGATAACTCTATCCTTCAGAATCTACAACCTTGAAAAGTAGGGATTGGAAGAAGGTAAATTGTGAGGATAATTTCTCAGATGAAACATGAAATAAATGGTAGTGGAATCCAAGAAGGATAAAAACCAAAGCTACCACAAAGGATCATGATAAATGTTGGAAATTTTATGGGGCAACAAATTCATGATTTCAGTGGAACTTCTAACCCAGTAACAACTAAACGATGGACTAAATAACATGGAAATATATTTTATGTTATGGTATCTTCATATAAAAAAGGTAAGTATTTCTATTTCTCATTTTAAAGGTGATGCTAATTAGTGGTTTTCATTGGTAATGAATTATCGGAGATTGAAGATATTGATGCTTTAGGGTGGAATTAATTAAAAGTATTTTCCTTGAAAAAATATTATCCTATGGTGGTCCTATATAGGATGAAGAAGAAATTATATGAATTAATTAAAATATTTGATGATTCAGTAGACATGTATGATGAAAACTTCTCCTGACTGGTGATGTGTTCTCAAAATCTTATTCTCGATCTTGAAAGAAAAATAAATAGTTTTTACATAGGATTGAAGCCAATATATAAAAGAGAATTGTATACTTGTGAGTTTAAAAGATATGATAAAATCTTTAAATGTATTTAGATGTTATAAATATATATTTCTGATGATCACATGGACTTTTACAATAAGGAGAATATGTGGTGCATTTGGAAATATATTGGTAAGAATCAATCAAATAAATTTGAATGTTAAGAATGTTCAGTTTCCTTTTTTTTAAATGTGTTGTAAAAAGCACCCTAGGGAATGACTTTCAAAAACTAAGATGTGTTTTTGATGTCATAATATAGGATATATTGCCTGATATTGTAATGAAAAATATCATATTACTAATTCTGGTAAGAAAACTATAAAATGGTCTAAATTTTGTGAGATGGGTCATTATTTAAATGCCTTTCCAAAGAGAGATCTAAACGATGGAAGGATTCTAGACTATAATTAGAAAGGTTTAGTGAGATACTTTGTGACTATGTTAGTAGATGTAGGGAAATCCAATGAAGTTATATCTGGGACCATTTTTTAACTTATATTTTTATAATGTTTTGTCTCATAAAGGGACTAGACATTCTTTTATTTCAGAGATATATTTTGGAAAATTGGAAATATCACCACGACAAATGAGACATGAAATTATTGTTAAAACAACATGATGAAATTTTACAGAAAAGATTAATTATAATTATTTTTCTATTGTGGTATGTGGAAATACATTACCTAAAACCTTGTCTTTTTACATAGTAAAATTTTATGTCATTCTAGGTATGGATTGGATTTCTATTTATCATGATTTGATTGATTATATAGATTTTAATAAAACCAATATTAAAGAAAAGTATGATATTCCTCATAGTGATGAATTATTTAATCCACACTATGGTGAAAAATGTTTTTCGATGGTTGACCTCAGGATTGTGTACCAATTTTCTAATGTAAAGGAATCATACATTCTAAATAATACATTCCAAACAAGATATGGGTACTATGAATTTTTTGTTATGTTGTCTCAGTTAACTAATGAAGCTGGTGTGATCATAGATCTTATGCATAGAATATTTAATGAGTTCTTTGATAAGGTTTTATTTGTTATTATTAATTAAATTATTGTATTTTATAAAATTAAATAGGATCAGGAAAACATCTAAGGGTTGTTTTGAAAATGATAATGGAAAAGAAACTGTATGTAAAATTCATAAAGTGTGATTTTTACTTGTAATATATTATTTTTCTGGGAACATTTTAAATAATTGTGGAATAATAGCTGATCTTTTCAAAACAAAATTGGTTCATGAATTTCCAAGACCAACTAATGTTATAGAAATTTTAGGTTTTTTATTAGCTGGTTATTACTGAGTGTTTGTTAAAAAATGTTCATTGTTATCTACCTCAGTATTTAAGATTGCATGAAAAGGGGATAAATTTATTTAGATTGATGATTGTGATGTTTTTTTTCAGGAACTAAAGAAGATATTGGTTAATTATCCATTTTCTGATTTTCCTTCTATAAACGATGATTTTTTTCATCTACAATGAAGATTAATTGAAGGGGAATGGTGGTTTTCAGATATAGAATGATCAGGTAATAGATTATGCTTCAAAATAAAAAAACCTCATATGTAAAATTTTCCATCACATGATTTGGTATTTGTAGATGTCATTTTTTCTTTTAGAATTTGGAGGAATCATTTATACAGATCCAACTGAAAAATATATATTGGTCTTTAATGACTAAATAATATATTCACATAGAAGTAATTAAACATGAGGCAAAAATGGATTTAACTAATCAAGGATGATAATTGCATGATCAATTACCATCATCGATAAGCAATCAATGTGGTGGATGCCATTAGTCAAAAACATCATTTATAATTGACCATATTACATTTGAAAAATAATCACTTTGTGAATGATTTGATTAATTATGTTTTAGAAGTTGTTGGAGAAAAAATACCTCTATTTTTTAGGTTTAGTGTACTCATATTTATCATACATGGGATGAAGACCGTGGGCTATAGAAAAATTTATAGTTGGTTAAAATTGGTATGTTTCCAGAATTTAACCTTCATAATGATTTTATTTAATGATTTGGGAACATATTATTTCTGCTTTGTGTTTCCCTATTAAAAAAATATTTATTGTTTGAAGATAATATTTCTCCATTTACAATTCATCCAGGATGAACTAAAATATACATATGGCTTCAAGAGTAATATTGGTGGGATTTAATGAAAAGAAATATTACAAATTTTACCGTGAATTGATTTACATGTAAACACGTTAAAGAAGAGTGGACGTTAAACAAGGGAATGTTTCTTCCCTTTCCAGTGGAAGACCAGAAATGAGAAAATATATTTATGGACATTGTTTTGGGACTACCAAATATTTCTAGAGGTGGCAATGAAATTTGGGTGATTTTTGACGGACATAATAATTTTTCACAATCCCATCAAAATTTTTATATAATTAATTTGGAGATCTTTATCGACTTTACCTCAAAGAGATTGTTTGGTTACATGGAATTCCTCTATACATTTCATATGACTGGGATTCTATGTTAAATTCTAATATTTTTTAGGTAATTCAGAAGTCATTGGACACATAATTGAATTTCAATATAGATTTTTATCATCAATATAATTAGAAAAAACAACTAATTTAGACATTGGAGGATATTATTTGAGCATTTTCAATGGACTACTAGGGATTTTGGGATCAACATATTTCTTTAGTTGAGTTTTATTATAGTAAAAGTTTTCATTCTAGTATAATGTGGTCAACTTTTGAGGCATTGTATAGTAAGTAAAGTTTAACTCTATGTTTTTTGGATGATGTTCTGGAAAGGATATTGATGGGGAGTGAATTTCTAGAGGAAGTGGATGAGAAGGTGAAGATGATCCAGAAACACATGAGGACTTCTTAGAGAACGTAAAAAATTTATGATGAAAATATTTTGAGAGACTTTTCCTATAAGGTAGGTTATCGTGTTTTTCATATAATCTCACCATGGAAAGGTGTTGTGATTTTTTGTAAGAAAGGAATGTTGTGTCCTTGTTTCATTGTACCTTATTAAATCCTAGAGAAATATAGAACACTATCCTATCAAGTATAATTTCCTTAGATTTTATCTCAGGTACAAAATGTATTTCATGTTTCGATTTTGAGAAAGTATGTGCGAGATTCATCTCATGTATTGAGCCCATATGCAGTTTAGCTGAAAGAGAACATTTATTATGAAGAAAACCCTATTCATATTCTTGATCATAGAGAGAATGTATTGCTTAATAACATGATAGAATAGGTAATGGTTTTGTATAGAAACTCCATGGTTGCAAAAGCCACATGGGATTTGGTAAATTCATTGAGGGAAAGGATCCTTCACTTGTTTTATTAGTAAATAAACAATTGTGAGGGAACAATTTTAAAATGGTGGGGTGAATGTAACACCCCATTGTTTTACAATTAAATTTACTGAATTGAATTAAACATTGAGTCTCTTCACAATGGAATTTTTTTAATGATATAGTTATAAAAAATATTTTTTAAAAAATATTTTAAACCTTTTTTATTTTAGTTCTAAAAAATTTTCATCTATCGTTATGATCAGCATGTCATTTGGAGTCTGATAGAGCCCAATTGTTTTTTAGTAAATAGTAACATACCATTATGAATAGTATTATTAATAGTAATATTACCTTTATGAATATTAAATCATACTATTATTTTTTTTCCTTATTTTATATGATAAGGATATATTGAATCATTTATCAAGGTGATGTAATATCAGTTATAGATATGAAAATGTTATTTTATCTATATATTACAATTTTATATAAACATTAAATTAATCAAATTTAGAAAATTATTTTCAAAAAATTGAGTTATTTTTTGAATTATACATGTCTAAAAACGTTTAGGGTGAGTTTTTTATTTTTCTGAAGAACATGATTTTTTTAATTGTGAAATACAATAATTAACAAAAAATACTAAATAAATGAATTTATGCATCATGCATGAGTCATGGATGATGTAAATGGCCATTTTTATGAAATAACATGTAATTATTAATATTTTGGGTAACATGAATCATGACTATTAATAGTCATTACCAAAAATATTAAACTAATGATTAATCAAATGTAAAACCCCACCTCTCATCCACTATAAATACCACCCTCAACCCCTATTACTCTCACACAACTAAAACCATGATCCTTGTCTATGTTCTAGCAAATACTATTCCCATGGCCCTCCCCCACTTACATGTATAAGACAATTGAAAATACCAAGGGACCTAAGAAGTATCTCAAGGAGAAAAGATGAAGAGGTAAAGATCCTCTTTCATTTTCATGAGTTTTATTTTCAATTATTTTATTTTCTTATTCTCTCTTATCCTCCACTTATTAAATAATAATTAATGATCTAGAATATAATATATGCTATATTTTATCATGTTTATGGATAAATTAATCAATTTACTTCTTCTTCACTTCCTCTTATTCTAAAAATAAAAACACGATCCCTGATGTGTTGATTTACGAACATCGTGGAAAATGTGTTTTTAATTTCCATTAAATCCTTCAAAAGTGGTTGTAAAATCATTTTAATGGTTGAAATAATCTTTTAATTTTATGATATATCTTATTTTAAGTTGTAGTAGTAACATATATACATAATATTTAGTTTTATCATTAATCTAGTTTGTGATTATCAAAGAACCGCCAAAATGATCAAAATAGATATCAGTAATGATTTATACAATGATTCATCCTTATGACATATGAAAAAAATTAATTATAGAATCATTTAATATTATGGAAAAATATTAATTCTACTTCCTTACACCTATCAAATTTATGTTCAATATGATACGAAAATATTATACAAACTAGCCATGGAAATCATTTGAAGAATGCACCAGAATCATTTAAAGGATGAGAATACAAATAAAAAAATTGTGAAATGATGTTATAAAATTATTAAATCAGGTGTTATAAACATTAATATTTTTCTTTAAGATATTAATAACACTTTTTAACCATTAAACTAGTGGTTTAATCAAGTTTAATATAAGACAACCCCAATGTAAGGTAATTCTTAACCCAATTTACATTCTTTAGGATGATAGTGTACTTCAATAATTATGTTGTATTGAAATTGTTTGTGTGAATAATATTTTATATATTATGTTGAATTATGTGTATTTACAGTGTATATACATATTACATCCACTCTATTATGTCTTAATTAAGATATATGATATTTCAAATGGTATATTCTTTTTAAATCCACTTTTAAAATTATGTTTTACAATATTTAAAAACAATTTTTTTATGAAATTATTTATGGTTTTTGATTATGTTCGGGTTCATGGGAATTATTTATGATGAATTTTGGGACCTATATATCCATTAAATCAATTGGGTATGTGTTTTTTATATTCAAAAATATGGTTACACCATGTATAACATAATTGGTTACAAAATATGATGGCCACGAGGGTTATATTATAAGGTAGTGATGAGGGTTACAAAATATAGGGTAGCCAATTGGGTTAAAAGATTATTTAATTAATGCCCCAACATACCCTTGTGCTTCTATTTATGTTCTTTGTGTTTTTTTAAATCTTTTAGAATCTCAAGTTTCATAATGTATGTATATATAGGCGACAAGTATGAATTTTTGAAAAGGATTTCATACATTGACAATTATTCATGCACTAATGTTTTCATTCCTTCTTTTTATATCCCTTATTAAAATTTTTGTTCTCATGCCAATTTGTTAATTTTTTTAGATAGGTTATATGGATGTGTATGAAAAAATTTAAAGAAAATATCAATGTGAAGAGGAATTTTCAAATAAAACATATCTTGTTTGAAAATTTTTATATTTTGAAATAAATGGATACTTTATTGTGGTAAATAATCTATATAAATTTGAAATTTTAGGTATGTATTATAACCCAATTCACTAAGACAATAATCTTTAAAAGATCCTCAATGTGAAATTAAGTGAGTTATTGAATAAAATTCATGTTCCTATAATGTAATAAGTTGGTTCTTTATATAAGAATTGGAGGTGTAAGGTTGGAGAAGGTTCAAAAAGAAGATAAGGTGGAGTTGTGGTAAGAAGGTGGTGGAGTGAAGAAAGTACAACATTGAAATTGTTAAGGTATTAGAGACCTCCAATGGTGGTCCCTTATGTTCTCAATCAAATAATCCCATAATTATCGGTCTATGGAATTACTAGTGGAAAGTTTAAACTTGTAATCCACCATATTTGACATTATCATGTCTAAACATCATTTGATGAAGCCTCATCCACTTACTTGAATCATAAATATGATAGTAAAACATAAAATGTATCCCATAAAAAAATTTTATCTGGAAAATAGGAAATATGTTTGACAATATTAGCAAAATTATTGAATATTATCATTATAGTAGGGAAATGTTATAACATTTTCAAAATGATAGATACTACATGTCATTATCATTTTAAATTCACAATATAGAACAACAAATATGTGATATGACATTTATTGACATTAAAATCATTGAATATAATGTTAATCTAAAGTATAATTGTTTTTTTATTGGGTTCCATCTCAAACAACAGCCATCCTGAGCACTAACACCACTTTTTGAGTCCACAAATACTGTTCTATAAAACCACTGAATGAACTTACATTGAAACACACAACATTAAATAAATTCATGGAATGTGAATGAACATAATGGAATTTCGAGTTTGGAAGACAAGAGAACCCAATAATTTTCATCATAATATAGAACCTATGAATAAAAGAACAAAACATTATAAAAAAATTAATTAGAGAAAAAACTCTAAAGTAATAATGAAATAGTATTTTTACCAGAACTAGAATTGCTTATTAACCTAATTGAGGAGGGATTCATTAATTTTATTCATTTAAATAGATGATGATTAAAATTAATATTCTATTAGCATCATTATATTAACACATCCTCTATTTATATTAGTGGTTATCATGTGCTTCTTGTCACCTCTTAAATCTTTTCTTCATTTGATAACTTCAACTCAATAAAATCATTACAAATGAACCATCTACTCATTATAGAACTCACATCGCCTCAACCTTCTATATTTTCTTATTGATCAATCTTTTGAATATTGTGCATGATGAATCCCACTCAAATTTCTATTTCTTTATTGTCTCAATTTTTTTATATAATGAAACAACCTAAACCCACCTAAATATTAGTTATCCTTCATCTAGAAATTTTTACCTATTGCAACCTTTATGAATTTTTAATAAAGTCCATAGGTTATTTTTACAGAATATTATCTCCTTGCATTGGTAATAACTAACTAAAAAAATATAAATTAGGGATTGAATTATCATTTGTCACCCCTAAAACATCATTAATGATTCTAGTTTTCTTAAAAGATTGTTTCTTTTATAAACATTAAAAAAGATTCGATGAAAGCTACATTTATCACTTCTAATAAGATACAATAAAATATTACTTTTATTATCAAATTTATTATCATGGATAATGGTGTAATTTGTCAACACCTTATTAGAATTGATAAAATTCAGTATATTTTTTAAATTTCTACACCATTCATCACCACCAATTTTATTAGAACAAGTTTCTAATGCTATCAAAACTCATTTTTTTAAAAATCCATGATTCCAACCCTAACACCCCATCCCTTTATCAATACCCCACTTACCTTAAAACCCAATCCCTTTATCAATACCCCACCCCCATTAATCAATGGCCAACCTGATTCTCTAACCTTCTACAACCTTTTTCTCCCTTGAACCCCCACCATGTGTCCCTATACCTATTGGGTGGGTGCCCATACCGTTACTGAATCTTGACTTATCCATCATTTAATCACACACACACACACACACAGATATATATATATATATATTTACATTTTTAATTTGTATATATATTCATATAATAATTTAAAATTATAAAAATATTTTTTAAAATATTTGTACATTATGATTATATATTTTCAAATTATTTATTTAAGTATATATTTAAATTTATAATCATGACTATATTATTGAAAATTATTTATTTATAAAGTATTAATTAAAAGAATATTAATGGAAATACACTAATGTGTGTTACCTTATTTAAATGTGATTGTATGTGTGTTTGGGACTCCCTTTATATAGATATATATTTGTTTTTGTGTGTGTGTGAATATATATAGAATTCATATATATTTTAATGTCTATATATATATATATATGAAGGAACATATGTTCCTTCATATATGAAGGAACATATATGTATATAGATAGGCAAGAAGTACAAAATACCAGTAGCGTAGAGGATTATCTTGTCACATATTGACATTTTTAATGTATATGTTTATAATTTTTTAATATATACTTATATTAATATATATATATATATATATATATTAATATTTGATAATGTATGTTTTTAAAAAAATCATATATAGAAATATGTACATTTTATTAGAATATGTTAATATTTATTATTATATTATTGTTATATTGGAAACCCTTGTTATATAAGTTGAAACCCCCTACATTGGATTTCATGATGCTAAAGTATGATTCATTTCTAGAAAATTATGGTTGAATAGTCTTCAAAGATTCCTCTTAGAGAAAAAAAGTCTTCACTTTGGAATATCTCCATAGTTTAATTGATGTCAAACGATGACCTACAATTTTAGAGGCTCATAGAATTATCATGGGTGTGGAGTTTTCACGTCAGCATGATTGGAATTAAATTATTATGGAATCCAATTATCATGTATCTCTCTCTTAAAATATGGATATGGAAAAGACCTACACCATTTTGGTCTGATTGTAAAAGATATTTGATCTCTATATAATTAATTTTACTAAGGCCATTTTTCTTTTCTATAAGAGACTAAAATCTAGATTCTCATCATTTGTTGAGTTAGGATTTGGTTGATGGTTCAAAAGTTTCTTTCCCTTGATTTTCATGGATTGATTTATTCTCCTTAAATGTATCATCTTTCTTCAATAAGTGGTTAACATTCAGGAAAATATATATATATACCACAATATGCATTTTTTCATTTAATACACAAATAAGAACATACATATTTATATATAATCATTATAAGTACATTTTTCTAGTATATACATGTATTAATACAACATTATATGGAAATTAAAATTATTATAATTTTTTTTAAAAAGTTATAATAATTATTTCTATAATGTTTTATGTTTAGAAATATATTTTAGAGGTAAATATGTTTATATGTTTAATTTAATATTTATTTTTTTATGTTAATATATAAAATTATGTATATATTTGTATATATATAATTATAAACTACACTAAAAATTAAAAATGAAAAAATTTTAAAACTATAATATCTATATGAATGTAATACCATTGAATAAATACAGTCACCATTGAAAAGATACAAGAAAGATATCTCAAATGTTGTTGTGATTTCATCAGATATTCCAAAATTAGTTTATCCCAATTAAACACTAAGTTCTAGCAAACATTTTGTACATTTTTTCCCCATGAAAATTATGATCGTGGATTCCATATCCAACACGAACAAACACTATTTTTTTGACGTTTGATGACGATGTTATATTTTAATTGTATATTTAGTGATTAATTAATTTATAAATTTTATATATCACTAAAGTTTTATTAAATTTCTATAACTCCATTATAATTAGTCTATTTTGAATTAATATTAATTTTTCCCCATTTTATAAATAACTTTTAAATAAATCTGTTACATAATAAGAGAAAATATAAAAATAGAATTATATAACCACATATATATATATAAAATATAATATATATCTATGTAAATATGAAAGTTGTTTCCAAAGAATTAGTTTATTCTGGGAAATGGTATACATTACATAGAAAATAAAGTAACATAAATTGTAGGGATGGACTCGGTGAGACTCACACATGAGACTTCATCAAGACCCACATGGGAAGCTACCTCTGAGCAACACTCTAATAGATATATATAAATATATTTATATATCTAAATATTATTTTTTATAATATATATATATATATATATATGTTTTTACCTTATTGGATCATTTAAAATAAGATCTTTACACAGATAAAGGGGTGCCTTTATCATTACAAAAAAAATCAGTAACAAAATTTTCCCTTTTATGATGGGTTTTTCAAAATATTAAATATTTCTTTTTTTTTTCACCCATTTTAACTATCACAGGTGAACATTTCCTCTTTAACATCTATATTTTTTAATAATTAATCTTATAGATTATATTTTAATTTAATGTTTTTGTTCGAAGATGGTTTCCACAAAAGAAACCCAATAATATTTATATAACATATCAGTTATTGTTGGTTATTTTAATGTTGTGGTTTATTTTATATTATGGTATTTTTATTGAAATTTTTATTATGTTCCCTATATATATATGTCGGAAATGTGTCAAATTATTTTGGGGAAAATTATAAACTTATATATAACGAGATTAGAGATAGGTTAAAACAATATATGATAACCAACTGGGGAATAATTCCAACCAGAAATGTGTGCCACTCAATAGGGTTTTAGGATCTAAAAGATGAGCCTCCATATTACACTATATTTTTATAACTGGTGATGTTTAAACCAAAATGAATAGATAATGTGGCTATATTTTCATGATATATAGGAAAAAAGGATCAAATCCATCCTCTTAACCAGAGATAGCATGAACGATAGTCACTAATATGGGGCTAAATGGAGGAGGGACTTTGGGGTCCGAATAAATTTCTTTAAAGACCTATAAAGGGTTCCTAGTGGGGGGGGGGTCCTGAGAGAATATTATCCCTATTTCACATATACCATACCATATGATATATACATACTGTATAAAATGATATTTTGGAAATATTAAATGAGATTATTCTGGTTGTAGTTCATTTTTTGATCATGAATCTAGTTTTTTTGTGGTATGAATAAGTTCCTTATAAATTAAGAATTAGATTATAATGGAATTTTTTGTTCTGTGTATTAAAAAAATAACAATCCATACACAAATAAAGTATTTAATTAGGAAAATTGAGTAACCAATAATTTCCTCAACATTATGTTTTTGAAAAATACTATCGATGAAAATAAACAGATCACAAGTTCAGTATTTAAAAAATTAATCCTAAAAATTTTAAAAACTATTAATACAATTATTAAATATATCATTGAAACACTCATAAAACCATAGATATATGCATTTAACAACATAAATAACTAAATATTTAAAATCATTTAAATACTCAATTCATATGAAAAATAAAAAAACTGATTGTCTATTATATGTTTGTGATATTAAAACTATTGAATTTATAATCAAAATTAGATATTCATGTTTTCAAACCTATAATATACAATATATTTAATAAAAAATTTAAAATTTTACACTTATACATATAAATACATAATGTAATCATAAGTCCTTTCAAATGAATATTTCTTGTTAAAATTATGGAAAATGTATTTTATCATTCATTATTTTAGATACAGAAACGTTTCTATTCAATAGGGATAAAATTAATTTATAAAATATCAAAAAACATGTTAAATTAAAATTTAATTTATATTTTTAATAATATTGTTCTCATTCTAAATCAACAAGAAATTTTTTTTATATTCAATATCTAGTCTCATAAAAATGTATTTAATTATTTCAATCAATTAATTATTCAAAGAGTAATTGGTATAGAAATTTCATGTGTAAGGATATGACCCTTTATGTGTGTGTGTTATTATTTTATTTTATATGTTTTTTATAATAATGACATGATAAATGATAAAAATTATGTTAAATTATCATTTAACGAGAAAATAGTTACTATTTTTCTCAAAATAACATATTAATAATTTTTTTTTGATTCTGAAGTAAAAATTAATTTAGTGGACCCATTATGTATTAATTTTATGACCCTTTATTTTTTTCTTTGGTTTATTCCAAAATACTATCCTTTTTCTTCAATCCACAATTCCCAACATTTATTTACATGCTCTTGGTTTCAATTTCGAGAGTGTTTCAAAATGAAATTCCCTTTATATAATTATATTTCATTCCTCCCAAGACTGAACTGCACACCTCCTTATTCTTAGTTGTACTATCTCCTTTCATTGTCTCTCACAGATTTTATCTTCCTTGTATTTTTCTGTACACCACTAATACCCAATTACCATAAAATGAATCAAACCCCCCACACTTCCAGTCCCTCCCCCTTGCACCCTAGTGCATTAAATGTTTCATTGCTACCTCCATCACATACTATTTTAATGTGGAAGTGGGTGGTGAAAACTTGAGGCGTCCACCAACTTGCTCCCAGAGATCTTCTATTTAGGAGAAAGATCCATTTTCTGGTTGTGGACGTGTTATATTTTGAAACCATTTTGGTTATGTCCCCACAGGATTAAAATAATATCAGGTTTAAACCCAAAATATTACCTTTGGTTTGGTTGTTTGATGCCATCTATGATATATGGTTGTATCTAAAACATTTAAACACTAGAGAAAAAAATAAATATCCTCATAAAAAATGGCGGGATAATTTAATTCATGCTGAATGAATAATTATATAAATGTTTCTCCATATGGGGTAGTAATTATAGTGTTTCTATGTTCTTTAGTATTTGAGTAACTAAATGTGGCATCAAACTAAATGTTTGTTTCATAATAATTTCTAGTGAGTGTGCATTTTCAACAGGTTTTTGGAGAGGGAGTTTGCAGGTTTGTTTTCATATGATGTTTGCAGTGAAATCTTCATGGTTCATTTGGGTGAGGCATTTTCAGGAGGATCTTTGAAGATTTTCTTTGTCTTCAAGGGCTGTTTGGAAATAAGTTTTCAATTCATGAAGTTCATTTTAACCTTTTTTATTAGAAACTAAACCATGACTTCATTCATGAAATAATTAGTTCAAATTTTTAATTATTTGAAAAGAAATGGTTTATAATATTCAGATTATTTAATTTTTAAATTTCTTCTATTATATCACTATCAATAAATAAAATAGAATTAAATTAAAATTTAGTGGGAGTTTCCATTAGAAATTTTGATAGGATATTCCCAATGTTAATTTTGAATTAGATTTTCTATGTAGTGTACATTTCGAATTTATTCTAAGAACCACCATCAGAAAATTTCACAGCTAAATTTCACTATAAATTCCACTAAAACATTATCAAATGAAATCCCATATGAACTATCTATGTAATATTCACACTTTGAATTACCAATTTAAATTCCACCTTCAAATGTTCAAAAGATTCATAAAATGGGAATTATTATTTTTAATTTATTTAAACTAAAAACCTCATATAAAATTTTTCTAACAGAATTTAAAATTTAATGTTGAAATTTCCACTTTGAGTTTCCAATACAAAATTTAGTGTAAATTTAAATTGGGAATTTATAATGGGTATTACTAATTGATTCAAAATAATTAACCACAATAAACAAATTACAATCAAATTTTATCTGATAGTTTGGGTACAAAAAAAATTATAGCTCGGAATTGTAACACCCCGAGCCTCCACAATACGCTTCTCTTTCAATAATGCAATAGCTTGCATTGTACGCAAGTTCGAGATTCTAACACACCGCGACTAATCAAAATAGCCATTATGATTAGTAATACCCAATTTTTGAAATTATATATATTTTATATTTCAAAATGGACTTCAGTTTTGAATTCAGAATATTGAAATTATCCTATGTTGAATTTTTTGTAATTTTCGGAGAACTTCAAATTTTTTATGAATAGTGAAAAATACTTAAGAAAACTTTTTTAATAAAAATAATTTATAGTGATAAATTATACTATTTAGTGGTTTTAAAGTATATTTCGAATATATTTTTACCAATTTATCCAGTGTTGTTCATTATAATTAATTTCACATTGAAATTGGACATAAACAGTTGTCAATCTTTTGATATATATTATTTCTTAAAAACACGCAATTGGTTGTGGCAGTGGGAATTAATTATAAAATAAATTAATACAACTTATATGTTTGGATTTTTTTTAAATAGACATCATTTTTGAATTCGGAATATCAATTATAGCTTAGGGTGAAATTTTGGCACTATTCTGAAAAACTTTAATTTTTGATGAATAGTGAAACCACTAAGTGGTAGTTAAAAAACTGTTTTTTTCATTTAAATAAAACATTAACACTTATGTGATATGATTTTCAAAAATCTGAAATACATGGTTGTCATTAGGAAGTAAAATGTGGTTCAATGGGATTAAAATAAATTTTTGCTGAATAATAACTTTTAAGTTTAATTAATCATTATTAAAGGTAATTAGTGATATTTAAGGTAAAAATGATATTATAAAAATATGAAAATACCTTTACATTTATCCTAACCCTATTGGATGAGTCATAGCCGACCCAGGAAATCCATGGGTCAACTTGGGGACCCCATGGTGCCACTTTGGTAGGAAAATGACATTAAAAACTTGTTATTTAATGTTAAAATAAAATTTCACAAACATGAGTTGTTTTAATAAAAAAAATTAAATGGGGTTATACAAGTCATATTTTTGAGATTAAATATTCATTATAAAGCTAAAACTATTTCCTAAATCAGGATAATTTTTTAATAATTTTTAGACATTAAATAAATTAAATTATTAATGACACCATAATGATGCAGCGATTACCTCATTAATTAACGATTTAAATAAAATAAAAAGATAATGTAAAATCTAAGATGTAAACTTTTCCAAAACCTATTGTATGAGTATATATCTATCCCTTATCATCTTATCCAAGAAATATATAAGTTTGCGACCTTTAAAATCCGAAACTCATTATATAATAAAGTAACATTCCATGACTTACCAAGAGTGACCCTCCTCTCCTCTTATAAAAGGCCCCCACCACTACCACCTTTCTCAAACCTTAATATCAATTTGGCTCGGCCAACCTCAGCCCAAATACTCTCTCATATTCCCTCTCTTACTCCTAGAAGCCTCACTTTGGGAAGAATTTTTCCCAAGGAAGCCTTTGTCTCAAATCAAAAAGAGTTACCCAATTTTAAGTTAATGTCTTCTATTGTTTTATTTTGCTTCACCAACCCCCTAAAATATTTTTATTACATTTTTTAGTAACAAAACAAGTATATTAAATATACTAGGATGTTTTTATGAGAATAATTTTGTTTACACTTACACACAACTTCGTCTAATGGTTAAATAACACACTATTTCTGTGGGTGGCGAAATAATGCCCCACGAAACGATGATTGTACAATCTTCTTTTAACACCTCTCATAGTGGCCATTATGATGACAATATTTTTTATATATGATATATATTATGTATATTTTTACCTTAGGCCTCTGTAGTTTTCATTTAAAGCACACCTTTATGGTTTCCATTATGGGTAAACGCGATATCTTCATTTTTGGAAGTGCGGACTACCGCCCCCTCAAAGTGATTTGAATCGTTAATGCCATATGTGGGACGTATAAAGGATGAAGTAAATGATATTATATATGATATTATATTGGAATTAGAGTATAACTTTATATAATTATTATTTCATTCCATTAAATATGAAATAGTAATGAAAGTAGCGCTCATGCTTACGTACGGCTTACCGTCTCCATGAACGGTGCATTTCATTTCTTACCTATAAATGTTATTTACTATTATAAATTCATGTATATACAGGATATATATAATTTATATGATATCTACATCAGGAATATAATTCTGGATATAATGCATATTTTACCACATGAACAACATGTAATTATAAGAAGTTTATTTTTGACTCAAGTACCAAAGATCAACAAAATGACCGTTATTAACATAAATAATTACATAATGTTCATAACATGGTAATAAGTGATATAAAAGAAATAATGAACATGAAAAAGGTTCTTATGAAAATATAAATTATCTCTAGTTTATTATTCAGGAGATTAAAGAATGACTAAGTCAAGTCGGACATGTGGTAAGGGAACTTCTTAACCGAATTTCCATTCTTTGGGTTAATCTCCAACATTCAAATTATGTCATGATATCATTATATCCTATCTTGTATTTATAGTTTCATTATGTGTACATATGGTGAATACACATAATATATCTTTTTCAATGAAAAAAATGATCTTTGTAAGGGACTTCGTCTCAATCTCCATTCATTGAGGCATATTTTGTTTTATACAAAAATTTCTTTTATATGGTGTATTAACCCCATTGACTTTTACGTTTATTCAAAAGGAATATTTTTATAGGAAGCATTTTACTAAATGACAAAAAGGAATGTTTTTCTTGTCGTACGTATGCAGCGATAATTACTTCTCCGCCGCCGTGACCATTATTTGAATTTCAGCTTCCTCTAAAATCTATAATTTTTTTAATTAAAAATAAATACCATGTTTTAATTTTCATTTATTTCGTTATTGAAAATGGTTTTGATAATGTTTTATTATATCAATGTGTTGTGTTGATATCTTGTGATTGAAATGTGGAAATGTTATGTTTTCTTTATCCATGTTTTATGTGATATGATTATGTTATGGTTTATTATATGATTAAAACTTTTCATATGAGGAATGAATTGAACATAATAAGTGACGGGTGGAGCCTACTATATCTCCCCGATGCATTGGAAGGTCTCATGAGACGAACTAGTGTCTTGGCATGAGGCCTTAACAAAATCTTATTTGTAGTCTTGGCATGAGGCCTTGGCTACATGGTCATGATAGTCTGGCATTATTCATTCCATCATTATAAAAGTGGTTATTGATATTGCATGTGATTATTAGACCAGTAGAATATCCCTGTGAATAAATAAATGGCATTATTTTATTTTACCTTTTCCATATTATGCTCATGTTCATGTTTAAAAGACTTCTGTTTTAGTTATACATTGCCTTAAATGATTGTGTTTATTTATAAAAGCTTCCGCTATATTGTTATCCTTACTAAGCATCTGAGCTGACACCTTCCAATGTTTTAATTTTTCCAGGATGTGAAGAAGTATATTATGAATGACATGTAGGAATAGTATTAGGGGATATGAAGACAAGATGTTGTTGCAGTTTTGTTTTACTTTATGATGTAATGTAACACTTATGAATTTATCTAGTGTTTACAAGGATACTAAACTAATCAGTATTTCGAGACTTGATCTTTTGGGATCATTCCAATGTTAGGCAATAATGCACCAACTCTGGGTAACTGGGGTCAGGGCGTTACAGTTGGTATCAGAGGCAGTTTAGTACTAACCATGGAAGCTAGATTTAGATAAAATCTGATTAGATCACATAGCCCAAAGATAAACTTTGAGGATTAGTATAGAAGAAATTCTAGAATTTTCGTATTATGGAGATTCTAAGAGTTTTCCTAGCAATACATCCCTGTCTGGATATGAGTAGGTAGAGGTTGCTCTGGCACAGATGTACCTAAGGGTAAAACCCAAAAACACCACTTTGAGCTAGACTTGAACGAGAACTGGTGAACAACAACGGGCCTTGCTGCACTCTCGGTTACGACACTCCCGTGGGATATGCTTAGGATAATTCCCATTTTTTTACAAACCATTATGAAGGCTTTATGAGTATATACTTTATCAAAGAAAACATTTTTTATGATTATGGATTATATCCATAAACCGTTCAATTTACATTAAGTATTTTACATGTTTGGAATTATTCATTGTAATTCATAAAATAATCTAGTTTATGCCATTTTTTTATAAATGGTGCCTAGTGGGAGGAATGGAAACCGCATAAATGCACTGATTCCATTTAGGGATTTCCCTCCTGCTCAAGATAATTATTGGGGAGCTGGAGATACAACTAGTGCTGATCACCTTATCACCATACTGGGGCAACTCACTCAGGTTATGAATAATAACCTTACTCATATGGAGCACCCTGATCCACAACGTGGAGGATCAATGTTAGACCTCTTCATGAGGCAACAACCACCAACATTTAATGGGGGTACAAATACATTAGTAGCTGAGCAATGGATAAACTCCTTAGAGAAAATATTCCATGTCTTGGGGAGTAGCGAAAGGGAGAAGGTTGTCATGGCAGTCTAACCGCCTCACTCGAGATGCCGATCAATGGTGGTCGCTGATTCCAAATACAAAGGAAGATGAAGAAGTATCAATTATTGAATGGAGGGAGCTTAAAGAAATTTTCTAAGAAAAATACTTTCATCGTGATCATCGAGCAGATATGGAATGGCAATTTCTGAGTCTGAGACAAAAGGAGGATGAGAATGTTGCAAAGTATGAGTCCAACTTTACAAGGTTAGAGAGGTATGTTGTAGATTATATATGTAACCAATGTGGTAATATTGATCATTTCATTGATGTGTTAAAACCATTTTCCATCGAGCCTTAGTCTGACAATTTTTCTCATCGTACGAAGATATAGTATCGTGTGCTATCAAGACTGGAATCGAATTCTCTAAGTCTTATGAAAACAATGTAAAGCAAGAGAAGAAGAGAACGGTAGAACAAGAGACAGATAAAGGAAAAGGGAAAGAAGGATTTTCAATTATGTGATAATTTTGGGAAGAATCACCCCGGTACTTGCCTAAAAGGAATGGGAGTTCGTTATTAATGTGGAGAAAAAGGTAACTAGGCTCATGATTTCAAGGGAAAGAAAGATATAAGGCCCTAGCCTTAAACCTTACATAATCTTGAGTTATCACAAGATTACAAGGTGAGGATCTTTTCAGGTTTATTGTTTTAGAGAATTAGATCTTGAAACTTGCATTACATTCTACCTTTAAACAAAGTGGTTACATAAAAGACATGATTCATTCTTCCCAACAATGGAAACATATTTAAAATAAAACTTGGATTCTTTCTTGACACATCCTTGACTCTATCATCTTATCATGTACCTTTCCCGTGACCTGTGAAAAACATTTTAAAAACCTGGGATGAGCATAAAAAGCTCAGTAAAGGATACATAAATAATGAAAACTTTTAGTTTTTCAAACATCATGTAAATCATGTATACTCTATCAAAGTAATACCTTCACCTTCATGAATTACTAAAAACTATTCACTGAATAAAGTATCATTACTTACATTTTTGTAACCAAAGGATTAAAATAAAACCCATATAAAGAACACATAACATATATAAAGGTAACTTGGGACATAAACATACTTAAGTGGAATAACCATACGGTCGACTTCCACACATATCACTTAATGGAATAGACATACGTCCAATTTCCATACATAATTAATGGAATAGCCATACGGCCGACTTCCATACCCAATGCATTGGAGGTTATAACGTAACCACCCATCATGGTATTCACGAAACCACATGTCATAATGTCCAAGTACCATTATTACACATAAAATATATAAAATATAAACATTTCAATAACAATATTTCATTTGAAATCACAATAAATAATTCCCAGATATTGAATTAATCAATCCATTTTCAAAAACCATTTAAAAGTGATTTTTGAATCAAAGTGTCCCATACCACTTTGAAGATTTTAATGGAATTATAATTTTAAAACATTAATGTCCATATAAATAAATACTGAAAACCATTTTGAAAACATGGACATTATAGATAAAGATTTATAATAATAAATATTTAAAACATTTAAAATGATATTTTTGTTAAAGAGTTCTTAACAAAATGAGAGACTCTTGAATAAAAATAATATCGGAATAACATTTAATCCAAACATTATAATATCATTAGAATAAAAGGATTCATGATATAATATGTCAAAGGACAGAATAAACACCATATAAGAGTGAATTGGTGCATGACAATAATGAAGTCTCAAAAGAAATGTAAAATGAGATGAACTCCATTATAAAGAAGGTATCCTTAAATTAAGGATAAATAAATTTCATAATTATGTGTGAAAAATATAAATAAACCCAATATAAGTGGACATTAAGTGTAAAAAAATCAAAGGTTATTCACACATATTCAATGGATGACATATTCAATAACTACATGTTGAACCCAAAGAAATCGAAATTGGGTTAAGAAGTTCCCTTGGTAAAATTCGACAGCCTAACGGCGTCACATAAAATTTTACATAAAGGGTTGATGAGAGAGATAAAGGGTATCTCATAACTTGGACATAAAATTTACAGAAATAAAGATATATAAGAACATATCCCAACATAATAGCATGTGAATTAAAATACATAACAAAAGAAGTCTTTTAAAAAGAGGAGGGTGAAAGGTCCCCTTACCGAGTTAGGTAACTTTTGAAATGTACACCCAATGGAAGAAGGGTCATACAGTGAAGATGTGAATACCCATAAATGAAATTATACTACAAAAAGTGTATAATAATGGGCAGTACATATACCACTCAAAGGAAATTGTGGCAAATGTAGCATAAATCTCACGGGAATAAAAGTGAGATGAACAACCCCTTACGAAAACTTGGCAGCCTAACGGCGCCACTTAAAACATTAAAAATGGATTGATGAGATCAAATAGAGTATCTCATAATATTACAATAAAATGTATAGAAAGAGGAATATAAAAGAACATCCCCCATCATAACAAAGAGGAGCTTAAAAGAAATGACATAAAAGAGTGTACTTATAAAGAAAGAGAGGAGTAGGATCCCTTACCTCGTATCCGACTTGACCCGACCGTTCTTTAATCTCCTGAATAATAAACTTGTGTTAATCTATACTTGCTTAAGAACCTTTTTCAAGTTAATTATCCCTTTTATACCATATTATGAACATCATGTAATCATGTAAGTTAATAATGTTCATTTTGTCGGTATTTGGTTCTTAAGTCAAAAAAATAGACTTCTTACACTTACATGTTGTTAATTTGGTCAAAGGTTCATTATATCCAGAATTATGTTAATGATTTTGATAACATATATATCATATATATTTATAATATACCTGTATTTATAATATTACATCACATTTAGAGGTAAGAAATGAAATGCACCATTCATGGAGACGGTAAGCCGTACGTACGCATGAACGCTACTTCCATTTCTATTTCATATTTTATAGAATGGAATCATAATGATATAAGTGTATATTATAACATATATAATATCATTAACTTTATCCTTTACACATCCCACATATGGTATTAACGAATCAAATCACTTTCAGGGGCGGTAGTCCGCACTTCCTAAAATGAAGATATCGTGTTTACCCATAATGGAAACAATAATGGTATGCCATAAATGAAAAATACAGAAGCTTAAGGAAATAATAAACATATTATATATCATATATAAAAATAGTGACATCATAATGGCCACCTTTGAAGGTGTTAAATGAGTATTGAACAATCATCGTTTCGGGAGGTAGAATTTCACCATCCACGGAAACTGTATGTTCTTTATCCATTTGATTTGTTGTGTGAGAGTGTAGCTCAAATAAATCTTATAACAACATCATATTATATTGAATATACTGGTTGTGTTACAAAATATGTAAATAAAACGAGTTTAGGGGGCTGGAGAAGAAAAATAAAACAAATGAACATTAGAGAATGAATTACCTTTAAAAGTGTAACTCCTTTTGATTTTAGCCTAAAGGCTTCCTTTGAAAGGATTATGCCCAAAGGGAATCCTCTATAATAAAGGAGAGGGATCTGGAAAGTGTAAATGGCAGGGTATGGCCGAGCCAAAGGCTTGAGGAGTGTGTGAAATGAGGTAGAGGTGGGGGCCTTTTATTAGAGGAGAGGAGGGGCACTTTTGGAAATCATGAAACTATTATTTTATTTTCAAAATTGTTTCGAAATTATAAGGTCCCACATTGATATATTTCTAATATAAAATGATAAGTCTTCGAAATATTCCCATCCAATAGTTTTTGGATAAGTGTAGGTTTTAGATATTAAATTATCTTTCCATTTTATTTAAATCGTTAAATAATGAGGTCATCGTTGCATCATCATGATGTCATAATTAAAATAATTTATTTAATATCTAAAAATTATAAAAAAACTACTATGATGTAGGAAATCTCCTTATCTTTCTAATGAATATTTATAGTCAAAATTTGTACTTGTGTAACCCCACATAAAAACAGTTTTAGTAAAACAACTCCTGTTTGTGTCAATTTAATTTTAACATTAAATAAATATATATTAATGTCATTTTCCAACCAATGTGGCTCCATGGGGTCCCCAAGTTTACCCATGGGTTTTATTGGTCGGAAATGACTCATCCAATAGGATTAGGACAAGTTTCATGGTGTTTTCATATTTTTATAATATCATTTTTACCTTAAATTACACTAATTACCTCTAATCGCGATTAATGAAAAAATTTACTATTCAAAAAAAAATTATTCTCATCCAATTGAACCACATTTTACATACTAATGAAAAACATGTATGTAGGACATTCAAAATTCAATACACATTAGTGGTAAACTTTCATTTAACTGAAAAATCAGTTTGCTTGATTACCACTTAGTGGTTTCACTATTCATCAAAAATTGGAGTTTTTTAGAAAATTACCAAAAATTCACCCTAAGATATATTTGATATTCCGAATTCAAAAATGATGTTTATATTACCTAATTAAAATAATATAAGTATAATTAATTAATTTAATAATTAACTCCCTCTTTGAAAACAAATAGCGTGTTTTTAAGAAACAATAAGTATCAAAAGATTGATAGTAGTTTATATCTGATTTAAAAGTGAAATTAATTCCAACTACCACTATTGGATTTAATGGTAAAACTATTTTCTAATTTCACTTTATAACCAATTAAAAAGATTATCTAATCATATAAATAAATTATATTAAAAAGTGGTTTTGAATTAAAACACAACATTTTACACTATTCATTAAAAAATGAACTTTATCAGAAAAATACCAAAAAATTACACAAAGTAAAATTTGATGTCCCGATTCTACAGAAGAGTTTTATTTGGTCCAAATGAATGTATAAGAGTGATCAAAACTATATTTAATGACAGTTCTCCATCAAAAGGCAATAAATGAACCTTTAGTGAAAATTAGGGTATAAAAGCCTAAAATTGAATTCGTTCCGTATTTTAAGCCTTTATATTTTATTGGATAAATGTAAAAACATTTAAAAAACATATATAATAATATTTTAGTTTTTTCTATCGATTACCTCCAATACAACGGCTACATGTTAACTACCATTTAAAATAATATTATTTTATTATTATAGTGCAAAGTAAGATTCCCATGAAACTCGTTGTTGCATGTTGGGTACGCCATTTAGCATAGCGTCCCCTTTAAAGTCATATTAATATTTCATTCACAAATATGGATAAAAAAATGTCATATTCTTTATTTACCTGGGGTGTTACATCCTTCCCCCCTTTTGGAAATTGCATCCTCGCAATTTTAAAATTGGGCTTGGAAACATCCTTGAAAGACCCACATGAGAACAAGAGTCGGTAAAACAATCACTTTAAAATAATGAAAGATAAGTACAGAGGTCACCCGAGTTAACCCATACTAGGATTCCATGTAGGAAAACATGGACATGGAGGAGAAAACATAGGGTCATGTTCTGATGGAGAGTGATAGAAAACATGTTTAGGAGAAAGTTAACAATAAGAAAATCACAAACTTGTGATGGGTTAAACGGTATTCAATTCCCCAGTAGGAAAAGTTAATAGACAAAATTTTTGTTTTATGTTACTTTTTGTTGAGCAATTTATTTATAAGGAAACATAATCACTTATCATGTTGACTTTCAACTTTTACTAGATTCCTTAGTCAAACTCATATTTTTTTCCAAAAGGCGAGTATTTAGGGAGACTTGTTCGCATTAAGAGTACTATAATCAACATCTAGAGAATCACCTAATCCACAAAAGAGAACTATATAATTCCCATATCTTTAGACCTTAACCATAACCAAAACCAAAAAGATTATTACAAGGTCAGATAATCTAGAAAAGGATAACCCTTTATAAAAATAAAATCTATTCTTAATCTCCAAAATTTGTCAAACAAAACCCAAAGTTCAAGAAGGATCATTCGATAAACAATTTGTCCATAAAATTCTTCAAAGTAAACCAATCTAAGATTTAAACCCAAATGTTTGAAGGATTTAGTCACATAGTCTTCCAAGTTAAATCGTAACATTTATCTCCAAACAACATCTATTGCTCCTAAAGTCTCATATTGAAAAGTAATTAACCTAATCACATATCCTCCATGATAGGTTAATCATTTTCATAAATAACCCAAAATCAACATACTCTTAATTCATAAAATCATATAACTAGAAAGAATCAGTCAAACTAACTAGGGACTTCACGTAGTCCAGTGGTAGGTGATAAATACCAGTCGCACTTTGGTTGTGGGTTCGATTCCCACAGCTTTGTCCGACGCGACGGGTAGGCACACGGTCTGCGTGTTGTCCTGTTTCCAAAACTATATAATTCTCAAATAATTCCCCAAAAAGGGATAAAATCATAAAAAATGATCATTACATATTTTAACCTCAAGTTTATCTCATGCATTTCATTTTCCAGCGTATCATATAATAACCCATAATTACCTCAAAAGTAAGGATCATATAAACTCTAATAGTTACCTTTATAATTATTACCTGAACTTCCACATCGATTGGTCATCTCGTACATGATGCATTACTGAACATACCAAGGATCAAGTGGTTGATCATGACTCCTTGATATTTGGTTTTGGACAACCACGAGTTTCCTCATTGAATCCTCCATTTTATCTAGTATCTTAATCAGAGAACCACCACAGTTTCCTTCAAACATGTTGTCTCTTTGGTGCCTTCTAGATCCATCCATTCACTTAAAATAGAAATATCAGTGTGAGTATATCAACAAAACCATCATGTACTAATGAGGAAGGTAAACACTAAGATACACTTACTCATTCACTTTATCTAAAACTAGGACTTTTTCTGAAATCCAAACCATTATGGCAATGTCACTTGTTCTTAGAGAATACCCTAACCTCTAAAGTTATCTAAACTGACCTTTGATACCAACTATAAGGCCCCATCCTTAAACCTTACATAATCTTGAGTTATCACAAGATTACACGTTGAGGATCTTTTCAGGTTTAGAGTTTTATAGAATTAGATCTTGAAACTTGCATTACATTCCACCTTTAAACAAAGTGGTTACATAAAAGATAGGATTCATTCTTCCCAACAAATGAAACATATTTAAAATAAAACTTGGATTCTTTCTTGACACATCCTTGACTCTATCATCTTATCATGTACCTTTCCCATGACCTGAGAAAAACATTTCAAAAACATGGGATGAGCATAAAAAGCTCAGTAAGGGAAACACAAAGAATGAAAACTGTTAGTTTTTCAAACATCAAGTAAACCATGTATACTCTATCAAAGTAATACCTTCACCTTCATGAAGTAGTAAAAACTCTTCACTGAATAAAGTATCATTACTTACCTTTTTGTAACCAAAGGATTACCATAAAACCCATATAAAGAACACATAACATATATAAAGGTAACTTGGGACATTAACATACTTAAGTGGAATAACCATACGGTCGACTTCCACACATATCACTTAATGGAATAGCCATACGGCCAATTTACATACATACTTAATGGAATAGCCATACGACTGACTTCCATACCCAATGCATTGGAAGTCATAACGTAACCACCCGTCCTGGTATTCACAGAACCACCCGTCATAATGTCCAAGTACCATTATTACACATAAAATATGGAAAATATAAACATTTCAATAACAATATTTCATTTGCAATCACAATAAATAATTCCCAGATATTGAATTAATCAATCCATTTTCAAAAACCATTTAAAAGATATTTTTGAATCAAAGTGTCCCATACCACTTTGAAGCTTTAAATGGAATTATAATTTTAAAACATTAATGTCCATATAAATAAATACTGAAAACCATTTTGAAAACATGTACATTAAAGATAAATATTTGGATTAATAAATCTTTAAAACATTTAAAATGATATTTTTGTTAAAGAGTTTTTATCAAAATGATAGACTCTTGAATAAAAATAATAGTGGAATAACATTTAATCTGAACATTATAATATCATGAGAATAAAAGGATTCATGATATAATATGTCAAAGGACAATATACACACCATATAAGAGTGAATTGGTGCATAACAATAATGATGTCTCAAAAGAAATGTAAAATGAGATGAAATCCATTATAAAGAAGGTATCCTTAAATTAAGGATAAATCAATCTCATAATTATGTGTGACAAATATAAATACACCCAATAGAAGTGGATATTAAGTGTAAAACAATAAATGGTTATTCACATATATTCAAAGGATGACATATTCAATAACTACATGTTGAACCCAAAGAAATCGATATTGGGTTAAGAAGTTCCCTTGGTAAATTCGACAGCCTAACGACGTCACATAAAATTTTACATAGAGGGTTGATGAGAGAGATAAAGGGTATCTCATAACTTGGACATAAAATTTACGTAAATAAGGATATATAAGAACATATCCCAACATAATAGTATGTGAATTAAAAGACATAACAAAAGAAGTCTTTTAAAAAGAGGAGGGTGAAAGGTCCCCTTACCGAGTTGGGTAACTTTCGAAACGTACACCCAATGGAAGAAGGGTCATACAATGAAGATGTGAATACCCATAAATGAAATTATACTACAAAAAGTGTATAATAATGGGCAGTACATAAACCACTCAAAGGAAGTTGTGGAAAATGTAGCATAAATCACACGGGAATAAAAGTGAGATGAACAATCCCTTACGAAAACTTGGCAGCCAAACGGCACCACTTAAAACTTTCAAAATGGATTGATGAGATCAAATAGAGTATCTCATCATATTAAAATAAAATTAATATAAAGAGGAATATAAAACAACATCCCCCATCATTACAAAGAGGAGCTTAAAAGAAATGACATAAAAGAGTGTACTAATAAAGAAAGAGAGGAGTAAGATCCCTTACCTCGTATCCGACATGACCCGACCGTTCTTTAATCTCCTGAATAATAAACATGAGTTAATATCTACGTGCTTAAGAACCTTTTTCATGTTCATTATCCCTTTTATACCAGGTTATGAACATCATGTAATCATTTACGTTAATAATTTTCATTTTGTCGGTATTTGGTTCTTAAGTCAAAATAATAGACTTCTTACACTTACATGTTGTTAATTTGGTCAAAGGTTCGTTATATCCAGAATGATGTTAATGATTTGGATAACATATATATCATAAATATTCAGAATATACCTGTATTTATAATATTACATCACATTTAGAGGTAAGAAATGAAATGCACCGTTCATGGAGATGGTAAGCCGTACGTACGCATGAACGCTACTTCCATTTCTATTTCGTATTTTCTGGAATGGAATCATAATGATATAAGATTATATTATAACATATATAATATCATTAACTTTATCCTTTACACATCCCACATATGGTATTTACTAATCAAATCACTTTCAGGGGGCGGTAGTCCGCACTTCCTAAAATGAAGATATCGTGTTTACCCATAATGGAAACAATAATGGTATTCCATAAATGAAAAATACATAATCTTAAGGAATTAATAAACATATCATATATCATATATAAAAATAGTGACATAATAATGTCCACCTTTGAAGGAGTTAAATGAGTATTGAACAATCATCGTTTCAGGAGGTAGAATTTCGCCATCCACGGAAACTGTATGTTCTTTAACCATTTGTTATAGTTGTGTGAGATTGTATCTCGAATAAATCTTATAACAACATCCTAGTATATTGAATATACTGGTTTTGTTACAAAATAAGTATATAAAAAGAGTTTATGGGGTTGGAGAAGCAAAATAAAACAAATGAACATGAGAGAATGAATTACCTTTAAAAGTGTAACTCCTATTGATTTGACCCTAAAGGCTTCCTTTGAAAGGATTATTCCCAATGGGAATCCTCTAGGATGAGGAGAGGGATGTGGAGAGAGTAAATGGGCAGGGTATCTCTGAGACAAAGGCTTGAGGAGTGTGTGAAATGAGGTAGAGGTGGGGGCCTTTTATAAGAGAAGAGGAGGGGCAATTTTGGAAATCATGAAACTATTATTTTATTTTCAAAAGTTTTTATAATTTATAAGGTCCCACATTGATATATTTCAAATCTAATAAGATAAGGCTTCTAAATATTCCCATACAATAGTTTTTGGACAGGTGTAGGTTTTAGATATTACATTATCTTTCCATTTTATTTAAATCGTTAAATAATGAGGTCATCGTTGCATCATCATGATGTCGTAATTAAATTAATTTATTTAATATCTAAAAATTATAAAACAAAATACTATGATGTAGGAAATATTTTTATCTTTCTAATGAATATTTATAGTCAAAATGTGGACTTATGTAACCCCACTTAAAAACTATTTTAGTAAAACAACTCATGTTTGTGCCAATTTAATTTTAACATTAAATAAATATATATTAATGTCATTTTCCAACCAAAGTGGATCCATGGGGTCCTCAAGTTGACCCATGGGTTGTCTTGGTCTTCCACGACTAATAAAATAGGAGTAGGACAAGTGTCATGGTGTTTTCATATTTTTATAATATCATTTTTACCTTAAATTACACTAATTAGCTCTAATCGCGATTAATGAAAAAAAGTTACTATTCACCAAAAAATTATTTTCATCCCATTGAACCACATTTTACATACTAGTGACAACTATGTATGTAGGATTTTCAAAATTAAATATACATTAGTGGTAAACTTTTATTTAACTAAAAAATCAATTTGCTTGATTACCACTTAGTGGTTTCACTATTCATCAAAAATTGGAGTTTTTCAGAAAATTACCAAAAATTTACCATAAGCTATATTTGATATTCCGAATTAAAAAATGATGTTTATATTACCTAATTCAACCAATATAAGTAGAATTAATTAATTTAATAATTAACTCCCACTGTCAAAACAAATAGCGTGTTTTTAAGAAACAATAAGTATCAAAAGATTGATACTAGTTTATGTCCGATTTAAAAGTGAAATTAATTCCAACGACCACTATTGGATTTAATGGTAAAAATATTTTCTAATTTCACTTTAAGACCAATTCAAATGATTATCTATTCATATAAATAAATTAGATTAAAAATAGGTTTTGAATTAAAACACAACATTTTACACTATTCATTAAAAAATGAACTTTATCGGAAAAACACCAAAAAATTACACAAAGTAAAATTTGATGTCCCGATTCTAAAGAAGAGTTTTATTTGGTCCAAAAGAATGTATAAGAGTGATCAAAACTATATTTAATGACAGTTCTCCATCAAAAGGCGATAAGTGAACCTTTAGTGAAAATTTGGGTATAAAAGCCTAAAATTGAATTCTTTCTTTATTTTAAGACTTTATCTTTTATTGGATAAATGTAAAAACATTTAAAAAACATATATAATCCTATTTTATTTATTTCTATCCATTCCCGCCAATACAACGGCTACATGTTAACTACCATTTAAAATAATATTATTTTATTATTAGAGTGCAACGTAAGATTCCCAAGAAACTCGTTGTTGCGTGTTGGGTACGCCATTGAGCATAGCGTACCCTTTAAAGTAATATTAATATTTCATTCAAAAAAATGGATAAAAAAATTTCATATTCTTTATTTACATGGGGTGTTACAAAAGAGTCTATCAATGTTGAATTCTAATATTGTAGTGTAATGGGGCATTATGAAAATGAATGACCTAAGAGTTAAGGAAACTTACCTCATAAAATGAAAAGGGATGAAGGACAATCTTATGTTGTTACTACAGTTGATGTGGAATAATTAATGTCTTGGTGCTTTTGGACTCAAGGATTATATTCGGGTTATAAGGATAATGTGATATATATATATATATATGGAATGTACTACAGTACTTGTTGATTTCATTAAGGATTTAACATGATGAAGGTAATCATATTTTTAGTATGTGACTATAACAGAAACTTTACATTGTTTGGGGAATCTGATATTACAATTGATTTTGGAATTTAGAGAATTTTTAGAGAATGTATGGATAGAGGTATTTTGGATAACTATAAAGGTTGGAATGAATTAAGTTAAACTCTGGATAGTATTGTTTAAGGTTAAAAAATTTCTGAAGATTATTTTTGGAATATTATAATACTATAATTTTAGGAAAAGTACAACCTGCAGGTTGGGGGATAACCCGTCGCATTGGAAAAAGATGTAGGAATCGAACCCACAACCATAGTGAGACATGCCTTTATTACCTACCACTAGCCTACAGGAAGTCCCTGATTATTACAAAATAGTTTTCCTAATCTAAATGGTATGTGGTAATATTTGGAACCTTATAAAATTAGGATAAATAGAATATTTTTGAGTTCTGTTATGATTTGGAGTGATAGATGGGTTCATGGTAAAAATTTATTAATGAATGAAAGCCTACATGAAAAGTAAGTATATTTCCGTACATTATTAGTAAATCTATTAAATAAATTCCTCAACTTTATGAAAGGTAACTTAAAATAAAAACATTGTCGGTTATCTTTTCCAACTGGGGATTCAATGACTGTTTAACCAATCACAAGTTTGTGATTTTGTTGTGGTTAACTTTCTCCTAATCATGTTTTCTACAACTCTCCATCAGACCTTGATGGTTTTTTTCCCTCAATATCCATATTTTCATTCAATCCTAGTATGGGCTATCTCGGGTGACCTTTGTACCTTTTTTTCTTTCTTTTAATGTTATATTTTTATAAACCCTATTTTCGATGTGGGTTTTCCACAAAGGTATTTTCTATTTTCAAAATTTTATTTTCCAAGAAAAATTTCAAATTGCGAGGACGTAATTTATTGAAGGAGGGGAGAATGTAACACCCTGATCTTTCATGATATGCTTCTCTTTCAATATTGCAATTGCTTGCATTGTACACAAGTTCGAGATTCTAATACACTGCGACCAATCAAAATAGCCATTATGAATAGTATGTCCCACTTTTTGAAATTATATATATTTTATATTTCAAAATGGAATTCATTTTTGTATTCGGAATATCAAAATTTTCCTAAGTTGAATTTTTTGTAATTTTCGGAGAACATCCAATTTTTATGAATAGTAAAAAATACTTAAAAAAACTTGTCTAATAAAAATAATTTATAGTGATAAATTATAATATTGAGTGGTTTTAAAGTATAATTAGAATATAATTTTACCATTTTATCCAATGGTTTTCATTATAATTAATTTCACTTTGAAATTGGACATAAACAATTGTCAATCTTTTGATATATATTGGTTCTTAAAAACAGACAATTTGTTGTGACAGATGGAATTAATTATAAAATTAATTAATACAACATAAAATTTTGTAATTTTTTAAAATAGATATAATTTTTGTATTCAGAATATCAATTATAGCTTAGGGTGAAATTTTGGCACTATTCTGAAAAACTTCAATTTTTGATGAATAGTGAAACCACTAAGTAGTAGTTAAAAAACTGATTTTTCATTTAAATGAAAAATTAACACTTCTGTGATTTTATTTTCAGAAATCCAACATACATGGTTGTCATTAGGAAGTAAAATGTGGTTCAATGGTATTAAAATGTTTTTTTTTGTGAATAGCAACTTTTATGTTTAATTAATCGCGATTGAAGATAATTAGTGAAATTTAAGGTAAAAATGATATTATAAAAATATGAAAATACCTTTCACTTGTCCTACCCCTATTGGATGAGTCATGTACGACCACGAAAATACATGGGTAAACTTGGGGACCCCATGGATCTACTTTGGTTGGAAAATGACATTAAAAACTTTTTATTTAATGTTAAAATAAAAATGTCACAAACATGAGTTGTTTTACTAAAACAATTTTTAAATAGGGTTACACAAGTCATATTTTTGACTATAATTATTAATTAGAAATATAAAAAGTTTTAATACATCATTATAATTTTTTTATAATTTTTAGACATTAAATAACATAAATTATTTATGACACCATGATGATGCAGCGATTACCTCATTAATTAACGATTTAAATAAAATAAAAAGATAATGTAAAATCTAAAACATACACTTGAAAAAAACCTATTGGATGAGTATATTTGGAACCCTTATCACCTTATCCTTTAAATAAATAAGTGTGCGACCTTTAAAATCTGTAACTCTTTATATAATTAAGTAACATTTCATGACTTACCAAGAGTGCCCCTCCTCTCCTCTTATAAAAGCCCCCCCCAATAACACCTTACTCATACCATCAAAGCCTTTTGGGTTGGCCAACCTCTGCCCAAATACTCTTTAAACTTCCCTCTCTTACTCCTAGAAGCCTCACTTTGGGCCGAAGTCTTCCCAAGGAAGCCTTTGGCTCAAACCAAAGAGTTACCCGATTTTAATGTAATGTCTTATGTTGTTTTATTTTGCTTCTCCAACCCCCTAAAATATTTTTATTACTTTATATTGTAACAACACAAGTATCTTCAAAATACTAGGATGTTGTTATGGGAATTATTTGATTTACACTTACACACACCTTTGTCTAATGGTTATACAACATATTGTTTCTGTGGGTGGCGAAATACTGCCTCACGAAATGATGATTGTTCAATCTTCTTTTAACACCTCTCATGGTGGCCATTATGATTACACTATTTTTTATATATGATATATATTATTTTTATGTTTTCTTTATGCTTCTATATTTTTTATTTATGGCACACCATTATGGTTTCCATTATGGGTAAATGCGATATCTTCATTTTAGGAAGTGCGGACTACCGCCCCCTCAAAGTGATTTGAATCGTTAATACCATATGTGGGACGTTTAAAGGGTGGAGTAAATGATATTATATATGATATTATACTATAATTATATTATACCATTATATAATTATAATATAATTCCATTAAATATGAAATAGAAATGAAAGTATCATTCATGCGTACGTATGGCTTACCGTCTCCATGAACGGTGCATTTAATTTCTTACCTCTATATGTTACGTAATATTATAAATGCATGTATATACTGGATATATATAATATATATGATGTCTACATCATTAATATAATTCTGGATATATTGGATATTTTACCACATGAACAACTTGTAATTATAAGAAGTTTATTTTGACTCAATTACCAAAGATCAACAAAATGACCATTATTAACTTAAATAATTACATAATGTTCATAACATGGTAATAAGTGATATAAAAGGAATAATAAACATGAAAAATTTTCTTCAGAAACGATAAATTAACTCTAGTTTATTATTCAGGAGATTAAATAAAGATCGAGTCAAGTCGGACACGAGGTAAGGGAACTTCTTAACCGAATTTCCATTATTTGGGTTAATCTCCTACATTCAAATTATGTCATGATATTATTATGTCCTATCATTTATTTATTGTTTCTTTATTTGTACATATGGTGTATATACATAATATATATTTTTAATTTAAAAAAATGATCTTTGTAAGGGACTTTGTCTCAATATCCATTCATTGAGGCATATTTGGTTTTATACACAAATTTCCTTTCTATAGTGTATAAACCCATTTTACTTTTACGTTTATTCAAAAGTAATATTTTTATACGAAGTGTTTTACAAAACAACAAAAAGGAATGTTTTTGTTGTCGTACGTATACGGAAACATTGAATTCTCTGCCGCTATGACCATATTTGAGTTTTGGCTTCCTCTATAAGCCATAATTTTTTAAATGAAAAATAAATACCAAGTTTTAATTTTCATTTATTTCAATATTGAAAATGGTTTTGATAATTTTTTATTATATCAATGTGTTGTATTGATATCTTGTGATTAAAATTTTGAAATGTTATGTTTCCTTTATGCATGTTTATGTGATACGATTATGTTATAGTTTATGATATGTTTAAAACTTTTCATATGAGGAATGTATTGGACTTTATAAGTGACGGGTGGAGCCCGCTATAGCTCCTCGATGCATCGGCAGGTCTCATGAGACAAATAAGTGTCTTGGCACAAGGCATTGACAAATTCTTATTTGTAGTCTTGGTAAGAGGCCTTGGCTACATGGTTATGATAGTCTTGCATTATGCATTCCATCATTATTAAAGTGGTTATTGATTTTTCATGTGATTATTCGACCAGTAGAATATCAATGTGAATAAGTAAATGGCATTATTTTATTTTACTTTTTCCATATTATGCTCAAGTTTATTTTTAGAATGATTTTTTTTAGTTATACATTGCCTTAAATGCTGGTGTGTATTTATAAAAGGTTTTCTATATTGTTATCCTTACTGAGAATCTGAGCTCACCCCTTCCGATGTTAAAATATTTCCAGGATGTGAAGAAGTATATTATGAATGACCTGTAGGGATAGAATGAGGGGATATGAAGATAATATGTTGTTGTAGTTTTGTTTTACTTTATGATGTAATGTAAGAATTATGAATGTATCAAGTGTTTCCAAGGCTACAAAACTAATCAATATTTCAAGACATGATCTTTTGAGATCATGCCAATGTTACGCAATAATGCACCGACTCTGGGTAACTTGGGTCGGGGCGTTAGAGGAATAGAAGTGAATGAGCTAAATATATATGATCTACATGATGTAGATTACATAAATATATTTGATTTGAATAAAATTTAGGGTTTATCTTATTATTACATGAGGGACCATAATAGATAAGACATTACAAACACAAGGTGAAGTACAAAAAATATCCATGATAGAAATGATGTTCCTAATCCAGATGTATAAACATGATGTTATAGAATTACTAAATAAAGCAGTATATGGAGACAAATCATTAGTATGGTTCTTAAATCAGAATCTAATGCCTTCAAATTTTATATCAGTTTCAGCGGAATTGTTGGATTCACTGTACAAAAATATTATGTTGAGAAAATTAAAATGGTTAAAACCTTAGTAACATAAAAATTTTATACACAAAAAAAAAATAAGTTTGTTAAGTATTAGAAAAATATGATGTCTATGTCAAAAAACCATCTTTAGAAACAAGGACTATTTTCAAGTATAAATAGGAGTTTTCTACACATACAATAACAAGTATATGATAACACTATTTGTTAAGGATCATAACCATGCTTTACATTCTCTTAAGATGATGATTTTCTTTAGGAAACAATGCTACATTAGTGATGCACAATGATATGTGGTGGATATTAATGATAAAAATATTCTAAATCTCATTGATTCATTTCCAATTGTATGAGTGACTATAAGTGGACCTGAGAGTCTTGGATATTAATGAGTGTACCAACTAAATTATATATGGTCCAAAATATAGAGAGACATGAATCTATTTCATTATGCTATTATGTTACAATTCCTAGAGAATCAATAAAGAGACAATATTTCATTCCTGTACATAGTAAAACATTACATCTATAATCAAATTTTCAACATTTTAGGGGTGATCCGAAGATGAAGGTGGATTATGATAACTTTTAGGACGTCATCTTGTTTGAAACTACATTCAACATAAAAAATGAGTCTAGAACTTCAGGTGTGCTTTTTGGTGTAAACCATCATAAAGAGATTATATTTTTTTGCATCATTTTTATATACAGTTCATGTTTCCTTAAGTGTTATAATGTTACAATTTCCCCAAAAATGTATGATCTCATAATGAATGGTTCATCAAATGATTTTATAGGTGAAGTGTACCAAAATAATCCTACGATAATTTTTTGTATTTGTATCAATATAATATTTATGGAAATTTCTGTTTTCATGCACTAAGAATATTTACAATCTTGGTTGTGTAGTGGTTTATGATGTTATGTATCCATAGAATATGGACAATACATGCCTCTGACATCTTCTTGGAATACATAACATTTAATCATATCAAAGAAGAATGGTTTCAGGAAAATCTATATGTTACCAATATTTGGAATGATTGTAAATAAATAATGTAAAAAATTATTCAATTCTAATAAAGGATATTAGATTGTATTGTGAAATTGTACCAATTATTCCAGATAATTTTAGGAAGATAAAAAATGTGTAGCATAAAAATTCATTCATGAAAATGTAAGATACAATGCCAAAAAAATGTAATACATCATTCAAGAAGAATTATTCAAGGAGAGGAAGTGATAGGATCAAAATATTTCTAGAGAGCACAATAAATTTCCTGAATGATATGAGCTATTAAAAAGAAAGAGACTTAAAAACCGTTATGGGATTGTTATTCATTAATTATTTTATTGAAATGATTCATTTTGTGTTATTGTAAAGAAATAATTTTATAATGTTATTATAGATAAGAGACAATAAACCATCAAAAAGTGGATACCCTGGTGATCCTATCATGAGTCTAAATGTATATAAATATTATACTATACGTTAAAAACCATTATATTTAAAGACGTGTCATAACACATCATATATTGTCAAATTTAAATCATATTAAAAAATCCTATTATAAGATTCTTCTTTTAGTGAAAAAATGAATTAAATTCCATCATATATAAATAATTTTATAATTTTGTTTTATGAATGTACTACAAAACTATCAAATTATCGCTACCATGGTGATCCGATCTTAGATTCATATTTAGGAACATATTCTAAAATATGTTGAAATCAAACAAATTTAAATAGACTTCATAAAACATGATATATTTTCATATTTTGAATCATATGTGAAACTTCACTTTTTTACCTTTCTAGTTATTAATATATAATTATTGATGTTGTTAGGAGGTACCAAAACACAATTTCAATCCATTCGGGGTAGAAAAACCAACAACCGCTACAAATGGGAATGACAATACAAATTTTGGGACCGACATCTCATTTAAATCATTTTTCAATTCAATTCAAAAAAATAATCAATTAAAGTTTTCATCAAAATATTAAACTATTTATGAATTTTAGTTCTTATTAATACTGATTTGGTAGTCTTTACTAGTGAAAATTTTAAATGGAAACTTGTATAGATTTCAGGTGGGAATTTCATATCAATGTTTACAGTGGAAATTTCAAGTTGAAATTTCCATTGGGGATTCCTTGTTGAAATTTCTATACATGCTAAATTTCAATCCAAAGAAATAATAGTGGAGCCTAAAAATATAAATTATAGTGTTACACCTATCATACTCTCAAAGAATAAATTAGTACCATTTATATCAAAATATTCATCCTCATCAGAAAATAATAATTTTCACCCCCTATATACCACCCAAGAAATTAATGAAATCCATTTGGATATTTCCACTGACATTATAGTGGGAATTTCCACTTGAAATTTTATATAGGAATTCCCAGTTGGAATTTATACACATGGAATATTTCTATTGAAATAAATTATAGGGGAAAATAAAAAATGAATGTTACAATGAAAAACCAATAATACTATCATAGAAAATAACAATATCATATTGAAAAACATTTATCCAGATCACCAAATAACCATTTATAATTCCAATGTACAAACCAAAAAATTGATGTAAACCAAAGAAGAAGTATCTCCTATGTTTACAGTGAGTGCCTCCACTAGAAATTTCAAATGGGAATTCAGTTTTGGAATTTCAGTACATAGTAGGTTTCCATTCAATGAACTAAATACAATGTTTTTAAAGATAAAGTCAAAGGTAACACCTATTATGCTATTTTGGAATATAAAAATATAATAATTATAAAAAACTCCCTCAAGATCAATAAATAATTATTCCCACCCCTATATACCACCCATTCAATTCACATAAACAAAAGTAGAAATTCATACATGGTGTTTATAGTGGGAGTTTCCAGTAGAAATTTCTACTTGGAATTTATAATGGTATTTTATATACACAACACGATTCCAAATGATTCAATGAAAAGATAGTGCATAGTTAAAAGAAATATAATAGTGTAACACCTACATAAATTCATAGAATACATCCATATTTTCGTCCACGTCATAAAATAACATCTTCCACCCCCATCGAATTCCCATCGAAACTATAACAATATGTTATAGTAGTTATGATTGTAAAATATAAACAAATATTTATTTTAGTGAAAATATGTACCCCTAATCACCCACCCAATAAAACTATTACAATAAGTTATAGTACTGATGTTTTTAAACAAAACACAAATATTTTTTTCAGTGAAAAAATTATTCAACTTGCCTCTATGTTTCAATATCCATCAAAATAATTTCTACTATCATCATTCACATTGATGTTTTCTAAAAAATCTCATTTAGAAAATAATTTACCATAAGAAACCGCCATTCAGAAACTTCTTCTTCAATTAAATGATCTACTACTATAACTTTTTTTTCCAGATATTCTATAACATAAGAAATGATGAACTAACATCCAAATTGGCTTCTCCATGTTTAAACATCTTATTAGTTTTCATATTCCATTCATTTTTCTTCACATTTCTTATATTAACAATACTGAAATCATCTTAGAAATATTATTTATTAAAAAAATGATCACTAAGAAGCATATTTTTCAATGTATTGAAAATTTTCATAGACAATGAATAACATATTACCAAATTAACAACATCTTTAATAAACATGTTACATTCTCTTATTACAAAAAATGTATTCACAGATTCATAATGACTAAACACTCTTCTTTTAAAATCTATGACTAATAAGGTCTTGTGAATATTATCTAAGTTTACTAGATATAATAAAAAGTTGGATTTCATTATATTGTAACTACAATGTGGCCTAAAATAATTACCTTTATGTTCTCATTTTATGAATAATGAACTCTCTAAAAGTCAATCAAAAAACAAAATCTGATAATTTAGTCAGGGATATCATTGAATTTGCAGTGAAGTAATACATATAGTAGAAAAATATAAATTGTTTGTCAAAAAACTATGTCCATTCCATAATAGTGATCTGCATGAAGGAATGTATTTCAAATTCTATAAGGTCATCCATACTCTGAAGCCAACATCTCTAATAAATTATCACTTTGTATGAATCAATAAACAATTTCAAAACAATATCTCAAAAAAATATAAAACAACAGTGATAGTAAATAAAATTGAGATACACATACTGTACTGGGAGTAAACCTCTTATTTAATAAATTTATAATAATTTTCAACTCAATTTGATATGATTTTTTGAGAATCCAAAACTACACTGCAATTTCCATGGGTATTCATTTGAATTTTTAGTACATAATAAAATATATTAAAATTAAATTTAATCAGTAATAATACCTGTCACAATTAGAATAAAAAACATTTTAATGGGCCTTGAATCATATATTGTCACTATATAATTCTATTCCACGCACCAATGAATTACCCAAGATAGATTGGGGCCATTGGCGGCAACGTCTTCACATCCAGTTGTTGATATATATATAGATAATGACAATTTGGTTTCCTATCCCTACACTTCACATCTCTAACCAATGAGGTCATTATAATTGTGTCATAAGGCTCTTATCTGAACTAAAAAATATGTTTTGGTTCACCCGTTTGCAATTCTCCATTCACATCAACCTCATTACCACATACATCTACATCACATTCTTCTATCATCTCATATACCTAAATTTCATGGGTGATGCCCTAAATAACAGTGGATACAGTTTTGTTGTTTTCATTTTCAATTTCATCAATTAAAACATCTTAAAATATATCCTTTCTCTTATCCATAAATGGATTTTATCTCTTAATTCTCTTTTATCTCCTTCCTTTCTCGAAAATTAATAGTATGTATATTCATTATATTTAATTGTGGATCATGTTTCTGTACCATCCTAATTTGTTTTGAATTATGCATGTATAATCCCAAACTCTCCTCATTTTAAATAGTTGTTACATCTTCTTATATACTAAAAAGATGTTTTTTATCATCAATAACCAGTTGAACATGTTTTCCGGCTTCAGAGGGGCATAATTTCAGCCTATAGCCTTATCATGGGGTGCTTGGAGACTACAATGGATTCTGGAAACCTAAATGTAGTATTTAGGAATTAATATGAAATTAAATGACTTTTTTTAATGTAGTATACTTGAAATACAGTGATAGTTTCTTGAATAGAAGCAACCATGTCATGAAAAATCTATCATAAAAATAAGTTTCACCCTTTTTTTTTGGTAAACATTCACATATATGACTAAATAAAAATACTATAATATTTAATATTATTTGTAATTTCTCAGAAAACATGGAAAAAAGTATCATTTAAATAAAATTTAAAACAATATTAATAAATTAACAATATAACCAAATGCATTTAAAGAGTTATAAGATTTTTTCAAATGATGTAATAATATGGTCATGAATACAAGAATCAAATGAATAAATCTTCACTTTTTATATATCTTCAAAATATGTCACAGAATTACTACCCATATAGGAATCATATTTAGTGAAAAATAATGTGAAACATGAAAAAAAGCCAACGAAAACATTCCACTTTAGTAATGTCTTACTCCTCCAAAGCTTTAATAGTCTCAAGAATAGATTTATTTAACACACCATGTGATAAAGGCAATAAAAAATTGGAAAAAAATCATTCTCAAAAGTTTTGAACTATTTATATATAATGTATAGGAAGGTAAAAAATATTAACCATCCGAAATTCCAAATATATGGAAAATGTTAGGAAATATTTACCCAATCATACTACCATCTATGAAAAACATGTTTACATCATTTTTGTACCACTCTATTAAAAATATTATGGACCCTTTGGGTTTTCTACAATTATATAATGGTTAATGGTTATCAAAAATCACATTAAACAACTACCCAAGTTGAATCCTTTGACGGTATTTCATGTGATTCTGAGTAAACATATACCCAATCTAATTAAATATCTTTTGCAACCAAGTCATAGAATACCTATAGTTATTTCTATCTAATTTATAGGGATCATCTACTAAAAACAATATCCCTAAATTCTGTCATTACTGTTCTTTTAATGTAAATATAAGGAAAAAAATCAAAAAACAAAAAAAATCCCAATGAAAATTCCAACTATAGATATTCCACATTAAATTGAATAAGTAATTTCAAATCCATAGACTAATAAAAAGTAAATGTTGAAATCATACAAAAAACATGTAGTTAAAATTTACATAAGAAATACTAATGCAAATTCCCCTAGAAATATTCAATTTGTTCAAAAAATTAGTTATCAAATTTGAAATTATAGTTCAATTTCAATATTATACCAACAACACCCAATGAAAATAAAAATGGAAATTCAAACCAATGATGCGCACTATAAATATGCACTTGGCTCTAAAAAACTGTTATGTAGGTTGGAATGTACACCGAAAATGAGTAGTGGAAATTCTAAGGGAATATTAAACTACTAATTCTTAAAAGAAATCCCCATAGAAACTTCTAGTACAATTCCCTATGGTAATAGTGATAATTATCAGTGTAAAAGTTCAAATTATTCAATATGAACTTTCAAATTAATATGTAATCACATATACTTTACAATCCTATTCATACTTTCTAGAGGAAATTTATAGTTGGAATTTCGTGTTGGAATTTCCAGTGAGATGTTCAACACAGAATTCAAAGATGAATATTCATTGTGAAGTTTCAAAATAAAATTTCAACTAATTTAAATATAAATTGATTTTTAGTTATCAAATGCAATAAAATTTCATGAAAAATTTATATTGTATTACAATGACACCATACTAAAAAATTTCCAATGGAAATTCCATGTGGTAATTCATAGTGTGAATATGAGATCAAATTTTTAGTGTGAATATTAGGTGGAATTCCCAGGTAATAGTGGGAATTATAGATGTAAAATTTCAACTTTTTATACAAATAATTCTATAGTCACTAATTATAATTTCCTTCCATAAGGAATTTATAGTAGGAAACCAATATTCTTCTTTGAAATTTCTTTTGTTAATTTATAGTAAAAAAATCAGTGTGAATTTCATGTTTCAATTTCTTATGGGATATTCAATTAGGAATTCAGGTTGGCTTTTCACTAAGAACTACCACTGGAAAATTTCAACTGATTCAAATATAAAATTATCAGTACATAAAACTTTTAATCAAAATTCACTAATATTTCCTACTGGATTCCAATGACAACTTACTCTCATAGATTCTAATGGGAATTAAATGTCATAATTTCCAGTGAGAATTGCCACAAGAAATTTTAAGAGTGAATTCCATGTGATAATTTCTAGTGGGAAGTTCCATTGAAATTGTGGGAATTCTATATATACAATTTTAACTCAATATATTATTTTTTTACATGGAAGTTAAATTGGGAATCCAGGTATCAAATCATAATTTTTATTGAGAATTGACAATAGTAACTCAAAACCAAATCACAAGATATTGTATCTCAAAATGAAAAGTGATAAAATTATAACTTGTTAAGTAGATAAACAATTTACATTATTTTCACTATGAATTTTCATTGGGGTTTTTGATTGTACACTCAAAATTTCAACTTGAATTTTCCACTAGCTAATGCTATTATAAATTTTCACTATGAATTTATAGTGTTCTTTATATAATGAAATATTAAATTGATTTAATATAAATTTCTACTAGTTTGAAAATATAAATGAAATTAACAACGAAATTAGACTAGAAATTTCAGTTTGGACATTTCAATCAATTTTCCACTTTGAATAAACACTAGAAAACCTTGTGGGAAATTCCAACGAGAAATCCCGAATCCTAATTCCCACATCAACTTCCCATCACCAATTATCAATGATTATAAATTCATATTAAAAATAAATATAATAAATTTCCATTGGAAATACACAATAAAAACTGTATGAAATTAGAATTTTTATTCATCAACTAATTGATACTATATATTCACTAATGAAATTTACACTTTTAATAAATTGTTATTTCAAAATCATATCAGTTCTATGAAATAAATATTTTCTGAGGGAAATGCATGTTTTTAGTTAAAAATTACAATGTAATTTTATAGTGAAAATTCCCATTAGAAATTCTGGGTGGAAACTAAAAATAGTCTATAAGAAACATTATAACTCAAAAAACAAATGAATGTCAAAATTACCTATGAATAATTAGTCTTGAAATAAAAACCATAAATTTGGACTTGTTATAAAACAAAATAAGGACAACACTCTCTTAAAACTGTATCAATTCCAACCACTTATAAAATTCAAATCCCAAATTCTAGTTCTTCAAATCAATCCCACCTGAACAGTGTAAATATAAATCCCAAATTACTAGAATAAATGAAAATTGAAAACCATATTTCAAACAAAAATTGAATTTAATTAATATGAAACTTTCCACCCTCAATTCCATTCAAAAATCAATTATAATTTCCACTAAAAAACACACTTTTTGAAACAATGGAAAACTAATAAACATCAACTGATAATATGGAACATAAAAATAACTAAAATAATAATAATATAGTGTCATAATAACCCCCACAATCAAAGATTAATTGAAACATTATTAATATATCTATATATTTATCTTGGGAATATTTATAAAAAACCAAACAAAACAATATTCCAATAACTATTTTGAACAAAAAATAAGCCTAGAAACAAAAATTCCATAAATCATCCATCATATTTCATCGTTGTTACTAGAAAACTATGGTTGGCCAATATATTTTTTGATGGTTTCCCAAAAGGTTCATCAAGGGATTAGCCAAGGGATTCCAATGGGTTTTCTTTGAGGGGTTTTTGAATCATTTTCCAATTTAAGAATTTAACATTACATTAGAAAATGATATTCTAATGCATTCATTGAAATATTCACAGAAGAGTAGAAGGATTTAGAAAGGGATTCACCTTTGTATTTCATGAATATCATCATGGAGAGTTTTTTTGAGAGGTTTTCCTAGTTCATTGACCGCTATTTATTTTGAATCTCAGCTGAATGTTCATTGTGTTTATCAAATCATATTTCTGATCAATGTTTCAAAAATATATTTTTACACATGGTAGGAATACAATAGAATATCTAAGGTTTAGGTTGAAACTCTATCTTGAGAGGATAATTTTCGGTCGCCACCTATGGTAAGTCATTGTGGTGTCTTATGAGAAGAGTTATCGGTGTTCCAATACTAGTTCGTGCAGCACCAATGAAATTTTACCATAAGGGATAGAGATTCCCACCCTGGACAGTGAAAAACATCAATGTGGGGATAACATCATGGTAGGTGAAAATAGTTAATCTTCTAAATAAGGTGAAATGTTTTTTCTTCATCAACTCTAATGATGCTAGAAAATTTATCATTCCTTTTAGGATCGATGGCTCTTATACTTCCTCCTAGAGTGACAATGATCATATTGATCAAGTCTGTATTAAGAGAGTGAGGGTCTTCTAGGATAATAAGGGAGGAATCACCTTTTCCACCTTAATAAAAGATGTATTTGGTATTATTGGTAAGTAAATTATATTATCAACTGATATATCTCTTGAGGAAATAAAATCGTAGTTGTTCTACACAGGAAGGCAATTCTCATCGATTGATATTATATGTTTATTGTTTGTTGTGTTACTGGATATTCTAGAAACATTGTTTGATATTCACATGTCTTCATTTTTACACATGAAAGAATTTGGATGCTATGGAAACTGGATGAAAGTTTTATCTCTTGGGGGATTAAATACAATAAAATAATAACCTCTAAAAAATAAAAATATTGAAATGAAACAACGAATCATGCAATAAACTTTTTTCAAAACATTTTCAATGGGTTTTGTGAAGAAATTTTACCTAGTGTGACCGGGTTTAACAACTCATGAATCATTGGAGTTTCTATATACCAATTTCATCAATATTTCCCGGATACCATTTTTCATCGTACTGGTCATTATCACATATTTTTTCTAGTGTGCGGGGGTGGGGGCATAGTCCGCAGTCTGATTTAATTTCGAGCTTGATTTTTGTCTTCTACTTATAATGACCACTGATTTAGGCCTTATATATAATTATTTGATATTTATACAAGTTATATTTGTGGTTGAACATGATAATATTTCATCCAAATAATGTATGATTAATTTTACTAAATCAATGACTTTTAGTTGATGTTTTATGGAAATAATTAATGTTAATGATATAGAATAATTCTATAAAAATCAGATTTAAAAAATTAGTTTAATCTAATTTTGAATCTTATATATAAACATTCATTGAGTATAACTTTGAAACATTCCCATTAAATAAAACATTAAATTTGAATTTATTATATATTTTGTTTAATAAAATTAAATTTGTGATAAATAATATTTTTTAAATTTATTTTTCAATTCTATAGTTATTAGTTCTATAAATATATAATTGTTTTATATTCTTTAAGTTTCAGTTGATGTTCTAGTGATAGTTCCCGTGAAATTTCCTTAGACTGGAACATCGAATAGAAAATCCTTTAAAACACTTACTAGATTCATAATTTTTTGTATATGATTTTGAATATATTAAAAATGTATTATAAGATAATTTATTATAATCGTTCCAAAAGAAATATTTAAACTTACATTTTTATTCATATAAATTATACATTTATTATTGGTAAATTATAATATATTTAAAAAATTTATGTAACAAATGTAATGCGTATTTTATTTAAAATAAATGAATATGAATATATTTATTTAATTTTTTTTATTAATTTATTTATAGCATAAAAATTTATACTTTTTTTGTTGTAGAACTTCCACTGATACTTCTACTATAAAAAATATTGGAGCTTCAACTGAACATCCCCTGAAGCATCCAATATAACTTATATGGTAACACTAAATAGATTTATAATTGTTATCTATATAGATTATATAAAAAATATAACCAATATATATCATATGTGAATTTAATATAAGTTTATTTTTTATATAATAAATATATTATTAAATATTATTTTTTTAATAAAAAAATTATTTGCATTTTTATTCATATATTATATATATATATAGTAAATTATATTTTCCTTTAAAAATTATTTGAAATATATATTATAATTTTTTTAGTTTTCTTATTTTTATAAATGTATTTATTAAAATTGAAACAATATTAATATATTCTTTTGTTTTATAAATATGTACTTTCATTTTGTAGTGAAACTTCTACTAAAACATCCACGATTAAATTTTTTATAAAACATATGGGATTTATAAATGTTACTAAAATATGTTTTGTTAGAAATATATTCAATATATTTTATAATTTCATTAATTATTAATTTATTTTTTGTTTTTATTTGAAAAATTTATTTATATTTAATAGAATTGTATATAATTATTTTCTTAAATATGTAAATATTATTTATAGTTTTATTCATATATTATACACATTTTAAAATTCTAAATTTCATTTTTAATATAAATAATTAAAAAAATATAAAAAATATTTTTAATAATTCTATTATATATATGTTCAGATTTAATTTTTATTACTATATTCTAAAATTTTTACATATATTCCTTTTTTGTTAGGGATCTTCTCTAAGAAATTTCATGGTAACAAATGTTTCCACACATAATGGATTTATAGTTATTATTTTTGTAGATTTTGTAAAAATAATATAATAAATATATATTATAAGATAATCTATTATAAATTAAATATTACATAAAATATTAGAAAAAAAATTCTATTTTATATATTTGTAAAAATTTATTTTCTTAAACATATAAATTTTATTTTCATTTTCATTAATATCTTATCTACTTTTCAAAATGGTCCACTATATTTTTGTATAAATAATATATACCAAATATAATACATCTTTTTTTATAACTATATTTAGTAAGAATATATTTTTTAAAATTTAAATTGTATTAATATATTATGTACTTTCATAAATACACACTTTGTTCTATTGTATAATATCTACTAGAATATCCACTAGAAAATTGTACATATTTTAATCATGTCATTCACCGGATGTTATAGTATAAATTTCACTAGATCTTACTCTAAAATTTACACATTATGATTTATAAATGATATTTGAAATACTTTTATAATAAGGAAATAAAAAATACCTTATATGTGAGTTTATGTACATTCCATGAACTAATGATTCTATGTTTCAGGTTGTTCCAATATTGATGATGATGCTGTTGCATTCGAATATATGTACCCAGATGTAGGGATGATGTTTAAATAAAATGAGGGTGAAAAATGTTTCTATTTTACATATACGGGGTATAAATCGGTTTATTTTATGCCAAAAAATCTAGAATAAATTGTAAAGGCTAAATTAAAAGTCACATCATGACATTATTCATGTCTAAAACAAGGCCAGAGTATGATTGGAATACATTATATAATTGTGAAATTTCATCGGGTTTAGACAAGTATAGGTTTCCTTGCATGAATGTTGTTTGTTTACTTTCTTGTGGGAAGTAATCATGGAATGTATTTTTTGAGGGGAATAATCCTTCCTTTCACAATATTGAATGAAATAATTAGATTATGACCCAAAGAAATATAAATTAAGCACATGAATATGAGTTATATGTGAATACATTATCATGTATTAAACAGAATGATTCCTTCTCCTTGGTGATAACTATTATAGGGGTTTGAGATTTTATTAGGTGAACTTGGGTCGATCAGTTTAATTTTGAATGTTATTAAGGGAAAGAGAATTGGATCAATGAGAAGCATGTTTCATGTTATAATACTTATAAAGACATAGTGAGTATAATCCATATTTTTTTTATACTATGTAGTTTGAGTTTACTAGGAAAATTCGAAATATTTTCATCGAGAGTCCCAATATAAAATCAAGATATTATTTATTTTTATATGTTGTTTTTTAGACTACATTTAGAACAAATAAATTTTATATTTCCTTATGTTTAATTGTTGTAATCAATCATCATAGACATATATTAATTTTTCATAATAATTTTTTATATGGTGAAATTGTGAATTCCTTTTAAAAATTGTTTAAAAAAATTATTGGTGCATCATATCAATCTACCTCAAACTATATTTATAGATTCAGATGAGATAAGGGGAAAATCCATTGATGATGTTTTAGTGGGAGCTCAAAAATTCTTTTCAATGTGGAATTAGATGATATTTTTTATTAAACATTTAGGTAATTAAATGAAATATTGATATACATTTCATACTATATTTAAAAAGTGCATGATCCATTACCACGATGCATATCTATTTTCTTAGGAGTGGGGTTTCTTTATATTAGAATATGAGGATAGGAATATGTAGTGTTTATCTGATGTATTCATGTTGTGATAAATGTGGGGACCTTGTATTATGAAATATGATTTACCAATTGGAATACAAAATACACAATCAAGTGAATGTTTGAATGGAAAATTTAAATATTATGTTCACCTAATGTTATGTTTTGTGGATTTCAATAATAATATTTTGTGATTATTGAAAAATATTGATATCAAGTAAAAAATTCTGAATTTGGGATGTAGGATAATTTTTCTTGCGATTTTTATTCTTACAATGAAAGGATGTTCCAGTTTACATAATAAATATAACTATCTTATATTATTTATTTCACCATGAATCTCAAATTATTGTTTCTTGTTTTCTTAAATCTTGTACTGAAATTATTGTTCAATTTATTTACATCATTGTAATTAATGTATTTGAAGATCTATTAAGTGTCATATGAATATTCAAATGATGTTTTTTAATTTAATTTTCAAAAAAATAGTTGGTTGGGTATATTTTTTATCATGTTTTTAGAATTTATGAGTAGGGTGATTTAAGATTAATATCTAACAAATATATTTTCATGAGGTATACAAGATTGGATATAAGTATTGTAATTTTCAAATGAGATTCTATTATTGTAAACATATATATACAATTAGTAATAACCAAATGTTACAACTAATTATCATGAATAGAAATGGTGTTGATAACCATAACTTGTGAGAGACATATTGGTTTTGAAATTGTGTTCTGTGATTTATTTATTTTTTAAAATATTTGAATACCATAAATACATCAATGGGTGGTTTTTTTGTCCATTATATTTTTGAAATAATTTTTATATAGGCCTATTTTATGATGAAAAAATAGGAAAAGGGGTGATAAAATAAAAATATTTTCATAAAATAGTGTTTAAACAAAACATAATTGAATAAAAATATGAATAATTCTAGTACTATGATGGTAGTATGATTTCATCTTATTATTAATTTCATTTCTATGATCAATATTATAATTTCAATTTGGTATCTGATATTATTTTTCTATACATATAAAGAATTAAATATAAAAAAATAATATATTTTCTAAATAATTTCACACAATAAAACATTAAATAAAATTTCATAAGTGTCATAATCATTTACTATAAGTTCTATAATTTTTTTCTCACAATCATAGGAAGACCCATCAAAAAATTGTGAACTTCATCATTGGTGGTAGACTATAATATAATTGGAAGTTAGGCTAAAAAATTTAGAAATTAAAATAATGTTTTTAGATGAATTGTGATGAATCTAAACCATGTAAATATTTTTTATAATTTTAATGCATCAACTAATGAATTTATATGATATATTGAATTATAAGGGATTTATCCCCCATTTTTAGAAATTAATATTTTTATTTAATAGTCTTTTATGATAATTTTTATGTATCCATATAATATTTTGTTATGTAATGAACCATGGTTGGGATTTGAGACAATTTATACTGGCATAATGTTCTGACGATGTCTGATCACTATTGAAAAAACTAGAAAAAATGTTTCATATTTAATTGTAATGTGGCAGGATTGGTATATGATCCATTTATCTTATATTGACAGCCTTGTTTCATTCCATTATTTTCAAAATAGTCATATACTATATGAATAAAATTGAACAAATCCAAGAACCTAAAGATAGTTCCTATTCCACACTCATGTTACAACCATAAAAAAGATTCTTTAGTAGTTTATCTGGATTTTAGTGCCATTGAATCAAATATAAATCTTATGCTTCTAAAAGATGCTTATGACATTCTATTATCAATTTTAAAAATGTAACATTACACCAAATAAAGAAATAGGTTATCACCTTATTCATAGTAAAAATTATTCCAATATAATTGATGAATTCCAAAACAACTTCATAATATATCAAACTAGTACTATAAAGTCCAATATTACATCAACTTATTGATTAGTATCTTCCCTTACAAATATAAGCGAAGTATTGTCAATGCAACCAGGGCTCAAATTCCTGATTATTTTTTCTTATAATTGATTTATACTAGTGTGAACAGTTCTAAATATATTATTATATTAGTATCCTATTTTTATTATATATTTCATTGTATAGAGGAGAAAATTTACCTATATTAATTCATCCTTAAAAAAATATCATTTCTACCACAACACAACTGAGGCTGCATCGTTTTTTAGTGTCTAAAATATATTCATTCCACATTAAAATGGATAAATTTAAAATTATCATATGTGGTGTAGATGGGGAAAATAATTTTTCAATTTAACATTAATACATCATTAATTGGTTTCTCTATCAATATCCTTATGATATTTTTATTTTAAAACATAATTATTTACTATAAATATTTAAAATAATTTGACCATCTATGAACCTTTACATTTTCAACATAAATAATGAATATAATTAAATACTCACCATGGAGAAACTCGTAATAATTACTAATTTATCTTGGAAAAATTCAGATATCTTCCCCATTTCACAGTTGGTTGTTAATATTTATCCATATGCATTTATGACCTAATATCATTGAGTATGAGTGAAGGATGAAACAACAATGAAATCATATTTTATAATATTCTTTTTTAAATAAAATAAAACCCTATTTGTTGTTATTTTTGTGTTTCAAGGAGAAGAAATATCTTCGATTTATACTGAATAGTACTTTGTTTTTCAAATTTACAGACATATTTATTGGACAAAAATAATAATTATTTATAATAGAAAATGTATTGTTATGAGAGACTTAATAGAAATTTTTAAATTTATATAATTCATTTACTTTTCTCCTAAAAACATACAAGGTGTTCTGTTACTCTATAATCTTCTCAACGTACCCATAGACTCTTTTTGTGAGTCACTCACCCTTCCTGACCCATTTTGATATGAAGAAATCCTTAAATAACCCTTTTATAATGAGGTTTCCAAAAAAATATGATGTGATTATTGTTTTTAATAGCCTAGTTATATCATAAATTGGAAATGAGTGTGCCTCTTATACATTACTTATTATTTTTGTTGTTTCATAATCACGTGTCGAAATCAACAACATTTCTCATCCTTTTATTGTTTTAAATTAATAATCATCGATCGGGTCCTTCGAGTACATGGTTTCAGCTTTTCTTATTCTCTAATATTCGGGATATGCATTCTTTTTTTCAATAGTTTTCTATATGTGTTCTACCTCCTCATGGATCCTAGATTCATTAAGATCTGTTGTTCAGTTTAGCTCTATTATAACAATACACACTTTGTCTCCACAAATGACTAATTCTATTCTTCCTACCTTTTTGGATTTTCACTTATCAACATAATATGCTTTTAATTTTTTTCCACATTGTTCCAATATTTTGATTACATGGTCTCTAGTTTTCTTCTCAATGTTTCATTTTCTTCTTCAATACCTTTTATTTTATCATTAACTTCTACAATATACTATTGTTCAATACCATATTCCATAGTAGATTTTATCTCCACAAAATAATCATCATGTTTCCCTGTCTTTAATATTTAATTTCACATAACCTTATATACTGATATAATCAATTAAATTATATTATTTTTGGAATACATTTCGAACGAGATAAAACATTTTTATAGTTTCCTGAATAAATACCAAAATCTGACAAGATCCATTTTCTGAAAGGAATATTTATACCTTATTCATTTCATTTTGATTATCTGCTTTATCGATAGTAAAATTACTACAATAATAAAATTGTTATGGAGAATATTTATATATAAAAGTTGAAATAAATTTCAATAATAACTAGAAATAACATAACCAGCCCTGTAATATTTGATCAGTTCTCATGAACATCTTTAATAAAATTCATTATTTATTGGTGGATTTCATCAACCCAATTTATTTATCTCATATATGTCAAAATATCCATATAATTTATGAAACCCAAACTCAAATAATAAAATATAATTGGGAAAACATTGTGGAACATGAGTACATATAGAAGAATATTTTTATGTATACATGATCTTATTTTTCTCTTCAATTACCAGCTTCCAAAAGGGCTATTTTTATTTCCTTTAATATTAATAATCTGTCATATTTTCCTTCTCTTCATATATAGAATGGTTCAATGGTTGGATTAAATAAATTGTAGTGTTCCATTTCTGTTCACCTTCAATTATCCAAATAAAATTTGGACATATCCTTTACAAAATATTCATACTGCCCCAAAAATTAGAAAAAGTATTTTTTGATGAATCATAACTATCAAGTATATAATAAATATTTATATATGATTTTGTAAAATCTAATTATGATACACTATTTGATAAATCATCCTATAACATATTACAAAAATATTTTAACATATTATAATTGTAGTACAATAATTTAAATGTTGTTGGATTTCCCATCAAACACTTTGTAAGGTTTTAATATTTAATATAAAATATACAACCAAAAAATGAATGAATTTTTTTGTGTGAAATATAAAACATATAATATAATTTTATGTTCTATGTTATGTTATGGTGTACGTTCCTGTTGAATTTCTAAATTATATTCCACTGTAATTTCATGTGGATGTTCTATTGGAACTCCATTGGAATCTTGAATGGAAGTTATAGTTGGGAAAGAAGAGAACAATTACCTCATGAATCGTGTAAATATTTTATTGTAATATAGGAGAAAAACGTTTATTTAATAGATTCTATAAATTAGATATAGGTTTTAGTCAAAACATAAGGACTCATTGAACCTTAATTTTCTAGAGTAGAACTGTATCTTCCACAGAAAGTCCTAGTGGGGTCTCAAGTGGAATTTAAAATGGGAAAAAACATAATAATTCCCTCTTGAATCCTATAAAAAAATATAGTGAAATATAGAATGCATGTCTGTATTCTGGATTACATAAATTACAGTATTGATTTAAATCAAAACATAATGTTTCTCTTCAATATAGTTATCTTTAATAAGACTATATGTTCCACTATATGTTCCAATGGAAGTTCCAAAGGATATTACTATGGAATCTCCACTTGATGTTTCTAGGATAATTAAAAAAATTCCCTCATAAATTAAATAAAAAATTCATTATAATATAGAAAACATTTTTTTGTAGATTCCAAAAAATATAGAACATGTTTTAGTAAAAGAATAATGTATCTTTTCACTGTATTTTTCAATATAATATCTTATGATTTAAGTGGAAATTAAATTTAATTATCAAGGGGACATTCTAGTAGATAATCCAATATATGTTCTAGTAGACATTACGGTTGATGCAATACTCAAATTTATAGTGGAATGTTATAAGAAAATTTATTGGAAACTTCATTACAATATCTAGTGTGGAAAAAATTGAACAATTACCCCATTAATCCTAAAAAACTATTGTGCAATAGAAAAAATGTTTTTTGTATCTTACCCAAATCACAATATATGTTTTCATCAAAACACATGGTAAACGTCCTATAATAAGATTAAATTTTTCCCATGATTTTATAATGTTATATCCATTAGAATACCAGTTTATTGTTCACTAGAAGTTCCCCAGTGAAATTCCTATAAAGAAATATACAAATGAGAATCTACTAGATATTTTATTAGAAATTAATATAAAATTTATATTGCAGGTTATACTAGTGGTTTTAGTGGGACCCCTAGTGGAAATTCGAATGGAAACTTCATTAGTAAAACCATAAAAAAATGTTTTTTCCTCAGTTCCTGTGGAATATAATGGATTCTAAACCTAATAAATTGATCTTAGAATTGAAAAAATATAAAAATATAATATTGAAAGAAAAATCCATGTAGGAATGATGTATTAAAAAATTAATTTCAATAAGAGAATATGTGTTTTTATCGAAAAGGAAAATAAATTATCCACTGATAAATATATCATAGATTTTTTAAGTAACCACACTGTAAATTTAACTAGAAATAGATAAAAACCCAACTTCTTATTCTATTATTAAATTTTTATTCAAAAAATAAGGGTTGGGGAATGAGGATATAAACCACCATTATCACCAAAATTCAGGGGTAATATGAATTATGCCTTTTTCTAGGGATATGAATTGTAGAAACATGACATTTTTTTCAATAAAGATTCATATTGATTCAATAGTCACCAAATGGAATAATGTATTACTCTTTATAAGTCAAATGATTATCACTAGAGTATATGGTGTCTCCAGATTCATTAGTTTCACCCAAGTTATCAGAGTCCCCACAATGATAAATTGTTCTATCTACGGTGTTTAAATAAGAAAATGGAAAACCATCTCTGAAATAAAATATGGTGAATTCCCTAATTATCTAATCTTGTAGTTCAAAATAAAACTACACAGATTTAAAAAACCCATGAATGTACTATCATATAATTTTTAAAGGGTTACTGATGAAAATTGTTATCCCCATGGATCAAAAGAAGCTATAAGTGGAACCTCTATCATGAATAAATCATTACAAACTAAATAGGTTCCACCTATATGTGGGTTTGTTACTCTATTTTATGATATATCAATTCGGAAATCAATAGCATAGTTATTGATAGAATTGAATGCAACATTAATTATTACAACTAATTTTTCAGGCCACCTAATGAACGAAAAATGGATTTTCCGTGACCATGAGGTTACGATATGTCACGATTCAATATGGAAGTTAGAAGGCCCGAATGATGAGTTGAAAAATTTATATTATTGTTTTAGATCATTTTCCTAGATACGTCCGCACAAAAATCATCATTGGTTCCAATATCATGGTTTCTTTTACCTAATCCAAACAAGAACATTTTAATAATCAAAAAATTAGATTGGATTTTTATTTCATATGATTTATGTACCAAATGAGGTATGCCTAATTTTATTTACAAAAATCATTTTGGGATTTCATTAACATTGTTCACAGAAACTATACATTCAACATGTTTGAACTGTTCACTCAATGATATAACAATGAATTTATTATAATTCATTTTTAAACATGGTTCACATATACCATGTAATTTGATATATCTTTCACTACTATTAATTCGCTAAAATATTATAATATGCATAATCAGTTTTTAAAAACACTGATAAAGGGCACTGTTATAGATTCAATTGTTAATGTATCTATATGCATGTGCATGTGAATGTGTGTGTGTATAGTTTATGTCATTATATGTGTATTCCATTTTATGTATTCATATTTTTATGTGAATTTTGACTTGTGTTTATGTCCATATATGTGTGTGTATATGTATATGTATGTATGTGTATGTGCATTTCTGTATCTATAGGTCTATATGTGTATGTTTATGTATGTGCATGTGTATGTAAGTGATTTCGTATATATTTGGATGTATATGTCTATTTGTATCAATTTTAATGTCAATGTTAATATATATATATATATATGTATGTATGTATATGAATGTGTATCTATATGTGAATGTACTTATATTGATGTGTGTGTGCATTTATATGGATACATGTTTAAGTGTAACTACATATACATGTTTGTATGAATTTTTATGTGTATATGTATATATATGTATTAATATGGTTTTATGGATGTCTATGTATGTGTATTTTTTAGTATGTCTATATGGGAATATATTTGTTTCGTCTAATACATTGTGTGTTTATAATGAATGTGATTCTTGGAGGTGGACTACAGCGGGCCTAGAGGTGTTTTTCTATGAAAATATAAAATAAAGAAGATTTTGATATCATGAAGGTGTGGTTACTGATGTTGGGGAGGGCCCAAATCCCAGGCAATAAAATTATGTACATGGCTATATCAACTACATGAATCGTTAACATGGCCATATTGATTATGTGGAATGATCAGTTACATGGATGAATCAACTATATAGTTAGATTGGATATGTGGATGAATCAGCTATGTGGATGGATCGACTATGTTGATGAATCATCTATATGAGGAAAAATGATTATTGGGGAATTCATCTACATAATACGTTTAGCTGTATAGGGAATTCAACAACGTGAAAAAATAACAAACTTGTGTTTTGGGGTATATGGCGCCTCTTCTTACACAAAATTAACAGTGTTGATATTTCTCATAGTTTATTGAAAAGTATCATAAACACCTTTAAGTGGTGATAATCATGTTCCTACAATGACTTTTTCATCAAGGATAATTATATTCTTTTTTTATTTTTTCAACGCCATAGACACGTCCTTGCATGTGGAATTTAATGAGATCTCCAACAGATGGAATTTAATTTCGGTGATATGAAAAATTTGATTGTCCCATAACATTCAAATAACAAATAGTGTCCTTTCCCTTCATTGATTTATTAATTCCATCTATCATTACTGAATATTCCAAAACCCTTCCCCAGGAGTCATGGAACCATTCAGCTAGTGGTTTAAGTTCTCTGGTAGAGATCCCATCATTTGTGTACCCCCTTCTATTTGTGTAGCAAGTCACATGTATCTTCTATATTCCTTGTAGATGATTCATTACTTTTCATATTTATTTATGTTAAATAATAAAGTTATCATAGATTCTCAATTTTTATTTCAATGGAATTGGACTTATCGAGATTTAACTAGATTAATAAATAATTGGTTTCATTAATCATATGTTGTTTCTTTCTACCATGAAAACAGTTTCCCTCTTGAATTATAGATAGTATACTATCTATATTTTTTTCATTGGAATTTATTATAATGATATTAATTGGAATTATGTTTTTTATGTAATTTAAAAAATAATATAACGTTTGAATTTATTAATTAATTAGATTAATAATTAAATAAGAGTCATGTTTGAATCTATTGTTTCTCATAAATTGATGGTAATTCAAATTAATACAATGCACATGATTAATAAAATGTTATTTCCATGATAATGGAATTGTAAAATAATTTAAAGCATATTAATTCTAGTTAAGTATGATTTTAATAATGAAATGTCATGTTAATGAAAATTACACTTATTTATATTTGTTGAAACTGGTTTTAATGCTAAGAGCATGTTTATTATTTGATTTACGATTATAGTTTGATGCCTTAGGGTTCCCATATTTGAAAACTAGATGGAAATTTTTTTGGCTATTTGAGAGAGATAATTTCTAGGGATTGAGTTTCTCATATACTTGGGAAGGCCGAGTGTCATGGGATTGTATCTAGGTGATCTCATTTGTGTATGAATTTGGGATTCCATTTTTTATTTCCTAGATCTCTGTGTAGGTTTTTCATGTTTTTTCATTCTATTTCTATGATTTTCTCAAGATTTGAGCTTCACTATGTGAATTTTTATAGGACAAGGATCCCTATATGTTTTACAACATGTGTGGTTGAGCATAGGATTTTTGTTGTGGTGTGGGAGGGGAGTCCAATATGATGTGATTGCAGTTGAGACCTATGATGGAAAGATGAATCATGATATGAATAAGGGTGTTGGGTTTTAAATCATAGATGAGGGAAATAGTTTAACTTGGGATTACTCATTGATGTGATAAGGCTGGATGCATGATTGAAATGAATCTTTTTAACTGACGATGACTGGGTTGCTTGTTTTATTTTTAATCCTTTCCCCACTGCATGAAGAAGTTGGGTGTGCTTAGTTTCATGTTTCCTATTGGTGGTTTCTTATGATGGATTTCATAGAGTAACTAGATTGTGGGGTTATGCTAATAATTATTTAACAAATTTTATCTGATTGGGTTAGAGTTCATGGAATGAAAATTTAAAAATGTTTTAAATCTTGATAATATATGGACTCATTTTATATTATTCATTTATGATATGTACTATGTGATGGTGGTCAATCAATGTATCCTAAAATAATGTCAATGGTTACTTTAATTTCAAAAAAATAATTTATCAAAATGAAATGATAATAATGAAATAAGTAAATAATGTAGCTATATTAAATGTATGTGTACTTATAAGAAATCTAGTCACTAAGAGTTGTATTTGGGTGTTCCAGAGATGATAAATTGATTAGATATTATAAATATTTTAATTACCATTTTTTGGTTGTGAGATATATTATATCATGTATGTTTTTTGATTCCATATGTATCCCGACCCATGTCGGTTTAGGTGACTGACACGTAATGACCCAAACTTTCATTAATGAAAATTCTTCTTGATATAACTAAATTTCCCTCAAGGAAAAATGTTTATATAAATTTTGAACTTCATTGGTATTCTGTTTTTTTATTTTAAGATACCATTAGGAATTTTGACCATTTCTAATGTAGCATTTGAATAGTTATTACTTGATTTGTATAAATATAGGGCTTTAAAAAATCCAATTTACTCAGACAAAGGAAACGATGGCCTCATCCAATAGACTTGCCCCATATGAATCCCATTTTTCAAAGCTCGGAATGGAGGTGGCACCATTGGGCTTCACTCTTGACCAATCCCAAGCTGAGCTTCAACATGTTAATCTCAAACAGAATCACCTATGAGAGAAGTGGATGTTGATATAGATTACCACCAGAGCAATGATATCTGAGCCATTATAAGGGTCGGTCACCATCGCACACCTTACTATTTGGTCTTATGTGTGTGTTATAATGGGTTATGTAATAAGACCTTAGCACTATGATTATGTGAATTATTTTTTTATATAATAATGAATATACATTAATTTTATTATAGTAACTTTTTAAAAAGTTTTTATAGTGCAAATAGTATTTTTAGTTAATATTCAACTAAGAAATATATTTTAATGAATTAATGGATTTTTTATTTAAATAATATTATAATATGATATTATTATAATAATAAAATTTATTTTTATTAAAAAAAACTATCGTATATTTTTATGGATGCAATTTTATTTTTTATTAAGGTTTAAAAGCTGTTTTTACCAAAACCCATGAATTTTCATAAAATGGTGGTTTTTTTAAATGTACAAATTCACTTATTTAGAGTATTATTTAAATAAAATGAATGTTATTTTTGGAATCAGGACGTTCAAATAATCCAATAGTGATTTTTTCATAATTTTCTAAGGTTGTCAAATTTTTGGGAAAAATTTAAACACCGTTTAAATATATAATATGCTTTATGACATCATAATGACCATATAGTGATGTAATATAATACTATATATTATATTTTAGTGAAATATAATTTTTCCATTAACATAATGTGATTTTATGTTTTTTTATTTATTTTACAAAACATTAGTGGACTTTCCAACAGTTATAAAACATTTTTACTTTTTAAATACATTTCCTTGAGAGTGTTACTCACCTCCACATAAGAAACCCTATTATTTTAAGATGTTCAGCCATTGTCCCTATAAAATAATGTTTTCCACTTCCCTTTTCTGAAAACCATGGTAAAAAATCATGGTATGGTTTGTTGTATTGATTTGTTTAATGTGTGGTGACCCAAATCTAAATAATAAATAATTCCCTCTCATTTCTTTTATAAACCCACCCAATCTCCCACTTCCTCTTCACTGAAATCCTTTTGAGTTCATCAAAACACTATCTTCCTCTCTCTATAATCCTCCCAATGTGACCCAATCTCTCAATAATACTCCCTCATGCCTCTCCGAAGCCTTTGTGATCACACGTCCAAGTAAGGGATTTACTCTTTTCTCATCTTTGTCTCAATATCATTATATTGTTATACACTTTTAATTTAAATTAAAAATGTTGGGGTATTATTTTTCACCTCCACCATAATAAACTATTTATGTTTGAATTATGAGATACCCCCTACACTGTCATTTAATTCCACCCATGTACACCTATTACCATGCTGAAAGTCCGTAAGGAATTTCTCTCTCCTCATTTACATTCAAGAAATTCCTATGTATTATGATTCTAATTTCCATTAATTAATTTGGGACTTGTTTCTATATTAACCCCTTACTTTAAATTTCATGTAAATATGATGAGACACCTCTTTCTCTCTCATCTACAATTTTATTCTATTTTTTATGTCAGGCTATTATGCGGTAGAAATTACACCGCGATTCTCCAAGACAAATTCATTGTGTAGTGAATACCATACCCATGTCTCTGTCAAGGGTATTCCCCTCTATCCACATATACATATTGAATGGTTCTTTAATGTTTTTCTTCCACATTTCGTAACTGTGGAATAATATATTATGTGGAATGATTCCATGTTAAATGATCCATGTGGCACACTTATGCATGAAATTAAATGTTTAAGAAAGGTGCACCATTATGGCACTCCAATGAATTGGATAAATTATAGTATCCTGATACGTCATGTGCATTGAGTGTTGACTTGTACTAATTCAAGTGCAATGAGGGTTTACTCATGCTTCATGTGACATGAGGGTTCACTCATGATCAGTGTGCAATGAGCCTTGGATCATGATTATTATATATTAAGTGTTGTTTCCACATTTCCATGATATCATTATCATGCGTTATCATGCGTTATCATGCCTTTATTTTTATATATCTCTTTTTCTCCATTGAAATTCCTACTGTCTAAAATTTATTGTATTCCTCTTGTTATTCCATGTTTATTCCCTTACTGGGCTTTATAGCTCACTCTTTTCTTATGCATGTCCTCAGGTTATCCTATGTAATGCTATGTATGAGGAAATGTAGTGGTCATGTAACATAAGCATTCAATAAAGATGTTGTATTTCTTGTTTTATTTTTTTATGTAATTATTATAATCCCCAAATACACTAGACCTCTAGATATTATATGTTTTATCAAATGATGTTTATGTAATAAATAATGTTTACGTCTTTAATAAAGAGTAGGGTTGTAATAGTTGGTATCAGAGGATATGTTTAGTTATTTTTGGTATTATGATTATAAATCCTTAGTAAAGACATTGAGGCAAGAAAATGTATACTAAAAATATCGCTGAGTTTTAGTGAGTATCTAGTATGTGGTTTATCATTAAAATAAATCTATGTATGGATACAAGCAGGAAGAGGCAGCTCTAATACAGATGTACCTAGGGGTGAAAACCCCGACAAGGAGTTTCAGGCTTGACATGGGGTATCCTAGTACATGAGAACATGCCTTACTGGACTCTTGGTTACAACACTCCCAGGGGATACACTTTGGTAAATTTACAGGAATAGTATGAACCCTTATTAACGGAATTAAAAAAAATCCCATAGGAATATATATTATAAATTAGATCATGAATATCATATATTGAATCATATGGATTCATAAGTTACAGAAATAAATGTTATTTATATGTCATCAATTTTCTCCTAGGATTACACTGTATGTGTTACCCCAAACTTTTATTTTTATTCTAGCTAATTTTCCGTAATAGGGGGACTTAGTCTAACAACTGATCTGAAGATCAAGGTGATGACTATGCTAAGGAGATGACCAATCTGATGGGAGTGGGAATCAAAAACTTTTCCACACTTCTCTCTTAGTTTACTCAAGCTTTGAATAGAACCATGGGTCAAGAAGAACGTTCAACCCCCCCCCCCCCAAATAACAAGTCACTATCCAGAGCTTCCTCAGACAAAGGAATCCAAATTTTAATGGATCATTCGATACCTCAATTTTAGAAAAATAGATCAACTCCATTGAAAAGATCTTCTTCATCATTAGAAGTTTTGTAAAATAGAAATTTCCCGGGCTTTTTATTGTATGGAGGGTGAAGGTGATAAATAGTGTATGTTGATAAAAAATATGAATGCTGAGGAGGATATTGAGGTGTTCTAATGGAAGGATTTCTATAATATTTTTTAAAATAAATACTTTCCATGCACCCTCCAACTTAATATGGAAAGTGACATCCTTTCCCTAAAAAAGATGATGAATATGTTGGAGCATACGAGGAAAAATTCACAAGGCTTTCAGGATACACCTTCGGCGTTTTCATTACCCATGAATGCAGGGTTAACCGCTTCTTTGGTGGCCTGAAACCTATCCTATAGAATGTGATGGAGATCCGTGAATTCGAAAACTAAGAGTAAATTGTTCATTGTTCCCTCAAGGTCAAAATGGAGATTAGAAAATCTCAGGGGTATCGTGGGGATAAGAAGTGTAAGGTGTACTTCAAATTTTAGCAGTCCGATGGATAAATCCAGTGGTTCTAAAAAGATCCATCACTCCACTTGCCAATGGTACGGAAAGAAGCACCTTGGAAATTGACTGAAGGGGATGAGGAAATTCTTTAGGTGTGGAAGAGACAGACACCTGGTTATTAACTGTCGGAAAGAAAAACCTAACACTGTGTTAGTAGAGAGGAACACTTCTATCACAATCCCCTCCCACCAAAGATTCCCCTCCTGAGCTGGCAATGGTGGAAGGGAGATAATGACCTACGAGTCCCACCTCCAGTAGTAACTGAAGTGGTGACTATCACCAAGGGTATGAGTTTTTCACAAATATGGTAGGCATTACCCTTTTATTAATTTATAATTTGGAAATAGGATGAGTCAAAACCAAATATAAGAAAAGGAACTGGTATAGAAATATCCCAAAACCAATCTCATATTCATTCATTTTACAATAGTGAAACAAAACTCTATGTAAAGAAAAGCTCCAAGTACTATACCAAAAAGTAAATAAAAACAACAACATCAAATAGAAGCAACTCCCCCTGCCTGACTAGTAAGGTCCCGAACAGTCCCTGTAGTCCACCTGAAAAACTGAAATCAAACGTAGGGTGAGCATACAAGTATACTCAGTAGGGAAACCTAAAACTCTCGTGCACAAGTGGGTTGACATCCTAAAGCCTCTGAGAAAACAGAATAACCAAAACCTAGCACGGAATCTATCCACCCAGCCTCACCAGTCACACTCACCAAGTAACACAAGTCAATAGAGTATAATAGTAATGTTATCAATGTATGGGTACCCCGCACCACCTTCCCATTGGTTATTGAAGACATACTATGCATCGAACCGATCCCTCCATTCTCACTATAGTCCCACTGCCTCATCCCGCCTGCACACACCTGGGCCACATCCTCAAGCAGTCCCACTGCCAAACCCCGCCCACAAACACCTAGGCCAAAAAACTCACATGTAACCACGCTAGAAAACACCTAGGCCAGAACAACCACCATCACGCTTGAAGACACATGGGCTAGTAGATCCACTGCAATGCCCGAACACACTTGGGCCTCATCCTGAAGACACTTGGGAAAGCACCTGCCCGCACACACCTGGGCCAAAACCACCACACTACCCCTCCTAAATGTTCTTGGGCTAATAATGGACTTCAAGCCATCACATCCTACCCAAAGATACTTGGGATATGCAGGAAAGGTAGCAGAAAGGAGTTAATAACCAGCCACTAATAGAAGTTTTAGAAAAAACACCCTCCACCATGAAATGGGGGTGTTCGGCACTAAGTGCACAACTTGGGTGGGTTGAGACAAAAAACAAATATATATATATATATGTATACCAAACACACAACCCAACCTATGGATTCTAAACAGAGAAATTGAGCATGTGTCTCGGCACTGCTATGTCGAAGCATACAGACAACAAACAACCCCAACCCCATTTATGTTTTCATGTTCAACAACTTTAGTTGTCAATTATTTTCACTATTGGGAAACTATAAACAACCAATCCAAATCTATTGTTCATAAAAAATATCCCTGCCAACCACAACAATGTTTAGGGAAAACAAAATCAATAACATACCAACTCCTTAGCAATTTTATTACCATATCCATATTTAATTCATTTCCATCACAAAACCCCACCGATCATTTATTCCCATGTTCCACATATAAATTTGTTTTTCCACACTCCACATTTCCATTACTTTTCCCCCGTATATAATCCACTACAAACCACTTCAATAATAATCACCAACCATAATTGCAGCCCCACTGCCAAACATCATATCATAGAAAAACTCATAAATTACCAATTCACACCTCCAATAACAAAACAAACCCAACACCAACATGTTCATTATTTTGTTTTGTTAAACCGGGTTGTTCAGACAATGGTTCCGAGTATTTAATCAGCCAACTTTACGTGATTAACAAATTTCCACATTCAATAAAATTTTCATTCATAAGAAAATCCAGAAGGAGAGGGAAATATTTAATTGCATATGCAAAGGCCCCCAATGACCTTGATTTTCATTAGGTTTCTCATTCAATTCAGAACATAATAACACAGGATATAAATAAGGTAACTGCATTCAAAAACATCCCATCCCCATTATATAAGCCAGTTATTATCTTTATTAAATAGGTTAAAATGATTTTCACATAAAAAAGGACACCCACCCCGCATGATGCACAATATAGAGAGACGAATGTGAGATCCCTACCTCAACTGGTTCTGATGTCCTTCTATGAACACGACCCGCACGATCACAAGGATTCTCCCAGAATGGATGCACCCACAAAGGACGTCATGGCACCACCAAATCAACAAGACAAGAAACTCCCTCAATATGGATATCACATTACGTAGCATGGAAGGAAAATGGGAGAAGTAAGATTGGAAAGAGAATACAAGAACCGAGGTTTAACATACCTTTTTAGAGTTGTTTGTCAAACACCGTCGTTCCCGTCAATTATTAGTAGTCTCCTCAGTTGGAAACTATGGAGGGGAAGCCGATGAAGAGGGAACGGAATAGGGTGTACGATGTTCTCCTCGTTGACACGATCCCGCCGTCACTGACAGATCGACGATCGGAGTCCAGATGAAGAAGTTATGAGGAAAGCTTCTAGGTCATCCGGGAGCATCGTCGTGCGTAGAAGAAGAGAGGTCCATAAATAACACATGCTCCTCTATTATATAGTAAAATAAAAGGTAAAATGGTACACAACGTGTATTAATGAATACACAACGTGACCGTACAACTGTTACACTGTTTGACTGGTCAACACGCGACACATCACACAGTTTCCATGTGTTTAATGATAATAATAACTTCAGTTAATAATATGTGTTTTATTGACCCGAGACATGAGTCATTAAAAGGTATTCATCATTGATCTTAAATGACCTTCATAAATTTATGGTTATGCTATCACTGACGGTTCATCAATCCGATACTATATGAGGGAGATATGTTGGATACAAGATCCTATAATAATAATGATATTATTATTATTGGGCGTTTCATGGACCCGAGCCACAAACAATAATTTAATATCCAACATTATACTTGAATCGATCATATTAATTATAGGATCACATCTCCACTGACGAGAATCCAATCAGACGTCGCACGCGGGAGTTATGACTGGATGAAGATTTAATAATAATATTAAATCTATTAATTCACAAGCATTTTGGGTACCTGATCCGAAAACCCGAAAGAGACATCGAATATTGGACTCATAAATTCCATCTCGTAGTAAGGGTCACACTGCCGCTGACGGTTCTTGAATCCGAGGTCGCACGAAGAAGTTGCGGACGAATAGGTGTTTTATCATCAAAATTAATAATAACAATATTTTTTTATTATTATTAATCAATTATTAATTTATTTTTCATAACTCCAAAAGAAACCACAATTTAGAGTCTTCTTGGGAATTATAATTAAACACAAATTCCTCCTTTTTCATTTATTTGTCTTCTAATTTTATTTCTCTTATTCTTTTTTTGTTTCTCTATCCAATCTACTTTCTTCTCAAACTTCCATCACCCCCCAAATAAAAGTGGCGCATACTTTGATTTGAATCCGTTAATTCAATTATTTTAAAGTTTTTGTTATTATTTTCATTATTATTCTATCACTTTGTAATCTCTCTACAATCTCACTTCAATGTCATTATTATGAAAATTAATATTAATAACACCCATCATTAATGTTCCAATTTAATCCCATTAAATTAGATTACCATAATTATTCTCATATTAAACTAAAACCATTCCATACGATTCAAAACCATTTCATTTAATTGAATTAATTGAAAAAACAAAATTAATATAACTTACATATTCAACCCCTTTTTGATAAATTTAATTTCATTAACCTCTCACACATAGTATTACACCATCATGGTTATTTATTTATTTTTCAATAATAATAACAATTCATAAACTTATTTTATTAACTCATCAATGTTTTTTTTAATAATGGTAATATTTACGATCATCGCATTGACCACGTTAAACCACCCCGCTGGATATCTGAATTAGAATATACAACATCAATGTTGCATAACATCTATTAATTTAATTATTTAATTCTATTAATTTTTATTTCACACTGATTAAATTGAAAGCACATTTATTAAATTATAACCATTAAATTTAATAAACCCAATATGTTTTTACGCTACCGTTATTATTATCATTTAACATAATAATAATAATGAACTCACCTTTGATTTTATTAACACACCACCATGCTTCCACTCTGCATCTTCATTTATTTGTTTGCAATAAATACCATGAATCATTTCATTAATTTCTCATTATTATTAATATTATGAATAATATTAATAACATAGCACCCATTATTATTATTCAAATTTAATTTAAAAAATTACTCAATAAATAATAAACTGCATGTTTTATTTATCAATGTCTAATGGGTCACACACCTTCCCACTTCACATAATTAATAATAATAATAATAACACCCATTAAATCATTTAATCATGATTATTTTCTTTTTAGTTTAATTAATCACACTATTTTTGTCATCATCATTTTTATTTAACATATATATATATATATTAACATTATCATCAGTATTAAAAATTATCATTATAACACGCATCGTGTTGACCACATCGATTTCAACAAATGAATGGACTGGAGGGGTCCGAGCCATTACAACAGATACCTCTCAAAACATTCTTGTCCTTAAGAATTAAAAAGAATCCCAGAAGAAAGAATGGATCCAAACAATCACCCTGCAAGATACCTCTCAGGGCTCTCCTCATAACAGAAATCAACCGACAACCCTAATTATATGACTTAGGAATTCCTTCTCCCATATCGAGATATTATCCTCTTTAGGTGACACTGACTCGCCTGCATGGGTTTAATTGCATCCACATTAATGTGTCTCGATTAGGAATTACGTCTTCCAACTTCCATACATTAGGATTTTCCAAACTTACACTACCTCCAACAACATACAAAAAAATAATAAATTTCCCGAACACATCGATTGAGGAATTACTTCTCCCATGTTGAGATATTATCTGCTTTAGGCGGAACTGACTCACCTGCATGGGTTTAATCGCATCCACATTAATGCATCTAGATTATGGATCAGGTCCTTCTCTCCCCACATGTTAGGACACTTCCCACACATTTAAAGGAAAGAAGGAAACAACTTAGCATTATAGAGTAATGAAAAACAAGGTCCAGGCCCAAATCAAGGGTGAGAATGAGGTTCAACAAAGGAGTGTGATGGTCGTGTATTTAAACAAAACATAAAGGATAGCATTTAAGTAAAACCAGAAACAACTCTCTCGATCTCTGGCTTTGCTAGGGTTTCTGCTTCTGTTGTGTTCAACTGTCTGCATCCTACTACCCTACCACTCTGTTGACGTCCATGTGCCATATTTGTACGGTAAACAAAGAACACCTAAGCCCAAGTATCAAGGAAATTTTCTCAAGGTTTCATTTTATCATTTTTATTTCAATTTTATTCCCAAAAAACCCTAATCGAGTAAAACAGAATCATGATGATGCATGTAGCTTCCATAGGGTCTCTACCCCGCAATCAATGTAGTCTCACATGGTCATTCGGTAGGCTTAGAGTCCTTTCATCGGATCACGGGGGGGGGGGGGGGGGGGGGGGGGCTAAAATCCCATGTCCTAGCCAGACTTCCCTGGCCTATGTCACACACCAAGATAAACCAACATAGTTTCCCTACTGTCCCATGCAATCCTCACTATTCCTAACTCCAGAATCCATCCTATCTCTCAAACATCACCTCTGATTACTTTCTTTCATGACCCTATCCCACCAAAGATGCCCCTCCTGAGATGGTAATGGTGGAAGGGAGATAATGACCCCCGATTCCCGCCTCCAGTAGGCCCTAGAGTGGAGACTAGCCGCAAGGGCATGAGTTTTTCACAAATATGGGAGGCATTACCCATATTATTAATTTAAGATTGGGAAATAGGATGATTCAAACACCAATAAGAAGAAAAGGAACAAGTATAGAAATACCCCAAAAACCAATCCCATATTCATGATTTATACAATAGTGATACAAAACTACAAGTATAGAAAATATCCAAGTACTGTACCAAAAATTAAAGAAAAACAACAAAAGAAAACAAAAGTAACTACCCCTGCCTGACTAGTAAGGTCCCTCACATTCCCTATAGTCTACCTGAAAACCTGAAATCAAACTTAGGGTGAGCATACATGTATACTCAGTATGGAAACCTTAAGCTCTCATGCACAAGTGGGGAGACATCCTAATGCCCCATGAGAAAACAGAAGAACCAAAACCTAGCAAGGAATCTATCCACCCAGCCTCACAAGTCAAACTCACCTTGTAACACAAGTCAATATAGTATAATAGTAATGTTATAAAAGTATGGGTACCCCTCACCACCATTCCACTGGTTATTGAAGACATCCTATGCATCAAACCAATCCTTCCATTCTCACCGTGGTCCCACTGCCTCATCCCGACTGCACACACCTAGGCCACATCCTTATACAATCCCACTGCCAAACCCCACCCACAAACACCTAGGCCAAAAAAATCACATTTAACCACGCCAGCAAACACCTAGGCCAGAACAACCATTGTCACGCCCGAAGACACCTAGGAAGGAAGATCTACTGCCACGCCTGAAGACACCTGGGCCTCATCCTTATGACACTTGGGAAACCACCTGCCCGCACACACCTTGTCCATAACCACCACACTACCCCACCCGAAGGTTCTTGGGCTAATAATGGACTTTAGTCCATCACATCCTGCCCGATGATACTTGGTCTTTCCAGGAAATGGATCATAAAGGAGCTAATAACCATCCACTAATAGAAGTGTTGGGAAAAATACCCTCCCCCATGAAATGGGGTTGTTTGGAACTAAGTGCTAAACATGGGTGGGGTGCGACAAAACACAAAGCTACAGATATATATATGTATACCAAACACACATCCCAACCTATGGCTTCTAAACAGAGAAACTGAGCATGTGCCTCAACACTACTATGTCGAAGCATGCATACAATAAACAACCCCAACCCCATTTATGTTTTCATGTTCAACAGCTTTAGTTTTCAATTCATTTAACTATTGGGAAACTATCAAAAACCAAACCAAATAGTGTGTTCATAAAACATATCCCTTCCCACCACAACAAACGTTAGGGAAAACATAAGCAATGACACACCAACTCCTTAATAATTTGTTTAGCATATTTATCTCTAATTCATTTCCATCACAAAACACCACCGTTCATTTATTCCCAAGTTCCACATATAAATTCATTTTCCCACACTCCACATTTCCATTACTTTTACCATGTATATAATCCACTAGTAACCATGTTAATAATATTCACCAACCATCATTGCAGCCCCGCTGCCAAACATCATATCACACAAAAACCCTGAAATTACCACATCACACATCCCAAAACAAAGCCAACCCAACACCAACATGTTCATTATTCTGTTTTGTTGAATCGGGGTGTTCACACAAGGGTTAAAAGTATTTAATCATCCAAAATTACATGATTAACCAATTTCTGCATTAAATAAAATTTTCATCACTAAGAAAATCCAGAAGGAGAGGGAAACATTTAATTGTGTAAGCAAAGGCCCCAAACGACCATGATTTTTAGTAGGCTGCTCATTCAATTCACAACATAATATCACATGATATAAAAAATGTAACTGTATTAAAAAAAATACCATCCCCATTATATAATATAGTCATTATGTTTATTAAACTAGTTCAAATTTTTTTCACAAAAACAAGAGGACACCCACCCCGCATGATGCACAATCTAGAGAGACGAAAGTAATATCCCTACCTCAACAGGTTCTGATGTCTTTATACGAACATGACCACCATGATAACAAGGATTCTCCCAAAATGAATGCACCCACCAAGGATTTCGTGGCACCACAAAATAAACAACCTAAGAAACTCCCTCAACACGGAGATCACACGCCATAGCATGGAAGGAAAATGGGAGAAGTAGGATCAGAAATAGAATACAAGAATAGAGGTTTAACATACCTTTTTAGAGTCATTTGTCAAAGAACGTCATTCCTGTCAATTATCAGCAATATACTCAGCTAAAAACTATAGAGGGGAAGTCAAAGAAGAGGGAACAGAAGATAGTGTATGATGTTCTCCTCGCTGACACGATCTTCCAGTCACTGACGGATTGACGATCGGAGTCCGGATGAAGAAGTTTGGAGGAAGGCTTCTAGGTCATCCAGGAGCATCACCTTGTGGAGAAGAAGAGAGGTCCATAAAAAACACGTGCTCCTCTCTTATATAGTCAATTAAAAGGTAAAATGGTATGCAGTGTGTATTAATGAATACACAACGTGACCATAAAATTGTTATGTTGTTTGACTAGTCAACACATGACACATCATGCAGTTTCCATTCGTTTAATGATAATAATAAATTCAATTAATAATAGGTGTTTATTGACCATAGACATGATTCCTAAAAAGGTATTCATCATTGTTCTTAAAATGACCATCATAAATTCAGGGTTACGCTGTCACTGACTGTTCGTCAATTCGATACCGTATGGGGGAGAAACGTTGGATACAATATCCCGTAATAAAAATGATATTATTATTATTGGGTGTTTCATGGACCTGAGCCACAAACCATAATATAATATCTAACATTAGGCATGAATCGATCATATTAATAGTAGGATCACATCGCCACTGAATAGAATCCAATCAGACATCACACGCTGGAGTTATGACGGGTTGAAGATTTAATAATAATATTAAATCTATTAATTCACAAACGTTTTAGGTACCCGATCTAAAAACCCGAAAAATACATCCATTATTTGACTCATAATTTCCATCCCGTAGTCAGGTCACACTACCGCTGACTGTTCGTGAATCCAAGGATGCACGAAGATGTTGCAGACAAATAGGTGTTTTATCATCAAAATTAATAATAATAATATTTTATTATTATTATTAATCAATAATTTATTTATTTTTCATAAATCCAAAATCAATCACAATTTAGAGTCTTCTTGGGTGCTAGAATGAAACAAAAATTCCACCCTTTTCATTTATTTGTCTTTTAATTTTATTTCTCTTATTTTGTTTTTGTTTCCCTCTCTAATCTCCATTCTTCTCCAAGTTCCATCATGCCCCAAACAAAAGTGGCGCATCATTTGAATTGACTCCATTAATTCAATATTTTTATGGTTTTTATTATTATTTTCTTTATTATTACATCACTTTGTAATCTCTCTCCAATCTCACTTGAATGTCATTATTAATAAAATTAATATTAATAGCACCCATCATTAATGTTCCAATTTAATCCCATTAAATTAGATTACCATAATTATTCACATATTAAACAAAAACCATTCCATGAGACTCAAAACCATTTCATTTAATTGAATTAAATGAAAAAACAAAATTAGTATATAACTTAAATTTCAACCCCTTTTTAATACATTTAATTTCATTAACTTGTCACACATATTTTTACGCCATCATTGTTATTTATTGTTTTTTCAATAATAATAATAAATCATCAACTTATTTTATTAACTCATCACCGTTATTATTTTTTTAATAATGATAATATTTACACTCATATCATTGACCACATTAAACCACCACATTGGATATCTGAATCTAACCATCCCACGTCAATGTTTCATAGCATCTGTCAATTTAATTATTTAATTCTATTTATTTTTATTTCACACTGATTAAATTGAAACCACTTTTATTAAATTAAAACCATTCAATTTAATAAACCCAACATATTTTAACGCCACTATTATTATTATTATTTAACATAATAATAATAACGAACTCACCTTTAATTTTATTAACGCACCACCATGCTTCTACTGTGCATCTTCATTTATTTTTTTTTCAATAAATACAATGACACAATTATTTAATTTCTCATTATTATAAATATTATGAATAATATTAATAACATAAAACCCATTATTATTATTCAAATTTAATTTCAAAAATTACTCAATTAATAATAAACCACATGTTTCATTTGTCAACGTCTAATGGGTCACACACCTTCCCACTTCACATCATTAATAATAATAACAAGCATTAAATCAGTTTATCATGATTATTTTCTTTTTAGGATAATTAATCGCACAATTTATGTCACCATAATTATTATTTAACACACACACATATATATATATTATGTTATCATCAGTATTAAAAATTATCATTATAATGTGTGTCGTGTTGACCTCATCGATTTCAACAAAGGAATGGACTGGAGGGTTCTGGGCCATTACAACTCGACTCAACCCTCAACGCATTTTTCATTACTTCAATTGCAATAAACCAGGGAACTTTTCAAATTCATTCCCTAAGACAAGGGTTTTCGGAGGCAACCAACAACCTCTACGACAATAAGGGAGATCTTTTTCCATTTCTACCATCGATGTGAACTCTGACCATGAAGTGGTGATAGGTACACTTCTTATTCATTCAATAATAAAAAAGTTACTTTTAGATTCTGGTTCTACACATTATTTTATATCCCAAATGTTTAGTAGAACAATCCCATCACCACCACAAATCAAGGAAGTAAAGGTGTCGATGAGTACGGAAAATGGGGTAATCATTGCATCACATAAATATAACTCCTCCCCTATCATAATCTATGGGCTAATCTTCTTGGAAAACCTTATCATACTCCATCTAGTGGAATTTGATGCAATTATCATCATGGATTATCTTTCCTTATATAATTCCAACCAAAATTTCTATGAGAGGGAAAGCATCCTTCATTTGGAGAATCACCCTCCGATTCTATACAAGTGCAAGGTGGAAGATTAATATTCTTTAGATCCATAATCTCAAGAATGAATATTATTGCCCTATGAGTATGTGTATATGGATCAGATGATTGAGTCTAAGGAGGAATCCATCCTTGAAGACATGTCATATTGAGGGAATTCACTGATGTGTTTCTTGAGGAAGTTCCTGGTCTTTATTGTAGAATAGAAGTTGAATTCTCAATTGATCATATACATGGGGTGTTTCAAATAACCAAGACTCTGTATAGAGTGGTTGTTGTGGATATTGAGGAGCTGAAAAAAAACTACAAGAGAATTTGGATAAGGGTTAATACACCCAAGTGCTTCCCCATGGGGTGAACCGGTCCTCTTCATCATTAAGAAGGATGGGTCAATGCACCTTTGCATCGATTATTGTGAGATTAACAAAATCACGATAAAGAACAAGTATCCTCTTCAATGAATTTATGACTTGTTCGATCGGCTACTTAGTGCACAATACTTCCTCATGAAATAATTGTGGTCAAGATATTATCAAGTATGGGGGAAGAAGGAAGATATCCCTAAGGCTTCTTTTCGAACAAGATAATTGCACTATGAATTCATAGTAATGGCTTTCAAACTCACTAATGCTCCAACAGTATTCATGGACATGATAAATAGGGTCTTTAGAGATTACCTTGAAAAATTTTTGGTAGTCTTTATTGATGATACTCGAATATAATCCAAATCTAAGGAGGATAATGAAGTGCATCTCAGAACTATACTAGAATCCTTGTGGAAGGATAAGATCTATGAAAAGTATAGGAAGTTTGATTTCTAGTTAAAGGAGGTCTCATTCATGGGCCATATCATCACAAGCAATGGGATATATATGGATCCCTCCAAAATAGCTGTAATATAGTGATGGATGAGGCCAACATCTGAAATGGATATCCATTGAATTTTGGGGTTAGCTCGATATTATCGATGATTTGTGAGAAATTTATCATGATTGTCCAACCCTCTTACAAAGCTATCTCAAAATTGAGTAAAGTTTTCTTAGAGTGATGAATGTTAATAAAGCTTAATGGAGTCAAAAAGGAGGCCTATCAATGCACCCATGCTCATTTTACCCATAAGTGGAGAAACTTTTGTGGTGTACAGTAATGCTTCCAATAATGGCATGGGATCTGGGTTGATGCAAAATGGAAAAGTCATTGATTACGATTCAAGGAAAATGAAAATTCGTGAGCAGAATTATCCAACAAAAGATCTGGAGTAGGCTACGGTGATCGTCGCTCTAAAAATTGGGTGGCATTATATCTTTGGAGAGAATTGTGAAATATATACAGACCAAAAAAGCCTCAAGTATATATTCACACAGAAAGAGCTGAACATGTTCCAACACAGTTGGTTAGATCTGAACAATGACTATAACTACTCAATCCATTACCTCCCTGGGAAAGTGAAGAAGGAGGTGGATGTTGTATATAGAAAAGACCGAGCAATTCTATAACTTATGATAACTGAGAAGGATCCAATCTTCTTATTTTTGATGATGTTGGATATGGGAATTATAAATATTAGAATATCATAAATCCTCTCACAAATTATTGCTAAACCATATCTTTTGGAAAGGATAGAGGATGCTTAAAAGGATGATGTGGGAATTCATAATAAACTGGAAGCTATCAGAAAAGGGAAATATTAAGAGTTCAATGCTAATGATGAAGGAATTTTGAGATTTTGGATAAGAATATGTGTTCCATCATGTTCAGAGATGAAGAAGGAACTTTCTGATGATGCACATAGTTCAAATTTCTCTATTCACCCAGGAACCACAAAGATGTATTGAGATCTCTAAGAGAATTATTGGTGGGATAATATGAAAAAGGAGATCACTGAATTTAAATCAAAGTGCCTAGTGTGTTAGAAAGTGAAGTTTGAAAGACATAAGTCGAAGGGGATGATCCAGCCATTACCCATACCATCATGGAAATGGGAGAACATCACCATGGAAATTGTCACCAGACATCTGAAGACATCCAACGGCAATAATGAAATCTGGGTTGTTGTGGATCGTCTTAAAAATTCTTCACACTTTATTGCAATTCATGAGGATTTACCATTGGATCAACTAGAATGTATATATATATATATCAGGGAAGTGGTATGGTTTCATGGAGTAACACTATCTACTGTATCCGATCGAGATCCAAGATGCACCTAAATGATTTGGAAGAGTCTTCAACATGCTCTGTATACTTCGATGAACATCAGTACAACTTATCATCCTCAAACTGATGGCCAATCCGATTATACTATCAAAACACATGAGGAAATGTTTAGAGCATGCTCAATGGACTTTAAAGTAGGATAGGATCAACATCTTCCTCTAGTTGATTTATCCTATAATAACAGTTTCCAATTGAGCACCGAAATGGAACCATATGAATCCCTTTAGGGGAAAAGGTTCTTAATACCGATGTGTTGGGATTAAGTCATTGAGAGTAAGCTTCTAGAACAAGAAATGGTCGATGAAATAGTGGAGATGGTGAAAACCATTTAGCAACATATCAAGGTAGCCCAGATTCGAAAGAAGTGATATGAAGATAACTATCAAAGAGTGGTTGTGTTGAAAGTTGGAGACATCGTATTTCTACACATATCTCTGAAGAAGAAGGTCATGATGTCTAGAAATAAATGGAAGTTATGTCTTAGGTTCATTAGCCCCTTCGATTTTCTGGGTCGTGTCGAGGTTGTAGCCTATCGACTAGAACTTCCACCTACCACGGCCAAAGTACATGATGTCTTTCATGTATCCCTCTTAAATAATTACATACCAGACCATTCACATGTACTCTCTTCAGAGGTGGTATAGTTAGAGGATGATCTTTATTACGAGGAGAAAACAATGATGATCTTAGATTGTAGAGAAAAATTTCTACGAAATAAGACAATGCCCCTTGTCAAGGTGTTCGGGAGAAACCACATGTTTGATGAATCGATGTGGGAATCAGAGGAAATGATGAATTAGGGTAACCCACATATGATTTATTGTGGGAAATGAAAATTTCGACGGTGAAATTTCTTAAGGGGTAAGATTGTAATGAACCAACCATTCATTAATGGAAATTCCTCCTAATCTAATTAAATGTCTCATTATGTAAAATGTTTATATAAAATGTGAACGTCATTGGTTTCTTTTTTGAATTTTAAAATACCATTAATAATTGTGACCGTTGCTAATATATAAATTGAATATTAATCACATGATTAGTATAAATATTGGGCTTTAACAAATCCAATATATTTAGAAAAAGGAAGTGGTGGCCTCATCTATTAGACTTTCCCCGTAGGAAGCCCATTTGTTAGAGCTAGGAAAGGAGGCGGCGTCATTAGGCTTCCCTCATGACCAATCCCAAGCCTAGATTCAACATGTTATGCTTGAATGGAATCTTCTATAGGATAAGTAAATGTTTATAGAGATTACCACCCGAGCAATGTGTTCTGAGCCACACCCAAGAATATGTCACCATCGAACACCTTACTCTTCGGTCATATGAGGGTGTTATAAGGGGTTATGTAACAAGACCATAGCACTCTGAGTATGTGAATTATTATTTTTTATATAATAATGAATATACATTCATTTTCTTACTGTTACTTTGTAACTAATTTTTAAAGAAAAAATAGTTTTTTTAGTTAATATTCAACTAAGAAATCTACTTTGATGAAATATTGGATTTTTTAATTAAATAATTTTTTAGTATATTATTATTGTAATTATTAAATTTATTTTTATTAAATATAAACTATCGTATAATTTTATGAATGAAATTTTAATTTTTTATTATGGTTTGAAAGTCTTTTCTGGCAAAACCCATTAATTTTCGATAAATGGATGTTTTTATTTTGAATGTAAAAAAACCACATATTTGGAAAATTATTTATATAAAATGATTATTATTTTTTTAATTAGGACATCTAAATTAACCAATGGTGAATTTTTCATAATTTTCTGAGACAGTTGAATTTTTGGGAAAAAATTAAATAACATTTCAATATATAATGTTTTTTAAGATATAAAAATGACAAAATAGTTATGTAATAAAATTAGATAAATGATATGTTCTACCAATATATTTTTGACATTAAAATAATTTAATTTTTTGTTTTTTATTTATTTTACAAAACTTTAGTGGACCCTCCAAGAGTTATAAAACATTTTCCCTTTTAAAATAAATTTTATTGAGAGTGTAACTCACCTCCCCATAAGAAACCCTATTATTTTAAGATGGTCTGACATTGTCCCTATAAAATATTTTTTACACTACCATTTGGAAAAAAACCATTGGTAAAACCATGGGCTGGTTTGTGTTATTGATTAGTTTAATGTGTGATGACCCAAGCCAAAATAATAAACAATTCCCTCTCCTTTCCTATATAAACCCTACCAAGATCACACATCCTCTTCCCTAAAAGAATTTGTATTTCTCCCATTTTCTACCCTATTATCTCTAGAATCCTCCCATGTTTCCCGAAGATCCAATGAATCCTATCTCAATCCTCTCCCAGGCCTTTGGATCACACATCCAAGTAAGGGATTTCCTCTTTTCTCATTTTTGTCTCAATTTCATTATGTTGTTATATATTTTTAAACACAATTAAAAATTATGGGGTATTATTTTTCACCTCCCCAATTAGGCCCTCTTTATGTTTCAATTACGGGATTCTCCATTCACTCTCATTTAATTCCACCCATGTACAACCATTACCATGTAGAAATTCTGTAAGGAATTTCTCTCTCCTCATTTACATTCAAGCAATTCCTTTGTATTATGAATATAAATTCCCTTAGTTACATTGGGAAATATTTATATATTAACCCCATACTATAAATTTCATGTAAATATGATGAGATTACCCTTTCTCTCCCATGTACCATTTTTTACGAATTTTTATGTCACGCCATTATGCAGCCGAAATTGCACCACAATTTTCCAAGACAAAATCAATTTTTAGTGAATACCATACCCATGTATCTATCAAGGGTATTCACCTTTATTCACATATATATATTGAATGTAACTTTCATGTGTTTATTCTACATTTCATAATCATAAAATAACTTATGATGAAGAATGATTCAATGTTATATGATCCATGTGGAACACTTATGCATGAAATGAAATGTTTGGGAAGGGTGCGCCCTGATAGCACTTCAATGCATTAGGTAAAGTATAGTATCATGATATATAATGTTAAACGAGTGTTTACTAATTCTATTTCAAGTTCAACGAGGGTTTATTCATTCTTCATGTGTAATGAGGGATTACTCAAGCTCTCTGTGCAATGAGCCTTGGCTCAGGCTAATTCCATATTAAATGTTGTTGCCACATCTCCATGTTATGATTATCATGCTTTATCATTAATTTATGTTCATGTTTCTCTATTCATACATTAATATTCCTATTTTCTAACATGTATTGTATTACTCATGTTAATCCATGTTTATTCCCTTACGGTGTTTTATAGGTCACCCTTTTCTTAGGCATGTCCTTTAGTTATCCCATGCAATGCAATTTATGAGGGAATATAGTGGTCATGTAAAGGAATTTTTCAATAAAGATATTGTATTTAATGTTTTATGATGTTATTTAGTGATACTTATCCCCAAAGACACTATACCTCTAGATATTCAATGTTGTATCAGGTGAATTTTATGCAATAAATCATTTTTAAGTGTGTAATAAAGAGAAGGGTTGTTATAGACACCTAGTGTACTCCAGGAGTGTGTTTTTTGAAACATCATAGTGGGGGGATCGATGGATGACTACCCCCTTGAAACCCACTCTATTATCATGGAATTAATATGTACTTCTATACATGGAATTTAGTTTTTTACATATATATGTGTCAAGGGATGTGATGAATTGTGTTTTTTCCACAGACATGCATCCTTGTATATCGTATTGAACTAATTATTTTAGATAAGGAAGGTATACTATGTTATGTATTTATATAAATAATCTATTTATGTGTTTTAACTTATTAAATTATATTACCCAATGTATAATATAAAAATTATGAGAACCAGATGATCTTGAAAATAACTTTTTTTCTATATATGGTGACAGTATACGTGATGATTTCATTGTAAGGTTATACACCTCTTCATTGTCTTAAGAAGGTTTCTTTATAATGCATGACCATAAGTGACATCACCAAGATTACAAATGTTATTAATAATTTCCAAGGACATCAATACATTTGGGTTATGATTTTCCATTTTAAAAAAACAACCACAACTGAAATACCATAAGAAAATGACCTCTATATGATGCATGAATCTATAGTAATAAAAAATTAAAACCATACAAAACAATACCATAACCCATATCAAATTACAATTTAGAAACCAAAAACCATTATCAACGTACATAATTAGAGACAAATCCAATAAAATTCATTGACTCGAATCACATAAACTCCATCTGTCATAATATTCTACAAAGTAAAAATCAACAATACATTATGAAGAATCACGATACATCACTAATGAAATGAGATACATTGAAATTACCAGTGTCTCAATAAAAAATATCAAAAAACACATCAAATCGCCCAAGTAGAGGGTGAGTAATTTAACATCATCAGTTTTCCCCAAATGAATTCCATGCTCATTCTATATTTATAAAACATGTTAATAGATTAATATAAAAAATTATATAAAACACTTTAATTTTTTTTTAAAGATTTTATATCATAGAGAATAATCCAAATATCTATTTCAAAACATTCTATAAATCTATTTCAGAAAACCCATTCCAATCCACATATCAACACATACATGACCAAGTGAAAATTTAATACTCATTGACATTCTATATCTAATCTATTATGTCATAACAAGGAAACCATATACCATTACCCTAATGAAACATGGCTCTTCAATAGTATCACATTTGTTTAAAATAAAAACCAAAACCAATTGGAATGAAACCAATGAAAACTAATTATCCCAAAAAAATTCAACTAAATATTTTTTTTATTGAAAAAAATTTCTTGAAACATTTCTTTATTAATAAAAACTAACATACATATTTAAATCATTATTTTAAAATAATTAAAAATATATAATTAAAAAAAATTACAAAATTCCACAAAACTTCCATAAAAGAGGTTTCTATCAAGATTTACACAATAATTTGAAAATCAATTTATACAAATTCAATCAATTTTAATCCGATCATTAATATTATAACAAGAATAGTCAGGGGTGAATATACCAAGCAAAAAAACTATGGAGAAAACAAATAAATGCATGAATTATTCAATAAAACCATGTATAATATACAAAAAATCTCCTTATCACTCATTCTATAACATCTCTAGAACCAGATATCATTATTATTGGTGAAAACCATCTTAGATTTACCCCCAATAGATTAGATCTATGAATCCATAAGTTGGACGACAATGATGCCTATAAAAAACCAAGGATACTTACCTAGAAAAATGGTCTTCAACACACTAATATATTCCAATAGATCACTCTTAGATCGAAGGGAAGAGTCTTCACATCAATTGGAAAGAGAGAAAAACTAGATAACATGTGCACAGTTTGGAATATTGTGAACTATCTATGAATAAGACCTCTGGTCCAAAATCACGGTTTCTCTTAGATGGTTGCATGGTATGGCAAAACCATGTTCTTACCTAGATCCCACAACCTAAATTTTCATAACATTTTTTTGGTGATTCATGATTTATAATAATTGTTCCAAAATTATTCACCTCTATATATTCCCCCCAAAACATTCCCAAAGACATCCAAAAACTTCCAAACATCACCCAACCAATTTACATACTGAAAATACAAATAGAAATCGACACATAATTGAAACTAAGGGTTCTATATTCTCCCCATTTTTAGGACTTCCTTCCTTCAAATTTATAAATCCATCACTATCTTCAATGAGTTCGATCCATTGATCAACCATTTCATTTTCCATTTCTATGTATCTTCTTAAATCTAGCCATGTTTCAACAAAACTCATACTAGACTGATGATTTTTTCATAAAATAATTTCACATTACTATCTACATTTCACACATGAATATAAACCATCGAGTAATCTCTCTATTGGTCAATGTGATCCCATCAAATCACATGGTCTGTATTAGAATGATACATTTTGAACTGAGATACACTAAATATAGTATGAAACTTACCTAATCATGTTAGAAATGAAAACCAATATCCCACATCATCAACCAATTGCATTATCTCAAAATAACCTATGAATCAAAGATTTAAAATTATCTACTTCTAAATATAATAATTTCCATGCCACTAAGATAATCTCAAGAACACGTGGTCCATCACCTCAAATGACAATAGTCATCGATGAATATGTACATATGATTTCTGAAAACATTGATCCATCTCCGAACTCTATTAGGTGATATGAATCTTCTCCATTGTCTCTTGGAAAAGGATCATCCCAACCTATGAATTATCACCTACTTCTATCTAAAAAATTTGGATAATGACAAAGAATACCCAATACTTCTTAAAAAGGTTCCACATGTATTGAGTACTGATAATAATTTTTATATGAGAACTCCACTAATGGTATGTCCTACTCCCATTATCCACCAACATCCATTAAAGAATCCAGAAGAATGTATCCCAAAGCTTATGTAACTTTTTTTATTTTCCACCCACCTGAGGTTGATATACCATACTATAATTTAACCGAGCCCCAAGGAATTTCAATAAGGATATAAAGAAAAGTGATGTAAACCTCATATCTCAGTACGATCTTATCGAAACCGGTACACAATTCCTCTTTACCACTTCTTATATATAGATATTAGACGAGTCCTCCATCACATGAGATTCCCAAATAGGTAATTAAATTGAATGAATTTGTGATATTCTCCACTACAATCCATATTTAGTCATGTCCTAGAACCATTATTGTTATAAATATCCAAAATACATGGTTATCTGCTCCTATTTCCAAATAGTAATATTCAAAGACTGTTGCATGCCTTATGTCCATTAATGCTATGCCTTAACCTCATTGCAATAGATTCAAAATCAGATAACTTTGTATCTTTAACGATCTCCACCAAATCAGGTAAAAACTAAAGAATGAAGAAAACTACAACACTACCTTGTTCTTCAATTTCATCATTCTTGTCATATAATACAGACATCTACAACCACATATCTGAAGCATCATTTTCTAACTAAGAATATTTCATTATCATAAATCCATATCCCACCAAATTTCCTTAACTATATGTATAAATTAAGTAAAATTCATGAATTTTTAGGTACATCATACATCATTATTGTCTAGGATTCTAATTCCATTGTGAGAAAATGTACTTCATCCTCTAATGATTTGTAGACATAGTAAATTTCTCAGGAAAGAGGTAATGAAGCCAATTCATAAAAAAATGATTATAGTAAGTAACTCCAAATCATGTGATGGGTATGTATTCTCATCCAATAATTATTATTCTAAGACATAAGAAGCCACATGATATCCCTTCATGAGAACACATCCCAACCTAAATCCTAAAGCATCAAAATACACCATGCACGCTTATCATTATTCTTGGAATATCAAAATTATGGATGATATCATGCTAACATTATCTTCTTGAAAATACTTCAAAAATCATTATTTCCATTGAAATGGAATATTTTTCCTTGAAAATGTTTTCATTTGTTAATCTATTCATGAAAAATAATGAATAGTGTGTTGGATATTACCATAAATACCAAAGAAAAGATATATATCAAATAAATTATATTGATGTTTCTATGAGATAATACCTTTTTATAGTTCTTGATACATAAAAATACATATTTCATTGATTAAAATAGAAGGAAACATTCCACTATTATAAAAATGATTATTATTCCAAATTCCTAACACTGGTGTCATGTGTTGCTCATTTTTAGCCATTGTCATTGAATACACCAATCTGTCTTCCACAAACAAGGAAAGAAAAAATTAAAATACCTTGTAAATATCTATTTCATCAATTCCATAAACACTATTCATTCATTCATAGGACCAAAATAAATAAACACATACTCGTAATGGAAATGCGTACTTCTGAAAAAAGAATTCAGAACATCCTCCTTATAAACATACAATTAGTATATCCTAAGTGCAACTCGGTCTTAGAGAACCATTTAGAACTCCTCTATATATTGTATATATCATATATTCATGGATGTGGGAACTTATTCTTTACCATGACCTCTTTAAACTTACGAAAATACAAAGATAGCAGAAAATTTAAATCCTCCATTTTCAAAAAAAAAGACGGGTTCTCCCCCTAACAACATGATAATCTAAATGAACCCTATGATTTAAAAATCCCACAACAAGTCATTAAGTTAACTTAATTATTTTTGCGGCATCTAATATAATTAAAGGAGAATAGTACTAGCCCAGAGTAAAATATGAATCATAAACTCCTACTCACTTTTAAGAGGAATCACAAAGTAGTAATCAGGAAAAAAAATTGAGCACTGATCAAAAACTATTTAAGAAATTATTATATTAATCACATACATTGATTCCAAGTTCATAGCTACAATCTGGTACGAGATAGTTCCAATAGATTATTCCAACAAGAATGTTTAAAATTACTTTACATTTTTTTCTTCTCTAAAGGAATTTTCGACACTATCATGTGTCGCTAAAATAACTGTTCAAATATAATAATAAATGTGATCATTGAACATTGTAAGCCAACCTATACCCAGGACAATATCATAGACATTATTCTCATTAAAATAAATGTTTAGAAATAATTATTTTCTATCAACTGATATAAATCAATATTATCACATAGTCTTTACATTCTCTTTTTCCAATAAGAGTTGAAGTTTCAAAATAGATGACATCAACTCTACATTTAATCCCAGAAGTTCAATAGCATGAAAAGAAAAAAATGAATGGGATACACCCATCTCATGAAAATATTTCATAAGGTTATATTTCAATAGAATCAGACTTATCCCCATAAAATGCCACGATTTGTCTTACATAATAACATTCTCATCTCCATTTAACTTCTTACTTGTTTCACTTTGTTCATTATTTACCTGTTTATATTTCACATGTAGAGGATTCGTGGAATAATTGGAACCACCATAGATAGATCGATTATACTAATGATAGATATTCTATTGAAACTATCTAATCAAAAAATAAAATATCTACAAAACATTATATGTGTCTTGACCACTGAACCATATAGAAAAATTTCAACTTTCCAAAAGGTGTCTGTTCTAGTTTACAATTTTTTATTCTCTATGTGGTGGGTAAAATCTTTTTTAAGGTGATCAAAAGATCCACATTGGAAGAATCTATCACTAATCTTGGGTTTTGGAGGAAGATTAATTGATATATCCTTCTTATTCCAAGTCATTCAACCACTTTCTCAATAGGTGTCCCTCTTCTACTTGTCCACACATTAGAGTTACCACCATATGACATATGTATTAACATGATTCCAGCACCATTACTTCTGGAGATGTCATTTTCATCCACCATCACCTGATTGACCATCTATATATAATCCATTATACGGATCATGAAAATCATTGAGTGAATTTACTACCTCAAACAAAATTCAAAAATATGTACCTTCAAGGATGCACTATAAGCACCATCTATGGAAAAACAGACAAAATTAATAAATTTACCCAATGAAAGTACCACTGAGAAATTTAATGACTTCAAGATAAAAAATATATAATTATATTAATCCTAAATGTGTGTGGATAAAATTTTTTGTGTAAAATTTACCCAAAATACTCTTATGTAATTTTTTGTTCTTATATAGCATGAACTGCTAAATCCCACTAGAAGTATGAAATATCATCGTGTATATACATGTGAAAGTTGACTTCTAGATCAACTTGTGTTCCAAGGAAATCAATGATTTTATACATCATATTTTTTTCCCATATTCCCTCTCTAGTTCTGAATCACCATAGATTATTGGTGGATTTAATTTCTTGGACTAAAAGGTTGGATTCACTCTCCTAAGTTCATCCCTTATTTTCAGTGTACACAAATAATCAAAAGAATGGAAACTATTATGGAGTTTATTTCATTTCACCTGTAAATTAGGTGAAAACTCAATCTTAGTAGTTTCATCCTTTTGGTTTATGATATATCTTACCGATACTATTTTCTATAATAAAAAAAACTCTATAAGTATTCCTATCTAGAAAATTAAACCATGACAATTTTAAATTTTCCGTATAATATATATCATAAAAATTATTTATATAATTCAAAATTTCCAACAATTAACCATTTTTTAAAATTCCACCATGATTTTGAAATTAAATAAACTTTTAATATACCCCAACAACGTCCTTTTCAAAATATCACATTTGAAAATAATTTTTCTATTTTTTTTAAAAATCATCTCTTTTCGAACAAATCAAAAATCATTTCTCAGACTGAAAGATACACACCTATGGGAGATTATTTCTATCAATTCATGTCATGTTCTTATCATTATATAATACTTGGTAAATGAGGTAACACTCCTATAATATTATCAGAATATTGGTGTACCGAACTCTCTAGTAACTTGAGGTTCAACATAAATAAGATTTGTTTTCCTTTTTATGCTCTAAATTTCATGTTTAGGTGATCCCACTCCTTTCTACAATCCATTCTCAAGGAGTAATGAAGAATAATTTTCATCTCCGTGACTAAAAAAACTAATACCCAAGGATCTAAAAAACCTGATCCACCTGTAATTCCCCACCCCTCCTCATTGGCTTGATAAGACAGTAAGATATTACTTAGCCTTAGGTGACATCCTTATGATTTAAAATGCTATAAATAAATTCAAATGGATTCAATATAATTGGGAGATGATTTTTTTCATTGAAAATAAACCGCCACAACTATCATCCCATAACCAAAGATCCAATAAATGATTTATGAGACTATAGTAACCCAAAAAGACAAAAATACCAAGCTATACCATAACCCACATCTGAGTATAATGCAGAAACCATAACCCAATATTAGAGTACAAAGCAGAATAAAAATCTAATAAAACTAAAATACTCCAATGACATAAAATCTATAGCTATCAATATAATAAATGATCGAGCTCCACAATATTACCTAAAGTATCATGAGGCATCACTAAAAAATGAAACACTCTCGTTTAATTATTTCTGGAAAAAAATAATCTGCAAATACACCAATGTTCCCAAGAAGGGGGTCAGTAATGAAGCTCAGTAGGTTTTCACCACATGAATTCCCTACAGAGTCCACTATGGTAGAAAATATTAGTATATTGATATAAAAAAAATTATATAATAAACATAAAATCATTTTTAACAGATTATATCAATTCCATGATTTTTCTCAAAAATAGTTTCAATGGAAAATAACCAAATGAGTCTTTCAAACCATTAAAAAAATCCATTTCGCATAACCACTTCCAATCCAAATATCTCAATATAGATTCCAAGGTGACAGATCCATAATCATTAGTGGTCTCACATCAATCTACCGAGTTATAACAAGGTAATTGGGTACTACTTATCCAATGTCACTCAACCCTTCCACAAGGTCAGTTCAATGAAAATGGACACATTCCATCTATTTATTCGAAAAACATGCCAAAACTATTTTCCCAACCTAATTCAATAAGATATTATATTTATTTAAAACCTTTCCAGAAATTTTTTTTCCATAAATAAAATTAAATAATCCTTTTTAATTCGTAATTTTAAATTCATACAATAAACCACTTTTCACAAAAATTGAACATTTTCACAAAAATATAACTAAAGAAGGTTTCTTCCAAGCATTGTACATAAATTCAATATTAAATTCCAATTAATTAAAAAAATAAACCAACCATTTATGTTTTAATAATTGTATTCGATAGTGAAGCAAACTACCTTGAAAAATATGTTGAAAATGATAAAATTAACAAATTCTCTTTCAAAATAGGGTTGGAACTCAAATTCTTAACTTATATCACATTCCCAAATATAAACACCACTAGATATCATCATGATTAAAAAAATCACATATATATATATCCCCAATTTATAAGGTCAATAAAATTTAAAAGATAGAATAAGATGATATCTATTAATAAGAAGAACGAATATTGACATAACATAAAAGTCATCCTTCAATGCAAAAAGATTTTCCAAATGATTTCTATCAGATCAACATGATGAGTCCCCAAATAAATTACGATGATATGAAACTGAGTTACTTTTGTAATAGAATATATAAAATCCATAAATTGGAAAAACAATGTTAGATCAACAATTTTTGGATCTAACTTTTAACCATGCATGGTTAGGGAACTCGGTTTGGAAAACTGTGTGCTAACCATTCACAAGCCCTCCACCATAAAAGAAAAATTTTTACTAGATAGCCACATGGTTATAGAAAAAACATTAACCTTACCAAGTTCCTACCCAAAGTACACTACCTCCCTATAAAAAATTTTTTGTAGGAGTTTCTAAATATTTATTAACCATTCTCAAACCAAGCGTCTCTAGAAAATCCCAAATGAAACCCAAAGGACCTCTTAACCCATTAAAACGTCACCCAAACATATTAAATACTTAAAATTCATAAACAATGAGATAACTAATTGAAACCATGGGTGTGATAGTGATGATGTGATGAGTGAGGTTCATGTTGTGAGGCCTTTCCTTGGTGTATTCAGGATGGATTATTTTGTAGATAGATTACTCATTACATGTGATGTTGGGGTACAGTAAAAAACTAGTGGGGGAGAAAGAGTGGGGTACCCTTGATATTTTATAAAGAAATATATTCTCTCTTTTATGTGTTACGTGGTGAGAGTTATACCTAGTGAGCCTGAGGACATAATATACCTATTTAGGTGATTATTTATTTTCACAATTTTTCATTTTGATTTACCATGGTTTCATTGTATTTTCCATGAGAGGAAAAAAAGGATCCTAATTAGTATACAGTTATTCTCACCAAAAATATATATAAACAATTTATTAGGGTGCATATAGTAGGTCAGAGATCGAGATTTATATTACTAGCTCACGGTTTTGTAGGATTTTTTTATGTTTTGTGGTTACTATTATTTTTAAATTTTTGTCAATTTTGTAGTTTTTATAGAATTGTATGAAATTTAATTTATGGTCATGGGATATATCTATATATATATATATATCAGAATAGGTTTTTATTTATGTATCCTTATTGATTACTTCTTTTTCATTCTCTCTAAGAGGGTTATGCCTCTCACATGTACGCTTATTATAGCCTCAGTGCCAGTTTCTAACCGGGGGCCTATTAGATGTGGTTATCTATCAGTCACCATCTCTCATTTCTCATTTCCATCCTAGGAGGGGTACTCATTAGAGGTATGGGTTGTAAAGACCCATAAATTTCAAGGAATTTTATTTCTAATATTCTTTGTAATTTTGCAAGAATGCAATTTCTGACGGCACCTGATTCTGAAACCCGGTGTGCCCGGAATAATTGCTTAAGGGGACATTTATCGCAAGTAGGTTTTCACTATCGTTTGAATCGATGCTCAGAATTGAAATCTGAGGGCACCGATGAAACCAAAGAACCGGTAATTGCTTAAGGGGACATTTATCGCAGTTTCTTTTTTTAAGCGGGTTGAGAATTAATAACTGGAACATTAGTTTACAATAAATAAAATTATTAGAAAAATTTTATTTATATATATTGTGGTTATATCCAACATGGGGGAGTTAGGGGAGGGACCCACAACCACATAACTACCCATGTGTGGATATTTGTTAGGTGGGGCCCACACGATCCACAACCTATCACATTCTCCTAAAATACATAAACCCCCTTAATTAATTTATTAAATACTCTTTAATTGTGTAACCCTTCCACTTCCTCTCTCTCTATCCCTCTTTAATTCTTTCCAACAGACCTTAATTAATAAATTGAACAACTTTAATTAATTAATTAAGTGTTTTGAATTTTGATATTTAAATTGATTGTGTTAAAAAAATAGTATCATTATTCTATTATTTTACATTAGCACATGTTGGGTTGGGAGAAATTGGAGATATCTCTTGTCTAAAAGAAGAAGTAATTTCCTCTTTCGTTGAAGAACATCATCCTCCCGCGAATAATGACACCTCTTCAATGAAAAACATCGACTCCACAAAGAGCAACGAAGTTCCTTCACTTATCCTCTCCATAACTACCATGCAGATGCCGCTTCCTCCTTGGAAGCACACCAAAGTCATCTACAAATATTTTCCCCACGACTCCGTCATCCGCGACACTCGACGTGCAACTTCAATTGTCGAGGTAGGGGATATGTTCAATTTTAATGGATTAAAATTGTGCCTCGATTTTTCGTTGTATAACATGATTTTCTCGGCCTATTGTTATCACTTAACTTAGAGGGAGTGGGATGAATGAACATGGCCCAACGACCCTCCATTTGATCTTGATTAATTAAATGGGATCAGCGATCGGATGTGGAACACAGAAGAGACCGACACCGTAAGGGTCGTCGTTGTGCATGCATAGAAAAGTCGAGGCCAAGTGGGCCGTGACCGAGGAAGCATAATGTCGTCGCGCCATACCGGGGATGAGGAGCCGCAACCAGTATAAGCCACAGTGGTGAAAGAGGGAACTGTCACGCCGGCTATGCAGTAGGAAACGTGGCCCGCTTTGCGTGCTGCTTCAGTGAAAGGACCGGCCGGCCCGTCGGCCGGCTGACCGGAGTAACGCCGCGGAGCCAGGAGGGCGCCTCACTGGAGAATCGGTGGCCTTCATGGTGGGCCGCTTGTGCCAGAAGGTTGGTTGGCTCCAGTCAGCCTGTTAGGGAGGGCGACACTTCCGGTTCGGGCAGCCAAGGGGTCGCGCCCCCCTCGAACCGCTCGGCCTCCGGGCCGAGCTGCATAGCTAGCTGGTCGATCTAGCGGGGCAGTGCCCATTCGGGGCACACCCTGCCAGGCCACGCCTAGCTGTACCGGACCATGCCGGGCAAGGCCGTGCCGCACCCTGTTGGGCCGGGCCGCACCCCGCCAGGCCGGGCCGTGTCCCCTCGGACCGGGTCGTGCCCATTTGGGCCGGGACGAACCCCTTCGGGATAGGCCACGTCCCCTTGGGCTAGGCCGCATGTTTCTTCGGGCTGGTTTGAAACCTCTGCTAAGTCGGACATGCCAAAACAGGGTTAACCCAACCTGTCACCCCCTAGGGTTGACAGGCCAGGCCCGTATTCATTGAAAAGTGAATAATTCAAAGACCGCGCATCCGATCGATGCGCCGTCTGCGGCACTGAGACTATATCGATGAGGATGTATTTTTGCGATACTCTATGTCAGTTTTGAGAATCATTGGAAAACGACTGGGTTTGGACGAGCATATTTCCAACCGAGCCCCTGGAATGAAAAAACCAATATCTCTCAGACTGGGTGTCCAATCGACGCGTCATCTGTCACGTTGGGTTCCTTTTTACTATACAGATCTTTGGGATATATGAACTGAGGAGTTCGTTATAGTTGACGTATCGAATCCTTTACTCGAGGGGCGAACCCTCTCGGAATTGAGTACGTTGTGTGTGGGAATCGAAGAGCTGGATGTGATTGTGATGACTACCGTGCTGGGATCCCCCTTGGGTTCGATGATGAAGAAGACTTTACTTGGATCCTACATGGGTTCGGCAGCAAGGATGACTGTACTTGGATCCTCCATGGGTTTAGAATCGAGGATGAATGTACTTGGATCTTACATGGGTTTGGCAGCAATGGTTACTGTACTTGGATCCTACGTGGGTTCGGCAGTGACGACTTTTGTACTAGGATCCTACGCGGGTTTAGTAGAGGAGATGATTTAGAGGATACATCTAATCATTTCCACCACACTTCATTAGTATTATACGTGTGTGAGCAAAGTCTTTTCTTACAATAATTATCATTGATGTGATTGACTTATTTCATGTGTGGACTGGGTTGTTCTTGGGCTCGAGACATGGAGCCAAACTGTGATTGCTGACTTAGGTATATGTATGGGAATATACCTAAGTAGAGTTTTTTTATACTTCGTGATAGTATCTTTTCTTTGTGTTTTATCCTTCGTGGATTCTAGGAGACGTTCAGGGTTCTTGGGGTCTCTACTGAGTATTGTATACTCACCCCTGCACTGGCTATGCCCGCACTACTTTGTGTTGGATGCAGACAACATACAACATTGATCGAGGTAGAGACTTGTAGAGCTGGATGGTACCCAGAGGTGGACCACTTGGTGGGACATACACTGGGCGGACGGCTGGACCCGAGGAGCTGAGGAGACCATCTGTACCCACCCTTTTGATGGGATATCTGGAGGACGACTCAGTGGTCTCGTCTTTACTTACTAATATTGTACTTTATTTTCAGTTGTATTGTACATTCAGTTGGGTATGTATACTGGTCCATTTACTTTTCAGCGCTTAATTTTGTACTCAGTTTTACTTAGTTCTTATTTTACTTGTGTACTATGTTGTGTTTGTTTACATTTATAAAGGCAATTCCTTCCCTTTTATCAGGATTTATGCATTTGGTGCTAGTCGGCAACCCCTGGCCTATGGAAGGCGGGCTAGGGATAGTCACGACATGGGCCCCGAGAATGGGTCATGAAAAATTGGTATCAGAGGAGTCAGTTCTACCATAGAACTCCGGACTCTACTAATTATTTCTTTGTGAAGAAATAGTGTTAAGAGTATTGAGTGTTGGTGTGATGGCCAACGTATCCATACATCAGGACCCAGATTTCTGATTTTCGACTCACTGCTCAAAAACACTGATTGCATGTGTGTTTAAAGAGTCTTCTTTGTGATTACTTTGTGTCAGCTCACTAGGTATACTGTTTGACTGTGGTGCACCTGTTTCTTTTCAGGATGACCCCAAGAAGGCAGCCATCTAGGGTTTCTAGTTATGTGCGAGATAGCATCCCATCAAGCGATGAGGCCTCAGTGCAGGGCCCCATTACAGCGGAGGCACCATTGGTACCATTACCTGTTGAACCACCGATGCCACTAGCCCCAGCAGTAAATATTGCATGCCACCTGAGTGCGTTGCATGATTTTCAGCGACAGAGGCCACCCAGGATCTACTAAGAGACGGAACCTTAGGCACCGGAGGATTGGATGGAGGCTATCATTAGAGTCATCAGATTGGTAGGGACACCAGCATATCTTATGGTGATCTTTGTTGCGAGTCTACTGCATGCTGCAGCAGGTAGATGGTGGAGCCTAATGCTCCAGTCACATGACGAGGCATTACTACATTGGACGGACTTCGAGAGACTTTTCTGCTCGGAGTTTGTTCTAGACACCCTACGTGCGGTGTGCATCCATGAAGTTACTACAACTATAATAGGGTAGCATGACAGTATCCCACTACTCAGTGAGATTTACCGACCTCTCGCGTTACTCCAATGACATGGTACGAGAACATTTCTTCCAGGCTCAGACCTTAGAGAAGGGACTGAGGCATGAGATTAGGGATTCTATGGTCTCCCTCAGCATTCCAACATAGTAAGGAGTACTGGAGTGAGCCTTTCTGGTGGAGATCTTTTTTGCCGAGACGAGGCCAGCAATGAGACCCACCGCAGGGCGACATGTAGCAGAGTCTTTTGCAACCGGCAGTAGACAGATTTCGCATAGGTCCAAGCGGACCAGGCCATCAGGTGGGCGACCTCAGGATAATGGTTCGGATTTGTGGGTCACACGAAGCCGAGCCATCCATACGAGGGGAATGCAGTTATATTCATGCGGTATATAGGGCCACATGGCTCGTGACTTCCCGACCTTCCACGCAGACGAGAAGATGATAGTAGAGGGACCTCCCAGGTAGAGGAAGAGGTTCGATTGTGGCGGTCTGTAGGGAGAATGTGGACGAGGTAGAGGAGCAGACTGAGCAGCAGGTGGTGGATGACGCTTCGAGGCTCTACTACCACCACCACCAGGGGGACCACCCTGACCACAGGGTGCTGGTAGACAGGGGATAGCTCAGCTCCAGGTAGTCGAGGCCTACCACCACGGTGCACCTGAGATGATTCGAGGTACTATCTGAGTCTACTCCACCCTTTATGTTGTTCTTATAGACACAGGAGTGAGTCATTATTTTATTACCACTGCCCTTGTTCGGAACTCAAATATATCGACAGATCTGTTGGCTCGATCCTTACGGCTAGAGACTCATATCGGAGTAGGCTCTATGATTACGCACAAGTGCAGTCATTGTGAGTATACTCTAGGAGGCGAGAGATTTAGATGGGATCTTCTTGTAGTGGCGTTGAGGCCTTACGACGTCATCGTGGGAATGGACTGGTTAGCTACAGTACATTCCTAAATTGACAATATTAGGAGCAAAGTGCGGTGTGTCCGCACAGATGGGACCAGGTTCCCCTTCATCGGTGAGAAGGGAGCCTTTGAAGTGCAAGGCGGACTTACACAGAGGAGAGGACTGCCGATAACACATCAGTTGGCTAGCCTTATTCTAGGAGCAGTTGATGTGCGGAGTCCATGTTTTCCTGTTGTGGTGGATCAGTATGCGGACGTTTTTCCTGATGATGTTAAAGAACTACCTCCTTGCAGAGAGGTAGACTTCTACAATGACCTGTAACCTAGGACAACACCGATATCTATTCCAGCATATCGGATGGCTCCCGTTGAGATTTGTAAACAGTGAGTACAGCTGGAGGACTTGCAGGGCAATAGATTCATCCGACCTAGTGTCTCAACCTGGGATTCTATGATTTTATTCTCCAAGAAGGTGGATGGGAGCTTACGACTATCTGCCAACTACCATCGCCAGAATCAGGTGACCGTAAAGAATAAGTACCCACTACCAAGGATTGATGACTTCTTTGATCAGCTCAAGGGAGAACGATGGTTCTCGAAGATAGACCTCCGGTCAGGCTATCGACATCTCAGAGTTTGAGATGAGGATGTGCAGATGACGACCTTCAGGTGTCAGTATGGCCACTATGAGTTCTTGGTTATGCCCTTCGGCCTAAACAACGCTCTAGAAGTGTTCATGAGTCTAATGAACAAGATCTTCCAGCCTTACCTCAGTCAATTTTCCGTAGTCTTCATCGACGACATACTGATTTACTTGACTACTGAGGAGGAACACGACTGCCACATGTGGGTTGTACTGGATACACTCCGAGAGAACCAGCTATATGGTAAGCTCTCAAAGTGCTAGTTCTAGATTCGAGAGGTTCACTATTTGCGACACTTCATCTCATAGGCAAAAGTTGCAGTGGATCCTGCGAAGATCGAGGTAGTACATTCTTGGGAGCCACCCAGGAACGTGATGGAGGTTTGGGGTTTTCTAGGACTGGCTGGGTACTATCATAGATATGTTCCAGACATCTCCAGAGTTGCAGCACCACTTTTAGCTTTGAAGAAGAAGGGGAAACCCTTCATGTGGTTAGATAGATTCCAGCAGAGCTATCAGGATATGAGATAGAGTTTGACCAGTGTGCCCATCTTGAGGCTACAATAGGAGGGTGTTGGGTATGTTGATTTCTATGATGCATTGAGGACCGGACATGGGTGTGTCCTGATGCAGGAGCGTGCAATAATCACCGATAGTTCATGAATGCTGAGGCAGCATGAGCAGAACTACAATACCCATGACTTGCAGTTAATACTAGTGGTCTTCTCCCTAAAGATGTGGCGACACTATCTGATGGGTAAACGCTTTAAAGTCTACTCTGACCACCAGAGTCTCAGGTACACTTTCTCATAGAAGGACCTGATTCTGAGACAGTGACGATGGCTTGAGTTCCTCCAGGACAATGACATTGAGATAGTATAAACTCTTTGGATGGAGAAAATTGTGGTTGATGATCTCAGTAGAAGATTGTGAATTCTGATACTTGGAGACGTGACAGAGCAGTTAGCCGCATTGCAGATATACTTCATTGGTAGAGATGGGTCAACCTTTCTATAGTCCCTCATATTTACTCCTCCACTACTTCAGCAGGGCAGAGAGGAATAACGTGGGGACGTTGACTGTGAGACACGACATGCTCAGATTTCCATATGGTATGTGCCTAATGGATTTTCTGACGGAGGTGAGCATGTCATCCTATTTAGGGGATGTAACCTGGTACCAGTTTCATTACAGGAGGAAGTGCTGATAGAGTTTCACAATTCCCCTCTAGCGGTACATCCAAGAGTGGTGAAGATGTACCAGGACCTCAGATGACAGCACTTGTGGCCGGGTACGAAGAAGGCTATAGCAGAGTTCTTTTCACGATGCCTCACCTTTCAGTAGGTGAAGGTGGAGCACCAGGTACCAGAAGGTTTGGTATAACCATTAGAGGTCGAGGAGTGGAAGTGGGATGAGATATCCATAGATTTTGTGACGGGGCTTCCACATACATATAGGGGACACGACTCTATTTGGGTGATCGTCGACCGACTCAACAATTCATCCCACTTCCTTCTGATTAGAGAGAAGGTCTTAGTAGAGATCTTGGGATGCCTCTACGTTCAGAAGATCATACAGCTTCTTGGCATGATATAGTCTATCATCTCCTATCGAAATGCTCACATTACTTCCCGGATTTGGAAGGGGTTGCAAGAGGCATTTGGGATGTAGTTATGCCTGAGCACTGCCTTTCATCCTCAGATGGATGGCCAGATAGAGAGGACCATCCAGACACTCGAGGAAATGATCCATGCATGTGTCCTTGACTTTGGTCGCAGTTGGGATGACCACATACCCTTGGTGGAGTTGGCATACAACAATAAATATCACTCCACCATCGGGATGGCACCATACAAAGCATTGTACGGCTGACCATGCAGATCAATTCTGTGCTAGACTGACCCTGGGGAGTCAACACTAGTAAGACCATAGATGGTTTAAGCTACAACGGAGAAGGTGAAAATCATCCAGGAGTGGATGAGAACTACATAGAGCAGACAAAAGTCTTATAATGATAGGAGACGGAGACCACTGGAGTTCGAGGATGGAAACCACGTTTTCTTACGGGTCTCAACTCGACGTGGATTACAGAGATTTTTCTGGGGTAGAAAGTTATCTTCACACTTCATCGGACCATTCCAGGTCCTCAATAGGGTAAGAGAGGTGACTTACCACCTGGCCCTTCTACCTCAGTTGCACCGGGTGCAAGACGTCCTCCACGTATCTCAACTGAGGAGATACGTGCATCACCCATCTCACAACATCGATCATGGGGAGCTAGACATCGATGATAGGGAGACATTCACAGAGGTCCCAATGGAGATCGAGGAACGACAGGAGCAGGTCCTATATTGATGGTCGATTCCTCTAGTGTGCATTCATTGGAAACATGAGAACCTCCAGGAGATCACATGGGAGCAGGAGGCTCAGATGCGTGCTCAGTACCCCCATTTGATTCCCTAGTTTATGTTGTAGATTTATGGGGACATAATGCCCTGAGGTGGGGGTAATGTAATGTCCCTTAAATTTCATGGAAATTTTTTTCTTATTTTTTTTGGAATTTTACGAGAACACAGTTTCTGACGACACCGGATTCTGATGCCTGGAGTGCCTAGAATAATTTTCTAAAGTTTAGCTCTGGTACGTTTAGTGAACGACCGAGTGGGTTTTTATATCTATTGAACCAGTGCTCAGAATTGAAATATGAGGGCACCGATGAAACCACATATCTGGTAATTTATTAAGGTGACCTTTACCGTAGTTGCGTTTTTTAAGCAGGTTGAAAATTAATAATTGGGAGATTAGTTTAAAATAAATATATTTGTTAGAACAATTTTATTTATATCTATGGTGATTATATCATTGATGGGGGAGTTAGTGGTGGGACCCAGAACCAACTAACTACCCATGTGTGGATATTTTTGAGGTGGGGCCCACATGAGCCCCAACCTTTCACCTTCCCTAAACTCCTCAAACCCCCTTCATTAATTTGTTATCTCCTCTTAAATTGTAGAACCCTTCCACTTCCTCTCTCTATATCTCACTATTTAACTCTTTCCAACACACCTTAATTATTAAATTGAACCACTTCAATCTATTAAGTAAGTGTTTTGAATTATAAAATTTAAATTTCTTGTGATAATAAAATAATAGCATTAGTCTATTATTTTACTTTAGCACATGTTGTGTTGGGAGAAATTGGACAGAACTCTTGTGTAAAAGAATAGGAAGTTCCTATTTCATTGAAGAACATCATCCTCACACGAATAATGCACCTCTTAGATGAAGAACAGAAACTCCACAAAGAGAGACGACGTGCCTTCCCTTCTCCTCTCTGCAACTAGTGTGGAGACTCCGCTTCCTCCTTGGATGCACGCCAACCTCGTCTGTGAATCATTTCCCCGTGACGCCGTCATCCACGACGCTCGACGTGTGACATCAATTATCGAGGTAGGGGTTGTGTTCAATTTTAATGGATTAAAATTGTTCCTTGATTCATCGTAGTATAACTGGATTGTCTCAGCCTATTTCTATCGCATAAAGCGGAGGGTGCTGGACGAAAGAACACAACCTGATGACCCTCCGCTTGATCTTGATTAATTATATCGGATCGACGATTGGATGTGGAACATGTAAGAGACTGGCAGTGCAAGGGCCGTCATTGCACACACAATGAAACATCATGGCCAAGCGGGCCGCGGTGGAGGAATCTGGTGCCATCGCACTGACTATGAAGTAGGAACTGCGGCCCGTTTTTGGGCCACATTGGAGGAAGGACCGAACTGTTCGTCGGCCGGCTAGGCAGAGCAATGTCGCGGCGCCAGGAGGGCGCCTTGCTGGAGAACCTGCGGCCCACGATGTGGGCCACATGCACCAGAAGGCCGGCCGGCTGCAACCGACTAGTTAGGGAGGGCGGCACCGCTTGGCGCCGCCAGTTCGGGCAACCGAGGGGCCGCTCCTCTTTCAGATCGCTCGGCCTTCGGGCCGAGCCAGTGGGGCAGTGCCCAGTCGGGCTGCACCCAGCCGGGCCAGCCCTAGCCGTACAAGACCACGCAGGGCAGGGCTGGGCTGCACACTACGGGGCTTGGCCGTGCCCTGCCGGGCCTCGCCCCGCCGTGCTGGGCCGTGTCCCCTCGGATCGGGCACTCCCCTCCGGGCCAGGCCAAATCCCTTCAGGATAAGCCATGCCCTTTCGGGCCATGCCGCACGTTTCCTTGGGACGGTCCGAAACCTATGCCAGGTCAGACCCGCCCAAACTGGGTTAACTCGACCCGTCGGCCCCCTAGGCTATACATCCGGGCCTGTATTCACTTAAAGGTGAAAAATTCAAAGACACACGTTTGATCGACGTGCCTTCTACAGAACTGAGACCTTATCAACAAGGCGGCCCTTTTGCGATACTTTAAGTGAGTTTTGTGCATCTTTGGAAAATGTCCGGGTTTGGATGAGCATGTTTCCAACTGGTCCCATGGAACCAATAATCCAATATCTCTCAGACCGGGTGTCAGATTGATGCTTCATTTGTCGCGTTGGGTTCCTTTTGACGATACAGAACTTCGGGATACATCAACTGAGGACTTTATTATAGTTTATGTATCGACACCTTTACATGATGTGTCGAACCTCCCAAAATCGAGTACGCTGTGTGTGGGAACCCTAGAGCTGGCTATGACTACGATGACTACCGTGCTGGGATCATTCGTGGGTTCGACGACAAAGACGACTGTACTTGAATCCTATGTGGGTTCGGCAGCGAGGATGACAGTACGTGGATCCTCCGTGGGTTCGACATCGATGACTACTGTACATGGATCCTATGTGGGTTCATCCACGATGGTTACTGTACTTGGATCCTATATGGTTTCGGCAGCGACGACTTCTATACTAGGATCCTACATGGGTTCGACAGAGAAGATGATTTAAGGGATACATCTACTCATTTCCACCCCACTTCGTGAGTAGTATACATGTGGGATCTGAGTATTATCTTTCAATCATTATCATTGATGTGATTGACTTCATTCCTCTTTGGACTGGGTTGTTCTTGGGCTCGAGAGTTGGAGACAAACTGTGATTGATTACTTTGGTATATGTATGGGAATATACCTATGAAGAGTTAGTTGATACTTCGTGATTGTATCTTCTATTTGTGGTTTATCCTTTGTGGATTCTAGGAGACCATCAGGGGTCTCGGGGTCTCTACTGAGTATTGTATACTCACCCCTGCATGGGCTATGCCCGCACTACTTTTTGTTGGATGCAGAATACAGACAGAACTGATCGAGGTAGAGACTTGTGGAGCTGGATGGTACTCGGAGGTTGACCACATGTCAGGACGTACACAGGGTGGACAACCAGACCCGAGGAGATGAGGAGACCATATGTACGCACCCTCTAGGGTGGATATCCTGAGGAAGACTCAGTGGTTTCTGCTTTACATACTACTATTGTACATTCTTTTTACTTGTACTGTACTTTTAGTTGAATTTGTATACTAGCCCATTTACTTTTCATCACTTACTTTTGTACTTAGTTTTACTTAGTTCTTATTTCGCTTGCATACTCTGTTGTGTTTGTTTACTTTTTTAAATTCAATGCCCTCCCTTTTATCTGGATTTATGCCTTTGGTGCTAGTCGCCAGCCCCTGGCCTATGGAAGGCAGGTTTGGGGTAGTCACGGCATGGGCCCTGAGGACGGGTCGTGACATGGGTCTTTAAAAAAGTGGTATAAAATATTATTTTGAGAGGGATATTAATTTGAATAGAGATTGGAACATGTGATATTATATAGTTTAGTAGGAAATTATTGGCAGAACTGTTTAGTATGTGATGTAAAAATTGGAGAATGTATAAGAAATAGTTTTTTAAGGACCCCAGCAAACTGATTCATGGACCACTATATTTACTGATCCAACTCAATTAGGTAAAACTGGTTATTGGGTCAAGACAAAGGTAAAGGTCATGCAAAATTATTCTCTACACCTATGTTTGAAATGGTTAGACCTTGGTATAGGTTAAAATCATAAGAAGATAATGAATAATTAATTAATGTTATATATAAGTCCCCAGTCTTAAACATTTCTTAATCTTGGATTATTTCAAGAATTCACATTGAGGATCTTTTCAAGTTTACAGTTTTAGTGAATTAGATAACAAATCATTCATTACATTCCACATTTAAACAAGGTGGTTACATTAATGACAATATTATTTTTTGCACCAGAGGAAACATATTGAAAATAAAACATGGTTTATTTCTTGACACATCGTAGACATTGTCATCACATCATGTAATTTTCCCATGACCAGTGAAAAAAACTTCAAAAACATGAGATGAGAATAAAAATATTAGTAAGGGATATAAAAATACAGAAAGAAAACATTAGTCCATGTGTACATATGAATCAATGAAACAATACTTTACTCATAAAGCATAAGAATTTTAACAAACCTCATGAAATCATATCCTTTTTGAATAACTCATAGAAAATCATAGTACATAAAGGTAACCAGAGGCATTCATAACATTCTTACGTTGGGAGTAACCCTCATGGTTGCATTTGGAATACCCATCACAATATATTTACTAAATATCTTTAATGAAACCTTAATTTTTAACTCTTTTTCCTTACCGAATGCATAGGAGAGCTATCTAGTGATCACTCACCCTTAGTTTATCAAGGAACCAGATGTAGTTATAAACAATTTCCAAGAACCATAAAATAATCGTATCACATAAAACATGCATAAAGGAAACATAACATTTCCACATTTCAATCACAAGATGTCAATACAAAACATTTATATAATCAAAACATTATCCTAACCGTTTTCAATACCAAAATAAAAGAAAATTAAAACATGGTACTGATTTTTCATTTGAAGAAAATTTATGGCTTGTAGAGGAAGCCAAAACTCAAATAATGGCCATGGTGGCGGAGAAGTCGTTGTCACTGCATACGTTAGACAAAAAAATTACCTTTTGTCGTTTAGAAAAAAAATTCTTGTAAAATGATTACTTTTGAATGAAATTAAAAGCCAAAATTGTTTATTATACAACTAATAAAATAAGGTAGTATATAAATTGAATTATGCCTCAACAAAAGGAGATTGAGACGAAGTCCCTTACCTGAAGTCCGATTTGTTCTTGTTAATTCTTTATAATCATTAATAATAAACATAGGTAAATTTATAATTTCATAAATAATTCCTTTAAATTTTATTATTAAATTAATATCTCATGTTATCATTTTATAATAATTAGTTAATTATGGGGGTTCATATCATATGTGTTGTTGATGCTCGGTACATGTGTCAAAAATGAACTTGTTTGAAAAGAATTTCCCATGCTGTTATAATTAAATAACCTACAGAATGGTATTAATGATTTAAATATCATATATATCCAGTATATATTCATTTTATAATTTTCTATTGAATTTTGAGATAAAATAAAGAAATTCACCGTTCACGAAGATAGTAGTTCGTATGTACGCATGAACGCTTCTTTCATTTCTTTGTCATATTAATGGAAATAAAACAAAATGAGACTTATATATATTATAATTATAGTATAATATATATTTTATATAGGTAAAATAAGTTCATTAATTAGATTATTTGTAAATTTCATGTTTGGAATGAACAAGTCACATCACTTGAAGGGGAGGTAGTCAACACTTCCTCAGATTAAATTATCGCATTTCCAAAACATGAAAAGCATAAAGGTATGTTTTAAATATACAATTCATAAGAATAGAGAGGACATAAATATAATATATATCATATATAAATATAGTGACATCATAATTTCCACCATTAAAGGTGTTAAAAGAAGATTGAACAGTCATCGTTTCGTGAGCCAGTAATTCGCCACTCACAGAAACAATATGTTCTTTAACCATTAGACAGAAGTGTGTGTAAGTTTAAAAAATATACTTATCATAAAAAATTCCTAGTATATTGAGTATAATATTGTTGTTATTTAATAAAAGAATAATAATTTTAGGAGGAGTGAAGAGGGAAAATACAAAAAAGTATTTGAGAGAAGGTGTTACCTCTAAATCGAGTAACTTCATTTGATTTGAGGCAAAGGCTCTCTTGAAACGTATTCTGACCAATGTGAGGCTTCTAAGAGGAATAGAGGGATGTGGATAAATTATTTGAGATGATTTTGGACGATCCAAGGGGCTTGAGATGTGGGAGTAAGGGGGTAGAGGTGATGGATTTTTATAAGAGGGAGGAGGGGTACTTTTGGAAAGTCATGAAATATTAGTTTATTATAAAATGTTTTTTCAAGTTAGAACGGTTCCAAAATGATATATTTCGAGGATAAGAGGATAAGGGGTAGAAATACACTCAACCAATAGGATTTAGAGAATTGGAGGTCACATAATTCACCTTATCTTTTCATTTTAACCCTTAGTTAAAATTAATAATTCTTACTATGTCTTTTTTTTAATTTCAAACTATAAGGTCATAATAATGACATTAAAAAAGAAATAATCCCATAATTGTGTCAATAATGATATTAGTAATATATTTTATGTCATTTGGAATAATATTAGATTTTTTTGACTATTATACCATTTAATAAAATATTTTTTATAAAAACTCCTTTATTCCAATTTCGACACTATTTTGTAGTTGACTTTTGATAAAAGAATAAAAGATTTATTCCTTTAAAATAAAAGAATTAACCTAAATTTCACATGTCATACACAAAAAAAAATTATTTTATAGTATCCATTGTTTCAAAACAAAATTATTTTTACACTTATAATATCATATATTTAAATCTTTCATTAAGGTGGTAATAACAACAAAATACTTGTGTCATAAATAAATAAATTTATTTAATGTTTATAAATTATAAATAAAATAAAATAATTTAGAAAATATTTTTAGATTTTAAATTAATATTTATAGTAAGAGATATAATTTATATAAACAAAATTAAAATGGTTTTACTTTGGTATTACATATTTTCATTATATTTCCCTTTCTTTAAAAACAATATGATAAAAGGTCACTATCACACAAAAGTGATTCCATGGGGTTCCTAAGTTGGCCCAAGGCTGTCCATCATCACCCATGACACAAAAAATAGTATTAGGACACATTTTTGGGTAATTTTATAATATTATAACATTATTTTTATTACCCATCTTACCTGATTTACTAATTAATCACGATAATTAAAGATAATTACCGTCGTTACTATTCATAATGTCCAAAAACAAAAATGTCATAATTACATAATTCGGACCTTATGATTCCAAATATGGAATCCATTTTACCAAATTACAGACACAGAAATTGTAGAAATTAATTTAAAAATAATTCCCATTGACAAAACAAATAGTGAGTTTTTAAGAAACAATATCTATCAAAATATTAACACTTGTTTATGTCCAATATCAAAGTGAAATTAATTATAATGACCACTGTTGAATTAAATAGTTAAAATGTATTATAATTGAACTTTAGACCCAATTAAAAAGATAATCTAGCAATATAATTAAATTAGATAAAAAAGAAAATTTGAAGTAAATTGCAATAATTTTCACTATTCATTAAAATATAAACATTGTCAGAAAAATACCAAAAATTTATCCTAAGTAAATTTCAATGTCCCAATTCTAAAGAATATGTATATTTTTAAAAAGAGAGCTTATAAAATTGTCAATATTTATATTTAAAAAAATTCCATCAAATGGCAGTGAAACAATCTTATAAAAAGTATTATAGTATTTTATGCTTAAGATTGGATTTATTCTCATTTTAATCCTATAAAACACTATCTAATTTATAAATGGACATAGATATGAAATTATATTATTCATTACTTACTTGGGTTTTTACGTCCTTCCCGTATTTGGGAAATTGCGTCCCCACAATTTATTTACTTATCGAATAAGTAGGGGTATTTATCCCTCACTGCATTTTCAGATTTCAATGTTGCCTCTTCAATCATGTGGTTTTTTCCACAAAACCATTACATGATAAATCACCTTATTCAGCAACACTTTCACACTGTGGTCAAAAATTTGGACCGGTTGTTCCTCAAAAGATAGATTCTCTTCCAGCTGAACAACCTCTGGACTCAAAACATGAGATGGATCTGGAATGTACTTCCTTAACATTGAAAGATGAAAAACTTTGTGTACCTGAGATAAACTCGAAGGTAAAGACACTCGGTATGCAACTGGTCCAACTCTCTCCAGAATTTCATATGGTCCAATGATCCTTGGACTCATCTTTCTTTTCATACCAAATCACATCACACTTTTCCATGGTGAAACTTTGAATAAGACATAATCACCTACCTCCAAATAGAGATCCTTCCTTCTGTTGTCTGCATAACTTTTCTTCCTTCTCTAAGATGTTCACATTTTTTTCTTTATCATCTAAACTTTTTCTTCCAACTCTTCTACCAATTCTGGTCCCATCAACTTCTTTCAACCACTTCAACCAAAAAAGATAGAGTTCTACACCGCTTCCCATATAATTCCTCAAATGGTGCCATCTGTATACTGGAATGAAAACTGTTATTATAAGAAAACTCAACCAATGAATGATGTTGGTCCCAACATCCCTAATAATTCATCAAACTAGCACGTAGCATATCCTCCAAAGTTTGAATTGTTCGTTCTGACTGCCCGTATGATTAAGGATGAAAAGTTGTACTAAAATTTAATTCAGTACCCAACGACTTATGAAGGCCTTTCCGAATGTTAGAAGTGAACCTAAGATCATGATCAGATACAATGGAGAGGTGAACTACATGTAACCTGACTATCTCTTTAAGATAAAATATAAAACGTTGATCTAGGTAAAACATATCTTGTATAGAAAGTAAATGAGTAGATTTAGTCAAGCGATCAACAATAACCCATATTGCATTATTACCTCCATGTGTCTTCAGTAATCCCACAATGACGTCCATGGATATATTCTCCCATTTCCACTTTGGCACTGGTAAAGGATAAAGCATCTGTTTTGGTAACTACCGCTCTACTTTAACTTGTTGACAAGTCAAACACTTCACATTAAAATCAGTAATATCTCATTTCATTCCATCCCACTAGAAATAATCCCACAGGTCTATGTACATCTTAGAACATCTTGGATGAACTGAAAATGGAGAACTATGAGCTTCACATAACAAATCTCTCTTTAAATGTGAATCCTAAGTCACACACAATATCATACCAAATCTCAAAACACAATCATTATCAATTTTGAATTTTGGTAACATACCCATATGAACCAGATCTACCTTTTTCTGCAACTCACTCTCTTACTTCTCTACTTTTATAATTCTTTATAATAGAGGAGATTTCACCAATACCTGAAACAAAATAGAATAATTTCCTGCACCAACAACTTCCAAACCAAAATTCATCAAATTCATAACCAAAGTCTCACGTTCCAAATTTAACATGGTTAATGAAGAATTACATTTTCGATTCAATGCATCCTCCACATTATTTTCTTTTCCTGGTGGTATTGAATCGTGAAATCATAATTATTGATTAATTCTAGACATCTCCTCGGTCTCATGTTGAATTATTTCTGAGTGAATATATATACATTAAACTTTTGTGATCAGTATATATTTCACACTTTACAACATTCAAATGATGTCTCTAAATTATTAAAGAGAAAAAATAGTAGCTAATTCTAAATCATATGTAGGGTAATTTATCTCATTACTTTTCAACTGAAGTAAAGCATAAGAAATTACCTGATCATTCCTCATTAGGACACAACCAAGTCCTTTCACTGAAGCATCACTGTAGATCACAAACTCACCATTCCTGGAAGGTAGTTCCAAAACTGGAGCATTTACCAATATTATTTTAAATTTATGAAAACAATCATCATATTCTTTTGTCCAGATAAACTTAAAAACCTTCCAAGTTAGCTTAGTGAATGAGATGGACCACCGTGCAAAATTTTTAACAAAAAATTGTTAATATCCTGCCAAACCAAGAAAACTACGAATCTTGGTAACATTTTTGGGTCTTGGCCATTCTTCAACAACTTTTTTTTAAAGGATCAATAGTTATTCCATCTTTAGAAACAATTTGACAAAGAAAAGAAATTTGTTGTAACCAAAACTCACACTTGCTGAATTTCCCATACAATTTTTTTATGGTTTGAAAAATAACCCTTAAATAACATTCATGATCCTATTTACTTTTAAAAAACACCAAAATATCATCAATGAAAACAACAAAAAAATTATCCAATAACTCATGGAAAATTATATTCATAAGGTCCATGAATACAACAGGTGCATTGGTTAACCCAAAAGGCATAACTACAAATTCAAAATGGCCATATGTTGTATGAAACATAGTCTTCAGAATATCTGCTTCCTTTACCTTCAACTGATGGTACCCTGATCTCATGTTAATCATTGAAAACTACTGATCTCCTTAGATCTGATCAAAAAAACCATCAATATGAGGAAAAGGATATTAGTTCTTAACATGGAAGTTATTCAAGGCTCTATAATCAATACAATGTCTCATTGAAACATCTTTGTTTTTAACAAATAAGACAAGGGAACCCCATGGTGATGTGCTAGGTGGAATGTAACCCTTCTCAAACAAATATTTCAATTTCTCTTTTAACTCTAAAATTTCAATTTGAGCCATTCAATAAGGGGGTTTTGAAATTTGCTTAGAATCCGGGAAAAAGTCAACAGTAAATTCTACATCTTGATTTGGTATTATTCTAGGAAACTCATCAGGAAAAACATCACGATACTCATTTACCACTAGAACATCATTAATCTGAATGGTTCCTTTGTTTTCAACAATGTGTCCAAGGTAACATTCATTTCCATCTTTTACACGTTTTTCAGCCTCTTGATAAGTTATAAATAGTAAGGGTTCATTCTTGTACAAAAACTGAATGTATTTTTGAAAAGAAACTTCTTTAGCTCTACAGTCAATCTTAGCATGGTAAATGGAGTGCCAATACATACCTAGGATAACATCCAACACTACTAGAGGTAAAACAATATTATTTTCAAATAGGTTCTTTCCACAGATAAGGATAGAAAGCTTCTTATAAATTCTTTTTTCCTCAAGATTTCCCCGAGGTGTTTTTACAACAATTTGGGGAGTCATTTTTTGAGATGGAATTCCCAATTTACTTGAAAATTATTCATAGATGAAGGAATGTGTAGACCCTAAAACAGAAACACATTTTCATAATCTGAAAAAATAATCGAAGTACATGATACCACTTCATTTGATTTCCCAACATCTGCTGAATTAGTTTCAAAGGATTTCACCACACCTTTATATTTCTAGTCTGATTACTTCCCATCATTCGATCTCTTTGTCGAACACTCATTTGCATAATGACCCATCCCATTTAACATGAAATATATCACTTACTTTAAATCAAATTTGGTCTTACTATTATCATGATCTTTTCTAGTGCAATAACGAGCCTTATGCCCCATCTAACCAAATCAAAAGCACTTTACAGAATTCAAAAGACATACCCCATCATGCTTTTTACAACATTTATCCCAAACTACAAAATTAATTTTATTACCTTTAAACCTTTTGGAAGGATTCTTCCCTTTCTCCTGCCACCTTAGTCTCTTCTTCTGTTGGTTGACATAGAACACTTGATCATTTACATTCTCCATTTCCACATTCTTAGAACCTCGAAAAGGCTTTTCATAACTATTGAACTCATGAGAAGATAATTCCCTTTGATATTTTGGCTTTAATCCTGAGTAAAAAAAATTGATTTTACTATCGAGGTCTCTTATAAAATTTGGAGCATACCTTTCCAATCAAGTGAACTTTTCTTCATAAGAAGCCACCGAGTCGTCCTCTTGCCTCAATTCAAAGAATGTTTTTTCCATCATAAGTAAAACAACCTTAGGAAATTATTTCTCAATAGAAATACCTTTGAATTCATCCTAATAAAGAGCATCAATCTCATCAGTGTCTCAGATATTTTTAACCATCGACACCACTAATCTGCTTCACCCTCCAAATGGTGAACAACAAGACTATCCTTTGATTGTCTGAACTTCCCATGACATCAAAAAACTTCTCCAGTTCTTTAATCCACCCTTCAGCAAGCACATGGTCAGATGATCCGATAAATTATGGGGGATGTTGCCTCATGAAATGTTCTACCATTGACATGTACCATTGCGGTTGATCTGGATGATCTCGTGCAAGGATACCACACCCATTTATCACTTGAGTTAACTGCACCATTAAAATAACAATCTTTTTAGTTCTAATTCTAACTACCTCAGGATGCTGATTTAGAAGTACATTTCCTTCTGTATGCCTTCCTAGCACTACTTCCCTAGTTCCTCTACCGAAAACCATTCTGAACAAACATTTCTTAGATGAAGCAACATGGTAATCTTCAAATTCTATATCATGTCAATTTGAACATAATTTAAAAAAAATATATTTGGATAATAATTTAAAAGAATTATCACTTCTAAAGTTATCTAAACCGATCTCTGATACAAACTATAAGGACCCATCTATAAACATTACTTAATCTTGGATTATTTCACGAATTCACATTGAGGACCTTTTCAGGTTTAGAGTTTTATAGAATTAGATAATAAATCATGCATTATATTCCACATTTAAACAAGGTGGTTACATCAACGACAATATTATGATTTTACCACCAAAGGAAACATATATAAAATAAAACATGGTTTCTTTCTTGAAACATCCTCAACACTATCATCACATCATGTACTTTTCCTTTAACACGTTAAATTTTTTTAAAAAAACGTGGGATGAGCATAAAAAGCTCAGTAAGGGATATAAAAATACGGAAAGAAAAAATTAGTCCATGTGTACATAAGAATCAATGAAATCATACATTAGTCATAAAGCATAATCACTTTAACATACCTCATGAAATCATAAGATTTATGAATAACTCATATAAAATCATAGGACATAAAGGTAACTTGAGGCATTCATAACATTCTTACGTAGGGAGTAACCCTCGTGGTTTCGTTTGGAATACCCATCAAAGTATATTCCACAAATCTATTCAGATAAAACTTATCATGTAACTCCTTCGGGTTACCCAATGCATTGGAGAGCCATCTCAGGCTCACCCACCCTTAGTTAATCATGTAACCACCCATCTTCATAAAAAATACCCAAGAACAATAACATAATTGTATCACATAAAACATGCATAAAGGAAACATAACATTTACACATTTCAGCCACAAGATATCCATACAACATATTGATATAATCAAAACATTATCAAAACTATTTTCAATACCAAAATTAATGAAAATTAAGACATGGTATTTATTTTTCATTTAAAACAAAATTATGTCTTCTCGAGGAAGCCGAAACTCAAATAATGGTCACATCGGTGGAGAATTCATTGTCACCGCATACGTAAGAAAAAACATTCCCTTTTGTCATTATTAAAACTGTTCGTGTAAAAAAGATTCCATCTAAATTAAATTAAAATTAAAAAGGGTTTAGTATACAACTAATAAAATATGGTCATATATAAATTGAAGTATTCCTCAATGAATGGAGATTGAGACGAAGTCCCGTATCTCAAGTCCAACTTGTTATCGTTCGTTCTTTGTATTCCTAAATTATAAAAATAGTACAATTTAATAATTCTTAACAATTTCCTTTAATGTTTATTATTCAATTAATATCACATATTAACATGTTATAATAATTAGTAAATTCTGTGAGTTCATATCATACGTTTTGTCGATGTTCGGTACATGAGTCGAAAATGAACTTGTTTGAAAAGAATTTATCATGGAGTTATAAGTAAATAATCTACAAATGGTATTAATGATTTAAATATCATATATATCCAGTATATATTCATTTCATACTATTCCATATAATTTAGAGATGAAAAAATTAAATGCACCGTTCATGGAGACAATAGGCCACACGTACACATGAACGCTACTTTCATTTCATTGTCATATTAAAGGAATTAAAACTTAATTAGACATATATATATATATATATATATTATAATTCTAGTATAATATATATTTCATATAGGTAACATAATTTCATTAATTACATTCTTTATAAATTCCATGTTTGGCAGGAACGAGTCACATCACTTGAGAGGGCGGTAATCCACACATACTCAGATAAAATTACCCCAGTTCCAAAACATGAAAAGCATAAAAGAATATTTTAAATATAAAATAAAGAAGCATAGTGGGGACATAAATATAATAAATATAATATATAAATACAGTGACTTTGTATTGGCAGCCATGAAATGTGTTAAAATAAGATTGAATAATCATTGTTTCATGAGGCAGTAATTCACCACCCACAGAAACAGTATATTCATTAACCATTAGACAGAGGTGTGTGCAAATATAAATACAATAATTCTCATAAAAACATCCTAGTATATTGAGGATACATGTTTATTTATTTAATCAAAGAATAATAGTGTTAGGGTGATTGAAGAGGGAAAATACAACAATGGATTTGAGAGAAGGCATTACCTCTAAATCCGGTAAATTCTTTTGATTTGAGGCAAACGCTCTCTTGAAAATAATTATGCCAAAAGTAATGATTATAGAAGGAAGAGAGAAATGTGGAGAGATTATTTGAGCATATTTTGGACGAGCCATGGGGCATGAGATGTGTGAGTAATGGGGTAGAGTTGAAGGCTTTTTATAAGAGGGAGGAGGGGCACGCTTGGAAAGTCATGAAATATTAATTTATTATAAAATGTTTTTTCAAATTAGAATGGTTACAAAATGATATATTTCTAGGATAAGAGGATAAGGGGTATAAATACACTCAACAAATAGGATTTAGGCAAGTGTATGTTATATAATTTACCTAATCGTTTCATTTTACCCCTTATTTAAAATTATTAATTCTTACCACATATTTTTTAATTTCCAAACTAGAAGGTCATAATAATTACATTAAAATTCCAATAGTTGCATAATTGTATCAATACTAATATTAGTAATATATTATATAACATTTTTCCAAATATTAATTTTTTTTAAATTAAACCATTTAATAAAATTACATTTGTTTTAAAAACTCATCTATGACAATTTCAACCCTATTTTGTAGTTGACCATTGATAAAATCATAAAATCTTTATTCCATCGAAATAAAATTATTAACATAAATTTAACATGTCATAATCATCTATAAATTTCATGGATATCATCCAATGTTTAAAAAAAATTATTTTAACACTTATAATATCATATATATAAATATTTCATTAATGAGGTAATAACTGCATAATCCTTGTGTCATAAATAAATTTATTTATTTAATGTTTAAAAACTATAAATAAAATACCATGATGTAGTAAATCATTTTATCTTTCAAATTAATATTTATAGTCAAAGTTATAATTTATATAAACAAAATTGAAATTTATTTACTTAGGTATTACATACATTTATTATATTTCCCTTTCTTTAAAAATAATATGATAAAAGGTAACTATCACAAAAAAGTGATTCCATGAGGTCCCTAAGTTGGCCCAAGACCGTCCATGGTCGTCTATGACATAAAAAATAGTGTAAGGACAGATTTTTTGGTAACTGTATATTATTATAACACAAATTGATATCCCTTTTTACATGATTTACTAATTAATCATGATAATTAAAGATAATTATCGTCGTTACTATTCATAATGTACAAAAACAAAAAGGTCTTAATTACATAACTTAGACTTTCTAATTCCAAATATTGAATCCATTTTACCAAATTATAAACACAGAAATTTTAGTAATTTATTTAAAAATAATTCCCATTTTCAAAACAAATAGCGTGTTTTTAAAAAACAATATATATTAAATGATTAACACTTGTTTATGTTCAATTTAAAAGTGAAATTAATTCTGATGGCCACCATTGAATTAAATAGTAAAAATGTACTCTAATTACACATTGAAACAAATTAAAAAGACAATATAACCATATAATTAAATTAGATGAAAAAGCTGTTTTGAAGTAAAATGTAGTATTTTTAACTAATCATTAAAAAATGAACATTGTCAGCAAAACACCACAAATTTAACCAAAGTAAATTTAAATGTCCCAATCCTAAATAATATTTTTATTTTGAAAAATAGAACGTATAAAATTTCCAATAGTTTCATTTAAAAATGGTTTTCCATTAAAAGGCTGTAAAATAATCTTTTAAAAAATATTAGAGTATTCTATGCTTAAGATTGGATTAATTCTCATTATAAGCCTCTAAAAAACTATCTAATTAATAAATATAAATAGATATGAAAAAATATTATTTTTCACTTACTTGTTATGTTACATTATGGTTTCCATATTTTAGGCGTATGAGCTCTAATAAATTATTATTTTTTAGTAATGTCCCTATTTTGACGTCCTTATCAGTTTCATGCTTATGATATGTGGTAGAATTTTGAAAAATATCATCTTGCTATGCAATTAAATCATTACGAAACATAGATGAGGATAATTTAAGGATATAAATTTATGCTTCTAGAGACATATGAGGGTTCCATTTCATATTGAGTCATATAAAACTAGTTGGATAATTTTTATATAGATTTTTGTTCGATCCATTATTGGAGGGAGAAATGGGTTTAGTTAGATCTGATGACGTTTCATGGAGAAGTGAGGTAGTGGTTAGTCTTTTTACTCAGTTATTGTGAGAATTCATCCAATCCACGAGATAAATTTTTAGATTAGTTCAAAGAATATTCCAATTTATCAAACATGAATATAGATTATCTCTAGGATCTATATGCCCTCTGATAAAGGAGTTATAGAATGTGATATTTTAGGATCAATTTAAGGACCTTTCTGTGATATGATTCAGACATGTTCTAGGATGAGGAGGCCAAGGTGATGAATTTTGAAGAGTCTTTCAATCCATATATTCAATTATTTGTCACTCCATTTACTCTAAAGACAAATTATTATATGTTGGTGATATAATAGGATATTGATGGGACACCTACGATAATGTAATAATAATAAGAGGGGAGTCATCATGATTCATCATAATCATAGTTGTGGTTTGAAGCATCCAATTTCATAGACAAAATATTTCTCAGTCATTCTGGTTTATGTCCCATCACTCATCATATCATTTCACTAGGGGTGATGGCTATCAGAACTATTCCTAATTACCATAAAAATGTTTTTATTGTGGATGAAAAGGTCAAATAAAATGAGATTACTAAAAAATTCATGGAAATCAGTGTGTGTTAGGTATTCAGCATCATTTTCATCAATTATTTTAGTTTCAATTAATGTAGTAGCTGCACTAGGGTGTTATAGTTTGGGAAAATTTGTGAGGATATTGATCAAATAAGGTATATTCCAAAAATTACAATCATCCTTAGACAGTAGATCTTTGTTATTGATGTAATCATTAACATGGTCAAATAGTTCATGGAACAGTTCTCATTCAGCTTCATGCATTAGAATTTCCTTCATTGGGTGATCCGAACATCATTGGTAGTACCCTATGATTTTTTCATAAACAGGAGAATTATTTTTTAATTATGGATAACACACTCCTTTATATGACCTATAATATTCCGTACTTTGGGACACCTGGTATAGAATCTTCAAATTCCCTTATCATTAACTTTTCTTATTATTGGTTGAGCAGATTTGTATGAAATTTGTAGATGATATGATCTATTATTGGGAAGTACCTACCATAGTTAGATTTCATATGTTTACAAATATATCCATATAAAATTATCCTTAGAATGGATTGGTTCTATTTGGTGTAGTATATCATGGATTTATTTAGGTGGAAGGTTGTGTTCTATGATACAGATGTAGATTCAATGTTGTTTTTTAATAGGAAGACCCTTGTATGAGTTGGAGGTTTTCTCTCTCCTTAACAAATATGATGGAAGAGTGGATGCTATGATCATCAGAGTCTTAGTAATCAGTGTGTCCCAGAGTCATATAATAGGACCTTGTTGTCTTCTCATATGAGGTTATAATAATACCCCCACAATAAGAGACAGAGGTTGGGTTCGATCTATAGTTATGTAGATCTTTTATCTCAATATCTCCATATAGGATGGAACATTCTGAATTGTGAGATCTATGAGTACATATTAATGATCTACTATAGTGAGGTATTATTCATTGGAGTGTTGCACCATGACAGAACAAATATTGTTAATGAAGAGGGCCTTTGGTGGTTTCTAGGATTTTATTGATTATCATCACTTGAATGAAGTAATAGTGATGAAGGAATACTTCCTTCTATGGATTTATGATTTATTTTATCTGCATATTAGAGAAATTTGGTTCGTGAAGATTGATCTATAGTTAGAATATTGTCATATGTGGGTGAAGTATGAATATATTTAAAAGAATTATTATTTTTAACTTCATGGGAATTATTAATTATTTACAATGTCATTGGTGTGTTTAATTATCTAACCATGCTTATGAGATTGATAAACAATGTGATCATGGAGTTTTTGGATAAGTAATTAGAGGTTTTCACCGACGAAATCATTGTGTACCCCACAAATAAATAGGATCATGTGGAGGATATGCATTTTATTTTATGAGTTATTCATCATGATAAAATATTTTGTAGGTTCTAAAAGAATAAATTTTGGCCTGGTGAATTTCATTTCATGGGGCATGTCGTGTCCTATTAGTAAGTAGCTATTGATCCTTCAAATATACAAGAGGATTTTTGTTGGGAATCAATCAAGATATTGGTAGATAAGTATAGTTTCGTTTTTCTTATAGGTTGTAATAGGAGGTTTAGAGTATATTTTTCTCATCTTGTTACTCCTCATAAAGCGTTTACCTGGAAGGATCAAGCTTTCTTTTGTACTGGACAGTGTTTGGAAGGTTTTGAGTAATTCAATAAGAAGTTGTTCACTACTGTAGTACTTTTTTCCAGCATAAGGAGTTTAGTGTGAGGTTTTCTTTGGAACTTCATGTCCTCTATTAAGTAACATTTAGATGTTGTAGAGATCGTCAGTTTATTATTGGTATTTTTAGTAACATCCTCATAATCATAAATACGCCACCCATGATCTTGAGTTGGTGGTAGTTGTTTTTTCATTGAATTGTTGGTGACATACCACATCTATGAGTGTTTTTTGGTTTTTTACCAACAATTTGGGAATAAGGAAACACTTCTCCAATAATGAAATGAATTTGTAACATTTTTAGTGGATATAATTAATTCATGAATGTGACATTTATATTTTTTATACTCTAGAAAAGGGAAATTCTATATCCAGAGTCTGGAGAATGAAGTCACATATATAAGTCTTCCATGAATACGAGCTTATTGTATATTGATGTAATATATATTATTGATGCATCTTGGTATGGGGGAGGATAGATGGAGATGTTGTATTTTATATACCACAATTCAATCATCTATAGAGTATTGGCTGGAGGATTCCTAGTTTATAGATTTTAAGGTGGTGGTTTAGATGGATTGTGTTTTTTTAGTGATTCCAATGATGGTTGTTCTGAGGATGTACAACACCATTTTTTTCCTAGGGAAGGAATTTATTCCTTCAGTGATGGAAGATATGGTTCTATTTTTGTTCTATAGATAACATGAGGATGTACATCCCAATTTTAAAATGAATTATGAAGAATTGAATGATCATTTTTTTATTTCTGGGCTTTATGCGCCTAGTTGTGGGGTTTTTTTTCACAATGTTTGGTGTGACAGAAGGTGAAAACAAATCACCGTGATTCTATTAGTTTTCTATATCTAATAGATATTCCCTAGTGTATGTTGGAGGAAATATAGATATAATTTGATACTATATTACAAAGATATTTATTAGAATATGATTTTCAATGTTTGATAGTGTATTTATTGAAAAATGCATCCCACATTATAGAGATTATGGGGTCAGACTCAATTCAGGTTTTTAAGGAGTATTTAGAGGATGTGGTGCAACTCTACATTCCCTTAAGGATTTTCTTCTCTGATCTGGATATTCATTTTATGTATTTATAATTGATAGGTCTCCAACATAATTTTCGATTCTATTTATTCCTTATAGGTACATTTCATATGTAGAATGTTGGTTATATAGAGCAGACCATCCATTGACGACATTGTTCTCTCATGTAACCAGGATATTGGAGGTTTATAGATGACGCACCTATGATTGGTTATGTTTTCATACATTAATAGTTTCCAATCCACTATGGGTATGTCTATTTGAATATTCATACGACCATCCTTACCCTTCTCTATTTTGATGGACTAGGTTTGGAGAGACAATAATTATCGTGCTAGAATTGGTACAAAATATGACAAAGATGGTTTAGGTAATTAATTAAAGGATGAATGTAGTGATGGATCATAAGAAATAATATTTTACCATTAGAGTGAACCTATTCAGTTTTATGTTGTCGAACATCTGTTCTGGACTATGACTCCTCATCATAAGAAGTGATGGTTTGGTCATGGTTGTAGGATTTCTCACCAGATTGTTGATTCTTTTGAGGTGTTGGATCAAGTTGGAGTTTTGGTGTATCATATAGCACTTCCCCCTTAGATGATTATAATAAAAAATGTTTTTAATGTGTCATGGCTCCTTCATTATCATTATGAAGACTATCGTGCAATATATTTGGGTGATGTTGATATTGATGTTTATGAAACCTTTAAGGAGTAGACTATAGAGTTCCAAGACATTTAGGATTAGTTGTTTCAGGATCATGGTAATCCCTTGGTTTGAATCTGGTGGTGGTATGATGGAACGGAGGATAGTACCTAGGAATGAGATTCCCAAGTTTGCACTCAGTACCATGAGTTGTTTGTTGTTAATATCTTATCTTGTGACATTGTTCTATAGTGGATGTTGACTTTTTAGATTTATGATACTATTTTCTATTGTTTTTTGAGGGGAACATTTCTCTATTTTGAGAGGTATATACCCTGGTAAAGTGTTTATAACATAGTTAGTTTTTTCCTAGTTATAAACATGTGTTCTCTAAGAAGGTGGTTAAATTACCGTGGTGGGGTTATACTTGAGAGTTAGCTTATGTGGTGGTATTTTCAGATGATCTCATCCCCATTTTTACCTTGGTTTTGACTTGGTTCTCAAGGATGAGAATTTTTATGGATATATTCTACAAGGGCTCAAGATTATCTAGTCTCATCTTTTGTGTGTTTTTTAATGCCTGTGGTGATTAGGGAGACCTAGAGAGGTTTTGGTGGTGTATGGTGTCTAAAATATAGAAGCAATAATATTTCCACATAAGGAAGGTGTGGTTCACATCTTTAGTGAGAGCCTGACTCATGGCCTATAAAATTGGTCATGTGGCTGGATCAGCTATAGAAGTAGGTACATGGCCGGATAGGCTATGTTGAAGGATCAGCTACATGGATGAATATTCAATGGGACTAGTTCAACTACATGGTTGAATCATCTACATGGCTCGATCAACAATGTGGATAAATGATCTATATTAGTGAAATGGATAAATGGGTAATTTTTCTATATTGAGAGTTTGATTAAAAGGGGAATTTGATATGTGGGATAATGGATTTGTATGGATTTTTGATATTTTGTTATTCTAGCTACGTGAAATCACCTACATGTATATTTTTTATATTTCATGAAAACAACCATTCAGAAAATTAATAGACATGAATCATGGGAAATAAAAGTTTTATTTATCAAGGATAATTAGATACTATATTATATAATTTTTTTTATTCTATTGAGGAATCAATGTGTGCAGTTTTATGAGATTTTCAATAGTTTGAAGTAAATTATTTTAGATGTAGAAAATCTAATCTTCCCATATATGAAACATTAAAATTAATGTCTTTATCTTTATTACTTACCATTTTCCTTCTCTCAAGACTGATCATTCCATAACCCTTTTTCATAGAGTAATTCCACTCATTTGATAGTGGCTTGATCTCTCTATCAGTGATATCGTCTTAGGTGTTCCCTTGTTTTTGTTAAAGAATTTCATGTGGAGATATTTACTTTCATGTAGGGGATTCATTGATTCTCCTATTTATTTATGTTAAATCATATCTATATCATAGTTTATCACATTATATGGTAATGGAAATGACCTAAAAAATTGACCTAATTAGAAAAAGTAATGGTATTAATGATCTCATGTTTTATCTTTCAACTGTGATACTATTTTGCCTATTAGTATTCTAGATAGTGTTTGATCTACATTATAATCATTAGCCTTACTTTTTATATTATAGGGTAACATTTTCCTGGGATGTATATTTATATTGAACATAAATCTATAATTATTTGACTTTTTTTATTCAAAATATTAAAGAGGCATGTTTGAATCTTGCGTTTCTTATAATTTCATGGAAATTACAATTATGGAAATGAACATGCTTAATTAATTTTATTTTCTATGATAGTGGAATTGTTAAAGAATGTGATGAATAATAATGCTTGTTGAGAATGTTGGTAACAATGAATAGGAATGTTAATTAGAATGATACTTTTCTATGTCTATTGAAACTGGTTTTACTATTAATACGATGTTTAAATTATGATATCTTGATATACATTGATGATTTAGGTTTCCTTTATTTGGAACCTATAAATAATGAATCAGTTACATCAGGATGATATAAAAACAAGTTGTTTGATATAGATGATTTCTAGGGATTGAGTTCCCATCTTCTATAAAATGTAGATGAAACGACCTTGATTTCTAATTATTTATGTACATTCTTATAATTTGGTCATGTAGTAAAATCAAATAAACTCACATTAACAAAATACTAATAACTTTGTAAATGAATAATTAATGAAATACAAGGTATTTCATGATGTCAAGAAACATATACCAAAAGAATAGTAACATGAGCTTTGGAATAGAAACATTACCATTATGAATAGTAATCCAGAAAATTCATTAGTAACATCACTAATGAAAGTATAAATAAAATATAGCCATATTATAAGTGACAATATGTTATTATTATATCACTGTATAAGTAAATAAATATTTTAACAATTATTAATAATGTGTTGGTATTTTTTATGTCATTATTTTTTAATTAAAATTATATGTTTAATTTAGTAATTTTAAAGAAAATCTATTATCATAAAATGTATCCATTAATTATTATTTTGATTTCCTATGATAATAATATTATTTTATGAGACAATATTGAATTTATCAATGTGTTATAAAATAATTTATAATTTTAAAATCATTATTATTAATATAAATTATTATTTTAATTAAAAATTAAATATATCATTTTTAGAAAAATATTTAATAAAATGGAGCTCATATTTGAATTCTTAATTTCAAAAAATGTTATGGGTGATTTTCTTTATTTTTCTTAAATATTTAGTTTTTTGGTGAATATTAAAATACAATAATTTACGATAAATGCAATGTAAATGAATTATGGATTCAGATATGATGTATGGATAATTTAGGTACCATTACCTAGAACTAAATAATAGAATTACTATATTTGTTATCAAGAATCAATTATATTTCTGGTATTGAGAAAAATAATAAACTAATGAATTAAATAATGAGAAAACACACATCCTATTCACTATAAATACCACCCCTCAAAAGCCCTTCTCCTCACTCCTCCCAAGACTTGGGCCTTTTCCAAATTGAGCTCAAATAAGTTCTAAAACCACTTCTAATTTCAAGAAGATATTTATATTATCAAAATACCAAAATCTCTCCTATGTGGAGGCCCTCATGGAGGATAAATTCCGGAGGTAAAATCCTCTTTACATTTCGTTTATTTTCATTTTAAGATTTTTTTTCATTTTCTCTCCTCAAATACCTTAATACTATTGGAATGATGACTCAATTACATTACATATACATTAATTATATTATTATAATTTAATAATTCATCATCATCTCTTATTCACCCTCCTTTTATACAAAAAATTTAACTTTCTATATGTTGTGCTAATTTATCATTCAAGGGAGTATAATTTTTAAATTTATATTACTATCCTCAAGGCAGGACATGAAAAAAATAATGGTTAAAAAAATTGTAATATACATATTTTATCTTATGGAATTTTCTAAAATCATATTGCAAACATGATATTAATTTATAAGACAAAATTATTTTGTTGTGATAGAAAACTACAAAATTAAACACAAATGATTTTCATTATTTTTTATTTAATGATTATTCATCATGACAGAAAAAAATGATATATAAGACATAATTAAAATATTTAAGATCTTTATTAATATATATGATCAATTTAATATAATTACCCAAACTTTATAAAATCTTTTTAACATGTATACATGTACATAGATATGGAAAACCAAGGAAACCAATGCCTCTAAATGATGAAATTGAAACTCTTAACCCATCAAAAAGGCCATAAATAAACATGGTAAGGTTGTAATAAATCAATAAAATTAATAAGTGGGTTTTTAAATAATAATATTTGAGTCTAATTGGACTATATAGGATATTAATATCATGGGTATAACGCCTTTGGGATTTAGGTAAGAGATTCTAACAAAAACTCCATTATTCATTCGGGTTACACACAATCTATCTTTTTACACAGATGAAATTATTTTTTTCTTTTTTTATGAATCACATAAATTATGTTCATATGTTCCAAAAAGTTCCATCAAGATCCAATATGCCTTTTTTGGGATATAAATGTTTTTAAAACGTTCTCTACTCAATTATTTTCAATAAGAAATCCCAGTTTACGGGAACTTCGGGAATTCATTCCCATTTTTAATTGAAATATAAAATATATTTTGAGCCATAGTTATCTTTATAAAATAACACATTTTATTATGAAATTTTATTGGTTCTCTTATAGTTTTTTATGAAAGGTCTTTCCCTTTTCTGCTTTAAATGATATTTAATATTTTCGGTAAACTGCACTTTAGTTTTTTAATTATAGATGATTCATAAATATTATTTTATGTGTTGTAACTTTTGATTGACATAAATTTTCGTTATATATTCCTATTATAACTAATTAATTTCCATGTAATATTTAATTTCTTTATTTTATGGGCACATTTATGATACACCCATTTATTATTCTTTTTCTCAAAATTATGATACCCAATTATTTTCATGTGTAACCTTGATGATTACATCAGAATTGTTATTTATGAAGCATCATTTGTAACACATATTTTCAAACATTTTATGACGGTTTTCCGGAGATAGTTCTCCAATACATTGGGTTATTTTTTGTCTCATGATATGTTATTTGCATGGGTCATGGTGAATAGCCGTGTCAGGTGCTCCATATACATTTGTCTTGGTGGTTTGTTGTGACTCATGCTCCTCTATGTAAAGCGAGACATTAATCATTAAAAGTCATTTTTATGTAACATACACATTTATATGATTCCATGACTATATGATACCATGTTTTAAATTTTATGATTCAATATATTTAGCCATGTTTTATGTCCTTTTCTATCATTATGTCATCCCTTCCGAACAATGTGGTAATAATTTTTCTTATGTTTATTCCCTTATAAGAGTTTTTTTCTCATACCATAATTCATGTTATCCCCAATTATCCAATTAATATGTAGGAACACAATGGTCCTTAGGAGACCATTATGGAGATTAAATAAATGTTGTTTTAATGATGTTTAATTATGTACCTAATCTTAGAAAATATTAGACATTACGATCCATGGATTGTAATAAAATGTATATTTATAAATATAATCATGATATGATATGTATAAAATTATAGGGCATATATATTTGGTATCCATGAATGGTTTTTTTATTTATGGAGATCAATAATAGGGAACTTTAGTAAGAACATTACATATAAGACTATTTATTAAAAACATCCCTATATTTTTTTATGTAATGAGTGAGTTATTTATCATGAAAATAAATCCTTGGTTGGTTTCTATAAGTGGATATGGTTATGGAAATGATTTACTATGTAGTAAAAAATAGGTCAATGTGTTTTGGACCTTACTCTAGGTAACCTAGTACATTAAAATCTTCTATAATATACATCTGGTTTGATAGTCTCTGGTGATATTATTTAGTATATCCATAAGATCATTGTGAACCATTATTAAGGGTAGAAAACTCCATAGGGATATAAGTTGGGAAACATTTCACAGATAACATAAATTGAAACCTATGGAATCACAAGTTAGGATACACTTTTACATTATGAGTTTATCCTTTTAGTTTTAAAGATTTATTTTTATTATTATTATATATGTATTGAGGGCCCCTAATTTCATTTTCTATTTCATATTTAATGGACAAAATATAATAACACATTCTAATAATCAATTTCCTGGAAAATGTAATGATTTCCCAATTGATAATCCAAATATGATGGGAATGGGTACACAAAACATTATGTCAATACAGTCTCTGCTAGCTCCAATTATGAATAATAACAAGAATTTTGGGGAATTACCTCCTTCTCCAGGGAAAGATCAAGTTGTCATCAAATCCTTCATGAAGAAATGTCCTCCTATGTTTAGTGGATTTTATGATCCCCTACTTATGGAATAGTTTATTAAATATAATGAAGAATATATTCTCTATCATCTAGTGCTCATAATAAGAGAAAGTTGTTATGGAAGTTTATCATTTTTAAGGTTAGAAAGAGTAGCGGAGGTCACTGATGAAAAATACAATATTTCTGGATGAAATAGAATCATTGTATTCGGAGGAATTCAGTAATATAATTTTCAATTAATTTTTTCCCAAAATAATTCATCACAATATAGAAATGAATTACCATGGACTTATGTAGAAGGGATACGATTCTATTGGGGCATATGGTAAAAACATTACATGGCTTACAAGACACACCTCTAGATTTTTCATAAACCCCAAAAGAAATGTCAATCACTTATTTACCAGATAAATGTTTATGTTATGAATCTTTTTTGCAATTATTGACATTTAACATTATGAGAAAATCATTCATTGTGCCCTCATTTTTTAAAGGGAGATAAAAAATATCAGTGGTATCATAGTCCCGGTGAAAAAAAAGAAAATATATACTAATATGGCTTGATCACCAAATAAATCCTATGATGGAATGAAGACCAAATATCCCATGTGTTAATTATTTTTGGGAGAACCATCATGGGAACTAACTAAAAGTAATCGTGAAATGCTTGAAATACAGAATAATGCGCCATCTATCTATGAACTACTGAGGAGACATGAAGAATATCCCTAATGAGGAAGAATAACGTAATGCTAATTACAACACTCATTTAATAGTGGATTATTTACACTTCACTGAACATGATGATTTTGTAAATCAAATCACTAATCCAAAGGTTTCCAAAGGCAATCAACTACAAACTCCAAGACCACAAATAAGTGATTATTAAATCACTACTACTGAGGTGGATCTGGAAAACGATATGGTGACAGGTAAGTTGGTTATTCCATAATGAATAGAGAACGTACTATTTGATTAATTTTCTATTCCTTATTTAATATCATAAAAATTTAGTTGAAAATTCAAACAACATCTCCATATATAGAGGTTGAGTTATCTGTGATGATCGAAAATTGGGAAATTATTCCATCCAATGTATATAAATCCACCTAGTTAATATTTTTGAACATAACATCCTAGAAAATCATTATAAGCTTCCATTGTTGGAGTTCAATTCTATTTTTGTCTTGGATTTTCTATCTCTATAGAAATCCATCAGAATTTTTTTTGGAAATGGATATCACTCTTCACATACTGAAGAATACTACATTTCATTACATGTGTAATGAGGTTGATGAATATCTATTAAAATTATTTTCTCTGGTGTGGGTATTACTTTCTTATAAGAAATAATATCACTTTAAAATGATTGAGAAAAACGAGAGGATCATTCACGAATACATTACCATGGTGAAGGATTACACTGCTATATTCCCTGAGGACATTCGTGGTATTCCTCCTTATCAATATGTTGAGGCCCCAATAGAGATTATTCCCTAATCTCTACTTATATTAAATAAACCTTATAGAATGTTCATCATTGATATGGAAGAGGTGAAGAAAAAATTAAAGGAAAATTTGGGAAAGAGTTTTATATGACCAAGTGATTCAATAAGGGGTGCCCTAGTCCTCTTCATTAAGATGAATGATGTATCAATGAACCTCTGCATTAATTATCTGGAGATTAATAAAATAATGATACATAATAAGTATCTCCATCCATGGATATATGACTTTTCAATCATCTATGTGGGGCCAGTTATTTCTCAAATATAGAACATTAGAAAATATATCACCAATTATAGGTGAGGAAGGAATATACACCCAATATTACCATTAGAATGAATTATGGAAACTATTTGTACATTGTGATTCCATTTGGACTCACTAACGATCAGGAAATTTTCTTGGATTTGATGAATAGAGTATTTAGAGATGAAGTTGGGTTTTTTTTGGGTTTTTCTTATTGATTATATTCTGATATAAACCAAGGGAATAGAGGAACATGAAGAGTATTTCAATACCATGATGCAGACATTGTGATAGGAGAAACTATATGCAATATAAAGTAAATGTGAGTTTTGGATGGTAGATGTATAATTATTGGGGAATGTTATCACCATATAATATATATATATATAGACCTTTTAATGAAAATGGAAATTGAAGAGTGGACCAGGACAACATCTATAATAGAGATTAGTAGCTTCCAAGGCCAAGCGAGGTATTACTGAGAATTTTTGAAAAACATCTCATGATATTGAACCCAAATGGCTAAGGGAACACGGAAGGGAGTGAAAATTTTCTAGACTTAAGAATGTGGGTAGTGATTTAAGGTGCCCAAAAAGAGGCTTATCACTACGCCAGTACTCACAACCCTATAAATTTTAGAACTCTTTGTAATAATTAAAAATGATAAAATTATATCATGTGCCTCAAGGAATTTGAAAATTCAAGAGTAAAACTATTCCACACATGATCTGGAGTTTGATGTTGTTATCATTACATTGAAAATATTCCAGCATTATCATTTTGGGTAGAAGTGTGAGATATATACTAATCACCAGATTCTCAAATATATATCCACATATATAAATTTTAATATGAACCAAATAAGATGGTTATATCTCATCAATGATTATGACTGCTCAATCCACTACCATCCTGGTAAGGCAAATAAGATGGTGGATGCTCTAAGTAGAAATGATCTTACATCTATATCAATTATGGTAATTGAGAAGGATCTTGTATTTTTAGACATAGAATGGATAGAAATGGGAATCCTTATTGTAGTATAATCATCAATAATCTCTCAGATTATTTTTAATCCATCCTTCATAGAGAAAATAAAATATCCTCATGGAAATGATTTGGAAATTTAGAAAAGATTAGAAGCTATAAGGAATAGAAAATCCACAGAGTTACAAATGTATCAGGAAGGAGTAGTTTGATTTGGTTCATAATTATGTGTACCATATGATGTATATATATATATATATGAGTATCTTTTGAATGACTCACAGAGCTTAACATTCACTATTTATTAAGGGATCATGAAGATGTATTGAGAGCTCGAAGAGAATTACTAGAAGGACAATATAAAGAATGATATTTCTCAATATACATAAAATTTCAAACTATGTCAACAAGGGAAGGATGAAAGGAAAAAATTATAAAGGTTTGACTGAACTATTACCCATAACAACAAGAAAATTGGAATACATCACTGTGTACATTGTAACTATAATTATAATGAAATCTAGAGAGAACAATGCTATATTTTTTATTGTGTATAATCATAAAAATAATCCTAAATTCACCCCAATTAATGAATAATTTTAATTTGATAAACTAATATATATATATATATATCAATCAAGTGGTAAATATTAGTGGATTACAACTATTTATTGTTCCTTACATTGATCTAAGATTCACCACGATGTTTTTGAAAAGTCTCAAATATTATCTAAGAACTGAGCTGATCATTAGTTTTACTTATCATCCACAAAATAATGGCCAATCTATGTGAACTATTTAGACACAATATGAAATATATGGAGCATGTTCTATGGAATTAAAAGGAGTATGGGACCAATATCTTCTTCTGGTTGACTTCCCTTACAATAGTTTCCACTCTATCATTCAAATGGCTCTATATGAAGACCATTATGGGAAAAGGTGTAGGAAACCGACATGTTGTGATGAAGTCATTGAGAATAACCTTACAGGAGCTAAAATGGTTGATGAAATGGTAGAAAAGTTGAGATCCAATCAGCATCACATAATGGAAGCCAAAATTTAACAAAAGAGCTATGTAGACAATCACAAACAAGACCTTGAGTTTAATTTCGGTTATGTGGTAATCCTCTTAATATCTCTATGAAAGAAGGTCATGATATTTGGGATAAAAGGAAAGATACATCCTTGATACATTGGCCCATTAATGAATCCTAACTGTGTCAATTATGTGTCCTATTGACTAGAACATCCACATATCAAGTCTAATGTACATGATATATTCCACGTATCAATCTTATGGAATTGCAAACTAGATCCTTTACATGGACTATACTTATAGGAGGTATAGTTGATGAATGATCTAACTTACAAGGAGTAGCCAGTGAAGATCATGGATCATAGAGATACAATTCAACACATTAAGAATAATCACTTTGTAATAGTTCTATGATGGAAGAAATAGTATGAATATGAAACATGGGAACTATAGTAAGAGATGAAGAAAAAGTACCCACAAATTTTTTCAACATAGAAATTAAAAAAAAAAATCGAGGGAGAAATTTCATTAGGGAGGAAGAATGTGACGAACCTTATTTCTATCAATGGAAATTCTCTTCTTATAAATATGACATATAGTATAATCACATAAAATCACCTTAAGAACAACATAAAAACGTTATAAATGAATAATTAGTAAAAGAAAAGGCATTTCTTGAAGTTATGGAACATATACCTATATAATAGTTACTTGACCTTTGGAATAGTAACATGGCCCCTTGGAATAGTAAACCTAAAAATTGAATAATTACCCCCACAAATTAATGTTTAAATAATATTTATACATCTTATATGTGTCAATATTATATAATTATATCATGGTATAAGTAAATAAATATCATAAAAATTATTAATTTAGTGTTCCTATTATTGTAAGTAATAAATATTAAATAAAAATTTTATAACAAAATTAAAATTTTAAAATAAAATATATTCTAATAAAAAATTATTCATAATTTGGTATTTTTATATCCTATTATTATAATATGATATTATAAAACCTTAGTTCTTTTTTTAAAGTGTTATAAAATCCGGTATAATTTTAAAATATTTATTTATTCTGTTAAATAATGATTTTAAATAATTTTTTTATCATATATATAAAATTAATTTTAAAATATTTGGAGAATTTTTTAATTAAACAAGTTGATAAATGGTAAATGTGAATTTTTGGGAATTTTATGAAACACTAGAATTAATGGTGAAATGTAAAATATGATAATTAACAATAAATACAGAATACATGAATTATGGATTCATCGATGATGTATGGTTGATGTACTCACATTTTTATCAAACTCACATGATCTTATTACTATATTTAGCCTAATGAAGAAACATTTTTTCTATTCCTAAGAACATTAATATTCTAATTATTTAAAGGGTGAGAAAACACGCCTCTCCTCCAATATAAATACCACCCCTCGCCACCTCTTATCCTCAAACCTTTGAAGACTTGTTCCTGGTCCAAAAGTGGAAATAATCTCTTCCCAATCCCCTAATCTAGGTCCATGATCCCTAGGAATTATTAAAATATTAAAACATCTTCCCTAACGTGTCTCTCAATGAGGATAAATTTATGTGGTGAATTCCATCATCCATTTCATTTATTTTATTTTCAAGATCATTATTTTTTCTCCCATCACCTCACCAAATAAAAATTAAATGAAGACTCTAATACATTACAAAAACTATAATTTTTTTTATTCTTAAAGAATAACTCTTCATCATCTCTTTATCCCCCAATTTTTATACGAAAAATGAAACATCATCTCTAATGTGTGGATTTATCATTCAAGGACGATGATGTTTTCAATTTATATTATTGTCATCAAGGATTTTCATTAAATAATATTAATATTTGACCTAGATTATGTTATATTTTTTATATATTCTATAATATTCTATAATCAATTTTTTCACAAGATATTAATTTATTAGAAAAAATGAGTTTGTTGTGATCAAAAACTACCAAATTAAACCCAAATGATTATCACTGATTATTTATCTAATGATTCATCCTCATTCCATAAGAAGAAATGATATATACAAACTATTTTAAAAAAATTATATAATTAATTACATCGAAGTTCAATTATGTACATTTAACAAGAAATTATAAACTCTTTTTTACATGAATACATGTACATCGATCATGAAAACCACAAAAAGAAACACTACTGAATGATTAAATTGAACCTCAAAACCAATAAAAATTGGGAAAATTGAACTTAAAAAGGTTTTAATAAATAAATTACATGTATATGTGGTTATATACCTATTAATTTATGAATCTAGTTTTATTTTCCAATACATTAAGATCATGTGAAGACAACCATTGGGATAAAGTTCAAAGATTCTAATAGAACCTCCATTATTCCATCAGGTTACTCTCTCTATTATTACTCGAATGAAAATCCATTTTATTTTTATCATCATGTTCATGATTTTGATAAATTTTTGAAAATATTTTATCAATATCTAATCATCATTCTTTTAGGTGATCAATTTTTTTTTAAAGATGCCCTAGTCAATTATTTTCAATAAGAAATCTTGATATAATGGAACATCCAGAATTCATACCCATTTTAATGAGAACACTATACTATTGTTTAAAACACCATTATTATTATAAAATTCATATTTTTATTAAGAATAGTTCTTGGTTCACTTTTTATTTTATATGAATGATTATTCCTTTTTCTACTCTAAATGATCTTTAATATTTTCTTTAAACCTCATCAAAATAGTTTAATTCTAAATTTTTGAAAAATTTTATATTAAATATTATCACATAATATTGAAATAAGTTATCATTTTCTATTCCATTTTTTCATTGTGAATGTCCACATATGATTTAATTCCTTTCCTTCATGGATACATTAGGATACACCCATTTATTATTCTTTTTGACAAGATTATGATACCCTGGTCTTATCATGGATAACCATTATGTTAAAATTGGATTCCTAATGTATGATTCATCATGTGGGACACATATTCATGAAAATTTTAAAATGAGAATTTCTAGATAGCCCTCCAATTCATTGGATAATGTTTAGTATCAGGAGATGTTATGTGAAAGGTCTTGGTGGTTAGCCTTGGCTCTTGCAACATGTGCAGTAATCATTGTGGTTTAACTTGAATCGTGATCCACTTTATTCAAGGTTCCTTGACTCATGATAATGTAATGTTTTTTTGTTTCTACCATATTTGTATGTTTCCATGAAAATATGTTCTTGTGTTTTATATGTATTTATTCCTTACATTTAGTCGTCTTCCATAAATTTTTATATCATTATGTCATGCCTTCTAACCCATGTGCTAAGAATTTTTCTTCAATTTTTTACCCACTGAGATTTTAGCTAATCCCTTTGTTCATGTTATCCCCATGATAACATATATATATGAATGATCAAAATGGAAGTTAGGATATCATTGTTGAGATTAAATAAAATTTGATTATATGATATTTATTTATGTACATAATCTTCAGAGACAATATAATTTATGATCAATGACTTATAATATGATTTAAATTCATTATTAAATTCATCTTATGATATGTGTAAATGGATAAGGTATCTATAGTATATTACCTTGACATTGGAGATGTGATATCTCATTTGTGAGTGAACTATATATACCATGTTTTTAGGGACCGTATTTCCCTGTTTGATGGTCTTGTTCTTTTCCTTTTGTTTTTATGATGTGATCAAGATTTAATCATAACTTTGTGATGTGAAATGTGATGAGTATAAATAGATCTATTATGAGCCAAGTATTGTTGACCATGGGATGGATAATGTAATGTGGGTGGGAAGGCACAAATAATGTGGCATTAGTTGATGTATCTGATGAAAGAATGCATTGTGATATGCTAGTGGGTTTTGGTATGACACTAGAGATTATTTATTGTGTTTATTATAGGCTTACATATTGATGTGATAATTATGTATACATTTTTGAACTGAACTTATATGATGAACGATGTTCAAGTTTATTTATTTATATATATTACTTTTGATAATGCTTTAGATATTTTGGTGTGATCGGATGATTGTTCCCACTTGGTGGTATGATAAGATGGTCCTAAATGAGTACAAAGATTGTGGAATGATCCTAATAATGAATTAATAGTTCATTACCCATTGGTATTGTGTTGGTGGAATGAAAATTATGAAAATATGTAATCTTTGATAAACCATGGACTTGGTTTTTATTATTACAAGAGGGAATGAATTCATGATGGTGGTTAATGAATTTATCTTCAAATAATGTCAATGAAAAAATTAATTCCAAATAAATAGTTTAACTACAAGAAATTAAAATGGTAAATTATTAATTGATGTATAATGTTTTAATTGTTCTTTATTTATAGTATATCTAGTCCATAACAATGGAATCTAGGTGTACGAGATATAACATATATTGTTGAGATTATGAATAAGTTATTACTATATTGTAGTTGTGAGATATATTATATCATGCCTATTTTTTGGAATTAAAATGATTCCCCACACATATCAGTTAGGGAAACTACTTCCAGATGACCATGGAAAGGTGTCGTCCCTAATATCATGATGGGAGGATGGATGGATGACCTCCCCCTTTGGCCATGGTCTCTTATCTTAATAGTTATATGTGATGGTATTCATGGAATTTAGTTTACATATATATGTGTGCAGATGGTTACAATGCATTGTGTTTGATTCAAAAACATGTATCTAGAGATATAGTATCTAATGGATTATTATTCATATGATTTGTATGGACTGTGATGGCTTTGGGTACTTACTTGGTGTATATGCTGTAATGTCTTGATGTATAATCTGAAATGTATGATATAAATCATATGGGATTTAGGGGATCATCTAAACTAGTGATTTATTATATATATTAATGTGGTGTGTGATGATATGACGATTTGATGCATGAGGTACATTTTGTGATGCATTTCCATGGTGTCCTTGGGTTGTATAATTTTGGAGGGAGATACTTCAGGACATTCAACATTGGGGAATAGTTGAAAACCAGGGGAGGAGGATCATTGTTACCTTGATGTTTCATTTATATGTTCTATTATCAATTTTCAGTGATACTTGGTGAGTGTTAACCATGGTTAGGTTGGGAACACAATATAACTATTTATGTAATTAGTTAGTTTCACAATTTTTCACTTCACTTTAGCAAGGTTTCTCTATATTTAACACGAGAGGCTTCATGGAGGATCCCCCAAAGTATACTATTATACAAACCCTGTGTATAAATAAACCATTTTTTTCATGTCACCTATAATAGGTTTGAGATTCGGATGGATATTAATATATCTTGGTTTCTCAATAGTTTTTTTGGTTCATGGTTGCTACCATTTTTTCATCTTCTTTACTTGCAGTTTTCCTTTTAGTTGTTATAGTATTGTATGACATTTCATGTATACAAGTCAAATATGTCTGATTAGGTTTTTATTGTTGTATATGTATTATCTCTATCTTAATTTTGTTTTATTAGTGGTTAGTTCCTCCTATATTAATGAAAATTATACCTTCGGTGAGAGTCACCAACCAGGCTCTTACTATAGGAGGGACTCGAACAATCACCATCCCATGTGTCTCATTTCCTACCCTAGAGGGGATCACCTTCGGGGTAAGGGGATGTTACAATGTTTATATTCTTTTATTTTTTTGTATGTTTACGTATGTATATGTATATATCAATATATAATAGAATTTATTTTTTGTTTTTTCAATTTCACATATCTCATGTATTATTAACACACACACCCACAAATACATACACACAATCATACAAATTTTTTCTACATTATTATATACATGTGTTCATATATATATATATATATACATAATTAAATGAATTAAAACATTAAATTTAGTTATAAAAATTTATTGCATATAAATATTTCATATTTACATATATTATTAATTATATTATTATATTTATTTCCTCATTTAAAAAAAATAATTTTATACAAATGTATACAATTTAATCATATATATATATATGTATTCATTTTAGTATATATTTTTATAATATATATGTCTTATAATAATATATATGTGTGTATATAATATATATATATTTATTAAAAAAATTCCTTCATATTAAAAAAATGTTCAATAGATTTTTTTGCAAGAAAGGGAACCCCAATCACCCATATTAAAATCATTCACTTCCAATTTATGTCACCCCCCCACCGCATTAAGGATAATGGCCTCCAGCCTCATACTTCATCTATAGGTGATGGAACAGTATGATAGTGATATAAGATATCATAAGTATGTTGAGTCAATTAAGTTGATGTAGGAATGGGATAAAACCTAGTTCCCCACTGACACAACATTGGGTCCTTGGGAAATGTAATGGGATTTTAGTCCCAGTAAGCCGTCAATGTACTTTTTGTGTGTGAATGTGTGTATATGTATATATAACTTGGGTTGTGAATATTATTTCTCTCATAACATTTTAAAATTATCTTCATATTATCTATATGTACTATGTCTTAATTTTATTTTTATTTTTAGTTTAGTATGTCTCACTGTCTAGATTATACAAAAAAAAGACAAGGCTAAAATAGGTGTTTAATTTAGTTAAAAAATTTAATCACATTAAATTTACCAATTCTATATTTATTCTTCGATCTAAAAGAGAAACACGATTGATTGAAAATAAATCTTTATAAGGGAATAAATCCACCTAGGAAAATAAAAAACAACTTTACAGTGGTTCTATATATGCTTCTTTTAGTGATGTTTTGAGAATAATGGTTCCTTCCTTGTGTAGAAAAGGAAAAAGTGATGGAGGAAAACTATTCCACCAAAACATTAATCCTCATCATAAATGGTCCAAATAGAATAAAAAATCATTATGTTCCAAAATAGAATCAGTTAATACCTAATAATAATATTTAATAAGGAATTCCTTCCAATCCTACTCAAAAACTATCTTTATACCCAAATGAACAGCATGGAACTCATCAACCAAAGCACTTGAATTTTTTACAAAATGTTTATAGAGAGTTACAGTAATATAAATGTTATGGTGTCAACCCACCAGACCAACACTCACATAATTGATTCCTGCAAACAGTAATTCAATACTGGTATTAATAATACTAATTGATGTGGGATCCATATACATATCATAATATATTTATCTCTTCTAGTCCAAAAAATATATTTTGTGTTCAATGTAGATGACCCTTTAGTTTCCCATGTGACCAAAAATTTGTTAGTTGGTAAGTCTATTTAAATTTTAATTCATTCCAACATACCCAAATCATCTTAGAAACTAATGAAATATCAATAAAAATTTCAATGGGATGTGACTAGACCTATTAGACTTGATTTAATGAAAAATAGATGAAAAAATAAATTACCTCCATAAAATTATCCTAACAATATTCTAAACACACCTAGTACTAAGGGAATTTAGAATCACATGTAAAGTGGATTTGATTTTTAAAATAAATATAGATAAAATAAGGTTACAGGATTTGTGAGGTATGAATATAAAATGTCTCATGGAATGGATCTAGAAATATTTCTACCATCCGAAAAACATGATCTTTGTAATAACTAGTTATTTAAAGAGGCCCTTACAGATATGGGACACCAATGAGTAAAGAGATTGAATATGTTGACATAAAAAAATATTCATTGGAGGTATCCTTACTCCATCATAATGGACTTTGTCTAGATTCCACCAAAATTGAAATTCTAAAAATAATATCATTTTCCATATAATTAATCCCAAAAAGATGCATATGAAAAATATATTGTACATATTATCATTAAATAACACTTAAACCATGGAATGTTGTAAGGCTCAGATAAATGGTTTCATCACCCTTAATTTGCTATGATAAATAACTAAATGGTAACAATATAAACTACCCCTCTTTATATCATTAATTATCTTAATGAACTACAAAATCTTCTCTAAGAAAAACTTTTCCTTAAACCTAATCTTGTATACATAAAATCAAACATATGATAATAATTAAAATAATGAACCTAGGAACTAAAGGATCCATTATTTTTCAAAACCCTCCAATATTGTTTACTAAGAAAATATTCATTAAAAGATCTAAACTACATAAAACCCACACCCCACTAGCCTTTAGTAGAAATAGTTTAACCCGTCACAGCAAGGTATTTAATCTTTCCATTATTGTATCCCAACCAAAAAGATACCAAAAATGAATGTAACTAATAAACATGACCACCCCAGAGCTTAAAATAGACATGGCATATGGGGGTATTTATTAGGAAATAATTTTTACATGAATATATTTTCTATTATTGGAAACCCTCTTACAAGAACACAACTGAATCATCTTTATCAATCTTTTTATTAATAGTATAAGGAACAAAATTATTTTATATTAAAAAAACAATAGGGACCAAAAGGTATTTTTTATATTTTCACACCACGTGGATGCTAGAAATTCCATATAGTACTCCTTTCCTCAAATACCATATTCTACTACTAGAGGATACACGGGATTTATAAAGGATCACCAGTTTACATGATTTCCGTTTAAATATTGAAATAATTTTCCCAACAACACAATATTCCACCAATGTGGTCAATGTAAATAATAGTAGGTATTCTATAAAAATGAATAAGTAATATGTGGTTGTGGGAAAAAACAATTGTAGTGTGAAGCAAATTATTCCTTTTCACATCTATTATAAGATTAAAAACAACATTAATGACAATTTCAAACAACTAATAGGAATGACGATATCTTTAGTGAAGGCTGTGAGAAGGAACAAATCTTAGGGTAATATTTTAATTAACTGAGATATTAAATAAAACCAATAAAACACTCTATATAATTATATCGACCCATTACATATAGAATCAAATTTTTATATACACAAAGAATAGAAATGACTATTAAAATCTATCAAATTATTTTTTCATGTATAGTTTCCAAGACATCACACCCCTTTTAGAGGGAGTGATAATAATTATTTAATGAAAAATATCAATATCAATGATGTTATTATTTGAGATTATCCTTTGGGTTATAAAGGTACTTTGATTTAAAAAAAACAATGGATGAAAGAAATATTCTAATATAATTTTCAATAATATTAATCAATATTTATATTTAATACTAAAAATGGTTATGGAGTTGAATTTTTAGACTCTAGAAGGATTCATAACATTATAAATTAGGGCTATCATAGATTCATTAATTTAGTTGAAGAATAAATTCCCTTTCCAAAAATATTTCAAATGAAATATGATATCAGGGCTCGTTATATGATAGAACAACTTAGAGAAAAGGTTATATAAACCATCAATGTTAGGGGTCTTAGTGGAATTTATATTGGTGTAATCCAATGTTTCATTTACATCAATAATGCATCAATATTTATAATTAGTCATTGAATTTGACACCATCACATATATAATGTAGGAATCCTCACCTGAAATAAAGGAGCCCCTAAATGAGAATATACCATTAATGAGACAAAACATAATTTTCGGAATTTTATTTATTTGAACGAATATTGATTAATTCATCATAATTTAATTTATTATATTAAAAAAATTCATTAAATATTTTAATTTTACTAAATATTATAATTTAATAGATAGACGTATGTTTTTATATAAATAAATTTTTTGATGGAGAAGTAAAATTTAATAGATGGAATCTGATTCAATAATTGATCATAATTATTTTGAATCATTATATGATTGATTGATTAATTAATGGGATAAATATTTATAAAAGTTTAAAATTCAATATAATAAAATTGTCAATTAGATAATGCTATATCAAGACTAATAAACATGAATTTGTCTACTACATCAAATAAATAAATTTAATTTTACTAAATGAATAATTTCTATTCCAAGAAGATGAAATACAAATAAATTTTTACAGTTTAGAAACCTATGAGAATCATCAATATATGTATAGGTGAATTATTATATGTATAGTGAGAATATTTTTAGGCCATTGAATAGAAATCCAAGATTTGTAGACATGAAATTTGGTACATTCTCTATAAATAGAAGTAGTATTTGAGTATGAGATAATTTTTCAACCCATAGAGTATAATGTTTCTATTAAGTGTTTATAAATTCTTTTAAATTTTAGAGAACATCACTATAATGTGATTTTGATTACCTATTTTAGTAGGATAATTATAATAATTGTTTAAAATTCACACCCCACCCTCCTATTGTAGGTAATTACTTTCTCCTTAGATCCTAAAAAATTTCACTCTCTTAGGTGGAAACACCTCCTTCAATACCATGAAATTCAATATAAGGTTCATCCATCATCATTTATAATACATGTGATGCATTTAAAAAATATTTTATTATCATTTCTTATGGTTTGATTAACATACCCACATGAACCATAATCTGTCTTTATTCATGTGATTGATTTACAACTATTTTCAAGATAAAACAATAGTGAGATAATAGGAGTTGATTTTATACTAGATAACATAAATTCATATCCTTATCAATATGGTCAATATCAATATCAAAATTAGGGAATTTAATTATTATCTATTTAATTGTGTAACTGACCAAAATTATAATTTTGTATTTCAATCATCTTTAACTGACTCCATACAAACCTAACCGGGACTTAACAGTCCTCTTTTTTTCTTCAGATTCAATAAAATGAGAAAAAACTTATAATATAAAACTACATCCATACTCAGTTCATAGAAATAATAATAATAATAATAAAATGGTGGGATGAAATAGGCTAGATATGGGAGGCCATAATGAATGGAAAAAAGATCTATCAACTTATAATACAAAATAAAACTATCAAGTCAATCATAAACCCCAATACTCTTCAGCATTACCAAAAACAGTGTGAATATAAGGCCCTAGCCTTAAACCGTACTTAATCTTGAGTTATTACAAGATTTCACGTTGAGGATGTTTTCAGGTTTAGAGTTTTAGATAATTAGATCATAAAAACATGCATTACATTCCACATTTAAACAAAGTGGTTACATAAAGATAGTATTCATTTTTCCCATCAACGGAAACATATTTAAAATATGGATTCTTTCTTGACACTTCCTGACACTATCATCATATCATGTACCTTTCCCTTGACCTGTGAAAATATATCAAAAAAACATGGGATGAGCATAAAAAGCTCAGTATGGGATATAAAAATATGGAAAGGAAACACGAGTTCATATATACATAATAATGAAATCATACTTTACCCATAAAACAGTAGCCTTTTAACATACCTCATCAAATCATGAATAAATCATAGAAATCATAAGACATAAAGGTAACATGAGGCATTCATAACATTCTTATGTAGGGAGTAACCCTCTTGGTTAAGTTTGGAATACCCACCACAGTATATTCCCTAAATCTCTTCGGAGAAACATTAACGTTTCACTCCTTCACATTACCCAATGCATTGGAGAGCTATAGAAGGCTCACCCGCCCTTAGTATATCACAGAACCATCCGTCTTCATAATAATTCCCAAGAACCACAACATAATAGTATCACATAAGACATACATAAAGGAAACATAACATTTCCACCTTTCAATCACAAGATATCAATACAAAACATTGATATAAAAACATTATGAAAACCATTTTCAATACCAAAATAAAATTAAAACATGGTATTTATTTTTCTTTTAAAAAGAAGGTATGTCTTGTAAAGGAAGCCGAAACCCAAATAATGGTCACGGTGGCAGAGAAGTCGTTGTCGCCGCATACATACAATAAGAAAAAACATTTCCTTTTGTCGTTTAGTAAAACGAATCATATAAAAAATATTCCTTTTGAATAACCATAAAAGTCAAAGTGGTTTATACATCGTATAAAAGAAGGTTGTGTATAATATAAAATATGCCTCAATGAAAGGAGATTGAGATGAAGTCTCATACCTCGGGTCCGACTTGACTCGATCGTTCTTTAATCTCCAGAATAATAAACTTGAGTTAATTTATTCTTGCATAAGAACCTTTTTCAAGTTCATTATTCCTTTTATATCACTTAATATCATGTCATGAACACTGTGTAATTATTTAAGTTAATAATGGTCATTTTAACGATCATTGGTACTTGAGTCAAAAACATGCTCTTTATAATTACAAGTTGTTCATGTATCCATTATATCTAGAGTTATAATCATGTTTTATATATCATATATATCATATATATCCTGTATATACATTAATTTATAATATTACATAATGTTTAGAGGTAAGAAATGAAATGCACCGTTCATGGAGATGGTAAGCCGTACTTACGTATGAACGCTACTTTCATTTCTATTTCGTATTTTTATGGAATGGAATCATAATGATATAAAGTTATATTATAATTCTAGTATAATATCATATATATTACTATTAATTAAATCCTTTATACGTCCCACATATGGCATTAACAAAATCAAATCACTTTGAGGGGGCGATAGTCCGCACTTCCTTAAATGAAGATATTGCGTTTACCCATAATGGAAACCATAAAGGTATTCCCAAAATGAAAAATACAGAAGCTTAATGAAAACATAAAAATATTATATATCATATATAAATATAGTGACATATTAATGGCCACCTTTGAAGGTTTTAAAAGAATGTTGAACAATCATTGTTTCCGGAGGCAGAAATTCGCCATCTACGGAAACAGTATGTTCCTTAACAATTAGATGTAGGTGTGTGTATGTGTAGCTCGAATACTTCTAATAATAACATCCTAGTATATTGAAGATTCTGGATTTGTTACAAAATAAATTAATAAAAAGTGTTTAGGGGGTTGGAGAAGCAAAATAAAACAAGAGGACTCAAGTGAAGACATTACCTTAAAATCAGGTAACTCTCTTTGGTTTGAGCTCAAAAGCTTCCTTGGGAAGCCTTATGCCCAATGTGAGGCTTCATGGAGTTATAAAGGGATGTGGATATACAAAATGGGCAGGGGTTTCCTGAGCCAAAGGCTTTGGATGTGTGGTTAAGGAGGTAGAGGTGAGGGCCTATTATAAGAGGAGAGGGGGGCACTCTTGGAAAGTAAAGAAATGTTACTTTATTTGAAAATGGGTTTCGGATATAAAAGGTCACTAATTGATATAATTAGAGGATATGGTGATAAGGGTTCGAAATATACCCACCAAATAGGTTTTGGACATGTGTACATCATAGATTTTACAATATCTTTTCATTTTATTTAAATCCTTTATTAATGAGGTAATCACTGCATCATTAGGATGTCATAGATAATTTTATTTATTTAATGTATAAAAATTATAAAAAAGTAATATGATGTAGGAAATTTTTTTATCTTTACAATGAAATTTTATAGTCAAAAATCTGACTTGTATAACCCCATTTAAAAATTGCATTAGTAAAATATCTCATGTTTGTGTCATTTTTACTTTTACATTAAATAAAAAGTTATTTATGTCATTTCCCAACCAAAGTGGATCCCTGGGGTCCCCAAGTTGACCAATGGATTGTATTGGTCGTCCATGACACATCCAATTAGGGTATGACATGTTTCATGCTCATATCATATTATTAAAACATTATTTTTACCTTAAACTACAATAATTACCTCTAATTGTGATTAAAAACTTAATAAGTTACTATTCACCAAAAATTTATTTGAATCCCATTGAACAAAATTTTACCTCTTATAGACACCAATGTATGTCAGATTTTTGAAATTCAAATAAAAAAGGTGTTAAAACTTCATTTAAACAGAAAATCAGTTTTTATAAGTACCACTTAGTGGTTTCACTATTCATCGAAAAATGAAGTTTTTTAGAAAAATACCAAAACTTCACCCAAATCTATATTTGATATTCTGAATTCAAAAATGATGGCTATTTTACAAAATTCAAAACATATTAGTTAAATTAATAAATTTAATAGTTAATTCCCGATGTCATGTCAAATAGCCTGTTTTTATGAAACAATATATATCAAAATATTGACACTAGTTTAAGTCCAATTTCAAAGTGAAATTAATTCCGATGTCCACCATTGGATTAAATGGTAAAAATATATTCTATTTACAATTTAAAAACAATCAAAAATATAATCTAACTATATAAAAAATTATATTAAAAAGTGGTTTTGAATTAAAATACAACACTTTTCATTATTCCTTAAAAAATGAACATTATTAGAAAAACAACAAAAATTTATCCAAAGTAAATTTCAATGTCCCAGTCATAAATAATAAGTTTATTTTGACAAATATAGCTTAAAAAATTGTCAAAACAAAGATTTAAAAATGGTTCTCCATCAAAAGGCGGTAAAATAATCTTTTAAAAATACTAGATTATTCAATGCTTTAGGTTGGATTTATTCTCCTTTTATGGCTCAAAAACACTATCCAATTCATAAATAGACATATATAAAAATATCTATAATTCATTACTTACTTGGGATGTTACAGTGAATGGGGTTTCTATCTATCCCAACATGATAAACCTATAAGACTCAAAATATCAGGAAAATATCCTATCAAATAAGGTGGCCTAAAACACGTTCTATTTCATTAGGAATAATAATTTAATTTAAATCCCACAACCAATAAGGGACTAGAAAAGTTTATATGCACAAACCTTAGTAAGAGCCACGATATCCATTTTTTCTGAATTGGACCATCCATAAAAGCCAACCATTTTCTTGAATATAATTAAAAATTTTATTATGATTGTACATATTAATTTTAGAAATAAATTTATCATGCAAAATAATCTATAAACAACATCTATAACCTTATCACCAAATAAGGTGAATATATAGAAATACCTTTTTAGAGGATAAACTAATCACGTTCTTTTATTAAAAAATGGTTTAAAAAATAAAAACCACATTATGGAATTATTTTGATCTCCAGAAATGTAGTGATGTATATTTTGATGGGTTTTAAAGACCATAATATATCTTTCACAAAATATTCATTGATTAAAGTGGTAAATATCGTCATTATTATCATAAAATTATGAGAAATTGATCCAATGAACCTAGAAACTAGATAAAATATATATAAGAAACTGGATGAACCAATCTGATAGACCATACATAGTAAAACAAATGATCCTATGAGACAAATATAATGGATCTTTTAATATAATGAATCTTTTAATCCAATTTAAATAAAGAATATTATAATCCAATGAGGTCTAAAAATTGAAATCCTCTAAATATGAATTAAATGAGAATAAGCCTCATCAAGAGAGAGGATAACCTATAAAAATCTATAGATCACTAAAACTATAGTAAAGAATCAAACAACAGAAGGAACAAACAATCTTATATACTAATTGAATCAATTTTAGGAAGTGAAAAGACAAGTAAAAAACCATATTTATGTAGATTTTGATCTATCAAATACAATTAAACGACCTCTATGGACATTTTTAAATTAAAACTTATGACCTAAAAGTCAATCTTACCAACCACACTTTGAAAAAGTCAAAAATATTAAACTATGAATTTGATTTTGAATATAGGATAGAATAGTCCACTAGATGGTGGGAAGACTCTTTGAAAAAAATCGTTTGAATAAGGCTACTAGTGCAGAGAGATAAGACTCCCATAGCTTTGGTAATTTTCACCTAAATTTCTATTTAATATATGAGACATAATTAATCAACCATAGTCTATAAGAGAAATCCTTAATAAACAATCCAATACCATGAGTCATGATGATTCTTTTCCCACCAATACAAAATAAAAACAAAGGAATTTCTCTATTAAAAAGTTAGATATTTACTCAAATTTAACATTTATATAATAATCATTAAATATTTATGAAGCCAAATAATTATCCGATTTCAGAAAATATAGTCTCCTTAAATTTATGTTGATTTTAAATATCCCATTATCATTACTTAAACAAACAAATCAACCTTCAAATATAAAAAAACAAATAAAAAATAAAAAAAATTATATCATATTTATTATAAACTAATATAAGTATGAATAAAAATTAAGATATTCATAATCCATATATAAAATGGTATATTATAAATTTCATGACATCAAAACATTTTCATGTCATTATTCAATTTATTATTCATTATATAATGTTACTACTCTCAATTTTAACATGTTGATATGTATTTCATTAAATGAGTCATTATATATATACAAAACATTTATGTATCTTAATACTCTTAATGAAGTGATTTAATAACTTGGTTTTGAACTAAATTAAAATTTCGATTATTTCAAAATTTAACATTCCATTACTCTATAGTTCATAAATCCTCATATATCAATATATATTATGTTTAATAGTTCACAATATAGTTATTCACCATGTTAAAATTATATCATAAATATTCTAGATAAAGTTAGTATTATTCAAACTCAATCTACAAAGATGATAATATCTATAAGGAAAAAGTTAAAATTCTTTTTATTTTCTAAAATAAAATAGCTAAAAACATTCTGAAATATTTTATAATTGACATGTTCTGAAAATACAGAAATATAAAAATGATTGATTATTAGAAACACAATGTTTTCTTATTGTAATAAAAATTTTCATTGTCTTTATAGAAAAATTCCATACAAAAAAAATTAATAGTTTTTCATATGTATCTACTTAGGATAATTATATGATAATTATTAAAAAATTTATTCATATAATTCATATACATCATATGTTTATACAATGTTTTTATGAAATTTTTTTTTAATCAAACATGATGACTATAAAATTTTTATTGTCGTTATATTTAGAAAATGAATCAATCGAGTGTTGTATCTTGATAATATATGAGGACCTATAACTAGATGCCACATAGTGAGTTCCCTGAGTTCATTGGGCCACATGGCCTCAAGCACATATCCCAATACTTCAGAGGCTACTGACTAGAACTGAGGGCCTAGGGTGTGTCCTTGGGGAGACTATTCCCTCAGTACCAAAGTATAGAATAATGGAAAAAATTTAAAAAGAGGTAAAAAGTGGTTGAAATATAATTAAAAATTTGAAGCATAAAAATTGAATAAATGAACAACGATTAACAGATCATGAAAAACTAGAATAACATTCCACAACAGCTGATAAGCCATGTCACAAGAAGACTAGAAAATATGGATTAAAAGAAGTATGCATAACATGATCCACTTACGTATAAAGGATATAAAATACTATCCCAAGCATACCGAGATACATATCTATAATCTACTATCATGCTTCATCCAAATCAATAATAAATGATGTGGTTGAAGCTGTATGATTTCCTTTGTCGGCACCTGAAACCATGTAATCTAATTCGGGTACCCAAGGGAACTTTAAGAGGGTGTGAGATAAATTTCAGTGGGCCACCACCTATGGTGTCTATAACATCCTGCCCGTGAAATGGAAATGATGCGGTCTACATGGATTTATATATGATTTAAATCATTACTATGTAAATAACAACCCAGGTGCCTTTTTCATCCCTCATTTAGAGTTTGAACATATATTCATGTAACAATTTGATTATATTGATTTATAAATTAGTAACATGTTAAAAATTGTAATGTTTTCGAGCTATAAAAATGAATCCAAAAATTACAATAAATAATGAAGTTACATTGTAATAACCAAGGCAATGTAGACCTCAAGGGTCTCTAACTCATTAATAATTGTAGCCTAATATAGGGTAAGAAATTAATACAGGGAGATGAGTCCAAGGAATTCCACAATGAGACTCTTATTGAGTCTGAGGGGTTAATCAAAAATAAAATGGGGCTAATAATTGACTAGGCCATATGGGATTTAACCATGGCACCTACATATAAATGTTGTATCCAAGTAGTGTATCCAAGGAAGCCTTTATTACTAGGTGAGGTATACTAAGATGTAAAATCGGGTACCCAATAATATTCATGGATTAGGATATAGGTGGGTATCGACCTAAGAAAGACACATCCTTGAATTAGAATGGGGTTCCCTAGTTCTCAAAGCATTCCTGATAATAATACAATGTGATATCAAGTTAGGCCAGTCATACATGAAAATATTGTCGAGTAAAATTTGGATTGGTTCGAGCCCTTCCTTTCATTAGAGTGAATATGCCATGTATTATAAAATCCATTCATAAATCAATTTATGGAATATTTATTGATCAAGGTACATTCCACTAACATACAATAATGTGTTAAGGGATTTTATAGACATGAAAAATATTATTCATTTATACTTAATCTGGTCTTGTAATATACTCAGTACACTTTCCAATTTATCACATAAAACTATTAATTACATTTAGGTACTTACCTTAAGAAATTCAAGAGGAAGTGACATGTTGTTTTCCATTCACCGTTACATGATTAAATATAGATTTGATTATATGAAGGCTTACCATTAGTGTATTCAATCTTGAGCACACCCTAGAAATGGATCTGAAGATACAAAACACTAAAAACAATAATATGACAAAACACCCTTCACGGTGTGTTGGTATATATGGTTGTAACCACAAAAAAATATTAACATATTTTGAAAAAGAATAAAAATATGAATCTAATGAATATTATCTTTACATATAAACTCTTGAAATATAAATTGATGATATCAATGTGTGCCACACGACAATTAAAAATTCAGTGAACTTGAAGGATGAGTTATTGACCACAGAACTTAGGGTCGTAGGAATATCCTCCTCCGATGTTCACCTCTGATTGAAATTAAAATTTTATAGATATGAGAAAAGGGGGAAAACTATCACACCTCAATAACTAGGTCAAGATTAATAGAGAAGTATAATTTTTCAAAAAAACTTGAGTACTTTCCATTGTGCATCCAATGTGACAAACAAAAGATCAATTAGGCGCTAGATGGAAGAGATTATTCAATCCCTACCATTGGCCCTCAAAGATATCCAAAAGGATCGAAAATAGGTCAATCCTTCTATAATCATAATTTGAGAGGAAGAAGACTCTTAATTAGATAATTAAGTGAAAAAGGGTCATTTTACCCATAAAATAGCATATTCATGGTTTGGATACACGGGTTTCAAAACCATGCGCCTACCGTGCATGGGTACATAAGAAAGAGTGGTTAATTTCACGGTCAAGTCGCACTGTTAGGGAAAATGTGGACAAACCATGAGGTAAGCCTCTATCCAAAATGTAACAATATTGAAAGGTTTCCCTAACTGTGTATCCATCTAACATGGTTTCCTCTAAACCGTGCGATATGATTGGTTTTCCTAAAATGGTTTGATCTAGGCTTTAAAAAGTCCCCTAAAACCCATGGGACCTTCACTAAACCATTATAAATCAAAAAATTCCAAATCTAATCAATGAGATTGCAAATTAAAGGATCCACACCTGAGTTAAAAACTATGTTCTTATAGTGTTCCCCCATAATATAAAATTCTCTAATTTCAACATCTAAGGGTGGATAAATACAGTCTAAAAACAAATACGACCCATGGGCATGTACATCAGCCTATCAATACTAAGTCACATCATGTATGTGGTTGTGCTTCGAAAGCGCATGTACTCAATGGACAGACCAGCCTCTACGAGAATTCGTGCTCTGGTAACTAAAGCGTATTGAATACTCCTCAATGGTAGAATCATTATCTAACTTAACTTCCTCAAGATCAAATGTATGACATGGATCATAATGATACTGATGATGTTGTGAGATCTATAATACATTGTGCAAGGAATGAAACCTCTGATGAAGTAACATAATATAGGTTACATGCCCCACTCTCTCCAAAATTTCAAATGGCCTTACATGTCTAGGCGATAAAATCCCTTGTTTTTGTAATCATCTATTCCTAATAATTGGAGATACCCAATAGAAAACATGTTCCCAACCTCAAACACTATATGTTATTGATAGTGATCATCTTAATATTACATTCTATACTGAGAATTAATTATATTCTATTTGATCAGTTGAACCTACTCTAATGTCTCTTGAATGATATGGGGACCTTGAAATGCTACCTCACATACCACTATTCAGCCAAGGGGTGAATGGAATAGCCTACCATAAAAGTTCTCATTAGGATACATCTGATTTGTCACCTAAAAGCTATTATTATAGGTTAACTCAATAAGACGGATATAATTTTACCATGAACCATCAAAATAATGTATAAATTCTAAGAGCATATCCTCTAGAGCTTTTGTTGCTTATTCCAATTTACAATCAGTCTGATGGTGAAAATTTTTCCATAGAATCAACTTTGTTCCCATAGACTTCTCCAATCTCTTCCTGAACCGTGATGTGAAACGAGCATCCCTATTGGATGTGATAGTACATGGGAAAAAATGCAGCCATATATTCTCACAAACATACATTCTTATAATATCATTAATTGATAAAGTATACTGAATATGTATGAAGTGAGACACTTTCATCAGTCCATCAATAACGACCTATACAGTGTCCCTCCCTTTCAGTGAGTTATGAAAACCAACTAAAATGTCAATGGAAAAATATTCCCTTTTCCCTTCTAGAACTGGAAGCAGATATAATAATCATATTGGTCATTGGTGTTCTGCCTTCACCTACTGGATTTTGTAACACCAAGTGATTAATCATGTTATCTGATATTTCATTTCAATCCACCAATGAAAGAATCATATATCTTGATAAATCATGGATATTCCGGGATATACTTCCCACTGAGGATCATGACACTCACACATCAATTACTCTCTCACATCTCTAGGAACATAGATATGTCCATGTATATACAAGACATTGTCTCTCTCCATATAGAAATCCATAAGTAGTTTTTCTCTTTATATTACTGTACTGACATCCAAGTATTCAGGAAGATAAAAATATATACTCTTCACCTTATTGATGATGGAAGAGTTAACTACCAATTATGAGAGATAAGAGTTCTTGTTATTTCCACGAATCATTAGCTGTTGTTTGTAATGGAGGTCCCTTAACATCCATTCATCACGAGATTCCCATAGGATAGATGTTTGAGTTTTCTGACATAGTGAATCAATAAACACATTTCCCTTTTACGGATGTATAAGAAAGCCCTAAGTAAATAGATTAAAGATATTAGACCCATATCTATTGAATGAGGTTCATGTCATACTATAAAAATATATACATGAGGATCTTTTCGGCCATGTACACCACAGAGTGATCACCCAATAGATATTGTCTCTGGGAATGCGAGGCATGATCAACTATTGCTAGAAAGAAGTTGTGTGTCAGGTATTTTTTCTCATGAGGTATCAACTATTGAGATCCATATGTAATGAATCATTCTTCTTTAATCCACATTACACTTAGGTTGATTCCTGATGCATCCCAAAAGGTTATATAAACAATTTCTTGATCTGGGAGTGTCATAATATCTGTCAATACAGGCCACCCTTTCATCTCTTGAAATTCTTTCTCATGTGCTTCTGACTATAGGAACGTGACACCTTTCTTTGTAAGACCATTAATAGGTGGATAAATATGGGAAAATTCATGTAGGAAAAATTAGTAATATATATTAATCCCTAAAAAAATATCATATCAAACATGTTCTTGGGATACTCTTAGGAAACAACATCACTAATCTATTTTGGGTTAATAGATGCTCCAAATTCTGATATAATGTGACCTAAGAAGTGAAATATTTTGATCCAAAAATGGCTCCCAGAAATATTAGAAAAAATATTATTATCACATAGTGTACAAAAGAAAAATCATCATAATTTTGGAATGGTATCTAGGATATCGAGAATTGATCATGATTTTATCAACAATGACCATGACAAAAGAGTCCAAATTGGGATCGAAATCCCTAATCATTAGAGCCATGAAAATAGCAGGCATGAATGAAATATCTAATGCAATAACAAGGTACCAATATAAACAATCATTTCTATGGAATGAATTACGAGGTATGTCTGATGGCCAACTCATACCTTTGATAACCATATCACAGGTAGATTTTGGAGAAGGCCTTTTTAAATTGGATCTAGTTAATGTGATCTGTGATTTGAGGATGTGGCTATTGGATCGTGACCATAAGCTAGTTCAAATTTATATAATCTAAAAATAGATGTAAGGTTCCATCTACCATCTTCATCAAAAGAATGTGATAACATATAAAGGATGTACTGGATCATAAAAATCCATTGGCTCTAAATCCACTAACTATCACTTGAGCTCCTGATGCTCAGATGGTGTCATCCTATTCGGAGGAATGGACACTAGAGATGGTCCTAGAAAAATATAAATTTTAAACTCTACCTCTCTCTGAGATGGTATTCTATAAATTTTATTATGAAAGAATGCTTAAAAAATGAGCTACCACTATAGGAAAATCATCCATATGTAAACCATGATCCTCTATATGAGATTTTCAATAATCTTGGTCACTCCACCTAGACTATGTTTATTTGGTACATCTCTTCCAAATTTGATTTCCCACTCACCCTTATATAAATAATAGCTACATTATGGTTATGTAAAAGATACCATGTGGTGATATAAGACTACAAAATCATGATACTAAACCAAGCAGTCTATCCATATCCTGACATCAATACCCATTATCTTAAGAATAATGATTTCCCATGATAAAGGGTAATTCCATACACCAAGGGGAATGTCCCTACACTAGCGTATTCACATTATTCATACCCCTAATGGTGTATCTAGGGTCATTACAGCATAGTAATATTTTATCTCTAGTATAAGGCATTCCAAGATAGATATAGAGATAAGATTGTTCAAAGTGCCAATATCAAATAGAGTAGATACTGTTGTAGTTTCCACAAGAGTAGTACCTCATATTGGTCAAGGTATCATAGCCTGATCCTTGGGTATTATTTTTATTTCATGAAATTTTTCTGATCCATGTCCCAGTGAAATAGATGGACTACCCCCGATTATAATTACTCTTCTGGTGTTGCTAGTGATCTAGGGTCTGGCTGTCATGGCAAGACTTTCTTGTGCGAATCTAAATCCCTACCTAATGTTTCTTAAAATAACTCACACATGAAGTTGGAGTTGGTGTAGATAATTTTACACTTGAGTCTTGTGGAAATGTCCAACAGAAACAACAGATATGTGAAATAAAAATGTTAGAATAACACTCCATTGGGACTCTATCACAATGAGCCTTCAGGTTCCCCTATCATCCACACAAATGATGCACATTATAAATATCTAAATGGGAACTCTGGTTGTCACTACCCAAATTAGAAACAAATGGGAACTTTTCCTACCACTGGAAGAACTACTGGACTTCCGTGGAACTGATCGTCTATAACCATTATTATTATCTACCCTCAGGTTGGGTTTAGTTACAAGAGCTGGATTGACTATCCAAAATAAATTTGGTTAGAAAATTACATTCAATTACGTATAAATGGTTTACCAAATACCACCCCCAATGTGGCATGCATGTGAAATCTCATCTTCGACATGAAGTGAAGAAAAATGTTGTAACTGAGTGAAACATTAGGAATATTACATGACTGACATAGAACCCTACTTAAGATTTATGAACTCTATGGCTCTATCTACTATCAGAATCTGAGGAAATAATTGATCATAGAAGGTAGTCTGGAAATCAACCCATAACATGTCGTGATGATGATCGGCCTGGGAAATCACATCCCACCACGGAATGGACAAATCCCAAAGCTTATATATGTGAATATTGACACTTAAAATTGGAGGAATCTATAAATTCTCAAATATATAATGTGTGGAATCTAATCAACATCATGTAGTCTATGGACTGCTATCCTCTGGCCATGTAGAAGGATCCTACTATTGGGACTTGTGAGTTAGACAATACATCGATGTTTAAATTCAAGGATCACTATAAATGGATTGAAAGATACATTTTAATCTATCAGAAGCATGGGAATCAGTTCCCATATTAGGTACAATAGGTGGTGCCTCCAGGTTCACTTCTGGTAGATGACTGGTAGGTTATGGCCAACTGTGTCTGGAGCATGGTCATTTCCACACTCCTAGAATACAATATGTGGACATCTGAGTGGAATTTATCTACAATTTCTAAGAACACACCTCATAACAATTATAGAATTGGTTATTTAAAAACACTTACAAAATCTAAACAAGTAAATTATCTCTACCAATGGTACACTACCAAAACTACCTAATTAGACAACCACATATCATTATGTTATCGAGTACATTTTTCATTTCATTTTACAAGTAATTTCTCAGTTCCCAATTTAACCGTTCATAGAATGGAGAAGGTGGGATAAAGATGTGAACCCATTTTATTTTATAATTCATGTTTTACACTATAATTTATATTAATTCCTAGTGAATTTATTCCCATACACCAAATCACTAAAAATGAAACACATTTATTTATGTCAAATGTCTCAACTTGGTTAATCACACATCCCAACCCATGAGGTTCCACACACCGAATTAATTGTGAATGTGAATTACTCAATCACAACTAATATTAATTAAATCATAAGAAAACTATCACATCATCACTCAAAAGTTATAGGTATAACAATAAATGAAAGGTATTGTTATGAACATATTGGAATAGAAATATTAATGATATGAAAATACTAATTGATAATAATGATGCATGAATTTTTTTCCTTTCATTAATATCATCAGGCCAAGGATGAATGAAACCCTCCAACATTGTAATAATAAACAACACCACACAAAAAATGGGTGTCACCCAAAAGTGAAATGATATATACTGTAATAGGAAAAATTGAAAAACAATTTCATTTTGGGTTACTTGGATTTTACCTTGAAATGGGTCTTATGACACCCAACCAAAACTTATGACGATGTACATAGCATTTATAATCTCTTTAATATTGTCTCAAAATATTATTGAAGTAATAGAAGAACACCTCTGATACCACTTTGTGACATTTCAATACAATATTCCACATAGTGTGTAGAGAACCAAATCTTGACGTACATGGATATTACATTACTTTAGCGGAATACTTAATACATAAAAAAAACAGACACACAAGGATCGTAATAGTTTAGTGTCTTTGGAAACTTGGAAGATAATCTTCTAATCATGGTGAAAGATCTTCTACATCTCCCATAAAGATCTTCCTTTTTTTTCTTACCTAAAACCTTTCTTTATATCCTGGGGAAAATAAAACATAAAAAGGGTGACCTCAAATGCTCAGTAAGGGTATGCATGGATCAAATAAAACATACCATATACATTTAAACTTAAAAACATGAACATAATGTTTCAACATAAAATGCTTGAGCAATGACATAAAACATGGAAGTACGTAAGGCATAGATCATAAAGAAACATTAAGAATGATAAAATATCATGGGAATAAAACATGTATTTGTGAAAACCATTAAGCACAAGATATGATTTCCATATTATCCAAGGCATTGCTGCCAAGACCATCTTAGTGGACAAAGTCCCTTTCTGAATGGAGTTCACTCCTCGTTGTAGTCCTGTATTAGTGAACCTGTTTAACTTGCCATTCCTTCCATGTCTATCTCATGAGATATAAATATTTACCCAATGCATTGGAGGGAGATATAGGTCCCACCCATCTCATAGTGAAATCATTCTTACTTGTGCCACAATCATAACCCAAAGAATAAAATGGGTTTCATAAACATCATCCCATCACTTCATAATCCATATAAAACAAATGGACATTTCATCATAAAAAAAGTGAACCGTGAAAATCATAGAGATATTAAACTTGAAACATACACATATCAAATAATGTCATCTTATATGGAAAATGGTTTTGATAAAACATTTGAAATGAATTCTTGAGGAAAATATCCTTTCTTCGCCAAAATCATTTTCTTTTCAAAAAATGCCATGAACTTTTAAAATAAAAGTATTTTGTTGAAAATAGTCATAAAATCATGTAGGGTAATCTTAATTAAAATTAGGAATTATGAAACCGTAAAAATCCGTTCACACCGTATAAGTTAATAATAACATTCTCCTCATACTTTTGTCGAAAGAGTCAAAAAAGTTCCTCGTAACGTAAACAAAAGAAAGATTCCTTACATACCATGTAATAAAAGTGAAAAATGGGTAGAAATTACATTAAAAATACATGAAAACACTTTTATAAAACATTTACATGGATGATAACAATAACCCTAGTAAATACTTACGTATAAGCAATCTCGGATAAAAATGAGATTTGCAAAATTATCCCTTACCTTAGGTCCGATATGCTTCGTACGTATCCGAACCTCCTGTATAATGATTTAAATAATTCCATTGACTTATTATAGAATCATATTCATTGTTATGATACCATATATCGTTCACTTATGAATTTATATTACACTTTCTTATGTAAATTAATGTTAAAGTAGCATTTTGGGTAAAATCATCTTTTTTATCGTACGTGTTTGAACTTGTTGTTCATGATGTTATTATTACTTATATCATGATTTACATACCTATGAAATTTAAATAAATATTTATATATCATATAAATTCATTATATATCCACCATATACAAGCATTTATAATAGTACATAACATATGGAGGTAAGAAATGAAATGCACCATTCATGGAGACGGTAATCCGTACGTATGCATGAACGCTACTTTCATTTATATTTCTTATTTTAATGTAATTAAAACATAATGATACAAAGTTATATTATAATTCCATTATAATATCATATCATTAACCACATCCTTTATACATATCACATAAGGTATTAACGAATCACATCACATTGAGGGGGCAGTAGTCCGCACTTCCTCAAATTAGATTATCGTATTTAATGACTATGGAAACCATAAACGCATGATATAATTAGGAAGTAAATAAGCATAAGAAAATAATAAACATAGTATATATTATATATAAATATATTTCCATCATAATGGCCACCATGAGAGGCGGTAGGAGAAAATTGAACAATCATCATTTCGTGAGGCGTTAGTTTTCCATCACAGAAACAATATGTTCTTCATCCATTAGATGGAGGTGTGTGTTAGTGTAGATTGAACCCTTCTCATAAAAACATAATAGTATATTTAGGATATTGGTGTTGTTACAAAATAATGGATTAAAAAGTGTTTAAGGGTTGGAGAAGTAGAATAAAAGAAAACAACTTAAGAGAAACTGTTACCTTTAATTTTGGTAACTTCCTTTTGTTTGAACCAAAAGGACTTCTTGGAGAGTATTCTGCCTAATGTAAGGCTTCAAGGGGGAGAATAGGGATGTAGAGAGATTATTGGGTCAGAGTTTGGACAAGCCAAAAGGCTTGAGAGGTGGGAGGAATTGTATAGAAGTGGTCACCTTTTATAAGGGAGTGGAGGGGCTCTTTAAGAAAGTGTGAAAACATTATTTTATTATAAACATATCTTCAGTTTGAAGAGGTACAAAACTCATTAATTTCAAAGATAAGATGACTCATATTCAAAATAAAATCATCCAATAGGAATTGGACAGGTTTTGGATGATAGTTTAATCATTTTAATCTTATTTATTTAAATCATTTATTAATGAGGTAAATATTGCATCATTGTTGTGTCATAAATAATTTAATTTATCAAATGTCTAAAAATTATAAAAAAATACCAACAGGTAGGAAATATTTTTAGCTTTCCAATTAATATTTATTGTTTAAATATAATTTATATATCCCCTTATAAAAATTAATTACTAAACTATTTTTGTTAATTCCAATTTTGTCTTTACATTAAATTAATTAATCTAATGTGTCATTCTCTTGCATAAGTGGCTCCATGGGGTCCCAAAATCGACCCAAAGATGGGAATGGTCTACCACTACACATACAATAATGTTAGTACAATAGTAAAGGTAATTCAGAATTATTATAATATTCTTTTAACGTTGAATTACCATATTTACCTTGAACCGTAGTAAATAAAATTTACCATTGTTACTATTCATAATGCCCAAAAATAAAAATTAGATTATTAACATAATTTGGACCCACTGATTCCAAATATGGAATCCATTTTTCCAAATTAAATACACAAAAGTTGAAGAAATCAAATTAAAATTAATCCTGCTGTCGAAAGAAAATGGGTTTTTGTTTAAAACATTGTAAAAGATTGAATTGATTTATCCTACAAATTCAATGTAAAATCAATGCTAATGACATACATTATATTAAATGGTAAAATTGTATTATATTTATACTTTAAAACCATTCAATATTATAATTTATCCATATAAATTATTACGATGAAAAAAGTTGTTTTTAATTAAAATATAGCATGTTTTTACTATTCATTAAAATATGAAAGTTATTAGAAAAATATCAAAACATTATCCAATGTAAATTTTTATATCCTGATTCAAAATAAAAATTTTATTTTGTAAAATTAAACTTATAAACATGTCAAAAACTATATTTAAAGTGGGTGTGCCATCAAAAGGTGGAAAAACTGCATTTTTTTAAAAATACTTATTTTACCCGAAAAATTTATTTTGTTCTTATACCGTGTTCTAGAAAATGTGTAAGATGAATAATAATGTTATAATATTAAAAATTTAGTTAATACTATTCATAACGGAAAGTTCATAATAATAGTATAATAATATATCGTTGTTTAGTAAAACCCAGTATTGCGTACAACACACGCTATCGAGGAAGGTCGCGATTGCGTGTAATGGAAGCCAAGTCAGGGTTGTGTGTTGTGAAAGAATCCTTCGTTGTTTCGTATAACATAATCCAACCATATTTCATTTATACATTGAATATATATATATATATACACACACACACACACTCAATGTTGCGGAGAATGACTATTATAAAACGAACACGAAATTGTGTGTAACACGATCCCAGAATAGTGTTGTGTATACTGCAAGCTAATGCGGTGTTGCGTATAATACAAGCTATACTTGATGTGCTGTATAATAAAATAAATCAATGAAATTAAAAGAATATTTTTCATAAAATCTCGGGGTGTTACATTCTACCCCCCTTAAAATGAATTTCTCCCTTGAAATTTGTCGGGGTTACAAATAGTTTATTACTCAAAAGTTTCTTTAATAGAAACCCACATCGTAAAAAGGAATACCAAAACAGGGCTTTAAAAAATAAAGTATGAAACGTAATTGTTATCCAAATTAACTAATCTCTGGGCTTCCACGTATGAGAACATAGGTGATAATATGGATATGGAAGAGAAATCTGACCATCATGTTCTGATGGAGAGTGGAAGAGAACATGACTATGAAAAAGCCAACAATCACAAAGCAATAAATTTGTGATGATCTAGGGTACCATCCGAATCATCGGATATAAGGGCACTAGGACAACATTTTTGGTTTTGAAGTTCATTTCCCTAAAGTTGATGAAATTGGAATTAAAAGAAATACTTTCGTGATTTTGGTATAGTCTCACCGTTGGTCGTTCTTTGGACAATTTCCACTTCATCTCTTAAAGGAATGAAGTTGAATTTGTTATTCGTGAAGTGTTAGAAGATCATGTGATATAATGATGGGTCATTCCATCTGTCTCAAACAAAAGGTTAGGAAAGTTATCAAAAAAAATTCATAAGTCCATCTATAGTGAGATTAATCAAAAATGGACTTATACTTCATATATCATAAAACATAATATTATAAAACTAGTTTCTAATAAACAGGGACTTCTTGTAGGCTAGTGGTAGGCCATAAAGGCCAGTCGCACTTCGGTTGTGGGATTGATTCCCGCAACCTTGTCTGACGCGACGGGTTGTTGCCAATCCTGCAGGTTATACTTTTTCTAAAACAACACTATTATAACAAAAAGCTATAGCCTTAAACAATACTATCCATTACAATCTTTAGGCTTATCCAAAACACTTCTTTCCAAACTCATTGTATATAGAGAACGATTACTAAAAAGTTCATATAATAAGCATGTGAATACCATCATTTATCCCTCGTATATCATTTTGGTCACATTCCTGTCATGTGAATACCTTAATCATGTATTCTCTTCAAAAATGAATACCCATTGAATCTTAGTGAAAACATGAGGGCTGTCCAAAGTTAACTCTTTCCACATACCAAAATCCTCAAAATTCTATATACTCAAACCCTGATATCACTTAGTCCTTATATCAATCAGGAGCTCCTGAATACTGTCAAACATTTCATTTTCTCCTTATCCCTTCATTATGTGCATATCATCTACTTTCCAAAATATTTGAATCATTTTTCATGGTTACCGGTACCATAAATTTTTTTGAAAACCACAATAGACTAATAAAAAAATATTCTAATACACCACAACATTATTATTGAATACCAATACATAATCACTTCAATCCATCCTCTTCAATGATTGTGCTGGAATAAGTCCTTCCTTGATTTATAAGTTACTTTTTATGTCAGGGCATTGAGTTGGGTAATGTCCATGTTCTCCACAAATAAGACATTGAACTCCATATCAGTCTGTCACTCTATGACCCTTTTCTCCACACAGATAACATCTGTCTCTCCATTTGAGGTATTCCTCAAGGTTTTTCTTCCCTTCTTTAGAAATCTCAATCTTCCTTTCTTTATGATCCTCAACATGAAAACATGCATAAAAGTCTATCTTCCTCTTATTTGATGAATTAGGCATACCACTAAATTTCACCTTGTTAATCATATATCGCGATGACTGATTCGAAATAATCACAATATCTTTCTCTCTAGGCATTACGCAATTTTGTTGCTCATAGTCACCAATTCTTCCATTGGATTCAATATTAACCGAATTTCTTCTGGTTCCCTACATTGAATAAAACACAAAAATAAAATTTGTGAGAGTTGAAAATCATGCTAGGGAAAACAACATAGTAAAGGGAGAGTTCCCTCAATATCTAACATCTTAGGTTAAATTATAAAATCATTACCGTAGTTCTAGGACTATATCCTATACGTATACTTATCCTTAGGGACATCCCTAGACATACCTTAGAAATATCTCTAGGGATCTCACTAACGTTTTCGCATCCTAGTTTCCAAAGGTTGACTAAACCTTTCCTCTGATACCAACTATAGAGACCTGAAGCTTGAAGTACATAGAAATTACATTACTTTAGCATAATACTTAATACATAACAAAAACAGACAGACAAGGATCATAATAGTTTAGTGTCTTTGGAAACATGGAATGTAATCTTCTAATCGTGGTGAAAGATATTAAACATCTCCCATAAAGATATTCCCTTTTTCTCTTACCTAAAACCTTTCTTTATATCCTGGGGAAAGGAAAACAAAAAAAAGGGGAGCTCAAATACTCAGTAAGGGTAAGAATGAATCAAATAAAACATACCATATACATTTGAACTTAAAAACATGAACATAATGTTTAAACATCAAAAGCTTGAGAAATGACATAAAACATTGAATTAGGTAAGGCATAGATCATAAAGAAAAATTAATAATGATAAAATAGCATGCGAATAAAACATGTTATTGTGGAAACCATTAAGAACATGATATGATTTCCATATTAGCCAAGGAATTGCTTCCAAGACCATCTTAGTGGACAAATTCCCTTTCTGAATCGAGTTCACTCCTCATTCCATTCCTGTATTACTGAACCGGTTTAAATTTCCATTCCAGCCATGTCTATCTCAGGAGATATAAATATTTACCCAATGAATTGGAGGGAGATATAGTTCCCACACATCTCATAGTGAAATCATTCTTACTTGTGCAACAAAATAAACATAAAACATTCATCATAACCCAAAGAATAAAATGTGTTTCATAAACATCATCCCATCACTTCATAATCCATATAAAACAAATGGAAATTTCATCATAGGATAATTGAACCATGTAAATCATATAGACATTAAACTTGAAACATACACAAATCAAATAATGTCATCTTAGAAGGAAAATGGTTTTGATAAAACATTTGTAATGAATTCTTGAGGAAAATATCCTTTCTTCGTCAAAATCATTTTCTTTTCAAAAAATGCCATTAACTTTTCAAATAAAAGCATTTTTTTTAAAATAGTCATAAAATAATGTAGAGTAAGCTTCATTAAAATGAGGTATTATGAAACTGTAAAAATCTGTTCACGCCATATAAGTTGAAAATAACATTCTCCTCATACTTTTGTCAGAAACGTCAAAAAGTACCTCATAACGTAAACAAAAGAATGATTCTTTACATACCATGTAATAAAAGTAAAAAATGGATAAAAAGGACTTTAAAAATAAATGAAAACACTTTTATAAAACGTGTACATGGATGATAACAATAACCCCATTAAATACTTAAGTATAAGAAATCTCGGATAAAAATTAGATTTGAAAAATTATCCCTTACCATATGTCAGATATGCTTCGTATGTATCCGAACCTCCTGTATAGTTATTTAAATAATGTCATTGACTTATTAAAGAGTCGTATTCATTATTATTATACCATATATGGTTCACTTATGACTTTATTTTACCCATTCTTATGTAAATTAATGTTAAAGTAGCGTTTTGGGTAAAATCATCTTATTTATCGTACGTGTTTGAACTTGTTGTTCATGATGTTATTATTACTTATATCATGATTTAATTACCTACAAAATGTAAATAATGATTTATATATCATATACATTCATTATATATCCAGCATATACAAGCATTTATAATAGTACATAACATATGGAGGTAAGAAATGAAACACACCGTTCATGGAGACGGTAAGCCGTACGTACGCATGAACGCTACTTTCATTTCTATTTCTTATTTTAATGGAATTAAAACACAACTATACATAGATATATTATAATTCCAGCATAATATCATATCATAAACCACATCCTTTATACATCCCACATAAGGTATTAATGAATCACATCACTTTTAGGGGGCGGTAGTCCGCACTTCCTCAAATGAGACTATCGTATTTACCGACTATGGAAACCATAAAGGATTGATATAATAAGGAAGTAAATAAGCATAATGAAATCATAATCATAATATATATTATATATAAATACAGTGCCATCATAATGGTCACCATGAGAGGCGGTAGGAGAAAATCGAACAATCGTCGTTTCGTGAGGCGTTAGTTTGCCATCACAAAAACATTATGTTCTTCATCCATTATATGGAGGTGTGTTTAAGTGTAGATTTAATCCTTATCATAAAAACATCCTAGTATATTAAGTATATTGGTGTTGTCACAAAATAAAGGATTAAAAAGAGTTTAGGGGTTGGAGAAGTAGAACAAAAGAAAATATCTAAAGAGAAACTGTTACCTTTAATTTTGGTAACTTCCTTTGGTTTGAACCAAAATGACTTATTGGAGAGTCTTCTTCCCAATGTAAGGCCTCAAGGGGGAGTAGAGTGATGTAGGGAGCTTAGTTGGGTAGATTTTGGACGAGCCAAAAGGCTTGAGAGGTGTGAGTAATTGCATAGAAGTGGTCTCCTTTTATAAGGGAGTGGAGGGGCTCTTTAGGAAATTGTGAAAACATTATTTTATTATAAACTTATATTCGGTTTGAAGAGGTCCAAAACTCATTAATATCGAAGATAAGATGAATCATATTAGAAATAAAATCATCCAATTGAAATTGTAATGGTTTTGGATGACATTTTAATCATTTTAATCTTATTTCTTTAAATCATTTATTAATGAGGTAAATACTGCATCATTATTGCGTCATAAATAATTTAATTTATCAAATGTCTAAAAATTATAAAAAAATAACAAAATGTAGGATATATTTTTATATTTCCAATGAATATTTATAGTACAAAATATAATTTATATAGCCCCTTATAAAAATTAATTACTAAACGATTGTTGTTAATTCCAATTTTGTCTTTACATTAAATTAATTAATCTAATGTGTCATTGTCTTTCATAAGTGGCTCTATGGGGTCCCAAAATCGACCCGAGGTTACCCATGGTCGGAAAATACTCATCCAATAAGGTGAGGATAATTTCAAAGGTAATTTTGAATTATTATAATATTCTTTTAACCTTGAATTGCCATATTTACCTTTAACCGTAGTAAATAAAAATTACGGTAGTTACTATTCATAATGCCCAAAAATAGAAATTAGCTTATTTACATAATTTGGACCCACTGATTACAAATAAGTAATCCATTTTTCCAAATTCAATACACAAAAGTTTCAGAAATTAAATTTAAATTAATCCTGTTTTCGAAAGAAAATGGGTTTTTTTTAAAACATTGCAAAAGATTGAATTGATTTAACCTACGAATTCAAGGTCAAATCAATGCTAATGACATAAATTATATTAAATTCTAGAAATATATTCTATTTATACTTTAAAACAATTCAATATTATAATTTATCCTTATAAATTATTACAATGAAAAAAATTGTTTTTAATTAAAATATAGCGTGTTTTTACTAATCATTAAAATATAAAAGTTATCATAAAAATATCAAAACTTTATCCAATGTAAATTTTTATATCCTGATTCAAAATAAGAATTTTATTTTGTAAAAGTGAACTTATAGACATGTCACAACTAGATTTAAAGTTGGTGCGCCATCAAAAGGCGGCAAAACTGTATTTTTTGAAAAATACTTATTTTACCCGAAAAATTTATTTTTTTATCATACCATGTTCTAGAAAATGTGTAAGATGAATAATAATGTTATAATATTCTGAATTTAGTTAATAATATTCATAACAGCTAGTTCATAATAATATTATCATAATATATCATTGTTTAGTAAAACCCAGTATTGCGTACAACACACGCTATCGAGGAAGGTCGCGATTGGGTGTAATGCAAGCCAAGTTAGGGTTGCGTGTTGTGCAAGAATCCTTCGTTGTTTCGTATAACACAATCCATCCATATTTCATTTATACCTTGAATATATATATATATATACACACAAACTAAATGTTGCGTAGAATGACTATTATAAAGCGAACATGAAATTGTGTGTAACACGATCCAAGAAGAGCGTTGCGTATACTGCAAGCTAATACGGTGTTGCGTATAGTACATGATATACTTGTTGTGCTGAATAATAAAAGACATCAATGAAATTAAAAGAATATTTTTCATAAAATCTTGGGGTGTTACATATTGAGTGCCCTGATCCCAGTGGGCCACATGGACTGAGGCACATCTCCCAAAATATTAGAGGATGTTGACTACAAGTTAGGGCCTTGTGTGTGTCTGTGGAGAGACTATAAACATTATTACTAATGTATAAAATATATTTTACATATATAAATGGAATATATAATATGAAATATACGTAAGAAAAGGACGCATACAAAGGAATAAATGAACAGTGATAACAACAAATTATATAACTCTAAATACATTCAACAACTGATGATATGTCATGTCACTAAAAAAATATAAATCATTGAAAAAAATTAGTAGGTATAATATTTTTCACTTAATGATAAGGAAAAAAAGACTATCCCATGAATCCCGAGATCTGGCCAGGCCTTTTGCTCTCAAGATCCATCTTAATCAGCAAGAAATCATGATACTGAAGTTGTATACTTCTCTTTGTCCACACTTGGGACCATGTAATCTACTCCGATACCAAATGGAACTCAGAGAGTATGTGAGATAAATATTAGTGGGCCACTACCAATGGTGTCTATAATATCCAACTTCTGTAATGGGAAAGTGATGATGTTAATGGATGTATTTATAAAGCAAAGCGGTGTAGTGTAACTAAAATCCAATGTTACTGCTTCATCCCTTAGTTGTAGTTTAAAAATATATCAATGACATTTTTTATAATGATTATAAATTTGTTACATGTTAACAATAGTAATGGTTCTGAGTTGTAATAAGAAAACCTATAATTAGATTTAATAATGAAGTTTCAAGATCATAACCAAGCTTACGTAGACCTCAAAGGTCACCAACATAGTGATAATTAGGGCCTGGATAAGGGTAATAGTGTAATACAAGGATCATTGTCCATGTTATATCAAAATGATATGCCTATCGTGTCCAAGTGGTTCATCCTTGGTAAAAGGGCTATAGTTAATGATTGGGGGCCAATGGATGTTAACCATGGCACCTAAGTGTCCATGATAGATCTACTGAGTGTATTGATGTAATCCATTTATAATCTGTGAGGGATCCAATGGTGTCATATTTGGAATCCAAGAATATACAAGGATCATTATCTTGGTGGGTCTCAACCAAATATATCCACATCCTGAAATTAGAATGGGGGTTTCATAGTGCTAAAGGCATTCCAAATAATAATCCATGGTGAGCTCGAGTCCGAACACTTCTATTTGATAAGGAATTCATGTATAATATTAATTGTTTCAATCCTATTCTTTAATTGTTATGAATATTACAAGTAGTATGAAACACTCTAATAAATACATTTATGGAATAGTTATTGATCAATGTCTATTCTGATACATTCCATTTTTCTATTAAAGGGGCTATGAACATGAAACCTATTATTCATTTACATTTAATCTGGTCAAGTAATATTCTTATTAAAGTTTCCAATTTATAACTTAAAAATATTAATTAAATTTAAACACATACCTTTTTTGGATCAAGTGGAAGTTAAATGGTACTTTCCATTCCCTATTACATGACTCAACAATCATTTAATCATATGGGGGCTTTCCATTAGTGTTCCTAAGCTTGAAAACACCTGATCTATGACAGTAATGTATCAAAACACTAAAAATTCAAATTTGACATATCACCCTATATGTGTTTTTGGTAGTTGTGGAAGTAAACACCAAAAATTAATCACATATTTTTAAAAAGAATAACGATATAAATCTAATTAATTTAAAAATTTCCTATAAACTCATGAAAAATAACACGAAGCAATTAACAGGCCCCACATGGCATTTCTAAAATTAACAAACATGAGGGATGTGTTATAGGACACATACCACAGGGTCGTATAACTCTCCTCCATTTAGTTGGACAAAAGAGTAGATATAAAAAAACAAAAAAACATTCACACATTGATAACATGGTTTAGATAAAGAGATAATAAGAAAGGATAATAAAGATTTGATTACACACCGTTGTAGATCTAACAAGATGAACATAACCTCAATCACATCTCGGATGAATGAGATAATTCAATCCCCAATATAATCCTTAAAATTTCTCTTAAAGGGATTAAAAATATGTCAATCCCTCGAGAATCCAGATTGGGGAGGAAGGGGATGTTTAATTAGATCATTAAGGGTGAAAATGTTATTTTTCCCATAACATATCCTCTGAACTGTTTGGCCACATGGTTTTCCAAACCATGTGCCAATAATGCATATGTACCTGAGAAAGAGATCCCACATACATGGTCAAGACACACAAATAGGGGAACAATACACCATTGGTGTAGTAAGGCACTTCCCAGAAAGTCACAATACTAATGGTTTTCTCTAGCTGTGCATCATTCCCACACAGTTTACTCTAAACCATGAGATGTACATGTTTTTTTTAAAAAATCTATGTTCTAGGATATGAACAATCCCTGAACACCATTTGGACCTTCACTAACCCATTAGGAATCCCAAAAAAATCAAACTAGAAAATTTGTCTAAAAATTAATGTATCCAAACCTTAATGAAAAATATAGTTATTACATAATAAAATAATAATTAATCTAAAAATTTGTGCATACTTTTATTATATATATATATATATTATTTATAAATATAAATAATTTTCAAGAAAATATGATTAATATAAGTAAAAAATTTATGGATGGAATTTATTTAAAAGAAGAGTATGGGGTTGGGGTTTATGAGTTCTTAATAAAGAAAACCGACCATACAAATTGACCTTATCAAATAATTTGTTGTGTATAAAATTCATTTCATGATATAATTTCAAGGGGTGTTGGTAGAAATATATCTATCACATTATAGATTAAATTTATAAACATTTCAATACACATAAATATGAAATAAATTTATCTAGAGACTGTTATTACACTACAGTTTATGAATTTCCTTATATTATCAAAGATATAAATTATAAAAAATATTATCATAAGGAAATGAAAATTATATATTAATATTAACTTTTTAACTGTACATTATTTTTTGAGAAGTTAAATAGATATTAAAAGATACCATGGTATGCTGGTTGTACTAAATATACAATAGCATTGGCCCTACTAAAGCTATATAATTTGATAGATGGAAACTTATAGGGGGTACAACATTTATGAAAACACATTATCCTGGAATGATTAAATGCATGTAAATTTTTTTTCTATTTTTTCTAAACTACCTTGAATAACTCATAAATTACGATAGGTTTGGTGTGTCTCAATACAAAGAACATTTTTCAATTACTTAAATAATTACGGTGATTTTCATTTATTCTATGGTTTAGATGACTATATAGTAGTGATGAGACTACAAGACAATTGAAATGTCATATAGATACAATAATTCATCATGGGAAAACTTTTCTCTACATAATATCTCCTTAGTGGAATAAAATTTATCACTTTTCTCTTAAATTTGGAATTGAGTTGAGAAACCCCTTTTTTCTTCAATCAACAGACAAAATGAATCATTATTTTTCAAACTATACCTTATAGTAAAAATATAGTGATTTAATTTAATTATAAAATTTATTTTTCATTATGGAAGGATAAAAAATACATTAGACTGTATATACATGTATTAGGAGAAACCTATACTTTAATTATGTTTATATTTATTTTGATCCATTGTGTGATGTTTTAAAATATATGTGTTATTCATGTGTTTGCTTTTATGATTCTCATCTTAATTAATATTTCATTTTGATAGTAATATTTTTTCGAATAAAAATTGGCACTCCTTATTTAGAATATATTCTATTATATTGCAAATTGAAATTTTAGAGTGTCCTAATTATGAATAAGGTTGACACTCAGTTAGGTTGAAATATTATTTGATTAATTTTTTTAGTAAATCATACTTTTTCACCCTATTAATATAAATATTGATCATGGTAATTATTAATCAATTGGAATTTATATGAATACATAACATCATGTCTATCAATAAGAAATAAAAAGTATTATAATTTTATGGATATTTTCTAAATATTTTTCAAACACATTTTGAAAAACATTAAAAAATTTGTTTCAAAACATAGATTTGTTTCTTTTTGAATAATTTTGTGGATCTATTTTTATATCTTAATTTTTCATGATGTAGGGAAGGTAAAAAAAATTAATTTGATGGTTTCTATGAAATCTTACTAAATACACCTAACAAAACAAAAATACCATTAGCGAAATGTTGGACATGATTAACATGGATAAAAAGGATTATTTGGAAGTGTTGATCTTTTAAATAGGGTGTTTTATTCCCCATGTGTTTTAAAGTCTTTCTATTCAATAGAAATTTTAGTTTTAAAACTAATTTAATAGTAAATAGTTTATCATGGTATATTCATCAATTAACAATACTATCTTATTTATGACTAGTTTGATGTTAACAGTATTAAAAATACAATACTATCATATTCTGGTACTACATTTTGTTCAATATTTAAATATTAAAAACACATTAAACTAGATTTTTGTAACACCCCGAGCTTCCATGATACGATTCTCTTTCAATAAGGCAATAGCTCCCATTGTACACAAGTTTGAGTTCTAACACACCGTGACCAATAAAAGTAGCCATTATGAATAGTAATAAATACTTTTTGAAATTTTATAAATTTTATCTTTCAATATGGACTTCAATTTTGGATTTAGAATATCGAAATTAGACTATGTTGAATTTTTGGTATTTTTTTGAGAACTTACAATTTTTTACGAATAGTGAAAAATACTTAAAAACAACTATTTAAATGAAAATAATTTATAGTGATAAATTATACTATTGAGTGGTTTTAAAGTATAATTATAATATATTTTTACCATTTTATCCAATGGTGGTCATTAGAATTAATTTCACTTCGAAATTGGACATAAACAATTGCCAATCTTTTGATATATATTGTTTCTGAAAAACACACTATTTGTTGTGACATCGGGATTTATTTATAAAATTAAACAATGCAACTTATATGTTTTTAATTTTTTAAAATAGTCATAATTTTTGAATTTGGAATATAAATTATAGCTTAGGGTGAAATTTTGGCATTGTTCTGAAAAACATCAATTTTTTATGAATAGTGAAACCACTAAGTGGTAGTTAAGAAAACCGATTTTTCGTTTAAATGAAATATTTCCAATTCTGTGATATGATTTTCAAAAATCCGATATAAATGGTTTTAATTAGGAAGTAATATGTGGTTCAACGGGATAAAAATATTTTTTGGTGAATAGTAACTTTTAAGTTTAATTAATCGCGATTAAAGGTAATTAGTGAAATTTAAGGTAAAAATGATATTATAAAAATATTAAAATACCCTTACATCTATTCTACCCCTATTGGATAAGTCATGGCCGACCAATAAAATCCATCGGTCAACTTCGGGAAACCATGGAACCACTTTGGTAGGAAAATGACCTTAAAAACGTTTTATTTAATGTTAAAATAAAACTGTCACAAACAAGAGTTGTTTTACTAAAACAATTTTTAAATGGGGTTATACAAGTCATATTTTAGAATATAAATATTCATTATAAAGCTAAAAATATTTCCTACATCATTATATTTGTTTTATAAATTTTAGACATTAAATAAATTAAATTATTTATGACACCATGATGATGCAACGATTATCTCATTAATTAACGATTTTAATAAAATGGAAGTATAATGTAACATTTAAGAATTAAACTTGTACAAAGCCTATTGGATGAGTATATTTAGAACACTTATCACCTTATACTCGAATTATATAAGTTTGGGACCTTTAAAATCCAAAACTCATTATATAATAAAGTAAGATTTCATTACTTTCCAACAGTGCCCCTCCTCTCCTCTTATAAAGGGCCCCCACCACTACCACCTTATTCACACATTAAAAGACATTTGGCTCTGCCAAATTCTGCCCAAATACTCTCTAAACTTCCCTATCTTACTCCTAGACGCCACAATTTGGGAATAATTCTTCCCAAGTAAGCCTTTGCCTCAAATCAAATAAGAGTTACCCGATTTTAAGGTAATGTCTTCTCTTGTGTTATTTTGTTTTATTTTGCTTCTCCAACCCCTTAAACTGTTTTTATTCCATTATTTTGTAACAAAAACAGTATATTCAATATACTTGGATGTTGTTATGTGAATTATTTGATTTACACTTACACTCACCATCGTCTAATTGTTAAAGAACTTACTGTTTCTGTGGTTGGCGAAATACTGTCTCACGAAATGATGATTGTTCAATATTCTTTTAACACCTATAATGTTGGCCATTTTGATGAAACTATTTTCATATATGATATATATATTATGTTTTAATTATGCTTCTGTATTTTTCATTTATGTAAAACTTTTACGATTTTCATTTTGGGTAAACGCGATAATTTCATTTTAGGAAGTGCGGACTACCGCCCCCTCAAAGTGATTTGAATTGTTAATGCCATACGTGGTATGTATAAAGGATGGAGTAAATGGTATTATACATTATATTATACTGGAATTATATTATACCTTTATATAATTATAATTTCATTCTATTAAATACGAAATAGAAATGAAAGTAGAGTTCATGCGTACATACAGCTTACCGTCTCCATGAGCGGTGCATTTCATTTCTTACCTCGAAATGATATTTAATATTGTGAATGAATGTATATAATGTATATATATGATATATATGATATCTACACAATGAATATAATTATGGATATAATGGATATTCTACCACATAATCAACTTGTAATTGTAATAAGTTTATAGTTGACTCTAGTACCAAAGATCGACAAAACAACCGTTATTAACTTAAATGACTACATAATTTTCATAACATAATAAAAAGTGATATAAAAGGGATAATAAAATTATAAAAGGTTCTTAAACAAGTATATAGTAGCTCTAGTTTATTATTCATGAGGTTAAAGAATGATCGAGTCAAGTCGGACACGAGGTAAGGGATAATTCTACAACCTTTTCATTATTCAAGGTTGTTCATATGTAATTATCTTCTGGGACCTCTTTATCATCTACATCCATGTTTCTTAAATATATCATTAAAAAATGTACTATTTATTAGAAAATGGGTTAAAGTCATTTATTCCCTTATTTGACCTTATACAATTTTGAAAGGAATCTTTCCGTCAGTTTCCAAACAAGGTACTTTTTGACATTTTCGACAAAATTAAGGTAAGGGAACTTCTTAACCTAGTTTTTGTTCTTTGGTTTAATCTTCTACTTTCAAATTATGTCATGATATTATTATATCCTATCTTGTATTTTTACTTTCATTATGTGTACTTATAGTGAATACACAAAATAGATATATTTTATTTAAAAAATGATCTTTTTAAGGACTTCGTCTCAATCTCCTTTCATTGGGGAATATTTGGTTTTATATAGAACTGTCATTTATACATTGTATAAACCCCATTTACTTTTACTTTTATTCAAAAAGAATCTTTTTATGTGAAGCGTTTTTACTAAATGACAAAAAGGAATGTTTTTTTTCTTACATATGTGGCGACAACGACTTCTCCGCCGCAGTGATCTATTATTAGAGTTTCGACTTCTTCTATAAGACATAACCTTTTTTTAAAAGAAAATTAAATACCATGTTTTACTTTTCTTTTATTTTGGTACTGAAAATGGTTTTGATAAAGTTTTTATTATATCAATGTGTTGTATTGATTTCTTTTGATTGAAGTGTGGAAATCTTATGTTTCCTTTATGCATGTTTTATGTGATAAAATTATGTTATGGTTAATGATATGTTTAAACCTGTTCATATGAGGAATGCATTGGACTTAATAAGTGACGGGTGGAGCCCGCTATAGCTCCTCGATGCATCGGTAGGTCTCATGAGAAAAACTGGTGTCTTGGCTCGAGGCCTTGACAAAATATTATTTGTAGCCTTGGCACGAGGCCTTGGCTACGTGGTTATGATAGTCTAGAATTATGCATTACATCATTATGAATGTGGTTATTGATATTTCATGTGATTATTTGACCAGTAGAATATCCATCTAAATATTTAAATTGAATTATCTCATTTTACTTTTTCGATATTATGTTGAAGTTAAAGTTTAAAAGTCTTTTGTTTTAGTTATACATTGACTTAAATGTTTATGTTTATTTATGAAAGCTTATGCTATATTTTTATCCGTACTGAACATCTGACCTCACCCCTTCCAATGTTTTAATTTTTCCTGGATGTGAAGAAGTATATTATGAATGATCTACAGGGATAATATGAGGGGATATGAAGAAAAGATGTTGTTGTAGTTTTGTTTTACTTTATGATGTAATGTAAGACTTATGAATGTATCTAGTGTTTCTAAGGCTACTAAACTAATCGGTATTTCAAGAATTGATTTCTTGTGATCATGCCAATGTTACTCAATAATGCACCAACTCTGGGTAACTGGGGTCAAGGCGTTATAGTTGGTATCATAGGCAGTTTAGTACTAACCTTGGAAGCTAGATTTAGATAAACTATGATTAAAGAACATAGCCCAAAGATAGACTTTGGGGATTAGTATAGAAGAACTTCATAGAATTTTGGTATTATAGAGATTTTGTGAGTTTTCCGAGCAATACATCCATGTCTGGATACGAGCATGTATAGGCGGCTCTGGCACAGATGTACCTAGGGGTGAAACCCGAAAACCCCACTTTGAGCTAGACACGAAGGGGAACTGGTGCATGACAATGGGTCTTGCTGCACTCTTGGTTACGAAACTCCCAGGGGATATGCTTAGGATAATTATCATTTTCCTTACAAACCATTATGAAGGGTTTATGAGTATATAATTCCTCAAAAAAACATTTTTTCTGATTATGGATTACATCCAAGAACCGTTCAATTTACATTAATTATTTTACAAGTTTTGAATTATTCATTGCAATTCATAAACTAACCTAGATTATGCCATTGTATAGAAATAGAGCCCAATAGAAAAAATGTGAACTCCATCAATACGTATGATCCAAAGATTAAGAAGAATCATATCATTCATGGTATTAAGCCATTATTTAGAAGTGAAATAGTCTCCCATGTTTTCTCAACATATGAATAAATAATATCATGTGTTAATAAGATAAGTAAAGAATTCTCTGAGTCATATGGCTTTGAAGGGAAGAAAGAGAAGAAAAGGATGGAAGAGAGAATGATGGATAAAGGGACGAGGGAATAGAATAATTTTCCAATATGTGATAACTGTGGGAAGAAACTCCTTGGAAATTTCCTGGAGGGAATGAGAGTTTGTTATAAGTGTGGAGAAAAACGACACCAAGTGCGTGACTGCAAGGGTAAGAAATAGGTTTCAAATGTACAATGCTTCATCTGCAAGGAGTGGGGACACTACGCATACCAATGTCCAAATCATCAGAGTATACCCCAAATGATGTTATTGGATAAAAATCAAGTTATGATACTTCCACAGATGAAGAGGAATGATTAGAGTTCTTATGTTGTCATTAAAGAATTTTGTCATTTGATTGTTGTATCAATGATGTACTGTTTATAATAATTATAGAGTATATATGGATTGTACTACAGTACTATTTCATCATGGACTTGAGATTGTGTGGAACAACGAAAAGTGACTCCATAGAAGTTTAAATTTTTGGAAAATGTATGGTTGAGAGAAAGATAAACCATAATATGGTTCTGATACCGAGATAGTGATTTTGGAATAATACATGATTGATTTGGATAAATTATATTGGATATTCTTGACTTCATTGGAACTGATTAATGATTTGTATTCATTTTTTGATAGAAGGAGTATATCTAGTATTCTATAAAGAGTACGGGATCACGAATGTAATCAATAAGGATTTATGGTAATTTACGATGTTGCAGTTTTGTAAAAGAATAAATGATGAAGGTGTTCACATGTTATTATGCAGCAAAAGGATCTTCATTGGGTTTACCTTTCTTATAAAATCTAGACTATGAGTTACACAGAAGTATTTTGGATAACTATAAAGGTTGGAATGGATTAAGTTTAATGTCAGATAGTATTGTTTAAGGTTAAATCATTTCTGAAGATTATTTTTGGAATAATATAATAATATAGTTTTAGGAAAAGGACAACCTGCAGGTTGGGGGATAACTCGTCGCATCGGACAAAGCTGCAGGAATCGAACCCACAACCATAGTGTGACAGGCCTCTATTACCTACCACTAGCCTACAGGAAGTCCCTAGTTATTACAAAATAGTTTTCCTAATCTTAATGGTAAGGGTTAATATTTGGAACCTTGTACAAATACGATAAATATAATATTTTTGAGTTATAATATCTTTTTGAGTGAAATATGGGTTTGTGGTTAACATTTATTAAAGAATGAAAGTCTACATGACAACGGTAAGGGTTAATATTTGTAGCCTTGTACGAATAAGATAAATATAATATTTTTGAGTTATAATATCTTTTTGAGTGAAAGATGGGTTTGTGGTAAACATTTATTAAAGAATCAAAGTCTACATGACAAGTAAGAATATTTCCTTACATTCTTAGTAAATCCCTTAAATAAATTCCTCAACTTTATGAAAGGTAACTTAAATAAAAAATGTTGCCGTTTAGCTTTTCCAACTGAGGATTCAATGACTATTTAACCAATCACAAGTTTGTGATTTTTTTATGGTTAACATTCCTCTAATCCAGTTTTCTATAACTCTCCATCAGACCTTGATGGTTTGTTTCTCCTCCATATCCATATTTTTATAGAATCCTAGTATGGGCTATCTCGGGTGACCTTTGTACTTCTCTCTCTTTCTTTTAAAGCTATATTTTTATTAACCTTATTTCTGATGTGGGTTTTACACAAAGTTATTTTCTATTTTCAACCATTTATTTTCAAAGAAAAATTTCAAATTGTGAGGACTCAATTTATTGAAGGAGGGGGGAACGTAACACCCCGAGATTCCATGATACGCTTCTCTTTCAATAAGGCAATAGCTCCCACTGTACGCAAGTTTGAGTTCTAACACACCGCGACCAATCAATGTAGCCGTTATGAATAGTAATACATACTTTTTGAAATTTTATAAATTTCATCTTTCAATATAGATTTAATTTTTGGATTCGGAATATAGAAATTAGCATATGTTGAATTTTTGGTATTTTTCTGAGAACTTCCAATTTTTTATGAATAGTGAAAAATACTAAAAAAAACATTTTTAATAAAAATAATTTATAGTGATAAATTATAATATTGAGTGGTTTTAAATTATATTTATTATATATTTTTACCATTTTATCCAATGGTGGTCATTAGAATTAATTTCACTTTGAAATTGGACATAAACAATTGCCAATCTTTTTATATATATTGCTTCCGAAAAACACGCTATTTGTTGTGACAGTGAGATTTAATTATAAAATTAATTAATGCAACTTATATATTTGGAATTCTGTAAAATAGACATCATTTTTGAATTCAGAATATCAAATATAGCTTAGGGTGAAATTTTGGCATTGTTCTGAAAAACTTCAATTTTTGATGAATAGTAAAACCACTAAGTGGTAGTTAAAAAAAAACTATTTTTTCGTTTAAATGAAATATAACCACTTCTGTAATTTTATTTTCAAAAATCAGACATAAATGGTTGTCATTAGGATGTAAAATGTTGTTCAACAGGATAAAAATAATTTTTTGGTGAATAGTAACTTTTAAGTTTAATTAATCGCGATTAAAGGTAAATTGTGAAATTTAAGGTAAAAATGATATTATAAAATATGAAAATACACTTACACTAGTCCTACCCCTATTGGATAAGTCATGGCTGACCTAGAAAATCCATGGGTAAACCTGGGGACCCCATGGATCCACTTTGGTAGGAAAATGACATTAAAAACTTTTTATTTAATGTTAAAATAAAAATGTCACAAACATGAGTTGTTTTACTAAACCATTTTTTAAATGGGGTTATAGAAGTCATATTTTTGACTATAAATATTAATTATAAAGATAGATTTATTTCCTACATCATGATATTTTATTTATAATTTTTAGACATTAAATAAATTAAATTATTTATGACACCATGATGATGCAGCAATTACCTCGGTAATTAACGATTTTAATAAAATGGAAGGATAATGTAAAATATAAGAATTACACTTGTCCAAAGCCTATTAGATGAGTATATTTTGAATCATTATCACCTTATCCTCGAAATATATAATTGTGGGACATTTAAAATAGGAAAATCATTATATAATAAAGTAACATTTCATTACTTTCCAAGAGTGCCCCTCCTCTCCTCTAATAAAAGGCCCCCACCACTACCACCTTATTCACACATTCCAAGCCATTTGTCTCAGCCAAACTCTACCCAAATACTCTCTCCACTTCCCTCTCTTACTCCTAAAAGCCACACTTTGGATATAATTATTCCCAATGAATCCTTTGGCTCAAATCAAAAAAGAGTTACCCGATTTTAAGGTAATGTCTTCTCTTATGTTATTTTGATTTATTTTGCTTCTCCAACCCCTTAAAATCTTTTTATTCCATTATTTTATAATAACACCAGTTTATTCAATATAATAGGATGTTGTTATGTGAAGGATTTGATTTACACTTACACACACCTTCGTCTAATGAATAAAGAAAATACTGTTTCTGTGGTTGGCGAAATACTGCCTCACGAAACGATGACTGTTTAATATTATTTTAACACCTCTAATGGTGGCCATTTTGATGACACTATTTTCATATATATATATATATATATTATGTTTATGTTTTCATTATGCTTCTTTATTTTTCATTTATGGAAAACCATTACGATTTCCATTATGGGTAAATGCGGTAATTTCATTTTAGGAAGTGCGGACTACCACCCCCTCAAAGTGATTTGAATCGTTAATGCCATACGTTGGATGTATAAAGGATGGAGTAAATGGTACTATACATTATATTATACTGGAATTATATTATACCTTTATATAATTATAATTTCATTCCATTAAATACGAAATAGAAATGAAAGTAGCGTTCATTCATACGTACGGCTTACCGCCTCCTTGAGCGGTGCATTTCATTTCGTACCATGAAATGTTATATAATATTATGAATGAATGTATATAATAGATATATATGATATATATGATATCTACACCATGAATATAATTCTATAGATAATGGATATTCTACCACATAAACAACTTGTAATTATAAGAAGTTTATTGTTGACTCAAGTGCCAAAGATCGACAAAACGACCGTTATTAACTTAAATGATTACATAATTTTCATAACATGGTAATATGTGATATTAAAGGGATAATGAACATGAAAAAGGATCTTATGAAAATCTATATTTACTCTATTTTATTATTCAGGAGGTTAATGAATGATCGAGTTATGTCGGACATGAGGTAAGGGTTAATTCTACAACCTCTTCATTATTCAAGGTTTCTCATATGTAATTATATTCTGGGAACTCTTTATCATATACATCCATGTTTCTTAAATATATTTTTCAAAAAAAATTTACTATTTATTAGAAAATGGGTAAATGTCATTTATGCCCTTATTTGACCTTATACTTTTTTGAAAGGAATCGTTCCGTCATTTTCCAATCAAGGTAATTTTTGACATTTTCAACAAAATTAATGTGAGGGAACTTCTTAACCCAATTTCTGTTCTTTGGGTTAATCTCTTACTTTAAAATTATGTCATGATATTATTATATCCTATATTTTATTTTTACTTTCATTATGTGTACTTATAGAGAATATACATAATAGATATATTTTATTTAAAAAATGGTCTTTGTAAGGACTTCATCTCAATCTCCTTTCATTGAGTCATATTTGGTTTTATACACAACTATCATTTATATGGTCTATAAACCCCTTTTAATTTTACTTTTATTGAAAAGGAATATTTTTATACGAAGCATTTTTACTAAAAAACAAAACGGAATGTTTTTTTTCCAACGTAGGCGGTGACAACGACTTCTCTGCCGCTGTGACTATTATTTGAGTTTCAGCTTCCGGTATAATACATAACCTTTTTTAAAAGAAAAATAAATACCATGTTTTACATTTATTTTATTTTGGTATTGAAAATGGTTTTGATAAATTTTTTATTATATCAATGTGTTGTATTGATATCTAGTGATTGAAGTGTGAAAATCTTGTGTTTTCTTTATGCATGCTTTATGTGATACAATTATATTATGGTTTATGATATGTTTAAACCGGTTCATATGAGGAATACGTTAGAATTAATATGTGATAGGTGGAGCCCGCTATAGCTCCTCGATGATTCGGTAGGTCTCATGAGACAAACTAGTGTCTTGGCATGAGGACTTGACAAAATATTATTTGTAGTCTTGGCATGAGGCCTTGGCTACATGGTTATGATAGTCTGGCATTATGCATTCCATCATTATGAATGTGGTTATTGATATTTCATGTGATTATTCGACCAGTAGAATATCCATGTGAATAAGTAAATGGAATTATCTCATTTTATTTTTTCCGTATTATGTTGAAGTTCATGTTTAAAAGGATTTTGTTTTAGTTATACATTGCTTTAAATGTTTATGTTTATTTATGAAAGCTTCCGCTCTATTGTTATCCTTACTGAGCATCTGAGCTCACCCCTTCTAATGTTTTAATTTTTCCAAGATATGAAGAAGTATATTATGAATGATATGTAGGGATAGTGTGAGGGGATTTGACGAAAAGATGTTGTTGTAGTTTTGTTTTACTTTATGATATAATTTAAGACTTATGAATGTATAGAGTGTTTCCAAGGATACTAATCTAATCGGACTATCAAGACTTGATCTTTTGTGATCATGCCAATGTTATGCAATAATGAACTGACTCTGGGTAACTGGGGTCGGGGCGTTACAATTTTCATCTTTTTCAAAGTTATATACTATAATTATATTGACTTACTTGTGTTTTAGACATTTGAAAAAAAATATTCTTACATATTAAGTTAACTGGAGATATTTCTCCTATATCCATTCATTAATATGATGTTTCGCATGATTTTTCACTTGGTTAGTGAGATCTCAAACTCAGGTCTTATTATAGATAGATGTACACCAGCGATGATAATTCAATGATTTTGAAACTATCTGTAAAAAATAAAATACAACGTATAGTTTCTATTTCATTATGATATATTGTTAAAGAAGCCATTGAATTGTGTTCTGAATACCAAATAATTGTGGAAATGTTTGGTCTCCTACAATCTTAAGAAAATTGGTGCCTTTTGTGTGAATGAACTAACAAAAGTGAGGTTGTCCCAATTACCATTACATAGTTGGATGATTACCACCATTAAATATTTCATAACTATATATATGTATTATTCACCAAATATTGAAACTCAAAAGAAATTTTTATCAATTATAATATATCAAGGAATGATTGATCGATATCAAATACACATAATAATTAGTTTATAGGTTGTTTTCAACACTATATTTTTTAGGATTCATTTAAAAATAAAAATTAATTTTCAGACTATATTTGAGATAAAACTATATGAAAAACTATACATTTATAAACATACAATTATTATATAATTTACTAGTATAAATTCTTCAGAAAAGAACAAGATGAATAATGTGTGATGTAAAATAATGAAGTTACTCTTATATTTGAATATATTTATATATCTGGTACATAATATAGAACTCTATTTTTTTTAATTTTTCAAATGATGGCATCATCATTTCAATAGGTGAGTGGGATTATATAATATTAAAGGTGTTGATTTTTGGGTGATAATGGTTTTATAAAAGGATTGTACTAAAAATATAATAATTACGATTAAATATAGTAAATTTTCATAATGAAGGGTATAATGATGATCAATTTATAATGTAATCATATGTAGTACACTCATTTTATTCAATGAATCCTATAAATATAATTTTTTCAAAATATATGTTACAGAATTAAAAAAATTTATGATAAAATAAAAATAGCATTATGATCGAGCCTTTCATTGGGATCTCTTTATCATTTCATTATGTTCGTAATGTAAATGGTTTCTTGTATATCTGAGGGTACTACAAGGAGGAGATTTTGATACTCAATAGTGTCTTTAAGTTAATTATAAATTTTAAAAAAAGAAAAAAATTTCAATGAATTTATCAGACATATCTAGTTAGTATTTATATATAACAATATATTTATTCATAATATTAATTGTATATTTTAGTATTTATGTAATCCAATAAAATTTAACTAAATCTAAAAATAATATATTTTACACTTATTAAAGCGATAAATTTTAATTAAAATAATTTTGTAGATACTAAATTTATGGAATTATTAGAAGTTGAACATTATATGGATGAAAAAATTTGTCAATTTCCTTGCAAGGTAATCTTAGTAAAAATTATTAAGTTCAAATGTAGAGGTCTAAAATTTTATGTTGGATGTAATTCATGAGGATAACCTAGTGGCCCTAACAAGTCCATTTTAAATGGTTAAATTTTGGTCAACCATTGAATACCCATTCTTAATGATTCAGATACATGGCATAATATTTTTCCATCATCGAATGAAAAATTTTGGGAAGACAATAGTGTAAAATTTTTATATACATTCTCCATTTTACTGAAAAATAAAATATAAAAACATAGATTTATAGTTCATTGTCTATTTTATAGTACATTAATATTAGATTATTATTTTCCAATAGATAATATTAATTATTTTTTGAAAGAATCATATATCCTTTTAAAACATCTTAGGAAAAATCATTTTATGGATGTTGATAGAAATGTGAACCCCATACCACTTTCTATATACACACATTTGATAAACCATGAATCCAAAGATCCTTTTTTTTGTAAATTCAAAGGATCGAATTTATAGAGAGATTATTAATTGATGGTATTTAATTCATAACTACCATTGTTAATTATTTTTATTCATAATTTTCATTATATGAAAAAAAGACAGCAGAAAATAAAAAGGTATTCATTTAAACCAACATATACCTACCATAAACCTTGGATGGCGTAAACTTCACATTAAAAAGATGTTGTTTATTCTAAATATACATTAACTCTTTATGATTTTGGAATAAAAAGGTAGTTATATTACCTTTTTTATATAAATAATGTTGAATCGAACTCTCAAGTGACATCCAACCCATGTCATGTTTTATGGAAGGTGGATCTTGTAAATAAAAATGAGAAAATAGTAGATGAAAATATATAAAAACTATATAAAAGGTATATAATGTTGACATAATTGAAATATTATTCTATATAGTATATTGCATAATAATGGAGATTATTTTACTAAATTGTTTCATGATTATACAGATGAATCATCATTTATTAGACTTAATGCAAAACTAATTTTAGTGTCTTTGGAGCATCCAAAATATTATGAATATATTAGAGGTGTAGGTTTTGATGTGTCACCATGTGCATACCATAGAAAAAAAGGTACATGTGGATAATAAAGATAGATTAAAAAACATACAAACACATATAGATGCAATAAATGAAAACATTAGTTGGCTGAATATTATGATAGACCAATATCTTAAAAGGTGTCATTCTGAAGAAATGAAAAATTTTCAACTAACCGAAGATGTGAAAAAGATCCATAGTATTGAGGTGTTCCAATTCCCTAAAATATATTCTTTTCCAAGGGTAATTAATATTTTCTATTCGATTCTGCAGGCACATATTAAGAAAACTACTTATACATTAATTGTATTTAAATTATTAAGGGTCGAATTGATTGTTATTTATTTCTTTCAACACCCACATGGTGGTTTTTTGTGAGATAAAACATGGGAAATAATAAAGGAGAAAATTTATATAGTTATAAACATTAAAATATCACATGAGATTATAGATTTTGGGAGATCAAGAGTTGAGTTCTGCTCTACATGTTTCCCTTGTTGATATTTATAATCACAAAAAAAAAATTATTTTAACTCTCATATAATGGATATTTAATATTATAAATATATATGATGATACTGAGTTACATTACTTCCAATTATTTTAAAAAAAATAACAATTAATGAAAAAATGTATGAATTTTATTATGTTATTATTGATGGTGAAATAGAATGTGATATTTAAGGATTAATAAAAACATCTTGATGATAAACTAATAAAATTGCAAGAATTTTCAAGCGTACCATTACACCACCAATTTGTATGCCATACTTTTTCACCTTAAATGTTCATGCAGATACACCATGTTATGATAGATTTTTATCCCACTATGAAATTGATGAACAAATGTATTAAGGTTCCATTACTAATGTGGTTGGACTTCAGAATGCTAATGTAATTCTCATCCTTAATTGTATGGGAGCCTCAATTGGTAATGTAATCATGAGGTACTTTTTATTAATATTTTCATCCAATAATTGATATTTAATCATATTTATATTCTAATACTATTACTACTTTCTATAAATGTATACATCACTACAATGTAATGGGAAATCCCTATGGAGAAAAATTTAGGTTTATTAGTCTCATGTCACCTCTAAATATGCAAATTTCAATGGAGGAAGATGAAATGTAGTTAAGAGCATACAATGTACTCGCAATTTTTGAAATGAAAATAATAGATTAAATACTCTACATAATACTTATATAAGTTGTACACAATAAATTCTAATCCCAGAATATATATATATATATATATTCAATTTTATACTCCATTTTTTTAAGAATTACATTATGATAGATTGATCAATATACATTCTCTTAATTTATATTTATAGGATCCCATGCATGGATATCCTTAAAATTGAACAGACTGGATTTTCATGATGACTTTTTATCATGAAATATTCAAAATTTTACAGATAATATTATATTTTTATGTTTTAGATTATGTCCTAACACATATTTTCTTATGATATAAAAGTCATTATTTATCAAAAAAAACGGTTTCTAGATAAACAATTCACATAATAACCATATGGATTTATATAAATTGATATATATTATGGTAGTGTTGTATGGTTTCACTGTGAAAACAATTATATATATATATATAATTTATCAATGTTTTTATATTTTCCAATTCAATGTGATGATAATAATTTGGGTTGTTATATTTTTAAATTTAGGAAAAATTTCATACTCCATCCTCAAACAAGAATCCACAAAGTTATATTTTTTATTAAACTAAAAAATTAATTTAAATTATTAATTTCCCTTTTGTTCATCAATATTTTTCACATATAAGTGAACTCTCAATAGGCCCCAAATTAACAATTTCTATTATATTATATTAAGAATTATTGGTAACCTAAAATGGTGGAAAACTGTTTGTAGACATCATTATGATGTGATTTTCAATCATGTAGATATTTTTTTTATTTTACAGTGATAATAAAGAGTTATTTTATCATCTCCTTAATTAGTTAATTTTATTATCATTTTATGATAGTTATGCATAGAGATACTTTAAAATGTAATGGTTTTTATCTTACTATGAGGAAACACAATATATGGTGTTTTGTATTATTAATGGATTGTATAGTAATGTTATGGATGTGATATACATTGCCCACGTTATTTCTAATGTTAATCATTTTCTATATTTGGGATTATTTATTCATTAGGTTTTAAATGTTTCAAACACACATATTAAAACTATTATAAATGATTGATGAAACCCACACCCAATATCAGTACTCTAGATGATTTAAATCACACATAAAATGAAAATAAAGAAACCATTGATGAAATATTTACACCAATTCTTCCTTTAAACTATCTATTACCAATTTTATATGGGTTTAATAGAGATAACCATGAGTTACCCATGTGTATTGAATATAATAGCATTGTAACAAATAAAATTCCATACGATATGGTCATTCATATACCATGAATTGAATATGTCAAATACTTATGATATAATAAGTCGTATATAATGATATGGACTGGTAAGAATATGAAATTATGAATTATAGTATCCATATATTGTAAAATATGATATATCCAATTTTAATCATATGCTAAGTGGTTTACAATATATCTCACTCAATGTGATGGAGATACTAATGAATATGTATCCTGTTGGGTACCCCATTTTTTATGATATTATAGTAAAATGTTTAATATTTCTTTTCTGAAATATAAGAATTAGTCTTATAGAAATTCGAGACACTATTTTGTTCATATGAATGAATGTGTGTGTTTTGTTTATAATAGAAAACGTAAATCAAAATGTTTGTCACATACTCTGAAATTATCAAACATGGTTATATTGACAACATATTTTTGTTAATATATCAATATATTATTTTTGAAATGTATTAATGAATCCCTCTATAATAAGATATAATTTATCATTTTTATGACTAGAAGTGAATTATTTTAGATTAAATGAGATTTGTTAGTTCAAATCAAACATCATGTGCACAAAACTGAGAAGAATACTTATATAATCATGTTATGTTCTGAAAAATATTAATAATTCATTTTTTATATATAGGAATTATCCACACAGAAATCATCACCATGGTGTGCATTATATGATTAATAGAGCATATTTTCATTTAAAAGTTAAATTTTAGATCAAAATACATTTCAAATACTAAAAAATTACAGTTAAATGTATAATTTATCTGAAACAAAGATAAATAAATATTTCGGATATATAGTAATGAACATAAACTCAATATGACACATTTCATGACATTTTTTATTAAAAGAAATATTTTCTATTCAAAATCGTTTTTTTACAATCATGTGTCACATTACAAAAATTATAAAACACAATCATGTTTTCTTTATATTTTTATATAAAATTTGATAATTTACATCTATTATTTGGGAATTAACTACTTGTCAATCTGACATAGTATATTTCTTGTATGACTAAAAGAGTGTGTTTTCATTTAAATGTTATTGTTTATTTAAACATTCATGAAAACGAATTAAAACTATGATAAAATGATCAAATTATCTTCATAAATTATAAAAGTAGTCTATAATTTATTTTTTATGTGTATGAATTAATCAGACATCAATCAAACACATTTTATGCTCAATATGACTAAAAGTGTGTAGTTTTATTTCAAAATAGAAATTTTTGATCAAAACACGAATCACATAATATAAACCTACAAAAAATTCTTATTATGTGTATATTTTATTTAAAATATTTATAAATTATTATATATATGTATATATTATTCTCAATTTTATCAGACACACAATGTGGCCGATATGATTGGAAATATGAGTTATCCTTTTAATGTTTTATTTTACTTCAATTGGGACATCACATACTGAAAATAATGTAATCCCAGTATGATTATTGTGATAATATTTAACAAAGACAAATAATTATGGGAGAAGACCCTCCCACTCTAGCGATATATATCAACATTCCCTATATACCTATTCAACTTCAATATTATACTATATTGTCCATTCTTGATATCATATTGGGTTGTTTCTAAACATTTGACAGTATAATGAATGTTGGTTGTAACAAAAATCCTCTAAACATATTCATTTAGGTTTATGTCTCCAATCCTCTAGTAGAGTACTTGTGTATTATTGTTATGGAGGAATAAATATGGTTTTAGGTAGTTCATTTTGAGTCTTCATGTGACTTTTCTATTCTTAGAATATGTTAGGCCATCTTAACAATGATTTCCATAAATGATCTAATAGGTAGGAATATTTTTTATTAGTTTTACATTGTATTGATGGTAGTACATCTCTACTGAATATCGTATATAATGTAGATTTTGTAGATATTATCAGTCTATCTATGAAGCACTGTATGTTTGAGGATGTGTCATCATAGTTGGAAAATCATTAGGTTATCATTCAAATTCATGGAATATTTAATGACCTAAATTCCTATTCAACAAATGATTCCTATAAAATTGGTAGTATTGTTTTTATATCATAGTATTGTTTTTATACCCATTGATTAATATGAATTAAATTCATGATATATGTTGTGTGGAAGGATTATCCTTTGATTTTTACTTCAGGTACATAATTAATTCATGGGTATTATTCAATATCCATATTCTGTATATTATCTGTCCATGCTTTAAGATACCATGAAAATTATAATGATAAAGTATTGAATCCCCAGATTAAAACTATTGATTCCATTTATAATCTTTATACCATGAATATGTCTGATGAGTTAGGATCTCCCTTCCCGAGCTCATTTTTTGGTTTGAAGAAAAAATATATAAGAGTTTTCCTACATGATAAGTATTTATTATTAGATAATGTAATTTTGGGTAGTGTGGATACATTGAATGGAAAATAGGAAAAGAAAAGGGAAAAAGAAAGAAACTAGTGGAAGAATCCTAGTTTTAAAACTATGAATGATAAAAAAATATTGGGATGATTACATTTAAGGAGGGAATAAATCAATATAATGATGGGGTTCCATTGACTTATAAAAACAAGAAATAATGAATATATAAAATTTCAATTTTTACTATAAATCAAATAATGATACAGATGATTTTTTCCATTTTTATTCGAAGAATATTAAAAAGGTGCGGTCTAATTTGATGAATTATCAAATGACCAATGGAATAAAATATATGATAAAGAAATATTACTCCATACTTCCCAATAAAATGTATACTATATCAGTGGATAGTAATAATTATTTTTTGGGGTAGGAAAAATCATTTAAATAATATTTTGTCCATTAAATGGGTCCATTAAGAAAAGTCTATACACTTCCTAAATATGTTATAGGTTTGGGGGAGGCTTGTGATGGAAGGGAAAATCCAAAGGGTCTAGATTATTCTAAGGAAATTGAATATTTCATATACTTATATATAATTATGAATATGTGATGAAAAATATTTGGTAAAACATTTTACATTGGAGGAGATCAATTTTTTTAATGTGTAATAAGAGTATAATACAATGAGAAAATAGTATTGTAGATTTTATCCTATAATCATATATTGGATTGAAGATTTAATAAATGAAAAACCACCTAGGAGGAATTTATAAAAACCTGGGAGAATATAAAATAATATTATAATGACATATTAAAAAATAAAACACAAATATATTGTATTGTATTGAAGAAAGATTACCCAAATTTCCGGCCTGAAATTATGTTAATTTTTTATAATGGTATTTAAATGTAATATGTGACTAAATTATATGTTGAAATCCATATTTGAGGGTTCTCACTCAACCATAAATGTGATTTATCATGATATTAGAAATTTATAACAAATATGAATAAATACATATAATTCATTTATAATAAGTTATAAATAACCTTATGTTAAAATGAAATGAAGAGTTCCATGTAAGATTTAATGTTCATGTTTTCATTTAAAATTTATATTTTAGTTAAAAAATAGTAATAAATACTCAAAACTAGTCAAACATACCCTTGTTTTCTTGATTTATTATGAATTTTTTTGACTATTCATTTATGAACTATAAAAATTAACAACACATCATTCAGACATAGGATGTGACCAGTATGAATGAATGTGTGGGTTTTCTTCTAAAAATGATACTTAAGTTCAAAACATAGATTACATAAAAAAATATAAGCTATTATAGTCATATTTTATTTTTCATTGAGGTACAGTGTGGATAATTTATTTATTATGATTTAACATTAACCTCGAATAAATCCAACACATGATGTGGTCGGTTTGAATGAATGTGCGTGTTTTCATTTAAAAAAGATGTTTTACTTCAAGATGTACTTCACTTCATAAAAATTTAGAAATATTTGTTATATTATAATGATACTTAATAAAAAACCATTTATTCATTTTCTAACATGTAGGAAAAATATTTATATTATACCAATTGAAATTTATTGGTGATTATATTATAATTCAATTATAAATTTTCATTAATTTTTTAGGTATTATTCCTTAAATAAGGACTGTTTTCATTACATTAACACATTTTTTTTGCACAATATTTTTGATTATATTTTGTAAAGTCCTTATATGTGTGTTTTCTATTGGTTGAAGTTATTTTTTTATAAGTGAAATTCACTTCCATTTAATTATATTAATTTTAAATTCATTACTGTAATCTTTTTTTATTTAATTGCGTAATTTAAATTTAAATAAAATGATTTAAGGTTATATTAATACAAATATTTGAATTTTATCTTATTTCATATTATATAGTGAATAATATATAGTAATTAAAAATATATAGAAAGTACTAATTTTTAGCACAATGTATAGTGGTGATAAAGGGAACTCTTATCAGTGAAACAAATCAATATGAAAAAGGATCATTTATTCGTTATATGAAAAGTTCTAATAATGAATCATGGATTTTTTTATTCACATTAAACATCATACCAATTTTTTTACAAAAAAAATTGATTACTAGAACCTTTAATGACATTTCACATAACAGTGTCGTGAGAACCACATTCATGCAAGATTTTGAGGACATGACTAATATGTGGGAATGGGGTTCATATAACATGGTCAACCCTATAAATTTGGAACACTACAACCATTCATTCTGAAAATATCTACTATATTTCAAGTAAATATATGAGGAATTATGTCTCAAATATTTATGTGTTCTATGGGATGTTATAATATCTTTTCTTCACTAAAAATTTATTTTCTTTTCATTTAATATTTTCAAAGTCTTGTATTTAATTATTAGTTTCCATTATTTTATTATTTTTTTAGGATGATTAATATTACCATGTGTATGATTGAATGTTATAATTAATCTATATAAGTTAATGTATGTGAAATAAAATCATAAAAATCATTACTAATAAATTATGAAATAAAAATTATAACTATTATTAATAAAAGATTAATTTGATGAGTGTTTCAATGGTGATTCATCATGAGGTAGAATGATTTATTCACATTTGACTTTTTTAATTCTTATATTTTTTATGAACATATACTGTAACATTGAAGTAAATTAAAATTATTTGGTTGTTATTAATAGTGGGAAATTGACAATATTCATTAATTTATAATATTGTACAACATTAAAATAAGTTTTATAAGGATTTATGTTAACATAAAACAACATTCTGAATAAGTAATAAAAAGATTCACTAATAGACTTCTCAAATATATTGACTAATTATGACATATTTCATAAATACATATCAATGATTAGGATTTGGTTTAATAATATAAATTCTTCATGAAACATTTTGGAAAGGTTTTAATAGAATTTATGTTAAAATTTAAATTATCAAGTAATCCTAAACTATTCCAATAAAACAATGTTAAGGTAGATTTTTTATAGTTGATTATTGATAAAAATATTATACAGTCTAATATTATACAACAACACATATTATGAATCTAGTTCCATATAATATTTATTATTAAATAATAATTTTTTAAATTATCAACATGGTGACAAGAATTTTGAGAGAATTATTTGAGATGGCCCTATGGATACTCCGTACATAATGAATACGGTTTTGTCAAATTAGAATTTATCTAATGGTGGTATGGGATATGAGGGAGGTGGTGAAGATGTTGATATGGTCACATAATAAATATTTAATAATTAGGAAGAAAGTTATGTTAAAAAACATCCATAAGTAGGTTCATTAGGTGATCCACAACAAGGATAGGATAATAATCTTCTTTTATTAATTTCATTTGATAGGGAATTTCATATTTACACCATTTTGATTGGAATTTTCATATAATAACTAGTGGGAAAAAATCATGTTACTATTTTTTTATATTAACATGTATTAGCCAATAATTTTATTAAATACGATGTTTAAAATTATTTTGTCACGTCAAATAGAATTGGCAGATGTTATAAAACATACATTTTATTTGGTTGTTTTTCACATTTTATTTTTCAAAAATTATATGGAAGATTATTTATAACATTTATTTTGTATAAACTAACATCATAAATATTTTATCACATTTTTTATCTAACTGACATGATGTATTCTCTACCAACCATCATAGAAACTTCTATAAAAGAACTTATTGTGATTAGTTTTCATAGTGGTTTTTAGTAAACTAATGTGAGAACTATTATATTTGATTTTTTCATATCACTTATAAGATATATACTATGGAAAATAATTTTTTAAAAATTGAAATACAATTCTATACCATACCACTAGTAAAAATGTAAACCTGACTAAAAAAATTGTAGCAACAAAACGTAAAAACAGCATCAAAAAATTAATTCATTTTAATATTACAATTTAATAGTAATGTTCAGGACTCAACCATGTTTGGTTCATTACTTTTACAAATATCATCATTTTATTCTTCTTTAATATTGTCTCTCTAAATATTTCTCATTAACTATTTGAAAATAATATTTATGAAATAAATGAAAATGTAATTATAATATATATATATATATATATGTTTCAAAATATTCAAACTTACATGTTTAATATATTACTAAAAGTATCTCACATTTCCTCATGAATATAGCATATCCCGTAAAGTGACTTCTCCCACAAGAAAAAAAAACAACCAAAATACAGTTTCCAATAACAAACAAAAAAATCTAATATAAATGTTTAATTAATAAATATATATAACTTTATAAAGTATTTGTCCCACAAATTTGAAGATAAGAAACAATATAATAATTAATATCATTATTTTAAAATCATTCTAACATATAATCCTTTCCTTATGTTTCACTCATTGTCGATTATATATGTGGTAACAATTGAGGAACCATTAATGAAATTTATAATTTAATATGATGTTTTAGAAAAAAAAATTTAAAGAAAAAAAAATAGTTATAAAGATTCAATAAATTAAAATAAATGATATGTATATGATAATTTACTTAAATAGTAAATACATTCATCATGTTGGTACCCAACTCATCTATAGTTGTAAGATCCAGGATATCATTATTTGAAATTTTCAAAATCATTATATTCCAAAAAAATTTATAATCTATTGGAATTTTATAAACATCTAAAAATAAATATATCTGTTGATAATATTTCATGTCTAAAAGAGGTTATATCTAAAGACATCGAATCCTATAATTTTTGTTGACTATATAATAAAACATTAAATTAAAATTATTACTATAAAAAATACATAAATATATAATGATTTTATTGTTTTAATAAATTTAACTGAAATATAAAATAAAAGATATAATCTACACATACTTCAAAAGTACTTTTTTGAACAATTATAGTGGAAAAAATAGATAATGGTTGATACTTCATCCAGCTATAGTGTCCTCATTTGTAGGAAATGATATTCATATTGATCTATAGATAATATATTGTAAAGTGATGCTAAGATGCATTACCTCTATCTGTTAGGGAGGAATAATGTCACTAATTGCATATATAATCCCAAATTAAACAATATTTTACTTGGTAACCTCAACATATAACTCATAATACATGGGAATCCATTAATGATGAGGTGTATCAGTTGGTTAAGTTGGTGGAGATGGAGTAGTGGGATCCTTATCATGAAACTATTTATCCATGATTTCAAACATCGAAAGTACTGATGATTTGATCCTTTACTCTATCCTCTCAACATAATAAATAACATTATCTTCTTAAGCTATTATTTTTCCTTTTAAAACATACTCTATGGAAGAATATTAATATGGGGAAAATACTTTTTTACTGATACACCCACAGGGATTCCTTCATACATGACCTAGGTATTCGAACATTCCCAAAATGAGATTTTAAATATCATCCAAAACCACTTCTATAAAGGTCATATGTGTTCTCTAATGCTCAAGGGATTCATATATAGAATATTTTAAAGAATCCATAATGAATCACAATATGTAATGAATTGATTTAAAATAAATATAATAAAAAATTAAATAACTTACTAAAAACAATTCAACTATAACCCTTTACTTTTCTATAATATGATGTCCCTTCTTAATCATCTGGGACCTCTTCTACTTTTTTGGGGGAAGGAGGGTCAACCTCTATGTATTCTTAAGACTCACCTCTTGGTTTTTTGAAATTTTTAGTTATTATTTTTTTTCCTATAATCCATACCCTCCATGGGATTATGTATGAGGGTATACATTTTTGTATTTTAGCCACTAATGAGATGTCGTCATTTTCTATAATTTAATAATAAACATATCATTATTATAGACATTAATAAAAAACTTCTTAAAGATAAAATTACAATTAAAAATATTATTCTTATCATTTACATTCAACAAATTGATTACATGTATCCTAATCTAGAAATGGCTATATATAACAAGAATTTTGATGTTTTCTATTCCAAATAATGAAATAATAGTTTAAGAGTTATTTAAAATGAATTTTTCTTCAGGTATCTAACCCTATAAATTTCTTACTAACTCATACAGTATCATATATTTCATTTTTATTCTTATGAGAAGGGTAAAACTATATTACAAAAATCATTTCATGATATGAGAAATAATAAAAATTGTTATTTTGAAAATTTTATCACGTAATTAAGACAGTGTTACATTTTCAGCAGTTCTCCAATAAAAAATCAAAATATTATATATTCATTTATCCCACACATTAATGAATGTCTTAAATTGTTTTGAATTTGTACCCCTAGGATTATCATTACCATAAAATTAAAATGGTGTCATTCAGTAATTTCAAGAAGAAACAAATAATTTTGGTAAATGTGTGATGTTATCTTTAATATCAATTGAATTATTCAATCCCCCTTTAAATATATATATTTATTCTTTAGAAGGATGAATATTATAATCAATATGCGTTTATGTACAATATTCCTCTAATGTATGTATATGGTTCTCCACAAATTATTGTGGTGAATAAGATGCACCATATACAATTATACTTAAAATTATGGTAACATGCAATTTCTAAACAAATGTATAAATCCAAATATTAGATATACAATTTATGAAAAAAAGATAAATGATAAAACAAAATGAAAATAAAATTAAACACATATTTTTAAAATTTTGATAAAATAGTCGACTAAAAGGATAATAACATTACTGGGGATGAAAATGCATAAAAGTACGAAACAAATCCATGTGTTTTATAAAAATTTAAATAAATTTTATTAAAGAATAAAAACATGAACAATACAAAACCAATCCTTCATTATAATATTAATTAGATATTATCTAATGTAACACACTATTATAGAGTAGAGTTTCTATGAAAAAGGACTGTGAATAGAAAAAATGTTCCAATGTATTATAATATTTTTTTACACAAAATGGAATATTAGATGAATATGATTTTTTATAAACAGTTATTATCAAACATATTTAATAAAAATTAAAATATTTTTCAAGAAAAAAGAAAAATACAAAATATATTTATTGGGAAAGATAAATTATTTAAGGGTAAAAACAAAGAACTAAACTAATTTAAACAATCAATTCAATTTAATAGCTTTAATTTTTTAATAAAAACAATATATAAAAATGAAATTTAAAATGGTAAACAAGCAATAATTTTTTTTATATATAATATTAAGAAATTACTAAAGTATTTCTTCCCAAATTCCTTTATCATAATAATTCCATATGATGCAAACCATGTATAAAATAGGGTCATCAATATTATATTTTCATATGACAATGGATTTAGGGGTTTCAGAAGAATCAAAGACTTCATATAGTTTATCATCACCAATATACTATTTTTCTCCTTGTAAAATGATAGACTAGTGCATGTCCAATGGATCAAGAAATCTTATATTTTTTCATGTCTTTCCCCGATAAATTGATCAATTATGTATGTCAATTTATTCATATTACTATTTTTATATCGAACTCATCATGTATGGAACTATTTTTTTAGTAAAAACTCATAAATAGTGAAACACTGGAACTCTAAATTTAATTTAAATAAACATAACTATTTCATGATTGACTATGTAATATTCACTTGATGTGGATATTTTTTTTATTAGAACATGAAAATTTAATATCTTTTGTGAACAAGAATACAATATTATTCATAACCAAAATTTTACTTTCCTGATCTTTCATATAAAATGTAAATCCATTATGGTTATACCAAGAATATGTTATCAAATATATAATTTGAGTTCCTAAAAAATATGAATGTTTTCTATGCTTCTGATCCACCATGGACGATCCAAAAAAATGTAAAAAAGTATCTTATACTCATTTATTATCCATAAATCTTTCTTGATTAGATGACAATATTTTTTATTGTTATTATATAATTTTATATATGGATGATAAACATCTATATTATTCATGATGTATAAATGCATATGATTTTCTATTCACCCAATAATGATTTTAAATTTTAATATATGGATCCACTTTCTCTGATAATTGACCCATTCATGGTTAGATATATTGAAACTGATGTACTCCCCTGAGGACACATATCTTTTACAATCCTTTTCAATATCCTTATAAATATACTTCTCAATAATAGAGGATTCAAGATGATTTTGATTACTAACAAATCCTGTCAATATGTACATTTAACTTTTAAAATGAAACATCCATTATCTATATATCTCCTAAAATTTTATTTCATGAAATAGATTAACAATTTAATGAAGAATGATATTGAAAAAATAATTTTTTAAAATACATTTCTAAAAGAAAAATCATAGAAACAACATTGATATCTGAAATTTTCAATTAATTAAAATAAATACACATGATAAAAATTGAAATGAAAAAAATAATTATAGTCATTTTTACATGGATGGTAAAAATTGAAAAAATATAATAGGAAGTAATAGTTACATTATAAACTAAAAATCGTGAGATTGTATACATGTAAACATCAAATAATTTACTGACAGAAACTTTTTTGAATTTGAATAATTACCCTAGGACACATAGTCAACATAAAGACAATTAAAAATGATAATTATATCCTTATTGGATAATTTATGATAAGATTTTATGTAGGTATGTTCATCATTAATTTGGAGTGGGAGCTAACTCCATGTATTTTCCAATTGATAGTAATTGAAATCCTACATTAATCCCATATTTATTCATTCATTTAATTTCTAAAAATGTTCCAATCAAGATTTAACATATATTAATCTCCACATGCATCACATCAATTTTATGTTTGACCAATTGATATCTCCAATATATATGTTCAAAAAATATTTTCCAATGATTACAAATATCTCTATCATTACCATAATTTTGGGTCCTTTTAAATGTAATATCAATGTATTTCATCTTATTATAGTATAGATTGGTGGAAAAAGGTTTTATAGAGATATAAAATTATTATGAGCCACTAAAGATCATTTTTAAACATTGATAATAGATAACCATAGATAAAATACTTTGAATCCCCGTGAATATTTTTTTTCATCCATGATATAGTTGATAATATGAAGTTTATTGTTCAGAACATCAACAAGGTTTATGTGTAACATCCAAGGTAAATGAATAAATAAAATATTTTCATATTTATTAATAAATATAAATTAAATATTAATTTTACTTTGAAGGGATTTCTTTGTAAGATAGTGTACCTGATATGCAACAACGTGTTTCATTGAAATCTAACGCTGCACACTAATTATATAATATTATTATTTTAAATGGTAGTTAACTCCATGCCATTTTATTGGCATGAATGAAAAAAACTATCTACAATATGATTATTCATGTTTTTTAAACGTATTTACATTTATCCAATAAATGTTAGAGACTTAAAAGGTGAATGAATATAATTTAAAAAATAATTTACATTAAAATATCGATTTACTTCCATTTAATGGAGAACCATCTTTAAATCTAGTTTTATTCACTTTTATATGTTCTATTCGACCAATAAAATTATTATTAAGAATAGGGGCATCAAAATTCACATTGGGTAAATTTTTGGAATTTTTTCGACAAAGTTCAATTTTTAATAAATAGTAAGAAATATTGTATTTTAATTCAAAACTATGTTTTAATCTAATTTATTTATATGGATAGATTATATTTTTAATCTGTTTTAAAGTGTAATAATAATATATTTTTACCATTTAATCCAATGTTGGTTATTTTAATTAATTTCACTTTGAAATTGGATATAAACAAGTGTCAATCTTTTGATAGATAGTGTTTCTTAAAAACACACTATTTTATTTGAAAACATGAATTAATTTAAAAATTAATTAATGAAAATCATAGGTTATTAATTTGGTAAAATATACATCATTTTTTAATTTGGAATATCACGTATAGCTTATGGTTAATTTTTGGTATTTTTCTGAAAAACATTAATTTTTTTGAATAGTCATAGTAGTAGTTAAAAAACAAACTTTTTCATTTAACTGAATTTTTACCACTTTTGTGAATTGAATTTAAAAAATTTGACATACATGGTTTTTATTAGTAGGTAATATTCGGTTGATTGAGATGAAAATAATTTTTGGTGAATAGTAACTTTTTACTTTTATTTACCCCAATTAAAGGTAAATAAGGTAATTCAAGGTAAAAAAAATTATAATAATAAAAAATTACCTTAACACTTTTCCTAACCTTATTGGATTAGTCATGGCCAACTATGGGAATCCCTGTGTTGATTTTGGGACCCCATGGAGCCAATTGTGAGTGATAATTACACATTAGATTAATTAACTTAATGGAAAAAATGATATAAACAAATATCATTTAGTATATTAAATTTTACATGGTTTTTTATAAGTCATATTTTCTCCTATAAATATTAATTGGAAAGATAAAAATATTTCCTACATCATGGTAATTCTTTTATAATTTTTATTCATTGAATAAATTAAATTATTGATGACATAATAATGATAGAGTATTTACCTCATTAATAAATTATTTAAATAAATATGATTATAAATATTAAAATAATATCCAAAACCTATCCAATTCTTATTGGATGATTTTATTTAGACAACGAGTAATCTTATCTTCTAATATAATTATTTATGGACCTTTATAAACTGAATATCATTATATAATAAAATAATATTATCACACTTTTCTAAAGAGCCCCTCCTCCCCCTTATAAAAGGCCATAACTTCTAACCAATCACACAAACATCTAGATCCTTTTGTATCGTCCAAACACTACCCAATTAAGCTCCCTACATTCCTTTACTCCTCCTATAAGCCTTACTTTAGGCATAAGGCACTTCAAGAAACACTGTTGATTCATACCAAAGGGAGTTACCCAAATTAAAGGTAACATTTTTTCTTTACTACTTTTCTTTTATTTTAATTCTCCAACCCATAAAATATTTTTATTACATTCTTTTATAACAAAAACAGTATCCTCAATATACTAGGATGTTTTTATGATATGTATTCAATCTACACCAACACAAACCTTCGTCTAATGGGTGAAGAACATACTGTTTCTGTGGATGGTAAACCAACACCTCACGAAACAATGATTATTTGATTATCTCCAACCACCTCTCATGGTGGGCATTATGATGGTACCATATTTATATATGGTATGTATTATGTTTATTTTTACTTTATTCTTCTGTATTTTCCATTTATGTAATTCTCTTATGGTTTCTATGGTGGGAAAATACGATAATCTCATTAGAGGAAGTGCGGACTACCACCCTCTCAAAGTGATATGACTCGTTAATGCCTTATGTGGGGCATAAAAAGGATGGAGTTAATGATATTATATATGATAATATATTGGAATTATAATATAACTGTATATCAATATGTTTTAATTCCATTTAAATAATAGATATAAATGGAAGTAGCGTTCATGCGTAAGTAGGTCTTACCGTCTCTATGAACGGTGCATTTAATTTCTTACCTATAAATGTTATGTACTATTGTAAATACATGTATATACTGGATATATATGATATATATGATATCTAAATCATGATTATTATTCTAATGATAATAGATATTTTACCACATGAACAACTTGTAATTATAAGGTCTTCATTTTTTACTCAAATACCAAATATCGACAAAATGAACATTATTAACTTAAATGATTACATAATGTTTATATCATGGTAATATGTGATATAAAAGGAATAATAAATAATGAACGGTTCAAGTAGGACATGAAAGAAGTGGTTTCATCTCAATCTCCTTTCATTGGGGTATATTTTGATTTATACACAGCTTTCATTTATATACTGTATAAACCACTTTAAATTTTACTTTTATTCAAAAGAAATATTTTCACTACGAAGCATTTTAATAAACGACAAAAGGAATGATCTTTTAACGTTAGCGGAAACAACACACTTTTCTGCTTCTGTGAGTATTATTTGATCTATATCTTCCTTAACAAGATGAAATGTTTTCAAATGAAAAATAAATACCATATACTCTTTTTATGTATTTTGGTCTTGAAATTTATTTTGATAAAGCATATGTTATGTCAATATATTTAAATGATATATTGTGATTGAAATGTGGAAATTTTATCTTTCCTTTATTCTTGTTTTATATGGTATGACTATGTTATGGTTCTTGGGAATTGTTTACTTATTTGGGTGTTTCCGTGATATACCTCGGGCGGGTGAGCCCGACATAGCTCTACAATGTATTTGGTAACATGACGGAGGTAAAAGTGAATGTATCTCCTAAGATATTTAGGGAATATACTATGATTGGTATTCCAATGTAACTCCTTATATAGCTGTTATGGATTCAAAGTAAGTATGTTTTGGATGCCACAAGTTACCTTTATGATTTATGATTTCTATGTGTTATTCATAAATCTTATATTTTCATGAGGTAAGTAAAATAGTTTATGTTTAGTATATATTTGTGAACTAATGTTATCTTTATTTGTTTTATAACCCTTAGTAAGATTTTTATGCTCATCCCTAGTTTTGAAATGTTTTTCACAGGACATAAAGTGGAATAGGGTCAAGGATGGGATCAAGGAAATGTCATACTGTCTAAAACATGGAACTAGACATGACTCCATTATTCAAGAGTTTTTATTTTGTGAAAAATATTGCAACTGAGTTGATGTATCTACATGTAATATTCAATTTTTCATATATATGTTACGGCCTAATTCTGTAAAACTCTAATCCTGAAAATATCCTTAATGTAAATTATTCATTTAATTCATGATTCTGTAATGTTTTAAGGCCGGGTCCTTATAGTTTGTATCAGATGTTGGTTTAGATAACGTTAGGATTTACGGAACTGTTAAATTAATATAATTTAATGATATAGAATTTATAGATTACCATGTGTCTTCACTTAAGATATTTCTTTGTTTGGAATGGTTTTTCGCAGAGGAAACTGGGCAGCTATGTTGGGACGACATCAAGAGGAAGACAACCTTCCAAATTAGCAACCTGAGATGGTCATAATCGGAACTGAATAGTTTGTTTTAGTGATAGAACAGTTGACTCAGGCTATTAATGGTAGTAGTATCCATGCAAGAGATCATCCAAATCAACCATAGAGGAACATGTCAGTAGTGGAGAATTTCACGAGGCAACATCCCCCATCATTCAAGGGACCGTCTGACCCTATGGTAAGTGAAGGGTATATTAAAGCACTAGAAAATATATTTGATGTCATGGGGTGTTCAAAACAACAAAATATTAGTTTTTATATTTACTATTTTGATGATAAAGCTGATCAATTGTGGTCAATGGTGAAAAATATTAGGGATAGTGAGGATATTTATGCTCTTGATTGGGATGAATTCAAAGGTATGATTCTTGAGAAATAATTTCCGAAGGTGGTTTATCTTAGGATGGAAAACAAATTCCAAGATTTGAGGCAGGAGGTTGACTCAATGGATACTTATAACACAAAATTCACTCAACTGTAAATGTATGCCTCAAATTTGATACGAGATATTGATAGTAAAATCAACAGTTTTTACTCAGGGCTAAACCCAATGTATCAAAGGACTTTAGCTACTTGTGTGTTCAAAATATTTGAAAAACCTGTTCTTTGTGCGGAGAAGGTGGAAAGAGTGTGATGATGTCTAGGTTTTCATTAAAAAACAAAAGAATAAGAGGTCGAGGTGTTAGGAGAAATGAAATATCTCTTCAAAAATGTCTGATGGTAAGAAACATATGTTTACAGTTTGTGAAAACTGTGGTAAAAATCTTGTTGGGGAATGTCTTTTGAATTCTGGTAAGTGCTACCAATGTGGTAAAATGGGACATAAGGATCATAATTTCACTGAAAGGGATTAGGTTAATGGTAAGACAAAATCTGATATACAGTCAGTAAAATATTTTAAGTGAAATGAAATGGAACATTATTAAAATGAGGGTCGAACAAAGAACTAAACTGAGGGAAAGCAGCTAGACTACAAGCAGAAAGGGGTGGTGAAATCATTCACAACTACTTCAACAGATGTTGTGAAATCAAATGAAGCAGTATCAAGTACATTGTTTGTTTGTTTAAATTATGCCGATGTGTTGTTTGATTTAGGGTCTATACACTCTTTCAATTTTGAGAAGTTTTCTAATAAATTGGGAATTCCATCTCATCATATAAATAAAGAACATATGTAAAAACACCTAGAGGAAATTTTGAGACAAAAATAAAACATAAGATCATTCTTGTCCTTATGTGTGGAAAAAATCTACCTGAAAACCTTATTGTTTTTCCTCTAGTAGTGTTTGATGTTATTTTGGGTATGGATTGGATTTCGGTTTATCATGCTATGATTGACTGTAGAGCTAAAGAGGTTTCTTTTCATAATTATTTTCAGTTTGTATACATGAATGAACCCTTACTTTTGATAACATATTAGGAAGCTAAGAAACCAGTAAAAGATGGAAATGAATATTACCTTGCATATATTATTGAAAACAAAGAAACTATTCAGATTAATGATGTGCCAGTGGTATATGAGTGTCTTGATGGTTTTTCTGATGAGTTTCCAGGTATTATACCTGATCAGGATGTTGATTTTACTTTTTACTTAGTTCCTTATGCTAATCCAATTTCAAAACCCCCTTATTGAATGGCTCAAATTGATCTTTTAGAGTTAAAGAAGCAATTGCAGGAGTTATTAGATAAAGGTTTCCTTCGATCTAGCACATCACCATGGGGTGATCCGGTCTTGTTTTTTAAAAAGAATGATTGTTCATTGAGACTTTGCATTGATTATAGATTATTTAATAACATCAATATTACGAACAAGTATCCTTTTCCTCATATCGATGATTAGTTTGATCAGCTATAGGGAGATTAGTATTTTTCGAAGATTGACTTGGGGTCAGGGCACCATCAATTGAAAGTAAAGGTAGCAGACATTCTAAAGACCATGGTTCGTACTAAATATTGCCATTATGAATTTGTAGTTATGCATTTTGGTAAAAAAATGCACCTGCTGTATTCATGGATATTATGAACAGAATTTTACATCATTTATTGGATAAGTTTGTGGTTGTGGTCAGTGATGATATTTTGGTTTATTTTAAAATAAAAGAGGATCATGAAATTAATTTAAGGGTTTTCATGTAAAACATAAAATAAAAGAAAATATTTGAAAGATTTATCAAGTGTGAGTTTTGGTTTCAAAAAATTTCATTCCATGGTCACATTGTTTCAAGAAATGGCATAACTGTTGATCCTTCTAAAATGAATGTTGTTACTGAATGTCCAAGTCCAACAAATATAACCAAGATTTGTAGTTTTCTTGGTTTGGTATGTTATTACTAGTGCTTTGTTTAGAATGTTTCCAGGCTATCTAGTCCAATGACTTTGTTTACTCGAAAAGGTGTTAATATTATTTGGACAAAAGAATGTGATGATTGTTTTAAAAAATTGAAAAGAAGATTGATGAATGCTCTAGTTTTGGTACTGCCTTCCAGAGATGGTGAGTTTTTCATCTAAAGTGACGATTTGTTGAAAGTGCATGGTTGTGTCCTTATGCCGAATGATCAGGTAATTTCTTAGGCTTCACGTCCGTTGAAACCTCATGAGTTAAATTACCCTACACATGATTTTGAATTAGCTATTTTCATTTTTTGCTTTAAAAATTTGGAGGCATCATTTGTTTGGATTAAAGTGTGAAATATATACTGACCAAAAAGTTTGAAGTATATATTCACTTAGAAATAATTTAACATCATAAAGAGGATATTTCATGATTTTATCAAGGATTATAATTGTATGATACTTTACTATCCAGGAAAAGAAAATAAACTGGCTTATGCATTGAGTCGAAAATTTAATTCTTCATTAACCATGATATGTTTGGAATGAGGTCCTTTGATTTTTTATTTGATGAACTTTGGTATAGAAGTTGTTGGTGTGGTAAATTATTATTTTTTCATTCAGGTATCTGTGAAATAATCTCTCTCAGATAGAATTAAGCAAGCACAGACGGAAAATAGTGTGTTGTAGAAAAAGATAGAATTGGTTCAGAAGGGTATGTTGTCTGATTTTAATGTTGATAATGATTGTTTTTTGATGTTTGGGAAGATATTATGTGTGCCTTGTGATTCACAGTTGAAGAATGAGTTGTTATGTAATGTTCATAGTTATTTGTTTTCAATTTATCCTTTCTGTACTAAAATGCATTGAGATCTTCGTGAGTATTTTAGGTGGGATGGAATGAAAAGAGATATTGATGATTTTACAGTGAAGTGTTTTACCTGTCAGCAGGTTAAAGAAGAGTGAAAGTTACTGAAATGGATTCTTCAGTCTTTATTGGTGCTAGAGAAGAAGTGGGGAAAATGTATTTATGGAATTCATTCAAGGATTACCAAAGACATCTCTAGGTAATAATGCAATTCGGGTTAAAGTTGATCGATTGACTAAATATGCCCATTTCCATTCTATTCAAGATACATTCACTCTAGATAAACTTTGTTGGTTGTATGTTGAAGAGGTATTCAGGGTGCATGGAGTTTCCCTCTCCATTGTATCTGATCTTGATCCCAGGTTTACTTCTATCTTTTGGAATGGCCTTCAGAAGTCATTGGGTACTGATTTAAATTTTAGTAAAGCTTTTCATCATCAATAAGATGGGCTGTGAGAATGAACAATATAGATCTTGGAGGATATGCTATGTGCTTGTTCACTCGATTATGAGGGTAGTGGGGACAAACATCTTTCATTGGATTAATTTTCATATAATAACTGTTTTCATTCTAGTATACAGATTGCTCCAGTTGAGGCATTATATAGAAAGCTTTGTCGAACTCCATCATTTTTGGATGAATTAGGTGAAAGGAAGATAATGGAACCAGAATTGGTAAAAGAGATTATTGAGAATGTTTAGATGATTCCGAAGCACATGAGAATAGCTCAGGGAAATCAGAAATGTTACGTGGATAACTGAAGGAAGGATATTTCTTTTGAGGTTGGTGATCATGTCTTTCTAAAAGTTTATCCATGGAAAAGTGTGATGCATTTTGGTAAGAAGGGAATGATAAGTCTATGGTTCATTAGAAGTTATAAAATCCTAGAGAATGTTGGATAAGTTGCATACAAAGTGGATTTACCTCCTTGTTTATCCCATGTACACAATGTTTTTCATGTTTTGATGTTGAAAATGTATATACCACATCCATCTCTTTTTTTAGCCCAGTCGTAGTTAAGTTGGATGAGAATCTCTCTTTTGAGGAAAAACCAGTCCAGATTCTTGACTGAAGAGAGAAAGTGTTGAGGAATATGGTAATTTATCTGGTAAAGGTTTTCTGGAAAACCAATATGGTTGAAGAGGCAACGTGGGAATCTGAAAATGCTATGAGGGAAAAATTCCCCCACTTATTTGATAAGTGAATAAAATTACGAGAACGAAATTTCAAAAGTCGAGGAAGGATGTAACATACCAGGTAAATGATGAAATACGATATTTTCATATTCATTAATATTTGGGAATTAAATATTAATTTTAATTTAATGGGGTTGTTATGTTCAATAGCATACCCGATACGGAACAATGGGTTTCATTGAAATCTGACGTTGTACACTAATAATATAATATTATAATTTTAAATCGTAGTTAACTCCTAGACATTGTATTGGTGGCAATGAAAAAACTAACTACAATATGATTTCAAATGTTTGTTAAATGTATTTACATTTATCTAATAAATGTTAGAGGCTTAAAGTGTGGATGAATCTAATTTTAAGCATAATTTACATTAAAAGGTCAATTTACTACCTTTTAATGGAGAACCATATTCAAATATAGTTTTGGCCACTTTATTATGTTATATTTGACCAAATAAATTCCTTCATTAAAGTGGGGACATCAAAATTTACATTCTGTAAATTTTTGGAATTTTTCTGATAAAGTTCAATTTTTAATGAATAGTAAAAAATATTGTATTTTAAATCAAAACACTTTTTTAATCTAATTTTTTTTATATTGTTATATTATCATTATAATTTGTTTTAATGTGTAATTAGATTATATTTTTACCAGTTAATCCAATTTTGGTCATTAAAAATAATATCACTTTGATGTTGGACATAACCAAGTGTCAATCTTTTGATAGATATTGTTTCTTAAAAACACGCTATTTGTTTTCACATAAGAAATTAATTATAAAATTAATTAATGAAAATTATATGTTTTTAATTTAAAAAAATTGAAATCATTCTTGAATTTGGAATATCAAATATTGATTAGGCTGGTTTTTTGATATTTTTCTAAAAAATTTCAATTTTTTATGAATAGTGAAACTGCATGGTAGTAGTTAAAAAATGACTTTTTCATTAAAATAAAAATTTCCACTTCTTTGAATATAATTTTAAAAATCCGGAATTAATTTTTTTTATTATTAAGTAAAATTTGGTTCAATGAGATGAAAATAATTTTTGGCTAATAGTAACTTTTGACTTTTATTTACCGCAATTAAAGGTAAATAAGGTAATTCAAGGTAAAAAAATATTGTAATAATACAAAATTACATTAAAACTTTTCCAAGACTTATTTGATGAGTCATTTCAGACCCGGGGCATCCCTGGGTCGATTTTAGGATCCCATGGAGCCACATGTGAGTGATAACAACACTTTAGATTAATTAAGTTAAAGTAAAGGCAAAAATGACATAAACAAATATCTTTTTGTAAATTAATTATTACCTAGTGTTATATAAGACATATTTTCTACTATAAAAATTCACTGGAAAGATAAAAAGATTTCATACTTCATGGTATTTTTTTAGTAATTTTTATACATCTAATAAATTAATTTATTGTTGACACAACAATGATACACTATTTACCTCATTAGTAAATGATTTAAATAAATAATATTATAACTATTAAAATAACATCAAAAACCTATCCAATTCATAATGGATGTTTTTTTTAAATAATGAGTTATCTTATTGTAGAATCTAATTATTATGGGACATTTAGAAACTGAATATCATTATATAATAAAATAATATTTTCACACATTCTTAAAGAGCACCTCCACCTCTATAAAAGCCCTCACTTCGAACCAATTCCACACACCTCTCAAGACTTTTTCCTATTCCAAAATCTTCCAAATTAAGATCCCTACATACCTCTCCTACTATTATAAGTCTTGAATTTGGGATAAGGAACTTCAAGACACCCTTTTGTTTCATACAAAAGGGATTTACCCAAATTAAAGGTAACAATTTCTCTTGACTTATTTTCTTTTATTTTACTTCTCCAACCCATAAACTATTTTTATTGATTTATTTTATAACAAAACATGTATTATAAATATAATAGTATTTTTTATGAGAATTATTTAACTACACATACACAAAGCTCCATCTAATGGGTGAAGAACATACTGATTCTGTGGATGGAAAACTAATGCCTCACGAAATGATGATTGTTAGATTATCTCCTACTGCCTCTCATAGTGGCCGTTATGATGGAACAATATTTATATATGATATAGATTGTGTTTATGTTTTCCTTATTGTTCTGTATATTGAATTTATAGAATTATATTATGGTTTCCATATTGTGTAAATACGATAATCTCATTAGAGGAAGCGCGGACACCAGCCCCCTTAAAGTGATATTACTTGTTAATGCCTTATATGGGATGTATAAATGATGGAGTTAATGATATTATATATGATATTATACTTGATTATAATATTAATATGTATTATTATGTATCAATTCAATTGAAATAAGAAATATAAATGGAAGTAGCATTCATGCATACGTGTGGCTTACCGTCTCCATGAACGGTGCATTTCAATTCTTACCTCTAAATGTTATGTACTATTGTAAATACATGTATATAAAGTATATATATGATATATATGATATCTAAATCATAAATATTATTTAGAAGATAATATATATTTTACAACATGAACAACTTGCAATTATAAGTTGATCATTTTTTACTCGAGTACCAAATATCGACAAAACGAACGTTATTAATTTAAATGATTACATAATTTTTATAACATGGTAATAAGTGATATAAATGTAATCCTAAACTTGAAAAAGTTTCTTAATATTGTATAAATTAACATTAATTTATTATTCAGGAGATTAAAGAAAAAACGGTTCAAGTCAAACACGAGGTAAGGTACTTCATTTCAATCTCTTTTCATTGGGGCATATTTTGTTTTATACACAACTTTCTTTTATACAGTGTATAAACCAATTTGACTATTAATTTTATTCAAAAGGAATATTTTCTCTACGAAGAGTTTTTCTAAATGCAAAAATGACTGTTCTTTTAACATAAGCAGTGACAATGATCTTTTCTGCCTCCGTGAGTATTATATGATCTATACCTTCCTTAAAAAGATGAAATGTTTTTAAAAGAAAAATTAATACCATATACTCATTTTACATATTTTGGAATTGAAAATGGTTTTGATAATGTATTTTTTATTTCAATATATTTAAATGATATATTGTGATTGAAATGTGGAAATGTTATCTTTCCTTTATGCTTTTTTTATATGTTATGACTATGTTGTGGTTCTTGGGCATTGTTTACTTATACAGGTGGTTCTATGATAAAACTAGGGTGGGTGAGCCTAAGATAGCACTCCAATGAATTTAGTAATGTGACGGAGTTAAACAAGAATGATTCTCCTAAGATAATTAGGGAATATACTATGATGCATGTTCCAAAGTAACTCACTATGTAGTTGTGATAGCTAAAACTAAGTATGTTAATGATGCTAAAATTTACCTTTATAATTTATGATTTCTATGTCTTATTCATAAATCATATGTTTTCAGTAGGTATGTAAAATAGTTTATAATTTGTATGTATTTATGAACTAATGTTTTCTTTATTTTTTTTATAAACCTTACTGAGATTTTTTTTCTTATCCCAGGTTTTGACATGTTTTTCACAGGACATAAAGTGGAATAGGGTCAAGGATGGGATCATGGAATTTCCATGCGATCTAAAACATGGAACTAGACATTACCCTTTTGTTCATGAGTCTTTATTTTGAGAAAAAATGGAAACTAAGTAAATTATTCTACATTTAATATTCATGTTGTCTTGTATATATTATGGTATAATTCTCTAAAACACTAAACCTGAAAAGATCCTTAATGTAAAATATTCATTTAATTCATGATTATGTAATGTTTTGAGGTCGGGTCCTTATATTATGTCCATCAATAATTTATCTAAAAAAATTTACATGTATATGAAATTAATTTATAGCTAACATAATCATTACAAGGAGTTGATAATGTTCAGTTTTAGATGAGTCATATACTCTAACACCTTACTCTAAAAAGTTATTGAAATCATCAGTTAATGGGTACAATAAAATATCAAAATCATTTCTATGCTGTTGTATTCTATAAATCATTGAAATGGACATTATTAATTTTTAATCATACACATTTCAAGAGGTAAGTCATAAATAAAATATATAAGAGCATGTTAACTATGGTTTATACTAAGAATCAATATGGATTAATTCTATATGTTCACGGACCATGTTTATGATTTATATCTTATTTTCTAAATATAGAAAACCATTGAAAAAATTTATTCCACTATGAAAATCATCAGGATGACCAAATTTTCCATTATATATCCAATCAATTATATTCCATATTAGCTTTTTTACATCATTTTAATTTTTAAATATATATTTCAAAGAAGGGATGATTATTTAATAATAATTTTCCTATGAAGGAGCCTCTATAATTAAAAAATAAAACTATAGTTTTTCTTTCAACATATACAATTATTTCCCACATTTAGTATACAATGAAGGACCTTTTATTCCTAATTACAGAACTCATAATAATTCAAGAAGGAATGTATTTTCTTGTACCCCAACCCCAACAAGAATAACATTTTTTTACATTACAATGTGATCCTAGTAGACTATTTTATTTAGAAAGTACATCGTTCAATAATTCTAGAAACATAGTAAAACTCATTTCACTCCATCCATTTTTCACCATCATGTTATTTAATATTTACATTTTTTATAAAACTATAAATTTTGTTCCACCTGAATACAATGGTTTTTCATTGTTTCCATGTAGATTCTCAAATATCTATTATTTCTAAATTGCATCTACGTCAACATCATCAATCATTTTTTCAATTTGATCTGACATATCATCCTGGAAATCATCATCAATAGATTTTAAATTCCTTTTAGTTTTACCGTGCCAAATAAAATGGTTATAGCTAGAATAAAATCTATGAAAAAATAAATGATCTTTAGTTTCATAATTTTTATACCTCTTCATATTTAATAATTTTAAGCATGGATGTTAAAAATATGTAGTTGTTTGGGAAATTTCATTTAGAAAATTTTAAAAAAAGCATCAATTCCTTCTTCATATTAATCACTTATTCACATTTATTTTTTCCAACTACATTATATTATTACCTATAATAAATATCATGATTTGGAAAATAGTTGTTATATTTTTAAAATTAATTTCATATTTACTTTTATATATTATAATAATAAATATAAATAAATTTTTCAAAAATAAAACAAATACGACATATTTGACATATAATGGGGCTCTATTAATTATCTTCTTGTTTTAAAATTTACAAACACTACATTTTGGTTATTTTGACTCTTAAAATGTGTGTAGAATATTCATTTCTTTAGTAAACTGAATATCAGACCATCCTTGCTTCTTAAATGTGAATAACATTAAAATTTTAATATGAATGAACCAAAAAATATTCAACATCATTATAATATGGACATAAATATTCAGTAGATATGTCTATTTTAATGTTTTCATAGCAACAATATCACGATTTCAAATTATTCCATGTTGTGAAACACATTTATTACACATAATTTAAAAATAGATAACAAAAGAAATGAAATTTGGAAGAGGGATAAATATAAAAAAATGACACAACTATGAAAAAAATCAATACTCATTTCTGGGTTATATTACCAAGGTACCTCCCACCCAAAAAAAACAAATTCTCTATAAAATTTGATAAATCATATAAGAAAATAATTTATTATAGTCTACTAAAACAATATAAATATTCCATGAATAGCCAGTGAAAGGAAAAAAGTCTATCCACGTGATTTACTATTATACTGAAGAACACTATGCATTAATCATAATTAATCCAGAAAATTGTAAGCATATGAAAAATATGAAAAAATTATTATTTCCCTGAAATAATTATTTCAATCCTCAAAATAAAAAAAATAATTTTAGATAATATGAGTTTTCATAAAATTTTCATAAAATAATGAAAAATGAATAATCTACCCATAACTTACAAATATGTATATGTACTCAATAGATATTTACTATTGTTTATGTTATTTTTCCTTCATGTGGAAGTAAAAACTAAAAATATTAATAGATAACTCTAATTGGTCATTAATTTTATTTATACAGTGTAATTGAATATAATATTGTCTAAAATATTATTTTAAATGATTATTTTATATAAATATAAATGGTGTTTTGAAATTTTTAATATGTATGATAAAATTTATTTTATGGGATTATTAGTTACTCAGAATTTAAAATTTCATCATAAAATAATCACAAATAAGTATTTCAGTAGTGGTAGAGATCATACATTAATTTTAAATTACCTTAGATTCCGAGATAGTTCTAATTAAAAGTAAAAATTTCCAATAGATGAATTAATAGTAGCAGTGATGAGGATCATTTAATAATACTAGTCAAAGAACAGACACATTAATTTAAAGAAAACTCGATTAAAAAAAATTGAAATAATAAACACAAACTAAATATATATACCAGATAAGGGATGAAGGAAAAATCAATGGAAATATAAACATGGTGAAAAGATAGAAAGTGGCTGCCAGTGACCACATAAGGTGGAAAAATGTGAAAATGTGAAAGGAATTGGAATATAATCCACTGATTTACTAATACTGGTGTTAGGTTTTCTCATATAATTTATAACATATTCTCTTCATTAGAATGAATGGCCATAAAACGAGTCCCCCAGACATTTCATAAAATTTTAAATAGTTTAACATTTTGGTTCTCTAAAAAAACAATTTCAAAAAAGTAATTTTTTACATTGGATATAAAGTAACCAACATGATAGATAAATTTTCCTTATTAATTATTAGATAACCAATGATGAAAATAAATAATTCTTTTGTTTCACATGAGTTATTTTATAACAAATGTGTAAAATGAATCATGAAAAATATATTTTATAATAGAGATATTGTACTAAATTCCTATGTATTATAGATAACACATCGTTAAACAATAATAAAAAGCTAAATATTTAAAAATAATTCGAAAACAATGCACTGTGATAATATTTATTAATTAATATTACATTAAACTTCATTTTTAAAAGATATTTGAGGAGAAAATTATTATAAACTATAATTTTTTTATATGTATTTTCAAATATATTGTGTTTTATTTAAGAATATATGTGATAATAATTTTAAATATTGGAGGATATCAAATATGGAATTCCCATTCACTTTTTACCACCCAATTTTATCATAATATTACTCTTCCATGGATTATAATTTTATTACTATAGTTATTTTTATAATGAAAAAATGAATTAATGAAATTCATATATCTGTTATTATGGAGAGAATACACAATTTTTCTGAAATAGTTGATATAATACAAGAAGGCTTGGAAGGACCATAAAAACCCCTTGATAATGTGTATGGTGTCCAGGAATGATTATATAAATATTTTCCATTACAAAATTATTATTGGATCACTAAAATGAATTTATTCATCAAATTAAAACCTTTGATAATGCCACACATGTTTATCTGTTTAATAGATTCCATTGGATATTATTTTCCCTCATACCAAATCATACTATTCCCATTTTTATGAAAAATTTTATTAAAACAATCAAACATTTACATATAAAAATTATAAATATTTCCTAATCATTCCTTCTTTTTATGATATTAATTTTTCACACATTCCACTGAATTTTCCTTTTCATAGAAAGATGATTTTGAATTATAGATTTGGTTCTTATCATATATATGCACCCTTGTTACACAAATCTAGTGAATGTGTTTGATATATACTCATCAAGTGGTGATAATAATGGTTATAAAATTTGATGTTTCATCACAGAGATTACCTAATATTGATCATTGATATCGCATCTTGTATATCAGTATTAATGTTCTTACATAATTTAATGATGATAAAATAAAAATGGATATCATTAAGATAGTTATGTATCCTTATACTTATATATATTACAGTAAATTTCAAATATCATTTTAATAACAGGAATATAAACAAATTTCTATTGGAGTTAGTTCCCTAGAAAGTACTATTTTGTATTTTATCATAATATGTATTAACAGTTTTTAATATTATTAAACTCTTTATGATATCTTAATTATTATTTTCTGTATCATGTCATATTAAATTTTCCTAATAGTAGTTTTCACACTAATAGGATATGGATGTCCCCTATTATAACAAGAACCCATAAGTGCCATGATTTTATTATTAAATATACGTTCTCTAACTCGATGAAATAATTTGAGGCAGATAAATTATGTAGTAAATTAAGGGTAGAAGATCATGGTACATTGTGTAACCTTCTCATGGGATATTCCTTGAGATATTTATAGTGTAGTATAGTATGAGAATGAGAGCCACTAGTAGGAAACAAACATATATATATGTGTTATGGAAGTTCCTATCTTTGAAAAAGTTTATTAGTCCTTAACTTTATGTATATTATTAATGGATATTATGAGTCTTGTAGTTTTTTTATTGATAAAAACATTGATAAACGATTTTTGTGGTTAAATAGGATATGATTGGTGCATTTGGAATATTACTTCATTAAATAATAAAGTGAGAAATAATTTTTCTATTCTATTCTTCAACGAAATTTGATATCTATGGCCCATTTATTGAAAATATATAGCCTAATCAAAGCCACGACCATGGTTTTCTATAGGTAATTACATTTTTATAAAGTAACAGAAAGGTAAATACAACACATAAGTTTATAAAGACCATATGAAACCTTCTTTACTACATATATCATAATAAAGGGATTATATTATATTTTAAGTGTTAGTATCAGGTTTTATGTTATTGTTATATAAAATTATTTCTTTATTAATGACCTAGAATGTTTCGAGACACTAAAAATTTAATTTTTTGAGAATTTTTTAATTCCACTGAAACAAATTTATAGAGGATTACACACATTGTGGTTCTAGATATTTAGTTAAATAATATTATTATTTATTATTTAGCAATTTGAAGAAAAATTAACTCATATGTGTTTAAATAATTATTCATGTTTTCATTATCACATATATACCGTAACCAGTTATTAGATAGTATATATTGTGATAAAATTATTTAATATAAGTTATTTTCCATTTAGTTTATATAATTATTTTAGTTATTTGAGTATAATGCAGTTTTATTTCTTTAATAAATAAATATTTATTATTGAGGGCTTGATCAATATTCTGGGGGAATAGATAACAGAGTTTAATGGTCCTATAAGAAATAATACAAATTGAAAAATTATTTAAATACATAATATTTAATTTAATTATATAGCTTTCTACATGTCACAATATCATAATAATATATTATAATAATAATTTTTATATTAAAGGGGGTCTAGAATGATTAGTGAAATAATAAAGGGGAACTTGTGAAATGATTATTTTTCAATGAAAGAGGTATTTAAAACCAATTATACTTTTTCCTTAAGGGTGTTCAATTCATTTTTGTTATTCATAATGACATCTACATAGATTTATATCAAATCCCTAGAGATCTACATTTTCCAGAACACTCTCATGAATGAAGAGTGATCCTACTCCACCACAACTCTTGTGTCCAAAGAGATTAAAGAGAACCCTTCCTTGATAATATTATCATTCCTAACCTAGGTTCATGATGCAAGCCTCAGAATATAATATGTTAGCACCCATATGTTCCTATGAAGATGTTTAGAGGTTTACGTAACACATGTGGATCACCAAAAGAGGTTATCTAATCATGATTCCTACAACTCAATGATAGTACAACATACTGAGATTTCCAAATCCACAAATGAGTAGTGAATTAATCACCAATTAATTCTTTAATTTTCTTAATTAATTATAAATATTATATGATGATCACATGCATTGGTTCTAGAATTCAATCATCAATTAATATATTATCCAATTCAATTGATAAATGAACTTATCATGGTGTAATTCATGGATTAATCATTGATTATGATAAAACACAAGTTGTGCATTCCACATATGCTGTTTTCTCAATTCCTAGAACCAATAAGTCGAATTATTGTTGGCACATAATTATATATAATCATATAAATGTTTTTATTGACTTCTTCATCTACCATTGGCTATAAATTATAGTTCAATTGTTCATTATTCATAATTATGATATCTTCCCATTTTATCATATTTCTAGAACATATAATCCAATTGGTTAATACATTGGAAGAATTCATTAGGAGTTTGTGAAAATTCTTTCTAGTCAACAAAATAGTACACATCGTGTATCCCATTGGTATACACATTATACCCATGTTTTATTCACCAATATATAAAAAATAATTAATTTAAAATATGTGATGTTATTACATGAGGATTGAATTTTTATAAACTATGTGTTGACTAAGCTAGTTGGGAACATTTTTAGCTATACTACACAACAGGTAATGTCTATACACGATCTTTAGTCCATTAGTAAAAGAAAGTATATATATTATCTTACATATCTTACATGATTAGTGACTATGCATCATAGATAAAACATGTTTTTCAGCCCATGGACACGTTGTGTAATCCATTATTTTCAAGACATTATTATATACCAAGTCCCTAGTCATGTTTCATCTATAGATGGAGAGAAATATATGGACTATGTATTTTGATTGTACATTCCATGCCTATTACCAAATTACATGAATTTAAAATATTAATTCATTATACTATGCAAATCTTATCAATATTTGTTCTATGTTGTATTTTAGTTGATATTACAAGGCATGTAACATTATATATATATATATATAATGAGTGTATAATTAATTTATGTGTAAGGATAAAAACTACATATCATATATAAGTCATAATATATTCACTACAATATATTCATTGGAACATAATGTGCTAAAAAATAACTTATGTTCCCTGATTTCATTAATTTGATAGAAAATTCCATGGAATTACATTTTATATTGGGTACTCAATATGTCTTATGAGAAAAAAATATAGAAATGTTGTATATTTTGCGTAGTTCACAAGGGTACTCACCGTGTTACCTCCAAGGTATATTTTTATTAATAATTAATTTTAAATAATTTTGTTTATTATATGTAAAATTATAATGAATGAGAATGTCAAAAAAATACATCTGATAATTTAGATAAAATAATTGATTCAATTCATGTTTGGAATCAAGGAGAAACCCATCCAAGATAGATACATTTGTGGACAGGGGGAGAGCTGTAACATGAACCGGTTCATGGTTTAAGGTATTTTTGCCTATGTTAATAGTTAGTTTTCCATCAACTAGATAAAACATCCAATAGTAAAATCTCATGATCAAAAAAAATATAATTTAAATTCAGTGGTGATCATGGTAAAAAACATTATGTTTGTCTATTCATGATCACATGAATTCATAAATTAATGGGAATGAATGATAAAAATAAAATACATTTCATTATGTGAAAACATTATTCAATACATTGTTAATCACATTTCTAAATCCTATTAATATTAAAAATCATATAATAAAGATAAAATGTGTAATTTATGAATAAATATTTCAAATCACTCAATTATATTTCTTAACACATTATGGCCTTCCACTACTTAAGTAATAATAACAAAATTGGTAGAAATTCTTAACTACCTATTGTAAGGGTTCTATCAATTATCTGGGAATTAAAACATAATTTTTTACATTGACATAACATAGTTCACATCAAGGTTTTACATCCAAATCATGACTTTATATAGATATGTTTCATGAATTTCAGAAATATAATTTATGGATTTTAGGACTAAGTATTCCACAAAACATATCAGGGGACTACGAGTTAATGCATTTTGAATTTGGAATCACTATATAAAACCCTTAATATTTCATGACCATCCAAATTTTAGTTAATGAAAAACATAATTAGGATATTTTCCTAAAAAATGTCCAAGAGAAAAGTTATTTGAAATCCAATGCTGACTTCTATTGGGCTTCGATAAAATATTTGTTTATTAATGAATATAATATAATTTTTATTTATCTACAATTTTTTTAGATACTGTTCTAAAATTATTCTCTTTGTATTTATATAAAAAAAAATATGATATTAATCATATCAATGTGATCGATACAGGAGAATGAAAAGATTCTAAGTAGAACATATTTCCTCGACTCGTAGGGTCACCATCACATTATCCAACACCATGAAAATAAATTGTACTGATTGAAATAACGTATTCTTGAAGTACATGGTAAAGTTTCATGTGAGGAATATATGTATCTATATGAAAAAAAAATTTAACAGTGATGTATATGTTCAATGATTCGTGTTGTCTTCCATGTCCAATGAGCTTATAAAGAAACATGTGTACATGGATGTGTACAACATGAGGCCTCACCTTCAAGATCTTTATCAGGATAATTTGAGACGATATATATATGAATTGTGTAACTGTATTTTAAAAATCATTCATAGAGAGTCTGTACCCATTGCGATTCATGTATTCAAGCTTACTGGCTACATTGGATTATTTGAGATATTAGGGACTAAATTTTTATATGTGTTGTTCAATGATCTCATTATTTCCCCACTACCTTTGTCCCCTAGTTTTATTAATAATAATAAAATGATAAAAAATGATAAGATTATATTAGAACTTCTTATTACAGTTCACCAAGTTGATAAGGAAAAGGGTTATGACAAACCCATAGTCCATAGAAATAAAAAATAATAATTAAAAGGGGACCATGACTCTTGAAGAAACTAAATATCCCAAGAATCATCCTTCTATGAGGAGGAAGATCAAGATGGAGGTAATGTAAAAGGAATTATTATGTTTTGAATGCGGGAAATGAGGAACCAGGAAAAGGGATTACACCCTAAGGAAAGGGGAAGCTAATGATGCATTCGTTATCGAGTGTCATCTATCAATATCTATCCATCGGGTAATCGACACACTTTTTGTTCTCACATGTATATCCAAATTCAATAACTAAGTATATTTGGAATTATTTCTATAAGATAGGTGAATATATGATATTTCAATATTTCAAGGATATCTTTACTAGCAATTGCAGACTACCACCTTTCATTTTCAATAGGATAGATATATGTTTTATGATTTGTTATTAAGTGCCAAATATTACCAGGATCATAATTTATGTATCAGTACAAGATAGTAATGGTTGTATTTGAAATTTTCTAAAAATAAATTTATAAATAAAACACATGTTAAGTTATTGAAAATTGAAATAATGGGGTAAACATGTTAAACTGTGAAATATATGTATTCAAAATTGATAATGAATCATGTTTTCATGACTCATATAACAACTAGTTATGAAAATACTATATTTTTTATATAGATGAAAATTGTTTTAAAATTATATATCTAGATTATTATTTATAATCATTTGAGCTAAAACCAAATTGAAGATTCTATTCTTCTCTACAATGAAAAAGGACCAAACCATCATTTATTGGATATGGTGAAGGGTCATAAAGATTCTAGGATTTTTCACACACTAATTTGTATAGACAATTTATAAAAGAATATACATGTTGTTTATATTATTCATAACATTTACTGATGAATTTAGTACATATTAATATATCTATTTTATGATGTATGAGTTCATGACCTTTGATAAATTCAAATAATTTATAAATGATGTTAAAAAAAACATGGGATGAAGATAAATATGCTTTGATGAGATGAATGTGGTAAATATCTTAACCATGATTCTATCAAATTTCTATAGGATATTTGAACACTATCTCAACTCATTCAACTATAATCAACAATGTGTAATGTATATAGAGGGAGATAAGGATCTTTACTATGCAATATGCGGTAAGGTCCATGATTAGTCTTGTAGATCTTCCATTATCCTATTAGGGATATTTATTCAGAATTGATACATACACACTACATTGAGTACAAAATAATATAGGGAATAAAATTCACTTCAATCTATGGAGAAAAAAAAGAAACCAATCTTATAACATACACACATATGTTGTTTCATGATGTTTTTTGATTTCCTCACATGAGACAGACTAGCACCATTTGGATAATGTTTATATTTATATGTAATCCTATCTAAACAAAGGGATAAAACCTATATAACATATTATAAAAGTATGTTATTTTCACCATAAAAGATTTATTTCATGGTAAGGAACACATACTATCGGAGGATAGTGGGAGAATGATTGAATTTGAGAAGTTGATTCTTATGATACACAAGAGTTGGTATAGAAACGTATTACATAGGTTCTTGAGGAGGAAGTATTTTTCTAAAACACAAGTAATGCATAATAGAACCAGTGAGGTAAGAATACCATATAGATGTGATTTTACAATAAAAAAACAATTGTTATTCTTTATTGGTTGACAATAATGAACCTATATTGAAAAAAGATATAGTAGAAGGATCTGAATATGCAATGTGGTATGATACCATGAATTATAAAATGAATTCCACAAATCAAAATGATGTTTGAGTTATGGTTTTCTACCTATTAATGTATATCTTATTAGTTGAAAGAAGGTATTATACGTAAAACTAGATATGGAGGGTAAAATACATACCAATAATGAATGGATTGAGGCTGACAGGTTTAAACAGCATCAATTCATTGACAATGATGAAATGTTTTCTCTAGTTTTCATGTTTATGTCTATAATAATTCTTCTTTCTATAGAAACATACCATGACTTTAATTATGAATGTTTTATTTAAAAATACATTTAACTAATGGGAAAATTCAATTGATTTCATATATGACACAACTAGAAGGATTTATAACACTGGTTTATTTGAAGAAAATATAAATGTTTTCTATAACCATTTATGGATTAAATAAGGAGTCTTGGTCATTAAAAATTCTTTTTTACGAAGCTATAAATTAATTTATTTAATTAAGAATGAATTTTATCCATGTATTAACATTATATTTATTAGGAATATGGTAATTATCCTGGTAATATATACTGACTACATATTACTTATTAGAAATGGAATGTCACTCACATAGTATTTTAAGGGTTGGTTAAAATTTTGTTTCTTAGTAAAGGAGTTAGGTGAAATATACTAAATTTTAGGGATAACGGTCATTAAGGATAGATGCAAGGGGAATCTTGGAGAATGTCAAGGTGTATAAATTTACCCTATAACATTAATATTTATTATTGAAAAATCCAATATGGGAATGATTCCATTATCACATGGTATATATATATTTATGAAATTGTGTCCTCTAAAAAAATAAGTGAAACAGAGAATGAGTAAGATATGTTCCAGTTATATGATTAATCATGTTTGTAAATTCATGTTCAAGACTTGATGTTTCTTTTTCATTGATCATGGTAGATAGATATCATGCCTATCCAAGTGTATTCCATTGTTCTTCTATCATGGTAATCTATATGTGTTTGAGAAAAACAATTGATATGTTATGGATATATGGAAGACATGAAGAAGTATTATTTAGGGGTTATAATGATTCTATGTTTCAAAAAAAAAATAGGATGATATGAAGTAATATTCGGGATATGTTTTCAGTATCTAATGAAGAGCAATATGTTAGAAGAGTTCAAAGATGATTTTTTTCCTAGTTATATAGTTGAGTTAGAGTATATAGAATATTCAAATGTAGCCAAATAATATATCTGAGAATGAAAATTCTTCCAAGGGCTTGATGTGGTACCCATTAGTAAATACACTACCACATTGGATTGTGATAAAAAAGTAGTGGATCATTTAAAAGATCCAAGGTCACGCAAATTAAAAAAATACATTCAAAAAACCAATCATCTCTTGGGAGATATTTCTCAGAGGGTAGAAATCATATTAAGTAAAGAATCCACATAAGAAAATTTGGTTTACACCTTAAATAATGCATTATCTTAGTTGAAGTATGAGTATCATGTGATATATAGCAGACTAAATGTTGTTTTATGATGGATATAGTGAATGTGGGTGTATGTTGGAGTTGGTTACATTGAACCAAATATGGTTTACTTTATGAAAACATGTATACATATTTTTGAATACTAATAAACATGTTATCAAATAATGATCATTCTTCTCAGTAACAAAGAATGTGGTATTTTCCTAAGAGTGAATGTCATAATAAAACATTATAGCAGTTCCCTACAGTGATGAAAATCTTTGTGTTCCTTGAAATTATTCATAAATGTATCATATTCTTATTTGAAAAAAAAAACATGTTCGATAGCATATATGAAACGACAAACTGAACCTAAAAAACCCAAAAATATTTTTATTTAAATACAGCCAATATATCTGAGATTTTATATTGGTGGATATTAATATATATATATATATATATATAATTAATGTAGTATTATTGACTGATTTTTATGAAATAATTACTCAATTTTTAGTTTATTTAATTTAGGCATCATCATTATGTTTTCTTCAAATAAATGATTTTTTGATATAGTATTATAATTAATTTTTAGAATAAATATTTTAATTTTTCTATAAAGATAATATAAATTATGAAATTATAATTTCAAAATTATATTAGGGTGATTTCATTTTATTTTTATTATATATATTTATTTAAAAATAAATAATTATTTATTTTTATTTTTATCTAAAATTGTACATTTGTTTCAAGTGTTATCAAAGTTACATTTTATTTTTAACTTATTTTAAATTAAAACTAGTTAAATTTTATTGTTTATATATAATTATTTTCAATTAAATAAATTTTATTATTTAATTTTTTTTAAAAAACATTTATATTTATAAAAATGAATTTAAAAAAATGAATTTTTTTAAAATGTGGTTAAACATAGTTTCTATAATTATTTTATAATTAATTTATGCCATTTATAGTTCTTGAATTTGATAAAATTTATTCTATATTTTGAATTTGGAGTTTCAATTTTATAAAATATTTCACTTGTATTTTTTTTCAATATGAATATTAATAGTGTTAAAATTTATCACCTATGTAAAGGGTATATTGATTAATCCTAGGTTAATATTATGCAATATGTTTCTAATATTTCATATTAATTATTATTTAATAAAAGTAATTATAAAATTTTCAGCTTAAGATTTAATATAATTTTTTTAAATGAATCTTGTTCAAGAATATTATCAATATGATAGTTAAATACAAGGAAAGTAAAAATCAGTCACCCTTATAGTTTTTAATAATTATTATGTTTCCTCATAGAGAAAAATGAAATTTATGGATGAATATTAATTTAAAATTTTAACACAATGAAATTATATTCATGAGGAAAATTTATTACAAATTTTTAGTGATTATATAGTTACCTTAAATTCTTGCTCAATTATAATAAAATATTTTTTTATTTAATAGAATAATAAAATATACGATATTAAAAATATAAAAGTGATATAATTTGTGTGATTTATAATTTCTATCGATATTTTTAGATTATAATGGAATATTAGTGATTTTTAATGATTTATATTCTTATTCTAACTATTTATTTTTGCATTTGATGTCAAGTTATATGAATTGTTCCAAAAATTCCATTAATAGAAATTTATCAAAATAATGATTTAATAAATTATTCAGAAATCATGAAAATATTAAAATATGACATGTTAGATATTATATGGTCTAAAATGTTATCCATTTTCCATTAATGAGTAATTTTTCACCTTATATATTAAATTATAATCTTTTAAGAGTGAAAAAGATGTTAACACAGTTATTGTTAAAGCAGGTTAAATATGTTCATAATCAAAAAGATAAAGTCTAAAATACCAAATAAACCTATATAAATTTTAATTTATGATGATATATGAACATTATAATACCATATATGTGACCCCTTGGCTATTTGAATCATCATTACATGAAAATGACTTTATTATATTTTATTATTTTATGAAATTTTAAAAGTTCCTCTCACATAAATTATAAATGGGAACCTCCTCCTCAGTTATTTACACCACATTGAGCCATCAAGATTAAATAATACAAACTAAAATCCCTTATCAACTTCCTTATCAACATTCAAGAGGTAGTGGTTATCCCCAAACAGAAATCCCTAGGAACTTTAAGTGGATATATAAATGAGTTATTTTGTATGTTTGGTAAGTGCAATAAAAAATCATTTTATTTTTTTACATCATGTTTACCTCATATAAATATATTCTATTTATCATAAAATAATAAATTCAATATCATCAATATACTAAAATTTAGATATAATTATTAAATCACCATTATTCATTGTCTTTCCCATCATGTGAAACTCATCTCTCATTACCATATTTTATGGATAATAAATATAATGGTATTAATGTATATATATGATGTTTATAACATAATTATACATTTGGAATTATAATATCATATATTTCTTCTTACCTTCCAAACCGTTGAGAAATCATAATGTTTCTTAATTGTATATGTGGAATACCACCTTTATGAAACAATGTGCTTTGTTTATCATTTATATCATACCTAGATGGAAATGAGGATGGATTTGAAAATATATAAAATTTACATGATATAATAATTATTCTTTAAATTTGAATAATTTTCAACATTTATTTTGTTCCATTAGTAGAAAAATTGAAACAACACTCATGTGTATGTACGACCTACACTCTCATTGAACGGTGAAATTATTTTTTCTATCTCAATCAGTTTATGGATTACTCTAAATAAATATATTTAGAATATATATGATTTTAATATAATTATTAGTTTTTTAGATGATGAGACATTAATCAAATCAGAAATATTAAACCTTATTAACTGATACATGGAAGAAGAGTGAAATAGTTATTACCCATTACTGAGAAGTTGGGGTCAGCCCATTATTATATTTTGACTACCTTGGATACCATAAAGTATTTTATGATTGATACATAATGATATGACTAAGGGTAATACGATTTTATCGATGAATATAATATGTTTTATTTTAAGATATCAAATGAAAATTTGAAATTTGAGTATGTAGCTGGTTCACCAAGACTACAAAACTATTTTTTTTACTTTAAAGAATATTTCCTATATCTAGTTCCAATGAAATAAAGTGACAACCATATCTCATTTACTAGGATCATTTTATTTATAGTTTGTGTTTGAGTAACTTTTGTATAAACTTTAGGATCTAGATTTAGAAATACATATATTAGGAAAATAATAATACGAATAACATGAGGAATATTAACAATAATCCAATGATTAGTATTCTATGATTATCTAATTATAAAATTTTCAATTTATGATGGGTGTTCTATATTGTATATATTATAAATTAGAATTCACAATTTTATGATTTAATCTAATATATTCAAATTTTTAAAAATAGAAAACAGTATAAGGAATGAAAACTATTTCAATATGAATAAACATGGTATAGATTTCCATTTGAGAAAGATAATGAAGCTGTTGTGGGAACTATAGTCCGGAATAAAAAATTATTGTTATTTTTTGGCAATTAAATCATGTTATGAGCAATAAACTTTGCATTATAGAAAAAATTGTTAACCTTAAAAGTGTTCTAAAAATGTAAAAACTCTTTGTACATCAACAACCTAGATTTTTTAATTTGACAAAAAATCCATTTGGGATCTGAAATGGGTAATTTAATTATAGAATATATTTCATTATTTAATATGTAATGGAAGGGAGAAGTATTTCATTGATTTTTACTATGTGATATGGGATGAAAATAAATGGTAGTACTTGATTCAAAACACCAATGATGATGAAAAAATAGATAGTATGGGATAAAATTATTTTAATGATATTGTATTGAGAAAAAAATTTCTTTAGGAACAATGAGATGATATGGAGATATAATTCTCGAGTATGTCATTAAAAAACTGACTGAAAATTATTTTTTATTTCAAAAGAACGTTTTAGGAAAATGTGGGAAACCCGAAAGAATAAATTACCCAAATCAAGACTACATGAAACTACCCTTCCCTAGCAACTAAAACGTTATGTTATGCCTCCACCTAATTATTTACATATTCATTATTCCATATCACATGTCATGAGATGGAAGTGCATTTGTTTTTGAGTCATTAACATCATATAAATAAAATAATGTGATCGTGATGTTTTTTCATGTAACATAAATTTATTACGGTAAATTTAATAATCATACCAATTTCTTTCATATGACGTATACTCCATAATTTAATTATGGTAGGTGTGTAATAATTTTTTTTCTCAAAACTTTTTTCTAATAATCAGTTTCTATTTCATGAATACATAATTTTAAATCCAATTTATGAATACACATATCATCAAACAATGTAAATGGCCAAATGCACTTGAAAATACGCATCCCCAAGATTTCTAGTAAACACATCCTAGGATTCTTCGGTTGTGATGGGTGCATTGAAAATTTGTGGGTGAGGGTTTATTTTCCCTTTAAAATCATTAACATGATGTCTAATTTGAATTTTATAGATGCCTTTATTAATCCTTCTAGTAAGTCTTAATCTATTTTTCTTATGGGAGTCATCTACAATAAATGAACTCTGTAAGGTATGATGAAGTGTAATCCAATGTTTTATTAGTTTATTTTTCAGTAAATTAATGGAATGATATTATAATGTTTGAATAATCTCTTCCCACATTAGTTTCTTAAGTGCGAGAAAAACATGGTACCACAAATCTAAATAAATCAAAAAGAATTTTTGTGCAATGATTCCAATGTTTCTACTAACATGTTATATTTGGGGTTATCATGATGGCCATATGAATTCAATATGACCTCAAATTTGATACCTTTGATTTTATCCTTGTAGATTTTTGCAAACACTGTCAAACTACAATGCACCTATTTTTTCTACATCATTATTCCTTAGTAACATACTTTATTCTAAGATTCAACATCATCAATATGTTCCTCCAGAGAAGTAGCATCGATATGTTCATATGGTCATTGAATCTCTACATTAGGTGTAGAAACAGATTGAGAAAATTCTTGTTCCTCATGATTGGGAGCACCATCATGTGTATAAGGTTACTGTTCCTCCACACTATAAGCAACAACAAGTTAAGAGTGTTTTTGTTCTTCATGATTGACATACGTCACATGTACATATGTCTTTATGTAAATAATTTGTTTAATATTTCATTTTGAGTACAGAAATGTTTCTTCGAAAATATAATAACTTGGGGTAACATGTTTTGTAAAAAATTTAACATTACTGTTACAATCTTGTTTTTAAAAGGCTACAGGGATTTGACCCCTCTATAAACTATCCAAACCCCATCATTTTTGTCTCTGATGACAAAATAAATTTCATCTACATTGGGAAAACTATGAAATGATTGTAATATACAAATGAAAGGGTCATCCTCAGTTAAATTTTTATCTTATCCTTCATTGGTTTTGGTAAATAATAGATAAATTAACCAATTTTCATTTAGAAGGATATAGAATATAAAAGAAATATATTGTATGTGATGCCATTATAAATGGATCTTATGTTTACCCTTACATGAATCAAAATTCATGAATCCAAAATCATTTATTTAAACATTAATTCTGTTATCAACCCCCTTTCATTGAAAATTATGAACTTGGAATTTTCTATAATCCAACTCCCATATTTGTTTGATGATTTGAAACTATAAGATATTAACATTAATTAGATTTTTTCCTTAATCCCAGAAACATGCATAGATTCAACCAAAAGTGTAACTGCACTATTTTTCATGGTACTATCTTCTTCATGTAGATTTTTATTGAACATATAACCCTTAATTACATAACCATTGTATGTTAATACCTACACACTTGATTCTCAATCATTCTATCAATGTGGTTATTAAATTGGATATGGAATTTCATATGACTCCTTAATAATATTCTCTAGAAACAATCCCATATATTTTTATTATGTCTATTTTATGTTCATATTCTAGCCCTTTATAGATTCAAATTCTTAAGATGTTCCTTGTGGGTTTTAATATTTAGGGTATCCTCCAAACTAGTATGAAAAATGAAAAATGGTGGTCCTTATCTATATCTATAATATTGATGGTGAAAACATATCTTCCATAAATTCCTTCACCCACATGTTTCCTACTATGAAAATCACTCGATTGACAATGATTTCCAAACTAGATAGGTATTTGGTATATAATTCAATGGCTTCCTCAACAATATAGTTCTATACAATACAGCCCTCTTTAAAATTTTTATTTTGACATACCCTTTCAAAATCATCATATACCATTCAAATGGGTACATCCATCTAGAGTGTATAAGGCCACATATGGGAATATCTCTCTCCAGTTGGTCCATCAAATGAACCATCGTATCAAATAATGATAGTTGAAATAACATTTATAATTCACATAATTTAACAGAAATTTACCTTTGCATTTTCGAATATTTCATTGGGTCTATAACTTTTCATCATATATATTTGAAGATAAAAAGAGGATGGTTAATCTATGAATGATGTTATATAAAAAAATGCAATTTAAAGCTATAATAATTAAATCTTTCATTAGAACATGGAATCCATGTGATTTTATTCTCATTAACATAAAATCAGTCATTGACATGATGTTATTGATATTTGTTACCCCTCTAAAAGCTTTACATCATTCAATAAGTTAAAAAATTGACATTTATCCTTCCTAGAATGAGTGTATGTAGTTGGTGGAAGATAAGTTCATTTCTAACCATTCATTGGCTCCAACAATTTTTGTATTCTCATTTCAACCATTTCCATCATATCCTTAATTCCATCCATTATTTTTCTAAGTGAATTTAAAACCATGCAGTTGAAACTATCACATTCATTTTTTAACATGTATAACATCAAGAAATTTTCTGAAACATTGAAAATTAATGTATTTTTATTTAAAAAAGAGCTTATTTCATTTGGGAACTGATTTTCATAATTTTTTTTGATAACAGATTACAAAAAGTAGTGTCCAAATATTTTCCTTCTCAAATAGTTGATAACCTATTATTGAAGATTGTTTTGTATATCATTATGAACTTGCATTTCATAATTTTTTCCAAGATCTCTACTTATTTGTTTAGGCTGGAAATATGTGATGTCTTAGAAACACAGTTTTCGATTAATATTCCATGGTAATCAACTATGTACGATGTTCTAAAATGGGACTCCATTTAGTTACTTTAATTTTATATCATGAAAAATTTCCATATATAATAATGTCATTTTACATTCCAAACAACATGGATCTTAATGTGAAATCTCAATTTCCATAAGCATCAGAAAACTTAACACCTGAATACCACAATAATTTCAAATCCCCAATAAATAGGTCCAAATAAAAATGAATATTATTACACGGTTTTTATCTTGATATAATCACAGATAACATGATGTATATTCTTTTCATGAATATCCATGATGAAAATTAATTATTAACCAGCATAACCATCTATTTACTCTAAGTGATTCATTTAAAATAAAAATGATTCACTCCATCTATAAATAATAAAGAAAATGGTTTCTGGACACATTTCCAAATTTATGATACTGATGATCAATTCCCCACCACTACAGAGATAATTTTGGGTGACATTGTTTCCCGTCATTATTTATTATACCTACATGTCACATCAATTTCCCTCCAATCCACTCACTTTCATATAGGTTCATAAACCATGTAATGATTTTTATGTAAAATGAAAATTTTGTGTTACTCGATTCATCTATCATATATTGAGAGGAACCAAATGTTTCCCATTTTTATGTGATTTGTTATCATTTAAGAATACTATACATTAATATGGGAAGTCATGTATTATTTTAATGATCATACCCATCGAATGTACCATTTTTTGACATCATATGTTCAGCTTGTGATATCATTATCTTATGGGAGAATATTCTAAAAGATATAAAGTAGTTCCATAAAACTAGTGTCAACCAATATGTTACCTAAATTCATATTATATAGTATCTGTACGACTGAGAATAATATCTATTTAGTGAAAGTAGAATACAATGAATTCTTTTCACAACTATTTAACTTATCAACCAATATAAGGAAATCACGAAGATCGTCATCAATTTTCCTTGTCATTTCCTCGAAAAGATCTCCATCTTCATTCACATCTATAATCACATCCTCAATATAAAATTCTTCATTGTATAACCTTTTAATCATATTAGATAATCCTTAAATGGATGTGACATCCTTGACACTAAATATTTTTACTTTTTCCCTCAATTTATTACAACAGTTTGGAATTAGATCTATTCTGTGTTAGATCAAATGTTATTCTAGATCCTCTAAACTAATTAGACATGATTAAAAAATGGGTAATCACTGAAGAAATATTTTATAATAATCATATTCATCTTTCCAAATCATGATGAATAGTTTCACTCTATCTTTTTACTCTTTTGTCAGACGATTGGCATTTTTCCATTCTTTATTCATATCTATCCTATTTGATTCAATAATATTAATTTTTTTAAAAAAAAATAATTTTTTTATCTAACTAGTTTCATCCCACAACTATATATCCATCTCAAAACATCCAAAGGAATTGAAAAATGTAAGAATAAACTTGAACCTATAAGATATCTACACAATATAAAACTCTAGTAGGACACCACAACCAACAAAACCGAAGATATCACTTTCATACTACATCCTAAAAAAAGTTGTAAATTCATTAGAAATATAAATAATTTATTAAATTTTTTAAAATATAACTAGTAAAACAAAAAAGTGTGTTAAACCCCTTTTTAATAGATTTTCATTATATTAAAACAACCACCAACAAAACATTTTTCTTTGGCCAATACCTCTTCATAAAATGATCATTTTAGAATCTAACTATAAAATCTTTTATAGAAATCTATTTTTGAAATACGCATTTCAAAACTCTATGTGGTTTCCATTTATCCTATTCTTTTATGAAATTTGTTCGAAAACCAACCATTTCCAAACAACTAGGAATGGTGGCATAAAACTCCATTTTTAAAACTCATTCATTCTTAGAATTTCAATTAACAAACATTCTAAATTTTATCATTTGATAAAACTTTTCAAACTCAGATTTAATGTAGTTTGAAAAAAAATTAAATACATAATATGTTTCAAAATCCAATCCATATGGTAAAAAACACTTTTGAAATAATCCATCTCTTTTGGAAGTAAAAAACTTTTTATAAAACCCAAAATGACTATATAAGAATTAACCAATGAAAAATAATTTTATATATAGATCACAAGGGTTAACTAAACACATTAAAAATTAAACGAAATTTTCTAACATTTTTTACACCGTTAAATTTCCAAAAATCTTGGATTGAAATAAAATTAATTAAATAATGTTTTTTAAAACATCAATTTAAAGATTAACAATAATTTAAAACAAAAACTAATCTTTTTAGAAACCCATATACGACTTTTACCTAACACATTTCTTCAAATATCATTAAATAAAAAAATAAAAACACATGGAAAACTTCATTTATCACTCATGGGAACTCATATATGAATTATTATTATAAGGAAACACTTTCAAAACAAAAAACATTTAATGATAATGAATAAATTAAAGGAAATAAAAGGAAATGCAACATTGTATATAAGAAATCAAGTAAAAATAAGATAATTTTGGACGGACTGGGAAGGGAACATAAAATATAACAAAATTATATACATAAATGACACATAATTACATTATAAAAGGGATTCTCCGTGAAAATGATTAATATTAATACAAAATTTTAATGGAAATGATCAAGAAACTATACATCAATATCAAATTTTCCATTAAAATCACACAAATGTTTTCTTGTACCCATATTCTTAAGGAACTCATTTATAATAAAAATAAATTATAAGATATATAATTGAATATTCTAAAAGAGTATTTCATAGTTATTTTACAATGAACTATTCCACTAAGACATCAAGATCCATTAAGCTTTTCTATTCCATAAATTATTAGTGTTAGAACATTCTACAATGATCAATTTCATTTATAGTGGGTTATCCGGCCTATGAGGTGAAATATTTTCAAGAAAATTAATCCAAATAAAATAGATTTTATTTTTTAACTATAGGACCACTCCATTGATTATGTCATTGGAATTTATGATGTTCTTTCAGCCTATATAGTGAAATTAATCCTTACCTTTTATATTATCATTATAGAAATTTTTGAAGAATGATAAGTACTAATTATCAATGGATGAAATTTCATATCCATCGGGTTACTTTTTTAAATTAAATCTATAAATTTTGGTTCCTCTCAATTTATAGATATGTAAATTCATGACAAAAGTGAGGTACTCATTCATAATAAAATTAGATGAAAAATTTTGGGAGGTTATGGAGTGTAAAGAACTCTAAAAAAGGGCATGGTGGGTGTTATAGATAAACCAAAAGATAAATAATACGATGGGAAGTTGTTGGAATTGAGAGAACTATTGGTCTTGATATTGAACTCAAGGTATCCATTAATGATATTAACACTTGGGGTGATAAAACAAGATAACCAAATACATTTTTAAATAATACATGATTTTTATCAAATAAGAAATATAATAAAAAACTAATACTAAAAATGGATATTAAAAAACATAAATAAATAATATTTAAATAATATGGAAATGTTGTTGACGTATGGCTCATGAATAAAAAATGGTTTGGGGTATTTTTTGGACTAAAAAATATTGAATGATTTAGTCCATATAATAAACTAGCTCAAAATTAATTTTAGGATCTTGTGATCGATGTTTGGTGATTAAGAGAGGATTATAACTCTCATAATTTAATAAAAAAGATCATTTCCATGGGATATCAAATAGGAAAATGATGTACATTATGAATCTACATAGAGGTTAGATACCATAGTCCAATAATGTGGTTCCAAGACAAATGAGATTTACACGTAAGTAATAATCCTAAGAAGAAATAAAGAATAATTGATGAAAAACTTCAATGACATAGCTTGTGGAATAGGTTTCATTTTTCAACATATAATAGAATCAAAAATAAAAATATGGAGGTGAAAACGAATAGTGAAATACTCTAAATATTTTTATAATTATTTTGTAAATATAGGACATAAAATATGTGTTCTATAAAAACTTGTAACATTATGGATAATGAGAAAAAATATATGAGAAAATATTTTGTATTCATGATATGTTTATAATGACTATTGGTATTTTTTGTAGCACATGGCTTCAAATACATGTATCTCCAATCTAGAATTTGAATGGACGTACCATAACAAAACCAAAGGGGAAGATCACAATTGTTAGAATTATCATCAAGATGTATGAAAATGATGAAAATATTGAGGTAAAAAATGTAGCAAAATAGAAAATATATGATGATGGAAACCAATTATCACAAATTTAACTGTTATAGTGGCATGTGAGACAACAGTAAGGAAGGGATAACTAGATATGGTGATGCTGAAGGATAATGAGTGTGGGAGGGATGGGAGAATGGGTTTCTGGGCATGGAGAGATGCTGAAAGTTCAGAAGAGCAGCGACATAAATTAAATGTGGCTGGGGGAGAGCAGCACACATCACCATCAGTGTTCAGTAATAGCGGAAGCAGTTGTCTTTTTTGAGATCTTGATGTGTGTGAGTGATAAAGTCTGATGTTAGGGTTCATTTATAAAATTACGAAATTATTTTATCAACAATACATAAAAAGTGCTGATAAGCGTATGTTTTATCACCACTAATATAGAAATCACGGATAAAATATACCTTTATAAATGATTTTTAATGCTACTAAATGTACTCATTTATCAAGTCTAAAAAGTTGAGGATAAATTGGGTCTTCATTAGTGCAAATATTATAATACGGACAAGAATATGATGTTAATAATTTATTTATATTGTTAGATATATTTTAATATGTAAATAAATATATAATTAAAATATATTTATTTACTTATAAATATAATTATAAATAAAAAATTAGTTATTTATTTATATAAAATAAATATATTTATATACTAAAAAGTTTAAAAATACTAGAGAGCCTTCCCATAAACACATTTATTATATAAAAGATCATAAAAAATACAAAGAATGAATTTAAAATGTTAAACAACAATATAATCCCTCATCTATGAGAAAATAAAACAAATCAACATTTTCATAATAATTCATAGAGTCATCATCTTCATCAGTAATTTCCCACTCTAACTATGAATTCCTTTGATTGAAGATCCTGAAGTACTTCTCCTGGAATATTTCTTCCTTTATAGTGAGATTTACCTTAGAATCCTTTTATGAGGCCCTAGTAGAAACATTTCATCCATCACCTTGAGGGACCACCAAATAATACTTTCCACTTCCTCATACAAGACCTTTTGGATGCCTACACTGACTACATGTCTTTTGGTGATAGGATCCTTCAGTGTCTTCCTACTAAGTAACTGTTTTGTCTGATAGTATTGAAAAATCATCTTTTCAATAAATTCATTAATGGATTGATGACCGGTTTCCATCCCTTCAAAATTTCTTAACTTCTCTTTAGATGATTTTTCCTTTTTAAACTATCCTTTGAATGTGTGATCCTATGTAGAGGACTTTTTCTGTTTTCAACTAGTGAAATCATCTGAGGAAATTGATCCTTATCTAAATTAAAGAATTTGATAAAATTATTAACCTATTGGTTAAAAAAAGAGAAAATAGATTCACGGAAGTTTCTTATCCAAAAAATAATCTATCCTAGGTTAGTTCTCAAGGACATCATCCATCATAATAGAATGTTGATGAATGTTCTCATAATTTTTGGATTCCATTTTCATGTATGGAGAATCCAATATAGAATTATCAACAACATCATTGCAGTTTTCCAAGGCTAAAGCATCTTCGAGCCGAGTGACTAGTGACTATCTTGGCTCACATACATTCCTTGATTTCATCTGTGGTATTATTTAAGACCCAAACACATTTATTGAGATCTTATTTTCTGATTTTAACCTTCTCCCCATGAATGTAATGTCATAGAAAATTGCAGAGCTACCCAACATTATTTTTTTCATCGGGATAATCACTACCATCTACGTTGACTTCTTATTAGATATGTGGAGTGAATACTCATGAAACCACCCCCTTTCCGTCTCCACTTGAATTATTTTATCTGAGTCAGATATACCATCATCATAAAAATAAACCATATATTCTATTTTATAGAAATGTCATTCTTTGATCGATTGGGAAATGTAGTGACCTCAACCTGTACTAATGTTTCTCTAGCTAGTTTCTTCTACTCAACATCAGCATCAAGAGGATCAAACATTCATTCAAGAGAATTGAGACACTAGTAGTAGTGACAGGCACCCCTTGTACGTTGAAAAAATATACAGCCTACAAAACATCACTAGAGGAATTCACATTGACAATTTTCCCAAATGCAACATCATGCCTTTATTCCCCTTTCACATTCACAATATCATAATTCTTATATAGTCTTAATTTGTTAGACAGAGCCTTCTTGATGTACTATGGTCCCTCATTCCCTTGATCTGAACAAAAACTGTAATCCAATAAAATTACATGTTGATAAGTCATGTCCAATGAAAATTTATTCATGTAATAATTGTGGCCTTCACTCATACTCAATCATTAATGGAATTTCATCAGAGTCATTTGAGATGATAATTGTATCAGCGAGTGTAGAGATGTGATCCACCTCCACCAAGAATACGTTAAAATGTTCAAACCAAGAAATTTTCTTTTCTTTATATAGTTTCATTGTTAGACTGATTTATTTGTTCAACTTCATAGAGTTTCCTTGGATACCATAAGATCCAGTTTAATCTGGAAAATTTGATACCCGTTTTCATAGAGAATTTTTTGACCCTTCTTCGATTAAATATTCTATCTCATTCATTGATATGAATGATGCTTGGTTTGATGGTGACTAAGACATACCACCATGCCTTCATCTCAAGATAATCTATTGGGAAGTGGAAATTATAGAATATGTTGCCCATTGAAACACATTTCCAAATATTGATGCCCCAAATATCAAAGATAAGCATAGTTAACTCTTATAGTATCCAATTTCTGGAGACTTTAGTAAGAATAATCCAATAAATTATATATTCATCACCCAATTGAATCTTCTCTAAAATTTCATATGAGTCCACCTTGGCATGAGCTATACTTACCTTATGATAAATCAGAACATCAACAGATTCATTATAAGTTGTGAAGAAACCCTCCCCAAAATCTCCGGAACTTAACGCCTTCAGAACGTGTCCACCCCACTTCATCTATTAAGGAATAAACCCTCTAAAATCATGATTATACGAATCAAATTTACCAGAATAAAAAAATGATTCAGCAATTACATGATAGGATGAGATTGAGAGGTAGAACACCTAGCCACCATCCTATAATTATATATATTTATAAAATTATAAATATTATAAATAAATATGTATTTATTTATAATTATAACATTTTAACTAATATATTTATTATATTTATAATTATTTTTTATAAATATATATAATTAATATATTTATTATAAATAATTATAAATATAAATTTACTTATACTTATAACTAAAAAATTATTTATATTTATTTAAATAATTATAAAACTAAAATTATTTTATTTATTATATTTATAATTTTATTAATATATATAATTGGTAAATTAATTATATATATTGAAAAAAAATTATATATTATAAATTGATATATGCAGTTGGGGGCTTTCCTGAGTGGTAAAGGCTCCACCTAATACTGCATTAGACCTGAGTTCAAATCCCCATTGGAGAGAATTTCAACTAGCTGGTAGAGATTCAGGCATGATGCGGGAAGGAAATGATGTGGGGATGATGTATGCAATATGATTTAGGCATGACACTACACTGGGCATTTGGGCTAGTTTTTGAGCTTTTGGGCCATGAATTGGGCCTCACTCCCACTATGCCTTCTGTCCATGCACTAAATAAATAAGGCTTGATGGGTAGGCTATCACTTGGGGGGATATCGCCTACCTTTTAAAGTCTATGTGTGTGGTGTGTGTGTGTGTGTGTTTAATGTAATTTTACCCCCCAAACACCAAATATATTTAAATAAAAATTTATTTATTTTTAATTACAAAAACATAATAAATTTATTTATTATATTTATAATTATATATAATTAATATATATAATTATTCTATATATTAAAATTATTTATAATTATTTATAATTTTTATTATAAATTTGAATATTATTTTTAAAAATTTATAAAATTATAATAACACAATTTCATATATTTATAATTTCATAAAAATATATAACTAATAATTTCAAATGACCCAATAACCATGTAAAAAATGATAATACATTGAATCAAGGAAGTCCTAGATTCAAACAGTGTTGCGCATTGGTCCTATTAAGTACTATTTAGGTTGTGATATAGGATGTGACACAAGTGGTGATGGAGATAAGGATGCATGAATGATGCTTGCATCGTGATATAGGCAGGATGTAAGCATGACGCTACATTGGGATTTTAGGCCACGTAATGGGATTCATACCCACTAGGCCTAAGAGCCATGTATTAAATAAATAAGGCTAGATGGGTGGGTTATCCCCTTGGGGGGGTATGGTGTGCCTTTCCGACCTATGTGTATGGTGTGTGTGTTTGTTTTGAATGTAATTATATTCTGATGAACCAAATATTTAATTTTGTATATAAGTAATTATATAATTAATATATCAGATATATATATTTATAAATATTTTTAAAATTATAATGGTTATAAATAAATAATAATTTATTTATAATTATAAAATTATAATAAATATATTTATTATTTTTATAAATATACATAATAAATATATATATTTATATATTTATAATAAAATCTATAAATATATATCTATTAATTTATATATTACTTCAAATTTATAAATGATTATGTAAATAATTATAATGTTATAATAACTATATTTTTTCAATTTATAATTTCATAAAGAACATGGGGTGTTATATGTGTGATACCCACTGGTTTTACCCCTCACTCTCAATGGGAAATGTTTCAGGCTTGCATCCCATGAGACTAACACACTATTCATATTATGCACAGGGTGATTCAAAGAAATTTTCCTAGATTGGGATCATACATCACACTATGGACCTAGAGGGACACCTAGTAGGAGGTGGGAATTACCTTTACACGCATTTTGAATTTTGGTGCCTACCTAAGTGGGAAACTCTCTCTATAATCATGCCTCCGACCATCTTTAAAATATGGGTGAGAGAAAATTTCCACATGTACTATAGCAGTATTATAGGAGACCATGTAGTATCATTGCAACACTATAGCAGTGCATGCACTTTAGCGTGGTACTATGGAAGCTATAATGTTCATCTAGAATGGGCCTTTGGGAAATTGGGCCTTCAATCCATCAAGCATGTGGTGACTTAGGAATGACATTGACATGCGTTGATGCAAGAATAATTCATGTAGGGCATTTAGTCCTTCCAATTGTGGGCCTACGGGCCAGGTATTGAATAAATAAGGCATGATATGTGCGGTGTCCCTTGGGTGGGTTATGGTATACCTTTCTGGCCTATGTGTGTGGTGTGTCTGTGTTTAGTGTAATTGTACCCCCAAACACATAATATATATAAATATATATAATTAATATATATAGTAAATACTACAGACTAGGAGAGCTAGCTCATAGTCCCCTAATATTATTTACAAAATAATGTGTGAAAAAATAAAAATAGGGTATGAAAAATATCCCTAAACATTGAAATGGTTGACGAAATACCCAATGACATAATGAATCTAAAACCCCCAAAATAAAACCATCCACAAGACAAAAAATACATAGACCGAATCCACACACAGAAAACAAAAACACTAGACCAACCATTAAAATTAAAAAACATGATAGTACCACCATTTCCAAATCAACCACACTATTGCCATCCTATGAATTGGTTGTTTCCAACCCTAGGTCGTCTTGCATGCTGATGTAAACATCAATTTTTTTATTTTTATTTTTTAAGATCATAATGATCTAATTATTTCTTAAAAAACATAAGGGTATGTATAAGATTCTGGATAATGAGGGTTTTGAGATGTTTTTCTTCGAAATTCTATATCTCCTTAAATTTCAAATGTCGAGATTAAAGTGGATGATGAAAATTTGGAATTGTCTAAGTAAATCATGGGTCAACTAACAAAGAGAAGTCCCCTCATGAGAAGGGAACTGATGATATAGAAAGTGAGGATCCAGAAGGGGCTTGGCATTATTCAAAATCCTCGAGATTGGGTCGTCATCTGAAAAGTAATGGCTGATGGATTGTAAGAGAGTACATTGTAGCACAAGGGGGACTAGAAGCAATATGGAATAGTCATAAATCGTATATTGGAAATACATATCTAACTCTAGAGAAGCTAAAGATCAGGTAAATCTATGATGTTCTTTTAAATCAAAAACACTCAAACACAGAGTGGGATACATTTGATGACGATGATCCATCTGATAGCGATTATAGGTATGATTCTGACTTTTCACCATTATATATTTTTCAAGGATGGAGCCATGTCACTGTTTGACCTCATCCTTCCAACATTCCATTTTTTTCTATAATTTACTTTTTCTAATGAATTTTTTGGGTAATGGGTATGCTTGACAACTTTTACATAGATCGTATTCGTCTATTTATAATTTTATTAATATATATAATTATAAAATTTTTATAATTTAATAATTATTTAAATATATCTATATTTATATATTATTATAATTATAAATATTTTTATTTATTTATAAATATTTTTATATATTTATTTAATAATATTTTTTTATATCATTATACTTTTAATGAGTAATTTTTTAATTTTATAGTTATATAAATAAATAAATATTTATTTATAATTATAACTATATTTATTTATTTACATAAAAATCAAATATTATTGTTAATAAATATATTTATTTTTATTTATTATTATTAATATATAATAATTATAAAATTATAAAACTATATTTATAATTTTATAAATATAAATAATAAATATATTTGTTATAATTTTATATTTATTTGTATATATCTATATTTACATAGAATTATAACTATAAATATTTGTATTTATTTGTCAATATTGGAATATATTTATAAATATATTTGTCTAATTGTATATATTTATAACAATATAAGTATATAAAATGTATTTATTATAATTTTATAATTACATTCATATATATTTGTAATTTTAAATAAATAAATTTATAAATATTTTTATATAATTAGAATTAGAATTATATTTATTTAATTGTAAAATTATAATAGAGGGATCTATATTAATTATATATATATACATATTAGGTGTGATATATCTTTACATGATTTGTAATTTTCATTGATGTGGTCATTCCTTGTTTGACGTCGTCCACATTCTCTTGTGTTTTCTTTCCATTTTATTTAATATTAATATATGTTGAGGATCCATGGATTCTGGCTAGAACAACATAGTTTGTATTATAATTTTATATAATTATATTCAAAAAATATTTATATATAATTATAAAATTTATAATTTTAATTATAAAAATACTATTTATTATCTAAATTAATTTATTTTATTTTTAAATATATTTTTTAGAATATTATAAATTCATGTGTAGAAAATGAATATAGTTTATCTCTCTTTAAAATGGAGATAATCTATCAACTACTCGTTGGAGAGAATCTCCCACCTGGCCACTCATGTGCTCATTCTAATATGGCCTGACACTTGGGCATTGAATTCATTAGGAATTATTAGATGTTTTCATCATGTGGTGGGAATCATCATGGGAAAAAATCTTAGGGTGTATCTTCTCAAGAATAATTGCAGGAACAATCTCTTGAAAATATGGTTAAGGTGAAACATGGAGTAGTTTTGTGCTCTTTGCAGATGATGAAAGTGTCCTGACAAGTCATGTTTGGTAGCGGAGCGGTGCTTTCGGTCATGGTTGCTCATGCCACGATGTTGAGATCCTAGCTGCAGTGGGGTAGTGGCCCTTTTGTGCATGGAGTGTGTCAATTTGGGGAAGACATTGTAGATTGTGGGATCCTGACGACAGAATGCGATCTGTTGGTTCCCAGTGGCACTGCGTGGTTGGGAATTTAAGAAATATGAGGCACATGCCAACAACTATAGGATGGAAATATGACTATGGTTTTCTCCCAAAGGGTGATAGATTTGGGATCCTAGTGTGATTTTATGGCGATGTGTCCTTCTTGGGGAGATATCTTCTAGGAGACTTGGGACCTTAATTGTGGGATCAGGGTAGGTGGACAAGGTCACAAGAAGGAGATGACTTGAGGAGCAGGTCGTTAGTGTTATCTCGTTGGTGATGATCATGAGATTTGGGTGGAGGGTTGAATGTATTGTTTCGTTGGCGAGAAAAGCAGACGTGAGGAATGTGGGATCATTTTTACGGTGACTCTAGGAGAATATGTATCAGTTGAATATTGGACCTCTCGGCATCAACATGGTGACAATGGCCTCAAGCATTAGATGTGCTGGTCTCGATGCAGAATTTTGAGCAACTGGCTGTTGAGATATTGACTACCTCAATGGTAGGTTCTAAAATTTGAACTACTGACCTCCGTATGTGGTGTCATCAATTTATATCTAGTGTTTGTGGGATTTGTGGTTTCTTTGGTATGAGTCTTGTTAGGGGATGTTTTCAACCTGGAAACCACTATGGTTACTGGTGATGTTTTTTTGGTTATTTTTGGTCCTCTACGACTTTATGTTGTTGGATTTCTGTCATGTGTGTCTTTCTATCTTTCTTATTGGTCTACTAAAGATGCTATGTGTGTTTTTTGAGTTTACTTTTTTAATAAATTTCTAAAGGATCGGGGACTTGGGTTACCAAATCTATTATTATACGTGATTTCATATATATCATAAAAATAAGATTATTACATATAGTGAAAACAAGAATAATAATAAGGGTTTAATGCATAAATTAATATTCCTAATGAATACATAACATATGGAAAACAATTATACTCATGCATCAATATATGAATTAAACAGATTCTGTGGAATCATATATTTCTTGAAATATGTATATATTTATTTATAATAATTATTATAATTATATTTATATAAGTTATTTATATATAATTTTAAATATATAATTCTAAATACATAATTGTAAAAATAATTAGTTTATTTATAATTTAATAAAATTTATTAAAATCTTATATTTCTTTGAATATATCATTATTTATTTATAATCTGATATAATCTTTTTAAAGAACATTATAAATATATTAGACTTCTTTAAAAAATTATTTTAATTATAAACATGCATTTTTTATATAACGTATATGAGTAAAAATTATTTTTAAATAAAAATATAGTAATTTTATATATAATAATTTTATATTTTTGTTAAAAAACATTATTACTGCTTGTCGAGGGAACTAATAAAGGCATACCTTTTATCAGCAAGTTCTTTTTAGCACTGATAAAGGCCAGTACTTCCTTTGCACTAATTTTTGGTAGTGTAAAGCTTCCAGCAATTTTTGAGTTTTTCTTTCAAATGCGGGGAACATATTTCATCCACATGTTGCTAGGTTTTATAAGGATTACTATGAATGGTGTTTCATCCAAATTATGGTTTTATTTTGGGTCACAAAGAAAATAGTATATCATTCGCGATATGTATATAGTACCCACTATGGTGGAATAATATGCCTTAACAAATGATGAAAATACTTCTCTTACAAATCAAAGGAATAAGTATAGTATGGCATTGTTCCTCCAATATAAAGGTTTGGATGAATCTACCATTGAAAATATTGTCAAAGAATCATAAATATAGAAATCATGGGATACCCTTGGTATCATCGTTAGGGGAGTTGATTGAGTGAAGATGGTTCATCTTCATACACCAAGAGCAGAGTTTGAATTAGTTCACATGAATGAAAGAAAGAGTAGCATTGACTACCTCTCATGATTAATTGTTATTAATAAAATTTTAAAAAATTTGTGGAAAATTTGAGGATATTTGTTTCATTGAAACAACACTATTTGATCTAAAAACCACGTTTGAGGATGTGGTTGTGGAATTTGAAGAATCATGGGACTCGAAAAAACTATCCACTATAGAATATATGGGTTCGTCTCAATTGCATGAGAATAGAATGAAAAATAATGTTGGTTCAATGCTTGAAATTTCTTTAGAGTCTACATTGTCTCTGCAAGGACAAAACAATCTTCATAAACAAAGAGGTGGTCATGGAACTGGTAATTGTGTAAGAGGTATACAGGGTGGATCTCACCGAATCTGTCAAAAATACAAAAAAATTACAAACATTTGTGGAAGAGGAGATGGTGGAGGCCAAATCAGCTATGTGGGTGTAAATGTAGTGAATGTTTACTGCCAAAATTGAAATAAATATTTCAATTATGCATTTGATTTTTGGGGTAAAATGGATCACGATGGGAGATCCAACTATGCAGAATCATATCACCCCGAATAGAAAGTCTCCACTCTCCTCCTCGAATAATAAATGGTATCTAAACCTTTAGATATTTGGTATCTCAACACGGGTGTATGAAACCATTTGAGTAGTAACAAATAAATATTCAAGTAACATATAGGTGAAGTTCCTAGTGAGTTGACCTTTAGAGACTCATCAAAGGTACCTTTGATTGGAAAAGGAAAAAAGATAAAATCCATTAGAATAATGGTGAGTGAAATTACATTTCTAATGTGTATTTTATACAACACATGAAAATTTATATCATCATTATCAGCCGGCTCCTTGGGAATGGGTATGTCGTACACATAGAGAAATATTTTCTATCTTCAAGAGATTCTTATAATAGAATTTTTTTCGAGTCCAAATGGAAATTAATCATATTTTTGTCCTAATATTAAAAAAAGCTGAAATGTGTTTCATTAGAATCATAAAAAATAACTCATGGAGATGGTATCTAAACTTTGGGTATCTCCATTTCATTGGCCTTAAAATATTTTACTCATTAAGTATGGTGCATGACTTTTTTGGAAATTGAAATTCAAAATCATGTGTGTGAGGTGTGTACACTCTGTATGAAATAAATAAATTCGTTCCCATGTGGAGTTTTGAAAAGAGAAAAACAACCACTTCATTAGTTTGACACTGATATTTGTCGATCACTTGAAACGCACTCACGTGGATGTAATAAGTTCTTTATTAACCAAATAGATTATTTCAGTAGAAAAAATTTGGTGTATTACACCAACAAACAATATTATGTTTTTATTATCTTTAAATTTTTGAATGATCATGTTGATGTAGAGTGTGATAATAAATTAAAATTACTCATAATTTGCAGAGGTGCAGAATACACCAAAAATGTATTTCAATATTTTTCTGGGAATGAGGAATCAAGAAGAAAAACAATATAGAATATATTCCATAGATGAATGGAATGACATAATGAAATAACCATAACATCCTTGACATGGCGTGGACTGAAGGACCTCGGGACACCCTGAAAGGGAATGGGTGAATCAGGGAGACAAATTTTTCTTTAAATGTGATGGATCTTGTTTCTGCGTTTGTAGGAACATGTTGAAACTGTATGATGAATATGATCAGAAAGAAAACATTCCCATGTATAGAAAAGACACAACACTTTTTACTTGGTTCACCACAAAGGGATAAGTCCAAGGAGCATACACTGATAGGTTGTTGGCCGTACCTAATTCCACTAAACTTCACTAGATGTGGATTACAAAAGTTCAAGAATAGTCACTCAATCCCAAGATTACTTCCTTTACAATTTGTCAGGGATAACTTACTGCGTTCCTCTGGTCACTCTCGTTGACTTCCCCGGGCTCACAGCCCTTGGTGAAGTAACACATAGTTTATAGACGTGAAGGTAAATTCATCATTGCAAAATAATGCATCCTCTTTTGAATGTAGATTCTCTGTTTAAGTCCAACTTCTACCCATATACTAAGCCCACTATTCATAGAATGTATCGGGCAATCTTCCAGTTTTCTTGAAGCTCCAAATTGACCGTCATACTACAACCTCACCTGGTGCGCTTCTCCAAGACTAGCATGCAAGATTCAAGAACGGAACTCAAGTCACATTAGAGGTACAAAATCATCACATAGGTGACACCAACACACTTGTGCGACACTACCTCCTTCAACACCAAACTTGTGCGACTCTGCACCTTTAACTCCCAAACCGCCTTGGTTGCGCAGCCAACAACCAGTGTGCAACCTCTACATGTGCGGCCCAACATCCACTTGCACGACTCAACTACATGCATGACGGGAGCTCAAAAAATATCTAATTCTTGTACTTTGTCCCAAATGAGGATGGATGGTCCACTATTTATAGTCAAATTAGACCCCCTGCGCAGTGGCGCACAGGTGTCCTCACAGTGCGTAAGTCACGACACGCAGCTCTAACTGCCCTAGCCTCTGTTGCGTAACTCACTTGCGTGACCAAACCAATAATTGCGTGACCCGCTTTCCTTTGCCATATTTTGAAGTTATGATCATGAAGAACTATAGGCGGGTAGCTTTCCAACCTCCTAGGCATCAGCGCAGAAGTCCTTTCTCAGCGCGCAAGTCACGTGCACGACCAACCCAAAACATGTGTGACCCTTATCCCTTTTCCATTTTTTGATGTTCTGATCTTGAAAACATATGGCATGCAGGTTTCCTCTATTTCAAGTACACAACACAGAAATCTATTTGACAAGAACACTTATCTCCATTTATCGATTTTATAGACCAAAAATTTGGCAAGCACTGGGAAAAAGTGTCACCTTCAATCCTGTTGTCTGCTTGAACCGTATGTTCACTTTGCTGGTACACATTTTGAACATCCACTGAGGATTGACAACAAACACAAACCATACTCCAATTCATGCATAGAATACCATGGTTCCAACATGGACCATGACGAAGGAAAAATGCCTTCCTAATAATTTCTAGGCAGATATTGTTGCATGTAATTCGTACCTACTTAATCGGTATCCAACAAACAAATTTATAAATTTGAAACAAAAAGAGGCCTAGAGTGGCTAAAAAATTTGGCACCCCTAATAATATTTTTTTGTGATACCTAAGCTCATGTTCTGGAATCAAGAATAAGGTATCATGATGATCGTAGTGAAATGTGCATCTTTATCAACTAAATTGAAGTGTCTAAAGCCTAAAAGCACTATAATCCTGTAACCAATACTGTATTGTTGAGTAGATATATGAAATTTTATGAGGAAGAATCATGGAAATGGAATGATTAATAATCAAGAGAATATATTCTAATTAAAATAGATGGTCTTGAATAAATTCTTCATTGTATGGATAAAATTATAGTAACACATTCCATGGTTGCATCATCTCTTAAAATATTTATATAAGTACATTCTGTTAGTCTTGAAATCAATCCATGCTGTCAAAATAAAACCATCCCATACTCACCCATGGAACCTATAAAATTAAAAGTCTTTAGTGACATATGTGATAAAATCGAAGAGGTAGACCTTTTTTCCCTGTACATATATCAAAAGCATTTAACATCTCCAGAATAAATATAATAAGAATGTTGGAGAACCTCTATGAAATAAGAAATTCATACCATAGATAAATTTGAATAATGGGAGACTAATACACATTATAATAGTCTAAAAACCATTAGGGTTAAATGGGTGTACTAGATAAAACAAAATGATGATGGAAAAGTCGATAGCCAGAATGAAAGGATCATTGAAAATCGCAATAAAAAGAAATAAAAGGTGGACTAGGAAGAAGTATTCACTCCTTATTCATTCCCTGACCCTTTGAAGATGATTATCTCCATTGTAGTCCATCATAGATTTATGGTCTAATAATTGGATGAGAAATATTAATTTCTAAATTGAATTCTAGAAGAATAGGTCTATGATGAATAACATGAAGTCTTTGTATTGAAAGGGGAGGAACACAAGGTGTATCAATTGAAGATAATTATCTATGGGTTGATGAATGATTCACAATCATTAAATGATTCATCGATCTCTATCTTCAAGATAAATTCTTCACCTAATGTCTATATGACCATGTAGTTTACATCAGGAACAATGTTGGTTGAATTATTCTTATAGAATGATTGTATGTTTATGATTTGTTGTTTACATGGAACCGTAGACCAATGTTCGATGAATTCATGATGTACATGTTTAAGGAGTTCAAGATGACCACTAGAGGTCTCATGTCTTTTTCGTCAGTATAGTGGTAAAGAAACAACATGGTGTAATATATATATCTCTGAAAAAGTATTCCATGACATTACTTGAAATGTTCAATATGGACAATTGAAATGCCATAAAACTGCCTATAAAAATCATCTTACAGCTGAAAAAGATGGAAAAGGAAGAATCATTGAATAAACATTGTTCATGATTCTGATTGGAAGAAGAACATATCTCACAATCGTAGAGCCAAATATCATATATGGTGTCGGGCTTCTATGTAGGTACATAAAATCACAAAAAGACTCACACCGGCTAGCAGAAAAGAGAATCCTCAGGTACATCAAAGGAAAAGTGGATTTTGGTCTTTTATATCCATACCATGAGGAATCAATTGTATACTGATACTCAGATTGTGATTGGGGAGGTGAATAAGATGAAATAAAAAGAACCACATGATATGTATTTTTTCTTGGAATGACTTATTTCATATGGATTTAAATGAATTAGAGTGTGTCACCCAATCCATATGTTAAGAAGATTATGTAATAGTTTCTTCGACTATTTGGGATGAAATTTAGATGATAAATATGCTGATGGAGCTGAATCATCTGCATGATAGATCCACAGTCATATATGTGGATAATATTTTGATAATCAAACTAGCTGAAAATATATTGTATCATGGAAGAGTAAAACACATTTATACCTGATACCAATTTCTAAGAGATCATGTGATGTATCAAATGATAAAATTTGAGAATTTACATAGTATAGAGATTTGGATGATATTTTCACAAAGGCATTTCCAATAGATGTATTCAAACAAATAATTACGATTCATGGAATGAAGATTGTTTTGGTTTGATGTGGAGTGTTGGAAATGAAAACACAAAAAATATGTTGTCTTTTCAAAAGAAGGAAGAATTTCCAATGCTCATATTTCATTTCCTATACATGATATTTGATATTTCATCATTTACTTTTATTCATTCAAAAAATTATATGTGGTTGTCATATTAAGGAGTCTTTTTTTTGGAAAACTCTATAAATTATGGGGATTATTGTTTAGATGATTTGTGGGAATATTAATTTTGAATGAATTTACATTTTGGAATGTTTCTTTTTCTTCTCAAATATCATGGATTGTATAGAAAAAATTTGGTGGATCTATGATGAATGATAACTTAGATAGTGGGGCCATCCAATCATGGCTAGTAAAAGACATCGATCTAAGGACAAGAGCCAGATTAGTGAAATCGTTCAATGGGTTGAAGAAGGAAACATGATCTTTCTTCTTCCGCTCCAACTATGAGATATAATCCTCATCACTGAAGTAGCCACCATATACTAAATAGTCATCTCCACTATTTGTATTAATTCCTCTTTTCATTGTTAACGCCCTTCGGAAATCAACCTCAACACATGTGATAGAGGTGAAGGCTATGAGAATGACTACAACTAATTTTCAAGGTCACATGTAAAAAGAATAGTGTGTTCTTAGTGACCATGCGGTTTTACCATGAAGAGATTCTACATCGATAGAATATGGAATGAATGTGGATGAGGAAGTATTTGAATGTTGTAGTAGATCATTTCCAATTCCTACATTGACTCAAATAACTCCATGGATTCTAGCATCATAGTTTACATTAACATAACCACACCAGAACATTGTTCATATGAACTAAACATTCATCTTGTTTGAACTGTGTTCATGCAAGTATATCACACTACATTTATTAAAAATGTTCATAATGGTAAAATTTATTTTATAAAATGTTATTCATATAAAAATAATTATATATATTTATATATATTCAAAATATATATATTAATTTTACTTTTGTTTATTATTTTATACTAATTTATGGTTATACTTATAGTTATATATATATATATATATATATTAAAATATAGTGACATGAAATTTTTAAATAACTATATGAAAACCTTAAAAATAATCCATATTTAAATTATAATATTTTTATTCATATTATATAATTTATAATAAATATAGATTATTTTTTGAATTATATATGTGTGATTAAATATTATTATATATATGATTATATATTATAAAATATATAAATAATATAGTGGATTAGTTGAGTATATAAAATCTATTTTAAAATAATAAATTTATTATATATATATATATATTATCAATTCCATTTTCATAATTAATATTAAAAAAGTCATCTAATATATATCATTTCGTAACAATATTTATTAAAGTATTTAAATTCATTAATACGTTTATATATAGATATAATATAATAAAAATTCATTTAAATACACTATTATAAAATTTAGTATTTGTTGAGGGGGCTTTTGGGTGACCACTATTTCTCAATTGCTTTTGTCCTTATTAGTGACTACCCAATGGAGGTCGCTATATTTTTTCACACTGATTTTCAAAATCCCTCACATTACCCTTGGTCACCCTCCAGCATGCGACCCGGCCCCGTTCCCCCCCCCCCCCCACCTTAACTATGCCCTGCCCCCTATCGCCCAACTATTGAACTATCTCATCCCCATCGCACCCCTTCGTTGATCCCTCCTCCTCCATTGAGATCTCCTTCCCCATCAATCCCTTGCTTCTATATGAATCCCCAATACTGATCCATCTTTCCCCCATCGATCCTTCCTACCCCCATTAACCACCATGGTCAAGGCCTATTATCTTCTTTGGTCCACTGTCGTCGAGCCCTATGTCACACCAAGTCATGGATCCCAAATCTCGTTACCCCATGAACTGCAGTTCAGTAATACCAGAGAATGTTTTCCTAAATTTATTCTGTTGAATATCTAGGTAAACACAATGGTGTGGACCTACTAAGCTATATTTCTCATATTCTATATTGGAACTTTAGCCTATGTGTTTACCCATTTCATGCTCTAGTATAAAGTTATACAGAATATTTGGAAAGAGTAACAAATAGGTTGGGAGATAGGTCAGATGTGGGGCTTGATTTTTAGTTTTTTCTCATTGATTTCATTAACATTTTTAAAATATTTAATTAATTAGTTTAATGGGTCATTTTTGTTTGGTATGAATGCAATATAAATATTATGATTTTCTTTTTGAGATAACATGTGGAAATTTATATATTGTTTATATTAGTACATACTCTATAATTCATTGTGCATTCTCTATGGTTTTTATCCTTTGAGTTGTTTATAAATTTCATTTCATGGGGTAGACCCAGAAGCATAATATCCATGTCTTAGGGTAGACTCTTTCTTCTAGTTAGCTATTTATGACATATGAGGATATGATCTAATGTTTATTTCACTACTATAAATAGCATCTATTTATATAATTTTAATTGTGTGTGCACTAGTAGTTAGTGATTCTTGACTAAGATAAAAATTATTAATTTTTTATTCTGTTTACATGTTACATTTTAATAATTCTCCAGAAAATTATTCTTTTCAGTGAGATAGTTGGGTCATACATCTGCTCAACTATCTTTTTGGTGGATTTTTAACACTTCATCACACACCTACTATTGTTTGGGTGTTTATATCATTAGCTACATGGAATTAACTTATGTTCCATCATTAAAAAAAGTTATGTATTTTTATTTTATTATTTTATTCTTTTTTATAAGTATTTGTGAAAATTTTGCGACTACTAATTCTTTAAAATATTTTCAAGGAATTTAGTGTGTTGAAAAAAAATTTAAAATATCATGTGAGACTATCTAGGGAGGTGGCAATGGGTTTTTTTAAAAAAATAATCGTTATTAAATTCATATCTTAAATATTTATTATTATACTTTTTTATAATATTTAATATTTATAATAAATGAAATGGAAGTTTTTGGGGAGTGTTGAGTGATTACCGAATTAAAAAAATGTAGGAATTACAATATAAAATAAAATTATTTCTATGAGAATAATCTTATGTTCGAAATTTTTCTTTCAACTCTTTAATATTATTTAAATTTATTCCAATAATCTATTCTGCAACACATCCTCAATTACTTCCCTCTATTAGAATTTAATGACTTAATGAATGTGGAAAACATTCCAGCATCTATCAGTCCCCATATCCTCCATGATATGACTCTACTCACCCTAGTATACAATACAAAAACCAAATTGAATCATGTTAAGGAATATGATATGATATATTGTATAGTAAGAAAGAAAAAAGTGAGTGAAAACCTACATACTCTAACCCTTACAAGCTATTTCCACACCCTGAAATGAATTAAAAAAATAAAAGAATTGTTTGAAAGGGACATAGTAACTACAGATTCTCCAATGTGAGAAACATGAAAAATTAGTTACCACCACCATCGACATGAAGAAACACAGATTGAAAGAAAAAAATTATAAATAAGGAAGAAGAACTATTAATATAAAAGTGAAGAAATAAATATTAAAATCATACCCTACATTACTGTATTTCGTTCCTAGGATAAGAGGAAAAAGTCTTGAACCCCATTAAAAGTATATTTTTTAGGTTTTACCCTTCATCATTTTTTGAAATAATTATTTTTATTATTTATCTATGTACAGGATCTTTCATACACATGAGAAGTTAATATTTTTATGATATTACATTATAATATATATGTTTAAATTTCTTGATCAATAAAAGTTACAGGATCTTCATTGTGATATTCAAATATATCCTCACGGTGCTGAATATAAGGTTCATTGTTGTTCTTAACTGTGTTTTCATAAATTATTTTGTCATATTTGGTAACATCCAAAAAATTTGGTATCTCAATTTATTTTTTCATCTACTTCAAAATTTTCCACACATTATGGCTTTACTGGTTAATAAGATTTAATGATATGAGTTTTTTATAATTTAAATTAAATATTTTATTTTTTTCATTTTTATTAAATTTAAATATTTATTATATATGGATTTACATGTTATATAGTTTTTATAATAAATATTCTGAGGTGATTATGTGGTTTATAGATTTCAACTGAAGATTTCAATGAAATTTTATTACATATCGATGCATAAATTTTGAAAAAAGATATCTCTTTAAATGGGATAATGTTATAGAATGTCTTCATTTGAATGGATTTTTTAAAAACTATAAGAGATTAAAATTTCATGGAGAAGAGTATATTTTATAATGACCCATACTTTACATAAATTGTTTTTACATTAGAATTGAGGCATTCTTACTACAACATATATCAAAACCTTGATATGACTATATAGGTATAGTGTCTTTAGAAACAGGGAACCATAAACAACTGGTTCATAAATCAACATCATTGTCTCCCATTTATTTCATCATATCTAGAGTCCCTTTTTGTAATATCTTACATAATACCCTTCTTCCTGACCTGGGAAAAGAAAACATACAAAATGTGATCTCAAATTATTAGAAAGGGTAAACAATTAAAATATCAATCATATCATATTCATAAGAACATAATATTTTGAAAATATTATCCTACAAAATAGATAATATTATCAAGACATGTGATAAATCATATTAGTGAAATGAAATACCAATATTTATAACATAAGATATGAAACATTGTGAAATACACATATAATCATATAAAATCATTTCATATTAGTCAAGACTCATTGCCAAGACCATCATAGCAGAAAAATTCAATTACTGAACTGAGTTCACTCCATGTTCTAGTCCTGTATCACTGAACAAGATTAAATTTATGTCCCATCGATGTCTATATCATGAGATATAAATCTTTACCCAATGAATTGGAGGGATATATAGGTCCCACCCATCTCATAATGAAACCATTCTTATGTGTGCCACAAAATCATAAATCATACATCATAGCATAACTAATGTAACAAAAATTGGATTCATAAACATCGTGCTGTCAAAACATAATCCATATGAGAAAAAGAGACTTCATAAAAATCATTCCATCATAACATAATCAAATCAATGTAATAATAGGGATAGAAATAGAACCCTATATTATCTTATATGGAAATTATTTTTGATAAAACACTTGAACTCCATTCTTGAGGAAAATATCCTTTCTACTTCATAAAGAATTTTTCTTTTTGAACATGTCATAAAATATTAAACTAAAAGAAGTGAATTGAAAATAAACATGGAAACATGTAAAAGAAACTTCATAGAAATAATCCATTCATGCCGTATAAGTTAAAAAAACATTATTCTCATACTTTGTCCGGAAAAGTCATATAGTATCCCGTACTGAAAATGAAAAAAATATTCCCTTCATATATTTTACTAAAAATTCACCAAAACGTAAAATTGGATTTAAAATTTTTTAGGAGGACATAATTAAAATTACATAATTAGGAACCAAGGATGTGGATGATTAATATTCCCCATTAAATTTTGAAGTATAAAAAATCTCGGATAAAAATGAGATTGCAATATTTTACCATAACATAGGTCTGATATGCTTTGTACATATCTGAAACTCCTGTATAATTATTTAAATAATGTCATTGACTTATTACTGAATCATACTCATTGCTATGATATCATATATGGTCATATTCATATCTTCTTATTAGTAATATTTCATTGCAACTTGTTATTCGGGTGTTCATTGCTTTATGTTCTTATGCATGTCTTGTCGAATAAATTATTATTCAACGTTTAGGTAATAGCTACATCATTTAAAGAATGGTAGTAGTATAATATATATCCAATTTATTTATTCAATTCATTTATATAATCATTTCTCAATGAATATCATATAGAATGAATCACATCCCCTCGTGGAGACTGTAAGCCATACGTATGCACGAGCAATGATATCATTCCCATTATTATTGAATGGTATTGGAGTGGTTGATAGAATATCTCAGAATAAGTATAATGTTATAATAATCATATATAGTTATTATTTACACCATTATACCCATCCCATTATGGTGATGGTGGAAAACAGATTACACCACGGCGTGGAGATGGTATTCTATACGTATGCACGCCCGGTCATTTTGTTTTCCATAGGATGGATAGAAGGTGAAATATGGTTGTTTAATATTTATAATAAAATATCATTATATGAGTGATACTAATGATATTAATTTATGAAGAATCATATAAATAAGAAGAAGTAGAAGAATAAATAAATTTGAATGGATCGGTAAAGGATATTACCTCTTCTTCGACACGCCTCTTTTAAACATCCTCTTAGGGCACTAAAGTTGGACTTTGAAGAAGACTAGGACCTCTAGAATGTTACTAGGGAGGTGGAGAAGAGAAATAGGTAGGCATTGGCTGATCTTCCAAGCTCAATGTGGTGTGAGGATGAGAGGGAGGAGGTTCCCTTTTATATGGGAGGAGAGGGGCACCTTTGGAAACATAAGAAATATTAATTTATAATAAATTCAAACCCCACATAGAAACCTCCAAAATGACTCAATTCTAATAAGATAAGATATAAGGTTGTAATATCATCATCCAATAAATTTTATACATGTTGTGAATTTATTTATACCCTATCAAATTTATTTATTCTTATTTAATGTATTTAATTTTATTTGAGGTAATAATATTCTAAATTTTAAATTGTTATAAATAATTACTTATGTGTTTTGAATTGTCAATAATTGGTTGATTTATTAAATTTTAATCCTTTTAAATTTCAATTTATAATTTTCAAATATTTTTTTGATATTTTAACAATTTTATATTATATATTTTCATAAAATAACAATAGTGTCAATTTTGACACTATTCATTTATTTGAATTTAAATAAAATACAAACAGAGGATATATTCAAAAAAAATATTTAATAGACTCCTATCATTTCATATTCATCTAGAAAATTCATTTATCACATTAAATTTTTCATAAAATATTTATTTTAATATTTTTAAAACTATTTATTTGATATTTCAATCAATAAAATAATTTCAACGTCACTATTGTGTCATCATTAATGATAATTATTTAGTCCCTGAAATTTTTATATAAATTCAAATTATGTAGATAATTTTATTATCTTTTTGGATACTCTTTCTTTTATATTTTTTATTAAGTTTGTCACTAAATTAAAATTATTACTCTTATAAGATATAAGAGAGTGGAAGGATGTCACTTTCTTTGGTTTTAATTATAATTATATCATTTTCATGGTCAATATTCTATGAAACGAATTTATTCCAACCCTCTGGTGATAAGGTTCGACTTTTATTCATCCAATAGAAATTTTGAAGGTTGTAGGGTAATTTTATAATCTTATTTTTACCCTTAATTGCCCAATTTACCTTTCAGTGTAGTAAATAAAAATTACCGTAGTAACAAATCATAATATCAAAAAAAATAAACCTAACCTATAATAATAATTAGGTCCTACTAAAACAAAATATGGAATCCATTTATTAAAATTCAAAACATAGAAGATCCAGTAATTAATTTAAAATTAATACTATTTTAAGGAAATGAGTTATAAAAGTTAAAACATTATCAAACATTGAAACATTTTTATCTATGAATTCAGTCTAAAATAAATAAAAATCATATAAATTATATTAAATGATAAAAAATATTATATTTATACTTTATTACCATATAATTTTATCATTTAACCATACAAATTATCCTGATGAAAAAAGTTGTTTTTAAGAAAAATTATCGTATTTTTACTATTCATCAAAATAAGAAACTCATTATAAAAGTATGAAAAAATTATCCAAAGTCAATTTTTATATCCTGATTCAAAATAATAAGTTTATTTTGTATAATTTAACTTATAAACTTGTCAAAAATTATATTTAAAATGGATGCACCATTAAAAGGAGGTAAAACTGCATTTTTTTTAAAAATACTTCTTTTATCCGAAAAATTATTTTGGTTTTCATTTCTCATTATAGAAAATTTGTAAGATGAATTATAATGTTATAAAATTAAAAATTCATTTACCACTATTCCTAACTACTAGTTCATAATATTATAATAATATATCATTGTTTAGTGAAACTCGGTATTGCGTACAAGGCAAGCTATCGTTGAAGGTTTCTCTTACAAGTAACACAAGACAATGTAGTGTGGTGTGTAGAGAAATATTCCTTTGGTGTTGCGTATAACATAAGAAATAAAAAAATATTTCCCAAAAAATCTCTGGGTGTTACATTCTATCCCCCTTTAAATGAATTTCTCCCCCGAAATTCATCACTTCGTAACAAAAAGATGAGGATACAAATCCCTCATAATATCCCCAAGTTCCCATGTAGCTTCTTTTAATTGGTTCTTCCTCCATAAAACATTAACCAAGATACTTATCTTATTTCATAGAATGTTTTCTCTATGATCTAGAATCTCTATTGGTTGTTCTTCATAAAGAAGATCTTTCTCCAGCTATACAACCTCTGAGCTTAGTACATGTGAGGGATTCAGTATGTACTTTCTTAGGGGAGATACATGGAACACATCATTAATTTGAGAGATATTTGGTGGAAGTGACAATTGGTAAGATACCTTCCCAACACAGTCTAGTATTTCGAAAGGACCGATATTCCTAGGGCTTAGCATGCCCTTCATTCCAAATCTCATTACTCTTAACCAAGGAGATATTCATAGGAACACTTTTTCACCAACTTCAAACTCTAGGTCTCTTCTTTGATTGTTGCCAAATCTTTTTTGTCAATTCTTAGCTGCTCTTATGTGTTGTTAAATAGATCTAACCTTTTCTTTCATCTCATCAACATGATTATTTCCTAATAGCTTTCTTTCCCCAAATTCATCCCAGAAAGTTGGAGTTCTACATTTATTTCCATACGGAGCTTCATAAGGAGCCATCTGAATACTAGAGTGAAAGCTATTATTATAAGAAAATTTCACCAAAGGTAGATGTTGAACCCAACCACCTTTGAAATCTAATGAGCAAGTCCTCAATATGTCTTATAAAGTTTGAATTGTCCTCTCAGATTGACCGTCTGTTTAAGGATAATAAGTAGTGCTGAAACTCAAATCTGTAACTTGATTATTCCAAAGACTTCACAAAAACATGGAGGTAAACCTTATATCCTGTTCAAATATAATGGAAAGTGGCACCCCATGAAATATTTCTAATTACTTTACATATATCATTGAAATATGATCAAGAGATAAATCCTCTCTAACAGCAATGAAGTGTGCCAACTTTGTAAGACGATCAACTATAACCCATTTAGAATTATTACCTTTGGATGTTTTAGGAAGTCCAGTGATAGTGTCTATAGTGATGTTTTCCCATTTCCATTCCGGTATGGGTAATGGTTGTAACATCCACTTAGACTTCCATCTCTTAGCTTTAACTTGATTACAAACCAAGCATCGAGAGACATATTCAGCAACATCTATTTTCCTGCCATCCCACCAGAAGTACACTTTTTGGTCCATATACATCTTCGTGCTTCCAGGGATAATAGATAATGAAGAACTATGAACCTCATCCAAAATTTCCTTCTTTAATTTTGGGATGGGAGGAACAAAATCCCGATTCCTGAACCTTATTATTTCATCATAATCAATGTTAAATTCAAGAACCTTTCACACCTTTTTTTGTAACTCTACATCTTCTTTCTATTCCTCTTTAATCTTCACATGTACAGATAGTTGAACATTAATGTGAGAAAGATAAGATTTTCCCCATCCATTATTAATCCATGATCTATCCATTGTATATCCATAAATATTGGATCTTTTGTGATCCTCATCATGGATAAGCTAGAATTTTCTTTTCGACTTAATGCATCTACCGCCATGTCTGCTTTTCATAGGGTGGTAATGTATGGAGCAGTCTTAATCCTTAATCAGCTCCAAGCATCTTTTTCAGCTCCTTTTGTGTGAAAATATATGTTAAAATTTTATGGTCAGTATAAATATCACATCTTTCTCCAAAAAGATAATGCATCCAAATCATTAATGCAATGATTACCATAGCTAACTCCAAATAATGAGTTGGGTAATTTTTCTCATGGATTTTCAACTGTGGTGAGGCATAATATATCACCATATTATGTTTCATGAGAACACACCCAAATCTCATTATTGATGCATCACTGTATATCACAAACCTTAATCCACTAAAAGGTAGTGTGAGCATAGGTGCACTGGATACCCCATCTTTTTAACTCCTTAAAATTCTCTTCACACTCCTCTTCCCCAACAAACATAACTTGTTTTCGAGTCAACATGGTTGTGGATTAGATAATCATTAAAAAACATTCACAAAACGTCGATAATATCAAGCCAAACCAAGAAAAACTGGGATCTATGTTACTTTAGTCGGTGTCAACCATATTTTTATGACCACTATTTTAGCTGGATCCAGATATATAACTTCTTTTGAGATTATTTGACCTAAATAAGAATCTTTTTGATGCCAAAATTCACACTTGGTAAATTTTGCAAAAAGCTTCTTATTCATAGGGTATTTAATACAATTCTCAAGTGATCTTCATGTTCTTCATTGATCTTTGAATAGACAAGAATATATTCTATAATGACTACCACAAACTGATCAAGATAATCTCTAAATACTCTATTCATTAGATCAATGAAGATTTCAGGGGTATTGGTAAGACCAATATGCATCACTATAAATTCATTGTGTACATACCTTGTACAGAAAGCCATATTTGGTATATCCTCCCTTTTGAAACTTAATTGATGATACCCTGAGTGAAGATCAATCTTGGAAAAGTATTGAGCTCTGTGTAGTTGGTCAAATAAGTCATTAATGCGTGTGAGAGGGTATTTTCTCTTGATAGTGATCTTGTTATGTTTTCGAAAATCAATGTTGAGTCACATTGATCCATTTATTTTCTTAAAAAATAGCACAGGTGCACCCCAAGGAGATGCACTGGGTTGTATGAATCCCTTATCAATATTATCATGGAGTTGCGTCTTAAATTCCTACAACTCAATTGAGGCCATTATAAAATGTGTCTTCGAAATGGGCATAGCACCCAGTATGAGTTCTATTGAAAACTAAACATCATGATTTGGTGGAAGACATGGAAATTCCTCTGGAAAGACATTATAAAACTCTCATACAATGGGAATATTCTTAATCACGTGTTTATCTCCAACCATTTGAGATAAATAACCTTCATTTATTGGAATCAAGACCCATAAGATGGATGAAATTTCCATTAGAAGGTTATGTTCATCCTTGCATCGATAGATGATCATAGATTTATCCGGAATATGAAATGTGACTTCCCTTATTTGACAATTGATATGAGATCCATATAATTAGAGCCAATCCATGCTATGAATCACATCAAATTAAAATATTGGAAGGATCACAATATTTGAAGGAAGAACTTTACCACAATCTTCAATCGGAGAAGAATTATAAACTTTTGATGTGACTATTATGCCATTAGGAGTTTTCACAGCTACCTCAACAACTAATCATTGGGATAGTACGGTGATAACCTTAGAAAATTCTTCAGAAATAAAAGAGTGGGTAGATATAGAATCAAATAAAACATTGGCTAATTTAGAGTGGATGATAAGTGTACCTTTCACCAGTTCGTTATCGTACTCCACATCGCAAATAGAAATTTCATGTGACTTTTATTTTCCTTTGGCCTTAAGAGTTTTTTGACGTCAATCATCATCAACAACCCTTGGATTAGGTTATTGGTTGAAATAATTCCACATTTCCTTGCACTTGTAACATTGATGTGTAGGAGGTGCATTCTGTGTAGTATTTTATTTGTTTGCATCATTAGACATATTTTTTCTATCTCTGCGGCATTCAATTTCCTGAAGGCATTCTTTTCCACACTTAAAACATTTACTTGTCCCTTTAAGACAATTCCCACAATTTATTTTCCAAACTTTGAGCATAAGGGAAAACTTATCTTCTTTTTAGTGTGTTCTTTGGATTTTCCTTTGAATTCCATTTTACTATTCTAGTAAAACCCATATGACTGATGGGTTACTCTAATCTCCATATCAACGTTGAGAGCACATCGAAAAATTTCTTTGTAGCTATTGAATTCCCTTATATTTAATTCCCTTTGGAGACTAGGTTTTAAGAAACTAAAGAATAGCTTGATCTTACTCTCAGGTTGGATAATAATCCTAGAAGCGTACCTTACATGTCTTGTTAAATATTCTTCGTATGTACCAACAGATTAATCAACCTTTTTCTTCACTTCATGAAACTCCTTATCCATCTTTTTTCGAAGAATACAAGAGAAGTACATATTGAAAAATAAATTCTTGAACTTATCCCATTCCATGGACTCAATTTCATCCCATTGACTTGTATTCTTGGCAAGATTCCACCATTGATCAGCTTCACCTTCCAAACGATATACTGATAAGATGACATTATCATTTTTAGAACATTGAAGGACTAAAAATAAGTTTTCAGCTGTACTAATAAATTTTTCAGTCACTAATGGATCAGAAGAATATATGAAGGAAAGTAGACGCTTCCTCATAAAAGACTCAATAGAATGTTTCTATTGCTCATTTGGAATAATTCCATGATTCATAGCTTGAGAATGTTGTTTGAGCATGAATACAAGATTTTTCATACCAGCTCCCATAACGTTTGGTTGCTCAGGGGGACAATCATTGCATTGCCCGTCACATTCTACGTTAACTCGGTTCCTTCGGGTTCTATCTGTTGACTAAAACCAAGAAACATAGTGTGAGAAAAACAAATCATAACTGGAAACCCACATAGTCAAGAATAAACATTCACACCTTAGGTATTATCATAGGTTATTCATGGCCATTCCTATAACACTAATATTCAGTTATATGCTTAGACATATCCTTAGGGTTCTTACTAAGGCTTTCACATCCTAGTATCCAAAGGATGACTATACATTTCCTCTAATACCGATTATAATGACCAATACATTGCATACATTGTTATTACTTCATAATTTATTCATTCTTATTACAACATATAACAAAACCATGATAAGAGCATATAGGTATAGTGTATTTATAAACTCGGAAGCATAAACAACTGGTTCGTAAATCAACTTCATTTTCTCCCATTTATTTCAACATATCTAGCGTCCATTATTGGAATATCCAACGTAATACCCTTATTCATATCCTGGGAAAAGAAAACATAAAAATGGTGAGCTCAAATTCTCATTAAGGGAAAACAATTGAATTATCAATCATATCATATTTATAAGAACATAACATTTAGATAATCTTATCCTACAAAAGAGACTGTAATATCATGTCATGGGATAGATTATTTTAGTGAAATGAAATCCCAATATTCATATCATAAGACATAAAACTCTATGGAATACAAACATAATCAAGGAAAATCATTTCATATTATCCAAGACTCATTGCCAAGAACATCATAGGTGAAAAAGTTCATTACTGAACCGAGTTCATTCCTCATTTGTAACGCCCCGACCCTAGTTACCCAGAGTCGGTGCATTATTACATAAGATTGGCATGATCACAAGAAAGATCAAATCTCGAAAGACCGATTGGTTTAGTAGACCTGGAAACACTAGATATATTCATAAGTCTTACATTACATCATAAAATGAAAAACTACTACAACAACATAATGTCTCCATAATCCACACTCATATCCCCTCATAATATCCCTACAGGTCATTCATAATTTACTTCTTCACTTCCTAGGAAAAATAAAACATAGAAAAGGGCTGAGCTCAAATGCCCAGTAAGTATAACAATACAGAGGAAACTTTCATAAATAAGAATAAACATTTAAGGAAATGTATAACTAAAACAAAAGCCTTTCAAACATGAAATTTCAACATGGTATGGCATAAATAAAATGAAATAATTCCATTTACATATTCACATGGATATTCTACTAATCGAATAATCACATGCAAAATCAATAACCACTTTCATAATGTTGGAATGCATAATGCCGGACTATCATAACCACATAGCCAAGGCCTCGTGCCAAGACTACAAATAATATTTTGTCAAGGCCTTGTACCAAGACAGTAGTTTGTCTCATGAGACCTACCGATGCATCGAGGAGATATAGCGGGCTCCACCCGTCACATATTAAGTCCAATGCATTTCCATATGAAAAGGATTAAACCTAACATAAACATTTGTATTAAAACTAGCATACGAAATGTCAATAATTTCACCATAAACTATGAATGATATAAAAATAGGACATCCACAGTCAAACATATCACAAAACCTTCAATACAATATATAAGTTTTGTATCATAATAAATCAACATCAAATAAGTGTAAAATCCATCAAAGGATGTTGACATAGATGAAATCAAAACACTTTTTAGAGAAATATCTCTTTCTATTTTTGAAATCATTTAAGAGCCATATAAAATAAAACATTTTATTGAAAATATTCTTATAATCATGTAAGGAAAGCTTTGAAGATTTTATAACGGCGGAAAATAACCGCACCCGCCGTATAAGTTAAAAAACATTCTTACCTTAATTCTGTCGAAAAGGTTAAAAAAGAACTTGTTTTGAAAACGACGGAAAGATTGCTCTTATAAAAATTCAAACAAGGGTATAAATGACATTAAACCATATTCTTGTAAATAATTAAAATGTTTTGAATTACATTTTGAAGAAACATGGATGTGGATGATAAAGAGATCCCAGTAGATTATTACGTATAAACAACCTCAGATAATTAAGAGATTGTGAAATAACCCTTACCTTGTACTTTTCCTTGGTTGGGGTAGGCTAACCTCCTGTATAATGGTGAAATAATTGTTATTAAATTATAAAATAATCATATACATTAATATGATATCATATATGATCTTTTAATATTGATTTTATAATAATATCTTAGTATTATCGTTGTTTCAGGTGTTAACTTACTTGTTTTCTTTTATATTTTTTGCTATGTAAGACATGTTTGTAAAGGATAGGTTGTATATAATTCATATCCAGAATCATAGAAATCCCTTAAACATAATTTTTTAAATCAAAAAATGATAATTATACATGAATGGATACGATGGAGAATGAATCTCATCGCGTTCGTGGACACGGTAGTTCGTACGTACACACGAGCGACAATATCATTCTTTTGATATTAAAATAATATATAAATGGATTTTATATGATATATACAGAATCATTAACATGTTATATTTATTATTTACATGAGTTACACATCATTATTATACCCATCCATATAATATATTAATGAATAACAATTATACCACGACGTCGAGACGGTAAGCCGTACGTACGCACGTATGGTGACATGTTATTCAAAGGGTGGATAGAATAATGAATAAGGTTGTACCATATTTATAATAACATCACAGTATATATATGATACTGGAGTTATTATTTTATAATGGTAACAACAAAGGAAGAAGAAGTGGAAGAAGAAAGGAACTTGAAAAAGGGTGGTGAAATAATTACCTCTTCTTCAGTTTCTTCCTTTTTATTTGATCAAAAGGGATCCATAGGATGGATTTATGATCAAACTAAGGCCCTTAGGTTGTAGTGAGGGAAGTTGGGAGAGTATTTGGGCAGAGTTTGGCTGAACCAAAAGGCTTTGAAGGTGTGAAGAAATGATAAGGAGGTGTGCCCTTTTATAAGAGGGGTGAGGGGAACCTTTGGAAAAGTTTGATATATTAGTTTATAATATATTCATATTAGGTTTCCAATGGCTCAAAAGTTGATTATTAAAAGGTTAAGGTGGGTATGGGTCGAAAACAACTCAACCAATATAATTTAGATAGGTTTTGGTACTTATATTAACCTTATATTTAAGTATTAACTCTAAGTGAATTAGTTTCACTTTTACAATGTCTCTTTGTATTTTTATATAATATGGTTAATAAACATACTATATACATCCAAGAGACCCCCAAGTGGTCTATTAATGATGAAACTATCATGATATAAGTCTCCTGGCCGAACCTTAGATTTTTAGGGATTTAATATCAATTAATAATATAATATTTATTTTAAGAAATATTTTATGTCAATTTTGACACTATTCAATAGTTGATTTTTGTGAAACTCATAACAGATTCATTTCTACAAACAATGTCAATTAAATCAATCCTAATATATCATATTATCCTAGAAAATTAGTTTAATTCATTAAAAGTTTCATATTATATATATTTGTGTATTTATAATATCAATTATTTTAATTTTTCACTATTATAGTAATTACTATATCATCATTGTGCCATAAATAAATTAAATTATTTAATGTCTAAAAATTATAAGTAAAATATCATTATGTAGGAAATATTTTTATCTTTCTAATTAATATTTATAATCTAATATCCAACATATATAACCCTATGTAATAATTGTTTTTCTAAAAGATATATGCTTGTGACATTTTTGTATTCATTTTAACTTAATTAAACAAAAGTGTCCCTATCACCTACAAGTGGCACCATGGGGTCCCCGAATCGACCCAAAGATGCCTATGGTCGAACATGTATCAACCAATAAGGCTAGTACACGTTTTAGGGTAATTTAGTATTATTATGATATTATTTTTTAACCCTTATTTACCGGATTTACCCTTAACCATGGTAAATAAAATATTTACCGCAGTAATTATTCAAAATGTCTAAAAATAAAAGATACCTATTTACACAATATGAACATCCTGATTCCAAATATGGAATCAATTTTTCTAAATTCAAAACACAGAAGTGGCAGAAATTAATTTAAAATTAATTCCCGCTGTCAAAACAAAAAGCGTGTTTTTAAGTGATAATAACTATCAAAAGATTGACACTTGTTTATGTTCGGTTTGATTGTAAAATTATGTCCAATGACAAAAATTATATTAAATGGTAAAAATATATTCTAAATATACTTTAAAACCACTCAAATTCATAATTTATCACTATTAATTATTTTGATTAAAAAAGTAGTTTTTAATTAAAATTTAGTAATTTTCACTATTCATCAAAATATGAAATTTATCCGAAAAGTACCAAAATTTTACCTTAGGCTAAATTCGATATTCCGAATCCAAAAATGAAGTCCATTTTAAAATATAAAATATATATAATTTCAAAAAGTAGGTATTACTATTAATAACGGCTAGTTTGATTGGTTATAGTGTGTTAGAACTCGGTGTTGCGTACAACACACGCTATCACATTATTCAAAGTGAAGCGTACCGTAGAAGCTTGGGGTGTTACATTCTCCCCTCCTTCAAATAATTTTGTCCTCGAATTTTCTAGAATACTACCACAGGAAAAGACTCGGGTGGTTCTTCATCATAAGTTCCTCGGGTTGCACGTTGCCTCTTCTATCATATGGTTTCTCCACAAAACTTTTACCAGACGCGTCATCCGGTTTCTCAGTACTTGTTCTCTCGTATAAAGAATCCTGACGGGCTATTAACAATAGGAAAGATCAGGTTCCAGTTCTAATTCCTCATAGGTGAGTACATGCGTTGGGTTAGGAATGTATTTCCTCAACAGAGATACGTGGAACACATCGTGAACTTTGGAGAGACTTGGCGGCATTGCCAATCGGTAAGCCACAGCCCCAATTCGTTCTAGAGTTTCGAAAGGTCCGATGTACCTGGGACTCAATTTCCCTATCTTACCAAAACATATGACTCCATTCCATGGTGATACCTTCAGGAAAACATGATCACCGACTTGAAATTCCAAATCCTTCCTTCGATTATCAACATAGATCTTTTGCCTACTTTGAGCTGCTTTGATGTGATTTTGGATTACCTTCAACTTTTCCACCGTTTCTTCCACCAATTCTGGGCCTACATGTTTTCATTCACCAACGTCATCCCAACAGGTTGGTGTATGACATCTCTTCCCATATAATTCTTCATATGGTGCCATCTGAATACTCGAATGGAAGCTATTATTATAGGAAAATTCTACCAGTGGTAAATATTGATCCCACATACCCTGAAAGTCATGTGAGGAAGATCTCAACATGTCTTCTAAGGTATGAATAGTCTGTTCTGATTGTACGTCTGTCTGAGGGTGGTAAGAAGTGCTCAAATGAAGTTCAGTATCCAGGGATTTCTGAAGACTTTTCCAAAATCATGAAGTAAAACGGGGATCACGATAAGAAAAAATCGATAGGGGTACTCCATGAAGTCTCACAACTTCATTAAAATATTGTCTTGCTAGACGTTACAGTGGTAGATCTTCTCTTATAGCAAGAAAATGTGCTGACTTGGTAAGACGATCAACAATAACCCATATTGCATCGTTCCTTCTAGGAGTCTTTGGTATCCCCATGACAAAGTCCATCGTAATATTTTCCCATTTCCACTCCTGTATGGGAAGAGGTTTCATGACTCCTCCAGGCTGTTGCCTTCCTGCATTCACTTGTTGACAAACCATACATCTTGACACAAAATCAGAAATCTCCCTCTTCATGTTGTCCCACCAAAAATATTCCTTCAAATCTCTATACATTTTGGTGCTCCCAGGGTGTATAGAGAAATTGGAACTATGAGCATCATCCAACAATTCCCTTTTTAGATCAGGTATATTGGGAACACAAAGTCTCTTCCTGAATTTCAAAATTCCATCTTCATACACAAAGTCTCTCAATCTCCCATCATTCACAGCTTTAATCTTCTTTTTAAATTCTTCATCATCGGTCTGAGAACTCTTAATCCTTTATAGTAAAGATGGTTTGGCAACCATTTGAAAAAGCATTGATGTTTCACCTTCCCTGGTTATTCCCATGTCCATATTCACTAGATCCAGGAAAATTGGATCCCTTTAAATTCTCATATTGTTCAAAACTCCATTGTCATTTCTACTCAAAGCATCTCCCACCTTGTTTTCTTTCCCAAGGTGGTAGTGTATCATGAAATCATAATCCTTGAGTAATTAAAGCCATCTCCTTTGCCTCATGTTGAGTTCTTTTTGTGAAAAAATATATTTCAAACTCTTGTGATCAGTATAAATCTCACATTTTTCACCATAGAGGTCGTGCCTCAATATCTTCAAAGAAAAGATCACAGCTGCTAACTCACGATCATGAGTAGGATAGTTTTGTTCATGAATTTTCAACTGTCATGATGCATAGGCAATAACTCTATCATTCTGCATAAGGACACAACCATGTCCTTTCTTTGATGCATCACTATAAATAACGAACCCATCATTCCCCGATGGTAGAGTCAATATATGATTATTGACTAATCTTCTCTTCAGTTCTTCGGAACATTCTTCACACTCTTTTTTCCAAACAAACTTAACCCCTTTACGTGTGAGCTTCGTTAATGGGTTAGCCAATCGGGCAAAATTCTGGACGAAATGTCGATAATAACCTGCCAAACCAATAAAACTACTTACCTCAGTTATACTCGTAGGTGCTGGACATTCTTGGATTGCCTTGGTCTTAGAAGGATCAATAGAGATTCCATCTTTAGAGACAATATGGCCAAGAAACTAAATCTCCTGAAGCGATAATTCACACTTGCTAAACATCCCATATACTTCATGCCTCCTCAGAGTCTTCAAGATAATGCGCAAGTGATTTTCATGATCTTCGTTTCTTTTAGAGTATACTATGATATCATCAACAAATACCACCACAAATTCATCGAGATACTCCTTGAAAACTCTATTCATCAGATCCATGAATACAGAGGGTACATTAGTCAATCCAAACGGCATTACAGTAAACTCGTAATGCCCGTACCTAGTTCAAAATACTGTCTTCGGAATGTCTTCCTTCTTCACACACAACTGATGGTATCCAGATCGAAGGTAAATCTTTGAAAAGTATTGAGCTCCATGCAGTTGGTCAAATAAATCATCAATGCATGGTAGGGGATACTTGTTCTTTATCGTTATAGCATTGATCTCCCTGTAGTCGATACATAACCGCATAGATCCATCTTTCTTTTTAACAAAAAGAACAGGGGCTCCCCATGGAGAAACACTAGGGCGAATAAATCCCTTATTACTCAATTCCTCTAGTTGTTTCATTAGTTCGACTAATTCTATAGTGGCCATTCTATAAAGGGTCTTCGATATATGCCTTGATCCAGGAATCAAATCAATGGAAAACTCAACTTCTCATTCTAGAGGATGTCCTGGTAAATCTTCCGGAAATACATCTACAAATTCTTTCACAACAGGTACATCCTCTATTTGAACATTCCTTTCCTCACCAACAGTTATTTCATTCTCTTCCTCCCCAATAATTTAATTTAGTTGATCTATTGAGGGTGGATCTAAATAAGAATTAGGTGGTGATGATTTTTCTCTGAAGATAAGGTGTTCCTTATCATTATCATCAAGAATCGTAACCTCTTTCTTCTTACAATAAATCTTCGCATCATAGTCCGAAAGCCAGTCCATACCGAGGATTATATCAAACTCAATCATAGGTATGACGATGACATCAGCAGATAAAGAACATTTACGTGCCCTAATGGGGACTGATTCAAAAAACATTGTTACAATGATACTTACCTTAGTAGTTTTAACTGACCACTCCCTTATTAAATCAAATTGGAAATATCTAATTTTCTTAGCAAACTGGGAAGATATGAAATAATGCGATGATCCAGAATCAAATAATGCATTTCCTAAACTTGAGGAAACCATTAAATTTCCTGCCACCACGTCTTTTGGAGCTTCTACCTCAGCAGTAGTGATATCATAAGCCTGGCCTTGATCCCTTGTCCTTTTCTGAGGTATGTTCTCCTGACGCTTAGGACATTCATTTTCATAATGCCCCATCTCCCTGTAATTGTAGCACTAAACGTTGGTAGCTTCCTTCTTCCCCTTGCAATCACGAGCTTGGTGGCCTTTTTCACCACACTTGTAACAGACTCCCATTCCCTTCAAACAAGTACCAGGATGTTTCTTCCCGCATTTACCATAAGATGGATATTCAACCTTTCCCTTCTTCCCCTTATTTCCATTCCCAGATTGATCAGAAGGTATCTTCTTCTCTTGCTTTTCTTTAAAGACATAAGACATAGAGAATTCCTTTTCGGTCTTGATAGCACATGAGACAATGTCTTCGTATGACGAAAAGAATTATGAGGCTAATGCTCGACGAAGAAATGGTTTTAACCCTTCAAATAAATGACCAATCTTACTTCTTGGGTTACGTATATAATCTCCAGCATACCTTGGTAACCTTGTAAAGTTAGCCTCATACTTTGGGACATTCTCATCCTCCTTTTGTCTCAGACTCAGAAATTGCCTTTCCATATCTGCTCAATGGTCGTGAGGAAAGTATTTTTATAAAAACAGATCTTTGAACTCCCTCCATTCCATATTTGAGACTTCATCATCTTCCTTCATGTTTTGAATCAATGACCACCATTGATCAGCATCTCCAGTGAGGCGGTAAACTGCCATGATAACTTTTTCCCTTTCACTGCTCCCCAAAGCCTGAAATATTTTCTCTAGGGAATTTATCCATTTCTCAGCTACTAAGGGATTTGTTCTCTCATTGAACATTGGTGGTTGTTTCCTCATGAATCGATCTATCATTGATCCTCCACGTTGTGGATCAGGGTGCTCCATACGGGTAAGGTTATTATTCATAACCTGAGTAAGTTGTCCCAGTATGGTGATAAGCTGGTCGGCACCAGTTGCATCACCATCCCCACTATAATTATCTTGAGAAGGAGGGAAATCCATACATGGAGTGTGTTCATTGATACGGTTTCCATTTCTTCCACTAGGATCCATTTCTAAACAATGGCATAAACTAGATTAGTTTATGAATAAAAATTCATAATCTCATACTTATAAAACACTTAACATAAATTGAACTATTTATGGATACAATCCATAATCATAAAAATGGTTTCTTTGAGGAATTATATACTCATAAGCCCTTCATAATTATTTGTAAAAAAATGAGAGTTATCCTAAGCATATCCCCCGGGAGTTTCATAACCAAGAGTGCAGCAAGGTCCATTGTCGTGCACCAATTCCCGTTCGAGTCTAGCTCAAAGCGGTGTTTTCGGGTTTTACCACTAGGTACATCTGTGCCAGAGCCGCCTCTACCTCCTCGTATCCAGACATAGATGTATTGCTTGGAAAACTCACAAAATCTCTACAATACCAAAATTATAGGAAGTTCTTCTATACTAATCCTCAAAGTTCATCTTAGGTCTACGTGCTCTAATCAGATTTTATCTAAATCTAGCTTCCAAGGTTTGTACTAAACTTCCTCTGATACCAATTGTAACGCCCCGACCCTAGTTACCCAGAGTCGGTGCATTATTACATAACATTGGCATGATCACAAGAAAGATCAAATCTCGAAAGACCGATTGGTTTAGTATCCTTGGAATCACTAGATATATTCATAAGTCTTACATTACATCATAAAATAAAAAACTACTACAACAACATAATGTCTCCATAATCCACACTCATATCCCCTCATAATATCCCTGCAGGTCATTCATAATTTACTTCTTCACTTCCTGGGATAAATAAAACATAGAAAAGGGGTGATCTCAAATGCCCAGTAAGGATAACAATATAGCGGAAACTTTCATAAATAAGAATAAAAATTTAAGGAAATGTATAACTAAAACAAAAGCCTTTCAAACTTGAACTTTCAACATGGTATGGAATAAATAAAATGAAATAATTCCATTTACTTATTCACACAGATATTCTACTAATCGAATAATCACATGCAAAATCAATAACCATTTTCATAATGTTGGAATGCATAATTCCAAACTATCGTAACCACATAGCCAAGGCCTCGTGCCAAGACTACAAATAATATTTTGTCAAGGCCTTGTGCCAAGACACTAGTTTGTCTCATGAGACCTACCGATGCATTGAGGAGCTATAGCGGGCTCCACCCGTCACATATTAAGTCCAATGCATTCCCATATGAAAAGGTTTAAACATAACATAAACATTCATATTAAAACTAGCATAAGAAATGTCAATAATCTCACCATAAACTATGAATGGTATAAAAATAGCACATCCACAGTCCAACATATCACAAAACCTTCAATAAAATATAGAAGTTTTGTATCATAATAAATCAACTTCAAATAAGCGTAAAATCCATCAAAGGATGTTGACATAGAAGAAATAAAAACACTTTTTAGAGAAATATCTCTTTTTATTTTTGAAATCATATAAGAGCCATATAAAATAAAACATATTCTTGAAAATATTCTTATAAGATTGTAAGTAAAGCTTTGAAGATTTTATAACGGTGGAAATTAACCGCACCCGCCGTATAAGTTTAAAAAAACATTCTTACCTTAATTCTGTCGAAAAGGTTAAAAAGGACCTTGTTTTGAAAACGACGGAAATATTCCTCTTATAAAAAGTCAAAAAAGGGTATAAATGACTTTAACCCATATTCTTGTAAATAATAAAAATGTTTTGAAATACATTTTGAAGAGACGTGGATGTGGATGATAAAGAGATCCCAGTAGATTATTACGTATAAACAACTTCGGATAATGAAGAGATTGTGAAATAACCCTTACCTTGTACTTTTCATTGGTTGGGGTAGGCTATCCTCCTATATAATGGTGAAATAATTGTTATTAAATTATAAAATAATCATATACATTAATATGATATCATATATGATCTTTTAATATTGATTTGATAATAATATCTTAGTAGTATCGTAGTTTCTGGTGTTAACTTACTTGTTTTCTTTTATATATTTTGCTACGTAAGACATTTTTGTAAAGGATAGGTTGTATATTATTCATATCCAGAATGATATAAAGTCCTTAAAAATCATTTTTTAAATCATCAAATTATAATTATACATGAATGGATACGATGGAGAATGAATCTCATCGCGTTCGTGGACACGGTAGTCCGTACGTACGCACGAGCGACAATATCATTATTTTGATATTAAAATAATATATAAATGGATGGTATATCATATATAAAGAATAATTTACATGTTATATTTATTATTTACATGAGTTACACATCATTATTATACCCATCCAAATAATATATTATTGAATAACAATTACACCACGACGTGGAGACGGTAAGCTGTACGTGCGCACGTATGATGACATGTTATTCAAAGGGTGGATAGAATACTGAATACGGTTGTACCATATTTATAATAACATCACAGTATATATATGATACTGGAGTTATTATTTTATAATGGTAAAAACAAAGGAAGAAGATGTGGAAGAAGAAAGGAACTTGAAAAAGGGTGGTGAAATCATTACCTCTTCTTCGGTTTCTTCCTTTTGATTTGATCAAAAGTGATCATTAGGTTGGCTTTATGATCAAAATAAGGCCTCTAGGTTGTAGTGAGGGATGTTGGAAGAGTATTTGGGCAGAGTTTGGCCGAACAAAAAGGCTTTTAGGGTGTGATGAAATGAGAAGGAGGTGTGCCCTTTTATAAGAGGGGTGAGGGGCACCTTTGGAAAAGTTAGAGATATTAGTTTTAATAAATTCATATTCGGTTTCCAATGGCTCCAAAGTTGATTATTCAAAATTTAATGTGGGTATGGGTCGAAAAAAACTCAACCAATAGAATTTAGACAGGTTTGGGTACTTATATTAACCTTATATTTAAGTATTAACGCTAAGTGAATTAGTTTCACTTTTACAATGTCTCTTTGTATTTTCATATAATATGGTTAATAAACTTATTATATACATCCAAGAGACCCCCAAGTGGTACATTAATGATGAAACTATCATTATATAAGTCTCTTGGCCGATCCTTAGATTTTTAGGAATTTAATATCAATTAATAATATAATATTTGATTTAAGAACTCTTTTATGTCAATTTTGGCACTATTCAATAGTTGATTTTTTTGAAACTCATAACAGATTGATTTATTCAAACAAAGTCAATTAAATCAATACTAATATATCATATTATCCTAGAAAATTAGTTTAATTAATTAAATGTTTCATATTATATTTATTTGTGTATTTATAATATCAATTAGTTTAATTTTTCACTATTATAGTAATTACTACATCATCATTGTGTCATAAATAAATTAAATTATTTAATGTCTAAAAATTATAAATAAAATATAATTATGTAGGAAATATTTTTATCATTATAATTAATATTTATAATCTAAAATCCGACATATATAACTCTATGTAATAATTGTTTTTCTAAAAGATATATGCTTCTGTCATTTTTGTATTCATTTTAACTTAATTAAAAAAAAGGTGTCCCTATCACCTACAAGTGGCACCATGGGGTCCCAAAATCGACCCAAATATGCCTATGGTCGAACATGTATCAACCAATAAGGCTAGGACACGTTTTAGGTTAATTTAGTATTATTATAATATTATTTTTTAACCCTTATTTACTGGATTTACCTTTAACCATGGTAAATAAAATATTTACCGCAGTAATTATTCAGAATGACTAAAAATAAAAGTTACCTATTTACACAATTTGAACATCCTGATTCCAAATATGGAATCCATTTTTATAAATTCAAAACACAGAAGTGGCAGAAATTAATTTAAAATTAATTCCTGCTGTCAAAACAAAAAGCGTGTTTTTAAGAGATAATAACTATCAAAAGATTGACACTTGTTTATGTTCGGTTTAATTGTAAAATTATGTCCAATGACCAAAATTATATTAAATGGTAAAAATATATTCTAAATATAATTTAAAACCACTAAAATTCATAATTTATCACTATTAATTATTTTGATTAAAAAAGTTGTTTTTAATTAAAATTTAGTAATTTTCACTATTCATCAAAATATGAAAGTTATCCGAAAAGTTCCAAAATTTTACCTTAGGCTAAATTCGATATTACGAATCCAAAAATGAAGTCCATTTTGAAATATAAAATATATATAATTTCAAAAGGTAAGTATTACTATTCATAACGGCTAGTTTGATTGGTTATAGTGTGTTAGAACTCGGTGTTGCGTACAACACACGCTATCACATTATTCAAAGAGAAGCGTACCGTAGAAGCTTGTGGTGTTACATCATTCTAGTCCTGTATCACTGAACCAGATAATCATTCCATTCCAGCCATATCTATCTCATGAAATATGAATCTTTACCCAATGCATTGGAGGGAGATATAGGTCCCACCCATCTCATAATGAAACCATTCTATAGTGTGCCACAAAATCATAAATCATACATCATTGAATAACCCATGCAATAAAAATTTTATTCTTAAACATCATGTCGTCAAAACATAATCCATATATGATAAAAGGAATTCATAAAAATATTTACATCATAGCATAATCAAATAAATGTAATAATAGGTATATAAATAAAACAATATATTATCTTATATGGGAAATAATTTTGATAAAACACATGAACTCTATTCTTGTGGAAAATATCCTTTCTACTTCTTAAACATTTTTCCCTTCAGAACATGTCATAAAAAATTAAAATAAAAGATGTTAATTGAAAATAATATTCAAAATCGGTAAAGGGTGCATAATGGAAATAATCCATTAATGCCGTATAAGATAAAAAAATATTCTTCTCATACATTGGCAGGAAAATCCAAAAAGTATGTCGTACTGAAAACGATAAAATATTCCTTTCATATATTTTAATAAAAATTCACAAAAAGGAAAAAGTTTATTTAAAAAAATGTAGGAGGATATAAATAATATTAAATATTGTGGAAACATGTAGGTGGATGATAAATATTCCCCATTAAATTCGGATGTATTAAAAATCTAAGATAAAAAAGAGATTGCGAGATTTTCTATCGACTTATGTCTGATATGATTTGTATATATCCAAACCTTCTATATAATGATTTAAATAACATCATTGACTTATTCTAGAATCATAACCATTGTTACAATATCATATGTATTCATATTATTATCTTCTTATTAGTAATATTTAATTTCTACATGTTATTCGTGTGTTAATTGCTTTATGTTCTTATGCATGTTTTGTAAAATAAATTTTTATTCCAATTTTAGGTTATAGCTAAATCATTTAAAAAATTGTAGTAGTATAATATATATCAGATTTATTCATTCAATTCATTTATATAAGCATGGTTTAATGGGGATCTTGTAGAACAAATCATAACGCATTGTGTAGACGATAAGTCGTACGTACGCACGAGCGACAATATCATTACCATAATTGTTGAAAGGTATCAGATGGATGATAGAATATCTCAGAATTAGTATTATGTTGTAATTATCATATATAGTTATTCTATACACCATTATACCCATCCAAGTAAGGTGGTGCTGGAAAATAGATTACACCACGGCGTGGAGACTATATATTGTACTACGCACGCGCGGTGATTCAGTTTTCTGTAGGATGGATAGAAGATCAATTAGGGATGTTTAATATTTATAATAAAATATTATTATATTATTTATACAGATGTTATTAATTTATCATGAAATAAATAAATAAGAAGAAGTCGAAGAAGAAATAAATTTTAATGGATCTGTAAAGGTTATTACCTCTTCTTCGACGCACCTCTTCTAAGCCTCCTATTAGGGTAATAAATATGGTATTTGAAGAAGACCAACACATATATTATGTTTCTAGGGAAGTGTAGAAGAGAAATTGGAAGTGTATGGCCAAGATTTAAAGTTCAAAATGGTGTGAGGGTGAGAGGGAGGAGGATTCTTTTTTATAAGGGAAGTGAGGGGCACCTTTTTAAATATAAGAAATATTAATTTATAATAAATTTGAACCCCACATAAAAACCTACAAAAGTGACTCACATCAAAGATGAGATGCTATATGGTTTTAAACTCATCATTCAATATAATTTAGAGATATGGGGAATTTATTTTAATCCTTATCAAATTGATTTATCCTTTTTTAATCTATTTAATTTTATTTGCTGTATTAATATTCTAAATCTTAAATTGTTACTAATAATTACATATATGTTTTTAATATTCCATAATTGGATAATTTATGAAATTTTATACCATATAAATTTCAATATATAAATCTTAAATATTTTTGTGATTTTTAAACAATTTTATTATATGTTACTTTTTTAAAATAACAAGTTTCAATTTTGACACTATTAATTTATTTGAATTTAAATAAAATACACATAGAAGAAATATTAGAAATAAAATATTTAATAGACTCCTAACATGTCATGATCATCTAAAAATTCGTGGATAACATTAAATAGTTCTTATAATATTTATTTAATTATTTTTAAAACCATTTATTTGATATTTGAATCAATAAAATAATTTAAACATCATTATTGTGTAGTCATTGATGATAATTTTTTAGTCCCTAAAAATTATAAATTAATTCTCATGATGTAGGTAATTTTATTATATTTCAGGAGACTATTCATTTTTGATGTTTTTTGAAGTGTATCACAAAATTAAAATTATTACACTTATATGATATAAGAGAGTAGAATGTTGTCACTTTCATTGATTTTAATTATAATTATATCATTTTCATGGTAAATTGTCCATGAAATGAATCTATTAGGACATTTAGGTGATATGGGTCGACTTGTATCCATCAAATAGAAATTTTGAAGGTGGTAGGGTAATTTTATAATCTTATTTTTTACCCTTAATTTCCTGATTTACATTTTACTATGGTAATTAAAAATTACAGTAGTTACTATTCATAATGTCAAAAAAATAAAAGCTACCTATTATCATAATTTGGAACCAATGAATACAAATATGTAATTCATTTTTCAAAATTCAAAACACAGAAGTTTCAGTAATTAAATTAAAACTAATCCCGTTGTTAAGGAAACACAATTTAAAAGTTAAAACATTGTCAAAGATCGAAATGTTTTTACCTATGAATTCAATGTAAAATTAATGGAAATGATATCAATTATATTAAATGGTACAAATATATTCTATTTATACTTTATAACCACTAAATTTTATCATCTTACCATATAAATTATCTTAATAAAAATAATTGTTTTTAAGAAAAATTATCATATTTTTACTATTCATCAAAAAATTAAAGTCATCAGAAAAGTATAAAAAATTTATCCAATGTAAATTTTTATATCCTGATTCAAAATAATAATTTTATTTTGTAAAATTTAACTTATAAAAATGTGAAAAATTATATTAAAAATCGGTGCGCCATCAAATGGCTGTAAAACTACATTTTTTGAAAAATACTTCATTTATCAGATACGTTGATTTTGTTTTCGTATCTCATTATAGAAAATGTGTAAGATGAATTATAATGAAATAAAATTCAAAATTCAGTTAATATTATTCATAACCACAAGTTCATAAAATTATAATAATATATCATTGTTTAGTGAAACTCGGTATTGCGTACAATGCAACCTATCAAGGAAGGTTGCTCTTGTGTGTAACGTAGGACAAGCTAGTGCTATGTGTATTGAATAATTCTTCTGGTGTTACTTGTAACATAAGAAATTAAAAAAATTACTTCTCATAAAATATTAGGGTGTCTAATATTTCATGTCACCAATGAAAAATTATTCATATGAATGTTGATTCAAGAATAGTTGATCTAATGAACATAATACTCAACAATACGATGTGTAAGTTTCAACCAAAAGATAGTAATGTCTTAAATTATGATTTTAGAGGGTATAATACCCATTCATATGAAAATTGGGAAACATTTAAATTCAATGAAATTATTAATTATGTGATTACTGAATTACACCATGGAGGAACTAAATTTTGAAAATTTTAATTCTTCGTTGAACTATTACCCCTAAGGGCCATGAATCAGAGGGTAGTATCCTTATTTGGGATGTTGTTTATATTGTTTAATAAGGTACTCCCTATGTTATCGAATATTCTAGTGTCATTCTAACATGCTCTGATGTTGAAAGATGGCCTTTTATTTACATATGATACCATTGATGCATGTTACAATAACAATATGTTGTTCATAAAAGATAAATTGAAATAAAAATCTCGTACTATTTTCTATTCATCCATGTAGATGTCAAATAATATTAATAAATGTAGTCATATTCATTTAGAAAATTTATTAGATCATGGGAAATATATAGATTCTAAGTAGATACGTTATTTCTAATTGAAACCAAGATTGAATGAATTTTCATGTCTCCTAAAATTAATAATTATATTACTTTCCATTTATAGTGAAACAGAGATGAAGATAAATTAACACAGTCGTTATATTATTTAACATGGGATTTTTTTTATCAAAGGCACCAAATTTTTTCCCAAGATGACTATAATGTTCAACTTGCTTCAAAAGTAGATGGTTTTAACCCATTTAGGTACAGGGTAGGTGCAACACATAATACATGGCCAGTGGTGTTGGTTTCATACAACCTTCTTCCATGAGTTTGTATGAGAAATCCATTTTTGATACATTCGACTCTAATTGATGGACTGAGAGGACCTCGTGATAAAATGATTATTTATATGAAGCCATTGATTGATGAGATATAGTAATTTGGGAAGAAGGAGTAATGACTTTTGACTATGTAGGTAATTAAATGCTAGACACTTGGACACTTTTTTGGGGTCAATTAATGACCTCCTGGCATATTAAAACTTATTAGGTGGGAGTAAAAAGGATAATTATTCTTCCCTTGTTGTAATAAAACAATGAAATCTATATTGATTATGAACTATAGAAAGTGGGAATATCTTTTTCATAGATGCTTCGTTCCTCCATTTCATATTTTCAGAAAATAATGTGTGTCATCTGAATGGAATTGATAACATAGACCATCAACAAGTATATTGTCTAGGATTCAAATTCATGCAAAACGTGATCAAGATAACATTCATACAATGTATGATTATAGAGATTTATTGACTCATGCATCACATTTTATTACTATTTCAAATAGATATTTTGGTCATAATTAGAAGTAAATGATAATTTTCATCAAACTTCCTTATTAGAAATATAAAATTTTAAGACATAATGTGGATGCGATGCACATTGAAAAAAATGTATGTGATTATATATAGTGAATCATTTAAGGTGTTAAGTTGAAATTAATGGAAATTTCCAATGATAAACATGATTTTCATGAAATAGGATTGAGAAAACTATTATTTTTACAATTGGGTAATGATCATCAGGAGTAGCTGTCAGATGCATAGTAAACAATTATTACAAAACAAAAAAAAACATTTCAATCAATTTTCATGAATGTCAAGGTTCCTTATAGTTATTTCTCAAATTTTTCCAAGCATCTCAATATGATCAGCCTAACATTTTAGAGGATTAAAATCCTTGATAAACATATTCTCCATCAATATTTAATCCAAATTATAATTTTTTGTATGCTTACCTACTAAGTTTTTTGATCCATTGATTGATGCTTCTAATTTTTTTAGATAACATTTTTTGGGGAATCTTTACATGAGTGATTTGAAAAAGTAGAAAGATAAGACTATTATTTCATTATGTCAAATATAGAAACTATATCCACCATCGTCTTTTGATTTCTCGGTCCACATGACATTATAGTTCACTAGTTAATTCATTTTTGGTGGTCTTGTGGAATTCCGGTTGATGTCTCCAATACTGTGATACATAAATACAATACAACAGTTTGTTCATAACAATGTGAGTATGAATTATTCAATTTCCAAGTGATATTTGATGTAGGAGTTCACAAATTTTTATGCTTCATATATTTATGTAGATGAAAAAAATATAGATAAACTCAACCATAATGAAAATTGTCCAATTAGATAATGGATATCATTTGATATGCACAATGACGATTGGGTTCAAGATCACATATATGTTTTGTTCAACAATCCACCTCTTATACCCTTAATATATTAAGATTCATAATTTAACTATTATCTATTATGTTTCTATATTTATTTAATTAATTAACATTTACAATGTTGTGATTTAGTATTGATATCACTGAGTTAAAATGTGAAAGGCCCCATGTAATTGTCCATTAAATCCAAAAATATCATTTCAACACATTTTGTGAGTGGATCAAGACTCATGTACATATAAAGAATTGATTTAATATTTTTATAGGGAAAATTATATTTATTTTCATTGTTCTTTATACATTGAATTATGTGAAATTTACAAATTCACAAGATAAATTATTCAAGTACTCATACTATGAGTAATGAACTCATGCAACTAGTTGAGGACCCATTTATTATAGATCACCATTACATGTAATAGGATTCTAACAGATTTTGAATCTGTATTTGTGGTGTTGATGTGAGTTAAGACATACATAAAACTAGTGTTTGTTGTTCATATTTTGATTCAAGTTATAATTATGTATTGCAGAGATATATTATTCATTTTATTTATGTTTTTTGGCTTAAAACACATGTTGTTATGTTTTGATTGGTTCAATCTGGTTCATAGAATGAAATTTGATCACTTCCAATTTAAATGAGTAAATATAAACAATATGATATACAATTATGACAAAGTAAGCAATGATCCCTTCATATTGAAATCACAGACAGAGAAAGATTACTTTATCATTATTTATTCTAATTGGAATGTTATGGTGAAAATTTTTAGAAGATGGGGTTTTCTGATTGACTTCGGGGAACCGAGTGTTTTCAACTTTACTGATCAAACACCTGACCAAATAAATATTTCAATATTTAAAGAAGATATATAATGGTCTAGTGAGACAATTGAAGGAGACACGATAAACATTCATGATCATTGAATGATTATATTTTTTCCCATTTATAGTTTAAAAAACTGTTTATTAATTATATGACTAAAAATTGATTGATTTAGCTTGATATTTTTTGATTATTTTAGGTATCTCATAGGTCATCATAGTGGTTTACCTTATGTTGTCGGTATGTATTTTTTAATTTTTTTAAAATAAATTTATTGAATTTTTTTGTATTTATATTACACTAATTATATATAATTTTAAATTTAAGAATTCATTTATCAGCAATTGTAATATAAATTTATGTTTATCAGGATCCAATGTGTCTTCTAGAAAAAATAGGGGTCCTAGTAGAGGAATTGATCCTAGAACTCTTTATCCTGATTAGATGTGTTATTATATGAAACCATTCATCTAATTGGAGTATGTATTAGTGCATTGATTTTTAAGTTTCATCATTTGATTCAATACCCACATACATCTCATTTTAAGAGTAATTATTGGACTTCATTTACCCCGAAATAGATTGGAAGATTATAGATGTTGGTTTAGGTCAATTAAATGTTTAATTTTCCATGTCATTGTTTTTTATTATCGTGGATAATAACTCTATTTTTTATAGTATAATTTAAAATCTGATCTCGATTAGTTGTAGGCAGTGTGTATCTCAATATTCCAAATATTGTGGATGGTTTAAAATGGAATGGTGAAGTGAGAGATTATTAGATTTCATTTGCAGGTGTTCCAGATATTCTACATTGAGTCCCTTTCGGTGTTCTACTCGGGAAGTGGTAGTATTTGGTTTCATTTTATTCGATTGAGGTGACGATGGTAAATTTTATTAATTTTAATCTATAAATAATTTTTTTTTCATATTTCTATTCACATAATATATTGAATGTAGACTTATTTTTTTCATCATTTATGTAATCATGCAATGTAGGGGTTGTCTTCTAGCCTTGGTACTCGACATGTGTGAAAACTCAAACATGAAGTTAAAATTCAATATTAATTCATATATTAAAAATATTATAGTATAACATGGATATAAATATTTACTTGGTGGAACCCATTGTTATAGTTACATCACCGAGGTGATCTGACTGATCAGATATTGATATGGGTGAGTATTCATCAAGCTGGTGATCCAGATGTTGTGGGTTCTATAGTATGAAAATTATTTTGTAATGAATGTGATTTTATTTCTTTAAAAAAATTCAATTTTTTAATTTATTCATTTTGTATATGCTACAGTCATAGTTTGAAACTGAGTTAGCAGAGCTGGTAGAGGATCACAATCATCATATTGTGTACAGAGATGTGATATTTCGGTATGTTCTGGGGTGTGATGGGATTATTTATTCATTAAAATATTGAAATAGTGTCCCATGATGTGAAATTGTCAGAGTAGAGGCAATGGGATCATGTATAGATGCTTGGAGGAATACACAGACTATGAAATATGTTTCCATACAATATATTTAGTGCAGTACTATTGAGTGGATCAAATTGTTATGTTTAGAGTATTAATAGAGACAATAACATATGTTACCACATATCAATGAAGTGACAATGCAACATCCTCTTAATGGTACACAACTGGTTCCAAATGTAAAAAACCCATACTCATATTGAAATCTATTGATATTATTTAGATACAAATAATTTATATATATTACAGGGTCTGAATATAGCAGTTGTACATCATTGTGATTTAGTTGGTGATCTAGATGAGGATGAACTTCATGCATGGGGTAATTTACCTAACCAAACCATTATATCTATTTACACTACTATTATTATTATTTTAATTCTTGTGAATTAAATCAATATTTTAATGATCACATGTTTTTTAAAAATGATACATTACATAACACATACATTTATTAATATTTATCAATCATTGTGTTTTATTTGGATGTTTCTCAATTTTATTCTCATGTGACTGTATATAAAGGTCATATAGTCAGTTAAGTAACAATGAAAATTTACTCATATTGTATGTTATGTAATTTTAAATTTATTTCATATGTTTTTCCCAATAATTGTCTGATTTTTTTTAATGAGGTGAATTTTCTAAATGTTAAAACTCTTAGTTACTAAATGGAATGTCATAAGGTAAATAAATTGGATATGATGGACACACCATCCCAACTATTCAATGAGATTATAAACTATTAGTTATTCCACAAATAAATATTTAATAAAGGGTTGAGATATATCCTTGTAGATCAATATTTCCAAATGATAATTTTAATTTAATAGCAAAAAAAGTTCATTATTAGATTTTTTGTTCAATATATATAAAATAGAGTGAGGAAACTTTTAATAATTATTAATCAATAAATTCTAGGATATAACTAGTAGTAGAGTTGTGCTGATGAATCAACCACTATGATAAAATGAAGATTATATTTTGTTAAATCTATAGACATATATAGAAATTAGTTCATTCTAATTGGAATTATAAAACTTAATGCAAAAATGTTGGAAGATTGAGGTTATGTATGTTTCAACACAAAATATGGGGGTGTTCTTTAGGAAATCATAAATTGAATCCAGTGTCTATTGAACAATAGTTGATCATTTGAAATCATAAAGTATCAGTTTCAGAACCTAAAAATATTTTCTAAACAATGTGTAAATTTTCGACAATGAATATGAAATAGTGGATTTCAATTTTATTATCAGTGATCCAGGTGTATAAGATTGGTCTTAGTGATGTTCAGACTATTTTGGATGCTTTCTAATAATTTTATTCCATATTTTCTAGTGGAAGAAATTATATGGTAAAATGATTTACTATTTGAAGGATCATAATTAATCTATTTTCACATAAAGGGAATGCACTATCCATGAAACCCCATATGGAATCAGTATTTTATGAAACAAAAGAAGAAATGTGTTACACTTTTTTATCTTACAAGAATGTTTTTATAATATGTTATCAATGGAATCTTAGTGTGGAAATCTATCTATAAAGTCTTAAATATGGTATATCATGCAGAGATAAGGAAGTTTCAAACTAATTAAAGTTGTTATCATGGGAATATAATGATAGATTCAGATTATATTTTCTAGAATCTATGTTTTTTATATTGAAATATGAGTAAACAGAATGTGTCCACAAAACCCATTGGATCTACCCACATAAAAACATTTTAAGCTATTAATATTTATGTTGCTGAAGAAAATGATTTTGATCCTCTCAAACTTGATCCTATATTGATTGAGGATTACTAGGATAGTATGTAGTCTCCCCTGGGGAAATCTATACCATGTAATTTCTCACATTCGACAAATACTATTTCTCAGGATATAATTTATGAATTACAATATTAAGCATTTAATACCTGTAGATAATGGAAAATGGAATTCTTATTCGAGTTACCACTCTATATTTTACCTTTAATCCTACTGTAAAACCATATACAACTGAGGAAAAATAATACATGGTTCCACAAGCCATTCGGGGCCATAATGCATTGTTTATAGGATTAAATCCCTTAAAAATCATGTGGGGGTAAAACCCAACCAACCAAATGACTTTTAAATTCCTTGAAATTAAGATATAACTGTTATAGAGAATATTTTAAAATGGTCGAGCTGATGGAATGTCAATAAAAAAGTGTTTTTTCCTGTGATTATAGAAAATGAAAATTGAGTATCATAGACCACCAAAACGAGCATTTAATGATATGATCCAATGAAAAAGACATTAGAAAGAAATGAAATAATAGGAAAATCCTATTATTATAATTAGTAATGTGTATTAGGAGATGACTGGTCAATAATACATTTTGTCTGCATAGAATGAATAAATGCGCGGTTTTTCAAAATTTGATTCCCTTTAAATGGGTCTGTCTCGGGGTAAAAATCATATTAAAAATAGCCAAATACAATGAAATAAGATGACAACAACCATGGAGTCAATTGTTTATTGATTAGACACACAGAATGTCAAACCACAGTAGAGATTTTCTGATAGTTCTAAAAACACACTTTTAGTGTCCTAAAACTCTAAAACATGTGTTTAACAGTCAGATGCATAGAAAAAGAAGCATTAGATGATATGTAATAACATGATAATTTTTATATTTTTAGTAATGATGTGTGAGATTAGATGAAATGTCAAACGAATATGTGTTCAACCCAGAATGATCGAATATGCAATTTTTAAATGATTGATGAAATATAAAATTACACATGGTGGAAAAACAAATCGAATGACCTCTAAATGCCGGGAAATTAGATGAAATAAATTTTTGAGTTAATTATGAAATTTTTAGGTAGACAGTATGGAAATAACATGTTTCATTAGTCTGACATGATGAATAATTCACTAATGGTGTCATAAAACACCCACATATTTGTTTAGCGGTCTGATATTTAGAAAATGACACCTGAATGAATTTAAATCATAGTAGAACCATATTACTATGATTAATGACATGTAAAGAGAGACAACACATCAATAAGATATGTGGTATTTTTTGAATGACTGAATATGTTGTTTTTAAAGATTAGAAATCTCTTAAAAGGTGTGCTCGGGGGGACAAAACGTGCTGAATGACATCTAAATACCATGAAATTAAACAAAAATAATAGTGGATTAAATTGTGAAATGGTTGATCCTATATAATTTCAATCCACGATGGATTTCTCATGGGAGGACTGAAAACAAACCTTCAGTGTCAAAAAACACCAAAGCATGATTTCAATTATCAGATTCTCATTAAAACATTTGAATGATGTGAGATCATATTAAAATAGAATAATTATTTTTGGTGATGTGTGAGAGTAGACGACATGCCAGCAGGATGTGCAGTCATCTCGAAATGACCAAATATATATTTTTTAATGGTTTGACGCACATTAAAATCACATGGGGGTCATAACCAACCAAACAGCCTATGAATGTAGTTAAATCACATCAAAACAACCTTTTATTGAATTTTTAATTGGTTGAGTAGACAGTATGTCATTTGGTGGTGTGTATTGTCCTATATTATGGAAAACACGCTTTTTCTATCATAAATTACCAAAACATGCGTTTAAGGTCAAATTTATAGAAAAAGTACTATAAATGACTTGAAATCACAGAATAACCAAATTATTATTATTCTTGATGTGTAAAAGTTGAGGGGACATCAATCTGACATGTAGTAATCCCAGAACTACCGAATATGACTTTTTTATTGTTTAATGCCCTTAAAAAATGTGTTCCCTTGGGTCAAAACCATCCAAAGAACATATGAATGCCCTAGAATAAAATGAAAATGATTGTATATAGAATTTTGAAAAGGTCAACTACAAATAACATCAATTTTTTATTCCATTTTCCAAGGAGGACCAAAAAATCACTTTTAGTGTCATAAAACTGAAAAAGACAACTTTAACAGTATGGTCCATAGATAATGACCCCATAATGACATTAAATAATAGGGAAATAATCTGGTTTTTTCTTGTGATGTATAATTCATGATTAAACATCAATAAGATGTGAAATTAACACAGAACGACTAGATGTCTGGTTTCTAATGATTTAATTTCCATTAAAAAGGTGTGTCAGTCATTCAATATCACTCGAACGCCTTCCGTATTAAATGAAATCAGATGATAAAAATTGTGCAATTTTTTTTAAAATGATAAAGTAGATAGAAGTTTAGTTCAAGGTGGAATTTTCTTGAGAGGATCGAAAACACAAATTTAGTGTCTTAAAACACCAAAATGTGGGTTTAACAATTAGATGCATAGAAAAAAACCTTGAAATGACTTGAACATAAAGTAAAACAAACATAATATTACTCTTTATGTGTGCATATATATAACATATCAATTGTACATGTTGTCTACCAATAATGACTAAATATGAAGTCTTTAAAGTTTTTACGCCCTTAAAAATTACATAGGGGGTCAAAACCAATCAAATATCCTCTAAATGAGGTGAAATCAGCATAAAATAATGTAGAGTAAATTTTGAAATTTTCAAGTGAATAAAACATCAATCAGAGGTATTGCTTTCACTGGATAACCGAAAACAAATTTTTACTTCCATAAAACACCAAACCATACATTTAACAGTCTGATCTATAGATAATGACCTTGTATTGACTTGAAATCACAAAAAATCTCTTAATTTTATTCTTTACATGTAAGAGAAGGTTTCACATCAATCGTATGTGTGGTTTGTATGGAATGACTGGATTTTTTTAAAATATTTGGCATCCATTAAAAATTTGCTTCTATGGGAAAAAAACTCGATGAAAAACCATTGAATTCCCTAAAACTAGTTGAAAAAAATAGTGGAGTGTACTATAAAATGGTCTAGTAGACAAAATGTCAATGTGAGCTTGTTTCTTCCCAAAATGACTGAAAACAATCTTTTATCATCATAAAACACAAAAATTCACCTTTAATGTTAATATTTATATAAAATGACCTTAGAATCAATTGAAAAAATAATATACCCATATTATTATTAATATTGATGTGTAAGAGATGAAGAAATTACAATCAGACATGAAGCCTTCATGGAAAAACTGAATATACGGTATTAAAAGATTTTATACCTTTTAAAAAGGACAATCTAGTTTTCAAAACTAGATAAAATACCTAAGATTTTTATGAAATAAAATAAAGACAAATGTTAAGTTAATTGGGAAAATACCATGTAGACAGTACATCTTTCAAAGGACTCATATAATGGTGATGATAGAAAACACACTTTCAGTTTCAAAAAACACTAAAATATGTCTTTATGGGATATATCCATACAAAAAGACCACATAATGAAATAGAACATAATGGAAGATCTTATTATTATTCATGAAATTATTGAATATTTGAATTGTCTTTTGGAAACGCAGCCTTCTTGGAAAGACTGAATTTATAGTTTTTAATATTTGACATCCTTTAAAAAGGTTCCTCTAGAGGTCATTACATGTTTCAAAACATATAAATTCCAAGAAATAAAACAAAAACAAAACATTTCAGTGAATTTTGAATTATTTTAGTAGATGAAACCTAAATCCAGTATAGGTTTTCCCAAGAGGGATAAAAACACACATTAATTACATAAAACACCAAAACATGTGTTTAATAGTCAGATCCATAGAAAACAACCATATAATGACATGAAATCATTAGAAACCAGACCTATTTTTATTTTTTATGTGTTTGATTAGTGAAAACATCAATTAGATGTGAGGTCTACTCAGAATGATAGAATATTTGGTTTTAAATTTTTTAAAAAATGATTAGAAAATATGGATATATTTTCAAAATCAATAAACAAAAATCTATTGTACAATGATTTAGGTGAAATATTTTATTTCATTTAAATTATTGCGTTGGATATTTTTTCTCAAGTAATTATTTTATTAAATTTTTCATGAAGTTTTATTTAAAGATGTATGTGGAAGAAAACTCCAAATAGAGCCTGTTATAGGTTACCTCAACCTCATCTATATCATTTTCCAAATGGAGGATGCTATAGATAACAACTATGGGTGTAAAGAAACCACCCTTTGGTGGACGACATGTGGCCAATATAGTCCTTTAGTGATAACTTTTTGGAAGTCCCTAAAAATCTTTTTATACTAGTGATATATATAAAAATATAATTGAATATTTTTTTATTTAAGTATATTTATATTAATATATGTAGATAAATATAAATATTTATAAACATATTATTATAAATATTGGTGATTTGATGAAAATCTCATTTGATATGGTTCGAAAAGATATTATTGTAAAATATGAAAAAACTAGAAAAGGGGTATGAGTATATATATGTATATAGAATATGCATGTGTATGTATGTTTGAATGAATGCATGCAAGTATGAATTTATGTTTATTTATTTAGGTATATGTATCTTTATATATGTATATGTTAATGTATGTATGTATATATGTATATATGTTTGTATTTTTGTGTCTATATTTGTGTAATCATGTATGTGTAAGTGTATGCATGTGTTTGTGCATGTGTATATGAATCTATGTGTATGTATTTGTGTATCCATGTTTATGTGTATGTAAAAATATGTATGCATATAAATGTCTATGTTAGTATGTAGGTATTTATATGTAGGTGTATATATGTGTCTATGTATGGATGTGTATATATGTGTATGTGTGTGTATATGCATGTCGATCTATTTTTATGTATATGTTTCTACTTGTATGTGTGTTTTTATGAATGTGTATGCATATTATTTAGAAATTGGTAAACCCTAGAGCAACTTGAATCTTAATTTAGCCAATAATTCTGACTGTATGAGGTCTATCTGGTGCACCATCTCCATGTTTTCAAATAAATAGTTCCGTCGATATATCAATCCTCGATGATCTATCTGTCTCCTGATAAAGCTCATAGTGCTTGAGCATGTTGTATGCATTCAAGTTCTCATATTTCTTCTTATGTTTATCAGATATTGAAGACAAAATTAAAAAACATAAATCTATCCATAAATAGAATCATGTGCTATAGCCACGAGCATGGGTTCCATTTCTATAAACTTACACTACTGTAGATTCGACCATCAAAAAATTAGAGCTAAATGAACTAATAAAGGGGGTATTTATCGTCGCTGAAAAATTGATAATAATTGGGGCCCGTTATAAGTGATCATAATAAAACTAATAATATGGGTTCATTATCAGGGCTAGCAAAAAAACCACTCAAAAAGGGGGATTTTATCATTGCGAGTATAGAATCCTTAATAAAAGGGGAATTTTATCCATTCTTTTCATCTACTGATGGTAATGACATGTCTTAATTAGGACCTTTTTACTAGCTCTAATAAATATTATATTACATAAAACATTTCAATTTAATTACAAAAATAATTTATATGTAAATACATTTATATTGACACACATATATATATATAATATTTTTTCAAATATGATTTAGATAAGGCTAAATATAAATTTACACTTATTATATGGGATATTGACAAAAAATGTATATTGAAATAATTAATAAATAATATTAATAAATAAATTTACAATTATTACCAATTAATCGTTATTTAAGAACAATTGGATAACATAAAAATTGAATTAAATTAATGAAATATTTAAGATATTTTGAAAATATGAATTGAACATTAAATTACCAAAACATTTGATCCAAGTGACTGTTTTGGATCTACAACATATCAAATCCTATCGTGTAATGATATATATGCCATATTAATTTAATAACCCATCATTTTTATTTTTTTAAGTCAAAAAAGGAACATAAGGCCTCTAAAAATGAGTTTTTAGTTTGGATATCCAACTTTTTTTTAAATTTATATTATTTTATCTTCGTTTAAAAGATTATTTTTGTCCATTTTTAAAAGATACTTAATTTATTCCCAAGGAATATAGTCTTAAATATATTATAGTTTTTATATTTTATCAATTTTTATAATATATTTTTATTTATAATTATATATATGAATATTTTCATATATTTAATTATAATAAATCAATTCTATAATAACATATTTAAACATATTTAAAAAAAATTAATTCTTAAATCTACAAACCAAATGGAAATAAATATTTATCATTAATTTTATTGAAAGCAAAAAAAATCATATTATTTAGCTTATAAAAATTAATTAATATGTATTTATATACACCTATATAAGTAATATATATATACTGGAATGTGTTAATAAACAAACATATATTGGAATTCATATTATAATATATGTATATATATATACATAAATATTTTTATTTGTATGTGAGTAAGATAAATTTTTGTGTGTGTGTGAAAATATGTGATTAAGTATATGTGTATCAGTATTTTGTATATACATCATATAAAAAATTATTTAGATAGATATATCATTATCATTAAATCTTGTATAATAATGTATTTATAGTTAATATTTATAAATACATTAAAAAAATTTGTTTTTAAATACCCAATTAGACTAAAATATGTATAGATATATTTGTAAATATTTAAACATATAAATATATATGTCATGTATAAAATTTATGCCTAAATATAAAGACATTTTTAAAAAATCATTTTTAAATAATTATGTAAATCATATGAAATTAATTGTAGTCCATTATAGTTAAAAAATTATCAAACCATTTTTATTAATTATAAAAATATATGAATATATATATACACAAATGTATATAACTTGTTTATATATACATATGTACATGTAATAATAAACATATAAATATATATATAAATGAATATTAATATATGTTATATTTAAATAAGTATTACTGTGTAAATATATCACACAGTTATAAATCTATATGAATAAATAGAAGCGATGTAAAATATAAAACAAAAAATGACTGAAAAAGAGGTAAAGGGTATCGAAATGCATAGCGCGGGTCAAAGGATAAATTCCCAATGCGAGTAGTTATTTAAGGATTACATTATATTACTTAGGTAGGGTGTGTGGGGGTTTCCGAGGGCTAATTAGGGATTGGGGTGTGTGATGGTGGGTTGGAGAGTGGGAAGTGGTGAGAAAGGGTGTCATGAGTGTGGTTAAGGGGGGTTGTGGTTCTAAAAATTCCAACATTTAAATAAACACTAAAAAAGAAGTAATAAACAGTTTCTTATACAGTTCATTTTTATCACTGTTAAACCCATACTTTCTCAGAGCTAAAAAAGAACTCAAAAAGGAACACTTTGTTAATGTTATATTTACCACTCATATAGGGTGTCTTTATCAGTGATTTTTTCTAGAACTAATTAAGGTCTTCTTTTCACAATGCTCTATTAGTCATCCATTTCTTGGAGTTGATATGGCCTACTTATGAGTGCTTTTAAAGGTTGAATTTGTATTAGTGGTCATGAATACAAAATTTTGGCTACAGGTCGTTCGGTGTGGAACCTAGCCCACTATGGGCCTATAGCTATGGGAATGATGCTTATGTCTATAGCCTAGTCCATGCGAGTAACCTATAACCATGGGCATGGAGACTATGACTATATGTCCAATTATAAAATAGGGTTTCACTGAGTTTAGATCGTTAGTCTCCCACATATAAACTGTTATATACTACCACTAATCTAACATACTTATACATATATACATATATATATATAATCTAATTCAATTATTATTTTTAATTAAATTATATTTTTGACTAAACAATATAAATCTATAGCCATGGTCATAAAATATCGCGGTAATTTGGATCAGATGATGGGGTTATAACATTGGTTTATAAGAGCCCATTACTACAACCACCTATCCTGCGACCCTATAGCCATAAACCTAGACACACATTATTAAAGGCCTTCTTTTTTAATGGGCTCTAGTAGCCAATGAATACAAAAATATCTCCACGCCACCCTATAACCATGGGTACAAGAACCCATGGCTACATGCCTTCTATTACCATGTGCTTATTCCATAGTTTTCTGAAGCCCCATTCCTATTAACCTATTACAAATGTTGTGAGACACTCATGGCTATAAAGTGTTTCAAATTCCAGTTTGGTTTAAAAAAATTCCCCACATTAAGATGGTTATTTTATAGCCATTGGAAACCACTACTCTTGATTATATGTCACCTATATCCACACAAAAAATTATCTTGGATATAGGTGATATATATCCACAGTAAAACCAAATTATGTCTATAGGTCCATTTCTATAATTATTTCTTCTAGTAGTGAGTGTGTAATCCATATTATTAATGTAATTATTGAGATCTTATTCACTCAAAACCATAACAGGAAGATCAGAAAATTTAGATTATAGAATAGAAAAAATTCGTTATTATCATAATATAATGCACAATAACTTGTACCACACTTCTTAGTTAGTTCCACTTGGGAGGATTTATTTTTCCTCTATATATCATAGGGACATCAAGTTCAACATACATTCCACTTTTATACAACAAAATAAAATCAATATTTATTACCATATAATAGTTATCAATATATATGAGATGAAATAATTTTAATTAACTTATTAATATCTTGGAACATTATCTATTCTCAATACACTTCCCCATTTTACTTGGAATGTCATGTCATGAGAAAATTCTAGTGGAAATGATCTATATTTTCCTCCCCACAACAAATACATTATCATAAAAAGTTATTCTAAGGTATCAGGTTGATGATGATTCAAACTAACAACTCAAAAATCCTTGATCAATTTAGTTGAATCCAAAATATATAATTCTTTATTTTTATTTCCTTAACACATTCATCTAGGTTTCCACAAGTCCTAATTTGGTATTCAACTAATAAAGACTCAGATTGTAATTTTCTAATGCTAAAATATTCTTAAGGAAATTGGAATAAGATACTTGAATCGCATTTCAAATGACTGTATAGTTTATTAATAACGGTAAACAAGATACGTAAATGAAATACAAATTTACACTAAAAACATAAAATGGACCTTGTTTTTTCATTCATATATATATTATTCTTCCTAGTGTATACTTGAATATCAAGCATTGAACAATTCCTGGTATCATGGAGAAGATAAAACCAAACAAAGGGGTGATTTCTGATGCTTATAAAGGGTAATCGTATACTAGAAGAAATCATGAATAAATAAGAATAACCAATATAGAAAGAAAATTAACTGAAATTAATTCCATTTAATCAATTATCTAAATATAATATAGAAGAAATAAATGATGAACAAATAAATTAATATAATTAATCCTATAATCATGAAACATATCCATGGATATTCTACCATTTCTAATAATCGTATGGGAATCAATAAATGATATCATAATGATGTTATAAATATTTCTAAAAATCTAAAACATTTTTTCAAAACCTTTCACAAGACTTTTAAAATATGTTTCTAGAAACCTGTCTAATTTAGAAAATAGATTTCTCTCATGAGACCTGTCTACACATCAGGCGTTATATATAAACAAGAATGACATATCAAATAATAATTCTAATTAATTTTTCATATAAATGGTGTGAAACATAATCTACATAAAAATTATTGTTTAAAAACCAACAAATGAAATGTTAATACTAACCCCTATCAAATTAAAATAATCACATACCATCAAGAGTAATGTGGTGAATGTTAAAAAAATTACACATCCTCAAAAAAATCATCATAAACCATAAAAATAAAAAATTATAAAGTTATAAATATGAAATAACGTGATTGGAATATATATAATATAATTTTTTAGTGTTATTGATGAATATAAATACTTTAAAATTTTCATTATACACATTTTTATGAATATTTTCTTTTCACATTTAATGTTTTTTTTAAAAGATCAAAAAATATTTTGAAAATACCTTCATCTGAATATATAATTATAAATTATATATGATAATAATTAAAAGATTGAGTGTTCATGATGGATTAAAATTCGGTTCACTCTTTACATGATATAATAAATATACCTTCCACATTTCCATTAAATGGTAAATGGGACATGTTTTGAAAATTAAATGGAGATTATATCTGATTTTCTTTTAAATACATAATGGGTAAATATGTATTTAATGATAATTTGGTAAATGTTACAAAATATTTTTTAATTTTTTTTAGAAAAGTAGTATTTTTAAGGAAAATTGTTTTTTATCATTGAGCAATAAGGTTATATTTTCATGAAAAAAATCAAATATTTTAATAACCATATAGTTGAAAAATGATTCTATTACATAAAAAATATCATGAAAAGATACAATATAAGAAAATATATTGATTTGAAGATATAAATATTAAACATTTCCCTAAGGGACATGTAAACAAAAATAATATGGAATAACAATACATTTTAAAATAAACCCTTAGAACATTTGTAACTTCTAAATCATAAGCCTTATAAAATAAATATTCTTAAAACAAAAAACTAAATACAAACAAGGTAAATAAAATCTTGATATAAAATATCATAGAGGTTTTATATAAAAAAATAATTTAATAAGTGTAGAATATTGAGTATGTGAGAAGGAAGTAAAAGAGATTCAATGAACACTTACATGACGATTGTCTTCCTTTGTATGTGTATTAACCATGTTTATAATAAATATATATTTTTAATAAATATATTAATGAACAATAATCATATCTCTCTTACCATATATGATTTACCTATGGTATTTTATCACCCATTTATTATGAATTATTTTTTTAAAATAACTAATTTGTGTTGTAATCGCTTCATATTACGTGAATGTTTTAGTTTGGTAATTTTGAACAATTTTTATGAATGTTTCAGTAATAATAAGTATTTTTCACTTTTCATCAAAAATTTAATCTTTTCATAAAATTTTTAATAAAATAATCCAAATATAATTTTTACATGTTTATTTAAAAAATGAATTTTATTTCTTTAAATAATATTTTTAATGTGCTAAAAAATAAAATTTAAATTACGTGAGGAAATCCCCACTAATACAACATTAAAAAACAATAAATTTTTCAAACAACATTTTTTTCATTAAAATGGTTATTAATTTATTTCTAATCAGTAAATAACAAGTGAATTTATATTATAAATTTGTAAAAAATTAATATTTCATAATTTTGTTATTATTTTTCATACCTTCCAACATAATGTCTAGGTTATAATTGACATTTTTAATAATATTATTTTTAATGGAGTATCATTATTCGTTTAAACCTAGTGTTGCATGCATCACAAGCTTAAGAAAGTGTTGCATGTAACATAAGTTAAAAATAGTGTTTCATAAATTTCAAGATATAAAATAGATTTAATTTATTTAGAATAAATATATCATAATGTTTGAGGAGGTTACTATCAAAAACTATCCTACATATCCCCTCATATTTCTACCCACCCCAACATGCAACATACCTGAAGGGTGTTCCCAATCCCAACAGGTTTGTGACTAGCTTAGAGACATCAAATGAAAACTATATGGAAATATTTCATAGAAACTAAATCAATACTGTGGAATATGTGTGTGGGTTTGTGTTTGTTTGTGTGTATGTAAAAGAGTGAAACAGAGGAGGAGATAAAATATTCCATAACTAATAGAAGATAGTAGAAATGATACATCTCAAAAATCAGTCAAAAAATCCGAAAGTACAATTCCAAATTCTTATGGAAAACTAATATAGGAGAATGACTACTCCATGTGATTTCATGGGAGTGTCCCACCAACTTACAAACATCTACCTAGACACAGTTAACCAAAACCACACTACCTCACTATGGAACATTACCTTTACCTGCAACGAATGACATAAAAATGTATTTATAATGACAATGGGGTATATAGGGTGGGAGATAATAGGATCAGTATTTTCCCACCAAGGATTTCTATAAAATGTTTCTGTATAACAATCATAACATGCTCAACATTAAATAATAAAATAATAATAAATAATTAAACTGTTACTATATCAAAATCATGAAAAAACATTACATTTTCCCTTTTTTAACATTTCCATATAAGGCCAATAAAAACTGTTTAAAGTCGGGTCACATACATATATCAAATTAGATATATCTAATCAATCCAAAACATGTATCACATATTTTGTAAAATCCAAGGCATTACAAATGACAATAGTACAAGCCAAAACAACCCAAATCGGGTAATGAACATTCAACATCACACCAGGGATCACACTAGGTTAGGATAGATTGGACACTCATACCCCCCAACATAGATAAGAACGCTCATCAAGACCCTTGACATATTCATCAAATATTTACAGTAGAGGAACACACCATAAAGTGAACCCTCTAATAGTGTCCTTCGTATTCCTATATCAATAGGCCTATTGAGTAGAGGAACACTCCATGAGTACCCCCACATACAATACCAATAGATGAGGATTATTACTAAACCTTCCAGATATGTACCACATGCCTCCCTTGTGATCTATTTTTCAAATCATTTTATCAAAACAATGATTTGAAAACATTTCATAAATCTATTTCATAGTTATTTGAAAATATATTTTCTCTAATAAAAAATTAATGGGAAAAATATATGATCAAAATCTAATTTCCACACACAAATCCATAATTCAATAATTAAATTAAATTTATAAAATAATTTATCAAAAACTGGAGAAATGAAATTCGTACAACATAGGCTAGAGACAGAACCACCTACCTCAAATCTCAGATCAGTCATGCCCACAATGGGATACACCAATTATAATGAATATACTGATAATAACATTTTCCCAAAAATCAATCCTCAACTCCAATAATCATTTAATTTTTTTAATGGATAACAGATCAAATATACCACAAATAATGCACCCCTTCCACATCATAACCAATAATGGGTTCGCCATCGGAATAAGATCCCATTTTAGGTCTAGAAAGGAATCAAGAGAATCAACATAACTGATAAAAAAATTGGTAAATTATGGGAAATGGTGCTCCATGATCATGTAAAATAATTAAGATGAGAGTATCTCTTGCCTAGATAATTACAACCCTAATTTCCCTGATGGCCAAATGTTAAACAAACCAATCTAGAACCAATTTCTGTAAAAAAATCACCTCGGAGAGCTCCCAGGATGAGAGAAAATATGTTACAGACAAATGAAATTAGAATCAATTATGGAACTCCCTATTAACCACAACCCAAGATGATTACATTTCATATAATCCACAATGAAGTAATTAAATCCTCAAATATCAAATACACGAAAAACCCCTTCACCTTTTATTAAAAACACATATTTTACCATTTACATTTTATGTAAATCATTTTCATAGTGTGTATATCATCATGTTGTATATCATTTTCATGGAATCTTATAGGTTCTAAATATATTATTTGTAAATAATTTACATAGTGGGTAATCTTTACATTGTGTGTAAATACTTTATACAATATATATTTTTTTGAAGACATTAAAAATTTCCAATATCAATTATAAACACCAAAAAACCTCTAACATTTTCCGAACACAGGGAGAACTCATAAACCATTTAACACAATTATAACCTACCTTTAATTATTAATAAAAACATACATCCTAAAACATTATGTCATTTTTCGATGAAAATTATCTCCAGCCTTTAGTGTCGTAAAACACACACAAATTAAGAGTGAAATGAATAGTGAAAAGAGAAATTCTTCAAGTTGTAATGGGATGTTACAAACTCCCTAATATAAGTCATTCCTTTCTTAAGAAATCATGGGGATTAATGATTTTTTTAAAGAGGTGAAGACACTACTACCTCATTAATAACTCATGCTCCAATGTATCATGAGAATTTAATATGTGCCTCCATAACCCTCTGTCCAAAATAATTGACTTATCATACAAGACATTCCCATGAAGTTCAATGATCTCCACTAGTTTCTCCATAATTGAAATGAATATATATAATTGGATCTATTCTAAATTTAAAACATTAGAGGGACCAGGATGGTATTTTCTTTATCTACACTGTAAATTAAAATCCATTATTAATCCTCAATGAAACTAAAAATTCCATCTGATAAGAAACCTACCCAACCAGTTTAGTGACCTCATGTTGTCTAAAATATTTCAGAGTCAATTTTTGCAACTTTCCAAGCAATCAGTGTCCCAACTATGGAGAAATATTCAAGAAAAACATTTCACTTATGGAAGAATACATCTTAATATTCCACTAATACACATAATATATTTTTCATCTCTGTATTGTAATTATATGTTAATGTATATCCTAAATAATAACTAACATCTATGAAACAAAACTCGGTCCTACAAGAGAGTCCTTGTGCACCTATTCCTAATAAAAAGGTGTCCCACAAAGGTGTCCATACAATGCCTCAAAATTTACCATTCTTATTCATAATTGATAACTTTTTGATATAAACAATTAAATCCATCCAAGATGACTATCCCATGATCCACCCAAATCCAAGATATATATAAGGAACATATCCTCAATGAATTGAATATAATGGTCCATCTGACCATATATTTTTGGATGGTTAGTTGTACTCTACCAGACCTAAGTCCCCATCAACTCGAGGAGAGTCCACCATAACCTCATTGTAATCAAAGGATCCATATCTAAAATAATGGTAGATGTATCCCCATGTAACAACACAATCTATTACAAGTAAAACATAGCTAGATATTTAGCTTTAGTGGGTTTCCTGATCATAATGAAGTGATATGACTTTTAAAATAGATCAATTACCAACCTTATTGCATTCATCCAGAGGGTATTCCATGGTAATCCAATAAAAAAGTCCATGGATACCGAATCCCTTTTCCAAAACATCATTGGAAGAGTTTGGAGTAAACTAGAAAAATGAAATAATTTTTTTTTAAAAATAATATTCTTTTATCTGTAAACATTTATTCGTTTATCTGTAAAGATTTATTTTAAAAATGAAATGAATTTTTAGAAAATAATATTCGTTTATCTGTAAACATTTATTTTAAATAGAAGTACATATGGAATGAAAATGCAATTTAGTTAGAAATAAATATTTTTTCCTTTTGAATAAAAATTTATCAAATATTTTCAAATAATGTAATGCAAATGTATTATATCAGTATTTACAAGGTGGATACATTTTTCCCCTATAATTCACCTTATTCTATTAGTCTCCCTCAATTTTGTTTTTTACGTCATTCTACTGGTCAAACCAAACCATCTCAAGATTACCCTTGCGTCATGATAAATCAGAAATTTGTACCTATCATCATCCTTATCCACCACTGGTGTGTAATTTTTAGTGGATCTTGATGATGATCCTTTCATAATAATTTTATTCCACCATTTCCATTATTTTGAATCATTTGTTTATATCCTAAAAATTATATTATTGTGTGTGTGTTTGTAAATGTCTATAAATTTTTACCATTTGGACGTTGCATCAAGATAAATTGATCGTTTGAAAGATCGAAATTTTTCATCTTTATAAGTATCCTCATCATTGATTTTTATTTTGAATATCTATCTTTTTGTGCTTCTACATTTGATTTCTATATTCCAATACTGTATCTTCTATTCAATTTTTATCATAAAAAATATTTTCATTTTCATGGGGATATTATCATCCATATTTTTAAAAAATGGACCTAAGAATGTTAAATCACGTATTCAACATTACTTCATTCTTTCATATTATTTTGAATATAGTTCTACCTCTACACATTGTATCTCTAACTGACCATGAATTTTCACATTATTTCATTTTTTACAAATGTAATCATTGTAATCATTATAACATTTTTGGTTTCAAACACTTAATTGAACCTAATTGTATATTCATGGATCCTTGGAAGTTTTATAGGGGTGTACTCATAAATGCATTCACCAAAATTATATGGTTAGTATATTAAATTTTTTTTAAAAAAAACCATTAATATAATATTTATTATATATTATAGACACAAAAATTAAATTTGTAATGTTCTAGAAAATTTATTTAACTAAATATTAAGACCACAAGTAAATTAATGAAAATTCTGGTGTTTCTTCGAAGGTGTGATTTTAGGGATGCTTTATAGTCACATGGTATGACAATTTTTGTGTCCATTTCCTTCCATTTATGGATGAAATTTATATTAGGATAAATAGATTCTCTAAAAATTACATCACATCCTCTTTCCACCTCCCTGACACACCTGTATGGGTGTTTAAGGGCATATACTCCTGTCACTCACGAACTAACAAACATAAATATCAGGATATTCATTCCTAACATAGGAATGGAATTCTAGGCCCATACCTATATATTAGGGACTTCAATGATACCATGTATCATACTGAAATGAATTTAGTGGCCTTGAGACCCACTAGAGATACTAGAGACTTCTTGTAGAGGACTCAAATCATGAGGATGTCTATCCATGGGAACACTATTTCTCCAATTACCAACTTTCATGGGAATATAGAAACTACATGTATAACAGAGCATCTGGATTACTACATAGTGTTAGAAAAATGGTCCACATCTTAAACATATTTCGAATATTACATCTCCCCTTTACAATGTTAGGCCACTGTTTGATCATCATCAACCACACCGCTGACCACCATGGGATGAGATGAGTTTCATCATTTATATTCAGATCATTATGGAAAAAATAAAAGACTATGAAATAATGAAAAAAATGAATGGAATATAGGTTCTTTTGATGTTAACATAAAAAATCTATCAGGATCCATTAGAAATCAATAAGTGGAGAAGTATCAATTTTAACAATCTGCATCAGCGATGTGATGTGTTAGAAAAAATACTTTAGCAGCTCTACTCTACTCTTCCTTCTTGTACTTCCTTCTCTAGACTCACATACCAAAAATATAACTTAAATTAAACCCACACAATAATGAAGAGATACTATCTTATGTGGGAAACTAATACACACATTAAAGGGGGAGACATAAATATTCACTATTTCCATCAAACAGATTATGGGAGATGCCATAGAACCACATTTAAAATTTTTCTACAACTAAATATAGAATTGTTCTGACTGAGAATGAGATTCATGGACTTATCCTGCATTTCAATCAGGATCCCTCATTGGATAAAGACTCCTCTGTTCTTGTAGAGGTTTTATCTTGTATTAAAAAAGCCGTTATAGAGTCTATTAAGCAAAAAATATCTATTGTCATTTTAGATGTGTAAATTCTCCAATCCCTCTTTCAAATTCACTCTACCAAAGCATTGCGCCACACATGCTTCCACTCCCCCTCATCAAAACAAATTGGCATATTTTGGTAACATATTTATTTTTCGTGATGAGATAACTATGGAATAAAAAATCTTATTTCTCCACCCACAATGTGACTATCATATCCATTATTCAAAAATTCATGAAACCTTCCCTTGTCTCTGAATTCAGGTCAATAAGTCTCTGCAACATCACCTGTAATATTTTCTAAAAAATTCAGCACAACCTTTTTTCACTTTCCTCCACTCCTTTTTCACTGATAACCAAAGTATTTTATTCAAAATATAATTATTTCAAATAATGAAATCATAACAAATAAACATTACACATTATTAAAAATTTCATAGAATCCGAAAAATGTGTTATAGCCTTGAAACTGAATATGAAATAAATATTTTGATATTGTGGAATGATCCTTCCTCTACTTTGTGAAGAGTTTGATGGATTTCTACTCAAAATATACACATGTGATCATGCTCTATATTTCATCTATCTTTTGAAAAATATGTTTCAATATCAGGCTCAAATATATATTTTTTCGATTAATGGTTCTACATTATGGTGACCATATTTACCCATTCCATTTTATTCTTGTGGATGATTATTTTTTCCAACATATTTCTATAGAAACAAGAAATAATAATTTCTATATAGTGAAGGAAAGCCACTTGGAACCCCCCATAACACACATCTTCTCTATCAATGACTAACTACTCTTCCGTGTGTCCACTATAGAATATTTAAAACACATATGCCTCCTAATCTGCCTATATGATAAGCACTTAGGATAGAATTTCAACTTTTTTAAGTAAGAAATTTCATTCATCTCTAGTGATCCCTCTTTATGAAAATAAGACCTCCAATAGGATTATAGTATTCAGATGGTTGAGATGCATCATATGTATCATTATATCCCCACAATATTTGTCCTTATAAAAAATAAGTTTTCTCCAATATCATTGATATAAATGAGAAAACAAATCATGGATGGAAGTTCAAAAAGGACTCTAAGGTAAACAAACATTCTATTAAAAGTTATCTCCTTGTCTATAAAATCAAAATTTATGTCTCACTTCAACGCTCTTGTCACCATTATTAATATTCATCATTCAAACATGGATAATTTCTTGTGGGGTACTAAAAATGGAAAATATAAGGCCCACCCGATTGTGTGGGACAAGTTTTCCCTGACCAATGTTCTCGGAGGAATGGGATTTTCGGACTAACACTACTTTAACTATGTGCTCCTTGCCAATAAATTATGGGGATTCATCCAACATCTAGAATCCCTTTATTCTAAAGTCATCCAAGCTAAATACTTCCCCCCTTGTAGACTTATGTGGAGCTTCCCTTGGGCGCCACCCCATATTCGTCGAGTGAATCCTTTTATATTCCTGTAACTTTAATCATTATTGAATCTACTAGAAAATATGTGATGGAGCCATCGTCATGATCTGGAAGAACCAATAGTTGGTCAATAATAATTGGACAAAAGCTAAATCCCCATCACCTGAAGGAAGAAATAATGCTACTCTTATCATCCTGCTTAATAGATTCGATCATGGATTATGTTCCGAGAGGCTTCTCTCATTGTTACAAGAATGAAATAAGAGATTCATTAGAATAATCCCCTTAATTTGAGAAATATTTCCTGACCACCTTTGCTGGAGTAAGGATGAATCATGAATTTATTCCATTAAATATGGATACTCGATTGCATCTGCAAAAATTTAACAGAGGATGAATCCATTTGGTGATTAATTTGGAGCCTCCCAATCCATTTCAATGCATGATTTCTGGTGGAAAAAGACATTGGGACTATCCCATACATGGTGTTACTTGAATCTCTCCATGCAGTGTATGACCAAACCTATCCGATCATAAATTCCTCATGGGAATATTATATGTATTCTCTCTTTATCTACCCTAATCAAATGACTATCTGGCTTTACCATTACCCTCACATTGATTATCTTCTTCACATGGCCCCAACATTTTATATCTCATTTTAAAATTATCTTTACTAGTTTCTATGGATTACATAAGCATTATGTATAATTTAAAATTGATCATATGGGATAGAGGAAACGATTTTGTTTTCAAATATTCAAAAAACCCATACGCCTCAATTGTTGATCTCACCACTAACTGGTTAACTTCATGGAACTGATTTGATCTATTTCCTTGAGAATAATATGATAAGGGTCAACCAATGTGGAACCCTCCACACTCTTGCACCTTAATGGTCAATTCTTATGTATCTACCTTAGATAATTATATAACTAGATTCGGGGTTGTGGTTTTTGACACATCAGGCACCCTTGTTTTCAAATCCAAAAATTTATCCAGGGCCTCCTTGTATCCTCCCATTGTGGAAGGTGAAGAAATTATTTTTCCCTAGAGTTCTATTTTGAACCAATATAGAATTTAATATCATGGATTCTGAATCCCTCATTATCATTCATGTTATTTCGGATTTGGAGATTTTCCTCAAACCATTGCGTCCTTTTGTTTTGATAATTCTTTCTCTTCAAAAATGCTTAACTTGATGACTTTTATCTTTTACCAAAAGATTCAGTAATATGTTTTCACACTATTTATCAACTTGGGGTATCTCATGAGATCCCAATGTCTAGTTGGGCCTTTTTTCCTATATGGTTTAATTATATTTTTTCTCCCGATCTTCGCTCTCATAAATTATAATTTTTCCATTTTTCTTTAAAAAATATAGTGAATTTATCAATTTAATGTTAGTGAAATTTTATGATACAATTTTATTTTTAAATTATCATTGAATTGATATTCCCTGTGGAAAATTTTTCTATGATATTTTATAAAATATAAAAATGTGTATTCTTTTATATTTTTTTAAAAAAAATTCCTTCTATTTATACATGTAGTATTCAATTATTTGTAATTGATAATTAGTCTCTTAAAAAAGAGTTTCATAGTTTCAAATAATTATTTGATCATTGTGTCAAATTTATTGAAAATGTATGGGGATGAATATTAATTTTTCCATGTGTTTTATTAATTTATTTTAATAGATTTTTTTTTTAATTTTAATGAGTGCGATGAGAATTTTTTTATGAAATCACATTTAATGAGTCAATAGTGATTCTTTTTTTAAAACAAAATTATCCTTAAATTTTTTTAATATTTTTAATTATCAATTAATGGAGTGGATCCATTCTATTTTCATTTCATAATAGTGTGAAGTTTAGTATACTTTTTTTTTCTAAATCTGACATCATACTATGGTTCACGATCCTAAAAATTTATTTCCACAGATATAGTTTCCTGAGAGTTAGAAAAATAAATTCTCTCTTTATAAATATATTAAATTCCTCCCCCAAATTCAATTAGCACTACACTTAAATTCCACACATTCTCCCTCCCCTATCACTTTCCACTATAACCGACCATAGAAATGATGGTCTACGACTAATGCATCAAATGTTCCACTACTGTATCCACCACCAACTTTTCATATGTGGTTGTGGGTAGTGGAATCATGAGGAGGCTTCCTAATTTCTCACATAGATCCTCAATTAGGGAGAATACATCATTTCATAGTTGTGGTGGTGGAATGTTTTCCACCCTTTATGTGTTTGTGACCACCGGAAAGAAATCAAAGTTGGGTCATATGACCCGAGTAGTAGGAGTACCATGTTGTATTGGTGGATCCGTGATGAATGACCGAATAGAGGGATGAAGCATCCAATCCATGTTAGTAAAATAACATAGATATGAGGACTAAATACAAGGTTTTGAATGAATTCAATTGCTTGACCAAGGAGATGAATAATTTCTTCCCAGGATTGAGTGATGTGAGAAAATCCACAACAACAAAGTATCCTCTAGAAATAGAATAGTCCTCGCCTCCAATTGGATTGGTTCCTCTCTTCATAATTAAACCAATTCAAAAATAAACAACACCACTAGTGAGAGAGGTGAAGGAAACCAGAATGACTACAACTGATTTTTTAGGGCACCTGGAGAAATTCAAGGGGTCGGTATTGACCGTGTGGGTGCACCATGCAAAGATTCAACATGAATGTAAGAAGGAATGGAAATATATTAGGAAAATGGGATTATAATTGTAGTTCATTTTCCTTTCTTACACCACCCCAACCAGAACCATGGTTTCCATCATCGTGTTTTCCAACACTATAGCCACACCATAACATTGTAAATAATGTAAAAAAATTGATTGTAGTTGTAGTTGATTGTTTTTATGATATTTTATTCTATTTATATAATTGGGATTGCCAAATTATATTTATAGAAATTATTTTATCATTTTTCACATGAACTATACATTCAACATGTGTTAATTGGGTTCATGAAATACTATCACACTATATTTATTCAAAGTGTTGATAAGGGTAACCTTTATAAGATTTAATAAAAGGGCATGCATTGAGAGATATTTCCTTAAATATTATCATATATCAACAATTATAAATATTTAAATATATACAATATATAAAATTTTTAATATATATTTTTAAAAATTATACTGACATCTATTATTTTATATAAATTAATAGTCACATATAGTTATATATATATATATATATATATTAAAATATAGTGATATAAACTATATATATAATTAAATAAAAAATAAAAAATATTCCATATTGAATTTTATATATTTGTATTAATAATATATAATTTATAATATACATATATATTTAAAAGTATATGTGTCTGTTTTAATATACTTATATATATACATGATTATATATTATCAGACAAAAACATAATATATTGAAATATTTTATATAAGAAATTTACATTTAAAAATTAAAATTACTATAATAATAAAAAATTAATATATATCAAATTTAATAATTTATATAATAAAATGTTATCAGATTTATATCATTAAATAACAATATTTAACAAACTATTTCAGTATGTTATATTGTTTATATGTAAATTTAATACATTAAAATTTCATTTATATTATATATAAGTATATAAATGAATATATTTCATTTTAAGTATATTTATATTAATATATTTCAATAAATAAAAATATATATTAATATAACTAATGGTGGTGTGATGTGAATATCTTTTGATATGATCTGGGATGATCATATAGCGACAAATGAAAAAAATAAAAAAGGGGTGTTGGTATTGATATGTATATAAAATATGAATGTTTATATGTCTTTGTATGTATGTATGAATTCATGCATGAATTTATTTATGTGTATGTATTTATTTATATATGTGTCTACGTATATATATGTGTGTATGTGCGTACGTATGTTTGATTGTTTGTTTTTTTTGTGTGCATGTGTCTGTATGTGTATAAATATATATGTGTGTGTATCTATGTGTATGTGTATGTGAATTCATATTAATGTGTATGTACATATATGCATGTGTTTAGTTTCATATGTATGTATTTATGCTTATGTATGTGTATATATGTGTATGTGTTTATGTATGCATGTGTATTTGTATGTATTTATATATTTCTGTCTGTGTGTGTGGGTATGCTCACAATTTGTAAACCCTGAAGTGTCTAGATGATTAATGTATCCAATCATTTTAGTCTTATGAGTTCCATTTTGTGCACCCTCTATATTTGTTCACATAAATTGTTCCGTAGAGATATCAAACCTCCTCTATCCAACTCTCTCTAGATAAAATGGGCCATAGCCACAAGCATGGGGTTTTTGGATATACATATAAGGGATAAAACATTTTGGCCATTATTTTTCAGATTTGGAAGTTTATCCTTAATAGAGCTATAACTATGGGCTTCATTCTCATGGTTGTAATCTAGTCAGTGTCTATGACCTATAACCATGTGTATAGAGACCATGTCTATAAGTCAATTTTTAAAGAAGGTTGTGACCGAGTTTAGATCTCTAGTCTCCCATATATAAAAAAATATAAACTACCAAAAAGATAAATTAATTTTATTTAAACACACACACACTGATAGAGATATATATATAATTTTATAAACATATTTAATTATTATAATAAACATATTAGAGTGGTAGCAAGTAGCTATATTCTCTTCTTGATTTTTACGATGAATTATCAAGAATGGATAATCTGAATAAATTCAAACAACCACCCTACAAACACCTGCAATAATTATTCCCAATCCTGCTAAAAGAAAACATCCATGGATCAACTAATTATTGAGTTGATCAACATTCTTTGTTTACAAGGGATGAACATGGGAATCAAATATTACTCATAATTAGACACCTACATCGTTTGTTTTTTGACATCGATGAGGAGGTAAGGACAATCATCTATTGAAGACGTCCCACGTTGGAGGATGTCCCTAGGAAGAAGTCGAATTCGTGTGTCGACGTTATTCATTGGAGGAGAAGAATTCTTCCAAGGCTTCTCCCTTTGCCAACAGTTTCCCTAATTCCACAAAAAATGAGGAATATCCAACTTATTAATTCAAAATAAGTAGATTGATAATGTTGGAACAATTAAAATGCTAACACATTTCATTAATTTTTGGTTGGCACCAATAATTAAATTGGGTGTCGGCATATTTAATTGGATCAGTTTAATAGGATCAGATTAATGGAAGAAAAGAATTAATGGGGATTTGATTGGTTTCTCTCCCATTAAGAGGGTTCTGGTGGTCCCGACCCTTAAATTCAAATCAGAGGTTTTAGGAACTGTTGACCCCACCTCCATAACCTCACATGGGTGTTTTAGTTCTGGTGGTATGCATCTGCAGACATCCACATGGGAGTTTCAAATATAAATAAAATGTTTAAACTATTTTATTTTTATTCTTCAACAAAAATGTGAAAAACTAACTTCTACCCTCAACCTTTTACGTTTGAGGTGAAGGTCGCCTTATGTGAATACATGCACTGCGAGTTCAGCGGTGTCCTCTGATTTCAATTCCGATCACTGGTTCAAAAGTTACTAAAATCCGCCCACACATTTACTGAACACACCCAAAAAATGTTCATAGATTAATTTTGAGCACTCCGGGCCTCAGAATCAGACGATGTCATTTTTTGTGGATGTGTAAAATTCCAATATAAATAAAAAAAATACATGGAATTTCTGGGTCTTCACGGGGCTGGTTATAATAGTCATGTTAAAATATTAATATTTTAGTATTGTGTTGTTGTATGTTCTGCATGATAAAAATAGTATTGTGAGTAAAAAAAGATCAAATTTGTGTTTAATATATTGAATGTTATAGAATTTATTGAATTTAAAAAAACATGATGACTCGGAGTTCTACATTTTCTTATAAGATTTTTGTTGCTTGTGATACATGTTATAAAATATTAATTTCCCATTTAATGATTTAGGGTGTCACATTCTACCTCCCCCACTAAATAAATTGTATCAGAGAAATTTAATTTTGATCTTTGTATTGTTGGATTTTACATATAAAAATATATTTATTGAAATCCAACATCATTAAAGATGTTAATAAAACATCCTATTGATAAGATAGGAAGGTAAATATAAAGTACATCTAGATTAATACATGCTATGTTTCTATATAGGATATAATTCATTTCCTATGTTGATATAAACTTAGAATAAAATCATAAATAATTATATCTACTGATAATGAGAATAGATCATGAAAATTTGAGTGAACAATGGAAATTTAAGTACCTCAAAACCTAAAATATGTGACATATGTAAAGAACTTCAGTTCATCAGAAATGAAGGTATTAGAATAAGTTTATTGTTTAACTGTAATTTTCCTAGAGTTGATAAATTTCAGTACTATATATAAAAATAACATATGAAATTATACTAATTTTTTATCTTTCTATTTAATAGGAACAATTCCATCCTTTAGTTGTTCATCGATCAATTCCCACATCATTTCTTACTTCATGAAATGATTTTACAATATGAATTTTTATACATGATGCGTGTGTAATTGACTATTGATTGAAAATTAATTTCTCTATTGTCTAGATTTTTTCTGAAACCAAAATAGAATTCAAATGTTATCCAAGTACACTGAAAGATCAATTTAATCCATTCAATATATAGTTATCCTTATGACGTAAAGATAATATGTTTGTCCTAATTTGTTGTCCATGTTTTTTGAATGAAGTTCAATAAATCCAAATTATATTCCTAAGAAAATATAATGTGTCTCTTAATTTCACATTATAAATATGTGAATACCTTGATAATCAGAAAATTTTAATAAACAAATGGATTATTCTAAAAATAAAATCATTTATTTTTTAATATATTCCATAAGTCTAAACGTGAAGTATGCATTAAAAATATATCATAGAATATAAAATCACTAACCAATTTCTTGGACACCAATACTGACTCATAATCATATCTATATCATTATTATTTCAACATTAATCATAATGTAAGGGTTATCTTCCAACAATCTTTTTTTTCAAAAAAATCCACTTCCAGGTGAAACACTTTCCTAATCATCGGTTCCATTCAACAAATTCTCTCACATCCTAAATGAAAAATCAGTACAATATAATGCTTATAAATTTTATCATTTTTATAATGATAATATAATTGATAAAATAATTCTACAAAATTTTCATTGAATCCAAATTCACGGATATTAATAATTTAAATTTGGGTGTATCAATAGCATAAACTCAACCATGATCCCTTATATGCTCAGGGGGTATTTGCAAAATCACTTAGTAAATTCATTTTTGTAGTTCCCCATCTCATTACCATCGAAGCCTAGATTATTGTAATTTATTTCGTTCCCTTTCTATCATGATTTTTGTGGCCTTTTTCAGAACATGCAATGAAAACTCCCATTCTTTTTCATGAATGTTTTTGGGTGTTTCATTAACCTATTTTCACATATGGGAAATTCTATATTTCCCTTCTCCACCTTATATATTTTCCCACTAACACCCACATCCTATCTTTCATCCATACAATCTATAATACTTAGATAATTCTATATATCTTATGATTTCACATGATATTATGTCTTCATATGATGATAATGTTTGGGTGACTAGTTCCCTTTTAAATATTGTCTTACGATCATCATGAAAATGATCATTATTAATATTTGGATCATTGAAAAACTTCTCATTCCAGCATCTAGGTTTTATTTTTAAAAAATTTAACACACTTATTAGATCATAGAATTATGTAGCATATTTTGTAATCCCAAAACAAGTGAAATAATTTACATACATTGAATAATTTATTAATGGAAAATCTTGTAATCATAAACATGTTTTCTTTGGGAAATTACCCAAATGGAAAAATATATTTATAAATAATTCTTACATATTTGTGATGAAAACGTGAATTATTTTAAGTGTATCCCAAAGAAAATTCAATTAAAGATAATAATAAGGCTCCTCTTTGTTTACTAGGTAACTCATGATGCAAGGCCGACATTCCTTTTTCAATGTTATTACCTATAAGTAAATATGTGACTAAACCAATCCGACTTATAATATCCAGAAAGGGATGTATTTATTTTAAACACCAGAAAATATCTACCATAGGAACATTATTATTTATTATATACCTACCCCAATGTTAATCATATGGTCATATTCCCAAATATATGTTTTCTTAAATATAGTTCCCATTTTTACACTAGAAAACTTCAAATACAAAATACAATGACCCTGAACATAGTATCCCATTGATGGTGATCAATTATTAATTTTTCTTAAAACTCAAGGAATAACATCCCAAAAATAGTGTAGTTTTATTTTTAAACTATTTATGTACATAAAATTAAATTTACTATTGAATACATGAAATATAAAAATATTTTCTTTGAGAAGTCCATTATTAAAATAGTGTATCCCAGCATATCACTTCATAATCATTTCCTGGAATCCTGGGGAGAATAAGACATAAAAAAGGGGTGAGAACAGAATCATAGTAAGGGTAAAACTTCAATATTAGCCATTATGAATTAATAATAATAAACAAAATTGTAATTTAAATATCTGAAACTGATTCCATTTAATAAATGAAATAAGAATAACATGGAAGAAGTAAATTATGATCAAATAAATCCATATGAATAATCAATTAATCTTGAAACCCATCCATGTATTTTAAATAAAATATAATAAGAACATGTAAATAAATAAATAATTATATAATGGTTAAATTCATAATTATGTAAATATAAATCATAATTTCAAGAACATTAAAAATATAATTTATAAATATAGATATATAATTTCCTATGTTGGCCAACATGTTTGTCTCATGAGACCAGTCGAAGCATTTAGGGGATATAAATAACCAGGCCGCACCCTTCATGAAATGAGTACAATTTATTCCTAATTAAAATTAAGAGAATCATAGTTGATATAAATTTTTTTATTGAAGTACTAACATGTAAAATTTTAATAGTTACATAAATAGAATTAACATAATCATAAACCAACCAGAGTAATATGTTGAGTGGTAAAAAAATCGTACATCTGTAATAAAAATAATGATAAATTTTCCCACTAAATAATAATTATTATATTAATATAACATATCCCCATTAGATGATAAGTATAACAAATGTTTTATTCCATTTATGAATAAAAATACAATAAAAATTTCATTACAAAACATTGTTTTTGTAAATTAATCCTTTCACTTATTATGTCAAGTTTATTGTTTTATGATCTCATTATTTCATGAGATTTGTACTCAAGGAATATAATGGTGCAATATAAGAACACATGAATCATAATTTTCACATAGGGATATATTAACATGAAATGTTCATGATAGGGGAATATATTCTTTTTCTTGTAATATATACATTACACTTGAACTGAAAATGAGAAATATGTTTCACATTATTAATGAAATTTGTTTTAATGTTATGCGAAAGAACATGTAATACATTTCTAGTTATACAAAGAGTTATTGGTTCTTTAATGAATTAACCTATTAGGTTGAAATTTTTAAAAGATAATTCTCTAAGGTGTGTGTTTGTCTTGTAGTGAAAATCCCTCCTCATTTTCATCAACATGAGCATTAGGATAGTGGAAATCAAAAAATCATTGAAGTAGCTAAAGAAGAATATCCTATAGTTCCTAAGTATTATATATATGTTCAGATTATTGATGTTTATGAAATCTATAGAAAGATAAATAGTATGTACCCTTCCTTTTTTGTTTGATCTAAGAAATTATTTTCAGCTTTAGAATCTAGCTATATTTAATGGGGAAGGGGGATCCCAGATATCCAAGATTTGTATTGAGTCAGTATGGACAATATTCAAGTATCTCAAGACACCTATTGATATGTGGGTGTTTATTTTTGTGAATATACTTCATGGACCTTCAAATAATTGGTTGTATATTTTTGAAGTGTTTGGGACGTAAGATGAGATATTATGGAGGGTATTTGAGAAATAGTTCCTGATCCATCTCTATCCTGAGACCTTAAGGGATGAAAAATAATGTGGGATTATACATTTTATACCGAAGTATTTTTAAGTGCAAGACTAAACTGCATGTTTTGCATCCTATAGTGCTCTACGCCATCCTTGGAAACTATGAATATCTCTATGGAGAGACATCTCTAGGATGGCCTTTCCTATAAGGTTAGGTCAAACGAAAATTTTTTCATTTAAGAAGATCTAAGGATGTGATGAATCTGCCTCTCGTATTAAAAGGGAATATAAAAGAGGCTCCAAATTCCAACAATGATATTTCATTAGTAATGTATAGGAGTTCTTATTTGAGATATAATAAATTTCATTATGATTGGTTCTATCTAAGTTGTTGTGGGAAGAGGGACCAGGGAGGTGGGAAAGCATCTCAAGACCATGTTTTGTTCCAGTGAAATAAGTATTCAATGATTGGTCACAAGTTACCAATGTTTCCATACCCAGCAGTCTATTTTCAATTTTTTGGAAGACTATGTCATTTTAATATTTTCTATTCTGACATTCCACAACAATATGGATGCAAAGGATTAAGACCATCACCAGAATCAAGATGGTATCTGTTATACCTTAGTAATACAGTAGCTGGAGATCTATAGTTTGTTCGAGATATGATAGGGGATGTGGTTCCCTAGTGCAAGATCAACAATTCTAGGATTGGTATATGACTTGGGGTATTTATAATGGAGCTCCGAGAATATGGACAAGTCAGTTTCACATTATACATACTACTTTAGGTACTGTTGACAAAGGGTCGTCTACTATCAGAGGTATGATTCTTGTATCATCTAATTTATCAGTTGTTTTTTAAATGAAGGGAACCTCATTCCATTCTATATTATATTTTTTTTGAATAGTTTTGGATTGGATGTGGAAATAATGCATAGTTTTATAACCATTTACACACCATTGGTAGTGTATTTTTATATATATCAAATGTTTCAAGGTGTGTACTATATATATTAGTGGTCTTCGTTTCATTAGGGAAAAATTCATTTTAGAAATATTAGGATTCAACTAGATTCATGGTATTTATTGGTTAGTCCAATACCAGGCTCATATAAACTATAACATAAGGATAGTTACCTTAGTATCTCCCTAAGGAAGTAGTTATTCTCACTTGGGTGAGTAAGATCGTTAGGCTAGTCACATTTAACCAATTTTGTAATGATGGTATTATCTAATAGATCAAATTTGTAGTCCCTATCAAGATTATGGTGGAATATAGAAGGATTATTTTCTTATAGTGTTAGACTATTTTTAGGATTCATTCCATAAATAGTAATATGTCTTACCACCTAAAATAGATATTGAGATCATGATCGAGTGGGTATCATTATTAGAGCAAATTTTTACCCCACCATATCCTAAAGAAGCGGTAGAGATTCAATATTTCAGTGTTAAATTAGAAGAAATTTAATCAAAAGCATTCATATAACCATGTACATCTCAATGGTGTTGTCCATTTCTCTTCTCCAAAAATCCTGATGGGTATTTGTTCTTATGTGTAGATTATCAGAGGATGAAATAAATGAAAATATAGAAAAAATATCCTCTTAGACACATCTATAATCTTTTAGAATAACTTCAAGGAGCAAAGATCATCACCCAGATTGACATGAGAACTGGATATCATCATTTATGGGTGAGAATATCAGAGAAACCTCAATATACATTTATGAGATCGTATGGCTTGTATGAATTAATAGTGATGTTGTTTGGGTTTACTAATTCACATGTGGTATTCAAGATTAACGGACAGGTGTTTTCATCCTTTTCTGGATGAGATTGATGTAGTTTTCATCGATGATAGCTTAGTATACTCCTAGTCAGTAGACGATCATTACAATCATATGACATCGTCATGATTACATTGAGAGATCATCTAATATATGCTAAGATAACTAAATGTAGTTTCTGGATAAAAAATTCACTAGTGAAGATAGTGTTTCTAACGTCACCATTTTTTACGTCCATTATATACAACCGACGTGAGAATCTGTGATACATATTTATTTAGATCGGTTATTTTATAACCAATGTGAAAAATGCGGAGAGAAAATTTTTAATGTCGATTATTTCAATAATAGACATTAAAAATTTCACGCGTTCATTTTTTACATCGTTTATAAATTAACCGATGTAAAAAACCAAAGCGCAGGGTTTTTTAAATCAGTTATCAATTAAATAACATAAAAAACGACGTATCTGTGAATTTTTTATGTCGGTTATATAATAACCGATGTATAAAAAGCGGCATTTGAGGCCTTTTTGATGACGGTTATTTTATAACCGATATAAAAAACCAACCCGCAGAATTTTTTATGTCGGTTATATTATAACCGACTTCAAAACTGTGATTTCTAATGTATTTTTTATGTCTGATATTCTATAGCCGACATAAAAAAACCAACATGTGGATTTTTTTATGTCGGTAATAACATAACTATGTAAAAAAACGAATTTTATACCTTTATAACGTCAATTATTATAATAACTGACGTTATAGATGAAATTAAAACAGTTTATAACGTTAGTTATTTAATAACCGACATTATAAAACATTTAAAAAATTAACTCACCCCATGGATTGTCATTTACGATTTTTCAATCGACAGTCCAACGAATCATCTCTCACGCATGAAAAACTGTAATCCACTCTTCGATCTCATTGCGTTAATCTCATTTTTCATTTATCGTTTATCATCTTTACTCTCCTCAGATCTATCATCTCAACTCACAACACTCAGGTAAGCCTCCCATGACATTATTTTGATCATTTTTTTCCTGGACAGTCTATATTTACGTTTTGTGAATTTTTTGTTTAATCTACGTAAGATTCTTCAATTTTGAACCCTCTTACCTCATTCTTCCATCATCATCTTATTTATTATCCCCAAATCTATTAGATCAACTCACAATATTCATGTAAGCCTCACCTTCTTCTATTTCGTTTGTTTTTGTTTGACGAATGCCCGACATTCATGGAAAGATTTGTTGTAATTGACAACTAATGATCTAATTCACCTATATTACTGCAATTTATATGTAAAACATTGTGATACACCCATTCTATGTACCAGTGTGATTTATTCTAAAAGTATATATGGTTTTTCATGTTGGAATGTTTGTTTTGGATCCTTGGTTGTTTCTATTTTGGGGATCAATTTTTTGTGGTTCCAAAATCAATTTATGTCGCCTATTTTCAGGGACTATTATAAGTCTTCATATGCTATTAAAACCCGATTCATTGCACAATAGAGAATTTTATACTAGTAGTTGATACAATTCATGGTTCTCATTTTGAATAATGGCATGATACCAAAACTAGTATCTTGTGGTAAAAATCTATAGATATGCCAAAACTAGTAGCTTTAGGTAAAAATCACATGGTTCTGGGTGGCTTTCAAGAGGGTTGGTGGCTTTCCTGGGGGTAGGGGGTGTCCCGGGTGTCCATGGAGGTGGGGGGGGGACAGTCTAGGGGTGTGTGTGTGTGTGTGGGGGGGGGGGTCCAAGGGGTGGGGGTGTCGGGGGGGGGGGGGGGGTTTCCAAGGGGGTGGGTGTGTGGGTGGTTGTCCAATGGTGTGGGGGCATGTCTAGAAGGTTTGGGGGGTTATTCGAGGGTGTGGGCGGTCCAGAGGGTTTGGGGGTGTCTAGGGGGTGTCCAAGGGCGTAGGGGGTGGGGGTGTTGTCCTGGAGGGGTGTGGGTGCTGTCTATAGGGGTGGGGGCTATCCAGGGGGGGTGTCCAGAGGGTTGAGGGTTGTCCAGGGGGTGTCCAAGGGGGTAGGGGTGGCGGTGGTGTCCAGAATGGGTTGGGGTGCTGTCTAGAGTGGTGGGAGCTGTACAGGGTGTGGGGAGGCTGTGTAGAGGGTTGGGGTGTACAGGGGGGTGTCTAAGGGGGTGGGTGGGTGGGGGATGTCTAAGTGGGTGTGGGCATATCTAGAGTTTTTGGGGGTTGTCAGGGGGTGGGGGATGTCTAGAGGCTTGGGGTGTCCAGGGGGTGTCTAAGGGGGTAGGGGGTGGGGTGGTGTCTTGGAGGAGTGGAGGGTGCTGTCTAGAGGGGTGGGGGCTGTCCAGGGTTGGGGGGAATTCGAGAGGGTTGGGGGTGTCTAAGGGGGTAGGGGGTCGGGGGTGGTGTCCAGGAGGGGTGGGTGGTGCTGTCTAGAGGGGTGGGGGGATGTCCAGTGGGTGTCCAAGGGGGTAGGGGGTGGGGGTGGTGTTCAGAAGGGGTGGGGGTGTTGTCTAGATGGGTGGGGGCTCTCTATGGGGAGGGGGGGGGGGGGGGTTGTCTAGAGGGTTTGGGGTGTCCAAGGCGGGGGGGGGGGGGGGTGGCAGTCCAAGGGGGTGGGAGACTGTCCAGAGGGTTTGGGGGGTTGTCTTGGGGGTGGGGGCTGTCCAGATGTTTGGGGTGTCCAAGGGGGTGGAGGTTGGTGGTGGTGTACAGGAGGGGTGGGGGTGCTGTCTAGAGGGGTGGGGTCTGTCCAGGGGGTTTGGGGGTTACCAGAGGGTTGGGGGTGTCCAAGGGGGTAGGGGTGGTTTCAAGGAGGGGTGGGGTTGCTTTCTAGAGGGGTTGGGGTGTCCAGGAGTGGTGGGGGGGGGGGGGGGGGGCTGTCCAAGGGTGTGGTGGTGTCCATGGGGTGAACAAAGGTGTGGGGGTGGTGTCCAGGGGTGGGCGGTTTTCCAAGGGGGTGGTGGTGTCCAGGGGGTGTCCAAGGGGGCATGGGATAAGTTTTTGTTGGGATTGACTAATACATCGTGGTTTTTGAGATTTTGACATGATGATTGTGCAGTGATGGTTGGAATTACAGTGAGATTTTATCCATCTGAGTTTTTATTTTAGATTTTATTTGATTCTCTAGTTTACTCAATTTTCTCCAATTTTCTTTCAACCATTGCAGGCCCAATGGTTTTCTTGGATTCAATGGAATTTAAAACTGTTATATCTAACAATATTTTGTTTTAAAAATAATATTAAAGAATATTTTTTATATACGCATAGATTTGTTTTATATTTCAAAATTGTTTTACATTCAAATTATTATTTTTTCATATAAACATATATTTGTCTTATCTTAAAAATATATATAAATTTTATATTTATTATAGTTAATAATGAGTCGAAGTTGGATTATGGAACATCGAATGAACAATGAATATGAGGAAGGTATTAATTCCTTTTTGGAATATTCTAATCCAAATTTTCCAAGTAGTGACATTTTTTTCTATCCATGCCTGAAATAATTGAATATGAAGAAGTTAAAAAGTATAGAGATAAAAGATTATCTGATTTGTTCTTGTTTTAATCCAAGTTATAGACCTTGGATTTGGAATGGTGAAACTGGATGGAATGTAACTGATCATGATGATTCGCAAGATGGTAACTCCAATGGAATTGATGAAATGATTCGTGATATTGCAGTAGAACAAATTGAGATAGAACCGACAGTTGCATGACTATATGGTGATGATGAAAAACCATTATATCCTGGTTATACAGATTTTACGGTTTTTTTTTGTGGTGTTAAGATTTATTAACTTGATGTCAAAACATGGATTGAGTGACAGAGGTATTACAGAGCTGCTACAATTGATGAAAGACATTCTTCCAAAATATAACGATCTTCCAGATTCACATTATATGGCCAAAAAAATATTATTCCCGATGGGATTAGATACAATAAAATGCATTCCTGTCTGAATGACTGTATTATATATAGGAAGGAATTTGAATTTCTTTCAGAGTGTCCTAATTGTGGGACATCATGGTATAAGGTGATATAAAAATCACAGGCTGATGTAGAGATTACAAAGATCGCTTCAAAGGTATTTTGGTATCTTCCAATAATTCATCGTTTCAAACGTTTATTTTCTATTTCACATGAGGAAAAAAGGTTAAGATGGCATGATGATGAGCAAGTATTAGATGGAAAAATATATTATCTAGCTGATTGTCCACAATGGAAGAAAATTGATGAGCAATATTCTATATTTGGAAATGAAATTAGAAATATCAGACTAGGGTTGTGCACGGATGGAATGAATCCATACAAAACCCTTTTTAACATAGATAGTTCATGGGCTGTTTTATTGGTAATTTAAAACCACTATCCTAAAGATTGTATGAAGCACAAATATTTCATTTTTAGTATAATGATCTCTAGTCCAAAGAAACCTGGCAATGATATTGATGTTTACTTGTCACCGTTGAATGATGATTTGAAACTGTTATGGGATGATGGTATTAGGGTGTATGATCCTTACACAATGGAATATTTTCAACTATGTGTAGTGCTTATGTTCACTATGAATGACTTCCCAACATATGGAAATTTTTCTGTATACATTGGTAAAGGCCATAAATCATGTCCAATTTGCAAACAACAGGCGTCATATTGTCATTTGTATCATGGGAGGAAAACTGTGTACATGGATCATCGAATGTTTTTGCCTATGGATCACCGTTATAGAAGACTAAAAAAGACATTCAATGGCTCACAATAATTTTATACTGCTCCAAAACCATTATACCCTGATTTGTTTTTTGAGTGGTTGAAAAACCATGATGTGACTTTGGGAAAGACACAAAAATCTGGTAATGATAGATATATTTGGAAGAAAAGGTCAATATTTTTGAGCTACCATATTGGAGGTATCATGAAGTTAAACATAATATTAATTTCATGCACGTGGGGAATAAAACTTGTGATTGTTTGACTGGAACATTGTTATATATTATAGGAAATAAAAAAGATGGGCTGAATGAAATATTAGACTTACTATCAATGGGAATATGATTGGAGTTTGGTCCCAGATCTAAAGGAAGATGAACATTTCATCCCCCGGATTATCACACATTATCGAAGATGGAAAAAATTAGCTTTTTTAAGTGTCTTCATGATATCCAAGTGCCTCATGGTTATTCATCAAATGTAAAAAACTTTGTCTCATTGAAGGACTTGAAGTTTATAGGTATGAAATCACATGATTGTCATGTCATGTTGCAACAAATTCTACCAGTTTCATTGAATGGAATATTGGAAATCAGTGTTAGAAAGACTGTAATGAAGTTGTGTTATTTTTTCAATTGAATTTGTAACAAGGCGATTGATGTGAATGCTTTGAACATTTTAGAAAAGGAAAAAAAATTTATACTTTTTCAATTGGAAATGTATTTTCCTCCAACTTTTTTTATGTAATGGTGCATTTAATTATTCATCTGGTTCAAGAAATAAATTATTTTGGACATGTATATCTTCGTTGGATGTATCCTTTTGAAAGGTATATGAAGATATTAAAGGGGTATGTTATGAATCCATATCGACCTGAAGCCTCCTTTATTGAAAAGTATATTTCCGAGGAGGTAGTAGAGTTTTGTATTAGCTACTTGGTTGCGGTGAAACACAAAGGTTTTCCTCCATCTCTCCATGAATGAGTTAATAATAAGGGAAAGGGGATTTGTGGCTTGAAAGTCAAATCATTGTCAGCTAAATAGATGAAGAATTTAGAATGATACATCTTGAATTACATAGGTGATGCTCAACTGTATATCACATTTCATATTTATGAGTTGAAACACAGTCATCCAAATAAGAAAGAAATGTGGATTTTGAATGAGCATAACAAAACATTTTTGTCATGGTTTAAAACGACATTACTTGGTAGATCAGATGTATCAGAGACTTTAAAATGGATAGTGGTTGGACAAAATTTAAATGTGATAACATGGTCCGGTTATAACATTAATGGCTATATATTTCAACTGAAAGTTCAGGAAAATGGAAGGGAAGTTCAGAATAGTGGGGTATTGGTGTTTGCAGAAGAAATGTATTTTTCAAGTGATAAGGATAAAAACCCAATTTCTGCATGACGTGAATATTATAGAGTGATTGATGACATATGGAGGTTGATTACATTAAAATTAACATTCTTGTTTTTAATTTTAAATGGTTTATCAATAACAAAATTGTTAGACACGATGAATTTGGAATGAAAATTGTTAATATAAATAGATTGGAAGACACATATGACTATTTTATAATGGAAACACATGCAAAACAAATTTTCTATATAGTAGATCAATCAGATATGCAGTGGGATTTTTTTTACAAGGGAAAAAATATGTTGGTGAGGATGAACTCAATGAAGATGCTGATTTATGTGAGATCCCTGCATTCAATGAAAGATAAACAGAACATAATGATGAGCATGTTTAATGCATGGTTTGTGCCATTAGGAATGATCACGATGAAGGAATTTGGGAAAACAATCCATTTTTACATTCCTAAAATTACAGGTAACATATTTTTATTTCTTGTTTACATTTATTTTTTTCATAAAATTTTAGATATTGTTTTTTTCTTTATTAAAACGTGTATTAAAACAAAATAATTATAATTTTTTGTTTGTTTTATGTTTTTTTAGTTTACTTTTTCATGTTTTCCATTAAATGAATTATATATCTATTATTTTTGTTCAGTGACAATTACTTTACCTTGTTTACCAGGTTTACCATTTTTACCATGTTTACCATCTTGACCATATTAACTGTCTTTACCATTGTTTAACATGATTACCATATTAACAATGTTTACAATTACATAACTTAGTACACTTTTCTATTTCATGATTACAGTAGTATTAAAATATTTGAATTTGTATATTTTTGATATAATGATTGTTTTTTTAATTTTATGTATAATGAAAGATCATTCAGTTGATCAGCCACATGATCTTAGAGATGAGAATATTGGTCATACCTCTGTATAAGATCATTCACATGATCCTCTTGATGTTCCCCAATCATCCTCATGTTCTCCTATTACAACAAAGAGGTCAATGGTTGGTAAATGTTGGTGCACACATTTACCAAAATTAGCACTTGCCCGTACGCATGATCTGAGGATACTCATTGCGTTTGATGATGATGATATTCCTAGACGTCCAAATACAAAATATTTTAATAGTTTTTATCATCTCCGGCTAAGTGAAAAGTAAGAATTCTATATGATGATTGGAGAAGTGTGGATAAAGTGATAATCTATGAGTTGTGGGAGAAGATTTTGGTAATATATTTTGATATTTTTCTACTATTCTTTAAATGTTTATAGTATATATAATATTTCTAACCTCTTCATTATTATATGAAATTTGATATTCCTGACACTCGAGGAGTCAGGAAGAAATGCTTATCGTTAGCTTCCAGGAGATGGAGGGATTTCAAATCAACCCTCTCACCTGATTTCATTTATGGTCATAAGATTCTTGGAAATCCATGTCGTATATATCCTCTTATAGATGAAGACAGATGGAGATAGTTTTTTGAAAGTATAACAAAAGAGTCTTTTTTGGTAAGGGCAATGTAAACATTAATAAGCTTTCTTATATAAATTATCTTATTAATGTTTTGTTAATTATTTCTTATTCTTAATTTACAGCACACAAGGAATGCTCATCAGGAGATCCAATCTTAAAAATTATACCCTCATAGTTTGTCTTGGGGTGGGTATGAAATTTTGGAAGAACAAATGATGGCGGAAAAATTTCAACAACTATGAGTTGAGTCTTTAGGATCTGGAGAGGTGGACCCTCCATCCCCTCCATCTAGACATGAAAAATGAAAGAGAGCCCGGATGGGCTAAAAAGGGATATATCTTTTGGACGAATTGAGAATCGTAGCTGAGAGGATTGTATGATATCTATTTTATTTATTTAAGTTAACTATTTTCTTCATATAATTTCAATCATTATAGAAATGATCAATTAATTAATACAGGACTCCCATGAGGAGCATGTTTGACAGGGGCATTTACAACTACTAGGAGGCATGATATTTTATCTGTAGAATTGGGAAAGCCTGAACATCCTGGTTATGTAAGAGGATATCCAGCAGGTGTATTAGTAAGAAATGTGTTGCCACATTATTCAACTTCTAAAATTGAGGGGGTTTATAAAAAAATAGAATCCTCGGAGGATGATTTTCATAATATTAATGCGATGATGGAGGAAAAGATCAGTGCGTCAGTACAAACAATGTTTGTAGACATGCAAAGACAATTTCAAACAGCAACTCCCACTCCTCCAAAACCCCCTATAGACCCCATTATTTGTCCTCCACCTCCGCCAGTAACTCCCACTCCCCCACCTCAGCCTGCGGACTCCATTTTTTATCTTACTCCTCCGCTGAAGCTTCCTACTTATTGCGAGTTGTATATTGATGATTATCAACATCATATAGTTTCAAATGGGTTGGTATATTGTATAGAAGATACAGTTCATCATCAACAATTAGAGGTAGATAATCATAGGGTCACTGTAGATGATATTATAGATAGATCAGCTCGAGTACCATTACCTATAGATGAGGTGACGACAGTTGGACATAGTATCGACTATTTTTTAGTTTGACCATCCAGACATCTTCGACTTATTACCATAGAGGTATGAATGTTATTAATTTTATTTAATTTTTTGTTAACGTTGTTTTATCATTTGAAACCTAATATATTTTTCTATTTATTTTTATAGGAACACTTCAAAGGTAATGAAATACTGTATAGACAACATAAAAGACAAATGTCTATGATATTAGATACAGATTCTAGTAGTCTTGACAGATTGTCAAGATATTCAAATTTGTTGGTGGGTCATTATGAGTTTCCAATGGAATCTCATGTTTGTGGACGTGAAATAACTGTGGGGATTATGAAAACTGAAATTATGGAGCTTTTTATTGGAGATATGTGGGGCATCAACATGGTGAAAATTGTTTCCATGTAAGTCTTATCACCTTTTACCTGCATTATATTTATTAAAGATGTATACTTATGTCTATTTATAATTCGTTATCTTTATAAAATTTGTTAGGGGAATGAGCTAATAGATGTATATGGATTCAAGGACCCGCAATCGATATTCTCTAAGGAATGTGCATTGGATGAGGAAAAAAGAATGCTTTATATTGCTGAAAGACATGAAAAGAATATAGTCACACAATGTTGGATGATGACTTTTTGTGAGAGGTATGAAACACATCTCTCTCACAGTGTTCATTATCTTTTAACTTAAAACCACTATCCTTAAATTTCCATTTATCAGTGATCATTGGATGTTAGGGGTTTTTTGCTAATGGAAGAAAAAGCTTTATTGGATATGCTCTGTCCATGATGATGTGGTAGAAAGTATTAAGAATATATTGGAAAATTATGTTTCAATTTCTCAATATTTTTATTTATTATAATGAATTTTAAATTTAACCCATTCGTATTATTTTCTAATAGGGGATGGGTCTACATTTGAAAAAACACAAAGAAAAGGAGTGAAAAGATAAAATATGTAAATGAGATGGTAAATATCCATTTATAATTTGTACTTTTTAATTTATTACATAAAAATAATATATTTAATATACAGTAATTCAAATATAATTGTCATGACCAAGAAGGTGTTATCGAATGTGAATATTATATCTTAAGATTTATGTATTAAATAATAACAACTGGGATAGTTGTGAATTTTTTCATGGTACTATTTACTCTTAAACTTTTCAATAATAGTTCAGTTTGATTTATTAATTATACACATTAACTACTATCATTTTCATTTGTAGATTTTTGATGACCCTCAACCCTATACTGCTGAAGACATAAAAAACATAGAAGTGGAATCTTAAAATTATTTTACAAGTTTGATTGAATTTTAGTTGTTTGTAATTTAAAATGTAATTTTGAATATTTTCGATGTAATTGTGTATTTGGTAATCATTTAGGATGGAATTAGTTTTTTTTAAGTTGACAGTGTAAGTTTTGAAGGATAATTATGTGAATGTTTAATTTTTCACTAATTCTTATTTTGGTATACTTATAATGGTTTTTCTGGTATGTATTCTTGTCTGGGTGGGAGGGGTTCTAAGGGTGTGGGGTGTTCAGTGGGGTGGGGGTGTCCAGGGGTCAGGGAGGGATGTCTGGTGGGGTGGGGGGGTGGCTGTCTAGGGTGGTGGGAGCATTTCCAGGAGAATGGAAAGGCTGTCCAGGGGAGTGGGAGGATGTCCAGGGGGTGTCCAAGGGTGTTGGGGTGTCCTGTGGGGTGAAGGGGGTTTCCAAATGTGGTGGGTCTAGGGTTTCCATTGGGATGGGGGAGGGAAGTCCCTGGGTGTGGTGGATGTTGTCTAGTGGGTTGAGAGTGTTCTGGTCTATTTTTGGTAACTTTTTTGTCTTTTCATGGGTGTGGGAGGGCTGTCCAGGGATGTGGGAGAGTTTTCCAGGGTTAGGGGGTTCTACAGGTGGGTGGGGGGATTTCTATGGGGTGGTGGTGATGTCTATGGGTGTGTGGGGGAGTTTCCAGGGGTGTGGTGGGGGTGGTATAGTGGGTTGAGGGGGTTTTGGTTTGTTTTTAGTAACTTTTTGTTCTGTTGCAGGGGTTTGGGAGGGCTGTCTAGGGGTTTGGGAGTGTTTTCCAGGGGGTGGGGTATACATGAGGGTGGGGGTTGTCCATGGGTGTTTGGGGCTATCCAATGGGTCGGGGGCCAGTCCGAAGGTGTGGTGGGGGCTGTCCAGTGGGGTGGGGGAGGGCTGTCCAGGGTGTGGGGGTATACATGAGGGTGGAGGGGTTGTCCGGAGGTGATTGGGGTTGTCCAGGGGGTCGAGGGGAAATCCTAGGGTGTGGTGGGGGCTGTCAAGTGGGGTGAGGGGGTGCTGTTCAGGGGGTGTTGGGAGGGTTGTCCAGTGGGGTATGTTTTTAATGTTATCTATGTAAATGCTTAATTTTTCTTTAGTTCCTATTTTTATCTACTTCTGTTTTTGTGGTATGAATTTTTGATTTGGTTTCTGGTTGTTTCTATGGAGAGAAGAGGACTACATTCGATTTTTTAAAAAAAATTATCTTCGACATTGGTTATTTTATAACCGACATGATAAATGAATCGACAAGGGTTTATCAAGTCAATTTTTTGAATAACCGATGTGATAACCCCCCCTAGAATGTTTTAGCACATCAGTTATTATATAATCGACCTGATAACCCATTTTTCAGGGGTTTCTCATGTTGGTTATTAAATAAATGACGTGATAAACATCCCCCGATTGGGTTTATCACATCGGTTACTATATAACTGATGTGATAAACCCCCCCCCGGTTTATCACGGTGGTTATATAATAAATGACCTAATAACCCCCTCCCCCCGACCCCGCTACTTTTTTCACGTCCGTTAATTAATAACTGACATGATAAACACATCGATGTTATGTTTTTGACGTTGGTTTTTAAATAACTGACTTAAAATACATTATTTATAATGTCATCTGTATTAACATCTTCTAAAAACTGACGTAAAAAATGAAAAATAATTAACCTAAATAACATTTTCTTAACTTGTGATTACACTTCTTGGGCCATTTCAACATAGATTTAAGAGTGTTAGTTTACATAGAGAATGTTACAACCATGATATCATTGGAGTGTCCTAGGAACAACACTAAAATAAATTTTTTATTGGGTGTACCTATTTATTATATGTGTCTTATCCTAGATTCCTCCAATTTGGTAGCACAAATGTTCGGGTATAATAAGAATGTTGTGAATTTTGTTTGATATGATGCTTGTGAAAAATCTTTTCATGTGCTGAAAGTAATGATAACCTCAACACCTATCCCCACATTACCTATGTTGGTTAAAGCATATACCATGTATTTTGATTCATCTGAATTTAGACTATGTGAATTTCTAATGCAAGAGGACATTGTGGTGATTTATGGATCATTGTAGATAAAAACACATGAGATTAATTACCATACTCATGATATGGATATAGATGTAATGATAAATTCCCTGAGATTTTGGAGACACTATCTCATGGATGAGAGGTTTGTGCTATTCAGAGATCAAAAAATTACGATGTACATCTTTTCTAAGAAAAACCATATCCTTCTACAGAGAAGGTAGGTCAAGTATTTACATTCTTTAAACTTTGAATAGTCTAATACACCAGGAAATAGAAATTCCATCAATGATTCTTTGAGTAAAAAGTATCAAAAAGATGTAGAATGGAATATTGAGATTAGTAGATAATAATGACTCTCTTTGCAAACATGTATATGGTTTTCTAGGAATCAAAAAAGGTGAGTAGCTCAATATTAGACAACAATTATACCCATTGTTTTTTACAACATTAAAATTATGAAGTTATCTAGTTTGATGGAGTCAGTAGTGAGAGGTAAATTGTATGGGGAGGATATTAAATATAGATTATCTCTTGATAGTGTGAATTCTGTCTTCTATGTGGATTATTTTGGGTTTATATGGGCTTACATGATGAGATAATGAAGGAGTTTCATTGCTCTAGATGGTAAGTACATCCTTGTTTAACAATGATGTGTCTCATATCCATATATGGCACTGATGGTCTAGAATGATAGAGGTGGTGAAATGATTTTTGGAATGATTATTTGATTTTCAGTAGATGGAATCCATGCATAAAATGATAGTTGTGATTTTTCAACCTCTATCAATCCCAGAATAATTCTGGGATGATTTCACAGTGGATTTTGTGACATGGTTACTCGGGATGATGCATAATGTTGAT